>JADMNL010000023.1:142897500-147740000 GCA_016271365.2 Neoceratodus forsteri
TAATCTCATATCAAGAAAGGTAACCTTATAATTTTAAAATAACACACACACACACACACACACACACACACACACACACCTACCTTAACCAGAGCCAGCATCTCCCCTTCTTTTCAAAAATTACAAGCATCTGTCACAAATGGCATTTATTTTATTTAAAATATTTTAAGAGTGCAGCTTTTATATTCATTCCACATACACACCTCTAAAATAGAGCCATCATCACATCAACAGGTGCAGCATTCATTCAACAAATGCACATTCTCAGAATTTGCCAGTAGAAACCACACATGTGTTGATTTTTCCCCATTTAAACATGATTTAAGTCATCACCAGGGAAAGTTCACCAATATTAACAATATTCTGAAAAATTACATTATATAATGAAAACCCACTGGATGGATTGTAAACAAAATACTATAAATCTCAACCAAAACTCTATTTGATTAGACTGGTCACATATATGCACAGCCCCATTTTGAAGTGGGTCCCCTCACAAACAGCTAGACCATGAGAGAACACACAAATTTAACTTTTCTGCATCAAAAAACAACACAACTGCTGTACTATAGCCAGATAATATATAATGTTCCCCATATAAACAGCGCCAGCACCAGAGGAAAAGTTCAGCTGATATACTTCCCAAACAAAACTTTAAAATATACTATTAAATATCCCCCATTTAAACACTAACTGCACCAGAAGAAAGTTCTGCTGATATACTTCCCAAACTCAACTTTAAACTATACTATTTAATATGCCCCATTTACACAGTGCTAGAATCAGAGGAAAGTTCTGCTGATACACTTCCCAAACAAAACTTTAAAATATACTCATTATGCTGCACAGCACACTAATCCAATCATGCTCTATTTTGAAGAGGGGGCCCTTTACAAACAGAAGGACCATGAAGTCTTAAGGTGAAAACTTTACTTTTTCTGTCCCCAAAATGACACAGAATAACTGCTGCACTTTAGCCAGTCACTATTTAATATGCCTCCCAGAATTGTAACTTGCTGTTGTGTAGCAGAATGCTGAAGATCATGTTTTCTAGTGACTGGAGACCTCTGAGATCCATCCAAACTCCTGTGCAGCACAACAGATTTAAAATGGACGATGCTTCATTCTACCTGTTTTAAGAATGGTAAGTGGAGAAGCAGCAGGAAGAAAACAGTGTTGCTTAGAGCCATAGTATCAAAACTGAATGCTTGATGTCACCTTCTGTTCTTGGCTATTTGTACTAATATCAGCAGTATCATCATCCACTGGGTAACATGGACATGATAGCAAGAGCCACAGCTTCTAATGCTGCTGCTCCTAGCAGGTTGTATATACCACTGCATTAAGACTGCAGATATGTAGGGAAACACATTTAGCAATGTGAACTGACACTGAAAAAAACCTCAAAGCATAATGGCAGCATACACAAAATAAATTATGCAGCTATATAAGACACCATAGTAATGCAAGAAAGTAATAAATTACATGTGGTGTCATGTAAATGTAATTACATCTGCATAAAATCAATAATCACTGGGGGACAGTTACACATCCACTCTGTCACTCAAAAAGAAAACTTTAGTGTTGTGCTTTAAATACAGTAAATTTAATGGTCACCAAGATGAGCAGCACAGCCATGTCACAAAATGGCTGCCTTTTTTACGGCTATTTTCATTATTAAAATGTTGCCACAATAAAATAACATACACCGTTTTTTTTATGCACACTATCTCTTGACCACACTGGCAACAGTACAGAACACACATTCTGTATTTTTAATTAAAAAATTATGAGTAAAATACAGACCTTATTTTAAGTGCACACCCAAGTCTCTTTAATACTGTCCACACATATATTGATATATATATATATATATATATATATATATATATATATATACATATATATATATACATACAGGAGCGGATATTCAAAGGGTTGCATATGCGCAATGGTTCTTGCATCGCAAGTCCAAAAGTCGCCATTCTGCGATATTCAGCAGGAGGCAGTTGCGCCACTGAAAACATGCTGAGCAACAGCGCAATGCAAATGAAGGCATGCGCACCAAAGGGGTGGATCCATGCATAAAGAGCGAATGCGATATTCAAAGACTTGCGCGCAACAGCGAACAGCCGAAGTTGCGCCCAGCCGAATGAGCCAAAATAAAAGGCTCAAGGAAGAGGCGCAAGAACGCTACAGGGATGCCAAGTGGGGAAGAGAGAGAGAGAAAGACAGAGAGTGACAGGCCAGGGCAGGCAAGGGAAGCAGTATGGGCCATAGGCTGCAGAGGCCAGCGGGGGGTGCCCGGTGCAGTGGAAGTAGCAGTCAGGACAGCGGGTAACAGAGCAACATCAGCCGGGGGGGTCAAGCCAGGGAGATGGACAGTGGCAGCTTCCACATGGAAGCTGTAATGAGGGGTTGAGAATGCAAGGTGCAGGGGGATGTGGCCATGGATGGGCCCGTCAGCGGTACACCCCAACAGGCAGTACCGTGCTCGCATCAGCTTTGAGCTGTACACAGATGTAGAGATCGTGGGCTGGTACCACCTGAACAGGGCAATACTGAGGTGGCGCTGTGAGCTGTGCAGTGATGTGATGCAGGCACCCTCACGACGGAGTCACGCTCTGTCAGTGGAGACCAAGGTGACAGCCTGCATGTGCCTGCTCACCATGGGCACCTTCCAGAGGCCAACAGGGGACACCACAGGCATCACACAGTCGGCCACATCACGCATCCTCACCCAATTCCTCAGCGCACTGCTGCCACATGCTGCGGAGCACATCCATTTCCCCAGCACCACGGCAGAGCGTACAGCAAACATGCAGGAGTTCCACAGGGTAGCACGTATGCCTGGCGTGCTAGGGGCCATAGACTGCACACATGTGGCCATTTGCACACCACCTGGCCCCGATGGGGCTGCATATAGGAACAGAAAGGGCTTCTCCAGTGTCAGCTGCCAGGTGGTGTGTGATGCCACTGGGCGTATAATCAATGTCTGTGCCACACACCCTGGCGGAGCACATGATGCCTTCATATGGCATCAGTCCACACTGTGCCATCGATTCGAGAGTGGGGACATCCCCACAGGCCATCTAGTGGGTGAGTACGTATGTAGGAAATGCAAACTCAGGGCAAGGGTGGGAATGCCACAGGTGCCATGGTAGTGGCACACAGGGATATGGGCAATATGGACCTGAACATGATACTGATCTCCACTGTCTCCACACAGGTGACAGTGGATACCCACTCCATCCCTGGCTGCTCACACCGTACCGGCGCCCCATGACCCCATCGCAGCAACGCTATAATGAGGCACATGCCGCCACACGCAACATCATTGAGTGGGTGTTTGGGATGCTCAAGGCACGCTTCCGATGCCTAGACACCTCCAGCGGTGCCCTACAGTACAGCCCCTCAAAGGCCTGTGGGATATTCCTGGCCTGTTGTATCCTGCACAACATGGCCAAAGACTGTGGGATAGCCCTACAGGTTGAAGAAGGGGACAGCGATGGGGACGTCAGTGGCGCCGGTGTTGATGGTGATGAGCAGCCCCCCCTTGGACAGCGGGACCCCCGACTGATCCGGCAGGCCCAGCTGCACCGGGACACCATCACGGAGGAGCATTATGCACGACACAGGTAAGTCAAGGGGCCATGCAAACAACACTGTCCTGGCACAACCCACAGGCACACAGAGTAACACAGCAGGGGTGCATGGATGGCATGGAGTGGAAGGGACCAGGCACACAAACACACCATCAGGAGGAGCAACAGTCATATGGACACACACACACACACACACACACAGGCACAAAGCGATATGGGCAGGTGCACAGCAGAGCAGGAACAGACATGGCAAACACACAGATCCACAGACCACACCACCACCTGTACTATCCAAGTATGTGTGTCAGATGCTGGGCACTCCTGACCTTGGTACAGTACAATGCAGGCATCATCATGCACACGCACCTGTGGACAGCAGTCAGGATGGTGTGCAGGTGGTCCGTGTTCGGCGTGATGTGCAGGGCACCCACCAGTGCACTGCCCACCATGACGCACAGTGCACACAGGGCAGCACCAGACAGGGCCCGCACTGGGAGACAGGTCAGTCATGTTGCACCATTCCACGCCACCGCAGATCGTGGGCGGCCCTGCCGTGACCCAACAGCACTGGCAGGCTGAGCAGGGGCCACATGGTGGCACCAATGGACCACCAGGGTCCCACTGTACGATTGCACCTTGTCCCAGTGGGGGTCTATGGTATGCCAAACATACCTGCACCAGGGGTGCTTGGGATGACCACAGCAGAACCGGTGTCAACAGGCTTGGTGTGTCGCATGACGCCGGGAATGGGGAGTGGAGAGAGCGATTGTGTGGGGTGCGTGGTACAGGAGCACCTGCTTGTGTGCCAAATGAAGCCACGACAGCGACCAATGCCTGGGTCTGCCTGTCAATGGCGGAGGTCACATCCATCCGCATATGGACCATCTCTGCATGGTCCAGAGCACAGTCCCTGCTGTGCCACTCCACAGCCACACACAGTGCCTCCACGGACGTTGCAACCCACCTTTGCTGCTGTACTGATTCCCACAGCAGGCAGGTGTGCTCTTCAAATGGGTACTCTGCCACAACGGCATCCTGTCCCCCAGGGTATGGAAGGTCCTGATGCTCAACACCCCTTGAGGGTGGGCGCTGTTCACCAGGACCAGGAATGGGCATATCAAAGGGCAGTGGGCATGTGCCACTGCTGGACACTGTACCCCCAGACCTGGTGGGTGACTGCTGCTGCTGCCCCTCCAACCGCTGTGCCCCAGGGACCACTCATTCCATGGCTGTGGCCGCAACATTGCCAGACACCTGCACAGCCACTGGTGCTGCCCCACCGGTGCTGACAGGCACAGCCTGGGACTGTGCAAACATGCTGGCACACCGCGTTGGAACCAGCTAGGCCCAGGGCACATGCTGGCCTGCTGTGTGTGTCCGCATGGTACACACATGTCACTGCCCATTGCAGTCCTTGCATCATCAATGGTGCAGGTACGTGCTACAGCCACAGTCACAGTGTGCTGGCATGCTTGCATGCCAGACTGCTGAGACACAGGTTGTGTACCCCCCACATCTGACTCACCGACATCAGAGTTGGCAGCCCGGCGTGCATGCTGGTGCAGTGCATGCTGGCTGGTGACAGAGGTGGATGGACCCTCCTCCATGTCCAGCAGGTCTTCCTCACTGCCTGGACCCACCACCACCATCCCCTGAAGACGAACAGGATCTGTAACAGAAAGAGGGACATGTGGGTGCATGTGAACAACACTTCCCCCAACGCACCACCATGTCATACCGTGCAGTGATGGGCTTCCACCTGTCTGGAATCCACCTCCTGAGTCAGCCCTCAAGCAGCACTCCACTGCATTGATGCAGCCAGTCGGTCCTCAGCTGGGGTCAGCTCCACCACCGCTGGCTGGCCCCGCCAGTGCCAGCAGTGCCGCCCTGAGGGCTGCCACCTTCTCCTTCACCCTCCTGCGGTCTGTCCCATCTTCTTTTGCATTCCTGCAGGAGCTCTGGTAGCTTCCGTGCAGGTCCACTGCCCGAGCTACCCCTCCATGCAGCACTTGCGGGTCTGAGGGTGCCCGCCGTCCACTCAGTAGTGACTCCTCCTCCAGGTAGGCCTGGAAGAGGGCCTCTATCTCGCCGTGGTGAAGTTGGGCCTCCTCCTCCCCACCATCCTCACCTCACCTTGGCTCTGCTCGGTCATGGTGATCTGTATGGGTGGGAAGTGGACACCTGTCACTGTGCAGTCTACAGCGTTATCCCATGACCATTGTCCAGAACATCCCACAGCATGCAACCCACCTCTCACCTGCAGTAACTGAATCTGGCCAGAGCAGCCCAATGTTGCACATTTATAGCGCAATGGATGCAAATTAGGAGTGGAGCAACTGTAATAAGATGCAAATCGCGCCACTGCGCCTTTGAATGGCTGATCAGATGATTTGCATGTGTTGGCTGAATATCGCGCCGTTGCAATTTGCGCAATTCGGTTGAGCCAGCTGAGCCAATGGCGCAGATCTGTGACTGTGTGGTACACTGCATTGCGCATGCCCAGGTAGCTTACGCAGGCGTCTGCTGCACTGATGATGTGCTGTGGGCAATCGGCAATTCAGGCCATGGCCACCATTGTGCCAGTGGTGCTACAGCACTGGGCACCATATGGCGCTGTGGCACTACTGTGCAATAATCCACTGTGGCACTGGCACACAGGTGATCGGTCGCGCAGGATGCGTAGACATCAGATGGCGCTGTGCGTGTCCTTGCATCATAGACCCCTGACCTGGTGTCCGACCTTTGCCCCCTGGTGCTGTTCGGCTGCCATGTGTACGGCTCTATTGTGCTGTTTGGTGACAGCGCTATGTGAACTGACGGCGCTGTACGAACAGCGAGATTGGAACCTATGGTGGTCTATTGCGCAACATTTCCATGTGGGGTTGCCGCGCTGCGGGGCACCATATTGCCTGCTGTACGACCCCAAATATGGCATGCAGGAGAGCTCCCCAATGGAGCCAGGTGGAGGTGACCAACCTGGTGGCCCTGGTTGAGCCCCACTTTGAGGCACTGTACAGGGAAGAGCCCCTCACCATGGCCCACACCCAGGTGTAGCTGCAAGTGGCCACTGACCTGGTGAGGGTCACAGGGCGGTGCCAGTCTGCATAGCAGTGCAGGCACAGGTTTAGTGACCTCCACAGGAGGGAGCCGGATGTGCTGCTATGCCTCAGGTCACGTGCCATGAGGGGTGTTGTGCCTAGGCCAGGTGGGTGTACCATCTATGCACCTGTATTCTCCATAGGGGTGTGACTGTGTTTTGGTGGCAGTGCATGGGGATGGCTCTGCCATGGTTGGCTGTGTCGTGTGTGCAGGTGTGAGATGCATGGGTCTGGCTGTGTGGGCAGGCACACTCACTGGGGCAGGGGCAGTCTGCTTTGGGGTCACACTGATGTTTTCTCAACATTTGTCACCCACAGGCCTGGCGGAGAGGATGCAGGCACAGGCTGAGAGGGCCATGCTGCAGGCCCAGGTGGCGGGACGGAGGAGAAGTGAGGGTAGGCCACAGCGGCAGCAGCAGCAGCAGCCACAGCTGCTTGATGAGTGTGAGTATCATTACATCATGGATGCTATTGCATGCTGGAGGGGGTGGGCATGACCACCAGCCATGGACAACACAACCATGCATGACACAGGCGACAGTCATCACTGTCCAGTGTCACTGCACGTCTGTGTGTGCATCACTGGTGGTCCATGCATGCACTGGGCACATGGCTGTGGAACTGGCATCCCACCACATTGCCACGTCACTTGACAGCCTTGTTTGTGCTGTGATGGACATAGGCAGTGTGTGTGTGCAGTGGTGCACATAGCTGGTGCTGCCTGGTTGGGCGTGTCATGTGCATGGTCACTGTGGGTGGGTGCATACCATCACAGGTGAGGGGCACTGGGCTATATGCCTTGCAGGATGGGTGGTGTTCAGGGTTGTGGACAGTCACAGCCATTGACTGTCTTCCCTTTTTCTAGGCCTCAGCATCCTACGCAGGATGGACTGTGCCCTCCAGCGGCTGACCAGGGTGTCCATCGCAACACATGACATCCTCCGGGACATTCAGCACCATGGGGTCAGGCGACGGCGGAGGTGACAGGGACAGCACCAGGCAGCAGCAGACCAGCCTGCAAGGCGATAAATGTGCTTCCCCTTCCCACTTCACCCATCCCTCCCAACCTGCCTTCCCTCTCTCAGTTGTTCACCCCTACCTTGCCCACCCCTACCTTGTACCCCCCCCCTTGTCTTGTACATATCTGTATATAGTTTTGTTCTTGATCTTGGTGTTGTAATTTCTGTTTCCAATATATATATATTTTTATGAATACTGTGGTGGTCTCTGATTTGCAGCTGGCTATGGTTGCTCAGTTGCAGTGGTGTGCATGCCATCTGGGGTGGTATGGTCCTGGGTATGTGTGTGTGTGTGTGCATGTGTGTGTGTGCATGGGGAGGTGTCTCCGGTGTGGCAGTGACTTTCAGTCGGTCTTGCCATCTGCTGCCGCCCACTACTGGGTGCCCAGGGTGGGTCTGGCTTGTATGGTTCTATGCTACACGAGGTTGATGTGTGACGGGGGGATGCATGGTATTTACTGCAGTGACAGTCACTGCACATAGATGGTGTCTTGGGGTCACGGTTCAGGATGTGCTGTGCAGACGGTGGGCTGCTGTGCACTGTGGTTGTCAACTACCTGTGTGTGGCAGTCTCAGCCTGACAGTGGTTGTGCTGGGGCGTCATGGCCCTGCTGTGCTTTGTTGGCTTGTCCCCATGGGCCAGTGGATCATCCATCCCTCCCCCAGTAATGCTGTGCTTGGGGTGTGCGGGTGTCTTGTTGGTTCTGCAGTGTGTTCCTGTGCCCATGTGTGGCATGGCTGGCGGTGGGCCCCAGCCTGCCTCCCTGGTTGTGCAGTTTCATTGCTCTGCTGGGGTGGGGCTCTGCTTGCGCTATGGCACCTCTGGACTGCTCAGCTGGGCTAGCCTTGTGCGCTAGTGGCACAACCTTTCTGCTCAGCTTCCCTTCCTGGATTGCGCTATGGCGCGGTTGTGCGATATTCAGGCGTTGGCTGTGCGCAATTTGTTTTGCTCCTTGTTTGAATATCGCGTCTGTTGCGCCTATGTGCAATTGACTTGTGCTTGCTCCTGCTCTTGCGCACTTTTTCGACGCAGTTTGAATATCCGGCCCTCTGTATATTAGAGGCAAAAAACTCCGTTTAATGCATTAATTAGGTTGTTCCACACCGACAAAAGTGAGGAAATTCGGTGTTAGGTTGAAGCCCCTGGCCCCGCCCACAACCCAACTGGCATCAGGTGCGCATTACAGTTGTCAGCCATAACTCTCACCTCATCACATGTGTAAAGAAGCAGGGGTGTGGGCAGGGGGCCAAGGGGCTTTCAACCCAACACCAATTTCCTCACTTTGTCAGTGTGGAACAACCCTAACTAATGCATTAAATGGAGTTTTTGCCTCTAATTTCCCTTCTTTTTGAGAATGATAACAAGAAATAGTGAATGTAATGTATGCGTGAGAGCGCGCAGAAGGCCCTGCGCTCCCGCCACATGATGTCTTGTCACATAGTAACATTGTGCCCGAAAACGCAAACAGTAATGCGCATGGTGAAGCAAAGCAAAACAGAAAGAGAAACAGTAGTGTAGAAAGAAATGTTAAAAACAACGCAAAAGCAAGCGCAAATGAAAACGCAAAGGGTAACGCACATGGTGGCGTAGACGTGAACGGTAAGTGAAACGGGAATGGAACCTCAAGCAAAAATGGTAACGGTAACAGTAATGCTGGTTTTCCCCAAAAGATGCATAAAGAAAGACAGTGAGTACAAAGAATGTATGCATAATAATGGTTCTCGGAGCAGAAAATGAGGAGTTGTAATACTAAATTGCTTATATCTCAGGAACCGTAAGATGTAGAAAGAAAATTTAAAAGTCATATGATTTATGACTTTCCTGGCTAGTTTTGTACTTTTTCTGATGAAAAGTCCGTATCTTGCACCGTTTCCGAGATACGGGCCCTGAAAGGCGCGGCAAACGGTGTAATGTTATTCTATGGGAAAAAAAGAGAAGTTTGGAGTACCATATCTTTGGCTTCCTGTAATATTTTTTCACCAAACCACAAAAAGGCACATCTGTGGGATGTTGGCTGTGTTCCCTCTAAATTTCAGCCCAAAAGACCAAACTGCTATTTTGCAGCAGGGCACCAAAGAATTGCTGTCATTTTCCCACAGCCTAGAAAAGTACTGTTGAAGTTTGCAAAAGCTTTCGTAAATTCATTCAACAGTGTCGCAAGTGAGACAGTACTTTGCGAAAATACTTTTTCCAGAAATTTGAAAAACATATCTCTGGAGTGTTTTACTCCAAAATAAAGACATGGCTAGCATCCTCAGGGTCTGACTAGGAGAAAACAAAAAGAATTAGATTGATAGAGGGTCCCAATTTTAAATGTCAAGCATTTTTCTGATTGCTAACTGAAAACAAAATGGCAGATTTGCGACAGTAAAAGGGCCAGTTGCGAAAGTAAAAACTGTATTTGCGACACTGCCAAACTTTCTGTGAACTTTTCTCATTGACTTATAATGGGAACTTGTTTTTTGAATAACTTTTGAACCGTTTAATATTTTTTCACAAAATCTTCAAAAGGCACATTGGGAACCCTGACCACATGTTCCCTGAAGATTTTGGGCCAGTCGCGCAAACTGTGTGACCTGTAGAGACGACAGTAAAATTCCAGAAAAGCATAAACGCACGCGCAGATCACGCTTAATAACTCCACAGCCGTATATGCGACCAGTACAAATCTTGACAGATCCCAAGGCGTATGGGTCTTGATTGTGTATTCCAAATTTCAGGCAAATCCGTCAAACGGCTGCAAAGTTATTAAGGTGCAAAATTTTGAGTTTAACATGTAAATGGCTTCTCAACCCTAACTATAGTGGCACGGTATATACATATATATATATTTATATAGCTATATGCACATAATTGGTTGTACTGAAATAATCTTAATTACGATCTCCACATTTGAGAATAAGATTCATAACTCTCAGTCGATAGAGCTGTGTAATTTGGCTGTTGTGTGGATAGTGTAATTATCACAGAGCAACATCATGACATATACTGTTCATACAATACCATTTTAAATATATGGATAAGCTATATCACCATCACAGACCAAGGAAAAAAAGTTTTAGTTCACTGTTTACTATCAGAAGGTGATTTTTTACTGTGGGTGAAATAATTGTCGATGCGATAAGATAAATATGTGTCTTAAATCATCACTTCTCTTTGATTCCTGTCCTCCTGAACTCCATCAACAAATCTGGAGAGGCTTCCAATTACAAAGAGCATGCCATAAATATGAGTCCATCACAATATCCAAATGTTGATTCTCATTTCATTTTCATGGCAACCCTTTCAGATGGTCTTTGAACGGTATAACAAATGTAGGTATTGTTACTCCCAAATATGTTATCTAATTCAGTTTTTCTGAGACTACGAGACCAACATCCTTGGGAAGATCTTTTCCAGTGGATACTCAAAAAAGCTTAATAATGTCCAGTTACAGAAACTATGAGTTTCATTTGTATCATGTGATGGGTTGGGGCAAATTGTGCACAACTGTAGCTATCCTGTGAAACAATGCAGACCTACCTCAATGAACTACATCAAGAAGCCTGTAGCATCCTTACAGACACCAAATTTAGAGGGAAATGTCTACATGCTCTAAATAGCACTACCATATGTGTTGTAAGCGTGGTATGCATATCGCAACTTTTCCCAGTAAGAAAATTAAGTCAGTACCCTTAAACTGGAGAAATTATCAACCTGTCCCTTCTGGGTGTCTCTGCCAGTTCTGTCACATACTCCTTCATTATTACTTCTCGTACCCATCTGTCTGTTGTCATCTTCCCTCATTCATGTGCAAACAGTTGGAGATGGGACCCGATGGGTGGGTATTCCGCTTCCGCCGCCCACTGCCTGTAGTCATTGTTTGCTGTTTGGACTTAAATGAGTTATTGGTGTGATTTTTGTTGTGTTGAAATTTGTTACGGGATTTGTACTGGTGACTTCTGTTGCCTTGCAGGCATCCTTGGTAGTTGTTTGTGTTGTAGTTGCTCCTTTTGTCATGAAAATTACAGCTTTTTCTGGACCCTGATCTGTCTAGCAAATATGTATCGAAAGATGGTCTATCTATCTTTTCCATTTCTCTGCCCTCTTTTGTTCCCTTCAGGAACCTCTCCATTCCTTCCCTTGCACAGGATATTTAGGAGCATGGCCCTTGATTCTAAATCTGCGTCCCATATCTTCATCCATATGAGACGTCTGGCTCTGTTGGTGATAGCCAAAGACCTAGTGTTTATTCTGAGAGGATTGACTGCCATGTCTGCTAAATACTTTGTGGCCCATATGACTTATTCCATCAAGGTCATCTCTGCTGAGTTAGAAGCCAGTGTCTTTTGGATGTCCTGTAGCCAGAATACTTGTGCTCTGGTTGTGTAGATAGCCATAGTGTGTGCTCTTAGTCCCAGTATGACTAGCTCAAAATTCTTTTTGAGTAGTTCCTCCAGTCTCTTGTCTGTTGGCTCCTTAAGTGCAGAAATGCCCTCGGCCAGTAGCACTGATTTCTTTCTCAGTTAAGTGACCTGTGGGTCTACTTATGGGGCTGTGCACCAAGCCTTAAGTTTGTTTGTTTGGAACATGTTATCTTGTCCGAGAATTTGCATTCCGATATCCTAGTGGGTTCCAAAGCTTCCCATTCCTTCTGGACCAGCTCTTTAACTGACACACAGATAGGGAAGCTGTTTGTGTTTTTTGGGGCTGGATTCAATGAAGGTATCAGCTTAGATGATGGTCCTACTGGTGGGTCCACAAACTACTCTGTCTTTTTTATTGCTTTTACCAGGTTAGGGACCTGGTCAGGGAGTGCAGTATTTTGCTCTCAGAGTTTGAGGGTTCTGCTCCATCAGCTCCTGTTGTTCTGGATCGCCATTTGCTTGGTCACCTGACTCTTCACCAGATTTGTATGGATTCTTCTGTCGTGATAGGTTGTTGTATAACTTGGGGTGTGCTGGTCCTGCCCTGTCTGTTTTGTTTAGGGTGAGAGATCTCGGCCAGCTTCTGCAGTATGGCTGACATAAATTGCTGTTGCTGTTGAATCTGCATACTCATGGCCTGCTGACTCTGTATCAGTAAGTCTGCCATGTCTGGCTGTGAATTATCCCTGGATAGGGTGAGGGTTGGTGCTGCCCCTTGAGAAGAGGAACCTTGGTCCTGATTGGACCTGTCAGAATGTTTGGACAGTTCATCATCTAGGCAGTCATGTCATTGCTAGCTTGTTTGACTACAGCAGGGGTATCTTACAGGTCTTGCAGATCCTTGTTTTCACCATTTTGTCCTGGGGAGACATAATGATATAAACAGTGCCCTTAGTATTACTCCTGTTTGTGAGCCCCTAATTAGCCTAGATCTTGCTCTCCACTTCTGTGCCTTTAAGTTGAGGGGAACTACTAACTTGGCTCCCCCTGTAGTTCTCAATACAAACTACAAATATGACTGTCTGGTGCTGTGTGGAACTACCAAAATGTCCACCTGAGCAGTTCAAGCTGGAACTACAATCATGGCCACCCACTATGTGGACTATGATTGTGTCTGCCCAGCTGTTTGCCCTGGTTTTCTACTATGGCAACTCCAACCCCCTTGCGCCTTCTTGTTCTTGGGGTGGGGAGTGTAGTGAAAATGATCCCCTGGATAGTAGCACAGTCCCCCATTCTTTTTGGCTTTCTGCCTCCATTTTCTTTTGCCTGTTCAGCCATCCCTAAGATGGCAGCAGACAAGCATGCATGGATGCATTAGTGTGCTGTGTGCATGCTCCATTTCTGAAATTTACATGTGAACTGGTGAAGCAGAAACAGCAGGGGTCCAAAAGTAATGTTCACTTTCTCTCCCTCTCCCCTGCCGGGCAGCTACGAGCCATGCTGTGAGGCTGCATATCTCAGGTCAGATCCTGCCCTTATTTTGCTTCTCTTGTAGCTCTCCCCAGTTAGCAGGTATACTAATCTGCAGTCACTAGCAGGGACTGCAAAAAGCTACCTGCAGAGCCACTGAATCCTAAAGCACTCTGCTAGCAGGGGGTGCTCTGGCAGTGTTTGCAAGGGGTGCTAGTGTCCCAGAGGTTGCTGCTTGAGGGACCTTGTTGGACTGCTTGAGGGTTGTAGCAGGCATTCCTGTAAAATAGCCCTAGATATTCCAGGGGTAACAACAAATACAGAAATTCATTTTTCCTGTCTCTATATTAAACAACGCCCCAAAAACATGGATCTGAGCTATAAACTAGGGTGCTCAGTACTATCTATTAGTGCCAGTCTATGTTCATGAGCGGTTATTTCTATGCATGTGAATCTTACCTTTTTTTTGTCTTATGTTTAATGTGGTCAGGAGCTGTGTCCTGTGCATGTAGTCTGGTCAGATGCACATGAATAACTGACCACAGAAGGACAAAGGAGAGGTCTACTAGGGGTTGGACTTCTTTAGAAGTCACATGTGCATCAAGCCTATCAGATGGCTTGGAGAACAAGTGTGTAAGGCTTGGAGTGCCTCAGAGTTTTCTCCCCACAATTATTATTACTTAAAAATAATCATCTTTATAATAACCATTAAGACAATTCAGTGAGATTAACCCTAAAGTGAAAAGATCCATCAAAAATCATAGCTAGTGCTTTTACAAAAGTACAAGATAAGCATGTCTAGAACTCTTCAGGTAATTTGATGTTGCCTTCAAGAGGCATGAGTTAAAGACAATATTGATCAACAAAATGCTGGGTTGTATTGCAAGGGGTATATCCTCGAGGAGGGAGGAGGTGATTCTGCCACTGTATAGGTCATTAGTTAGACCACACCTGGAGTACTGCGTGCAGTACTGGCGTCCGTATCTGAAGAGGGACATTAAGTTACTGGAGGGGGTGCAGCGCAGAGTGACAAAGATGATCAAGGGGCTGGGGGACTTATCATATGAGAAGAGGTTGAAGGAGTTGAACATGTACTCACTGGAGGAGAGGAGAGACAGGGTGACATGATTGAAACCTTTAAATACATGAAAGGAATAAACAAGATGGGTACAGAGGGGCTGTTCAAGTAAGGGAGGGAGGGCCCAGGGGCCTTGATATGATACTGAGCAAGGAAGGTTCAGGAGGGAGATGAGGAGACACTTTTTTACAGAGAGGGTGGTGGCTGGGTGGAATGCATTACCTGCAGAAGTGGCATGCAGTAGAACAGTGGACTGCTTCAAACGAGGATGGGACAGGACAAGGAGGAGGGTTAATGAAGGGGAAGGGTGGAAGGGAGGGGCAGCTGCAGAATAAGGGGTGCTAGCTGCACATTCGAGCAGACTTGATAGACCTCTAGGCCTTTATCTGCTGGCAAATTTCGTATGTTCGTATGATCTGTTAGGGATTTAGCTTAATTAGTAGTCCAGTTTTTAAAACAAAAAAATTATGTCAGCCAACAAGAGCTCTGTTTTTTAATAGTCATAAATAGTCCCCTGATTTTAGAAATAGTTTCCATTAGTGAACCAAGCATGCAGTTATTAGAATCCCCCTCAAAAAAGGAACAAAATAATGGGCTGTTGTCACTATGTAATATTTATATCCTAGATTAGTTTAATCAGACAGAGGTGACTAAAACTTGAGGACATTCTGTACAGTATTACTGAAGTCAAATTGCCAGCACTGGCTACTTACTGAATCTTCGGTATGCCTCACGATGAACCCATGGAGGTTTTAGTTGAGTAATTGCACAAGTAGACCTGCTTTTCGTGAATAAAGTGCTTCATTTTATGTTAAATTGCACACACCAGTTAAGCAGCAAAACAGTCTCAACTGACCCCTCTTCACATCAACAGGAATGCCTCCTGATGTGTTTCACGCCCCTGGTGCTTAATCCTATGAAAGGTTCAGTAAGTCAGCTGTTGCTGGCAATTCGACTTTCAAATACACTACATGTTTGGCCAGGCACGGCACTCCTAGGTGCAGCTAAAAACCTTTTTAAACAGATATCACTGGATAATGGAGGTTTGTAAAGAGAATATACATTCAGCAGAAATCATTTTACTGGGTTACTGGAATGCAGGACAAGGTGAAGTTAGTGATGGTTTCATTTCTTTTAAGGTGAAGCATTTTCTGGAACTGAGTGAGACTTCAAGGAGAGTATCTAAAGACCGTAAATTACATTTCAGAGGGATAGATTTGATGAAAATGTTAAATAACTTAAACATGATCATTCTAACTGATTTTCTGATGATAAATTTGACATTATATCACCTAATTATGTATACACTGCACCTATAATGCATTCCCCCGAAGTTCACATCATTGACTTCCATAGCCTTGAATGTAAAAAAAGAAAGGTGGTAGCCATGTTAGTCCAGTCAACAATGTAGTGACAAAAATTTATATATATGTTGTAGGTGATACCTTTTATTAGACTAACACAATTATTTGTAATTAATTTTTATTTTTAATTACATTTTTAAAATAATTTTGTTAGTCCAATAAAATGTATCACCTGCACCATATTTGTTGTTTTTTTTTTCTCTACATAGCCTTGAATGCAAATTTCTGTTTGTTGAATCTCTTCACTAAAAAAAAAAAAAAAGGTGTAGTACTCCTGTATAGGAATGTCTTCAATTAAGCAATGCTTAGGAATATGATGCCTCTTCTGATTATGATGGAGGATGTCACTGCATTTAGGGCAACAATGGAAATATTTACTGATGTATATACAGGGTTATGTTTTCTCTAAACTGTGCATGTTATTGTGATGGTCAGAGAATCCTGGAGTCCCCAGTGAGCCTATTCTCTCTCTGAGGCATTTTCCACTGAGACCATCTGGAGCAGTGTCACAACTGTCAATGCCCCTCTTTAGCAAGAGTTCAGACCCCAGTGCTCTGATTGCCCTTTTCTGCCAACTGCTACCCTTTAGACTCCCTGTAGTGAGGGTCTCTGCTCTGAGTCAGATGCACTCTTCTCTCTCTGAGACCTTATTATATACCCCTTTTTTCTCAGGTACTCATCCCTCAGTGATACAGTCACAAACAACCAACTAGTCCACTCTTTAAAAAATAAACACATTTATTAATAAACACTGGTTGTGTAAATACAGCAGTACTCTTCCAGTATAACACTATTTACATATAGTAAAACAACAGTATACATACAGGAAAGAAAGCTTGCACACTTGTGCAGATCAACACTTCTATCTTTCCTACGAGTTACAGAATCTTCTTGCCTCACTATCCTCTAGGCTTTTTACATAGATACATATAGATACATAGACAGTGTCGGCAGATAAGGGCTTATGGCCCACCTAGTCTGCCCATTTGAGCTTGTAAGTTCAGTTTGTTTTCCTAGAAGTCTATTTCCCCTTACCCCTGACCTCTAGAATTCCTTTATGTCTATCCCATGCATTCTTAAATCCCGTGATTGTTTCAGCTCCCACCACTTCCTCTGGCAGGGTGTTCCACTTGTCCACCACCCGTTCTGTGAAGAAATTCTTTCTCATGTTTCCTCTGAATCGTCCTCCTCCAACTTCATCCCATGCCCTCTAGTCCTGAAACATCTTTTTAAGCTTAAAATAGTGTTTTCCTGCACCCTGTTCCTCCCTGTAAGATACTTGTATGTCTCTATCATATCCCCTCTCCCTCCTCTCCTCCAGGGAGTACATGTTCAGTTCCTTCAACCTGTCTTCATAGGACTTGTGATGCAACCCATGCACAATCTTTGTTGCCCTCCTCTGAACCTTCTCTACCCTGTCTGATGTCCTTACGTAGGTATGGTCTCCAGAACTGTACACTGTACTCCGGGTGGGCCTCACTAGTGTCTTGTATAGCGGAATTATGACCTCCCTTTCCTGCTGGTGATGCCCCTGCCTATACATCCCAGCATCCTATTTGCTTTACCTGATGCCTTGTCACACTGTTTCTACCTTGAGGTCATCATCAGAGATGACAACCCCAAGATCCCTTTCCTGCTTGGTGCATGCTATATCCTCACCCCCAACTGATATATTGTGCCAGGGTTTTGTGCCCCATATGCATTATCTTGCACTTCTTTGGATTGAATTTCAACTGCCAAACCCTTGACCATTCTTCAAGTTTCTGCAGGTCCCTTCTCATTCTGTCTACACCTCTGGTGTGTCTACTCTGTTACAGAGCTTTGTGTCATCAGCGAACAGTGAAATTCTGCCTTCTAGATCCTGTGCAATGTCACTGATGAAGATGTTGAATAGGACCAGTCCCAGCACTGATCCCTGTGGTACCCCACTGGTCACTCTTCCCTCTGTGGAGTGACAGCCATTTACCACCACCCTCTGTGTCCTGCCACCCAGCCAGTTACCTACCCACCACACTACTGTCCTGCCCACACCCATATTTCCCAGTTTGTGTAATAGTCTTCTATGTGGCACAGTGTCAAAGGCCTTGCTGAAGTTCAGATAGGCCATGTCCATCGCCTCCCTGATCCACCTCCCTAGTCACCCAGTCAAAAATTCAATGAGGTTGGTCTGACATGCCTCCCCTGGTGAAACCATGCTGCCTTGGGTCCTGTAGTTCCATTGACAACCAGATGTTCCACCAATCTCTCCTTCAGTAGTGCTTCCATGATCTTTCCCACTCACGAGGTGAGGCTGACTGGTCTGTAGTTCTCTGCTTCCTCTTTGTTCCCACTTTTTGTATAAGGGGACTACATCTGCTGTCCTCCAGTCTTTGGGTACCTCCCCTGTTTCCAGTGATTGGCTGAACAGGATAGCCAGAGGTTCAGCCACCACCTCTCTTAGTTCTTTAAGGACCCTGGGGTGCACCCTTCTGGCCCCATTGCTTTTATCAGCTCTTATTACTTCCAGTTCCTTCAGGACCCTTTCTCGTGTAAAGGGACTTGTGTCCATTTCTGCACCATTCTCACCCCTTGTACTCCCTTCAGACCCATTACCCCTCTTCCTTAGTAAAGACTGAGCAGAAATACCTGTTCAATATGTCAGCTTTACTGTTGTCATCCTCCACGCGGCTCCCATCCTCCCCCTTCAGTCTCACTATCCCTCCCTTTGTCCTTCTTTTTTCACTTATGTACCTGTAAAGGTTTTGTCCCTTTAACCACTGATTTTGCAATGTGTTCTTCTGTCTGAGCTTTGGCTTCCCTTACTGACTTCCCTGCCTCCCTTTGTTTCTCCTGGTACTTCTCCCTATCCCCTTCTGCCTGTGTCTTTTGTATTGCCTGAATGCAATCTTTTGGCTTTCACTTTCTTTGCTACCTCTTTGGAAAACCATAATGTTCTCCTCTTTCTTTCCTTGCTAACCTGCTTAATGCATAATTCTGTTGTTCTTATAATCCCCATTTTAAATACTGCCCACTGTCCCTCAATCCCTGATTCCTGTCCCATTCCCCTTAATGCCTCTTTCAAGTATCTCCCCATTTTCCCAAAGTCTGCCCCCTAAAATCCAGGATACGTGTTTTTGTGTGGTTTGGTTCTGCTCTTTCTGTGATTTCAAACCACAATGACTGGTGGTCACTGTTACCCAGGTGCTCCCCCACTGTTACCCCATCACACTGTCCCTGTTTGTGAGCACAAGGTCCAGTATTGCCTTCTGCCGAGTTGGTTCCATGACCAGTTGCTTGAGGAAGGCACCCTGAAGGGAGTCCAGGATAAATCTGCTCCTAGTTGATGCTGCTGCTGGGATGCTCCAGTCCACGTCTGGTATATTGAAGTCTCCAACCAGTACTACCTCACCTTTGTCTGCCATCCTTTGGATGGCTAGCATCAGCTCCTATCTGTTTCTTCCTCCTGGGCTGGTGGTCTATAGACCACACCTGTGCGATGGCTGGCCCCATTTTCCTTTCCAGCTTAACCCACAGTATCTCTCCCCATTTTGTTCCTCCTGGATCTGTGTGGCCCTTATGTCATTTTCACATACAGTGCCACTCCTCCTCCCTTTCTGCCTGCTCTGTCTCTTTCTGAATATGTTGTAGCCAGGTATGGCCATTTCCCAGTCATGGTTATCATTACACCAGGTTTCAGTGATGGCTACAATGTCCAGTCTGACTGTACCCATGACAGCCTCCAGATCTTCCATCTTGTTGCTAAGGCTCCTGGCATTTGCACACATGGCTTTCCATGATTTGACCTCCCTAGACTGCTTCACTGTTCTACTCCAGCCCCTTCCTTGGTTGTCATTTATCCCTGGTTCTCCTTGCTGTCTGCCCTTCTGCTGAATTTTGCCCCTTTTCTGCTTATCCACCTTTTGGACACTAATCTCCATCTTTTGCACACTGCTTTGCAGAGATAGCCACTCCTCTGGTTCACTGGTTCCATTACTAGCTGTGGGGGGTGAGCAAGTAGGCACCATCCTTGCTGGCTCGCCCCCCTTTGCTAGTTTAAATGCTTGTCAATATAGCATTTAAACTTATCATTGAGTGCTTAGATTCCCCTCCAGGATGGATGCAGGCCATCAGGCTTGAATAAACCTCCATCCCTCCAGATGGGTCCCCAGTCACCAATGAATCCAAACCCTTCCTTACAGCACCAGTTCTTCAACCATGAGTTAAAGTTCCTGGTGCATGCACTCCTATGCTCTCCCTTGCCTCTCACAGGTAGTACTTCTGAGAAAGTGACAGAAGTAGCTACTTGCTTGAGACCCCTCCCCAGTTTCCTAAACTCTTCCTGAACTTCCTTTGGCTCCCCATTTGCCAAGTCATTAGTACCTAGGTGGATAATGACATCCAGCTCACCCTCCTGTCTTGTCTTCCCAGCGATCCCCAGTATCTTTCTTCCATCCCTCCATGCCGTGGCACCTGGTAGGCACCTCACCTCCCCTCCCTGTCCTCCCCCTCCTGTGTTCCTAGCTGGATCCCTCTTATGATGGAGTCCCCCACCAGGATTTGCTTCCTCCTCCTCCTGGGGTCCACTGCTTTCCCCACTGAGGTCACCTCCTTGCCTAACCTCCACATCCTTTCCTTCCACTTCCCTGGGTACCTCTATTTGGTTGTCCTCATTTGCCAGTGTGGCATATGAGTTCTTGAGAATAGGATCTGGGATGTGCCTCTGCCTGACTGCTCTAACCCTCCCTGAGCCCACTGTCATCCAAGTGCTCCTCGTTCTCGGCATCCTTTGAGGCAGCTGCATTGGACTGGGTGGTTCCTGGACAGGGTGATGGTACTCCTGACCCAGTTTACTTCTGCTCTGGTCTGGCTACCTCATCCCACAGTCCCGGGAGATGCATGCAGATAGGGCAGCACCTCAGTGTCCAGAAGGTCTGCCTGAATATTGCTGCCCCACAGCCACTGCATTGCACCACTCCCCACATTATACTGCAATTCCACTACTTATCTGCTACTGAAGCTCTCTTAGTTCTCTTTTTATTTATTTATTTATTTACCTCAACCTCTCTCTCTCTCTCTGCAGACACACAGTCTGACTTCCTTCTTGCATACACAGGAAACCCAGCAAAAAGAGAGATAAACTATCTGGGTTGAAGAATCCCCCCCCCACCCCGTTGTCTTGGTAAAGGGAGGCTGATGTCACTTTCCTAGTACCAGGTTCATCCAATTGTCTGCAACTGCTTCAGGCCTGGAATTTGTGATGGTACATACCTTCTGATTATATCTGTCCTTCGTATCTCTGAGACTCAACTTTCTGTTGTAGATTATTTAACATCTGTATGTCATGTTCAGATGCCATTAAGGCAGTCATTCTCTGATTCCATTGTTAACTGATCAACTTATCCCCCTTCCAATAAGCAAATACAATGAGTGTTCATACTGCTTACCTGTAAAGTGCTGGCCATCATTCTGCTCTTGTTGGGTTTTCTCCTGCACATTTTCTCATTGCCTTGGGATATCACTGACAATAGATGTCAGTGCTCATGCATGTACTCAGTTACACAGCTGTGCTGGCATCAGGCAGTTCTCCCCTCCCTGAATTTTGGCTCCAGTGGCACCCCCTTCCATTCTGTCTCCTAGGTGATGGTTGCAGTGCCGAGCACACCAGCCTCTGCCCCCCTGGAAGAAGATCATCCTTAGAATGCTAAATCCTATTCTCCTCTCAATGGCAGATTCTCAGCCTTCCAAGCACATTCCTGACCTCAGGTTGCTGGCATCCTATGTATTAACACCAGTGCTTCAGCAATAGGTTGTCCAGTGTAGTTTATTTTGTTACAAATAAGAATCAGTGCCTATCTTGCATATGTTAAGCTTGGCTCTGGCTGTTGGTGGTTGGACTAACTATGAAGCAGTGCATTTACCTGTGGATGCATAACTTGGTTCAGGCTGCTACCATGATGGTAGGTTTACTTGAATGAACCACCTTTCCAACCACTTCCCATACCCAGCTCTCCCTGCTGGTCCATCTGAACAGAGTAAAGACTGGGAATGCACACAGCTGTTAACAGAGTGCTGTGTTCTTGATTTAAATGATTGGCCAGAACACTAGTTATCAGTGTTTGAGTAGACTTACCACAACTGACCTTTCTACCACATTGATTGCAATATGCTTTAGGTGGTGGATTTATGGTGTCATCTGTGAAATATGTCCACACTGTAGGTGATCTCCTTGATTTATTAGTGACAGTGTCCTGGATGGGAGTAAAGAGTCTTCATAAGTAATGGGGTGGTAACTTTGAGATAAATTTATTTCTGGCACTTTGGAATGAGGTGTCTGGGAATGGAAAGGCAGTGTGCAGCTGGTGGTGCAGTAAAACAGGGCTGATGGAGATGCTTGACTTGGCTTTAAATTGCCCTGCCTGAGAAATGCCCTTTTGTGATTTTTTTAATCCAAGTTATATGCTCCCCGGCAGGACAGGCTTGGCTCCTTTAGCTCTGTCCCTGGCTGCCCTCCATCTGCAACCAGGACATATCTGCCCCTGCCCATTCCCCCATATTCTCCCCACAAGAAGACTAACATCCAGATTGTTGCTGGGATCTGGGTTTTGGTGATGATGCAGGTGGAGGATCAGCAAGCAGAGCTTAATTCATGCCTGCCCCTCAATTTTTACCTCTTGATTTTCTCCCCTTATGACCCTGGCTATGATGCACACATCCACGCATGCATGTGGAGGCCTACATGTGTCACAGAAGACCTGCAGCTCCCCCCTTCACTTCCTGCCACTCTGACCTGCACTTCTACTTGGCCTCCACCAGGTGGCAGTCAACAGCAGAGATGGCAAGCCTTTCCTCCCTTCCTGGAAGAGGAGCTCAATCCACTGGATGCTTGATCCTCTCACCCCCCCCAAGTGATCTCCAGCAACCTGAGATTGCTCCACATCTGAGGTAACCAGTGTGATGGGTGGTAGCTCTACTGCCAAGCCACTGGGCCAGCCCTGCTTTTGTCTTATTTAATTTTTTTAATTTTTATTTTTCCAATTCCACCCATGATGGACTCCTCCACACCACAGACTCACATTCATCATGACTAGTCATTGTTAAAACTGACTGCACATTTTCAGACTCTTCTTGTTCTTCATCCTCCTCTCATGCATGTGCATCCTCATGTCCCTCTTCCTCTCATGCTTCTTCCCTTTGCCCCATCTCTTCCTCCTTTTTGTACTTCTCTCTGTCACTGCTTTTTCGCTCCCTGCTGCATCTTCTTTCCATGCCACTCCTTGGGCAAATCATGTGTATTCCTGTGACCCTTTCCCTTCCCCTCATTGGCTTTTCCCTCCTCTAGCTACTCTGGCACCTCAGTTTCATGTCCCTCTGACAGGTTCACTTGTATATTTACCTCCCTGGCAAACCCCATTAAAATCTCTGGTGGTGATGCTATTTGCTTGCTTGCTTTGGAAGAATTGTGGAGTTAGTGCACTTCACCTTGTCCTTACTCCCATAAACAACTGAATTTTGAAAAGATAACAGTTGTCATCATACTAGAACCAGACAGTGTTATTTTTTTCACATATGCTATATGACGGAACAATGAAATGGGGATGTATAGTGATGCTACTGCTGTGTGATTTGAGGGCTGTTAGGGCATTTTTTTGTGGTGGAAGTCTGACTGGCATTTATTGATGCCCACATATAGGTGACTATAGAAGATATTGGCATGTTGTTTATACTAGATGGTGAGGGAAGTGCTTGGTTTTATATTTCTGGATGGATCATTTCTATATCAGGCATTGTAACTGAAACTAAAGGTAGACCAAAGCTATTTAGGTGGAATATCCCAAACTTTAGACTCCATCAAAGCAGGTCTGAAGGAAATTGGCTTCACTTTGGTATTTCAGTGCTTCAACATCATAGTGCAACATTTTTCACAGGGAGCATACACTAAGCACGTGCAAGTTGTTGGCAAACCACATAAGCCAAAGTAGCCAATTAGCAATGCTGAGATGAATAACTCCTCCCACTGATCATGTCCTCAGTGCAATTTACAGCATTATCTCTGGGTAAAAGGACCTGGTTCCTGAGAGCTCTTCCTTTCTTTGCAAAAAGAGTAATATTGTATGTGCACAGAAAGTTATAAATCATCAAAATATGATACATTATCATTCCTGTAAGCTAGTGTGCAGCATTTAACTTTAAATTCAGACAGGCAGGCCTGTGAAATTATGTGCTCCTGCAGAGGAGAGTGCAGTGTTCTTTCTGCAAGCATGCAGCTTCAGCCCCCTGCAGCAGGGCAGTGGGCAAATTTAGCAGACTGGGCAAGGTGCATGGAGGTTTTTTTGAAGGATCCCTTTGATAAATATTTTTTTTATTTTACTGACTGCGGGTACTGCAGGGTGCAGCAATCAATTTTATTTTTCACCTGTGTTTGTGTGCTTGCCACCAAGTCAGTGAGTGAAAAGTGAAGTGAACTGCTGAGACACTAATCATCTCAATGATTTCAGCGAGGTGAAACATAGACTCTGATGGCAGAAAAGGACAGTTTGGTCCACCTAGTCTGCCCAGATGATCATTGTCTAGCCTGTCTCAGTCATCTCTTCAGACACTAAGTGATCTCTGGTGACCCTTCCTGCGTATTTACTAATATTTCCCTTATGTCTGTCCCAAAAGTGCTTGAAGCCTCTTACTGGTTTCACTTCCGTCACTGCACTGGTAGTCTGTTACAGGCATCTACCACATTTTCAGTGAAATAGTACTTCCTTACAGCCCTCATAAGCAAACCCCCAACTTCATCGCATGTCCTCTGGTCCAGCTGTTCTTTCACATTTGAAAGAAACTTTGCTTCTGCACCCTGATCACCCCTGTTAATTACTTTTAGGTCTTTATCATGTCCACTTTTCCTTCCTTCTCTTCCAGGGTGCATATGTTGAGATCTGTCAATCTCTCCACATAGAGCTTTAGGTGCAGCCAATGCATCATTTTAGTTGCCCTATTCTAGACTGCCTCCATCCTATCTATGTCCTTTTTGATATGAGGCATCCAGGACTAGAGACAACATTACAGGTGGGGTCTCACCAGTGAACGATATAGTGGGAACACCACTTCCCTCCTCAAACTGGAAATACTTCTCCCTAAGCATCCCAGCACCCCACAGGCCTTACCCACTGCTTTGCAACACTGCCTTACCACATTTAGATCATCAGATATTATAACCCCAAGGTCCCTTTCCTTCTTAGTGACTATCAGTACATCCCTATGCTATACTCAGCTCCTGGGTTCCTATGCTGTAGGTGCATCATTTTGTACTTTTTGGCACTGAACTCCACCTGCCTTGCTTTTGACCACTCCTCTAGTTTTCCAAGATCCCTAAGTATTCTCTCCACCCCCTCCTGAGTGTCTACCCTATTACAGACATTGGTGTCATCTGCAGAAATGCTTCCCTTCCCTTCCCTTACAGTTGTACTGCATTGTCACTTATGAAGACATTGAAGAGGACTTGTCTAAGTTTTGAGCCCTGCGGCATCCCACTGGCCTCTCTCCCATATTAGAGTGAGTGCTGTTAACCACAACCCTTTGTCTCCTGTCCATTAACCATTTTTCTAACACAATTCACCACTTTGGATCCCACTCCCAGGCAGATCAGTTTCTTTGTCCCTCTCCTGTCTGGTACCATGTCAAAGGTCTTACTAAAGTCCAGATAGGCCATGTCCACTGTCTTCCACTGATCTGTTTTCTGGTCACTCACTTAAAGAAATCATTCAAATGTTCCTGGAATTACCTCCCTTCAATGAATCCATGCTGTCTGTGGTCTTGCAGCCCACTGGATTCAAGATACTCTACCACAATTTACTTCAACAAGGTTTCCATCAACCCCCCTCCCCCCACTAATGTGAAACTGACTGGCTTAGGTAGTTGCCAGCCTACTTGGTTCATGCTCTATGTTTTTTTTTTTTTTTTTTTAACATTTATTTATTTATTTATTTCTCAGATTTCAACCTTTGAGCTGGGAGCTCATTTAAAAAGATCCCACATCACATTGAGCTAAACAGTCAAAAACAACAGGCAATTTACAGGTGATATACAACAAATGAATAGTAAGGTAAAATGACAAAAAATGTAGATTGTTGAAAAAGTAGTAAAATTTAGGAGGGAAAAACAATCAATATAATAAAACCAATAGGGAATAAGCAAAGTAAGGTTAGTAACCCATTGTCAAAAGAGGAGAGTTGAGGAGTGCAGGTGGGATTGGAGGTGAGCAGTTGAGATGAGGGTGGCAGGTATGGTACTGGGATGTTTTGGATGGGGAGAAGAGAAGGGAAGATAAAAGTAGGATTGTACAGCATGAAAGAGGACAGGTGTAGATGGAGAAGTAGAACTGGGGTAGTGGACGAAGGAATAGGGGAAAAATGTGGGGAGAGAAGTGCTCTTGAACAGAGAAAAATATCACTGGAAGTAAGTGCATGTGATAGTACTGTAGGGTAATTGCCACTGGTAATTGTTAAAGTGAGCAGGAACACTTCTTTTGTACAGAGAGGTGGGAGCGTAGGTTGGCATCAAAGGGTCCTAATTTAGTCTCAGCAAGAAGACTCTTAGGGAGGGAGTTTAGCAGATCTGGGGCACGGAATCCAAAGGATCACCAGCCTTATGATGTATGGCCGAAAGGCACCTTGAAGGGTTATGTTGTGCTCCTTGGGTTGATCTAGTTGGAGCCACTGGGCAAAGCATGGATTGAACCCTGATTGGGGTCAGTCCCATGGATGCCTTTATAGCTAGGAGACAGACTTGGTAACAAGATCTGAGTTCTAGGTCTAACCAGCCAGTGTAGAGAGCCCATGTCTGTTCTCCTCCAGACCTTCAGAACCATGTCTGTTACTTCAGAAATGGTGAATGTCAGTAGGGTATCTAGTACCTACCTGCATTCCTTTAGTACCTTTGGGTGCATCCTGTCTGGTCCCATAGCCTATGCACATTCAAAGCTACAAGTTCCTTTAGGATTCTTTCCTCTAAAAATGGACTAGTATTCACATCCTAACATTCATTGTGCTGCTCTCTGGTGGTCTGCCCCACTCCGTCCTCTGTGAAGACTGAGCCTAAGCACCTGTTCAGGAAGTCTGCTTTTTCATGGTCTGTTTCTGTGCAGTCCCCCCTACTGCTCTCTTCATTCTCACTATCCCTACCATTGCTTTTCTCTTCTCACTTACGTATCTGAAGAAAATCTGATCCCTTTTATCTACCCCCTTGACTATACTTTCCTCTATATGAACTTTTTCTCCCCTCACTGTCTTCCCTGCTTCACTCTGTTTTACTTGGTACACTTCCCTGTCTTCCTTCTTCTGTGTTTTCTCATATCTCTTTCACTACCTTGGCCACTTTCCTTAAACATCATAATAGCCTCTTTTCCAGTGGTGTCAGTGGTATGGTAAAGTGTGGACTTGTGGTGTCACTTGATCATCTCATTAATTCTCTTTCACTTCACTTATCATACAGCACTTTGACATGTGCATGTACCATGCACATCATGTGAGTATCTAAAAATAGTCTATGCCTATTCTGAGTCATCATAGTTAGTGTCGTACATTGGTGGCATTATGTCATCACATGTATGTATGTGTGTTTGGAGGGGTTAGTGTGTAGAAATTATTATATGAGAAAATAACAAATAGAAATAAGAGATACAGGGGGAAGGAGAAAATATAGGTGCAATGCTACCATGCCAATTCAATTAAAGGAGAACTACTCTGAATCTCTAATTTATTTTTCCCAGTAGAAACTGTTTTTTTAATACTGGTTCTAATTCTGGTATTGATCTAGATAGCCAGGGTTGTTAGTTATCCTAGTGGGTGTTTCTGTTTACATACTGCTGGTAAGAACCATTTTAGAACTGTACTCTTCTAATGTTGGCACAATGCATCTAAATTCTACTTTAGAACTTTGTGGCTGAGAGGGACATAAACTACATCATACAGTTTTAAAATTATACTTACCATCAGATGTTAATGCAGAAACACCTAGTGAGGTTACTAAAATGCCAGTATACTGTAGCTTGGAATGATAACAGAATTTTAACTAGTACTTAAAAAACAACTTGTATTGGGAAAAATTACTTACAGATTCAGCAGAGCTCTTTAAGTTCTGCAAATGTTAAAGGAGATGATCATGGTGATACATTGACTGGGAGTCATACTTGTGGGTCTGAGGGCTATGTCTAGATGTGTAAGAGCACAGTCAAAGAAACCATGCTTCTTTGGTCCCCAGAAGTTCACTGGGTCTACTCCTACTCCACTACTACTCTAACCAGCCTTCCCATTTGGTTGTCCACTGTATCTGTTGATAAAACCTCCCTATGCAATCCAGAAGCACATCAGTTCACCCATGTGCCTCCTTCAATTGCTTCCAGTTATACTGTAGTTCCAGTACCTGTGATGGAAATGATCTTTCAGAAAAGTAAACCATGCTGGCATATGTAAGTTTAGCTGTGTTCATGGCATCAAACAAGTCATCCATAAACCTGGCCATGGTGATGTTCATAGCTTGGCTTTTTCTGAATTCAAGCTAGTTTGCAGGTAGCAGATCATCTTTTTTAAGATGTTCAACATTGTAAGCATGAACAAGTCTTTTCTGTACCTTTGCCAGTACAGACAGAATAGAAACAGATGCATTTTCCTGTACCTTTGTCAGTACAGTCAAAATAGAAATAGATGTAAAACATTCAAGTTGAATACAATCATAAAATATTATGAATAGTTACCTACATCAATCAATTGAAGGCTGATATTATAAGTTTTTAGGAGACACCTTTTGGAAAAAAACTCAAAAGGAAATGGAATGTTCATTTCTTTCCATCAGAAGGAACAATAAAGAGTTCAATGTATCGCTGAAAGTTGTAAAAGTGCTTGTGTTACATTACTGTGAGTATTACTTTGACTTGTCTATTTCCTTTTGAGTTCTTCTCTTGGTGGAGGTGCCAGGAGAAGTTTCTCAAGGCTCAAGAAAAGAGGTAGCTAAAGAGTTACACCAGAGGCAGAGGGCCAGAGAAGGAGAAGGAGGATGGGTAGTAAGTGGTCATGAAAATCACAAGGTAGACGATGTTTGTAAGTGCTCACCTCATGTGGGGCTGGGGCAGGGAGTCTGGCAGCCACCCATTGAACCACAGATTAAACCTTTCAATTCAGTTTGTGGCTCCCAGTTGTGTAAGTGCTTGTGCAATGTTACTTTCAGTGTTACCATGGCATGTTTCTTCTTTCTGGATTTCCACCCTCGGTAGAGGTGCTAGGAAACATTTCTCAAGGCTAAAGAAAATTGATAGTTCAAAAAGTCAAAGGAAAAAAGTGTGATGTAACAGAACTTGCCTCATCCAACTCATGGAAGAGACCCAATAATACAGAGGAGAGGAACAAAACCAAGTTGGGGAACCGCTGGTGAAACAAGGATACAGGGTTAGCCTTCCCTCCAGGCTTCTAAAAATGTTGAGAAGAGTTACTGATAATCTTGGTGGAGTTTAATTTTGGATGTCTAGCTTTCAAGAAGGATAATGTGAGTTAACCATGATCCTGACAATGTGATCTGGCATATACTCCTGAAGCATAAATAGGTGTTGCAGTTATTTATTTAATTTTTGTTGACTGGGAAGGAGGACTAGACAATTTTTTGCCTATTTTTAGCCTCATCCTAGGGGAGGGGGATACTGATGGATGCCAACTGAAATTGAACCAGATTTTGAGCTGTTGGTGGTATTTTTGGTGAATGGGGGAAATTTGGCCAGGACACCAGGGAAGTTCCCCAACCCACCTGTAGAGGGAACCTCTGGTCTGAGAGATGGCCACTTCCAGTGATCCTCCAGAGATGATGGACATCTCTGGGGTGGGAGAGCAGGCCTCCTCTCCTACCTCTCTGAATCTAGAAGCTCACCCATTTTATGTTCATATTATGGATTCTCAGCAGACTGGAGGACAAACTCCATTGGTTTATCTCTCGACTGAGGATTTAAGTCATGTTGTTGACTCTCCTATTAAGGTTTCAAATGTGCTTCCTTCTATTCAAACCGAGGCAAACTTCAATTTTGAAACAACTCCTGAGTGAAAATACGAGGTATTTGGCTACAGAGAAGGCGTTATAGGAAAAACTTGCGCTGTTGCAGGCTGAAGCTCCTGCTGTCACAGCTGTTCCCCGGCCTGTCAAGATTGCCAGTGATGCAGCAACATCAAATGCTGAGGCCCCTCGGGGCCGGGTTCATCATCCCACAAGAATTCTACTGCTATTGCTATTGTGACTGTTATTGTACCTGTTGCGTCTGTTTCTTGTGATGTTTCAGCTGGCACTCTTACTGCTGATCAAAGCGGGTGCCTATAGCCATTGACTTCTAAAAATGGTAAGTCTCCTGCTCCCTTGCTGGTTTCTCCAGAGGTTCTTATGCCCACACAAATTACACTGCAAACCAATAGCACTTTAAATCTTGCTTCTTCCCCTCTTACTCAGCCTCTGTCTAGAGACTCTGGGTTCGTATTAAAGAAAATTTCTTTATGTGGCCCTAATCTAGTATCTGTTCCTCCTCCTGTGATTTATCAGCATTTCTCTAATGAGCAAGAAGGGGCTACTGTTTCTTCATTTGGCTGTAAAGTCGGGTCCTCCACATTTGGGTCTAAAGGGGATATTAAAGGGCACAGGACTGCTTTAACTACCACCAACTGGCATATGTTTCCAGCACCCACTGTGGTAAAACAGAGTGTTTCATCTGTCTCTGGGTCTCTTGACCCTATGGTGGGTTAATCCACTGCTGAAGTATTGCAGGCTGTCTTTTCTCTTGATAAGAGGCAACCCCCCCCATGAACCTTGGTCCCCACAGACCGCCCTTTGTGGGCTAGATGGAAACAATCTCCTACAGACTCTTGGATCCCTGACCCTGAATGGGACCCAAAATTTAATTCCTCCCAGAACCCTCCTTCATGGTTCCCTAAAGAGCTCCCTAAAGTGCTTTCAAAATCTCAGCCTTCCACTTGCTTGCCTTTGAGGAATGTTCCTGCTCCCCCCCCCGTGCTACCCCTCATCCTTCCACTCCTCTCCAGGTGGGTCAGCTCCAGGACTCTGTTCCTCCTGCTTGACCAGTTAATCCAGGGACTCATGATGCACAGGAGGTCATTGTGGCAGACCAGGATGGCCACCAACAGGATACCTCAGAACCATAGAAGCCTCTGCTTTCTGACTTATTTTCCAAAATCAAGAAGGAAGCCACCCCCCAAAGAAATGTGATCCAGATACTTTATAAAAGGGGCCTTGAAATTCAGCCTGATGGAAGTTTTATGGGCAAATGTTTATTGAAAGACTCCCTTCACTTCTCCCCAAGAGAGGTTTTTGCATTTATTAATATTAGTGGGGAAGACAACTATGATGTCAGTTTCTGTACCGTCTATGCTCTTGACCTCTTTTGGGAGAGGTACAACCAGGTGAAGTTTTCTCCCATGTGGACCCCCTTCTTGGTTATCCCTTTGACCAAACCATTAATTAAGTTTGTTACCATTATGTTTCGGAACGAGGGGGGTCCATGTGGATGACATCACTTATTGGATCTCCCAGAAATGTGATGTCTTAAGTGACACTGAGGCCATCTTGTATGCTGAAATGTTTTCGACTGGAAGGTGGAAATATAAAATTAAGCTTTGGCAGTCTGATTCTGGTATTACTCATATTCTGAATTCATTTATGTTGGGCAGAGATAGGGGTGTCTGCTTTTATGTGGGGCAGCCCCTTGCCTGCTATAAGTATGGGTCCAGGAATCATATATAGAGCTCTTGTGATAAGCCGTGGTGTGATTATTGTGGAGAGGTCAGGCATATAGCTTTTCATTGTGCCTCCCATACTAAGTGTGATATTTGTGAAGAGATTGGGCATGTCTTTGGTGCCTGCCTATGGGTTGCAAAAAATAAGGTTTCCTGCATGAGCCCAGATCTCTTAATCGAGCATGCTCAAGATTTGATACCTAATTCTGACCTCCCCCCTTCCCCTGTGTCTCTGCCTTACCTTCCTGTTCCTCCTCCTCCTGAACCGGTGTCTCTTCCCCTCCCCCTGGCAGATGTGCCCTTGGGTGGTGATGCTATTCAGGACCCCCCCTTGTGGTGGAATCCATTTGGATTTCTACTATGATTCCAGTTTGTTATACAGACCTTGCTCCCTTGGAGCCTCCTGTGGCAGTTTCAGTGATCCTTCCTAGACATTCTTCTAGGATCCTCCACTCTAAATCTGCTTCCTTCCATGGTTCAATTGCATCTTTGAACCCCTTTGAGGTTTTAGCCTCTGAGAATGGGAACTCTGATATGGATCAGGAGGAGTCTGCCTCCTTACCTCCTGAATCTTTCTTCATGCCCCTCAGCATACTGACTTGGTTGGGTTTAGAGGTAAAAAAAAAATAGAAAAAAAATAGCTTAAAGCTGTTTCCCCTTTGAAAGTGGGATCTGTAATATACATAGTTTATTAAACCCTTTGAAGCATCAGGCTGTATTTAATTTTATTCACACATCTGGGCTTGACTTCTGTTTTCTTCAAGAGACATGGATGTTTTACTATGACCAGATAAGATCTTTCCAAGGGGAGTGGTTGTAGGGCCCTTCCTAATGGTCTTTTGGTTTAGACAGCACAGACAGGGTAGGTATTTTGTTTAATGGGTTTTCTTTTACCCTTCATAAATTGGTAGATTTATGCCCTGGTAGGGCTTTGATACTGGGTGGAGTTTGGAACAATATGGCTTGTTGCCTCATTAGTATCTATGGCCCACAATCAAAGGCCGAGAGGGTGTTTCTTCTCCATTTAGTTCAGCCATACTTGATCACATCTTACTATGATTTTTTCTGTGGGAATTTCAATTGTCCTTTTAAGACGGGGGGGGTCCTCAGAAAAAAGGTGTATTGTGATACAAATGCTCTTTACTAGGTTATTGATTCTGCTGATCTAATTAACTGCAGTATATTCCAGCAGTTTGGGCCTAGCTTTACCTATATGAGGAATATTTTTTCCCTCTATTGATCTAATGTTTGTTTCTAATACTGTGCCAGCCTTTTCTTTTCACACCCAGCCAACTGAATTCTCAGACCACTTGTTGTTGTTAATCATTGTTGATGGCCCCCCAGAGATTTCTGCCTGATCGAACCAATGGAGGCTGAATACCTCTATACTTACTGACCCCCTTGTTCGGCAGGGAATCATGGGGTTAATTGCTGCTAGATGTTCAGTCAGTTTTCTCTACTCTGACATTGGGGAATGGTGGATAGATTCAAAGGCTGACTTTAAATCCTGGTTCCAGACGTCTGGGGAAAAAGTCAGTGAATGATACATTTTTGAAATATCTTTCCTTGTGGCAAAAACTGTTTAACTTATTTACTTGAGCTAATAGTACTAAACATGATTTTTCATCCCAAATCCTAAATTTGAAAAAGGAAATGCAATCTTTTCAGTACGACAGGGCTAGTACTTTACAGGCTGTATTGCAACATGGGACTCAAACCTCTCCAGTTGACCACCGCTTTGCAGCTTGTAAAACTTTACAGCATAATGTTATGATGAACTCCCTGGTGAACCAGGATGGGAGTACTGTTCATTCTGCTGAGGCCATTCATCATACTATTGAAGGTTTCCTTTATTCTTATATCCCAAATACGCCACATTCTTCCACTTCTATTCACTTTCATTTGGACTCAGTCGATTTCCCATATTTTGTTGGATACCCCACTATATAGGAACCAATTGGGCATGAAGAAATTGAATTCATTATTAAGTCTCAAAAGAATGGGGTTTCTACAGGAATTGATGGATTGTCATTCAAATTTCATAAATGCTTTTCTTTTGAACTTTCTGTATGTTTGGCATCTGTTTTCAATTATATTTTCACTTCCTGGACAATGCATCCTACCTTCTTGGAATGCTTATTATTTTTTTTTATATAAATCTGGGGATAAATCTTTTCTACATAATTGGAGACCAATTACTATTTTTAATTCAGATTATAAGATTTGGACCCAAGTATTAAATAATTGGTTGAAGTGTTATGCCTCCCAGGTTATCTTCCCCCATTAGTTTTGTGGCCTTCCCTCTCAGAAAATTCAGCATGCCCTTATGGTTATAAGGGACCTGATAGATTATCTGTCCTTAAACAGGTCCTCTGGTTGTATCCTTTCAATAGACTAGGAAAAAGCTTTCAATAGGGTACATGCTCCTTTCTTGTTCCTCACCTTCAACACTTATGGTATCCCCAATGAGTTAATTGACCATCTCCAATTGTTGTACTCCTTTACTGTAGTTCATCCTGTAATAATATGACACATCACTGGTGGGTTTTCAGTCCCTATGGGAGTTCGTCAAGGGTGCCCCCTTAGCCCACTTTTATGCATTTAAACTTTGATCCCTGTTAAAGAAATTAATCCACTCTCCCACATGGTCAGGCATCACAGCATGAGGTTCTGCAAGGGAGTTATGGGTTCAAGCTTATGCTGATGACGTCTGTGTCTTTTTTTTAGACTATGGCCAGTTGCCGTATATCCTTCAGGATATAACTGATTATTCTCTGCATCGAATTTTAAATTGAATGCTGTTAAATGTATGGGGTTTATTTGTAGGCTCTGGGGCTCTTCTTCCCTTAACCTTAGAAGGTATTTCCTTTTCTTTGGATCTCATGAAAATTTTGGGATAACTTTTGGGCCCCAGAATCTGCCATTAGTGAACTGGGAGAATGGGCTATGGAAGGTGGAATCCAGAGTTGTTCAATGGAATCATTGGAACATGTCCAAAATCAAACGGGTTCAGATTATTAAACAATTTCTTATCCCCATATTACTTTATGTGGCTATGATTTATCCCCCTTCCCTGCACATTTGGATGTTAAATTGTATAGCCTATTTTTCCATATGTTCTCTGGTAATAGATTAAACCCTATCAATCAGTGTTTTACCTACCTTCCCAGTGCTAAAGGTGGTCTTGCTATGATTGATCTCATTGTGTTATTCCACATGATATTTCTTTCACAGATGGTGAAAGGTGGATTAGTTCCTTTACAGGAACCTCATAATGACTGGATTCAACTTACTTTGTTTAAATATTTCCTGGCATGGTGAATAACCCTCCTAAGGTATCTCCCTATCTACCTATACCTGGTTTTTTACTGCCTGCAGCATCTAAATTATATAAATGCAGTATTTCAAAACACTGATTTTACAGAGCTGGCAACTCTATTCTGCCGTTATGACCATGGTTTCACCCACTGAACCCCTTTTTCAAAATTGTGTCCCTCAGCATGATAAATCTGTGCTGATTCAGTTGCTTAACCCAAGGATTCCTCCTCATATGTGGGAATATTTGTGGCTCTCAGTGTTTGGGAGGATAAATGTCTAGGGAAATGTCAAACATAAGATGTTGGAGGAATGAAATTGTCCCTATATGGATTGTATTAACCTGGAGGAAACCACTAATCACTACTTTTTCCATTGTTCTTATGTTATGCCATTATGGTCCTGTCTCGCTCAGCACTGGAATATGCTGTGGTTGACCAATATGTCATATGAATTCCTTATTTTAGGTCAATATACTTCTTTGGGTTCATTGTTTCATCTGGACACTTTATCTGTGTTCTTATGTTGTCTCAAATATTATTTGTGGCAAAGTAGGTGCCAATGGATTCTTCACCAAGGGATTATGCCATATGACACCTTTCATGTCTTAGTTTCTCAAGCTATGGTTAAGATTTCTATGGATGATATTGCTCATAATTCTTCTTAGAAGGTTTTTTTGGTGAAAGAGTTTTAGTAGTTTCATTAAGTATGAATGGAGGTCTGTATTTTTCTTTAGGTATGCTGTAATATCAACCTTTTGGCTTTTTGTATTTCAGTAGATCTTTGTTTTTTTTTCCTTCTTTTACCTTTTTTAATTTTCTGAGTGCTCCATGTTGAAATTAATTCTTTGTTTGTACACGATTTTGATCTGCAACCCTTGTTTTATTTTCTGGTCATTTCTACTGTTTTAATGTGCCTTTGATGTTATTGCAATAACAAAATTCCCCTACTCTGCAGTAGAGGGAGACCTTGTAGCTGTAGAGGAGTGTTCAGGATGACCAGTCCTGAGGGGATCATGGAGTGAACAGATGTGCAACGGAATAGAGAGCAGGTCTCCTCTCCAGTCTTGATTTTGCTAGAGGCCAGTGAAATGGAAACAAATAAAAAAAAGACCAAGAATTGCAGGAGTGCTAGCTGAAGGAGAATACAACCATGAAAGAGGAGGGGGGCTGAAGGAATGGAAATACTGGAGTTTTCTAAAAAAGAGGAAATAGTGTTAAAATTGCTTGCAAAGGAGCAGTGACATGAAAATGAATGGAGAAAACTGCAGGCTGCTCTGAACAAGTACAGGAACAAGCCAGTAGTTGAAGGAATGAAAAGAGAACACATGGACAACTCCCAGACTTCCACATCAAAAGCCGCTTATGTGGAAGCATCAAAGCATACCACAGCTGTCAGATGCAATGAGTCATGGACAATACTTTTGGAAAAAAATGAATACAGTGAGAAAATGAAGGAATGTAAAAAGAAAGAAATTTTAAAAGGAAAAAGTGCCCCTAACAGAATGGCACACATGGGTCAAAAGTGACTCGGCCTAAGAAGGGTGCTAAAAAAAAATAAAAAATCAGTGGCCTGAGAGTGAAAGCCTAACTAAAAAGAAGCATGAAATGGAGAACATGTCTTTAGCAACTGAGGACTGTACAAATGAAGAAGAAATAATTACAAAGGACTCAGAATCTATTTCTTTTGATGGATGCACCTGAATGGGTTGCGGATGCTTTGCAAGGAGAAGAGTGGGTGAGAACTGAAATAAGGCTGGGATCCAAACCTCCCAGAGAAAACAGGGCAGAAGGAACAACTGAAAGAGGAGAATGCTGATAGACCAACTATGGAGTGAAATGAACAGGCTTCAACAAATACAGGTCAGTTACACAATGAAATTGGGGTAAAAGACAATGAATGTAATATTGAAATGCATAATCAAAAATACATAATGAATGGAAGGGGGACATACAGGATAAAGAAATGAGTGGTAAAAGTGAAGGAGAGCTTGAATCTTCCTTTGAAATGGAAGATCAGAACATACAAGTGTAAAATGATGAGTGAAAACGAGCAGGGAAAAAATCCAAAAAATAGAATCTGCGTGGTGCCCCAATGCTAGAGAAAAACTTTTTCAAGACCATCTAAAGCTAACCAATGAACCAGCCAAAAGGAGAGATGCTGTTAGACTGAAATATAGGGGAGAAATATCAGAAGTCCCAAATAGACTGTTTGTGGGAAAGATTTTAATCAAGGACAGTATGCACTTTTATGCATATGAAATATATGCATTAATCCACACAGGTGGGTACACAGTCTTTGATTTAAGTTTCAAACATCCTTTTGGCCTAGAAAGGTTCTGGAAGCAATATCACCAGTTAAAAGCAACACCTCTATGGAGGCCTTTTATAGCAATTCCTTTAACGATATCTGCACTCAAAATAGTCACTATACTGTTTAAAAATGAAGGAGTTAATATAGCCAACATATCTTTTTGGCTAAAACAAAAATGTGATTTGAATGGTCCACCAGAACCAATCCTGGATGAAGAACCGTTATGGACAGGTGGCTGGAGATTCAATGTAATTTGAGACAATTTAATGGAGAAATGCAACATCTACCAAACTGCTTTTTTTAGGCAGGGAGAGAGGAGTGTATTTTTATGGTGGGCAACCAAGGGCAATTCACAGATATGGGGAAAGGTGACATCTAAGTAATGTGTGTGATAAAATCAAGTGTGAATTATGTGGAGAAATAGGCCATTATAAGCATCTTGTAGAAACAAAATAAAATGTAGCCTTTGTGAGGGAAATGGTCATACCTCTACAAATTGCCCATGGTCTACAAACAGCAGTCTGGATCCTGCAGACAAAGCAGAAAAGGATGTTTATGTGGCACTCGCACAATGAGACAGGTTGGTAAAAGACAAAGAGAAAAGTGAAGATGCAATTCCCAAAAATAATCAAGCAGCAAGGATAGCAACAGAACCCCCCCTCCCTAAAAAGAAACCAATACAGAAACAAGCCATCAAGATACAAACGTGACTATGGATTTGAAAAATAAAAGAAGCAGAAGAAGCAAACAGAAACCAGGACATGATACTAACAGAAAGACAAGCCATGCCTCCACCAAGTGTACCACTAGGCCCAACATTTCAAATGGTCTCAAGGTTAAAAAAATGACATAAGCCACCAAGAACAAAACTTAAAAAAGATAATGCAACAATAACATTGCACAACAAATATTAAATATTTCAAGAAAAAGAATCTGTGGATTCTGAAGGGGAATCAGACTCTTCTTCAATTTCACCATTAATACAGGAACAATCTTCAGAGTATGAGTCCACAGATACGCAGATTTCCAAAAAGAGGAAAGCAAAGATAAAAATATATAAAGGATTGAATTAATTTCTTCATTTGTCCTTTTTTCTTTTGTTATGGTGGATTTGCAATGCATCACATGCATTGTAAATAGTATTAAAAACAGAAAAAAAGGCTAACTACTTTTTCTATTCTAAAGGACCTAATAGAGGACATTATATATGTGTAGTATACTAGACTGCATATTTTGCCAGAAATACAGCAGACACAAAAGGACTGGTGGTTGGGACCATCATTTTGGTCAAGAGGGATAGAAAAGTGTTCAGGTGAAGGCATACTGTTTTTGAGTCTAGAATTCAGCACTGGAAAAGTAACAGATTTATGTTGAGGTAGAGCTTTGATAGTAGGTATTCAGTATAAATATACGCATATATGATTAATCAATATATGTATAATCCACATATAAAAAAAGAAAGGAATGATCTCATGCAAAAGATAGAGCCTTTTCTACACACCTCAAAAATGGTATTATGGGGGGGGGCTTCAATTGCAGATTAACGCAGAAAGATTGGGGAAGGAAAACAAGGAAAATATTCTGTGACACAAATAAATGAATCACAATCCTTAAAAGGTCTGAATTAGAAGATGCTTATAAAATAAGCAAAAAAGAGCCACAACACACGTGCTATAAACGGAAGATCTCAACAAGGAGATATTTCTGTTTTTTACCCAAAAATACTAACATATGATAGATATTATTCCCTTAGAAATATCAGATCTCGTGGCAGTTAAACTTAATATAGGTTTGCATAAAAACAAAAACATTTGACAGGGTTACTGGAAAATGAATCTATCATTATTGCTAGAAGAAAGTACACAAAAGGAAATCAAAAATCTATTATTAGCAAGAAAATCTGTGTTTTTTTTTATAAGAAAACATGTTAGAATGGTGGGAAGACAGAAAATTGGACATAAAACAACTGCTGGTAGAATAATCAAAAAAGAGAGAATTCAAGACAAGGGTCGTTTTACTTAAGTGAAATGCTTTGTACTGTGATACGAGATATACTTTCAAAAAATAAGACAGGGATGGCATTTTATTAAAGCTACTTTTTTGATGGAAGTTTATCAACCTCAACATCCTGTAGATCATTTCAAATGTTAAAAAAGTGACCTGTAAATCAACAAGGACTCTTGAATAAACTGGCGCTATCAAACACACACACACACACGCACACGCATGCAGATCTCGAGAAAGTATGATTCATGTCACGTATTTTACTTTTGAAGATACACAGCATACATGAGTTATTCAGTTTGACAGCAGTGTGAAATCTAACTCTAGGTCACAGTTAGTATCTAAAACTTCCCGAACCAACAAACAAAACTTGTGTTTGTTTAGAGTTTTTAAATACAGGGCTCCTGTTCTATCTCTGCTTTGAAAATTAGAAGGCCTTACAATGGCCTTGGAAATAATTTTGGCAAACTAAACAGCAGAGTGTTATTGTGAGAGATACTGTATAAGAACATAGAATATATTTCAATTATATTTTTTTATTTGTATTTTTAACAATTATTTTGCGCAACCATGATAAGCTTGCTGTGCTATAGCATCACGCTTTCTGTGAGGTGCTGCTTCTATCATTTCTAGAGCTGGGTGCGCCAGTGTATGGATAAGTTAAGGGACTTTTAAAACACACACATATGTGGTCCTTGAGTGGTCAGGGGCACTGAGAGGTGAAGTGAATTTCTCCCAGTTATGCTGCCAATATTAGACTCTAGTGTGGTTTGAAGTTGCATTCTTGCTAACCCATTGAATCAGGCTTATTTTATCATAAAAATTTTATATTTGCATGTAAAACTAATGAATTAATGTCATCCTCCGTGTTGGGCTCAACTGTTAACACTGTGTATAAAGTATGTACTGTAATGGAGCAACTGCCAATTTATTGTGTTCCTCCCACTCTCATTCTAATGTGGGTTTTTATATATTTGCCTTCCAAGTTGCACCATATAGGTTGGAATGAGACCTGAGTATTTCTATTTTTCCATTTTTTGACTATAAAGCCTGACTGACTGAATACAACCCCCACTCTTTCTTATCTCTGGAATTGAAACCCATTGTTCTACACCTTATTACGGACAAAGACTGGGGAAAGGAGTAGTGGATAGTGGTGGAGGGTATGAGGGCTGAAGCCCCATTCTACTTTTTCATGAAATAACCCAGTGTATTACACTTAACATTACATTTTTTATGAAAAAGCCACCCTCCCTTTGTTCTACAACCTCCTCTGGGGAGTGGCTCCTGTTAACAGATATACATAGGCAAGGAGACAGTAAAATAATTTTGAATAACTAATGTGACAATGATTTAAGGCATATGTATAAGTAATTTTAGAGTTTCTGAGGAAAAGATATGAAATAAATTGATAAAAGGATATACTGAGAGGACCACATACCCTATGAGGAAGCCCTTTATGCAGGGTGCAATGTTATTTTTCTGTGTAGAACACCGTCACAGCCTGAAATAGCTATATAAATAAATAAGAGAAGATCTTGAAGTCTTTCTTGTGGTGTTTGGCTGATTTATTGGAATTTACTTTTGTGACAAAACCTAGCACTTGTTTCTGGTCATTTCTTTTGCCATAGAAATGTTCTGACTATTATAAATCACTTATGTGATTCAAGCCAATCAGCACAGAAAATCCATGCACCTCTCATCCTGGAAATAGTGGGCTCTTGCTCAGGAACATTAGTAGTGGAGCATTTCACTTGAGATCCAGGCAGAGGACAGACTTCAATAACTTTTAAAATTAAATATTTTGTTTTAAAAGATTTTCATTCCCTCAAACTACTGTATATCCAAAAGAACTTTGGAAAAGATTATCCAATCACACTAAAAACAGAAAAGGAAAAACTACCATTGACTAATGCCATAATTATAACTATAACTATAAGGACCAGCATGGGGTTTTGTTTTGGTGTATTTAACCAGTTAATACGCAAAGCCCCTTGTCACTCAGAGGTCAATAGAGCAATCAGTTTCACAAGGTTGGCCATCTGCTTTTCTCAAGTAAACACTGAAATAAAATTCAATAGAACACCACTTTACCACCGTACCTTCAATCTTCAGCCTAATACCTCATACTTTTAACTTAATACCTTCAATCTAATTTAACGTTGTCATTTTATTCTTTTTGGTAAAATGGTAAGGCCCACTGGGCACAAGTGACCTTTTTCAGGTGTATCCCAGAAGAACAGAGGATGTGGAGTAACTTGCTCAGAGTCACACTAAATACCATACTGCAAAAAACTATGGGCCTGATTCTCAAAGGGGCCATTGTATGGCACAAGCTGCAGTGAACAGCAGCTTACACCATTGACCCCTGTGCCAGGGACCCTGCACCGGATTCAGGTACAGGAAGGGTTCTGGCACTTAAGTGCCCAAACATGCAGCAACCTCAACTGTGTGTCAAATGCCCAGTGCATGGGAGAGGTTTGGTGGAGGCTCGCATGCACCTGGTACAGTCAGTGCTGGCAGCAGTAGTGAGGGGAAGGGTGTGCCAGTGCCAGCTTGGAATATGAGTTGGGGGAGTGGGGTGGCAGTACCACCTGCTAGGTGTGTGGGGTAGGCAGCCACTAGACCACCAGGTAGGGGGGACAAATGTACTGGACCTTGTGGTACCATGGGCTAGGGGAGGGGGTCCACTAGACCACAAGTAATGAGTGGTATGGAGGGTAGGGGCACTGGTTCACAGCAGGGAGGATAGGGGCAGGTGCCTGTCCCTTGCACAGGTGCACAGTGCCTGGCACACCCAGAAAGCAAGTGTCACAGTACCCTTATGACAGCCCTGGCTGGTCTAAGGGTACTTAGTAATCCACCCTCTGGGTGTCCTTTGTGAATCCTACCTGTGGCACACCAACAGCCTGCCCCGATGCAAGCTATATGCACCATGTCACAGCCCATGTCTGGGTGCAAGGGTGCCACAAGCCCCATTTGGGGCAGGCAGCCTGTAGTTGATGTGGGTTACCTTTTGAAAATCACATCTGGTGTTGTCTGTCAGCGCAAGGTGCACCTTGCACCATTCTTTGTGGTGCAAGCACCTTGCTCCATGCCAAAGGCTTTGAGAATCGGTCCCTATTTCTTTGACATTTCAGTAAAGCAAGATAGTAGGGGGGAGACATGGACTAATCCATTCTCACCTATTGTTCTGAAGTTAAGAACATTTAGTGTGAGAAAGACCAATCAAACAGCATGACAATAGGCACCACTCCTATGTGTGATTCTAGTCCATGGAGGAGGGATTGTTCTCTGGCTTGAAAGAGCAGCTGAGGTGAGGGGTTAAGGGTGCATTTCTTGAAGCCATAGTCTGTACTGTGTGATTTTATTCAGTAAGAGTGGAGAGAGGATACAACGGGCCTTCCTGGGTGTTGGTGTTTGTTATACTTAGCCTTTGACTGCCTTTGAACCTGTGTGTCGGCCAAAAGCTGAGAGACAGGGGGAGGCAGTCATGGTGTACGCTGAGCGCTGTCTGATATTTTAATTTCTGGTTACTGCAGGAGCTGATTAAGGACTGTGGCAGGATATACTTCTGATATCTGTAATTCAGGGAGGACAAGGAAGAACTAAAGACCTAGAGTAATGCTGAAGAATTTTATATGGGGCACTTATGTGGGCTTAGCAGCTGAATAGCTGTTGTTAGGTGTAGCCTGGTGCAATTTTAAGTCTTTTGGATGGGAAAACACTGCTGAGTGTGACCGCGACCCATGTCTGCACTTCTGGGTCAAGGCACATATAATGTGGTGCTCAAGCAAGCGTCAGCAGAAGCCTTTGATTACCTTTGAACCTGTTCATCAGCCGAAAGTCGAGAGACAGGGGGAGTCAGTCATGGTGTATGCTGAGCGCTGTCTGATATTTTAACTGCTGGTTACTGCAGGAGCTGATTAAGGACTGTGGCAGGAAGTTCTTCTGATATCTGTAGTTCAGGGAGGATAAGAAGGAACTACAGACCCACAGTAACACTGCAGAATTTTATATGGGGCACTTGTGTGGGCTTAGCACCTGCATAGCTCTTGTTAGGTGTAGCCTGGTGCAATTTTAAGTCTTTTGGATGGCTAAACATTGCTGTGTGTGACCACGACCCTTGTCTGCACTTCCAGGTCGTGGCACATATATTGCAGTGCTAGACAGAGCATCCTGAGCTTGAGCATGTGGCATCATGCGCGGAGACACACACCAAGTCACGCACATCTCGGTGCATGTTTATGTGTGTTCACATGGGGGCATCGGGGTTGAGAGACTAAGGAATATCCTGGCTGAAAGATTACAACAAACCAGTAAAAAGGAGATGAGTTTTCTGAGGATGGGTTCAGATAAATTCCGGTAGGTGTACAAAACTGAAACACCACGAGAAATGGAGAATAGGACTGTAGCCCTGAGTTCTGGCGAACTGGGGGTGAGGTGTAAAGACTGTAATAAATTTAGTGTTTGGGAAAAAGCTGGCCTACTGGGATATACTTGTCAGCAGTGTAGCAAAATTAAAGAACTAAAAACAAAAATATTTGGGTTGGAATTGCAGGTGAAATGTCATCAAACACAAGAAACCAGGAAGGAATGCCCACAGAAGAGGGAACATAATAACAGATGTGAACAAAAACAAAATAGAAGTACAGTGGAAACAGAGTTTGAGTGGGAAATACAGACAAACACAAGGGCTAAGAAAAAGGGGAGGAGTGCAATGACATTTCAGTTATCATTACAAAATAGTTTTGACACATTATCAGAGCAAGGTGTTTCCCAAGGAGTCCAAATGATGACTGAACAAACAATAATGCAAGGTGATACTGAGTTAGCAGAGGTAGAGAACAGAGGCAGGGGGAGGCAAACCCAAAAATAACTGACAGAATCTAGTATTAATCAGGGTGTAATAGAGGAAAATCAGTATGGATCAGGGAAAGAGAGAACAAGTGATAATAACATTATACAGAATGATCAGGATATAATGATGGAAACATGATCAGGATATAATGATGGAAACTAAGGATATTATAAAGGAGGGGAGAATACATATTATTGGTGACTCCATTGTCAGATATACTGATGCCTACACAACAAAACTGTTAAAAGATATAGTAACAAGCTCATATCTGCCAGGTGCTACCTAGCAGATATAAACACCATAATCCTCAAAATGGTCAAAAAAGGTATGGACACCCCATTAATCATAGTACATGTGGGAACAAATGGCCTGTATAGAACTAGGGAGAATCAAATATACCTACAGTTAATGAGTATTGAAAAAAACAGTGCATAAAATAAATACAAAAGTGTTTTTTTTTTTCAGAAATATTACCAGTTCCTAAGGCAGGTTTCAGAATAAATCAGAAAATAGAAAGGGTTAATAATTGGATGAGAAGTCAGTGTACTTTGAATGGCATAAATTGTATAATTACATGGGAGGAATTTGACCCAAACACACATTTTTTTGCCAGAGATAGAAGACATAAGTAGGATTGGATCAAAGGTCTTGGGGCTATCATTTAGGAAATATGTGGATCAACATTTAAACTAACTATGGGGGGAAGCAAGTAGAGGGGATCCAGAGCAAGTGCATGATAGGATAATAAAGATAAAAGGAATAAAATTGTTGCTTGTAAATGCAAGGAGTGTGAAACAAAAGATAGACAAACTTAGGTGCACTCTTAAGAGAGATGATATAGATATCTGTGGGTTGACAGAAACCTGGGTGAGAGGGGATGACTGGATAGGCGAGATTGAGGGTTATAATTTTTTTCAGAAACCTAGGGTGGAAAAAATGGGGGGTGGGGTAGGAGTATATATTTCCTCACATCTAAAAGCAAAACTTGTGGATCCAGATAAATCTGTGTGGAATCAGGTGGAACAATTATGGTTTTCTGTCTGGAAGGGTAAGAGAAATATAAGATTGGGGATTTGCTACAGGTCACCTAACCTAACTGAGCAAAACAATGATGCATTTCTTGACTTACTGGATTATGGGGTCATAACACCATTATCATGGGAGATTTTAATTTCCCCCGGATACTGTGGGAGTTATTGGAAGTGGAGGGGATATTGGAGGAAAGATTTTTGGAGATATGCCAAATAAAGTGCTTTAAACAGATGGTGTTCAAAAATACTAGAGGCCAGAGTCTTCTGGACGTGATTCTGTGTAATACAGAGGAAGGAGTAAGGAACGTGGAAGTAATCAAACCATTGAGTAGTAGTGACCATAATATGGTCAGGGCAGATTTAATGGAGACGTCCCATAGTATCCAGGGGAAAACAGTTATAAGGAATTACAACAAGGCAGATTATGTTAAAATAAGACAAATCTTAGGAACATATAGTTGGAATGTGTTAGATGATAAATCCCTAGTGCAATCTTGGGAACTTATAGATGAAGTGCTTCAGACATGTATACAGAGGTTTGTTCCATTAACAACAAAATATAATAAGAAGGAAAGGGTACCTAAATGGATGACACAAATAATACATAGACAAATAAATAATAAAATAAAAAAGTCATACAAGAAGTAAGTTAAAACCCTCTCCTAGTAGGTTGTCAAAGTGTAAACTCCTACTAAAGAAATGTAAGTCAAGTATTAGAAAAAGAAAAGCAAAGTCAGAATTAGACCTGGCGTCAAAGAAAGGAAATAGTATAAAAGAATTTTACAGTTATGTGGGTAGCCTAAGGAAAAGTAATCACAGTCAGATTACTGTCATAAGGGATCATGAAAAACAAGTACATGATGAACAAAGTATGGCAAACCTGTTAGGCGTATATTTTCAAAGTGTCTTTATTCAGGACAGCAATGTCCCTGCAACAAAATCTGACTTGATGGAGAGGGAAGGAGTGACAGAATTTCCAATTATAACTGCGGAACAAGTAAAGGGGAAATTAATGAAACTAAACACATTCAGATCTGGAGGACCAGATGGATACCACCCAGCTTTTCTGAGAAAACTTGCAGAAGAAATTTCCACTCCATTGGCTGCTCTTTTTAATAAATCATTGAGGGAGGGTGTGACCCTAAAAGAGTGGAGGATGGCTAATATTACACCTATATTTAAATCAGGTGACAGTACTAGACCTGAGAATTATAGACCAATAAGCATAACCTCTATTATTGGAAAAATAATGGAGAGTTTTATAGAAAAGCAACTAGAAAATAACTTAAAAGCCTTGAAACATCTGGACATTTCCCAGCATGGGTTCTCAGGGGGGAAATCATGTACTACCAACTTGTTACATTTCTTTGAGCCGGTGAGCCAGGCATTGGACGTTGGGCTACCGGTTGATGTTGTGTACCTGTACTATAGGAAAGCATTTGATTCTGCATCACATAGTGTCCTGCTTGGGATCTTGCATGAATTGGGAGTTGAGAGCTATCTTAGAAAATGGATAGCATCATGGTTAGTTGACAGACATCAACGGGTTCAGATTAGAGGCTATCTATGATCAGAGGTGGGGGTGACTAGTGGGGTTCCCCAGGGGTCTGTGCTGGGGCCAAGGCTTTTTAAAGTACTGATTTCCAGCATGCAGGTATCTAAAGGAGTATGGATCTGAAATATGCAGATGGTGCTAAGATAGGGGCAATAGTAAATAACAAAGATGCTGTAATAGCATTTCAGGAGAAATTAACCCATTTGGAGAACTGGGCTGAAAAAAATAGATTGGAGTTTAACATCACAAAATGCAAGGTAATTCATTTTGGGCAGAAAATTGGTAGAGTACAGTATAAGTTAAAATCACAGATAATTATGACCACAGATAATGAGAAAGATTGGGGGGTAATTGTTACTGATAAATTGGGTTTTGACAAACATAATAGTGCTTGCATCAGTCGAGCCAATAGGATTATAGGTAACTTGCTACATAACATCAGAAGTAGGAAGGAAGAGGTCCTTGTGCTCCTGTACAGATCCCTGGTGAGACCTATTCTGGAATATGGGGCCACCCTTTTGTTCAGTACAGAGTGTTATAGGAAGCAAAAGGACAGAACAGGTTCAGCAGAGGTTCACCAAGAAAGTCGGTGTGGTGGCTGAATTAGACTATGGTTCCAGATTGATACATTTGGGACTATATTCAATGACATATAGAAGGATAAGGGGAGATTTATGTTATGTATATAAATCAATAAGCAATGGTATGCTATGTGAGGCAGCAGGACTAGACTGGAAGGTGAGAGTGAGGATGGGTACTAGGGTTCATGATAAACAGTTAAAAGGTAAGAGATATAGAATGAGTCAAAGAGGAAAGTGGTTTAACCAGAGGGTGGTGAATGTTTGGAATGGTCTCCCTAGACAGGTGGTGGAAGCTAGTAGTTTGACCAGTTTTAAGAACTTACTGGATAGGTATATGGGAGAAGAAAAATTGAGTTATGTCCACTAAATTAGTGGCAGGTCCTTTATATGGCTCATGTAGCTTATGGACCTGAACTTATCTATGAACCTATAGTGGAGCAATGTTTTTTCACTGGCAATGCCCTTGTGTATACTGGTTCCTGACTATGAAACAACCCGCACAGTTCCATATCCTGGCATGAGGCAATGAAAAGCAACATTGCAGCCCTTTACTGTTACCACATTTAGTAACACTGTGGCACTGATTCCACAGATTGGAAGCGTGCAGTTTTTGCTTCAGATGTTTCATTACAACTGATTGCATTTACATCACAACATGTACAAATAATTATACTGTGTATTTGAAGAGAGGTCCAGTGATTTGCCTAATTCAATACCTGTGATTATGGAGAAGATAATAAGCTGCCACCATTTTAGTTGGTAGTTTTTAATTCATTACTGACGGTTGTCCTTGCCAAAATAAGTACAGAATGAAACAACATTAATACACAGCATCTGAGCCACTGCAGCCAGCGCTGTGCAGTATATGTATTTATAAAGTCATTAAACCCCGTGCCAGCCTTTATCTTCCGCATTTTCTTCCTCTGTGTGTCAGCCACATGAGGTTTACTTGCTGTGTCTTTATGTACAGTAATTCTCTATTCTTGCTATCACAGTTTCAGGATTGTAAAACACTTTGTCATACAGATTCCACAATGTTGGTGACATCACAGTAACCGTGTTGGTGCAGCACTGAAGCCTATAGTTGAAACTGAAGAGAAACTGATAACATAGTCATGCAAACCGAAGATTTAAAGGTTATAACTACTAAACTGATGTATGCAATTGTCTGACTCAGTATACTGTATATAGTTTTATCTTCCAGTCCCCTCACAGCTGATGATGAATGAATAAGGTCACCGCATATTTAAGTTATGCAACATCAGTTTACTAATTTAACTTTACATCTGTTGTTTAAAGATGTACCATAACTGCAATTCTGATGTCATCAGCACTGAGAAAGCTGTTCTCTGATTGGGGATCAAGTTACAACTCTACTTGAACAAAACTAAAAGTAATTTGTATAAAAAGAAAAATAAAAACTATATTAATGCATACATTAGGATTAAACTAGAGTTGCTGGTCTCTTGCACTTGCTAGCTCTCGGATCCTACAGTCCAGGCTGGTGTTAAGGTCCCACAGTAGCTACACTTAATCTAGCCCTACTGCACTTTTGATCTCCCCCTCTAATTTCCTATCCACTTACTCATTTTGAGATTGGGGTCTGTATATAGCACATACTGTATTCTTTTATTTCTTCCCACCTCTATCACTTCGAGTACCCATACAATTTATGCGTGCTTGATCAGCCCTGTATCCTCAATCTCCGAAGCCTTTATACTGTCAGTAAAGTTTTGTTGCACTTCATCTTCTCTCCGACTTCCACCACCACTGCTGTTGGGCGCTGAGCCAGGAAATGAGCTGTCACAGCTCAGTGTGCCATTTCTGGCCAACATTGAAAATAAGTACAATAGATGTATCAAATAGTTTTGGCTTACATACCATTGATGTGCTATATTTAACAGCAGCTCCAGCATTCGAGTTGCATGTTTGTATTTTTTTTTCAGATATGTGAAATACATTTTTACCATGCCTTTCATTTTCCAGTTGAAGCAACTGTATTGATTTCATCATGAATTTTTGGATACTTGAAAATAGCATGCACACCACAATACAATTTTTTTGTGCATGTTTGCATTAAGTAATTCTATTTTTCTTGGAGGTGTGATTTTAATTAATGACACACAATGGTGATCCCAAACCAATCAAGTTCATCATGGAATGTTCTATTATTGTGCTGTATCTGCCCCATTTCTCATTGGTGCTCCCCATATACTTTTTTATTTGTTCCTTCTTTAGGCTTTATTGATAACGCACACTTCATTCTGTCCTAACTCTGGGCAGGAGAAGGCAGTTACAGCTGCACCACACTCACTTACTGTATAGGTATTAAATACATAAACTTCAAGGAGCATATTATTGTACTTCACTGGACTAAATCTCTTCTGCCTCCAGCCCCCCCCCCCCCCATGTTTCAAGTTTGCTTTGTTCTGCTGGTGAGGTACAATTCTCAGGATGATACTAATGATTGAAATTAAGCTCCCCGCCACTGTTAAAGTTAGTAGAAGACAGAGTAGGTAATGTTGATGGATTCAACTTGGGGTTCTCACAAACAGTGCATGGTTGCAGAAGCTATGGAGCAATAAACTGCTTATTTAATACTGTCATACGGAGCTGTGGTATTTAATTGTTTTCATTACCAACATCAAGATAATATTTTAAAGTTTATGATACAGCACAATTGTTTCTGAGGTAAAAAAAATATTCCTTATGATGCAATAAACCTGCTGTTCTTAAGTACACCAAATGTTAATGGCCCAATGATTTCTGAGGTAAAAGAATGAGCTGTCAATGGAATAATTTGCTGCACAGACCCAAGTTTTTTTTTGTCTTGGAAACTGGTTCAAAACAAGATTTTGATGTATTAATTCTATATACACACATTCTGTCATACCCATGTTATCATTTTAATCCAATATTAGTTAAACACACCAAATATTAATAGCATAATGATTTCCAAGGTAAAAGCAATTATTGCTTATTGCTAGGAAGCAGTATAGTGCAGTGGTTTAAGGCTATGAGCTACAAACCTGGAGACCTGAGTTGGACTCCCACAGCCCCCACTTGCATACTGTGTGACCCTAAGCAAGTCACTTAACTTCCTTGTGCTCCCAGGTCACACCTGTAAACAAGCTTTCAGCTTAGTGTGTCTCTCCTGGTAAAAACAAATCCTTATGGTGCAATAAACTGCTGTATTTAGTCATGTATTTAACAGTGACAGACATGAGCTTCTCCATGTGTGTTCTCCCCACCCCCTCAAAATAAACATTTTGTTGGATTGTTGTAAAACAACGTATTTCTTGGTCTCACTCCAACATACTGTATAGATATACAACTCAATACAGCACTGTTAATAGGAAAATGTGTTCACATTTTACTGTTCTGCATGAGATCCTTAACACGGGACCCATTTTAATTATTTTGACAGTAGCAGTGGACAGACATACAGTAACATGACATAAAGTAAATGTGCATCAAGGACTTGCAACATGATCACGTCACATCCTGATGCAAGCAGCGACAGTACAGTATGTGGTAATGTAAATGAACTGTTTTGGCACTTGTGCCCAACTGCATTGGCTCAAAAAAAAAAACACATTAATGGGTGGGAGATCTACAGATCGAGGTCTGAGTGGGACCCTACTCTATGGAAAAGTATTTTTTCATAAATGGGTGGGAGACCAGGGGATCAGGGACTGGGGATGGACCATATGCTATGGAACTATTTGTTTGCATTAATGGGTTGTGGAGTTTATGATATAGTGTGCTGTATTAATAATGCCTTAGTGAGCCTTACAAATATAAGGGTGGATACAATTGCTATGAATGCCATTAACACCATTTATACCTTTTCCTTTCACAAAACAAGATAAAGTAGTTGTTCCATATGGAGGTTGGTTTATCCTGATCTTGAATTGCATTGCATTTAAAAAGGAAAGAAAATAACAGAAAAATCAGATTCAGTGCATCAATTTGCTGATGTTATGTAGTAAATGACCTTGTGAAACCCTTTATTTTGAACAGTGATTAGTTTAATTATTGTACTGAATGTGATCAGGCAACCCACATTTTATGCCTGTGGTTAATAGTTAGGCTTTGTTTTTCTGAGTATAACCTGGTGCACTAATCATTTTAGAAAATTAATTGATTGCTGTCTAGCTGTATACTATGAACTGCTGATGTAGTGCATCTGTTTGGTTAATAACAAATGAAAATGGTGCCATAACAGCCTTTCACCCCGGTTGCTGAATATGTGAGTCCTCGGGTTAGTTAGAATTTTACGGCACATATAAATAATTCTCGAAAATTTCAGCAAATTTATTTTCCACCTCAATAAGGTAAAACATTTTCGGTTTTATCCCCTTCCATATTCGTGTTGAATGTATTGTTGAAGGCAGCAGTGCCGTGAAGGGAATCACTACTACATTTCTTGGATTCAACCAACCTACTTGTTGATCCCTTCTGATCTTTTTGTTTCAGTGGTATTCTGTGCTTTAAAAAGTTATTTATTAAATTCATGTAATGCCATGAATTGGTGCCACGCTGTAAATTTGGTGAACAGCAACAACTTGTTTTAGCATCAAGCACCCCAGTCTTGACACAGATATGCACCTGCATGCATTTATGCTTGCTTGTTACCCTACATTCATCAGTGTCCTGGATGTGTGCATGACCGCAGATATCACCACCCACAGACCAGCACAGTGGTAAACAATGCTTACGCATGGTAGCAAGGTGAAATGTGTGTTGGTGCATTTATGTGCCAAGACTGGGGTGCATGATGCTCTACCCTAAGTCCTCATATTGTCCCACATTTAACACAACAGTATTGTGTTTTTGGAAAAAATGTACGTCCTTGAGGTACTCGGAAATACCCCTATACAGAACACTGATCAAAACTGTAGTAGAATAGACAGAGATGCCTTAAATAATCTAGTGGGCAATAGAGATATTGTAATAAAGCCTGCAGATAAATGAGGCACAGTGCTTATAAGGAATAAAACTGATTATGTTAGGGAAATAGAGTGCCAATTGTCAGACCCTACTTTCTAAGAAAAATGTTCATGTAATCAGGTTGTATTGTATGAAGCAGAGATTGATGAATATCTAAGTAAAGGACTTGTTTTGAGGTATTTATCTGAGCACATGTACAGGGCTCTACCTTTTTCACATTTCTTTGTAACAACAATCTATGCCATTTAAAAACTGCCTAAGGATGCAGAATGCCCACCAGGCAGGCACAGAATCTCGGTAATGGGATGGGTTGTAAATATTGTGAAGAATCAAGACATGCAACAGAATTGAGCCTGGTAGTTCGCCAAGGCTCCACTCTTTATGTTTTTTTTTAATTCTTTACATTTCCTATCTTGCTACTGTGCCTTTAAATAGCAGCACTATGTGTGAAAGAAACATATATGTGGAGAGGAAGTGGATTTTTTTTTGTGTTATCTATTTATCCCCCCCATGACCCTCACCTACCTCTCCTTCAGGCCAGTTGTCAAGAACACTCACCTCTCACTCGTCTCCACAGCTGATCCCGACCCCACATCACAGCCACCTCAGGGTAATCAGATGTAACCCTTGCATCGGATGTGTCCTCCCTTTCTGAGGAGAAATGGCCTATCAGCTTGGGCATTGGCCCTGGGTGCTGCTGCGGCTGGGTCGACTGTCAAAGAATTTGAGGGGGCACTGGTCCAGGTGGCCATCATTCGGTAGGAGGAGAAGCCATTTTCTTTTTTTCCTTTGATTTCCCCTAGTTGTTCTACCTCTGAGCTTTCCCTGGTCTCCTCTGAGGGCCTCTACAGAGCGACATTGATCCCCAACCCACCCCCAGGAGAGGAGAGCAGTCCTCCGGATGCTCAATCCTACTCCTTCCCCTGCCGACCTTCTGGTGGCAAATGGGTTTTAAAACACTTTCCTCATTGAGAAATAATTTTTGGGGATTGGATACTTACAGGTACTAACTCTGGGACAGTGGAAACACTGGGTTTCTTGATTACTATTAGAAATATTATAGTCTGTCTCACATCTTTTTGTCACACCTATTATGCAGTAATTTGTTTGAGTCTTAATGGCTACATTGTGTGGGTTTTTCCTTCCTTGGGCTTCTGGGGCAGAATCGGATCTCTTTATCTCTCTCTCTCTCTCTCTTTTTTTTACCTCTTGTGTGTTGTAGATCTCCAGTACTGAAGTGACAGCCTGATTTATTTCTATTTGGTGGAATGATGTAATTAATCTAGTGTAGACTTCTTTGTTCATCTGTGTCCCTAGTGTGGAAGTGAATGAGAGCTGAACACTGCACTGTTAGGCTGTCAGTGTAACTGGGCAGCAAGCTACTGTAGACAGATTTCAATAATTCTGAAATATCACTTATTTCATGAATGTTTTATATACAGGCCTGGATATTCAAACTGTGCCATTCTGTGGTGCAAGCCCTTGCGCTGCTCAAAAAAGTTGCGCTGGGGTGTGGCCAGGGCGATATTCAATGGAGCTGCGCTATTGAGTAACTCCTCTGAATGTCGACCCTGGCCACAGCCACTGTGCATGGTGCAGTGGAACTTCCACCACTGCGAGTGGTCAGAGTGGAGCATTCAGATGCAGTGGCACAAGTTTCATTGCGCCATGTGCAAATCTGCGATATTCAAAAGGTGACATGCAAATGGGGCCATAATTTATGCAAGGCAACAGGGGGCCATTTGCATCACATTACAGCCCTATTTGCATTCCATTAGCATGCAGGTGCGCTGATCCCCGATGACTTGCGCCTGGTGCCCTGCCAGGCAGCAGCCGTCAGGGCTGGCGCCTCCTGCAGCCCAATCATGGGCATAAAAGTAAGTCACCCCCGACTAGCCCGATTGCTGGCATAACATAATAAACCCCCTGACTAGCCCAATCGCGGCATAATGTATGAAACCCCCACTAGCCTGATCGAGGGCATCGCAACCCCAAAGACTAATATCCCTGGTGGTCCAGTGGACCCACGAAGCTGATCGCTGGGCATAATTTCAAACCCACCCCCAAGTCCAATATCCCTGGTGATCTAGTGGCCCCACCCCACCCACCACGGCCCCACCACCCGCTCCCCCATCAGCATTGGTGGCAGCACCCACCCACCTGCCTCCCCACTGCCTGCTGACTGACAGCTCAGTAGGGCTGCATGCCCATTGGTTCAGAGCATGTAGCCAATGGGCATGCAACCACTCTCTAAGGCAGTCAGATATGTGAATGAATGAATTCACATTCATTCACATATCTGACTGCCTGTCTGGCTACACACCCATTGGCTCATGCTCTAAACCAATGGGCATGCAGCCCTACCAAGCTGTCAGTCGGCGGGCAGTGAAACAACTAAATAATTGAAATCTCTCACCACCGACTGAAAAGCAGTGAAAGGAGCTCCATAAATGGAGGTAAGAATGTCTGGGCTCACCAGGGCATGAACTTGAAAGTGGAATTTGAACTGCTCTTATGTCCGAGCTTAGTAGTCACTAATTTCCTGAAGATATTGGCTCTTTGAAGTTATGCCCTCAATCTGACTTGTCGAGGGTTCTTATTATGCTGATAATCCGGGCTAGTCGAAATAGAAGAAGATGTCCTTTATGCCCGCTATTGGGCTGCTGCAGGGGAATGCTCTGCTGCCCATGATAGGGCTTACGGTGGGAGTTACTATTGTGCCTGCGATCGGGCTGTGGGGGTATATTATGCCCGCGATCGGGCTGCAGGGTGGCACCGGGAACAAGTAGAGGGCCACCCACAGGTGGCAGCTGCTGTGTTGCCCCCTGCAATGCGGCAGCTCACCTGTGGCTGGCCCTCGACTTGATCCTTTTTTTTCTGGCTCAAAGTTGTGCAGGCGCAGGTAGGGGGTTGCGCCTGCAAAACTCTGCACGGCCTGGCTGAATATCAGGCTGTGCTGTTTATGCATGTTTCCTCCCCCTTCAGTTGTGCATGCCTTCATTAGCATTGCACTGTTGCTCAGCATGGTCTGGGGGGGCGCAACCGCCTCCTGCTGAATATCGCAGAATGGCGCAATTTCGTACTTATGCGAGCGCAACCCTATTGCGCTTGGCTCAACTCTTTTGAATATCCAGACCACAGTCTCTAGGATGCTCTCATTTATTCATTGTGTTTAATCCTCCGATGTGTAGGCTGCAACCACAAATGTTGCCCTATTTACTGTATGTTGTATGTGATTCCATCCAAAAGTGCTCACTGCTCTGTTTAGGTTTAGGAAGCAGAGACAACAAAAGATATACACAGAGACAGAGGAGGAGGGGTAGCACACATCATTTAAGCATCTGCTTCAAATTATAGGACAGGCAGCAGAAGAATTAACCACCTGCATTAATCTCAATGGCAGCAGTAAGTGGGGCGCTGAGACAAACATGACTCAGCAGGATGTTAACAAACAAAAAGTTCCTCCCCCTAGTATTTTTTTCACATACTTTGCAATTAGCTACATTTATCAGGTTGAAAAACAAAAAAAGACTTGTTATTTCATTAAAAAGAAATATCAATGCCATGAAATTAATAGTAAAAATAACTGTTTCTATCTGTCTCTTCGACAAAGGGATCCTTATGTTATGACACTATTTGTGCATGACTTTCAACTCTGATATTGTCATCTGCTTAGATGTGGTTCTGATTTCTCATATTTGTCCATGTTTTAAGAAGCCCTGACAGTATTACAGTATTTGTTGGAGACAGTTTTAAATACCAATATTTCATAGGGGTTGCAGTAGCGCAATATGCCTTGCAGGTGCACATCCAACAGACCTGTGTCTGATTCCTGTAACCTCCACTCGAATCAGCAATTTTCCAAGTTTCTAATGGGACAACAGGAAATTTGGCTGTGCAAATTAGAGAGGTGAATTCTGAAAGGGAAAACAATTCTGGAAATTAATCATGAGACTCTGGAAATGAGGAATAGTGTTTGCAGCTGTGTTGTCTCGAAGACAAACTTTGTGCTAGTTGTGAAATCAAATCACCCAGTTGGGTGAGTAAAAGTGCTGGATGAGAGAAAAAAAGATTAAAGATTGTGTGTCCTGGGTCCCCACCAAGCTTCTGGCAATTGTGGATTTGCATCAGTAGAAACCAACATCATTTGAGACCAGCCTTATACAGTACTGTATGTAAGGGGTCGTGGTCTGGAGGCTGTCCTGGCTGAGATCAAGAGCTGCCACCACCTCTCCTTGCAGTAGATCTGCAGCAGTCAGAATGCTGTCAGTACTGAACCTAATGTACCAGAAGGCATCACTGACCTGCAGCCATCAAGAAGAAACAAACAAACAAAAAAAAAACTGCTCTTAAAGGATGATGATATCAGTTTGTGCCACCCTCCCTGAAAACAGGACCAAAACCTAGACTGATCTGTATATCGAGAATTAATTAAATAATTTCCTTTAGACAGGGCTTTTGTACAGGCCACTAGACTCTTCCTGATCTCTGCTGTAGCTATTAGCCATTAATTGTGCAGGCTAACCAGATTAATAATTGCACTGTGTATAGCAGTGTGAGTCGCAGTCACTGCCCTGTCTGCTCATCTCATCTTACCAACTAAATCCTATTATAGTTTTGGATGCAGCTTCCTTCTTCACAAGGAGTCTGCTGCGGAGTAGAGATGCAGTGAATTTAAAATCCGCAGGGAAAGTGAACGTAAAGTGGCCACTTCGTATTGGCACTTCACTACGCGGAGTGCCCCATAAGAAAGGCTCACTTCACCTTGTAATTATTACTTTGCATTGTCATTCCACCTTAAATGTGAAGTAAGGTGGAGTAACAACAATATTGGCAGCATCCCACTCACACAGTCACTTGAATGAATGTGCATCCCCAAAGTGCTACTGATGTGTGTCCAGAGAACTCCCCAGTGCTGATGAAGAGAAATGAGAGTGTAACAAGAAATGCAAAGTCTCCCAGAATTAACGATGCACTCAGTCATGCACACAGTGGTCAGGTCATACACAGAGTCAGCAGAATTAATGTGCATCCCCAAAATGCTACTGTCTTGTGTCCAGAAAATTCCCCAGTGCTGACGAAGTGAAATGAGAGCATAACAAGAAATGCAGTATCCCAGAATTAATGATGCCATGCAAATGCACAGACAGATTAAGATTGCGCTACACACTCAAGGGATGCATACAAAAAGGCACAACAACACTTAACCAGTGCTCACAAGTCACAAATACAAATCTGGAAAGGAATACATTTTGCCAGTTGGGGGATTAGTGCATGGCAGTAACAATCCACTACCAGTAAAGATACCACAAAGCAGTATAAAATATTCATGGAGGTGCGGTGGATAGCAGGTTCACACTGCTGCAATTACTCTGTAACACAATAAAATGTGTCTGATTTGGTGGCGTGCATCACACACACACTCACACGCACACTCAAGTAATGAGTAGCAAATAGAAAACCTTTAGTAATATAACCAAATGTTTTAAACAGACAAATTGTACACTGCTGCACCACAACAATCAGCAAAAAAATTTCAAGAATGACTGAAAATATTACTGTGTGTACATTAACACATGTATACAAGAAAAATATAACCAAAACAGAAAGACTGCCTTTTTCTCCCAGTTAATCTACCTACACCACAAATACGCCACTCACCCACAGCACATTTCATAGTACACAGACTGACTGTTCTAAATTAGTATTCAAAATCCACACACAACAATAAACACTCAATGATATGAGCACAGAAGGGTTTCCTACTATCGATGTACTGAATTTTGTGCAAAAAATATTATTCAAAAAGGCATTTTAAATAGTTTTTAGAGGTTTTCAATTGTAGAACTCAGGGAGCAAACTGTCTCCTGCTACTACTGCACACACACTACCCATGCCAGAACTGAGGCTGTGCCAAATAATCTAGAGCCCATGTGACTCGCAATCCCATGGATAACTGCAAAATTTCATTTGGAGCTCATTTACAGGGTGAAGTGTGGCAAATTACATTGATTTCAATGTACTTCACCTTAAAATTGTTGGAGAAGTGGTTTGGGGAAGGCAGAATAACATGAAGTCATTGGTTTCAATGGACTTCGCATTCCTCATTATGAAGCAAAATACTCCGCTTCACATTGTGGAGTTCTCCTTGGATTCCATGTTACTCAGTGAATCACTTCATGGAGCAAATTGGGGCCATTTCGCCCACCACTACTTTAAGTGCTGTAACTCACATGCTGTATGAGAAGGAAGCGAATGCCTATGGCTGTACTTCCCCGATGGGCTTCAGCACAAATCTCCCTGACTTAAAAATGCTTATTAATGAGTACAATGGTGGAGTGGTGAAGCCTGAAGAGATACTACAGAACATGCTTACAATACATCCAAGTAACTAGTCAAAAAATTAATGTGATTTGTGACGTGATCATGAATCATGATTTGTGACTGCATTTGTGACCATGATGATGAAGAATGTGATTCAATGTCGATGGTGTGAGATAAACAATATGGAATTGTATTGGGAATGCAAATGCCTATGGCTGTACTTCTCCGATGAGCTGTAGCACAAACTCCTTGACTTAAAAACATTCATTAATGAGTACAATGGCAGGGTGGTGAAGCCTGGAGAGATACTACAAAACATGCTCACAATACATTCAAGAAACTAGTCAAAAAATTAATGTTGTGATTCATGATGTGATCGTGAATCATGATTTGTGACTGCATTTGTGACCATGATGATGAAGAATGTGATTTGGTGTCAACGGTATGAGATAACTAATATGGAGCTGTATTGGGAACGCGAATGCCCATGACTGTACTTCCCCGTTGAGCTGTAGCAAAAAACTCCACAACTTAAAATCACTTATTAATGAGCACATTAGTGGGGTGGTGAAGCCTGGAGAGCTACTACAAAATGGGCTTACAATACATTCAAGTAACTAGTAAAGAAATTAATGTTGTGATTCGTGACGTGATTGTGAATAGTGATTTGTGACTGCATTTGTGACCATCATGATGAAGAACGTGATTTGTATCAAGAGTGACTCATGATGATGCTCCTGACTTAAAAATGCATATTAATGAGTACAATGTTAATGTAGAATTATGCACCACACCTGTCCAGTACTCTGAAAGGAAGCCAAAGAAACATCTCTGACTTAAGTTACAGATGGAGACTGGGCCCTAAAGAGATGCAAATGCACAGACAGATTAAGATTGCACTGCACACTGAAGAGATGCAGACGCAAAGGCACGACACCTAACCAGTGCTCACCATCAGAAATTCAAATGTGGAAAAGAATACCTTTGCCGGTTGGGGTGGGCTGTGGGGGGTGCAGTGTACTACACTGCTGCAGTAACAGTCACTCATACTAGTACCAATAAAGATACCGCAAAGAAGTACAAATATCACACAGCTGCAATGGATAGCAGGTTCACATTGCTGAAATTATTATGTGGCACAATAAAAGGTGTCTGATTTGATTACACATGTTACACACATACTCACACACACACTAAGTAATGCGTAGCAAATTGAAAACTTCAGTAATATAACCACATATATTAAACAAATGAAAATTATTCACTGCTGCACCGCAACAATCAGAAAAAAATGGCAATAATTATTTAAAATATTACTGTGTGTACATTAACACAGTTATACAAGAAAACTATCACCAAAACAGAAAGCACTGTCTTTTTCTCCAAGTTAATCTACCTAAACCTCAGGTACTCCCCTTCCCCAAAGCACGCTTCCACTGTCTGTCAGTACACAGACTGAATGTTGTGCATTAACATTCAAAATCCACACACAAACAATAAACACTCGATGATTTGAGCACAGGAGGGTTTCCTACAATCGATGAACTAAAGTTTCAGCCAAATAAAATTACACAAAAATACTTTTTTAACAGCTTTTAGAAGGTCTGAATCACAAAGAGCTCTCAGAGCAGATTGTCTCTTATAGGTTCCTACTCATACTACCCCAAATTGAGGCTGTACAGAACAATCTAGAGCCCATGTGACCTGAAATCCCATGAATCACTGCAAAATTCACCTTTGGAGCTTAAAAAGAAGGTGAAGTGAGGTGAAGTACATTGTTTTCAATATACTTCACCTTACGAATTGGTGGGGTAGTCGTTTGGGAAGGTGGAGTAACACAAAGTCATTGTTTTCAATGCACTTTGTGTTACCCATTATAATGTGAAGTACTCTGCTTTGCATTGTGGAGAACTCCATGAATTTGCCTTCACTCCATGAATCACTTCACAGAATGAATTGGGGACACTTCACCCATCTCTACTGTGGAGTCCACTATGTAACCACCTCTGCCAAGCGGCATGTTTAAATCATATTTTCCAGTGACCATATACAGTACAGTAGGGGGGATATCTGTACTGAATGGACTATCAATATTATCATTGAGATGCAAGGCTCAAGGAACAGGAGTTTTAAGAAAAAAACTACATTCTGTTGTTTCATTTATCCCTGTTCTGCCTATTTATATTTCTTTGAAACATTTAAAGATAAGAATAGAAGCATTTGCTGTTTACAAGGTGAAGGAATTTAATCTTTAAGGAAGAACATACACTACCGGACAAAAGTTTTAGAGCACCCCCATTTTCCCAGTTTTTATTGAAATTTAAGCAATTCAAGTCCAGTAAATAACCTGAAATGGTACAAAGGTAAGCGGTAAACTGCTAGAGGTTAAAAAAAAAAGTTTAGGTTAGCAAAAACTGAAATTCTTCAGGGAACAAGTAATGGGTTAATAACTTACAGCTGTTCTGCAGCAATGGAAGTAAATTAAGATTTGAAAGTTGATGCAAACAATTCCTACAGGTACATAGATACATAGATACATAGACAGTGTCAGCAGATAAGGCCTATGGCCCACCAAGTCTGCCCATTTGAGCTTGTAAGTTCAGTTTGTTTTCCTACTAAGTGTCCCAACTTTTGTTGATTACTTGATTACAAACCCCCTGTATGTATAAAAGCAGTGTTGGAACAGACTGTTATTACACCCTCTGAAGCATTATTTGGACAATATTGCACTGCAGGAAGTAGTATATTGCTATCATAATGGCAAGAAAAAGGCACTTAACAAAGGAAGACAGACAGACCATTATAACCCTTAAAAGTGTAGGTCTTTCCTTTAGAGAAATTGCAAAGAAAGCCAAGGTGTCAGTGAGTACAGTTTCCTACACCATCAAAAGGCACTTGGAAACTGGAGGAAACTCTGACAGGAAGAGGTCTGGCAGACCCAAAGCCACAACAGAATCAGAAGACAAGTTTCTGAGAGTCAACAGCTTGCGTGATAGGCGGCTCACAGGACAACAGCTTCAAGCACAGCTTAACACTGGTCGAAGTAAGCAAGTCTCAGTTTCAACTGTGAAGAGAAGACTTCGAGCTGCAGGTTTGACAGGTCAAGTGGCAGTAAGAAAGCCATTGCTAAGATGGCAAAATAAGAAAAAGAGGCTTGCCTGGGCCATGAAGCACCACCAGTGGACTACTGAAGACTGGACCGATGAATCAAAATTTGAAATCTTCGGTTCATCACGTAGGGTTTTTGTACGCCATCGAGTAGGTGAAAGGATGGTTCCTCAGTGTGTGACACCAACTGTCAAACATGGAGGAGGAAGTGTGATGGTCTGGGGTCTTTGCTGGATCCAGAGTCGCGACTTGCACAGAGTGACTGGCACCCTGAACCAAAAGGGCTACCACAGCATTTTGCAGCGCCATGCAATACCCTCTGGTCTACGCCTAGTTGGTCAGGGGTTCATCCTACAGCAAGATAATGACCCAAAACATACCTCCAGGCTATGTCAGAACTACCTTCGAGGAAAAGAACAAGACGGTAGGCTTCAAATCATGGAATGGCCAGCACAATCTCCAGACTTAAACCCCATCAAGCTGTTTGGGATGAACTGGACAGAAGGGTGAAAGCAAAGCAACCTACAAATGCAACACATTTGTGGGAACTTCTGCAACAGTGTTGGGAAGAACTTCCCGAACAATATTTGATGTCCATTGTAGGAAGAATGCCACGAGTGTATTCGGTGGTTATATCTGCAAAAGGTGGCTACTTTGATGAGTCAAAAATTTAGATTAAATTTTGTTAAACAAAATGATTCTATGATTTCTTTTTTATCTCCAATTGTTTAATTGTTCTATGCTTTAATTTCAGAGTACATTGAGACATTAAACTGCGTAAATTTCAATAAAAACTGGAAAAATTGGGGTGTTCTAAAACTTTTGTCCGGTAGTGTATTTTAATATGTCGTGGACTTTTCACTTTAGACAAACTGAGTTAGAATCTAAGCATGTACAAACAGTCAGACACATGTATTTATTTAATGATGCTTTATTCTTTATTTTATTTTTAAACAGCCACCATGCAAGACTAAAATCCCGAGTGCCGGTAGAATTTAAAGCACAATGCCACAGCACAATTGATTAAGATAACACAGTGCCATCTGCTGGAGAATGCATTCAATAATTAAAAAAATAAACAATGAACTCCAGAACAATAATCACTCTGTGAGTGCCACCATGAGCCATGGCAGGAAGCGCATTTAGAAAGCTTATGTTTTTCCAATTAAATACACCATTAATGCACCCCCTTTTACCTCATTACTGATTGGCATCACCGCACCATGGAATTTTTGATGAGAATATTACTGCAACACCGCAAAACTTTTCTGTAATGACCACTGTATACAAAATATCTAAGTTTAAAAGCAAACTACTTGAAACTTTTAACTTTCAAGTTACTGAACAAATAGATGCAGCAGAAGAAATAAAAGCAAATAAGGAGGAAATGCACAAGTCCATGTCCAACACAGTAGGGCTAAATCTCTAATTATGGAGCAAATGTGGGGTACTCAGGGAACAAAATTTCAAATAAATCCATACAACAGTAATAAGAAAAGAATACAGAGTACAAAAATGACAGAGTTAATAGACTAAGTAGGGTGTAAGCAAACAGAGATTAGGCAAATGAAGCTAATTGTACAACAGCACATGAAAGAAAAATTTCATAAAGAGGAACAAGCAGTGGATACACTTTTCTTTAAGGAAACAAAAAATACCAAAAATCACAGAAAATGAGAAACAGATTTTATAGGAAATGATTGCAGAAATAGAAATTAGACAAGCAATTCAGGCTCTATCTAATAATACTGAAACAGGTATTGATGATATACCTAATGAATTGTATAGGAAATATGAAGAAGATTTAATGCCTATACTTAAAGAGGTATATAATTATTTATCTGATAGAGGGGAAAAGGGGAACAGCATGAAACAAGGGATAACAATTTTTCTCTTTAAAAAAGGGGGATAAAGTGAACATTAAAAACTGGAGACCTATTACATTACTAACCTCAGATTATAAAATATTAGCTAAAATCATAAACAAAAGGTAGGCAATGGCAGTCCAAAATGTAGTATTAGATACCCAGTCCTGTGCTATTCCAGGTAGAGACATTAAGCAAAACTTAATATACATCAGGGAAGTAATGGAAATGGGCAAAAAGAACAATTAGAGGGATATGTATATACATTAGAGCAAGAAACTGCCTTTGATACAGTGCAACATAATTACATGTGGGCAGGAGTATGGTATCCCTAGAAATATATTATTTCTATGTAAAGCACTATATGAGGAAGCACAATTGTTACCTATGATAAATAATAGTATTGGCATACCAATGTACGTACAAAATGGCATAAGGCAAGGGTGCCCATTAAGCCCCCAACTGTATGTATTATGCCTGGACAATGTTATGAGGAAAAAAGTGGGAAACAGAAACACAGAGCCTATGGAAACTAAAAATGGCATTAAAATACAAAAAATGAGTGCCTTTGCAGATGACTGTGTTTTTTTGTTTTGTTTTTTATGAAAAACACACAGTCAGGGAATAAAGCAATTAAAGTATTTGAGATGAATACAAGTTATACTGGAATTAAGTTCAATAAACAAAATAGTATGATCATAATGTTAGGTCAAGTTTCAACAGATGTTTCAGAAGTAATACCTGTAGCATCAGGTAATGTAAAAATTCCAGGAATAAAGCTTGGTACAGAGGGAGCCATACAATAAAACTGGGAGAAAACAGCTTAAATAGCACAAAAGAAAGTGAAAAAATGGAAAGGATGGAATATGTCCAAGCAAAAAATAATCTTTCTTATTAAAAATTACTTGCTTCCCATTTTTTTTATATTTAGCTTATATTTTTCCAGTTCCACAAAATATGAAAACAAGAATATTAAGTATATTTTTTGAATTACTGTGAGGAAGTAGGTTAAGCACTGCTAAAAGAAATCATATATTTAGACCAGTCAAAGAAGGGGGATTAAACATGGTTCAGACAATTGTCTTTTTTCAAATTGTTTTTTTTTAAATACAAACATTAAACCATTGATAGGGAAGGAAGAAAACATTTGGACCCCCTTAGTCAGTGGGTGAGGGGGGGTTACAAGACACATGGGGTCCTGCAAAGAAAGTTAAAAAGGCACAGTTTCCAGAATACATTAAGATTAGCAGAAAATATGTAAAGCAATGGAATCTACGAAAAGAAACAATAGGCTTTTTAGCTAGAAAGCAGTTATATAAGGAATTTTAGAACAAAATTATTATCAAACTCCAGGTTTTTAAGGTGCCAAATCACATAAAGGAAAACACAATCTGAGAGGCCACTCTGGAAAGTAGGATTCCAAAGAACATGAAAGAAACCATATGGTCATGCAGTCATGGAAAATTAAATGTATGAAATAATCATAAGCATAAAGTGATTGAAGAAAGAATGTGTTTACATGAAGAATCTATAGGAAAGATAGAAACTATGGAACATCTCTTCTTTGAATGTTCCTTTATATGCATCTTATGGGAAAAGTTAGCCAGAATGTGGAATACTAAATGTTTTAAAATTACGACATATAAGCAATTGATTTATGGACAACTCTCGAAGGAATGGGAACAATGGGATAGGAAAACTATATATGTAATTGTTGCTTGTATAAAATGGATCATAATGCAAGTAAGGTGTCAAAGGTTTCTACAAGGGCAAAATTTGATATTTGAAGATGTGATGTTTAAGTTACAAGGAGAATTGGATACTGTTTATAGTTATGAATTAAAGACATTCAGGGTAATGCAAACAGAAGAAAGGTGGAAAAATATACACTGGGTAGGATAAGAAGGAAGATGGGGATCATGTTTTTTTTGTCACTGTTTATATAAATTCAGAAATATATTTTTTTTGTGTTATGAAACAAACAAAATATGTGTGTATGTATGATGTGAAAAATAAGCTTGGTTTTGGTTTCAAATAAAAAATTCCCCTACTCTTTGGGTAGGGGATGCTGTTCTGGAGTACCATGATGGAGGAGTCCAGCAGTCCACTGGAAGGCAAGGAAGGAGAAGGAGATGTGCAATATTTGGAGGTTAATATGGAGATGGCTGGAATGCATCCGAGTGGTAGCCAGCAAAATGTCTTGACTATGGATACAGTTATGCATTCACAGAATGAAGAAATTGAGGAATATACTACTAGTGACAGTGGTGAGGAGGAACACCCTACAGTAGAACTGACACTCCAACAAAAACAAAAATGCCTCCTGAAAGAATTAAAAAAGGTTGGAAAGCAGTTACAACAAGTAAAAGAAAAAAACAGAAGAGGACACAAAAAGGAAATGCTCCATAAACTCACCACAATGCCCAGAGAAGAATGGAGCCATTAAGCTGTTTATGACAGATGCACCTACTGAATGCCGGGATCCTCTGGTAATGACCTTGCCCTAAACATATAAAAAACCCACTGTGGAACAATCTCCATGGTCACAAGAAGTGGCTTTAAACAAAGCTGGATGGATAGAATTGATTTCCAGGGTATGGATACCGGACCCAAGCATACCTATTCCTGGAAATTCAGATAAATGCACTGGAAATGGAGAAATTTTACCTGCAAGTTCATCAGGGGAACACAGCACTCAGGATACTACATGTACTGCTGATATTTGCATAAAGGACACTCCCTTGCCTCAAAATGAACCTAACACTGAACAGACTAGCAGGGCCGGTGTTAGGACTTTGGGGGCCCCCAGCAAACTCCATTACTGGGGCCCCTCGATGGGCCCCTGCATCTTCCTCCCGGGCCCACTTCCCCGTTCCCTCCACAAACCCCCACAAACCCCCAGTAATCTTTGTACATCAATCCAACTACTGCATGATTTTTCAGACACAATGACCTGGAGACACTAGAAGTATTACATTTCTAACAGATAGTTAATAGAATAAATTGAAAAAATTGCTCCTCTCCAGCAGCTGCAATATTTGTCTTCCTCTGCTGTTCTGCTCTCTACCTTTCTAGAACTCCCATATCCCATACTTATGCTGCAGACACGGACCTGAGGGGAACAGAAATTTTCAAGTTGAGTTGGAGGAGGTGCGATAAACAGCCATGGACCTATTGGAGCCCTGTGATTGGTTCCAGCACAGCACCTCCTCCCACATCAGCACGTTCTGTGCAGCACAACAGAGGAACGTGGGGAACATGAAACCTCCCTGGGGACAGAATTGAAGGAAGGATGGTGGCGTGGACCGCGTGGCTTAGTCTGGCGTTCCTTCGGGGAAATTGGGGCCCGATTTTGGGCACAATGGGAAGCCGGCAGCAAGAAATGTTAAGCTTCATAGACTAAACCACATGAAAGGGCAACTGGATGAGGACATCACAAGTTGTTGCTGGGGAGCTGGAGCGGAGCTGGAGAGAATTCGCTAGTGCAGTCAGTGAGGAGCACAGGGGCTTACCAGGTAATAATAATGCTGCTCAGCTAGCCTATGTTGATCGGAGGGGCAGTATTTTATTTTCTTATAGGATGCTGTGGTGATCCAGGCAGGGAGTGGGGTGGGACGGACAAAAAAATTATGCTGCTGGGCTGGTTAATGTGTTGCTGCTGGTGCCCGCTGCCAGACCCACTACATATGCCGCCTGTGGCCCACTACATTTAGGGGCCCCCCGCGGCCCTGAGGTTCATGGGTGCCTAACGCCGGCCCTGCAGACTAGGCCAGTAGATAACATAACTGAGGGCCCACAAGTTGTAAATGAAGAAAACATCTCTGACCCAAACCCAACTTTTGCTAGTTTATTTCACAAGCTGGTTGAATTAGCAAAAAGGCAAAATGTGATGAGACTTTACTATACTGGAAGGAGAGAGTATTTTTTTGTTGGCAAAACTCTTCTAAAACAATCACTGGGTTTCACACCATCAGAGGTATATGCGCTAATACATGCGCCAGGCGAAGCCACTTTTGATATAAGTTCTAGAACTCCTGAGATACTCGAATGATTCTAGTGCAAGTATACTAATTTAAAAAGAAATCCATAGTGGGATCCCTTTATAGTCATATCCTTAACGAAACAACCATTTCGCGTAATAACTGTATTATTTAGGAATGAAGGGGTTAATATCATGGATGTGTTGTATTGGTTGGAGAAAAGGGTACAATACAAGGTAATACAACCCATATATTGGATGATGAGGGTTTTTGAAATGGGGGCTGGAAAATAAAATTCAAACTCCAACAGAATATTAATGACATTATCCACCTTCCAAACTGTTTTTACATTGGTTGGGACAAAGTTTTTTTTTTGTTTTACCCAGGGCAATCCTGGACCTGCTTTAAATGTGGATCAAGCACATTGTGAAATCTTAAAATGTACCCACTCTGGGAAACATGGCACCCAAGTGTACACTGATTTAAATACCCCTATTGTAACCTCTGTGAAGAGATGGGCCATAACTTTACAGACTGCCCCGGGCATCCAAAAATAATGCAAATGATGACTTTGGCATACGGGATTTTTACATTAAAACTGCTTCTAAGCAAAATCCTGCACAAGAAACCCCACAAGGAATGCCACAAAGACAACCTAGGACAGCAAGGCCATCCATACAGTCAGCCAATACTGGCTGAACCAGAAATTCCTGAGCAACCTGCACAGAGTAACCCAGAACCAGAAACTGAAATGTGGGAGAACACCATGCCCCCCCCCCCACAATGGCATGACAGACTGAGGTGGCCTTTACAGAAGTGCAAAGGAGGAAAGGGATAAAGTACAATGGTGGATAAAAATAAATATGCAGCTGTACAATGGGCAGAATCAGAAGTGGATGGTGAATCAGATAGCACTTCTATAAGATCTTCTCAAACTGGTGACCCATCTGACACTAAAACTGTGGATGATTCTAGGCGTAAAACCTACAAGCAAGGCAGAATAACATGAGCTTCAAGCAAAGTCAAATAAGAAAAGGAAAAAATAACTTATGGATACCTCCCTGTAGGACCTAAAAATAAATTTAAATGCTAATAGTCTACAATCAGAAAACAAACATTTAAGCCCCTTTGCCCAATTTCAGTTTTCTTACCTCGACCTACTTTTATTTCAGGATGTTTATTTACATACTTCTGTACAGTTGAAAGCAGCAAGCAGAAGTTGATATGGGGTAAAAGTGTATGGTTACAAGGGGAAGAGGTGTGTTCAGGGGTAGGGGTATTTTTTTTCCACAGCACAATTTTACCAAACCATAGAAATAGTTCCAGGAAGAGCTATTTTATTAGATGTAAAAATAAAAGGGTTGGATTTTAAATTTATAAATGTTTATACTCCCTAATTAAAATATGATAGGGTGGGACTTTTTCAGAAGCTAAAACCTTATTTTCTTTGAAAAACATAATTATGGGGGTAGATTTCAACTGTAGTTTACAGTTATCAGACAGGGGTTTACAAATGAGGAAGCTGTTTTGTGATTCAAACTGTCTTCAATGGATTACTACAGAACTGGGTCTTACTGATGTTTCTGCAGTAATGAACCAGATAGCTCCCCACACATATTTTTGCAGCAGGTGTTCCACCAGAATAGATTTTGTTTGTATCTGAACACTTACAATTACAAAATGCCCAAGTTAAGCCTGTTGCAATATCAGATCACAGACTACTAGACATAGCAATAGGGAATCATCCTGAGCAAAGGAGAGGTTTAGAATTATGGAAACTGAACCTTAGTCTCTTACAGTAAATTATTGCACAGGGTTTTCAATATACATTAGAAGCATGGAAATCAGTGTGTTTTTGTTTGAAGATACTGTTGTATTCTCCACTGACAAAGATCCTGCAGCTCTTCAACACAACCTTCAGCTTGGTTTCAGTTCTGTAGAGACATGGTTTCATAATCATAAACTGGTCCTTAATGATAAGAAAACCAAATCTATGCTCTTCTGCAGCTCTCATAACCCACACAAGCTACACCACTTGGCTATCTCCACCACCTAGGGGAACACTCTAGATCAGGTGGGGTCCTTCAAATACTTAAGGATACAGCTTGACCCTAATCTCTCCTATGGACCTCACATAGATAATGTAGTTAGAGCTGCTAGTACATGGCTTGATCTCCTCTACAAACACAGACAACACTTCATGCCAGAAGCTTTGAAGGTTGCAGTCCTGATCTCTGTAATAGACTATGGTTTCATCATTTACTGTATGGCTCAGCCACAACCCTTAGACGTCTCTCAACTTCCTTAAATAAGGCATGTCGGCTCATCACTGGCTTTCACCGTCTCAACCACACATGTGACCTGTACACCCAGACCGGCTGGCTCCAAATATCAAATTGCATAAAGTTTCCAGCTGCTCCATGGCAAAAAAAATCTATCTTGGCCTTGCACCTTCTGGGGTCTCAAATCTGTTATGATACCGAACCAACAAACGGTGCCTTCAGAGATCCACGCTACAGCTACAAGTCCCCACCAACACTTCACAGGGACAATGCTCTTTTGCTTATCAAGCACCACTCTGGTTCAATGGACTCAGTCCCACCATTTCCTCTGCCCCAACAATTGGTGTGTTTAAAACTAGACTCCGGACTATCTCACTACCAACAGCTCCTGTGACTGCCCAACTTAACCTTGTTTCTCCACTTCCCTGCCTGCTCTAGTGGTCTCTCCTCCTCCCCACTGGATTGTACCCTCACATCTTGGTATACCCAATGCTGCACTTTTCACCCTCTCCCACCCTACCTATTTTCCTTCTCCTCCCCTCTTCCCTCTCCCTATGACTCTGGCACTTTATGTCTTGTCTGTTTTCTCTGATAAATGCCACCGCTGCCTTGCTTACAATGTTATCACTGAATTGTATTAATCTGTAATCTGTTTGTAATGTCCACATTGTTGTAATGTCTGTCTTGATGATCCCCATAATTTGTATTTGTCTGACATGAAACCTTTGTAAAAGAGCCTTGGCTCACAGGTACTTGTAATCCTAGACTTGATAAAAAAAAAATAAAAAAAAGATAAAAATATACGATGGGAAGAAACCAAAATAGAGATTATATCTTACTTTGAAACGATGGGGAAATTGAATGCAAAACAATCAACAGATACCTATAAAAACCTTAGGGAGCAACTACAGTATTTTTTTAATCTACAGAATGAAGGAGGTGGGGACTTTTCCTCACATATAAAGGAAATTAAAGAAAAATGAATTTAATACAATTAGAGAAAGTGTGGAAATTAGAATGCCAACAACAATATAAAATGGAAGGAAAAAAGGGGAAGCAAGCCCCTTGGAAAATTGTAAACAGATAAGAGACCAAAAAATTATAACATATTTAGTAACAATAGAAGAGGAAAAGGTCATAAAAAAATCAGACATTTTACGGGAGAGGGAGACATTTTTCAAAAATGTTTTCTAATCAAGACCTTCCAGTAGGAGGGATGAGAGAATGGTTAAAAACATACAGCATTACTACCCTTCCACAAGATTTACATCCATTACCTAGCTCACCAATCAGTAAGATGGAATTAAAAGATGTAAGAGGGTCCCTAAGTACAGGGACAACACCTGGGGCAGATGGCTTACCTCATGAAATCTATAAAATGATATTTGAAGCATTAGGAGATGAAATGGTCATGCTATATACTGAAGCATTTACAAAATGTACAACCTAGGAGTATGTATGATGGTGTCCTATTACTATTATTTAAAACAGTAGAAAGAGGGAATCTGAAAAATTGGAGGCCGATATCCTTATAAAATACTGATTGCAAAATGTTTATTAAAATGATGTGCAACAGGATCACAGCAGTTCTAGATACAATTATCCACCCCACACAGTTTAGTAGGCTACCATCTAGATAAATACCAATGCTTTAATTCTCTTTAGAGAGATTATGAATGAAGGGGAAGAAGGAGAAATAATGGGGCAAGGAATAAGTTTAGACTAGACAAAATCCTTTGACCAAATAGAACATCAGTATCTTTGGGCAGTTCTAGAAGCATACGGTTCCCCAAATAAATTTATATCATGGATACAAGCCTGTTATAAGTATGATTATATCATACTAAGTACAAATGGGTGGGTAGGAAATACAATTCAGGTCAAAAGGGGAGTAAGGCAAGGGTGTATATATTAACAATAGATCCCTTACTACATAAAATAAATCAAACTAGTATGATTAATGGGTTATCAGTGGGAAGTGAGGACATTCCATCTGTATATTATTTACACATATGATTTGGGCCTTAAAGTAGCAGAGCAAAAATTCAGCCAAAGCTACTGGACAAATACTGACAGACTATTCCACCACTATAAACTTAGGAAAATACAGTAAGTGTCTTCCTATCGGGCAAAGAGGTATCACAAAACAGATGTCCTACGATATCAATAACTGAAGGATATCATAAAATTCAAGGGTTTACTTAGGACAAGAAAATGTACAAATCTGTAATTGGAATTAAAAATAAAAGAAGCCTGTAATATAATAATGCAGGAACCAGTGGTCAATATCAAAGAAAAAACAATATCTATAATTAAAACCTTCCTACTACCAATTTTCCAAATTTAAACATAATCGCTTCAACCAAAAAAAAAAAAATGGAAACTACCATATACAGAATCTTTTTCAATGTCTATGGGAAGTCAGCTTAACCCGTTAAAAAGGGTACGACATGCTTAGAAATAGTGCAGGGAGGTGTAGCCATGATTAACCCTCATGTGTTTCTAATTTGTAGATTTTTGTACCACAATATAGTACCTATGACAACTTTGGTAGGAAAGGTTTGGGGTCCTTGGGTTATAGATACAGTAGTATTGGACCTCTCTTAGGTAGTTGGGACAGACATTCACCAATTCCAAAATAAAAAAATCACAGCATCATTTTCAAACTATTTTATAGAAGTGGTGGGTTAAATAAAACTATGGGAATTAACAAAGAAGATCTAATGACAAAACGAGAAAAGAACTACAAAAATTTCTGGACACATATTGTTATGTTGAAAAAACATTAAGAGAACAAAAAATAGTATCCAGAATGTTAACCAATTCAAGAATCCTAATTATATATATATGATTGTATGTGGCTTTTTATGCACAATAAGTTAGGTGTAAAGAATAACATGAAACACAAGGAAAAAACAGAAATAGAATGCCCGAGAAGGGAAACATGTGCAGGGACTTTGGCAACCATGGCCACCTTTTTTTTTAAATGCCCATATGCAGTCTCTTTTGATCACAGACAGACCATCTGCAGGCTTCACAAGCTGCTCCTGTGGCCCTGGTTCTCTCTGAGCAGGCCGCAGCTAGCAGAGTGCCTGACTGACCCCCAGACAGATTCAGAAAGCACATATGCATACTTCTCAAGCTGCTCCTGTGGCCCTGGTTCTCTCCAAGCAGGCCAAAACTAACAGACCACCCAACTGACCCCTGGACAGATTCAGACAGACCATCTGAGGGTTCCTAAGCTGCCCTGTGGCCCTGGCTCTCCAAGCAGGCCGCAGCTAACAGACCACCCTACTGAGCCCCAGACAGATTCAGGTATGCACCAGACCTCCAAACCTGTGGTTTTGAATGACGCTGTTTTGACTGGTTGCCCAGTGGAGGAACCAGGAAGTGATTGGCAGTTTCTGATCTTTGTCTGATTTTCCAAGGTCTGTCGCTTCTGGATCTCAGGGAAATCGTTTTCTGTGCTGTGTTCGGGACTGAATTTTTTTTAAGATAATTACTTATGCTGTGCACCAATTTGTCTTACTTTACCTGCCAGTTAAGCTAGTCTATTATAAGCCACTGGTCTAGCCTCTTGGTGCTACTTGCTGCTGTGCAACTAGTGCCTTGAACAGGGCTGCTTCGGCTCCCCCACAGTCAGATGGCACCCAGCAAGCCACTGACTGAGACCAGAACGCTCACCTTCAGCTCCTTGGAAGCTGCCTGCCCTTTAACAGGGCTGCTTCAGCTCCCCCACAGTCGGACGGCACCCAGCCAGCAACCGACCGAGACCAGGATGCCTGCCTGCAGCTCCTTGGAAGCTGCCTGCCCTTGAAAAGGGCTGCTTCAGCTCCCCCATGGTCAGACAGCACCCAGCCAGCCACCACCAAAACCAGGATGCCCGCCTGCAGCTCCTTGGAAGCTGCCTGCCCTTGGCCCCCTCTCCCTCATTTTGTCAAGGGTATACATATTAAGCTGCTTTAGTCTCTCCTCGTATGTCTTCTGGTGCAGAACCTACACCATTATGGTTGCCCTTCTCTGAACAGCCTCCACTCTGTCTATGTCTTTATGGAGATGGGGTCTCCAGAATTGCACTCAGTACTCCAGATTGGGTCTCACCAACTGTCTGTACAGAGGGATAACAACATCCTGTTTTCTACTGTTGATGCCTCTCCCTATGCATCCCAGTATCCACCCAGCCCTCCTCACTGCTTTCTCACATTGCTTGGCCACCTTTAGGTCATCTGATATAATTACTCCTAAGTCTTTTTCAGTTTTTGTTGTTGTTATTATCTCACCCCCCATTGTGTACTCTTCCCCTGGGTTTTTGTTTCTCAGGTGCATTACCTTGCACTTCTCTGCATTAAATCTGAACTGCCATTTATTTGACCATTCCTCCAACCTTGACAAGTCCCTTTTCATCCTTTCCACCCCACCTTGTGTATCAGTTCTGTTGCAGATCGTTATCTGCAAAAATACATGCTTTTCCTTCCAGGTGCTCTCCAATGTCACTTATAAAGACATTAAAGGGGACCGGTCCCAGTACCGAACCCTGCAATACCCCACTAGTTACCCTCTTCTCTTCACCGTGTACTCCGTTTACTATTACCTTTGCATCCTGTAGTCCAGCAAGTTTTTATCCAGGCTACCACATTGGGACCCACCCAAGGCTGGCTAACTTGTATATTAATCTTTTATGGGAGACTGTGTTAAATGCCTTGCTAAAATCTAGGTAGGTCATATCCACAGCCCCTCCCTGGTCTTCTACTTTGGTCACCCAGTCAAATAAATCTATTAGGTTTGTCTGACATGACCTTCCTGCTATGAAACCATGCTGCCTTGGGTCCTGTGCCCCACTGGTCTCTAGGTATTCAACAATTCTTTCCTTCAGAAGTGATTCCATAATTTCCCCTAACACTGAGGTCAAACTAGCAGGTCTGTAGTTTCCTGCCTCTGCCCTGCTCCCACTTTTGTGAAGTGGAATCACACCCACCCTCCTCCAGTCCTCAGGCACCACCCCATCCTCCCATGATTTGTTAAAGAGAGTAGTCAGTGGTGTTACTAGTTCTACCCTTAGTTCTTTTAGAATCCTGGGGTGAATCCCATCAGGCCTCATTGCTTTGTCCAACCTCAGTTTCAAGAGTTCTTTCATACCCTTTCTTCTATGAATGGACCAATATCGATCTACCTATTCAGAGTGTTTCTTGCTTGGTTTAGGTACCTCCCTCATCTCTTCTGCTGTGAATACTGAGCAGAAATATTCATTCAATATCTCTGCTTTTTCACCATCCCCCTCTGCCCACATTCCCTCCCCTTTATTAAGTCTCTGTTTCCCCTCCCTTGGTCTTTCTTCACTCCCTAATGTACCTATAAAAGGTTTTATCTCCCTTCTTAACAGAGTTGGCTATCTTTTCCTCAGTTTGTGCTTTTGCTATTCTGACTGCCTTCCATGCCTCCTTCTGCTTTAACTGATAAAGTTCAATGTCCTGCTCCTTCTGTGTTTCCTTATATTTCCTGAATGCTATCCTTTTCTTCTTAACCTGCCCTTCCACCTCTTTTGAAAACCATAGTGTTTTTTTCCTTCATTTTGTTTTGTTGATTTGATTCACACAAAGGCTTGTTGCCACTGTTGATAGTTGTTTTGATTATTCCCCATTATTCCTTCACCCCTCCTTCTTGCCTATTTGCTAGTGCTTTTCTGAGGCACTCTGTCATTTTCTCAGAGTCAGCCCTCCTAAAGTCCAATACTCTTGTTTTTGTATGGCTTTGACTCTAGGGTGTGTTTATTGTGAACCACACAGTTTGGTGGTCACTTGTTCCCAGATGGCTACCCACTTCTAAATCTGAGATTCTTTCTCCATCCCTGTTTGAGAGTGCCAGGTCTAAGACTGCTCCCTCCCAAGTGGGTTCCAATACTAGCTGTCTGAGGCATGCCCCCTGTAGGGCATCAATAATGACCCTGCTCTTGGATGTGTCTGCAGCAAAGGTGCTCCAGTTAACTTCTGGCATATTCAGGTCCCCCATCAACAATATCTCCCCTTTTTCTGCCATTTTAAGGATGCCTTCTATCATTTCCTTGTCCATTCCCTCCCCCTGAGATGGGGATCTGTACACAACCCCATGCTGATTGCGGTGCCATTTCCTGTCTCCTGGGTGACCAATAGTGACTCATCAACTTCCTGTTTACTCTTTAGTTCTGTTGCTTTAATCCCTTCCCTTATATAGAAAGCTAGTCCTCCTCCTCTTCTTTTACACACCCTGTCCCTCCTACAGATTGTGTAGCCTGGTATGTTGACATCCCAGTCATGGTTCTCTGTGTGCCATGTTTCAGTGACTGCCACAACATCCAGACATCTCTGTTCCATCAAGGCCACTAGTTCAGGGAGCTTGTTACATATAATATGGGCATTGGTACTCATCACCCTCCATTTTTTCATGGACTTACCCCTTTAGCCCCATCCCTGTCCTTACTGCCTTTTCCTGCATTTACCCTTGTCCTGCTCCCCTACTGACTTCTACCTTGGTATTTACCTCTCTAACTACTGTGTTTTGTGTGGGAGGCTGCCATTCCTGCTCCTTTTCAGTGTCGCCTTACAGTTTAAATGCTTCACAATGAAGCATTTAAACCTATCATCTAGATACTGGTCCCCCGGGACAGATGCAGACCATTGCCCCAGTATAGGCCTGCATCCCTCCTGGTGGCTCCCAGTCCCCAATGAAACTAAAACCTGAGCTCACACCAGGTTTTCAACCATTGCTTGATACCATGGTGTGGAGTACCTATCAGCATCCTTGCCATAGACAGGCAGCACCTCCAAGAAGGTTACCATACATGCTACTTGTCTAAGGCCCCTCACCAACTCTACAAACTCTTCTTGCACTACTCGGATCACATTCTCAGCCAGGTCATTTGTCCCTAGGTGGACAAGACATCCAGCTCCCTCCCTCATGCAGCTGCTCCCATGATCCTGAGGATTTTCCTCTTGTCCCTCCAAGCCATGGTGCCAGGCAGGCACCTTACCTCCCTTTTCCCTACTTCTCCCACTTCTACCCCACCAATGATTGAGTCTCCCATCAGGAGTTGTTTTCTTCCCCTGTGGGGTCTCATGCCACCCTCCTGTGGGTCTCCTTTGTGGAGGTTCCCAACATCCTCCTTGGTCTCCACTGCAGGTGCCTTCATAGAGGAACCACTCTTTGCCAAAACAGCATATGAACTGTGGAGGTACAGCTGGAGGGATGCACCTCTGTTGCACCACTCTCTCCCTCTCTGAGCCCACCTTGGTCCAACTGCTCCTCTTTCTTGGCAACCTCTGAGGTAGCTGCAGTGGTCCTGGTGATCCCGGGGTTGGGGAAGAGTTTTCATGAATCCTAGCCAGATCAGCCAGGAGATGGGCAACCTCCTCCCTCAGACCATAGAGGTGCCTGCAAATAGGGCAGCATCGTAGCCTCCAGAATGTCTCCTAGAACACTGCTGCCCCATAGCCATTGCACTGCACAACTCCCATCTTGACTTATTTTGTGTCACCTCTCCGTTTCTTTGTATGCTTATTGTCTCCTTCCTCAATGAATTTTTACACCTACTTTCCTACTGCCTGTGTGCACTTACAGCTCTTGATCTTCCTGTTCTGGGACAGGAAGTTCCTGTAGTCTTCAGTAGTCTCCTCCTTCCTTCCTTGGATTCAGACCTCCAGCAGCCGGGGGAAGGGCTATTTTTAGTTTCCTTCAGGGTTAATGAAACTAATGTGACTCAGTGATCCTTCCATTCCTACTGCCAAACAGGAAGTTCCTGTTGCCAGTCAAATCCAGTGGCTATAAAAGTAGAACTGGCTTAGGGTGGGAAGGAGGGCAATTAGTTAGAAATGCTGCAGTTTTAATCAGCTGTTACTTGCTCTGAAAGCAAGTTTCCTCTGCCAAAAACTCACAGCAGGAAGCTGTAATTGGAGACTGCTGCTTTTGTACTCCTTAGCTCCTAAGCCACACCCCTACTTAGTTTCTTCCCTCTGCTCCTGCCTCAGTGAATTAAGCTGATACGGCCCCCATCCTCAAACAGAAAAAGACACAGTGACTTTCTTCTTTTTTTTAATTAAATGAGATCCCCTGCTTCTAATAAAGTATCTGTTTGCTTAATCCCAACAGGCACTAACTCCTACTGATACAGAAGTTATTTATCAATTAGAAATGCTGTAGTTTTAATCAGCTGTTACTTGCTCTGAAAGCAAGTCTCCTCTGCAAACTCACAGCAGGAAGCTGTAATGAGATAGTTGCTTTTATACTCCTAAAATCATAAGCCACTCCCAATTAGCTTCTTCCCTCTGCTTCTGCCTCAGTGAATTAAGTTGATACAACCCTTTCCTCAAACAGAGAAACACACAGTGACGTTTCTTCTTTTTTTACTTAAATGAGATCCCTGCTTCTAGTAAAGTATCTGTTTGTTTAATACTAACAGGCACTGACTCCTGCTGAGACAGAAGTAATTTATCAGTTAGAAATGCTGTAGTTTTAATCAGCTGTTAAAATCACTAAATATAATCCAGGGGGACTAGATGGCTTGAGACTAGATTGCTTAGGAAAGGGACAGATATTATTGTTTTGCCATTAACAAAATTTTAATAGAAGTTTATGCATGGGTTCTTTTCTCTCAATTTGGAAGTGCTAAAGTTGTTCCACTTTTTAAAGGTTGTGATTCATCACAGATAAATGACTACAGAGCCAAATACTTTGCTCTCTCTTCTTACTAAGATATTGAGAGAGCAATTAACAAACTGGTCTATGCATATTTGTTTGAGAATAGTCTCCTCTCTTCACAGCAGTCTGGTCTTAGGCCACAACATACCACTAAAATGGACTGATGGACTTCTTAGACACTACAATATATCTCATGCATTGGAAAATAAACAATGTGTGGGATAGGTGTTTGTGGATCTATCAAAATCATTTGATATAGTGGATTATCCACAATTATTACAGAAAATGGCTTTGAATGGTTTTAGTAAAGAGGAATTGAAATTATTTGAATCCTACCTATATGAATGTTCACAAATGGTGGCTGTCAAATGGACATTATCAGAAACTACAGCAGTGAATAATGGTGTTCCACATGGATAAATTGTTGGCCACTCTTATTCATTATATTAATTGATGAGCTTTCAAAGATGTGCATGGACACAGTTCTGTTTTTCCCGCCGGAGACCGCATAGTGTTAAAATAATTTTACAACAAGAATTTACTAAATAAGAATATTGGCTGGCTGAAAATAAACATGTTCTTGATGTGAAAATATACTATGTTGTTTAGAGTCAGGGTGGAAAGGGTAACACTCTATCAAATAATGTTGAGATAGTTTCAATTAAAGGACCTACTGTAATTGAAGATAGTTGCTTTTATACTCCTAAGCTCATAAGCCACTCCCCCAATTAGCTTCTTCCCTCTGCTGCTGCCTCAGTGAATTAAGTTGATACAACCCTTTCCTCAAACAGAGAAACACACAGTGACGTTCTTCTTTTTTTTACTTAAATGAGATCCCTGCTTCTAGTAAAGTATCTGTTTGTTTAACCCAACAGGCACTGATTCCTGCTGACAGAAGTAATTTATCAGTTAGAAATTCTGTAGTTTTAATCAGCTGTTAAAATCACTAAATATAATCCAGGGGGACTAGATGGCCTTGAGACTAGATTGCTTAGGAAAGGGACAGATATTACTGTTTTGCCATTAACAAAAAATTTTAATAGAAGTTTATGCATGAGTTCTTTTCTCTCAATTTGGAAGTGTTCTAAAATTGTTCCACTTTTTAAAGGTTGTGACTCATCACAGATAAATGACTACAGAGCCAAATACTTTGCTCTCTCTTCTTACTAAGATATTGGAGAGAGCAATTAACAAACTGGTCTATGCTTATTTGTCTGAGAATAGTCTCCTCTTCACAGCAGTCTGGTCTTAGGCCACAACATACCACTAAAATGGACTGATGGACTTTAGACACTACAGTATATCTCATGCATTGGAAAATAAACAATGTGTGGATAGGTGTTTGTGGATCTATCAAAATCATTTGATATAGTGGATTATCCACAATTATTACAGAAAATGGCTTTGAATGGTTTTAGTAAAGAGGAATTGAAATTATTTGAATCCTCCCATATGAATGTTCACAAATGGTGGCTGTCAAATGGACATTATCAGAAACTACAGCAGTGAATAAGGGTGTCCACATGGATAAATTGTTGGCCACTCTTATTCATTATATTAATTGATGAGCTTTCAAAGATGTGCATGGACACAGTTCTGCTCTTCCTTGTTGAGACCGCATAGTTAAATATTTACAACAAGAATTTAATAAATAAGAATATTGCTTGCTGAAAATAAACATGTTCTTGATGTGAAAAAATACACTATGTTGTTTAGAGTCAGGGTGGAAAGAGGGTAACACTCTATCAAATAATGTTGAGATAGTTTCAATTAAAGGACCTACTGTAGGATTACACAGGTCAATTCTTATAAATATTTAAGTGTGTGGTTGCTAGAATTGAAATTTGATGGTCAGATAGATAAAGTTTGTATCAAAGTCAATCAAATGCTTGGTGCTTGTCATAGACACAACAATTGAATGAACAGGGACACAAGAGTGAAACTTGTGTCCATGGTCATACTTCCCATAATAAACTATGATAGCATTGTCTATTGTTCTGCATGTAAAATAGTCTACAGAAATTAGACAGATTGCAGTAGAATTTAGCCAGACATGTATTGGGTTTGGTTGGTCCAAATTCAATGTATTATCATTGTTCAATGCTTCCTTAGTTAGACTGGTCTTCCTTGGAAATCAGGAGGGAGAGACTCTGTGTAGTTTTTTATTTAAACGTGTGAAGGGACTCTCTCCCTGTATCTTTTGGAAAAATTAAATCTTGTATATTTGATATATTCTCTGGCCTGGATATACAAACTGTGCCAGGCTGTGGCGCAAGCCTGGGCACAGCTCAACTGTGTTGCACAGGGGAGTGGCCTGGGTGATATTCAACGGAGCTGCGCTATGGAGCAGCAGCTTTGAATATCACACCCTGGCCACCCCTACTGTGCATGGCACAGTGGCACTGCGCCACCGCAAGTGGCCAGAGTGGAGCATGGAGATGCGCTAGCGAAAGTGCCATTGCACCATGCACAGCACCTGCGATATTCAAAAAGGGACATGCAAATGGGGCCATAATTTATGCAAGGTGCACAGCGGGCCATTTGCATCTCATCATGGCCCCATTTGCATGCCATTAGCATGCAGGTGTGCCAATCTAGGACTTGTACCTGGTGCCCTGCCAGGCAGCAGCCATCTGGGACCGACACCCCCTGCAGCTCGATCATGGGCATTTGTGTAAAAAGGAAAACCCCTCCTATATCCCTGGTGGTCCAGTGGACCTCTATGTGCCCGATCGTGGGCATCTGTCCTGACAATTACTCCCAAGTCCAATATCACTGGTGGTCCAGTGGATCATTGCTGCCTGATCGTGGGCATCTGTACCTCAGCAAATACCTCTAAGACCCTGGTGGTCAGTGCTTCCACCACCTTCCCACTGAGCTCCACCTCCACGCCTCCCATGTGAAGGAATTCATTCAGATATCTGACTGAGTAGTATGAGGCAGTTGCACGCCCATTGGCTCATGCTGTGAACCATCGGGCGGCAGCCCCACTGAGCTGTCAGTCAGCGGGCGGTGGCAGCAGGCTGGTGGGTGCTGCCGCCCACCAGCTGATGGGGGAGCAGGGTGGTGGGGCTCAGTGGTGGTGGGTGGGGGTAAACTAGACCAACAGGGTCTTAGAGGTATTTGCTGAGGTACAGATGCTCGTATCAGGCAGCAATCAGTCCACTGGAACACCAGGGATATTGGACTTGGGGGTTCTATTAATGATGCCCATGATTGGGCTCAGTGCAGTCCACTGGACCACCAGGGATATTGAACTTGGGGGGGATTTCTACACGGAAAACTGTGATGGGATATGGGGGGGTGCCACCAGGTGCGGCAGGAACTCGGGTGGCCATCACTTGTTCCTTTTTTTGTGGTGTAACTTTGTGCAGGTACAGGTAGTGGTTGTGCATGCATGACTCTGCACATCCCAGGCTGAATATTGGGCTGTGCAGGTTATTCATGGGCATGCCCCCCCATCTGTGCCTGCATACATTACTGATGCACTCCAGCACATCGGGATTTGTGCAGCGCACTTTTTCCTTTTGAATATCATGCCGGGGCACATCAGTGGGTTGTGCATGGTGCAACACTGTTGTGCCATACGCAACCCTTTGGAATATCTTGGCCTCTATGTACAATTACAGGAAGAGGTCTAAAAATTCATAAGGAGAACAAGATATGGACAAATGTGCTTGATTATGTTGCTACTACTACTTGGAACTCTCTCCTCAAAAGTGCAAAACATGGCTACATATCACAGCTTTAAGACAGCCCTTTGGAATGGAATCCTATTTCATGTCATTGTTATTCATTTTCATGTTTTATGAATTGTATTCTTGTTATTTATGTGACCTTATGTATATTATGTATAAATGCAGAATGGCCCTGAAAATAGGCATTGCCTAGTGCCGTATCCTGTTAGTGCCCTTTCTTGTTTAAATATAAATTAGCCTCAAACTTCCACGGCTGATGGAGAAAAAACAGTCACAAGCTGCTATAAATTGTGGAGCTAGTTGCAAATCAGATCCACTTTTGAGAATATCATAGCTCGAGAAAAACTGCAGTTTCACAAGGGCAACCCCTTGCACTAAGTGTTTCCTACAACTGTGGAATTTTCACAGGCTTTGAGAATTTGGCTCAAGATCTTTTCCTTAGTTTATTTGCCTCTATATCTGTTCCCTACTTGAAATCTTAATACACTGTTGTGACATCACTTGTCACGAAATACCTGTGGTATCACAAGCATAGTGTTATGACTATAGCTGAGTGAATGTTTTGCTTTTGTAGAACTTTTGCAAAATGTTAAACATTTTGCAACCTGTTATGAACTTCCATCTTTGTGAAATCAGAATCTTCATAATGTGTTTGGTGACTTTTCACCCTGTTCTGTAGAATTTTCTGGCTTCAATGTAGAATAATACACATGGTCTGTGAAATATCAGTTCCTATGAATTTCATTCCACAGTTTCATACTTTAATCAGCAATACATGTGATTATTCCACAGTTCATTAATCAGTTCTGTGGAATTTCTTTCTGCAGTTTAATACATTAATCCACAATGTGTAATATTCATTCTGTACTTCAGTGACTCACTGAGCTGTGGAATGAATGCATGGATGGCATATTAATGTATTAAACTGCAGAACAAAATTCCACAGAACTGATCACTGACGGTCAATTCTGCAAAATGTCTTTCCACAGTTTAATACATTAATCCACAATTCATACATTAATTATGCTGTTCCAAGTCAGAATTTCCACAAAAGTTGCCAAAGTGCATTCCAAAATTTCGCAACTTTCACCAAAATTCCTCATGCAGAAGTTTAAGCTTGCACAGCCCTTATTATGACATAAGGTTGGGAAGACGCAACAGGAGAGGATGAACACTCAAGGAGCCACTATCATGTTTTCAGTCATATAACCTAAGTAATAAATACTGGGATAAGAAATACAGAGCTAAAGGGAAATAAAAGCTGCTTTGTGCCAAATAGTACGTTTTCAACGTTTTTAAGGCACGTGACTCTTCAAAAGATGTTTTGTTGTCATGTGATTCCACTGAATGGTAGTCCCAAGATGTGAAAAAGAATCCCATATTATGGATGTTTACAACAATGGTTGCTTATGCTGTTTGGCCATTAATGAAGGGCATGGGTGGCATGTGTAATTATATAAGTGTCATACCACAACACCTCCAGTGCAACCAGCCTAGTCACAATGCCTTTTACTTGTCCTATTAATTGACCATATTTTTCCATTAAATGATGTGTTACATATGGTCTCTGATCACTGTCACCTTCTTTATTCTCCTCCTTAACTTCACTGTCTCATGATGAAAAAATGCTGTTTCTATTTGCAAACTGATTTATAGGCCTCTTCCAATCCTTCTCTCCTCTTTTAACACTTCACTCTGATACTTATCCAACACTGTATCTTGAGACTCAGACAATAGTATTTAGAACTAAAATTGAAATGTGCACCAGAGAATAATATAAACAAATATCAAGATATATTTACAAAAATGTACTGTACAACAAGCAACTTCTTCCTGATACTAAATTTTAATAAATATAAGACGGCAATCAGAAAACAAAACAGAAACAGTGTTTGATTTTCTAGCGTTGAAGGCTGCAATGAATTTATTGTATATGCCAGTTTATGTAACAAGTTTACGTGGACTAGAATAGTCTATGATCTGTTTAACAATATCACTTTATTAAATAAGTGTACTTGGCCTGTATTAAAATAATCAAGTTGAAGGATAGCTACTCTCTAAATTCCTAACAAATAGGGATTACGGCAAAGGTACACTTTAGCACCCTTCCTTTTGTAATATGTACTGTATGCAAACACATTCTTTGTGCAAGTTGAGAAAGATAGTTTCCACCCATAGTTAAACTAAATTAAAAATGTTTGCTTTTGCATTTGTATATGATATGATCTTGGACTTCAAAAAATTGCTAAACCTGAAAAAAATCTGTGCAGGAGATTTCGCTAATTAATAAAAATGTACACAACAAAATACATGGTGATGGGACATCAACAATATTTGAAGTAGGTATGCAAGGTATAGTATAAGCAAACAGTGTGGCAGGTACAACTGGCACCAAATGGCCACAGAGTCTGTCAATATCAAGAGGGCACTAGGAACAGTTTGACATTAGGTTAGCAGTGAGTGGAACCACCAGGCCAACAGGGAGAGTAGGTGATGGTGTAGGACCCATTGGGCCATCACACAAAAAGAACGTTGAGAGGCTAAGACTGCATCAGAAACTACCTAGTGTGGGGATTGGCAAGGACGAGTAGAGGAACAGTGGGAAAAAAGGGAGGGGCATAATTAAGGCAACCAGCCTCTTCATGAAAGAAATGAGTAAAAGCAAAAAGAATAAGAGACCATTATGGCACTCTAGGAAAGTGACCATGGTGGTTAAGGTAAAATGATGGCATTCAGGAGGTATTAGGAAAACAGATTAAGGAAGACAGGGAGGAGCACCAGGTAAAACAGAGGGAAGCAGGTAAGACAGTGATAAAGGCAAAAGCGCAGATAGAGGAAATGATAGTCAAAGGGGTAGAAACAGGGATAAGAATTTCTTCAGGTACATAACTGAGAAGAGGAAATAAAGGGAAGGCGATAGTGAGGACAAAGAGAACTGTATACAGGACTGCAATGAAGAGGACCAATAAAAATCAGGCATCCTAAACAGTTACTCTGCTCAGTCTTACAGTACAGGGAGGGGTATGGACCACCAGGGAGAAGCATGATCAAAAAGTGGTGGTGACTTCAGTCCATTTCAGAGAAAACATTCTGAAAGGACTTACATCTCTGAAAGCTGACAAGGATATGGGACCAAATGGGATGCATCCAAGGGTACTAAAGAGCTCAGGAAGGTGCTGACTTCCCAGTTATGGCATTATTCAACAGCTCACTGAAATTGGGTGCGATTCCTTAGGACTGGTGGAGCTCAGATGTGGTGTCTCTATATAAAAGCAGCAGGACATTAGCAAGGCCTTCAAAACTGTGTCACACAGGAGACTGATTAAGTAACTGAGCAGCCTAGGGTGGGACTCAAAGTAGTGAATTAAATTATAAATTGGTTAATGGATAGTAGACAGTGGGTGGTGGTTAATTGCACTCACTCTAAGGATGGAAGACTGACCAGTAGTGTGCCACAGGGCTCAGTTTGGGGACCAGTCCTCTTCAATGTCTTCATAAGTGACATTGCAGAAGAACTGGAATGGAATGCATATTTTTCTGAGAATACCAAAATCTAAAATAGGATGGACAACCAGAAAGGGGTAGAAAGAATACAATGGGATTTTGAGAAACTTGAGGAGTGGCCAAAAACATGGCAGTTGGGGTTCCACACCAAAAAGCGAAAAATGATGCACCTCAGGTATTGGAAACCAAGTAATGAGTACAGGATGGGTGAAGATACAGTCTGTGTCAAAGCAGAAAATGGACCTTGGGATTATCATATTTTATGAACTCAAAGTGGCATAACAGTGTGACAAAGCAGTGGGTAGGGCCAGTATAATGCTAGGATTCATTGGGAGAGGTATCTCAAGCATGGGGAAAGGTGGTGTTGCCATTGTATTGCTCACTGGTGCAATCCCACTTGGAGTATTTTGTCCAGTTCTGATACTTCAAAAAGGATGTAGATAGGGTGGAAGCAGTCCAGAAAACAGCAACTGAAATGGTGCAGGAGTTACCCCAAGTCCCTCTTAGGAGAGAGACTGTGGATCTCAACATGTACACCCTGGAACACAGGAGAGCGAAGGGGCATGAATGTGATCTACAAGTACCTCTTCAGGTGTGCAGGGTGGAGGAGAGAGGTGTCCTTCAAATGAGGATGAGCACCAGGACCATACTTCATGCAATGAAGATGGAGGGGGAAATTAAATAGGGATAAAAGAAAGTGCTACTTCATTGAAATTGTGGTAGACACCTGGAATACATTGCCAGAGAAAGTAGTGGAGGAGAAAACAATAGGGGGCTTCAAGCATGCATGGGATAAACATAAAAGAATATTTGTGAATTGGCAGGGAAGAGGGAGGGTTGCCAGAGATCATTTAGCATCGGTGGAGGCAGACTAAGCAGGGATCATCTGGGCAAACTGGGTGGGCCAAGTGGTCCTTTTCTGCCAACAGATTATATGTCTGCATGAAGGAGGGGGCATATCTTGGTCACAATACCATATGTACTTCATCATCAGTGTTGCACAGCTTTTGCACTACATATGCCAGGGACATGTCACAATGCCATGTGATTCCACATTCTCTGGTGTATGCCATGGTACTGGTAACAGACATGATGACAGTCTTTAAGTGCAATGTGTAGGAGTTTCTGTGGCTATATGTGCAAAGTCAGTGTTTATTTTCTCTGTAAATAAGATAGACATGTTTGCATTTTTCTGACTTTATGACAGCATTTGGTAGTGTACAGGTCCAGTGAGTATATGCAATACATGGACAGTATATTTGTCCTCCTTTCTGCAAATAAAATAGTCACATATTCTGGTTCATTTGCCAGAGTAAAACATTGCATTAGGTTCAGTATACGTCATTTAACATAGAACATAGAAACATAGAATTTGACGGCAGATAAGGACCGCTTGGCCCACCCAGTCTGCCCATTTCCTGCTCTACTGGATAAGCTGCAGATCCTAGTTAACCAGCAGCCTACTTCTTCCTACCCCCACCCCTAGAATTGCCTTAAGGACTGTACCATGCATGCTTGAATTTCCACCACTGTTTTTTACTCCACGACCTCTTCCTCCGGAAGGCTGCTCCATGCATCCACAACCTCTCTATGAAAAATACTTCCTTAAATTACCTCTGAGCCGCCCCTCTATCTTCAAATTGTGCCCCTTGTTCTTGCACACCTCTTTTTGGAAAGATGCTACCGCCTTGGACTTTGTTGATTCCCTTGAGGTACTTGAAAGTTTCTATCATGTCCCCCTCTCCTCCTTTCCTCAAGGCTATACATATTAAGCTCCTTAAGTCTCTCTTCATATGTCTTCCGAATGCAGATCTTGCACCATTTTAGTTGCCCTCCCTCTGACAACTTCCATCCTGTCTATGTCTTTGCGAAGACTGGGTCTCCAGAACTGCACGCAGTACTCCAGATGGGGTCTGACCAGCTGTCTGTACAGAGGGATAATAACTTCCAGTTTTCTACTGGTGATGCCTCTCCTGTGCATCCCAGTATCCCCCAGCCCTCCTTGCTGCCCTGTCACATTGCTTGCCCACCTTTAGGTCATCTGATATGACTACCCTAGTCCCTTTCCATTTTGTTGTTGTTAGTATCTCACCCCATTGTGTACTCTTCTTCCTGGGTTTTGTTTCCCAGGTGCATTACCTGCACTTCTTAGCATTGAATCTAAGCTGCCATACATTTGACCATTCCTCTAACCTTGCCAAGTCCCTTCTCATCCTTTCCACCCCACCTTGCATCAACTCTGTTGCAGATCTTTGTGTAATCTGCAAAGAGACATACTTTTCCTTCCAGTCCCTCTGCAATGTCGCTTATTAAGACATTGAAGAGGACCAGTCCTAATACTGAACTCTCTGCGGTACCCCACTAGTAACCCCCTTTCTTCAGAGTGGACTCATTTACTATTACTCTCTGTGCTATTCTCCAGCCATTTTTTACCCAGGCTGTCATCTTGGGACCCACCCAGGCTGGCTAACTTGTATATTAATCTTTGTGTGGGACTGTGTCAAATGCCTTGCTAAGTCTAGGTAGGCCATGTCCACAGCCCTCCCTGATCTACTACTTTGGTCACCCAGTCAAAGAAATCTATCAGATTTGTCTGGCATGACTTTCCTGCTGTGAATCCATGCCGCCTTGGGTCCGTGCCCTCTGGCCTCTAGATACTCGACAATTCTTTCCTTCAGAAGTGATTCCATCATTTTCCTACCACTGAGGTTAAACTAATAGGTCTGTAGTTTCCTGCTTCTGCCTTGTTCCCACTTTTGTGAAAGGAATCACATCTGCCCTCCTCCAGTCCTTGGGTACCACCCCATCCTCCCATGATTTGTTAAACAGGGTAGTCAGTGGTGTCACTAATTCTACCCTTAGTTCTTTAGAATTCTGAGATGAATCCCATCAGGCCCCATTGCTTTGTCCACCTTCAGTTTTAAGAGTTCTTCAGAACCCTTTCTTCTGTAAATGGGCTGGTATCAACTTCTGTATCCAGAGTGTTTCTACTGTTTGTTTTAGGTACCTCCCTCTTCCTTTGTAAATACTGAGCAAAATATTTATTTAGTATCTCTGCCTTTCACAGTCACCCTCTGTCCCCCTCCCCCTTTATTAAGCCTCATTATCCTCCCTTGGTCTTCCTTCACTCCTGATGTACCTATAAGAGGTTTTATTCTCTTCTTAACTTGAGTTGGCTATCTTTTCCTCGGGTTTGGGCTTTTGCTGTTCTGACTGCCTTCCCAGCCTCCTTTGCTTTAACTGATACAGTTCTCTGTCCTGCTCCTTCTGTGATTCCTTGTACTTCCTGAAAGCTTTTTCTCTTGAACCTTCACTGCCACTTCCTTTGAGAACAATAGTGGTTTCTTACATCATTTAGTTTTGTTTATTTGCTTCACACAAAGGCTTGTTACCTCGTGATGGCAGTTTTTATTATTTCCATTGTTCTTCCAGCCCTCCTTCCTGCCCATTTGCTAGTGCATTCCTTAAGCACTCAGCCATTTTGGCTAAGCCAGCCTCCAAAGTCGAGTACCTTGCCTTTGTATGGCTTGTCTCTATTGCTGTGTTTATTGTGAACAATACTGTTCGATGGTCGCTAGTTCCCAGATGGCTACCCACTTCTACATCTGTGATCCTCTTTCATCTCCATTTGAGAGAACCAGGTCTAAGATTGCTCCTCCTCGAGTGGGCTCCAATATTAGTTGTTCAAGGCATGCCCACTGTAGGGCATCTAGAATAACCCCACTCTTCAAAGTGGCTGCTGCAACTGCACTCCAGTTAACATCTGGCATATTCAGATCACCCATCAGCAATATCTCCCTTTTCTGCCATGCTAAGTATACTTTCTATCATTTCCATGTCCATTTCCTCCCCGAGAAGGGGGTCTGTCTACAACCCTCAGCGGATTGTGGTGCCATTGCCGGCTCCAAATTTCACCGCAGTGCTTCTTCTCCTCCCTGTTTTCCTTTTGTTCTGTTGCTTTGATTCCTTCCCTTATGTAAAGAGCTACTCCTGCTCCTCTTTACCCCTCTCTGTCCCTCCTAGATAGTGTATCCTGGTGTGTTTAAGTCCCAGTCATGGTTTTGTGCGAACCATGTTTCTGTGACTGCCATGATATCCAGATGTTCCTCCTCCATCAAGGCCACTAATTCAGGAAGCTTGTTACTCAGACTATGGGCATTGGTACTCATTGCTTTCCATTTTTTGATGGCTTTACCTTCTGTTGCAGCATCCCCACTGACCTTTCTACCTCAGTCTTTTTCTCATTTAGTACCCTGTTTTGTAGGGAGAGGCTGGGATTTTCCTGCTGCTTATCAGTGCCTCCCCCCTTGACTAGTTTAAAAGCTTGCCAATGAAGCATTTAAACTGATTGCTCAAAAGACTTGTTCCCTTCCTGGCCAGATGCAGACCATCCTGCCAGTATAGGCTGGTGTCCCTTCAGGTGGAACCCCAGTCCCCAATGAAGCCAAACACCTGTGCTCCACACCATTTTTTCAACCATTCATTAAACTGCATGGTGCAAAGTACCCTTGCCTCACTCATGCCATTGACAGGCAGCACCTCTGAGAAGGATACTGTGCGTAGCATTGTCTTAGGCCCCCTCCCAGTTCTACAAAGTCCTTCTGCACTGCTCTAATCTCATGTTGAGCCAAGTCATTTGTCCCTAGGTGGTCAATGATGTCCAGCTCAGACTCCTTGCAACTGTTCTCATGATCCTGAGGATGCGCTTCCTGTCCCTCCAAGCCATGGCACCAGGCAGGTACCTCATCAGTTTTCCCTGCTCCCCCAGTTCTATCCCCTAATAATTGAGTCCCCACCAGGAGCTGCTTCCTTTCCTTGTGGTGTCCTCTGCCCTCCTGTGGGCCTCCCTTGTGACAGGTGTCCTCAGCCTCCTTAATCTCCTCTGAGGTGCATCCATAGGGGAGCTGTGCTCTCCCAGAATGGTGTATGGATTGTGGAGTGGAACAACTGACTGGGTGTGCCTCCGTTCCACCATCCTCACCCTCCTTGAGCCCACTGTGGTCCAACTGCTGTGCTTTCTATGCACCCTCTGAGGTAGTGGTGGTGGCTCTGGTGCTCCCTGTATGGGGGAGGTTCCCCTCCTACCATCCAGTCTGGCCTGGAGGAAGGTTCCCTTACTGCTGTCCAGTGTGGCCTGAAGACAGGCAACTTTCTCCCTCAGGGCAGAGAGTTGTCTGCAAATAGGGCAGCATCTCAGCCTCCAGAAAGACTCCCAGAACACTGCTGCCCCACAGCCATTACATTGCACTACTTCCCACATGATTATGTACTTTTTGTGTGTGTGTGTTTGTGTGTGTGATTGGTTTGTTATATAGAAATATATATATTATACAATGTGTATGCTTATATTTTCAGTGCTGTGTGCTAGAGAGGATATGACATTGATATGCACCTTGCACTTTTGAGGAATGATGTCAGAACCCCAGGTATAAAGGAACTATTTCCAGGGAGGTGGGTGAGGGTGGGAAGGGTTGGGCCTAAACTGTGCCCTCACAAAACAATCAGCTAAGAGCTCTGACCCACTACTGCGATGAGTGCCTTCCTGTCAGCAAGATACCATACACAACAATTTGACATAAAATCTCTGCTAATCAAACAGAGAAAATCCAGACATCCAAGTCAGACACAGGTACACCTCCCCAGCCCCAAAACAGCCTGGTGGTTTGTGCTCTGAAAGCAGTCAGCCCTAAAATAAGTCAGCTGTGCTTTAAACTCTTCCTGCACTGAACATCTTAAGAATTGTAACAAGACTGTCTTTTCCTGATAATTCTAAGTTCCTTATTTCACCTTTCAGTTAGAAGTAGCCTCCACCTGCAGAATATCTGCTCCAAACCAAAGACAATTGTAAGGTTCACCTCCCTCTATTGTGAGCACAACTCGCTTTCTTGCAAATCCTATGTTCAGTATTGCAGCTTCCAGCCAGAGATAGTTTGACTTGAAAAATGTTAGCTGTTCTGATGAGTTTGCTATAAAACACTTGCTTATAATACAATTGTTCTCAGGTCTGTTACCAAAGCTATTGACTGATAAGTAGCTGTGATGTAAGCACTTCCTGCTAAAGTCTGGAATTTCCTTTTAAGGCATACACAGATAAACACAAAAAACTGTTTCCACCCCTTAGGGCACTTGTCTGGGTCAAATACACAACCTGTGCCTGCACTTATTTCAGGATTTATGACAAATTCTTAGCCCAAGGTTTAAACTCTTCCTGCACTGAAAATCTTAAGAATTGTAACAAAGACTGTCTTTCCTGATAATTCTAAGTTCCTTATTTCACATTTCAGTTAGAAGTAGCTCCACCTGCAGAATATCTGCTCCAAACCAAAGACAATTGTAAGGCTCACCTCCCTCTGTTGTGAGCACAACTCGCTTTCTTGCAAATCCTATGTTCAGTATTGCAGCTTCCAGCCAGAGATAGTTTGACTTGAAAATGTTAGTTGTTCTTCTTCTTCCAGTACTGGACACATTGCGTTAATGATAACATATGCTAAGGCAGCATATTTTGACCTTTTCTTTGCAAATCAGATAGCTCCTTGCTTTATGGGGATCAACAGTAGCATTGTTTACAGGGTTTATTTATTGTTGCCAATCTATCATATGTGTCCTCCCTTTCTAAGAATAAGTGGCATATTTGGGAATATGTTACTTGCAATCATGCAGAATACGGGTGATTTTATACTAAAGTTTAAACTATTGATGGCTATAGCCTTTGTCATCCTTTTTGGAGGTAGTATAGTGCAATGGGTTATGGCTCTGAGCTACAGATCTGGAGACCTGGGTTTAGATCCCACAGCTGCCTAGATGCATACTGTGTGATCCTGAGCAAGTCACTTAACTTCCTTGAGCTTCCAGATCACATCTGGAAACAAGCTTCGCTTAGCTTGCTGCTTCTGGTTAAATAATGTGCCCTTTTACTAGCAAATAAAAGTGTATATTATGGTACGGAGAGAAAATTAACAGTTGTCTTCCATTAACTTTAAGATTAATAAGAGGAAGGGTTATTTCTCACAGTGGATCATTAACTTATAAATCTCATTAGCTACTCATTTGGTGGAGTGTGCCAAATTAGAAATGTTAAAAAATCACTAGATGCCCAAAGGGATTTGGTTATTTATGATAACTATTACCACTAAGCAATGGGGGACAGATACAATAGGAAATTGCCTGTTTTCTATCCTAAAATATCCAGTATCAATTCCAGTATGGAGTGACCCAGCAGATTAGTGTCCAACACATCTTCAGTCTCCTGAAAATGCATACTCACATTGAATAGTATATGTCACAGCACACATTGCAGTGAAATGATCTGGCTGATAAAGCATTAATAGCACTGACTGTTTCAGTGTATGCTCAGATAGACAGAGAATTGTTATAACACTATCAGGGCTTACTGATTGAGTGCAGACACATTTTCTTCAGACACAGTCCTGGTATACCACTGGGAATTGATTGTATTGCTCAAACAACCATTCAAGCATAGAGAATGCCACATTTCAGAGTTGCATCTCCCTGCTCTAACTGGCATCCTGAAAGTCTATAATTATACAGGAATTGAAGCCTTTCAAGACTTCAGTGACTCATTGAAGTGGTCACACATGTTGCAGAACATAATCAGCATACTGTTCTTCCTCCTTCCAAAAAGTTCTGCATAATTAAATGTAAAACATGAACCAGCCAGGGAACACAGAAAACATTTCCATTATATAAGGCTTTGATAAACTCGTTCCATTGTCACTGGCCATGAAGCTGATTGCCCAGTATAGATAAATGTATGTATCTGAAAATTGAAATCAGCTAAGATGTGTTTTACCTGATTGTGTTTTCTCCATGAAAGTGCTGCATGTTGCTGAAAAAGTATCCTTCTGGACAGAAGTGAAACTGTTTATAAGAAATACACCCAGTAAGCACTGATGCTCACATACAGTAATCTGTAGCCTGCCAGCTGGTCCAAAGATCTGTATATATGAATATTATTTAACATAAATTGTTCACAGCTGTGCAAAGCACAGCTGAAATGGTTGTAGAGATCAGCCACCTTCTTTTGTGAAAAAAACATGCATAGCTGTGGATTTCCTAATTTGGGCCTTGAACATGAGTTAAAACCTACTATTTTGCATACAGAAATACAGGACAAAATAATGACATAATGTTTTGATAGTACAGCAGTTATCTTGTAAGCAGATGGATTCTTATATATGTTGTTAACTTTATAATGATTTGCTGCTGTATATTGCCTCTTTGAAAGATTGGAAATTGTGATAATGGAACTTTTGGTTTGAGAATACCATAATGACAGGGTGGGGGGATACCAAAACTTTGGAGGAGAACAATTTTTATGTATTTTTTATTTATTTATTTCCTCTATGATTACAAATACCTTTGAGCCAAGGCTCTTTTACAAAGTTTCCACATCAGAGACAGTACAATGCAATGGTACATAGTCAGACAAAGTGCAATAGGCTACAAGGCAGGTGATAAAGCAAAATGAAGCATCAGATTTAACATACAGTTGCAAAACTTAATTATAAGTAGAGCTTGCCAAGGGCAGTTGTCAGCCAGGATAGAGAAGCAGGAAGAGTAGCAGGGTGGGGTGAATGGGGGGGAGGGTAGTGTAAAGGGAGTGGAAGGAAGGGAGTGAAGCAATGACAGGCTAGGAGGCATGGACTGCTGAGCTGAGATGGGACATCTCGCTAGGTATGACAGTCGCAGGTGCTAGAGGCGGCAAGGTGGAGTCGGAGACTTGATTTAAAAAATCCTAGCTTTGGGGCAGAGGAGATGTCAGTGTTAAGGTTATTCCACCAATAAGGAGCCTGGTAGGCAAAAGAGCATTGACCCAAGGAGGTTCTGCAATGAGGGATCATCAGACGATGGGAATCAGAGCCTCTCCTGTGATGGGAGTTACTACTGGGGCTGAGGAGAAATAGTACGGGTGAGTCAGGCCCATTGTGATCTTTTAGCCATTTTATTCAGGTTTGATTATTTTATTGATTAGATAGTTGTAGCCATCCTGACTGTGCCAAGAGGTCACATGTGTGTGTTAGACGGTTAGACCCAGTGACTAGACGACATGCCTTGTTGAGCATGGTACAGATATGTCTAATGGCTGTAGTTGTGGCTGCTCCATAAATGATGAGACCATACTCGATGATGGAGAGAAACGAGCTTTGCACTGCAATACTCAGGGCAGCAGGAGTTAAGCAAGACCTATGTCTATAGAGAAGGCCAATACGCACGTTGGCAGCTTTGGCAATATTGTCAATATGGGACGTGTAGGACAAGTTACAGTCAAGAGTGACCCCTAAGTCTTTGAAGGTCAGAACCTGTTTGATAGTTGACCCATGCAGGTTTGTTATGATCAGTGGAGGAGACCTGAGTTTGTTGTGGGAGTTACGAAAGAGTATGGACTTGGTCTTTTAATAGGTGAGTATTAGTTTCTGTGAATTGAGCCATTTTTCAACTGATACAAAACTGAGTTGGAGATTGTTTTGCAGGGAGTGCTGGTCCTTGTGGGAGGAGAGAATTACAGCATCATCCATATAAAAATAATTTGTTCGGGGCAGGCTTTAGGGAAGTTATTCAGAAAAAGGGAGAATAGGAGTGGTACCAGTATGGTGCCCTGGGGAACACCCGAGCGGACTGAAAGAGTGCTTGAGAGAGTACTTGCAATCTTCACTCATTGTGATCTGTTAGACAAGTAGCTTTGGAACCAGGCTGTTGATTCAGGAGACCCCCATATTTGAGAGTTGGTTTAGAAGCAGGCTGTGGTGGATGGTATCAAAAGTCTTTGTTAAGTCAATGTATACAGCCCCGGCGAGGTGGCCGTTGTCAATGGAATTGTGGATAGCAGCAGAAAACTCCATTAGGGCAGATGTGGTGCTATGTCCTTTCCTAAAGCCATGCTGCTGAGCACAAAAGATGTTGTGGTTGTCCAAGTAGTCGGTGAGCTGGTCGGATACAATACGTTCAAGTGCTTTTGATAAGGGAGGAAGTATGGAGATTGGACAATAGTTCCCATGCTGAGTCTTGTCACCACTTTTGTAGATGGGGGTGATGATAGCAGATTTTCATAAATTAGGAAACTGGCTATGGCAGAGGGAGAGGTTAAGTATCTTGGTAAGTGGTCTGATAACTTCATCAAGTGTGAGGGACAATAGTTATAGGTCCAGAGAGTCGCCGATGAACCTTGTGTTGGCAATTGCCTTGCCAATGTACTTGCAAGCTTTGTGCTGCTTGACTGCTTTGAAATAGAAGGGGTTGGGGATAGTAGAGTGGGAGGTGTAGGTGGAGTCTATGGGAGAGATAGGGTCAGTGAAGAAGTCAGGGCGGTGAATGGAGCTGAGGTCAGTGAAGGCAGTATTGAAGGTATTAGTGATAGTTGTGGGGTCAAGAGTAATGGATCCATTGATGCTGAGCATACTTGGGGATGTTAATGGCTGTTTTCCAGTAATTTCCTTTATGCTGTTGCAGAATGCTGTTCCATTACCCCATATGGTAGTGAGGGCTTCCCTGTAGTAGGAGCTTTTGTGATTTTAATGGCCTTAGTGCAATCATTGTGTGCACGCTTGTAGTTCTGGATGTCAGTTGGTGATCTGGAGTCCCTGGCCATGAGCCAGAGGTGGTTCCTAGCTTTTAGCTGCAATATTAGGTTGGCAGTAATCCAGGGATTTTATCTTGTGCTTTTTGAGGGGGGCATAGATATTGCAGGCTTTGTTGAAGATGGAGATGAAAGAGTCCAGAGCTGTGTTGACATCTTTTGCAAGGTAGATAGGCAGCCAGTCTTGATTCCTGAGATGGGATTTAAAGATAGTCAGATTTCTATGAGGGAGAATTCTGCTTGTAGTGACTGATGGTGGTGGTTTGCATAACTTATTGGACCATACACAGATGATAGGAGAGTGGTCTCTGAGAGAGTCAGGAAGGATGGAGATATTGGATATTCCTGTGGGGTGATTCAATAGTACCCAGTCAATTAGTGAACTGATACCCATTCTGTAGTTGTGTCTGGTTGAGAGTTGACCAGCTGAGAGAGGTGAATTGAGGAGATGGCATCCTTGAGACCTCCAGTGTCGGGCAAGCCAGTTTATGTTAAAATCCCCAAGTGAGATTAACTCAGAGTCCTGTGGCTGCATTCTGGCAAAATCCAAGACAGCGCTCTGGCCTCACTTTGTCTTCGTGGATGGATCATGGCCATTAAGTAGTGTTTTTCCATGGGATCCAAGTATGATACGAACTGGGTGGATCTGTATAGTGAGTCTGAGGTCATGGTATTTAAGAGGTGACCCAGGAGAGAGTCTTTGAGGTATAGTGCACAGCCCTCCTTTTTTGGTCTGCTTGATCCAGCCTGAAGACTGTGTAGCCAGTCAGGAAAGCAGCAGAGTCGGTATCTGTGTGAGTCAGGTTTCAATGACTGAGATGATGTTGGGTGTATGCTGTCTGAGAAAACTTTTAGGCATCAAGCTTGGGAATAAGGCTGTAGATGTTGATGGCTGGTGAGGGAGAGAACACCAGTGTGTTTAAACTTAGCTGTCCTCAGTGTATTTTGGGCCAGGGTTTGGGTGTACATTCTGGATAGTAGTAGTAGAAGGAGTTGGAAGCTCAGTGTGAGTCGTAAGGCCCTGAGGGAGATTTTTACAAGAGCACATGGCATTGCTTGCACATGAGGGGTGCAGGTGATGATCCCAGAGGGGTGTCATAAATTGTAATATGGGGATTGGAGGTGGAAGGGCCCAGTGATCTTGGATGGATGATCCAGCAAGTTCCTCTTCATAGCAGGAGTGGGGTGTAGTGGTGAGGGCGGGGAAGAGAGGAGAGAGTGCCTGAGAGGTGGTGGATGAAGTCAAGTTGGAAGTTGGGGGGGAGAGGTAGCAGGTCCCAGGAAGGTAGCTGAGAGGGGGTAGTGACAGGAGGAAAATTATCAGAGCAAGCATAGCGAAGAGGGCAAGTCAGCAATTTTGTCATTGTAACATTAATCATTTGGGTACTGGTAATGGGGACTTTGCTTCTTCTTCTTCCTCCTTCTCCTAGCACTGCCATCTCTTAGATCTCATCATCTGCATCAGTGGATTTAGGAACTAAATGAATTGTCCTTACAAGGTGTTGCTGCCATTGAAAGGACACTCATTATGTAAGTGACCCATTTGCAGCAGTCTCAATGTGATTGCCTGATTTCTCCCTGATGATAAAGAGCTTGCACAACTGGAACATTAAGTAAGAAAATGGAAAGACTGGAAATCTTCCACTGAGGTCAGCACACTATGCAAACAAAAATGCCAGTACTGAGGCTTAAGCCAAAAGAAGCACATCTTTATTAGAGAACATAAAAAAGTAAAAACAAATGGCATCAACAGTCATACAAAATTCCTATAGGTGCAAAATATACTTATTTGTGCAACACTGCATTCTGTGCAAAACACATTAGAAGTACACCACAGAAGGAAAAAGAAGGTGTAAGAAAAAGTACACAGATAAACAAAAACACTGTCCCCAAAATGCTGCTTAACCAAAATGGAGAATGAGCTCATGTAGGCTGTGTGCTTTAACTGACATAAATATCTTACTCCAACCTTGCTCTGAGTGTAGTCAGGTGCTTGTTTCCTTTACCATTTTGTTTTAATGGACCACTGGCTCAGCTATAAAAGTCCAATACAAAGGAAAAACACAGCAACGCTAGGGACAAACAGTCCTGTGAAAAGCACAATACAGCATTTAAACAAACGCCTAAAACATGTGGTGCAGGGGGCAGTATACCACAAAGGCAGGTAAAAATGTTTACATATCAACCACACTCTCGGTCATCCTCAGAGCATGATGCTCGATGCTGACACTCCAGCTTATAGGCACGGCCGCACTAAGGGAACATTCCAAATTTAAAGCGCTAGCATATTTAGTTCCACAAGACAGGTTCAAATCCCACCGCCAGAAACAGAGACGTGTATATGTAATAACAATGATTTGCAAAAATACCACTTGCAAATTTAAGCTTAGCATTCCTCTGGGTTTCAGGAAAATCCTAAAGAACCCAGCTGCAATAAATTTAGCTAGCAAGGGAAAGCAAAAAGTATAAAGATATGAAAGAACTAATTAAAGACCCCTCACCAAGAAAAAAATAGAAATAAATGGGCTAACATATAAACGATGTGAAAATATTCATATAAAGAAATATATACATTAAAACAAATGATACAGACAAAGATTATTGAACTAAGTATATAATAAAATACATGCAACTTCACAAAGGAGCACAGGAAAGGGAGCAGAGCAGGGTCCAACTCCCAGGTGGCCAGAGCATGATAAGTCTAAGCCAATTAATATATCTTAACAAAGGGAAGCAGAGCCGAAAGTCTGATTCCTCTATAGTGCCCAGAGCACGCATAAGTCTAAGCTACAAAGAAAGACTCTCATAGACCTACAAATTGAGAGCAGAGCCTGTAAGTCTAAACTTCCACACTGGGAAAAGCATAAAAAGAGGGGAGGGAAGGGAGAGAAAGGAAGGGGGGAGGGACAGTAAAGAGAACAGAGTAAAACAAAGTCAAATATAGCTGTACAAAGGGATCTCTTTGTTTAGACTGCAAGGATTCATGGTATCTAACTTGAAGATCCAAAAGGCTTCTCTTTGTAAAAGTCTTATCTTCAGATCTTCTCCTCTGTAGCCAGTCTCCACGTTCTCCAGGCCAAAAATTTTAAAGAGACTGATGATCCATGTCTGGCTTCTAAATGGTGTTGTGCCATTGCATTTTCCAGGTTTCCATTTCGAATGGCTTGCTTGTGCTCACCTATCCTCTGCTTGAGTGCATGTTTAGTCTGCCCTATGTATGCTAAGCCACATGGACATTTTAACATGTATATAACTCCAGTGGTGCTGCAGTTGATTAATGCTTTAATCTCATATTTGTTGCCAGATCTTGGATGTGTAAAACATTTTGTGTCCATTGTATTTGAGCAATATATGCAAATGTCGACATGTGTAGTTGCCCACAGGTGGAGGTGGTAGCCACATTCTATGTCTCTCAGCATGTACTGGAATATATGCATTCACTAACATGTCTCTCAGGCTTTTTCCCCTTGTATAGGTAACCATAGGTAGCTATTGTCCAAAATATTCTAATCTAAGGTCAGATTTTATAATAAGTCAATGTTTCTTAATGATGTTCCCCATTTTAGGAGGCATGGAATTATACTCTGCTCTCTGTTGTCTCGGCTCTATTAGCTCATCTCCTTCCATACTTTCCACTTCTTTTTAGTGTATCAAAACAGATATCTGGTTCATACTCTCTTTCTAAGAATCGATGAGTTAGATCCTGTTTTGCTCTTCTAAAAGCAGGGTAGAACATACACGTCTTAAGCGTATATATTGCCACTTTGGAATATTGGTAGTTATCTCAAGTCCCTTTGACAAATACACAAATTAATGTACTCATGAAAGGACTCACCGTCATTCCTAAAAATAAAGTGAATTCATTCCAGGTGAAAATTTATCTTTTTCACTTCTTTAGAAAGCTTCATTTAAAAGAGTTCTTTCTTTCACGCCCTGCACCCAGAGCAATACCCTCAATATAGATAGAGAAATAACCTCCTTCAAGAAGCCCTTTACATTCAGTCTCCCGCAGACTAACTGTACCATCAATACTTTATGCAATATGGAATCCAGTGATGTACATGCACTATTAAAAAGGCAACATTATAAACAGCAACCACAGAATATCACGTCACAAGAAAGGAAAGCAATACAAGTGTTACAAGAACTGCAACATGTAGTGATTAAACGGCGGATAAAGGGGGAGCAGTGGTTGTATGGGGATTGGAAGAATATACTAAGGAAGCCGAGAGACAATTGAGTAATCAGATTTTCTATTAGAAAGTGGATAAGGATCCAACAGAAGAAATTAAAATAAAGGCTGATACCCTAATTGATGGGGTGAACCACTAGGATATCTCACCAAGAAAGAAGCTGAATTTCTGAAGGTCCCATTCTCTATAAAAACAGTCCTATACCTCCTGCCAAAAGTACATAAAGATATAGACCTGTCCCTGGTAGACCAATAGTTTCTGCCATTGGTTCACTGACTGAAAATACGTCCAAGTTCAGTAGATTTTTTATCTAGAAACCAGTGGGGCATCTACAATCCTATTTAAAAGATATGTATAATGTGTTAAGAATTCTGAAGGATGTTAAAGTAATGGAGACAGATATTTTAGTGACCATTGATGTAGATAGTTTATACTCTAATACCCCCCCATGAAGAGGGTCTGGCAGCCATAGAGAAGGGGCTACAACAGAGAGAAAAAAATAATCCACCTACAGAATATATAGTACATTTTTCAAGGTTTGTTTTAGAGATTAACTGTTTTTGGTTCAATGGGCACTATTTTGTACAAAAAAAAAGGACTGTCATGGGTACAACCTTCGCTCCAAGCCTGGCAAATTGATATATCTGGGAATGGGAAGAAAACAATATATATGATAGAATACACAATCCCTTCCATGATTACACAAGATTTTGGAAAATATATATAGATGATTGCTTTATGATATGGTGTGGAGATGTACAACAGCTGAATCTCTTTACGGAATATGTAAATCAGACCAGCACATATTTAAAATTCACTTTTGAATACAGTAAGATAGGAATTCATTTTTCTGGACGTTATGATAACTAAGAATACCATGAAACTGAAAACTAGCCTCTATAGAAAACAAAAGTAAAGAAATACTGTGCTGTTATGGAATAGAAGTCATCCAGAATCTATAACCATCAATATTCCAAAAGGTCAATACTGTGTATATGAGCAAGACATGTATGTTCTACCCAGGATGCTTTTAGAAAAGAAAAACAGGCTATAACTCATTGATTTTTAGAAAGAAGGTATGAACCAGATCTCCTTTTGGATACACTAAAAGAAGTGGAAAGTATGGACAGAGATGAACTAATAGAGCCAAGACACCAACGATAAGTAAAATATCAGCTTATTTTTATTACAGAGTATAATTCCATGGCTCCTAAAATAGGGAACATCATTAAGAAACATTGGCATATTATAAAATCTGACCTTAGATTAAATGATTTTGGACAACAGCCTCCTATGGTTACCTATATGAGGGGAAAAAGCCTGAAAGACATGTTAGTGAATGCAATATTCCAGTACATGCTGAGAGATCTAGAATGTGGCTACCACCTCTACCTGTGGGCAACTACAGATGTGGACATTGTGTGCATTGCTCAAATACTGTGGACACAAAAGTTTACACATCCCAGATAGGGCAACAAATATGAGATTGAAGCATTTATCAAATGAAGCACAGCTGCAGCTTGCAAAACAAACAGAGCTATACCCTAGACATTAATACAAGCATTGAAATACCCTTGAACAAGTGACATCTTTCAATTACCTTGAATCTCACTCAACCCTAGCCTATCCTATGGAACTCGTGATAGATAATGGTGCCAGAGCCGGCAACACACACATTGGACTTCTCTACGGAACAGACAGCATCTTACCCTGGAAGCACTGAAGGTTGCTACACATAGCTCAGTAGTCTCCATCATTGACTACGGCTTCATAATCTGTGGCTCCGCCTCTACTACTGCCCTTAGATGCATAGCGACCTCCCTAAATAAGGCCTGTCAGCTTATTACTGGAGCCCACTGACTCACACATACATGTGATCTTTACACTCAAATGGGTTGGCTTCAACTCGTTAACCGCATTAAGTACCTTACCTGCTTGATGGCAAAAAAAACCTACATTGGGCCTCACCCCTCCTGGTGTCCCAGCTCTCCTGCACCCAAACACTAATCCTCACAACACCAGAGGGTCAGGTCAGCATCTACAGATTCCCCATTGCAGCACCACTCAGTGCCAAAGATCCTTTGCTCACCGTGCACTCAGCTGGATAACTGCCCTCTGCACTTGCATCACCTCCACCTCCTCACTGGGCATGTTAAAATCCAGTCTCCTTCTTCATCTCACTGGATCCAGCTTCTGTGACTGCCACCCCTAATTTCCCCCTCCTCATCGAGATTGCCACCCCTATCATGCTCATCCTACTTTGCACTTATTTGCCTAACTACCTTTGTCCCATCCCCCCTTCCCCTGCTCCCTTTTTCCCTCTTTCACCGGCACCACTCTCTGATGTATTTTGACAATGCCTTGAGCTGCTCTAGTCTCTTTTTCTTCTGCCCCTCCCCTCTTCTCTCACCCTTCATCCCTTCACCTAGTTGTCTGATCTAGGTTCCCAATATGATCCTCCTGTATGCGTATGATGTACATTGTTTACTGTGATGTGTACCTGAACTGTTGTTAAATTGTTGTATGCTCTTGATTAACAAGTATGTAACACTCCTGATGTGGAACCTTTGTAAAAAAGCCTTGGCTCAAAGGTACTTGTAATCCTAGACTTAAATAAATAAATAAATAAAAATAAATGTACATGTTAAAATGTCCGTGGAGCTTATTGTACATAGGGCAGACTAAACGTGCACTTAAGCAGAGGATAGGTGAGCACAAGGGAGTCATTTCGAAACGGAAACCTGGAAAATGCAATGACACAACACTATTTAGAAGCCAGAAATGGATCACCAGCCTCTTTAAAATTTTTGGCTTTGGCCTGGAGAAGGTGGAGATAGGCTTCAGAGGAGAAGACCTGAAGATAAGACTTTTACAAAGGGAAGCCTTTTGGATCTTTGAGTTAGATACCATGGGCAGGATTCACAAAGCCGTTTTTGCAGAGTTTTCCTCCGCAACTACTGCTGTGGACCAGAATCGCCCACAGCTGCGGCGGTTCTGATTCACAGCCACAGCAGTTGCAGAGGGAGTTATGGCTGCTTCCAGCAGCCATAGCCCATTCCTGCAGCTGCGGCCGTTGCCCTGATGACACCACCCACAGGTAGCCATAGATCATGGAGCCGGTCATAATCCGGCTCCACCTTTGTGAATACCCGCTGCTGCAGGTAACCTGAAGATCCATAAGTCGCAACCGACTTGCACCAAAGTTTACCCACAGCTGCGGGTATTTCTCGGCGTTTGTGAATCCTGCCCCATGAATCCTCGTGGTCTAAATGAAGAGATCCCTTTGTACAGCTATATTTGATTTTGCTTTTCTCTGTTATCTTTACCTCCCCCCTTCCTTTCTCTCTCTCTCCTCCCTCTTTTTTCATTTTTTCCAGTGTGAGAGTTTAGACTTGCAGGCTTTGCTCTCCTGTTGGTAGGTCTATGAAAGTCTTTCTTCACGGCTTAGACTTGTACATGCTGTGGCCACTATGAGAGTTAGAAATTCCAGCTCTGCTCTCTTTCATTAAGATATAATCCCACAGCTTCTACTTTGCATACTGTGTGACCCTGAGCAAGTCACTTAACCTCCTTGTGCTCCCAGGTCGCTTCCTGTAAAAAGCTTTCAGCTTAGTGTGCTATACCTAGTTAAACAACTAAATAAAAAATAAATAAATAAAAATAAAAAATAAATATATTAAGTGGCTTAGACTTATCATGATCTGCCACTTGGGAATTGGGCTTGCTGCTCTGTCTCCCTTTCCTGTGCTCCTTTGTGAAGCTACAAGTATTGTATTATATTCTAAGTTCAATAATCTTTGTCTGTATAATTTGTTTAATGCATATATTTCTTTATATGAATACAGTATTTTCACATCCGTTACATGTTAGCCCATTTATTTCTATTTTCTTGCTGAGGGTCTTTAGTTAGTTCTTTCATATCTTTATACTTTTTGTTTTCCTTTGCTGGCAAAATTTATTGCAACTGGGTTCTTTAGGATTTTCTTGCAACCCAGAGGAATACTAAGCTTAAATTTGCAAGTGGTATTTTCACAATTCATTGTTTTTGCATATACATGTCTCTGCTTCTGGTGGTGGGATTTGAACCTGTCTTTTGGAACTAAATATGCTAGTGCTTTAAATTTGTAATGTTCCCTTAGTGCAGCCGTGCCTATAAGGTGGAGTGTCAGCATTGAGCATCATGCTCTGTGGATGACCGAGAGTGCAGTCGATACGTAAGCTTTTTTACCTGCCTTTGTGGCGAGTTTCACTGCTCCCCTGCACCACACATTTTTTTGGTGTTTTGTTTAAATGTTGTGCTGTGCTTTTCCCAAGACTGTTTGTCTGTGTTCTTTTCCTTTGCGGTGGACTTTTATAGCTGAGCTAGCGGTCCATTAAAGCAAAATGGTAAAAAGGAAACAAGCATCTGACTGACTACACTAGGAACAAGGTTTGAGTAAGGTATTTATGTCAGTTAAAGCACACAGCCTACTGCAGAGCTCATTCTCCATTTTAGTTAAGCAGCATTTTGGGGGACAGTGTTTTTTGTTTATTTTGTCTGCTTTTTCTTACACCTTCTATTTTCCTTCCATGGTGCACTTCTTATGCTGTTTTGCACAGAACGCAGTGTTTGTGCAAATAAGTATATTTTGCACCTGTATGAATTTTGTATGACTGTAGATGACATTTGTTATTACTTATTTTATGTTCTCTAATAAAGATGTGTTTCTTTTGGCTTAAACCTCAGTACTGGCATCTTTTTTGCATATGGTGCTGACCTCAATGAAAGATTTCCATTTTTTCCATGTTTTTAATTAGTGATTCTAGCTGCTGAAGTATTTTGTGCACATTTCTGTATTTGAGCACCTACAGAGGTGTTCTGTCTGTAAATTTTCCTTGCTGCACAACTGGAACATTGCCAGTACCTTGTCCTTCTAACTGACAGAAAAAAGCACCATAGCAATTAGGACCATTGAACAAGATCCTTTTTTATGACTGTGGGCAGAGCCTACAGCCATTTTGCTATCTGTAGCTTGAAAATGGAGTTTCATGGAACACATTTTTTGGACTTTCCAGCGTATCCTTCCACATCTACAAATCACTATGATAACTAAAATGAAATAATCCCTTCTTTCTGTTTAGAATGTTGAAGACATAACTCCAAGCTGCTTATCAGATGGCCATTAGGAAACTGAAACAGCTTGTTAAATATCGGTTGCCTATTAAACTGAAGATTTGTTTTCCCCCTTTGAAATGAAACAGCTTGCACATTTATACGCCTAGCATTTAAACATTTTTTGCTACTAACTTCAGTTGGGGATGAATATCTTTCAATAAAGATTCATTCCTCATAAATGTTTCTGTTTCCCAACAAATGATATAAAGATTTACACTGTTTTTTTCACCTCTCAAGACCTATCTGATGAAATGCCAATTATTTAGTGAACTACCCAGACTAAATGCATACATTTCTTTTTGACAGAGAGGGCTGCCACCTGCTTCCCAAACATAACAGATAAGAGCTACTGAGATATTTTATAGTAAGTGTGTGTGTGTGTGTGCCTGCATGCGTGTGTGTGTGTGTTTGGGGAGGGTGGAGAAAGAGTCAAACTCCTGGCAAGGGACACCTCATCTAATTAATTAACTGGTAACAAACCATGAGTGATACAGAAGCAAATGATTTGATACCTTTTATTGGACCAACATAGATGTAACAAAAATAACTTGTACCATTTATAAAATTCCTGATCAAACAACTACAACAGAAGACTGTTTTTTGTAATTTTATAATATGATATACTGAGTGTGTATTTACTGAGTTGCTGGATCAGGGCCTTGAAGAAAATGATAACATTTGCTTAACTATTCAAGATTCCATCAGGTGGACAGTAGAAAAGTCTAAAATTTTTTTTCTGAAAATGAACAACTATAACATGCAAAATAGCATATATATATATATATATATATATATATACACACACACACACATATACAATATATATATATATATGTTTGTGTGTGTGTATGTATTAAGAAATGACTAATTTATTTGCAATAAATTTGTTTACAGGCATTACTAGTATCTTTTGAATGATTTTTATGACTCGGATTACTAATTTTGAGTATTGTTCATGAAATAATGAGCTTGATATTTAGTTCATATAATCCCCATTATGCCTTATGCATAGCATATCAATCCAAATAATTCCAAAGCAATCTTGACATATAATACTGATAGTGAGCAGCAAATCAGAGCTCTTTTCATAATAAAAGGCTGCTGATATAATAAATAAAGAACAAAGTCATAAATAAGGAACCAGTGGTCTATGGAAAAATCTACAGGGATTTTTACAGGGATTTGATTCTGCTACTGTGGGGAAAACACATGGAAAATGAAGGCTTCTTGCAGGGTAATGGCTATTTGGAGCTGGGAGTACTGAATATTTCTTATCCTTTATTTTGTATCCTGGATAGGGCTAGGGAGATGCTACATCTCATTGTCATAGGGATCTTCATTTACACATTTTTGCACTGTATTTACTTAGGCTGACCCAGATTAGATACAATATCTTGTTTTCAGTGGGGTCATGATTTTACCATTTGTGTAATGTATTTATTCAGGGTACCTAGTCTAGGGTCCCCATATTCAAAGGAGATACATAGCGCATACTGGTAGTAGAAGGGAGATGCTGCACAACTCCAGCAATGCTCAAAGGTAATATTCAAATGTGTGATGCACCAGCCGCAAGGAATGGGCCAGGCACACACAAATGGTATGCCATTCAAGTTGAGGGGCAGTCCCATGCATATGCCATGCTGCAGCATATTCATTGGGAATGTGCCCCTCACAGTCCACTGTGGGAAAAACACATGGAAAATGAAGGCTTCTTACTGGGTAATGGTTATTTGGATTTGGAAGTACTGAATATTTCTTATCCTATATTTTGAATCTTGTATAGGGAAGGTGAAATGCTACATTTCATTGTCACAGGGATGTTCATTTACACATTTTTGCACTGTATTTACTCAGGCTGTTCCAGATTATATGCAGTATCTTATTTTCAGGGTAGGTCATGATTTACCATTTTTATAATGTATTTATTCAAGGTACCTAGTCCAGGGCCCCTGTATTCAAAGGAGATATGCAGTGCATACTGGTAGAAAAGGAGATGTGCCACACAACTCCAGCAATGCTCAACAGTATGATATTCAAATGTGTGGGATGCACTGGCTGCAAGGGAATGGGCCAGGGCACACACAAATGGTATGCCATTCAAGTTGAAGGGGCAATCCCATGGTTATGCCATGCCATGCTGCAGTGTTTTCAGTGTGAATGTGCCCCTCACAGTCCAGAGCACAGTGGCCTGCAGCTATACCATGAATAGCTGGCCTAGCCTGGCCAACCACCCACAGGCAGGCTGCAGATGTGCATGCAGGTGCACAGCAGCCTGGCAGCCCAGGTGTACTAGAGGTACCCCTTTCCATCCCCAATCTGGCCAACTTCATCCCTGAAGAGCTCAATACTGTAAGGCCCCCCCAGACTTGATGGTACCAGAGGAAACCATGGTCCATATCCATAGTCTAGAGGACTCCCTTGCACCACCCCTGTACACAGACACCCTCACTCCCCCTATACCCAACCTGGTGCAAAGACTGATACTGCCCTCCACACCCTGCCATGGCCAACCATTGACTGCACTGAACCGGGCTGGGGACCTACACTATGGAATGACCCAACTGGCTGTACCATGCATTGGTGCACCACGCCATCTGTGGATCCACCAGTGTATGTAGCCATGTGTATGTCCCTGGCAAACTGAAGAGGGAATTTACATACCTCCAAAGCATGCCTTACTGATGCTGTATCTTCTTGATGTCATACACCGCTGCAAGTCCACACACTCCCCTGTTCACCTGTGTAACATGCCGCCCTCTGGACTGCTGAGGTATCCCAGTTGCCATGAGGAGCGGTATCCAGTATTGCCATTTGCAGTGTATGTTTCAGGCTATGGATAGTTCATCGGCAGTTCCCCAATTGTACAGATGAATGGCTGTAACATGCCTGTTTGGGACTTGTGTGAGTGGGTACAGCATCAGCCCGTCACCCATAGTGAGCAGTAAAATGGCACTAAGATGATGGATCTGCATGTGAGTGCCTGAAGTGTATGGCCACTGAAAGTTATCACCCACACACAGCTAGTGCCTATGTAACACATTCCAGTATCCTACTGTGAGTGCTCTACCACCCACTGATAGAGTGGCACAATCCATTACAAATCCAGTCATCACAGTGGGATGGCTGAAGGGCAGGGAGGGGTGTCTGTGCACTGTTGAAAGGGAGGAGGGGTACTACGCTATGGACATGGACTGTAGGGTGTATTCAGGTGCAATTAGGACTGATATTGGGGTCCCTAAAAAATGGACTCCAGTACAATCAGTGCTGGTGGAATGGGTAGGGGGCCCCACTACACCACCAGAGACTTCAGGACCTGTCCCACATGGGAGTGATCGGGGTCCTGGCTTGGGGGTGAGAGCTGCTCCAGTGCATTCTTCCCCATGACAACATGCAAATGAGCTGGTAATTAGCATGCATAATGCCCCTTTGCACCCTGCATGCTCAATTAGTTCATTTGCATTCCTGGGCTGAATATCACCCATGGGGGTGGCGGCACATACCAATATGTTCCTGGAATTCTCCCTTGAAGGTATTCAGTCAGGGTCACCCTGGATGCACTTGACTTGGCAGCCACCTGCACTGTGACTCCCTTCCAAGGTCACATTTTCAACAGGAATGATGAAGCCTGCCCAGATGAAGCACAGTGTCAGAGGTTTACTGCATGACAAAAGGGGATTAACTCCCTTTGAAATTGCATTATTTGCTATAATAACTCTACTGCAGAATTATGCAGTGCTGTGATTCATCTTGATGGGCTTCACTGTATGAACGCCCTGTACTAGTGGTGCAGACTCTTTGAATATTGAATCAGTGCTGACCGGTGCACCTTCTTTGTGCAATGCATCTTTCTGCTCGTGCATCAATCTGTCACTTAATATATCCCCCCAGATGTAAAGTATTGTTTTTTAGTGCATTCTGATTTTACACAATGCAGCATAATATTGTGTAGCTGAAGAGCCCCACTGAAAATAAGATGCAATTTCTTCTGTGAACTATCCAGGCTAAATACTGTATATAGCAACCAGCAGGCTTATTCTAGGAAAACACACTGTAAAAATGTGTTAAAGGATGACCACATTGAAACTTCCTCTTCACAGATCTGCATTTTGCAAATGTGTTAGAAATAATAGGTAAAAGTATCCCAAAAGCTTACCACAGCCATACTGGCTCTGACCAGAGTCTGTTACTGATTGCCTTGGGTCATTGGTGCCTGTTTCTGCTTGAGCCATTTCCATGACTTCTTCTTCTCCCGTGTCTCCAGTTTGAAAATCCACTATTATTGCTGGTTTCTTTTCTACTTTTTCTATGAGTCTTATCATCCTCCACCACTGTCCTAACATATTTCTCTCCAAAGCTGAATAATAAGAATACTATTAAAGTTATGAACATCCTGTCTTTGACTACTAATTTTAGTAATGTGCAATCATCTCTCATCTTTAAAATAAATCAACCTCTTATAATGCTGAATTAAAAGTTTGCGTTAAAGTAGTTTTTAGAGTAATGTATTACTTAATGAAGATTATAAATGGACTGACCAACTAATCACCAAGTTTCAATTTCCTATTGTGTGAATATAATATGACTAACTAAAGAATGTAAGTGAACTGTCTGTTGATCCTGCTTCAATTTATTTTCCCCAGCTTGATGAAAAACAAACCAGAGTATAAGGGCAATTACACTAGGAAATAATGTCAAACAATCTGCACATAATTTATATGGCTGTAATTTATTGAGATATCCTGGTGACATATAAAGCTAAAATGATTTAGGTGAATTACTTTAATTTTACAATATTAGCTATTTCCTTACAAATACTTTACTCTTATTATACAGCAGAAGCTATTTAATTGAGGTGACCCAGTGAAATTCCATGTCTGATTAAGTGGTGGTCTCAGTTATTAGGCAACAGTGATTTTTTCACAAAAAGGCACTTGTAACTCTCTGACATCACCCTATAAACACTCTACAGAAACATAGCTCTATGGTTAACCTCTGGAGTGACAGGAAGACACAAATAAAAGGGAACAATTCTTTATTTACCTTAGCGGAACATATGGACAACAGAATATGATCCAGAAAACAGAAAGAGTAAAGCTTCTATGTGGTCACAGTTAAAGTCACACCCCAATACAGAACAAAGAAGTCAGGTGATGCAGCCATACTTATTGGAATTTGTGGTAGCATTGTGTGGGTGTGGAGTTACATAGAAAAGTAGAAATATAGACAATGATATCAGAAAAAGACCAACAGTCTATCCAGTCTGCCCAAATTCCCTATTTAGCCCTGGGACCCACTGACCCTCCAGGATCTGAGCCCTCCCCATACTGTATCTACCCCCATTCCCCTCCAAGCTTCTGCTACCCTGAGTAACCACTATACCCTTTATTCTACTCAACTGTGCTTGAGTCTACCAACAGTTTTAACACACACTTCAGCTGACAAACTGTTCCATGGCTCCATTTGCCTTTCTCTAAGATAATACTTCTTCATGTCCCTTTCTAGCCTCCTCCTGTCAGTTTCCACTTAAGTACATGTGACTGGTAACTAGTATTCAAGTTAAATATTTCCCCACAGTTCATCTTACTAATTCCTTCTAAGAACTGGAATGTCTCTATCTTATCACCCCACTCCCTTCTTGTCTCCAATGAGTAAATGTTCTCTGCCTTGAGGTGCTCCTCATAGGACCTGCCCTGTTAGCCATGAATCATTTTTGTTACTCTGAACTGCACTGTCTCCAGCCAATGTCTATCCTTCCTGAAATGAGGACTCCAGAACTGGGCATTGTATTCTAGGTGTGAACTTACTAAGGATGATAAAGAGGTGTATTACCTCTTCCATTCTGCTATCAATACCCCTCCTGATACTGTACATCCCATCATCCTACTTACTTTGCTGTATGCCTTGTTGCACTGACTTAATTGTTTGAAGGAGTCACTGATGATAACTCCAAGGTTCCATTCCTCAGCCATAGTTCTAAGTCTCATCTCACCCATTCAAGTTCTCTGTCCTGGAGTTCTTGTTCCCTAGGTGCATTGCCTTGCACGTTTTGACATTGAATTTCAACTACCAAACCTTAGACCACCCTCAAGCTTTCATACAACACACTGCATTTCCCTTATCCTCTCATCTCTCCACCCTCCCACAGTGCTTAGTGTCATTTGCAAAGAGACACAGTCTGCCCTGGATTCCTTCACCAATGTTGCTAATGAGTATATTGAAGTGGACCAGTCCCAGAATAGATCATGCGGTACCCTGCTCATGAGCTCCTTCTTTGCTGACTTTACCCTACTTACTACAGCCTTCTGCTGCCTCCCCTCTAGCCAGTTTCATACCCAGTTTACTATGACCGTAGCCACACCAAGATCCATCTTTTTCAGCAGGCATCTGTGAGGCAGTGAGCTGAAAGTCTTGCTAAAGTTGATTAGAGGAAATCCACATCATGGCCCCTTTAGAATTCCCTCGTCACCCCATCAAAGAAAACTATCAGAATAATCTGATGTGATCTACCTGCCATAAATCTATTCAAGGGTTGCAGGATGAGTGAGAACCTATGGACACTAGGGACAGTGGACTCAAGGGGAATATGTATTGTGCAGCTGTTTTTTTTTAATTAAATGCAGTGAATTTTGGAACATGAAAGTAGCTCCACAGGAGAGGAAGACACTCACAGATCTGTTTGGGATCCCATCATAAAACCAGCAAGTTGATCAGTGCAATTGTGGCAGAATTTTTGGCATTGAATCAGAGTATGAGGAAGATCCCATGGACAAAAGGGGTTCTGGATACCAGGTACTTAAAAAAAATTATGTGGAATTTAGGAATGTGAAGGTTAGGCCACTGAAGAAGAAGTTGCTCACAGATGTGAATCAGGATGATAGCAGGAAGGGAATGGTGGTATGGAATGTTTCAATTCTTGCAGTTAGTTGTGTGATTGGGTCAAAATCATCCCAATAAAGTGGCAGCTACATTCCAATAATTTATTTAATTTATTTAGAGGTAAAAGCACCAAGATAGACTCATTTACTCTAGGTGCTACACTTATTTTTCAAGATAGTATGGGGCACATTACTGCAGCAGATTTATTACTGATAAGATACAAAAAAGGTTGTATGTATTCACATACGTTTGAATCACTACACAAATATACACATACTACATTTTGAGATGCAGTAGTGTGAGCAGTGCCTATGTAATAATATACAAGAGTCACAGAATACAAACTGTTTGATTGTATAGAAATACAATTTTGAAAGAGTGAAAGTAGTTAAGGGTTAGGAATGGAAGATTATGGAAATGTGTGAGAACAGTGAGTGATATTGTCATGTACAGTAGCTTATGCATTAGGCCCTGAGGTTTGTACAGTTCTGTGGCCTCAGATGACCATGTAATGAACTGTGGAATTTATAGTCAATCACAGAATTCAGGGCTGACTGCAGAACTTGCTGCTGTACCACAGAATTTACTGCCCAGCCTTTGGAACTTGTGGATAAGAAGAGACCCTGTCATATATGTTCTCTCAGGACTTTCTTAGTAAGTGATTACTAATACAAAATGCCCCCTGCTTAGACCCCCAACTCATAAAATTCATTTCCTGTACACAGTGTGATATTGAAGTGTCAAATCCCCAGTGTCAGCCATGGTCCTTCATTTTTTTGACTCTTTTGATTTAAAGTCTGCAAAACAGAAAACCAATCATCAATGTCTTTTGTGGCCAAAACATGGCCTACCCATCTTCACCCATCCCACCCTAATCCACCACTGAGCACCCACCACCCCACCCCACCCCATCCCCCACAACACTCACTCATCTAAAGTAAACCCAGCACTGATAATGAGGACAACAGGTCATTCTTCTTCAAACACCAACTTGAAAGTGAAGAAGCAAGGTAAGTGCAGTTAATGTATTTTCAATGCGTTTTGAACTTCTACTCATAACTTTGTAATTTTTACCAAATTTTCTTCATGGCCCTTTTTGGACCCCTCATCATAAACAAGGTAAGTAAAATTTCTCAAATCCAGCCTAAAAGGTGAGTATGCAGTTACTGTGCAAAATCACCTTTTGGGCAGGATTCGAAACTTCAGCTACTGGGTTCATGAAATAAGGTCATAAAAAGACTACTGTATGTTGAACATTTGGGTCAACATTTTAAAAAAATACCAAAGTAATGAAGGTACACTGGAATTTTTTAATGTCCGGTCATAGCTTTAGTAATGGAAGTTTATTCACCTGTTTGGTAAAGCACTCCAAAGTCATCACGTGTGGGTTACATGGTGTCATCTGATAAACTTGTGTACAAACTGAAGCTTTGAATCCAATTCTGTCTCCACCCATTCCAACTGAATCTTCCTTGGCAGGAAACTTCCATATCTATTCTTCCTGGATCAATTAATGAACTCACAAGAGAGAACAAGCATAATGGAATTAAACAGAACGTCTGCAGAGTCATTTAAAGATGGATTCCATTTGCCTTTGTTATCAGCACTATTAAGGCACACTTTGGGAACTTTAGAAACACCTTACTGAATAGAATAAACACTTTACTGAATAGAGAAAAAAGATAGTAGAACTATAGAAGGCAGCATCCATTGAGGGTGGTGAATGAATATGAGAGACCATCAAAGTGGTGACTCATATTCAATGCTTTCTGCTGGGCTAACATGGAAATATAGCAGCCCTACATGGAACTTGAGGGTACTACAGGGCAACAAGAAGGGGGGGATAGTGATGGGAAGGGGAGGGACAGGGAAGGGGTTTGGGGGGACTGGTATGCCTGCTGCTGCCAAGCTAGCTGTGTGGTGTGGTGGTGTGGGTGGCTAGTTCAGGTGCAGCAGGTACAGGGTTTGGGGCCAGGTGTGGCAATATTTTGACACTGCTTGCGGCTGCGGCACATAATTTTTTTCTGACACAGGGATTTTTCCCCATCCCTGACATGCACCCCACTGGAGTTGAGAATTCTTATTCAGGGGGATGTGAGGGGGCAAAGCTCCATGTGATGGGGTGCAGGGGGCACCACCCCCACCCCACAAAAACACATTTTTCTTTTTCCGGATGTCAGGTTGCCTGGGAGTGTATATACCTGATTTGCTTTACGGCAATATACACTCTCCATAATAGCAATCGCTATTTTGCAATTGCTATTATGATATGGAACCATAGGAGACTACATATGCAACTATTCTATTATAGTCTAACAACATGCAATACATAGCAATCAAACTATCACATTCAACTGAATCAAAATACACACACATCAAAAGCCATACTTAAGCAATAATGCAAGACAGGGTGTGGTATGTCATGGCATATTGTCACGCCTCGGGGTGGTTGGGCACAAAGCCATAGGCTGAGTACATCCACCCACCAAAGAAGTGATGATATCCCATGATATACCAGACCCTGGAGTGCATTATTGCTATTATGAACTTGATATACATACTGTATATATATATATATATATATATATATATATATATATATATATATATATATTAGAAGCAAAAAACTCAGTTTAATGCATCAGTTAGGGCTGTTCCACAGTGACAAAAGTGAGGAAATTTGGTGTTAGGGTTAAATCCCCTTGGACCCCAGCCCATCCCCAACTGGCATCGAGGGTGTGATGGGAATTGACAGCCTAACTCTTACCCCATCACATGTGTAAAGAAGCAGAGGTATAGCAGAATGGGGGCAATGTTAGGGCCACCAACCCCATCGTGCACCATGAAAATTCTGTATCTCACACCATTTCTGAGAAAGGTGCGGCAGATGCCACCATGTTAGTCTATGGGAAAAAATGTCAACTTTGGAGTACCGTAACTTGGCAGCCATGCAATATGTTTTCACCAAACCACCAAAAGGCGCATCTATGAGATGTTGGCTGCCTTCCCTCCACATTTCAGCTCAAAAGACCAAACTGTTCTTTTGCAGCAGGATGGCAAAGAACTCCTGTCATTTTGGCCATAGTCTAGAAAAGTAGTGTCACAGTTTGCAACACCTTTCTCAAATTTTGCAAAAGTGTTGTGAGTGCTACACTTCTTTGCGACACTACTTTTTCCAGAAATTTGAAAAACATATTTCTGGGGTGTTTAACTCCAAAATAAAGACATGGCTAGCATCCTCAGGGTCCGACTAGGCGAACACAAAAAGAATTGTGTCCCTAGATGGTCCCAAATTTAAATGCCAAGCATTTCTTTGATCACTAACTGAAAAACAAATAGCTGACTCATGACACTACTAGGGTCATTTGTGGCACTAAAAACTGCATTTGCGACACTGTCGAACTTTTTGTTAACTTTTCCAATTGACTTATAATGGGAACCTGTTTTTTGAATAACTTTTGAACCGTTTAATATTTTTTCATGAAATCTTCAAAAGACACATCATGGACCCTGGCTGCACGTTCCCTGAAGTTTTTGGACCAGCTTCACAAACAGTGCGACCTGTAGGCACGAGCAAAGAATGCACAAAAAAACATAAATGTGCACATGGATGCCACTTAATAACTCCATGGCCGTATATCCAACTGGTACAAAAGTTGGCAGAGTGTGAGACCTATGGTTATGCCCTGTGCATGCCAAATTTCAGGCAAATCTGTGGAACAATGGAAAATATATTAAGGCACGAAATTTCACCATTTAACATTAAAAGGGCTACTCAACCCTAACTATGGTAGCACTACCATGCTACCATAATATATGTCAGAGGCAAAAAAATCCATTTAATGCATCAGTTAGGGTTCTTCTACAGTGACAAAAGTAAGAAAATTTGGTGTTAGAGTTGAAACCCCCTCGGGAGCCCCCTGCTCACCTCCCTACTGACATTGGGGTGCGCGTGGGGTCGTGGCCTAACTCTCACCCCATCACATCTGTAAAGAATCTGCAGTATAGGAGAATGGGGTGAGAGTTAGGACTGATGATCCCAATGTGCACCTCGATGCGGTTGGGAGTGGTGGCTGGGTACAAGGGTTTTCTAACCCTAACACTGAATTTCCTCACTTTGTTGCTGTAGAACAACCCTAACTCAATGCATTAAACAGAGTTTTTGCCTCTAATTTCCCTTCTTTTTGAGAATGAGGATGATAAATAGAGAATGTAATGAGGTGGTGGAGCAGGGCCCCACGCTCCCATCACATGATGTTTTGTCACATAGCAACAGGAACAGCAATGCAAACGCAAGTGCCAACATACACACTTGGTAAAACAAATGCAAATGGTAAAGCAAACATTAATAGAAATGCAAGTGCAAAGTGACACTGAGCTTAACAGTGATGCAAACGGACAAAGCATCGCACAAACACAACTGGTAATGCGAGGACGGATCCAGTATTTTAAAATGCAAATGTTAAGTGTTACAGCAAAAGAATGCCAAAGGAAACAGAAACTGAAACGTGAACATAACGTGACGTAAACACAAATCGTAACGCATGGGCATGGTAGCACAATTGAAAATGCAAATGGTAAATTTAACATAAAGAATAATGCAAAAGGAAACAGAAAGGGGAATGGAAGCATGACAAAAATGCAAACCGTAATGTGCACATTCATGTTACTGCAATTGTAAATGCAAATGTTAACGGTAACAACAACAATAGTGCCAAAGGAAACAGAAACGCGAAAGCAAGCACACACACAGAAATGCAAACCGTAACGCACACAGGCACAGTTCCACAATTGTAAATGCAACTGGTAAAGTTAACATGAACAATAACAGCAAAGGAAACAGGAACGGAAACGGGAACGCAAGCACATACGGAAACGCAAACTGCAACACGCATGGTCACATTACCACAATTGTAAATGTAAATGGTAATGGTAACAGCAACAATAATGCCAAAGGAAACAGAAAGACAAAAGGAAATGCTAGCACATATGGAAACGCAAACCGTGATGTGCGTGGTCACAGTATGGCAACTGGAAGCACAAACAGTAATGTTAACAGCAGAAATAGCAAAGGAAACAGAAATGGAAACGTGAATGCGAGTATGCAAACGAGAACGCAAAGAGTAATGCACCCGGTGGTGTACATGGGAATGGTAAAGCAAACGCGTACGGAGTGGTAATGGTAACTGCAACAGTAACTGAAGTGCATACCCTGTTTTTGCCCAACAGCTGTATAGAGAAACACAGTGGCCCAGATATTCAAAAGGGTAGTGCATGGCGCAACAGTGTTGTGCCATGTGCAACCCACTGATGCGCCCCGGCACGATATTCAAAAGGGAAAAGTGCGTGGCATAAATCCCGATGCTCTGGCGCGCATCAGTAATGTATGCAGGCGCAGGTAGGGGGGTTGTGCCCATGCATACCCTGCACAGCCCGATATTCAGCCGGGATATGCAGAGCCATGCATGTAACCCCTACCTAGTGCCAGCACAAAGTTGATGCAAAAAAGGAACAACTTATGGCCACTCACAGGTGAGCTGCCCCATTGCAGAGCACAACACGGCAGCTGCCACTCCTGGGTGGACACCTGGGTTCCAGCTGCACCCGGCGGCGCCCCCCCATGCCCAATTGTGGGCATTTAAAAAAAAAAAAGAATTCTGTCCAATATCCCTGGTGGTCCAGTGGACTGCTGTATGCCCGATCACGGGCATTTGTAACAATAGCTAAACATATCCCCAAACTCCCTGGTGGTCCAGTAGACCACTATCTGCCCGATCGTGGGCATCTGTATCAATAAATAATTCCAATATCCCTGGTGGTCCAGTGGACCGCTATCTGCCTGATCGCGGGCATCTGTATAAATAAATAAATCCAATATCCCTGGTGGTCTAGGGGTACCCCCCACCTGCCCACTGAGCCTCACCGCCCCGCTCCCCCCAGTCATCCGGTGGGCGGCAGCACCCCACCTGCCTGCCACCCCACCACCCACCGACTGACACCATTGGTAGGGCTGCACACCCGTTGGTTCATAGCGTGAGCCAATGGCGTGCAGCCTTGCATACACATTCAGATATGTGAATGATTCATTCACATATCTGGAATGTGTAGAGTTATGGTGCACGCCCATTGGCTCACGCTGTGAACCAATGGGCATGCAGCCATACCATGGTATCAGTCAGCGGGCAGCGGGCAGCAGGCAGGTGGTGCTGCCACCCACCAGCTGACCGGGGAGCAGGGCGGTGAGGCTCAGTGGGCGGTGGGAGGGGTTACCCCAGACCACCAGGGATATTGTATTTATTTATTTATACAGATGCCCTCACATCAGGTAGTTAGCGTCCACTGGACCACTAGGGACACTGACTCGATGATGATACAGATGGGCGCGATCAGGCAGATAGCGGTCCACTGGATCACCAGGGAGTTTGGACTTATTTATTTATTATTACAAATGCCTGCGATCAGGCACACAGCGGTCCTCTGGACCACCTGGGAGTTTGGACTGTACTATAGTTTACTTCAACCCACAATCGGGCTGTGGAGAACATTGCTGGCTGCAGGGGGCATTGGTCCCCGACGGCTGCTGCCTGGCAGGGCGCCAGGCACAAGTGGTCAGGGATTGGCACACCTGCATACAAATGGGGCCATAATGACATGCAAATGGCCCCATTTGTGACTTGCATACATTATGGCCCCATTTACATGTCAAGTTTTGAATATCGAGGTTGCTGTGCATAGCGCAATGGAACTTGCGCTAGCGCATCCCCATGCTCCACTCTGGCCACTTGCACTGGCACAGTGCCACTGTGCCATGCACACAGGGGTGGCCAGAGTGCGATATTCAATGCCGCTGAGCCATAGCGCAGCTCTGTTGAATATCACTAAGTCCACACCCCTGAGTCAGGTTGAGCTGCGCCAAGCTTCGCGCCACAGCCTGGCACGGTTTGAATATCTGGGCCTCTGTGTACAATCAATGTATGCATAATAATGGGCCTTAGAGCTGAAAATGAGGTTTTGGAATACTAAATTGTTTCTCTCTCAGTAACTATACGACATAGCAAAAAAAAAAATCATGATTCATGATTTTCCTGGCAACATCATTGCCATGACGAAAATTCCGTATCTCATACCGTGTTCGACATACAAGCCCTGAAAGGCTCGGCGTACGCCACCATGTTAGACCATGGAAAAAAATGCCAAATTCAGAGTACCATAGCTTGTCAGCTGTGCAATATTTTTTCACCAAACCACCAAAAGGCACATCTGTGAGATGTTGGCTGCCTTCCCTTCAAATTTCAGTTCAAAAGACCAAACTGTTCTTTTACAGCAGGGTGGCAAAGAACTCTGAAAAGTATTGTTGCAATTTGCAACACCTTTCGTAAAATTTTGTGAAAGTGTTGTGAGTGCGACATTACTTTGTGACACTACTTTTTCCAGAAATTTGAAAAACATATTTCTGGGGTGTTTAACCCCAAAATAAAGACATGGCTAGCATCCTCAGGGTCCGACTAGAGTTGTGTCCCTAGAAGGTCCCAAATTTAAATGCCAAGCATTTCTGTGATCACTAATTGAAAAAAATGGCTGACTCGACACTACTCGGGTCATTTGCGACACACTAAAACTGCTTTTGCGACACTGTCGAACTTTTTAACTTTTCCCATTGACTTATAATGGGAACTTGTTTTTTGAATAACTTTTGAACCATTTAATATTTTTTCACGAAATCTTCAAAAGGCACACTGGGAAAGCTGCACACACATTCCCTGAATTTTTCCGGCTGGTCGCACAAACTGTGCGACCTGTAGGCATGAGCAAAGAATGCACAAAAAACCATAAATGTGCACAGGGATGTTGCTTAATAACTCTGCAGCCGTATATCTAACCAGTACAAAAGTTGGCAGAGCCTGATATTTATAGTTACGCACTGTGTCTGCCAAATTTCAGGAAAATCCATTGAATGGTGGCAAAATTATTAAGGTGCAAATTTGCACCATTTAACATTAAAAGGGCTACTCAACCTAACTATAGTAGCACTACTGCATATATATATATATATATATATATATATATATATATATATATATATATATATATATATATATATATTATAGTGGTGCGTCGCCACTATAGTTAGGGTTGAGCGGCCAGTTACATACTAAAGTTAAAAATTTGGATGTTAATAAACTTGGACCCATTCAATGGATTTGCCTGAAATTTGGTACACCCATTGGGGTGCACTAGATATCTTGATCTGCCAAATTGTGCTTCTGTTGGAGTGCCGGTCTTTGTGTATGAAAGCACTGAAAAATGCAAAATTATCCATTTTTGGAGGAAACTTTTGGCATTCTTAATGTGGTCCTGCATGGCCATTCTGTGGCATGCTGCTCTGTGAGATGGCTTGTTTGAAAGAGCTTTTGTGGCCAAATATGCCCCTTTTTGTTTGGAGAAAAAATATTTAGGCATTCAAAAGTTATGGCACCTTTAAGTTCCCATTATAAGTAAATGGTAAAATTTATATGTATATCTTGCGATCAAAGAATGGGGGTTCTGGCCATCTGGTCCCACCTGGTGGTCAAAGAATTTGTAGCCTCGAGGTTCAAGAATCTTTGTTCCCGAGGATTTTCAAAATTCTTTGATCGCGAGCTCCGCCAATTTGTTTTTTAATTTCAAATTGGAAAAACACAAATATCTCGGTTCAGGGGTCACTTCTGAAGTAAAACTTCAATGGGTTTTACTCAGGGGGCTCTGATCTATCAAGCCATGCCTTTGGTTTCATCCAAATCGGTCAAAAAATAGAGTTATAAGCTTTTAAAATCTTAATTCGCACCTCACTAACGATCTTTGATCGCGAGCCTGCAAATTCTTTGAATGTGAGATTCTTTGATCGCGATCTTGCATTGCGACCTAGAAACACTAATATCTCAGCTCGGGGTGGGATAGGGACACAAATGAGGGTGGGTTTTGCTCAGGAGGGTCCGTTCTATCGAGACATGCCATTGGTTCGGTTCAAATCGGTGAATAATTCGCGTTTTACCATTTCTAATTTTTTGTTCGTGAGCCTGCAAATTCTTTGATCATGAGATTCTTTGATCTTGATCGTATATCGTGAGAGAGGGATGAGATGGCCCAATTTAAAAATCAATTTTCTCAGCCCAGGGGTGTCCTAGGAAGTAAAATGTGGGTGGGTTTTGTTCAGGGGGCTTCGTTCTGTTGAACCATGATGGTGGTATACTGCAATTCCATCAATTCTTTGATTTATAAGATTTTTAATTCTTTGTTCATGAGCCTGCATATTCTTTGATTGCAAGCCTGCAAATTCTTTGATTGCCATCTTTGATCACAAGATAGGGACAAGATGGCCAGATTTTTATAATGGAATAGATAGGAAATTTTACCAATCTTTAACATTGAATATCTCAGAAATGGTTTGGTCTTTTTACTTGAAATTTGGAGGGTGTTGACAGCATGTCATGTGGATGAAAATTACCATGTTTCTGTGTTGGAAAAATGTTTGGCGGAGATATGGTGTGGTGCAGTTTATGTTCTGGGACAGCGTTGTGCTTTGGTGGTGGCTTGCAATTGATAGGATACCTAGCCTTAGTGTCATGGATGTAGTTTTCAGTCATTCTGTATGTTAAATGTCAACAGGTGCATAACTGTGCCACTCTGATGAATATAAAAATTTCAAATTTTGACATGTCATATTTTGGACACGGTTTGGTCTTGAAATTTGGAGGTGTTGATGGTATGTCCTAGATGTTAATAGAGGTGTTTATGTGTCAGACAATATATTTTGTGGACATATTGTGTAACACACTTTACATTTTGTGGACATTGTTTTCTATTGTCCTACTAAATTAACATTTGTTTGGTGGCTGGCCTTCTGTTGTGAATGTACTTTTTAGTAATTGAGTGTGTAATGTAGCCTGACACTAGGGCTCCGAGCTCCCACGCAACTTTCTATTTTTCTATTCTTTCTTAAAAAGTAAGAAAATTCTATGCAAAAAACTTTGTTAGTGCATCAGTTAGGGTTCTTCTACAGCAAAAAGAGGAAATTCGACATTAGGGTTCCCACCCCTTGCACCCCATGCCCACCCTGCCCACATCAACAGGCATCAGGGTGTGTGTTGGGGTCGTCAGTCTTAATTCTCACACCATTCTCCTACACTGCACCACTTCAGCTTGCTTACACATGGGATGGGGTGAGAGTTAGGACCGTGATGCTTACACACCCAATGCCTGTTGATGGGGGCAGGTGGTGTATGGGGTGATGGGTGGAAACCTAATGTTGAATTTCCACTTTCTTGCCGTAGAAGAACCCTAACTGATGCATTAACAAAGTTTTTTTGCATAGAATATATATATATATATATATATATGTGATTAATAAATAGAAAAACATGTTTAAAAATGATTTTTTTTAATGTTCCAGTATTTAATTTTTAATGCATAGGAATACATATTAAGAAAATATGTATTTTACTTTTGAGCAGCAGCTGGCACTGTGGCAAAGTACAGTATGTTGAATTCCATTACAGAGTAAGCAAAGTGTACCTGCTTTGACCATGTTTTTTTAAAAAAACATCTTTGCAGTATACACTATCATGGATAAGATCTTAGCAGAGAGAAAATAATTTTTTTGTGTGTTGCCCTGCTGTTTAATACTGTGGCAGGAGATGCTGCTGGTGTGTGGCAGTGGTTGGATGTCTTTCAATCTTGCCACCGTGTATGCCATTGCAAGTGTTTGTGGACCTAAGTAAACCTTCACTGGTGTGGTTCTTATGGTGGCCTGAGAACAGTTGGTCCCTGAAAATCATTTTTCGGTGACTTCCAGCAGGGTGAAGAAATTACTGTGTAGTTTTAATGAACTGGAGGGATTGGCATTTGTTGGGAGCAGAGAGAGCACTGCTTATGTCGCAGTCCGGGCAAGTTGGTGTGAGGGATTGTGGTCATAACAGACATTCTTTTAATAAACAGGTGTAATTTTATGTGGAATGTTACTTTTCAGTTGTCCTTGTAATTCTGTGTAGCATAAAACAGTTTGGGTACGAGCAGGGCAGAGAAACATTTTGTGGGTAATCCAATAGAAGTCATGGGGACACAAAACTTGTGTTGGTCTGTGACTCACTCCATACAGTGTAACATGGAGTACATAGCACTCGAGTGAGAAGGCTTCATCCATTTTTGTCAACTAGTTCATAATTATCATTGTCCCATGGGACACAGAATGCAGTAAAAGGTGCTCCTATAATAAACTTTATTATTGCACATTTTACAGTACTCAAGGTCATCAAAGTGGGTGAGCTAAGTACCAATGGCACTAAAATATTTGGTAGGATAATGAGGAGGTTGCTTAAGAATTGACTATAGAAACATAAAACAAAATTTTGTTTTGTCATAGTCCCAGGTATCAGGTCGTTAGTGTCTCGAGAACATTTACATAGATGATCAGTTGGGCTCAACCAGATGTCTGTGACTTCTGAATTTCTTTCCACCCAGGAGATGGCCACTGCTCTGGAGGGAAGTGCCTTCCTTGAGGTGGGGTGGGCAGAAGCTTTGTATAACATTGAAATATCCATTTCAATCACTTGGCAATGGCAGATCTTGAAGATGGGAGTCCCGCTTAGGTGGATGGAACTGTAGGCACAGTCTATCAGACATTCTGAAGGAGACTGTTCTGTCTATATAAACATTAGCAGTCCTACTGATGTCTAGATTCAGGGAAGTATCCCTGTGAGGGTCACTTGCTCATGAAACAAATTATGGATGTGCAATATCTTGGGCCAGATAAAAGGGAGAGGGCACCTTGAGCAAAAAGGAGGGGACACTCTTGAGAATTACTGTATCTTCATGAAATGTCAGAATTTCTGTAATATCTCTAGATAAATTCCTGGCTGCCTGCAGTATTTGCTTTAGGGTCAACAGAGAGGATTTCTTTAGAAATATCACAGAATATCTGGAAATATTTGACAATGTCAATGGCTGCAACTGTAGTACAAGAAAAGGCCTGTAGCTCACTTGTTCTACAGGCTGAGCAAATGTCAATTAGAAATACAGTCTTGAGAGGCAAAAGATATGGTGAGACTGAATCCGGAGGCTCAAATGTCATTCTGGTTAAGGTGTTAAATATAACATTCAGCTGACATGGTGCTACAGTTCTTTTCTTTCTGGTTCTAACATTATCTGTGGTTTTGAATAAAGTTAGCACCCATGGCTGTGATTCAGAAAATGATCCATTGATTTTCCATATTTCGCCATATTTCCCCTATTGTGGTGGCTTGTATCCATAGGGATGCTGTTGTCAGTTCCTTGTTGAATCCATCTTCTGAAAATTCAAGTAGCTGTAGAATGGAGGAGGGTGTGGTAGTAATGGATTTGGATTCACACCATCTAGTGAAGATGAACCAGTGTCTATTGTAGGTGTGGTTTGCGATTGTCCTCATGACTGTACCATTGTATTCACCACCTTGTGCAAAAGTCCTGCAACTAGCAGTCTGTCCCTCTAAGCAGCCATGCCATCAGCAAGAGGGTGTGTAGCACTGGATGTAGGAATAGTTATTGTGACAGGAGATATGGTATTGTCAGTAAAGGTATTTGTTCATCTATCAACATCTGTATTACTGATGCATGCCACATTTTTCCAGACCAGTCTGAAGCTACGAGGATCACTGTGCTCATGGATAACTGGATTTTTGGAATTACTTGTACCACTAAGGAGATTGTCAGAATGACTTTTGTCCTTTAGAATGCCATGGAATTGACAGGGAGTCAACTCCTGCTATTTCATGCTCTTTTCAACTCTAGAAAAATACTGTCACCTGCCTGTTTGTTCTTGTATCCATGAGGAATAGTGGAAAAGTTCCCTACCAAGTCTGAATCTTTCATAGTACTTTTCCATTGAGCTGCTACACCCCTGGGTTGAGTGTCTTCCAGCTGATCCAATCTGATTTTGTGTTTAATTCTCCTGCTAGGCGGATTGCTGATGGACTCACTAGGTGAACGTCTGCACATGTTAAGAGTCTGTTACCTCTCTGTCCATCTGTCTGCCCTTCAGTCCACCTTGTTTGTCTAAGTATGACATTGTTACTTTATTGTCAGTTTGTATCCTGTTCTGATATGACGTCCATGGACCGTCTGGTAGAGGCGTGTGATTGCTAGCTTGACTGCTCTGGTTTCCAGTACATTGACTGATAATTTTGATTCCGCTGTTGACCACTTTCCTGGCACTACTCCAAATTCATGATTGCACGTCAGCCTTCTAGGCTTGCATCCATGTCAATTTTTTAACTCAACTTTAGTCAGAGTAAAAGAAACATACATCATATTATCCACATAGAAATGACCATGTTACATTGTCAAGTCACAATACATTATCATCTTGTCTGCTTTACTTTTAACCCATAAATGTTTATCTGTCTAGGGTTGCATCCTTTTGAAGGCTGTTGTCGCCTGCCCACTACTGAATCTATTGTTTTATAGAATGGGAAGTGACCTTTGCTTTGATAATTTTTCAAAGCATGGCCCCAGCTGTCGAGGAGAAATCTTTGTTGTGTTTCACAGTGTGGTCATGCACAGCTGTGGAGGTCTATGCAGGAGGCCACGAGCCCTAGTAGCTGCATCAGATCCCAGACTGTAGAGAGTTTTCAGGTCTGGATTAGACTGCAATGTCATTTTATACTGAGGATGCAGTCATTTGAGGGTCACATTACTATTTGTGTTCTATTGAACATGGTTCCTAGGTGTTCATGAGTTGATGAGGGATTATACATAGACACTGTAGGCAGATAAAGGCCTATGTCCCATCCAGTCTTCCCAGTTGAGCTTGTAAGTTCACTTTATGTTTTCCTAGAAGACTGTTGCCCTTTACCCCTGACCTTCAGAATTGCCTTATGTCTATCCCATGCATTTTTAAATCCTGTGATTGTTTCAGCCTCCACCACTTCCTGTGGCAGGATGTTCCACTTGTTCACCACCTGTTCTGTGAAGAAATTCTTCCTCACATTTCCTCTGAATCACCCTCCCTCCAACTTCATCCCATGCCCTCCTATCCTGGAACATATTTTTCTCTGGAAAATACTGTATTCCTGTACCCTGTTCCTCCCTGTAAGGTACTAATATGTCTCTATCATATCCCCTCTCTCCCTCCTCCAGGGAGTACATATCCAAGTCCTTCAACCTGTCCACATAGGACTTGTGATGCAATCCCTGTACCATATTTGTTGCCCTCCTCTGAACCTCCTCTACCCTGTCTATGTCCATACATAGGTAAGGTCTCCAGAACTGCACATTGTACTCCAGGTTGGGCCTCATTAGTGTCTTGTATAGAGGAATTATGACCTCCCTTTTATTGCTAGTGATGCCCCTGCCTATACATCCCAGCATTCTATTTCCTTTACCTGCTGCCTTGTCACACACTGTTTCCCTACCTTGAGGTCATCAGAGATGATAACCCCAAGGTCCCTTTCCTGCTTGGTGCATGCCATATCCTCACCCCCAAACTGATTTGTTGTTTCAGGGTTTTTGTGCCCCATATGCATTATCTTGCACTTCTGTGCATTATATTTCAGCTGCCAAACCCTTGACCATTCTTCAAGTTTCTGCAGATCCCTCCTCATTCTGTCTACACCCTCTGGTGTTTCCACTCTGTTACAGAGCTGTGTGTAATCAGCAAACAGGTAAATTCTGCCTTCCAGGTTCTGCACAATGTCACTGATGAAGATGTTGAATAGGACCAGTCCCAGCACTGATCCCTGTGGCCCCCCTCTGGTCAACTCCTTCCCCTGTGGAGTAACAGCCATTTACCACCACCCTCTGTGTTCTGCTGCCCAGCCAGTTACCTACCCACTGCACTACTGTCCTGACCACTCCCATATTCCCCAGTTTGTTTAATAGCCATCTATGGGGCACAGTGTCTAAGGCCTTGCTGAAGTCCAGATAGGTCACGTCCACTGCCTTCCCATGATCCACCTCCCTTTCAGCCAGTCAAAAAATTCAATATGGCTGGTCTGACATGACCTCCGCCTGGTGAAACCATGCTGTCTTGGATCCTGTAATCAATTGGCAACTAGATGTTCTGCCAATCTCTCCTTCAGTAGTGCTTCCATGATCTTCCCCACTACCGAGGTTATGCTGACTAGTCTGTAATTCCCTACTTTCTCTTTGTTACCACTTTTGTATAAGGGACTACATCTGCTGTCCTCCAGTCTTTGGGTACCTCTCCTGTTTCCAGTGATCAGCTAAACCAGTTGCCATAGGTTCAGCCACCACCTCTCTTAGTTCCTTTAGGACCCTGGGGTGCACCCATCTGGCCCCATTGCTTTATCAACTCTTATTCCTTTCAGTTCCTTCATGACCTTTTCCCATAGAAAGGGGATGGTGTCCATTTCTGCACCATTCCCACCCCTTGTACTCCCTTCAGGCCCATTACCTTCCTCTTTCTCATTAAAGACTGAGCAAAAATACTTGTTCAGTATGTCAGATTTACTGTTGTCATCCTTCATGCAGCCCCATCCTTCCCCTTCAGTCTCACAGTCTGTCCCTTTGCATTTCTTTTTTCACTTATGTACCTGTAAAAGGTTTTGTCCCCCTCTACTCACTGATTAAGCGATGTGCTCTTCTGTCTGAGCTTTGTCTTCCCTTACTGACCTGATTGAGGTTGCTCTTGGTTCGGTTTACAATCCAATTGTGTTGGGAGAGCATTTCCTTTCTTCTTTGTTACCTTTTAATGATAACTCCCAGGATCTGTCCCTTATCAGCCAACTGTCCAGGTATAGGATGACATGTATTCCTTTATCTGTAGGTTTGCTGCCAGAATGTTCATGACCTTTGTGAAGACCCTTAGGACTGAATCAAGACTGAAGGGAAGGCATTTGTACTGGAAACTGAGGTTTTGAATGCAAAATCTTAAGAACTTGTGGTGCATGGCATGAATGGGATACTAGAGATAAGCATCTCCCAGATCTATGGATGTTAAGAAATCTCCTGTCCTGATGGTTGCTGTTGAGGTTCAAAACATCTCCATTTTGAACTTAATGTAACAGACAAACTGATTTATGAACGCTGAGTCCAGTATGGGACATAGGTTCCTAGTCTTCTTTGGTACCAAAAAGAAGACTGATTAAGCTCCTGCTTGTTGCTAATGATGTGTCATAGGTGGCATGACGCCATCTTGTAGAAGATTGTTCAGTAGTGATCTCACCTGGGGCAGAGGTGATCTGGTCAGAGAAACATATGACTAATGAATCCTCAATTTCTAGGCAATTGATTGAATTCAGTGGTGCATGCCTTTGAATCACCTTCAGTACCTATTTGTCTTTTACTGTTCCAGCACAGGTTCCAGTGAAAAAGTGAAGTCTCCCCTTTATTACGTGACCTGAGTCCTGATCCCTCATGATTTCATTCTGGGATTCTGTGTTGCCATTATTGGGCAGGAATCCACCATTCTTTTGTTTTGCCACTCCAGTTTCTGTTGTTTGCAAAACTTCCTCTGTGATTGAAAAGGTTGGATTCAACATAGCCCACACTGTGGAGCAATACAAAATATATGCCAACTGACAGACTCACAAAATTGCAGCTGACAGGAAGGGAAACTCAAAATGGCATCAACCAACCAAAACCAGTTTCAAAGCACAAAAACACAGGCCCTGCAACATGACTGTCAAGAGTAGAGTGGCAGCACAAGATGCTGAGGCACTGTAAAAGGCCTCCACAGAGAAACTCATGGGTCTTAAGATGGCAGCCAAGATCTGGAGCCTTTAAGATCTCAGTTCTAGGACAAGTAGCAGAGACTCAAGAACACTGCTTCACTAAAGATGACTTCTGAGACTGGACATTCTTGTGGGAATGTAGCACCATTAATCTTAACAAGACCAAAACCTTTCACCCCACAAGCTGAGTCCAAAATACACAAACTGAGCCAAAACAAAATACAGAAGTACAAATGCAACCACAGGGAGAAAGAGCACACATAGGGACTGCCTGTCTTTCAAACAAGACTACCACTGCAATCCACGAAGAACAGGCATGTAGTATCTAGCTTATAGCATACTTCTTCAGCATCACCCTTTGGCATCAGCTAGCTGAGTAGCCAACCCAAAACAAAAGTGCAAGTAAATATAAAACACTCAAAAGTGCAACTGGCAATATGTTATAAGCTTGGGAGGCAAAACTCCTGAATGGAGCACACTAAATCGTTAACTTGTGAGAATTAGCCAAGGAGCCCCTGTGCTGCAGGTTGAAGTGCAGCCACTCAGGACTCACACCCCTTATTATTATATAATTATTAATTTATTACAACACTAATGGATCCAATATACATAGAGAATATTTTCAAAAATAAAAGTTAACTCAATGTTATGGTTACATTCACCATCAATATTAGAAGAGAGTAATATATTGTAAATAAAGTCCACTATATGGGAGATGGGTCCAAGATGTTAATAAGGAACAATTTGTATGTAAATTATAAGAATAAAAATATGATAGCAACTATAGCTTAGAAATATTAAAGACTATAACAGGGTTAGCCACAAGCTTATAGTGACCATTGTTTTGTGATCATAGTTTTCTTATGTGTTCTTGCTCTCTAGTTATCAAGACCTTGGAATTAATAGTTATTATAGTGGCACCAAAGTGATGCTATAGTTAGGGCTGCATGGCCACTTCTATGTTAAACCTCAAAGTTTGCACTTTAATAACATTGGAACCGTTAGTCCAATTTGCCTGAAATTTGGAATGCTGACTCACCCACCATAGCTCTCTGGATCTGGAAAAGTTCATTCTGGTTGAATGTATTATTGTGGAACTGTGGGGCACTCAAAAAGTGAAAAATCACCCTTTTAGCAAATTCTTTGCTAAACCATAATGGACTGAAGAATGTATTTCAGTAGGTTCAGATTTGTTGGTCTACATGTATCCTGGGTTGAACTGGTGCCTTTTGAAGATTTGGTGGAAAAATATTGTTCTGTTCAAAAGTTATTCCATTTTTTCATGTCCCATTATAGCCAATCGAAAAATTTATACAGTATGTGCAGCTCGAAAATTTTCACAATCATACAGTATTTTTAGTTACTGAGTTGCCAGAAATTGTTTTCATGCTGCTGCCATCTTGTTATCAGTTAGTGAGAAAGAAAAACTGTAATTCAAAAACTAGTGCACTTTGGTAAACACCAACAGCTGTGTTTGCCTAACCGTGCCCTGAGGAACATAACCCTAGCATTCATTTTTCACCAGCTGGTCTGGAAATATGTTTTTCAAATTTTTTTCACCATTTTGTCTTTTTTTTCACCATTTTTGAGCTGACAGAAATTGTTTTCGTGCTGCCGCCATCTTGTTATCAGTTAGTAAAAGAGAAAAATCATAATTCAAAAAATAGTGCACTTTGGTAAACACCAACAGTTGTGTTTACCTAATCGGGCCTTGAGGAACATGACCCTGGCATTAGTTTTTCACCAGCTGGTCTGGAAATGTGTTTTTCAAATCTTTTTCACCATGTTGCCATTTTTTGTTCATAGCAATATTATATATTACCATGAAAATAATCGTGATCATAAGAAACATAACCACGGCATTATTTTTTGTGTTCATGGTCACATTCTCATTATAGAGATAGGAGTGCTGCGATAACATTTAAAATAATCACAGCAACACTGCACAAACACATTTTTAAATGTGTTGTTTTCTTTGTTACTTCATTGTGGCAAGGTAGATTGGCTATTGGCCTGAAATTTTCAGGGTGGCAAGCCCTAGTCCCACAGATGTGCCTTTTGGTGGTTTGGGATAAAAACATTGAACAGGCCCATAGATACAGCATTCTAAAGTTGAGTAATTTCCCCATAGGATAGCACTGCAGAGCCTGTGATGCCTTTTGATGCCCATATCTCGAAAATGGTTTGAGATACGGATTTTTTGTCACAAAAATTCTTAATCCCCTATAGGGGGGCTAAGTACAGAAGAAGGTTGGAAAGTCATGAATACCATGAAGTTTGATTTTTTTTACCTTGTACAGTTACTGAGATATTTGGAAATTAGTATTCCAGTTGCTCATTTTCATGTCCGTGGGACACTATTACGCACACAGAGTGAGCATTCCCACTGCTTTTCAGTGCCCATATCTCATAAATGATGCAAGATATAGGTTCGGTTGATTTATGCTGCATGGAGGGCTCACTGTCATGATTACAGACACAACTGAATATTTTTTCTAACTGCTATGGTTTCTGAGATATGGGCAAATTAGTGTTACAAGGGTTCCTTGCCCGACTGGGCTGCTGTATGGCTCTGTAGCTAGGTGTAAGTGGGAGTACAGGACCTGAAAGGCTCATGCTCCCACAGACACATATCATTATGCACAAATGGGCAGCTTACTGGGAGCACAGGGCCACCAGCAACACATACCATTTACTATTTATATTAAACTTTTTCAAAATGAAAGAAATTCTTTACAAAATATTTAATTAATGCATCAGATAGGGTTGTTTCCATAGTGACAAAAGTGTGGAAATTCCACATTAGGGTTACCACCCCACCACTACACTCCCATCCTCCATAGACCAATAGACATTGGGGTGTGCCATGGGGTCATCAGTCCTAACTCTCTCCCCATTCTCCTATACTGTAGCATGTCAGGTTGCTTACATATAGAATAGGGTGAGAGCTGGGGCTGATGACCCCTTGGTACACCACTATGTCTGTTGGTGTGTGGAGGATGGGAGTGTGGTGGGGGTGGTAACCCTAATGTGGAATTTCCACACTTTTGTCACTGTGGAAACAACCCTAACTGATGCATTAACAAAGCTTTTTGCAAAGAATGTAATATTTCACTTGTCTAACTTTATTATTGGATTTTATTTAGTCCTGAGTATAATCTTTCAAGGATGGCATATCTTTTTGTGTGTAGTTTTCTTTCTTTTTTCTTTTTCCATTTTTTCTGCATAATATAAGTTTTCAAGTGATCAGGGTCAAAGAATAGTCTTTTTCTTCCCCAGCTGCAATAATACATTTAGCCAGGTACAAAACTGTCATAGTGGCACCAGTTTCTTTTACCTCTTCCGTGTATTGTAAAATTATTTCCTTCTATTAAGTGTTGTAGGAGCAATATCAGGAAAAATATGACACACAATTTCTTTATAGTGAAGTGCACCCATTTTTCTTGCTGAATTTAATACAAGGTCACGATCGGTATCAAATGCCAGTGAAAAAATTATGGTACTCTTGGGGCCAGAAACATACTTGAATACATTGCTATGGTCTGAGCTTGGATAAAAACAGCAGCAGAATCAGTGGAAAGAAGACTGAAACTAATATCTTGAGCATCAGATTTCTATTGTAGCCTGTCAGACAATGGCCGCATGGGAGTCCAAAAAGCTCTTGTAATGAACAGTAGATTGGAGTCAGGTGGTTTCAACACAGAAATGAAAAGGTCTTTCAAAAGATCTCTTAAAGAGTTAAATGCCTTATTGTTGGAGTTAGGGACCCCTACTAATCTTAGGTTTTCATACCACATGGCATTCTCCATTGCCTCAGTCTTACTCTGAAGAGCGATAATTGCTCTAAGATTGGTTGTGCCCAAAGCTTCATTTGTTAGAGTTTTTATTGAACATTGATCATATCATTTTATAAAGATTTTTGAGTTTCCTGGAGGTTTGTCATTTCAGATTTGATCTCTTTGAAGGCTCTGTCGAACCTGTCAGTCCTAGTACTCAATAAATCAAGCTTCTTATCGATCGCTGCCAAAAAGGTGAATAGCCCAGAAAAGGATGCAGATGCTTCCTTTAAGTTTTTAAAATCCACTTTGGCAAGCAATGAGGATGTCGGAAAACTCACAGGTCCCAAGCCTTCTTGCTCCAGGATAGGACACAGCATGGCATGTTCTGAACAGCTCATTGCAGCCTCTCTATAGCCACTCACATGGATTTCACAACAGAAGTTTTGTTTTGAACAGACATCACGGTGCGGAAGCTTGAATATGATTGGAGATAGCAGGATGTTCTATGAAGCTCAATTTTGCTGACTCAGCACCTGCAGCCATCAACTGAGGTAAGGCATTTAACAAAGAAGATTCCTTTAAATGGTCCGGCAAACCAGAACAGGAAGAATTAATTTCCTTAGTTATCTCCAGGGCAGTGTAACTCTGTGCTACCTCCGAGCCCATAACACCAAGCAACAAAGCCTCCCCATGATCAGAAGTGCTGGTTACAAAGCGGTCTAATGGTCCTGTATGTGCCAGCATATCTATGTCAGAGGAAGAGGAATCCTTCTTCCTCTTCAGTTGGTCAGCTTCTAAAAGTTATTTAGTTTTGTTTTGTTTTTTTTAATACATGATGGTACCATTTTCTTCATGTTTAAGAAGCAAAGAAAAGAAGTTTCCTGTAGTCGACATTGAAAAGCTCTTTAGCATGGCTTCTCCCCCATCGCCATCCATGCCCAGTTTTCTTAAATAGTACATCTATCCTGTTTTATCATTCCTACATAGGGCTGCAAGATATTGGCAGCATATGTCATATGAACATATGAAGAAAACAGCAGAAGAAGGCAATTTGGTCTATCAAGTCTGTATGTATTGCAGGGTCCACAGCTTGAGCCCATGTCCCTGCCTCCCTCCCCCACTCCTCCAATCCTCTCTACCCATAATCCTTACCTTTCCCCTGTGCCTAACCCAGCCTCTCTTAAAGCTGCCCACTGCCTTCAATGAGATGACCTCTTCTGTCAGCACATTCCAAGAGTCCACCACCCTCTCTGTGAAGAAGTGCTTCCTGACTTCCTTCCTAAACCTCCCACCTTCCAGCTTAAGACTGTGCCTCCTCATGTTATGGTTGCCACTCAGCTTAAAGAGACTCCCCTTATTAACCTTATTTATTCCTTTCAAGTACTTGAAGGTCCCAATCATGTCCGGTCTCTCTCTTTCTCTCTCTCCTAGCTTTCAGTAAGTACTTGTTTAGTGCCCGCAATCTCTCCTCCTATGCCTTACCCTGCTGACCTGCTATCATTTTTGTAGCCCTCCTGTGGATCTTCTCCAGAAGGTTAATGTCCTTTTTGGGGTGTGGGCACCAGTACTGAACTCCATACTCTAGATGCACATTTACCAGTGACCTATAAAAGGGCAGTTTAACCTCCTCTCTCCTACTACTGATCCCCTTAGATATGCATCGCAGCATCTTGTTTGCCTTAACTGCTGCTTTCTTGCACTGCGTGGAGTGCTTCAGGTCACTAATGATCATTACTCCCAGGTCCTATTCCTCCATTAATGCAGATACTGGACTCACCCAGGTAGTACTCTGTCCTGTTATTCTTGGCTCCAGTATGCATAACTTTGCATTTCTCACCACTGAAGCCAAGCTGCCAGATCTTGGATCACTTCCACAGCTTTTCCAGATCTTTCTGCAGGTCTTGTATCCATTCAGCTATGTCCAATCTCCCACAGAACTTGGTATCATACATGAATAGGTACATTTTGCATTTAATGCCATCTCCAGTGTCATTGATAAAAATATTGAACAACACTGGCCCCAGCTCTGAGACCTGTGGGACACCACTAGTTACCTCTTTAGTGTCAGATAACTTTCCCCCCACAACCACCCTCTCAGTTCTGTCCCTCAACCAGTTTTCAACCCATCTGGCCATCTTTTCCTCAACCCCAAGATTCACCAACTTCCTGCTCAACCTTTTGTAGGGCACAGAGTCAAGGTCCTTGCTGAAATCAAGATAGAGGATGTCTACCACTTGGCCCCTGTCTACTGTCTTAGTTACACTGTCAAAGAATTCAATCAGATTTGTTTGACATGATTCCCCTTCCATGAACCCATGCTGCCTCACATCCTGAAGTCCTAGCACCTCTAGATATTCCTCAACCTTTCCTTTAGTATGGTCTCCATGAGCATGCCCACAATGGAGGTCAGACCGACTGGTCTGTAATTCCCTGGGTCATCCTTTGGAACTCTTTTGTGGATGGGCACTACATCTGCTATTCTCCAGTCCTGTGGTACCACTCCTGACTCTAGTGAACTATTAAATAGTTCTGCCAGTCACCCTTCCAGCCCCTCGGCCAGTTCCTTTAGTACCCTTGGATGTACTCTGTCCGGGCCTGGTGATTTGTCCTTCTTCAATGGCAGCAGTCCCTCTCTCACTCTTCCTTTCTATCACTACATCTGTGTTCCCTGCCCTCGCCTCTCTTTTCCTCCATTTTCTTGTCAGTTTTGGAAGCAGTATGCTGTTCAGAATGGACAGTCTAAAGTCCAAGGTAAAGGTGGCAGTTCAGTCTATATAGGAGGCCCAGTTTCTGGTGGATTGTTCTAGTAGTCTGGTACACCTGTGTCATGAAGGTGAAGCCTTGATCAAGCAGCAGGGCAAGATATTTGATCATATCCACAACTTCAGTTTTATAACCAGGGGAGGGTGTGAGTGAAAGCAGATGACTTCTAGTACAGCCTATTTGTGTGGATCCAGATAACACTTTCTTTGTCTTTTTGATGTTTATTGCCAGTTTATTTGATATGATCCAATTCTCTACTGTTTCAAAGTCCCTTTGGAATTGGGTATACAGCTCTGGAATGTTATGAGAGCTCTTGTAAAGTACATCATCTGCATACAATGATGACTGCTACCACAGTTGTTGCACAGGTCATTGATGAATAATGGAAACAAAAGTGGGCCTAGTATTGAGCCCTGGGGTACACCATCTGAAACTGGCAGTTGTGAAAATATGACATGCCTCCATTTGACCATTTGGGTTCTTTGAGACAGATAGTGGGTAAACCAGATGAGTGAGTGGAATCAAGGCCAAATTGTTTTAGTTTCCCAATGAGAAGCTCAAGAGACTGAAGTCGAAGGCCTTGGTGAGGTCTATGACTATGGACCCTGAGGGGATGCCATTATTGAGTGCCTGAAGTATATTAGTAGTAAAATTACCTAGTGCAGTATTGATGCCATGGTTGCATCTAAAACTGTGTGGCTGATTATACAGCATTCTTTCCTGGATCTTTGCAAGGTAACATAGGTGTGAAATAGGCCTTTAATTGTCTTGATTCCATGAAGATGTCTTTGTGAATAGGGACTACAACTGCTTATTTCCACTTTCAGGGATCTAACCATCTGTGAATAACTTGTTAAACAGCAAGGTAAGTGGGGGTCACTATGGCCAGGGCAGCTGCCCTCAGTAGCCTAGGTTCCAATTTGTCAGGGCCTGCTGAGCTACTAGGTTTTATTTTCTTGAGCGGGGCCAGTACCTTTTTTCTTGTTACTAATCTGAGATGAAATTTAGGGGAAGGGGCCAGATCCAGAGGGACTGGGGGCAGGGGAAGGGGGAGCAGAGGACCCATTTTAAATGTATCAATGTCGGTAAAGTTTTGGTTAAATATATTGGCTGCAGGCTGAGGGTCACTTATGGCCTGGCCATTGATTTTGATTGGTCCATTAGAGAAGTGGGGTCCTTCTCTGAGCAGAATATTAATTTGAGCCCAGAACTGTTTTGGGCTAGTGAGGTTATTATGTTGCAGTCCTCTGGCATAATTTAGTTTTGCTGCCATTGAGCTCTTTTTCCATTAGTTGTGCAGTTCACTGTATTTGAGTCAGTCAGCAAGGTATACAGATTTCTTGTAAATACCCCAAGCCCTATCGTGTTTTGTCATGAGTTGTTTTAATTGGGGAGTAATCCATTTTTTAACACTTGCCTTTGACTCTGAGCTTCCTTGGGGGGTGCACGTTTGTTGGTGGCAGATAAGAAGTAATTAGTGAAGTTCCTAAAGGCATTGTCTATGTTAGGAAGCTCAAGGATGGGGCTCCAATCTATATTAGCAAGGGAAGCCTCAAACGTTTCTAATGAGAAGTTTGAGAAGTCTCTTGCTACAAATGTTCTGGGTGGGACCTTTGGATGAGCAGTTCCTCCACGTACAGAAGACTGGGAAATGGTCACTTAGGGCATCAGAGAATATATCAGCAGCATACATTCTGTCAGTGTCAGATGCTAGTACCCAGTCAAGCAGCAAAGTGATTTCCTGTCTTGCCATTGTGCCTCATGGGTACATTGATGACTTGGGTTAAATGTGAGTCTAATAACTGAGCTTTGAACACTGTCTCAGAGTCCAGAGACAAGTTGAGATTGAAATCTCCTAGTATAGCTGTCTCTGAGGGAGCATGTTCAGCAAGCATCTTTGTGAGAGTATCCTGAGCAGAAGCAGCTGCTCTATGTGGATGTATGCACAGCCGCATGGAAGGATTTAGCATTACCTAGAATAAGTTTAAAGAACAGTGCTTCACTGTTGTCACTATCCAGTGGGGAAGAGCAGCTATTGAGGCATATAGATCATCTCTAGTATAGATTAGGACCCCCTTTTTCCCCACTCAATCTTTCCTGAAGACTTCAAACCCATGGAGCTCTATCTCATGCATCAGTTTATATGTTTTCAGCCAGGTTTTGGAAACAGCAAGGAGATCAGACTTGTAGAAGTCAGTCACATTGCAGTTCACTCATCTTAGGGTGCAGGCTTCATATATTCATGTTGACCATTTTAACCCCTTGAACACATCCAGTTGGGGTCAGCGGGCAGCTGATTTTATAATTAAATGAGGGTGAATCGGGGTTGGATTGCACATCACCAGAAAGTGGTATTAACAAGCAAGATAATATTTTATGAGCTCTGGATAATTTTCCAGAGACACGTTCTCCTGTTTTGACATTAGAGGCTGAGAAGATTAGGTAACTGATCACTTTCTGGGACAGTCTGTGCAGTATGGCCAGAGATGTGTCATACATCATGGGGAAGGTGGGTAAAAATAGTGGAGGAGTGTTATCAGCCAAGTACACAAGGGGTTCATGGGCAGCTATGCTGTAGAGCAAATTATCTATCTATTGGGACAGAAGAATGTATAACAGGGCTGTGCCTATATCCATTAGAGTCATGGCCAGCAGTAGAACAGAAATATAATACTAATTTGAGCAATAGTGAGGGAGGCAAAAGAGGTCATGTGCCTAAAGGAAAGGGGTAGAGGAGTACCCAAAAAGTTAGATCAAATCAAATTGAATCACATTTATTTGTAAAAAGCCCATTTCCAAGCTTGTCCAATGCTCTTGTACAATAATTTTGAAACAAAGACACTACAATATTAATTAAAACCATAATCAAATATCAAACTTAAAAATACTTAAAATGTATAATTTCTAGTAACTTCTATTAACCAATTTAAAACCCTAACAGCAATCAAAAAAGGCCATGCTGAACAAATAAGTTTTCAGAGCACTCTTAAAGCTATCGACGGTCAGGCAATCAGTCAGCCGACGACATAGAGAGTTCCACAGGGTAGGGGCCACAAAAGCAAAAGAATGGGACCCAGATGTTTTAAGTTGAACCCTGGGAACTTCAAGCAATCCTTCATCAGAGGAGCGGAGGATAGGGAGGGGGCAATAGGGACAGATGAGATCTTGCAGGTAATGAGGTCCCTGCTCATGTATGGCTTTGTAGATAGGGTGGTACCCAGTAAGTTAGTTTTTGGGTCAGAGATAGCCTTCACCACAAGAATTGTAGGAGATGCAGATTTGAGGCAATAAAGGAAATGCACCTTGCAAAAAGTAACCAGGCTGAGTTAGCACTATAGTGACTAAGTCTTCTAGTTGGCTGGCACTGTGTTGAAGGTTCAAAGAAAAACTAGGCAAACACACACAGTTTTCTTAAAGTAGGATAACAAATTCAGAGATATATGTATGGACAAGGTAGTTATACCATGTAGAACCTTGTTTAATTACATCAAGATGAAAATGGAGTCACATAAATGGCACAATTAGTTAATAACAACTCAGGTTCCCCAGAGCAAACATGAAAAACTGTAAGTAGTTCTGGTGAAATTCCCTAACCATAGCCCCGAATTCAAACTTACAACGCTACCTATGAAGCTTACCAACTTAGCATTGATGGTACAGTGGCAGTAATTAGCACAGTGAACCACACTATTCAGCTCCAGTGTGCATTGAACATATGTAAAACAGCAGCAGTGTTCCACTGTTTAGAAGTAACCACCCTTTGGCTTACTCACCCTCAACTTCCAACTTCACAATGTAGGGTTCACCAACATGATCAGCAGCATATGTGACTCAAAGTTTGTGGCCATTCAATAGATGGGTGAGTAGGGGTGTGAGAGTGAGACAAAAATCCACTGGCTGGCAGCCCTGAGATGGATGAAAGTAGACGTCCTGACATAGGAGATAGCATCAAAAGCAATCAGTGACTACCCCGACCCACGGTGCTTCTCCTTTCAGTAACAGCAAGAATAAGGCAGCAGTCTAAGTCTGGCTTTTTTAGGCTGCCTGGAAATTCAAACTGGGTGCCTTTTTTGTTGTAGCTCCCTGATTGGTGGAGCCAGAGGTCTTTGTTGGGCTGCAATCTGTGGCAAACAAACCCCTCCAGTGTTGTGGCTGGTGGCAAGAGACAGTCGAAAGTAGATGTCCAGATGCAGGTCCAGCGTAGCAAAAAACTTCCCTCCGTCCCCAGGTGCTTCTTCCCTTTGGTGGCAGCAACAATGTTTTTGATTCTTATTTAGATGGACTTCATTCTTAGTTGTTTTAAATAAGACCCAAAATGTATCTCTAATTCTCATCACATTTAACAGATCACTAGATAGCCAATTGGTACTAGTTCTCTGATTCCCTGCTTTTTAATGGGTGCCTGCTTATTATGGAAAAAATAGATTAATAAGCGAAATAATCAAATATCTCTTCAGCAGTGTTCACTCTATATAAGTGGTGCAATCAATTTACTTTCCTCTATATCTGATAAAAAAATTCTTTATTAAGCTTCACAAAACTAAAGAACTTATCACTCTGGGATCTATTCTAATTGGCTTGGCCCATCAAAAATACAGATTGGACAGTGGTCACAGATATTATCCGCTAATGTGTCTGAATTTATATGATCTGGTCAGTTTGCCAGACAATAATCCAGTAATATATGGTGCTTGTTTTTTAAATAACATCTAATCAGGCTGTCAATTAGCTGCATAAAATTAACTTTACCAATAATAACTTCTAATGTATTCCTTTTTGTGGTGTACCAATTTAGAATAGTGTCATCCATCACTGTAGATTCCATAAGGTTACAGGACAGTGACAGAGTTCACAAAATCATGTAAACCAGTGAAACCATGTTAAGAAGGAATGTATAAGAAATAAAGATTCAGTTTCATAGCATCATCAATCGTTAACACAAAAACACCCACTCAGGTGAGACTGTGACCAGTAGATTCATTCCAATCCCAATGTTGAGATGTTCCTTTCTCTGTTCTGTTTTCCTAACAAGCTATTACATAGGTAGCTGAAATACATTATTAGATATTTGTATAGACCCAACCATTTATTTGTTTTTGTTTACCAGGTAAGCACACTAGACAACCAGATGCCTATTTTCAGGTGCGCCCATATCTCACTAAGCCCCATTGCATTAGGGGAATTATGCAGCAAGTTCATTGAAATGTTTGAGCTGTCTTCTAAAATTAAAATGCATTAACCGTAACCATTTTATGTTATGTAAATGATTAGTATGCCCTGGATTTAATTCAACATCTCCAGATAAAAGTAATCTGAAAATGTCAACAACAAGGTTAGAAATACAATTACAACAATTTAGATTAGATCATTTCATTGTAGTAGATTTAATAACTAGGAGCTAGAAATAGTAGAGTTGTTCTGTGAGTTCAGTTGCCTGATATAATGGCTGAATCAAATTAAGCAACATATTAGAGTATGAGAAATTCATCTTATTAAGGAAACTGGATTGATTGACTTACGGCAGTACACAATTACTGCCCAATATGGTTACAATAGAACCCCAAAAAAGAATAATAAATTATACAGATTAAAATTAAAATAACAAGGGCTTGTCTTTATTGAACCTGACACAGTACCATTGAGCAGCACAATTATGCACCATATTTTTTGGCTTAATAATAATTATCAGGCTCACTGCAAAAGCTTGAAAATACAGGTGGAGGATATACATAACATAAACAGAGTTTTACTTATGCACCCCCTTCCCCTCTAACTGAAATAACATGACACCCACACACTAGTAATATCCTTAGACACTGGAGAATTCTGTTAGAAGTACCTCCTCTATGGAGGTAAAGATATTTTCTATGCTCACTTCCATATTTGGCCACATTTCTCCTAGATCGTATGGATCATGAATTCAGGGGCTGGGAAGGAATATGTCTACACCTGGTGGAGCATTTTCTCAAAGATAGACAGATAATACCTTATTTGGAATTGCAACAAAAGTAGTCACAGCACTACAAGACAGGATCTGCTATTACAAGTGGCAGATTTTGTTAAAAAACTGATACCCTCAACATTAGAAAATTCTGCTGTTCCTCCAGTGGTTGCTGTATTGCAACTGGCCTCAGAGACTACTGCTCCCCTCTCGCATATGATTTCTTATAGCTATGATGCTTTACACTAGTTGCAAATGGCTTCAGTCAACTCTATTAGAGGAGCTTTGGAGGAAGATCTACAACATCCCATTGATGAATAGGAGTGGAAAGATATCTTAATTCATTACATTCGGTTACAGCATCCCATGGGTGGAAGGAATTTTCATGGACAGTGATGGTCCATTACTTTAGAGTCCCAGCTATGCAGCAAAAATACACTGCCGGGGTGATACGCCTTGTTGTAGAGGCTGCGGCCACTCTTCTGCCACACATGGATATATTTTTTGGGATTGTCAGCTGTTGAGGCCATTTCTGGTGACCTTAAAAATGGGACTATCAGAAATCTTTGGAACACCTATCCAGCTAAGGGTGGATGTTTTTCTAGTCTCATGATATGGAGGCTGTTTACATTCCAAGTCCACTAGAAAACTACTAAATATATGTCTAATGGCAGTGAAAAAAAAAACATTATGAAAAATTACACTCCATACCTCCCATGATTTGCCTCTCACAGGACCTATTAATAGGGATACATACAATGAAAAACTTACAGCACAGCTAAACCATCAGTCTGAAAAGTTTGAAATCTTATGGCAGTGATGGGTATTGTACATAATGAGTCATCGGCAGGATTTTGTCACCTGAGGATTGTGAGATGTGAGTGTTTATTAATTGGGGGGCATGCTCTGCAGGTCCTAGATCCATGTTTGTGACACAGGGGCTTCGGGTACAGAAAATGTGGACTTCTGAAGCCAGTTCAGATCTATCAGTACAGATTAATAGCTCTGACTTCATCATATGGGGGCAGGTTTATGTCTATTGGGAGGACCCCCTTATTGATATGGAGATGTAGTTCTTTACAAAGTACAAAGTTCATAAGACCTCTTCAGTCAAAAGTTATATTCCTTATCAATTTACCAGTGGACTCTGAACCTCATTATGCAGCAGTGAAATGTGTATAACTAATAATTGCATCCTACTTGCATCCTTACTGGTCGAACTTTCAATGTACCTTTAAGAATGCAGCCAATGTAGTTGTACTAGTGTTTGTTGTGTCATGTCTTATTTTATAGAAAACTTTTAATACATAAAAAAGGCAAAAAATAAAATGACAAAAACTCAAAATGTTCTACTTAGCCATTTTCAACATACCTCGTAAACTTCTGCCTCTTTGCCCTGGATACCCCTTGCACCCATCACTACGATCTTTCTCATTGCCCTATCTTTCCACTCTCTTACAAATAGACAACTCTCCCACTGTGCTAAATTCACATCCAAGCACTGGTTGGGTGAGCTCCCTTCCTACCTCACCTCCTTCTTTATAACACCCCCACCCTCCCATTTCCTTAGATCAATAGACTCCTGTACCCTGGTAGCCCCCCACAGATCCACCCAAACTGGCTAATCTAGTTACTCCCACCACCTCCAAAAATTAGGAATTCTGTCCCCCACCCGGATCTGGCACTCATCCTCTGCCTACGCCATCAGCTGTGCCCTCAATAACTACCTTGCATCTAGCTGCTCCTACCATGTCCCTCCCTAATTCCCTCCTCTAAGCCCTTGAAAACCCCTACCACCCTACCCTCACCTACATGTTGCCCTGTACGTATCCACCCCCCAAATATCTAGCCCTTTTTCCCCTAATTTACCCAAAGGAAACTGAATGCTCTCCATGGGTCCCCTCTCCTTACCCCCCAAGGGGCTTGCATCTCTCCTCTACTCCCTTCCCCCACCATCTTATAGAGGTCTCTCTGGGACACTGCCTTATCCCCTTCTCTCTGGTCCCCCAGTCCCCTTGCAGGGTTCCTCACAGCCTGAAGGGGTTGACAGGGGAATGACTCTTCTCCCCTCCCCAACCTCACCTCTCCATCGCCTTCCCCTTCCCCCCCTTTCTTTCATGTAAACACATGTTTCCTTACTAACCTGGCACTTATTATTGTTCAATCTTTTTACAAGGTATGCTCAAACTGTTGTAACACTGTTTGTAACACCTGCCTTACAACTGTATGTTAATGTTGATCTTGTAACTTGAATGTTTAATGTCTCATTCCAGTTGTACCCTTTCTCCCCAGGTCACACGGAAATGAGTGACTTGTTGTTCAGTGTGCCTTCCTGGTGAAACATTTCAATAAATAAATAAATAAATAAAAACTAGGTGGGTGAAATTTTTCAAATCCAGCCCAAATGGTGATTTCACAGACCCCCACAGAATCTCCTTTCAGGCAGGATTTGAAAATTTCACCTACAGGTTCATGAATAGGGGATCATAAAGACTGTTTTGAAAATTTGGGTCAAGTATTTTCAATATTTTGATGCAACATTTTCAAAATAGCCATTTTCACAAAACCTCATAAACATGACAAGTGCAATTTTTCAAATCATGCTAAAGCATATTTTCACACTTGTGGCACAAAAGAATAGTTACCTACATTAACAGTATATCTTTGAGAGTCTCCGTCACTGAGCTACTGTACATTATGGAACTATAAGCCATTGGCATTGGCAGTGGCCACCCTCTTCAACAGGCCTCATCAGCACCCATGTAATATCAGCAGTTCTCAGCATGCTTCAGTTCCCAGCTGGAGACAAGCTCAGAGGATTATCAGACTGGCACAGACTGAAGCAGCCAGGACTAAATCAGGCAGATAGGAGAGGATATGGAAACCTGAATATGGGCGTCATAGGGGTATCAGAGGAGAAACAGCTTGCAACAGCAGGAAATATAGCCCATAACCTGACAAGGGGTGGGAAGGTGGGAGGAAGCTATGGTTCAACGGAGAGATTCTCTCCATGGTCTACTATTATAGTACGTAACTATTCTATCTTGTTTGAGGATATCTCCTCCATTGAGCCACATCATGGAATGATACCCAAGAAGTACCAAGCACTGTGGAGAATGGTAGGACCAAATTATCCTTAGTAAGGAGGCCTTATAAAACACTGAGGTCAAAGCTACCACATCTACAAGGAACGATGGCCAGATAATAGTGGTTAGTGAATGTATGAACAGTACTTCATGTGGAAACTGCACATGCAGTGGTAATCACACAAAAGTTTACCAGTAGCATGGTATACCGAGCATTAAGCAAATGCGGTGGCCATTGAATAACATGCATACCACTATCACGCAATGACAAGCGGTGCATGATACCAGTAACCTTTGTGTGATTATCACTGTATGTCAGTAGCAAACACATTCTGAAAACAAGCCACTGAGTTAAATACCCCATAGGTGGAATGTGCATGAACAGGACCAGAAAGCAGCTTACCATGTTTCTTGTAGCAAAACATAATACAATTGGTCAGCCATTTTGATAGACCTTGTTCAGAAATTGGAGAGTTCCCCCATTCAAGAGGGAAAAGCAATAAAAAGTTGAGAGTATTTTTTTGCAGTCCTTTGTATGATCCAGGTACCAATGCAGCATCCTGTGGGCATCCAGCATATGTGAATGATGCTTCCCACTATCCATGGAAAAGGCAAAGTAAACAGGAAGATCTATTTTCTTATTTAGTGTACTTTCAGACACAAACTTTGGAAGAAAATGAGGAATAGCAAATAATGTGACCCTATTCTTTCAAAATATAATAAACAGAGGATCTGCAATCAGATCTTCTTACTCAGAGATGTGTCTAGTAGACATCATAGTCACTAGAAACAGTGTCTTCCAAGAGAGGAACCATAGCTCACAAGTAGCCAAAGTTTTGAAGGGAGGCACAGTGATGGTTTCTTAGACCAAATTAAGTCACACAGTGGAACTGGATCTCAGACCACAGGATGGAGAATGAGGGCAACCATTAGGAATCTACAGGGAATCTCCAGCTGGGCCACAGTGTTGCCCTCTGTCAGGTCACAAAAAGCCAATGCAGTGGCTATGTGGATCATTATAGAGGAATACCAGAGGCTTGAGTCCTTACAGGATAAGAGGTAGTCCAGCACTTTAGGAATTGGTTTTAGCCTCTGTCAGGGTATGAAAGACCAACAGTGCAGCCATGTAGACCTTTATGGAGGAATACTGTAGTCCTTAGTCTTTAAGGGATTAGAGGTAGTCCAGTGTTTCAGGATATGGACATGTTAAGGCATTAAGACCATGCCCAATATACCATACAGTAAAACATTTCTATTTTTGTGAATATGAGCAGTGAGTAGATGGTTTTCTCACCACCAGTAGAACGTCAGCTACTACTGGGGAAACCCTGAAGTGGGAGAACTCTGATTCCTCAGGATCCAGGCATAAAGGAGCAGGGACCAAAGATCCAGGGTACACCCAGAACACCATGCTGTTGGGTCAGAAGTTTAGTTCTCACAGTGGAAAGGACCAGAGGCTCTATTGCCAATTGTTTAAAAAGTGGAAACCAAATTTGTCTGGGCCAGTGAGGAGACACCAGAATCAGGGTGTCATACTCAGCCTGCAGCTTCTCCAGCACCCTCTGAATTAGAGGGAATGGGAGAAGCAAAGAGAAACATCCCTTTCCACTCCAAGAGAAAGGCAATGCATCTCACCAACAACCTCCATATCCAGGAGTGAGCAAGAAAAAATGCAGCAGGTTTGCATCATATGGAGATGCAAACAAGTCACTATCCAGATAACCCCATTTTTAAAAGAAGGTTGTCCACAATGGAGTCTGAGTTCCCATTCATGGCAGAAAGCACTGGATTGACTGAAGTGATCCACAAGTGGGTCTTGGTCCCAGAGAGAACACCTCTGATAATACCATATAATATTCACAAAATAACCAGACAGTAATCAAAACTGGAACAGTTTTTTTGAGGAGAGGTTATTACATTACAAGTCAAAACCAGATATATACAGTTGTAAAACTTTATTGTCTATGAAATCATCTTAGATCACCTTATCTGGATCATATATGGGTCCGGTGGGAGGAGCTGTGTGGTATCCAAATCTCTGTTCAACTATGAGAAACCCACTTGGACAAAGGGTGAAGGGCGAAAGCACCTCCATCCTGGTGCAAGTTTAACTAGAAAATATTAACTAGACCAGCAACAGTCACTAAACATTTTGAAACTTCAGTAAACATTTTGGAACCACTTTCTCTGCAAATTATTGTCACCAGTTTCGGATGTTGAATCCCACTTGCATATATTTTGGGCTGTGTCTCCTTCTTACTTATAAAAAGCTACTTTGGAGTTCCCATAAGTCCTTCTGGCCCAACTCACCCTACCAGCATCCCTTCCACTGATTATTGGTGTATTGTATGCCTCTCCCCTGCTTGGAAAAGACTCTCTGGTCTCCACCCTAACCAGACCTGACCTCAGAAGGAGAACTTGTACTACTAGGTGACTTCAACATAGACTGGCTTGCCCCCACCTCGAAGGTGCACACTGACAACATTCAGTCTCTTAACCTCACCCAGCTGCTCAAAGAACCCACTCACTACAACCTTCACTCCCAAAATCATCCCCTCCTCAACTGGATCCTCACTACCCACCCCACAGAATAACTGCTTCAAAGCATCCTAGCAAATGCACTAAGTGATCATTGCATCACAAACTGCATTAGAAAGACTCACATGCAAAAAGTACCCACAGAAAGACCAGCAACCATTCCCTCAACTGAGATCACTGCAGCACCACTGGTACCAGCAAAACCATGCAGCACAGTGGTTCCACTGGGTCTGGTGGTGGTTGTTGTTTGTTGTCTATCAATGACTATTGTGTACTAGTGTTGCTGTAACAACTGCCATTGATATACACCCACTGATTTGCTATTACTTTGTTTGACCTCCACTATAACTGTATTTCAATTGTTGGGGCACTGCATTTTGCTCAGGGAGTGTTATGCCTCACTGTCACGTAGGCAACATTTTTCCAGAACTGCAAAAAGCACTGGCTGAGAATAGCCTTTGAGGGGATATGCCATACTTACCAGTGACTTTTGTCCCCAGGAACTTCCACAGCTCACCTTTTTCCACAGTCCATAGTGTATTTTTCTGCAGCTGAAGCTGTTTTCTGTATAGCACTCAGAGCAATTTCCCCTTTTATTTCTGCAGCTATGGAATGTTTGGGGATGTAGAGAAGGTTTTGCACCTTCAGATTGTTTTGTGACTCCCCAACAAGATATTGGGACTATTTTTAACAAGGCAGCCTTTTTAAAGGAACTGTGTGGTACAATCTGTGTTATGGGACTTTTGAGGCATAAAACAAATGCATTATTCTTCCACCGTCACTTTGTAATTTGACATGATTTTCTTTCATTCTGTCTGCATTTAACCCAATAAATGTGCCTATCCTAAAATAATATGTGCTTAATGAACTAACGCTAAGAGACTAAGGCTAATATACTGTGTATCAACGTAAGCATATAAAGTTTATAAAAATTACTTGTCTCAGTGCTTATACTGAGCTTATAAAATCTAATAAGAGTTCAATCTATCTCAGTATGTGTTTGTAGGAATACACACGCTGAGTTCATAAAGTCTAACTAATAAAATAAAGAAAGCAATGTTGTTCTTATATAATCTAACTAAAACTGTGTGTCCCATTACTTATGTCTTGTGCTGAGCTCATAAACCTGTCACAGTACCTCGTAGGTGTACTGTGCATTATGAATCAAATGATATGTTCATGACCTTTGTGACCTCCTACACCATGATCTCTCAATTCTAACATCTGTGTCTTCAGTTCACAGTCTGAATTTGAAGAGTGAAGCTGTGTCTGCTGTCCAGACAGGATTACAGTGCTGGATCCCTGATGGGTAAGTAAGGGCTTGGTGGGAGTGCGGGTGATGTATTTTCAATGGCAGGGTCAGTTGGGGGTAAGGAATGGCTACAAAAGACATCAATGGACCACTTTATTTTTTACAGATAAAAAAAAGAGACAGCGACAATCCCCAATCGCAAAACTGGGGGATTGGGCACCCCCAATGTCACAGTTATGTGGGGGAAGACATCGATGCACCTTTTTTTTTGTAAGAAATGTCCAACAATCCCTGATCGTAACATTGGAGTACTGGGCACCGGGTGTGGGGGGTGGGATGGAGTGTGCTGGGGGAGAGGGTCAGGTGTGGGGAAGTTCTATAATATAAAAAATAGATATAAATGTATAATGCTGGCAGTCACAGTGGAACATAGCCCACTCCACTGTAACCAAGATGGCCACTGCATGCTACTGCACATGCATGACTGCTAGCGATGTGCAGTACAGTGCAGCAGCCATGTTCCACTGTGACTATCAGCACTGTGAAATAGTGCAGAGCTGTGGTCAGTACAGACAACATGGGTGGACTGCTTCACAGGCATGGAGGCAACTGTGATGCAATCTAACATCTTGTTTATTTGGAAGGAATGCAGAATACAGTTTCTAATTGATTGTAAAAGATCTTCAGGGCTCCTGCCATTGCATCCATAAAGACAGGTTGTCTCCACTAATTCCACAGGCTTTGCATGATTTTAAAAATGCATGTTTTCCATGAGGGTCAAAAATAACCTCAAAGGTGCAGTGTTCTTCTCTCTCATGCAGGAATAACATGTTTGCCAAGGAAGAAGACAAGGGGAAGGGGCTTCACAAAGACAGCCAAAATCCCACAGCTTGGGAAAAAGGCCTGCAACACTGTGAAAATGCTGGTGCAGGATATTCTGACAGAAAAATTCCACAGCGTCTGAGAGGTATGAAAAATGCAGGTGCGGAAATTCAGCTGCTGCAGAAATTCCAAGTGCTGAAAATCCCTAACTGCAGATCCGCATCTGTGGAAAAGACTTAGGAGGCTTAACAACAGGTGATCCATATTAGCTGGAGCAGCAGACTTTGACAGTCCTGCCATAGAGGTAGCTGAAAGTACCCACAGAGAGACCAGCAACCATTCCCTCAACTGAGATCACTGCAGCACCACTGGTACCAGCAAAACCATGCAGCACAGTGGTTCCACTGGGTCTGGTGGTGGTTGTTGTTTGTTGTCTTTCAATGACTATTGTGTACTAGTGTTGCTGTAACAACTGCCATTGATATACACCCACTGATTTGCTATTACTTGTGCCTGACCTTCACTATAATTGTATTTCAATTGTTGGGGCACTGCATTTTGCTCAGGGAGTGTTGTGTCTCACTGTCACATGTGCAACATTTTTTCCGCAACTGCAAAAAAACACTGGCTGAGAATAGACTTTAAAGGGATGTGCCATACTTATCAGTGACTTTTTTTTTTCTCAGGAACTTCCGCAGCTGCACCTTTTTCCACAGTCCATAGTGAATTTTTTCTGCAGCTGCGGATGTTTTCTGTATAGCACTCAGAGCAATTTCCCTTTTATTTCTGCAGCTCCAGAATGTTTGGGGATGTAGAGAAGGAAGGTTTTGCACCTTCAGATTGTTTTGTGACTCCCAACAAGATATTGGGACTATTTTTAACAAGGCAGCCTTTTAAAGGAACTGTGTGGTACAATCTGTGTTATGGGACTTTTGAGGCATAAAACAAATGCATTATTCTTCCACCGTCACTTTGTAATTTGACATGATTTTCTTTCATTCTGTCTGCATTTAATCCCATAAATGTGCCTATCCTAAAATAATATGTGCTTAATGAACTAATGCTAAGTCTAAGGCTAATATATATTTTAATGCAAGCATACAAAGTTTATAAAATTACTTGTCTCAGTGCTTATACTGAGCTTATAAAATCTAATAAGAGTTCAATCTATCTCAGTATGTGTTTGTAGGAATACACACGCTGAGTTCATAAAGTCTAACTAATAAAATAAAGAAAGCAATGTTGTTCTTATATAATCTAACTAAAACTGTGTGTCCCATTACTTATGTCTTGTGCTGAGCTCATAAACCTGTCACAGTACCTCGTAGGTGTACTGTGCATTATGAATCAAATGATATGTTCATGACCTTTGTGACCTCCTACACCATGATCTCTCAATTCTAACATCTGTGTCTTCAGTTCACAGTCTGACTTTGAAGAGTGAAGCTGTGTCTGCTGTCCAGACAGGATTACAGTGCTGGATCCCTGATGGGTAAGTAAGGGCTTGGTGGGAGTACGGGGTGATGTATTTTCAATGGCAGGGTCAGTTGGGGGTAAGGAATGGCTACAAAAGACATCAATGGACCACTTTATTTTTACAGATAAAAAAGAGACAGCGACAATCCCCAATCGCAAAACTGGGGATTAGGCACCCCAATGTCACAGTTATGTGGGGAAGACATCGATGCACCTTTTTTTTTGTAAAAATGTCCAACAATCCCTGATCGTTACACTGAGTACTGGGCACCCCAGTGTCATTTTAATGTTTCTGGGTGTGGTGAAGGGATGGAGGTGCTGAGGGGAGGGTCAGGTGTGGGAAGTTCTATAATATAAAAATAGATATAAATGTATAATGCTGGCAGTCACAGTGGAACATAGCCCACTCCACTGTAACCAAGATGGCCACTGCATGCTACTGCACATGCATGACTGCTAGCGCATGTGCAGTACAGTGCAGCAGCCATGTTCCACTGTGACTATCAGCACTGTGAAATAGTGCAGAGCTGTGGTCAGTACAGACAACATGGGTGGACTGCTTCACAGGCATGGAGGCAACTGTGATGCAATCTAACATCTTGTTTATTTGGAAGGAATGCAGAATACGTTTTCTAATTGATTGTAAAAGATCTTCAGGGCTCCGCTCATTGCATCCATAAAGACAGGTTGTCTCCACTAATTCCACAGGCTTTGCATGATTTTAAAAATGCATGTTTTCCATGAGGGTCAAAAATAACCTCAAAGGTGCAGTGTTCTTCTCTCTCATGCAGGAATAACATGTTTGCCAAGGAAGAAGACAAGAGGGGAAGGGGGCTTCACAAAGACAGCAAAAATCCCACAGCTTGGGAAAAAGGCCTGCAACACTGTGAAAATGCTGGTGCAGGATATTCTGACAGAAAAATTCCACTGCGGAGGGTATAAAAAATGCAGGTGCGGAAATTCAGCTGCTGCAGAAATTCATAGTGCTGAAAATCCCTAACTGCAGATCCGCATCTGTGGAAAAGACTTAGGAGGCTTAACAACAGGTGATCCATATTAGCTGGAGCAGCAGACTTTGACAGTCCTGCCATAGAGGTAGCTGAAAGGTACCACAGAGAGACAGCAACCATTCCCTCAACTGAGATCACTGCAGCACCACTGGTACCAGCAAAACCATGCAGCACAGTGGTTCCACTGGGTCTGGTGGTGGTTGTTGTTTGTTGTCTTTCAATGACTATTGTGTACTAGTGTTGCTGTAACAACTGCCATTGATATACACCCACTGATTTGCTATTACTTGTGCCTGACCTTCACTATAATTGTATTTCAATTGTTGGGGCACTGCATTTTGCTCAGGGAGTGTTGTGTCTCACTGTCACATGTGCAACATTTTTCACGTAACTGCAAAAAAACACTGGCTGAGAATAGACTTTAAAGGGATGTGCCATACTTATCAGTGACTTTTTTTTTTCTCAGGAACTTCCGAAGCTGCACCTTTTTCCACAGTCCATAGTGAATTTTTTCTGCAGCTGCGGATGTTTTCTGTATAGCACTCAGAGCAATTTCCCCTTTTATTTCTGCAGCTCCAGAATGTTTGGGGATGTAGAGAAGGTTTTGCACCTTCAGATTGTTTTGTGAATCCCCAACAAGATATCGAGACTATTTTTAACAAGGCAGCCTTTTTAAGGGAACTGCGTGGTACAATCTGTGTTATGGGACTTTTGAGGCACAAAACAAATGCATTATTCTTCCACCATCACTTTGTAATTTGACATGATTTTCTTTCATTCTGTCTGTATTTAATCCCATAAATGTGCCTATCCTAAAATAATATGTGCTTAATGAACTAATGCTAAGTCTAAGGCTAATATATTTTAATGCAAGCATACAAAGTTTATAAAAATTACTTGTCTCAGTGCTTATACTGAGCTTATAAAATCTAATAAGAGTTCAAACTGTCTCAGTATGTGTTTGTAGGAATACACACGCTTGAGCTCATGAAGTGTAACTAATAAAATAAAGAAAGCAATGTTATTCTTATATAATCTAACTAAAACTGTCTGTCCCAGTACTTATGTCTTGTGCTGAGCTCATAAACCTGTCACAGTACCTCGTAGGTGTACGTGCATTATGAATCAAATGATATGTCTCATGACCTTTGTGACCTCCTACACCATGATCTCTCAATTTCTAACACCTGTGTCTTCAGTTCACAGTCTGACTTAAAGAGTGAAGATGTGTCTGCTGTCCAGACAGGATTACAGTGCTGGATCCCTGATGGGAAAGTAAGGGCTTGGTGGGAGTGCAGGGGTGATGTATTTTCAATGGGAGGGTCAGTTTGGGGTAAGGAATGGCTAAAAAGACATCAATGGACCACTTTATTTTTACAGATAAAAAAGAGAAGCAGACAATCCCCAATCGCGAAAACTGGGGATTAGGCACCCTAATGTCACAGTTATGTGGGAAGACATCGATGCACCTTTTTTTTTGTATAAAATGTCCAACAATCCCTGATCGTTACACTGGGGTACTGGGCACCCCAGTGTCATTTTAATGTTTCTGGGTGTGGTGGAAGGGATGGAGTGTGCTGAGGGGAGGGTCGGGTGTGAGGAATTTCTATAATATAAAAAAAGTATATAAATGCATAATTGCTGGCAGTCACAGTGGAACATAGCCCACTCCACTGTAACCAAGATGGCCACTGCATGCTACTGCACATGCATGACTGCCAATGCATGTGCAGGACAGTGCAGTAGCTATGTTCCACTGTGACTACCAGCACTGTGAAATAGTGCAGAGCTGTGGTCAGTAGAGACAACATGGGTGGACTGCTTCACAGGCATGGAGGCAACTGTGATGCAATCTAACATCTTGTTTATTTGGGAGGAATGCAGAATACATTTTCTAACAGATTGTAAAAGATCTTCAGGGCTCCGCCCACTGCAGCCATAAAGACGGGTTGTCTCCACTAATTTCACAGGCTTTGCATGATTTTAAAAATGCATGTTTTCCATGAGGGTCAAAAATAACCTCAAAGGTGCAGTGTTCTTCTCTCTCATGCAGGAATAACATGTTTGCCAAGGAAGAAGACAAGAGGGGAAGGGGGCTTCACAAAGACAGCCAAAAATCCCACAGCTTGGGAAAAAGGCCTGCAACACTGTGAAAATGCTGGTGCGGGATATTCTGACAGAAAAATTCCACACGTGCGGAGAGGTATAAAAAAATGCAGGTGCGGAAATTCAGCTGCTGCAGAAATTCCGCAAGTGCTGAAAATCCCTAACTGCAGATCCGCATCTGTGGAAAAGACTTAGGAGGCTTAACAACAGGTGATCCATATTAGCTGGAGCAGCAGACTTTGACAGTCCTGCCATAGAGGTAGCTGAAAGTACCCACAGAGAGACCAGCAGCCATTCCCTCAACTGAGATCACTGCAGCACCACTGGTACCAGCAAAACCATGCAGCACAGTGGTTCCACTGGGTCTGGTGGTGGTGGTTGTTTGTTGTCTTTCAATGACTATTGCGTACTAGTGTTGCTGTAACAACTGCCATTGATATACACCCACTGATTTGCTATTACTTGTGCCTGACCTTCACTATAATTGTATTTCAATTGTTGGGGCACTGCATTTTGCTCAGGGAGTGTTGTGCCTCACTGTCACATGTGCAACATTTTTTCCGCAACTGCAAAAAAACACTGGCTGAGAATAGACTTTAAAGGGATGTGCCATACTTATCAGTGACTTTTTTTCTCAGGAACTTCTGCAGCTGCACCTTTTTCCACAATCCATAGTGTATTTTTTCTGCAGCTCTGGACATTTTCTGTATAGCACTCAGAGCAATTTCCCCTTTTATTTCTGCAGCTGCGGAATGCTTGGGGATGTAGAGAAGGTTGTGCACCTTCAGATTGTTTTGTGAATCCCCACCAAGATATTGGGACTACTTTTAACAAGGCAGCCTTTTTAAAGGAACTGTGTGGTACAATCTGTGTTATGGACTTTTGAGGCATGAAACAAATGCATTATTCTTCCACCATCACTTTGTAATTTGACATGATTTTCTTTCATTCTGTCTGTATTTAGCCCATAAATGTGCCTATCCTAAAATAATATGTGCTTAATGAACTAATGCTGAGAGTCTAAGGCTAATATATATTAATGCAAGCATATAAAGTTTATAAAAATTACTTGACTCAGTGCTTATACTGAGCTTATAAAATCTAATAAGAGTTCAAACTGTCTCAGTATGTGCTTGTAGGAATATACACGCTGAGTTCATAAAGTCTAACTAATAAAATAAAGAAAGCAATGTTGTTCTTATATAATCTAACTAAAACTGTGTGTCCCATTACTTATGTCTTGTGCTGAGCTCATAAACCTGTCACAGTACCTCATAGGTGTACTGTGCTTTATGAATCAAATGATATGCTCATGACCTTTGTGACCTCCTACACCATGATCTCTCAATTCTAACATCTGTGTCTTCAGTTCACAGTCTGACTTTGAAGAGTGAGGATATGTCTGCTGTCCAGACAGGATTGCAATGCTGGTTCCCTGATGGGTAAGTAAGGGCTTGGTGGGAGTACAGGGTGATGTATTTTCAATGGGAGGGTCTGTTGGGGATAAGGAATGGCTGCAAAAGACATCAATGGACCACTTTATTTTTTACAGGTAAAAAAAAGAAGAGCGACAATCCCCAATCACTAAGCTGGGGGATTGGGCACCCCCAATGTCACAGTTATGTGGGGGAAGACATCAATGCACCTTTTTTTTTTTTGGTAAAAAATGTCCAACAATCCCTGATCGTAACACTGGGGTACTGGGCACCCCAGTGTCATTTTAATGTTTCCAGGTGTGTGGGTTGGGATGGAGGGCACTGAGGGGGAGGGTCAGGTGTGGAGAATTTCTATAATATAAAAAATATATGAATGTATAATTGCTGGCAGTCACAGTGGAACACAGCCACTCCACTGTAACCAAGATGGCCACTGCATGCTACTGCACATGCATGACTGCTAGCGCATGTGCAGTACAGTGCAGCAGCCATGTTCCACTGTGACTACCAGCACTGTGAAATAGTGCAGAGCTGTGGTCAGTACAGACAACATGGGTGGACTGCTTCACAGACATGGAGGCAACTGTGATGCAATCCAACATCTTGTTTATTTGAAAGAAATTCAGACTCCTTTTTCTAATTGATTGTAAAAGATCTTCAGGGCTCTGCCCACTGCAGCTGTAAAGACAGGTTGTCTCCACTAATTCCACAGGCTTTGCATGATTTTAAAAATGCATGTTTTCCATGGGGGTCAAAAATAACCTCATAGGTGCAGTGTTCTTCTCTCTGGTGCAGTAATAACATGTTTGCCAAGGAAGGAGACAAGAGGGGAAGGGGGCTTCACAAAGACAGCCAAAAATCCCACAACTGTGGGAGAAAGGCCTGCAGCATTGTGAAAATGCTGGTGTGGGATATTCTGAAAGAAAAATTCCGCACGTACGGAGAGCTATAAAAAAATGCAGCTGTGGAAATTCAGCTGCTGCAGAAATTCTGCAAGTGCTGAAAATCCCTAACTGCAGATCCACATCTGTGGAAAAAACTTAGAAGCCTTAACTTGCTCAGGGAGTGTTATGCCTCACTGTCAAGTGTGCAACATTTTTTCCGCAACTGCAAGAAAACACTGGCTGAGAATAGCCTTTAAGGAATGTGCCATACTTATCAGTGACTTTTTTTCTCAGGAACTTCTGCAGCTGCACCTTTTTCCACAATTCATAGTGTGTTTTTTCTGCAGCTGTGGACGTTTTCTGTATGGCACTCAGAAATTTCCCCTTTTATTTCTGCAGCTCCAGAATGTTTGGGGATGTAGAGAAGGTTTTGCACCTTCAGATTGTTTTTTTGAATCCCCACCAAGATATCGGGACTATTTTTAATAAGGCAGCTTTTTTAAGGGAACTGCATGGTACAATCTGTGTTATGGGACTTTTGAGGCACAAAACAAATGCATTATTCTTCCACTATCATTTTGTAATTTGACATGATTTTCTTTCATTCTGTCTGTATTTAACCCCATAAATGTGCATATCCTAAAATAATATGTGCTTAATGAACTAATGCTAAGAGTCTAAGGCTAATATAGATTAATGCAAGCATATAAAGTTTATAAAAATTACTTGTCTCAGTGCTTATACTGAGCTTATAAAATCTAATAAGAGTTCAATCTATCTCAGTATGTGTTTGTAGGAATACACATGCTGCGCTCATAAAGTCTAACTAATAAAATAAAGAAAGCAATGTTGTTCTTATATAATCTAACTAAAACAGTGTGTCCCATCACTTATGTCTTGTGCTGAGCTCATACACCTGTCACAGTACCTCATAAGTGTACTGTGCTTTATGAATCAGACTAATGATATGCTCATGACCTTTGTGACCTCCTACACTATGATCTCTCAATTTTAATACCTGTGTCTTTGGTTCACAGTCTGCTTTGATGAGTGAAGCTGTGTCTGCTGTCCAGACAGGATTACAATGCTGGATCCCTGATGGGTAAGTAAGGGCTTGGTGGGAGTACGGGGTGATGTATTTTCAATGGGAGGGTCAGTTCGGGGTAAGTAATGGCTGCAAAAGACATCAATGGACCACTTTATTTTTTACAGGTGAAAAAAAAGGGAAAGAGACAATCCCCAATCGCAAAACTGGGGGACTGGGCACCCCTAGTGTCACAGTTATGTGGGGGAAGACATCGATGCACCTTTTTTTGGGGGGGGTAAAAAATGTCCAACAATCCTTGATCGTAACACTGGGGTACTGGGCACCCCAGTGTCATTTTAATGTTTCTGGGTGTGGGGGTGGGATGGAGGGTGCTGAGGTTGAGGGTCGGTGTGGGGAATTTCTATAGTATAAAAATATAAATGCATAATTGCTGGCAGTCACAGTGGAACATAGCCCACCCTTGTGAACAGTACAGCTGTCATTGTTCACATCCTGGCAGAAATGTGTTGTCGCACCTCTGGCTTAGAATAGTGTGTCGCTGTGGGAAATCAGTGTTCAGGACATGGTTAAGAAAATGACAGTGACACTGTTCATGAGTAGAGGTCCTGAAATGGCTGTGTTAAAATCTGCTAATAATACTCTTTAAAATGACTGTAGGTTACGAAGCGTAAGGCGTAGTTTGCAACGCATGATCGTAACTTTAGTGAATTTTATATTTTCACCCAGATTTTCTCAACATTGCCACTTTCTCACACCTACTCTTCTGGCGAACAGTGCATCCGCCATTTTTCCCTTCCTGGCCAAAATTTTGTTTTGCACCTCCAAGCAGAATAGAGCAGTTGTTGTGGGAAATCACTGTCCGACAGATTAGAAAATGACAGTGATACTGTTCATGAACAGAGGTCCCAAAATGCCTATGTTGAAAATTTGCTGATGATAGCCCAGCAATGATTTAGACTTACTTGTGCGATGCACACTTTCCACACACCTTGTAACTTCTCAAGAGAGATTTGTATTATTGCTCATGCCAGGATTTTCAACAGTGGCATTTTTTCACACCTCCATGCGAGCACTACAGCTGTCATTTTCTCACATCCTGACTGAATGTGGTTTCACAGTTGACTACAATAAAGCAGTCACCGTGGTAAATCAGTGTTAGGGACAGATTAAAAAATGACAGTGCACTGTTCATGAGCAGAGGTCCTAAAGCCCCCATGTTGAAAATTTGGTGAAGAAACTCCATAATACGACTGTGTTACAAGCATGCATTGAACTGTTTCACGCACTCTTGTAACTTTGCACATTTGTAATATTATTTTCACACCAATATTTTCAACAGTGGCACTTTTTTCACCTCCCTATGAAGAGTACAGCTGTCATCATTCACATCCGTCTAAATATGTTTTGCACTCCTGCCGGAGAATAGTAACGGTCGCTGTGGGAAATCAGTGTTGGGACAGATTAAGATCGAACAAGTGAGAGGGGGGAGTGACCGAGCTAAACTGAGCTCTGTCGGGACTGCTGTGGATTTGTTTGTGGGCAGAAAAAGGCCCCAGCGCAAGAGCCCAGTACAAAAGGGCAGCCTGCAGCACTGGAAGAGACAGAATGAGAGAGCGAGTGAGGGAGGGTGAGTGAGTGAACTCACCGGAGCACTGTCAGAACTGCTGTGGATTTCTTTGTGGGCAGTGAAAGGTAGTCAAAGTAGGTAGTAGGGGCCCAGAGAAGGCCAGCCTGCAGCTGTGGGAGAAACAGTACGAGAGAGTGAGATCGGGGACGAGGAACTCAACAGATCTCTAGCAGGACTGCTGTGGATTTCTTGTGGGCAGAAGGCACCAATGCAGGCAGAAGCACCGTACAAAAGGGCCGCTTGCAGTGCCAGGACAAACAGAATGATTGTGTGACAGAGGGAGACTGAGCGACCTCAATGTAGCTCTGTCAGGACAGCTGCGGATTTCTTTGTGGACAGACAAAGGTGCCAACGCAGTCAGGAGCCCCTTTCACAAGCGCAGCCTTCAGCACCAAGAGAATCAGAATGAGTGAGTGACACAGCGGTAGTGAGCGAGCTCAACAGAGCTGTGGTCAGGACTGCTGCAGATTTTTTGTGGGCAGAAAACCGGCAACGGAGGCAGGAGCCCAGTCAAAGGCCAGCCTGCAGCACCAGGAGAAACGGAATGAATGAGTAGAGGGGAGGGAATGAGCAAGCTCAATGGAGCTGTGTCAGGACTGCTCTGATTTTTTCTGGCCAGAACAAGCTGCCACGGGCGGCAGGAGCCCAGTACAAAGGGCAGCCTGCAGTGGCAGGAGACACAGAATGAGTGGGAGTGAGAGAGAGTGAGTGAGCTCAATGTAATTTATCATGACTGCTGCACATTTCTTTGTGGGCATGAAAAAGCCTGGGCAACATGTGGCAAGACCTCGGTACTAAAGGGCAGCCTGCAGCGAAACGGAATGATGAAAGGAAAGAGGAGGAATGAGAGCAAGCTGGAATGGAGCTGTGTCAGAACTGCTGCAGATTTCTTTGTGGGCAGAAAGTTAGCAGTACGCACACAGGATTCAGTACAAAGGCCAGTCTGCAGCGCCTGCAGAAAAGGAACGAGCGCGAGTGATTCGGGGAGTGAGCGACCTCAACGGAGTTGGTGTCAGGACTGCTGCAGATCTCTTTGTGGGCAAAGAAAGCTGCCAATGCAGGCAGGAACCAGTACAAAAGTGCAGCCTGCAGCACCGGGGAGACACCGGAACAAGTGAGTGGGGAGGAGTGAGTGAGCCCACCGAAGCTTTGCTGGGACTGCTGCGGATTTCTTTGTGGGCAGATAAAGGCAGCAATGCATGCAGGGGCCCAGTACAAAAGGGCAGTCTTCAGTGGCGGAAGAAACAGAATGAATGAGTGAAAGAGGGGGAGTGAGTGAGCCAGCCCAGTGGAGCTGTATTGTGACTGCTGCAGATTTCTTTGTGGGCTGAAGAAGGCGACAATGCAGGCAGGAACCCAGTACAAAAGGGCCACCTGCAGCACCGGCAGAAATGGAATGATCAAGTAAGAGAGGGGGAGTGAGCAAGCTCAACAGAGCTCTGTTGGGACTGCTGCAGATTTCTTTGTGGGCAGAAAAAGGCACCAAGAGAGGCAGAAGCCAACTACAAAATGGCAGCCTTCAACGCCAGGAGAAACAGAATGAGCTTAATGAGACAGGCAGAGTAAGCTGACCTCAACAGAGCTCTGGTCAGGACAGCTGCGACCCTTTTGTGGGCCAAAAGGTGCCAACACGGCAGAAGCCCAGTACAAAAGGACAGCCTGCAGCAGCGAGAGACACAGAATGAGCGAAAGTGAAGGATGGGGAGTAGGTGAGCTCAATGGAGCTTCTGTTGGGACTGCTGTGGGATTTCTTTGTGGGCAGGGAAGTTACAATGCAATGCAGGGGGCCCACTACAAAAGGCAGCCTGCATTAGAGTGAGAAACAGAACGAGTGAGTGAGAGGGGGGACTGAGCGAGCTAAACATAGCACTATCATAACTGCTGCAGATTTCTTTGGGGGAAGAAGAAGGTGGCAATGCTGGCAGGAGCCCACTACAAAAGGGCATCCTGCAGCACTGGCAGAAACAGAATGACAGAGTGAGAGAGGGAGAGGGAGCTAGCTCAACAGAGCTCTGTCTGGACTGCTTGCAGATTGTTTTGTGACCAGAAAGGTGCTAACAGAGGCAGGAGCCTAGTACAAAGGGCAGCTTGCAGCGCCAGGAAGAAAAAGAATGAGCCAGTGAGACAAGGGGAGTGGAGGACCTCAATGGAGCTCTGTCGGGACAGCTATGGATTTCTTTGTGGGCAAGCAGCAGCAATGTATGCAGGAGCCCAGATACAAAGGCCAGCCTGCAGCGCGTCTGAAATGGAATGGGACTGAGAGAGGGGAGTGAGCAAGCTCAACGGACCCGCGCCAGAACTGCTGCATATTTATTTGTGGGCAGACAATAAGCCAACACAGGCAGGAACCTGTACAAAAGGACAAAAGCCCGCAACCCACAGGAGACACAGAACCAGTGAAAGAGTGGGAGGGAAGTGGAGTGAAAGTGAGCTCAACAGAGCTCTGTTGGAACTGCTGTGGATTTCTTTGTGGGTAGAAAAAGGCAGCATTGCACCCAGGTGCCCACAGAAGCGACAGCCTGCAGCCGTGGCAGAAACAGAACTAAGTCAGTGAGAGAGGGGAGTGAGTGAGCTCAACAGAGCTCCATCGCGACTGCTGTAGATCCTTTGTGGCAGAAAATCGTGGCAACGCAGGCAGGAGCCCAATAAGAGGCCTGTCCTGCGGCGGGCAGACAATGGGAATGAGTGAGTGACAGAGGGGGGAGTAAGCAACCTCAATGGACCTGTGTTGGGACTACAGCAGATTTCCTTGTTGGCAGAAAAAGCCACCAACAGAGGCAGGAGCCCAGTACAAAAGGCCAGCCTGCAGTGCAAGGAGAAACAGAATGAGGGAGTCAGAGGGGGGAGTGACGCACCTCAACGGAGCTTTTTCAGGCCATCTGCAGATTTCTTTGTGGACAGAAAAGGGTGCCAATGCAGGAAGGAGCTCAGTACAAAACAGCAGCCTGCAGCACTGGGAGAAACAGAATGAGCGAGTGACAGAGGGCTCGTGAGAGAGCTCAATGGACCAGTGCAATCAACATTCAGCATTTACAAATGCTTGTTTTTTTATTGTGTCCAGAACTGACTGTGTGTGTATGTGCGTGGGGGGTTGCTGGCAGGCTGGTTGTGTGCAGTTAAAACACGATTCCCAGAATCATTAACTAGCACTAACCATGCAGTGTGTTAAAACTTAAAGAAGCATTTAGTATACCTGTACACCTTATAAGCATTAGAGCAACTCCCAGTTGTATGAGCATGTGGTTGCAATTAGTAATCCTGTGCAAAAAGTAAAATCATGCCACATTAACAGGTTAGCACTGCACAGAAGAATGCTTTTTAAAATAGTACCAGCCATGCTTATCACAATGCAGTGCTAGTCCTGTTACAGTGGTGTGTGGGCCCCCATTTTCAGATTAGTGTTGTGCACTCCTAAGTGATGCACCTGAGATAGCTCATAGCCACAGAAGGTGGTGGTAAATGGCACTCCCTCCAGTGAGGAATGAGTGACCAGTAGGGTGCCGGAGGGCTCAGTAATGGGGCACATCCTCTTCAGTGTCTTTATAAGTGGCATAACAGAAAAACTGGAAGGGGAGATATGCCGTTTTGTAGATTACACCACAATCTGTAATAGCGTTGATAGGTGCAGATGGAGAGAATGAGTGGGGACATTAAAATACTTAGAGTGCTATGGGACATGGCAGTTTGGGTTCAAAGCCAAAAAGTGCAACATCAAGCATCTAGGTACTGGAAGCCTAGAGGCTGAGTATAAAATGTAGAGGGAGGTACTTATGGTCACTAAGGAAACCTTTTATACAGCACTGTGCTCTGTATGCAGGAGAGGATTTCTCATTGACATGGCTGTAGTAGTATATATGCACATGCACATGATCAGGGTAGCATCAAGTGATGCTGAATATGACACTGATCCAACCATGCTGTTCCCACAGTGTAATGTTTAGCTCTGCATGCTAACCTTCTGAAAATGGGGCCCTAACTGACTAAAAATCCTGGCCGATGCCTCCTTAGATGCAGAAGGTAAACATAAAAGGATAATCTTATCTATCTCTTTATGTATTGTTTTATCGTATTTTGCTTGCAAAACCTTTATTCGATTTCAAAACATTGTGATGTGACTTAAAATGTTTATAACAGACTAGTTAAAATACAGTTTGTTTTCTTCTTTTACCTATATGCTGTCTTTATTTACTTATAAAAACATTCTGGTGGGCTGGCCTAGCAGCTTGGTGGTGATTGCACTGCCTCCCATGCCAGTGTCCCAGTTTTGGGGGTGGACTGGAGTTGCACAGGGGTTAGCTGGGGGGGGAGGTATGATTGAGCATCTTGGGGAATGCTCTCCTCTCAGTGAGGGGAAGTCTGACCACCCCGCTCTTCAACATCCACCTAGCTGAGAAGGGCTGGCAGGGCAGTGGAGTTGCATGGGGGGGGCCTCAGGCAGGCACAAAGCAAGCATGTGTCTTTATATGCAATTGCATCATTCCATGTTTGGCTGCCCAGGGAATGAAACCAAAGGTAGAAACCCCCAATGGCAAAATGATCCAACAACCTGCCACAGATTTTGCACTGCTAAAGAGGCTCTGCTTATATATATATCTCCTTGTCAATGGCCCTCCCCCTCCTGGCCCCAACACGGGGTATGTGAGTGGGGGGGATCTCAGAGCAAATATGTCCTGTGGATGGTAAGTGATTGGGCTGGAGATGTCAGTGGGCAAAGGGGTAGCAGGGTGACTAAGGAGATAAAAATCTCTATGGAAAAAAAAAAAAGAAATAAAACACAAATTGAGAAGCTCAAACCCCAAAACAGACTGTGCATGCCTCCAGTGAGGATTCACATTAAAGTTATTTAGTAAAACAATGCAAATTATATGCATACGTCAGCTAAACTCCTGATGAAAATTGAACACTGAGGGATTGCAGCAGAAATATGTATTTTAAAATAAAAACTTAAAACATAGTCCATAGAGTACAAACTAGCAATGATTTTGGCTTACACTTCCACAGCTCATGAAGTGCTTCCCAAGCATTCAACTCAGATAAGTTGCTGGACTTACACAGTAATTAATTACACATAAAACAAATCAACACTTTAACTTGGAAAAATGCATGCAGCTCCCTATGTATACAGGTATGTTAGGAATATCCTGTATTAGCTTCCTATACAAATGTGTTGTCTGACAGTAAATGAAGGCAGCACTTATTTAAAAAGTATAAACTACAGCATTTAAATTAGTTTTAAAAGTTTCTTGTCACATCACAATGGTCTGAAATTTGACTAAAGGTGTGCAAGCAAAACAAAAGGAAAACCCTCATAAAGAAGTAGAATAAGAGATAGCCCTGTTTTGTTTACCTCAGCTCTGCAATTTCAGACATTCTCTCATCAAGGTAGCAGCTAACTGAATGCAACAGGCAATGAGTTCGGATCTAGGCATTCATGGGGAAGGGGCAGGGGGATGGGTAGTTTCAGAACATAGTCCATTTCTTTTTTTTTTCTTTTTTTTTTATTTTTATTTAGTTGTTTAACCAGGTATAGCACACTAAGCTGAAAGCTTTTTTACAGGAGCAACCTGGGAGCACAAGGAGGTTAAGTGACTTGCTCAGGGTCACATAGTATCAGTATATAGTTTATTTGTTTCAGTATATAGAGTATGTGAATTTTTCAGTCTACAGTGTATGTGTTTCAATACATTAAAGTGCGTATGTGTTTCACCTATGTAGTGTATTTGTTTCAGTATACATGCACAAGATTTTCAGTGCATAGTGTAATTTATTTCAAACGAGATTAAAGTGTATGTATTTCAATATAAAGTGAAGATGTTTCAATATATAGTATATTTGTTTCAGTATATAGTGTATGTGCTTTTTTCAGTGTGTAGTATATGCATTTCAATAGATAGTGTATGTATTTCAATATACAGTGTATTTGTTTCAATATATAGTGTATGCAGATTTTTCAGTGCATAGTGTATTTATTTCAATAGACAGTGTATGTATTTCAATATAAAGTGTAGATGTTTCAATATATAGTGTATTTGTTTCAGTGTATAGTGTATGCAGTTTTTTCTCAATATATAGTGTATGTGTTACAATCTATAGAGTATTTGTTTCAGTAGATTTTGTGGATGTTTCAGTCTGTAGTGTATGTATCTCAATAGGTAGTGTATATGTTTCAGTACATAGTACATTTGTTTCAGTATATAGTGTATGTGGATTTTCAGTACTCAGTATGTGGATTTCAGTAGATAGTGTATGTATTTCACTATGCAATGTAAGCATTTCACTATATAGTGTATGTGTTTCACTACATAATATATGCATTTCAGTATACAGTATATGTATTTCAGTATACGATGTATATATTTCAGTAGATACTGTATGTGGTTCACTACATTGTGTATGTATCTCACTATATAATGTATATATTTCACTATATGATGTATGTATTTCACCATATAGTGTGTGTTTCACTATACAGCCAGAGATTCTGAATTATGTCCCTAACGGCTTGCCATATAAAATGCTCCAAAATGTTTTTAACACAAAGGTACAGCTGTTCTAGTGGAGAGAAAAGTTTAAAGAGCTACAAAAAGAGTTCATGTTAAAGCTCTATTAGAGAAGGCCTTACCTGGACCCTGTTGCTAGGCTGGGATTTTGGATCCTATTAGGGGGCAGGAGGCCCAGAAAGAGGCTTATTTATAGAGAGAGAAGGAGAGAGAGAAGAGTGACCTCACATACAGGGGAGGAGCTTCTTCTTAATAATGAGATTGTTAGTCATTCAGATAGAATATCTTGGTATATTTATAATTAAACTTGTTGTTTTAAAGCTAGACTCATGTTAAATAACATTTATTTTGATTATAAAGTTGTTTGATCACCACAAGCCTGTATTAGTGTAGACATTGATTGTATGTTATTAGAAATAGGGGTGGATCAAACTAGCTCACATTACCCTTTAATCATGGTTCTGAGCATATATAAGAACATGCAGTGCTCAGTTGAAGTAGAGTGGATCTAGCTCTTCTCTGTGGAACATGGAAGATAGTGAAGAGTTGCCTCTGATTTCTTCCACGCTATGTTCTAGTGATTTAGATGACTATTTATAGCTAAAAGAAAATTTTATTTCTTTGTTTTATTGTTTTCCTCAATTTAAAAGTAAAGTCTGAAGTTTAATTTGGTTATGTAATAAAAGGCTCACTATAAGTTATTGTGTGCCATACTTGACAAACCTGTGTTCTGTCTTTGCTGTGCCTTCAAATGAGTTATCTTACACCCACACCCTACCACACCCTCACGGGTTCATCTTTCTCAATCTGTTTAGCTTGCATTTGTAGATCGAAGGCTCAGTGCACCAAGGCCAGAATGTGTTAAGGCCTTTCCAGTCCGCTTGTCTTGTTTCTCTTGACAAAGCTGGGCTAGCTAGCAAAGCATATGAGCATTTGTGCCAATCAACAAAGGGACACCATCATACAGTCCAGTTGGTGGGCACACCAGGGCCAGGGTCTCCACTTGTTCATCCACACCTGCAATAGCAGTAGGAAAAGACAACCAAATTCGCACATATCCATGGTAAAGATAGGATTTTTCACTCAACCCCCACACTTGCAGTCCTTCTAGGGGTAGGAGTGGAAGGTCAGATAGGTGCTGATCATACCAGTCTTGAAATATAATGGTGACCTGAGAGCCACTGTCTAACACAGCTAGAGTGGAGATGCCATTAACTGTTACTGTAGTCTCCATGGAGAGACCCACCACCTCAGATCAATCTGGAGAAGTTTGTGTTGCAGACTGGCCCACAGCAGTTATGAGGAAAAAGATTTTTGTTGTGGGCCTGGCTGAGGTTTTATATTGATCTGTTGAACCAGGTTGAGCAATTTAGTAGTGACCTTCCACAGATCTTCAGGAGACTTGCAGCCTCATCGGGTATATCCATCTTCTCCACTCCTGTAGCAAAACATCTGTTCCCTATGGTCACTGGAGCAGTTGAGTTCTTTCCAAACTTTGTGATGTTTGGAGGATGGAGCTCTATTGTTCTCTTTTGGTTTTGACTCAGGTTCTCTGTCTCCACCATTCCACCAAGGGGCAGAAGTTCAGGTGGCGTGTATGAGGTCACCCACTAAAGCTCACAGCTCCCTCATTTCTTTCACAGTCTGGATTCAGCTCAAGATTCAGGGGCAATAGCATGAGCCCACACACCCACAAGGGGGGGAGCCTCCCTGCCAGTCTCAGTCTTAGGTGAGCCAAAGTTAGAGTTCCTGGCCACTTCAGCAGTGGCCTGTTGGCTGGCTCACATCTCTTTTATCTCTTTCAGCAACTCTCGGACCTGCTGCATCTCAAAAGCTTCCACTTTCTCTTCGGGTCGGTCTGGAGTCAAGGTGGTTCCTGCAAGCCCAGTATATGGTTCCCAACCATCTTCATCATTCTCTGCCTCTCAAATCTCCTTCATCAGCCAACAGTATTCGAGAGGGTTAGCTTTCCTGTCCTGAAACTTCAGTTTTTAACATAAGCACACTGGAGTAACAGGCAGATATTAGGATGCGCTCCAGCCTGACATGATTCGGTTCACTAGCTGGGACGCCCCCCTTTCTATGGGCTCTCTGCAAGGCCCGTTCAATTCGGGTGACAAAAGCAGACAACTTCTCATTCTTCCACTGTTTAGCAGACTTGAACTTCCACATTAAATCTTCCCCAGATTCGGTGCTGCCAAACACCCCTTCTAAAGCAGAGAGGTACTCAGCTGCAGTGGCCTCTGGATTCGTGGATCGAAGGAACCAAATAGCCTCAGGTGTAGGTCCTCTTAAACTTTCCATAAGTCTCTTTCTCTTCTCCCCCTCAGAGCACTGCCATTCCTGACCCAAGGGAGTAGCATAGTCCATCCAAGTTTCTGAGTCGTCCTTCCCCACTGGCACAGGAACCGCTCCAGAGAACAATCTGAGCCTGTGATAAGACTCCAGGTGCACAGAGGGTATCGTAATGGGGGACGCTACAATGGGGGATGCCCTGTGGGTGGAATGAGAGGCAGGAGGAGATTGCAAGGGAGTGGTGTCCCCCGAGTCCTTCAAAGCCTTCAACAACTCTTTAGTTGACTGCCCTTCTGCAGTTAGGAGTCTCATCAGCGTGTCCTTAAACCCCTTGATCCTCGGGGATCCCCACAGGGGAAGACGGGTCACTATACAAATGAATAACTCTTTACCCCTTCTGGGATCCTTCCAGCATGATAAAAGGGGTATCATTTCAATGTCTATGGGGAGGCTACAAGAAAGGAGGGCCACCAAGGTCTGATCAAAAGGATCTGACTCCTGCCCCCGTACTTCATCCTTTCCCAGACATTCAACCTTCCTCAATGTTTCTTCAATAGTTTCATTAGTGGTCCCCACAGGGATATCAAGTAGTAATATGGCATGGTGGGTGTCTTCCCCTTCAGCCTCACTCCACCCCATCACGCAATGCACAACCAGCTTGTGGAGAAAAAAATTCTATTTGAGCTTAGTAAGCACTTCCATTTCAAATCCTGTCTCAATTTTGCACTTGGCTGCAATTTTAACTTTTGAAGACTAGAGGGCACTAATCCCAGCCATGCCTCCAAGATGTAACCCCTAGGTGGTGCTATTCAAAATGTTACTACTCCTGTCTGTATGGCAATACACTGGTCGAGGGGCCTGAGTTCTGTGAACCGGTGGCTCAACCCGGACGGATGGTATTGGGGTAGCTTAACTGCTTTGGTATAGCCCTCTGGGATGCTATAACCACCCAACAACCCTTCTAGTGGCCTAACCAGTAGCACAAAGGTACATTTACATTCAATAGATAGCAGTAATAATATGCTCACGCCCCTTTCACGTACCACCAGGGTTGGATCAGCTGCAACTGCCCTGGAGACCCCCTGGAAAATAAGATCAACAATGCAATATTACCACTGTAACCCAACTAATAATATGCACACTAGCCAGGTTAAATGTGAAAAAAGACAATCAGGTTTATTTAGGGGAAGTCAACAAGGGAGGGGCGTGAATCTAGCAGGATGATTAGCACTCTGATTTAATTTGGGTTGATTCAACATGCACCGTAAGTCCCTTTTAAACAGTTCCACAACCCTGGGTACCCAGTATGTCATGCAGCCTAGCCTGAAGCATTGCCTGGGGTGGCCAGCATTGCAGCTGTTGTTGGGGCCCTTAGGAAAGAAAGTAGTTAACATGCACACAACCCAATTATTTGTAATCCAAGCTGGATGGCTCAGTCCATTGCAATAACCCAGAACAAAACAATTAGATGGTAACACAATGATTGCTGTGGCAGTTGCGGGGTGCTACCCTGGTCTGTACTCATGCTACCAGAACCTGGATGCAGGACAGGTGAGATGAAGACCTTGTGGTGTTGATCCGGAAGGCCAGGAGAAGCAGGGCTGACACCACTTACCTCCAGGTGATCACTACCTGCTCGATGGTGTTGGGCAGAGGGCTGAATCCCCCAGCTGGTCTTTTGCTGAGATGGTCTCTGAAGTGGGAGTAGCAGCCTAGGCTGAGGTGGCAGGGCCCATCCAGGGCGAATAGTTCTGCAAAAGTTCATGATTTTCTGCTGGTGAAGCCTCCAGCTGTGGTAAAAGATTCTGCTGTGGGGAACCAAATTGCAACCCATGAAACACATTCAGCACATTTAAATAAATTATTTCTCTATGCCACAGTTCCAATACAGTCCAGCTGAAAATTATAGCTTCCTTGTGCAAACCTTTCAATCTGAGGCAGATTCAATCATCAGACAGGCCAATCGCTCCTGGAGCAAATCTTTGGTCCAAATCACAAGTCGCAACAACTAATTTCTTCTTTTTTCTGCTGCAGATTCCAATCATGCAAAATCTGAACCAGATCCGAGTTCTACAAAAGACAGTTCACTGGCAAGGAACCTGGCAAGCAGACCAGCAGGGCCTTCCTGACGATTCCCCTACACTTTTTCAGGGAGCAGCTGCTCGTAAGCTTATGCTGTTCACTCTTCAACCTCCAACTCTAACTGATCCTCTACTTCAGGCAATTCTGACCATATCCTTTGTAATCCAAAAGGTTTGGTTGGCTGAGGGAAGTGTCAGTCATAGTAAGAGCTCCCCCTCTAGGTCCATTTGGGTGCCAACACTTAAAACTACAAAAACTACAGAATTTCCTTCCCACAAGACTCCTGGGGACAGTCTCATTTTAGATCCCCAGTGGTACGATTGATCCAAATACTGGAAGTCCAGAACCTAACACTGTGGCTCCCATCCAAATGTTCGTGCTGCAATAAAAGCAGGTTAGACAAACTTCTCTATCTTTACTATAACAGCAATTTAGCAATAAACAATTACAGTTTCTAAGAGGGCTCCCTCTGCACAAATACCAACTGCAGAATGGAGCAGAATAACAGATTGGCTGGCTGGTTGCAAGCCTTAATTACTCGGACCCGTCCCAGACTCATTTCTAAACACAGCTTAGCCATTTTCTTAAAGAAACAGGCATGGAGGCTCACTAGGGCACTCTCACACAGACAAATAGAACTATTGCAGACAGGATACCAGCCTGACAGTGGGTATTAGGGAGCCCAGGAAGACATTATAGTAAACCCAATTTGAAGGGGGGTTACACTTGCAGCACACATGCCATATGTGTAGTTTTATGTGTGCAGCCTGCAAAAATTTCGTAAAATGATTTCTGTAAGGTTTGTTTTCCTTCTTCTTGTTACCACCTGAAAGGTCTCTGTGACTGGAGTTGTTAGGGGTGACATCAAGTCAGTCATGTCAGAAATAGTTTCCAGCTATGTCTGCGTCCACAGATTTTGATCCAAGAGGCATGGGAGAAGCTGTTGTTACTTGTGGACCCTCCACAGAAGCAGACTTTTCAGAGATCTGGGAGCTAGTCATATCTTGAGGGTCTTGCCTCTCTGAATCTACTTGACTCTCTGGTGGCTCATCATCATGGGTACACTGTCCTGTGTCCATGTCATCTTCTAGATGGTCAATGGCTGACATCTAAGACAAAGCCTGTGGTTCCTCTGTTACATCGTTTTGGTGCTGCTCTGCATGTGGATAGAAACATAGAAACATAGACGTTGATGGCAGATAAGGATCGCAAGGCCCATCCAGTCTGCCCATTTCTTTTTCTACCTTATAAATGTGCCATTTGCATTTGCTCTGTCAATGACCTATCTATTCATACTCATCTGTATTGCTCCCTTATGCCTATCCCATGCCTGTTTGAAGCCCTGCACTGTATTCATATCCACCATTTACTTTTACCAAGGTAGGCTGTTCCATGCATCCACCACCTTTTCTGTGAAAAAGAACTTCCTCACATTACCCCTTAATCGCCCTCCCTCTAATCTCATGCTGTGTCCTGTCTTGCTATTTTTCTTATACTGAAACATGTTAGACTCTTTCACCTTGTTAATGCTCTCAAGGTGTTTGAATGTTTCTATCATATCCCCTCTCTCCCTCCTTTGCTCCAGTGTATACATATTGAGCTCTGTTAATCTGTCCTCATATATTTTCTGATGCAGTCCCTGCACCATGTTGGTTGCCCTTCTCTGGACTACCTCAGTTTGGTTAATGTCCTTGTGAAGGTGTGACCTTCAGTACTGCACGCAGTACTCCAGATGGGATCTAACCAGTGTCTTGTAAAGAAGGTTTATTACCTCCCTCTTCTGACTTGTGATACTCCTACTAGTACACCCCAACATCCCCCTAGCCTTACGTACTGCTTTAGTGTTCTGTTTGGGTGATTTCAGGTCATCGGTGATGATGATGCCCATGTCTCTTTCTTCCCTTGTTACTGCCAGCAACACCCCTCCTAGCCTATTGGTGGCTTCAGGGTTTCTCTTCCCTATGTGCATAATCTTGCACTTCTTTGCATTAAATCCCAGTTGCCATGCTTCCGACCATTTTGCCAGTTTATCCAGATCTCTTCTCATTCTGCCCACCCCATCTGGATCATCTACTCTGTTGTAGATCTTCGTGTCATCTGCAAACAGACAAACCTTACACTCCAGTCCATCTGCAATGTCACTGATGAAGATATTGAAGAGGACTGGCCCTAGGACTGATTCCTGAGGTACCCCACTTGTGACTTGCATCTCTTCTGACTGAATGCTGTTTACCACCACTCTCTGTTTTCTGTCCGTCAACCAGTTTACCATCCATTTGACCAGCTTCTGACCCACCCTGAGCATATCCAGCTTATTAATCAATCTTCTATGTGGAACAGTATTGAAAGCTTTGCTGAAGTCAAGGTAGGCGACATCAACTGCTCCCCCTTGGTCCACAACTCTGGTTACCTAGTCAAAGAAATCTATGAGATTAGTTTGACAGGATCTTCCTTTTATAAACCCATGCTGTCTTGGATCCTGTGCTCCTATGGATTCACTATCCTTTCCTTAAGAAGTGCCTCCATAATTTTGCCCACTACTGAGGTAATACTGACTGGTCTGTAATTCTCCTCCTCCTCCCTGCTACCACTCTTGTGGAGCGGGATCACATGAGCCCTTCTCCAGTCTTCTGGGACCTCTCCTGTGCTCAGAAACTCACTAAACAGTTCTGATAATGACTCTGCAAGTTCCACCCTTAGCTCCTTTAGTACCCTGGGATGTATGCCATCAGGTCCCATTGCCTTGTCCACCCTGAGCTTATTGAACTCTTGTAGGACCCTTTCTTTTGTGAAGAGACTAGTGCATACCTCCTCCCCCCCGTGTCCATGGTGCTGAGCTGTGGGCCCTGCCCTACCTTCTCTTCAGCAAATACTGAGCAGAAGTATCTATTTAGGATAGATGCTTTTATATTGTCCTCCTCCTCCTCACATGCCCCCTTATCTCCTTTGATCTTAGCAATACCCCCTCTGGAGTTTCTCCTTTCACTAATGTATATATAGAAAGTTTGTCACCTTCTTTTACTGTTTGTGCTAGTGTTTCCTCAGTTGGGGTCTTTGCCTGCCACTGTCTTCCCTGCTTCCCTAGGGAAGTTTGGTATCCTCTATCTTCATCCCGCTGAGTTCCCTTATATTTCCTGAAGGCAGCCTTGGCTCTGACCTTTCGCTACTTGTTTTGAGAACCAAAGTGGTTTCCTTCTTCTTTGCACTTCCTTTCTCTCTAACACAATAGGATGTTGCTTCAAGTATTGCATCCTTAATTCTTGCACACTTTGCCTGTACCCCCTGACCTGTATTTCTTTTTGCCAGAGCTAGCTTAACTCTGTTGGCCATCTTATCAAAGTCAGCTCCTCTGAAGTCCCATATTTTTGCCTTGGAATGGGATGATTTTGTTCTAGTAGCCAAACTGAACCATACCATGTGATGGTCACTGGCCCCAAGGTGACCTTCTACCTGGAGATCTGTGATCCTTTCCCTGTTAGTCAGTACTAGACCTAGGATAGCTCTGTCTCTTGTGGGTTGTTGTACCAGTTGTTTGAGGCCCTCTCCATGGACCATGGCCTTTCTTTCTGAGGTCACTTCCACAGAGCCTGGTTTATATAAAAATCATGTTCTGCCTAGTCCATCAGGTCTCCTTTATTGTGTGCCACCCAGGAAAAAAAGCCCTGTATGAGAGGCCAGGCTCATTACTCAGATTGAATTTCATGGTCTTTGTATACTGCGTACTGAGATGGGCCAGTTCAGAGCAGACACCACATTTAAGCTTCTCTCTGGTATTGCTCAGATATCAGGTGGAAGAATAGGGGTGTTTCCCTGGTGTCTCAAATTCACCAACAGATTCATCTGTCTTTTTTTAAACTTGTATTTTGAAGAAGGAATTTTTCAGTTACAGTCACAAAGTGAGGCAATTGTCATTTTGTGACACTACAATCTTACAGTTCTTTAACATTTTTTCTTTTCAAACTCTATTCAGTTTATCAGCTGTTACAGGATGAAAAGTGAGGATGAAAATCTCCTAGAATATACAGCAGTGCATTCCCGATACAAACTAGTTCATGTGTATGCTGACTTAACTCAGGCACCTTTTTATGATGGTTAGACATATGCGAGGGGTTGGGGAGGCCCAGTAGGTTTCTGAAGCAATCACACAGAAAAAAATCTGGTAGCTTGTTCACAATATACAGTGTGCAGCTCATCCCAACATTCTGGAAGGCTGGCAGCGGTTGTCATCTCAGATGTGTGATCTTTTCCATGAGGCATATATTAAACACCAATACATACTACCTTTCAATATAGGGGCAATATCTTGTAGCTGTTTTTATTGTTTTTGCTTTTTTGCCACTGCTGCCATAACTAAAAGTAATTTCCTTTTATTTATGTCTTTCAAAGACTGGTACGGAGCACCCAGAATGAGATGTTTAATCTCAAGATCACAGCTGGCACTCAGGGTTTCTGTTTGTGCCTCTGTTGCCTCTCACCAGAAGTCCTGAACCTCAGGGCAGTCCCAGAATATGTGTGCATATCCTTCTCTAGAGGCTCCACCTTTCCTCCAGAATTTGGATTCGGTCATTCTATGATACTTCTCCTGTTGTATTGTGGTTATAATGTAGCGTATAATGTTTTTCCAGGCAAATTCATACCGCTGGGCAAAAAAAATCTCTTTATGTCAGATTGTTTTCTTGTTTCAAATCTGAAAAGGCTCTTATTGATCCCAGCTGAAGAAAGCTGTCATACATATTTCAATGCTTTAGATTTTCATTGTTAAAAGTGAACATTGATTACCCTGGTCTGAATTAGGGGTCCCCCCTCCCCGCTTTTAATCCCGATCACTGTACAAAATAATGCATCAATTCCTTGGTAGTCCAGTGGTACCCTCCATCCCCAACCACACAGGATGCCCAGCCCACCCAGCTACCCCCAGTCATCAGCAGCAGGCAGCAAACCCACCCTGCACACCTCCACGGTTGCTCATCAAATGACAGCTTAGCAGTATCTGCTGCAGCACATTTGGTCACATTGTTCACCACTGAAATGCTTGCAGGCATACGGTCATTCGCCAACTTTGCAGGAATTAAGACATTAATTACAAAGTTAGAATGCCTATTGCGGTGGTACACCGTGCCCATTGGTTCACAGGTGGACCAATGTGCTTGCAGCAGATACTGTAAGCTGTCATTCGTGGACAAGTCAGTGATGTTTGCGGTGGGTTTGCTGCCTGCCGTGACTGGGGGCTGTGTGGGCTGGGGTCCTTTGTGGGTGGGGGTGCAACTGAATTACCAGGAATTGTGCATTCTTTTGTACAGTGATCAGAGTTATGGGCAGGGAGGGGGGTACCACTGGACCAGCAGGGATGTAAATAAATCTTTATATCGGGTGATTGGGGTTATGGGTGGGGAGGGGGGTACCACTGGACCGTCACGGACAGCAATGCATGCTGTGCAGTGTGCCAAGCACATTTTGCTTGCCTGCCCTCCGCAAGTCATGCAAATGGGGCTGTAATGACATGCAAATAGCTCTATTTGTGCCTTGCATGCATTATGGCTCCATTTGCATACAGTATTTGTGTCTGAATATGAGGAATTTTCGCATGGAGTATCTCTGATGCATTGGAGAATTTCCCATTCCTGCTAATCAGACCTGTATTAGGGATGTGCCGGTGCATTGTATTTGCGCTGTGGGCATTTTTTGATATAGTCAGATGAGATGTACCATGGCACATCTCTTTTGAATATATTCCTTTGTTGCTCCAGCACAACTCAGTTGCATGGTGCACTTTTGAATATCTAGCCCTATGTGTTGATTTTACACCTGATTCCAGATTGTGATATTATGTAAAGTCCACTCTCATGGTCATCTCTGATATGTGGCAACTACTGCTGGTTAAAAGTGACCAAGACAGAATTTTCCTGTATCTCCAATTCTAACTCTCTGGTTTTTGATCGATCTTTATAACCCGAACAGGTCCAGTATAAAAGAGTCTGCAGTTGAGCTGTTTGATAGTAACTTTCAAATAAGGGTAGTGTCATGCCAACTTTTACTGTGGGTAGTTGCAGAGTGGCATATTTGATTTGTGGCTTTATCCCACACCATATATCTCTCACAATTGCTTTCTTCCACATTTGGAATGCTGGCCGTGGTATTTGCACCAGTAAAGTCTGAAATATGTATCAGAATTAAGTTGAGATGCCAGCCTGGTGGTGCTGAGGGCTGAGGCGCTGGACACCTTACCTTGGGCCACACCGGTGACCCGTGTTCAGAAGCGAGCATGGGTTGCCGGGGGTTGGCAGGGGCAGAGAAGGACTGCGCATCCAGGGGACTGCTCTCCTTCTCCGGGGGGGTTGCCAGTACTCAGCACAGGACTGGCCCCTGGTGGTAGCTGGGAGGCAGTGCGCTGATGCTGCAAATAAGGGGGCAGAGAGAGAGAGAAGATGCCTGGAGGAGCACGTGTGGATGATCCCTCCACTGGCATCCTACATGCCTCATCTCTGTAAGGGGAGAAAATCAGGGAGAAAGAGTGGTTCTGGTTGTTTGACTTGATGGCTGTTCGTTGACCATGCACCTCCGAGGACATCGGCGCACATGCTGGATCTGGTCCTGGTGGGAAAGATGAGGGGCTCCCCACCATCGAGGCAAGCCATGGGGGTAAGCACTGATGATCTGTACTGTGGAGGTGTGGGAACGAACGGTGGCCAGAGATAAAGGTTGCCCAGTAGATCCAGCCAACCAGGGGTCAGGGAGAAACAGTAATTAAAAAAAAGAAAGAATTACATTGAGACAGTCAATCAGATTGATTCTATCCTGTGGCATCGTGGAAGCAGTAGGTCTGATCAGCTGCTGAAGATCCAACTTCATTTGTTGGGTCAGTGGGCCCTAATTGTTTGCATACAGGCCTTTAAATTGCTTAAGGATATGGATTCCTAGATATTTAATTGATGATTTATCCAACTTTAGTGGAAACTGTGCTTTAAGCATTTCAGGCAGCACATAGTTAATTCCCATGATCTCAGTTTTCATCTAGATAATTCTATAACAGGAAAGCGCACCAAATCTGGAGAGCAGGTTCATCATCTGTGATAGTAAATTTCTGGGGTCTGTAAGGTAGAGTACAATATTATCAGTGCAGAGGGTTATAAGATGTTCCTCTCCACCACTGATGTTCTCGATATCCTCAAATGTTTTGTTACATCTTATGCTAAGGGTTCCAGATATAGACAGAATAATAATGACAGCAGTGGGCACCTTTGCTGGATTCCCCCTTTCAACTGAAATCTGTCCGAGAGGTATCCATTAAGCTTCAGTTGAGCTTCTAGTGAGCGGCATAACATTTGTATTGCCTGTATAAAAGATTCCTGAAACCCAAACCTGGCCAGATTTCTGTAGAGATATAGCCAAGACACTGTCAAATGCTTTCTCGGCAATGACACTAATCAGTAATGTTAGTTGTTTATTTAGGCAATGTAAAGTCCTTCTGATGTTGTCTAGTGTTTGCCTGTCCATAATGAATCCTGTTTGATCAAGTGTAACTTCTCAGATGATACAGTCCCAAGGTAGTGGGCCAATACCTGTATTCAGTACAGAGATGGGGCTGCATTAATCACATCTTTTGGGATCCTTCCCCCTCTTTGTGTATGGGAGATATAATCACTTATTTCCAAGTTGGTGGCACATCTTTCCCTTGATATTAACTTGGGTTTAATATTAATCAATGCTTCCTGTATCCCCCTCCCATGGACAAGGCTGAAACAATAAATGCTTCCTAGCCCTCCTTCCAGTCAACAAAAACAAATATCAAATCTGTGTGCAGTGTCATGCTTTGGTTGCCGGTAGCTCTCAGGTCATACTTGTTCTTGGGGTAGCTCATAGAGCATATAATAACTTTATACTTGCTCTGCAGAACCATTTCAACACTTGCATGATGCTGAAGAAATATAGCAATTTACATGCAGATTTCTTAGTATTTAGAGTGACCAAGTCAGAAAAACATGAGAATGAAGGCATTAACAACTAACAGCTAAAACTTGGAAATTTCTGAATTTTTGCATGGATTTATGCAGCTTAGATAACAAATTTCTCAGTCAATTCTGAAACTAATCTAATATTTACCTCTGGCCATCTGGATCCCCTAGCCCTTGCCACACTGTCAGAGACACAATCTTGTCCACCACTGGGGCCATAAGCCTGTCCAAGACTCCCCCTGAAGAAATCTTCAAGTGTCAGCCTAGCAGAGACAGCAGCAGGTACTGCTGACTATCTAAGTGTCGGGACAAACAAAGGCTGAATTTCTCTTGAGTGAGGTTAGACTTTCATCTCTTCAAAGTCCAGTCTCTCAGAGAAGCAGCAGATTGCCTACTGGACCTTCATAGTCTTGTCTATGCAGCTGGAACTATCATCTTGCTTGCCCCGGGTCATGAGCCAGCAGAAACAGCAGCAAGAGCTGCTGCCAATCACAGTGCTGATAGCCAATTGGAGGCTGGATTGTACATTAGGGAGGTGGGACTTTTGTCTTTTAAATGTCCTGTCCCTTAGAGCAGCAGTAGCTTGCCTTCCATACTCTGCAGGTTCTGTCAAGCATGAAAGAGCCACCAACTTAATTGTCCCTGGGTCATAAGCCTGCACAATGTTTATTTTATTTTTTATTTTATTTTGTTGAAATCTAGGATTACAAATACCTTTGAGCAGGAACTGCTCGTTTACAAAGGTTCCACGTCGAAGGAATGGGGGGTTCACATACATACAAAGGTCAACATAATAATACATAGTTACACAATAACAAGAAGGAAGAGACTGAGGCTTAGGAAATTCCAGTAATTCAAAATGTGCCAAATGTTAGGTAGCATGACATAACCAGCCAAGGGCAATCTTGAAATAACACTGTAGGTGAGAGGAAGGGGTATGCAGGCAGAAGGCCATTGTCGGAGAGGTAGAGGGTGAGGTAGGAGCTCTAAGGGGAGGGAGAGAGATAAAAAGTCAGGAAATGCCCCAGGGGAGGAAGAGGAGGAGGCAAGGGTAGGCAGGTAGAAGGGGCAAAGCAGGGAGAGATAGCTGTCAAGACTGAAGTGGAGGGCAGTGAACGGTGGGCCCCTGATTAGGCGAGGCAGTCACAACGACTAGTTGAAATGAGATGAAGTCTTAGTTGTCTCTTAAAAGGGCCAAGAGCAGCAGCAGTAAGAGTTTCTTTGTTGAGAGTATTGTACCTCTGTGGTGCTCTGTGGGCAAAGGTCCTCTGGCCCATGGTAGTCCAGCATCTGAGGACAAGGAAGGTTAGTTGTTGTGAACTTCTAGTTTGCTGGGTGTTGTGGTGGTCAATGAGTAGCTTTTCAATGCTCGGGGCCATGACCCTGAGGAGGTCTTTTTTTTGGCTAAGAGGCAGGTTTGATACTGTATCCGGCTGATGAGAGGTAGTCATCCTGCCCGAGTGTACAGGTCACAAGTGTATGTAAGTCGATCAGCCCCAGTTAGCATCCTGCATGCTTTGTTGAGTGCAACTGTAATTCTGCGGAGGGCAGAGGTGGAGGCAGAGCCATAAATTGCTAGCCCGTAATCGATGATGGAGGTGACAGAGCTGTTGATAGCTAACCGGAGAGTGTCAGGAGTCATGCAGTGTTTGTGCCTGTAGAGCAGGCCTATACGGATGTTGGTGGCTTTGACGACAGAATCTATGTGCCGATGGTAGGACAGTGAGCTGTCCAATGTGACACCTAGGTATTTAAAATCAGGTACATGTTCAAATAAGGTCCCTGTTTGGTTTAGGATGGTGAGGTCATGGGATTTGTACTTGCTCCTGGCATTGTAGAAGGTCATAACCTTTGTTTTGCTGTAGTTCACGGCCAGTTTGTGTGACTTGAACCATTCTTCGATGCACTTGAATTCAAGCTTTAATTGTTTCTCGAGGAGCTCTGCATTTTGGTGGTTGGTGAACATGACTGCATCATCGGTGTAGAGCAGTAATTTCTGGTGACAGACACTGGGAAGGTTGTTGAGGAAGAGGCTGAAGAGTAGTGGCCCCAGGATGGACCACTGTGGGACCCCTGAAAAGACTAGCTTTTCTTCCGAGGTAACACCGGCAATTCTAACCCGCTGGACCTTCTCCCCAAGGTAGCTTGAAAACCAGAGCAGTGCTTCATTGGAGAGCCCAATGTTTGATAATTGCTTGAGTAGGAGTGGGTGGTTCACAGTATCAAAGGCTTTTGTAAGGTTGATGAATTCTGCCCCTACACAGTTTCCTTGATCAAGTGTGGTATGGATGAAGCCTGTGAATTCTAATAGTGCAGTGGTGGTACTGTGCCCTTTTCGGAAACCATGTTGCTCAGGACACTGGATGTCATATTTTTCCAGGTACCTGACTAATTGGTCTGAAGCGATGCGCTCCAGGGCCTTAGACAATGGAGGGAGGATGGAGATAGGTCTGTAGTTGGAGTGCAGTGATTTGTCTCCACTTTTGTGTACCGGTGTAATGGTCACTTGTTTCCAGCGAGATGGGAACTAGGACATTCTTAGTGATAGATTGAGGACCTTTGTCAATGGTTCAAGGACTTCTTCAAGGACAAGTGCTAACAATTTCAGGTCAAGGGAGTCACCGCTGTAGCCTGCATTGTGAATGGCCTTCTGAATATAGGTTCTGGCTTCATGTACTGGGATCTCCTTGAAGTAGAATTGTGGGGCAGGGTGTAGGATCGGAGTAGTTGCAGGAGGGTTACTACCAGAGGGGGCATCAAAGAAATTAGAAGGGAGGACACTATCCAAGTTGGAGAACGCATTGTTAAAGGTGTTGGTGATGGTGTACAGGTCAGTTGTTGGTGTTCCATTTATGTTTAGCATGGTGGGTGGTGACTTGGGGTCCTTGCCTGTAAGGTCTTTCAAGTTACTTCAAATTTTTTTTCCATCACCCCAGGAGTTGGAGAGAGTTTCCTTGAAGTATTTGCTTTTGGCTCTCCTAACTGCCCACATGCACTCATTTCTGGCAGCTTTATATTTATGAATATTCCCAGGTTTGGATGTTGCATGGGCACAGTGCTAGAGATGATCCCTATGTTTGAGTAAAGTGATTAGATCGGGGGTTATCCAAGGGTTAGCTCTGCCCCTGACCTTCAGCTTTTTGAGAGGTGCAAAGATATTGCAGGCCGCAGTGAAGTGGCTGATGAAAAGGTCTAAGGCTTGGTTTATATCAGTGGCAGAGTCGATTGGTGTCCAGTCCAGGTGGCTTAGGTGTGTCTTTAGTAGCTCAAGGTACCCCTGCTTTAACACTCTGGTGTGGATTATTTTAGGAGAGGGCTTAATGATATTGTTTGTCCAGGTACCTGTGACCGGTGAGTGGTCACTGATCCCATCAGGAAGCACTGAGACTTTTGAGATTCATTCAGTGTGATTAGTTAGGATCCAGTCCAGAAGTGTTCGCGACCCTGTCCTGTAGTTGCATCTGGTGGGGGTGGTAACAAGCTGGGTGAGGTTCTGTGACGTGACAGCATCCTTGTAGTTACTGGCCTCCAGTGATAGCCAATTTATGTTTGCTCTGTAGAAATCCTTGAGAATCAGCCCAGTAGGAACAGCAGAAGGAGCTGCTGTAATCACAGTGCCAGGAGCCAATCAGAGGCTGGACTGCTCATGAAAAAGGTGGGACTTGTAGGATTATCCCTAAGAGCAGCAGCAGCGTACTGTTTGCACACTGCCTGGTCCCAACCATGTAGCCAGAGTTCTCAGAGAATCAGCGGCTAGCCTTCTAACATACTGTCTCTGTACTAGACAAACCCTCTCAGCCTGAGATGCCCCAACTAACTGAGATGCTACCTAAACATCATGACTTGGGCAGAGCACAACTGTGCTCATACTCCTCCTGTTCTCACGGCATATATAAAAATGGACCATTTAGGCCCACCGGCAAAACAGGGTGAGCACTATAACTGTGCACTCCTTTTTCTCCACTGGGCCCGCTCTATCCTAGCTGTGACTTCTCCTCATTCTAACTGGTAGCCTTAAACTTGCTGCCTGGAGCAATGAATTCACACTGCACTTCTTCCTACTGACTGCAATGTTTAATACTGTATTGTAATACCTGTTTTTGGTATTGTTGTTTTACAATGTCCCTGTGTTCTGGTCACTTTATATTAACTCTTCACTACTATTTGCTATATCTCTAGCTATAGCATGGAACACCCTACAAAAATCCCTAAAACTGTCCAATATTATTCCAATTGCATCCTTTAAACAGCATTGTACAGTTTTCTTCACAGAGAAATGCAGTTGCTACCGCTAGAGCTAGCTTTGTCATCTCACAATCTCTCTCCCAAAAATTAACCATATATGGCATAATCTTTGTTCTTCAGTTCTCCCTCCCAGGCAGACACCCCATCTTATGGCACCCAGTAATACCTTCACCATCCTAGTATTACATTATGCTGTGTGTTTTCCATGGCCCCTCCACTGGGATATGTATACACTGTATACACCGTAAATATTAGCTTAACTCTCCTATAACCCATTTTTATCATGTGAATTTTACTGTACATCACTGTGTTTATAAACATTTTTTTCCCCTGTATGTATAACTGTTTTATATAAGTGTATTGATGTATCTGTTGTGTATCAACTGTTGAACCTTGACCTTATCAGGTCCATCTTGTAAATGAGCTTTGCTCAATGATGTTCGCCTGAATAAATAAAGATTTGATGATGGTGATGATGATGATGATTTACGTGATGAAATCTGATGCTTGTAAAGTCCCTGTTGTGCTAATTCTATGTAATGTAATCCTCCACTTGTATTTGTCTGATGTTCATGTTTGTACCTTGTAATGTACCTTGTAACCTCCCAGGTCGCACCTGAAAATAGGCACTTGGCTGTCTAGTGTGCTTACCAGGTTAAGAAAAGCAAATAAATAAATAAATACTAATGTGCTAAAATGCCAGCAGAATAGGCCTAGAGGTCTTTTGAGTCTGCTCGATTTTCAGCACCCACACTGAGGGCCGATTTTGGTGTCTTCCCTTCCCCCTTGGGTTATACTGTCCCCAGTCCCAGATGTGCCACCTGCATTGGACCTGGTTAGTTTACCCTCCCCCTGTACCTGTCCCATCCTCTCTTAAACACGTCCACAGTCTCTGCCTCTACCAGCTCCCTTGGCAGTACATTCCATGGCTCCACCACCCTTTCAGTGAAATAACACCTCCTCCTCTCCCCTCTGAGCCTGCCCCCTTCCAGCTTACAACCATTCCCTCTCATTGCCACCTCCTTCTTCCTTTGCAGCACCCTGACTGGATCCCCCAATTGATCTCTTTTATGTATTTAAAGACCTCTATCATATCCCCCCATCCCTCCTCTTCTCCAGGGTGTACATGTCGAGCTTCCTGAGCCTCTCCTTATAGGTCCTCTCCCCCAGGCCCCATATCATTTTAGTTGCTCTCCTTAGGACCCTGTCTAGGAGTGTAAAGTCCCTCTTTAAATGTGGTCTCCAAAACTGCACACAATACTCGAGGTGTGGCCTAACCAAGCAGTTGTACAGGGGTAGGATCACTTCCGCCTTTCTGGAGGCAATCCCCTGGAGATGCATCCCAGTATCCTATTTGCCCTTGCTGCTGCCCTCCTACAGGTCTCCGAGTTATTCATTTTGACATCTACCACTACCCCCAGGTCCCTCTCACCCTCTGTGACTTGAATTTTGTCTCCTCCCAGTGTATACACCTGGCCTGGATTTCTGACTCCCAGTTGCAGAACCTTGCTCTTCCCTGCATTGAATTTTAGTTTCCATTTTCCCGACCACTGTTCCAGAGCCTCCAGATCCTCCTGCAAGGCCACCCTCCCCTCCTCCTCATCCACCACTACACCCAGCTTTGAGTCATCTGCAAAGAGACTCATTTCACTCCTGATCCCCCTTCCTAATGTCTGAGACATAGGTGTTGAACAGGAGTGGCCCCAGCACTGACCCCAGTGCATCCCACTAGTAACCCACCTTGGAGATGAGGCTAGCCCCCAAACCACCAACCTCAGAGCATGCTCAGAGAGCCAATTGCCTATCCATCTTAATAACTATCTCCCTACCCCCATTTCCATCAGTTTAGCCAGCAGGCCATTGTTTGGTACCGAATCAAACACCTTGCTGAAGTCTAGAAAGAGGATGTCCACTGGCCTACCCCGGTCCAGGGCCCTTGTCACCCAGTCATAGAACTCCACAAGGTTCGTTTGACATGATCTTCCCAGGACAAGGCGATGCTGCCTATCATCCAAATACCCATTTTGCTTCAGTAACCCCCCCCCCAGCCTTTCCTCGATGATACCCTCCATCACCTTGCCGACCACTAACGTCAGGTTAACAGGCCTGTAATTTCCCGCCTCCTCCCTTGACCCTCCCTTTGTGGATTGGCATGATGTGGGCCACCCTCCAGTCTTGGGGCACCCATCCAGTCCTCAGAGAGATGTTGAAGAGCTCCACCAGGGGGACTGCCAGGACATCCGCTAGTTCCCTCAGCATCCTGGGATGTATCTCATCTGGCTCAGGTGCTTTCTCCATCTGAAGGGACCTGAGGGCTTCACTTACTCTCTCTACTGGGATTTTGGCCACCACCTCCTCCCCCTTTGCACCCTGTACTGCTGGCATCCCACGTGTCTATGGTGGCCATTCCTTTTCCCCAGACCTGTCAGGGCCCCTGAGCTCTACCGGTCCAATCCCTTCCACTGGTTTGCCCCACTCCCCCTGCATAGCACCCTCCATCCCCCTGGTAAAAACTGATGCAAGGATTTAGGACCTATGCCTGTTCCCTACCTCCTGTGGCCAAACCTCTCCTATCCTTATCCTGCTGACCTGGCCCCTTACTTTCCTTTCTCCCCCTATGTATCTAAAGAACTCCTTGTCCCACCTCCAGATCCCCCTGGCCAAAGACTGCTCCTTATTCACCTTAGCTGATCTCAGCACCCTGGTGACTCTCTTGGCTGTCAGCTCATACTCCCTCTGATCCTTTTCACTCCTCGAGTGCTTGAAGCACCTAAAGGCCGCCTTCTTGTCCCTCACCACCTCCTGAACCTCCTGGGTCCACCACCAGGGTTTTCTGGCCTTACCAAACTTGTGCCTTTCCCTTGCACAGGATCTGGTAACCTCCTGTATTCCCCGCTTAATGATATCCCACCTGCTAGCAGCATCCATATCTGGCCTTATCTTGTCCAAACGATCTTTAAGGATCCTTCCCATCTCCTTGAAGTCTGCACACCTAAAGTCAGTTACTACTGTCCTTGTTCAGCTTTCCTCCCCCTCAGGTCCAGGAAGAGCCAGACTGTGGCATGATCACTCCCCACCAATGGGTCCCCTCACCTCTAGGCCCCTAATCTGATCACTGTCCGCCAGGACCACATCCAGTTTCTGGGCCTCCATAGTTGGCTCACTCACCTGCTGGGTCAGGAATGAGTTCTGAAAGACATCCAGCAGCTCCTGCTCCCTGGCCACTGGTGACAACATAGTCCTCCAGTCTGTTCCTGGCATGTTGAGGTCCCCCATTACCACTACCCTTCCCTTTCTTAAACTACAGTGTCCCTTGAGATTTGCCACCAAACTTTCTTCCAGAGCCTCTGTCAGTGCAGGTGGTCTGTATATCACTCTGACCTTTATTCTCTTACCCCCTACATCAGCAGGGTGACCCAAATAGCCTCCAGATCCCCCCCACCTCCTCTACCCCTCCAATACCAATGCCATTTCTGACTAACAGTGCTACACTCCCCCCTTCCTTCCCTCCTATCTTTTCTGAACGTAGTGTAGCCCTGCAGATTTGGGGCCCACTCATGCCCTTGGATGGCCCAAGTCTTTGGAACTGCTGCCACATCCACCACCCCCTCAACTAGCATTGCTTAGAGTTCAGGCATCTTGTTTCCTAAGCTCCTGGCATTTATCAGAACCACCCTCCACCCCTTCTCCCTCCTCTCCTTCCCTGCCTTGAGCTCTTGTTTATCAGCTCCTGCACCCTACCTGGTGATCTGTTTCCATATTTCCCTAGCCCCCTAGAGGAGTGGAGACCTTGTCCCTCTTTTATCATATCTGCTGGTACTGCCTCTTTTTTGATCCCTCTCCCCTTCGCAAGTTTAAACCCCAGCTTTCATTGATGAACTCAGCTAGTTTGAGCTTTAGGATTTCCTTCCTATCCAAATTTAGGTAGAGCCAGTCCCTAGTATACAGCCCCTTATCCTCTCAGGTCTCTCCTCAGTCCTTCACCAGGCCATACCCCAATTCCTCACACCACTTTCTAAGCCACTGATTTGTCTCCCTAATCTTCTTCTTGTTTTCCCCGTTAGCCCATGCCACTGGCAGGATTTCTGAAAAGGAGATCTTAGGCTTACCCTGGACAACTCCTGGAACCTTGCCTGAATTTCTAATTCACTATTTCCATTTATGTAATTTATCCCCAAGTCCACCAATATGTCCGGGGTTCCCCTGCATTCCCTTGCCAGCGAATACAACTCATGCTTGGCCTTGAGCACCGTCGGGTCTAGGTGGCATTTGGTTCTGACCAGATAGGTTTTACCCTCCCCTTGCCCCTCCCACTGGATGCCTCTGATCATGGAGTCCAATAGCAGTACTCTAGCCTCCCCCTTGCCTACATGCTCACCCCTCAGGTTCCCCCTCTTTACATGCCCCTCCTCATCCCTTCATCCGGTCTGACCCCCAAATGACTCCTCACACCTCCCACAATCTGGGTGTCAATGGTATCCCCTTCTCTATTGTCCCTGGTCACCCCCTCTACTCGTGTCCTGGCCCTCTTCATCCTCTCCACCTTAGTATCCTTCTCTGCATCTCTTCCTGATTCCTGACTAATCCTTCTGCCCTATCCATTTGCCTACTTTGCTTCCTGCTTGCTATCATCCCATTTACATCCTGCGCCTTCCTGCCTGTCATGCCCCCCTGTTCTGTACTCTCAGCCTCCTCCTCCTTGTTCACTTAATCTTCCTTTTTTCCTTCACCTCACTCCTCTTCCACCTTCCTATCTAGGTTCCCCCTATTGTTCCCAATTTTCAATCTCTGCCTCTTGCCCCCTTCACTCTTCATATCCATCCCTGCCTCAGCTTCACCAGCAACATCATCATCATTGTCATCAACATCCTCCCCCCAGTCACCTCTTCTACCAACAAGCGTAAAGAGTTAATTCGATTTGTGAATCTTAGCCCATCCCCCAATGCCCCCCCTTCCCTACCACCCCTCTTGGTTCTCTCTGGACACCCCCAGTCTCCTCCCTACTGCTGTGGAAATGTCCACCTTTGGGCCCCATCTGCCAGGGTCCCCTAGAACCCCCTCTCCCCTCCCAGCCCTTATCTGCCTCCTGATTTTGCCAACCTCCTCCCTAAGCTGTGCCAGCTGGTGGCACACCGGGCAACCCCTAAACCTCAAAGCTCAGTCCAGTATCATGGCCTTACCGCACCCTGCACACCTAACCACCCTCCCAAAGATGCCTGCTCTAGAGACGTGTGGTCCCATCATCCTAACTGACCGTTTTGTCCAAAACAACCTCTCCGGTTTACCTAGTAGTCCGAGCTACAAGTGGCTCTCTAGTTCTACCAGTGCCAATGCCCAGACAAACCCCCTCTCAGCATGCCATATAGGATTTAAAAACAGACCCCCACCCAGCTTATCCAACATCCACTGTAAGTTGTCCCAGGCCACAAGTTCAACATCCACTGTAATTTGTCCCAGGCCACAAGTCCAACCTTCACTGTAATTTGGCCCTGGCCACAGCTCCCTTTATAGGCAGGCCACTCCTATCTCCAGACTCCTCTCCTACCGGCTATTTAATAGAGGTCGGGGCCGGGGTGGGTCCCAATAGCTCCTGCAGGCAAACACAGCTACTCTGTGGTGATGTGGGGCAGGAGCGCTTTTAAATCTGGCACCCTGGTGGCACCCTGCTCACCAATTGGCCCTCTCTGTCCTGCAGCTTGTTTATTCCCAGCAGACCCTGCTTCTGCCCTGGCCTGCCACCAACTTGCAGCTGCCGGGTAAGCCCTCCTGTCCAGTCCCCCTGCCACCTTTGCCCACTCCTGCAGCCGCCATCATTCCTCCACCACACTTATATCAACAGTACCTTTAGTAAGCTTCTACTGTAGTCCTGCCTCAGTGTGCTCTCTGAGACCTCCCCTTTGCTGTGCTCTTCCTCCTCCCAGGTCCTGGTTGGTGATCCTGTGTTACAGTGCCTCTCTTACCCAATTAGTATGTAGAGAGGAGTTCCCAAAGACCATTTTATCAAGGAGGGGGTGGGGGATGAGTGAGTGGGTGGGCGTAAAAATCCAGGCGCACGTTCTGGCAGGCAAGTTTCTGTCTCTTTTCCTCCTTCTGTGTTGTGCGGGGGAAGAGGTGGAGCCAGCATGGACCTCCCCTCACCCCAGCCAGCAGCTCCCAGTCATGATGTAACTGGGGAAGCCCGGGGGCTTCTCCCTTTTTAAATCTCGGCGCCTTCTCCTTGCTCCTTTTTCATTGGCTCCAGTCACTCTCTTTCACCCACAGTTTGTTTCAGGCTTTTATTGCAGCCTGGGACCGTGGGGCTTGGAGTGAGAGAAATGACAAGAAAGAAAAAAATCCAGGCGCACGTTCTGGCAGGCAAGTTCTCTTTCCTTTCCTCCTTCTGTGTCATGTGGGGGAAGAGGTGGTCCCAGCATGGACCTCCCAGCCTTTTACCCCCATCACAACAGCTCCCAAATCATGATCGCCAGTGCAGCAAGGTCATCCAGTTTGCAGATCTGTGCTTTAACCACTAGGCTACACAGTCTGCACCTTCAGGAACCTCCTGGTTTTGAGTACACAGATATAGCCACCATCTTGCTTGCCTATAAGGTTTTGAGCTGTTCCAAGACTTCCCCTTTAGAAATCATCAAACACAGAAACATAGAAGTTGACGGCAGATAAGGACCACAAGGCCCATCCAGTCTGCCCATTTTTTGTACCTTATGAATGTGCCACACACCTTTACACTGTCAATGACCTATCTATTCATACTCATCTGTATTGCTCCCTTATGCCTATCCCATGCCTGTTTGAAGCCCTGCACTGTATTCATGTGCACCACTTCCTGAGGTAGGCTGTTTCATGCATCCACCACCCTTTCTGTGAAAAAGAACTTCCTCACATTACCCCTTAATCAGCCTTCCTCTAATCTCATGCTCAAGTGCCATCACAGCAGGGGCAGCAGCAGCAAGGGCTGTTGTCATAACAGAGCCAGGAGCCAGTCACAAGCTAGATTATTCATGAGGGAGGCAGCACTTTCATTTTTGACTTGCTCATCTCCTAATGCAGATCCACTGTGCGTAGCTAAGCTGGGATGGCATGCCTAAAGGCATGTCAGTGGCACAGCAGAAGTATAGTGTGTACTGGTGTGTCAGCAGGCAGGCCAGCAAGACTGATTGCCTGACCAGCACCTAGTCAACCTGTGAGTATAGCCTTATCCTAGCCACTACCACTGCATCATGTAGTACAGCCTACTACCTTGCATTGTACCCATCATATGCCACATAAACCTCATTGTGCTATTTGTTTTTTAGCTGATGGTCCTCAGAGCCTTGTCTTCCATCCTGTTTTCATACCTAACAAAGATCCCTAACTTCATGTTAAAAGGCCATTACTGTTTGTTTTGGTCATAGGAATATACTGTCATTTGCTACCTATACTGACCTATCTCTCATTCTATTTTTTTCTTTTAGTTATTGCTTTTGCTCCTCACTGGTGTTGCCCCATCCCTGGTCAATCCCAGCTCCATGTCCCTGAATCCATAGCACTTAGCCCTCTGTCTTTCAAGCCTGTGCTGTTTGACGGGGCCTGCTTATGCGTGGCACACACCTTCCACCTTGGAGGGAGGGGGTATAGAGGCAGAAGAACCTTAGGTCGAGAAAGCATCTAATGGCAGGAGGCAGGGCCCAAATGCAGCAAGGATCATCCTTCTCACTCCAGGTTTTATCCTGTATATTTCTGTCCAACTTCAACAGAATGCTGGAACACTAGGAGCCCCAAGCACAAAAATCTGAGTGTGCCACTCAAGGTTGGACATTTTCTGTCCCTGCAATGTGCCCTGCTGTATTACCACCTGTGTTCACAGAGGTGGCAGTATTGCAGTAGACATCACATATCGCACCGCCCAATGGAGGAGCGCATGCTCTGGGACACTCAATCCTCTTTCACTGGCCGGCCCTCGACAACTCAAGCTCGTTCCCAAACTCCGGTTGCTGGCACCATGAGCGGTGGCGCTACTGATGCACTGATGGTCCAGCTACCTATCACTGTTTAAATGAGACCTCACTGCCCTTTGTGCAAAGGTTGTATTTTCTTTGCTTCCAATTTGGGCTTCTATTCATATTGTATTACTGTTGTATATGACCAAATGTTACAGGAATCCTAGCCTATGGACAATGTTTTTTTTTTGTGCTTCTCCCTGTTTACTACATCTTTCAGCCCACATAATTTCACAGACTCCACCTACCTTCTCCCACTGCCTGTCAGCTATATGCTCAAGTTACATGCCGTCTTTAGGGACATACAGGGGGGCCACCTGACAACACAATTGTTTGCACAAAGTGTTTCCTGAGAATTTACATCTCTTCTCCCTTGGCCTCTGGTCCCTATTACCATAATAAATTACAGCCTGCATTCTCTCCCCAATTCAGGCCACAAAAAGGCTGCTTTTGCTTTTTCTCTTTCTTGCTGCTGACATCTATAGTGGTTCCAGCCCTGCCCCCCCCCCGTCACCCTTGGGCAGGTTAATTTTTCCAAAGGGTTGACAATCTTGCCAAGCCCTATTTAGAATACTCTCCCTTCTCCTTTTGATGCCTAGTAATATTCACCTCAAGCCAGGCCCCTCCCCCACTGCTCCCACCCAAAAATGCACCACTGCTACTGGTCTCTGCATTGCATCAGTAAACTTCTTTAGTCTCCTGAAAAAGATTGACAGTCTCCAGGGCTGGGTTGCCCTTCACCAGCCTGACGTCCTGTCCATTGTAGAGACCTGACTCTCTAAGAACACCCCTGACTCATCTGTGTCACTACCTGGATACACCATCCACCAGGCAGACAGGACTGGGAAACACAGTGGTGGCTGTGTAATCTACATCTGGGACTCCCTGCAGGGCCATGCTCTCCCTCTCCCACAGCTCTACCATGGCGCCCAGGCACTCTCCATTACTGTCACCCTTGCTACAGCCCCTATCACTATCACCTCTGTCTATATTCCCCCCGGAACCAGAAATATGCATTCCAGTCTGTTCTGAACTACATCTCTGAACTACCCTCCAAAAACGAACAAATAGCACTCGGGAGCTATAACATAAATTGGCTCTCTAACTCAGCCGCCCCTACAAAGATGCCATCGCTGCTTTAGATCTCACCCAACTGGTCATGTCCCTACCCATATTAGCCCCATAAATAGAACATCCAGCCTCCTGGATCTAGTACTCTCCAACCATCCCAACAAGATCCCTGATGTCACAGTGCTCCCCGATGCACTTAGTGACCATTTGCCAGTGCTCTGCACCTGGTCCTGCAAGGTAAAGAAGGCAGCTCCTGGAATGCTACACCAGTGCTGGATAAAACCAGGTAATCTGGGACTGCTAAAGGACCACCTTACCCGCTGGGATTAGTCCCCCATGTGCCACGCCATTGACATAGACATTGCGTTATACTACTTTATCCAGTCCTTCAACTCGGCCTATGACCAGTACACACCCATCAACAAGTGTGCCGCCAAAGGTTCTGCTACACCCTGGGTGTCGCAGGCATTGCTTGACCAAATGCGACCCAGGGATAACCTCTGGCACACTTCACTTGACTCAGGCACACCCACTGACAGACAGCACTACTGGGCAGCATGGAATAAGTGCACCTGGGAACTATGAAAGGCTAAAAACAACTACTACAAAGATTCCCTCACCTCCTCCTGGGGCTCAGGCAGCAAGTTCTGGGACAGCCTGAAAGAACTCAATGAGAAAACCATACCTCCCACCTTAACATCAATGGGTCAATCACAACGGACCCACAGCTTATAGCCGACACCCTTAACTTCTCCTTCTCCTACCTCAGTAGTGTGCTACCCCCCAAATTCTTGACCCCCATACCCCTCCTCTGCCCCCCACCCACTCCACTCACCCTTTCACTTCAAATCCCTCTCCCCTTAGGAGGCCAAGCCCTACCTCCTAAAAGTGACACCCTGGACCTCAGACTCCTCCACCTGACGCTGGATAAAGTCCTCTCTTCTCTCACCTGCCTCCTCAACAGCTCCCTCTGCCATGGTAAATTCCCATCTGCCTGAAAGCAGCAGTCATCACCCCATCCATAAAAGCAGTGACCGAGTCACCTCTGGGAACTACTGCCCCATCTCTATCCCTTCCCCCTCAAAGGCTCTGGAAACAATAGTTGAGAAGCAACTTACAGACCACCTCTCCAAATACGACCTTCTTTGCAAGGAGCAACATGGCTCCCAGCAAGGTCATAGCACCACTACTGCACTCCTAAAATTCACCAGTGCCATCCACTCTGGCCTTGGTAATGGACACCTGGCTGGTGCAGTCTTCCCTGACCTGTCAAAAGCCTTCGACACTGTCAGTCACTCACTCCTCCTCTCAGCCCTCACCCACACAGGTCTCTCACAGGATGCCACAGCCTGGTTTGCTGACTACCAATCTAACAGGTCCCAGCTAGTCAAAATAAATAACACTCACTCCAAGTGCCTTACGGTCATATCTGGTGTCCCTCAAGGCTCCATACTGGGACCAGTTTTGTTCTGTCTATTCTTAAACACCCTACCCCTGGCCTGCTCTGGGAATTTACTCCTTTATGCAGACAATGCGGTCCTGTACTCCACCAATCCTGACCCACTTGCCCTGCACAAATCCCTCCAGAAGTCCTTCAGTGAGGCAGCCACCTGGCTTGCTGACAATTGGCTGATCCTAAACCATAAAAAGACCAAGATTATGTTGTTTGTGTACAACCAGAGCAAATTCAGAGGGACCCTGCTTCATGTCCTTAATGACCAGCTCCAACCCCTTGAGCAGGTAAATACATTCAAATACCTTGGGGATTACTCTGGACACCACGCTCAACTTCCACGAGCACATTCACTTTCTCAGCACTGCAGTTTATATCAGAGTTGGCCTGCTTTATCATCATAGAAGCTGCCACCCCCTCAACGCCTTTTGCCTCACAATTTCATCCTCCGTCCTATCCCTCATTGACTATGGGATCCTGGTCTATGGAGCAGCTGACAGCACTGCCCTCTGCAGAATCAAGATCTCCCTAAACAAAGTCTGTCTCCTAGCCATAAATAGCAGTCGACTAGTACACATCTTCACCCTCTACAATCTCTCCAACTGGCTCAACTTTGATGAGAGATTGAAATACCAGACCTGCCTATTTGCCAAGAAAATAACCAGTGGACTTGCTCCCCCTGGCCTCTCCACCCTACATCAGGCTGCCTCCACCATGGTCACCACCCATAGCTCCACTAAACCCACCCTCGTCATTCACCGCTGTAAAATAACCATGGTCCAGAGACCATTTTGCTACAGAGACCCTACCTGGCTGAATTCCCTGCCCAACACTATCACCTTGGAAAATAGGACTGGCCACTTCAAATGCCTCCTCAGGGACCATCTCCTTGCCTCCTGAACCTGTGAATGCCACTAACCCACCTCCGTGTTTGTACCCTGCTTCCTCTGCTGCCACCCACTCATAGAAGCCTTCCCTACCACAACCCCCTGCATATCTCAACTCGTGACAAGTGAACCCAGTCCTGCCTAACCAGTGAAACCGACTCACCCCTAGCTCCGCCCACTTTTCCAACCATACTCCCACCCAACTACAATCTGCTTTTGACAAGGGATCCTCATCCTGCCTTACCAGGTCTGATTTGCACCTCATCCATACCTGTATATAGACCTGCCTCTTATCTCTCAGACCTGCTCCTGCTGACATGTATGTTGCTCAACCTTGTAAACTTCTTGTATATAAATTACACAATCTTGTTAAATGTCAGTTAAAAGTGTTAAATGTTTGTTAAAATGTTGTTTCCTGATGTGGAGCCTTTGTAAAGGAGTCTCTGACTCAAAGGATTGTAATTTCGAAACGTTCAATAAATAAATACATCTGTTAGGTGAACATACACAGTAGAGCTGCAAGTTTAATGCTACAAAACATTCAACACCTTTAACTTCAGGGCGTTTGATTCTTTTGGACTGTGGTGATACCTTAGGGCAAATAGGTAGACTTCTGGTGTGACTGGTCTGAATGGTGTGGACTAGGTGAACCAGTTGAACCACAAACTACAGTTCACACCTAAAACAGTTTACTAGGCAGAATGTGAGTTAGACTTCGTTTTGGTGCTAGACTCAGCTCAACGATGTGAGCCAGTGTGAAGGTTCACTTGCATGGTCATCGTCAGGCTGTTCGGTAGCTCAGGCAGGGCTGAGATTTTACTTCCAGTTAGATAACTAGGAAATGCTTCAGGAAAAGGAAAACAATCTCTTCAAAAATTTGACCTGTAGTCCTGCAAACAGCAGGGCTGAGGATGGGAGATATTTTAAGAGGGAAAAAAAAAGAAAAAACTAGTTAGGCTAAGCAGTGTTTGCAAAGCAGCTGGCTTCTGGGACCAGGGCCTTATCTGAGACTGGGAACTGAGAAGGGAGAGACTGGACTTTGGACTGAAGGAGTGTGGTTGGGGCTGGGCAGTTGGCAGATGAGGTATGAGGTGGCAGTCAGCTGGTGCCCACTTGCCCAATCTCATCAGCAGCACAGTACACAATTTTGTTTTCATTGTAGAACTAGCAGTTTAGCACCATACAAAACAGAATGACTGAAGCCTGTACCTGAAGCCTGAGATGTGATTTTTTTGGAATTACTTTTACAGGACAGCAAGTATGTGCCAACTGGTTGCATGACTGCCTGGTCACTGATAGCTGGTACTCTGGTGGCATCCCATAAAACAATAAAAAAGTATTCATTTTCTTTTTGTGACACTTATCAGATTCAAACGCTTTACATTTGCCCAAGTTGCAAACTTGCAGCAGTTCCTCCATCCTCCTCCTCCTCCTGAGTCCTGAAGCAGCGTATGAGTATATGTGCACGCGCTGTGTGTGTGTGTGCATGCGTATGCATATATGTATGTGTGTGTTATCCTGAGCTGTGCTGGTGCAGTGTGATCTGGGCAGTGGGCAGCAAGTCTGTGCCAGCTGGCAGCATGCCAGTGCTGGCACTGGCAGTAGTTGCCTTGGTAGAGTCTCATAAAAAATAAAAAAATAAATAATAAAGCATAAAAGCTCCACATTCTCTCAAGTTTCTGAAGTCCATACTTTTTCCTTCTCCTCCTGAGTTCTGAATCATCCTGTGTGTGTGTGTCATCCTGAGATGTGCTGTAGCACTGTGATCTGGGCAATGTGCAGCAAGTGCATGCCAGCTGGTAATGTGACAGTGTCTGGCCTCTGGTAGACCTTGGTTGCACCTCAAAAAAAAAAAATTAAAGTCATTTGTTTTATTGTGGCAGTCTTCACATTGCTCACATTGCTTCAGTTCTTTCCTCATCCCAAGTCCTGAAGTATCCTCTGTGTATGTTGTCCTGAGCAGTGTTGTTGCAGTGTGATCTGGGCAGTGGGCAGCACGTGTGTGCTAGCTAGCAGTGAGTCGGTGCCTGGACTCTGGTAGTTCTTGGTGGCATCCCATAAAACTGAAAAAAAAAAATTTGTCATAAAAACATTAAATAAAATAAAGTCTTCATTACCCAAGCAACTGAGTCTTGTAGTAGGCATTCAGAAATGGAGCAACAGAGAGGCCAAGGATATGGTAGCATTGGATCATCTAATCACATCACGGAAAAACCAAAGTTCATTGGGCTTGGACATAGTCCTTTTGCCTCAGTGGGAACTACATGTGTAGAGGAAGATGACAGTAGTCGAACAGTCCATAAAGTATTACACATTGTAGGAACCATTTACAGTGGCATTGCAAGGGTTGCAACATGAGAAGTCATTGTAGAAAAAAGGAATAAGAAAAGAGTGCATTAGGTAGTGACACAGGCAGAGGAGGAGGAGGAGCAAAGTGATTTGGCAGTGCTTGGAGACTGAGATACAGATTGTGATTATATACCCAATAAAAGTGATAGCAGCAGCAGTTCTGGGGAGGAGGAGGAGGAGGTGGAGCAGGTGGGAGTTTTACTTGGGGCAGGTGCATGTAAGAGATAAACAAACCATAAGTAAATCAATTCTAAAAATGTGTTCTTTAATGGATTTGGACAATTACCAACCAATGTCTATTTTGTCTCCTCTAAGTAAGATGTTAGAAAAATTAATTAACCAACACCTTGTTGAATAGCTGGGGGCCAATTGTCTTCATTCTCTGGAGCAGCAGGATTTTCAAAAATCTTGTAGTACAGGTACTGCATTGACAAGTCTTATGGCCGTGCCTTGAGGTCTATGGATTTGGGTGAACTTGCTGGTGTGATCTTTGTTGACTTGTCAAACGGTTTTGATTTAGTAGACCATACAATGCTGCTCTGGAGATTGAGTGACACTGGCCTAGCAGAATCACCTTGTGCATGATTCCAAAGTTACCTTATAGATCACCCTTTAAAGGTTTATTATGGTTTAATCTTATTTTAATACCCATTTGCTGGAGCAGGGAGTTCTCCAGGGGTCCATTTTGGGACCCCTATTATTCTCTTTATATATAGACCCCCTTACAAATATTCCAACTCAGTCAGATCTGTTGTTGTATGTTGATGATATTATTCTTTATACTAGCGCCCCTTCAGTAGATGTAATAAACACATCCCTGTATACTGATTTTCCAGCTTTGAACACTTGGCTGTTGCAACATCGTTTATTGTTATATGTGGTTCAGAGCTCAGGGCTTGTGTTACATACTGCATCTATATAATTGTAGGTTTGAGTTTGGATACAGAGGCTGGACCAGTAAGTGGAATGATGCTTCCAAGGTATAGTTGTATGAATGAATAGTGCTTAGGTACTTAGGCATGGACATGAGTAAGTCAGTGAACAGTACATGATGCGCTGACGGTAAGATGGTGCTGATACTGGAACAGATGAGTTATACTGTATGAGTTGATGGTTTCAGTTTTCTCTGTATCCCACCATAGGAAGGATGGTTAGTTGATTAGGATGACACCCCCCAAAAGAATTATGATATCCATGATTATCTCCTCCAACTCCGGAGAATATGGTCGGCAGCACGCAGGAGAGGAAAAAAACCCTTGGGGGGAACCTCTGAGGAACCATGGCTGCCAACCCACCCATCCTTCTGGGCATGCTAAAGGAGCATAATCCTAATTAATTATTTTTAATGGCTAATCCAAGTTGCAGATTACAGGTGATCCAGTGGAACAGTTCGTAGTAAGAAATGGAAGGTCAGGAGCAGCCTTCCAAGTCTTGCGTGAGCACTGCAGGTAGCTGTATGAACACGGGAAGCATCCAGGTAGATTGCACTGAGATGAGCATTATTGGAACACATCTAACAGAGTCAGTATATGGCTTAAATGAGGAGCTTCTAAGGCTAGCACATGATAAATAGACAAATATAAAGTACAGATATCCAGGCTCTGACGCTGGTGGGCAGGATGAAATGGAAGTAGTCCAACCACCAGGCTTCTGCTGATAGAAGGGTTATGAATTTCATGGAATGGTAGAATGGCTTGAGATGAAGCTGATGACTGACGAACTCAGTTCAGGTAATAGGATGAAGAGAATTCGATTGATGCTGAAGACATGATATATAAGGCTTACGGCAGTAGAGTTGAGCTGGAATCCTGGCAGGATTTGAGGGTAGAAAATCTGAAGCAATAGTGCAAAGTAAGGAAGCATTCAAGGGAGTATAACAGGGTGAGCTCAATGGGTGAGGACGTGGGTGGACTGTGTAGGTTAGAAGATAATGTAGTAAGCAGCAAGTAATATAGACCAGGTTGGTCAGTTGCTAAGTAGCAGAACGTGGCAGTTAGTCCCATGGCTAAGATGCACAGCTGGACCCTCGAGGTCAGATGGTGAGGTAATGTAGAGTGACAGCTAGCTCCAGGTAAGTTCATAAGTGCAGCCAGACCCATGTAGATCTGCTGGCAAGTAAGTAGAGTGGCAGCTAGCCCTCGTAGGCTAGTGTGCACAGACGGTCCCCATGTAGGTCAGCTGAGGAGTAATAATAGGTAATTGAGAACGGCGATCAAGCCCAGAAGGGCTAGCATGTGCAGCGAAACCCATGTAACTCAGCTGAATTAGCATGAATGAACTGGAAGGGTATAGGGTAGAGTGATTCTAGCAGATGAGGACTTCTTTCCAAGGAGGAGAGGAGCTTGAACAAATGACTGAAATCCAGTAGGAGAATATGGTTTTGGAGTTGATGCCAAGTGAAGGTAAGAAAGTCAGGTATGAGGTAGAAGTATACAGACCTCCAGGCCCAGATGGGGCGTGGCAGGCTGAGAGAAGTATGAACCTCCAGGCCCGATATGGGGCAAGGCAGGCATAGTGTATGTATAGTCGAACCTCCAAGCCCTGAAGGTGAAGTTGACAGAAATCACGAATCTCCAGGCTCGATGCTGGGTGAGGCAGGTGGAGTAAGAGAGCAACCTTGGAAACTGCTGAATGAGCACTGAGCTGATCTGAGAGAGTGTTTGAGTGTGAAGACCTTGCAAGTTCAGTATAGTTAGGAGATTCCAGGCAACTAGGGAAGAGCAGGAGACAGGAATGCGAGTAGTGCAAGCCATAGGTAATGAGTTGTAAGCACGGACCTGCATGTAGGTCGGTAGCAGTAGTAGAAAATCAATGGAGTGCATGAATGCAGACGAAGTAGCACAGAGTAGTATTGAATAATACAAGGTACATAGTGGGGACTGATGGAAATGGAAAAGCAGGCAATAAGTTTGATCCTCCTAAAAGTTGTTTTATTGATAACCAAGCAGCAATTATAGCAAGGAGCCATAATAGGAAGCAACATCTCTATTTATCTTGAAACAATGACTAGACTTCAGAAAGTGGCCCCATGTAGTTAGTGATAGGGAATGTTCCTAGCAACTGAGTTCATCATTTCAATTTGAGCATCCAGAATTGGCTGCAACAGTATGAGAAGCATCAGGAATCTGCAGAGCTATGGTCAAACAAATGTGAAAGTCAAAGCTTAAAAGCAATTCATGGCAGTTGTGAGGTGTGGGAGGAATGATTGGCACATACAGCTAGCATTGCCATGCAGCTTGAGGTATCAGTTGAGATACGTAAGATGGCTTAACTTAATTTAAATGCTGTCTCTGAGCCGACACCTGACATACGGTAGTGGTGATGGACAGAGCTTGTGAAATAAGATAATGCCGTAGCGTTGACCTCCAAGGTATGTCCCCATCTCTTGGGTCTTCAATCAGAATGGATTAAATAGTATACGCTGACAGACAGCTGAACCAGCTAAATCCTGGAGCAGGTGTGAATGCTAGGGTAGATGCGGCAATTGCTGTAGACATAGGCAGCTGTAATTGTGATTAACCAGGAAGTGCAAGTGGCAGGCAGTGCCGATTTGGTTGTAGAAGGACCTTGCACTAGCATGGTTTGAAAGGTTTGCTGTTCTGGCGCTTGCACCGGGACATGATAAAATGAGGGAAGGAGGCTCAGTTCATGTATCCTGGCTAAGAGTTAAAGGTCTGCAATGCTGCCTGTTAGGCCTTGTGAACCTTTGGCAGCTCAGGGTTGCTTGCAGCTAAATCCAGTCTATGTGCCAGCTGCTTACAGCTAGAATCCCCTGTAGTGATTAAATATTATGCATCTCATTTTCCTAAGGAGGGCCCAAATTAGGAGTCATACATGCAGTTCTGTAGCTGTGCCACCCAGAATGAGCAGGTATGCTGCTGAGCAAGGCACAGGTCGAGCAATGTTGGTAAGCGAAAACGAGGCAGATACATAGTAGTAGGAAAACACAGAATAATATATGCTGCATGATCCTTCGGTAGTGTAGTTCAAGCTTGTCAGAATAAACGGTGCAAAGACAAGGTAGTAGATGGTTTAGGCAGGTGAGCTGGCATTGAGGCAATACCTGCAGTTGCGGCAACAGTGGATGTCAGGAACCCTGCAGGCATCAGGGACCGAAAGAAGCCGCAAGCTGTGAGCAGGTGAGGGAGAGTGGAGCAATGATGAACTGGCATGGAGCTGGGGCTACTTGAGGGAAGAAAAAGAAAACAGAACGGAGAGAACACAAGGCAATCGCTCAGCAGAAGCGAGCGATAGGGACAGGAAAAGAGTGCAGTGCTCAAGTAGCGAGCTAGAGAACCCACCCGCGAAAAAAATAAGAAAGCAAACGGACAAAACGGAAACACAAGGAATGGGATGAGAAGAGAGGTGGGGGAAACAGCAAAATGAAGGCAGGACAAATTGGGGGGCAGTCAAAGAGCAGCCACAGACTAGCAACTACATTTATTAAGGCAGCTGCTCTGCTTGAAGCAGAGCAGCAGGGTTCTGCTGCTTAAATAGGTTATGGGGGAGAAACTCTTCCCCCATATAACCTCAGGCAGAGCCTCCAATTATAGCAAGAAGACTAAGTGCATACTATTTGGATCTAATCCTAAATTTATCCACATGTCATCCATTACAAATATTTGACATAGAGGTAATGATGTTGCAGGAGGTAACTGAATTCAAATATTTTGGGATCTTACTCGATTCCAACTTGACTTTACCTGCTCATATAAAGAATGTTAGCAAGCAAATAAATCAGAAAATGTGTACTTTCTTCAAATTGAAAGGTTTCCTAACTAGAGAAACTAGGGCCCAGATATTCAAAAGGGTTGCACCATGCACGACAGGGTTGCGCATGCGCAAGTCCAAAAATGCGCCATTCTGCGATATTCAGCAGGAGGCAGTTACGCCACTGACAACAGGTTGCGCAACAGCGCAATGCAAATGAATGCATGCTCAACAGGAGGGGGAGGAACCATGCATAAACTGCGCAACCCGACATTCAGTCGGGTTGGTGTGAGAGGCTGTGCATGCGCAACCCCAACCTGCGCCTGCACAACCTTGAGCCAAAAAAGGATTGGCTGAGGGCCACCCACAGGTGAGCTGCTGTATTGCAGGGCGCAACACAGCAGCTGCCACCCCTGGCTGGCCCCAACTCGGTGCCTGTGCCCCCACCAGCCCGATCGTAGGCAGAACATAAAAAGCAGCCCCCACCCACACATCTCCCAAAGCCCGATTGCGGGCATACAATGTATGACCCCCCACACATCTCCCAAAGCCCGATCCGGGCATACAATGCTATGACCCCCGCCCACATATCTCCCAAAGCCCGATCACGGGCATACAGTAACTATATTCCCATCTCCGAAGCCCGATCGCGGGCAGAGGTCGTGTATCAACCCCAGTACCCGATCGCGGGCAGAATATGTAAAAAGCCCCCAACCTGAATATCTCCCTGGTGGTCCAGTGGACGTAATACCCGATCAGCGGGCAGAATGTCAAATTACAACCCCCAAACATCTCCCTGGTGTCTAGTGTCCCCCCACCCATCCATGAGCCCCTCCACCGCTCCCCGGCAGCGCGGCAGCATCTCAGCAGACTGTCCCAGCCCTGTTCCCCATTATTAAAAGTAAAGATGTCCCTGGCGGTGTAGCAGACCGCCGCAGCCCTGTTCCCCATTATTTAAAGTAAAGATGTCCCTAGTGGTCTTGCCAGACCGCCCCCAGCCCTGATCCCCCATTTTAAATGTAAAGATGTCCTCGGCGGCTGTTCAGCAGACCGCCCTCTGTACCCTGATCCCCATTATTAAAAGTAAGATCTCTCGGTAGTCTTGCAGACCGCCCCAGCCCTGATCCCCATTATTTAAAGTAAGATCTCCCCAGCGGTCTAGCAAACCGCCCCCAGCCCTGATCCCATTATTAAAAATAAAGATCTCCCGGCGGTCTAGCAGACCGCCCCCAGCCCTGATCCCATTATTGAAAGTAAGATCTCCTCGCAGTCTAGCAGACCGCCCCAGCCCTGATCCCCCATTATTAAAAGTAAAGATCTCCCCGGCGGTCTTGCAGACGGCCCCAGCCCTGTTTCCCCATTATTGAAAGTAAAGATCTCCCCGGCAGTCTAGCAGACCTCCACAGCCCTGATCCCCCATTATTAAAAGTAAAGATCTCCCCGGCGGTCTAGCAGACCGCCCCTGCCCTGATCCCCCATTATTAAAAGTAAAGATCTCCCCGGCGGTCTAGCAGACCGCCCCTGCCCTGATCCCCCATTATTAAAAGTAAAGATCTCCCCGGCGTTCTAGCAGACTGCCCCAGCCCTGATCCCCCATTATTAATACTAAAGATCTCCCCGCCGCCTAGCAGATCGCCTCTCAGCCCTGATCCGCCTTATTAAAAGTAAAGATCTCCCTGGTGGTCTAGCAGACCGCCCCAGCCCTGATCCCCTTTATTAAAAGTAAAGATCTCTGGTGGTCTAGCAGACCGCCCCAGCCCTGATCCCCATTATTAAAAGTAAAGATGTCCCCGGTGGTCTAGCAGACCGCCCCAGCCCTGATCCCCCATTATTAAAAGTAAAGATGTCCCTGGTGGTCTAGCAGACCGCCCCAGCCCTGATCCCCATTATTAAAAGTAAAGATGTCCCTGGTGGTCTAGCAGACCGCCCCAGCCCTGATCCCCATTATTAAAAGTAAAGATGTCCCTGGTGGTCTAGCAGACCGCCCCAGCCCTGATCCCCCATTATTAAAAGTAATGATGTCCCTGGTGGTCTAGCAGACCGCCCCAGCCCTGATCCCCATTATTAAAAGTAAAGATGTCCCTGGTGGTCTTGCAGACCGCCCCAGCCCTGATCCCCATTATTAAAAGTAAAGATGTCCCTGGTGGTCTAGCAGACCCCCAGCCCTGATCCCCCATTATTAAAAGTAAAGATGTCCCTGGTGGTCTAGCAGACCGCCCCAGCCCTGATCCCCCATTATTAAAAGTAAAGATGTCCCTGGTGGTCTAGCAGACCGCCCCAGCCCTGATCCCCATTATTAAAAGTAAAGATGTCCCTGGTGGTCTAGCAGACCGCCCCAGCCCTGATCCCCCATTATTAAAAGTAAAGATGTCCCTGGTGGTCTAGCAGACCGCCCCAGCCCTGATCCCCCATTATTAAAAGTAAAGATGTCCCTGGTGGTCTGGCAGATGGCAGCCCCTGATCCCCATTATTAAGTAAAGATGTCCTGGTGGTCTAGGGGCCGCCACAGCCCTGATCCATTATTAAAAGTAAAGATGTCCCTGGTGGTCTAGCTGACCGCCCCAGCCCTGATTCACCATTATGAAATATTAAAACTTCCCTGGTGATCAAGTGGACCTCACCCCCCATCCCAGCAGGAAGTGCCCCAGCATCCCTTTCTCCCCATCCTGGATCAATCTGGCGACTGGCACAGCCCACTGCTTACCACTACAGCCGGCCACCGAATGGCTCTCAATGAGTGCATACTGCATATAGTAAGCTCTCAGTGACTGGCAGCCCACTGATCTGCCAATCAATGAGGGAATACCGTACAATGCCAGTACTCATTGAGAGCTCAGTTAACAGTTAGCTGTGGCGGTGAACAGTAGGCTGTCCCAGTCACTGGCTCAGTTCGGTATGGGGGAGTGGGGTGGTGGAGCACTGCCTGCTGAATGGGGATTGAGACCCACTAGACCACCAGGGATTTTTCATATTTCATAATGAGCGATGGAGAGCTGAGGTGATCCGCTAGATCACTAGGAGACATCTTTCAATTCTTTTATAATGAGAGATTGGGGCTGGGGCAGCCTGCTAGGACCACTAGGGACATCTTTTATTATACACAACAGGTTAGGGGCTTGGGGGCTGCATAACCACAAGGAAGGTTTTAATGTTTCATAACAGGGATCGGGACTTCATGGGGGGTCTGCTGGAGTCCCAAGGACTTATTTTAGCAAAGGGGATTTGGGCTGGGAGGATGACTCACATTGCAGCAATTGTTTCAATCTCTCCAGAAGGCAATTTCTACACTCTTATACCAGTCCTGGCTAGTCTAACAGTAGCAATGTGCCCACTGGGAGAGTTCGAGATCGATTTGGGGATTTGGTAGCCTGTGTTTGCTGCAATCCCTTGCACCATGCAGCCCATTTTGCTGCATGGACAGAGCAATCCAGTTTGGTGCACACAGCCTGCCGTTGATGCAGGCAATGTTTGAGAATCACCCTAAGTGCATCTTTGGCACAAGGAGCAGTCTGCACCATTCCTTGTGGCACAAGCCCCTTGCACCATGCCAGAAGCTTTGAGAATCGAGACCCTGGTTTGTAGTTATCTGAGAGCTATGTAGAGCTACCCTAGTTAGACCTCAAATAGGGAGTTGTAGAATTACAACAACAAGCAATGAACTAACATCACAACTGCCTGCTAGATAAACAACATTTAAGGACCTGAGTTTTTGAAGATTTTGGACCCCAGGTAGGGAGTTGCAGTACCACAGTTTTTAGGCAAATACAGTATTTTGCAAGTATGCAAGCAATAACTGTGGACAACAATATGTTGGGGATAAAAATGTAACTACCCCCTACAGCAGCAGAGGGTAAGCTACACATTCCAGCAACTAGCAACTCAAGTAATTATCTCCCTAGCAGACCAATGCAGTAAACAGAACAATGCAGTAAGACTTTGCAGTTAAATTTTGCTAGCATCCTAGGGGCACAAGACAACATAGCAGTGAAAAACATACACTGAGCGTAAAGGCGAGTGTTCTAGATCACTTGAATGGTGGAGTCAGTATCTGGAGATGGGGATATACTGATTAGGGCAATATGGCTGGACAACAACTGACCCCCCAGCTGACACCTGGAGTAGACATCCTTGGACTGTGTCCCTTAGAGCAGTGGCCTGCAGCATGTAGGTTTGCATGTAAAGGGACACAGAGATTTACAGACAATATAGGCCAGACCCTCCTAGAACCTGATTGGCTGCTGGTATCAGAGGTCTCCTTATGGCTGTAAAGGTGAGTCCAGGGATTGAGGAGGTGATCATTAGGGGGGAGGGAGAGCAGAGATGCTAAACTCACCCCTCTCAACCCTGTCAGTGCAGGTATGTGGGCTAGAGGCGGGTATTGCATTAAAGAAAGTGCCATAGGAAAAAAAAGCAGTATATTTTCCTTTCAGAAGGTGGAGAAGCAGCAGAAGAAGGATAAAAGGATTGGCAAACAGCAACAGGAGATGGTGCAGAGCAGAAAGAAAGGAGCAGGAACACAGCAACTGTATCAAGTAGCTGTACACACTCCAGGAAAACCAATGACAATGTTAACATTTCCACTGAAAGAAAAACGCTAACTACTAACTTACTAATGCAACTAATTATGGGAATGATGCATTAATGTTGTGGCATTGTTGTAAACCCCTTTTTGTCATAATTTATCTGTATATCAGTTTGATTAGTTGTATTAATTTCTCTGTATATAATTAACTTTGGTTTGCTCCTGAATAGGGACAATATGTCTCAGTGAGCTTACACAGTCATCAGAATCTGATAAATAAATAAAGATACATAGACTATGATAGCAAGAATGTCTATCAACCCACCCAAATAAATCCTTAGTGTGTGGCTTGACAATAAACTGTCCTTCTCTACCCATATTGAGACAATCTGTAAAAAGCTACGAGCCAGACTCAGCTTCTACTATAGGAATCAGTGCTGTTTTCCTGTGAATATCAGAAAGCGTCTGGTGCTATCAACTTTTTCGCCAGTTTTAGACAATGCAGACATAAATCTACAACCAAAGCCCTATTGCGCTTAAGCAAGCTTGATGTTCTCTACCACAGAGTCTGGGGTTCATCGCTAACTTGGTTCAAAGACTCATCATTGTAACCTATATGTAGCAGTCGGATGGACCTCTCTAACAGGAGATTATACAATCTTTATATGTGGGCTTATACGGTGCTAACCAATGATCTATCTGGTATGTCACTGAACTCTTCTGCAAGTCCTCTTGCCCTTGTGCTGTAATAAAGATTAATCTCATTCTCCTTGACACACCTTGGTATGCTATGCAGTACAGCAAATATGTGATTAGCAATGTTATTCTGGTTGCCTGGAACAAATTACAGAGCACCCTAAAACTTAGCTCTCTGGTTGAGCACAATCATTTCAAAGCCTTCATTAACAACCTACTGTATGTACTGAGACTTGTTCAAGTAACTAGTGTTTGACTCCTACAATCCCCATTGAAGCAATTGTCTTTCTTCATTGATCTTTTCACATGATATTCTACCTAACCTTGTATCCTAATATACAGTATACTGACTGTATCCCTACTGTATTATGCCTTCATTGTAATTGTTCTGTATTTTCATTTTATCTATCTTACTTTTACTGTTATTATTATCTATATCAGTGTCCTACCAGGACCTCCTTGTAAATCTATTTGCTCAACAAATTAAATATTCCCACCCTACCTTACTACTGTAGTCTGCACTGACCCTAGAGGCACCCTTTATATATGTCACCCTTTTCTAACTAATCCCATATATCTGTCCCATCCCACCTTAAATAAATTTAACAAGTGCTCCAGGTACAGCTTTATCAACAGACAGAAGACCTCCTTGTACAGGTATAACTAGGATTCTTGGCCCTTGACATGAACTGTTTTCCTTTGGATATACAACTGCTATCACAATTTACCTGTAAAATGTCAGCTGGTGCTACTGCTATATGATGGATTTCAATGCTGACATGCATGAATTACAGGTATTGAATGTGAAATGTGCTGCTGCTGCACATGTCACAACACCTACTGCATGAGCTGGGTGCTTGTACTACTAATGTTTGATCATAAAAAGAATTGTGTTTTTCTTTTAATATACAGCTAATAGTGCATTTTCCTGGAACAATGCTGGCTGGTGCTGCTGTTACAGTAAGGTAAAATGCCATAGGATCCTTGTGCCAGATATTGTCACACCTTTTTTACTTATATGGGGCCATGGAGTGGCATACTCAGCCAAACCATCTTTATCTGATCAGCATACACAAATGATAACACTATACCTGCCACATAGGACACTACAAAGCACAACACAAAATGACTATGACACTACTGCATTATATGGTTTATCATCACGGCCAGATACTGTGTACTAAATTTCATTGTACACATAACCACACCACTGATGCACATTATAAACATGTATATTAATATAATAAAACATTCCTACATTCACATATTTATCTATCATCTCATTTCGTACCAACATTTATACAGTCAGACTGTATAAATGGGAATCTATCTTAGATTTGGGTGGTGGGATAATTTTGGAAGTAGCAATATCATGTGCAAGTTCTCAATTGCATCACATACTGCCGTGCACCTAGTACTGTTTCATGCACTCTTCAGAAAGCTTTGCTCACCAATTAATCAATTTGTGGAATAAGCTAAAAATTAAACTTACCAACCTTAGCCACGTTACCACCACCTTCCTGTCCACTTGCATCCAGGTGGTTAAAATGTGTTCAAGGAAAAAAAAAATAGAAAAAAAGAAAATTTCATTACTTTCAGACAGATAGATAACTAGACAGACAAAAAAAAAGACTGATCAGTTTCTAGAAGAAAGAATGACAGGGAGAAGGAAGGAAGGAAGGAAGGAAGGAAGGAAGGAAGGAAGGAAGGAAGGAAGGAAGAAGAAAGTTACCATGTAGTTTCAGGGCACTGACAGTCCAGATAACTTTCATCTGGCCATGACCTCCTCTCCCACAATGAATTAAAAGACCACCACCCATGGTCCTGCAGTTGGATATCCACCCATCTCTTCTTTTACTGGGTGATGGTCCACACCAACCAAGTCACTTCAGTCATATTGCATGCTATATGCCCCAGCACAGAACCCCTTTCCCGCAACCACAGACTACTGGGTGTAAAATGGCTTATGTGGTGCTTTTTAAGGTGTCCTAGCATTGCACTAAATTTGTGTTGCAACATTTTTGCCACAACTGGACTTTCTTAAAAGCGATTATTAATACCAATATAACAAAATTCATATTTTGAAAACATGCTGTTCTATGGAAAATTAAACTAAACTGCACTAACACTATGCTATACAACACTAAAACAAGCATTTGGCAATGCTGAATCTTGTCTCGCTGCCATTGGCATTGGTAGTGCCAGAGTTAGAGATGCATTACAGGAATGGCAGTGAAGTATTGAAGTGATGCCAAACCCAACCCCACGCTGTAGAGACCGACAGGCATTGGGGTGTGCCTTTGGGTCATCAGCTATAGCGCTCATGCCATTGTAACTCACCCTACCCTGTAGACACTGACAAGCGTTGTGGTGTGTTTTGGGGTCTTTGGGCATTATACTTACTCCCATTCCATAAAGAAATATGCTGAGGTGGGTGCAGTATAAGAGAATGGGGTGAACTTTGTGGCCGACCAGTGCAAGACACACCACGATGCCTGTCACTGGCTGCAGAGTGGGGGTGAGGGTGGAATGGCATGAGCATTACAGCCGATGATCCCAGGTCTTGCCCCTTATGCCTGTCAGTCTCTACAGGGTGGGGTGCTACATTTGAAAACCCTAACACCGTAGGCGTGTATTGGTATTTTCACTCCAAATTTTCAACATGGGCTGTTTGTGAGCCCACCTCATGAAAAGCAGCACAATCAGCTTGTTAGCTAAAAGTTTATTATGCACAGCGGCTATGCCATTTGGCAACACAGGAATGAAAACACATTTTGGGCAGGATGTGGAAAATGACAACTGTATTGTTCATGAGGAGGCATAAAAAAATGGCAACACTGAAAATCTGGAGTGGAAATATGAAAAATTGGTGAAGTCATGAACATGCATAGAAACTGTGCAACACACATCTGTAACCCAATTATTTTGGGGATTTTTTTAACCACATGTTTAACATAGGCATTTTGTTACCTCCCCTCATGAACAGTGGCACTGTGATTTTGTTGATTTGTCCGAAACATTGATTTCGCACAGTGACCACACCATTGTACGCCACAGGTGTGAAAACACATTTAGGGCAGGATATGAAAAATGACAGCTGTACTGTTCATAAGGAGGTGTGAAAAAATACCAGTGTTGAAAATCTGGCATGAAAATATTGCAGATTTGTGAAGTTACAAGGGTGCCTGGAAACTGCGCAATGCACACTTGAAACACAGTCATTTTATGGAATTTCATCACAAAATTTTCAACATAGGCATTTTAGGACTTCTGCTCATAAACAGTGTCACCGTCATTTCCTTAAACTGTCCTGAAAACTGATTTCACACAGTGACTGCGCTATTCTACGCTGGATGTCTGAAAACACATTTCGGCTAGAATATGTAAAATGACATCTGTACTGTTCATAAGGAGGTGTGGGAAAATGGCAATTGTGAAAATCTGAAGTGAAAATATTACAAATTCATGAAGTTAAGAGCGTGTGTGGAAACTGTGCAACGCACGCTCATAAAACAGTCATTGTTTGGATTTTTTCCACCAGATTTGCAACATAGGCTTTTTGACAGCCCCCCTCATGAACAGTTGCATTGTCATTTCATTAATCGGTCCCAAAACGTGGTTCTGCACAGTGACCGCAAAATCACCATTCAGGACCGAATAATGCCATGACAGTGCCTGAATTCACAAGGAGGGGTCCCAAAAACCCCATGTTGAAAATTTGGTGTCAAAATTCCACAAAATGCCTGAGATATTCACCAATGTTGGAAACCCCCTATTTAGGCCATTATACAGCTTACAGGCATTTCTTCAGTTCGCGGTCAGCTTTGAAGAGTGCAGATGTGTTCCCGGTCCACTGAAGATCATTGCGCCAGGCTCCAGAGGTAAGTATGGGGTGAGTTGGGTGTGGGGAGGCAGGGTGCGCAGAGGGTGGGAGCGGGTTGTGGGAAGGGGCTGGAAGACTGCAAAGGACTGTTTTCTTTTTTACAAGTAAAACGGGGGGAAAAATTGCTGTGTGATTTTTTTTGTTTTACTGGGTATTTTTCATGCTGGGGTAGACTGCCAGTGTGCCACCCAAGTGTCTTTTTTGGGGGGATGCAGTAGCTGACGGGGAATTGGGCACCCCCATCAGCACATACAGAAGGGGAGGGGGGACATAAGCCGAGGGGGATTGGGCACCCCCCTCAGCACACAACAAAAGGGGAAGAGGACATCATGCCAATGGGGAGTGGGCTCCCCATTGGAAAATTGAACTGGGAAAGGGGGTGACTGAAGCTGATGCGGATTTGGACCCCCTGTCAGCAAAGAAAGGCATTTTTCTGGGGGGGGGCACATGATACCGAGGGGAATTGGGCCTCCCCTTGGCACACAGTGGAAATGGGGGGAAGAATTATGCCGATGGGGAGTGGGCTTCCCTGTCAGCATTGTGAGCAGTGGCGGCAGTCACTGCCACATGTTGCCTACACGTTGGGAGGTGTGTTATGGTCCCGTTGCATGAGAGCTTCACTCTCATTGCAGTGGACCTTTTCTCAGATTAGGTGGCCACATTAGATATGCAGGGTGTCAGCCCCTGCTGCGGGCTGATTGGGGAATGAGGGACGCATCTACTGATGCGTGCCTTGCATTCGCCCAACAGAGACCGTACCTCCAAATCTGCTACTACCACAATATGTTGACTGTGCATGTGCGAACCAACATAAAAATGACCTAAACGAATTAAAACTACACTAAAACTAATCTCTCTTGCTTGTTACCTATAGGATCACTTGCTCTCTCAAAACACTACACCAAAACGCCCTCTAACGTGTTTCTCTTCCTCCCAGCCTACAAACTATTATTTGAAAGTTTGTCACTCTCTCAAAAATATTGCAGCTAGTACATTGAAACTGTACATTTTTTCAGTTCTTTTTAAAATGGATAAAGGAATATGTACTTTCAAAAATGCACTGCAATTGTACATTTTTTTTCTAGCATTGTTCACATCATATGACAAGTGTTTCACAGTCATTAAACAGGAGCAATATTTCTGGGACAGCAACTTTTTAAAATATAACATTTTTAACGATATACAGTTTTGGGAAAATTGAAAAATGTTTAATTTTGACACAGTTTCATGAAAGTTGCTTAAATGCAAAAATGGCAGTTTTGCAAGTATTATAATTTTTTTTACCCAACTCTAATACTGAGTTGTTAGGACTAGAATGAAGAAAAAGAGCACTGAAGTAAATTAGAACAAGCATTTGTCAATGTTGAATGTTCACCACTTGCACTGAGTTTGTACCAGATCTTTCTTGTGCACATTTTTACTATATATTTACCCAGGACAGGCCAGATGAGCTACAATATCTAATTTTTAGTGGTGTCCTGCTTTCACACATTTTTAGATTGCATTTACCCAGGATAGATCAGCTGAGTGGCACAATCTAATTGTCAGTGGGCTCCTACATTTTGACCCCACATTTCCAACAGTCTTTTTTTGTTATGATCAAGACAAGTGGAATTTTTTAAATCCCATCCAAAAGGTGATTTTGCAGTGCAACTGTGAAAAAGAGTTTCAGAGGGGACTTGAAATATGACACTTCTCATGTTCAGGACGTGGGTCAACATGAGCGCTATGATCATTAGGGGGCCAAAATCTCCAAAAATTACATTATGAGTAAATGCTAGAACAATTCATTGTTTCTTCATTACTTATTTGTTTTGTCACACTTTGACCCCAAATGTTCAATATAGTCTTTTTATGACCACACCTTCCGAACATGATAGTTGTCATTAATAAAATAGAGGTCAAAATGTAATTTCGTACTATATGTGTGAAACTACATTTTGGCCAGGATTTGAAAAATGACAGCTCTCACATTCATGATGTGGTGTGAAAAAATGGCTATGTTGAAAATGTGGGGTCATATTATTGAAAATTACCAATGACTATGAGGAACAGTTTTCTTCATTTCAGGTGCCAACACTGGAGATGGGGCACCCCAGTGTCAGTGTTGTGTTTGGTGGCTCTAGTGGGGTGGTCTCCTTGGTGACATAAAGTGAAAATGGGTTGGTGGTGGGGTACTAGCCAGCACCCAGGACTAGGCACCCTGGTGTTGGACAGTTAGGAAGGATGAAGCAATGGGAGGTGAGAGGGATACCTGCCAGAGGTTGAAGGGATTCTTTTCATGTTAGGGGGCACCACAGTAGGCTGATCATGACACTGATCAGCTCTGCTTTCTGGTTGGCCTTATGCAGATCACTGGAAAGAGCTGCCAATGATTCAGCTGCTTGTTTTGTTTGACCAACACAAAGTTCACACCCAACAAGACCAGAACAGTGTCATGATCAGCCTAGCTAATGATCTGTCTGACACTGTTAAGCACCATACAGACTGCCCTGCATTGGAGTGACAGTGATACATCTCTGAAACCCCACTATCATAACAATATGTTCACTTTGTGCAAGCACAAGGGCAAACAAATAAAAATGGATTTTCTCTTCCTTTAGAGAACAACCAGTATTTTTCATCTTCTTTGCAAATATATAAACAATATTTCAAAACTTTATTTGATTCAGTGTCATAGTTTTAGGAAAAAAGTTATACTCTTATGCATTACTTTTCCTGTATTCTAGATATTTCAGTCACCAGGGCCAAGATTCATAAAAATTTGCCCTGGTGCAAACCCTGTTTTGCCCTACAAAGCCAGGTTTTGTGCTGAGTTGGTATTCATTGAAGCGCGGTTTATGCGAATAAGCTGGCTCTGCACTGGGGCAAAGTGTGAGGAAGCAATGCAAATGAGGGGGAGGGGACATGAATATTAGCACTGTCCAATTCACAAAGCATTTGCTCCATGCAAGGGCCTCTTGTGTGATCCCCTTGCACAAAGCAAATACTGTACCACCAGCCAAGGCCTTACTTTATTTCTGTGCAACATTATTGGTTGGTGAAGGTACTGCAGTGGTCCCCCTGTGATTGCCAGCCTGATGTATAAAACACAAGTGCCCCTGGTGGCTAGTGGTTCCTCCCACCACCTGATCCCTTGCTCATGGTTAAAATACATATTCTCTGGTGTTCAGTGGTCCCATCCCCCACCTGATCACCTGACCAATATATCTCAACATTTTCCCTGGTGTCCAATGGTCCCTTCCCCAACCTGATCCCTTGCCTGATCTATATTTATTTTTTCCTGGTGTCCAGTGGTTCCATCCCCCATCTGATCACTCACTCAATATCCTTCAACATTTTCCCTGGTGTCCAGTGGTCCCTCATCCCACCCAATCCTTGATCTCATGTAAAATACATGAAACCCATTGCCTGGCATCTTGCAGATCCCCTGCCTCCCACATTAGAAGGTAGTGGCCCACCACCCTGCTCCCCCTATCCCAAAACTGATCCAGTGACCAGGACAACCCTCTGTCTTCACCATGGCTGGCCACTGACTGAGCTTTTAAAATGAGCACATACTGTATACAGTACAAGCTCATTGAGTGACAGCTGCTGTCACCCAGTGAGTGTGTACTGTATACAGTATGCACTCCTTTTGACAGCTCGGTTGGCAGACAGTCATGGTGGAGAGAGGAGGCATGTGCCAGTCACTTGCTTGGTTTCAGGATGGGAGAGTGGGGTGGTGGGCCACTACCTGCTAGGGTAGGGGGGCAGTGGGTCTGCTAGATGCCAAAGAATGGGTTTCATTTATTTTACATGGGATCAGGGATCGGATGAGGGGAGGGACCACTGGACACCAAGGAAAATGTTGAACTATATTGGGTAGGTGATCAGGTGGGGGGTGGCACCACTGGACACCAGGGAAAATATTGAGAGATATTGGGCAGGTGATCGTGTGTGGGGGTGGTGGGACCACTGGGTACCAGGGAGTAATAAATACAGATTGGGTGAGGGGTCGGATGGGGAGAGATACCACTGGACACCAGAAACAATAAATATAGATTGTGTGAGGGGTCAGGTTGGGGAGAGGGGCCACGAGACATCAGGGAATGCATAGTTTTGGTATCAGGCCAATGATCAGCTGGGGGAGCGCTAGATGCCAGGAACACATCTGTGTATGTACTCAGTTCAACAATCATGGGGATGAATCACTGGCACCAGGGTAGCTGAAGTTTTTGAAATCAGGCTGGCTATCTGTGGGGGGAGGAACCACTAGCCACCAGGGAATGTGGCTGCCTATCAGGGGCTGGGGGGCTGTGCTAAGCTCCTTGCAGCCTATGCAAATGGGCCCATAATGGGCATGCATATGGCCACCTAGTGCCTTGCATGCCCAATGTGCTCATTTACATGGCTGCCTTTGAAAATTAGGAATAGCGCACCTGCTGTATTCATTGTGGGGCCATATTCCTGGCTGCATGTCAGGGCAGCGCTAGTGGAGTATTGCTAGCAGTACTGAGGTTATTGCTGCCTCGATCTAGCCCTATTCACAGTCAGATAGCATGGTGTGCTATTCGACTGTGAACAGCAATTTTGGATACTTGGGTAAATGCAAAATGCAAAGCAAAATGTTGCACTGTGCTTCGTAATTTTTTTTGTGAATCTAGCCCCAGAATTTTAAATATAACTTTGTCAAATGAAACTACTTGTACATTCACTGCATGCTTTGACAAAATACTATATATCACAGTTCAGAACTAAGCAGCACATATCTTTGCATATCTTCAGAATGTAAGTGTGATTTTTTTTTTACTACAGTAAATATTGCTATTTCTCTATTACATTTTGAGAAACATATTTTAGTAACTATATTAGGCATTCTGGCCCAGATATTTAAAGGAGATGTTACTTAGCCAGTGAGTTGTGCTGGTGAATTTGGGCTATATTAAAAAGGGAGTGATGCGCCGCACAGGTCTGGATGTGCCGCAGTGCAAAGATAATGTATGTGGTGCATCCGGAGAGGGAGTTCCCCTGCATACGTGGCACATCTCCATATTCAGCTGATATGTGTGGCACAGCTGCCTGCATATCTCGGAGATGTGCCACATAAAGTTAGATATGGCAAAACCATACCTAAGTTGTAGGCACCCACAGGTAGGCTGCTGTATTACACAGTGCAACACAACAGCCCAACCCCTCGGTGGCTACCCCCCCAAGCCCTGATTGTAAAATAAATCATACAACCCCACACATCCCTGGTAGTCTAGTGGTCCCCCTCCCATCCCCAATGTATAATAAAATTAGTCATCCCATTCTCCCTGATAGTCTAGTGTCCCCCCTGTCCCAAAAGCATAATAAAATTATTCATCCCCATCTCCCTGATAGTCTATGGTCCCTCCTCCCAGCCCCAATCGTATAATAAGATTAATGATCCCTGTTCCCTGGCAGCCTAGTGTCCCCCCAGCCACAATCATGAAATGAAATATATCATCTCCATTCCCTGGTAGGCCAGTGGCCTTCCCCATCTCCGACTGATTAATAAAATTAAGCATCCCCTTTCCCTGATAGTCCAGTGGCCCCCCAACCCCACCCACTCAGCACTCACATACTTCCTTGCCTCCCTTGTACCCCTACTGGAACTTCACAATTCTTCTACCTTAGTGTCCCTGTCTACCAGCCTTTATTTTGTACTAGACCCTTATGTCTGCTGTCATGTTTCTCCATCCTTGTCTCTTATTGCCAGATATTGCTGCCAAATGTTTTGTTTCAATGTATCTTACTTTTTGTAAATGGCACCTTAAATATTCTATTGTTGTTACCCCATGTACCCCTTCCCTTAGGTCACACCGGGAGATGAGCAACTTATTGTTCAGTGTGCTTTTTCTGGTAAAACATTTCAATAAATAAATAAAAAACATCCCAACCCGCTCCCCCCATCCCAGCAGTGGCACAGACTCAGCAGGCAGCATAGCCCTCCCGCACACCACCACAGCTGCCTTCCGACTGAACTGTCATGAATGACAGCATACTGTACCAACTACAGTCCCGACCAATGGACTTGCAGTGTGTACTGTTAGCCGTAATTCACAACTTTGTGAAAGTTGTGAATGACAGCTTATAGAACACACTGCATGCCCATTGGTCGACGGTGTCAACCAATAGGATTGTAGTAGGTACAGTACACTGTTATTCATGACAGTTCAGTTGGTGGGCAGTTGTGGTGGTGTGTGGGTGTGCTGTGCTGCCTGCCGACTCTGTGCCACTGCTTGGACAGGGGAGCGAGGTGGGATGTGGATGCTGAGTGGGTGGGGGTGTGTGGGGGCCACTGGACTACCAGGGAAAGGGGATACTTAGTTTTATTATTCACTCCAGGATGGGAAGGGGCCACTGGACTACCAAGGAATAGGGATGATATATTTCATTACACGATCGGGGATGGGGGGGACACTAGACTGTCAGGGAACAGGGATGATTTATCTTATTATATGATTGGGGCTGGGAAGGGGATTGCTAGACTACCAGGGAGATGGGGATGAATAATTTTTTTATACTTTGGAGATGGGAAGGGTGCCACTAGGCTACCAGGGAGAAAGGGATGACTACTTTTATTATACTTTGGGGATGGGAGGGGGGCCACTAGGCTACCAGGGAGAAGGCAATGACTACTTTTATTATACTTTGGGGATGGGAGGGGGGCCACTAGACTATCAGGGAGCTGTGCAATTTGTTTCTTTTACACTGCAGCACTGGGCACATCCCTGCCCCAGACATGCAAATGGGGCCATTATGACATGCAAATGGCCCCATTTGTGCCTTGCATGCATAATGGCCCCATTTGCATGTCACTGTCTGAATATCTGGAATTTATGCATGGCGCATTCCCAAGATGTGCAGTGCATCCCCATTCCAGGTATTCAGACCTCGCGGGGGGATATGCCGGCACATCTTCGGTGGCCCCCATGTATACTGCCCGCATCTGTTGCTATATTCAGATGGAATGCACATTGGCATCTCGTTTGAATACAGCACTTTTGTGCTCCAGCATAACTCAGTTGCATGGAGCACACATTTGCGCCCTTTCTGGGCGCAATTTAAAAATCCTGGCCTCTATATATGTTTGTTAGAATTTCTGTTTAAAGTTATCTGGACACCAAATTCAGGCATTTCTTGTTTTCTAAGTCATACATTTCAACCTATGTCATACTATGCTCTTGTACCATCTAAGTAATATCTATGTAGTGTGAAAAGTCAGTATTTGTCAGTGGAAAGTAAGGCAGTGTAAATTAAATCACTGTGTGTTGAAATAAACTCACATATGAAGGCTTTAAAGATGAATTTCAATAGCTTTGAAATAATCTACAACATTTTTGATTTATTATTCCATAAACATCTGCCAGGTGTGTTTAGACAATCTTTAAAATTAAACACATTTTATAGCATCACAAACATTTCAGTAATGCTTATTGTAATCCCTAATCTAATTGCAATCACAGACTCCATTTGCAACAGTGTTTGAAGATAATAAAAAACACAGATGCTTACCTAATGACAGAACAGCTTTCAAAATATGTTATGGCATTGCAAAACCCCTGTGCTACATACAGATTTTAGCAGCTGAAACAGAAGTAATTAAGGTAGCAGCATGTATCAGCCGGGATACAGTTACAATATATTTTTTTAGTAAAAATTTGTTTCTGACAAAACATCAGTATACCAGTTTATCTTTTCCCCTTTGTTTCATTATTGAACTGTTATCAAAGTTTATGTAAAGTTTCTGCTCTTTCGCCATGCCCAATACCATCATGATAAAGCTAAACATCTTGACATCATAAAATGTAACTTCAATGTGAAGGATTTTTAAAAATTGCTAGTAATGGCTCTATTTATCGAACTAAGTCATTAATTACAGAACTAGTAGTAAAAGTGGCTTTACAAATATTGGAGGAATTAAATGAAATATTACTGCTTTATATCTTTACTACAGAACTTATTTAAAAGTTATACTGTGACAAGCTGGCCTATGGTAGATGGAGAGGCAACATGCTGGGTTTAAAGTTCACAGAAGAAAATGTACTTTTATTGCTTTAAATGTAAGTTGTTGCTCCAGAAAAGCATAATCAGTCAGTTCAACTTCTCCAGCCTGGTCAGGTAACATAAAGGTTAACACAAAACGGTTCTTTCAGGCTGACTTGACAAAGAAATCGTTGAACCACCTATGTGGGCCGGCAGTTTTTTCAATATACAGTCTCAAACAAAACAAACGGTTTGTGGGCCAGCAGTTTTGAATGCACAGTCTCAAATAAAACAGACAGTTTTCATATTTTGCCTTATTTGTAGGCTGTTATCAGCAATACATTCCACTTACTGTTTTTGGCCCAGCTGGCTAGACTGATCCTTACCTCAGGACTCTCTGCTCTAGAACCGGTCTGTTTCTCAGCAGCAGGTTTCAAATTTTTCCCAAAAGTTCTCTCTAATGCTTAATCATTCTCCTTGGCTTTCTGCTCTGGTTTCTGTCTCACATTGCACCCTCCATCTTGCAGGGTTCTCTGCATAGGAGTCTCTGCTCCCTGCAGCAGTTTCCAGCTTCTAACTAACTTATTGCTGGATTCTCTCTGCCTTTCAGCAATCCCTCTAATTAGCCACACCTAGGGAGGCACCTCCCCCTTGCCTGTTCATGTTGCATTCATTGTATTTCCTCAGCCTCAAACAAGAGGTTAACCTCTTGTTTTCCAGTGTAGTGTTTACACTGCCACATACATGTTATAGTATAAACACCAATATATTTTATAAAGAGTTACACTATAACAGCCACATTTCTTCACACTGCTAAGGATAAGGTTTTCATACTATAAATAGAGAACAATTGATAGGGAACTGTGTGCTATGGATTTTTTTTTACATACCCAAGGTGTGTGATGACCCATAGGTCATCACACACCCAGGGTGTGTAAAAAAAAAACATAAATACACAGTTGCTTATTTTTTAATTTTTATAATTACTGGTGCAGAGTTTGCTTAGAGTCTCAGTCTGCCCCCCCCACACACACACAGTTTCACAGCAAACACTGTCTCACACACCCACACTCACACTTCCTGTGCACTATGGAAACTTTCTTTTTTTGTTTATTTTTGTCAATATATGATATTGTGACTGCAAGGAAGCAGTCAGATTTGATAGTTTGCCAGGTCGGGCAGAAGCCCCTACCAAAGCACGACAATGGCTGTTTGAGAGCGCGCTGGGTCAGCAGAAGCTTCGACCAAAGTGCGACAACAGCAGGATCAACCAGATAGCTTTCATTTTTGATTGTTTTCCCCTAAAGGCAGGATTAACCAGATAATTAATAAAAATAACTTACTGTAGCCAGGCTAGGATTACTTAAAGAAGTAGACTGTGTTGATCGCAAAGGGACATTTTAGCCACCATTTTTTTCTACATGTTCGGCCCGCCCACAGAGGGCATAAGGGCCAATAATGTGGCAGGTTACAGATGAGTGATACTGCTACTGAGAGCAAGTTTTAAGAAATACCATAATAACTCAATTTTGGGTTGTTATGACATTTTGGAGACCCTGAAAACAGGTTGATAAAGGGGCTCACCAGTAATTATAACACATTTATCATTACCACAGGCACTGTTTGTCAAGAGTCTTGCCCTTCCTTTAGGAGACAAATATGATTAGTGGAGTGAAACCAGTTCTGCATCACCAAAATACTTAAGAGCACTGCCATAATCAACTGTTTCCTTAAAAAAGGATTAAGGCATACTATGTCATTGTTATTAGACTGGCATTGACAAAAGAAAATTATGAAAACTCATAACATGATTGTACTCTATAATAGTAAGAAACACATCAGAGAACCCCAAACTGAAAAACTGCAAAATGAAAAACTGTGGTCATAAGCATTCTGATTACTCTCTAGCCTTATGATTTAAGGTCTATAGGGCATTATATACATTTTGAATTTATTCTGTACTTTTTTTAAACCAAGGACAGGTGAGAACCAACAGATGCTACTTATGGAAACCTACTTAAGACTGTGGTAGCTATTTTCCTTTCAATACAGTGTTTTTTAAACAGTTTCTGCTATTTATAATACTGCTATATTTCCTTTGCTATCCTGTGTGTCTATTTTGTCTACAGTACCTCATTTTGTGTCCTGGGCATGAAGTTCAGTCTTACAATGCTGCTGGTTGAATTTTGATAAGCCTTTAGAGGGGTCAAGTAGCCTGTTAAGGTTGCACTGATTAAATAAAATGAAATCAGTGCTGCAAGTATACTAGCAACCCAGTAGAAAATAATTATGTTTAAGTTACTTTGAAAGCTTGTTTTAGGAGCAATAGAGTGACCTGTTCTAGTTTTAAAAAGAGCATACTTGCCCAGAATACACCTCAGAGATGCTGATTTGATTTTGGAGGTTCTATATTGTGGCCAAGTGTGTGCAATTGAATTTGTTTTGTACAATGTAACTTCATTGGTTATTTTCAAGAATAGAAGGACCAATTCATACTGGCAAGGGACTGTCACAAAATCAGTGCAAACCACATGTTTGACAGTTCATTGACTGTAACCTTGAGATATGCCCAGAGGGGATCCTGGGAGCTTTCTGTGTCAGTGCAAATCAAAGTGTACTGGTTCATGGCAGAGATGAAGCAGGCATATATATGGCAAGCAGAGGCATTCACATTGACAACTTGCCCATGCACACTCATCACTGCATGTTTGTGATGTTCCACAAATACTGCCTTTAAGTTACCAACCATCTGAGTGCTCTATGGGTGCACACAGGTGTTGAGGTGCCTACATTTTTGTGAAACCAGGTTTTTATTGACTATGCATGTGCAGCTGGGGAAAGGAATATGGAATCCACTGGACATGGATTGTCAGTTTGGTTGGAAGACCACTGAAACACCAGGGAAACACAGCAGGACAGAGTATTAGAGATAATCCTTAGGCCTACAAGTAGGTCTAAGGTACAGGTTTGGGGAAAGATGGACATTTACAGATGACAGACCACACACACATGTACATTATCTACATGTCTAAGACCATATTCTAACTAAAAGGAAAACACTTTTTCATAGCAGGTATTCAAAACTGGATGAAAATATAGTTGAAGTAATGAACTTTGAGCATATCTTTTTTATAAGGCTACAGATTCTCGCATAAGCAGAACATCTCTGGAATGGTACTCTGAACATTTATGGACTGTGATTATTAGGACTGAAGTTATTTATTCTTCTAACTCCTCTGTTATCTAGCAAAATTCTTGTTGGTCAAATAGGAAAGGCATTGATTAATACACTGCTTTATGTGCACACACTGATGGGAAATAGATTTTCTAATTTGCTTAGTTTTTATTTGTTGGCTTTCATTAGCATAATGGCTTTATATAAATTCAAACCAGTCTCACTCATTCTGTAGATGTATCCTAAGCCATGACTGAAATTCTAATATGCAGCAAGTGTTTTTTTCCCCTCGATCTCTGTTGTGTGTAAAGGAAAAAAGACTCATATGATCTCTCAAAGGAAAAGTCATTTCTTCAAGCCTTTTCCTAAGATTCATTATTTTTTAATAATTTCTTGGTGCTATCCTTGTTCCACCAGATTTAGGTTGTTGTCTCTATTTACTGGTGACTTTTCTGCATCACAGAGGTCCACTGCATGGTGTAGATGTTTTTTGCATAGTTGTGTAAATTATTTTTTTACAGCACATAGTTCTAGTTTTCAAAAACATCTATAATTGTTTCATTACCTGCTCCCTAGTCATTCTTTAAATACTAAAATCCAAGTAGAAATCACTCTGCAGGTTATTAAATCAAGTTGGACAAAAAAAGTTTCATAACCCTTGTTGTTGACATTACTGTTTTTACACCTATTAACTTTTACCAGTAAAGATACAGAGATACAGTAGATATACAAGTCAATTGGTTGATCAGGGCTTTCAATAGTCAGTTGTAACACTTGGGTCTATTAGTACGTGCATTACTGTTAGGCAAACCAGGAAGTCATTCAAAAGGATTATTAGTATATTAGATTGAGTAAAAATTTAAATGTTTGCAGCAAAATTCATGTAAATGTGTAATGTGCAAAAAAAACAAAAACAGACAAAAATTTTGTGTAATTCTACCTTAAACTGAAGAATTTGAACATGGCTTGGAATAATGTGGTGAACTGCAGAAAATATTTTGGCTGAAAAGATTACTTTTCTTGTTCATCTTTCAAGTAAAACTGTTGTAATTGGGATCAAAATTAGGAAGTAGAGACACTGATGTTACTGGGAGGAGAAACTGATATACAGTAAGCAAGCAATAATGCCCGACAGGGTGGGTGGTAGTGGGCAATACTGGACTGGCCAGGGGCATAATGAGGCCCAACGCTGCAGGCAGAGGGCCTTATAGTCCTTGGCCGGTCCAGTATTGTCCATACTGCCCACCCTGGAGGGCATTATGTAGCTTAGAAATAAGCCATGGTATTATTTTATTAAAGAAAAATATATGTATGTTTGAATGTTAAAACTGTTTTATTTTGTTTCCTTTGTAATAAAATAGTTCTCCAAGACAGAAACTTAGTGGTAGAACCTGTAGTTGTGGGTTTGAGGCTTTGTCATGTTAACATAACCCCCCACCCCCCTGCACAGTACTAGAGAGAGTTCGAGCAAGATATGTTTTATAAATTTGTCTGTTCCTGTTTTGTTTCCTTAGTTTGAATTGGACTGTGTTGTGGTGGGTAACAGATAGACAGAGGCTGAAAGAAATGCGCACGAGACTCCGTGATGAGACGGCAATCTCGAGAAGCAAACGTGAAAAAAGACTGCAGTTAGGAGAAATGATTTACTCGCTGTCTTCCGAATCACACAAAAGTAGAGTGAAGCTTCTCAGGAGGAAATATTAGAGCGGGAGGGCAGAAGTATGGAGAAGGGAGCGAGGAGCAGTGAATCGTCAGCAGTTTTCTGTTTTTTTTCACTTATAAATACAGAGGGTTGGGGATTGTGAAGATGTCTGTCTTGGAGTGAGCACAGTGACAACAACCCCCACCCACCCCAAGAAGTGCTCTTTTCAATGTCCCTTACACAAACCATCACTGGGCTGTAGTTTCAAACAATGGTGGTCCGTGGAACTCGCTACCTTCTCCATACCGTGACTTCTGTGTACCCGCTTGCTCTAACAAATATGCAGCAAGATCAGTATTTTGTCCCGTGCACTATTTAAATGATGCCAATTTTGTTTGTGGGAGTGAGTGAGCGGGTGGGTGGAGGATAAGGAAAACAAGTGAAATTGAAGAGTTGAAAAAACGGCAAAAAAAAAATGATAAGTTCAGTCATGTGGGGGTATTTGGAGGCAACTTACAGTGAGGGCCAGTATCTCTCACTAAGCTAGAGAAAAAATGGTGCTTATTTAAAATTAATTTTGATGTTTTAGCCAATATGCAAGCAGGATGGGCAGAGGGATACCTGAGTGGGTGAGAGGACACTGGGACTGGTACTTTTTATTTCCTGGGCATCTGTTGAAAGTTAATGTAGCCCCCTGGCAAGGGTACTAGCCAATCAGATGCTAGGAAATAAAAAGCCCATTTTCTAACCATCAGGAGACACTGCTGCAGCAGACAATGTTGTATTTGGGAGTAGACTCTGGTACAACTGGATTGAGACAATGACATAGCAACTAAGGGGAAACACTTGTCTAACTGTGAAACCGAGTAATGCCCTGCACAAACAGGAGGAGACACTGCCAAAACTAGAGAGACAATGCTGTAACTTGGAATAGACTCTATTATAACTGGGAAGACACTGGTGAAACTGGAAGGCAACATTGGTGAAACCGGGAGGAGACACTGTTTTAAATGGAATAGTTATGTGCAAAATCATGAAGCTTTATTGTGCAAAATACTTTGTGTAGTTTCCCAAGTTTGTATAATGCAAAGTGCCCCTATGTGCGGTTCTGCAACTGGTGGAGTAGACACTTCACTAGTTAAGTGCCACTATTTGTAGATTTTTTTAAACAGGTTTCAAAAATAGAGAGCATGTCACATTGGCTACCCTCCTTCTTACACCCTGATCATTTACAAGTATTTCCCCCACTACACCAACCTCTAGCACTCTTACCTCCCCCCCCCCCAGTCCTGGTAAAGTTTTATTAGAAAACATCAGTCAGTGGTCATACATCGCCCCTTTCCCCACCCAATATCTGTGGTTTTATAAAATAACTCACCTTACTTGTCCTTTATGACACAGTAATATAAATGGACTCTTTTCCTTCACCCACTGGCAACCCACCACCCACCTTCCCTGTCGTAACACCAAAAGCAATAAAAAAAACAGGTTTCATGGTGTGGCAACTGATGCGGCTCTCCTTCACCTTGCCCACCAACTTCTGAATGAAACTGCTGTCCAATTTTAATTACTAGAGTCCTCAGACGTCAATCAGATGATTACTATATTAGTGTGCCACCATTTCAAAATAGAGGCCAGCAGCTGGTTGATGTAAAGCAATGATATTCCACATAGGGTTACCACCTGTCCCTATTTTCGCAGGACAGTCCTGATTTGGGCAGCTGTGTCCTGCAAAAAAACATGAAAAATGCTACATGTCCTGACTTAATAGTAGTAAAAATATTTTCTAAGTTTCCACTAAACGTTGCAGAAGACTATAATACCTTAACTAAAATACCTTAAAATGATAAGAAACAATAGAATCAACTAAGAAACTACCATACTTAGCCTTAATTCTGATTATGTAGAGAAAACAAGTCTGTTGTATTGGTCAAGGTTATTTACTGTCCTGCGAAAAATCATGTTTCAATAAGAAATGTCCCACTTTGGGCTTCTTAAAAGGTGGTAACCCTAATTCCACATACCAGATTATATGTTTTTTCTTCTTTATTTTGGGAATGAGTTGGAAAAAGTGGGTGTTGGGATAGCAGTGGTTGATAGGGTGGGTTCTAGCTCTAATACTGGGTTGGTGGGTTATTTTAAAGATCCACAGAAATTGGGTGGTAGTTGGGAAAGAAATGTGTAACTATTGACTGACTTTTTCTAATGCATCTTTCATCAGGAGTATGGGAGGAGGGAGAAACATAGAAACACAACAACATAAGGACCAATTGATCCACTGGGATAGTCCCATTGTTCTTGCCTATACTTTCACCGCAGACCCTATACTTGATCTCTGACTCCCTCCCCCATCTCCAAACTAAGATAGCTTTCTATTGAACTTGGGTGAAAGAGACTAACACCTGCTTTGATAGGAGATGTATATAAATGGGCTACTCAGCCTTCTGTACATCTATTCTATCCTAGTATGACATCCTAGTATGACAAGAGTCCCATGTGGCTATCCCATGCATGCCTGAAGCCCATCACTGCTTTTGCCTACACTACCACCAGTGGAAGACTGTTACTGGCATGCAACACTCTTTCAGTGAAGTACTTCTGAAGAAGAACCGGGTAGGTACGAAAGCTAGAGCACTTTGTTCTTTTCTGTAACAGTCATGTTGGTCCAATAAAAGGTATCAAATCATTTGTTTCTGGATCTGTAGTGAAGTACTTCTGCACACCTCTCCTAAATTCCCCTTTCCAACTTCATTGCATGTCCCATTGTTCTTGTTTATCTTTTCCTTTTGAAAACACTCCCTTCCTGTACCTTGTTCAACCCCTTGAGGTATTTATAGGACTCTATCACGTCTAGAGGTGGGCGAAGTGCTTAAAATTCGCTATGCATAGTATGTCACATAGAACCCGAATTTCGAGTAATATTCCACAAAGTGAAGTGAATAACTTTGTGTCCTGAAGTAACATGAAGTTCCCTTTGTTCTCTATGGACTTCATGTTACTTCACTTTTTGTTGCTCTTTAAGGTGAATTTTGCAGTGATTCAGGGATGTAAGGTCACATGGGCTCTATATTGTCTTGTACAGCCTCAGTTCAGCATAGTGTGTGTAGTGGAAAGCTGGAGACAATTTGTTCTCTGAACTCTGAGAATCAAACCATCAAAAAAACAGTAAAAATGCATTTTTAACAAAAAGTTTTGTGTCAAAATTTAGTACATCGATTGTAGTAAACCTTTGTGTGTTTATATCATCAAGCATTTATTGATTTTGTGTGAATATTGTATGTTAATTCAGTACATTCAGTCTCTTTACTGACAGACACTGTAGAAGTGTGTTTCGGGGGAGGGGCAGATCTGTGGTGTAGAAGGGAGATTAGTGAGAAAGGCAGTTTTTCCAACTGTTGTTGGCTAGTGTTTTATTATTTTTGTGTTCAAGTACACATAGTGCAACTTCACTTAAATATTTATAATTTTTTTTCTGTTTGCTGTGCATTTTACCAGTCAATTTAAAAGACTGTCTGTGTTTTAATTTACTGAACAGTTAAAGTTTCTGCACCTGACTTTTAATATGTGTGCATGGTGCCAATTGATATGCATTTTATTGCTGCACCACAATAGCAGTACTCTGAATTTCTCAGCCTGTCTGCAATATTTTTCCCTGCTTCTGTGTAGCTACAAGCTACTGCTGTATCCCATCCCCACAAAACTAGATATTGTTTTGGACTTTGGATTTCTGAAGACTGGTTAAGGTCTTGTGCTTTGCATGTGCAGCTGCATCTCTTTAGTTTTTTGCTTCCCATCCTCCAAAAACTGCAGAAATATAAAATTCTGTTGTTTTTCTGTGTAACCTTAAAAAATGCCCTTGAAGAGACGGTCTGGCACAGCTGTTTCTGGCTGTGGCATTGCTGCCAAGAAGACTATTATCAGTGGAAGTTGTTGTGATGATAAGACAGGCTCATCACGGGCTAGCAAGTCTAGCAGTGTTAAGAGTGGTCGTGGTCGTGGCTGTGGTGGTTTGCAGCAGAAGTAAAAGGTACTAGCTGCTGAAAATAAAATGATTTCTCTGAATATTTTTTACAGCAAAATCAGTTGCTTCAGTGCCGGCTGGAGATGTTGTTTTCCCTGCTGGTAGTAAAGTTAGTGACAGCATGGTTAATAACAGCACGAGTATTGCTACAAGCTCAACCTGAGCAAAGTTATCAGGTGGGAAAATGTCGCTGAATCCGCACACTTGAGTGGTTTTGATGTCCCACTTCCCACAGTAGTTGGACATGATTCTGATCATGCTAATGACTCACAGTCTCGTGTTTCCACTGATCTTGAGGTTGGGCCATCCAAACATTCAGATGTTGATGAACAAAGTGTGGATGACAATATTGGGGCTGTGGTTGGAATATCTCCACAGGAGGACAGCATCCAAAATGAATTTGTAGATGATGATTATGATGATGATGCTAGCAACCCCATTTGGGAACTGGACAAAAAGAAAGTGAAGATGGCTGTTTGTAAACAGCCTGTTAGTTACCCCCCTTCAAAGTTCTGATGTAGCCATGTCTGTTGATGACCCTGAAGTAATTGTCATAGATTATGATGTTCAGTCAAAGTCCAAGTGTGCACAACACCAGAAATTATGCAGTACACCCCCATTTCATCACCACCAAAACTGCTGTCTCATTGGCAGCACCAGAAGTTATATGTGAAAAGTAGGGAACAAAATTGCTAGTTTGGAATTTTTTCATACAAGATGGTAACGATGAAACAGTGGCAATCTGCCATTTTTGCCAAGTGTGTGTGAAGTGTGGTTAAAAGGGTAGCCATATGGGCACTGGGGGAAAGCATACTCATCTCAAGGGCAGGGACATGGCACTGTTGACTCGGCACCAGAGGGGAGCAAATACCATAGTGGGGCATTCACCCTCATCCACCTTAGTGAGCAAGGTATCCCCTTCCTTCAGTGTAAGTAACCATTTTGGTAAAAGTGGTGAAATAGCACCAGAGGATTACTACAAGCATGAGGAGGATTTAAATGTTCAAGTAGTGGTCAGAGTAGCAGTGGTTGTCCATGTAGTAATTCTACTACATCAACCCCTGTGCCTGTGTCTTTCGGATGAGACGTTAAGCCGAGGTCCCATCTGCCTGGATTGGTGGTAGTTAACGTGGATGTTAAAGATCCCATGGCACTTACCGTAAAGAGTAGGGGAAGTTTATTGAGCAAAATAAAAATAACATCACAGAAAGACTGAAATTCCAACAAAACAAATACTCATATCAGATAAAAGAGCATCAAATATTTACAGAAAGGAAAGTCGTGAAACAAAGTACATTATATACAAAAAAAAAACAATCAAAAGGGAAAATATTTCCAAAATTGAACAACTTTATCTTGAGAAAACTTATGAGCATCTTTTCTTTAACCTGTAGCATCTCTGTCTCAATTTGTGAAATAATGGTAGAATATACAACTTGTTGCTGTTGTAAGACATATTGACACCTAGCTTGCCATAAAAAAAATTGGATATATACAAAAAAAAATTCAAAGTACTTTTATGATATTTTTTACAAATCCCAGTATAATCCCCCCAAATTAAAGTATTATGTGTAAGCAAAGTCAAAAAAGGCATATTCCATTTAATAGCTGCCTCACTCCAAAATAACATACTATCAGCACAGTCAAGATAAAAGTGTGACTGACTTTCATCTATATTAGTACATGAGGGCTTAAGGCAATATCTATCGGACTGTGGCTTATACTTAAAGATTCCCCCGCACTCCTAAACTCCCTTGGGCAGAAATCCATACAATGTCCCATATATGTACTGGTAATCTAAAATCTGTCAATTTATGTAAAGCAAACGTCATTCTAGTAGGAATACACTCTGGAAAAATTAATGCGACGTTGTACTTCATAAACTATGTGAGAATAAAAGGCTTTCCCATCGAATGACAATAATTTTTGAAACAGCACTCTCCATTGTTGTAATTTCTTTAAGGAGGAAATTCCATAACTTGGAAGGGCATCTGAAGCCAAAATCTTAGGGGGCAATAAAATCCATTTCTAGAAATATTGTTTCCATAGAAACTGTGCCCAGATTTGCCATGTCATAGTGGCCGAGCTCCATAAAAAACTAAAGGAAGAAAATAAAAAGATTGAGTGGTAGAATACCAAAGGATTCACCATATGTACCCCCCCCCCGTTTAACTGGAAGGTATGTAATATCCCTCTTGACCGGGTTCAACCTATTTCCCAGCCCCCTACTCCCTACGTCCTCCCCTTTCTATTTGATTACTCTGCTCATTCCCCCTCCCATTACTTAATTCCCCTTTTGTTTAACTATGGTCCTGCCCCCAACCCCGCTGGTAGTCTGACTCCAGTTTCCCTGCCATCTTCCTTTGTTTAATTCAGCCTGCCTCCTCCTTTGTTTAATTCAGCCACTTAAACTCCCTCTCTCTCCCCTTCACATATTTTAAGCCTGAATGGGCAGTCTCCTGGGGCTTCGCTCTCAGTTCTATGGCCTCCACCTGCCAACAATAACACCCAGCCCTCCTGTGTTGCTCCCTAGCTGGCAACCCAGTGCAAGAGCCATTCCTGCTGGCACTATGCGCCTGCTCCCACACACCCCCAGCCTCCCACCCTTGTTGAACACTTTCTTTTATAGATTGTAATGGTCTTGTGATCAGGGAAGAACTAAGTGTCTATTTCCCCAGTTGCAACCTATCTACTTCCACCACTAGAGGGCTCTTGATACCATCCTGATCACTTGCCTGACCCTCCATTATCTTGAGCCTGACTCTCCATCCCTTGTTAATTTGTGGCCTCTTCACCATACTAGGCTCACCGTTAGCTAGCAAAATCCCAATCCTTCTAACAAAAATGATAAGAGTGTCATCTCTGCCTACATGGACCCTCATTTTTGTCACACTCTTTACCTTTTCTGGCCTATGCAAAAGTGGGGCCACACCCACAAGCCTATACGCTGGACAGAATGTTCTCAACACCTATGGCACAACAACCTCTTCCCTCAACTGGAATAATGCTGATTGCCCTCATTATCAGGGGTTAACCGGGATTTTCACACAGCAGCATAGCCCTGCCATGCTATGCTTTATGGACCTCATCCACACTTTCATCAATCTACAGTGTATTTTCATGACACACACCTCCCTTAGTAGAAAGTGATCACTCCACAAAAAGCAGCTTCTGATTCACGTCAAAAGACTGATACTACTACTACTTCTGCTGTCTGGCAACATACACCCCAACTCTGGTCCTCCTCATTACCCTATCACCCTACAGAGAAACATTGCCAGTCTTACATTTGCATCAATCAACATCTGCAGCCTTCCTCCCAAAATCAACAGCTTGCATGTTTGGGTCACCCAACATAACCCAGATGTTCTCTCCATAGTTGAAATCTGGCTGTCTCCGAAGATACCAAACAATGCCGTCTCTATACCAGGCTACACAGTATTTAGGAAAGATCGGCTCACTAAATGTGTGGGTGGCTGTGCACTTTACCTGATGGACTCTCTTCAGGCTTTTGCTCTCTGCGTACCCAACAACAGTGATACTATTCAAATGCTAGTTGTTAATCTGCTACTAGGAGCACACAATAAAGCACTCTCTGTGTTCTTGGTTTGTGACCTTTGTAGTGCGGAAAATACATAGGCCTAAACTTCCAGCTAAAATTATTTTCAATAGACCCTTCACATCACTTGACCTGCAATCACTGATCCATGACCTTGCACAGGTTGACTGGTCCCTCCTTATCACAGAAGCATCAGCTGACAAGGCCCATGCCTACCTCACCTCTAAGTTTCTTCAGGTATGGAACTCCCGAGCCCTGCCCCATGAAACCAGGGTCTGCAGCGGGCACCTCCCCTGGGTCACTCCTGAGCTTCTGGCCTACCAACATGCTTACGACCTTGCGTCTTGCAAAGCCAAAGTCTCCAACTGCCCTGGTGATCACCAAAGTTACTGCAAACTTCGGAGTGGCTGAACTAAAGCAATTCACCTTGCCAAAGCCAAGCATTTCAAGTGTAATTTCCAAACTAATACAAACAACCCTTCTAAATTCTGGAAGGTCATTCGATCCCTCTTCTCACCATTCTCCATCCCTCTGCCACCCATCCTTGGGCACAATCACTCTGTACCTTCTGAACCTATCACCATTGCCGAATGCTTCAACTCCCACTTCGCCAGCTGTGCCTCTTCTCTGCTAAGCACCCTCCTAAGCCCATCCCCTGCCCCGATGGCCCCCTTTTACATCTCACACACTGACTCAGCCTCCACTGCTCTTCCTCTCACCCCATGTTGCCCCACATCCTTTCCCCTCCCCCTCTGCTCCTTTTCCCCGTCCCCCTCCTCTGAACCTCTCACACCCCCCTCCCTGTTCTCCTTCTCTCCTGTCTCTCCTGACACTACCCTTCAAGCTCTCCTGGCAGTCAACCCTACCAAAGGCTCCTCTCCTGATGTCCTTGACCCTAGGCTCCTCTACCTCTCTGCTCCTGCCATATCTTCCCACTCTCCCTGTTACTAAACCTCTCCTTTGAGACTGCCACTGTGCCCTCTGTCTGGAACATGCCGTTGTTCTCCCCCTCCCAAAGGGAGGTGACTCCCTCTCCTGGGAACTATCACCCTATCTCTCTACTGCCAACCTTAGCTAAATTACAAGAACACTTAGCCCTCAACCAACTCTCCTTGTATCTCTCTGACTCTACCTTCTTCACCCCCTTCCAGTCTGGCTTCAGAAAATCCCACTCTACCACCACCTCTCTGATATGGTTAACTGAGACCATCTCCTTGGGCTTTGACAAAGGGCACATTACCTCAGCTATCTTTGTAGACCTGGCCAAAGCCTTTGACGCTGTCTCTCACCCCCCTCTCCTCCTTCACAGCCTTTCAGCTGCTGGACTATTCCCTTCTGCTACAGGATGGTTCAGAAACCACCTGTCTAGCAGGTCGCAATCAGTAAGAATAGCTGATGCTACCTCTACCCCCCCTGCCTATAACCACTGGAGTCCCCCAAGGCTCAGTGCTAGGCCCCATTCTGTTCTCCATCTTTTTGAATGACCTCCCCCTGGTTTGTACTGCATCCAGCATCCACATGTATGCTGATGATACAGTATTGTTTACCCCTGGCAATACTGTTACTGATGTCACTACCAGGCTCCAGTCCCACTTCACTAAAGTTCAACTCTGGTTTAGTTCCCATCAACTCTTTCTAAATGCCAAGAAGATAGTCTCCATGTCCTTTGGCACAAGTCAGAGACTCGCTAGGCTAAGTCACCTCCCCACCTTCCACACCCTTGATGGGACTGCTCTTGAGGACTCCTCCTCTTTCAGGTATCTTGGCATCTGGCTGGACAGACACCTTGACTTCTCTGTACACATTGATGCCATTCTGAAAAAAGTAAAGCCCAAGATTGGGGTCCTTTACAGAAACTGCAGCTGCATCCCACTCGCCACCAGGCATGAGCTGGTACAGAAGATGATCATGCCCATTTTTGACTACTGCAACATAGTCTACGATGCTGCCCCACAGTCCCACCTATCCAGACTGGACTCTCTCTTCAATTCCTTCTGTCATTTTGCTCTTGATGCCCCTCCCTGCAGCCTTCATTGTGACCTCTACCGCTCTCTCAACCTCCTTCCCTTACACTCCCAGCGTGTGCTACATGGTGCTTAGTTCATCTCTAAATTCTGGCTTGGATCTCTCCCCTCACATATCTCCTCCTCCTCTCTTGACACCCCTACCCACTCCCTCTATTCCCTGAGATCCCAGGCTGACCCTCGTACCCTCTCAGTTGCCTGCAGAACTACTTCCTCTGGCCCAAAAGCCTTCTCCTACCACTTGCCTAAAATGTAGAATGCACTCCCTTCACAAATCCGCCACTCCTTCTCCCTTTATTCCCTTGCCTCTGCTCCTCACAATTACCTACACCTACCTGCACCTGCTCATGACCCCTCCTTGCATACCTGTCTCCCTCTCACTTTTTTCTCTCCCTCTCGCTCTCCTCTTTCTCAGCCCCCCACCCCACCTGCACTTATACTACCCCTTATAGACTAGCTCTTAAAAAGGTGACTGGATTCTATGTGTACACCCTGCTGCATCTGCATCATTAGTGAACTGCCTGGAATGTATGCACTGTCAACCTTGCATCCTATGCTTTGTCCCTGTACTGATTCTTTATGTATGGTGCTCCTATGTACTGTCAGTACAGTAACTATTGCATCAGCCTATTATGTACTCAATTGCCATGAACCTGTTTTGAAACTGTATGTATGTATGTATTCACCATCTGTTATGTATGTATCTAAGAACTCTCACTATGTACATCCCTATCCCCATTCCCCCAGGACGTACTGTGAGTCGAGCCTGAATTTGCTCAGTGTATCTTTCCTGGTGAAATAATAAATAAAATATCCCTCCTAAAGAGACTGCAACAGGCTTTGCCTCACTACTGGACTGCATAACATCTTTAGCCTCACCTCCAAGATCATAATGCTTGGTGACTTCAGTGTCAACTGACTCTATCTGGGTGCTGTACACATAAAGGATGCATTCTCTGCTATCCACTTTTCACAGCTGGTTAAAGATCCCACAGGAAGGAACTATAAGAATGGGTCACAAACCCTGTTAGACTGGGTGCTTTCAAACCATCCAGAGCATATCACCGCTTCCACCATTCTCCCTGATACCCTTAGTGACCACTCCCCTGTCAAGTTCTCTTGGTCTAATAAGTTAAGCAAGCCACCTGCAAGAATAATTACCAATCAGGTTCTCATCCCTGGACACCATGAGCAGCTGAAATCTGACCTCAGACAAATAGACTGGTCAGAGCTATTCATGGCATGTGATGTAGACATAGCTCTTGAACATTTTATTAGCCAATTTAATGCTGTCTGTGACAAGCATGCTCCTATAAAAACATGTAAAAATAAAGGGAACCATAACGTCTGGATCTCACCCGACCTAATTGAATTACTGCATTCTCAGGACCATCTTTGGTTCAGGGCACGGGCCTCAAGTACCTCTTCCAACATTCAGGCTTACAAAAAAGCAATGAATGACTGTGCAAGGGCAATTCAAGATGTTAAAAGACAGCTCTATAAAGAAGCCCTTTCCTGCTCATGGAACAACTGCAGGACCTTTTGGAGCAACCTTCAGGACATTGCTGGAAATATTCAAAATCCACCCCTCCATGCTCACTATTGATGGAAATCCTACTATGGACCCTCACACCATAGCCATTACATTCAATCATGTTTTTACTGACCTAAGTAGCATTCTTACTGCTGACTACTTTGACTTTTCCCCAGCAAATACCCACTCGGGCATCTCTGACCATCCCCCATTCCACTATAAGGAAATATCAGTAGGGGAGGCAAGAAAGTACCTTACCAAGGTGTTCGGCATGTCAAGATTCAGTGGCGATGCACTGGACCTCAAGTTTATCAGCCTTGCACTAGAGGAAATCTTGGTACCCACTGCTAAAATATTCAACCAGTCCTTTGCCTCTCTCAGTTCCCCCCAAAATGGCAAGCTGTGATTGTGTCCCCAGTGCATAAGAGTGGTGATAATGCCTAGCCTGGTAACTGCAGGCTGATCTCCATGCTTCCCCCACTTTTAAAGGCCCTAGAGTGAAGAGTAGCCACCAGCTCATTGAATTTATGTAACAGCACCACCTCCAGTGTCCCCAAAAGCACATGTTTAGGACGGTGCCCAGCACCATTACTGCACTACTGGAATTCACCAGCTTCATTCACCACTCTCTGGATCAAGGCCACATGGTTGGTGCAACATTCATTGATTTGACCAAGGCCTTTGATACTGTTAACCATTCCCTCCTTCTTGATAAGCTAACTGGCATCGGGCTCTCCACAGACACCACAGAATGGTTCGACAGTTACCTTAATTGCCTCTTACAACAGATAAAAATAGTTGATGTACTCTCTGACAGGAAGCTGGTCCGCTCAGGTGTTCCTCAAGGATCCATCCTTGGACCACTCTTGTTCAGTATCTTCCTTAACAAACTTCCTGAATCTTGTCATGGCCAAATCCTTTTATATGCTGATGACATGGTTATTTTTACCAATAACCCCCACCCTCATCGCCTACAGGAACATCTACATTTAGGATTTTCATCTACTGAGAAATGGTTTGTGAAGCATAAGCTTGTAATTAACCACAAAAAGACGAAGACAATGATGTCCTCTGGCTCCCAAAGTAAACACAAGGCCTTCCCCCTCAACATCATCAATAGTAAGGGCTCTTCCTTAGAACTTGTACAACATTTCAAATACCAGGGCATGTCAATTGACTCTACCCTGTCATATGCCCACCACATTGACAATGTCACCAAGGCAATCAACATGCACCTTGGGTTACTATACCGGCATAAACATAACCTGACCCCAGAAGCCTTGAATCTGGCCATAAACAGTTCCATTGTTTCACTTATAGATTACAGCCTAGTTGTTTATGGTTCTGCCACAGACACTGCCCTTCAATAGATCCAAATGGCATTAAATAAAGCCTGTTGGCTTCTCACTGGTGCAGCACACCTTATGCACACCTGTGCTCTGTACTCCCAGGCTGGCTGGTTGCAACTTAATGGCAGACTCAAGTATCAAACCTGCTTATTGGCAAGGAAAATTAGCTCAGGCATGATGCTTGCAGGGGTTCAGAACCTTCTTACTCCTCATCAGAATGCAAGAAGTACCAGAAGCTCTGAAAACCAGTTCTTCAAAAAACCCTCACTGAAGGATTGCCCTTGGTCAATGTGCATTTGCCTGCAGAGCTCCACTCTGGCTTAACTCCCTGAACATGGACATAACCTCTTCAACCACTCTTGAATCCTTTAAACACAATCTTAGGAACCAACTTTTTGCTAGCACTACCTGCGACTGCTTCCAAGGGGTGCCAACCTAGTCCCTGGCTCCAAGTCTGCAATTGTTGTCAACAACATCCTGCTGCCTCATCTCGGTGCATCTCAGTCATCTTAGCACTTATCCCCATCTACTTTACTCTGCTTCCCCCCCCTACCCAATCAATTCACCCTTCTCTATCTTCTTCATGATGCACCTTATTTCCTCCACACCCCTTTTACACTTATCCCTCCCCTTAACCCACTTGCTTACTCATCCTAGACAAGGCTACATAAACTGCATCCCTGTCTTCACAATACACTCCCTATTTTATGTTTAGTAGTTAACATTTGACACAGTCACCCTAACCAGGTGGCTAAGTGCCTCTACTCTCATCTCATTGACAGAACTTGTTCTTATGCTTGTCTTATGTTCTTCCTCATTGTAATCACTTTAATATGTTTATTTGCCGGTGACATTGTGCCCATTACCTGACTATGTAATCTTATGATGTGGAACCCATGTAAAAATCTTCTGCTCAAAGGTATTCATCCTAGATTTCAATAAATAAATAAATAAATATTTTGACTTCCCCATCTTGATTCTGAGGGCACAGTTCACAGAATGTGTGCCGTCATTATTACCTGCATCCTCTAAACACAAATGTCAACTTGTAGCCACTTAAATCCTGTTGATTGAATGACAGATATCCTCCTGACACTGAAAGACAGTAACATACCCCAGCCAACCACCCTGCTTCTTGTGAGACACACAGAGACATTGTATCTGTGCCCAAGCTATGAACCCTCAACCAGCCACAGCCACCCTGCTTCTTGAGAGTGAGAGAGAGAGAGAGAGAGAGAGATATTGTACATGTGCCAAGCTATGAACCCTCAGCCAGCCACAGCCACCCTGCTTCTTGAGAATGAGACAAAGAGACATTGTACCTGTGCCCAAGTTATGAACCCACAGACAGCCACAGCCACAGCCACCCTGCTTCTTATCACTAATTTACAGTAAATATGTACTATTGTCATGTACTATGGTTTTGACTTGAACTGTGGTGTGAATGCTTTGTTTACCATTCTAAAGATTCCACTGTCACCAAATACAGGCAATTGATTTTCATTTTGTTTTCACAGGTTACAGACTGTGTAAACTTGCAGGACTACAGTACTCCTATTACCTAAAGGATAACATCTACAGGTGAGCATCACTCTTATTTCCTCATTAATTTTTTTTCCCACTGTGTAAAGCATTCAACGGTGGTGACATACAGGCCAGATAATGTATTTTTTCTTCACATATGGGACAGGCATACTTCAGTACACCAGGGTTGTACAACATGTTATCCTGGTCCTGAAAACTTGTGATGTAATATACAGCAACTAAGACAGTGGGCCAGTGAGTGTCACTCACTAAACGTGTACATTTCTTTAAGGGCTTTACTAATAGCTTGGCATTTTAAGTTGGATAAGGGGTTTACTAATAGCTTGTTATTTTAAGCTGGATATAACAGAAGATAGGAACAGCCACACTGGGAACTGAATGTGGTCATGCGATGAACTTCTAATAATTTCTTCTTCATCTGTTTTTAGGTATCATTGAGGTATAGTGGACTGCTGTCGGTGATATCTTCCAATCTAAAGATGGACAACAGTTAGGATATGCTGAAACTTGGAAAGAAGAAATAAACATTTATGAAACTTATTTTCAAATGATGCCCCCCACCCCCCCAAATAAATAAATAAATACTTACCGTACATGGCTTAACAGTTTCCATATAGCCAAAGTCATCAACCATGTAAAATGTTTAGAACACAAGTGTACCTACGACCTGAGGGGGGGGAAAGTAATCAGAAATTATTCTGTTTCAGTCAACCACAGCAGTAACCCTCCACTCCCTGAATACAAATTAAATGTTACAGTACCACATTAGGTGTTGGACTCGAAACATATGTCTGGCATATGGATGTGATCACCATGTGCACCCTGGTAAAGTGGAAACATTCCATATGTATTATGATGATTCCTTGAAAAGGAACAATATGATGGACTACTTACAGCACAGAGCAAGATTCAATAGAAATTAAATGGATGTGTCTATGGCAAAAAAATTACAGTGGGGCAAACAATAACTCACCATTGTGGTATGAAGGCACACACAAAGGGCAGCATGTATCAATGATGCAGCAGGCCTCAATGCAGGCAATGCTGTCATTGGGACATTGTGATGCATTTCTGGCCTTATTCTTCATCTTGACTTTTTTATAATATTTCTATTTTCTCTCTCTACAGCCACTGACCTGCCATGTTCCAGCAGCTGCTCCACTTCTCCCGATGGCCATGGGGGCACATACTCCGGGCCAGCTGGCATATGCAGCTGTACCCTCAAGAGAGACCCTCCCCTTGGTTGCTGCGCCAGGCCAGGATCTAATACCGGCCAAGTATCTGTGCCCACGAGCTCAGGAAGTATGGCCATTGAGCTGCCATGGACAGTGCTGCTAGTTTCCTCTGATGTTTTAACCCCAGGAGTGCAGACGTGCAATGACATCTAGCACTGATGTGCTGATGTCCACTGCACTCCTCCCACTGTTACACCAGCTTTAGCAGTGCCTCCGGGAATCCCCAGGGGCTGCTGCAGAGTGGTGAAAACCCAGATCCTTCCCCAGGATAGGAGAGCAGTCCTCCGGATGCTCAAACCTGTCCTCCCTTGACAAACCGGGCTCGCATCCAAATCCAGGTCACCAGCATGGCACAAGGTGTGGCATCCAGCGCCTCACTTCATCTGAACTTTTCATGAAATTAAAGCAGTGGGACAACAGCAGCAGCAGCAGCAGCTGCAGCAACTGTCGTCACCAGGCAATGCTCTCACTTGGGACACTGCAACACATTTCTGGCCTTATTCTTCATCTGGGCTTTTCATGAAATTAAAGCAGTGGGACAACAACAGCAGCAGCTGCAGCAACTGGTGTCACTAGGCAATGATCTCACTTGGGACAACATGATGCATTTCTGGCCTTATTCTTCATCTGGACTTTTCATGAAATTAAAACAGTGGGACCTTCACAAGATAGGATATTTGGGGGTGGCATGGTAGGCGATTTAAAGGTATTGTGATTATTGCACTGCTGCTTTAACCAAATGAAAGGAAAAAAGTCAAAATTCTAATCTAAATCATACCTCTCACAAATGTATCACACCACCATTGTGCTTTCCTCAATAGAAAGGCAGTTTTTAAGAGTTCTTATTTACTTTCATTTATTTTTTAAATGTCATAGGGTCTGCAAAATTGTGGACACTGCACACTTTCACTACAGGTGACACTAAGGCAACGAACCACCCACTTCAATAAAAGTATATGGCAGCATGCGTTTCGGTGCCGTAAATTCAAAGGAAATCAAAGCACGAAGCGTCCAAAAAGTTGGTGACCATGGGAATTAAAAAAATGAAATAAAGAAAATAATTAAAAAAAAATGGTTTCTATTGCTGAAGCCATAATAGGGATGAAACATTAGGGGGAGGTGGGGATTTATAATTATGAGCGTCAAGAAATCCTTGTTAATTTTATGAAAATTTTTTCAGGGCATTTTTATTCACATCAGGATACTAATACCTCATGCTAAATGATGTATATTATAAGCCGGGAACATTCAGAATATAGGAAATTATTGGGAGGAGATTACCATGGTAGGTGACTTTAGGGTACTTTGATTGTAGCTGTTGTGGGTATATATACTACGACACTTTAACACAGTAAACAGTATCCAAAAAGCAATACAGCCTGACAAAGAAAGCATCAGTGCAAGAATGTGGTTACAATTTTGACTGATACTTTTTTATTTTATTTTACGTTGCCACCTAATCTAATAACTTGTGTATATAAACGATACCCCTCTTTCGACAATTTAAGTGTGCAGCAATACATTATTTTGGAATTGGAAGTAATAATGGAGAGCTCATTTTAATCGGCCTTAAACCAGGTTTGGATAAGTATTCTCACATGCTTTTGGACAGCAACTATTTAAATTCAGTTTCTGTTGTGACTACAAAGAAGTCGCATGCAGCAGACAGTGCTACTTGACATAATGGAACAGTAGCTATTCAAAAACAGCTGGGAATAGTGATGAAAACCAGGTCACAGTAACATTACAATGAGCACTACTTTTATTATTTCTCATTTAAAAACATGGAGTATTGCAGAATAACATAATTTGTGGAAAGAAGGGTAGCCTACATATACACAAGTTATTAGATAAGGGGCAATGTAAAATAGAATAAAAAATTATCGGTCAAAACTGTAACTGCATTCTTGCACTGATGCTTTAATTGTCATGCTGTCTTACTTTTTGGTTACTCTTAAATATGTTACATACATTTCCATAGTATACATACCCACAACACTTATCAAAATATCATAGTCACCTACCATGACAATCAACTATCCACCATAATTTACTATATTAGGAATGTAGCCAGATTATACCGATATCTTGCTACATCATTCAGCATGTGGTATTAGCGTCCACATGTGAAGAATAATCCTCTGAAAAAATGTTCAGAAAAGTAACAAGTATTTTAGGAGATGTTACTTAATTTAGTTTATTTTTTACATGACCGTGAGTCGGCAAAATGGTGAACACTGCATGCTTTCATTGCAGGTGAAACTGTGGTGCTGCAATACATGCTGCAATAAAAGAGTCTTGAAGAGGGTGTTTTGGTGTCACAATTTCAAATTAAATGAAAGCATGCAGTGTCTGCAAAGTTGGCGACCACATGACTTATTAAATAAAATAAAGTAAGGAGTAAAAACCAAAAAAATTCTATTGTGGAAAGCAGAATGGACTGGGGGGAGCATTTGGGGGAGATGGGGAATTGAATTTAGCATTATAAGAGTCGAGAAATATAGGATTAACAAAATTAGCATAAGGAAGAAAACATTAATTGAACATAAATTACATACTTAGTCTATAATAAAAAACATTATTGTGTAAGAAAAAAAGGAAAAGCAGAGGACAGCTTTTTTGGGCGGAGATTTTGTTAAATAATGATTGTTTACTGGGCCTGTGGGGGCTGGGGCTGACCACCACTAAATGTTCTTAATAAGCTAGTTATCTCAGCATTCTGAGCCTCAATCCTGTTCAGCTGCTGCACTGCACCCTCCACTACATTTCTGATGGCTTCCACCTCAGACCACAGCACAGCCAAGTCAGCCTGTGTGGTAGACTGTTCTGAGGGGTCGCACTCATAGGCAGCTGTGGGAGCTGCCACTTCTGCTGCACTGGCCATTTGTCAGTGATGCCATGCAGGCAGACGCTGTCCCTCTTCAGCAGATTTGGCTGCAGGAGTGGCTGGTACCTCCTGCAGCTTTGCTTCCCACTCGGCACGGTGGTGCACTAAAATGTGCATTCACTGACCACCCGTGCCCAGGTGTCCACCTTTGTGCCTCCACCCTGCAAACACATCACACAACTTGCACTTCTCTACCGCTGGGTAGCCAGGGCGGCAGGTGAAAAATTGCCAGATGGCAGAGCTGCAGGGAGAACCAGGCACAGGTGGTGGGTGGGCACCAGATAATGCCACCTGCTGTGCTACAGTTGGTGGAGGGGCAACATGCTGCTGCTGCTGTGGTTCTGCTGCTGCTGATCTTCAGGCTGCTGCTGTTCCAGTGCTGCAGGGCTGGCAGTGGCTGAAACACTCATCCTCAATGAAGAAGCAGCAGCTGCTGCTGCTTCTGGTACCACATGGCCACTTTCATCATTGTGCTGTGTCTGTGACAGACCACTCGAGGTCGAAACAGGACTGCAGTTCAAACAAAATGGTCACTCTAGGACGCCGTGGACTTGGGGCCCCTGCTGCCCACCACTTTGGTCACCTCTCTCCATATTAACTAAAACTAAATGTAAATCAAAAACAAACCAAACAAAATACTAGTAGAACTACTAGTACTAAAACTACACTAACTAAAACTAAACAACAAAAATAAAGAACTTTTTTTAACTAAACTAAGCTTTCAAATCAACTCAGACCCAATCAAAAAATGTTAAAGCATAAAAAACATTCAGTATACAGACTCTGCAGCAAACCAGCACACCGTCCACCAACACTGCTGACTAAATGGCTCCTTCTACAAGAGAGAGTAACACTAGTTCACTGACTTCCTGCCTAGTTAACTGCCTGCCTGCATCATGTGATCTGCAGACAGTCTGACATGTGATCTGTGGACTGTTTCTTACCAACTTCACCTTCTCAAACTGTTACTCAAAGTGAACTCAAAGTGAACAACACAAAGTCTATTAAAGGTGAATTTCAACCTTTTAATGTAAATTTTGTGTAGTGCTATGCGAATTCGAAGTTGCCCACTTTGAGTTCACTTCACAGGTGAATTTAAACTTTGCTGCATCTCTAATCATGTCCCTCCTCTCCCTCTTTTCCAGAGTGTACATAATAAGGTCCCTCAGTCTTTCATCATAGGGCTTCTGTGGCACCCCTACACCATTTAAGTTTCCCTCCACTGGACAGCCTCCACTCTGTCTATTTCCTTCCTGAGATGTGGTCTGCAGAACTGGACACAGTACTCCAGGTGGTGTCTCAACAATAATCTATACAGTGGTAACACCATCTCCCCCCTGCAGGCGGTATCCCTCCCTATGAACCCCAACATCCCACAGATATAATTAGTCCAAGGTCCCTTTCCTGTTTGGTTACCATCAATACCTCTTCCCCCATTTCATACTCTTCCTCTGGGTTTTTGAGCCCTCGGTGCATGGTTTTGCACTTTTTGCATTGAAGCTCAGCTGCCATATCACTGACCACTCCTTGTAGTTTCATAGATCTCTGCAATTCCCTCCACCCACTCTGAAGTATCCATCCCATGCAGATTTTGGTGTGATCCACAAAGAGGCATACATTTCCTTCCAGTTCATCTGCAGGGTCATTTGATACATTAGAGAGAGCTGGTTCAAATACTGAGTCTTGAGGTACCCTGCTGTTTATCCTCCCCTTCCCCAAGTGAGTTCTGTTTACTAACACCCTCTGCCCCCTACCCATTAGCCAAGTTTTTACCCAGTTTACCATGTTAGGACCCACCCCTAAGCTGCTCAGTTTCTTCAAGAGCCTCCTATGAGGTACAGTGTTGAAGGCCATATCCACCACCCCACCCTGATCTATTTCCCAGGTCACACAGTCAAAGAAATATACCAGGTTTTTCTGACACGACACCACCCCTCCCCATAAATCCATGCTACTTCAGCTCTTGTAACCCAGTGGATTCAAGATACTACACAATCTTGTCTTTTAGCAGTGAAACCATTAATGCCCCCACCACTAATGTCAGACTGTCCAGCCTATAGTTGCCATCCTCCCTGCTGTGAAGTGGGACTACATCTGCCTCTTCCAGTCCTCTGAAACCACTCCTGTTTCAACTGAGTTGTTGAATAGGGCTGACAAAGGTGCAGCCAGTACCTCCCTGTGCTCCCTCAATACCCTAAGGTGAACCCTGTCTGGCACCACAGTTTTGTCCACTTTCAGATTTGAAAGATCTTTCTTGACCCTGTCCTCTTTAAATTAACTTGTGCCTACCGTCCTCCATCCTACCAGTTCCAGCTGCTTCTATGTGGTCCATCCACTTCCCCTTCCTCTGGGAAGACGGAGTAAAAGCATCTTGTCAGGATATCTGTTTTTTCCTGATCCTGCTCTGCACAGCCTCTGCCCTCATCATAACCTCACAATCCCTCCCCTAGTCTTCCTCTTTTCACTTATGTACCTAAAAAAGTTGTGCCCCATTTAGTTATGAGCTTTAGTTTAGTTATGAGCCCCTACCTGGTTCAACTCCCTCCCTAGCTGCATCTCCAACTTGCCAAAAATTGGCTCCTTCAAAACAGCCCTTCGGAATCATATCTTTAATATCTGCTGTTGTACAGTGGTAGCCACAGACATTGCCAGCTATTTCCAGATATTTCGTGAAATTTTAGAAGAGTTTCTCTTTGCTGCCCCTACTCTTTAAATGTAGAAAGCATCAGATATTTCTGGAAATATCACAGAAATTTCAGGAAATAGCTAGCAGTGTCTGTGGCTGCTACTGTAGGTGCAACTAACCCTCTCTTGTAACCTGTGGTAACTGCCCGCCTTGCCCTCTGGCTCGACAATGTCCACTGGACAGCCTGTCCCTCCCCCAGACCCACTCCTTCTCTACTATGTCCAAATAGGGATGTAATCCACTGTCTTCTCTGAGGACCTACTATATCCTTAATTATAACTCACAATTTTGTAACATTGTGTTACCTAAGTAACATACAAACTACTATATTATGTAACCTAAGTGTATCTATGTTAAATGTTCCTTTTACTGCACCTGTAATATTATCCTCTGTTTTAATCTGCGCTGTAATAACTGTCTTGATGTCTGCCCTCCCCGCGACGAGGTGTCTTTGTAAATGAGTCTCTGACTCAAAGGTTGTAAACCTGATTTGTAATGAATAAAGAATAAAGAATGAATAAAGAATAAAGTTATCCTTTGGGCTATCCTTGTCTCAGTTTTCACCCTTGTGCTCCTCACTACTTTCCCTGCTTCCATCTGCTTCTCCTGGTATACCTCTCTATCCTCTTCCTTCTGCATCTCTTTGTATCTCATGAATGCCACCTCCTAGCCTTAACCTTTTCAGCCATTTCCTTTGAGAACTATAGCAGTCACTGTTGTATCCTGTTTTTGCTCACTTCTTTTGCACATAGGTTTGTTGCCTTCACTATGGCATCCATTAACTTACCCAGTGTTCAACCACCCCACCCAGGCCATCCCCTCCATCTAGTTCTTCTCTGAGGCATTCATCTGTTTTTTTTAATCTGCCCTTTTTAAGTCCAGGACCCTTATCCTCGTGCAGTTTGCATTCTCTGCCATCCTTATGTTGAATCACATTGCACAGTGATCACTGATCCCAGGTGACCTCATACCTTGATATCTACAATACTGTCCCTGTTTGTGAGCACCAGATCCGACATTGTCCCTTGTGAGTACACTCCCTGACTAGTTGCCTGAGAAACGTCACCTGCTGGTGGTCTAGGATGTTCCTGCTTCTAGCTGAGGTCATGATTGGGAGGCTCCAATCTACATCTGGCAGATTGAAGTCCCCCCACTAGCAGCACCTCCACTGTTTCTGTCATTGTGCTAATGGCTCCCCCCGTTGCCCCATCCAGTTCCTCCCCCATGTTGGAGGTCTGCTACCCACACCAGTGTAATTAGTTGCTTTGGCTCTTGTCTCCAGGATGACCCACAATACCTCTTACCCCTCCATTCCCCCTAGTTTCCCTGCATTTCTGTCACTTTGGCACTCTCCCATGCATAAAGTACCATGCATCTTCCCTTCCTGCCCACCCTATCCTGTCACAGTCATGGTTAACTTTTCACCATGACTCAGTAATGGTAACAATATTGAGGCCTGCTTTGCCATGATGTCGTCTAGGTTTGGAATTTTGTTTTGAAGACTTCTTGTGTTTGTACACATGGCCTTCCACACCTTGCTCCCACTCTGCCTGCAATACCCTTTTTCCTTTTTGCCCTGCCACTTTTCCACTGTCATTTTGTAACTCTTGTTGTCATCCCCCATGTCTTCTATAATGCTACTTTTTTATGTATCCTGCTCCCTAGGGGATTATCCTCCCCTCAGATCCTCCCTTCTTTTTGTTTCAGTCTGGGGGGGGTGTCAGTTTATGCCTCTCTTTTCCTTCTGTTGCCCCCCATCAGCTAGTTTAAATGTTCATCAAAGTAACATTTAAACTGTCCACTGACGTCTATGGTTCCCCTCCCAGCCATCACCACTGTATAGGCCCGTATCCTTCCAGTTGGTCCCCAATCCCCAATATAAGTAAATCTTTCTTTTCAACACCATTCCTTCAACCATGAATTGAAGCTCCTGGTGCAGAGAACCCAATCATCCCCCGGTCATAGACAGGCAGCACCTCAGTGAAGGCCACCATCTGTGATACCTAACTAAGACCCCTGCCCAGTTCCCCGAAACCTCCTTTCAAAATCCCAGCCCTGTATCTAGCTATGTCATTAGTCCCCAGAGGACAATAACATCCAGCTACCCCTCCTACCCCACTGCTATAACAATCTTTAGGATCTGCTCTCCATCACAGTGCCATGATGCCAGGCAGGCCCTTTACTTACCTCTTTCCCTCGCTTCCTCTTCACAAATCGATTCACCCCAATGATCAGGTTCCCCACCAGAAGTTGCTTTCTACTCTGCTGGGGTCCTCTACCCCCCATTTTGGGGCTCTTCTATGAAGGACCCCCACAGACTTCCTAGCAACAACTGTGGGTACCTCCTTCTGGCAGTCCTGTTTCACCAGAATGGTGAATGAATTTTGTAGTGGCACAGGCTGAGGAATGTGCCTCGATCCACCACCTTGATACTCCTGAAGCCCACCACAGTCCTGTCAGCCCTCCTTCTCCTAGGCAACTTCTGGGGCAACAGTGGTAGATTCGGTAGCTCCTGGATGGGGCAAGAGGTCCTCCAGATCCTAGTCAACTCAGCCTGCTGATCATTGACCTCCTCCTGCATCCCAGAGAGGTACATGCAGATTGGGCAGCACCTTAGTCTCCTGAAAGTGTCCTGGAATACTGCAGCTCTGCACCCATTACACTGCACCACTCCCATAATTGCTTTTATATTTTACTCCTTAATATTTCTGACTGTGCTTGCCCCCATTACTCCTTCCTGTTGCTTTGGACCTTTTCTGCCCACACCTTCTACTGGTGATTACTTTGTCTCCATACCCTGGACAGGATGTTCATTGTTTTCCCCTTTGTTTTGCCCCTTTCTTGTTTTTGTAATTCACCCCTTGTACCCCTCTGCCTTGCCTTGATTTAACCTGCTTTGTGCCTTTCTTTAACAATAACATACCCCTTCCCTAAATTGGGTGCTTCCACTTTTTCCACGCAAACAGGTACTTACTGTTCGTAAGGACTCTTACTTCCCAGCTGTTACCCCCTTACCCTTCCTCCTGTACTTTCTACACAGGCTGCAGCAAGTAAACTGGTACTGTATCTTGAATTACTGGACTGGCAGAGTTTACTGCATGCCTGCTGTCGCATGGTGATGACTGACAATGCTTAAGACACCAGTATTATCCTGTTCCACTTTTGTGCTTTTCCACTCATGCCCTGAGACACGAGCATACTGAGACAGTCTGGGTGGAAGGGATTTTATACTGAAGCATGGACTTCCTGATCATCTCAGATTGGCTCATGCTGCTCCCATGACCCTCTTTCCTCTCCAATGCAGTTTCTGACTCCTGACCCTGCCATTCAGCTTCCGGTTGGGGGAACTGAAAATTAAAACAACAAGCATTTGTCAATTCTGAATGTTTACTTACTGGCATTAGCATTGGAAGTGCAGGAGTTAGAGAGAGATGCATAATAGGAATGGCAGTGAAGTATTGAACTGACACCAATCTCACCCCCACCCTGCAGAGACTGACAGACATTGAGGGTGTGCGTTTGGGTAATTGGCCATAACACTCATGCCATTTCGCCTCACCCTATCCTGCAGACACCAACAGGTGTTGCGGTGTGCCTTGGGGTCTTTGGGCCTTATGCTTACACCATTCCATAAGGAAATATGCTGAGATGGGTGCAGTATAGGAGAATGAGGTGAACATTGGGGCTAAACACCCCAAGGCACACCTCAATGCCTGTCACTGGCTGCAGGGTGGGGGTGAAATGGCATGAGAATTACTGATGATGATCCCAAGTCACACCCTGACTCCTGTCAGTCTCTACAGGGTACAGCGTTATGGTTGGAAATCCTAATGCCCCTGGGTGATTGTTGGTATTTTCACTCCAAATTTTCAACATGGGCTTTTTGTGACCCCTCTTCATGAACAGTGGCACTATCATTTTGTTGCTCAATCTCGAAAGGTGATTTTGCACAGCGACTGCACCATTTGGTACCATAGATGTGAAAACACATTTTGTGTAGGACATGAAAAATGACAGCTGTACTGTTCATGAGGTGGTGTGAAAAAATGGCACTGTAGAAAATCTGGAGTGAAAATATGAAAAATTGGCAAAGTTTCGAGCATGTGCAGAAACTGCGCTTCGCATGCCTGTAACGCAATCATTTTTTTGAATTTTTGGACCTCTTCTCATGAACAGTGGCACAGTGACTTTGTTAATCTGTCCCAAAAGTTGATTTCCCACAGTGACCATGCTAATCTGCACCACAGGTGTGAAAACACATTTTGGGCAGGATGTGAAAAATGACAGCTGTACTGGTCATAAGGAGGTGTGCAAAAATAGCAATGTTGAAAATCTGGAGTGAAAATATAAAAAATTGGTGAAGTCACGAGCTTGTGTAGAAACTGCACAATGCACGCTCATAATGCAGTCGTTTTTTGGAATTTTTTCACCATATTTGTAACATGGGCTTTTTGGGACCTCTCCTCATGAACAGTGGCACTGTCATTTTGTTAATCAGTCCCAAAAGATGTTTCCACGCAGCAACCATAAAATCACCATTCGGGACCTAGAAACAAAATGACAGTGCCAGTGTTCATGAGGTAGGGTCCCAAGAACCCCATGTTGAAAATTTAGGGCCAAAAGTCCTAAAAGCGGCTGAGATATCAACCTAAGTTGAAATCCCCCATTGACTCCCATTATACTGTGCTTACCCAATTCCTCAGTTCGCAGTTCGGCTTTGACGAGTGTAGATGTGTCCTGGTCCACAGAAGATTGCTGCTCCTGACCTCCAGAAGTAAGTATGGAGTGAGGGGGGGTGCAGGGAGGTGGGTGCGCAGAGGTAGGGTTGGGATGGGGAGGAGGATGGGCAAAACGACGAAGGACTGTTTTCTTTTTTGCAGGTAAAAAAACAAAAAAGACTCCAGGGCACTATTGTATTTATTTGCAGGTTGAAAAAAAATACTTTAGGCACACTGGGGTGAGCTCCCGGTGTGCCACTTGAGTTCGGGGGGGCATGATGCTGACGGGGATTGGGCATCCCCATCGGCAAAGAAAGTGAGCTTGGGGCAGGGAAACATGATGCCAATGGGGATTTGGCACCCCTGTTGGCAAAGAAATTGAGCTTGGGGGGGTGGGGGCATCCGACACTGGGAGTGGGGTTCCTGGTGTCAGGAAAATACATTACAAAAATTGTCTGGGCACACTGGTATGGGCTGCCAGTGTGCCAAAATGTGGGGAGGATACATGCCAACACAGGAACTGAGCACCCCGATGTCGGCTTTTCTGGAGAGTGTGTGGTGGGCTGAAAGCCACGCTGGCCATGTATTAATTTAGTGATATGTTTCACCAAGGAAGGGACACTGAGCAAACAAGTTGCTTGTGGAGGAAGGGCTGGGGACAGAGTTCTCGGCAGGAACTGACAACATTGCAAGGGAGAGGGGAGGTGCCGCTGCAATGATGAACCTGTTCGTGATTGCAGCGGCAGATTTGTTTCAACTGTTTGGCTCTCTTTGAAGCTGCTGTCACTAGCAACTTCCCCATTGATTGGTGGCTGCTGGACACACCCAGTAAAGCATCCACTGCATTGGCCACAATACTGACACACCTCTGAAATGTACCCTAACTGGAAGGAGACACTGCCATAACTGGGTGGAAACACTGCTGTAACTGAAACATTGGCACAGTATAACTGAGGGGAGACACTGTTAAAACTGGTAACGGTTGGTCACCCTGGTGGACCAGTGGCAGTGCGTCATGCTGCCATGTGGAAGACCAGAGTTTGGGAGCATACTTGGGTTACTGTGCAAGGAGGCAGGCCAGGCTGTGGCAGCTGAACAATGGTAGTGTGCCTCAGTCAAGGATGGTTAGTAGTGGGCTCCAGAATACACTGCTACAACTATTTTTGTAGAATTCCTTGACACAGCATAAATACTCAAGGGAGATTTTTCCATGACCTATAAAGCAGTGGTGAGACCAGCCAATCTGTAGAGTGGTAGGCCTATTGGTCATGACACCAGTGACCAAAGTTTGGAAATGAGCTTGGGTCATCAGAGGTCCAGCTGAGGGAGGAGTCTTGTGCATCCCAGAGGATGCCCTCTTCCACCAGTGAGGGAAGGTCTCTACCTTTGCAGCATTGTGGATATGAGGCTGACCACAGATGGTAATGCTACATTAGGCAGAGTAAAATTCAGGGCATTAGCTGGGTATGTGGATGGTGCACTGTTAGCATATCTCTACGTTGTGCTGCTAGCATGGTAACATCTTGGATGGCTGAGAGAAATATGAACAGTGGTTCCAGAAACCTGCAATAACAGACCCTGCTGTATCTAGGCACTCTACCACTGTTAAGGGTGCATCTTAAGAGACAAGAAACTTGGTTGTAAATCCCTCTACCCTGTCCCTGCTGAGGATGGCAATCAAAAGTAGAAGTACAGGGGGTCAAATGTGCTTTGTGAAATCCTAAGGGAGGAAAGAAAACAATAAACCAGGCACAGAACAGCCTTACTGAGAAAAGGCAAGTCTGTTCTGTGCCTAGTTTATTGTTTCCCATGCAGTATTGTAGTTACTGTGAGCACTGGCCATCCTTGAAGTAATCCCTGTTCTTTGGTTTGGGAGATCCTGAGGGAGAACAGTACTGGAGACAGGAAGAGGGTTTAAAGAGAAAGTAAAAAAAAACGTGGAGACCTATGTAAAACCAAGAACACCCTACAAACTGTGTATTTCACTTCTGTTGTTCAGGTAATGACTGATACTATTGTCATGGCCACTGCCAGAATTGTGTTCGTCTCCATGTGCACCCAAGAGCTTATGCATCTAGCATTAGTCCTGTCACCTCTATTGCAGGCTTGCATGCATTATGGTCATGCTTATAATTGACATCCCTTCCTTTTTGTTCAATATTATATCTAGTCCCCCCCAAAAAGTAGCAGTACTGAAGGAGACGCCAGCTGCTCGACCTCGCCCCCAGTGTGAACATTTGATGCTAAACAGATGGTATCTGTATGACATCCATGTCCATCGTCACCGTTTTATCAGCATTTTTCTCCCCATCCTTGTGCACTGGGTGTGCGTGCACATGTGAAACGCGATCACCCGCCATGTCTCGGGGCACCCTCCTGCTATGCCGCCACCCCCTCCCACCTACAATTCCCACTGGGTCTCCACCCTTTGGGAGTGGAACTATGGGGGGTGGGGAGTGATGACCACCCCAGGAGACAAAACCTGCCTTTTGACTGCTCAATCCTGCTCCCCCCCCATGTCGGCTCTCTGATGACCTGAGGTTGTTCCCGAACCCAGGTCACCAGTGTGGCGTGAGGTAAGCCTTCCAGTGCCTCAACCCTCAGCACCACCAGGCCAGCCAGCACCATTGTTCAATGATGCACACATCATGGTTCCCACTTTTTCACAGCCACAAGGTCCATTTGCTCTCTTATTACCCACCATGATGCAAAAAAATAAATGTCCTATAACCACTAAAGACAATTATCCAAGAATAATATTGTTGAAAAACACCACAATAGATTGTTTGTAATTTCATAAAATCCTGCATAAAAATGAAATGCAACTTAATGCTGTGAAATGTCACCCTTTTGTTAACAAAAGTAAGTCATAAACTGCAGCAGATCGCTCTCCAACACACATTGTAAAACTACATTAAAGAGGAGGAGGAGTGGTCGCTTGAGAGAGAGAGAGAGAGAGAGAGAGAGAGTTGTTATAGTAACTAACCATTTTCCCCTTATATTCTTGCTTAGTAGAAAACTATCATGTCACCTCTGCTCACTGAATAATTTTGAGTACCCCATGGAATTCAGCAGTGAACAGCGAATAGTGAATGGCAGGTCTGCTTTGACAAGCTGCTGAATTTTAAAAATAAATAATGTAGAGAAAAAAATACAACAAATATGTTGCAGGTGATACTTTTTATTGGACAACAAAATTATCTGCAGGCTGGCTAATAAATAAATTGGTATTTCTTTGCTAGGAGTCATATTTGTTTGGAGGGACAGTCTCATTCCAGAGAGAGGGTTCCTAAAGCAAACAACTCTTTGAGCCATTCAACCTTTCATTCTCACTTAAATAAAGACTCCAATGCTTGTGAAATATGTTACTGTGGATTTCTACTGCAAACAGCAGAATTTTTCTAGCAAATAAGGAATGGTTTCACAGCAAAGAAGATGACCACAATTCCACCATTTGCATGATTATTCCACCAAACAATGGGAAATTCTGCAGAAGTATGTGACTTTTGTGCACGGTGAATGTTAATGAAATGTCATATGAACTGTCTAATTTTGCAAAGTTTCCCTGAAAGTAGAATCCACATTTTTGCCTCATCCTATTAGTACTGGTCCTGGTTCTCCATTAAGATAAACTAAAACACTTCCATTACTGTGTCTACTGAATTACAATTCACTGTAACCTAGACTAAATTATATATATATATATATATATATATATATATTTATATAAACTGTATTATGTTTCCTGTTTGGCAGGACACAGACCAGAATGCATGTCAAGGTTATAGATACTAAAATGCTAGAGCATCTGTGGCTTTTCTGTGGGCTGGCTGGTACAGTTCTCAGGTGGTTCCATTAGTTCCTCATGGGCAGGACACAGAGAGTGGAATCGGAGGGGTCTTTGCCCCTCTCCCCCTGCCATGTGGGGTGCCGCAGGGCTCTGTGCTTTCCCCCATGTTGTTCGCGGTGTATATGCTGCCATTGGGAGACATTATTAGGTGGTAAGGGTTGAGTATTCACTGTTATGTAGATGATACTCAACTGTACATGTCCTTGTGCCCGGGCAAAGTGATACTGTTTCAGTATTTAACAACTACCTCTCTGAGATCCAGGATTGGATGAGTACCAGCTGGCTTAGACTGAATCCGGATAAGACTGAGGTGTTGGTTGTGGACCCAGGTCACCGGGTGGAGGGACTATCAGCTGGGCAGCCATCTGGGCTTTGGCAATGGGGCAACCAGCTGATGACCGCTGACCGCGTATGGAATCTGGGCATCATGCTTGATAGCAGCTGACACTTAAGGCTCAGGTGTCAGCTGTTGTTAAGACCTCATTTTATCATCTGAGGAATGTCCCCCAGATAAAGTACCTGGTACCACCTGTTGATCTTTTGACATTGGTCTATGTCTTGGTGATCTCGCACCTTGATTACTGCAATGCCCTATACCTAGGGATCTTGACATGTCACACCTTAGCTCCGAACCCTGCTCTGGCTGCTGGTGCAGTGAAGGATCACCTTCAAGGTCAGATTACTGACCTATAAGGCCCTACACGGACAGGGACCATGGTACCTGCAAGAGCTCCTTTGTCATTACTTTATTTTTTCCATTTTATTTTAAGAAGTAATCTGAATTACAACCCTTTGAGTCAGGAACTCATTTACAAAGGTCCCTCGTCAGGAAGACAAATACATTAATAGCAAGCAACAGAAAACAAAGTAAATGAGCTCAAATAATAGCAAACAGTCAAAATTAAGGGCTCGTTACAAAGGACCCACATCAAGGTAAATTAGCAATAATAAACAGACATAAACAATTATGTGGGCTATAATGAGTCAAATGAAGGGCAGAGTCAAAAATAGGCAGAATGAGAGGAGTAAAGGCAAGGGAAAACTCAGCCAGGGCAGTCACAGCAGCAGGAGGAGAGGAGGTGGTTCTTGAGAGCAGTTTTAAAATGCCCCGATCTTGGTAGGGAGGTGATAGCTACAGGCAGGGAATTGTACCTGGTATGGAATCTGGGCATCATGCTTGATAGCAGCTGACACTTAAGGCTCAGGTGTCAGCTGTTGTTAAGACCTCATTTTATCATCTGAGGAATGTCCCCTGGATAAAGCACCTGGTACCACCTGTTGATCTTCCAACATTGGTCCACGCCTTGGTGGCCTCGCACCTTGATTACTGCAATATTCTATACCTAAGGATCTTGCCATGTCATACTACTGCCACCGTTGTCCTCACCACTCTGCTCCGCTGACAAGGGGTTGTTAGAGATTCCCAGGGTCTGACAACCTCAGGAGCTCAATCATTTGCTTTTGCTGCTCCGACCCTGTGGAATTCTCTACCTCATCAGGTAAGGGAGTGCCCATCCATTGAGGCCTTCAAATTGGCCTTGAAAACCTATTTATTCAGACTTGCTTTTGCTGATAATTAAAATCCTGCTTTTCATTATTTTTAAAATTGTGGCTCTGTTTTAAATTGTTTTTACTGTATTATGTAAAATGCTATGATCTATTCAGGAATAGCATTCCATAAATAAAGTCTGATTTATTGATCGAGTGATTGATTGATTGTTTGAGTGAAAATAATGTAAGACTGGAAAAAAATCAAGGTCAATTACTGTAGTTTCCCCCCTCAACCCTCAACACACACACATACACACACACACACACAGACTCAGACACACATGTAAGCATTAATCCTGATGAAGGAGGCTTCTATGGTGAAAATAATGCATAGTTGGGGGGGTGGCACAGGGCTGAAGGCCGAGTGCCTACAACCACCCAACCATGCATTAATTCCACAGTAGAAGCCTCCTTCGGAGTGGATTAATGTGCTTGTAACATGACAATAAGTATTGGTGTTGATGTGTGCCACTGTAAAATATAGGAACACTGAACACTTTCTCCATGGTTTCACAAAGGTGTTTACTTGGTCTCAAAACCTTGTTGTGCACATACACCGCATGGCATTGTCGTGCAGTACAACACACTTACTTACATACTTATGTGTATACAGACTGCAAATATTTTATATACAGATTTCACAAAGTAGAATGGATTACTGTTGTTGCCATTCATTCACTCCCATTCTGTTCACTTGAAATATTGGGTTTCTTCTCGCCGTGGGTAGAAGCTTCTTCTTCGCCGGGAACATTTGTCGCCACCCAGCCGCATTCTGGGACTTTTGTGAAATTACATTACGTTCCTGATTAACTGTCTAATACACTTAAGTAACACACTATATATGCTTGTATATTAACTTTTACTAATATTCAATGATTTTCAACAGTTCTGCTCATTGTTTTAATGCATTCTCTACTTTCCATGAGGTCAGGGTCACGCTTCACGCGCTATTTGTTGTGCAGCCTTCATATCCGATTCACAGCTGTCGTAATTATTAAAATTTACACTCCCATTCACTGTAAAAGTATTAAAGTTATATGAGATGTTGCACATTTGCTGCAGAGTCCACATGCTCAGGTATGACATTTCATTACTGTTCTTTTATTGTCGATCACAATTGTTGGCTTTCACTCCCTCAGTTCCGCTGCTCATCTCTTGCAGTCCCTGCCAGCTGCAGTTTCATTTTTTTTCATTGGTACTGTGTGTACTGCTAGTAATATTACTAGGCTGCTTGGGATCAGTTAGGTCAGCTTCCCATAGCTTCTTTTCAGGTGGTCTATCAGCATTCTATTTTGTTGCTATCTGTGGTCTGATGTCAGCGTGGTGCCATTCGTGGTGATCCGGTTGTGCGGGTCCATTAGTAGTTGTCATACTATATTTTTTGTTTCCAACATTCGTGTTACAGGTGGTTGTTTTCCATGTCGGCTGCCCCACTGTGGCTATTCCTCTCTGACGTGAGCTCTCACCTTGATTTTCACTGCTACTGTGTTGTGATACATTGCCTGCCAATATTGCTGACCACTTTTGCCTATCTGTCTCACTAGGAGACCAGTAGTTACAGAGGCTGGTCTCGCATCTATGCCTGGTTACTGACATGATTTCTCTTAATGTGAGACCAGCCTCTGATAACCTGCACAGCTGTACTCCTTATAGAATGGTTTGTGTGTCATGTGCTTAGAGCAGCATCTGCTGATATATTAGTCATTAGGTCACCTAAATAGTTGTGCCCCATTATCTGCTTGCTGTACCAGATTGTTTTTCGGTCTAATATGTATTGTGGGAATCTCAGAGGGTGTAGGAAAAATGCTGGTACGTTTTCTGAGCAACGTGCTTTGTATTCTTTAAACAATGCTGCTGGACAATTGGGTGACTCTTTCTGGGAGTAGATAACTCCTCATAATGCTTGTTTGTTTGTTTCTGTCACTGCACCATGATTTTTGGTGCACTTGTTGAAACTCATGGCAATGAATCCATCCCCATTCCCATCCTTTTTGATGCTGAATGATTCTTGCTGCAGCTCTCCGAGACCCTCTCTGCCCCGCCTTGTTAAACCGAGCTGCATCTCAAACCACAAATGGTGCACCAACTCATATGCTGTTTCAGGGTTCAATTTCTCACACTGCCTAATCTGCTGTAAATCACCATTTGATATTGTCGGATAGTGAGTTGCAGTGTCATGTCCTGATCTTCTGTACTGTTTCATTATAGCCGCAAACACGTTATTTGCTACAGTGAATTCTGAGTCATTTGTGATATTTATTTTTCTGTTAAATATCTGCTGAACCCAGCTCTTATACCTATGAATGAGCTTATGCTGTACTGTAAGCCATCTTCATCACTCACATTTGGGCGGGTCGGTGGCTAATCAAACTGCGTTTACCTATCAGACTGTGAGCTTGCCATACAACATTTTTTGCAATGCCAGCTACTGGTACTACAACTTGGACTGGTGACTAATATTTACTTGGAGCGGGCATTACCAGTGATTAATCCCCACTCCAACTTTGATCACCTGATCCATTCTCTCCAATCAGGCAATGTTATTTCAGCTTCCTCATTTCTGTTATGTTACAAGCACAAATACACACACACACACACACACACACACACACACACATATACTTCATAAGTGGGGATTAATACACAATGTGCAATGTGCAAACTTTTACAATTTATAGGCATACCTTACTCACTCCACCACTCAGGGTACCCAGCAATTCTCTTGGTAATCAGAAATATCTCTAGATTTATCTTAAAGGCCTTACTGGAGGCACTATATTGTAGTGGTTAAGGGCACTGAGCTGCAAACCTGTAGACCTGGGTTTGAATCTTATCAGCCTCCACTTGAACACTGGGTGACCCTGAACAAGTCACTAAACTTTCTTTGCTCTAGAAATGGTGCATGTGTCTAAATTTGACACATGTAATTTGTGTTGCCATGAAAAGTGACAAGTGTCACAAAAGCATTGGGATGTTTGTAAATATGCGTCGAGCACACTGATGCATTTGCCATGATGCAGCATGCATCCAAAATATGGTTGAAAGTGCGGCATCCCTATGTTTGAAAATTCCAGCTACTGTCTGTGTAGGTAGACTATTTTATAGATTTACCATTGTCTGGGAGAAGAGGTGCCTTCTAATGTTACTACATATTTCACTTACAATATCCATACAGTTCCTAGGTAGAGGGCTATCATGTCTTATATGCAAACAAACACTAGTAAGCAAAGCTAATGTGAAACTTCAGCCTGAGTGACCAGACCATTACATTTTCATTAATATTTGCTATGGAAGGGACTGCTGTGAATCAAGGCAAAGTGTGTTGATGCAACTTTAGTATCTCCTATCTGAATATTCAATACTTAAATTGTAAACAGTGTTGATCCTGAGGATGATCTCTGCAGTACTTCATTTGTCATGCTTTCTTCTGTTGGTTTGAAACCATTCACCACAACACAATGCTTTCTACCTGGCAGCCAGTGTGACCCACCTTGTCAGTTTATCAGGGACCCCAACTCACCCAGTTAAAGCGACACTGACAGCCCCCTAAGGCCTCAAATTGTCCTTAGTTTCAAAAGCACACTTTATGATTGCTCAAATTCTGTAGATATTGATGATACAGTGACAGTGGCTCAGAAGGTAGCACATTCACCTCTGAGGCCAGAAGATCAGAGGGCTGTGGGTTCAATTCCCACATCTGGCACTTGGGTTAATATCCCAGTACTGACACTGTAGTGCAGCATGAGAGGGGTACTGCACTTCTGAGGTGCTGTATTTTGGATGAGATGCTAAACCGAGGTCCCATCTACCTCGATTGGTGGTAGTTCAGGTGGATGTTAAAGATCCCATGGCACTTATCGAAAAGAGTGTGGGGGGGGGGATTTTTTATTGAAAACCATAAGAAATTAATACAAATCAATATTATACAATGCGCAAGAAAATTTCCTGGTCTCTTATTGGTCAGTCTTGGGCTGGATCTGTGATGTTATCCCAGTACAACATCACAGATCTAGTCTCAGCCTCCCTGTGAACCTGGAGATGAGCTATATGATGAGCTAGATGACCTCTTTTTTTGCATCTCCTCTTAAGAAACAAAAATATTTTTCCACACTAAAAAACATTCTTTAAAATTATTTTTTTATTTTATATATAACAACGAGCCATTGTATAATAGCAATAATGCCCTCCAAGGTGTGTGTCATTTGGGATAACGTCATGCCTCAGTTGTTGGATGCACTCGGCCTGTGGCCTTGTGCCCAACCCCCTGAGGCATGAAGTTATCCCAGCACGACACACACCCTGTTGGGCATTATTGCTTAAACATATCATACAAGCTCGGTAATAAATGAAATACAAAAAACAATGTAAGACACAACAGTATTACAGCATACCAAAGTAAAATCATAAAAAATAAAGTATTACATCATACTACAACCCCCACATAATACCAATACCCCCCCACTAAAAGAGTAGGGGGGGCTATAGCTATTATAATCTTTAAATGTACACAAAAACAGAATATACACAGAACAGTAGTACATCAGACAGGATCATACCCCAGAGAAAAGGCTAACAAAGTATGAATATTTAATACATACACTAGCCCTTAAAAAAAACTATTAACAACCCTCCCTCCCTGTTGGTAAACAGTAGGGGGAGATTGTTCCCTTATACGGTGTAAATTTACATACTGTACATCCATATTTCTATCTAAATAAATCACACACTTCTTAATCTCAATGTCATTGAAACATAGCCCTTAGTCATATCTAGTTCATTCTTTTAAAGGAAAATAAAAGAGAAACATTCAAATTCTATAAATTCTGCTTTACTTTTATATATATGTTAAAGTCAATTTAGACTCCCTACAGACACTATCATTCCCAAATTTATTATATGAACTCAAAACCCCGCCATAATTTTTCCCATTGTTGGCCACTAAAATTTGTTTTTTCACTCTGTTTCCAAGAAGTCTGCTTGAAGCATATAAAATAAATCCCAAACCGTAATATCTTGTTGCTGCAATGCCAACCAGCCGTGACTAATCCATATCCAATTCAGAAAATGACTGTGCAGAATACAAAATGTGTTACAATTACCCACTAAGTTTCTTTGCAACAAAATACCATAATACAATAATTGCGGACAAGGGGGATTGTGTATCTTCCCTTCTATCTTTCTTCCAGCACATCCCAAAAATTACCTACATATGGACAAACATAGTAAAGATGGTCTGTAGTTTCTAGTTGCTCAGAACAACCTTCCCTGGGGCAATACTGTTCCATCAAAGCCTCATGTTTTTGGTTTCCTTGAACATTTATCCTATCATGAATTCCCAACCATACCGTATCCCACATTTTCTCAGGGATTCTATTGTCAGTGATATATTTTGCGATGCTTGATCTATTCCTATCAGTAAATCGTGATAGTGGAAAATCTGAAAAACATTGAGTCTGAATTTTGATGTAACAAGCCTTTCGAGTCTTACTGAAAACTGTCTCATACTTTACTGACCATAATTTAATTCTGTCAAACACTCCTTCCCAATGTGCTAATAATCAGGGGTGTCGTTTGTTCTTATGACAAAAAGACACCTGAGCTCCATTCTGCCAAAATTCCCTGCACTGACTTTGAACCCCGAAATTCCCATAAGTGCCCTTTGTTCCACATTATTGATACGTTATTGATACCAAATTATTATATATAAAAAAATGTAAAATAAAATACCACAGGGTTTATCATATTTATCATATTTACTCCACCTTCAATGATGGTATTATATAATACCGATCTCTTAATTGGGTTTAGTCAGCTGCCCCAAAAAGCTTTAAAAAAGACTTGCATCAGCTGTGTTTCCATGATTTTAGGGATATAAAATATCAGACTCAAAAACAAAAATACAGGAATTAGAAAGGTATTAATGCAATATATACGTTTCTTTTTTGACATTTTCCATTTGTTCCATTCCAAAACCATTTCATTCCCTCTTTGTAAAGCCCTATTACAATTATAACCAGCCATATTCGTAACTCCAAAATACAATCCTAAAATTTTACAAGCCATCCTTGCAAACGGGAACCCTCCTATTTCAGCAGAAGTTACCGGAAATCTGCTCACCTGTAAACATATTGTCTTATTCTTATTTATTCTAGTCCCCGTTATTTTTCCTAAAACTTGGAGCAAATTACATGCCAGTTTAATACAGTCCCCATCAGGAACAACTAAACAGATATCATCTGCATAGGCAAGAATTTTACAATTTCCTTCTATAAACCTCCCTTTTTAAAAAGGAAAATCATTAACCCTTCATACATTGATGTTTGTAATGTATAGTCAGAAAGAAAACAAAATTATACACGGTAAGAAAAACATCAGACATAACATCCCATAATACCTTAAATAATTCATTAGACAAACCATCAGCTCCTGGGGATACATCCCTATGCAATGCCTTGATAACCGACTCTAATTCTAAATTAGTAAATGGTACAATTAAAGATTTCTGTAGCGTTTCAGAAAGTTTCGGTACATCCGCTGCTTGTAACAGTTGATTTGTAAACTGAGATTCCACAACTGGCTCTCCAAACTTATCACTAATGTAATCATCCAATATGGTCATAATCCCCTTATTATCAAAAACCTCTATGTCTGAAGGACCTATTAAACTTTCAATCTTCATACGCTGTCATCTCTTCTGACTAGCCAAAAGGGGTTAATCTGTTCAGCTTTACCTTTGGTACTAAACATCTGTTCCCTTTTCAAAGATCTTAACCTAGCATATTGATGTTGCTCCACTTGTTGTTTAATTTACCTTATCCTTTCTACTTCATTTTCACCAGCATTATTCAGAAAGGAAAATAACTGTCTCAATTCATTTCTTAAAGACAAATATTTCTCATAATGTAGGGACTCCTTAGCTCTGTCTTGTGATTGAAAAAAAACTTGTATACAAATCTTGAAATCTTCCCACCACAACCCTATATCTTCATATGAAAATATAGTAGTTAATTTATCTTGCACAACAATTTTAAATTCTGGTAAAACTTCCGTATAAGTTAACAAGGAGACATTTATCCTCCAAACTCCTTGCCCGATAGTTCTTACTGGGGCAGTCATAATTTCAAAACCAATAAGATTATGATCAGACATTTCTACTGGAATATTAAATATTTTGTCCACCTTCAATGTTTGTGGTACAAAAATAAACTCTATGCATGAAGACAAAGAACCTTTAAAAGAAATAGGCTTGGCTTTTTTGTGACTCACCATATGCACATCTCTTAAATCTGTTTGGGTTATAAGAGTTTAAGATAGACTTTATCACAATACTGTTTACCTTCTTTTGTATGCTGCATATTAACATTAAAGTTCCCTCCTAAAATCACCTGCCGTCTAGTATATAAATAGGGTTATATTTTTTGTACTAACAAAATATGTAAAGCTTTAGTCTGAGGGCCATACAAATTAATAAATCTATATTTTATATCACATATAACAACATCTAACAAAAAAGCTTGTTCAGAATCAATTTCTAACAATCTGGTAACATTTATGACGTGAAAAAAAAAATTCCTACTCCACTACACGTCTCTTCTCCAAGAGACCAAAAAGAAGAGCCCCATACCTAATCTTGAGTATCTGTAACAATTTCTCCTAATGTATGAAGTCTGGTATCTTGAATAAATACTACATCTAACACTAATGTCTGCAGCAAGTCATAAGTAGATAATTGCTTTCTAGAACACTTAATGCTATTGGCATTAAGACTTGCCAGCTTCAAAGAAAGATAATTCAAGGGAGGGTTTAAATTCTTACCACTAGATCTAGTAATGCATTTTGTTTTGTCAAAAGTTTTTGGCTTGTCTGACTGTTGCTCTTCTGTTCTACCATATGGTGGTTATTCCTCTGAAACAAATACACTGTCTTTGTCCATGGGATTTGCCTTGTCTACTTGATCACTCCAAGGAGGGGAAAATATGTTGGTTAACTTTAGTGGGGAAATTGGTAGTTCACTAATTATTTCACTATGCACCTCCCCGCCTATGTCCACACCAACGTCCTCAAATACTACCTCTCAAATCATATTCACAACTCGGGTATTCTGCTTATCTGGGGGTAGTAGGTTCTCAATGTGGAGAACCTTGGGGGGTCACAAATGGAGTATCCTTTTCTGTGGAGTGGTCTTGTATTAAAGGAATTACAGGTGCAATGGAGTTTAGGACCAAAAGTTCTGGGACAAATACCCCCACTCCAGGCCTATCCCAAAGACCTCCTCCTCACCTGCTTCCCCTCTGTCTGCCTCTAGAAAACAGCTCAGTATCAGTGTGAGATGGTGGACCAAAAGAATGCCTAGCTTTAGTTAGGAAAAAATCCTGGTCTGAAAGATCATCTGGGCTCTGAGCTGCCCAAGGACAAGAAGAGAACCCATGATCACCTTCCCACCACAAATCACATTTTGGTGCAGCAGTACATTGCAAAGCTGTATATCCTAATAATCCGCATCTAAAGCATTTTATTTTATTGCAATCCACATTTAAATGAGACAATAAGCCACATTTATAACAGCCTTTTGGCTGCCCAGCATAAAAAATGATCCCTCTATCTCTACCCAGAAAACAAGAACTAGGCAAATGATGTATCCCTTCTTCATCTTGTTTCAGCTGTATTCTTACCGTCCAGCCCCCAGTCCAAAACCTGTTGTCGTCCATAATGGGTTTAGGGACATCAAAAACAGAACGTTTCTCTAGTCAGAAGATTATATTGTCCAAATTCACCCCTTCATTCCTGAAAAGAATCGTCACTGTCTTAACAGTAGGCTTTGTGATTGGGACTGCCACAAAGTCTTTCCAAACTTCAGAATTTTTAACATCATAATACATTTTCCAAAATTTGTCAATTAATACTCCTGTGCAAAAACTAATGTCATAAATTCAATCCCCTGGGGAACGTATAAAAGCATAGATCTCTGCTGGGGTAAATTTTAGGGAGTCCAATATTAAGTCTTTCCGACCCATAGCCTGTCTGGTGTTATCGGCCTAGGCTAGGACTTTATATCTCAACTGAACTAGAAACCACCTTTTCACTGCCTCAGCCAGTTTCTGAAATAATCCAGCATAAGACTGGCATGATTTAGTCCCCTCCGTGTTGTTTGCATTAGCAGTATTTACCTGGGGGTGCCTCCCTTATTAATTTGGTGTTTTTCCACTTCACTGTTCTTAGAACAAACAATTGGTGAGATTTCTTTCTCAGTTTCCCTTTTCAAAAAACCCTCTATCTCTGGGCAATGCTGTGTAAATTGTATACCCACTACTGGGTCCAATGTATCCTGTGCAGCTTCCATGTGTGCAAGCACTACCGCCAATTCAGAGGTTCCAGGGAGCGGTATAGAGGGGTCAGGTACCCAGATATCTTTGTCATCTTTTTTCCATCCTGCCTTCAATAAAGCCTCTCCCGGAGACCAGGAATCCTATTCATCAAACGGAATGTGTCCAATATTATCCGGTAAAGTAATGGGACTGCCAGTATTATGAATATCAGCACTAATAGTCTCCGTAACTTCACCTGTAGAGAATCTTTTATGCACTGGCAACCCTGTGCTTGCCGGTGAGCATTTTCTTTTCTTTTCCTCCTCCAGTCTTTGTCTGCATAATTGAAAATCCTTTTCTGCATTGAAATGAGCTCCAACAAATGTGATTTTTTCATATCCAGTTCTCTTTGTAATTCTATTTCATCCTCCATAGGACTCTTATTAGATACAGGTGAACCAACCTTTTCCTCAGTATAAGAAGCTCTGGTTTCCGTCATCAGCAAAACTCTTTCCATGTCATTAGTTGAAAAAGGCTCCTGAGGAACAGTCATACGTCCACCCCCTCCAGAGTCTTGGATCGGAATGGGGACCTCCATTCTCATGCAGCGACACAGCACCCCCTTACAAGAGTAGGGAAATTTCCCCAGTGTCCTGTCCAAATTTCCCTCATTCACTAAAAATACCACCAACAGCTTAATCTGGTTCAAGGTCAGTTGGCATTCATCTGTATCCCCTTCCCCCAGGTCGTGCCTGAAAATAGGCAGGATTTGTCTAGCGCACTTACCCAGTCAGCAAAAACTAAAATAAATACAGCTGATAGTTTGATTCAGATTCCTTTTATATTTTTAAAAGTGAAAAACAGACTGCCCATACTGTTGTTACCACACAAAGATGTATTTAACAGCTCTCAATGTTTCTTTCCCCACAAAGTCTATAAACTTGAGATGCAGAGGGAGGAGAGGAGAGGAGATCAATGCATCATTAATGACTGGAGGGTGTTCTTCATGTTCAGAAGGTATGCAATTAGAGTAGCGCAAAGTTTTGTAACAAAGCAAGGTTAAATATAAATACTGTATACTATTTGCATGCATTTCAGTTCTACTAAGAAAGGAAGTAGATAAAATAACCAACATCAATACATTTCAGAGAAGGTAAGCAATCCTAAAATGTGGGTTTTCAACTAGAAATAATATGATGCACAAAGGGTTGGCAGTGTCTCTTTAACAAACCATCTTGGTGGGCAGGCCATATCAAATGCCTTCTAGAAATTTAGAAAAAATACAATGTATTCACTGAGGTGTTAGCATCAAAGGAGCAATTTACTGACTTGTAAAAAGCCAGTAGATTGTGCTGCATTATTTACTCTTACTTTGAAATTTTATCTCCCCACCATTGCCTTTATTAATGTTCACATATTGACTATCATTCTCCAGTATAACTCACAGCTTATTATAGAAATAGCAGAAAAAAAACATTTAGTGTTTCCTTCTGTTCTTTTTTTCTGTCAATTTCATTTCAACTGTGTTGTATAGTCCTATAGTTTGACCTGTTTTCTTTTTTTTATTTACATATCTAAAGAACACTTTCATGTTCTCTTTCTTTCATCTAACCTGTATGCCATCCCTTTATTCTCTGCTCTCTAATTTACAGTCCTTCATTACATATTTAAATTTTTCAGTCACAGTATTTGATGGATTCCTTTTTTGTTTCTAATAAACTCTCCTTTTGGCAATCATTTGTTAACTAATTTATCAGTTAACTATATTGCCTTTTTTTCACTTCTTATTATATTTTTGAGTTATATGCATGCAGTTTGAAAATGCAGCATTTGACTTAATCACCAGCTGTTTCTTATTTGCATCTAAACCATCCACTTCAGACTTCCAATGCCAATACCCCAACGTGTCTCTTGTTGCCTTAAAATTTGCTTTCCTATAAATGAAGACTTCAGTTTTTCCTTAGGCAATTTATTTTTCCTTAATTATTACAAAGTGCACCATATTGTGATCACGCTTAGATAGCGGTTCACATACTGCACATTCCATTTTATCATTGCTTGGATTAATCAGTACCAAACACAGTATATCACCTTCTCTGCTGGGCTCCATAACATGTTGAACTAATCCACACTTTTAAACAATGTCTAGAAAATCCACTTCTTGTGTCCTACTTGATTTATGCATTTCCTAGTCAACACTGTGTAAGGTGAGCCAGCCAACTGGTGCAGCAGTAGGGCTAACACCTGAAACCCTGATGATCCAGGTTTGGAAGTGAACTCAGGGCATCAGTGAACCAGCCAGGGGAAGGAGGATACAGCATACTTGCACAGCTCCTAGCAGAAGCTGAGGAAAGGCAACCTGAGCCAGCATGACATGGGGGCATGACAGACATCAGCGCATGTTGCATGGGAGCTCATGCTGTGCCTCAAAACATTACTGCACACTACGCCTCCTGAAGGCTTAGAAAAGACAAAATGATGGTGGCAGGTTGGTGCCAAGTGCTCACAGGCTCCACATCCAACCAGCTAGGCAAGCTGACCAGAACTTGATCTGGACCATGGCAGAGGTTGGGAAACCCCACTGACCCCACCAGAGGGCCCCCCCCGGGAGAAGATGGATGGCGGTAAGGCCCAGTGGGTGTCAGGGTGATGGGGTTGAAGTGCTTGCTAGATGGGGGCTAACTGAAGAGAAGAAGAAGAAACTGAAAAAAGAGGGGGAAAAGAAACACTGGGTAAGTGAAAATCTCCAACACCACCATCTCACTTGCCATGGCAACTTTCTCTGGTTCCTTTTTTAAGTTTGCCATTTGTCAGCTATCTCATGGCCTGTAGCAGACTCTTTCAGTTAATCGTCTTGGTGAGCTGCTTTCTATTTTTGCCCATAATGACAATGATACAGTGACTGACAATTTTACCCCTATGTAATTTAAGATGTAGAGAACACAAGGCAAACAAGCTCTGGCATAGCCACTATGACTGTGAATGCATTAACTAGATAAGGGTGTTTCATGGGCTTAAACATAAACATTTACTTATTTGTTTAAAAAATATCAGATTTACAAACCTTTGAGTCAGAGATTCATTTACACAGGCACCACATCAAGAAGACCACAGCAGTTCAAACAATATACAATAGCTAAAGCAAATAGACATCAGGAGTCAAAGAGAAGCCCAGAGTGTTCACATGAAGGCTGTTGCATATATTAACTGAATCAAAGTATAGTACATTGAGAAAGGGCATACTTAAGCAGAGGCAAAGCCGAGTGCTTCCACCACCCCAGGAGTGATGTTATTACACAATAACACACAACCTGGAGTGCCTAGTTGTAATTATACAATGGCTTGTTGTTATATACAGAATAAAAAATAAATTTTAAAGGATGCTTTTGTTAGTGTGGAAAAATATTTCTTAAGAGAAAATGCAAGGAATGATCCAAATCCAAATGTGTGGTGATGTTACTGTGTAATAACATCACTGTTTCAATGGGTCAGCAGCCAAAAAGCTCCTTACATTTTTCCTTGCCATTGTATAATTAAAAATAATGCCACCATCTCTATTACAGTTACCTGTATGTTTTGCAATTTATTCTGTGCACTGTTATAGCAATCAACTCAACAGAACCAGGCCATCATATACATGAAAGTACTGTACCCTAACTGAAAACACTGCTGAGACAACTATATGTTGTGACAACATGGAAGATAAACACAATGCTGAGACAAGTTTTTGAAGACATTTGATGTGTTTAATTTTTTTTAGAGACTGATATACAGTTCACACACAAAATTCACATAATATAAAAGTGCATATGCCCAAATGCCACATTTCATTACAAGCTGTTCTCTTAAAGGAAGATATCTTTCTATATAAGGCCTAAAAATGGGCATCAGGTAAATGTAAACTGGGGTAGGTGTGTTATTGAGGGTATTGCATAGTTTATCTTTTATTGCAGCTCTACCAGAGCAGCAATAATTGAACAAGCTGTGCCCAGTCCAGATTTTAAAGCTCTGGCCTGGGTCTGGTGATCTGGGTTTTACCCATACCCCACTGCATGAGGCTTAGTAATATACTGTGCAGATGGCTACAAAGTCTAACCCATTGAAGGCTGAAGTTTTAGAAAATCATTATTTTTAAAATACCAAGACTCACCCCGTCACAATTAATCCTGTACCAAAGTCATGCTTAAATACTGGTGCTTCTACATCCATACCACTAAGCTTTCAATGCCAACATGCCACTTCTGCTGTTATGAGCTCCCCCATCGATGAAGTCCCATTCCACTTGTGGCAACCCCCACCCCCAAAACCAGATAATTTTCCAGGGAGCAGCTCTTTACACCATATTTTATTTATTTTAGTTTTTGTTGACTGGGTAAGTACACTAGACAAATCCTGCCTATTTTTAGGCACGACCCAGGGGAAGGGGATACAGATGTATGCCAACTGACCTTAAACCAGATTAAGCTGGTATCAACTACAATACTGCTGAGCTCCTTAGTTGTAAACATTTTGTTGAGAAATTGTTGTTGTAATATACGCAGAAAGTTCTGACTGCAAGAAGATAATGAATTAACTTTCTGTGGATCTAGTATAAAGGCAGACTCTTCCCACTAACCTATTATTATCCATTTGAGTGCTTGACTGAGCATCCAGGTATCTACCCCACCTATGGTATTCCTGGTTAGGAATGTAGTGGGCTGAAATGGTTGGGGTGGGTTTTACCTGTTTTTAAATCATGAGAAGACAAAGTGCTGGTTAGGGCAGCAATTTGCAATCCTTATAAGGTTTAGCAAAAGAGGTGGCCATAGACACTCAGGAAAACCTCATTTTGGAGGTTAAACGTCTCCCTGCTACAAGATAAGGATATTCAAAAGCAAATAAAGGACCATCTAAAACAGGCAATCATAGATAATAATATACAAGGTGTGAATGCTGGGGTTTTATGGGACACAATAAAAGCCATGGTAAGGGGGAAAATAATAGAAATAGCCTCAAGATGAAAGAAGGAATGACTACACAAACAAAATGAACTAGAAATGAAAATAAAAGACCTAGAAGCACAACAGCAAGTCAGACTAGTCAGACATCGGGGACTACAACTGGGAAAGCTAAAGAAAGAATCAAATCAATATTGATTCTTGATTATAAGGTAGAACAAAATCTCAGATATTTAAGACAGACATTAAAAAGGGGGCCCAAGGGCCTTGAGATTAGTTCCAGGAAGTGTTTAACCCATTCTACTTCTAATAGCTTTCTATGATGTCTGTACTATCCATTGGTAATCTGACACAGAATGACTCCCAGAAGATAATGAGTTAACGTTCTGTGGTCTCAATTAAGTCCTCAAGATAGAGGAACAATAGTGCTCTAAAGCTTCCTATTCAAACACAGGCACAGAAACTGGAATAACAGGTTCCAATGAGTATAAACTCACAAGGAATGTTAGAAAAACCCCTCCCCATTCATTCATAGGTGTCAATGAATGTACTTGTTAACCATGCTGGTTCATCTTCTTGCTTCCCTCATGGTAAAATTGTGAAATTACATTTGTGTGAATGAGTGATAAATAGCTTGTCCGGGGGATGGCAGCTCTGATAGTTGTTCCAGTCTTTCTTTTCACTAACAGAAACTGAGCCAGGAAAAAAGTTAAATACACTTCATCACAGACTGTGTTTACCAAGTACATGAACCTGCATGATTTATCCATAAAGACAATTAAAATGTATTTCTAAATGCATTACTAACTCCAATGATTTCAAGATTTTGAAACTACTAAAAAGACAAACTATATACGTGTATATATAACTAGATAGATAGAATATGGTAAACAAGGCTGGCCTGGTGGCGCTGAGGGTTAAGGTGCTGGATGCCACACCTCGTGCTACTCCGGCAACGCAGGTTCGGGAACGGACCCGGGTGGCCAGGGTCAGCAGGGGAGGAGGATCGAGCATCCCAATGGATGGTCTCCTCCTCAGGGGTGGGAACCAAGAACACGTTCCATGTTCTGCATCACCCTCGTGGCCGGTGGAAGCACCGACAATGAGGGGATCGAGCAGTTCTGTTTGCGGAGTTGGGGAGGGGACACTGGCAGTGCTGCGAGGGCTTGGCGTCAGCACGCCGCCACTCAGGCGACGCGTCTAGTGCCGATGTCTCAGAGGGCAGGAGAAATCAGGGGAGAAAATGGAAAACCTCTTGGCAGCCCTAGATGATAGCCTCTCGGTACCATCTGGACCACCGAAAAGAGGGACAGACCCCACTGTGCAGGGAAGGAGAAAGGAGGCACTCTAGGGGCAGATCCCACTGGAGGTGGAATGGAGGGTTGAGAGGCAGGAAAGAGTGGGCTCCGAGAGCAGAGAAGGAGGCAAAAAGAGATAAAGTAAAAAAAAAAAAGAATATGGTAAACAAATATTGTTAATCCCAAAAGCTGAACTTTGTTTTTAGTATATAAATGTTTAAGAAATACCTGTAAGCTCCTTCTGAGACACCAGGTGCCTCTGATAATCATTTGTTACAAGGGGTTTTAAGTTAGTTTGAAGGCATCAAGTATTATCTGTTCTCCTAGCTCTTAACAAAATGCAGGAGCTCCACAGACTTGTTCTGTTACTTGGCCAGATACCAAACTAGTGACTCTTCTTTCAGCATGACAGATCCACCTCATTCCCCTCCCACATGATTAAAAAAGGTGAACTGGATCTTTAGGAGCTTCTTGGTGGAGGTGGTTTGTATCTTACTTCCCCCCAAAAAACAATGCTGCCTCCCACTACTCAGGTTCCAGTTATTGTACCACCCATTTAAGAAAGAAAATAGTACCCTGCAACCATTGACTAACATGAAAGTGTATTTATTTGAGGGCAGAAAACATTTCTTTGAGGAAGGTAAGGCGGAGGAGACTATTTACACCTTCAGTCAGTTCCACAGACAGAAAACATGACATCACTACTTTTGTACATGCAATACTCCTATTGGCTCCGCCCACAGTTGTAAAAATGAAGAAGCAAGCCAAGTATTACAGAGGAAATTTTTAAGGTAAAATAATAATAATATGTCCACATTATGCTGGGAAGATACAAAAAAATGGTAATTAAAACCAACATACTTTAAATCAATACTTAACAATAAAGCACAGTACACCACTTAATAGTGATATGGTTAGTAGGGATGACCTGGCTAAATGGGAGCTCTCAGCTGGAACAGTTTTTTCTTCATTTTCTCCTATGTTATCCTTAACCTTTCAATGGGGACTAAACTGACTGGTTAATAAGGATGGCCACAGTGCAAATTACTGTTACTGTCTTAGAGGCCCTAGAGAGTCCCAGTTTTTGCTAGTTGCTTCTTCTTGTTTTAACAATTAGTACTTCAAAAGGCTGCCATCACCGAAGGCCATACTTGTTTGGCATTCTCCTTTTTATATTTGTATAGTGCGTGCATGAAGATATCATGTACACATTTGTGACACCTCTTGTCTCAGTCCCTATCAATTACAAATTTCAGGATTTGTTTAAGAACAAAGCAAAGTTATGACTGCTGCCAGATCTTATGCATAAGTATAGACTTAAGAGGCAGAGTCAATTGAAATTATGGGCTGGATTTTCAAAGGGCTGAGAATGCCACAAGCCCCGAGTGTGTCAAACATATGGTGCATGGGACTTACGGCATTGTGCTGACTGGCAATTGGGATATTCTATCCTGTGCACCAATTGCCACAAGATAGACCAACTTTTTATGGTCTAGCTTGTGGCAGTCCTGGGTACCCTTTTTACAGGGCTTGTGCCAAATATTTGGCACAAGCTGCTGCAAATCAGGAAAAGTATAATAACTGCACCCAATCTACTAAAATTATGCATAGTTTGCAGCAAAGATGTTGGCACAGCTGTATGGTGCACAACTTGACACAAGCCCTACATCACCTTTGAAAATCCGGCCTTATAACTATATGTCACACAAAATTCTTTTACTATACAGAGGCTTTTATTCAAGGCTAACTTCAACATGGCAATATAGTATTTACAATACAAGCTTTAATAAAGTTAAATCAAATCAAGTAAAGTTAGTACCTAGTGTTAATAAAGAGTACAGTACATTACCACACTCATGAGATGATTGATGCTCATTTCTCTATCACATGGGTAGACTCCGTTTAAAAGGGACACACATTTAAAAGGGATGCTATTGAATCCACTGTGGTATCTCCATTAAGAGGTGTCTACTGTATCAGAATAACGTGTTTACCCAGTGCCTCTGCAAGTGGACTCATACCAAGGACTCCTGTCCCTAATTTAGGGTTCATGTGTGCAGTGTGCCACTGAAGCAGCTCCACTTTTGTAAGATGCCAAGCCCTGCCCCTTGTGACATCATACAGTCACCAAGATTACAAGGGTAATACTCAAGTTTTGCCTGTGGAGTCAGGATAATGCCTCTTCTGGTTGTGTCTGCTGAAGCCTCTGCTCTTGCTGCTGTTGGTGTCTCTGCTTTAGCTCCTCAGAGTCCTTGTCCTTGCTCAGCTCCCCCTCCTCAAGTATGCTAGTTAGGGAGCCCACCTCCAAACGTGGCTTGTGATGTGAAGACCCCTTGCTCTTCCTGATCCTTTTGACCATGGCCACTGTGATCTGCTTCTTATTAGATGACTCATTGTTAATGTTCTTCTTGCTGCATAATTTTCACAGCTGTTCCAGTCTGAGTCTAGCATAGCTAAAGGGCAGTTTTGCCTTGATGATCCTGACCACTCACTGTTCTTGAAAGTGAAAGTGGAAAGCAAAAAATGAAAATGCTTTCCATGTGAATTTTATTTTAGGCCTGGTTAGGTACAGTGCTGTGTGCAATCTCTGAGGACTTTTTGAAGTTGTCTGTGTACACTACACAGTCACCATTCAAGTAAATACTGGTGCTGGGTGGTATGTGCATGCTTCACACAGATCACATATGCTGTCATCAGATATGACAAACCACGCACCCAAACCCTAGCCAGTGCCCTTCTCAAACCAGGCTGCCACTGACCTCCACCCTAATTCACTCCATACAGTGTCCCGTGCCTACATTCAGCTCTATGTAAGGGTGGTATGCCCCAGGAACCTGGACCCTTTTAGCCCAGTCACCAAACTCTTGTATCAAGCTAAGGCAGACTGCTTGAGCCCCAGGTGGAATGTAGATTTGTCTTAACACACTTTAACCTAATTCACGTCCCTGTTTCCAGAAGGATTCTTTTTTCAGATTTCTTATAGGTTATCATATCCCTTGGGAGTAATGGCTATCTCACAGGTTCACAGCAAAACCTACTTTACAGTGCATTACCAGTCAGTATATTATGACAAATAAAGGCTACTTTATTTACACAGTATTATTAATCATTGACAAGTTTTGGGAAAAGCTTTTAAAGTAAAAAACATGCAAAAGAAAGGGATTTATATACAGTAACACAAAACCTAGCTTTCCACATTCTACTGTACTGTAGGTACTCTCACAGATGGAAAATAACAAATGGCACAGTCTTTAAGAATATAATTACAAAGCTCCTTTGCTGTTCGGAGATCCTGACCATGCCAGTGTCCTCCCCTTCTGTCTCACACATAGCCAAAATGTAAACCAAAAGCATGATCCTAACTCTCCCTCTTGTACGCAGACCACACTTTGTTATACCACTCTTGGCTAGAGCTTATTAAAATATGTTTTTACAAACATGCAGATTAACTGGTTCTCACAAACAAAAACTATATATGTATTCTGTTTGCAAACAGAAATTGTACATGCATTTGCTTATAACCAGTACCCCCATTGTGTTCCCACAATTAGAAAGTGCCACAATTTAGCAACAACCAAATACATTCAGGTAGCCTCTAATTTGATATGCATTTGGCAAAGTTTTCCAATAGCCCTGTGCTAAGAAAGTGCTTACAACCAGATGTCATACATACTGGAAAAAGCCTTTATCTAGAGTGCCCATCTTCTAGCAATTAGTTATTGGTCTCCATATACCTGTAAGGTGCCAGATGGAAAACCTGGTGCTGTAATAAAATAAAAAAGAAACACCCCTGTATGCCACACCCTAATGTTAGAAGCAGCTGATGCATCAGTTATAACCTTGGACCAGTAGCTTGCTTCACATACAGCCCTGGTAATACACAAAGCAGCTGCCCTACAATATTGATCATGGCCTGGGCCTGTTGCAAGCTTTATACATGGCCCTATGGCCAAATACAAAGCGGCTGACCCATTAGCCACTGGACTAGACATGTAGCAGGACCAGTCCCAGACACACATGTTGACCTCTCTTGCAAAGTATCAAACACATTCACACAAACAATCTGCTCCTTTCTTCAGTAGCAGACACTGTGGTTGGCTTCCCACATGGACATTGAGGTTTGCCCCTTCCCCGTCACTAGACATACAAATAGTCCTGACCCAGCAATGGACAGCCAACCCTCTCCACCAATTACCACCAAATGCAATTACAGCTCCCTTCTCCCTCCTCCAGTGCTGGACACTGGTAAACCTCCACACCACCACCACCACCACCACAACCATCACACAGTGCATACCTGCTGCTGCTCCTCCTCTCAAGATGGTGCTACTCCTGCATGTAAAAACTGTATCATTGCTGCTGCCTATCTCCACTGCTGGAAAAAATGTGTGTGCTACTACTGCTTTAACATACAGTACCCCCTTCTAACAGCAGGGCCCCAACCTTGGTGTCACACATTTTATTTGAAAATTCTTCCCCTCACCAATTATTCAAAAGTAGCACTACATAAGAACGAATATTATTAAGTGCATCAATATGAGCGATTCAATAATATCGCTCCCATGTAGAGTGAGTAGTGAAAAGGAGCTATTCATATTGAAAGCGAGTGTAGCATTCAGGGATATGTTCTACATTCATGAGAAATGAGGATAAAAGGATAATTTGGTCAGATTTTGCCAAGTTGGTTATGTGGTGTAGTGGTTGAGCCACTGCTTTTGGAGCCTGAGGTGCTGGGTTCAGATCCTGCTGCAGAAAATTGTTGTGCCTCATGGGGGAGTTTCTCTTAATTTCTAAGGCCACTCCACCTGGAGTTGAGAATCCTTATTTTGGGGAGTGCTGGGGTGAAGCCCCCCACATAAACAATGAATTAGTCTATATTTTTAGAGGACCGTTGCTGTTAACCACAGTCTCTCTAATGGGAAATCGTTCTTTTTTCATGGGCAATTCTTTCCTCGCTCTAATGAGCTGTGCGATAAAGGACTCACCCTTATCACATAAAAGCTTATTCAAATAGTCCTCACACCCTCATCACTCCATCTAGCTCAGTAAATAAATCTGCATCCCCCACACTCTCCAGATATGCCACCCACTTCCATGCAAGCACACGAAAAAAATGATATTATACAGAATATGGCCCATGGAGGGTGACTATAATAGGCTTTCCCACTCTTTAGCTGGAAAACATCTTCAAAACTGGAAAGGGGGGGAGTGGCTAACTCTCAAAGATGGCAGATGTGTGTTAGTGAGCTCCTTGGGCAAACAACTAAAATTAATTGCCTATCCTAGCTGGCATAGAAGTTCTAACCTCCTAAATCGACTCCACAGAGTCTTGGGGTCTTATGGCTTCCGCAAAACAGAAAAGCCGCCAAGGAAAAATTCAATTTGATGCTGCAAAACCGTCAAAACACGGGAGGCACAGCGAGGAGCAGAGGGCCGCTTCCATGGAAGAGCCGAGCGGGTCTGAGATCCCCAAAATGAATTTGCTCGCTCACTCTCTGGCAGGAGTTCCTTCTACTCTCCTATAAATGCAGCATGAAATGAAAGCAGAATTCATAAATATAACCGCCCAACTCACTCATCTCCAGGGCATGGTAACGTGTCTCTCTGAAGCATCAGCCACTCACTCCACGCATATTGTTGAGCTCGAGCACAGGGTGAGCTCTTCAGAAGATTCACTGTCAGTAGTGTCAGCAGAGAGGAACAGCATGAAAACCTCGCTGGATGAGTTAAAGGCCAAAATCGACGATCAAGAAAGTAGATTGAGGCGTTCCAACCTCAGCATTACTGGTCTTCCGGAGAGTACCGGGTGCCGGGACACAGTGGTAGACCTGCAAAAATGGCTGGTGGCTCAATTAGGCCTCCCGATCAATCACGAGAACTTTGGAATTGAACGTGCCTGCCTAAACCAGGAGAAAGAGCCAGACGTTGCCTGAAAAAATACCTCCATTTTCAAGACAAAGAAAAAATGCTGCAAAAAGCAAAGCAGTTGGGTCCAACCCCATTTGAGAACTCTAAAGTGTTTATCTATCAAAATTTCAGCACAGACCTGCAGCATAAACAGCAGAGCTTTTCTCAAATCAAGGCCAAATTGTTCAAGCTTGGCTGGTCCTTTGCATTCTGATACCCAGCCCGCCTGTAAGTTGACCGTCCAGGGCAGGCTCCTCACATTTTTCTGTGCCCTAAACAAGTTGAGAAGTGGATCTCCGTGGAGGAGGCCAGATGGGGAAGGTCCAGGCAGTAGGTACTTGACTTTACTTAAATTGTGTTTGTGTATGTCCTGGCATCTTCATCCCTGGAGCTCTTATTTTCTTGGGGATCTGTGACCTGTGAGTTTGAAGATCTATGTTCCATACGCATGGATGGCCTTGAGGATTGTTATGAGTCACAGAGGATCTCAGTGTTTTATCCTCTGCATGGCTCTTTTCTGCTGTTACTCGTTACATCGCTGAAGAGTTTGGGAACTTTATCTCCCGACCATGTCTAGGGACATGGATATCGATGGGCCAATGTGCTGTAACAGAGAGTTTTTTTTTCTCTCTCTGTTTTCCTTTATTGTGGTTATATTTGGACAGCAATTTGTCTCCAGTGAGGTGTTCACTTTAGACTTTTTCTCTCACCTGGACTAGAAGCTAGACTGGCTGATAGAATTGTTTAATATTTTGCCCTTTGCAATTTTATTAATCACATCAATATTTTCTGCCAATTGTTGTTGTATGGGGGAATTCTTGCAGGGCTGTTTTTTTCCCGTGGGGGTGAGGGGAGACTTGGTTCTACAATGGGTTGGGTCGGGTAGCTATGGGTGGTTGGTTTGGGTAGGAGCCTTTTCCTGGGCTCATTGTGGGCAGCAGAGTGTCATTGGATTGGTGTGCTCTGCAGGGGGGTGGAGCTCGGTCTGGGATTGTTCGAGGAAAGTCTTATGAATCTGTACCACACTCTCTATATGAATGCCCTGGCTGGTTCTGTTGCTCCCTATGGCATATGCAATAGAGGGTGGTAGTTTTAAAACTAGGGTGGTGGGGGGTAGAAAGGAGGGTTTTCCTATCAGCTTGGGGGTTAAGCTGTTTGTTAAAAAAGTTGAAATGGTTGGTTCTGGATGTACACACTTCAGCATTGGAGCAGGTAGAGGTGTAATACACTGCAAAAATGTCCTCAGGACTTAGGGTAGTCACATGGAACGTTAATGGGCTGAAGTCAATTCTCAAACGCAGGAGGGTACTGACTGAGGTTCGTTGGCTGAAGGGAAACATTGTACTCTTGCAAGAGACCCACTTTTCCAACATTGAAGCAAATAGGACTGCCTCCTTCATGGGGGGAACGTGGGTGTCTTCCCCCTTCTCATCTAAAGCTAGGGGGTGCATCAATCTGGATAGCAAGGGGCAATCTGGTGGAGGTTGTTGACTCGTTCGTGGACTCTGGGGGTCGCTATGCTCTTTCCAATGTCCATGTGGCAGGGGGGAGACAGTTTTGCTGGGTTCTGTCTATGCTCCCAATGTAGAAGATCCAGGCTTTTTTCAAAGGCTAACAGTGGATCTAACATGGTGGGAGGGCCCCTGGATACTGGGAGGAGACAACAACTGTGTGCTTGACATGGTATTGGACCTGTTCCAAAACAACTTTGGTACCAATGGCTCGCAATGCCAGGGCTCTGGAGTGAATCCAGGCTGAAGTGGGCCTTGTGGATGTATGGCATCATTACCATCCCTCAGTAAGGGATTACAGCTTCTACTCCCACTCTCACCAGTCCTATGCCAGGACAGACAGACTGTTGGTCTCCCCCTCTCTATTGGCAGGAACTGGGGAGGTAACATATCATCCTATACTTATATCTGATCACGCCCCTCATTCCCTTCTTTTGCTTCCCTTGGGAACACCTTCCTCTTCACAAATCTGGAGGCTTGATCTGCTCCTTCTGAAGGACCCCAAATATGTGGACCATATGAAGGGCAGCATTCAGGAACTTTTGTTGCACAATGTTAGAGGGGACACTTCCCATGGTACCAGATGGGAGGCTTCAAAAGCTTATATTAGGGGCCAAACCATCTCTTATGCCTCCCATTATAAAAAAGAGAGAGAGTGGGAGTTGTCCCGTCTTAGAATAAAAATTGTGGTGTGTGAGTCTGCTCATAAGAGCAAACCATCAGAGAGCATATATTGTATAATCCAACGTTTGCATTACAAATTTAATACTCTTAAAGGAGATAGGAAAAAAATGTTTAAAATGTAGTTTAAATGTGATATTCAGGTAAAGGACAGTGTTAAAACATGGTTCAATAAAAAAAAATCTCTGTGTAAAACTCATGTGTCTTTGAGTTTTTCTTAATAGAATTCTGTTCATTTATTTGTAGCAGGCTGGCAGTTTCAGTGAAAGTCTAGCGCGAGCCTTCACTATGCTAATGAGGTATATGACTCCGAGGGCAGTTTGTTACGGCAGTGGTTGATGGAGTCTCAGAGAGTCATTACTTTGACAGCGATATTGATAGTGATACCAATGGTGGAAATCAGTATGCCTTTCAGCCATCTCAGTGTGTTGTTATGTTGTATATGTTTGAGCCGATGGTTAGAAATAGAAACACAATGGAACTAAGTGAAGGTGTTGAGAGCTCCTCTTCTGGTGATGAATCAAATGGTGAACTGCACGTAAACTCAGCTGTTGATTTTTTAGATTTGGCTTGGCAAATCATAATCATAATTCATTTTTGATTAATAAATCTAGACTTGACATCTTATAGTTTGACGTAATTTTGAAAACACAGTAATGTTTATTTTCTGCACAGTGTTTGTTGATGAGACTTGACCCTAGATAGAAATGGCCATTTATTTTTTTATTTTAATAAATATGCTGTTTTAATTTATTCCCTTCATCTGACTGGCTGCTCATTATGGTTTTCTAGTGCAGCAAAAAAAAGTATATTTGGGACACTCGCACAACAACATTCGTTTGGATGAACCTTTATACTGATCGTCAGTGTGGCTTGGTTTCGTGCGAGTTTGTATGGGCTCATGCTGTGACTGTTCGAAAAGGGTTAGCCTTGGTTTTTACACATTTTCCCAGACCATCTGTTAATCATGGTCCCAATACTTTAACATATGTAATATATTCTCTGTGTGTTTCAAGCTAGCATAATGACTTTGGTAATGTTCAGATGTAACCGTCTTGGTATGCAATCTACTGTTGATTCCCAGGTTGCTGCCTCATTTTTAAACTACAGTGCTAAAAGTTGTTCAAAAGGAATGTCATATTTACCTGGCAGCACCACCAGTTTTTCTTAATACACATAACTGGCGATTAGCAAATTTGTGATTTGCAGTGATGTTTAAAAAAAAAAAAAAACGAGAGTAATGCACATGAAAAATTAATTTTCTCTCAGTAGGGATAGAACCCTGTACCATTAACACCAAGATGCATTACTCAATTTATTAAGCAATTGCCTACATGCAATGACATATGTGATTTTGGTTTATTTATTTCAAAGTAACCAGATAACATGGGAAAGTTTGTTCAAGGTTCTTGTTCTGAATGATTCTTACTAACATTATATCTTGCACAGAATAGCCTGTGTTGATGTATGAAGTGGCTCATCACACTATACATTTATTCTCCATTTGCCACTGTCAACTGATTGAAAAAGTTATGACACTGTGCTGCATCAGCTGTTCCTTGGTGACCTATGAAGGGATTTTTCTACACTATAGATTTGTATGCTGCCCAGATAAGCTGATGCATAGTTATGTGATTTCTATACATGTTTTTCTTTGTATTTGAAAAAAAAACCAAAAAAAAACAGAGTAATAAACAAGAAAAAAAAAAGTTCAAAGGTTAGGTTTGAGCCCTACATCTTTGATGCTAAAGTCTAATGCTTAATGCACTGAACCATCCTATATACCTGATAAAAGCAATGATTTTGCTTTATTTATTTCAAATAACCAGATAACACTGGAAAGTTTGTACAAAGCCCTGAATGATTCTTGCTAACATTATATCTTGCACAGGATAGCTTGTGCTGATGTGTGAAGTGACTCACCACATTATACATTTGTTCTCCATGTGCCTCTGTCAACTGAATGAAAAAGTTATGACACTGCTGTATCATCTACGCCTTAGTGACCTATGAAGAATATTTAATGGTATTGACTTTAATGTTTTTGTTTTTTACTGCCCTGCCAAGAAGATGCATATTTATGTGATTTGCATACTTGTTTATTTTTGTTTATGATATTAGTTAGCAGGAAGATCTAAAAGATTTCATGACCAGGCATTAAACCTTGAATTCTCGTCACAAAGGTTTGATGCCCAATCTTTTGAGCCACTGGCACTGCCAGTCAAATGGGAGACTTTTGTGTTAGTTATTTAGAAGTATCCAGATAATCCTGGAAATTTAGTGCAAAGTTGTCAGTCTTACATAAGGCTGCCCACTAACAAATAAGAATAAAGTTACACCCCTAATTATTTTTTTTATATATACATTTTGTATTCCTTTTAGCTGCCTACAACTGCCCCTTCTGACCATCCCCCCAAGCCCCATCATCCTATAATCACCAGGACTTAACTTCGGTCTGGACCAGGTACAGAGCCTGTGAGGGGTCTGGTGTCATCCTGCAGTCGGGGGGTGTTTTCCTCCATTTTTTCACCCGATTCCCTACTGGGATGCGCATAGCTAGACATGCGTGCTTGGAGGCGCACGCACATCAATGGAAGTCCCACAGCACCCCCCCCTTCCTCTGTCAGTCCCACACTGCTCAAAGGCCTCCACCTGGAGGCAATCATTTGGCGTGAGCTACAGTCCTCCCTCTCCTGGAGAGCAGTCCTCCAGCTGCTCAATCCTCTCCCTCCACAGACAACTCCCAATGGCCCACTTGCACCATGAACATGGGCCATCGGTGTGGCAAGAGGTAGGGTATAGATGCCTCAGCCCTCTATGCCACTGTTAAAGCTACACCTCTAATTATTAAAGTTTTACTGTGCCACATATGATTTTATGATATCACAACATTTTTTTTTTCTTTCTGTGTATGCCCCATCGTCACCATGTCTGGTCCTTCCATTAGGGTGACTCGCAATGTACCACAGTATCAATCAGCGGATACATTATAGCGTCAAGCAATTTCATCATAGTAATGTCAGTGAATGCAATCACGACTCCTGTACATATGGGCAAAAACCAAAAACAGCGAATAGTGCATTTCATCTTTCCCATGGTGCTACGACCTTGTAGTTGGTTATCTTAGTAAGTGCTCTTGTTTGTGTCTGTCTATATTGTACCTGCACTGTAATTTCATTCACTGAAAAGACTTCACAGAAATTGCTGCCACTGTAATGTCTTCACTGAATTGTCATGGAACCTGCATCACGCAGGCTGCTCCCTCGAGGACTTGCTCCATTAGTGCCCCTCTCCATTCAACATCCATGCATTCCTGGATGCCCCCACCAGGACCTCCACTAGTTCCCCAAGGTGAACACCATCCAGACCCGGTGTCTTGTCTCCCCTCATTTCCCTTAATCCTTTCAGCACCCTTTCCTCTATAATCCTTATGTCAGACACCCTCTTATCCCTTTCTCACTTCTCCTCTTCCAGTAGGTGTCCGGACCCCTTTCATTTTCGTGAACACAGAGTAGAAGTACTTACTAACACATATTACATAGTCTACCTAACCCTAAACACTATGTGATATATCCACACTGCAGTTTATGCAATAATGCACAACAGGGCATATGTTGTTGTGAGATTTACACACTCCTTGTGTGGTGTGTCACAAGGCGCAGCTGGGTGATTTTAACCACAAAAGTAGTGCAATGGCTTCTGAAACCGCTCTCTACTTCTGACTTCCTGGTGCTGCTGCTCAGCTACTGAAGTGCCAGGGAATTGCTGGGAGAGACTGTTGGGGCAGACAACAACCGGGGGGAGGAGAAGCGGAGTGTGCTAGGGGGCATAGAGGGCTCTTTGAGCGACTCACATTACTGCTGCTGCATGGCTACTGAAGCTCTGAGGGATAGCCGGAGAGAGAGAGAGGGGGGTTAGGATGGACAACATCCGGGGGAAAGAGGAGCACTTGGAACAAGCACAAGTCCCACGCTCTTAACATCAGTACCCGCTTCTGGGGCTCTGTTCAAACATACCCAGCACTTTAAATATCTTGGGGTCACACTTGACAGCTGTCTAGCCTATGACCAGCACATCAGCAAAGTTTCTAGGACTGTCAACTACAAAATCAATCTCCTCCACAGGCACAGGCACTGTCTCACTTCGGGTGCCCTTAGACTAGCCATCAACAGCTCCATTCTTTCTGTTGTAGACTATGCCTTGGGTATCTATGGTGCTGCTTGCCACACCATTCTCCGCAGAATATCAGTTGCACTAAACAAGGCCTGCAGACTGCTTACAGGGGCCGAACATCTCACCCATACCTGTGACCTCTATGCTCAAATGGGCTGGCTCCAACTCAGTAGGAGGTTACACTACCAAACCTGTTTGCTGGCCAAAAAGGCTCTACATGGTATCCTTCCCCATGGCACAGCTAACCTACTTCAACCACACAGCAGCAACTCACAATGGACAAGAAGCGCAAGCACTCACCTCTTCCATATTTCTCATCTTTGAACGACACAGGGTCAATGCTCCTTTGCCTACAGAGCACCCCTCTGGTTTAATGCCCTCAGCCAAGACATCTCCAACCAACCTACTCTGGGCCCTTTTAAACGACTACCACGGCAACATCTTTCCTCATCCAGCACCTTTGACTGCTACCACTAGTCCCCATTGTCAGTAGTCTCTGCCCTGCCTCTTCGTGGCTCCCTGCATTGGCATGGGCCCTTGCCACCTCTACCTTCCCCCCTCACTCCCTCCTACCCCTACTGCCCTGCCACCTAGCGGCTTGCTGCTTTTGCATGGCCACTTACCGCATTCTACCCACCCCCCCCACACTGTCTTACTTTGACAATGTCTATGACTGATGCCACTCTCTTTCTCATCTCACCCCCTTCCCCCACCCACTGCCACCTTAGCCCCTCTCTAACTCCTTTTTGCTTACCTCCAACTATTCTCTTTGCTAACTTACTAGATACGCAAACTGAGGGTACAGTATCTTACCTTCTATTGTTATGTTTTGTATGTATATACCTACTTGTATAAACCACTGTAATTACTGTCCCTGTTTCATACTCTGTCTTGTATAATCCTTTGCAATACTGTCTTCCCTCCCACTGACGCAGAACCTTTATAAACGAGCTCCTAGCTCAAAGGTGTTTAATCCTAGTTCTTAATAAATAAATAAATAAAAATTTGACAAGTTTTGACAAACGAGGTTACAGGATCTTCAAAACCCATCTTATAGTTAAAATTTTATATACTAACCCTTCTTACCTATACATCCTATGTATTATAGTCTTTGTGTGTGTGTTATATCAATCTGTTGGTTAAAAATGACAATACTTTTTTATCACTATAGGTGTTGCTGCAACAAATGTGTAGCTATGCCAACAGTAATAGAGAATAAATGCTGTAGATCATATTTCACTGCCAGACTCAAGATGGATCAATTTAATATATCATGTATAACCCAACATCCAGGTTTTGAAGTGAATTGTCTAAATGTCTTCTCTCTTGAGACAGCATATTATGAATTTATTCAAGATAATGGGCTGCGTGGTTCTGAGGAACCCATACATGAGTATGGACCATTTCACTATTATTTTTGGCTATGACTTATAATCAAGGCCACTGATTTATGGTGATTAAAATAATGGAATTCTGTTTTCAAGACTTCAGATTCCGGAATTACACCGGTGATTGTTACTCTAATTTCTGGATTTTACTGGGATTCTGCTATCATTCTTTTAGTATGTGCATAAATAATCAGAATTAAAGAAGGCTTAATATACAGAGCATTAAATAAAGCAAATTGAAAATAGTAAAGGAAGGAATTAAAAGAAAAACACAAGTTTTGTAGATTTACTGATCTGATATAAAACACCAGATTCCATGAAATCTTTGTTTTTACTGGTCTTCAGGCAGCCCTAATTCTGGAATTTTACTGGATTTTCTGGTAAAAACCGAAAAACAGTGGCCTTGCTTATAATTATTTTGTATTTTTTTGATAAATAGGAATGAATACTGATAAAGATATATTAGATGTGCTGAGAGTATGAATATATATGATTGTTCAGTTCAGACCTTTCTGTTAAACCTGTTTTACAATATCTAGTCAATTATACAAATCAGATTAAATCAATAAAATAGCATGCTGTCCTGGTGGTGCTGATGGCTGGGGTGCTGGATGCCTTAACTCACATTACACTGGTGACCAGTGTTTGGGAATAAGCACGGGCCACCTGGGGTTGGCAGGGGAAGAGAAGGATCGAACATCTGAGGGACTGCTCTCCTTCTCTTGGGAAGGGGGATATCAGTGGTCAGCTTCTGACTGGCCCCTAGCGGAGGCTGGGGGGCAGCATGCCGATGCTGCAAAAAAGGGCAGAGATGTGACACACCACATCTCCAGGACGAAAAGCAAAAAAATGGCTACTGGTTGGGCAGCATGAGCTTCCAACCTCTGTGGTGCGACCCTGAATGGTACTTCCTCGCCTGGTTCCATACAAGTTAGTTGAGCTTAGGGGGAGAGGCTCCTCACCACCCGCCATGGGGGGGGGGGCAAGCCATTGGAAGAAATGAAATAGGTGGCAAAATGACAGGGGTGCGAGCTGGGAGATCGGTCTGGATGCAAAACTAACCAGGAAGCCATGGGGAAGATAGGGATATCCCCTCCCAAAAAAAAAGTCACTAAAATTGCAACTCAGACTATTTTGTTGCTTAATAATATGGGTCTTTATATTCAATGCACTGATAGTTACGAAACAAGCTTCTGTCAAACATGAGTGTTGGCAAAAACCCTTCTGAGCCAAATTATGAACTATGATTTGTTTTGCATTGCAGCAGTTGTCTAATGCATGCCAGCTGCAGTACATAGGCCTCGATCCAGTATTGATCCACACAATTGGTTGTCACATTATTGCAGTAGGAGGCTTGTGGTAGATGAACACTGGGATAAGCCCTAGTGGTGCATCTTCAAAACCATCGCCACGTGGCAAGTACAGTTTGTCCAATCAAGTGCAGTCACTGTGATGGTTGGCAACAATATGCCAATGTGACATCAACCACCCATCGTCATATGGCCCCTTATGTAACCCCCTTTTTCCAAGGGATTAATAGAATCACACTTAGCATCAGTGGCAGGCAGGGAGAGCAGCTTGTGAAATGCCAGTTAAATGGATTTCACGGTGTCCTACTCTGTTTTTCAGTCTCAGCTGAGCTGGAGTGATGATGTCACTTTAGAATTGTCGCAGCAGCATAAGCCACAATGGAATGCTAGCTGGGGAGTTAGCTGTAGAATATTGAGTTAGAGTCTGTAGTCTGTAAAGTGGAGAGAGAGGAGGAGGAGGCTGCTTCTCAGTTTTTAGCTCTGACAGAGAGCTACCTCTGTTGTTTGGGTAGTTTGTTCTCACCCTAGAAGAAGAACATAGAAGACCAGAGAGTGAAGTGGTAGAAACCGTTCCAAGAGGGTTTTCCAGTGTCTCATCCCCGGAGGGATGGGGGGAATTCCAGGGTTATGGGGCAATCCCCTGGTCCACCCTGGACTGTGTAGAAGCCACCTGAGATTCATCTGCTCTGTGAGTACCTGAGACTTTTGTGTGGAAAAGCCCTGAGTTCTTAACTCCTAAATGCATCACTTTGCACTTCTTGGCATTGAAACCAAGTTACCAAGTGTGAGACCATTCCTCCAGTTTTGCCAAATCTTCCTGACAAGTAGCACACACGGTAACTTTCTCAAAGCGCTACCTGTCTATGGCATAGATTAGGTTAGGGTACTCCTCACCATGGGAGTCAATGACTGGTTGAAAAACTGGTGCAGAGCTCATGGATTTTGCTTCATTGGGGACTGGGGCCCCACCTGGAGGGAATACAGGCATATACCGGTGCAATGGTCTGCATCTGCCCAGGACGGGAAACAGGATCCTAGGTGATAGGTTTAAATGCTTCATTGGCAAGCATTTAAACTAGCCAAGGGGGGAGACACTGAAAAGGAGAAGGGAAATCCTAGCCCCCTCCCAAAAATCAGGGTAGTTAGTGAGGTAAACACCAAGATAGAGCAGTCGGTAGTGAGAAGGGCAGGGATTAATGGAGAAAAAGACAAAGGCAGTAAGGACAGGGATGGGGCAAAAAGGGATAAGGCCATCAAAAAATGGAGGGTAATGAGTACCAATACCCATAGTCTAGGTAACAAGCTCCCCAAACTGGTGGCCTTGATGGAAGAGGGATGCCTGGACACCATGGCAGTAACAGAAACACGGTACACAGATATGCTCCTGTTGCTCCTAGGAAGGCCAATAGTGAGGCAACAGGCAGCTTAAAGCATACAGAAGAAACAAAACACTTACAAACTGTGCAGGTTATTCCATCAGTGCAAGATATGGAAAAAAGCATGGCAACTGTTTCAGACCCTTCAAAAGATGGGTCCTCAATTTACTGGGGCTGGCAAGCACTCTTCCACAGTTCTCTCATCTGTAGAATGTGAGGGTGATGCAGATGATGATCAATTTTATGATGCCCCTGACATGGATTTTGAGGGCCTTGTGACCCAGGTGTCCCCGGACACTCACCTTGGAGATCCCCTGTGTGGCCATGAGGATCCTTCCTCTATATTTTCATTTATACAACATATGCTGGACACCCTGGACCTCCCTAATCCTGGTCCTAACCCATTCCACGGAACCCTTCCCCCACCTTGGACTTCCCATGTCTGTATAGGAAATATGCAGCCCTCCCAGTTAGGCTCGTCTCTGTCTACCAGTGTGGCCTGCTGCCTGCTGACCTCCCTGCTGACACCCTGCAGACGCTACTCAAGACGTTACACTCCTGACTGTGATACTTTTCTAAGTTTTTATCACAACAAGTTTGAATTTTGATCAGTTTTGCATGACATTATTGTATTAATTGTGTTTACATTTGCTTTTTACCAACTATTACTCACAGGACGTATCGATACTTGGCATACAGGAGGTTTGTGAGATGGGTTTTCAAACTACTCAGCCGGAGGATAAGGCATGTGATTCCAGCTTGTGCTGTTACTGCCATTCATGAAGCATTCCCTTCTGAAACATACTGTGGTTTCAAATACCCAGACTGGGACATTGTACCAAGTTATGAATAAATGTTGACTATCCATATTTGAAATAAACAGATATCATTCACATTTAGCATTTTATTAATGATAAATTACCAGACTGTTATAGCTGACACCTTACATTTTAGATCACGATTGTTTGCAAAAGAATACAGTTATGAAGTCATTTATTAATGCTGTTGTCTATTACTGAATATTTTACCTTTTTCTTTACAAACCTAGCAAGTATTGCATCTATTTATATTTCAATCAGTCTGGAAATTATGCAGTCTTTCTAATGAATGTTTTTATAATTATTAATAAACGTACTGTTGTTGTTCAAGTCTGACTATTGCTGCAACACTCTCTGTATTTACTAAGGAGAAGAGGGGATGCTGCACAAGGGGGCAGGAATGGCAGAAACAGGATGGGAGGGGTGACAGATGGGGAAATCAGGAGGGTAGTGTTCTGGAGGGTTTGAGGGCACTGAGGGTGGACAAGGCACCAGGTCCAGATGGCATCCACCCCCAGGTACTGGAGGAGTTGACAGAGGTTCTTGCGGGACATTTGCAGACCTATTTAATGCCTCACTATACTCAGGGTGTGTACCTCAGGATAGGAGGATTGTTTATTGTTTATTGGAATTCTAGGATTACAATACCTTTGAGCCATGGCTCTGTTACAAAGGTTCCACGTCAACTTTGAAAGCAATACAAACATAACAGGCTGTGGCAATACAATACATAAGCAGTCAAAATACAATACATTTAAGGGAGCAGAAAGGGTACAGGTAAGCAGGTGAGGTAGCTTGAGAACCGCCAGAGGACGGTGAGGAGAGGTAGCTAGGGCAGGGGATAACTGAGATGGATTGAGGGGGAAAACACTAGAAGACAGTGGAGCAGTTGAAAGGCATAGTCAGGTTTTAAAGTGCTAAAGCCAGGAGGGAGATGAGGAATGAGGTAGGGGACAGGTGTCATGGAGTGGGGAGGTAAGTGCAAGAGCAGATTAGGAGCAACAGTCACAGGAGCTGGAGGCAGCGAGGTGGAAGTGAAGGTTGGTGTTGAACAGGCCTAGCCTTTGCAGTGAGATGATGTCATTGTTGAGCACATTAAACCAGGAGGGTGCACGGTGTGCAAACTACCTTTGCCCCTGTGAGGTGCGGCACCGTGATACATGCAGAATTTGGTTTTCAGAATCCCTGGTGTGGTGGGGCATGTGTGCTGTGTGTAGAAGCACTTGGACTCCTGATGTGATCTTCTTGGCCATTAGGCAGGTGTGGGACTTGATACGGTTTGATAGTTGGAGCCAACCCATTTGGGTGTAGAGAGTACATGTGCGGGTGAGACGGTGGAATCCAGCAATGAGGCAGAAGGCTTTGTTAAGGGCCAAGCATAGGCGCCTTTGGACTGTGTCAGTAGCAGAGCCATAGACAACCAGCCCATAATCAATTAGGGAGATCACAGAGTTCTGAACGACTATCCTTAAGGCATCTGAGGTGAGTCATTGCCTGTACCAGTAGAGAAGGCCAATGTGCTTGTTAACAGCTTTGGCAACAGTGTCAGTGTGGATGCCATTGGTTAGGTAGCTGTTGAGAGTGATGCCAATATATTTAAATGATTGTACTTGGTCTAGGACAGCACCATGGCAGTTTGCAATTGAGATGGGTTGAAACCTATGCTTGTTACGGGAGCCACAGAAGAGCATCACCTTTGTTTTCTTGTAGTTGAGCACCAGCTTTTGCCTGTTGAACCATTTTCAATGGAGGTGAAACCCATCTGGAGCTTCTCTTGGAGTAGTAGGGGGGTCATTGTGAGAGGCATGAATGACTGCATCACTTGCGTATAGCAGGATTTGTTCAGGACAGGATTGTGGGAGCTTGTTCAAAAAAAGGCAGAAAAGGATTGGTCCAAGAATGGATCCCTGCAGAACTCTTGAGCTGACTGGTCTAGCATCAGAGAGGGTGTGAGCGATTTTCACCCTTTGTGAGCGGTTTTCCAGGTAGCTCTTAAACCAGGACATAGCCTCAAGGAGGAGGAGTTCCAGGAGGGTGGTCGGGAGAAAGGTGCTGGTTTCGGTGGAAGTAGTGGCTGTGGCCACGGAGAAATGGCCACTCAGCTAGTGCGAGCACCGTTCAGGCACGAGTCCCTGTGCTGGGGATCCAGAGAGGAGTTCCAGGAGGGTGGTCGGGAAAAAGGCGCTGGTGTCGGTGGAAGTGGTGGCTGTGGCTGCAGAGAAATGGCCGCTCGGCTAGTGCGAGCACCGTTCAGGAGCGAGTCCCTGTGCTGGGGATCCAGAGAGGAGTTCCAGGAGGGTGGTCGGGAGAAAGGCACTGGTGTCGGTGGAAGCGGTGGCTGTGGCTGCAGAGAAATGGCTGCTTGGCTAGTGCGAGTGCTGTTCATGATGGCTCATGTGGTGCTCCTCCAAAAAAGTGGCCCCAATGATGAACCGGGTAACTACAGACCAGTGAGCCTCACATCCATCGTGGGTAGGCTGATGGAGACTATCCTGAAGGAGCAGCTGGTGGCCCTCCTGGAGGCCAAAGGACTACAGGACAGCATGGCTTTATACGGGGCAGATCCTGCCAAACCAACCGGGTGGAATTCTTGACAGGGTAACTAGGCAATTGGATGGGTGCCATGCAGTGGATGCCCTGTATCTGGATTTCAGTAAGGCATTCGACTCTGTGCCACATATGCGGCTGAAAAATAAGTTAGAAGGCACAGGGGCAGGTGCATAGCTGGTGAGATGGGTAGGGAACTGGCTTCAGGGAAGGCAACAGAGAGTGGTGGAGGTGAAGGGGCACTGTCATCCCCAAGGGTAGTGACAAGCGATGTTTCACAGGGCTCAGTGTTTGGACCAGTGTTGTTTGGGATATTCATTGTAGACATATCATTGGACATCAAGAGGAAGATCAGTCTGTTTGCTGATGGCACCAAGATGGGAACGGCAGTGGACAACCTAGGGAGATAGTAGGGGTTGCAGGATGATCTGGAAAAGCTGGAAACCTGGTCAGACACCTGACAACTGGGGTTTACTGCCAAAAAGTGCAAGTTACTGCATTTTGAGGTGAAGAACCCAAGGAGGAGTTACCAGCTGGGGGGAGTGCAGCTAGCCAAGACAGAAGAGGAGAAGGATATGGGTGTGCTCATTACAGGATCAATGAACAACTCAGGACAATGTAGGAAGGCAGCTGCAAAGGCCAACAAAATTCTGGGTTGCATTGCAAGGGGTATCTCCTCGAGGAGGGTGGAGGTGATTGTGCCACTGTACAGGTCAAAAGTGTAGGGTATGCCCCTGTTCTGCATGGATATCAGTGGTTCTCAAAATGTTGTTCTGCTGCAGTTCAAACGATCATGTAATGTGATTGTACCCTACTGCAGCAGAACAAAACTTTGAGAACCTCAAGAGGTTCCAGCAGTCTATGTACACATGCTACACTCACTGTCATGCACAAACTGCAGGATCAACCAGATAAGCAGTGTCTTTGGTGATGGCAGCATGAGCAGAGGGACAGCCCATAAACAAACATGAAACAGACAGATCAACCAGATCAGTAAGACAACATAACCAACCACATAGTTTATTTAAAAAAAAAAAAACACCGCTAACACACTTCTCGCTTAGTGAGAGAAACATCCACCATTTTTATTTTTAAAGCCCTCTCTATAGAAGACCATGCTACACATGCACAGACAGCTGCTACCTAACAACCTCACCATGGACCATAGCAACCAGCTTTTCATCACAGACTGAAGTGAAGCAGCTAAACTTCTTCAGTTTACTAAAAAAGCTAATTTAAAATATTTTTAAGTGAACCATACACAATAAAAAATAATGGATGGACTACCATATGCCCAACCAGCCTATTGCACCACCTTGGGTTTCTGATTACCTCAAGACCTCTCGAGCTTCTCTCTCAAGCTCTGAGCTAATCAGAACCTCTGTGGCACAATAGGCTGGTTGCGCATGGTAGCCCATCCACTGTTCTCTATTTAGTTAGACTGCATCTGGAGTACTGTGTGCAGTACTGGTGCCCGTGTCTGAAGAGGGATATTAAGTTACTGGAGGGGGTGCAACAGAGGGCAACAAAGATGATGAAGGGGCTGGGGGACTTACCATATGACAGGATGCTGAGGGAGCTGAACATGCACTTGCTAGAGGAGAGGAGGTACTGGGAGACATGATTGAAACCTTTAAGTATATGAAAGAAATAAACAAGATGGGTACGGAGGTGCTGTTCAAAGTAAGGGAGGGGAGGGACACCCAGGGCCATGATATGAGACTGGAGAGAGGGAGGAAGGTTCAGGAGGGAGATGAAGAGTCACTTTTTTACAGAGAGAGTGGTAGCTGGGTGGAATGCATTACCGGCAGAAGTGGTATTCAGTAGAACAGTGGACTGCTTCAAAAGGAGCTGAAGCAGGGCAAGGGGAGGGTCAATGGAGGAAGGGTGGGAGGAGGGCAGCTGCAGAATAAGGAGTTCTAGCTGCACATTTGAGCAGACTTGATAGACCTCTAGGTCTTATCTGCTGGCAAATTTCGCATGTTCATATGTTTGTATGTTCAGAGGCTATTCTGTGCAAGAAACATTGTTAGTGTGAATCATTCAGAAAAGGACTATGCACAAAACTTTCCAATGGTATTGGTATACTTTGAAATAAATAGATCAAAATCATCACTTCTAACAAGCAAAGTCAGTGGCTGAGGGGATTGGGTACTTGACCTTGGTATCAAGGGTGCAGGGCCCAAACCTGAGGACTAAATCCTTTGGATCATTGTGTTTATAACCTTTTCAATTAAAAAAAAAACATGTATGCAAATCACATAATTATGCATCAGCTTGTCTGGGCAGCATAAAAATCTATAGTGTAGAAAAATCCCTTTATAGGTCAGATGATGCAGCACAGTGTCATAACTTTTTCATTCAGTTGACAGAGGCACACGGGGAACAAATATATAATGTGGTGAGCCACTTCACACATCAACACAAGCTATTCTGTGCAAGATATAATGTTAACAAGAATCATTCAGAGCTTTGTTCAAACTTTCCAGTGTTATCTGGTTATTTGAACTAAATAAAGCAAAATCATCATTTTTTTTTTGTTAAATACATCTGATGGTTCAGTGGATTAGGTATTAGCCTTTGAAGCCAGAAGTGCTGGGTTCAAATTTTACCTTTGGAATTTGTTTATTACTCTCATTTTTTTTTTTCAAATGAAAGAAAAACATATATAGAAATCACATAACTATGCATCAGCTTGTCTGGGCAGCATACAAATCTATAGTGTAGAAAAATCCCTTAATAGGTCACCAAGGAACAGCTGATGCAGCACAGTGTCATAACTTTTTCAATCAGTTGATAGTGGCAAATGGAGAATAAATGTATAGTGTGATGAGCCACTTCATACATCAACACAGGCTATTCTGTGCAAGATATTATGTTAGTAAGAATCATTCAGAACAAGAACCTTGAACAAACTTTCCCATGTTGTCTGGTTACTTTGAAATAGATAAATCAAAATCACCCTTGTTGCTCTATATAGTCAAAGGCTCAGTGAATTGGGCAGCAGACCCTGGTATCAAGGATGCAGGATTCTATTACTGCTAAGGGAAATTTATTTTTCTTGTATATTACTCTCGTTTTTTTTTTTGTTTTTTTTTAAACATTACTGCAGATCACTGATTTGCAAATCGTCAGTTATGTATACTAAGAAAAACTGATGGTGCTGCCAGGTAAATGTGACATTCCTTTTGAACAACTTTTAACACAGTAGTTTAAAAATGAGGCAGCAACCTGGGAATCAAAACTAAATTGCATACCAAGATGGTTACAGTTGAACATTACCAACTTCATCATGCTAGCTTGAAACATACAAAGAATATGTTAAAGTATCGGGACCATGATTAACAGATGGTCTGAAAAAATTTGTAAAACTCAAGGTTATCCCTTTTTGAAGTCATAGCATGAGCCCACACCCACTCGCACAAAACCAAGCCACACTGTCAATCAGTACCTTTGGAATTTGTTTATTACTCTCGTTATGTTCTGCTTATGTTCACTTGGGAACATAAGCAGGAGGCTGGTAAGGACAGAGGTCTGGGGTTATATTCTGTTTCAACTGAAATATTTGAATAGTTTTGTACGTGAAATTAGTTCTATGTGTTAAAAATTACTACTTTGAGTTAGAACTGTTACTTGGGCTGTGATATTGTAACTTTTGAGGCTTGGGAACACTTGTTTGACAGTGATAATTAGAGTGAAATTTAAATGTGATGTTTGCCTGGTGTTGGTAAGAGCCCTCTCACCCACCCTGTTTTGTAGGCTTTCTTAAATACTGAAAAGCCACTGGGGGTTGGGATTGAAGGGCTGTGTATTTCTGTTTGGGACTGAAATTGAAGCAACGGAACTGGTGGGCCTGTGACATCATCACGGTACCTGATGTCTGCATACACACACAGTTAGTGGGACTGGACACACACTGGACTGTATGTGTTTGTGAGACTTGGGAACTTTATTGGTGGGGTTGAAATTGGGTTTGTAACAACTGCAGTCAGTATAGAGAGAACTGTATTCCAGGGGGAAGGACTGAGAAAAGGGGGTGCCATTATAAACAGAGGGGACAAACAGGGTGGCCAGTTATTCCACCATGGCAGGCATCTTCGGAAGGGGTTGCAGGCTGCACAGGCTGTGGGATGGCAATAATTCTAATTGGGCCTGAGAGAGGGAGGCTGCCCACTCTGTAGACAGCTATCTTGTTTGCGGAGTGAGGATATTGGTTAAGGAATAAGCTGGGGAGCTGGGGGGTGTCCAAGGATAAGTGGTGTGGATATGGGCAGCAGAAGGGTGGGGCTGAGGGAGGCTGGGGCAACGCCTGAAATTACAGGACGTTATGTTACAGCAAGCAGAAGGGGGGATATTAGGGACAGAGGACCCTTAGATAGGGATGTTGACGCTAAGGGGAAAGCATACGGGGTGAACATTCCGAATACAAAGAGAGTGGAAGGGGAAGAGTCAGGAGGGGCTGTTGTGGGGAAGCCTAAAACAGCAGACTGTGGGAAGGGAGCTCCTAAGGAGAACAGAGCAAGAGGGGAAGAAGAGGGTCAGTTTAGAGGTGCAGTCAGGGGAAACTCAGGTTACTTGATGGAGGCTGACTTAGAGTGTCACAATAAATTTGAGCTACTAAGCAACCTAGAGGGGGAGGAAGGGGTTGGTGGAAATAAGGAAACTGATACAGAGGCCGGTGGTAGGGAGTCTGATACCCATAGGGCATCACAGACCAGCAATTGAAAGGATAGAAATAGTCCCAGAGGGAGAAGGGGAAACATAAATTTTAAGCAAATGGGGGAGATGCAACATATTGCAGACATGAGGGAGGAGAGCATGACTGGAGAGAAACTGGGAGACAAGGAGGTGGGAGAGGAGCCCCCTTTCAGCAGGGGGGTCAGTACCAAGGATGGGGCCCTAGCTAAAGGGGACCCACACAGAGCCTCTGGAGGCAGGGGTACTATTACAAGGGGGGAGGATGGTGGTGTGGGGGAAGGGGAAACCATTAGGGCCAGGATAAATCGTTCATATAAGAGAGGGTTAAAGGGGACACCTATTCAGAGGGGGTCTGAGTTAAGTGGGCAAAATAACGAGGGAGGCAGAAAGGGGAAAGTGACAAGGGGGTCTCTAATAAGGCATGAAGACTCCCATGGAATTGAGATCACGAATAAAGGGGGTGATGGGGGGCTGAGAGGGCATAGTGGAGGTAACCATAAGGATGATGGCGGTGTTAAGGTTCTGTTATTGGGAGACTCGATGATTAGGGTATCCAGTGGGAGGGACAGGGGGGTTGATGCCATAGCCAGGTGAAGGTAGTGAGTATCTCTGGGCTGACAGTGCACAGAGCAAAGTTCATGGTGTATGAACTGGTTAGGGATTGTGGAGGGAAACCGGATTTCCTGGTGCATTTGGGAACTAACGATCTAGAGGGAAATAGCGTTTTGGAAATCCAGGCAAGGTTCCAAGAACTTGCCAGAGTCTGTCGGGATAATGGATGCAACATTTCCTTTTTGGAGATATTGCCAGTACCAAAGGCCTCAGTGGAGAAAAAAATGAAGATCACAGAGGTAAATGACTGGCTCAGGAAGTGAGGTGAAGAGAGTGGGTTGGGGGTGTTAGGGAACTGGAAAGGAGTTTGGGAGGATAAGGGACTGTATGCCAAGGACAGGCTTCATCTTGCCCCATTAGGGAAGGAAGTCCTTAAACAGGGGATGGCTAACTACATTCGAGAAAGGTGGGGTTTAAACTTGTGAGGGGAGGGAAAAGGAGGGGCTGACCAGAAGCCTCTCCTCCAGATGAGGGAGTAGCCTTCAAACCCAAGGGGGAGGGGGAAACAGACTGGGGTGGAGGTTTCAGGAGGAGCAGAGGGAGGATGGAAGTATAAGGAATCTGGGCACGTCTAACAAAGGGATCAGGGATAAGGGGTGGGGGTTGGTGTTAGTAAATGCCAGGAGCTTGGGAAACAAGTTGCCAGAGTTCCAGGCCATGAAGTTCAAGGGGGGGGGGTGGATGTGGCGGCGGTCACGGAGACATGGGCCAACAAAATCCATGACTGGGACCTAAACGTGTGGGGGTACACTATGCTTAGGAAGGATAGAAAGGAGGGCAGAGGGGATGGAGTGGCTATGTTTATTAGAGATGACATAGAAATTGCTAGGGTAGAAGAGGCAGAGGGAAACGTGGAGGCCTTATGGGTCACCTTACGATCCCCAGCAGGAGATAAGGTCAAGCTGGGTGTAGTATATAGGCCCCCCGGGATGAGTGATGTTCTAGAGGATGGTTTGCTGGGCAACGTCATTGCCCAGTGTGGACCAAAAGGGGAAGGAGTGGTGTTGATGGGGGACCTTAATATGCCAGGTACAAACTGGGGAACCATGTCCTCTAAGGTGGCCAAGGAGCAGAGGCTGCTGGATGGCTTCCAGGATGTGTTCTTAACACAGCATGTGATGGAGCCCACAAGGGGAGGGGCATGTCCTGGCCATGATTCTGGCAGATGGGGATCTGGTAAGGGACCTGGTTGTAGAGGACTCCCTGACTGGGAGCGACCACAATACTGTCTGGTTTCAAATAAGCATGGGGGGAGGGGGGGAGATCTAGGACACTGGCAGTGGACTTCAGGGGGGCAGACTTTGTGGGCATGGGAAATATTCTCAAGGATCACTTGAAGGGGACTACATCAATGACAAGTGTGGAAAGGAGATGGGAGGTCATGAAACGGGGACTTCATGAGGCAGTCAGGATCTGCGCTAAGTTGAAACGTAAGGGAGCAAGGTCACATAAACCATGCTGGTGGTCCAGTGAGGTACAGGTAGCAATCAGAGAAAAGAAGGTGGCCTACAAAAAATATGAAACAACAATAGGGGATAGGGATAAGGAAATGTAACATCTTGCATCTAGAAAAGTCACCCCAATGGTGAGGGGAACAAAGTCCAGTAAAGAGCAGCGGCTGGCACAGGGGATACATGGAGGGGAAAAGGGGTTCTTCCGGTACATTGGGGAGTGGAGAAAAATTAAGGGCCATCTCAGCAGATTGAGATCAGAAGGAGGGTGGGTGGAAGAGGCGAGGGACCAGGCAGAGGTATTTAACGAGTACTTTGCCTCTGTGTTCACTAGCGAGGGGGATGGGATATCTACAAAGCAAGGCACGATGGGGATAGAAGTGGCAGTGAGTGGGATCAGGGGAGCAACAGAAATGGAGCAAGAGGGAGGGAGAGGTACCCCAGGGGTGTCACATCTGGATAAGGATAAAAAGGCCAGTAAGGTGGAGGGGGCGGATGATGCTATCTCTGCCAAAAGGGTGTGGTTAGCCCTCAAGGTCCTAAAGAAAGACAAATCTCCTGGACCAGATGGCATTCATCCAAGAGTACTATGGGAATTGGCGGACATACTGGCTGCACCCCTGGTGGAGCTCTTCAACAGGTCACTTGAGACAGGGAGGGTACCTAGGGATTGGCGAGAGGCACATGTGGTGCCAATCCATAAAGCGGGGTCGAGGGAAGTACCAGGTAACTATAGACCCATCAGTTTGACCTCAGTGGTGGGAAAATTAATGGAGAGCATACTAAAGGAATGATTGGGGGTGTACTTGGAGGAGGTGGGAGGTCTGGATAGATGGCAACTTGGGTTTGTGCCAGGTAGATCATGTCAAACCAATCTTGTGGAGTTCTACGAATGGGTAACATCAGAAATGGACAGGGGAAAGCCTGTGGATGTATTATTCTTGGACTTCAGCAAGGCGTTTGACTCTGTCCCCCACAATGGTCTGGTGGAGAAACTGATGGGGTTAGGAGTAGGCCCTTTGATGGTCAGATGGATTGAAAACTGGTTAGCTGGACGCACCCAGAGAGTAGTGGTCTGTGGGCAGCTCTCGAACCCTAGAGAGGTTGGTAGTGGGGTACCACAGGGCTCGGTCCTGGGTCCGATCCTGTTTAATGCATACATATCAGACATCAGGGAGGGTATAGAGTGTGAAATGAGTCTCTTTGCTGATGACTCCAAGATGGGAGCAGTAGTTGAGGGGAGGAGAGGGAGGTTGGCCTGCAGGGACCTGGACACCCTGGAAAGCTGGGCTCACACATGGAAATTAAATTTCAGTATCACCAAGTGCAAGGTGTTTGCATCTTGGGCGGAAACCTAAACACAGGTACACCCTGGAGGAAGGCGTGGAGGCCTCAATAGGGAAAAGACCTAGGGGTCATGGTGGATGCATGTATGAATAACTGAGCAGTGCAGGAGAGTGGCTAGCAAGGCAAACAGGATGTTGGGATGCATCGTAAGGGGGATCACCTCTAGGAGCAAGGAAGTGATTCTGCCGCTGTACAATGGACTGGTTAGACCACACCTTGAGTACTGTGTACAGTACTGGTGACCACACATGAAGAGGGACATACAGCTCCTGGAGAGGGTACAGAAGAGGGCAACTAAGATGATACGAGGGCTAGGGGATTTGACGTATGAGGACAGACTTGAGGAGCTCTGCCTGTTTTCATTGGAGGAGAGGAGAAACAGGAGGGACATGATCAAGGTCTTCAAGTACCTCAAGGGAATAAATAGGGTAAACATGGAGGGGATCTTTAGACTAAAGCAGGGAGGTATCACCAGAGGGCATGGTTTGAAGTTGGAAGATGGAAGGGTGAGGGGGGGAAAGAGGAGGAGGTTTTTCACTGAGAGGGTGGTGGACCCTTGGAATGCACTGCCTGGTGAGCTGGTTCAGAGATCCACAGTGGAGGGCTTCAAGAGACGGTGGGACAGACACAGAAAGTTGATGTATCAGATGATGGCCTGTCCCAGGGGGGTGGGGATGGATGATAGGGGTTTCTGGAACACAAGGGAGGGGAGGGCCTCTGCACCCAACTAGGGATCTGAGGTTCGAGCAGACTCGATAGACCGTAAGGCCTAATCTGCTGGCAAATAGTATGTTAGTATAAAGGTCCGTTGAAGCAAATGTTGTGCAAGTGTCCCAAGTATAAATTTTTTGCTGCAATAGAAAACCATAAAAAGCAGCCAGTCAGGTGAAGGGAATAAATTAGAACAACATATTTATTTAAATAAAAAAAGAAATGTCCATTTCTATCTAGGGTCAAGTTTCATCAACAAATAGTGTGCAGAAATTAAACATTACTGCGTTTTCAAAATGACATTGCAGTTAAAATGGTAATGGTAGTATAACATTACTGTAAGAACATATTCAGTAAACAACGCAATTTAAATAAATAACTCTAACCTAGCGTGCAAACAGTAACTGCAGATCACTGGCAACGGAAAGGCAGCCTGACAACAGCGTTTACAGGAGTCTGCAACATCACATTGGAACTGTCAGCTCGAGGATGTGCCACTCGAGTTTAAAAAATGTGGCCACAGCTTCAGAGCAATTAATAGACTGTGTGCTTCACTCACAACTGTGTCAAACACTGCCAAATTAACCAAAATATATAAAAAATAACACACACAAGCCATGTGAGCTTCTCGATCTTTATTAAAAACTAAAATAAACACAGATAATCGTTTCCTATCATCTTTAACAGTGCTAGACTGGAACGCACCATACTAATTGCAAACGCAGGGGCCTACTTTGATGGTGACCGTGGGGGCCGTTTCTTGTCCTGGTAGATTAGACGGAGGGAAGCAGAGTGGGGGTAGGGGTGATAGCGGTTCCGGGGAGGGGGACTGGTGCATGACACTGGTAGTATAGGAAATGAGTTTGTGCAATTCTATAAAGAACTGTATGCATCCAAATGTCACCCAACAAAGGGTGAAATTGCCTCATTCTGCAAACAAGCCCCATTGACTAAATTAGGATCTGAAGACACAAAATTGTTGGAAGTCCCATTGTCTAAGCAGGAAGTACGGGCAGCAATAGCATCTTTAAAAGGGGGGAAGCTCCAGGTCCTGATGGGCTCCTAATTGACTTCATCAAAACCTTCTGCCCGGTGCTGCTGGACCCCTTGTTGGACATGTTAGAAGAGGGACTGCAGAAAGGTATCCTACTCCACTCCTCATGCTCTGCAGTTATCACTGTTCTCCCCAAACCTGGGAAAGACTTGACAAAGTGCACATCATATTGCCCCATTTCTTTGCTCACTGCAGATTATAAAATCATGGCTAAAGTACTGGCTTCATGTTTGGAGACCCTATTGCCCCGGCTGGTTCATCATGACCAGTCTGGCTTTGTGAAGGGTAGCTATGGGAAGCACAACATCAGAAGAACCCTCAATGTGATCCCTAGGTGGTCTAAGGGGAGAGGAACACATGGGGCCGCAATTGTGGCATTAGATGCAGAGAAAGCATTTGATCGGGGGGAGTGGCGCTATCTGTTTGAGAGCTTGGAAAGGATGGGCTGGGTAGTTTTTTTTGTCTTTGGGTTCACACTTTATACACAGACCTCTCAGCACATATTTTGATAAATGGCAGTCTCTCCAAGCCATTTGGCTTGGAACGAGGCACCCGTCAGGGTTGTCCCCTATCCCCGATGTTATACGTCCTCTCCCTGGAACCTTTAGCCGCAGCTTTACGGGCCCATCCCAGTATAGAGGGGTTTGGGGGGGTCTATGCACAAGATCTCAATGTATGCAGATGACCAGTTGCTTTTTTCTGCAAAATCCGGCCAGGGATCTCCCAGCAGTGCATAAACTTATGAAGGAGTACGGTGCCCTTTTGGGTCGTAAAGTGAATTGGACTAAAAGTGAGTTAATGCCTATCGATATGTGTGATAGAATGAAACTGATAGCCAATCTGGGAGGATTACAACTAGTCAAACAAGTTAAATATCTGGGAGTAATGTTGTCAGTGAATATCCATCAGCTGTGTGCCCTAAACTATAAACCTTTGGTGTCCAGAGTGATAGAAGACTGTGAGGGGTGGAATGCCTTGCCTATTTCCCTTCTGGGCCGAGTTGGCACTATTAAGATGATGATACTGCCCAGATGTTTGTATTTATACCAGTCCTTGCCAGTCAGAGTCCCACAGAGTCACTTTAGGGACCTTTATGCAGCCTTGCACAAATTTCTTTGGAAAAGAAAGGGGGCTCAAATTAAGAGAACAACTCTGTTTCAGCCAATGGTCGAGGGTGGTGTGGGTTTGCCTGACTTCAGTGCTTACTATTGGGTGGCCCAGTTGGTTTTTGTTAATCATGGGTATGATAAGGACATACCGGCATGGGTAGAGCTGGAGGAAGAGTCAATACTGGGAAACTTCAGATTTGACACTTTAAGTGGGAATGTTTCCTCCCTTGCCTGCCAAACTGGTAAACCACCAGTTAACCCTTTTTTGACCAATAATCTGGCAATCTGGAAGACAGTACACATGCACAAAGACTGGCACAGTGGATTTTCCCCATATTTGAGCCTGTTGAGTGCTGTGAGGAGGAGGGGATCTCCCTCGGTGCAACTCATCCAGAGTCTGAACCATTGGAATAAAAAGGGCCTCACACATGTCAGCCAACTGTACATGGGGGGGGGGGCTGACTTGCAGCTTTCAAGAGATAGGCGATGAATAGGGGATTCATCCAGCGGATTTTTTTGTCTATCTCAGGCTCCGACAGTTATGCGGGGTCAATTTGCCTCCTAGGGATGGCTGGGCTCCCCCCTCTCCTTTTGAGGAGGAACTGTACAGACCTCAGCCGGGTAGAAAACCTCTATCAACCTACTACCACACCATAGAGAGACATAATGTAGAAGCTCCACATAGAAGCAGGCTCAGGTGGGCAGAGGATCCCTCTTTAAATGTTGACCCAGAAATCTGGAAATTGGCATGCTCTCATTATGTTAACTGTTCGGTTGACAATAGTTTCAGGCTCATACAACTTCATTTCTTACACAGAGCTTATATCACCCCAGCCAAAATGCACCAGATAGATGGCTCAAAATCTGATGTCTGTCCCAAATGCAAAACGGAGAGTGGGTGACTTTTTGCATATGACTTAGACGTGTGCTAAAATAGCCCCATTTTGGCATAAAATGCATAGAATCATGTCCTGCGTTTTGGACTATGCCCCCTCAAAATCCCCTTGGGAATTATTGCTGGGTGCATACCCATATTCTCCTAGGGGTGCTAAAAGAGATAACTTGTTAAAAATGGTACTTATAAATGCTCATCTTATGATTGCACAGGTTTGGCTATCCACAGAGGCCCCTTCTATCAGCAGATGGTCAAAGAATTTATTATCTTGCATGACCATCGAAAAGCACAACTTGGGCTCTGGGTAAATGTCATGCCTTTGACCTGATGTGGGGCCCTTTGGTTGGAGCAATCGAAGCTGGTTACTCTTCTGTGTAACTCTGTCTTTGCCTTGGTTCTGTGCCCTATAAAGTTCCTCTATTGTGGCCTTTATCTTAATTACTTTAGGCATTGGTGTCTTACCAACAATATACCGTACTGTAGAGATGCACCCAATTTTGTGGGACAATGAATAACATTTAAAACTGTCTTGGAAACAGCAGGTCTGGTGTGCATCTCTTGGATTGATTTAATTTTGTCTTGTTCAACCTGCAACTGGATTGAAAATGATTAAATGTACTGTTGTATTCCCTGAACCAATCAATAAACTATTTAAAAAAAAACTAGAAAGGAAGGGCATTTATTCTTAGACAGAATGACCACTAGTATCTTCCAACCATTTCCAAAAATAATCTTATATGATATAGTTACAGTGCTTGAAAGTGCATTTTTGAAACCTGTAACAATTGAACAGTTAATATGTTTTTTTTCTGTAATGCTACATGCATATACACACATCAATAAAATGTGGTAAAGATGACATGACTTTAAAAAATATAGTGAACCAATTTTATGTTTTTTTGTTAATGATGTAAGTATTTTATTGACTCCAAGCTTTCATTGAAAACAATAATTAAATCTCTAGCCCTAATGGTCCCAAAATTATCCCATTTCAAAAAATATATATTTTGAAAGGTCTAACTCTGGAACCCTTGGGGCTGGAAATTATTTTTTTTTTTAAATGAAAGCTTGAATTCCAGCCATTGAGAAATGGTGTCAATATTATATTGCTGTTATATAACAGTAGTAATTATGTTATCGCTATTAAAAATGGGAAGATTTCTCTAGCTATATTGATATACCTATTTACATTATGACAGAAACATAGAAACATAAAAGCTGTCAGCTGATAAGGACCTCCTGGCCCACTTAGTCTGCCCTAAGGTCCCTATGTACTGTGCTACTGTAGACCCTAATTGATCTCCAGCCTTAACCCCCCCAAGCCCTGCTTACCAAGGTCCCCTTGAGAACTGTTTTTTGTAAAATAAATGTTATAGATATACATTTTCCATAATAATAAAGTAGATTGACACACTTTTTTAATATCAACATGGAAAAGTTCATGAAGATTTTAAAAAATAAAATGTAAAAAATATATTTTTTGCACTTTTTCTGATTTTGGTATTAGTTCCCATAATTTAATTGGTATCTACATAAGTGCAATACTAATAAATATTCATCTTATACCATAAACAGCATGGCTAATATTTCATTCTCCTAACTAGCAGTACCAGCTTTTGCTTGCCTTCGCAGCTGAAGACTGCAAAAGTGTCAGAAGACACTAAAAGTAACCTGTGTGCAGTACAGAAGGGAACAGGCAGCACTCATCCAGCTGTAGTCTATAGATGCTTAAAACTGTAGTAATTGCACTAGTCCAGATGACATGCCTCCAACATCTTTATTAAGGTGCAAAACACACCATCACCGTGACAATGTGTAGATCATTACAAATACCCCATACAAAGATCAAGGGGGTAATTCTGGTTAGATGGCCATAACAATCTCTAACCCCCACATAATGTTTCACTCTACCCACAGGAGCTTCGTCAGAGGTGAAACTACCTGTAGGGGGAGGGGAATTTATACATAATTCCCCCTTCCATTACAGCTTACATAACAAGGCCACTGAGGAGCACAACATAGAAACATAGAATCTGATGGCAGATAAGGACTGCTTGGCCCACCTAGTCTGCCCATTTCCTACCTAATGGATAAGCCGCAGATCCTAGTTAACCAACAGCCTACTTCCTCCTATCCCCCCACCAGATTGTCTTATGTCTGCCACATGCATTCTTGAATTCCCGCATTTCTCTGACTCTATGACCTCCTCAGGAAGCTGTTCCATGCATCTACAACCCTCTCTGTGAAGAAATACTTCATCACATTACCTCTGAGCCGTCCCCTCATCTTCACATTGTGCCGCCTTGTTCTTGCCCATCTCTTTTTCTAGAAAGATGCTATCCTCTTGGACTTTGTTGATTTCCTTGAGGTATTTGAAAGTTTCTATCATGTCCCCCTCTCCCTCCTTTCCTCGAGGTTATACATCGTAAGCTCCTTTAGCCTTTCTCCATATGTCTTCTGGTGCAGACACCACACCATTTTGTTTGCCTTCCTCTGGATAGCCTCCACCCTATGTCCTTGTGGAGATCCAGAACTATACACAGTACTCCAGATGTGGTCTTACCATCTGTCTGTACAGAGGGCAAACAACTTCCTGTTTTCTACTGGTGATGCCTCTTCCTATGCATCCCAGTATCCACCCAGCTCTTCTTACTGCCTTCTCACATTGCTGGCCCACCTTTAGGTCATCTGATATGACTACCCGCAAGTCCCTTTCCATTTTTGTTGTTGTTAGTATATCACCTCCCCATTGTGTACTCTTCCCCTGGGTTTTTATTTCCCAGGTGCATTACTTTGCACTTCTTTGCATTGAATCTAAGCTGCCATACATTTGACCAGTCCTCCAACCTTGCCGAGTTCCTTTTCATCCTTTCCATCCCACCTTGCGTATCAACCCTGTTGCAGGTCTTTATTTCATCTGCAAAGAGACATACTTTTCCTTCTAGTCCCTCTGCAATGTCACTTATAAAGACATTAAAAAGGACCAGCCCAAGTACTGAACCCTGCGGTATCTTCAAGTAACCCCCCTTTCTTCACTGTGGACTCCATTTACTATTACCCTCTGTGTCCTGTTGTCCAGCCATTGTTTTACCCAGGCTACCACCCTGGGACCCACTCCCAGACTGGCTAATTTGTGGTCTTTTGTGTGGGACTGTGTCAAATGCCTTGCTAAAGTCTAGGTAGGACATGTCCACAGCCCCTTCCTGGTCTACCACTTTGGTCAACCAGTCAAAGAAATTAATTAGATTTGTCTGACATGAGCTTCCATGCTGCCTTGGGTCCTGAGTCCCACTGGCTTCTAGGTACTCAACAATTCTTTTCTTTAGAAGTGATTCCATCATTTTCCCTACCACTGAGGTTAAACTGACAGGTCTGTAGTTTTCTGCCTCTGTCTTTCTCCCACTTTTGTGAAGGGGAATCACATCTGCCCTCCTCCAGTCCTCAGGTACCACACCATCCTCCCATGATTTATTAAAAAGGGTAGTCAGTGGTGTTACTAGTTCTTCCCTTAGTTCTTTTAGAATTCTGGGATGAATCCCACCAGGCCCCATTGCTTTATCCACCTTCAGTTCTAAGAGTTATTTCAGAACCCTTTCTTCTGTGAAAGAACTAATATCAACCCCCCTATCCAGATTGCTTCTATTGACTGGATTAGGTATCTCCCCCTGCTCTTCCATTGTGAATACTGAGCATTCGTTCAGTATCCCTGCTTTTTCACTGCCGCTCTCTGCCTAGCCACCTTCCTCTTTATTCAGTCTCAGTATCCCTGCCTTAGTTTTTCTTTGCTCCCTAATGTATCTATAAAAGGTTTTACCTCCCTTCTTAACTGAGTTGGCTATCTTTTTCCTCGGTTTGGGCCTTTGCTGTTCTGACTGCCTTCCCCGGTTTCTTCTGCTTTAACTGGTAAAGTTCTGTGTCCTGCTCCTTCTGTGTTTTCTTACAGTTCCAGAATACTATCTTTTTCTCCCTATTATTCCCCGCCACTTCTTTTGAGAACCATAGTGTTATTTTCTTTCATTTTGATTTACTTATTTGCTTCACACAAAGGCTTGTTGCCTCTGTGATGGCAGTTTTGATGTTTCCCCATTGTTGCTCCACCCCACCTTCTTGCCTGTTTGCCAGTGCTTTTTTGAGGCACTCTCCCATTTTGACAAAATCAGCCCTCCCGAAGTCCAGTACCTTCACTTTTGTATGGCTTGACTCTACAACTAAGTTTATCATGAACCACACTGTTTGGTGGTCCCTTGTTCCCAGATGGCTACCCACTTCAAGATCGGAGATTGTCTGTCCATCCCATTTGAGAGTACCAGGTCTAAGATTGTTCCCTCCCTAGTGAGTTCCAAAACTAGCTGTCTGAGGCATGCCCCCTGTAGGGCATTGAGAATGGCTCTGCTCTTGGATGTGGCTGCAGCAAAGGTGCTCCAGTTAACATCTGGCATATTCAGGTCCCCCATCAGCAATATCTCCCATTTCTCTGCCATCCTAAGGATGCCTTCTATCATTTCCTTGTCCATTTCCTCCCCTGAGATGGGGGTCTGTATACAACCCCTGTGCAGACTGTAGTGTCATTCCCAGTCTCCAGGGTGACCCACAGTGCCTCCTCTCCTCCCTGTTTACCCTTTAGTTCTGTTGTTTTGATCCCTTCCCTTGCATAGAGAGCTACTCATCCTCTTCTTCCCTCCCTGTCCCTCCTGTAGATTGTGTGCCCTGGTATGTTGACAGTCTCAGTCATGGTTCTCTGTGTACCATGTTTCTGTGACTGCCACAATATCCAGGCCTCCTTCTTCCACAAGAATGAACAACCTAACAGGAAAGCAATGTGAAAGTGCATAACTGAAAACCGTACATTTAAAAATTAACATATACAATCATGTAGGAAAACAATGTGCAAATTTTCATTTATAGAGAATATATTAATGGTTACAAAAGTGCTTATTTTGTCACCTACACATTCGCCAAAGAGCTAAAAATGTAGATAGAGTTAGTTGGTTTTACTACAATGGAGGAACCAAATCACTTTTGCATCAGAAAACTCATACCTCTGACTAGACAGCCATAACAATCTCTAACCTCTGCCCCATAACATTTCACTCCATCAGAGGTGAAACAGCCTTGTGGGGGGTGGGGATTTATACACTATTTCTACCTTACATTAAAGCTTATGTAACAAGGCCATTTAATATTACAACAATTGATAACATAACAGGAAAAAATGTGAAAGTGCAAGTGCATAATTAAAAACGATACAATTAAAAATTAACATATACATCATATAGCAAAACAATGTGCACATTTTCATTTATAGAAACGATATTAATGGTTACAAGAAGGGTCTTTTGTATCACCCACATATTTACACAAATAGCTAAAAATGTAGACAGGGCTAGTTGGTTTTGTTACAATGGAGGAACCAAAACACATTTACCAGAGGCAAAAAACGGTCAGCACTCCACCAATCAGTCCAAAGCCATTTCTTTAATCAGTTCTGTAGATTACATATCCATCATGGCATAAATCAAAGCAGCAGGTAGATGCAGGCTGAAATATCACAACACTACAGAGGTCCATAAGCGGTTCAAATAGCAAATTCACCAGTCCACAGACTTGAAAGACGCACAGCCACGCATCAGCTCATACATTCGTTAACGTTTCAGCCTCTCACACTGATGTCATCATCAGAACATGTGGCTTAGCTAAGAAGGTGCACGTAAATCTCCCTCCATTTAAAATGACAGTAACCTTAAATCTCTCTCTCTCCATTTCCATTTAAAGTGGCAGTAACCTTATACATAAGTGCACGTGCAATTAAAACATTTATAACTTTATAGATACACAGCCCTAATAAATATTCAGCTTTAATAAATACAGCAGTCTTTTGATTTCATAACTTTGGACAAACACGCCAAAAAACTATTATACATATACAAATTACAAACATTTTATAAATATATGGCTTGCTATTTCAAATGCATTTTGTAAACTTTCAGACAGTTATAAGTTCATAGCACAAAGTGCTTAGATATTATGGAGTTGCACAGAGACATTAAGCCCTTGAGGTTTTACTGTATCCAACATTATAATCCAAAAAAAGCTTCTCTTCTGAAAAGTTTGTCACACAAGCTATCACCTTGAGCATCTAATGTTACTTTTTCAATGCCAAAAAAATGCAAAGCTGCAACAGAACAATGCCTTGCTTTTTGAAAATGCCTGGCAATAGCATAACTTTCAATATTATTTTGGATAGCTGCTTTATGTTCTGCAGTTCTTTGTTTAAGCATTCTTTTAGTTTGCCCTATTTAATACACTCCACAAGGGCAGGTGAATGCATTTACAACCCCTGCTGTGCTGCAGATAATAAATTCTTTGATAGTGAATCATTTACCAGTTTGGGGGTGGGCAAAAGGTGGTGATGTTTTTTGTGTTCCCACAGTGAACACAGTGGGTGGAAAATTCAAAAATGTACCAAAGGCATGCGCAACCCTGGCGCAGCACAAGTCAACTGTGCAATGGCACAGTGACTGTGATATTCAAAGGTTGTGCACTGCAACATGCACTAGCGCAACATGGCTGAATATCGCAGGCACTGTGCCATAGCACAGTGAGAGGTGCACCAGAAAGAAACCAGAGATGTGCCATAGCCCAACCAGGGGCACGCAAGGGGCAGAGGAAGATGTGCCAAGGCACAGCAGGAACAGCCACAGACACAGCAGGGAGCCAGGCAGCATGGAGGGGGGAGAGGGACAGAGCAGGGAGGTGGGAAACCAGGCCACAACCATTGGCAGGGACACACAGCCAGCACATAGGTGATCACTGCCCATGGAGCACAGGCATGCAGCCGACCCCCCCCAGGGATGTGGACACATGGTACCAGTGGCACCGATGCCCAAGGGTGGGCCCCAACTGGCCATCACACGCCGGATGGCATGCACCTGCCCGGACAACAATAAGTTACACCTTGGCACATGGCATCCAACACACACACAACACAGCTTGTACAGCCAGCCCATAGTCACTTCAAGGCACAGTCACTGACTGACAGGCATGGCACTACCTTGCACGGTCCACACAATGACACAGGCACACCACACAGCCACCCACCACACCACTGCAGCATGGACCCACTCACCAGCTGCAAAGCAGACACAGACACAGACGAGTACACAAGCAACAAATATAATTCAAAGACAACAGCAAGAATGAAACAGAACAGTCAAGAACAAGGGGGAGGGTAGGTGAGGAAGGGAAGTGGACAGGGGACAAGGTCCGTACAGTTGGTCGGGGGAAGGTAGGGGACATGAAGACAGAAGTTGAATGGGAGCTGCAGTCCATCATGGCCTGCCACTGTCTGCCAGCACCTGGTGCATCCCCCTGCACTGGTCCTGGAGCATGAACCTCCTGGTCTGCACTGCTATCTCCATGGTATGTGATGTTATTAGTAGGATCTCACACAGGAGATGATGATACAGTGGCAGGCAGGATCCCCTCCGGACACCTATGGCAAAGGAAGGGACAGGTGATCAGTGCACATCCATAGCACCCTAGCCCCCCCCCGTGCACAGCAGACAGTGGGAACACACACCCATGGAGTGGCACCCTTGCCACCTGCAGTGGGTGGTCCTATGCCTGCCACCAACCTGGCAAGCCACGGCAGTGCACAGTGCTGAAGATCACTGCAAAAGGTCCAACTGACAGCACAGTGGCAGGCAGGTGGCATGGTGCTGCAGTGGAACCGCAGCTGCACATGTGGTATCTGGATGACACCCAGCCCACCAACAGCTGGCACTCATGTGCAATGGCTGCCCTGCGGTGCCACGCACACTGCACCACGTGTCAAACACAGCTGCCATGGCACAAGGCACAGGAGACCAAGGCCAGACCCCCACCCCTGCCACCCACCCTGCACAACAATGTGGGAATGCACAGTGCCTACCTGCTCCACATGGCACTCCGCATGCTGGTCCTGCTGCTGCACACCCTCCCGGTCCTCCACCAGCAGTCAATGGGTCTGCAGTGGCCTGCTGTGGCCTTCCAGGTGCCCCATTTGCCCTGGCTCTCCTCTGGTACTCAGGTCCTCCGGTCCTAGGATGGGAGCACAGACAGGAACTGCCCTGCTGGGTCGCCCCGGGTTGCCCCTGAAAAAGGGACCTTTGGGGCTCAGTGAGCCTACCCAGTCACCAAAATGTAATAAATAAATAAAATAAAAGGAACACATCAGAACACAGTCACAGCATGGGTCCACTGCCACTACCACCCAAGCAAGGAGTGCACCCCAGCATGGGTGTGACCACACTGAAAAGTGGGGCAGTGGTCCCTGGGGGGCATAGGGCCAGACGGGGGTCAGAGGTCAACACGTGCAATGTGCTTGTGAGTGCTATTGGGCCCATGATGCATGTTGCACAATAGGGCCATGAACACACCACACCCCATAGGCCCTATACAGCCCCAGTGCCATAGGCCCTAAAGCGCCCAAGCACCATAGGCCCTATAGCGTCCCAGCGCCATAGGTCCTTTAGTGCCTGAGTGCCATAGGGTCCATGGTGCATAGGGCACGATGGCCCCATAGTGCACCTAGCGCATGCTGTGCAATAGGCGGCAGCATATGCCTTTGCACATGCGTGTTGGTGAGTGCCCACTATGCATGTCATGGCATTGTGCAATGACATGCGCTGGAGCAAGTCCATTGCACAATGCACAACAGCGTAATATTTGGCAGTAATATGCAGATTAGCTCATCAGCCTATCCGAGGCTCAATGAGGACATTTGCATGTCATTACAGTTGCACATTGGCTCATTTTCATGCGATGCGCTATAAAGACGCCACACAACATCACAGGCCATGGACCGGTATTGCAACCATCAGAAGTAAGTTGTGCCTGTTGAGGTGATGGCCAGCAATGGGTGCTGGATGGCTGTCGTGGGCCGCTGCAGCCACTAACCACATGTCCATGTCCACAGGTAGCATCATGTCTGAGCACGAGGAGGGTGAGGAGCATGGGCCTGCCTGGAAGCACAAGCCCAACTTTACAAAAGTGGAGGCAGATGCCCTGTTCGAGGTGTACCTGGCCAGGGAGCCATTGTTGAGTGGCGCCACTGGCACACCCCAGACCGGGGCTGCGGCCTAGGAGGAGGTGGCGGAGGCTGTGAACCAGCAGAACAGCCACCAGTGGTCTGCACAGGAGTGCAAGAAAAAGATGGGCACTGACAGGCATCAGATAAAGGAGAAGGTGGCAGCCATTTGGGCCTCCAGGTCAGCCACAGGTGACACAGCTCACACCACAGGAGAAGATAGTGGTAGCCACCATGTCACATAGTGCAGTGGAGGATGTGCCGGGCTGTGGCTTCCAGACTGGAGGAAGCCCATCACTGCATGGTAGGTATGGCAGGCAGGCAGGTGGGAGGGGCCTGGGGCCTGTCGAGTCGGCGGCTCTAACGCATCTGTGTTCCCTTACAGCACTGGCTTACCAGCATGGGTGGCAGGGGCACCTGCAGCTGTTGTGGTAGCCCACCCAGCACCAGAGGACCAGCCATCCACCTCCACTGGCATCCGGGGGCCCGATAGACTGCAGAACATCACCACCATCCAGCTGGATGTTCTGAGTCTGGTGGTGGATGAGGCCCTGGCTGTGTCCCAGCGAGACACCAGCCATGGTGTGCTCTGTGTGGAGACACAGATCGGGGTGGGGTCTGACACTGATGACAATCTGACCATAGTCCTGGACAGTGGGGGTCTTGTCAGAGGGGAGACACCCATACCATCCACCAGCACTGGCAGTGTGGCTGGTGGTCTGTCGGCGGTGGAACAGCTGCCTGCCACTGTCCCTGGTACCACTGTGTGTGCAGGCACAGTGATGCAGGGTGGCGGGGCACCCGCACAGGCACTGGCCAGAGCACAGGGGCTGGAGGGGCAGCAGCAGCGGATGGCTGGAGATGTTGGGAGGCCGGGTGCTGTGTCCCCTGCAGGGGAGCCTGTCATTACCCATCCCCAAGTGGACCATGCTGTGCAGCTCCCACCTGAGCGGGGGGCCATGCAGCACAGTCGTATGACACCAGTGGGTCGGCACATCTCCCATGCACCCCAGAGCGCCGAACCCTTGGCCAAGCACACCCGATTGCTGCGGGCCTCCATGGAGCAATGGATGCTGCTCTTGGCTGGGGTGTGGACACTCCACGCAGAGGTGCGCCAGGCAGCCGAGCAGCATGAGGGGGCAATGCGCAGGTCCTGGAGGCCAATCAATGCCTGCGGGAGGAACACGACCGCAGCCCTGGACTGCATTGCCAATGTGATCTCGGTCAGCCTTGCCCCACTGGCTGACACAGGGTGTGGCCAACAGCCACAGACACCGCAGAGTGCAATGTCCACCCCAAGGCCCCAGCGTCAGGTGACCCCAACTGTGTTGATGTCGGGCTCTGCTGTGGGCATCCCAGGCACACCTGGTGCTGGCCTGTTTGGAAGCCTGCAGACCCCTGCGCAGACCAGGTTGCGGTCTTGCAGTCCCACCCCTGGGGGGCAGTTGCAGACCCCCCTGTGGCCATCGCGCAGCCTGTGTCTGTTGGGTGGCCACAGCGTGGCTGTCCCCGTGTCTGTGGTGGCTGTGTGTCTGCACGGTAGACCTGATGTGCATGCCTCCCTGTCTGCTGTCTGCAGCCACTGCCCTGTGTACACATGGGCATTGTGTGTGTGTGTGCATGGCACAGTTGTGGCAGCCATGTGGTGCACCACACGTTGCCTGTGTGTGCACCTCCCTGGCTGCTGGCCCATGTGGCGTGAGCGTGATGATGCCTTCTCAACACTGGTTGCTCATGTGCACCAGTGCCCTGTGTCTGATCCATGCCATGCACTTGTGCCTGGTCGCTTGCCTGCGGGTGCCACTATGCGGGTGTGTGTGTGATGCTGTGCAGTGCTGTGTGGTGTGGCGTTGCATGTGGCTGTGTGGCACTGCACTGCCACTACCCCACACCTGTGCATGCATGGCCTTGACCATGCCCACACATGATGGTGTGCCCTGCCAGTGTGTCTGTTCTGTGTATGAGTGTTTTTCCACCTATCTGTGTGGACTGTAGTGCTCCTGTGCAATTGTGTCTCACCAGTGGCATGAGAGCCACATGAGCCGGGGATCCCTTCACCCTGAGGGGCTGCCCACCACCTCCCGGCCCAACGCCTGCATCATCCCCACTGCTATTCCCCTCATTGGCCTTGACAGCTATCCCACGATCAATGGCCATGTTGTGCAGCATGCAACAGGCCAGGAATAGGCCACAGGCCTTTGAGTGGCTGTATTGTAGGCACCACTTGGCTTATCCAGGCAACAGAACCATGCCTTCAGCATCCCAAACACACGCTCAATGATGTTCCACATGCTGGCATGTGCCTCATTATACTGCTCTTCCACTGGAGATGATGGACACCGGTAGGGGATGAGCAGCCAGGGCCTGAGTGGGTAGCCACTGTCACCTGTGTGAGGGGGGAGAGAGAGAGAGGATTAGACTGGTGACACCTGTCACTGTGCCCCATGCCTCTCCCAGACACACACCGAGGTCCCCCTTCCCTGGCCGCTCCCCTTCCATGCCCTGCTGTGTCCATGGTCTCATCATACTCACCCACTAGGTGTCCTGTGAGGATGTCCCCACTCTTGAACCTGTTGCACAGTGGTGAACTGTGCCAGATGAAGGCATCATGTGCTCCCCCAAGGTGTGTGGCACAGACATTGGTTATGCGCCCCCTGGCATTGCACACCACCGGGCAGTTAATGCTGGGGTATCCCTTTCTGTTGATGTAGGCTACCCCTTCCATGTCAGGTGGCATTCGGATGCCCACATGGGTGCAGTCAATGGCCCCTAGCACGCCAGGCATACGTGATACCCTGTGGAACTCCTGCATTTTTGCTGTATGCTCCACCTGTGTACTGGGGAAGTGGATGTGTTCCACAGCATGTGGCAGCAGGATGTTGAGGAATTGTGTGAGAAGCCATGATATGGCTGACTGGGTTATGCCTGTGGTGTCGTCTGTTGGTCTCTGGAAGGTGCCCATGGTGAGCAGGCACATGACAGCTGTTACCTTTGTCTCCACTGTCAGGGCATGGCTCCATCTTGTGGGTGCCTACATCTTCTCACTGCACAGCTCACAGAGCTGCCTCAGAATTGGCTGGTTCAGTGATACCAGCCCACGATCTCTGTGTCAGTGTGGCTCTCGAAGATGATGCGGGGCCGGTACAGCCTGTTCCGGGCGTACTACCGACAGACCCTTCCACAGCCACGTTGCTCTGCCTCCTGCCTTCTCACACCCCTCATTACGGCCTCAATCTGGAATGTCACACTGGCCATGGCTCCTGTTGTCCTGTCACCCCCTGGGCGTCCAGCTCCACTGGCCCCCCCCCGGCTATGTGGGGCAGTGCCTGTCACTTGGCGGGGCCCCCTTGCATACCCTGCCCTTGGCTGGGTTCTGCCTGCTGGCTCTGTTGCCCACCCCTGTATGTGCCTGTGTCACTCCCCTTGGGCCTGTGGCTCTGTTGGGCACCCACTCTCTCCCCCTCCATCAGTGGGCCACCTTGTGTGACACTCTCACACTCTGTCTCTTTCTCTCTCTCTCTCCTTGTCATTCTCTTCCTCTCCCTGTTTCCCTCTTCCTCTCTTAGATGGCCTGTCTGTCTCCCACCATCCTGCTTCCCTTTGGAGCAAGTGATCTCCTCCTACTGCTCCCTGCTTTAATAGGCTCAAGACTGCTCTGCCCAACTGGCAGTTGCTTCTCACTTGCGCCATTGCTCAGCAGTTGAATATTGCACAGTGCTGCATATTCATGGGTCTGCCCCCTGCCCTTGTGCATGCATACATTTCTATTGCACATTGGCGCACTGCAACTTAGGCTGTGCAGTTGATCCAGCTGAATATTGCTCTTTGGTGCATCTCTGCAATTGCCCATGCATAACCCTGTTGTGCCATGCGCAACTGCTTTGAATATCCAGGCCTGTGTCCACACTTATAGTTGCCAACTGGAGGTTTTGGAAGCTAGGTATTAATTCTTTCTTCAACTGACAGTAATGTATGCTTCAGTTTATCTTTAAGGTTTATACCTCTTTTAAGTGCAATTCTTGGTCTACTACCACTTATTTCATCAAACCTCTTATCACCTTTCAAAACATTCCAGTGTTTATTCACAATGCTCACATTATTTACTTGTGGGAAATACTGTGTCACAAAGGTCACTTTATGTTCTCTTTTTTGATTCACATGCACTCTTTTAATTAGTGTATTTCTATTTTTCATTTTTTCATTGTTGTAAGCTTTTCAATTGTGAACTCATCATATTTTCTGTCTTTAAAACATTGTTTCATATCTGTGCAACACTGTTCAAAATCTACTGGAGTGGAGAGAATTCTCAATGCTGTAAGAAATTGTCCTTTAAGAGTGTTGTTTATTAAGGACCTGGGGTGGCACCTGTTTGCCTGCAATATTGTGTTTTTTGCAGTGGGTTTCTTATACACTTTACACTGTAAAGTTGCACCTTGTTTGAATAGTAATAGGTCCAGGAAATGTATTTTCTCTAGATCCCATTCAGCTGTAAATTTCAAATGTCTATCTGTGGAATTAATATATTCTACTAACAGATATAACTCTTGTTCTGTACCTCTCCATTTAAAAAAAAATCATTACCTGGCCTGTTGGCACAGCGGTAGTGCTACCACTCACAATGCCAGTGAACTGGGCTTGGGAATGAGCCCGGAAAGCCAGAGGGCCGGTCGGGAGGAGGAGAAGACTGAGCATCCCAAGGACAGCTTGTCTTCTCCAGGGAGGGAGGGGGGTAGTGACTTGGAGCTTGACTGGCCCTAGGTAGAGGTCTGGGGCATAGCAAACACCGAGGTCCACTCAGAGGGGAGGATGTAATGGATGTAGGCACTATGCACCTTGACATCAGGGCACATGTTATGGCTGACTAGAAAAAGAGGAAAAAAAACCCTTCCAACTCCGGGCAGATGGACCACTGGACAAGACCTCGATGTGCTCCCACGTGTCTGGCTGCCCGTACCTGACGAAGACTAGAAGTTCGGAGTGTACAGGTCCCACCTCGTCCCCACTCAGGGGGAAGAGCCATGGCACCATGGGGGAAATGGAACAGACCAGGTAAGGTGCGAAGCAGAGGTGACTTCACAGGTGGTCCCTAGGAAGGAGAGCTGGAGGGGAGTAGGGGGAATAAATAGAAATAATAAAAAAAAATCATTGATATGTTTCCACTGAATAATATTGGCCAAAAAAATGGATTATTGGGCTCATAAATAAAAACTGTATCCCACTCTCCAATGTATAAGTTTGCAAGATTCAGTGTGAAAGTGCTCATGGACCTCTGTAGCATTGTGATATTTCAGCCTGCATCTACCTGATGCTTTGATATGTGACATGGTGGATTTTTAAACTGCAGAACTGATTAAAGAAATGGCTTTGGACTGATTGGTGGAGTGCTGACCATCTTTTGTCTCTGGTAAATGTGTTTTGGTTGCTTGGACTACCTCTAGTAAGGTGCACCAACTTTGTTTTATACTTGAATGCCAAAACAAACTTCCTCTGGCTGAGCCACTATATGTGTGCTTTGGTTGGTTTAAGAATTGTTCTAAAGGGACTGGAAAATTAAATAGTGTGCTCCAAGAATGGCATCAGCAGCAGCTAATTCAGATGTTTTAAGTCTAATAGAAGAAGAAGGTGAATAAATTGCTCTTTCTTTGGCTCAAATACAAGAGTTGTTCAATGAAAGTGGTGTTAACAATGTTAATAATACTAAAGATACGTATACTTTAGAAGATTGCCAAACTGGAAGGTAGAAATACACTGAGTGTATGAGAATCAAGAAAGACAGCATAAAGTGACCTTTGTGACACAGTATTTCCCACAAGTAAATAGCGTTGTGAGCATTGTGAATAAACACTGGAATGTTTTGAAAGGCAACAAGAGGTTTGATGAAATAAGTGGTTGTAGATCAAGAATTGCATTTAAAAGAGGTATAAACCTTAAAGACAAACTGATGCTTACGTTACTGCCAGTTAAAGAAAAAACAATACCTGGCTTCCAAGACCTCCATTTGGCAACCATAAATGTGGACACTGTGTTCACTGTGGGAACACAAAAAACATGACCACCTTTTGCTCACTTTTGCCCACCCCCAAACTGCAACAAGATTCACTGTCAAAGAATTTATTAACTGCAGCACAGCAGGGGTCGTATATGCACTCACCTGCCCTTGTGGAGTGTATTACATTGGGCAAACTAAAAGAATGCTTAAACAAAGAATTGCAGAACGTAAAGCAGCTATCCGAAATAATACTGAAAGTTATGCTATTGGTAGACATTTTCAAGAAGCAATGCATTGTTCTGTTGTAGCTTTGCAGTTTTTTGGCATTGAAAAAGTAACATTAGATGCTCGAGGTGGCAACTTGCAAAACAAACATCTCAGAAGAGAAACTTTTTGGATTATGACGTTGGACAGTAAAATGTCAAGGGCTTAATGACTCTGTACAACTTCATAATATCTGAGCACTTTATGCAATGAACTTACAGCTGTCTGAAAGTTCACAAGATGCATTTGAAATAGCAAGCCATATATTTATAAAATGTTTGTAGTGTGTATATGTATAATAGTTTTTTTGGTGTGTTTGTCCAATGATATAAAATCAAAAGTCTGCTATATTTATGAGAGCTATATATTTATTAGGTCTGTGTGACTGCAGAGTCATAAATGTTTTTAATAGCACATGCACATCTGTATAAGGTAGCTATCACTTTAAATGGAAATGGAGAGAGATTTAGGGTCACTGTCACTTGAAATGGAGGGAGATTTAACTGCACCTTCTTAGCTAATTCACATGTTCTGATGATGACATCAGTGTGAGATGTTGAATCGTTAACTAATGTGTGAGTTGATGCGTGGCTGAGCGTTTTTCAGGTCTGCGGACTAGTGAATTTGCTATTTGAACCACTTATGGACCTCTTTAGTGTTGTGATATTTCAGCCTGTATCTACCTGCTGCTTTGATATATGCCATGATGGATTTGGAATCTACAGAATTGATTAAAAAAATGGTTTTGAGCTGATTGGTGAAGTGCTGACCATCTTTTGCCTCCGGTAAATGTGTTTTGGTTGTTTGGACTACCTCTAATAAGGTGCACCAACTTTGTTTTATACTTGAATGCCAACATAGAAACATAGAAACATAGAATTTGACGGCAGATAAGGACCGCTTGGCCCACCCAGTCTGCCCATTTCCCTACCTACTGGATATGCTGCAGATCCTAGTTAACCAGCAGCCTACTTCTTCCTACCCCCACCCCCTAGAATTGCCTTATGACTGTCCCATGCATGCTTGAATTCCACCACTGATTTTGACTCACAACCTCCGGCTGCCCATGAATCCACAACCTCTCTCTGTGAAAAATACCTTAAATTACCTCTGAGCCGCCTCTATCTTCAAATTGTGCCTCTTGTTCTTGCACACCTCTTTTTGAAAAATGCTACCCTCTTGGACTTTGTTGATTCCCTTGAGGTACTTGAACGTTTCTATCATGTCCCCCCTCTCCCTCCTTTCCTCGAGGCTATACATATTAAGCTCTTTTCGTCTCTCTTCATATGTCTTCCGGTGCAGACCCTGCACCATTTTAGTTGCCCTCCTCTGGACAGCTTCCATCCTGTCTATGTCTTTGCAGAGATTGGGTCTCCAGAACTGCACACAGTACTCCAGATGGGGTCTCACCAGCTGTCTGTACAGAGGGATAATAACTTCCTGTTTTCTACTGGTGATGCCTCTCCCTATGCATCCCAGTATCCCCCCAGCGCTCCTTGCTGCCCTCTCACATTGCTTGCCCACCTTTAGGTCATCTGATATGACTACCCCCAGGTCCCTTTCCATTTTTGTTGTTGTTAGTATCTCACCCCCCATTGTGTACTCTTCCCCTGGGTTTTGTTTCCCAGGTGCATTACCTGTACTTCTTAGCATTGAATCTAAGCTGCCATACATTTGACCATTCCTCTAACCTTGCCAAGTCCCTCTCATCCTTTCCACCCACCCTGTGCATCAACTCTGTTGCAGATCTTTGTGTCATCTGCAAAGAGACATACTTTCCTTCCAGTCCTTCTGCACGTCGCTTATAAAGACATTAAGAGGACCGTCCTAATACTGAACCTCATGGTACCCCACTAGTAACTTCCTTCTCTGAGTGGACTCATTTACTATTACTCTCTGTGTCCTATTCTCCAGCCAATTCTTTACCCAGACTGTCATCTTGGGACACACCCCAGGCTGGCTAACTTGTATATTAATCTTTGTGTGGGACTGTGTCAAATGCCCTGCTAAAGTCTAGGTAGGCCATGTCCACAGCCCCTCCCTGATCTACTACTTTGGTCACCCAGTCAAAGAAATCTATCAGATTCGTCTGGCATGACCTTCCCGCTGTGAATCCATGCTGCCTAGGGTCCTGTGCCCCTCTGGACTCTAGATACTCAACAATTCTTTCCTTCAGAAGTGATTCCATCATTTTCCCTATCACTGAGGTTAAACTAACAGGTCTGTAGTTTCCTGCTTCTGCCTTGCTCCCACTTTTGTGAAGGGGAATCACATCTGCCCTCCTCCAGTCCTCGGTACCACCCCATCCTCCCATGATTTGTTAAAAAGGGTAGTCATTGGTGCCACTAGTTCTACCCTTAGTTCTTTTAGAATTCTGGGATGAATCCCATCAGGCCCCATTGCTTTGTCCACCTTCAGTTTTAAGAGTTCTTTCAGAACCCTTTCTTCTGTAAATGGGCTGGTATCAACTTCTGTATCCAGAGTGTTTCTACTGTTTGTTTTATGCACCTCCCCCTCTTCATTTGTAAATACTGAGCAAAAATATTTGTTTAGTATCTCTGCCTTTTCACAGTCTCCCTCTGCCCACCCTCCTCCCCTTTATTAAGCCTCACTATCCCTCCCTTGGTCTTCCTTCGCTTCCTGATGTACCTATAAAAGGTTTTATCCCCCTTCTTAACTGAGTTGGCTATCTTTTCCTCGGTTTGGGCCTTTGCTGTTCTGACTGCCTTCCCAGCCTCCTTTTGCTTTAACTGATACAGTTCTCTGTCCTGCTCCTTCTGGTATTCCTTGTACTTCCTGAATGCTTTCTTTTTCTCTTGAACCTTCACTGCCACTTCTTTTGAGAACCATAGTGGTTTCTTACATCGTTTTGTTTTGTTTATTTGCTTCACACAAAGGCTCGGAGGAACGAAGAGCATGAGATGGACAGTGAGGATCCTGAAGATCTTGCAGATAGCCAGGTCCCCTTTACAATGCTTTACAATGCAGGAACCAAACATTTTTGAATCAGAAAATTCATTGACTTACCCTTGCTCACCTCCTCTCGAGTTAGAGATCTGGGCGTTGTTCACATTGATGGCTTGACACTTGACACTCAGGTGTCGGTCAACATCCAAAGTGCCTTTTGCCATCTGAGAAACATTGTCCAGATCTGTGCACTGATACTGCCTGATTTTCTGACCATCCTAGTACATGCCTTTGTCACACCAAGGCTACACTACACTACTGCAATGTCTTATACCTGGGGCTTTCTGGAAGCAACCTCTGCCATCTGCAGCTGGTGCAGAACACTGCCGCCAGGGTTTTAATGGGTGTGCCTAGATGCGAAGATATACACTGGTCCTCCATGGGCTGCACTGGCTGCTGTTGACATGGAAGATTGCCTTTAAGGTCAGTTTGCTGATCTATAAAGCCCTACATGGTCGGGGACCTGGCTATCTGCAAGATCTCCAGGATCCTCACTGTCCATCTCATGCTCTTCGTTCCTCCAAGGGTGGCCTCCTGACAGTTCCCAGGCCAAGGCTGCAGCTGTCAGGTGACCGGGCTCTTTTGGTGGCCTTACTTGTCTTGTGAAATTTGTTACCATTTCATCGTAAAGTGGTCTCCTTAGTGGAAACATTTAAGAAGGGGCTTAAGACATTCCTGTTTGAGCAGGCATATGGTTTTATATAATTCAGATGCTCAGTGTAAATAGTTGTTGTAAATAATATGTTTATTTGATGACTGTTGGGGGGTGGGGGATTGGAGATATGCTTTAGAAACAGGTTGTTAATGTTTTATAAATACTTTCTTTGTGTGTGATATTGTGTGTATTACTGTCCAGTGCTCTGGGCCCCCAGGAAGGGGTACTATATAAATAAAGTTTTGCTTGCTTGCATGCATATATACATATATACATACATACATGCATACATACATACATATATACAAGTGTTGGCAGATAACAACCAATATGGCCCACCCAGTCTGCCCTAGGATATTCTTACCTATTGAGTAATCCCCTGACCCCCGGGCTAGAAATATAGAAACATATAAGTTGACGGCAGATAAGGACCACAAGGTCCATCCAGTCTGCCCATTTTTTCAATCTTATGAATGTGTTATAGGTCTGTACTCTGTCAATGGCCTATCTATCCATACTCATCTGTATTGCTCCCTTATGTCTATCCCATGCCTGTCTGAAGCTCTGCACTGTATTCATATCCACCACTTCCTGAGGTAAGCCATTCCATGCATCCACTACCCTTTCTGTGAAAAAGAACTTCCTCACAATACCCCTTAATCGGCATCCCTCTAATCTCAGGCTGTGTCCTCTTGTCCTGCTATTTTCTTATACTGAAACATGTTAGACTCTTTCACCTTGTTAATGCCTTTAAGATGTTTGAATGTTTCAATCATATCACCTCTCTCCCACCTTTGCTCTAGGGTATACATATTGAACTCCATTAATCTGTCCTCATATGTTTTCTGATGCTGCCCCTGCACCATTTTGGTTGCCATTAACTGGACTGCCTCGATTTTGTTAATGTCTTTGTGTTGGTGCAGCCTCCAGTACTGCACATAGTACTCCAGATGGAGCCTAACCATTGTCTTGTAAAGAGGGATTATTACCTCCCTCTTACGACATGCGATACTCCTACTAATACACCTCAACATCCCTCTAGCCTTACCTACTGCTTTAGTGGTCTGCTTGGATGATTTAAGGTCATGTGTGATAATGATACCCAAGTCTCTTTCTTCCCTTGTGATTGCCAGCAACTCCCCTCCCAACCTATAGGTGGCTTCAGAGTTTCTCTGTCCTATGTGCATGATCTTGCACTTCTTTGCATTAAACCCCAGTTGCCACTCTTCCTATCATTTTGTCAGTTTATCCAGATCTCTTCTTATTCTACCCACCCCATCTGCATCATCTACTCTGTTGCAGATCTTGGTGTCATCTGCAAACAGACAAACCATACCCTCCAGTCCATCTGCAATGTCACTGATGAAGAAATTGAAGAGGACTGGCCACAGACTGATACTTGAGGTATACCACTTGTGACTTGCATCTCTTCTGACTGTATACCATTTTACCACCACTCTCTGTTTTCTGCCTGCCAACCAGTTTGCTACCCAGTTGATTAATGTCTGATCAACTTCTGACCCACCCCGAGCCTGCCCAGCTCATTAATCAATCGTCTATGTGGAACAGTATCGAAAGCTTTGCTGAAGTCAAGGTAGGCGACATCAACTGCACCCCCTTGGTCCACCACTCCGGTTACCCAGTCAAAGAAATCTATGAGATTAGTTTGCCAGGACCTTCCTGTTGTAAACCCATACTGTCTTGGATCCTGTGCTCCTATGGATTCTAGTTTATGCACTATCCTTCCTTAAGGAGTGCCTCCATAATTTTGCCCACTACTGAGGTAAGACTGATTGGTCTGTAGTTCCCTGCCTGCTCCCTGCTGTCATTCTTGTGGAGCGGGATCACATGAGCCCTTCTCCAGTCTTCTGGGACCTCTCTTGTGCTCAGAGACTCACTAAACAGTTCTGATAATAGCTGTGCTAGTTCCACCCTTAGCTCCTTTCGTACCCTGAGATATATGCCATCAGGTCCCATTGTCTTGTCCACCCTGAGCTTAGCGAGCTCTTGTAAGACACTTTATTTTGTGAAGGGACTAGTGCACACCTCCCTCCCCCCTGTGTCCATGGTGCTGAGCTGTGGGCCCTGCCCTACCTTTCCTCAGTAAATACTGAGCAGAAGTATCTATTTAGAATAGACGCTTTTCCTTGGTCCTCCTCCACACACTCCCCCTTATCACCTTTGATTTTAGCAATACCCCATCTGGACTTTCTCCTTTCACTAATGCATCTACAGAAAGTCTTGTCCCCATCTTTTACTGTTTGCGCTAGTATTATCTCAGTTTGTGCCTTTGCCTGCCTTACTGCCTTCCCTTAGAGAAGTTTGTTATGCCTCCCTATCTTCATCCCACTGCATTCCCTTATATTTCCTGAAGGCCAGCCTTTTAGCTCTGACCTTTTCTGCTACTGTTTTTGAGAACCAAAGTGGTTTCCTCCTTCCTTTTTTGTAACTTTATTTTTTTATTTTATCATATACCTTGAAAATATATATATATAATCTTTATAGTGAACAGACCACAAGTAGATTAAGCACCATTGGGAATACAAGTTGATCCCCTACAATTCAGAATATAATAGTTTTGCATCCACTATATTTTGTTACATCATTTTAGGGTACCTTCTTCATATTAACAATTAAAAGTCCCAATTATACTGTGAGAATGAGCCCATGAACAACATGGCTAGCGTACCATTGTAGGGTTGTCCTTCAGTGTCCAGCCTTGGAAAAGAATCAGATCCCCATAAGGGACTTAGGGTGCCATGTTAATACCTAAAGGAAAAAGACAAGTTCTAAAAATTAAACATTTTGCAGCAGCATCAAAGAATTAACCACAGGTAACATTTTAAACATCAACCAAGAGCTTCTTCTCTAAAGGATCAGCTAAGTAGTTAGAAAAAGACTCACCCATGCCCTCTTTACTTTAATCTAATAATGCAACAATTCAAGAAAGTACAACAGAGGTTGTATACTAGGCCTCTTCTACTTGTTTAAATGAGCCACAAGATATTTTAAATTAACCCAGCTTTGAATTCAGCTTTTAAACGTATATCTCAGGCAAAATAAAAACATGAGAAAATTAGTCAACATTCAGAGTCATTTCGCTAAGTAGCTGATCAATTTAGCATCATAAAATAAGTATAAAGAGTCATTTAGTGTAGAGAGTCACTTAGCTGGAAAGTCTGCAGACATAATTAAAGCATCTTATCACAGAAGCCTCTCGTTCAAGTGTCCCCATCGTTATCGTCGCTATCGCCAGCTTCTTTACGGCGTCCGGAGGTTGTAGCCATGCGGGTAGCCCATTTCGCAGCATCAACAGTGTCTGCAAAAAGAAAGACCTTCCCTTGGTGTGTGCTTCAGAGCCTCGCCGGGAAAATCATGGAGTGCACAATCCCAGTGTTCCTTAGAGTTTTTCTCACCCCATCAAAATGCTTTCGTCTTTGGCGTGTAGAATAGCTGATGTCTGGAAAGAAGTAAACGTGATGATCCTCTTGCATTATAGGGGCTGCTCTCTGAGCATATCGATGTATGCGATCATGGGCACCAACACCGGATGTAATGATTATCAGGGTCCGGGTATGCTCCATGTTCTGTGAGCAGCCCCTCAGATATATTCTGTATGCTTTCTGGATATCCCAAGAGATATCATCCCCTTCAGGTAAACATTTTTCAGACAGCCATTCCTGGAAACACATAATAGGGTGGTCTCCCTCACTACCATCTGGGAGGCCTAAAATCCTCACATTCCCTGATCGAGCCTGGTTTTCTACGGCTTCTAAGCATGCGCAAAGATACTGGTTTTCCTTCACCATTAAGGCATTGGTGGTAGCATTGGACTCCGTTTGCCGACGAACATCATGTAGCTCTTTTCTGAGACCATCTATTGCTTTTTTCCACAACCAAAACTCTGCTATTAAAGTCATCCAACTTTTGATTTAGAGTGGAGACTGAAGCGATTAGGTTTTGAAGCTTGTGACCCAGTGAAGCGATGGTTTCCTGAGATACGGTTTCTGCTTCGGCCTGCTGTACAGCTTGAGATTGCGAGGCCCCACCAGACCCTTTGTTTTTATCCGCTCCACTCTGCAGTCTGTCCTTTTTTGAGTTGACCATTTTGCTAATTCAAGGATGCGCAATCCGATAAAAGCCTTCAAATTAATGTTACTGGATGGAATAATGTGGTTTTATAGCAATTTAGCAGAATAATCACAGGAGCACAAAAAACTGCTGCTTCTCTGCTCGAGCTCCACAGCAACCCCCCCCATTTCCTCCTTCTTTTGCTCTTGCTTTTCTCTCTAACACAATGGGATGTTGCCTCAAGTGTTGTATCCTTAATGCTTGCCCACTCTGCCTGTGCCCCCTTACCTATATTTTTTCTTGCCTGTGCTAGCTAAACTCTGTTGGCCATCTTATCAAAGTCAGCTCCTCTGAAGTCACATTTTTGTGCCTTGGAATGGAATGATTTAGTTCTAGTGGCCAAATTGAACCATACCATGTGATGGTCACTGGCCCCAAGTGACCTTCTCACTGGAGATCTGGGATCCTTTCCCCCTTAGTCAGTACAAGATCTAGGCTAGCCCTGTCTCTTGTGGGTTCTTGTACCACTTGCTTGAGGCCCTCCCCTGCAGGGAATCCACTATGTGTCTAGTTCTGGTGGATGTTCCTGCTGGTATTGATCAATCCGTATCTGGCATGTTGAAGTCTCCCATTATCAGAACTTCCCCTTTAGCTGTCATATTTTGTATATCTTCTAACAGTAATGTGCCTATGTCATCCCCCTGGTCCGGTGGCCAGTAGACACCCCCAGTTCGTATGGCTGTCCCATTTCCTGTTGCCAGGGAGACCCACAGTTCTTCTGGCTCCTTATGCGAATTCTGAATTACTGTAGCTTTGATATTTTCATTGACATAAAGGGACACCCCCCTTTGCACCTTGGTCTCTTCTGAACAGTATATAGCCAGGTACTGAAGTCTTCCAAGTGTGGTTACTGGTGAACCATGTCTTGCTAATGGCTACTATGTCCAATTTAGCCTCTGTCATTGTTGCCTGCAGGTCTGGGATCTTGTTTCCCATACTGCAGGCATTTGTGTACATGATTTTCCTTTGGCTAGATTTTGGTGTGTTAGTTGTTGGGTGAGGTCCAGTGTTTCCTCAGTGTGTTGTTCCTTACCTGGTGATGCAAATGAACTACAAACATGCTGAACTTCTGTTTGATCACTAGCTGAGGGTGGATGGGTGTTTTTCCCATTTGATCTATTAGGTGCTGCACCCCTCTCCCCATTTGCTAGTTTAAATATTCTGCAAAGACATCACACTTCTGCCCCAATGCATTGACTCTCTCCTTAGTCGGAAGTAGTCCATCAAATTTAAAGAACTTTCGTTCCCAAAACTGTTGCCAGTTACCTACAAATTTGGGTCCTTTTTCCTGGCACCAGCTCTTGAGCCACATGTTTAGCTCCCCTATCTCCCCTTCTCTGACCTTCCATCTATCTGCCCCCTACTGATAAAGAAGAACCACGGATGAAAGAACAAGAAGGTAAGAACAGAAACAATCAGTCAGCAACAAATGCAGTAGACCTGAAAGCTTATCCTAATGACAGATAAAACTGTAAAACCTGTAAAGCACCACCTGTAATAATTTCACTGAAGATATATTCAGAAAAAAACAATTTCAATCAGAGAAGATTACTGCACTAATTTATAAGCACAAAACAATAACAAACCTGTAGGCACACCCTGTAATAATGCAACAGAAAGTATACCCTGCAACAGCAATTTGAATCAAAGAACAATAAAGCAGGTGCCCCAACAATTGGAATCAATTAAGGTGCAGATGAGGCACAAGTAATAGCATCCCAGATAGTATAGCACTGGCTGATGTTACAGCAGCAAAACCACACATTGTCATGCTATGGCAACAGGCAACAACCACCAGAACCAGTGCAGCCCATGATGGAGCCCCACAGGCAGTAGAGCCTCACCAGCCTGCAGCGAGTGCTACCCTTGCAGGCAACAGGAACATCCCAGGGAGGGAGGACCAGCAGTGACAGTCGGCCAATGTTGTGCCATGGCATTGCTGGTACCTGTGGTGCTGCAGTGGTTCCAGATGAGGGATGGGTTGCTGGTCTCTTTGTGGGTGCTTACAGCATCATTCTATTGCAGCAATGTTAAAGTCTGCTACTGCACTACTGCAGTTTGTTGAGGGAGAGTTACACCTCATTCCACTGTGTGTAACATTTTTTCTGCAACTGCTGAAAAAAACTGGTTGTTAATAGCCTTTCATGGGATGTGCCTTACTTATCTCACACCTTTTTTTTCTCAGGGACTTCCGCAGCTGCACTTTTTTCCACAATCCATAGTGGGTTTGTTTTGCAGCTGCGGAGGGTTTTGTGAATAACACTGAGTGCAAATTCCCTTTTGTTTCTATAGTTACAAAAGTTTTGGAGTCTTAGGGAAGGTTTAGCACCTTCAGAAAGCTTTTTGAATTGTGCCCTGGAATTCCACAGCTGCGGGACTTTTTGAGGAATTCCCTCAGCTGCAGGATTTTCTTTAAGAATATCACACAACTGCATTTCCGCAGTGCTGCAAGCCTTTTTCCTCGCAGCTGCAGGATTGTTACTGTGCTTTGAGAATCCTGCCCCTAGTCTTCCACCTCCACTAGTGCAATTACCGCAGTATTAAGTGTCTATGGACTACAGCTGGGTGACTGATGTCTATTCCCTTATATACTGATCTAATTTCTTGGTGAGGCACCACAACAGCTTTGGTGTACCTTCCTTTTCTCGATAATGTAAACTGGTGCAATTGTATAGTAACAAGAGTAGGACACAGTGAATAAGTTTGCCTCAGTGGAGTGGACAGGAGGGGGACAGGCAAATAACATCAGTAGAGCAACTAGATGATACCTAGAACATGGAGTGCTTTTTTAAGATCAGCAAACAGATCTTACTATAAAAGAAATCAACCAATGAACTAAAGTCAGTGAAACCCATGCAGTGTAACTCCTTGCTGCTGTAACTGTCCCCTCACCCTCCAGCAGGCACACTGACTGTGATGCCTTTGTTGCTGGTCTTAAAATAGTTTGGACTTTGGGGAGGACCAATTTTGGACCACCTGACTGGACCAGACAAATCCCTCCTAACCCAAATCTCCAGCCCAGCCCACCACACAGCCCCTATAAAATACTGTATATAGAGAAAAGATATGTTTGTTTGTGAATGGAGTCAACATTTTCAGTAGTATGCACTCTATCTTTCTGAAGGGTAAATTATTGAAAGATTTTATTGCCTGGTTTATTTACGTGTCCTTTTGAGTTTGTTGTAATTAAGCAAGTTAAAGTATTTTGTGTGTTGGTGAGTGTCCTTTTTTATCAGATGAGCATTGTAATTCTCATAAAGAACTGCATTGTTTCAATAAAATTGATATCTTGTGCCTACAACACAGTATATCAAAATTAAATTAAAGAGCAACTCTCCGCTATAATAAAAAGCTTAAGAACACTAGATTTACACCGGTTAAGTTTTAACTTTGTTTTCTAATTCTTTTTTTGCAATGTTTCACTGAGTCTTTCAAAATATATCTGACTCTCCCCAGCTAACCACACAGCTCCTGTTTGTGACATCATAGCCTGTTGTCATGGGGACCACTATGATGTCATACATAAATACACTGTGATTTTAACAGAGGAGAAACATATGTTTTCTATACAAACTTTTTAGATGGACTACCAAGATATGCTTTAAGTCTTGGAAGGGAGCATTGAAAATAAAAAAAGGTGTTTTCTAGTAAACTGTAACAGCTAAAGCATCTTATTTATGAAAGCACATGCTGACATGCAGAGGTGCTCTTTAAAATACAAATAATTCCACTGTTCACTTAGTGTATGTCTGACAACTACATATAATTCCTAAAACTATATCATTTTCATCAGTATTTAAGTATGACCAGAAAAGTGGGGCAGGTTGGGGAGGGATAACACTTAAGCAGTTTGGGGAGGGAGTTTATAGTCACACATTGCAACACAATGACAAGTTGAAATAAATTTGACTTAAAATATAAGGTAATATGTAAAGAATTGGATGTATTAATAATTATCCTAGTCTTGCGTATATACTATTATTTCCTATTTCTTTAGTCTTCTCATCCATCTCAATATATTTAGCAAATAAAAATGAACACAATTACACAAACTGCTTAATTTTTAGATTTACTTGTCTGTTTACCTAATATACCAAGTCATTACATCTAATATTAATAACACCCTGTGGATACAACTGTTCTTTAAGATCCTCTTGACTACTAGGTACTTAGCCAAAATGTGGATATTCTAGTATGCAGAAATTCTACATACATCAATAAATAAATAAATGGATAAATAAATAACTAAAGTAAATTAAATTATGTATTCAGATTAATGGCCCACTCCTCAAAGCCCGTTGCAGATTTGGTGGGCTGCCCTGTTTCCCTCTGCACATAGTAAACATTCCATGGCACATGTTAACTCTTGCTGAATCTTGAGCTGCTTAGTAATACACTGCCATTTGTTCAGAATTAACTATCTCTGAATGCCCATTGCTACACTTTTGTACCCTGCAATTATTTGTACCTCACTAATTCTTTTTTCCTGTGTGTGCCTTGTTGCTTACTGTACTCTGTAAATAAATGTACCTTGCTTTTTTCTCCTCTGTCCCTCTCCCCCAGGACGCACCTGGAATCGAGCAGTACTCTGCTCAGTGTGCCCACCTGGTAAAACTTTTCAATCAATAAATCAATAAATAAATAAATAACTCCCCACCCTACCAGATACAAAGACCCTCCACCAACAGAGCTTTGAGGGCAACAATGTCAGGATGCAGGCAAGTATATGGGACTGTGCTTCATGACTCGGGCTGGCATGGATATTGCACAAGTGGCTGTTGCTGTAATGGCTCTTCAGCCCCATGCCATGATCACTGGCAGCTGTTGGGGCACCAATCAGCTTCTTCCCAACACATACAGACACATGCACATGCACACGCGTATCCTTTCCTCAGCTATGACATGGAGGCCTGAGAAAGGCAATATGCCACAAAGTTCCCATTTAAAAAAATGTATGTAGTCTCAACAGGGGATATTACAGTCTTAGCCAGACTGCCATGTCCCATAATACCCAGCTTATGTTAGGTTCAGTAAGGGATATACTAGAGGGGAAAACCCAGACAGCCCATATGAAGCACAGTTTCTGGACCAGTTTTACCACTGCAAGGAACCCCATGCCCATGGATGGTGGGAAGGTAGGTGAATGCCATCAATGAACAAGTTGTGTGGAGCAGTTAAAGTATGGCTTGTTATCAGTATCTCAAGTGTATGTTAGTCCATGTTTTGCTTTGTTTTTTTTAATAAAGAGAAACATGGAGAGTTCTATCACCATAAAGGTACATCTCATTGTTTTAAAACATTTGTAACCTATGGTTAGTCACGTCAACACTAGGGTTCTAACTTACTGTCAAAATGTCATGCAGCTCTCCAAAGAGAGAGTTCCATAATTAAAGACACATATAGTATCAAGACTGCTGCATATTAAAAAGTAAGTGAGTATCTGTGAATCATAATAAATTTAAAAAAGTCAGCATGATATGTGATCTCTCAAGAAAGCCAATAAAAAATGAAATTGGCAGAAATTCAGCATGCATACAAGTAGAGAGACTATTAAATCTGGTAAGTGATGCGTAAAGTTCATATCTTGACATGTTTCCTCTGAAAAACAATTACAAGGATGACACATTTTTCATACAAGTGTTAGCAACTCAAAAAGTACAACCAGGATGCAATATCTTAATATAATGTATGTGACTGTGTAGGTACATATAGATATTGAGTCCACTATCTTTGACAATACATGTATGACCCCATGTTCCCAATAATGCTCCTCATTCCCAACCATATATGGGGAACATACTTCTTAGGAATCATCTATATGATTTGCTTTTATTATGGTCTTTTTCTGCAGTTATGTGTATTTCTGTGGTTTCTGAAGTGCGTACAACAATTCACGTTCAGTATTTAAGAGGATAACATTGTGAAATAATAGTTTGGTAGGCTTAAAGCAAGTGTGGAGTGAAAAACAACCCTATTTCAAACTTTGAATTTTGCTAGAATGTTTTGAAAATGGCAATTTACTTCCAGTGGAATATACAAACAAATGAAGTTCATTTATAGAGCAGCATTTTTTCACATTTCCATTAAGCAAATAAGTTACATTTTAAAATTGCTGAGGTATAACAATATTGTTTTGAGAATGATGTCAGTATTCTATCAAAATATATGCATTTTTATGAACTGGGACAGGTCTTTAACTACCCATTTGATTTATGTTGCTGAAATTACCATTTCCAGAATAGTTTTATTAGGTCAGGGTGACACTGCCTAACACATTCTTGTAAAATTACATTTGTTGAAACAATTCTGCCACCAAATCAAAGTTTTTAAACAGATAATTGCCATTTCATGTGCAAATATTGTTTTTGCATGATTATTTTCCCACTAAAATGTGATTCTTGCACAAACAGTGGTTTCGCATGATTTTCACATGGTTTCATTATTTGCAAAAAAAAAGACCAGATCCAATGATTTTCATGGAAATAACATATTGTTTAAATGGGGTTTCATTCAGTTTGTTGCCTATGGAAGTACAATTCCACCTAGCCCTAGTTCACGTATATTTTGCCAATGTATTTATTTATCTGAGGTTTATTTCCTTTAGGAGGAGCATGCTGGTCTGAAATATAATAACCAGCACGTCCTTTTTCCCATTGGGAAACCATGGTGTAATTCACCATTATAAAGGAGCATTTATAATGGTGAACATGTGCCCGGTTTCCCTCGCACTGCGCAGGTGCCCTCACCTCTGACACTCTTCCTCCCAGCCACTGTCCACCTCATCTTTCCCCCTCTGGACCACTACTCTTAACTCCAGTAAGTGCTGGCATGCAGAAATGACTCAAAATGAGGGAAACACCCTCAAAATGAAATAAAAAAAAATAAAATATAAAGCAAGCGACTGAAAAACGTAGAGCACGCGCTGACAGCTAAGCAGACTGCCGTGGTCGCACAACATCTTTTTATTTTATATAGTTGCTGTGGGGAAAAAGGACATCCCAGCAATTATATTAAATAGAGAATGGATCTGGGTGTGTGTAAACTCGGATTTACATACACCCTCAGGGTTAGATGCTATGCATAAACCCCTCGGGTGTGTGTAAATTCTTGTTACACACCCAGACCCATTCTCTATATAATAGCTTAGGTAAGGGTAATATAGTAGGTAACAACTTTGCATCAATAATATTAATATGATGGGACACTGAATAACATTACCTGTAACTCATGCAATAATGTCTGTAGTAATCTCTGTTCCAGATTTGAGAACACCATAAACCAGGGGGCATGGACCAGCAATGGACAGTTGGTAAGAAAGGAAAAATGAAAGGATAACGGAGTGAGAAAATATGAAAAAAGGTGGCATATGACAAAAGAAATAAGAGACTTATGCCACTTCCACTTTAAGCAGGAAAGCATGGTGACAAAGGGCCTCTCATGCAATCTGCAAAGGGTGCAAACAAAAGACACAGATATGTGCTTAAAACTGAACTGACCTAAAATGTCATGATGATTTGCATGTATCCCATGATGCTTTGCATTATGGGGGTATGTGTGATTTTGTATGTCTTTGAAACTTGGCTTTATTGTCAATGACCTTTGGGGTAACCCTTGGCTCAGTATGTTTTTTGCTGTGGTTTTATGCCTTTTAGCTTGTTTTTTTCCTCACCATGACCCAAACCCCATGAGACCAACTTAGGGCCAGTTCATTTCATCTGGGGTGTGTTACAGATGAGGCACACTGATGAGTCCAGGGTAGGACAAAACATGTGTCTGTGTCTTCTGTTTGCACCATTTGCAGATTAGGTGAGAGGCCCTTTTGCACTATGCGTTCCTGCTTAAAGCAGAAAAGGCCAAACATTTCATGGTGATTTTCGTATACATAAATCAATCAATCAAAATCTTTATTTATCCAGGCGGGCATCATTGAGCAAGGCTCATTTGCAAGATGGACCTGGTCATGAGAAAAATCATTGTACAGTGACACTGTACACATAATGCAATATTATACAGATAGAAGAAAATATACAATATATACAGCACAATAGCAAGGTAGAACATAATTGATTTTATACAAAAGTGAAAGATCAGTATATGTACAACTAAACATGAATGTATGGAGCTTACAACAGATAGGGTTATCAGCTGAAACAGCTGGCCTTCTTGCTTAAAAAGGGCAAGAAAGGTAGTTTTGAGGAGAACCAGATTAGGGAGATGCTGAAGGAGAAGGAATTGTTTCTGTCAACCTTCAGGGAATGGGGTGGAACTTGACCATAGATAAGGACAGACAGCTGTGGGATACCAGTTTAGGAAGATAATGATGGGGGGGGGGGGTTGATAACAGCATACATCATGGGAAGGGGTGGAACTTGGATCCAGGCTGAAGACAGATAGGGAAGAGTGAGAGAAGCCAACAATTTGATAGGGAGAAAGAGGCAGGTGCAGAGGCAGAGTGGGAGGCCGGATGGACAGGGGGCAACAGTAGAACAGGTGATCTAGCGATGTGGGAAACATTTGCAGGATTCTTTCATGCAGCAGTCATAGAGTGACTTGAAAATATTAAGACTAACAGGGCAGCTCAGCTTCAAGTTTTTTTGCTATCCATTCCACAAGGTAGGCAACAAGAAACTTATGGCAGCTCAGCTGAAGTGAGATTTAACCTTCAGAACTTGGAGGGTGATTAGGGAATAGTTTCTGAGAGCATAGGTGCCTATCAGACTCCTGGGAATACAATCAGAGACATAATGGGGGAGCTTGTTGGTTACAGCTCTGAAGAGCCAAAGAGCGGCATTTCTATTTCTCTTATAATGAAGGGAAGTCCATCCCACTGATGAGTACAAGGAGCAATGGTGTGTGGAAAGAGGAAGATCGGTTATGAACCTGATTGCTCTGTGGTAAAGGGTGTCCAGCTTAGCCAGGGCAGAGGCAGAACAGTGGCTATAGAGAAGGTCTGCGTAATCTATTAATGAAAGGAAGGTGGCTTGAGCCAACTGCAGCTTGGCCTCCTTAGTAAGAAGGTGGTTAATTCTGTAGACTAGTCCTAATCTTTAATCTCAGTTTCTTCTGTAGTTCTTCGAGATGTTCAGAGTAGGAGAGTTTGTGATCAAGCCATACACCTAAATATTTGAATTTTGGCACATACTCTATTTTTTCTCCAAGTACTGCGGTGATCTGAGGGATAACCCACATGCATATGGGATTTGCCGGATAAGAGGAAGTGGGAAAAGAGCATTGCTTTTGTTTTTTCACATTAAACAGAAGCTTTTTGCTTATGAGCTGGAATTATAATAGGTTAAATCTGGCTTGGAGGTCTTCACAGGCTGATTCCGGCATAGGGCGACTCACTTATAGTACTGTGTCATCAGTGAACAAGTGGATATTGACTTTATTGATGGTGTCATTGTTGTTGTTAATATAAATGTCAAACAAGAGAGGAACAAGGACTCCTTTTAACAAATCATGGGAGGAAGGTCTGGTACCTGAGGACTGGAGGAGGGTGGATGTGATTCCCCTTCGCAAAAGTGGGAGCAAGGCAGATGCAGGAAACTACAGCCCTGTTAGTTTGATCTCAGTGGTAGGGAAAATGATAGAATCACTTCTAAAAGAAAGAACTGAGAGTATCTAGAGACTAGCAGGGCACAGGACCCAAGGCAGCAAGGATTCACAAAGGGAAGGTCTTGTCAGACGAATCTAATAGATTTCTTTGACTGGGTGACAAAATTAGTAGACCAGGGAGGGGCTGTGGATGTGGCCTACCAAGACTTTAGCAAGGCATTTGGCACAGTCCCACACAAAAGATTAATAAACAAGTTAGCCAGTCTGGGAGTGGTCCCCAAGGAGGTGGTCTGGGTAAACAATTGGCCTGACAACAGGTTGCAGATGATAATAGTAAATAGAGTTCACTCTGAAGAAAGGATGTTACTAGTGGGGTATGACAGAGTTCAATACTAGGGCCAGTCCTCTTCAATGTCTTTATAAGTGACATTGTGGACGGACTGGAAGGAAAAGTATGGCTCTTTGCAGATGACACAAAGATCTGCAACAGGGTTGCTACACAAGGTGGGTGGAAAGGATGAGAAGGGACTTGCAAGGTTGGAGGAATGATCAAAAGTATGGCAGCTTATATTCAATGCAAAGAAGTGCAAAGGAATACACCTGGGAAACAAAAACCAAGGGGAAGAGTACACAATGGGGGGGTGTAGTAACAACAACAAAAATGGAAAGGAACCTGGGGGTAGTTATATCAGATGACCTAAAGGTAGGCAAGGAATGTGAAAAGGCAGTAAGGAGGGCTGGAGGTATACTGGGATACATAGGGAGAGGCATCACCAGTAGAAAATAGGAAGTTGTCATCCTTCTGTACAGACAGTTGGTGAGACCCCATCTGGAGTACTGCATGCAGTTTTGGAGACCCCATTTCCGCAAGGATATAGACAGGATGGAGGCAGTCCAGAGGAGGGCAACTAAAATGATGCAGGGCCTGCACCAGAAGTCATATGAAGAAAGACTAAAGGAGCTTAATATGTATACTTTCAAGGAAAGGAGGAGTAGGTGTGACATGATAAAAACTTTCAAGTACCTCAAGGGAATCAATGGTCCAAGAGGGTAGCATCTTTCAGAAAAAGAGATGTGTAAGAACAAGAGGGCCAATGGGGGGGGGAGATGGTTCAGGGGCAATGTGAGGAAGTAATTTTTCACAGAGAGCTCATGGCTCAGAGGCAATGTGAGGAAGTATTTTTTTATGCAGAGGGTGGCGGATGCATGGAACGGCCTTCCTGAGGAGGTCATGAGGTCAAAAACAGTGGGGAAATTCAAGAATGCATTGGACAGACATAAGGCAATTATAGTGGGGAGTAGGAGGAAGTAGGCTGTTGGTTAACTACGATCTGCAGCTTATCCAATAGGTAGGAAAATGGGCAGACTGGGTGGGCCAAGTGGTCCTTATCTGCCATCAAAGTCTATATTTCTATGTTTCTATTGGCATGGGTGGTTCTGCAGTTTTGTGCTACGCTGCCCCCCCCACTTTCCTGGTCCCAGAGAGCTATCTCTGGTGCTAGTGGTCCCCCCTCCAATCGCTGGGCTGACATAAAGATTATATTTTCCTGGTGTCCATTGGTCCCTCCCTCACCTGATCACCCATCCAACAAACATACACCATTTCCCTGGTGTACAGTGTATCCCCATCCTGATCCTGTATATGTAAGATCAATCATTCCCTGATGTCTAGCAGACCCCCTCCCAATCCCTGATCCCCTGTATCCCACAATAGAGCCATTCCCTGGTGTCTAGTGGAACCCCAGCCCCCTCCACACAGGCAGATAGTGTCCCACTACTCCACTGTCCCATCCTGACTCCGAGCTGGTGACCAGCACAGCCCTCCACTCTCCACAACAGTCAGCTGCCAACTGAGCTGTCAATGAGTATGTACTGTGTGAATTTATAAGTAATTATTTATTAATAATTGTGAATTTATACCTTATTATTCCATTTTAGATCGCCCTTTTTCATCCGTCATTTTGCAGATTCCTAGTTGTCTCTTTTTTTAAGATTTGAAACAATTAATAGTGGGCATTATTAAGTATAGCTGCTGCTAGATTTTGTTCATCAATGTTCTCATTTCTATTTGAACATATAGGTGTCTTAATTGAATATTTAGAGTAATAAGAGCCAGTGAGGGTAGATTGTATACAATGTAAAAAGGTAGTTAAGATAGAGGATACGGATCTAGATGAGCCATTATAACCCCTCCCAAAAAAAGTATTTTCTACCCTGCAAGTGTGCCCTGTTCAATGGTTAAAGCACTTGAAGGGGTATTCAGAAAAAGCAAACTTAAGATACACCTTACCATTTCGTAATGCAAGACAACTATCGTGGACGATAATAACTAACAGCAGTAAGAAACACCATCTACAGAATCAACTAAAGGAAACTGGGTGGCTGTGAGTAGCTGAAGCCTACTCATGAGGCTAAAACAATTTCCATTTTAGCAGTGTGTCACAATGGGGTGTGGTTTACAATTGGTAATTACACACCCCTCACATCATACACAGCATGAGGCAAGGCTACATTATGTTCACACGAGGGATGGTGTTTACTTTGATGGTAACTCACCCCTTCAGTAATTTAGTTCTATTATAACATAGAAACAAAGATGTATCTCCTGTGTGGTAATGTTGCTGCTGGTGGTACTGGTCATATCCATTTTATTCCTTTCTTCCAACATTGTCTTGCTCTCATCTGCACAAGAACTGTCAATGTCTGATTTTTCTTTCTCCCTCACCACTCCTGTTGATATCTGTTGCTGCCACCTCTGATTTTTTCTTTCCTGTTTGCTCATTTGTGTTTATGTAAGCTGCCAGGTGCATGGAGTATGGGAAAGGAGTCACTGCTAAGCTGAGCAGTCAAAGAATGGATGGCGGATGGGACAGCATGGAGCATGAAGGTTGTTGCAGGCATCTGAGTGGTATCAGATGGTTCTTCTGGTCCATTTCCAACCATATCTCCTCTTCTCCTTTTGTCTCCTATTTTCTTTTGTTCCTTTTCTCTCTTATCCACCTTACACAGTCCTGATATCCATTTGTGTTTGAGGCAGGGAAAAAAACAGAATGACCACAGCTCCCATGTTCATTCACTTGTTGCAGTGGTAATTGAAGGGTACTCATGATTCCTGTAGCTACTTTATGGTATTCACAAGTGTTCTGGCCAATAGTAATGCAAGATTCCAATGGTTTAAGGCTCTGAGTTGCAAATCTGGAGACCTGGGTTTGAATCCCACAGCCCCCACTTGCATACTGTGTGACCTTGAGCAAGTCACTTAATTTCCCTGTGCTCCCAGGTCGCACCTGTAAACAAGCTTCCAGCTTAGTGTGTTATTCCTGGTAAAAAACAACTTAAAAAAAAGATTCCCCTGAACAGTTTTATATCACCATATTAAAACCCTTTTTTAGTTTCAGTTTGCTAAACAAAGTTTTCAAAACAGGCACTGTAGGTCAAATGTGCAACAAATGGAAAAAAAAAACAAGCTATTTGCAAGAGCACCGTATAAGTAACCACAAACTAACATCCCTACAAGGCTTCTCTGGCTGGAGTCTTCATCATAAGGGTCATGTTATGTAACAAAGGACATGTTTTATAGCACCATTAGAAATCATGCATCCTCTATGCATAATTAATTCATTAAACATGAACTGATTAGTATACAAGGGTGTCACAAAAGCCTCCCCTCCAACCTACCCTATCTTTGTTACCTAACACTCCCTCCTGAGGAAGGCTTCAGCCAGAGTTGTAATGTAGGGGTGTTAGTTTGCAGTTGCATGGCATTTTAAATAGCCAAATAAATTGTGTTGAGCAGTCCTTGGTGTGTGCACCTGTGTTTCTGTTTGACCAAGCTTATTATTTCGTACTGGCAGCACCTTTGGAAGTAGTGTAGTGTGCTTCTTTACAGATACGTCTGCAGCACTGTTACAAATGCTTTGTTTTTATTTGGCATACCTTTGGCCAACAAAGTCCATGTTGAAAACTTGGTTGGCAAGCCGAAACTAAATCGAACTACCAATGAAACTAAAAGGCACCAAAGTAGTAATTTGAAAAGTACCTATGCTTTTTATGAATTCATGTTTTTTTCTTTTGTAGTTTTGGTAGTCATGGGGGGTGAGGACTGGAAGCCTTAGTGCTGAAAGTATTGGCCTGAATTTTAATAGAAAATAAATAAACAACTTAAAACAAATTCAATAAAAACATTAAAATTTAGAAAATTCAACCAAATATCCAGTACTCTCCAAGTGGCTGGGGTTCAGCATACAGTTGGAATATTCTGGGAGTATTCAAATAAGAATAGTTGCACTAGCACTGATTTCCATTATTGCATAATTAAAACCATGCTGTCTAGTACTGCGAGTGTAAAAAGGTTACTTTACCAACAGTCTGCATTTGTTTCCCTTTACACACACAAGTGATCACCTGTAGCACAGAGATAGCCTGTCTTCTGCCTACACACCAGATAACTGTCTGAGAAAGAAGTGAGCTAAGCTTGGCCCTCAAAAACAAACAACTGTGTTGCTGGCAGCTTGCATCATGCTCACCCTTCACCAGATCACCAGTAGTTTACATTTGTCTGCCTTTATACACACCCTAGGAATCACAGAAAAGTGACACAGAAGCCTTGGACAGTTCATCCATTCTGTCCTAAGATTCCCCACTTGAAGGCATTCTGGTCTCCACCCTTTCTCCCCATCACTCCTAGAAATCATGTACAGCACAAAGTTAGCCTGTCTCTACAACACACAACAGAGTACTACTGCTCAAGATGGAAGTGAGCTCCCCGCAAACACATACTAAATTACCAGCAGTTTCCATCTTGCACTCCACCCCACCCCACCCTTAGATCTAAACAAGTCATTCATATAGTTGGCTGTAATATGTCAAATTCATTTTAATATTTAGAAAATATACAGATGTGTTGTTACTAAAAAGCAAACTTATTGTAAAATTAATGCTTTTTGATTCCAAATGCTACAGTAGGTACAGCTTCTAAACAGAAAGTTAAATAATATATAAAATAATTACCTTTTACAATCCCTAAGGTGTTTTAAACAAGGTGCCTTAAACAGGTTGTAAAAGGACTGTAGAGTGAATAAAAAGGTGTATTATTTATTTATTTGAATTTTGATGACCGGGTAGGCCCAATGAGATAGACAATCCCTTTTTCAGGGGCGACCCAGGGAAGTACAATTGCAGTAAGAAAGAAAACAAGCATATGACAGAAAGCCTGTTACAGAGGATAATCTACTGAGAAATGTTTTCAAACAATTGGCAATAAAGTCAGAGAAGAAGTAACAGAGAGTAAGCAACATAAAAGAGACTGCTGATGATCAATCCGTAAGTGCTATGGTCACAACAATAAAGTACTGGCGTTACAATGCAGCTTGCAAAAACAGTCAATAAGTGCATTTCATTGCAGACAACACAAGGAATAAGGGGTTACATTGTGAATAAGGAATCAAACAGGGACATGACAACGGCATGTGGTATGCACCATGCTAAGGTAAAGGTGGAGGAGCAGAAATAGTGCAGGAAATAGAGTTAAGGAGGGAGGTATGAGAAGGGCAGTGGAAAAATGAAAGAGGTAATAGGGCAGGAAATACAGGTGAGGAGGGAGGTATGAGAAGGGCAGCAGAAAGATGAGAGAGGTCAGAGATAGAGGTGGTAGAGTAGGGGTAAAGAATTAGGTGGGGGGACGACAGGTTAAAAACAGTAGCAGTTTGGCAGAGAAAAGAAGAGTTCTTTAAAGCATTTTTTGAATTGGAGGAGGGATGTGCAGGAGAATAGTTCATGTGGGGTGTTGTTCCATTTTTGGGGCGCAAGAAAGGAGGAGGAGTTCCTGCCAACAGTTAACCTGGTTTTGGGGAGGCTTAGTAATGGGAGGGTAAGAGGAGCGAAGGGTCCTGGGGTAGGTTTCAGAGTGAGCAGCTTTGTAAGGATAGGAGGGGAAGGAAGGTGAATGAGCTTGAAAGTGGTACAAAGTAGAGGAAAGTTCATCTTAGCCTCAAAGGATGGCCAACCCAAGACTTTGAGGATGTCACAGTGGTACATGCAGGCAGGTGCCATGGTGGAGAAGCATGTGATTTTGTGATACGTTTGCTTTCAATTTGGACAGTAAAGATGACTTAGCTGAGTGAAGTAGCAGGACTCCATAGAAGAGACCCATGAGTAAAGTTACAGACACAGTTATTCTCTGGAATTAAGGGGTTGGATAAGGAGCAATTCAATACAGTAGGCCCAGTTTGTGGTTAGTGGACTTGATTGTTCTATGAGTTTTAGCTTCAAGGGATAGATTTCCATCTATAGTTATTCCTAGATATTTGAGTGAGTCCACTCCTTCGTGGACCATGCCCGTAGAGGTGTTGATTACAAGAGGTTGTGAGGTGAACAAGTCATAGGATATGTGTTGGAACATCATTGTTTTTATTTTTTTAGTATGGAGGATAGAGATGCAGCGAAATAAAATTTGGGCAATTTTGCCATGTGTAATATTTCGCTAAATTTCTCAATTTTGCTTGAAATTTTGCCCGTTGCCACCGGCCACAACATAAATTGAACTCCCCCACACACAAGTTGCCCTGCACCCCCATTTGTTTTATTTTTAAAAAGTTCACCCACTTCTTCCATTTCTGGTGTCTAGTGGTCCCTCGGCCATCACTGGCAAACATTAATAAAAGCACTCCTCAAAGTTACCTGCTGCCTCCATTTTGTTTTTTTAAATATAGCTTTCACCACTGGTGTCTAGTGGGACCCCATCTCCCACCCCATCATTATATAGTAGCACCACCCACCTCCACCTCCGAGCCGCGCCATCGCGCAGCTGCCCTTCCACTGCTTCTCCATGGCAGCAGTTCGACTCAGTTGATTGAGTGCTTGAATGAATGAATGAGCAAGTACCATGCTTATTCATTCATTCAAGCACTCAGTGGCACTCAGTCGGGCAGCTGGCCATGGAGGTGAGTGGAGAGCTGTGCCGGTGGCCCGATCAGGGTACTTGTGGGGGCTGGATGGGTGCTGCTATATGCTAATGGGGTGTGGGGTCCCACTAGACACCAGGGAGTGAAGGGAATATATGTTTTTTTTTAAACCAAACAACGGAGGCGGCAGGGTAATTTTTGGGGGATGGAGTGCTTATTAATGTTTCTGGCCAGTGATGGGGGGGGGAGCACTAGACACCAGGAAGAAGTCTGAACACAGTTTCGCCATGGGAGGTGAAATTACTCTTGTAGGTGGCCAAATGTCACCACAGGTGATGAAATTTCACCCCCGGGTGTGAAATTTCACCCAAGACCGAAATTTCTCCAGCTTGGGGGTGAAATTTAGCTCACAACCATGGGCAAAATTTTGCATTTTGCCAAGCAAAATATTTCAAATAATGCAATAATTACGTGAAATATTTTGCTCGGTGAAATATTCCAATTTCGCACAACACTAATTGAAGACCAACGGATTTTGTCTGAACTAGGCTTCGAGTAGCCAGAAATCCTTTTCAAGGTTAGACTTGATGGTGGGGATACATTTGTCTGACCTGTAAAGGACAGCATCGTCCACGTAGAGTTGTACCATTGCACCACCACAGTTACTGGGTAGCTCATTTATGGATATAGAAAATAACATGAAACCCAGGATTAACCCCTGGGGGACCCTGTCCGTGATGCGATTTTATGACAGCCCATTTAATGCATTGAAGTCAGTTTGATAGGTAATTAGAAAACCAAGAAAAGGAAGTTGGGTCAGAACCAAGTTTGCTAAGTTTTGATAGAAGTAGCTGGTGATTTACAAGGTCAAAAGCTTTTGTGAGGTTGACAAAGATGGCCCCAGTCATGCGCTTCTGATCCATAGCTTGATAGATATCCGTGGTTACACTTATGAGAGCAGATTCCATCCCATGAAGTTTCCGAAAACCATGTTGTGATATAGTAAGGGCATTAGTTGATTCTAGAAAGGTGTATAACTGATTAAAGAGTATTCTTTCTTGAATTTTAACTAGGGGGCACAGTATAGATGTTGGTCTATAGTTCTTGGTGAGGTTTGCTGGGCCACTTTTGTGGATAGGAGCATGGATAAAGCATATGGTGTTTTTTTCCCTAGTATTTGCTGGCTGGCAGTGGTGAGAGCTGTTGCAACAGCATGGAGGATGGCTAGACAGACAATCCACCCACCTGAGCCAGTTTGCAACTAGAGACATTGGGCAGGATTTTGAAATGGCTTCGATTGCTTCAAGCCCTGGGTGCGACAGCGATAAGGTACATGGGGCTTGCGGTGCTCTAATGGGATTTTCCATCCCATTTTGCAATTGCCACAAGTTAGACCAGCTTTTTCTGGTCTAACTTGTGGCTATTCTGGGGGCCTTTTTTACTGAGTTTGTGCCAGATATTTGGTGGCAGCTGCTGTAACGCATGAAAACTGTTGCAACATTGTCCAAGATTGTAAAATTGGTAGCAGTTGCGGTGAGGCACACGGCCAGAACCTTACTGTCCTGTAGCATGGCTTGGTGTAAGCCCTGTGCCATGCTTTGAAAATCTTTTGTCTTTACTTTTACCAGGAGAGGCACACTAAGATGAAAGCGTGTTTACAGGTTTGACCTGGGAGCACAAGGAAGTTAAATGTCTTGTTCAGGGTCACACAGTATGCAAGTGGGGCTGTGGGATTCAAACCCAGGTCTTTAGGTTTACAGCTCAGAGCCTTAAACCTCTGCACCATACTGCCTCCAAATATGGCCTATGACTCACCACCTAAGACCCCCTTTTCACTGGGGGGGACTGTTTGATACTATTAGCTGGCTTTGTGTGGGGGAACTAAGGCTGTGGCTCACCTGACACTCCTTTCTTATGGCTGGGGGATAATGACTCTGAGGTTATGGGTCATGCTGGCTCTGCATGAAGGGAGGGACTGATACTACGGTTCACCCAAGATCCCCCTTTCTCACTGTACCTGGGAGTTAGATTGGGTTCAGTTGCTCATGGGATATCATCTGTCAGTCTCCAAGTCATTACAGTTTATCTGGGAATGTTATGAATTATTAATTACTCAATTTTAAAAATTCAATTCACTGTGAATTAAACAAACAAACAAAAAAGTTAACAGTGTCAGCTTGCTCCTGGCATGTTGTAATAATTCTATTTAAAATAAAATGGCTTCTTTTGGGACTCCAAATAGATAAATAATATATTAGTTAAGTAAACATTATCATTCTGACATACAAATAAGTTTGAAATTTTAACAGTCTTGTAGGGAACCAGAAGCTGTGTCGTGTTCCTTTATCAGAAATTTAATAGTCTTTACATAAGGTTGTTTGACTACCTAATATGTAAAGATATAGAGATTAATTAAATACAAAATCACACATGCCAACACAATGCAAAGCATCATGGGCTGCATATGCAAATCACCACAGAATATTATGCTTGTTCAACTTTAAGCAGAATTGCATGGTATCGAATGGCCTTTCACACAGTTTGCAAAGGGTGCTAACAGATGACACAGACACGTGTTTCATCCTATCAGGACTCATCAGTATGCCTCTTCTGTTTGACACCCCGGTGGAATTGAACCAGCTACCCTAAGACGGTCTGTCTTGGTTATGTTGTGGTGAACCCCATTAAAACAAAAAACTATTTAAAAGACAAAGAACCTCTGAGCGCCAACACTGAGGCAATAGTTACCCACAATGGGCATTTGGCTGGGAAGCCAAGTTTCAAGAAAATACAAACTCACACATGCCCACACAATGCAAAGCATCATGGGCTGCATATGCAAATCACCACAGAATATTATGCTGGTTAATTTTAGTGTTCTTCAAAAAGCACAAATGCCATCACCATTCCATCAGACAACAATGTGGTTCTAAAGTGACTTTAATGTACAGTACTAACTCTTATTCCCTTTCAACACACCTACTGAATATTATGCCTGCTGTGTTTTATGTTCATGATACTGGAGGATCTATGCCTCTCAGAACTACCTGCACTTTGCAGGTAAAGTATAAATTAAAAGTATATCAGTGAGGTGCTCTAATTAATTATTACGCTTTATAATTTTATGGCTTATTTGTTTGATGATACACTGAATATATATATATATGGTAATAGCTTGTTCTTAAATGTTTTTTCACTTTGTTTCCACAATTAACATAGTAGTAAAACCTATGGAGATTAGCAGATGCTGAAGCAAAACAATGTGTCTGTGGCTTTTTTATGACTTGAATAAGTTGCCCGACCTTTCATGCATTTGTTTCTGATTGCTCCTCTTGGGCCAGCTCCCAAATTAACCTTATCACAGAATAAGGAGTGATTATAGAATCCAAACATCTTCAAGCAATTACTAAATGCCAGTAAGTGAGCCAAGAGCTGATGAAGTAAATGTGTTTGTTTTAATTAGCATAGGAACAGGATAAGGAACTGGGGAGCAGGAGAGATATTAGAAACCAAGAGAGAGACACATAAAACATGCCAGGAGCAGTAGACACTGTCAACCTTTTTGGGGGTGCGGGCTAATACAGCTAGCAGCTACTAGGATTAACTCTGAGAACAAAGATTAAGATTGCCCATTGCCTCAAACAACAGGAACTTGCTGCTGTAGGGGCCACTGGAATGTTGATAGACACTGTGAATCCCTACTGTACATCTGGCCAGCCCCAGGCAGAGCAATCCCCCGTACCATACCAGAAAACAGACTTAAAATCAAATCAAAGTGAATACTGTAAATTATGAATCCTTGCCCAAGCCTCTTCCACAGTTAGTCTTATCTCTCACACTGCTGGCTCCTTACCTTGGCACCCTCCAAACACTGGAACATTGGTACCGCAGATCAATAACTCTGGTCTATGCAGGAAACCCCTGGCCCTGCTGAACCAGAACACTCTGAAATAAGAAGAAATACATCATAACATTAATTCCTAGGGCCCAATTCTAAAACAGACCTTAGAGCAACGCAAGTTAATTCCGTCTAGGGCTGCTGTGAACTCCAGGTTCAACAAGGACCCTGTGCCTAATTTTATAAAAGGGGAGGTCCCTGCACCAAAGACCCAGGAGTTGCCACAGCCACAGGTTTGTGCCAAACATTTGGTGCACCTGTGAGGATTGCTGCAGGGATCCACCCACCCCACCTGGCACAACACTAGAGGAGCTGCAAGGGTTGGGGGGCTGAATATGTAAGCCAGGAGAGGACAGGGCAGAAGGAGCATGGGTGCCCTAGGTGGAGTTTAGGAGACAGCAGGAATGACAGGGATGTGATGTGGCACCTGGCGGGGGTGCCATTTGCATAGCCATGCCGCCTCTTGGGTGGGACTACTTCATGGGGTGTTGACAGGCATGGACAGTGACATGGGCTCAGGAGAGCACAGTCCTGGCTCCTGCCCCATTGGTGCAAAAAATGACAACTCTATAAGTGGGAATCTGTAGCTGCGTGTTGAGGGTTGCCAGTGGTGGAGGGGAAAGTTCTTGAGGCACCCCAACCATCCCCTAGTACCCACCCTCACACGTTGTGGCAGGCTGCCTTCTGCTGACATGGTTGTTAGTTGTTACACCTATGGGGCAGGTGCCAGGGCTGTGCCCACCTGGAGCCATGTCACTGTCCATGCCTACCAACTCATCATGAAGCGGTCCCATCCAAGCAGCTGTGTGGCTATGCAACTAGCACCTCTGACGGGTGTCACATCACATCCCTGTCATTCCTGCTGTCTCCCTGCTGCCCCTTAGAGCACCCCCCTGCTCTTTCTTCCCCTAGTCCCCTACTTTCAGGTCCTTCCCAATGGCCACAGATTCTGGCATTGATGCAAGTCCCTTAGACCACCTCCTGGCTGGTCTAACTTGAGGCCCCTATTGTGTCCACAGTGGACTTCTAAAATAGCACAAAAGGGGATGTTACAGCCCACCCATGGTGTAAGCCCTCTTGAACCCTGGCACAAGGGTGTTTCAGTTGCAAGGATGCCACAGGGCAGTTTGGACTCAAGGCATCCCAATTGTGATGCAGCCCGGGTTCAAAAATTAAGATTGCTGCACAGTCTGACACAAAGTGCCACTTGCATCATACCCTTGTGACACAGGCACATTGCATCAGGCCCTTTGTGTATGGTGGCACCAGGTCAATACTGCGTGGTCAAAAATAACATAGACAAAAACAGCGCCGCATGGTTACTACAATGTGGTGCAGACTGAAACTGCGCTACATTAAATAAACTCTGAAACTGCGCACATTGTTATGCCTTCGTGGTTTTTGACCATACGTATGTGCTGTAGCTCTTTTGTACAGACACAGTGTATGGCAAATGCCTCCAAATCATCAATGTCCCACCTTTTGAATACTGCAGCTTACCCTGAGTTTTAGTCATAGAAACAGAGAAACATAGACAATATCAGCAGGAAAAGATCATTGGTCCATACATTCTGCCATGTTACAGTATTCCCTCTTTTTTCCCCCCAAGACCTGTTGTCTAGAGAGGGTTTTTAACCCCTTCTCCCCTTCCCCCAGCTTTACCACTGCCTCCCTAAGTTACTGTTAAGTCTTTAACTGTCCCAGCCACACTACAACCATTAATGGTTCTTGCACCCCCCCCCCCACATCTCTACCATCTATCGGGCAGTTCTATGGCTCAACAACTCATGACCTCTTTGTTTTTAACTCACTATTCTTGCTGAATAGTTCTTCACAATTTAGCCTGTTCATTCTCTGTCGTAACATCCCTCGCCCTTTTGGCCTCCAGTGAGTAAATGTTCAGTGTCCTTAGTTGATTCTCATAGCATTTGCCCTATTGGACCTAAATCCTTTTTATTACCCTATGCTGCACCATCTCCAGCCTGTCTTTTCCTTCCTTATGTGGGGACCTGAGAACTGGGCACAGTATTCCAGACTGGATTTCACTGGCTATCTATAGAGAGGTGGGATTTCCTCTTTCCTCCTGCTATCGAAACTCTTCCCAGTACACCTCGACATCCAGGTTGCCTTGCTGTATTTTATTTATTTATTTATTTAGCTTTTGTTTACCGGGTAAGTACACTAGACAGGTAATATGCCTATTTTCAGGAACGACCCAGGAGAGCACAACATGTAGAATGCATACAAGGCAACTTAGGAGGAACAGCATATTACAGGAAATAATAACAAGTGTGGAAAAGAAGATGCACAATCAACAATTACACAATGTATAAAAGGTACATAGATTGACATTAGGGGTGGCAGAATTCAACTAGATTCATTTCACTAAGGGGGCTTAGGACAGTCACACACCATTGATTGTTTTAGATGAGACCACAGGGAGGTGCGAAAGATCCCATGGGAGGGGGCCGATGCCTTATTACATTAGCTAGTTTGTCTAGGGAATCACATATGCTGACTCCCAGATCCTTTTCCTTAGAAGTGGTGCCCAACTACCTTTCCCATCCAATATTCCATCTTTGGGTCTTTTATTTATTTATTGTAAAATCGGAATTACAATCTTTGAGCTAAAAGCTCATTTACAAAGGATCCTCGGCAAACAGAAAGTGGGGGAACATCAAGTACATGGACAGTGGAGAAAAACAGAAGCAGCTAGTAGGCATTGTCAGTTACACATCATTAAAAAGGCTACACAGTATTACAAATAGAAGGATGGGAAGAAACAGAATACATTGCAAAAGCCATCTCTTAATTATATAATACAGAGGAAATTAGTTTCATAACAGAATAGGTAAATAAAGTGCAGATTCCAACTATGTACAAAGTATGAGAATTCCCAGAATGCAGCTATAGAGCTTAGAATGTGACCACCAAGTGCAACCATTAAGGGAGAGTAGGCTACAGGTTAGATGGGTGAGGGGGAGAGCACAACAGTGGATGATAGCTTAAGAGTCAGGGAGGCTAAGTGAGTGTGGAGGTGGGGGGGGGGTATGGAGGGTCAGGAGGGCTAAGTGGGTGAGGGGATGGGGGGGAATTGAAGACCAAGGAGTGGGTAGGTGGGGATTAGTGGGAGATTCTTATGAGCCACGGGTCACTGCAGCCAAGCCATATTGTGACAGGGGGCACTGGGAGAGCTAGAAATGGCTGGGGTGTTCTTTACAGCAACATTGTACTGGAGGGGAGATGGCCTTCTGAATTTCAGATTTGACCTGACCAAGGCAAGTAAGGCTAGTAGTGACCTGGGGGAGCTCATTTAGCCAGGTGGGGGCCCTTACTGCAAAGGCTTACCTCCCCAGGGCAGTTCTTCTGAAAGGTACTGCTAGGGCGTGTCTTGTAACACTTCCCGTGGAGTGCTCAGCCGGGACTGAACATAATAAGGCTTGTGGGGGGTGCAAGACCTAGAAGGGTCTTCTTCCCTAGAAGGCAAGAGTGGAGCTTGATTCGGTCCATGAGAGGAAGCCATCCTGTCCCAATATAAAGGTTGCACGCGTGCATAATGCGATCTGTGCCTAAAACAAAGCGGCATGCTTTGTTGAGGGTAGTATGGACCCTGTGCAGGCTGGTTTCAGAGGCTGCACCATATACCACATTACCATAGTCCAGGATGGGTAGAACTGTCTCTCTTACTGCCTAGACCCTATCCTCAGGTGTGAGGCAGAGCCTATATAGGGCCCCTAACTTCCTGTTGGGCAGCAGTGGTAATATTTCATATATGTTCATTGAAGGAGAGGGAGTAGTCAATTGTAATCCCTAGGTACTGGAAAGAGGGCACCTGCTCAAGGGTGGAGTGAGAGTTGCACAAAATTGAGAAGGGAGTGGTATACCTACTCTTTTGGCTTCTGGCAAAGAGCATTGACTTGTTTTTTTTTTCGCTGTTGAGCACTAGCAGGCTATCCTTGAGCCAATCCTGTAAAAGGTTTAAGTTGTACTGCATGTTCTTAGAGAGCAGATCTTGGCAAGAGCCCCAAGAGAACACCACCATGTCGTTTGCATAGAGCAGTACCTCGGAGGAGGGGCACGCTTCTGGAAGGTTGTTCACAAAGATGCTGAACATGAGTAGGCCCAGGATGGACACCTGCGGGACCCCCACTATGACTTCACTGGTCTCAGAGATGGGTCCGTTGATTTTTACCTGCTGGGAGTACCGAGAGAGGTAGCTGGAGAACAAACTGACCGTGTTAGGGGATAGTCCAAGGCAGCTTAGTCTATGCAGCAGCAGCTGATGATTCACAAGGTCGAAAGCCTTGGTTAGGTCTATGAAGATTGCTCCAACCAGTTGGCCCTGGTCAAGTGCCTCATTCATGTAATCTGTGAAGGAAATTAGGGCAGTATTAGTGCTATGCATCTTGTGGAAGCCATGCTGTTGGGGGTAGAGGAGTTTATATTTATGCAGGTGGTCAGTGAGTTGGTCAGCTATGATTCTCTCCAGTGCTTTGGAGAGTGGAGACAGAATTGAGATAGGCTGGTAGTTGGATGGTAGTGCCCAGTCACCTCCTTTGTGCACAGGAGTGACCAGAGCAGATTACCAGGTAGAGGGGAAAGCGGACAGGTGGAGAGACAGGTTAAACAGCTTGGTGATGGGAAAGACGACCTCTTGAAAGACAATGGAAATCAGTTTCATATCGATTCCATCACCCCCCCCATCTTTGTTTTTCCCAGGACACTTCCAAGGTATTTTCTTGTTTCATTTATGGTCATCTGTCTGAAGTAAAAGCTTCAGCTGGGCTTGGCAGTGGTAGAGGAGGGCAATTGGTTGGAGGCTGGCATTCCATCAGGGTGTGTGGCAGGCCTGGGAGGCAGGACTGTGCTGTAGTCAGAGAAAGCCTTATTAAATATATTGGCCATGCCAGCATCATCAAATATGATTTTGTCATTGTGGCGGAGCATGGTGGGAGGGGTCCTGTCATCAGACCCGAGGAGGTTTTTAATTGAGTCCCAGAATTTCTTCCCGTTACTCCAGCAGTGAGATTTCTGGTTCTTGTGGAATGATGCCTTGGCCTGTCATATTGTCCAGGTGCACCTATTTCTGGCTGCTTTTTAGTTTTGGATATCCATAGTTGTCCCTGTTGCCCTGGCCCAGTGCCAAAGGAGATCCCATTGCAGCATCATACCACGAAGCTCAGGGGTCACACAGTCCATACTACAACCTTTTATCATCTTCTTACGGTATGGGGCAAACTTGTCCGCAGCCACATTGAAATGAGTGAGGAAGAATTGGAGGGCAGTGTCAACAGAAGAGCATAAGTCAAGGAAGCTCCATTCGATGCCTGAAAGGTGATTCCTGAACTTGGTCATAGCACTATTTTTTTATAACTCTGTTCCTCACCAATTTTGGTTGGGGGGAGGGTTGGCCTGTTTTGTCGACCACTCACACTGGATAGGTGAATGGTCACTCAGAGTATGCGGGAGTACCTTGACATCAGTTAGCCTTTCTGGGTGACTTATTAGTACCCAGTCGATCAGAGTGCTTGTACCATTGTGGTGGTTTGTTCTGGTGCAGCTCTTGACAGCCTGTGTTAATAGAGTCCAGATACAAGATCTCTGTGCGTGGCACTGGAGCTTGCAAGCCAGTTGGAGTTAAAATCCCCTGGTACAATAGTCTCCTTGTGTTGGCTAGCCTGGGTGTAAAGATTAGTAAAGACTTCTATCCCAGCTTGCTGCCACCCTGATGGGATGTAGACTGCCATAGCAATCAAGCCTTTTTGCCCATTGCCTAGTAGGATTTTTATTGCTAGGCAGTTGCAGTCATTGTTGACAGTAGCCAGTTGAATTCTGTGGCACTGCAGGTGGTTTTGAGTGTACATTATGCAGCCACCATCTCTTTTTCCAGAGCGGTCCTGTCTATGAAGGTTGTATCCAGTGATGGAGACTACCGAGTCGGTTGTTCTTGAGGACAGCCAGGTCTCTGTCAGAGCAATGACGTCAGGCAGAGTAAGTGCCACCCAAGTCTCAAACTACATTAGCTTGGCTAGGAGGCTGCCAATGTTCAAGGCCACAATCCTTAATTGCCCCATAGGAATTGGGGTCTGAGTGTGGGTTGGAATGGGGCAAAGGTTAGGGTGAATGTTTCCAGAGATCAGCAGCAGCATTAGGTTGAGTTTCCTACATATTTTTGGGAAGGTAGTCTTTACATTCGACTTCCAGGAATCCTGGTAGTCATATTTAGTGTGTGGTGACCCAAATGCAGTGTTAAGTCCAGGAAAAAAACATATGGCTGGGGCAAAGATCTGGGTGACAGAAGGGGTCCAGGAGGGATGTTGCGTGGACTGGGCAGATAGGTGTGCTGTACAGCTGGTCTACCACTGAGCAGGATTTCCGCATTATATGATAGGAAAGTCCAGGTGGCAGGTGGAGGTAGATATGGTTGGCTGTCTTAGTTTCAGGGCAAGCATCAAGAGCAAGAGTAAGAGTATTTGAGTAGGTACACCTCCTGGTGTGAAGAGCTGACTCACTTTGGAGTTCATTTTCAGGTCTTGGTCCATATGTGCATCACCTTGCACTTTTCAGCATTTAATTTAAAGTACCAAATATTGGATCGCCTCTCCAATCTATGCAGTTCCCCCTGCAACTCCCTCATCACCTTCTTGATGTCCACCCTGTCATAGAGCTCTGTGTCTTCTGTGAAGAGACACATCTTGCCCTGTATTTCTTATCTTGTGTCGCTGATGAATATATTGAAAAGGACTGGACCCTGGACTGCCCCTTTGGCACCTCACTTGTGAACTCCCTCCTTCCAACTCAACTCAGTTTACCACCACCCTCTGCTGTCTCCTCCATTAAACTACCCACCCATCTAACTAGGTACTTCATTGCCTCTAGATCCTCCAACTTCTTCAGCTACCTTTTGTGTGGCACTGTGCTGAATCATTGCTGAAGCTAAAGTACAGTAAATTCACTGCTTGTTCCTTATCCACTGCCTTAGTTACCCAGTCAAAGAATACTATCAGGCTGGTATGAGAAGACCTCTCTGCCAAGAACCCATGCTGTTTACTATTGTGGAGCCCATTTCATTCCAGGTCATCTACAAGATCCTCTTTGGCTAGTGTCTCCATCAATTTACCCACACTGACGGTAAGACTGACAGGCCAGTAGTTACCTGGTTGCTCTTTTTCCCCACCCTTGTGGAGTAGGACTACGTCTGCTGCCCTTCAATTTTTCAGAACTACCCTGACTTTATTGAGCTATGAAATAGTGCTGGGAGGGAATCATCAAGTTCTGATGCCAATTATCTGACAACCCTTGAGTGCATCTCATCTGGCCCTGTTTCCACGTCAAAATAGCGACTCCTGAACAGCGAGGAGTCAAAATGGCACAGAATAATAAAGAGTGCCATTATCGGTGAACTTTCTGTTTGAAGCCCCCCATGCCCACCCTTGTGGGGGCTGTCCCCCCCACACACCCTTACTTAATAGCAAGTCTGGGGAGTGGACCTCGGGGAAGGAGAAATAGAAAGTTTGCCAATATATCATTCTCTATTATTCTGTGCAATTTTGACTCATCACCATTCGGAAGTTGCTATCTTCATGGGCTATCTCTGGCCCTGGAGTCTAATCTATTTTAGGGCTTCACATCTTTTTCTATCCTTTTCTCCTGGAAATACCACGTCCAATTTCCAGGAGTCCCAGTGCAGCAGCCTTTATGCCTTTAGTCAGTTGCATTATTGACTGTACTGTAACTCTACTTCTCTTATTAGAAAATATTGTCTCTGCTTTAAGTAATATACATTGTATTATCATCTGTATGACTGTCAGCTCCACTGCTGCATCTTTTATCTTGCTATCCATTGCAAATATGCTAATTACAGCACTACATACGTTATTGTCATTTTGATTGCTATATTTGTGATTTGATTCAGTGTTATAACATTGCTGCTGCCTCCCCAGGATAACTTTGTACATTATAATTGCAGTAATTAACATGGCCAAATATTTCCTAAAATGTCTGTGATATCGCTAAAGAAATTCCATGCCTACCTGCAGAATCACTGTAGGGTTCCCAGACAGAATCTCTTTAGAAATATTACAAGATATCACAAAACATCTTATTGTGTCTGTTGCTGCAACAGTATATAAGAAGTCAGTCTCAAACATTTTCTATTGTAGATAAAGACCACTAGTTCAACTAGTATAGCGCAGTGGTCTAAGGCTCTGAGCTGCATCTGGTGACATCCAGCAAACCAGACCTGGGTTAGAATCCCACAGTTCCCACTTGTATACTGTGTGACCCTGAGCAAGTCATTTAACCTCCTTGTGCTCCCAGGTTGCTCCTGTAAAAAAGTTTTCAGCTTAGTGTGCAATACCTGGTTAAACAACTAAATAAAAAAACTGCAATGTTCTCTCGTTATACTGAACTCCTCTATACAGAAGCCTCAGTTTCTACAAATACCTCTCATGGCTCCTGACAATAATCAGCTGTTTTGGTATTGTTAATGCTAGGATGAGCCTCCTGGATTCTGTAGGCTCGATTCTCAAATTGGGCTTGGATTGGTGCAAGCTGCGGGAAACAGCAGCTTGCAATAAAGCCTGGGTATACCAGGGACCCTGCGCCCGATTCTCTATGGGACAGGGTCCTGGCAGCTAAGTCAGGTGGCTTGCAGCAAACATGGCTGTGCACCGAGCAGATGGCACACCAGGAGACTCTGCCACAAACTGTGGGGCAGCTGTTTGCTGGTCTAGACTCTGGTGTAGAGATGCAGTGAATTTAAATTCCACCGATCAAGTGTCTGCAAAGTGGGCACTTTGCGTTCACTCCGCTACGCGAAGTGGCCAATGCAAAAGGCTCACTTCACCTTCTAATTATTACTTTGTGCAGTCATTCCACCTTAACGTGAAGTAAGAAGAAGTGACAACAATATTGGCAGCTCTTCGCACACAGTCACCAAAATCGATGTGCATTCCCATAATGCTCATGTCTTGTGTCCAGAAAATTCCCCAGTCCCGATGAAGTGAAATGAAAGTGTAACAAGAAATGCAAAGTCTCCCAGAATTAATGGCACAATCTGTCATGTGCGCAGCGATCACACACAGTCACCAGAATTAATCTGCATCCCCAAACTGCTACTGTCTTGAGTCCAGAAAATTCCCTAGTGCTGACAAAGTGAAATGAGAGGGTAACAAAAAATGCCAAGTCTCCCAGAATTAATGGTATACTACACACGCACAGACAGATTTAGATTGCACTGCACACTCAAGAGATGCAGACACAAAGGCACAACAACACCTAACCAGTGCTCACAAGTCACAAATCCAAATCTGGAAAATAATACCTTTTGCTGGCTGGGGGGGGGGGGGAGTGCATGGCAGTAACAGTCCACTACCAGTAAAGATACCACAAAGCAGTATAGAAAATTCATGCAGGTGCGGTGGATAGCAGGTTCACACTGCTGCAATTACTCTGTGGCACAATAAAAGGTATCTGATTTAATGGCATGCATCGCACACACACACTCACACACACACTACAAGTAATGCGTAGCAAATTGAAAATCTTTAGTAATATAACCAAATGTTTTAAACAAACTGAAATTAAACACTGCTGCACCACAACAATCAGCAAAAAAATATCAAGAAGCACTGAAAATATTACTGTGTATACATTAACACAGTTATACAAGAAAAATATAACCAAGACAGAAAGACTGCCTTTTTCTACCAATTAATCTACCTACACCACAGATACGCCCCTTCCCCAAAGCACACTTCACAGCACCCAGACTGACTGTTCTAAATTAACATTCAAAATCGACACACAAACAATAAACACTCAATGATATAAGCACAGGAGGGTTTCCTGTAATCGATATACTAAATTGTGAGCAACAAAATTGCTTAAAAATACTTTTTTAACAGCTTTTAGAGGATTTGAATTGCAGAGCTCTGAGAGGAAACTGTCTCCATCTTCCACTACACAGAACTGAGGCTGTGCAGAACAATCTATAGCCCATGTGACCTGCAATCCCATAAAGCACTGCAAAATTCACCTTTGGAGCTCAAAAACAAGGCAAAGTGCAGTGAAGTACATTGATTTCATGTACTTCACCTTAAAACGGGTGGAGAAGTGGTTTGGGGAAGGCGTAATAACGCAAAGTCATTGTTTCCAATGGACTTCGCATTCCCCATTATAACACAAAGTACTCCTCTTTGCATTGCAGAGTTCTTCACGGATTCTGCCTTACTCCGCGAATTACTTTGTGGTGCAAATTTCAGCCACTTCGTCCACCACTGCTCTGGTGGTCTAGTGGTCCCCCACTCCGATCTCCGATGGTGCCACTGTTAGTTTTACAAAATTTTACACATTCCCCTCTCCTTGATCCCCAGATGTTGCCGGTTTTAAGAATACATGCCTCCCTCTAAAACCCCAAAGGTCCCAGCACTAATATCATTAATCAGGGCCAGGGACCATCACAGCACACCTCCGCGGCTGGCTGCCGACTGAACTGTCAAGCGAGCCTACTGTAATGTGTATGCACATACACATTACAGTAGACTCACTGACATTTCAATTAGAGACCAGCTGTGGAGGTGTGAGGTGGGCTGTGCTGGTCGCCGGCCCTGATTAATGATATTAATGCTGGCACCTTTGTGGTCAGGGAGCAGGACATGTGTACTCATTATCATTGATAATGGCAACATCGGGTTTGTGGAGGGAGGTGTGTATTCTTAATATCGGCAACATCTGGGGATCGGAGAGTGCGGCATGTATAATACTTTGTAAAACTAACTATGGCATCATCGGGGGATTGGGGAGGGGGACATGTGACATACTGTGTAATACTAACATTGGCATCATCAGGGGATTGGGGAGGCATGTGAAATACTGTGTAATACCAACGGTGGCATCATCAGGAGATTGGGGAGGGGGCATGTGAAATACCTTTTATTATTACTGGTGGCAACATCAGGGATCAAGGGCCACAGCACATTGCCGCAACCGGGCAACTCACCCTGAGGAGAATATTCTAAGTACCCTTAGACCAGCCCTGGCTGGTCTAAAGGTACTTAGAATTTTGTCCTCTGGGTGAGTTTACAGAATCCCATTTTCAAGGATGTGGCAGCTTGCATCTTCCACATTCCCACATAGCACCATGTCACAGCCCTTGTTTGGACACACCAGTGGTGCAAGCCCCTTTTGAGGCAGACAGCCTGCAGTTGACACAGGCTGCCTTTGAGAATAGCTCAGGATGCAGTTTTTGACACAAGGTGCCACTTGCGTTATTTATATTTGGTGCAAGCACCCTGTGTCAAACTCCAGGCTTTTGAAAACCGAGCCCTGTAACTTTCCATTCAGTGACCCTTTATTTATCTTGTCAGATCCTCCCTTAGACACATACACACACAGTGTATATACTGCAAGAAGAAAGTGTAAGCCTACACAAATAACACTATAGTCCTGTTAATGATAATGCATATGGGGCACAAAAACCCTGGCACAATATATCAGTTGGGGGGTGAGGATATAGCATGCGCCAAGCAGGAAAGAGATCTTGGGGTTGTCATCTCTGATGACCTCAAGGTAGGGAAACAGTGTGACAAGGCAGCAGGTAAAGCAAAAAGGATGCTGGGATGTATAGGCAGGGGCATTACCAGCAGGAAAAGGGAAGTCATAATTCCGCTATACAAGACACTAGTGAGGCCCCACCTGGAGTACAGTGTACAGTTCTGGAGACCATACCTAAGTAAGGACATAGACTGGGTAGAGAAGGTTCAGAGGAGGGCAACAAAGATGGTGCATGCATTACATCACAAGTCTTATGAAGACAGGTTGAAGGAACTGAATATGTACTCCCTGGAGGAGAGGAGGGAGAGAGGGGATATGATAGAGACATACAAGTATCTTACAGGAGGAACAGGGTGCAGGAAAACACTATTTTTAAGCGAAAAGATGTTCCAGGACTAGAGGGCATGGGATGAAGTTGAGGGAGGACGATTCAGAGGAAACATGAGAAAGAATTTCTTCACAGAACGGTGGTGGACAAGTGGAACACCCTGCCAGAGGAAGTGGTGGGGGCTGAAACAATCACGGGATTTAAGAATGCATGGGATAGACATAAAGGAATTCTGGAGGTCAGGGGTAAGGTGCAACAGAGTTCTAGGAAAACAAACTGAACTTACAAGCTCAAATGGGCAGACTGGGTGGGCCATAGGCCCTTATCTGCCGACACTGTCTATGTATCTATGTATCTATGTTTGTTTTACTTATATCCTGCTTCATGCTCAATTGTGGTTGTGGAGAGAGGGGAAGAGAGTACACCATGATCATTTGCACTGATTCTGGGACATGTCAATAGCTAAAAATGCACATGAGGTAATGTTGGTATCCAATAAGAACATTAGAGTTTATTATTTTACCAGGGGTATATGCAGGGTAGGCACTGGACATCTGCATTTGTTTTTAGAAAATGGGCACTGCAAAAGCTGAAGTCTGATTGGTTGAAACAGCCTCACACCTATGTTGTTATTTTTTAACAACACCCACTGAATAACGAGTTCCACTTTGGGGTGCCCCATTACTTAAGGTATTCTGGGGCCACCCTATTTTAAAACTTGACTGCTGCCATTGTTTCCCGCTCGGTAAGTGAGCCCAAAAGTAGCGGCCTACCTGATCTACCTTTTTTGTCTCTGGTTATCCCATTAAACCAAAATAAAAATGTCAATGAAATCACCACACTTTTCCAGAATTGCAGCCATGCTCCAAATGTGAGGGACAGACACAGTGTTACCCACAGCACTGGCACGACGCATGAGAACAGCGGTACTTTCTTTGGTTTCCATACCGCTGATGGACGCCCATCTGCAATACGGAAACCTAGGAAAGTACTGCTCCTCTCACTAACCACCCCACCTTCACTCCTGCGTGACAAAAAGCTTACCTGGTCAGCGTGCCACTCTCCTTCCTCCATCCTGTCACCTGCTATCCTCAAGTCCTAATTTTAAAATGTAACAAAGAAGTAACACAATGCTGGTAATCGGTGGCATGGGAAAACAGACTGTTATCCATTTCTCATATCCTGCAGTCTGTCACAGAAGCAGTCAAAACTGCACTGGTCCCAGTACCTTAACTACCGTGCATGTAGTAAGACCAAAGTATAAAAAAAAACCAAAAAACAGCACTGCAGTGTAGACTTAGGAACTATTTTATAACAAAATAAATGAAACAAATTGAGAATCTAACACTAAAATATAAAAATTACTTTTTTACAAACTTATATATTAGTTGTCCATTTTCTGAGTGTAATAATACCCTCCAAAGTGTTCATTATGGGATTATAGCGGACCTTCCAGGGGCTATAAGGCCCTCCACCTGCGGCATAGGGCCTCATTACACCCCTGGTGGTCCCCGATAACGTCCACCCTGTTGGGTATTATTACTTACATAACAACCCAGACTGCTGCTGTGCAAATGTTCAATGCTGTTTTTTTTTTTGTAGCATCTCTCAATGTAATGAACAGGGACTCATAACCAGCTTGAGATATGGCTCCCATTATGTTCAATATAGTGAGTAACTACTGTACTACTAATTACAGTAGTTTAGTGATCTGTATTGAGTGGCTAGAGGACAACAGTCAATTTCGCTAAAACCAGAACATTTTATTCAGCACAGTTGCCCACAACTGGGGCAAGATATTTGAAAATGGACACAAACGCACTGCAAAGGTTTGTACCACGCTTGCAGCTGACCTAAAGGCTACAATTTTTGTTCAGATAGCAGACTGGTGCTATCCATTTGAATATGGGCCCATGCCAGTGTGGCACTAAGTCAAACTGCACTGCCCTGACGTGGACCTATGCTGCAACCCACAGGGAATTGTGTTCTGGGACCGGATAGCACCAGAAACCATGACACTATATTCACCCACACCATGCAAATGAGACTTTGGGTATGCAAGGTGTCAAGGGGTCATTTGCATGTCCATTATGGGCTCATTTGCATGGTGAGTGGTGGCCCTGTTGTACCTATCCTGTGAGCACCTGCCATGTCATCCCTGGAGTCTAGGGGCATCCCATCCCCCAATCACCTGGTTGGTAACTTTCACACATCTCCCTGCTGTCCAGTGGCACCCATAACACTCCCAGTCACCTGTCTTAGACAGCATACACATAGTCCTGGTGTCTAGAGGCAGCCCCCAACCCTCACATCAACCAGTCGGTAGTTTGCACACATACCCCTGGTGTCCAGTAACACCTCCCACCCCCCAGTCACCCATCCCATATAGCATACACACAGCCCTGGTGTTTAGTGCACCCACCTCGTCCCCTGATCACCTGGTTGGTAGCTTGTACACATAGCCCTAGTGTTCAATATCACATCCCACTCCCCAATTACCCATCCCATATAACAAACACACAGCCCTGGTGTCTAGTGGTACCCCTTGCCTGCCAATCACCCAGACAGAAACTTCCACACATAACCTTGGTGTCCAGTGCTACCCCCCAGCCCCAATCACCCAACCTGTATAGCATGCACACAGCCCTGATGTCTAGTGGCACCTCCCAATCCTTACACACCCATTCCATGTGTTGTATAACCTTCCTTGGTGTCTAGTGGCAGCCCCCACTGCCAATCACCCATCGTGTGTGAGTGTAGAGCTCCCTGATGTCTAGTGGCACCCACCAATCATGGTTCTATGTGATAAAAGCGAGTTTTAAATCTTGCCAAACAAAAATATCGAACAGAAATGCACCCGGAACAAAAAGGGCAAGCAACATTACACCAACCATCACAAATAGTGACAGTCGCTTACTCCTTCAAAGAAGGCAAGAAAAATAAAACTTTTTATGTGGTGGCAAGCCCTCAGCACCCCACAATCTAAATATTATCAACTCCAGGGGGAGCAGACTTAGAGTAATTAAGAAAGAAAAAAAAAAATTTCTCCTGCAGCCAGACTCGAACCCACAAGCTACAGAGGCAGTGGCTCAAGCCACTATGCCAAGTGGACATCTCATTAGGGCTTGGCCACAAAAGTCCCTATATCCTCCTTTAGTGACTGTAGCTCACAGCTACGCTTACTCTACAGTACCCATTTGCATTATTCAAGATTCACTTTTACTGTGAGTGATTTTATTGCGTTGCTCAAATTCAGACGCTCAAAAAAACTCACTCATATCACTGCACACCACTCACCCTTCCCATGTGAGTATCAATCTCCTTGGTGTCTATTACCAACCCCCACATCCTGATCATCTGTCCTGTGAGAGTATAGAGCTCCTTGGAGTCTACATGCAACCCCCCATGACCCAAATGCCTGGCTCAAGGTGCATAGACTATCTCTGGTGTCCAGTGTTACTCTCCACCCTCTGAATGCCCATCAACAAATGGACTAGCTTGCATTGGTGGTCCAGCAGCCCCCCCATCAGCCATGCCCACTTGCAGGACACCTCCCACCAACTGCTCCTTACTAGGGTCACTGGGGCTGTCCCAAGAATATTGGTAAGGTAACTGGCACAGCCTTCATTCACCTCCTAGGCTGGCTGCTGTATGAGCTCACAGTGTGCATGTATACAGTATACTGTGCACTGATATGGTGGCTATCTGTGGAGGTGAGAGGAGGACTGCACCAATCACCATATCAGGATTTCTTCTACAGCTCTGGTGACCCTGGTAAGGCGGTTGGCTAGGCACTGTCCTGGAAGTGGGTGCAGTGTGTGAGGGGCCACTTGGGTGCCAATATCAGCCAGTCTGTTTGTCAACGGGCATTTGAGGGTGGAGCTAGGTACCACTGGACATCAGGGATAGTCTACGGAACATGGACTGCATGTTTTGGTGGTGGAGGTGTGGCTAGACAGCAGAAAGCTCTATACTTTTATGGGACAGATGATCAGGGGGGTGGAGGGTGCCACTAGGCACTGGTTGTCTCTATCATTTCACAGGATAAGTGACTGGACACTATGGAGATCTTCTACATTCATGATATAGGTGATTGGGGGTGGGGAATGCCACCAAACACCAATGTGTCTGTGCTATATAGGATGGGTGCTCGGGGGAGAGGTGCTGCTAGGCACCGGGGATGGATATAGAACATGTTGAATGGATGTGCAGGGATGAGGGGTGCCACTAGATGCCAGGGATATGTCTAACAGTCACAGGACTGGTGTTTGTGGGGGTGCAACCGGACACATGGCCTGCAACCACACTGATGTGATGGCCAGTGGGCGGTGGGAAATTGCAGTGCAACCAACTCACCATCAGTGGTGTGGGGGCACAGTCTTGGCACCTTTTTTAAGTCTAGTTTCTCAGAGGCAGTAAATAGCATCACTTTGGGTGCCATTTACTTCCATCACAAACCTTTTTAAAATACTGCTGTGCTTGTATGCAGGAGGGGACCTCTTCATTTGCATTGCAGCAGCATTATGTTAGCACCTGGGTGCTAACCTATTTAGTGCATGCTACTGCGGCCTATAAATATAGACCCCTCCAAAATGAGTGCAAACCCAGGACAGATAGGCACAAACCCATTACTGCAGATGCTAACATTTGAATATCTTGTCCCTGATGTCTATACTGGTGATATCCACAGCTGAACAAGCTGGTAAATCATGTTCTCACCCATGTGATCCTTTCAAATCAGCACTGAGTTGATGTCTCACTAGAGATTATTAAAGCAAGTCAGATTCAGTTATTTATCAATGGCACCTGACAGCAGCAGACACACCATCTGGTGAATTTGTACCAACAACATAACTACTATAAAACAACTAATAATTTAATCTGAAAGCATGAAACAGAGCACCAAAATCCAATGGTTTAACATTGACAGTATGGCTAATAATTTAAAGTTATAAAAGCGTGATCTGCTGACTAAAACAGAATATGATCACTGCAACATTAAAGTAAACTTGAAACCAGGTACAGTACAGCATATCATGCACTTAACTGAGTGTACATGTCTACTGCTACTGTCAGTGATATCTTACAGGATCCTGCAGGAATGTAATGTATTCAAATGGCAGTTACTCCACTTAGTCATGCAGAAAACTGTGCCATTTTTATCACAGAGTGTTTCATTCTGGTGGGTGGCCCTGTGTGTTGTTATGTTACATAGTCTTTTGAACAGTATGAGGAAGTACAAACTGCTATCAGCTGAAGAAAGACATTAAAATATTTGTACTGCATGCAGAGTCATATCTAGAAGTGGTAGTGTGGTCTAGCAGTTAGAGAACTGGCTTGTAAACCAGAAGAACACAGGTTCAAACATCATTACTCAAATACTCACTGTGTTCCCCTTGGGAACCTCAGTTTACTTCTCAGTGCTTCAATTCACACAGCTGAAGAAATGGACAGGAGCAGGACCTCACTGAAAATAATATGCTGCATCTCAGATGTGCTATTCTTGGTAAATAAATCCATAAAAATGACTGATGAAGCAGGGCTCAAACATACTGGAACTATGGTGCTTTCCAACCTTATGTTACAACTCTTTTCCAAAGGGCTGGGCAAGCAAAACCTGCTATCAGCGCTAACCTAAAGAAAGCAAATCTCTTTGGAAATAGAGTAATAGGCTTTATGGAAATTTTATCCAAGGCACCTCTTAAACAAAGACTGAGAACTATGTCAAATAAGGCTGAATTGTGTAGTGGTTTCATGATATGGAATCTTGTCCTTATATCCATCTCAAACAGTGCATCAGCAGAGCATTCAATTACAGTCATCACTTCTAGACTTCAAACAAACCTGAGACAGTAGTCTACTCACCCATCAGAAGAACAGAGCTCCTGAACATTCTGGAAAAATGAAGCTGTGAGCACTGCCTCAACTTCCCTACACGAAACCACAGGTTCAATAAAACTTACATACACCTTTTGTTGCTGTTCAGCTGTGGCACCATTTTTATAATTACTGGTGTGCACTTTTTTTGCATAGGGAAACATAGTAATAATTTTCCGTTTTAATGGCAAACACGCGCTGGGTTTTCCTTTTACCACGCATGCACCGGACTTCCCCATTGCTGCCCCCCCTTCCACCCTTCCCTCCACCCCATCATATCCTATCCATCTTTTTGTGTTTATTTTTTTTTTTTAAACATTTCTGTGCCAGCCATGCCTCAACTGTGTTAGCAATTTCTGTATTAAACAGGGCTAGGCCAAGGCCCGACAAGTCTATCCCACCTCCCCCAGTAGTATTCATCCACCCACTCCAATATTCCATGGTGTATGACCATTGTACTTCCTGCCAGATGTATGCAATTGGCAAACAGACTGCCAAGTACATCTGCGACAGGTGCATATTGGTTAAATCACTACAGGAAGAAGTTGCTCGACTTCTTAATAAAGAGGAAACAGCTCCTGATGTTACTCAATATGTTGTTGACCCAGAAATAGAAGCTTTAGAGGAGTATATTGACCATATGTCTCTCCTGTTAGATGTTAACAACTTAACCTCCCCTCATGGCAATGCATCTCAGGCTGCATCAAAAATAAACTCTTTGCATAATGAGGTACATGAGACTGCTTTAACCCCCCAAGGTACTTCAAGATTAAACATTATACATAATGAAGTACATAAGATTGCTTCAACCCCCCAGTGTTCCCATCTCCCTCCAGAAATATTATCATTTCCTGACATTACCACTTGATCTACTATTGCACCCTCAAAATCTAACAAAAGAATTGATTTGCAGACACAAGGGATTAACATCTCCCCCTCAATTACGCTGCATAACTCTTATGAGCCATTAGCTTCTCTTTCAGCTGATGACACCAGCTGTAATCAGAAATAGGAACCAACAAATATTCAGGTTGACACCCCCTTCCCACTTCATAATATTATTCCCACACAGGTCTTTGTATTGGGTGATTCTATGGTTAAATTCATAGATCAGATTATCTGTAACCCTGATAAAGTAAACAGGACTTGCTCAAGTTATAGAGGAGCCAGGGTCTCAGACATAACCGCTATGACCAAAAATGCCTTACGAGCTGCAGGTAATAATCCGTTAGCTATAATTCATGCTGGGACTAATGATATTACCAAAATCCCATTACAACAACTTAAACAAGATACAGTTGCTCTTTGTAACTTACTAAATGAAAGGGGATGTAACATCGGCATATCTGAAATTCTCCCAGTGCCCTGAGCCTCACATTCCATCCAAAAAAAAATCAAAACACTAAATGAATGGCTCCGGAAATGGTGTTTTAGGCAAGACATAGCTTGTCTTACACATTGGGAGGAATTCAACGATAACCCTTCCTTCTTCTGCTGGGATGGTTTGCACCTCAGCCGAAGGGGAAGTTCTCTTCTTGGTCACCAGTTTTTGTCATTTATTGACAAACATTTAAACTAAAATCTAAGGGGGAGATCAGGCCAAAGGAGCCATCTCTTAATACTATATACAAGCTGAACGTCTTATCTTTTAATGCTAGAGCACTTAACAAAATCAAAATGGCAGAATTAGAGTTGAAGATTCATGAATTCAACATTGGACTAATTGCTATTACTGAAACTTGGGGAAATTTGGATAAACAATGGATAATGAACATCCCAGGGTTTAAACTTTATTATAAAAACAGAGCCAATGAACGAAAAGGTGGAGGAGTGAGTCTTTACGTTACTAATAATATTCCATCTTTTGAATCCTCCTTACCAATATTAACAGAAAGTATCTGGGTTTACCTGCAACCCAGAGGACATCCCCAGATTTTGGTTGGCAACTGCTACCGCCCCCCTTCGGACATTGCATATCTTAATCAACTATCCACAGAAATCACCTCAATAGCAGACAAGGGGTCAGTAATAATTTTGGGGGACTTTAATCTCCCGACAATAAATTGGGACACACTTTTTGGACTCAGCCAGTATGATTCACAGTTACTTTCAGTTATCACTGATCTTGGCCTTACCCAACAAGTCAGGGAACCCACACGTGGGAATAACATTCTAGACTTAGTATTGACCAATATGAATGCCTCTTTGTCTAATTTGCAAGTTTTAGACCCTTTGGGCAATAGTGACCATATGAGAATTCAATTTTCCATTTTTTTGGCTCATAAAAATTCTATAAACAACTGTATGATTAAACAATATGAGAAGGCTAAGTTTTCAAGAATTAATGAACATCTTACAGCCATATCATGGGACTCATTATTTTCATCTCTTAATGTTAATGATGCATGGAGCCTCTTTAAAGAAATTGTACATAATCTAGAAAAATATTACGTACCAGAAAGAAAGAAGTACAACAATAAAGGCAAGGTTCCTGCCTGGTACAACAATAAAATTAAAAACCTCAGTACTTACAAACACAAATTATTCATATCTCTAAAAAAGTGCCAACATGAACAAATAGAGGGAAAACTAATCAAGTATAAGAAAGCACTTAAGGATCTTAAAACATCAATCACTTTGTCTAAACGGAATCTTGAATTCAGAATCGCTCACACTAAGGATTCATATAAAAGTCTGCATTCATATTTAAATAACAAAAAGGGTGACACAAACAAAATAGGTCCATTAATCATAGATAACATAACCATTTTTTCTGATAAGGTTACTGCAATTGAGTTTAACAAATACTTTTGTTCTGTTTTTGAACAGGATAAGGAACCTATATCATATATCAATGCAGGTATTCCTCCTAGTTATACTGTTACTATTCCTGATACCCTTAAACTTTTAAAAACTTTGAAGTCAACAACAAGCCCAGGTCCCGACAATATTACCTCCAAGTTTATTATGGGAACATATGATAATATTGCTATCCCACTTACCATTATCTTTAATAAATCTCTTAGAGAAGCAAATGTCCCCCTAGACTGGAAAACAGCCACTGTTACACCTATTTTTAAAAAAGGGGTGCACCATAAGGCTGAAAATTACAGACCTATCAGCCTTACCTCTATTCCATGCAAATTATTAGAAAAACATATTAAACACTTAATTGAAGAGGAGATGTTGGCACTAAAACTAGCTGATGTTGCACAACATGGATTTAAATCCGGACACTCCTGTACAACTAACCTGTTAGCCTTTTATAATTTAGTCAGCAGTAATCTCGATCTAAACATACCAGTGGATGTTATTCTGCTTGACTATAGTAAAGCATTTGACAAGGTTTCACATTTCATATTAATAAATAAACTAATAGTATTAGGTTTCTCTAATTGTATCATGTCTTGGGTTAATAACTGGCTCTATAACAGAACTCAAACTGTTAGAGTTAATGGGGAATTATCAGATGAGAAATTAGTGTTAAGAGGAGTCCCTCAGGGTTCGGTGTTGGGCCCCACTTTATTTAGCATTTTCATCAGTGACCTTATCATTTCATCACAGAATACCTTATCCAAATTTGTGGATGACACTAAATTAGGAGGACGAGTTGATAACGAAACCAACAGAAGTTCTCTTATAAATGATCTTCAAAAAATTGAATCATGGGCTGCAACCAATAAAATGCTATTCAATGTGTCCAAATGTTCAGTGTTATATTTTGGTAAGAAAAATCCCAAACAAACATACTATCTTAATAATATAATACTTAGGGAATCCCTCATCGAAAAAGACCTGGGTATATTGGTCGACAACAAATTATCTTTTTCAAATCATTATAATAGGGTTGCTAATCAAGCCAATGTCTTCCTACGTAGGATTAACAATACTTTTTCCCTCAAAACTGAGGAATGTATTATGGCTCTATATAAAACCCATGTTAGACCCCATTTAGATTATGGTTCACCATTATGGAGTCCCTATTTGGCTAAGGACATTACAAGAATGGAGAAAGTCCAAAGGAGGGCCACTAAGATCATACCTCATCTTTCTCATTATAACTATGAAACTAGGCTCCATAAAACAAAGTTGTATTCATTAGAATTTAGAAGACTAAGGGGAGATCTCCTTCAGCTATTTAAAATTCTACAATCAGCTACATTAATGAGTTCATGTGGCATATCCTTTACATCTAGAAAAATGGTACCCAGAATACACAACAAACAAATTGAAATCGAGAAAACAAGAACAAGCAAAAGACAACAGTTTTTTACTGTTAGAGCCCCAAAAATCTGGAATTCTCTACCGCAGGAAATTGTGGACTGCCAGAATATTACCACATTTAAACTCAAAATTGATAACTGGCTTCTCGACAGAACATAATCTACCAATGATCCACATTGTGTGGAGGACATCCTCGATGGGCTTCGGCCTTCTTTTGTCCTAACTACCAAGTAACCAAGTAACCATTCCTCCCATACTATCAAACAGCCTGCCCACTGACACATTCATGAGCTTCCTGGCTCTGTCCATCCCTTTGTGGCTCTCTGCCTGCCGCCATACCTTTTGTGGTGTGATATCAGACCAGGCTAGAGAAACCTCAAGCCACCATTCCTTTATTTTTTGAAGATCGTGTTTTATTTGATAGAATATGTCCAGCCAGGGCCTTCTCCCCAGGTCATTTCCACCCAGATGCAGCACAATCAGGTCTGGCTGTCTATGGTCCTTCCTGATCTCCCTCAGCTTTGGTAGCAGCTGGGCCCACTTCATGCCCCGTTGGCCTCTCCATATTAAACAGATCATCTCGCTATTTAGGTACAGCTGCTTTCTCCCTTGTCTCCTGGCCACCCATTTCTCCACCCAATGTATGAAGGAATGTCCACAGATCCATACTTCTAGCCTCCTTGCTGTCCCTGCATAACCATAAGCAAAAACTGTTAGTATATCACCCTTTTCACCTTGTCCCTCCCCATCACTCCCTCCATCATGTTTATTTCTTCCCACCTCTGTTAGTACCTGTTGTGGGAGACAAAGAGAGACATCGTTATTGTGGGATATTATGGATGTATTTTATTTTAACAATCAGAAGTCCATGTGCCCTTCTGCTTAATCTCCCCAGACCCGTTGCCTTGTGCTGCCATGACAGAGGGCCGCCCCAATCCGAAACAAGTGGGAGGAATATCCCTCCACCAGTTCCCCCCCCCCACATTTTAGGCTCTTGTGTAGCAGATCCATAACCTGGTATCTGGACACTGGCCTGCCATCCCCATGTATAAATATCAAGGGACTCCCTTCTCTTGGGCAGTCTGCCGCATACACGTGCAGCGCCCCCACTGGACAGATGGCTGCAGTGTGGTGTTTCCTTAACCACACCTTGGTGCCCAGACCCTGCTGATCTGTCTTTGATCTCCTTAATAGGATTGCTATCACATTCCCGGCCTATTCCATGTCTTCCCAAAGTAGGCTCCCCCATCCTTCATTCTACCGTGGCCCACCACCTCGCTAAGTCTAAGCCCCCGCTATACATCATAGCATACAGGGCTCGAAACAGTACAGCTTCCCTACTAGAGCTGCTGATACAGGGTATTGCCTCCATCAGTCGTGCCATCAAACCCTCTGATATTGGCTTCCTAGTGTTCAGGTTTTCATCTGTTCTCCGCAACCAGCCTTGCATCATTCTGCGAATTAGGTTGCATTTGGTCAGATCCTCCTAACCTCTCAGTAGGCATATCTGCCCTATTGCTGCCAAATGAACTCCCATGGTCGCCTGTGCCATGTTCTGGGTCCACCCCACTACTATGAATTTGGACACCTGTTTCCTCGTCACTGCCCCACTTACCTGGGCATTGTACTGCTCCAGAAAATTTTGAAATGCCCTCCAAGAGGCTTTATATGCTCTAAGGGTCCTGGGGTCCCAGGTGTTGCAGAACAATATTTCAGCTCCCCCAATCCAATTGTCTATTCATACGCCAGGATGGTGGTCTGCCACAATTCTGCTCCGGGTGCGACGGTCCAAAACTTGTCCATCTGCAAATGGGAGAGGCAATCAGCTGTCTTGTCCTGGCCAAATTTCCCTCATTCACTAAAAATACCACCAACAGCTTAATCTGGTTCAAGGTCAGTTGGCATTCATCGGTATCCCCCTCCCCTGGGTCGTGCCTGAAAATAGGCAGGATTTGTCTAGTGCATTTACCTGGTCAACAAAAACTAAATAAAAAAAATAAAAATAAAAACATTGTCTACACCATCAATGTGCCTGGCTGTAAATGACATCTTTAATGTCAATGTCAAAACTAGCCATACCATCCTGCTCAACACCCACATGACCCAGTCAGACTTTGTCTTTTTCTTGTTCAGGACTTCCACCACAGATCTGTTATCACTACAAAACGTGACTTGCCTATTCTTGAGTTCTACACCCCATATTAACATGGCCACCCATATGGGAAAGATTTCAAGAAAAGTGATATCTCTCGTCACCCCCATCTGCACCCACTTGACGGGTCATGGTTTGGCGAACCATTTTCCCTGAAGATAGCCTCCCATGCCGACCCCACCAGCCACATCCATGTACAGCTGCAGGTCAGTATTATATAACCATTCTTCCTGCCAGAAAGTCTGCCCACTGTACGTCATGAGGAAATGTTCCCATACCCCTAAATCCTCACTTGCCCCTTATCGATGTCTACCCAATGATGTGGCTGTGTTGCCCCCCATGTTGCCCTTGGTGGACGCCATATGAACATGTGTCTGGGACGATGGCTCTACAAGTGAAATTCAGATGTCCCAACAGCTGTTGCTGCTGTTGGAGCTGTACCCTTCTTCGACATCTAACTTTCCCCAGCAACTGCTGCAGTCTCTGGACCTTCTTCTCTGGTAATCTAAATACCTCCTGTACCATATCCAGTTCTAGGCCTAGGAATTCTATTGTCCGGCTGGACCCCTCTGTCTTGTCTTCCGCTAGTGGCATCCACAGTTCATGGCATAAAACCTCAAAATCCTTTAACATTCTTTCTGTCTCCTCCCGGCCCTCCCCAATGAAGAGGAAATCATAGAGGTAGTGTACTACCGTCTGATGTACATACCTGGTTTGGAACGCCCATTAAGCCAGGTGCTGAAAATCTCAAATTTGACACAAGCTACAGAGCACCCAATGGGCATGGCTTTGTCAAAATAATACATGCCCCCTACTTGGAAGCCCAGTAGGTCCCAATCCTCCAGCTGAACTGGTAGCAAACAGAATGCTGCTTCTATGTCAGTCTTAGCAAATTAGGTGCTCTGCTTAGACCTGATTAGCCACACCACCTCCTCCAAGGTGGTGTATGTTACCCTTTCTTTCTTCCTTCCTCCCCAATGTGATCATTAACTAAATCCCCTTCCGGGTAGGACAGGTGATGTATCACCCTGTACTCACCTGGCTGTTTCTTGGGTACCATCCCCAGAGTGAAATCATTTAACTTGGGCAACAGGGGGGCAAATGGCCCCTCCTCCCTCCCTGCTATTACTTCTTTTTTAATTTTGTGTGCTAGCATGTTCTCCTTCCCTTTTATGGACGTAAGGTTCCTTGCCCTCGTCCCTTTCCTAACTCCCCTAAATTATAGACTAAAACCCATCTGAAACTCTGCCCTCAATTTCTGTGCAGCCTCCCTGTCTGGGTATTCCTGTAACCATCCCTCCAGTGCCTCAAACTTGATGGGTGTGCGGGCCAGCCAGTAACCATCACCTGATGGCCTCTCAGTTGTCCTGATGCCAAGTTTGGTATGTGTGCCCTTGCCCCAGCCCCGTTCCTCTCCCCCGATTTCCCCTTCCCTATTGATGTCCCCTAAAGGTACCTTGATTGTTCTGAAAAGGCTGCTAGTATGAATTGTTCTGACTGCTAGACCCTTTTTCCCAGCTGAATCTACATTTTGACACCAGATGATGCCCCCCACACTTGAAACATACATGTCGAAAACAGCAGTTTGGCCAAGAACAAAAAGCCCTATTGAATCCCCAACATGCCTTCAATATTGCCCCCCTTTTTTATCCCCTTCAGCCTCCTTCTCGGTTGGCCCTGTGTAAGTTTCTAGCCACAAATCTATTTGTCTGGCATCCCATTTCATGTCCCCGAAATGTGCCATCTGTTTCCGGAATTTCTCGTCATATTTCAGCCAATTGTGACCCCTTTTTTGTATGCATTTTTTATTATGAGTGAGTAAGTCAAGAGCGGTGTGACAAGTTCCATCCGTTTCTCAATGACAATCACTGTGAGCTAGGTGAAACCTGTGGACCAACTATCCCATGTTTTCCCTTTCCATGACTTATCGTCTTCCCCCTTAACTAACAGCACTACCACCTCCACCATGTCTTTCTTTTCAAAACTATCTTTCTGTTCGTATTTATCCATGTTGCCAACATTTGCCAAGGCAAAAATATCAACATATTCCCCCTTCCATATCGTTTTCTTCATGGCTGTGGGCATATGGTTGCCCAGTCACACCCCAAGTGCACCGACCTCTCTGCCCATCACCAGCCCCCAATCCCCACCCCACCTCCTCCCACCCCTGTCCCTTTTATTTCTCCCAACACCTTCTCTAACTGCCCAAGGCCATTGTCCCCCATAGCTTTCAACATTTGCTCAACATACTCCTTGACACTACTCTCGAGTGTCACCACCTGATTACCTGTTGTGGCTGGCTGTGGGGTGCTGGGTCCCAGACTGGGTGATCCTGCTGGATAGTGTGCAGGGGTTGGGACTGGTGGTGGCAGTACTGAGGCTGCAAAGGTAGCAGGAGCACCAGTGGAGGAGACTCTGTCATAGGCACCTGCACAGACTCAGGTTTCAGCAATGACTCCGGTATGGGGTTACATGGGGGTACGGGCAGGGGTGCTGCAGGTATCAGCTCATATTCCGGGCCTCCTGGAGCTTGTGGCACCCTCTTGTTCCTCTCATGCCCCTTCCCCTGCTTCTGCTTCTTGCCTTTCTCCCCACCTTAGGCTCTGCCACCTCCAGCAATCGGTTGCCCTTATCCACCAGGTCCATCACTGCTCGATAGCAGGTCTCTTTGCTTAGTTTCAGTTTTCTTGGGGCCATCCTCCGGGTTCGTGGTATCTAATGAAAAATCATACATACGTTAATACCTTGAACTGACTGTTCAGTGTCACCATACACAAGTGGGAGTTGATGGGCTTCAAGACCCCCAGTACTGGCACTTGCTTAAGCTTTCCCCACTTTTTCTTGCCCGACTATCCACTCTGTGTCCAACCTTGCCCAAAACTACTATGAAACAACGCCCCCCCCCCCGTGAAGTGGCATTCCACCTGTGGGGAGGGCCAAAACCATAACTGTAATGCCCTCGTAGGTCTTCTGACCTGCTTGCCCCAATACTGCAATTGAAACAGTGCAACATACTATGAGATGGTGTTCCTGCTTGGGGGGAGGAGGTTAAACTCATAACCAGTATTGCAGCCCAGCTAATGACCCCTTGATCCATCTACATTGGCCTTCCTTGTTTGTTGTCTTCATTTATGTTTTTTTTTTAAACTGGGTAGCAGGTCTGTAGTTTGAGCCTTGTTCTACCCATCCCAGACTCCCCTTAAGGCCTAAACCCTACCTGCATGGTGTTGCACTGTGCCACCTTTCACCACGAGGAGCCCCCCGAGGCATTATATTCCCCTAAATCCTCCTCATAACTGCTGCATCTGATGCTGTAATGGTGCAGCCTGCCCTGCTGCCCAGATTGCCTGTGGCACTCAGCTTAGTGCCTCTGCATGCCTGCATCCACAGGCGGTGACATCATCCGCCTGTCACGCGGTGCATCCCTCGAGTGCCAGTCACATTTATCCTGTCGCTCCCCTTTTCCAGAAAAAAGTTTCCCCCCAAAAGCCTGGTAAACTGGACCCTGCCATTGCTTGATGCCTGTGCGGCTCACAACACTCCTGTAAAATGAGCTACCTCTGCAGACATTTAAACCATCGTGTGAGGAGCTAGGAACTGAAAATCAACCTTCCACCTACATTTCAACCAAGTGCCTGGAGAGCTTCTTGATAGGGGCCCAAGATGAGGAAAAGTAAGGTTGTGCCCCATATAGCAAAGCCTCTGACTACAAAAGCCCCCCACTGGCCTGGGCTGCCATTCACCCATCCCCCCATTCGCGAGGTTCCTCCCCGCTCCCCGTATACACTGGCTCCTGAACTTGTGCAGGAAGGGGTATCCATTCTCTACAATTAGAACAAAAACTGCCCTAAATACATCTGTGGGACCACCCTCCCTTTTCTTTCACTCTGCTCCCCTCCTATGGCCATGCTGTACTCACTCGGCAGACCGCGTGACGATGATGTCACATGACACACCACGTGGCCGGCCTCAGCCTCTTCTGCCACCTGCTGGTCCTTAGGCCACCCTCTTACAATCCCTGGTAACAACATTGTATCTGCAGGCAAAAAAGGGTCCCTCTGCACTCTTTGCCTGTACATTCAGCCCTTTCGGATGCCATAATGCAGCCTGGCCATGCACCCTGTGGGAGCGATATTTTTCTTCTGTTCGCCTGCCCCCTCCCTCGGGAGTTCCCATCTCTCGCTGGCCTCCATCCTTCTACCTCCCTTACGCATGCTTCAAAGGCACTGAGATGCCTCTCGTACCACCGCATAGCCCAAACGCACATCTTTCCCTGCTCCCTCGCTACCTTGAATCAGAGGCAAAACCCACCATCCAGCAATCACACCAAAAGCAAATAGATAAGCCATTCGGATGATACCCACTCCCAATCGACCTGACTCTGATGACTCTAGTGTCATTTCTATGGCTACTCAAGTCCCCCAGCCTCTCAGATCCTTGCCCTTTTCCCTCAAATATCCCACTAGTACCTTTAAATGTCTCTTCCCCTAGGCCAGTGCTGGAAAGTGTGTCTCCCCCCCAGTAAATCTTGCTAGTCATATGGAGACCACCCAGATCCCCTGTGATACTAGAAGGCAGGTGTTTGTTCTGGGGGACTCAATTATTAAGTACTTAGATAGGGCTATATGTGATCCTGATCAGGCAAACCGTACATGCTCCAACTTAAGAGGTGCAAGGATAGCTAACATATCAAGCATGGTTCATAATATCCTAGCCAACAGTGGCCCCAATCCACTTGTTGTTCTACATGTTGGCACAAACGATTTTCTGCAGTCCAGTTTAATGGATATAAAGCAAGATATCATGGCTCTCTCAAATGTATTGGTGAACATGGGGTGTAAGATTGCTTTCTCCAAAATCTTACCGGTCCTGAGAGCTTCCGATGCATTTAATAAAAATATACATGATTTTAACAATTGGCTTCACCTCAGATGCCTTAAACAGATTCAAGTATGTATCACCCACTGGGAAGAATTTGTTGGTAGGCCAGAGCTTTATTCCAGGGATGGTCTCCAATGGAGCCATATGGGTAACCAAGTATTGGGAGAACATTTATTGAAATATATTACCGAGCATTTAAACTGCTTGATTTGAGGGAGAGATTAGCCTCTCCCTCCCTCCCTCCTGAGGCCATTGGTAAAAGCACATAGTCCTAACCAGTTAAAACAACTGCAATATTTATATTTCAATGCTAGAAGTCTTAATAACAAAATAGATGAGCTAAAGGCCTTACTAGCAGTAGAAGACATTAATGAGATATTGATTACAGAAACTTGGGGCAATGAAAAAACATCCTAGGATTTTTCACTGCCTGGGTATACACATTATAAACATAATATACAAAACAGAAAGGGAGGTGGGGGTCACCATTTTTCTTAGAGATTCTTTCCAGTCAGTTGATATCTCAAATAACATTAAGTCTCCTGATAATCTATAGGAGTCATTATGGATTAAAGTGTTGTTAAATAAAACACATCACCTCATTTTAGGAGTATGTTATCGCCCACCTAGTGCATCCACTGACCTTTTTGATATACTAATTACAGAAATAGAATCAGCATCTATTTTAGGTGATACTATTCTTGCAGGAGATTTTAACCTAAGTGAAATTGACTGGAAGGGATACTCAGCTACCTCATGTACAGGGAGAAAACTATTAAATACTTGTCAACAGTGTAACCTTATTCAAAGGGTAGTGCTACCAACTTGGGACCAAAACATCTTAGATCTTGTCCTTCATAGTAGAAGCCTGGTACTCAATAACCTAATAAATCTTTCACCAATTGGGAACAGCAACCACTGTTCCATTAGGTTTGATTCAGAACATAGAGTAGCTTCACTGAAAAACAGCTCCAAAATATATGTGTATGAAAAAGCTGATATCTCTAATATTAAATCTAGCTTAGATAGTGTGGATTGGCAGGTGATTCTAGATACTCAAGGTATTTAAGGAATATTTTAATGCACTATAAAATAAAATTATTGATCTAAGGAATATGTATATTCCAACTAAGTTAAAAAACTCCACAAACCAGTATCAGCCAAAATGGATGAATAAGTCTATAAAAATTCTCATCAAGAAAAAAAATAAATGGTATGCAGCTTATTTAAAATACTAAACATCATCAAATTGGAGTCTATGTCTGAATAATAATAAAAAGGTAAAAATTGTATTAGAAGAGCAAAAAAGTACTGGGAGTTTAAATTAGCAGCAAATGCAAATAAGGACAACATCAAATCCCTTTTTGCTTCTATAAATTCCGTTAGGAAGCCCACTTGCCAAGTTGGTCCCATCCAAGTAAATGACACCTTTATACATGATCCTCTTCATATGGCAAATTTCTTTAATACCAATTTTGTAAGTTATTTTCAAACACTCAGACAGTTGACAAAATCAAAGACTCAATAGGTTGTAATATTACCTTAATGGAATCTGAAGTTTATGCAAAGTTGATTACCCAAAAAGGGAAAATTAGCACATCTCCAGATGACACATCAGGTCACCTTCTGTATTTGCTGGTGGACAGTTTGTCTTTACCTCTGAAAATACTTTATGAAGAGTGTATTAATCAAAATTTTGTTCCAGAGCCCTGGAAAACTGCACATGTAATTCTAATCCACAAAAAAGGACCACAACAACCATTAGGAGAATTATAGACCCATAAACTTAACCTCCCCCACGTACAAAATCATGGAAAGTTTAATTGAAGATAAGATTATTCTTACTCTGACCAACTTAGATAGCCAACAACATGGGTTTAAGAAGGGCCGTAGCTGCTTGACGAACCTACTATGCTTCTACGAGGATGTCAGTTTACAGGTTGACAACAGACTCCCGTATGATGTAATCTATATTCATTTCAGTAAGGCTTTTGACCTTTTTCCACATTAGGCACTGCTACACAAACTCGTTTCTGTTGATATTGATTATACTATAGTAAGATGGATATCAAATTGGTTAACTGATAGAACACAGCAAGTTTTGATTAATGGACAGCTCTCTAGTTTAGGGCCAGTTACTAGTGGGGTGCCACAGGGCTCTTTTCTTGGCCCCTGCCTTTTCCAGCTTTTCATGGCCGATATAACCAATAACTGTCAGTCAAATACTATTAAATGCGCAGATGATATCAAAATTGGTGGACTATGTTCCAACCATGAGCAGATTGTATCTATTCAAAATTTCCTGGATAATATCACAAAATGGATCAATACTTTGGAGATGAAATGAAATCATGAGAAATGCAGGATTATGCATCTTGGTAGTAACAATCCCTCCCATGATTATATTTTAAATAACAGAGTGTTGGCCAGTACTAATATGGAGAAAGATTTGGGGGTTCTTGTGTTAGATGATTTTCTGCCAGACTCACAAATTAATTCTGCTATACTCAAGGCCAACAAGAATAGTTGGTCCATGAAGAGAAACATAAAATCCAGAGAAAGTAATGTATTAATGCCCTTATACAGAGCCTATGTTCACCCACACCTAGACCTTTCTTCACCATCATGGTGTCCTTACAGGAAACATGATATTTTACAACTGGAGAAGGCGCAAAGACATTATACCAAACTCGTGCTTTGATTACACAATATGTCAAATAAAAATTAGTCTTGAGTCACTGAAATTAATGTCCCTCACAACACGGAGGTTAAGAGGGGATCTCCTTCATATGTTTGATATTATGCGAGACCCATATCTATTGACCAAATTAGGGCTGGTGTTTAAAGATGTTAACTACAACCTCAGAGGCCACCCACTCCAGCTTCAATGTAGAAAATTGAATTTAATGCAAAGGAAATTTTTTTACACTTTATGTAGAACCAAGCTCTGGAATGCCTTACCAATCGAGGTGATAACCAACAGTTCCAAGTCTATGTTTAAATCCCGACTGGACAAGTTGATCCTTTCTAGAACTGCTCTTAGTTATTATTCATTCCAAGATGCAATCATGGGCCTTATGGCTCTCTGGCTTCTTCTCATTCTTAGTATGAATCTTAGTAAATGACAAAAACCCCACTTAGCCTGCAAGCATGCCAGAATTGAAACCATAAGCCTACTATATTTCCCGCTGTTCATCAGGCTCCTTTTGAGTAACCTGGCAGAATTGAAAACAGGCCCACTGAATGTAGGAAACTCAAACAGATCCACAAACAGTGACTGTAACATCCAGGCTCTGCTACCCGCACTAGTGCTCCCTCTACACAGAAACATAGAAACATAGACTTTGACGCAGATAAGGACCGCTAGGCCCATCTAGTCTGCCCATTTCACTACCTACAGGATAGGCCGCAGATCCTAGTTAACCAACGGCCTTTATCTTCCTGCCCCCCACAAGAATTGCCTTATGTCTGTCCCATGCATTTTGAATTCTCCCACAGTTTTAGACCCACAACTTCCTCAGGAAGGCTGTTCCATGCATCCACTACCCTCTCTGTGAAATAATACTTCCTCACATTGCCCCTGAACTGCCCTCCTTCTATCTTTAAATTGTGTCCCCTTGTTCTTGCAAGTCTCTTTTCTGAAGATGCTACCCTCTTGGACTTTGTTGATTCCCTTGAGGTGACTTGAAAGTTTCTATCATGTCCCCTCTCCTTCTTTCCTCAAGGTGTACATATTAAGCTCCTTTAGTCTCTCCTCATATGGCTTCTCTTGCAGACCCTGCACCATTTTAGTTGCCCTCCTCTGGACTGCCTCTATCCTGTCTATGTCCTTGCGGAGATGGGGTCTTCAGAACTGGACACAGTATTCCAGATGGGTCTCACCAACTGTCTGTACAGAGGATAACAACTTCCTGTTTTCTGCTGCTGTTGCCTCTCCTATACATCCCAATATACCCCCGCCCTCCCTACTGCCTTCTCACATTGCTTGCTAACCTTAAGGTCATCTGATATGATTACCCCCAGTCCCTTTCCTGTTTTGTTGTTGTTACTACCTCCCCACCCATTGTGTATTCTTCCCCTGGGTTCTTGTTTCCCAGGTGCATTATTTGCACTTTTTGCATTGAATCCTAGCTGCCATATGTCTGACCATTCCTCCAACCTTGCCAAGTCCCTTTTCATCCTTTCCATGCCTCCTTGTGTATCAACCCTGTTGCAGATCTTTGTGTCATCTGCAAAGGCATACTTTTCCTTCAGTCCCTCTGCAATGTCACTGATGAAGACATTAAAAGGACTGGACCAATACTGAACCCTGCGGTACCCCACTAGTAACCACCCCCTTTCTTCAGAGTGGACTCCATTTACAATTACCTTCTGTGTCCTGTTGTCCAGCCAATGTTTTACCAAGGCTACCACCCTGGGACCCACTCCCAGGCTGGTTAATTTGACTATCAATATTTTGTGTGGGACTGTGTCAAATGCCTTGCTAAAGTCTAGGTAGGCCATGTCCACAGCCCCTCCCTGGTCTACTACTTTGGTCACCCAGTCAAAGAAATCTATTAGATTAGTCTGACATGACTTCCCGCTGTGAACCCATGCTGCCTTGGATCCTGTGCTCCACTGACCTCTAGGTAATCAACTATTCTCTCCTTCAGAAGTGACTCCATCACTTTTCCTACCACAGAGGTCAGACTGACAGGTCTGTAGTTTCTGCCTCTGTCTTGGTCCCATTTTTGTGAAGGGAATCACATCCGCCTTCCCTCCAGTCCTCGGTACCACACCATCCTCCCATGATTTATTAAAAGAGTAGCCAGTGGTTTCACTAGTTCCTTCCTTAATTCTTTTAGAATTCTGGGGTGAATTCCATCAGGACCCATTACGTAGTCCACCTTCAGTTTTAGGAGTTCTTGCAGAACCCTTTCTTCTGTGAAAGGACTGGGATCGACCCCTATCAAGAGTGCTTCTGTTAATTGGATTAGGCACTTCCCCTCCTCTTTGTGAATACTGAGCAGAAATATTCATTCAGTATTCCTGCTTTTCACTGTCCCCCTCTGCCCACCACCGTTCATTCTATTCAGCCTCACTATCCCTCCCTTTGTCTTTCTACTCGCTGATGTACCTATAAAAGGTTTTATCCCCTTCTTAACTGAGTTGGCTATCTTTTCCTCAGTTTGGGCCTTTGCTATTCTGACTTCCCTCCTGCTTCTTTCTGCCTTAACTGGTACAGCTCTCTGTCCTGCTCCTTCTGTGTTTCCTTATACTTCCAGAATGCTATCTTTTTCTTCCTGACTTTCACAGCCACCTCTCTTAAGAACCATAGTGGCTTTTTCTTTCGTTTTGATTTGTTTATTTGCTTCACACAAAGGCTTGTTGCGTCTGTGATGGCAGTTTTGATAATTCGTAATGTCAAAAGTGAGCGGCTCCAAATTGCTGTTGTGCCAGTGTAAAAAGCCAAGCTATGCAACAAGAAAAACACTGCACCAACCACTTCCATAAATAATTCTGTATTGTGTAAAACAAAATAGGTGCTCCACAATGCAGTAATGCCATGCAAGACTTCAACAGCTCCAAACAAAGAAAACGTCCGACCGGTTTCGCGCCGAAAACAGCGCCTCCTCAGGGACACATACACAGCATAATAACCACCACATTATAAAGAATTCATTTAAAGTGACATTACACCAAATTAATAAAAACGTGATAAAAGCATGTAACATTCAGGTGTTGAAAAAGTTCACTATACAAATCTAAGTATTAAATATTAAATAGATTTAGATTTAAATAAATCAACATTTACCCTGAGTAGCAAAAAACATTATTACAGAAATACAAAAATACAGATCACAAAGTGTCGTTTCAGAAGCGAATGAACAGCAGGGTTCCGATTTAGCCACACACCGCACCCCCACTATGCGCATCAAGGAAAGTTCCCAAACAAATATTTATCAAAGGCGAATCATATAGATAACAAATTCACCTTAAAAAGGGACCTATATCAAATGAGTCATTCAATCCTGGGTTAGACAAAGCATCTAAGGTATAAATCCAATATGCTTCCCTCTGTAAAGTCTTAACATCTACATCTCCCCCTCGGGGTCCAATAAAAACCCTCTCTATTGCACAGAACGAAAAGCAATGTGCAACCAAACCGGAACACTGCTGTAAATGTTGCACTAAAGCATTCTTGATATTCTGGCAATGAATGTCACTTAAATGTTCACATACTCTTTGTCTAAATACTCATGAGGTCTTTCCCACATAAAATGCACCACAACTACATGTAGCCAAATAGATAACTCCCACAGATGAACAATTAATAAACTGTCTAATATCATAAGATCTAGTAACATTCATCGTAGAAAATGATTTTGTTGTTGATGACACTGCAAAATTTGCAATGCCATGAGCGAAAAAATCCAACAGGTTGTGGTGGCAGTTAACCAGTCTTATCAACCTGAACAGGTTGATAAGAATGCACTAGTCTATCCGAAATATTTTTTCCCCTTTTATAAACAAATTTAGGGTGAATACTAATAGCCTCCTTCAATGCTGAATCTGTATTAAGTATAAACCAATTTTTGTTAATAATTTCCCTAATAGAAACAACGTTTTGGCCAAAGGTGGTAACAAAAGTTAGTGGTGCCTCATTTTGATGTTCAATCTGTTCATGGACCCGGTACTGTAACAAACGATCTCTAGGCATCTGTCGTACTAGGTCCATCCTGACTTCCAACTCTCCCTGTGCATAACCTCTCTGAGAAAATCTGTCTGCCATATCACATAAATTCAATTCAAAATCTGCAGTATCACTGCAATTGCGTTTAACCCTCATAAACTGGGATTTGGGGATATTATTGATGGTGTGGCGAGGGTGATAGCTCGAGGCATGTAAGAGTGTATTCCTGTCCGTAGGTTTACGATAAATAGATGTACAAAGAGTGCCATCTTGTAATTTGCTAATGTCCAAATCCAAAAAGTTCACACTCTCCTTATCAGCCTTAAACGAAAACCTCAAGTTTTCGTTTGTTGAATGTAGATACATTATGAATGCCTCCAATTCAAGTACTGTACCCCCCCACACCATCAATATATCATCAATGTAACGTCTCCAAAAATCAATCTTATCATAGAAACATTTTTTATCACGATCAAAAATACATTCCTGCTCCCAATATCCCAAGTACAGGTTAGCGTAATTCAGGGCAAAGGTCACCCTTGTTGCAGTTCTCTTGACCTGATGATAATATCTCCCCTGAAATACAAAAATATTATTCATCAAAACAAACTCAGACAATTTAATTAAAAAATTAATTTGATCCACACCCAATGTAGTTTTACACGTAAGCCAATAGCGTAGAGCATTCAACCCCCCCGGTGTGGTATGTTAGTATATAATGCCTCGATATCCATAGAGACCAAGAGCCACTGTGGTTCTAGCTGCATATCACCCAGGAGACCAAGAACTTGTGTAGTATCCCTCAAATATGAAGGCAACATAAAAACCAAATCGCGGATATGTACATCCACGTATTTAGACAAAGGTTCAATTAAAGAGCCAATACCAGATACTATGGGTCTCCCTGGGGGACACTGCAAGTTTTTATGTACTTTTGGCAAAACATAGAAAGTAGGTCTCACCGGGTGCTTAACAGTCAAAAAGTCAAATGAATTCTTAGTTAGAATACCTGATTCAAGTGCAGTTGATAAAACAGCATATATAGCCTTCTTAAAATCTAAAGTCGGATCTCTATCTAGGATAGTATAGAAGACCTCATTTTTTAATTGACGCTGTACCTCACATAGATAATCTTTAGTATTCATAACTACCACAGCACCCCCTTTATCAGCTGCCTTAATAGTAATCAATAAATTGGTTTCTAATTCATTTAACGCTATTTGCTCATCCCTAGTAAAGTTATTATAACCAGTGGGTTTCCATTCATTAAATAAAGCATCAATTTCATTGAGACAAGCTGTCTCAAAAGTCAAAATAGCTGCAGATGGGGGTGGATTAAAATTAGAAGGGCCTTTAAAATGTAACAAACATCCGTCCCCTTCAAAAGAAGAAATCGAAACGCTGTCACAATCCATAGGTGTTACATCCACATTAAGGCCCCGCTGTCTATTGAAGAAAGATTTTAAACTGAGTTTGCGAATAAATTTCTTTAAGTCAAGGAAAGCATCAAATTGAGAGACACTGCATGTAGGCACAAACTTAAGTCCTTTCTCCAATACAGATATTTGAGCCGGTGTAAGTTGGACATCTGATAGATTAATTACATTCGTGACAACGACCTCCCTCTGCTCTTCTGTGTGTTTTTCTGTGGAAAACCTTGTCTTTTGCCCCCAGTAGTTTTTATTCTTGTATCTTCTCCTTCTGCCCCCTCTACGGGTTCGTACTCTGGTTCGAATCTGACCAACCTCTCTGACCAGCGTGGTTGGCTGCCGCCCCCCCCGCTGCCAAATTCCTCTAAAGGGTCATCAGATGATTCTGAAGTGGAGAAAAAACTGCTCTTAATATTGCTATTATTACGCAATATAGACTTGGATCTATTAGCATCCATTTTATTTCTCTGAAAGCCTCGTTTATTTCTTCCTAGGCCTTCAGCACCCTTCCAGGTAAAGACACGATTGAGTGCATAGTCAAGTCTATCCCGTTCAAATTTTTTCATTTTAATAGCTTTAAGACGAACATCTTGTTTAGTAATAGCTGTCTTCAGCTTATGTTCCAGATCTTTAAACTCCACTTCATTACTATACCCCGCAAAAACAGACTCTTTTTGCTTGACAAGTGGCTCAATGACTGCCTTTTGGGCTTTATAATCCCGTATCAAACACTCTTGCAACATCATAGAAGCAAGTTGCAATTGTTTTGTCCAGTCCTCCTTAAATTCAGGCCGCTCCATACCATAACCTGGCCATTTAATTATACGGAGGCCCCTCGGGACTCGATTTACTAAAACATAAGCCTCAAGGCTAGTCAAGTTCAAAAATTCTTTTGCCTTCAAAATCAACTTTTCTAATTCATAACAGGCCGTAAAAATACTTGCCACTGGTTCACACTCGAAGAATCCACCAACTGTGATGTAGGATCCACTGTCACTGCTGAGGCTGTTTCACGGGCAATGAATGGATTCGAACCTCCAACACCCGAAAATAAAAAGTTGCTGAATGTAAAGGAGCCGTCGTTGCCAGCATGTATATCCTCCAATTTAGAAGACATATTAGAGAGGGAGTCAATATTGGTGCAAGGTAAGAACCAAAAACTCCCGACGCTGCCACGATAGTACTCGAGTCAATATCTATTGTCTCTAGCGTTAAACTGGAAGTCAAAATGAGCCAGCTCAAAAGTCACAAATGAGTAATGTCAAAAGTGAGCGGCTCCAAATTGCTGTTGTGCCAGTGCAAAAAAACAAGCTATGCAACAAGAAAAACACGGCACCAACCACTTCCATAAATAATTCTGTATTGTGTAAAACAAAATAGGTGCTCCACAATGCAGTAACGCCATGCAAGACTTCAACAGCTCCAAACAAAGAAAACGTCTGACAGGTTTCGCGCCGAAAACAGTGCCTCCTCAGGGACACATACACAGCATAATAACCACCACATTATAAAGAATTCATTTAAAGTGACATTACACCAAATTAATAAAAACGTGATAAAAGCATGTAACATTCAGGTGTTGAAAAAGTTCACTATACAAATCTAAGTATTAAATATTAAATAGATAGTTTTGATAATTCCCCATTGTTGCTCCACACCTCCTTCTAGCCTGTTTGCCAGTGCTTTTCTGAGGCACTCTCCCATCTTGCCAAAGTCAGCCCTCCTAAAGTCCAGTACCCTCACTTTTGTATGGCTTGACTCTGTAGCTGTGTTTAACGTGAACCACACTGTTTGATGGTCACTTGTGCCCAGATGGCAACCTACTTCTAGATCTGAGATCCTCTCACTGCCCCCGTTTGAGAGTATGAGGTCTAAGATTGCTCCCTCACGAGTGGGTTCCAAAACTAGCTGTCTAATGCCTGCCACCTGTAGGGTGTCAAGAATGGCCCTGCTCTTGGATGTGGCTGCAGCAAATGTGCTCCAGTTAAAATCTGGCATATTCAGGTCTCCCATCAACAGTATCTCCCCTTTCTCTGCCATTCTAGAATGCCTTCCATCATATCCTTGTCCATTCCTTCTCCCTGACATGGGGTCTGTACACAACCCCTGTGCGGATTGTGGTGCCCTTTCCAGTCTCCAAGGTGACTCACAGTCTCTCTCTCCTCTGTTTACTCTTTTGTTCAGTTGCTTTTATCCCTTCCTTTACATAGAGAGCTACTCCTCCCCTCTTCTTCCCTGCCTGTCTCTCCTGTAGGTTATGTACCCTGGTATGTTAACATCCCAGTCATGGTTCTCTGTGTACCATGTTTCTGTGACTGCTACGATATCCAGGCATCCTCTTCCATTAAGGCCACCAGCTCAGGGAGCTTGTTGCCCAGACTATGGGCATTGGTACTCATTACCCTCCATTTCCTGATGGCCTTACCCCCTTTTGCCCCATCCCTGTCCTTCTTGCCTTTGTCACTTTCTCCATTTACCCCTGCCCTTCTCCCTATCGACACCTCCATGTTGGTGTTAGCCACATTTACTACCGTGATTGTTTGGGGGGGGCTAGGATTTTCCTGCTCCTTTCCAGTGCCTCCCCCCTTGGCTAGTTTAAAAGCTTGCCAATGAAGCATTTAAACCTATCACCTAGGATCCTGGTTCCCCTCCCGGACAGATGCAGCCCATCATGCCAGTATAGGCTTGCATCACTCCAGGTGGACCCCCAGTCCCCAATGAAGCCAAATCCCTGAGCTCCACACCAGTTTTTCAACCACTGATTGAATCCCATGGTATGGAACACCCTAGCCTCTCCTATGCCATAGATGGGTAGCACCTCCGAGAAGGTTACCGTGCGTGCTACTTGACTAAGGCCCCTCCCCAATTCCACAAACTCTTCCTGCACTTCTCTAATCCCTTTCTTAGCCAGGTCATTTGTCCCTAGGTGGACAATGACATCCAGCTCCCTCCCTGTGCAGCTGTGGCAATCCTGAGGGATTCGCTCCCTGTCCCTCCAAGCCATGGTGCCAGGCAGGCACCTTCCTCCCTCTCCCTTCCTTGCCCAGTTCTACCTTCCTAACAATGGAGTCCCCCACCAGGAGTTGTTTCCTTCCCCTGCAGGGTCCCCTGCCAACCTCCTGTGGGTCTCCTTTGTGGAGGTTCCCAGCATCCTCCTTGGTCTCCACTGTAGGTGCCTCCATAGAGGAACCACACTTTGCCAGAATGGCATAGGAATTGTGGAGAGGTACAACTGGAGGGATTTGCCTCCGTTCCACCACCCTCACCCTCCCTGAGCCCACTGTGGTCCAACCGCTCCTCTTTCTTGGCAACCTCTGAGGCAATGGCAGTGGCACTGGTGGTCCCTGGATGGAAGAGGAGGTCCCACAAATCCTGGCCAACTCAGCCTGGAGATGAGCAACCTCCTCCCTCAGCCCAGAGAGGTGCCTGCAGATGGGACAACACTGCATCCTCCAGAATATCTCCCAGAAGACTGCTGCTCCACAGCCACTGCACTGCACCACTCCAATCATGTCTTATTTCTGACCCCTTAACTGTTTGCAATCCTTACTCTTTCGTCTGTTTTTCTCTCTCTCCTTACTTTCTGCCTGTGTGCCCTTTAACCTCCTGATTGTCCTGTTCTGAGACAAGAATATCCTATATTTCTCAGTAGACCACTTACTTGTTCAGATGCAGACCTCCAGCAGCTAGAGGGGGCCGGAGAGCTACTTTTGCCCTTCTAGGATGGTGGGCCCTTGGTGGTTCTGTGATCACTCACTTCCTGCCCCTAAACAGGAAGTTCCTGTTTTCAGTCAAATCCTGTGCCTATAAAAATAGAACTAGCTTTGGGTGGGGGGTGGAGGGAGAGAAGCAGGGCAATTTAGTCCCAGCAGAGAAGTTCAGTCACACAGCAGTCCTTTCTCTTGGTGTCTTCTGCCAAGCTATTAGCAGAATCTTTCTAAGGCAGTCTTTAAATGTAGCTTCCTTCTAGCTAAGCCACTCCCCTACTTACCAGATCTTTCTACAAGTAATTTAAACCTCACAGCAGTTAAGTCCTTTCAGTCACCTGAGATTTACACCTAGATGACTTTTCAGTTACCCATTCAGTTCAGTTAACCCAAACACACACTTTTTTTTGTTTTGTTTTGTATGTTAGTTTTTTTACCCTAAATTAAAGGTCCAAATACAAAAGTTCTTCTACTTTAGTCCCAGTACAGAAGTTCAGTCACACAGCAGTCCTTTCTCCTGGTGTCTTCTGCAAAGCTATTAGCAGAATCTTTCTAAGGCAGTCTTTAAATGTAGCTTCCTTCTAGCTAAGCCACTACCCCTACTTACCAGATCTTTCTACAAGTAATTTAAACCTCACAGCAGTTAAGTCCTTTCAGTCACCTGAGATTTACACCTAGATGACTTTTCAGTTACCCATTCAGTTCAGTTAACCCAAACACACACTTTTTTTGTTTTGTTTTGTATGTTAGTTTTTACCCTAAATTAAAGGTCCAAATACAAAGTTCTTCTACTTTAGTCCCAGCAGAAAGTTCAGTCACACAGCAGTCCTTTCTCTTGGTGTCTTCTGCCAAGCTATTAGCAGAATCTTTCTAAGGCAGTCTTTAAATGTAGCTTCCTTCTAGCTAAGCCACTTCCCTACTTACCAGATCTTTCTACAAGTAATTTAAACCTCACAGCAGTTAAGTCCTTTCAGTCACCTGAGATTTACACCTAGATGACTTTTCAGTTACCCATTCAGTTCAGTTAACCCAAACACACACTTTTTTTTGGTTTTGTTTTGTATGTTAGTTTTTTAACCTAAATTAAAGGTCCAAATACAAAAGTTCTTCTACTTTAGTCCCAGCAGAGAAGTTCAGTCACACAGCAGTCCCTTCTCTTGGTGTCTTCTGCCAAGCTGTGCCATACAAACTTCCTTACCTCTTTTCTGCAGGTTCAATGTACTCACTTGCTCCCTGAGTTGCTGCTGCCTCTGTTCCACGATCATTTTTTTTTTACTTATTACCTAAATTTAACTTAGCACTTATCTGAAGTATTTACCTCCTTTTACTCAGAAAATCCCTGATCAAAAGCCCACTGGCTCCAATATGTGAATTTGCCAAAAACTGATGTGCTTCCAGAGTAAAAAATCTCATGGAGCAAATTGTGAGCTCTCCTTGGCTGTGCAGTCACTTATGACTGCCCAATTAGGCCCTACCCCTTAGCTCCCCTAGCCAATCCCGGGTTGCCACCTCACTGTTCCCACCTCACCCCTTTGCCCACCCTGTTTGTGACCTCATTGGGTCCTCCCCATTATGTGACCTCATGCTTCCTTCTACCTCCCTTCTTCCCTCCCACCCCCACCCTCCTGGCTTCCACTACACCTGTCCAGGACTTGAGACACTGGGGTCTGCCCTTTATTTGGGCAACCCTTTTTTCATAACACTGTCAAGTATATTCTATATAGTAATCAACAACCTTCAGCCAACATTATCGTAGCTAGCCCTGGTTACAGAAGAGAACCATATTTTGACATAAAACTACCTCAATATCTCTGTTGTAAAACTTCCAGCTTAAAAATAAATAATAATACTTTATTTGTAAAGCACCTTTCTACAAACCAATGCACGTAACAGTAGGTTAAAATAACACATAAAAACAATAAATACAAGCTCATATAAAACTTATTAAATCCAGATAGAAAATGGAATAAAATTATGCAGAATAGGCTTGATGCCATAAATATGTTTTAAGGACATGTTTAAATCACTCCACAGTCATGCACTCCCATAACTGATGGGGTAGAAAATTCCAAAGGGCTGGGCCTATGTACATAAATGCATGGGCCCTGGAAGATTTTAAGGTAACTCTTGGAATCTCTAGCAACTCCTCGTCAGTCAAGCGGAGCCATTGCACAGGGCAGTAATGGACCAGAAGCTCTTTCAGGTAGTCCAGGCCCTGTCCATGTAGGGCTTTATAAGTCAGAAGTCTGATTTTAAAGATGATCCACCACTGCACCAGCAGCCAGTGCAGTTCATGCAGCACTGGGGAGATGTGACACGACCAAGGAGTCCCCATCAGTAACCAGGCTGCAGCATTTTGCACTAGCTGCAGGCAGTGGCTATCCACCCCAGGCAGCCCTAGGTAAAGGGAATTGCAGTAATCAAGGCATGAGGTCACAAAGGTGTAGACCAACATAGGAAGGTCACTAGACAGAACAAGGTGCTTAACCCTGGAGATGTTCCTGAGATGGTAGAAAGATAATTTGACTACTGCTGACACCAGTGATCACAGTGTCAGCCCTTCATCAAAAATCACCCCCAGATTTTGCACCCTTTCAGAGGTAAGGAGTGGTAAGCCCCCAAGGAAGAGTTCTGAAGGCAAATCTGCCCCTGAGCCAAGCACTACTGGCTGCTCTGTTTAGTAAGTCACTCGGAAGTAGGTGCTCTCATTAGCTCTGGATCGAGGTTTCACAAGATGGCTGCCACACAATGCTGCTGAGCAGAAACAGTGCTTGCAGGAGTTTGTGAAATGTTTATTGCTTTGTTTAAACAGGTATGTCACCATTGCCTTAACAAAGCGTCCACAAACCTTTCCAGTCTTTCTTGTACAGACTCTTGGTTTGGGTATAGTGTGGCTGGTGTTTCTTTTTTTGCTCCCTTGCAGCAAAGAAGAGTGGAGTCTGAGTGGTGAGGAGCCACCAAAGGATGAGGGGTAGAGCGAACTTCCCTGCGGAGGGTTGTAGCACGCCAGCACTTTCCCCTGAAGATTTTACTTTTTAGAAAACCTTACAGTGCTCGTCTTTGAAAAGGGATTTTCTGGAAAAAAGAATTGCATGCCTCATGAAAACATCGAGTTACACTGTGGCAGAATATTAAGTCTCTGTTTGATGTTTGCACCGATACATCGTACATTGCCACTTTCGGAGACCTTTTGAGACAGTATTGGACTGTATTATTTTGAGTTGTATTGAAGTATATTGCTCTATGCTGTTTTTGCAATATTGCAATACTACAATATTTGCATTGGGTTTTTCTTTTTTTATTTTTCTCTAAATTTTAAAAGTTTTAAGTTGTTTTGTTTTGTATTTTATTTTATCTACATTTTCTTTATAAGTCTAGCTCAGTATGTATTTTTAATTAGGAGGTTCAGGAAATCCGATTAGGATATACCTACACTGCAACGGTCTTGGGGGGTAGCTATACTAGAACCAATACTGATTTGATCTTTAATTCCTGGCATTTGTAGTATTAGGAAGTGTAGTACTGAAAGACGGTGTCAGATTGATTGACTGATCGCATGGATACAGATGTAGTGGTTATAGAATTAATGAATTAGTAAATGGGCTTTTGCCTAATTATTAAAATCGCTTGCTGTGCTTAGCCACTTTGCTTATAATAGCATTCAATAATTAGTTAAAAACAATCATCTGAGCTTTATTTGAATATAGTTCAGGACAAGCTAAAAGGACTAATTTCACTAATCATTCAACTGAGTAATTGATGTAATTAGTGATATAATTGATCCACTGTGCTCATGCCTTAAGTAGCATGTGTGGTGTTATCTCGATCAGGTAGTCTGAGCAATAACGTTTAAGTTCAGTTTGGTGAAGCAGGCTTCTACTTTACCTCTCCAGTATTTGGTTCCCTCTTGGACTATCGGTATTTTTTATTCTGTGGTTGAGTTTCATTTTGGTTTTTATTTTTGGCCAGTGTTGCCCAATTTAACCTCTCTGATTGCTCCAACCGTGGTTGAGAAAATTCTAAAGGCAATCATAGTGTGGTTCTAAAGCATCAGTGAAACGTCGAATTGTTGTGGCAATGATTGAAGCCTGAAAATAACCTGAGGTGTTTTACCTTTTGATATTTACGAACTAAGTGGTCTTTTTTTATGAGTGTTATACAATTAATAAGAGGTTGTTTTGTTTTGTTCTGTTTTTAGAAAGTGGAAGAGTTGTTGCAGACACTCTATGAGTATTTTAAAGGTGCAGTTGATTAAATTTGGGCTTTATGTGCAATTGCTGATATACAGAAGTCAGGCCCTATATCTATTGTCTATGCATTCATAGCGGAGTATTAAAAGATGCATGTAAGTCGATCAGCTGATTAGCTGTTTGTCTTTTTTTTTTCTTTTTTTTGAAAATATTTTAGCTTTTCTTTTTTCCTCTGAATTTTAAGGGGGATTTTGTATCTTTACAGCATTGAGCTCCAGGGGATTGGTGCTCTTCCACTATTTCTTTCACTGTCCCTCTTTTTTTCTGCAGCACTTTGTAGATTGGACTGGTACTATCGGTTGTGAGAGGAAGATTGGGTGGAGGACAGCATGCTAAAGATGCCCTTTGAGTATTTTAAAACCTTGTAGAAACTCTAGTTTTTTTGGAAAAATCAGCATGTATTCACTTTTCAAATATCTGTGTGCAAAATTCTGATTGTCTTGATGTTGTTTAGTGGAATAAGTGTGGAACATTGCGGTCTAAGTTTTTTTATACTGGGCCTTTTTTCCTCATTGGGGTTATACTTGAGGCTATGGTTGGGTATGAGTGAGATATTTATATTTCCTATATAAATAGTGTCAGTAAAAGGATACTGTTTTTTTTAAATATCAAGAGACAGCAAGTTAGAAGGGCAATAGTTAGACTGTTACTTTGGTATACTGCTAAGGAGATATTATTATAAAATTTATAGAAAATAAGGATACCAAAGTTGTTTTTGAAATTGTTTTCTGTGATTTGTATTATATTACTAGACATTTACAAGAAGTGGCAAAATGCTCACTATAAAGGGGGGTCAAAAGGAAATGTAAAAGGAAATTTAACTGAGGAGAAAAAAAAGAAGCAAGACAGCAATGGATGTATATTTTATGACACACTATGCATTACCTCCACCCTTCAGAGCAAACATGTTTTACATATGCTGAGGCACTGAAAATACTACTATGTTGGTCTCTGATCTGGTGGATGATCTAGGGAACAAATTAAGTAATGAGACTAATAGAATAGTCAAGAACAATGAATTAGTTAGTGATCCAGGTGCTAAAGAGAAATCAATCACTACTCAAAATCTTTACAAGGGGAAAATTTAAATAAAAGGAAGCCCCTGTAAAAATGAAGCTGAGGGGATTGAAGATAAACAAATTATACAGAAACATATCACTGATTTCTTTCTGTCTAAATCAAAATATAATGTAAAGGAAAATAATAAATAAGAGGTTATAGAGACTCTTCCTGAGGCCATGGCAGTAGAGTTGATTGAGAATTTGGCTAGGAAAGAAGAAGAATCAAAACTTGAATTGTTTAGCCCTCTAGAAATTTCCTCAGGACTTTCTGAAAATTTGGGTAGTATCAGCCAGGATCCAGTTTCTGGGGTTTTATCAGTAAGAGAGAATATCTCCATCCTGACAAGCTCCCACACAACAGTATTTGAGAAAATGGATAGGGAAGTAGAACAAATAGTAATAGAAGAAGATATTTTTGAGCAATGCCCAGATACATTGTGAAAGTATACTTTTAAGGCATTGTCACACCCAGTTATGGCAAATGTAGTGCTACTAGAAGCTATAAAAGATTTAAAAAACAATATGGAGAGTATTATCAATATTTTATTTTTAAAATTGCAACAACTGGAGAAAAAGATGGATGAAGTAATTTCACAAAAAAGGACAGGAAAACTATCTTTCTCATCAATTTGTATCCCAGATTCTCCACTGAAAGGAAAAGGGAAACAGAAGGGCCTTCAGAAATGTAAGGAAAAGAAAAGGGGGGGAGCAAAATCTAAGGTTCAAGTAACAAAAAGTCATAAAAAAGCAAGTGTAGGAAAATGTACAAGACATAGTCCAGTAAGAAAGGAAAATCCAGAGACTGTGGAAAGTATTACTAAGAATAATATAGGAGAAAAGAGAGGAGTAGAGGAGAAAATAAAAAGTGTAGATTGTAGTAATGTTTCCACTGATAAAATAATTAAATTAATAGATGAAAGGAAAAGATTGCTTGATGGAAATGAAGTCTGTTTAAGACTTGATTGTGTGTTCCAGAATGTAGATGAATCAGAGGAGTCATTATGGGAACTTATGGAGTATTTAACCACAGCAGAACTGGGCATTCGCCAGGCTAAGGGCAATATTATCAAGGCATATAGGGTCGAGAATCATGAGTAAAAACCAGTTTATATACTCATCCCGGAAATGAACCTGGCAAAGTCCATCTGGGCCAAAATTCATAGTCTTTCTTTTTTGGGCCTGAGTATATGGGCTCCTATTTCCTGGAAAACCATCACTGTCCATACTAAGCAATCTTTTGGAATTGGAACATTCCTACACTCGAACACTTTTAAAGAAAACCTAATACAGTTACAATGGGATTTCAGGATCTCATTTTTAGATAATAAGCACCATTACCCCATGTCCTGTCCCTTTTTGGTGTAGGTAAATTACTAGGTGAAAATGAGGAAGTCTTGGGTGCCTATGTAAATTCCCTAATGGGCTCTTACTTAAAGAGACCTAATGGGGAAATGTGCATATGCTATGCAAGAAGAGTCTTCTCTGATGAAAAGGATAGTCAGATATATTTCTGTTGTGTATCAGCTTAACTATTCACTTTGATAAAATGCAATGTGGAAATTTTGGCCAATGCTGGTATTCTAGTAATGGATTTGTTAAATCTTTATGATGAGGATTTCCAGGCTTTTGACCTAGAACATTGACTAGGTACAGGGGCTGAAAGCTCTATAGAAACTTTTGTTATGACTGAACAAAGTAATTCACATGTAAAGTTGTTATCCTGGAACATTGCAGGATTGAGTAGTAAGTCAGCAGACCAGGAATGTATGGTATTCTTAGCAATCCATGAAATTCTTGCTATACAAGAGAACTGGGCATTGGCAAATGTAAATATTAATGGATATCAAGTTGTCTCAAATTCTGCAATTAAAAATAAAAAAATTGGTAAACTAAAATGGGTGTAGGCCATATATGTAAAGACTGGGCCTAAGATTTCCATACTAGAAGTAATCAAAAATTCACAAAATTATATTTTGGTTGTTGTTCTCATAGACCAGGTTATGTTGATTGTAGTTAATGTATATCTCCCCCCTTCCAATAAAATAGAAGGACTTAGAAAAATTTGAGGTCTTTGTGTGCAGATATTGTTATCACCTTTCAAAAACATCCTAAAGGCATTCTCTTAATAGTGGGGAATTTTAATGCTCGTATCTCTGTTCATGATAACTTTCAAGATTTGGAGAATCAGTTAAACCCCAAGTCCTGTAACAACAGGAGTAGTAAAAATAAAGGGGTAAATGATCGAGGTCGGGATTTAATTAGATTTATTGAAGAAAATGCCATTGGTTCTGAACGGTAGAATAGAAGGTGATAGGGAGGGTGAATATACCTTTTTTTCTGGGGTGGGTCAGAGTATAATAGATTATGTTATAATCAATGCGGACTGCCTTGAGATTTTTCTTTCATTAAAAATCTCTATGAGATCTGAAAGTGACCACGCAGTTCTGAGTATGCAAATTATGATTGACAATAAAAATACTTTTCATGAATCATCGCCCTGCAATCTCCTGGCCCAATTGAGTTTGGAAGAGAAACAGCACTTAAATTTTAGGGCTATAACTGGAAGAGATGTAGAAAATGTATTGAGGGAATTTGAAAAAATGAAGGAAGATAGAGATTGGGAAAATATAGAATGGGCTGCAGCCCAATTAAACAAACTTAATCAAGATCTTAGAGCAATAATCTGTACAAACATTAAATCAGAATCTAAAGTAGAAATAAAAACTTGATTCGATACAGAATGTATAAATGAAAAAAGGAATCTCAGGAAATTAATTAGATGACTAGAAACCACCCATCTAGAGAAAATTATTCTTATCTGAGCAGGGTTAGGAAACAATATAGAAAATTCCTCCAGTTAAAGAGGGTTACATTTCAAAATGAATTATGGGAAGAGATGTATCAGATTATTATGAATAAAGATGTTAAGGCATTCTGGAATATGGTAGCAAAAGGGACTAATTAATACCAGCCCTCATTATTAGTGTATGTCCCAAAAGAAACTTATGTAAAATATTTTAGAGAAATTTTCTGTAATGCTCCCGCTATAGGACATTCTGATATTGTCCCCTCGGATGGTTCAAGGAGAGTTGGGATGCCTTTAGTTTTTTCTGCTGAGGAAATTGAAGCTTCAGTAATGATGCTAAAAATCAACAAGGCCCCTGACCCAGATTGTATTACACTCGATGTGTATAAAGAACATAAAGACTTTTGGACTCTTTTGCTTACAATGTTTTTTTTTTAATTTATGTGCGAAACATAACTTTATTCCTGTTTCCTAAACAAGTAATATCATTGTCCCCATTCATAAGAAGGGCTCGGTCTATGAACCAAAACATTTTCATACTATTAGTCTGTTAGATATAAGTTCTAAAATATTTTCTAGGCTTTTATTGAACAGATTAAATAACTGGGCTGAATCAAGCTCTCAAATTTCTACCTTTCAGGCAGGTTTTCGGGAGGGTTTCTCCACCATTGATAATGTGTTTTATTTAGCACACTTGCTTGAAAAGTACATATTCCTAAGGAAATCGAAGATATATGTACTCTTTACAGATTTTGAATCTGCATTTGATTCTGTAAATAGGAAAATGTTGAGGGATCTTTTATATCAGAAGGGTATGGATTATTGCCTCCTTAGATTAATTCAAAAGTTATACTCAGGCACATCTACATATATTAGATATGATAATAATGGTAGGCTAACTCAAGCATTTGAGTCCAATGGTGGAGTGAAACAGGGCTGTTTGTTAGCACCTGTTTTATTTAATCTGTATATTAATGAACTGCTGGTATATCAGGATTCTGAAGTTTCTGAATCTCCTAAAATTACTAGCACTTTAACTCATTTTCTGGCATATGCAGATGATTTGGTAATGTTTTCATTAACCAGATCTGGGCTACAGGGGAAAATTGATACTCTGTATAGGAAATGCAGGTCTTTAGAACTCTGAACAAATATAAAAAAAGACAAAAAAACAATGGTCTACGGGAATTGCTACCAGAAATTGAAAGGTTATAGATTTAGAATTGGGGAAGATAATATTGGCATGGTTAAAGAATATTGTTATCTGAGTATAAAATTGGTCCCCACATTTTCCTGGTCTGCCCATATTACTAATCAGGTAAATAAAGCAAGGCTTACCACAAGGGCCTTGCTGAAGTTTAACTTTGTTTATGGGGGAAATTTGGCCATGCCTGCTCTTACGGCTGGCGAGGCAAAAAGTCAACCTCTTCTGTTATATGGATCTGAAGTTTGGTGACATGTGAATAAGAAGGAATTAGAGAAGCCCCTATCATACTATTATAAAGCACTCCTTAAAGTCCCTAGCTCTACCTCGAATACTATGATTAGGGCAGAACTGGGAAGAGTTCTGATTTATTGTGTTAAAGATCTTACATTAATCTCATATTGGATAAAGATAATAAATCCTGGGAAGAATATACTTCCAAAAATGTGTCTCCAAGAAAAAAAGCAATGAGCAAATAATGATTTATCATCACCATGGCTTAATGCCCTGAGAAATAAATTAGATAGGATAAAAATGGAACATTTATGGAATGATCATAATAGAGAGGTTTTAATTTTACCTCAATATAGAGAACTTATTAAAAAAACTGTATTCTTTAGGGAAAACCCTTGATATGACAGCAATCAGAAAGCAAAAATGTGCTAGATGGTACAAAGAGAACAAAATCGATCATGCATTACAGATGTACCTCTCATTTTACCTGATACCATCATACAGAAAAGGATGAGGATGGGGTTAGTTAATTCAAAATATATCTATTTTAATAGGGAAGGTGCTATTGATTGTGTAACAGGGGCAGAGAGGTTTTGTCTGTGTAATAAGGGACATGAAGAAACCGCAAAACATATGATATTGATATGCCCCTTGTATAAAAAGGCCAGGGACTAATTATTGAAGGATTATTTAGAAATTTATGCAGATACTAGTTATGACTTGATTTTTATCTTGTTGCATCCTCAAAGTTCAGATGATGCCATATTGATTGCAAAATTTTTGAGCTCTATACCTAAAAGTAGAAAAAGAAACTATAGGCTGTCCAACCAAAAGTAGAGATAGGTTTGATATTATAAGTAATGGTGGAATAATGCCCCCAAAATTCCAATGTTTTTAACTGTTGTTGGAGGAGAAACATTGTCTATTGTATTAAGTTTTTTTTTCCTTTTTTTACTGTGTACATGTTTAGTCTGTATCATAATTCTTTTTTTAAATGTAAAAAATCATGATACTGCAGTATCTTGGTTGATCAAATAAAGAAACTGAAACTGAAACTGACCCTGACACCTCTATCCGGCACCCCAGGTCCACAACCAGCACCTCAGTCTTCTTCAAGTTTAACCTCAGCCAGTTTGAATTCATCCAGTCCTGGATTTCAGTGAGGCAGTTGTTAAATACTGAGAGAACTCTATCCTGGTCAGGTGCAAAAGAAAGGTAAAGCTGGATATCATCAGCATAGCAGCGAAACCTCAGCCCATACCATCTTACAATGTCTCCAGTGGGTAGCATGTACACTGCGAACAACAAGGGGGACAACATTGAATCCGGAGGAACCCAACATGACAGAGAGACTGGATCAGAGGAATGAATCCCCAACACCACCCTCTGAGCTCTGTCAGTGAGGTTCTGCACTAGCTGCAGGCAGTGGATATCCACCCCAGATAGCCCTAGGTAAAGGGGAATTGCAGTAATCAAGGTGTGAGGTCACAATGTGTAATAAAGTCTACCTTGTGCTTTGGATGGTACCAGAAAGGTGTAATCTGGATCCAATACATCTTTAAATTAGGTAACTTCATAACCTTTGATGGTCTAGTGGGAGAATATAAAATTGCAGAGACTGAGGAAGCGTTTTATAGTCTGAAAACTATAATCCTTGCAACTTAATTCCACAGTAAAAATACTAATACTAAAAACCTTTTAGACTGCCTGCATCTTTCACCTACAGTCTCATCACTGTATAATCTCCTTCTAGACTGCACTAGAGGACTGATGTTGGAACTTATAAGATGGAGGACACAAGAAGTAGGGGTGAGTACAGAAAACTAGAATTGGACAAGACTCTGGTCTTTTTCTAGGAAAGCATTTACTGTATTTACTATGGTAAATCTAAGACTACTACATTTTAAAACATTACATAAATTGTTCTACACACCTTCCCATATGTATAAAATGGGCCTTAAAACAGATCCTAACTGCAGCAATGCAAAACAGGGAAAGGCTGTTTGGTCCACATGTTATGAGAATGTCCTTTAATTCAAACATTATGTAACAAGGTAAGGCAAATGCTTCAGGTCATCCCTTTTTTTGGGTAATAAAATTAACATAGAAACATGTATTTGGGGGCATTTTAATGATACTAAATACTGGTCGTAGGACTAAAAATATTCCATGTTATTAATAGGTGCCTCAGTTAGGAATAGTATTCTTAAATATTGGCTAGAGGACAAAGCTCCTACATTCCAGGAATGGAAGTCACAGTTTGTTGAAGTTATCAGAGTTGAAAGATTTTCTCTTTACATGAAGAACCTCGTACACAAATTTGATAACAGATGGGGTACCTACAGTATATAAGTTCATCAATGGAGGAGACCAAACAATATTGTAGGTCCTCATCATGACAGATAAAATGAAAAAAGGAAACAAGGTTAACTTTTCATTCTCTCTATTTTATGAGAGACCTACATGGAGCATGGACTGTCTTTAGAAAACATTATTACTCTAAGAAATATAGATTATTTAGACTCACCCAGGAGATATTGAACTATCTTACCTCATAATGCAGGACTCCATTATATTTATTATATCTAAGAATACTTTACAGAATTTTCTTAATATGCACTGTATGACCAGTATACCAGATTTTGCTTTCTTTTTTTCCCTCTTTCTCCCTTTTCTCTCTGTATTTCCTCTTCTACCTTTTACTTTTGCCTGTTATCTTACTTCTTTTTCAATTACAAAACAGAGTACAGGGGAAAATACAACAATCTCTATAGATGGTCTAACAACGGATACCTTATTCCATGTTAGTGATGTAATATTGCCTATTGTTCTTATTTAGGACAAACTACACTCTTTTGTACAAATTTTAGCAGAAAATGTTAATGATTTGAATGCAGTCTTTTGCTTTTTGTTTTTTCTTATATTGATAACTTGTTATCTTTCCAATGTGTTATTGTTTATATGTCTTGCATTATTATGTTGATTGCAGTTATGTGATTTAGTTTCTCATTAAATAAAAATGACATTGAGAAAAAATAAACAAAATAAATCAGAAATGAAATTGTAGGACTCCTGAAAAATGCCGCCAAATAGGACAATATCATGGGAGAAGACTTCAGAATTTCAAACCATCAATTATCCAAATGGATGAGGGTAATACCAGTTCCTGATACAATATTCCCCTCAATGCGCACCGAGAATCTGAAAGCTTTAATCTAACTGAAGTGATGCAGTGGAGATAACACCTAAATAGCAGACTGATGGAAATTTGCAGCCTCCAGATAAAAATAAGGCTTCAGAAATTCAAACCATCAGTTCTTAACATGGAACCAATCAGAATTTAATCAGCCCAGCTGGGTGCCTCAGGGCTCAGTACTAGGACTGGTCCTTGTCATTGTCTTTATTAGTGACATTATGGAAGGGGTAGAAGGGAAAGTATGCCTGTTTGCAGATGATACAAAAATCTGCAACAGGGTGGACATACTGGGGTGTGTGGAAAAAAATGAGGGAGGATATGAAAAAGTTGGAAGAATGGTCAAAGGCTTGGCAGATGGGTTTCATTGTAAAAACATGCAAAATCATGCACTTGGGGAACAGGAACATAAGGGTTATATACCAGTTGGGAGTGAAGGTGCTGACAACCACCAAGCAGAAATGGAACCTGAGGTAGTCATCTCTGATCACCTGAAGGTAGCCAAGCAGAATGATAAGGCAGTGGGGAAGGCTAGCAGGATGCTCGAGTACGCAGGTAGAGGTATCACCAGTAGGAAGAAGGAGGTAATATTACCCCTGTACAAGATCATTGGTTAGATCCTATGTCAAGTACTATGTCCAGTTGTGGAGGCTGCACCTTTAGAAGGACATAGCTATGGTGGAGGCAGTATAAAGGAGGGTAACTAAAATGGTGCAGGGCCTGTATCAAAAGCCCCACAAGGAGAGAATCAAGGAACTGAATATGTACTCACTGGAGGAAAGGAGGGAGAGAGGGGTTATGATAGAACCATTCAAATACCTAACAGGCATACATAAGGTACAGGAATGTAACATTTTACATAGAAAAAGAAACAATAGAACAAGGAGTCACACTAAGAAGCTGGAATGGGGGAGGCTCAGATGAAATGTGAGGAAATACTTCTTCATGGAGAGGGTGGTGAACACCTGGAATGGCCTGACAGCAGAGGTGGTGGGTGCCAAAATGGTCACAGGATGCAGGCATGCATAGGACAGATACAAAGGGACCTTGGAAGTAAGGCACAGGGTGGGGACGACCAGAAATCAAGTACGGTCTGTGATGGCACAGAAGGTAGGGAAAAAACTGAGCAGATTGGGTGGGCCAAAAAGTTCTTATCTGCCAACAACGGCTACATACCTATGCTTCTAGCCCAGACAAAAGTTAAACCAGTTTTGAATAGGCATGGTGGTTATTAACAAAAAGAAATCTAGTGATTTCATTTGCAACCTGATTTTGTAAGATTATTTATCTAGATATTTGTGATGTCAACATGTTCTTATATTTTGTATTGTTATATTCATCTGGATGCATTTGTAAAAGTGAATGTATTTTCTCAGCTATGCTTTCCAATAAATTCTGACTCTGAACCTTTCATTTACTTTTAAACCTTATGAGACCTTGCAGAATGTTCCTTCTCACAGACTTGAGAGACTGCAGGTTCTGCAGTTACATTCAGGATTGTGTTCTAAATTATTTGTGCTAATGACTTGGCTAATGCAGATATAAACAACTATTTTAATTCTGTTTTGCATAGTCAATCCTCTTATTTGGAAATGTTAGCTCATAGCACTACTGATAAAGCTTAATTTATAATAGTTTCTTGAAACACTGAAGGACAGCTTGAGCTGGATTTTATGAAATTCAACTCTACATATTATTGTATTATTTTCAAGAGTCTTGGCTGGAGCAACAGAAACAGGGTGCTACAGATAGGTTTTCTTGCTATTCTCAAAATTCCGCTCATTTTTAGTGCAGAATGTTGTGTGTTTATCTCGGGTGTTATTGTGTTACCTTGCCCCATATGAAGATTTTATAACAATAAATTGTTGTGAATTGTAGTTCTTAGTTTTATGCCTGCTTTTACTCATCTACAGGAAGGTGAGTGCCCAGTTTTGTTTTGTTTCTGTCACATGCAGGGACCAGAAGCTGTCTGGCAGTACCACCCACACTAACTCCAAAGTTGCCAGGTTAACCAAGTGCCAGTCATTGAGCAGTTTGGGGACTTACTGATTTCATCAATTCAAGGTCTTATGCACCCTGAAGGCCTGCACATTATTCTTCAACCTCAAAGCCTTTGTAAACTATACTATCCAAGCTTAATATTGTCTTCCAGTTACAGGAACCATACTGTCCTGTTGTTCTGCTACAATGTATGGGCACAGTTGTTCCTCTGGTATGAACCATATTTGCAGCCATTTCTGTGCTGCTCTGACATGTAGTAAGTGCTTGACTCTTCTTTGATAGGCCATCTTTGTGGAGAATGCAATGAAAATGGTAATTTGCTGCCAAGTTTGAGGATTACTGGATTCCATAACAGCAGGGACTGGTCTTGGTTGCTCTTTTGTCACAGGTACCAGCTTCGTAAGCCTCCCCCCAACTATGAATGAGACAATGTATCAGCAATTCCACTATCTATCTCCACGACATGCACTACCCTAAACTGGATATTTAATAGCACCTAAGCACAAAACCCTCCTGAGATTACTCAAAGCTGGTCATTGATCATATGCACCCTCTCCACACCATTGTCTGATAGAAGAAACCCCAACTGCTTAGTGTATTAAAACAACAGGCATGAGAAAAATTCCAACAGAGTGACTTTTTTTGTGTTCATCACCTGGACCTAGGATAAGGACCACAGGCCTACACACCAGGAATCTGCAAAGTAAGCACCAAACCCCAGCCACTGGAAGGCTGCAGGTATAGCTAGAGATCTGTGCTAGTGATGGCCAATGATCACACTGAGACTCTGTTAAATGTAGCACAAAGGTATGCCACATGCAAAATTCTCCCTTATGCTGTATGTCACCCTTATCCTGTGATGCTGTTTGAGGGTCTCAAAAATCAGTTTTTCTCAGATACGTAAGAAAGGTTCTACCCATTGGGATCACCTTGCAGGCAAAGTTCAGGTGGTCTAGTAGCTGCTGAAGCTCTTTCAACATTACTTTCCTTGTCCCTTTCCATTTTCCCACAAGTCAAATACAGTCTGCACCTTATCTTGGGAGACCCTGCATTCATCCTTCTGGGAATTGATTTCAATGTCCATAAAGAAGATGACAGTTAAGGGAACTTTTGATTTTTTCCCTCGCCAAAGGCACACCAACTGCTAGGCCACCACCTGGTAGGCCACCAAGGGGTGACCACAGTCACCTCTGCCTGTTGAGCTGATGAACAAGAAGTCATCCAGGTAATGGACTACTCTTGGTAAATCAGCCTAGCTGGTCATCTTCCAATGTAAAAACAAGCTAAGCTGTTTGAATATTGTACATGTGGCAGGTCAACCTCTTATGCATGTATCTGTCTAAGTAACACTCACCCTCAGATTTCATGCTCAAACCCGCCTGCTCCAACTGGTGTACCAGCAACGGTCAGAAGGCTGACTCAGTATCAGTCTTGGCCATGAGAGCTCCCCAGCCAGCATCAACTACTGTCTTAACTGCTCTGTCAGACAGTGCATATTAAAACACAGTAAACCACAGATCTACAGTATGTGATCATTAACTTAATCCCCTACAGGAAATGGCAGGTGACTGATTATACAAAATTAGCATGGGGCTTTTTTTTAGGATCAACCAGACTGGGGACACCCATAGACCAAGAAAGAGTGGGTACAAAAAAGGGCCACTGATCCTAACCAGGACAGTTTTGTCTGGATCATTGACTAGGCCAGTTAGGTAATTTCTAGGTTGACTTAAGGTCCTCTACCCCTGTTATGAGTTCATAGGGCAGCTGGAAGCCGTCAGAAAAGTATTACTGGCACTGCTGGCTTTGAGACACTTCTGCAACAACAATAGATGGGTGTTCTGACCTTAGTTTCTCAGCTGTACTGTGGACTGATGTTCTGCCATCCGCATCTCATACACTCATGCTTGTCTTTACAATTTGATCTGTCACAATACCCTTGATTATACCCATAGCACATAAAAAGTGCCCTGCCCAGGTCCACATCTCTGCCCTGGAAATCCTAATGGGGAGATTGCTGTTTGAGTGTTGCACAACCATGCACATCATGACTTCCACCATCAAGGGTTGGTCCAATATCCCACTCACTCACTCACTCTGTAGACAGGTCATGTTATATGTGGCATCTGAACTCCATATCATATTCTAATCACACTGCCCCCCCCCACTTTTGTTTTTCAGACACACATGATCCTGTTAAAATAGTTAAAGAGCCCTACCTTCTTATCAATGGTCACCCAGCAGATGGTGCTGGTGAACATTATAAACCCTGCTCCCCAACTGTTGAATGTCCATGGCACCTTGACTTTTATTCTGCATCATTGTCCTTTATCTCCCTTTTTTCCTCACCCTCTTTTGGTCGATTGAGGAGGAAGAACTTATCCATGTACTCCCTACCCCTGTTTGCTGCCACATCTTGTCAGATAAACAGGATCAAGTGGGGTCAGTCTGATGGAATAACTCTATGGTTCTTTGTTCTGGGCTTGCCCCCTTCCTGTGTCCTGCACTTCATGCACCTGCCCTGCTGGGGGTGGGGCAATTTTCTCTTGGGCTTGGTCCACCAGTGTTAGAGATATAACCACATCCAGACAGCTTGTCCATCATCTGACCTGCAACTGACACTGTGAGAACTGGGGCAATCTTCAGATGAGCAGGTGACAATGCAGTCTGGGTCAGAATCACAGGGTGGGAAGGGAGTGGCCTGGGGCTAAGGGCAGGGTAGACACAGCCTGAGCACCTTGTAGGATGACCATCACCACCTCATCACTGGAACAAGCAGCCCTCTTACCCATCTTTTGCTGATATGCCTGAGACTGTGTCTCCAGATGCCCCCCAATGTAAATCTTCACAAAACTATCTCCATTTGCATTTCTGTAAAGAATTTAACTTTGATTTGGGTCTCATCTTGGCCCATCATATTGATGTTCCACAACCAATATTCCTTTCAGATTCGGGCCAGTTAACCTCTTCTGTACTGCCTGCTTCCTTATCTTTGAGGCTGGTTTCACTGTTGGTGTGGTCCCCCCCCCAACCCCCAGTCTTGAGCCTGAGATCTCTGTTGCCAGTTAGGCATGTCTCTGATCATGTCCTCCTCTTCTATGACACTAGGTCCTGTAGCTGTTCCTCAAAGGCCTCCATCACTCTCACCCTGTTCATGCGGGGCTTCCTCTTGCTTGCCTTCTCCGTAGCTACTGCACCTGCCCCTGTTTCCTGTTTATGCATCCTTATGTAGACAGCCTTAGCTTGAAACCCCGCTCCCTATCTCTTGCTTTCTAGGAAATTAAGGAATTCCAAATTTTACACCCAGGCACTTGTTTAGCAGACCTGGACTCAAACCACTATGCTATGCTATGTTGGCTGATCTTTTTGATTTTATATGCTGAGCCTATGGGAAAGGCTTTGCTGTAGTGGCTCAGCTTCTTACTTACACTACCCAAATGACTACAGGGTCCAGCAATATTTCCAATGACCAACAACAGAGTTCTCTTGTTTGTTTTTTTAAATAATCCCCAACCTTAGCTGTGGGTTGGAAAAAAAGACAGCAGGCCTTTGATCTCAGCAGTAGCATCTGAAGATACCTAAGCCATATGACTCTGTGTCATCAAACATTCCCATTAGCCACTTCTGTGTGGTACCTTTGTTTCTGTTATGCTATGTACAGCTGTTATTGGTCAGAAGGACCCACAGCTTATTACCAGACTTCTGCTCATCTGCCTGCTTCTCCTAGTACTTGAAATGTGTAATACTGCTGTCCCTTTTATGTTGTGCACTGAACAGTCAGCCAAGGATGGTGACCTCAGACCATGTTTATGTTAAGAGGCCAGCTGCTGCAGACTGCACACTCTCTTCTACTTTGACTGTGTGGTTCAAGCCCTGCCTGTTCGGGGAAGAAGCTGGAGTATTGTTCATGCTGCACTGGATGACCCAACCTGAGCAGAAGACTCTGCCATGGACAGATCACCAGCCTCTGTCCAACTGTTAATTTAATGCTTGAGATGTATGGAGACCAACCTCACCTGCAACTGTTCATCTATATCACCAGCTCTTCAGCTCTGTCCTCACCGAAGCGGAACTACTCAGATTAAAAAAAAAATACCCTGTTACAATTATGTGTCTAGGAGATGCAGCTCAGTGGGATGTGCTGAGGCACTGAACCTCTACAGTCCTTACTATTAGACCCCTGTCAAATTGACTAACCCAGTTGCTGACCTTACCCATTAGCTAGCAGAAGGCCACACTCTGGAATCCTGGCTGCAGAAAGGAGATAAAAGAGACTGAGAAGAACTTGGCACTCCTTAAGTCGCTCTAGTCCCTCTTCCCCTAGGCCACTCATTCTTCACACTGTGGATGGCCTCATATGGTTCCACCTCCGTCTGGGCCCATCCCATCTTTATAGAAGGGGGAATGAGGGTTTGGAGCTAACCCAACTGCCAGGCTGAATGGAGGTGGAGTCCTGCCTTAGCACAGTATGGCAGGAGGAGGGGCTGTCACATAAAAAGTCCCCCCCCCTGCAGCAAATCTTTGTAGACTTCAAATTAACTGTATTCATGCATCCTGCATTTATCCAAATGGCTATAAAGGAAATATTGTAATTCTAGACTTCATAAATTAAAGTTTGAGAAGATTAATAAATTAATTTATTTGGGAGTACTGTTAAACTATTCATGAACTTGTTACAGTCTTGTTGTACTGTATATCTAACCAAATTTATACACAGACAGTTAGTACTACTGTAAAGATTTAATTCCTGTCTCGAATGAAACAAAAGGGCTCTTAGCACCGGTGGTGGCACTTTCTTTGCACTGAGGTACACATCCACGTCTGCAAAATCGCAGAAAAGGGGTGTTTTTTAGCGTGCAGATGCAGATGCTTGCCTCAGTGTATTTTTTTAATAGGGACATTTTTTAGACCTTTCCATGTAATGTTGATCCTCAATTGTGCAGATTAGGGGTGTGTCTGGGGGGTGGGCAAATGTGATCTGTAGTGCCCCTGGTAGTGCCATGCTCAGGCACTGTAGTGGCTTTTTCCCTGGCTGCCCCAAGGCTGTGGTGGAGCTTGTGCCCGAGCTTGTGCCTGGAGCATGCACGCATGCACAACTCGAGGGGGACATCACTTGACCCTCGTCACCTCATATCGAGCCTCACATCTTCAGAAGAGTGGGAGGAAAGCCGTCTGCCTTGTTCACACTTGCTCATGGCCTTGCTGCTGCTCCCAGGTCCGGTGCTGCTCCTGCTGCCCAGTTGTCACCTCAGTCATTTCCTGCATTGTGTCCTTGCCCCTTGCCTTGCCTGGTGTCAGGCCCAGTCTCCATGTCTCCCAAGCTGAGAGAGAGAGAGAGAGAGAGAGAGAGAGAGTAGTGCCACCCCCGGGGCCATCCCGCATGTCCGGGCCACGTGTGCAGCTGACCTGGAGTTTGAGAGGAGCAAACTCTGCATTAGTATGAGCCCAGAGGATGAGGAAGAACCAGGGAAAGAACCTGGAGAAAGAAACAGCCAACACCGGGAGTCAGGAGCCATCCAATATGCCAGGCAATACGCCTGGCAATACGCCTATAGCTTCACCCCCTCAGCCCTCAGATCCGGGTCTCAGGTAATGAAGTATCCATGTCAAGGATGATTTTCCCGATGATCTTAATTGTGTGGGGAGAGGGGGGTCTGTATGATGTAATGCAAGCCAGGATCCAGAGTTTTTGCCTAGCACAGAACCCAGGGAAAGAACTGAATGGTAGAAGAATTTAGAATTCTGTTAAAACCCCTTGGTTAAAACTATGTACTGTGGTTTGATGACTAAATGTTATACCCAGGATCTTATATTTTTCAAAGTTGTCCCAATGGTGTAAGGTACTCCCTGTGTTGTTCTAACATCACATTTGTTTCTCCACTAAAGAGAGTAGCCCGGGAAAGCAGTTGCCCCAGAGTCCTGTTAGAATCCTGTTGGTCATATTTTTTTTCATATAGTTTCTTTTTTTTCTCCATAGGATTGGAGCAGCTTATCGGTCCTGTCACTGACCCCATGGACTGGTGCTTGCCTGCTCTGGTAATCACCTTCTGGTCAGGCACCCCCATGGATACTCCCCACACTGTGGCAGACTCAGGGGAGGGAGGGCTGCCCCCCCACCACATGACATATTCAGTTTGGACTGAGGTGGTCCCTGGTAACAGCGTGGGGCTGCAGACTGGTGGGCAGGGATCCATTAAGCCCCAGTTCCCTTTTTCTACTTTTCTCCTTGTTCCCCATTGTGGCCAATGTGAAGCATGCGTGTGGAGGCATGCAGGCATCACCAGGACACAGCCCCTCTCTTCAGTGCAACCATAGCCTGAACTACCACCATGCCTCCATCTGGTGGCAGTCAGATGCCGGGCAAACAAACCCTCCATCCCTGGGATGGAAGAGCAGTCCCTTGGATCATCAGTCATCTCCCACCTGACCTACTCGCAGCAACCCGAGTCTGCTTTTGAACCCGGGTCACCGGCATAACGCAAGGTGTGGCATCCAGCCCCTCAACCCTCAGCACCACCAGGACAGCCCAATGGGTCAAATTTATGAATTTTATTACAGTTAAACTGTTTATTAATTTTTAAATATTTTTTTATTTTTCATTTTCATTTTTACCCTGGGTAGTTGATGAACATAAGCCCGTTTTCACAATGACCTGTCATTTAGTAGGCTAAAGTTATTTTAGTTATTGATACTCTGCATTTCTTTAGGGTAGTTTTGTAGTTTCTTGTGTATAATTAGTTGTTTACTCTGGTTCCCTTTCATTTCCAGAAAATCATGTTTCAGCATGGTTCCCACCAAACAAGGAACTGAAAATGTTCTAGTTAAAAAAAAAAAAGCGAAAACATTTTAAAAATAAAAAACATTTTAGCGGTTTTAATTTGTATTTGCTTTGCTTGTTGCTCTGTTGTAGTATGCAGACATTTTTATGGTCTCCGATATCAAAACCACTAAATCCTTTTCTTTTAGAGTGTTGTCCAGCACCACCTCTCACATTTCATACAGCACTCTTGGGTTCCTTTTTCCAATGTACATTACTTTATCTTTTTAGTGTTAACTTTCAGCTTCTGAATCTTGGACCAGCTCTCTAATCTGCCCAGATCCTCCCTTAGTTCCCTTCTCTCTCTCTCTTCCTCCGTGTCTCTCTTAGTACAGATCTCTGTGCCCGGGATGCTAGCGGGGAGGTGAGTTGGAATCCGGGGTTGGAATCCCAGTTGGAATGCACCCCTGAATTGCCCTGTATGCACCCTTGAATTCTGGCTTGAACTGAAGCCAGGATTGAAGCCCAGGAATAAATGACTGAAGGTCTGAGGGGTTGAAAGCTTCCTGCTTTTGTGTGCGGGGGTGAAGGTGGGGCCCAACTCTAAGATTTGTGTTTATGTTTTTTTTTTTTTACCAGTAATCATGTCAGAACAAGCCAATGAAATTATATCCTGGAAACCCACTGGTACCTTCTATAGAAACATATTCCAAATACCCCTCCTCCTCCCCCCCCCCATACCCTGGTCCCACATCCCTACCAACCTCATGACTGAAACATAGAAACATGGAAGTGTGACAGCAGAAAAGGACTGACAGGCCCACCTAGTCTGCCCATTTGCCTAGCTATCTGCTAGGACATGCCCACCCCAACACTACCCTGTGTCTGTCCCATGCCTCTTTGAAGCCTTCCACTGTTGCTTCTTCAACCACCTCCTACGGGAGCTTATTCCACTTATCCACCACCCTCTCTGTGAACTAGTACTTCCTAATGTTACCCTTGAACTGTTCTTCCTCAATCTGTAAACAATGCCCCCTCATTCTCTGATTCCCTTTTAGCTGGCAGATGCTTTCCACTGGCACCTGGTTTATACCCTTAAGGTACTTGAAGGTCTCAATCATATCCCTCTCTTCCTCCTCTGTTCCAGGGAGTACATGTTCAGTGTTCCCAACCTTTCCTCATAGGACAGGTGGCTGAGCCCCTTTACCATCTTTGTTGCCCTCCTCTGAACTCGCTCCAACCTCCCCACATCCTTTTTGAGATATGGCCTCCAGAACTGGACTCCATATTCCAAATGCAGTCTAACTAGATAGGTGTGCAAGGGTATTATGACCTTCCTTTTTCTACTGGTAATCCCCCTTCTGATGCAGCCCAGCATTCTGCTGCCCCTAGCCACTGCTCCCTTGCAGTGCCTTTCCACCTTCAGGTCCCTTAATATAGTGATGCCTAGGTCCCTTTCCTGTTCTGTTACCTCCAGGTCTCTGCCCACCATACAGTATCCTGCCCTCTCATTCCTGTATCCAAGGTGCACAATCTTACACTTGTCCATGTTGAATGAAAGCTGCCACTCATTTGACCATGCCTTGAGCCTCCTCAGATCTCTCTGCATTCTTTCTACCCCTTCCGGAGTGTCCACCTTATTGCAGACTTTGAAATCATCTGCAAACAGACTCACACCCCCCTCAAGGCCCTCCATGATGTCCCCTACAAGTAGATTGAACAGTAGAAGCCCTAACACTGACCCCTGAGGGACCACACCTGTGACCATGCCTTCTCCAGATACCACCCCATTTATAATGGCCCTCTGCCTCCTGTCCCCCAACCAGTTTCCCATCCATTGAACCACCTTCTGCCCCAGCTCCAGGCATGTCAGCTTATACAGCAGTCTCCTGTGTGGCACAGAGTCAAATGCCTTCTTGAAATCCAGATAAGCGACATGTACTGCCCTTCCCTGATCCAGTTCCTTGGTGACCATGTCAAAAAACTCCATCAAGTCTGTTTGAAAGGATCTACCCCATCAGGCCGCTCTGCTCTAAGTAATTGGTGATTCTGATTTTCATTAGTTTCTCCATGAGCTTGCCCACCACCGATGTCAAGCCCGCAGTCCTGTAATTTCCCACCTCCTCCCTCCCACCCCCCTAATGCAGAGGGACCACATTTGCCTGCCTCCAGTCCTCTGGTACCACTCCACACTCCAGGGACCTGTTGAAAAGTGCAGTCAATGGTGCCACCAGTATATGTTTAAGTTCAAATCTAGCACTCTGGGGGGTGGGAGTTTATCTAGGGGGGTTTATGCCTGGGGTTTATGTAATTTCTTCATATAAAGATTACCCAGAAAGATTAATGAAATCTTGTGACCCTTAAAAAACAATGTTCAAAGATATTTTTACAGTAAAATGGCAGTCTATTAAACATATCTGCCTCCCGGGTCTACCTCTATTTGGAAGGTGGACTCTGCTTTTGCTTCACTGCTTGTAGCTTTCCCTTTTATTTTTTCTGATAAAAATATTGGTAAGAGTAATCATGTACTGTGAATGGCTGTATCAAGTCACATGACCAGGTGTTATTTAAGCAATGTACCAGGACAGGGTCGAAGACAGGGTATGGGTTATGCTAGGATTTACCTCCGGGATTTACCCATGTCTGGTGTGGTTTGGTCAGGAGGCCGCAGGCTAAGTGATTAAACCCCCCAAGTAAACCACACCAGAAGTGTGTAAATCCCAGCATAACCAGCACCCTGGAATGGTATATATTGTGATTATCCCAGTTCCTCACTTGAAGCAAAAATAGGGGTTGGAGGCCGTAACTGACTCCTTGTTCTTGTATTAAAGGGGTCCATTTTTTTTTTCAGAAAAAACAAACAAACAAAGGGGTAATTTCTCAAATGTGCAGCCGACCATGGGTACAACTTTTTACAGAGACTGCCACCACTGGGCTCTTAGCCCAAAGCTTCTTAATGTCTGTCTTGGATTCTGGACAATTGTGCTATGGCGCTGCCTATAAGACACTGTTGAAAATGGTGCATATTTTGTTACATAAAATATTACATTGCCATAACTCAGCTGCTAGTGACAACCCACCACAGTGATCGTCTAAACTGTGGGCAATGTTTGTTTATTAAGTCAGTGTTTTAGCTATCAAGCTGTTTTGTTTTGTTTATTTTTATATAAGGTCACAAATTATCTTTTGCCACCAGTTGGTAGCTTAGTCGCCTTAACTTGATGAACTGCTATAACTACAGCTTCATTTAAATTACTCTCTGAGATACTCTTTATGCACACAGATCAGGGTGAGCAATCACTAGGTAACCAGGCATCTTCCATTTTTAATTCTCTGCCAGATGAGATCATAAATTGTCTGACCTACAGTGGGTTTAACAATTCTTTACACTCCTACCTGTCTGCAAAAAGCAACTGTCAGTGTTTTGTATAATGTATCATATGTTATATTGTAGCTATAACTATTCTTATTCTGTACTGTATTTTCACCCTGGTGGTCCATGAAAATTGACAGGTTTCTACCCATGGACCATCCAGATCTTTAAAAATTTAAATGAAATGAAAAAAAGTAATCACTCTTGACCTTGTAATTATTGACCAATTAGTCTAAATGACACATTTGCAAAAGAAAGGAAGTATAGCACAGTGGTTTAAGGCTCTGAGCTGCAAATCTGGAGAGCTGGGTTTCAATCCCACAGCCCCCACTTGCATACTGTGTGACCCTGAGCAAGTCACTTAACTTCCCTGTGCTCCCAGGTTGCACCTGTAAACAAGCTTTCAGCTTAGTGTGTCTCACCTGGTTAAATAATTGGGGGGAAAAAGTTTTCCCCACTTCTTGATGCAAGAAAATAAAATCATGGATTGTGGAAAGAAATATACTTTGTGAAAAGCAGGCCTGCTTCTGACTGAGCTACTCTACTTCTGATAACTGCTTCTTGCCCATGTTCATTCTTGATAAATATGTTAGACCCAAACACACAAGAATGCCGGCTGAGGCTGGCCCACTGGCACAGTGGTAATGCTACTGCTTGTAGCACTGATAACTTGGGTTCAGAAGTGAAACCACAGCATCAGAAGGTCAGTTGGGGGAGGATGGTAGAGCATCCATCGGACATTTCTTCTCCTTAAGGTGGGGTAGGTCTTGACTCCCGGGAATGTCCTGGCCCCTGGTGGTGGCCAGTAGTCAGTGTGCCAGTGAGTCATTGCAGTGCGGGGATTGGTGGCCAAGGCAGACATTTGCATGTAGTGTGCAGGAGTGCTCACTGTGTGCCGTGTACATCACTGCACATCCTCGTCATGGGGAGCAACCTGCAGACAGCCCCTCCTTAGCTGCAGCACAGTGACACCTGGCTCCTACTTCCTCTCCTGTCTCTCTGTGGAGCCAGAATTAGCATACACTTACTCCCTCCCTCTAGCCAAGAGAGGGGAGGGCCCACCATGTGGATCAAAGCAGTCTCCTAATAAGTTCTGAGAGGGGTCTTTGTGATCATGTAGGCTGATAAGGGATATATCCCCACAGGCTTAAGGGAGCCATAGATAGAATTAAAACAATAATAATGTAGGCTGCATTTAACGATTTAAAATCTGCTTTCGATACTGTGGTTTAGAGTACTATCTGGAAAAAAACTATGTGATTTAGTCATAGATACAGAAAAAGTAGAAATATCTGGGTTCAGATTTTTACAGTGAAAATGTGGAATAAACAGAGAACATGTGCTCCATTCAATGAAAACAGAAAGAGTGAATTCTGCCTCTAATGCTGTTTCATCTGTTCACAAATGGTTTTGCAAATTATCTTTGTCAGGATTTTTTCTTCTCTCCAATATTACCTGAAACACAACATTCAATTTGACTGTATTCAGATGATTTAATCTTATTGTAATGTTCTGCTGTTGGGTTACAAAGGCAGTTAAATAAGTTTCCAAACGTCTCTGATAGCTAGGACCTAAATATTAACACAGAGAAAACTAATGTTATTGCACGAGGTCTGGATATTTGTTATTTATTGATTTATTTCATTTTTGTTGATTGGGTACGTGTGCTAGACAGCAAAACTGCCTATTTTCAGGCATGACCCAGTAGGTTACATATAATGGGTGGGAAAACAACACTGAATACAAAAAATATATCAAGTGATAACAAGCGGTATAATTTGCCAAAAGCATGTGGTCAGGTAACAACAAAATGAAGCCAGAGTCAGGCATGGAATAATACAAACGTAACACAGTGTAGTGGCATAGACAAAGATTAGACAGATCGGAGTCCCTGTACGTGACATTATCAACATTGTACAAATAGAGGGTAAGTGCGAGGAAAATAAATGGTTCAAGTAAAGCCCTGAGAGATCAGGATAGGAACAAGTGCCAGGGCAATAGCTAAGAGGGCCAGGGGTGTACCGATTGGATAGTGACACAGCCACCTCGAAGACCAGCAAAGTGACAGATTTCACCAGAAATTGTTGGGTTGCTGTGCTGGTCCCTGCAGACACCAGTGGTACATCTCCCAATGTTGCACCCTCACCCTGAGACAACTCTGACTCAGAGTTCTATATATACAGACCAGGGGGTGTGGGGGTTTGCACCCCCCCACATGAGGGTTTTGGGGGTGCAGCACCCCGATGGAAACATGCCAACATCCCTGGCAGAACAATGCCACACTTGTCGCTGTGAGGGATGTCAGCATCTGTGCTGTTGCAGCACTATAGGTAAACTGGGTCAAGCAAGTGAGTGGGTATACACACCACAGGAGCAGAGATCAGAACTGGAAAGTACCTTATGGAGTTTCTGCCTAAATCTCCAGGGGGATTGGGAGGTCCTGAGTGCCAGTGGAAAGGAATTCCACACTTTTGTAGTGCTAATGGAGAAGACATTTTCACCCATTTTTGTCGTACACTTACATTGGGCAAGGTAGGACTTATCAATGGACCCCAGGGGGTAGGCAGAGTGAGCAGGTTTTAACAGTAGGGCCAGCTTGTCAGGTTTCTGCAAGGTGATGATGTTTTTGATGAAGCAAGTGGTAGTGTATTTCCAGATAGCTGTGGGGGCTAAGCAGACCAGGCCAGAGTGGAGTGAACAGTGATGAGTGAGCTTGGGTACTGACAGAGCAAAGTGGCAGATGTTATTATAGCAGATGTCCCACACTTGTGGAGGAGACTGCACATTTGTGAATTTAGGAAAACACTACTTACAGACAGTTAAAAAATACATTTATTTTGGGGCCATCTTCTTGGACAAGAACTGTTGGGAAGAATATGAAGCGTAAAGCAACTATAGCTACTCAGTTTACAAATGTTTTATCAGATTTAATTATAATGGGGGAACGGTATAAGTGAGACCTTATCATATGCAGTGGTTTTCAAAATTAAAATAGGTGGCGCCACTCAATAAACAATGATACAAAAACCATGGCTGGATTTTCAGCCTGTCCCAGGACTAAGTCCCACTCCACAATGGCCGCTGATGACAAAAATCTCTGCACCTACAGAGTTCCTTATTTTCATTTGGCCCAGCTGTGGGTGATTTTAAGCCAGGTCCCACTAGATGCAACTTTTCCCCACAGCTGCACTGAAAATTCAGCCACAAGCTGCAAAAAATCAGGGAGCCAGTTTATTGACAATACCGTGGCTAAGAGAAAAACTGCAGCTCTACAAGTGGAGATCCGCTTGCACCAGATTTTTCCCAGAGCCACGGGACTGACATGGGCTATGAAAATCTAGTGCCATGTGTGTTCCAGGTTATGCAAAAAACATTAACGGTCTCATACTTTCTCAGTGCCTTTATGTGTGGTCCATTTCTCCAAGGTTGTTGGATGCTGAGTCAGTATGCCTCTTGACTGCTGATGTTATTTGTAGTGCTATTCTACTATTCCTATTAAGAAGTTGTACTGTTAAACGGTGAAATGTTGGTAACTACATTGCTGTTAGTCAGTAGCTGCTTTACAATAAGTTAAAATAGTGGCCTTCTCTGTGTTACATACTAACATGCCAGCAGTTAAAGGCCTTACTATCTATCTAGTCTGCTTGATTGTGTAACTCCCTATGAGTTTACAAAGGGAACTGCCCCCCCATTTCTCTTGACATCCATCTACTTCCCTCATTCCCACCCACTCGCTCCCCTTCTACCTGCATTTTGGTAGCACATGAGGTGGGCACCTGAATCACGGCGCCATCCGAAATGGCAACACGATATGGGCGAAAGCCCAAAAGGTGAGGGGGCAGGGAGGGCGGATGTGGTGGAGTGGACGACCCTAGCAACTTGATGTCACACGTGTACACTGGGGGGAGCGAGCACAGCAAGTGTGGCCTGGGAGGGGTGGAGGGATGTAGGGGGTGGCGCTGCAGTCAGCTGCTGAGCTGCACCATGGCATCGGGGTTGGCCTCCGCTTGCTGATACTAGGGGTTCAGGTTCGGGGTCCTGGGGCTGGGACCTGGTGCTACTAATGCTTTTCTTGCATCCAGCCAAAATCTTATTTTTTTGCTGCCACACCTCCGACATCTCCCCAGGTTGAGAATCCTTAAGTAGGGGGGTTGTAGAGTAAGCACAACCCACAGAAAGCAAGTATTTTCTGTGCGCTGAGGTAGTCAGGTGGCAAAATTGTTTTCGCCACCCTGACTTCGCTCTTCTGCGGGTCGCCCTTTCGTGGTCACCCACATCACATAAAACCCTGCATTTTTTCCCCTAACCCTGTCCCAACCCCTCTTGAAGTTGTCCACCATTTTTACGGATACCACCTCCTCTGGCAGCTTGTTCCACTTGGGACCACCTTATCAGTAAACAAATGTCTCCTCTTCTCCCTCTTGTACCTTCCCCCCACCAGCTTTAGGTTGTGCCTCTTTGTGGTCTTGTTGCCGCTAAGGCTGAAGAGGCCCTCAGTGCTCACCGTAATACATAGTAATGTAGTGTATTGTACGGGCAAAACTAGATCTTGGCCTTTATTAATTACCTGCCTGTTCTCACTAGGTTTGATGCAGTGTGTTTTCATCTGTAAATTTATCTAGATTTGTTTTGAAGTCTGCTAATGTGTTTGCTTCAACAACTGCATCCGGAAACATATTCCAAACTGACAACTCTCTGTTTGTACCAGAGTTTCCGTTTGTCATACCTGAAGAGTCCTCCCTGCACTCTAATGCTTGACTTTTTTTCATTCTGTCTTAGGCATAGTGTTTAAACAAATTCACTGCTTGCTGTATATACCAGCATCATGTCCCCTGTAGGTCTCCTCTTCTCCAGGGTATACATATTCAACTCACTCATGCTCTCCTCATAGGTTCTACCCTCCAGTCCCTTTATCCTTTTTGCATACCTTCTCTGTACCTTCTCCATTTTCTCAATTTCCTTTTTTTTGTATGGATTCCATACCTGGGCAGCATACGCAGGGTAGGCTCTTACCAGAGATCTATACAGCGGCAACCACACCTTTCTATCCCTGCTTGTTATAGTATGCATAGTGCAGCCAGAGACCTAATTTGCTTTATTAACAACATCATTTGTATGTTTACACTATCGTAGGTTGTTACTTACTGTTACTCATAAGTACCCTTCCTGAGTTCAGTTCCTTGAAAGGTGTAACTGTATTGTGGGTTTTTCTTGCTAAAATGCATGATTGTACACTTATCTGAATTAAAACACATTCCTGATTCTTTAGACCATAGACTTAGTTTATTCAGATTGGGGCCTATGCATGAAGCCATGGCCACAGATGCGCAGTGCGTGAGTGATGTGAGCAACAGTATATGATGGTATACCACGCATGGCACACTAAGGTGGCATTCATGAATGACAATGCCCCCAGTGCAGGGAGGGTAGATGTATAGCTATGTAATGAACATAGTATCTACACACTGGGAGGAGAGGTCACATAGCAATGTGGGCACAGCACTGTACGCGCATGCATAGTGTGTACTACATCACCCAGGCACATACCCCATATAGTGCATTAGTACATGAGGTAGAAGGCAGCCATAAACTGCAGGCACACAAGGTGCAGCATGGAACAGCTATCTTGCACAACTCCATGGGCACAGCACCAGGCAGAAACTGTTGCATGGACACCCCGTAGCATACAGGACATAGAGCAACATCCATCAGATCACCCAGTGGTGGACATGGCATACACTGACACCAGGGAATGTGAAGGACAGTATAGTGCAATATACAGACATAGACACAAAATATGAAACCTACAGTATTGCATACCATTTACAGAAAAGCACCAGGAAGCACCACACAGGCCACCATGAGAAGAGGTGTCTGGACCCATAGGCAGGTGTAGTTGGTTCCCCTCAGCCCCATGCACCCAGACAGTGCCCCTGGAATGCAGACACAGGCTGCAGAATGGAAAGCATGGAACCCATGTCTGCATCCCCAGGTCAAGGACACGGCCACCAACAGAGGTGTGTCGACCACAGGCACATACAGGACAGAGGCAGTGCAAGCTACTGCCACACATGGCAAGCACCATGAAAAACATGAAGATCCCCCATGCCCCAAATGGCTGCCCCATATGGGAAACACCAATGTGTGTCAATGACATAGTACGGCACAGACCAAAGGAAGGGATGCAGGAACAGTGTACCCCCTTGAGCACAACCAGACGCTTCCCCGAGAGGCAGCATCAGGTGCAGAGGTCTGAGAGCAGAGATGAGTAATGCAGGGACTTATGGCACCCCCACCTCTGCCCACAGATGCAGATGGTGGATACACACAACTGCCCAGAATTAGGAAGGCACGAGTGTAAATATGAAATAAAATTTAATTCATTAAGCAAAACACAGGTCACCCAGGCAAGACTTATCCCCCAGCAACACAGGGCCCCCCATCATTCATTAGGGTCCTTGCAATCCTCACCTGCTCCAGGGGGCATTGTGGCTGAGTCCCTCCATGATTCTAGCACCAGTCGATGGAGTGGTCCATGATACCCCGGAAGAAAAGAGAGAGGACAGCCATGAGTGATGAGGACACAGCAGGATAATGCTGTCAACAACATACACACCCATTAACCATAGACAGCAGCTATACATACCTTGAAGAGCTCTGCTATGGCCCATAGCGCCTCTACCTCATCCTGATAATGGACATCTTGGGTGCCCACCCTCTAGGATAAAAAGAAGGTGAGATACAGGGACACATGCCTCCATTGCAATGCCTCTGTGATGGATGCTGTACCATCCAGCTGCTCCAACTTTTCAAGGACAATACTGTCTGGCCACCCATGGAAGTCCTGTTGAGACTCAAGGGGAAGGAAACAGGTTAGCAACATAATACATAACACCTGGGACACACATAGACACCAACAGTAGGTGCACCACACAGGGCATAGCACACAGGGGCACCCATGATGGACAGATGAGGAATACCACTGCTATAAGGTGTGCAAAATGCAACAAGTGTACTCATCATGGTTACACCATATGGCCTGTACCTGTGGGACAGGGACATGACAGTAGCACACAGTAAGGTAATAACATATCCACTTACCTCCCTAACTCTGTCACTGTCCATATATTGCATTCCTTGGGGTTGTCAGAGTATGTTGTAGAGGACACCCTCCTTCCACTTCATGGCTATAGCCCACGGCGCCACACCTCTGGTGCCATTGTGCTTGGATGCATCTGAGCTGCAGCAACCACCATGTTGAAATTCAGATTGGTAAGGTGGGTATCAATCCCTGGCCATGTGCATGACCCTGTGGGAATGCCAGGTCACACATCAGTTATTTATTTTATTTTTATTTATTTCTGTTTGGGATTAATACCTTTGAGACAGAGACTCATTTTCAAGGGTTCCAAGTCAAGAGACAGAGACATGAACAGGTATCATACAAAAAACAAACAACATTTCACATTACTAGGTTACAAAATGAGGTTACATCGAGTTTGCACATATGTAGGGGTATCGATAATACATAGAGGTGTAACATTGCAACTGCTAGCAGAGCATGCAGGCAGCTTTACTACTAAAGAGATCAGTGGAGGGAACAGGCGAGGAGGGTACGCAGCTGGGGTAGCCAGGGGGATTGTGGGGGGGTGAGCGGCCATAAGTAGGCATTGTCATAAGAGCGCATCTGAGGTAAGAGGGGAGGTGAAACGAGGGGTGCTAAAACCAAGGAGTGTAGTCAGTGGTGGGAGGTGGGGATTGAGTGGGTGATGTTCGTAGGAGTGAAATAGGGAGAGGGGAGGGCATGGGAGACCTGCGGCTGTGGCAGAAACTGCTCAACATGCCACTGAGTGTGGTGTACAGTGAGGTGTAGCTGGTGTAGCTGTCTATATAAATAATACTGTGTCTTCACAGGGGTCCACAGAATGTGCCCTACACTACTCATGAATGTTCTCCTGTGGCAGGGCGAACAGAGAGGGAAAGAGCTATGAATAGATGCCCCAGCCACATATATTCAGGCCACATGTCTCTGGCTCAGCTCTGTGACACACAGTTCATGGAGTGGTTCTACCTGGACTATGATATAATCTCTGGCCTCTGCCACATGCTCTGAGAACAGCTGGAACCCAGAACATGGATGTCACATGCCATGTCCATTGAAATGAAATGTGCTGAGTGCCCTGTCATACTATGCCACAGGGTCCTTCCAGAGGATAGCAGGGGATGTCACAGGTGGCAGCCAGTCCTCCATGTCAAGGGCCCTGCATCAAGTCACAGACACCTTACCCCATTATGTGCATGACCACATAAGGTTCCCCACAACCGCTGCAGAGATCCATGCCACTAAGGAGGCATTCCATGCTATGCATGGCATGCCCAATGTAGTGGGTGCTACAAAGTGTACCCATGTGGATATCATAGCAGCTATCATGGACAAGGAGGCATACAGAAACAGAATGTGTTTCCACAGCATTAGCTGCCAGCTAGTTTGTGGTGTGGATGGTCTCATCACAAATGTGTATGCCAAGTACCCAGGGTCAAACCATGATGCCTACATATTTGATGGCTCCAAGCTGAGTGGCTATCTTGCGGCATGTGGTGGTGTTAGTGGGTGGCTTCTGGGTGAGTATGAACATATAACATATGTGACACAGCTGTGCCCACTACTTTAGGACACTAACACATTTGCTTTGTATTCGCTGCCTAGGTGACAGAGGATACCTACTCCAACCATACCTGATGACGCTGTTTCCAGCAGCAAATGAAGAGGAAGAGGCATACAATGAGGTGCACAGGAAAACCCATGCCATTGTTGAGAGAACTATCAGGATGCTGAAGATGCAGTTCCATTGCCTGGATCACACTGGTGACAAGATGATGCTGGCCCATGGGATGGCCTGCAGAGTGATCACTGCATGTGCCATGCTGCATAACATGGTCAATCCAAATGGCTACCTATGCCTGAACAGCAGTGTGCTCTCTCACAAACCGATGAGGAGGTGGGACGACCTGCAGCACTGTTGTCCTGAGACACTATCTGGCTGTGTGGCATAACATGCCCTTGGGCATAGGTCATTCACAAGATAGGGTTTACATAATAATGGTACAGTGATGAGGCCCAAACATCCTGAGTGACTATGGGGGTGCTGAGTGTTCCTTGACATGTCTGATGCATATTACTGTCCATGTCCATGGGAAGGTTTTTTCGGAAGTACAGTGTGCATTGCATAGTGAGCCAGCTGTTGTGGGCTGTGTATGGGGGGCATGTGATAGTGAACTGTTGATGACAATGGAAAGGTGTGCTCCCACCCAAGGGGAGAAGTTTTATAGGTGTGCCCCCCCCCACTCAGAGGGATGGAGTTTATAGGCATACAGTGTGGTTCCAAGGGGGCTGGGATATGTTTGGGGGGATGTGCAGGGCTGTGTAGTGGGGCTGTGTCATAGGACTGTGCAGGTGTGTTTGTGCCACTGTTCTGTATTGTGCTTGTGGGTGGCCTTACAGCTTCCTGGGCATCTGTCCTCCCAATCTTGTGAAGGAGCGTGTTCCAAGGTGGCATGTCATTGAGTTCACCTTGTTCTCCCCATGACTGCTGGTCACCAGATAGCCGTGGGCCTTGTAATTGCTGTGTGTCTTCTGGTCCACCAGCATGCAGGTGGTGTAAGACCCCTGGGTTGATATGTCGGCCTCCACCCCCTGTGTCCCTGGTGGGCTAGCAGGTGCTTGCTTGTCTGTGTCCTGCAAAGGTGTCTCTGTTCAGAGGGTAGGAGGATGGACAGTGGTCTGTGGCAGTCCCCTGTGTCATGGCATCTGAGGTGCTTGTTGCTGACTGCTGGGTGGTGGCATGTGGCTATATCTCGGGTCCTGTGTGACTACCTGGAGGTGAGTGGGATCCAACACCCTGACTTTTCATTGGGATTGCCTGGCTGGCTGTGCTGGCCCCAGATAATGGATGTGCTGCAATCCACTCCAGGATGTCTCCTATTCCGTCATTGGCATGCCATAAACCATGCACCTCTACAGTCAGGTCCTTTAGGGCCTTGGTGTTTTCCTCCTCTGTCTGCAGGAGGTCACATTCCAGCTGCCACAATTTGGGGTAGAATGTCTGCATAACAGAACTTGTGGTCATCCTTCGTGTTTGGTGGGTCAGGCATTCTGAGGGCTCTTTCTCTCCATTGTCTCCTAGTTCTTGAGGGGTGGCACAGGGCCCCCCTGTGTCCCCAGGCAGAGTGTGTGTGTGATGGCAGTGAGTCCTGCATGACCTGGTATGTATGGCTGTGTTGCCTACTCCTCAGTGCCCTGTCCAAAACCACTAGGCAGCAGGCTATTTATTGACTGTGGGGTGGTTCAGGGTGGGGGGGGGGTCGTGTGCTGGCTCCTGTTGTGTGTGTGTTCCAGGTCCTGAATGGCCTCTGGTGTCTCCAGCATTGTCTCCATGTCCATGTTTTAGGGGTTCCCATCTCCACTGCCATGTCCAGTATTCCCAGTGTTGAACCTGTAGGTGAGAGTATATGTTGTTATTAATTGTTGATGCATCAGCAGGTGTTGGCATGTGTTCGTCTGGGCACAGTGAGGTTCACATACCTGTGCCATCTATGTCTGAGTCTCTCTGCGTGTTCTCCTCTGCAGTGGTAGCAGGTGGCACATGAGGCTGGCCACCATTTCCTGATCTGCAGGATGCAATATAGGGTTGTTGGTAGTGACATTCTGTCATATACCTCCCACCTTGTGTCCCTACATTGGGGTACATACCTGGCAATGTGTCAGTACCCTCCGTCTCCCCATGTAGGCTGTCACTGGACAGGGTGTCAGCCACCATCTTCTTGATGGGTGAGAGAGTGGGCACTTGTGTGGGTGGCCCACCACTTTTGCCTTTTGCTGTGCATATTGTATGGCAGATAGCTTTCATTTCATGGTCAAACAGAGGTCACACCACTTGTGTTTGATAGCCGCAAGTGTCTGTGCCTCCAGACTGGTCATGTTGACAATGGCCTGAATGTCCAGCCTTATGCAGGACATGGTCTCCACCAGGGCTTTTAGGGATTCTGCCCCATACAGCATGCAATAGTGGTGATGAATACCTGCCACCATGACTGCCACCTAACAGCCCATGAAGTTGCTGGACAATGACTGTGACCAGGTGCTTCTGTGCAGCAGGTGCCCTCCACACCCCTTGGCACATCCATGGCCTGGCCTACGGCCACTTGTGGTGGTCTGCATGCCACTGATGTGGCACCTCTGTCTCCAACTCCATCTGGTGCATACTCCTTCATCATGGTATTCATGTCATGTCATCCATGTGGGTGGTATGCATGCCACATGTGGTGGGGTCAAGGGGCAGGGATGCATACATTTGGGTCACCCCACAGTCCCTGCACACACCACTGCATGCCTCCATTGACCATACATCTGACTGGACTCCTGCTATGTATGCATTTGTGAATGTCGCATGAATTTTTGGCTGGCTGGGGCATGCCGGTGCATGCCTATGTTATGTTGCATATGCGTGCATTTCCTGTGCTTTTGTGCATAGCCCCCATTGTCTTGCAATTGCTTACAGTCTACTTCAGTTTCAACTATGATTCTGATTTTTGCATCATCTGCAAATTTTGCAACCCAGCCAATTGTCTATATTCATGTCCTTTATATAGATGTTAAAGAGGCTTGGTCTCAGGATGGAACCCTGTGGACTCCACTTGTAAAGTATGCCCAATCTGATGTTACCCCTCTTAATTTTAACTCTCTGCTTCCTGTTCACGGGCCAGCTTGTAATCCATTTAATGAATACTGATGGAATTTTTAGATTTTCCATTTTTATGATTAGTAGATCATGTGGGACTGTATCAAAGGCTTTGATTAGGTCCATATATGCCACATCTGCTGATTTACCCTGATCAAAAGCATTGTTTATTGGATCAAAAACATTTTTCAGATTTGTTTGACAAGACCTATTTGTAGTGAATCCATGTTGACTTATATCATTACCTAATGCATCTATTATCCAATTTTCTAGATGTTCCTTTAAAATTCTCTCTGTCATTTAGCAAATTGCTAGTTTGGCTTACAAGCTGATAATTTTCTACTTTATTTTGGGGCAGTTTTAATGTATTGCTGTAACATCAACCTGTTTCCAAACCATGGACACCTCACCTTTTGTTATACAATTATGCATTACGTATGCTAAAGGCTTTATTATTTCTGTCATAGTTTCCTTAAGAATTCATGGATATATGCCATCAGGTTTGTGTGATTTGTTGACTTTAAGATTTTTTTAATTTTTGGTTTTTTTATTTGTGACAACAATTCTAAATGTATCATTTTTACCAAGTTTATTACATTCTTTATTCATAGTGATTACTGACTTTGAAAACACTGAACAGAAGAAATTATTGAATTCATGTGCCACGTCCTCGTCTTTATCAGTTAGAGTGCTGCTTTTAACCAGTGGCCCAATGACTGCTTCCGTTTTCCTTTTGGAATTGATGTAAAAGTGGAAATGTTTTTAATTATACTGTACATTAGCAGCAAGCTTTTCTTCCATGATTCTGATTTGTATCTTTGTCACATTTTTCCATTTCTTTCAGAAATCCCTGAATTTCATGACCAACCTGTAGTGAGAGCCCTTTTCATTTTACAGTATGCAATCTTCTTACTAGTTAATAGTTTTCTGTTTTTTGTATCATATACTTTGGAGCTCTACCCTTATTGCTATATTTAAGTTTCTGTGGTATACTGTATATATCTGTTCATTAACAAGCTGATTTTAGTTTTAAATATCTCCCTCAGTTGTCAGCCCAGTGGTGCTGAGAGTGATGTGCTGGATGCCACACCTCACGCCACACTTGTGACCCAGGTTTGTGAATGTGCCCAGGCCATTAGGGATTGGCAGGGGAGGAATAGGATTGAGCATCCGAGGGACTGCTGTCCTTTCCCTTTCCGAGGGCTGAGGGGTTCCACTGCTCTGCAGTGGCCCTTGGTGGTGATCAGAGGCATTACTAGAGTGATGTCCCTGGGGCTGGAGTGTGGTGGACTTCGGCACATAATGCCTCTGACGTCATTGCATGTTTGCACTCCAGGGACACAAAATATGGAGAAAAAAGGCAGCGAGGACTGAGCAGCTTGATGGCCACACTTAGTGCAGCCCGAGGGGTCTGTTGCAGTATTACGTTGTGGACCTGGTCTCGACCTGGTGAGTGGGGGATAGGGGAGCCCCTCCACAGGTACAGGAGCGGCAACACCAGACCCAACATGCGAGTGAGTCTGCTGAGCCCTGGGCAAGTGAAAGGCGGTAGTTGGATGTACTCAGGTTGCCCTGCAGGTAAGGAGCAAATAAAGTAGTGATAAAATATATATATATATATATATATATCTCCCACTGTTAGTTAAGTGAATTGTGTTTAAAATCTTTACCTCATTCCCATAGTGCTAGACTTTTTTCGTGCAATAGACATTTGTTTTGTGATGATCCTACTGTGTAATTTTACCCTTTTGTTTGAGAAATTTTCTTTTGATTTTAAACCCCACATATTGTGATCACTGTTTTCAAGAGTTTCTTTCATTGTACAGCCTTAGAAAAGTTCCTGACTGGAACCTATCACCACATCCAACACTACATCACCGCTACAGTAGTTGGTTCTATGACAAACTGATTTAAGTTATAGATATATATATATTAGCTCAATTACCTCTTTTTCTGCACTGGATTACAGTGATTTTAACTCTCTTGATTCCAAGCATATTTAGATCTCCTAAAATGATTCATTCTTTGTATTCATTCATTCTACCAGTTATAGACAGAAGTTGATCATCGTTATTTTTAACGGCATCAGGAGTTCTGTAAAGTAATCCAAAAGCTGCTGGTGTAGTTCCGTGGTTTTTAATTTCCACCAACAAAAATTGTGTCACCTGTGTCAGTGTTTATCTGTCTGCTTAGGATGTCTTCTTTAATTAGGATAGCAATTACATCTCTCCTTTTGTGATCTCTATCTTTCCTATAAATATTGTATCCTGATAAACCTTAACTCCGAGTATCACTTGGGTTCCACCACGTCACTGTTAGCACGATAATATCAATTGTTTTTAGCTCCCTATTGCATCCAATAGATCCCTTTTCTTTTTCATACTTCTAGCATTCAGCTACCTTTCAAATTGTGTGACTTGACCCTTTTTGATAGCAATTTAATAGTTTCATTTAAATACTGTTTCTGTCCATGTTTCTGATTAGCCATATTTACTTTCTTATTTGCTGAACTTATTGTTCCACTGACGTAATTTTCTATGGTCCTAATTCTGACTGTTCCCCTACAGAGATCAGTTTAAATAATTTTCAAGGAAACTGTTCAATCTTTCTCCCACAGCTACTGAAGCCTTCATACTGAGATGTAAGCCATCTTTTCAGAACAAATAATTGTTGTCCATAAAAAAAGTCTCAGTTTCTGATGAAATGCGCTTTCTTTTTTGCCCAGTTTCAAAGCCATGTATTTTTTTTAATTGACCGTAATTTTCCTTAGCCTGCTCTGGGCATTGCAAACATTTCTGATATAAGAACTCTGTACTTTCTTTCTTTTAAGATATTCCCAATTGCTATGATGTCATTGTGCATGTCTTCGTCTAACTGCATTCCTACATCATTAACACCACAATGAAGTAATACTAGAGGGTTGTTACCTATGTTTTTCATAATCCCATCAAAATGTTGTTTTTAATGTCACTAAGTTTTGTCCCAATAGACTGCATATTGCTGTTGTTTCCTTTTTATGTTTACATATGACCCTATCAGTATACCTGATAATTGAGTCACCCAGGACTAGTACATCTTGTTTGTCGCTATTTTCTATAGGTACATTCAAGTCTTTACAGTAAGTGCTTGATGTTAGAATTATATTTGAACATTTTTATGGGGTTCAGCTTGAGTGTTAATTCAGAGTACATCACTTTTTTTTATCACGTGTTCTTCTCTCTTGTTGTTTCTTCATTTTTATGTTTGCTTGCACGCATGTGCAAGAAACATAGTGCCATCATCTGAGTTTTCCTAGGTGTGTCACCCTGTCTTCCAATGCAGTCAGTGTGCTTGCAGGCGCGGCCGCAGTTCTCCAATGGACGCTGCAGCTGTCTATGACAGCAGTTGAAAATGCAGTGCTGTACAGTTGAAAGGGAGAGCTACACTTCAGTGAGTAGCGATAAGATATCATGCTCATGTGCACTCTCCCCACACACACATCCGCATATCACGTGCTTGTGCTTCCCCCCTGCCACGCACACACTGTATAGCCAATGGGGTGCCCAATCCCCGTTAATCTGCTATCCCTCCCCAGTAGAGAGTTCCAGGTGCCATGCACAGGAGCCCACTCAAAGCATGGCAACAGTCCCTATAGGTTGCAGGGTGCCCAATCCCCATCGGCTCCACTGCCCCAAACAGCCTTCCAGAAGCCATGCTGGAGCCCACCCAGCATGGCACAAGTCCCACATCCTCAAAGTAAAAAAAAGAAACCTACAAGAAAAACCTTCCCTCGCTGACTGTCCTGAACCCCGTCCCCCACCCGCGCCCACCCTCTGCACTCTGCCTCCCCACCCCACCCCTCACCCCATACTTACCGCTGGAGCTCGGCATGAAGATCTTCTGTGGACCAGGAACATGACTGCACTCTTCAAAGCCGACCGCAAACTGAGGAAATGCCAGTAAGCTGTATAATGGAATAAATAGGGATTTTCAACTGCCACTGCCAGTGTTATCACATTTTAAAGCTTAGAAGTTGAGAGATATTGGCCGTGAGACCACCCGGGCTGAGAGTGAACCAAACGCCCCAGGGCAAACACCAGAACATAATGTTCTAGAAAATGTATGGCTTTAAAACCAAAAAGGGATGACAGAAAAAGGCTCAACTGCCCATACAGTGTGCCTAGCCCTACCAAAATCATCTGTTGATAAGGGTGCTGGAAAGTTCTTGCGTAATTCATTTTTCCAGACAATTAGATAAGAGTTCTAACTTTCATTTTTTCTTTTGTTAATTAGAAACAAGTCATTTGTGCATAGTTACTGGATTTTTCAAACTGAAGGCAGATGGCTGGTAAAGTTAAGGATCTGGCTGGCTTTCTCCCTCTGATAGTGCCGGGTACCTTTCTTGGGTCTCCTGTAGCCCTGTGGTGTGTGTGTGTGTGTGTGTGTGTGTGTTCTCCATAAACCAGAGGTTAGTGTAGGCAGAAGTCACATAACAAAAGCAGAGGGAAGAGGCTATGGGGCTGAGATGGGGGGCCAAAAGGGGTCAAACATCCCAAATGAATGAAGGAACAAAGAGAAAGGAAAGGAGGAACAGTGCAGAGGGGCAGCGTTCATCGGCCGAAATTGAACAAAGGTTTTTTTTATGTAGAAGATAGGCTACCTAAGTTGATTCAAACCAATTATTTTTATTTAAAATCGAACTATAGTGAGAGAAAAATCAGTGAATAGAGACTGACAGAAATATATAGAAATATCTCTACAAGCCCCCTCCTCCCCTAACTCCACACCAAATTTTGGGGAAGTAAATGGAAGGAACTTAATGGTTGATAGCGGGCAGAATTGCCAACGGAAGGATTTGATACCGGGATAGCTAAAGTTTATTGAGGTGGGAACATAACAGCTGTTGGGAGGGGGCAGCAATGTGATATACTTTCAGTATGAGGAAACATGGTGCTAGCTAAATGGGACATTAGTTTGTAGCAAGAGCCACTCGTAAACTGGGTCACAGATGAGCGCAAAATATAGCATAATATAATATACCAACGGGAGCTACAATGATAAGGGCTGCCATCCTTTTTGTCTTATCTTGCTGTGGGATGAGCTGGTAATGGATGGATAATATATTACATTACCGTTTTCATATTTTCAGTTTTGCCACAATTAGTGTGGGTCTCAGGGGAATTATAAATCCCCATCACATTTGTGATCGGAGTCCATCAGAGCCCTACCTTTATACGTCCTGGCTACCCAACAAGATGGCAAACTCTGTGCTGCTCCACTGTATTACACCCAGTATTGATTATATATGGTTGTGAAAGTGCTGTTTGCTCAGGAGTGTGATATTTGTTAATCTTAAGTTTATTCTCAGTGCAGACGTGGCTTGCCTTATATAGTTGGCATTTCCCAATCTCATCCATGCATCTCCTTTGTACAGTCATAGCCTTTGAAGCTCTCTAAACCTTGCACGAGAACCTGATTACTATCTGCAGCATCAGAGGTGGAAGATCTGGTTTTCGAAGCTGAAACCCACTCTTCAGCCTGAAACAAAATTCACTGTTGTACCAGACCCGATCGAGAGGCAGATGTGGTACATTATACATCTCTCGGCCTGTATGAGAATCTTTTGAAATCTTTTTTTTTGTTTGTTATTGTCTCATATTGAAAATGGCTTTTATTAGCTCAAGTGATAAAAGACAAAGCTTGCCACGGCTAGCCCTAACGATCCCAGGCCCTGCTGCGCAGAGAAGCCACATCACCTTTACTTGTTGTCAGCACTTTGCAGTTGCAGATTAGTTTCTGCTACTCCATCTTGCATAAGGTATTAGCAGAAAAGAGTTGGACCAACATACAGTTGCAGATATATATATATACAGGTATATATATATATATGTATCATGTCTTTGGCTGCAAGTTAACTGTAGGGAAAAATAATGCAAGGGTGCTCCTCACATTCTGTGACAATTCAAAAGCTACTGAGTGTGATACCTCATGGAAAAACTTTGAAAAACGTAACATGCAGACACAATATAGCCTGCATCTCATGTGTTTTATCCAGATTTACCATTGTACAGAGGAAGTCTGCATGAAGACAGGATCTTTATCCATTCGAGTTCATCTAACTCCCCCACCCACCACCACCATATTCAGGCCATAATCCTCTCTGCTATTTATTTATTTGATTTTGGTAACTGGGTAGACTCACTGAGGCAAGCTGTCTCTTTTTCAGGAATGACCAGGAGTTAATTAATATAATAGTGAGAACACATAAATGTAATAAAAACATACAGCACAAAAGTACATGATAAACTATAGATCAAATACAGTGCAAACTATATATATTTTTGGACAGGAATGATACAACCATTTGCATACTGTGTGACCATGACCAAGTCACTAAACTTCCCTATGCTCCCAGGACACATTTTTGAACAAGCGTTCAACTTGTTCTAATATTTAATTTTCCTGATCATCATTTATTTATAATTACTGCGATTAGAATCTGATTTATGTTTAGCTCTGTAATGTGGGTTTTATATATCATAAGATGTATGTTTTCATCTGTTTTATGCATTGTACAGTGCTCCGAGCCCCCGGGAAGGGGCACTTTATAAATAAAATTTAACTAACTAGGATGATGATGCTTTCAGAAGACAGTTCTCACTCCTTATCTGACATTTTAATGGCTGAGGTAATAATATAATAGTCACATACTACCTGCCTGTGCACCCTGCCATTATTCATTTAAAGTGCAGTGTTTGTGAGCAAAATATGTCATCATATAGTTTTTTTTTAGCAAAAATGTACTTCTAACATCCCTAGATTCATCTTCAGCACATTGTAGTTTTCTCAGATATTTTTTAAAATGACTTTTGTAGCTAACTTTGTAATTAACTCACATCACTAAAGATGGCCACTTTTGCAGTTTTTAAAAATCAGTCCTGCTGAGGTTACCTGTTGAATGTACATGATAGATTCATACAGTGGGTGTGTTAGGATGGTGCTTTCTCATGCTTCTGAGAGTAAACAGCACAGCACTTTACCAAGAAATGTAAGTTTTCTCAAGGCGGGCATGCTAGTTTTGTGGTGAAGGTTGTTCCACAGTTTGGAAACCTGGTAAGAAAAGGATGCCAGCACTATAGCTCTAGAATGCCATGGCTTCTGCAGTCAACTGTTGTGTACACAAAGGTGGAGCAGGACACTTGAACATCACCAAATAACACTTCAGAGTTTCAAAAAAGTGAAGTTTAATGAGCTCATAACAGGTACGGCCCCTTGACAAAGTGACAGAGCACTACAATAGGCCCGAGCATGTGGCAATGTGTACGTCTATTATGCCTCACTAAATTTTGCTTTTTTGTAACTTTGGTGTGCCTTGGACTCTTCGGCCCCAAAGTTCACCCCATTCTCCTGTACTGCACCCATCTCACTGTATTTCCTGATGGAATGGGATGAGCATAAGGGCCAAAGACCCCAAGCACACCGTAACACTTGTCGGTGTCTGCAGGGTAGGCTGTGGTGAAATGGCGTGAATGTTATGCCTGATGACCCAAAGGCACACCCCACCAATGCCAATGCCAGCAAGCAAACATTTGGCATTGACAAATGCTTGTTATTAGTGCTGTAGTTTCCTGAACAATGGAGTTTTTTTTAGCCCAATTGTGTGTCTGGGTCAATAAGATCACCCTTATCATTAGAAATGATGTGGAATTTGTTGGTTAGTGTAACAGAGATTTTTCTGCCATCCTATGCCTTTAATTACTTTTCCTCCCTACAACATAGGCTCAGTTGTAATCATCATTATCTGGTGTCAGATCATCTACACTTCTAGCTTGCTTCCTTCTACTGTACATCTGTTCTGTGACAGAATTTCATTATCAACCTGGAGCATGTTAGTTGCTTCACTGTTTACGTTCTCCAGATCATGTCTTTTTTATCTACTGATGTTGGCATTCAGTGCCATTATTTCTCTTTCTAGTTCTAACATATATTTACATTTGTTACATGAAACGTCTACCATTTTGTCTGTGGTGTACATGTCACAGCTGCTGCAGGCCTCCATGGTGTTGTTTCTTATGTATTTAGTCTGACACTGTACAATTCAAATAGTAATTAATTAAATGTAGGATAGTAACCTGCCCCTCCTGGCTGACACTGGCAGACACTACCTCTGCCAGTGTTTGCTCCACCCAGTGTTCATTAATGTTCACACAGGCACCTGTATTCATACCCTCAGCACCGGAACTGACTGACTGTGTACTACCGGTTCAGCAAGTTACAATCGGTTGTTAATTTGCTTGTTTATGGCTCTCAAAGAATCATTATTATAATTTGTATGCCTGGAATGACAGCATGGAAGGTGGGCCCAAGAATAAGGGAAGTAGTAAGGGAGGTTGGAGGAAAACCTAATTTAGTTTTACATTTGGAAACCAACGATCTAGCTGGGGAGGAAGTTGAGGTAGTGCAAAGTAGGTTCAGGGAGCTAGGGAAAATTGGCAGGGTAGAAGGAAGTTCACAAGCCTTCTCAAAGGTGATACCAGTACCAAGGGCTGACACAGACAGGAAAAGAAGAATAGAGGATTTTAATAACTTGCTGAAGAAATGGTGCAGGAAGGAGATGTTTATCTGTATTGGGGACTGGGAGGAGACCTACTCAAACAAATCACTCTTTTCACCAGACAGGCTACACCTCAGTAGTGAGGGTGTGAGGGTACTCAGGAACAAACTGAGTTAATACATAACCACTACACTTAATTTAAACTACTGGGGGGGGCAGTAGGCATGCAGGCCCACAGATTCTGAGAGGAGGAGGTCAGTGAACATCCCCCCCCCCACAATGATGGAAGAGACATGGAGGGAGGATGTGAAAGAGGCAAGAACACAGTTAGCAAAGGGTGGAGGGGGTGATGAACACATAACAAGGGTACATGTAGGGGTGCACATAGAGGGAATAAATATGAATAGAAGAATAGAGGGAAGAGAAGAAAGGTCAGATTCTAGGTGGAGGGTGGTGTCTCTGAATGCACAGAGTCTTGGAAATAAGATGGATGACCTGCAGGCATTAGTAGCAGACAGGAGGGTGAACATAGCTGCAGTAACTGAGACTTGGGCAACATCAAACCATGACTGGAACCTTGTGATCCTGGGATATAAACTATACAGGAGGAACAGGTTAGTCAGGAAGGAGGGAGGGGTGGCAGTTTATATAGGGAGGGAAAAACTTGCATGAGGGAGGAGTCAGAGGAAGGGGAGGTGGAGGTATATTATGGGTTCAGTTAAGGTCCAATACAGGGAGAAAGGTGAGACTGAGGGTAGTTTACAGACCACTCAGTCAGGATGAGGAGAGGGACAGGGAACTGAGCTCACAAATATTGGATGCTACAGGGAAAGGAGAGGTGGTAATTGTGGGGGACTTCCACCTGCCAAAGGTGGACTGGAGCATACCCTCCACAACATGTGCTAGGAGTCAGGCGATCCTGGAAGGACTGCAGAGTGAGCTCCTGACTCAGGGTGTCACTGAACCAACAAGAGCTTAGGCAATTCTTGATCTGGTGCTCACAAATAGGGAGCATGTAGAGGAAATAATGGTCAGGGAGCAATTGGTGGAAGTGACCATTGCACAGTATAGTTCCAGTTGGATATGAGCAGGGAAAGCATCCCGACTAAGACAAAAATCTTGGATTTCAGGAGGGTGGACTTCAGGAAAATGGACAAAGTGCTAAGGAGCCATCTGGCAGGCATCAGAGCAGATATGGGGGAGGACCAAAGGTGGTCGATCCTTGAGGAAGGAATACTGGTTGCCACAGGTGACAGCATTAAGCCCAGGGGGAAGAACATAAGGGCCAAAGCACCAAGCTTGTTCATTTCTGAGGTTGCCCAGGCAGTAAGAGAAAAGTCATTGGCCTATAGAAAATTCATGAAGACCAAGAGAGAGATGGATAGGGAAAATTACCTAAGGTTGGCTAGTGAGGCAAGTAAGGAAGTCCAGCAAGCAAACGCACAGAAGAAGCTGCAGATAGCTGAAGGAATTAAGAAGGGTTTCTTTTGCTATATAAGTGAGAAAATGGACAAGAAGGAAGGGATTGTTAGGCTTAAGAAAAGGGTGGAGTGGGTGGAGAATAATGGGGGAAAAGCAGAGATACTAAATGTATACTTCTGTTCTGTTTTCACCAGTGAGAAGGATGGGCCGGTACCTTCAGGAGGGAAAAGAGGAGCAGGGGGGAGGGGGACACAGATGTAATGATAAAGGAGGATAGAGTGAGGGAGGGGCTGCTGGTACTGAAGGAGGGCAAATCACCAGGCACGGAGAAAGTACATCCAGGGGTACTAAAGGAACTGGCTGAGGAGCTGATAGGGCCACTGGCAGACCTATTTAATAGTTCATTAGGGTCAGGTATGGTGCCGCAGGACTGGAGAACAGCACATGTAGTGCCTCTCCACAAAAGTGATCCCAAGGATGACACAGAGAATTACAGACCAGTCAGTCTGACCTCCATTGCAGGCAAACTCATGGAGACCATACTGAAGGAAAGGTTAGTGGAATATTTAGAGAAGCATGATCTACAGGATGCGGGGCAGCATGGGTTCATGGGGGAGAGATTGTGTCAAATGAATCTGATTGACTTCTTTGACTGTGTCGCTTAGACAGTAGACAGAGGCCAAGCAGTAGACATCCTCTATCTTGATTTCAGCAAGGCCGTTGACTCTGTGCCCCACAAAAGGTTGATCAGGAAGTTGGTGGATCTCTGGGTTGGGGAAAAGATGGCCCAATGGGTGGAAATCTGGCTGAGGGACAGAACCCAGAGCGTGGTTGTGGTGGGAGAGTTATCTGGCACCGGAGAAGTAACCAGTGGGGTCCTGCAGGGCTTGGTGCTGGGGCTGGTGTTGTTTGATGTCTTCATCAATGACACTGGGGATGGCATTAAGGGCAAAATGTGTCTATTTGCAGATGACACCAAGCTCTGCAGGACAGTGGACACAGCTGAAGAGATACAGGACTTGCAGAAGATCTGGAAAAGCTGGGGAGGTGGTCCAGAATCTGGCAGCTCGGCTTCAATGCCAAGAAATGCAAAGCTATGTATATTGGAGCCAAGAATACCAGGTCAGAGTACTACCTAGGTGGAGTCCAAGTATCTGAATCAGAGGAGTAGAAGGACCTGGGAGTAATAATCACTGCTTTTTTGCATTCCATGCAGTACAAGAAAGCAGCAGCAAAGGCAAACAAGATGCTAGGATGCATATCTAGGGGCATCAGTAGTAGGAGAGAGGAGGTTATAGTGCCCTTGTACAGATCACTGGTAAGGCCGCATCTAGAGTATGGAGTTCAGTACTGGCGCTCACACCTCAAAAAGGACATTAACCTGCTGGACAAGGTCCTGAGGAAGGCTACAAAGATGATAGTGGGTCAGCAGGATAAGGCATATGAGGAGAGGTTGAGGGCACTGAACATGTACTCCCTTGAAGACAGGAGAGAAAGAGGGGACATGATTGGGACCTTCAAGTACATGGAAGGGATACAAAAAGGTTGATAAGGAGATTCTGTTTAAGCTGAGTGGCAACTATAACATGAGGGGTACAGTCTTAAGCTGGAGGGTGGGAGGTTTAGGAGGGAGGTCAGGAAGCACTTCATCAAAAAGAGGGTGGTTGATACTTGGAATGCGTTGCCAGAACAGGTCATCTTGTTGAAGACAGTGGGCAGCATTAAGACAGGCTGGGATAAACATAGGGGAAAGGTAAGGATCATGGGTAGGGAAGATGGGAGGAGTGGGGAGAGAGGGTTGGGACATTAGCTCAAGCTATGGGCCCTGCAATATGAGCAGACTTAATAGATCAAATGGCCTTCCTCTGCTGGCTTCTTTGTATGTTTGTATTTATTCTTTCTACTGATGTTTGATTTCAGTGCACTCATTTCTTTTCCTAGTTATATTTCTAGTTCTTTTTTCCTTTTGTACTCAGATAGATATCCACTTTCAGGCATATGAATGTTGACTGTGCTTGGTATCTTGATTCATCATTGTACAGATGGAGGAAAGCAGTCCCTAATATTACACTTAGTACTATTTTAGTGCTCTATGCTTGAGTATGATTTAGATTAAATCCCATTTTGAATGTATAAAGTAAATGGGTACCATATTTTGAAGCAGGTTTCTTCCTTCCCTTCTCTTATATAAAAGATTATTTCCATGTTGGTGCAGTGTATGAGTACATTAAGCCATTCCTTATAATTTGGAGCAGCGGTAACCCTCCAGTGCAAAAGTATGACTTTTCTTGCTACACCTCATGCTAATAACAAAAAGAAACTCACTTCCATATTAATTTGTAGAAGAGAGACTAGACCTAGCAGAAGAATCCCTGGATTAAAAGGCACATTCCTTTCTATAATTTCAGATAAGTTTTCTGATTTTATCCCAATAAGGTTTCAACAGTCGGCAAGAAATAAACACATGTAATATTGTGCCCTTTTTCTTGTTGCAGGGTTGACAACAATCTGATAAATTTGAATTGCATTTATTTAGTTTAATGGGTGTGAAATATTGGCTATGGACTATATTAAACTGTACTTTCTTCAATTTGCTGTTTCTAGAGACCAGTTCTGGAGAGCTCATAATTTCTGTCCATTCATCATCATGGATGTCTTCCACTAGGTCTCTCTGCCACAAGTTCTGTAGTTGCACCAGATTGTGTTTTTTAGCTTCTAGAAGAAGCTGATAACTGTTTGACAGTAGTAGTAGTAAGGTTTATTGTTTGGCTAAAAAAGCCATTACAATATCTGACATGAACAAACATTTCATACAAAGCACAATCTACAAAATCAGTTTCATCTAAGTATACTGTATGCTGCAAATTACATTATATTGTTTTATACATAATATATATACACACCAATAACTAATCAAATAAGGGGTTCACTCGATATCCAGATCAATAATAGGCCCCTTTTAGCATTACTATAAGCCCATCATAAATCCAAATAATTCAAAGGGAGCACAATGTAAAAAGTTCAGCATATTATGTGTTTCATATTCCAGCATAATATCTAAGAATAAAATTGTAAACATGATAAATTATATGCCAGGCTAACAACAGAAAAGAAAAATAAATAAATCCTCTCTATATTCAGGCTAGTAATAAGCCCAAACCAATATTCTTGTAAGCTGGAGGACAGCCAATTAGGCCACATGGCACCATAGCAGTCCTGTCTATCCCAGCAGAGTTTGCCCCCTATACACACATCCTGGCCCAATATTACCTGCTTGATAACCAAATAGGAGTTCTGCCTTTACAGGGCAACCTTAAAAGGTACCATGCAGCGCATGTTGCTCCATACCCTTTGGACTACTTCCTATCCGGCCACTCCCACTGGGCATATCCAGGGCACTTAGTAAGACCGTGTTTCAAAAGGGGTCTCACTGATCACATTTCATCCACACTGATCCTTCCTAGAAGCCAGTAGGGCCTGCTGGCATTAGAGGCACATCCAGTTGGGCACCATGCAGTGCATACTACTCCATGCCCATGGATCATCTCTTCTCCAGCTACTCCTGTTGGCCACTGTCGAGCATACAGCAGAACTCTGTATCACAGTCCAGTCCCGTCTAGCTACACCAAATCATAACTGTGCTTTACTGATGTCCTGCTGGACATGCTGGCATTAGAACATGTCCACAGTGGCACCATGCGATGCATGCCGCTCTGTGCCCCACTGATTACATCTACTCCAGCTACTCCATTGATTACTCCTGTGGTATATACTAGGGCTCCATGTCACTGAGGGGGACCATCCCCAATGGGGTATCATGTCATGGCTGATATCAAATGGCCACAGATCAATCCTAGGGCTTCATCAGAAAATATTAAATACTGTATCTAAACTAAATAATTAACAACAACACTGTTTTACAAACCCAGCAGCGATTATGACAAAATACACTAAGCTCAATACTATCAAACTTGCCAGGAGTTTCCATCAGTTTAAACTGAGTTAATTTAAAATTTCCAGTAACTATAAACTATGGACGCCTTATTTCAAACTTCAGAGAACAAACAGCTAACCTTCAGATAATTAAAATACATTCTCAACTCAAGCATTAAATGCATTAAGTACATTAGATAATTGCTGTGACTGCTAATAGAAACATAGGGTCCCATTGCAAAAAATAAAATTGCACCATATTTTTCCTTTTGCACAAATTACAATAAATTTAAGAATAAAGAGCAAGACTCCTTTAAACCTCCAGTGACCATATTTCTAACAAGAACAAAAGCTCCACTAACATTCGGGAGTCCATTAAATGTAGGATGAAACACATGGTTTAAAAAATTGTTTGCACCAAACAATGGCACATTTGAAATAAGTAATCCCCCACAAAGGTCTCATATTCACTTGAGTCACTTGAGGGAGTTTTTATTGATTCAGAACATTATTTATATCAGCTGAAGCAGAAAACTGCCACAGCCAGCACCATCAGCTGGTGTCTTCCGTCCAAAGCAACTCCATATAATCTTCACAGTATTTGCTTTGGGTACAAACACAAAAGGCAAACTGAAATTCACCCCATGTCTGTCAATGTCCTCCAGGCAATAAAGGGCAGAACAGGCCCTGGAGGAAAGAGGTCCTCAGTCCAGCTCTTTGATAGTCACTAAACAAAGTGTATTTTACCAGGAAAAAAGTCAAAAGGGTATTGCACAAGTTTTACTCTCTCTACCCTCTTTACTTTTATTTTGTAGGCCAAGGACCAGAATTTCCTTTCTATTTCCAGAGTTTTCAGCCTTGGTCCGGCCACAATTCCTCCTCTGTTTTGGACCTGCTTCCGAGTTATAACAATCACTGTTAAAATAAAAGCAGAGATAGCGCTCGCCTAAGCGCAGTAAACACAGACTTTGCAAGGAAAATGTTTAAATACTCGAACCCCTAGACAACCATGGCATACCTGTTTAAGGCTTAGAAAAAAGCCTTTAAGACAATGTGCAGCTATCATTTCACCTCCTGTCCTTCCTTGGAAAACTCAGAGACATCTTTTAAAATTGTTTTAGGTTAGGCGCTTCAGCGCTAATAGAGCACTTCTCGACTGCACTTCCAAGCACTCTCCTCCACACAGGTATGCTGCAATCTTTTTCCTCACCCCTTAGCAAAGCACATGGTGAGAAGCCCATTCAATGCAATCTAAACAACAGCCAAAAGAACCACAGGCACATTGAAGAAAAGCGAACGCCAAGCGTCAAACACCAGAAAGACACCAGGCAACGGGTGAGCACTCAGACCATCACAGGGGAAATCATCAACAATTTATTCAATGAGTTTTGCTTTAGCAAATATAACCTGTCAAAAATTAAGTTAACTTTCATTCATCTGAAGCTTTTTATTTTGAAATAAAATAATAAAATAAACTAAAATGCTGTTGGAAAAAGCAGTCCGGAGCAGAGCAGCATTGCAGCCATCTTGCTGCTTGCCCTGCCCTGCCCCCTCATTGCAGTATTGCCAATGTTTGGCAGAGTTTTATGTGTATTCATGTTATTAAGTAGCAACATTTCCAGAGGAGATGGCAATAAGATGCTCCCAGCTGTCAATTGTTTCCTGACAAAGTCTCTAAGTTGAAGAAAGCCCTTACAGAAATAATTATATGGAATGTTTTCATACTGCACACAGAAAACTACACAAGTAATATACATGCTGCAAGAATGATTTAAATGTTAAATTGAAACTGATTGCATGCATATGACATGCGCCCAGCAAGCAAGTGTGGAAACCATGATTTTTATGTTAAATTGGGAAAGACTGCATGCATGTGGCATGCGTGCAAAAAGCAAGTGGTCACTGATAACTGCACACATAAAAGTTAAATGACTTGGTCAGGATTACACATCACACCATACACAAGTGGAGGTTAATGAAATTCAAACCCAGGTCTGCATTCCTCCAAGTCTTCTGGCTTACAGTTCAGTGCCTTTAACCACTAAGCCAAACTGTCTGCATACATACTGTAAGGCTTGCTTGTACTTCAATATATACTGTATTTGAATACATCTGTATGCATGTGACATGCTTGTAGCCACTGCTATGCTTTTCAGTTTTCTTCTCTCTCTCATCTCAGTTTCACAGTTGAACTGTAGCACACATATCAATGGAAACACATGTGGTTTTTCCCACCCCCAATACACAATCTTATCCACAAAACCACTTAATTACTTCTGTCTGGCCTGTACTCCTACTATTTTCTCACTATAGTTTTGAATGCTTCCACACAAACAGACTTTAAGGTGCAAACACAAAAGTAGCAATAACTTGGCATGCCCGCACGCACACACACCCACACACCCACACACACACCTACATGACTAATCCCTCCCCTATGTACGCACACTATAGCAGATACAGCCATACTGCTACAGACAACCCACCAAGTATATACATATATAAGTAAAAAGTCTTTTAATTGAGTGCTAGGGAGCCAGAGGCAGTAGTCTTTAAGAGATGATGTCCATGGATCACAGTGCTGGGGTGTACCCCCTTGAAATAAATGGAGTTATTTTTTATTGCTAATTTACACTTTAGGATGGTGAGCTGGAGAATAATGAAGGGCACTGTTCTATTAACAAGGCCCTTGTTTGTCGAGCGGTGGCCTTCATTAATCTCCAACTCTCCATCAATAATGTATAAAATAGTAATTAAAAAAGATACCCATTGGTTTCAGTGGTGCACTCCCCTGCATTCTCCTTTGACCTTTGTCATAATGTGCCTGAGTGTGGGGATGTGGAGGTCAGCTTCACTGGGGGGGGGGCAGGGCATAAGCCTGGCTATAGTGGGGCTCCAAAAGTCTGTGCATACCATACCACTTAACTGTCTGTGAATGCAAGGGACAGCTCTAGAATGTCTGTAACATCTCTAAAAGATACAATTTGTTTGTTTTGACTGAAAAGTGATATGCAAATCAGGAAAAATTCAAATGTATAAGATTCATCTGTATATACCCCAGAACAGTACATGAGATTTGTACTCAAACCCACCCAGTTACTAACCATTTTTTTCCTGGCTGAAGTTCTACCCCCCCAAAGAACTTTATTCTGATTTTTCTCCCTGACTCCATTCATTCAATACGCATCCCCTATGGGTCATGAAGCCACCCAAAGGTGAAGAAATGTGAAAAACAAATCAATATTTCAGTCCTTCCTCCTTCCCCAATTCTCTTGTAAAAAATTATTTACTTTTAATTACCTGGCTATATGACCAGAATCTGTAGACTGGCATAGTGTGCCACCAGCCCAGTTTTCAGTCTGCTTCCTCTCTGTCCTTCCACCAGAAGCTGGATGCTAGAACCAGCCATCAAAGGTCCACAACTTGGTCCATGAAACCTCACCAACTGAACCCACCTTGCTTCTTGCTTGGTTGCTGCTGTGGCTGCTGTCATGCTGCACTGATCAAGGCCTATGAAGGCCACCCATACCGCTATCACCACTGCTACTAAGCCTAGCTTGCTGCCATGAGTGTCTGTGTTGTTTTATTTTTTTGCAAGGCGAGACTAGTAGAGTAATTAGGTAGCCTAGTCTTGAGTTAGCTTCTAGCTCACCCTCTGTTTCTTCAGCCACCAGGGGAGACTGAGACTCACCAAGAGAAGACCAGCAAAAATATGCTGCCACAACACTGCTATTGAGAGTTCAGCACTCACTGACTCCTCCAAGCTATAGTGTGCAGTCTGTCTACTCTGTGGCGGGAAAGACAGTGTTACACCTGCAAGATTCATGCACTCCTCCTTGACTGGAACGCATCCACATCACATGTGATTGTGCCACTGCTAATATGTGGAGAGAGTGGACAACACAGTACAGACACAGACGAGTCTGGAGAGTGCCTGCAGCATGAGTACACATAGGCATGTGGGCACTTATTGTGCAAAAGATTAAATCCAAATTTAAAGCCTTTATTGCCACACCATAAGAAAAGCCTAGGCACAAATATGGGGGAGGAGAGCAAGTGCCCCCCTCTGCCCTACCTAAATGGTACCCCTGCTTAGTGGTAGAAAGTCATTCTAAGGTGCTAATGCAATGGTTCCCATTGTGTTCTGAGGTACTGTATTTCCATGTTTCAGGATGTGTCCTGATCATCATGTGAGTTAGTGTCCCTCATTGTCCCTCATTTTGAGTGCCCACGTCCCTCATTTCAGTGACAAAATGTGAGGTATGGTGCATGCTTCCAAGACCCAGCACAAAGAGAGCTGAGCATGGTCATAGTGTATATGCTCAATACAGAATGACAAAGGGAAAGTAAGTGAGATCAACCAGTCATGGAGAAACACATTTGTAGTGCTAAATATGCATAAGGGATTTGCATGGTCCAAAACAAAAAGGATAGGCTTCACAATACAGAGGCCCCTCTTCATACATCTGGAATGGGGGATGTTGACTGGCTATATCCTAGGCATTTAATACAGTAAGCAAACAATACTTTACAAATGAATTATGATTCAATGACAAAAATTAAAAGCCATTAAACAACTTGAATCCCACAGCCCCCACTTGCATACTATATAACCCTGAGCAAGTCACTTAACATCCCTGTGCTCCCAGATCACACCTGTAAACAAGCTTCAACTTAGTGTTTCTCTCCTGGTTAAAAAAAATTGCAAAAGTATCAGAATTAATGAGTTTGCCTAATTTTTATGGTAATTCAAATAAAATGCATTTTAATGACTAACTGCTATCAGTAGCATAAGATATAGAAACGGATGTGTTTTTTCAGATGAGATTTGCACCAGCTTAGCTGCTGTACACATGGCAAGCATGCAGCACGTGAACCTGATGTGATGTTTAAATGATGTTCACGCCAGCTTAACTGCTGCACTCATGTCAAGCGTGCAACACATGAACCTGATGTAATTTTCAGAAGACGTTCACACCAGCTTACCAGCTGTGCACATGTGAAGCTTGCAGCATGCAAACCTGATTTGCTTTTTAGACCTGGTTCATTTAGGATCACTTTGTGTATGTGAACTGCATGCAAACTTTGCACAATTAAGCATGTGGCATGCATTCTACATGTACACAGCACACCTATATTTCTGTAAGGGATCCTAATAAGCTTCCCACCAGTAGATCAAATTAATCTCTAAGATAGTCTAATGATAACAGAGTACCATTTCAAAAACAACTGGCTCAGAGAAGCCAATCCTTTCCTTCTCCAATCTTGGAATATTTTACTTTTATGAGAGAATTTAAAATAAGTGTTTATTTGCAATGGGGAAAAAGTGATAAACATTCTTCAATTCCTAGAGAAGAATGTGACTTATTCCATATTTTAGAGGAGGATTCGGTTGTTATTAATGTATTCTTGTACCAACTCTTGTTATCTAAATTTACATATAGTGTATGTGTTAGTTTATCAAATAGCAGAAAACATTTTTTCCATATGAGACAACTAGCTTAAGGGTTTATATGGTTAGACCTTGGAAACCAATCTAGAACTTGTTCTAACTGATCGGCTATATAATATAATTTGAAATTTGGTAGACCTAGTCCACCTTGCAGCAGAGGAGGATAAAGTTTTTCTAAGCAGGCTCTGGGTCTCTTATCTTGTCATAGAACTTGTCTGATCCGTATCCTCTGTATATGTAGTGGGAGTAATATTACCAGCAATAATATAGTGGTGAAAAGGTCACAAGTAGTTACAGTGGCAGGGGTAGAATATAGTTGTGGATATATTGCTACCGCTGTCACTGTCTGCTGAGATGGGGAAGGAATGAAGGAGTTATTGGTGAAGTGCCTGGTCAAGCTGTTACCATGGTGGAGTGGCTGAGGTGCCAGCACCTAAAGCAGAGGAGACCCGAGGATCAGTGTTTGGTTCCCCATTTCCCAGAACTGGAGAAATGTCTTTTGTGTTTTGTAATTTTTTTTGTAAAGAAACTTTCCTCCTTCTGTGTTTCTTCTGTTCTCCAAGATCCACACCCCTCTTTGGAGTTGATTACATTTATCTCAGCTGGTGTGGGCAGGGGTGAAGCCCCATGTTGGAGGTGTAGGGGCACAGTCCCCCAAAAAAGAAAAGAGTCATTGTGGTGTTTGTACTCATCAGTGTTTTTGACTGACCATATTTATGTTTGCGATGTTTTGCGTGCAGCATTGTGTGACACAATGTTATTGTATATGAGGTTATCGCCTAGAACCGTCTGATCATCTTGTCTATCCTTTTAAAATGATCTCTATCTAAAGCAAAGGGTAGAATCTGGAAAAGTAAGAGAAGTCTGGGCAAAACATTCATCTTTAATATACTTACCCTACCTAACATGGACAATTATAAATTAACCCATTTCTCCAGATCTGTTTTAATATTAAAAAACAATGTTGGATAATTTAGATTCAAGATAATACTTAGATCATCAGATAACCTTAACCCCAAATACCTTATTTCTTTTTTAATTTTTACCTCTCTTAAATAGCATAGCATGGGGTGTCATTTTCTTTTGTGTTCCAATATAAACACTCCGATTTCCCCCAGCTGACTTTATACCCTGATAAACAACTGAATACATCTATTAAATCAGAGACATATTTACTTGTAAATGTGGAGTTATTCAAGTATACTAATACATCATCTGCATATAATGATATGACGTACTCTTCTCCATTCAATTGTACCACTTTATATGTTCATTATATCTAACTGCAACTGTTAAAGATTTAATAAAGATAGCAAACAGAAGAGGTAGAAGGGGACAACCCTATTTCGCGTGCCTATACAGTTGTATAGTATCTGATATGTTGTCATTAGTCTTGACTCTTGCACTGGGTTTATCATAGATCATGTTGACCCACTTTAAGAACCATTCCCCTACATTCATTCAGGCCAGACAGATCCTCAGAAATCCCAGTGCAGTTGACTGAATGCCTTCTCGGTATCTAATGATAAGACTACAATGTTCTTTCCTTTAACAAGTTCTGTAATGTCTGAAGTCATCTTAATATTAGATGAAAGTTGCTGCCCTGGAATAAAACTGATCTGCTCAGGGTGAACTATGGTATGTATTAATCCTGCTAATCTTTTTGCTAATATTTTAATTATGATTTTATAATCAATGTTTATTAAAAAGATATGTCTGCAAGAACCACAGTGTAGTGGGTCTTTATCCTTTTTTAATGGTAGTATAATGGTCACCTCCTTCATAGTGGAGGGTAAGCTTCCCTTCTTTTCTATATCTTTAAAAAGGTCAAGAAGTACAGGAGACAGGATATCACAGAATATCTTGAAAAGCTTTATAAAATTCTACAGTAAAGTCATCTGGGCCTCAGGGTTTACCATTTTTTATTCTATTTTAATAAGCAAGATTCCTTGAAGGTCAATAGATTTATTCAGTATATTCTTTTCAGCTTCATTAAATGTTTTTAAGCTAGGCTATTCAGAAAAGTGTTAATTAGTTCTTGTTCTGTATGTATATCAGATGCATATACAGTAACTTGGCATAGTAGTCTTGGGAGTTTTGATTTGGTCTCAGATGACTATTCTTTATTTTTCCTGAGTCTAACATTATATTATTAATAGCAGATCTATTTTTCACACTGTGTTTGGTACACTAATAATTTATCTGGCTTATCTAAGAAAAAATAATAATTTTATCTTGATCTTTTAAACGCTTTCCCTGCTTTGTAAGTTAATAGCTTTTCTACTACTCTTTAATTTTTAATGTTTTAAGTAAATCAGATTCAGAACTGGAGTCATTAAATGCATCTTCTGCTACTTGCAGCTCATGTTCTAAAATATTTATTTTTACTGACTGTTGTTTCTTTTTTTTAAATGCTGAATAAGAGATTATCCACCCTCTTAAATAAGTTTTTAACACTTCCCATAATGTTGATACTGTAATAGCTCCTGTATCATTAATGTTAAGAAATTCCACTATAGTGTCCTTCACTTTATTTTTAAATGCCTTGTCTTTCAACTGCATTTTGTCAAATCTCCAGCAATAATTACTCTGATTATTCTCTGTAGTAAGCTTCTTTAAGAAAAATGAAGGGGCATGATCTGGAATCTGAATTGCTCCATATTTCATGTTAATGATGTTGTGTGAAACTATCTCTGATATAAAAAAAAAGAACAATTCTTGAAGAAGAGTCATGAACACTGGAGAAAATGGAAAACTTTTTCCAGGTTGGGTATTTATGTTGGAATGGATCCACCAATTTTAGATCCTCCATAAACCCCTTGATAGTCTTAACTGAGCCACATTTAGATTCTCGTAAACCACTTGCTCTATCCTGATTGTTAAATGTAAGGTGAAAAAAACCTCCTATAATATAAGGGTTAGGAAAATTTGTTAGAGAGAGAATGAGAACACTAAAAAGCTGGTATCATCTTCATCAGAAGCATAAATACTACATAATGTGAAATTGTCAGCCCCATAGCTTAATGTGGCCAAAGCGTAGCTACCATTTTTGTAAATGCTTTTATTCACAATATCATAATCAAGGCATTTTTTAACTATAATTGTGATCCCTCTAGAATTGTTCCACTAAGGAGCATGCATGCCATGACCTCTGAAAAGACTACATAGGTATTTAAAATAAATATCGTGAAAGTGAGTTTGTTTGTAACAACATGTGATTTGCCTGAATCAGATTAGCATATTGTATGATTTTTCAGTTTTTACCCTGCCTTTAGCATCCTTAATGTTCCAGCACACACATTTAAGTTGTGTTGTGATTAGGATTCACTTTTTTAAATTTAATTTTTTATGTGACAGTTTACGAATAGGGCACAAACAACATCAGACCATGTCCTAACAATGCATACATTTTGCTTTGCCTGAACTATTATTTCTCTGTTATCCATACCACCCCCAACTACTCTTGCTGATTACATCTACCCCTTGACTCATACTCATTGATGAGTGAACCCTCCCTCCCTCCCTGACAGTCTACAAAGATGGTCAGTAAATCTGAATGTGTGCACAAAAAAGTGATCAAGCTTTGTGCACACCCCAGCAGGCAGACTTATCATTGTATTTCCTCAAAGCCATGTGGATATATATATATATATAGATAGATGATATACAATGGTGAGATGTCTGATAAATGATTTATCTGCACAAGTGCTGTTTGACCTCAGATAACCTCACAAGTGGTGTAAGCCATGAGTGAGATGTCCGAAGTCAAACAGCACAAGTGTAGATAAATCATTTATCTGACAGCTCACCATTGTATATTTATTGTATATTTCATTTATGCAGTAGGGATGCTTTCTATCAGTGCAAGAACATTTGCTTTTGGCTGTATCTTTTTTTTATTATAATTTCTTGGACTTTTTGTTAACTTTCCTAGTGTCAGTCTGCCTAGTGAAGTGGCTGCTATTAAATGAAACACCACTCATTGTGTAGAAAACTGTGTGCTGAACAAATGGCATGCTCACAGTACTATGCTACTTCTATTATTTTACAGTTATTTGTATTTGTTTGTCGAAAAAGTGGATAAAAACTGAATTTCCTGCTGTTTTTTGCTAATTATAAAAAAACTAAAAGGTATCTATAAATGAAACACCACTCATTTAGTAGCTATTTTTGTGCTGAACAACTTTTATGCTCACAGTACTATGCTATTATTTTTTATTTTAAAGTTATTTGCATTTGTTTGTCAAAAAGTGAACAAAAAATTGAATTTGCTGCTGTATTTTGCTATTCATAAATTAACCTATAATGTATGTTAGAACGCTGTTAACCTTAGGAAATCATCATTTCCTAAGGTTGTTAACCTATCGATGTGACGTAGATATGTTGTTAACCTATCAATGCTACGTCACATCGATAAGTTAACAACAGCGATTGTTCTGCGCATATGCACGCTTTTTTCAACGGGGAACCGACGCATGAACAGCAGCGGTTAGGGAAGGACTGAACGAACGGCCGCGGCGGTGACTACTAAAGAAAAAGTAAGCAGCCTTTTGAGGTGGGACCATACATTATAAAAAATAATGTATGGTCCCTCTATCATCAACCGGTCAATTTTAACCGTCTCAAGGTTGCCATGGTGATGTAAACCTCTTGAGCTTCGCTCTTGAGGTTTACACGGTCGCCCTGGCAACCTCTCGACTGTTAACTGACCGGTTAACGATAGAGGACCATACATTATCCTCTATATTAGGTATCTGTAAATGAAACACCAACACCACTCATTTTGTAGATAATTATGTGCTCAACAACTTTCACACTCACAGTACCATGCTATCTGTTTTTGTTTTAAAGTTATTTGCATTTGAATATAGTTAGTACTGGTACTGAGGCCGAACATTCTAAATGACATCTAGAGTCATTGTGACATATCTACTATGCATATAAATCTGTGATGATGTGTCTACTATGTGCATAAATGTGAGATTTGACATTCATACACACAGTAGCTCAGATTTATCACACATGATTTATGTCCACACCTATTGTGTAAATATATATTTTATGTATATATATATCTATATATAGATATATATATATATATTTGTACTACAGCTTTAGTCATTATCCCAATTGTATATATTAATAATCTTTTTGTTTGTTTGTCTACTGCTCTTCACAATTTTTCCATTAAATTGAATAAATCTTAGTGTGAAAGCATTATTCAGGTCATAACAACATTCTGGTCCTAAATTAGCCTTCTGGAGGCTGTGAGGGTGGCATGTCCTTATGTATAGTGAGAGCTTATGTTACTCCTAAGGACGCGCCTCTGGTTTCTGAACTATGGCAGTGGTCAGGGCCTTGTGTATGAAATAGGTGGGACCTAATATGTTGCTCTGCATCTTTTGCACTATTAAACAGCCATTGTTTCCCATTCAGAAAAACCCGCAGCTGAGCTGGATACAAAAGGTGTGAGGTATTCCTTTATCTCATTGAGTAGTCTTGACATTATCACATTATATAAGGTCTCTCTCTCTCTCTTCACATAGACACTCAAGGGGAGATCTGGAAATAACTGAAGGTGCATGCATCTAACATGTATCCCCTTCTCTATCCTTGCTTTCCTCAAAAGCTCTTCTCTTATCTGATAATGACGAGGTCTTACAAATACAAATACAAATCTTGGATAATCCTTTCTAGGAGAAAAAGTTTCTGTGAGCCTGATCTAATTCCACCTTCTCTTCAGGATATTCTTTGCCCGGGGTCTCTGTTTAAAGTTCCTCAAAGTTTTGAACATGGTTTGTACCTTCCTTGCCTTCTGGTACATTTCATATTTTAATATTTCCTCTTCGAGATCTGGATTCTAGATCTCCAATTTTCTGCTGGAGTTCCTGCAGATCTTTCTGGTGTTGCTCTACAGTATTTTGAAGAGGAACAAACTGATATTTCGCTCCGCCCATCCTTGATGCTAGCTCTTCAACTCTTTTTGCCAGGGAGTCCATCTTTGTCACCAGTGAGATAAGCAAACTCTTTAAAAAATCAAATGAGAGATTTATTTTTTTAAACCCTTGTCAAATTTCTGTGAGCATTGCTTCCTATGCTGAGCATATTTTTGATATTGTTAATGCCTCTGGATTTCTTCCCAAGGTGTACTGTAATGGTTTTAGCTCATTTCAAAGATAACCCTTCTTTACCTCCTTTCAGGTTTATTTGAGCAGACTATTTAACCCCATTGAAATTGTCAGGGCAAATTTGCTCTTTAGCTTGTGTGATAGCAACAGCATCAACAGTAACCAGTTCTGACATGGGGAGTACATGACACATAGGGTGCCTGTTGGAGGATTGTAAAGATTTGTTTTTCCCATCTATGCTGAGGGCTGCTTCTGACATGGAATGTACGATTCCTTGACTGTCAGTCAAGCTTCATAAAAGGGTCTGTTCAGCACCAACTTGAGCAGAAGCTCTGCTAATGTCTTCTAACTCTTCCTTAGCTACTTTCAACCCATAGCCAGATCATCCTCACCAGGAGCCACAGCACCGAATTCCACCACACCGCCTTCGTGGTTCTCCGCTGCACATTCCTGATTCAAATAGTCAGTAGAAGTCTGAGGTGAGTTAGTCCTCCCTTCCCCTGGTTGTGCAAACTTAGATCTTAATCCATTTAAGCCAGCCTGGTGGTATAGAGGGTTGAGGTGCTGGTGCCTTACTTCGACCCATGCCGGCAATCCAAGTTTGGAAACGAGCCTGGATAGTCTGAGGTCAGCAATGGGGGGAGGGCAGAGGTGGATGGAGCTGCAGGCAGGCAAGCTGTCCCCTCCAGGGAGGTAGTGTGGCATCTCTCAGCCTATGGTGACCCCCAGTGGATACTAGGGGAAACAAGGGCCCAGAGGGTGCTCAGGCATTAGGCCAATGGGTAGGAGCAGTGGCCATAACCAGGGCTGTACAGCACATGTGTGCCTCCATGCTCATGTGTGCATACTCCTGGGGACCCTGGGAGAAAAAACAGAGGTGAAAATACACCAGCAGCAGGATAAAGACTGACTCTCTGCAGGTGCTGCTCCTGGGCCATCAAGGTAACTGCTGGTAATTCCAGGGGACAGGGCTGGGGGGGTCAGTTGGATGGGGGCTGCCAGTGAAGGTGCAAAAATCAAGTCATGATAACAAAAAAATCCCAATCCATTTGATCTATTTTGAGTTGCTCTGTTTCTGTATTTAAGGCATTATTTGTTTTTACTGGTTGTTGAGCAAATGGCTGAATAGTAGCAGAGTTCTGTGGAGCAAACACCTTTTTCTCTGCGGCTGTGGCCATGGATAGCAATGGAGTTAAGAAAGTTCCATGGAGCTGTGACTGATCAGTTTTTGTGATTTCCCTGTGTCTTCAATTGTCAGTATCAGTTCGGGGATATCTTTTTTTTTTGCTTTTTACAACCAAGAGTGGATAATTAAGTTCTGAATGTATAACTTGTGATGTGTTGCATCATACCTCTGGCCATTCTGAGGACAAGTTTTCCATAACTGAGTGTTGTGGTCTGTGGTGTAGAGAGTGAAAACCTATTAACCTGGAGCTTGCTTCCCCAGTCTGGCCCACCAGGAGCTGAATTAACTGAACAAAATACAGAAAAACAGCTTCAGACTAAATAGCCCCTCATTTACTAGCCCAGTGAGCTAGCTTGACTACCATGTCAACTGTTGCTCTCCTTATTTATGAATTAAGCTTTTTGGGCTAACTAGCTCATTCCGTTAGACCACCTGGCTAACTTGGCTGCAATTGGGGCTTTGTCCTGCCCCTAGCTGCAGCTTTCCTCAATTAAGTAATATATTCCTACACTGCAGGTCAGGGCCTGTTTTGCCTATGCTGCACCTCCAAGGAACTGAATTTCAATACAGCCTGCCCCTGGGCTACTGCTCCCTTACTGGGTGATTTAAACATTTTAATAATTTGAATATGGCCACCCTAGCCCTCTGCTCCATGCTGGAGTGTGATTTAAATAAATTTGAATAGTCCCACCCTTGTTGCTGCTACCCTGCTGGAGTGCAATTTACTATAATTTAAATAACCTCTGCACTCAGGCGGTCCTTTACTCTGGGACCTTTGCTCTGCCCCACTAGCTGCCATCCCTTGTGCACACTAGGTGCAAGAAAACTTTCTTTTTATTCATTTATTTATTTATTTATTTATTTATTTATTTATCACAGTTCAAGAAGACAGCACCTGACCACCTGAGTCACCACCCCAGCCTGGCCTAGGGGAAGTAGAGGAAGGAGGAGGAGGAGGAAGCAGGGTTTTGCAGGCTGGATGCTGGCACTGGAGGCAGTCAGTTGGAGGTCTTCCCTTGGGGTCTTACTGTGGCCTGATACTCCTGCTTGATGCTGGGTCTCTGAAGATGGGGCCCTGCTTGTGGCACTGCTACCGTGGGAACGAAAACTTAAAATTTTTACTTTTTTTTTTTCAATTCAATACACTTTATTAGATTTTATAAACCAAGTACTTGATGCATCAAATGCATATTTATCTGATATTAGTCCATACACCATGAAAATTAACAGCAGAGAAAAAAAAGAAAGCAAAACAACAAAAAAGAAGAAAGACATAACCCTCATCCCCTCACCCCCCCCTTCAACCCACCCATCCACCCCATGCAGGCAATTTCCTCCAATTATGTTGAAGATCCAAATACTTTATAATTAATGCTACCCCTGAGGTTATCCATGCACTGACTTTACATCTGCTATATTTCCACACAGCATGACATTCAAAATAGGTACACTTATACTGGGAGGGAGAACGGAAAAATGAAAAGCTAAAGGGTCACCTCCCTAACAATAAAGCATAAAAAGAAGCCCACACTACTTGAAATTTGATCAAGGTATGATTCATCGTGGCTATCGCTTTCACAGCATTGAGAACACACAAGGCTTCTTGTATCCATTCGTTTCGAGTAGGCAAAGCTTCTGTCTTCCAGTGTCTCAACAACAATAGCTTGGTCACCCCTGTCACTCCCACCATCAAATATTTATCAGCTCTGGATTTAATTTGTGTTAAGTTGTTTAAAATACAGGTCTCTGGTGTGAAATAACATGAGTGACCAAATAAAGGGTAGGCCAATGATTCAATCATCTGCCAGAAAGACACCACTTGGGAACATTCCAAGATCATACGATATAGAGTTCCTAATGCCTGCAAAACACCTGAACCAGTTATGATTTGTTGATTTACCCATTCTGTATAGTTTTTTTTGTATGAATTCTATTTATGCACCTTCAAGACTCTCTCCAGTGGGTTACTCAACGTTGTCTGTTCCTGCCTGTCAGAAGTCCCCCAGATCAGCTCCAGTCACCCAGTCTCAACCATGACCCAATCACTCAACCCCTCAGCTCTGAGTCCCCCGAAGCAGGACCACCAACTCCCTTGCACTCTGTCTAGAATCTAATAGAGTGACCAGGCACAGAGGAGATTCAGAGGCTGACTGGAGGGACCCGGCATTGGGCATGGAGGCTGTCCCCACAAACCCACCTTCACCTACCAGGAGCCAGGGCTGGTTTCCTTGTTCTACCCCCTGGTAGGGATGTGCAATGGCATCAATGCATGGAGGGAGCACTCCCGCCCCCCCACAGATGCCCACCGACACCAGTCTCTACTGGCTACTCCCCACCACCAGGAACTGCCACCAGGTGGGGAAATCCCCAGAACCCTCTAAAAGAGAAAGGAGCATTCCTCTGGATGCTCAAGCCTCTCCTTCACCCTGCTGACCCCTGCACCCCGAATCCACCCCCAAACCTGGGACACCAGCGTGGTGCAAGGTGTGGCATCCAGCGCCTCAACGATCAGTGCCATTAGGCAATCTCATTCTGTATAGCTTACTAGGGGAAAAATATGTCATGTGCAGTAATATATTAAATTGCACTAGATGAATTATGTCCTGCTTGATGAAATCATAAGTATTCCTCCATATAGATTTGCAAACATGTTGCGGATAACCAAGGATCAGGGTTTGCTTCCAGTAGAATGCCTCAAATAGCAGGGTGGATCCTGAAAGTGTATTTAACTCTTTATACAGTTCAGAAATTGCCTTGGACTGTACTGCACATTGCGAGAAAACCTTGAATATCAGACCCATCTCCCTGTGTGGGGGGGGGGGAACTAAACACTGTGAAATACCATGGCAAATCTGGGCATAATAATAAAGGATACTTGGGAAGCTGAAAGTTTTCTCTCATACCTCAAAGGAAAGAATAGTGTCATCTGAAATTAACTCCTCTAATCGGAATATTTTCAGCCCCCTTCCACTTCTTCAAAGACAGTGGCCTCTTGTCCACCAGAAGATTCCCATTATAAAACAGGGGTTGGTGAAGGTCTTTTGTATAAGACAGGTTATATGCTCTGCACAGCTGAATATGGGCTCCCACTGACCATCTTATTGGTGTATGTTTAAGCTGTCAGGGCAAATTGTCATAGGGCTCGTAGAGAAGTGACCGTAATGATAATCTATGTTGTTGTACCAGAGAGTATTCTATTTGAATAACTTTTTACTTTTTTTTAAATAAAATAGAAAATGGGTCTGGACAGAGCACACACCACAGATTCTGAATGCTGAATTCTGGGGCACCCACCAACTGCTGGGAGCCGCTGCAACACTGGACCGCTGACACTAACTTCAGGGAAGTGAGGAAGACTGCAGGTTTGAGTGTTCTTTAGCAAAACTCTATCCCCTATGGACAAAGGCACAGGATGTGCTCTGCAGTCATATTGTTCTTTTTTCCTCTGTTGTGCACATTCCATCTGGCTTGACACAATATCAGTTGCTACCTTGAGTCACCGTTGGTGTTTTTCCACCTATACCGTGGTTGGTTTTTCTGCCTTTCTGTATACTGGCTGTACATCCAGAACCATGTCCATTTGAAGTCTTCCATGTCTGGAAAACATTAAGTAATAGGGTGTGTACCCTGTAGAGCAGTGAACAGTATTCTTACAAAGGTAATAAAATTCAAGAAGCAATTTGGGCCACTTTGTTTTCTGGTGCTCAGGCATTGCTATCAACATTTCTAGCAAAGTGCAATTTGCACGTTCACATAACTCATTGGTTTGCAGGTGGTAGGGGGCTGTTGTCAGTTTCTTACTGCCATACATACAGCACAGGTCTTTGAACAATATTGATTCAAATGCACCACCTTGATCAGTCAATATTTGGGATGGGTACCCATATGGATGAACAAAATGTTTCCAAAGAGCTTCAGCTGTAGTCTGGGCTGGCAAGTCTTTTACAAGTACCGCCACCAAGAACTTTGTGTAGTGGTCAAGAATCATTAATATATATTGAAATCCATGTTTACTGTGTTCTATTTTTAAATGATCAAGAGCAACAATTTTCAAAGGTACTTTAGTTACAATTGGGTGCAAGAGTGCTGTCTATTTACTGTCTGCATTCCCTTTAGGTTGCAGGCAATGCAGTCCTCGCACCATTGTCTGATATCATTTCTCATGCCAATCCAGTAAAATATTTGTCTTATTGTTTTCTCTGTTTTTTGGTGCCCAGAATGACCTGACCCATTGTGATAGGCTTCCAGCACATCTGTTTCCATTTGCAGAATGAGGATTTGAACAATCTCCTCTATGGTTCTTAGATCTCTAGTCTTAAATACAACTTTTCCTTCTTCTAGGCTGATGCATTCTTGCTGCCTCAGTAATTTGATCAGCTCTGGGGGCAAAGTCTTTCTTTCTTGTGTAATTGTGGTCTTTTGGTTTTGAGGATGTCCTTGAGTTCATGGATCAGAAGATTCTGACCCTGTAAATGTGTCCACATATCTATTATCACTTCTTCCATCAATGTAGGCATTGCAACTTGGGTGAGGATGACTCTCTGTGGGTACGGGAAGCACAGTTGTCCTATCTTTGCTGGGATTCTAATGAAGAGTTGCATCTCTAATCTTCCCGCTCAGTTTCAGCAATCTCTTCTTCATCTCGATCTGGCAATCTGGAAGGAGCGTCATCATTACTATTAGACTTCCCTGAATTGTGAAATTGAAGATGACCAGCCTGGAGGCCCATCGCTGATCCAATGCTTCAAGCTTAACTGTGTCAAGATGTGCCAAGGGGTTATTGTAAGTGTACACAGTGAATGACGTTTGTGATAGGGTGTGGAAAAGGAAAACACCAACAACAGTAATTCAGTTTTGAAAGAAACCGAAGTGTGATATTTATTTTTCTCAAGAAAATAATAAACTAAAATTAAGAAAAAAAACAATCAAACAGAAAAAAGCTACCACTTGTAGTACTCTCACATATTAGGATCTGTACACAGGCTTAGATCCCCTTACTTCTGTCGTTCTTTGGACTCTACACTGGTTGGTAGGTCCTCCTTGTTCCTTTGTAAAAGCTGAACTGAGGAACTTTCTGTGAAGGAGGGGATTATATACAGCCTGATCAGGCCACATAGTCCACCCCATTCTATTAGAGCATAATTCCTCATCTAACATATACTTTTCAGAAAGGTTTGACCCATATTTCATTTAAGCAATACATCAGGATAATGCTATCAGAAGCTTCCTATGATAGAATAAGGATAAATCCTAAAAATGTACCATGAATTTTCAAGTGATAGATAATGAGCATTTGCTCCTCCCCCTTTTCCTATGATTTATAACTGATCTTCTTATAAATAGTCCTCACATTAAGGCCGCTGGCTTCTAAAGGGGGTAGATCCAGATAATGTGGCACAGCAGGTAGGAATTATACTTTTATATTTATAGGTACCTGGTTACCATATAAAACTGCTCCTAGGGAAATTGTTATACAGTTTTACATATTTATTTTGTCCCCTGCCATGTATTTCTTTGCTGAGGAGAGAAGAACCAATGGGAGGGTGGAAGGAGAGAAGCATTTATTTCTTTATTCTTTGTATTTTCCACAGCCCACTTTTATTTGGTTACAAAAATAGCTAGAACATTCTTTCATTTATTAACTATAAGTCCATTTTCTCCATTAACTGAGTAACTTTCACTGTTAGGCATTCTTACTGCATCACAGAATGCCAAGTGGGAGCACTGGAGAGAGAGAGAGAGAGAGAGAGCTGTAAGCCCAAGTTCATTTTACCAGACTCTCTCCATACTCCTTCCATTTTATTTTTATAAAAGACAATATTGTCCAGTGTTCCCAGGACCTTCTTCTTTCTTTAAAAACACTAATATCTTTCAGGGGTGAACTGGCACCACGGACATTGCTATCTTTTACAAGGGAATAACTTTCAGCTCTCTGTACTGTTTGGAAAAGCACCAGCATTATTTTCCTTAAAAGAAATTCCCCTGTACCATTCTGGACATATTCACAGTTTTCCCTCCACCTTCATGGCTAATCTTAGCCCTTCTAGTGGTCGGTAACAACTGGAAATTAACGTTAAATATTGGAGCGACTTTCGGCATACAGCTGGTTTTCTTTTGGTTTTCTATGCTCCAGCTGCTAGTAGCAAGCTCCAATTATATGTAACAGCTTCTTATTCTAAAAGTAGAGGCAAATGGTAATTGTTGCTTAAGCAGAGTGGCATTTAGTGTTTGATGCAATATTTGTGCCATTCTGTGCTACAGGTATCTGAATGCTTGCATACACTGGGCAGTACTTCTATTTGTGTAAACATTTTCAAGGCTCCTCTGCCCTAAGAAAACATTTTATTTCCCTAGGTACATAAAAACAACATGCCCACACTTTCATACCTCTCAACTGTCCCTGATTTTCAGGGATGTCCCTGATTTTTCCTCAGAAATTTCTTCTGTCCCTCCTAAATTTGGCATTTCTGTCAATTAAGAGTAGGGATTTGAATCACAAAATAATGCCAGCCATAGGTATTACAGTCTAGTTCTCATTAAGAAAATGCTATTCATACTAAGAAGCATGTTGTACACAGTTTCTGGAACTAATATTACTATTTTTTCTGATGTGTCCCTGATTTTGGTCATTTGTCCCTGATCATTTTAAGCCTTATACCTGATTTGTGATGAGGGGGGTTGAGAAGTATGCCCACTTTTATTTGCAGATGAATAGCAGTGCTATTTATTCCTTTTTCATAAGGATGCTGCCTAAAGCACAGAGCATTTCTAGACTGCACTTTATGTATGTATTTCTTTAATGGTGGGCACACATATTTCTGAGTTCATATATGGAATATATGAACTATCAACTTTTGCACTGCAGCAATTTATACATAGTTTCTATTAATAAAGCCTACTTAGCAGGCACAGATACATAGATACATAAACAGTGTCGGCAGATAAGGGCCTATGGCCCACCCAGTCTGCCCATTAAAGTTTGTAAGTTCAGTTTATGTTTTCCAGGAAGTCTGTTGCCCCTTACCCCTGACCTCCAGAATTCCTTTATGTCTATCCCATGCATTCTTAAATTCCGTGATTGTTTCAGCAACCACCACTTCCTCTGGCAGGGTGTTCCACTTGTCCACCACCTGTTCTGTGAAGAAATTCTTCCTCACGTTTCCTCTGAATCGTCCTCCCTCCAACTTCATTCCATGCCCTCTAGTCCTGGAACATCTTTTTCGCTTAAAAATAGTGCATTCCTGCACCCTGTTCCTCCCTGTCAGATGAGGGACAGAAAGGGATTTGAAAGAAAAGACAAAGGATAGTAAGAGGGGAGGGTACTTATGTAGGTGGCCAACCTACCTAAGCAGAAAAATGAAATGAATAAAAAAGTGCAGAAAGGGGTGCTGTTGCAACATTCTCAAGAAGGGGTGGGGGAGAAGATAGAAAAGGTCACTTAATGCCATACAATTGCTCAGGTAGAGTGAAGCTCTACCACACAGTTACGCAGTTTTGCTTGAAGGAACTGTATTGTTCGTCATTCCTTTCAGTACCCCGCAGTCCTCTACTTGCATAGGTGATCACTCACTCTTTTGTTTCCTGTACTTGGACAAGTACAGCTCCTAGGCCTTTGTTGCTAGCATCTGTGTAGAGGTGGAAAGGCTTCTGATAATCTGTGTAGGCTAATACTGGCACTGAAGTGAGCACTGATTTAAGGTGATCAAATGCAACTTGACACTCCAGTGTCCCGTTTACTCAACTGTGTTTATTGACTTTGCTCCCTTCTGAGTGACATAACAGTTCATGCAGAGGGGCTGCTTGTTTTGAAAAGTCTTTCACAAATCTTCAATAACAGCCAACAAATCCCAAAAATCATCTCACATCTCTGATGGTGTCAGGATGAGGCCATTCTTCCAACACTCTGAGTTTCTCTGGGTCTCGGTCTATTCCTTCTGAGGATACAAGACATCCCAAATAATTCACTTTCTCTTTCAAGAAATGACATTTGACAGGCTTGAATTTCAGTACATACTTCTTTAGACACTCAAAAACGAGCTCTACGTGTTTCAAGTGATCTTCATACATTTTCGAATAGACTGTGATGTCATCCAGGTATAGCAGTATTGTGTCAAAATTCTCACTGCCCAGGCATTGTTCCATGAAGTGCTAAAACATTCACAGTGCATTGCAGCGACCATAGGGTATCTGGGAAAATTCATACAATCCCATTGAGGTCACAAAAGCAGTCTTTTCTTGGTCCTCTGGAGCCATGGGTACTTACCAGTAGCTGTTTGCTAAGTCAATTGTGGAGAAGAATGCTGCTAATTTAAGTGCTGTGAGGGCATCCCTAATGTGGGGTAGTGGATAGGCATATTGGTGCGTGATTTGATTAAGTTTGCGATAATCAATGCAAAATCAGATCTGTTCATCTTTTTTCCTGACCAAAACAATTGATGCCACCCATGGACTATGACTCTCTCTTCTGACATTTGCCTCCAACATTTCTTTTAACAACTGCTTGGTTTGCTGGTGCAGAGCAGGTAGTATGGGTCTGAACCATTCCTGAATGGGTGGGTGATTTTCTGTAGAGATGCAGTGCTTCACGTTAGTTGCACAGCTAATGTCTAGTGCATTGTGCAAGAAGGCATCTGAATGTCTCTTGATCACTTCAGGCAGTTTCAGCTTTTCTTCTTCTGTTGTCTCAGGGTTTGCCATATCAGTTTCCTGGATCCATGCTTCTGGGTTCACACTGTCAACTGTACTGTCTGCCCTGTCATCACTGGCTAAGCAAGTCACATTCTTTTCTTCCTCATCTGGGGTTACAATGTCTTCTCACTTGACCTTCATGAGCCACCCAACAGACTGTCATTTGTACACTGTCACTAGCTGGGTGCCTTAATTGAGCAGATGAACAGGGACCTTGCCAACTTTTACTGTGACCAGGCTCCAAGCCACCATAACCAGATCCTCCTCTTTGACCCACTCTGGTTCCATCAGAGCTGTGTTGTCTTTGCCTCTCTGTCCTACCGTGGCTCTACACATCAATATTATCTCAGCCTCAGGCTTCAGCTGCACTGGCCTTTTGTCCATCACTCTGACATTCCTATTTCTCCTTTTCCATTAGCAAACCACTGATGACACAGGAGCAGCTTAATCGTCCCTTTCAAGGCTTGTTTCTCTCTCCATGGAAGTGAACTGGTCTGTTTCCTGAGGACTTATATCAGGTCCTCTTGGCAGTGCTGGAGCAGATTCATGCCCATGATCACATTTGGCAAGTTGTCATCATAGAGATTGCTAATCAAGATCCCCTGATTCGGGTTTTCGGTCTTTTCCAACTTAATATTCACTTCCATATAGCTTATAATAGGGATATTCAGGCCATTGCCAGCAACTAGACTCATCCACTTCTTAGCGGGTTGGGCTAGTTACTCTCTTGTCCATTGCTCAAAGAAAATGTTGCCCTATAGTGTTGTCACATGTGTGAGCCAGTATCTAGTAGGGCTTCTACTCTGATTACATTAACTTTTGTGGTTTTCGTCAGGTAGTTTCTGACAAACCTGGCTTAAGCTGGGTTTCTTAATGGACCTACTGCTGACTGTCCCTTGGTTCAGTCCACCACCCTAGGGACTCCTTGTTTAAAGCCACAACAAGTGTGCTTGCCTCCTGAGTACATCTTCTCTCAACATGGCCACTAATTCTGCACCTCCTACATATGGGGGCTCCCATTCAAATCAAGCTGGTCAGATGGCCTTCTTCCCATATTTCTAGTTACTGGAGACCTTGATGGGTGCCACTCGGGTCCTCTAGACCACTGGTCTCTCATTTCCAGTCTCAAGTCCTCTCTAATGTTCTGGATTTCCCCTTCATATCTTGCCACAACAGTTCAGTCTTGGAGGGCTTCTGTCCCTCCCTATTCATTTCATTACTGCAGCTTCTTAATGCAGAATCACGCATATTCCTTTCTGTTTCACATCGATAACAGTGGGACCCCTGTGGTCCTCCTGGGAACTCTCAGGTCTGAGCCTCTTTTGGTGCCCATTCAGATTGTTTATTTATAACTGAAGTCTGACAACATACTTGATGTCCCATCCAACATCTCTTCAGTGTTATTCCACAACACTGGTGGAGATCTGATTGGTCACCGGGGTGTTCTAGCCCCAAAATCTCGATGGCTTCCTCTTTGAAGTTTAAAAACTGCATGGCAGGGGTTATGTTTTGACAACAACTGTCATTCCCTATGGAGAGTATCACTTTTCACTCCTTCTATAAATCTTTCCTTTAACAGTTCATCAGGGTCATGGAGACCATGAGGATCCAACCTATTGATTGCTTTGAGGGTCTCTTGCAAGCTGAGAGCATATTCTCATAAAGTTTCATTAACTCAAAGGACCCTGGAGAAAAATTTTATTTTTAGATCTGAGAGTGTATGAGTATCGAACATCCTGCACAGTTTGTTGAAAATCTGTTCCATGTGTGCTTTTTCAGGTCTGGCCAAGCACTGACTTAGAAACATAGAAACATAGACTTTGATGGCAGATAAGGACCGCTAGGCCCATCTAGTCTGCCCATTTCCCTACCTACAGGATAGGCTGCAGATCCTAGTTAACCAACAGCCTATTTCTTCCTACCCCCCACAAGAATTGCTTTATGTCTGTCCCATGCATTCTTGAATTCTCCCACAGTTTTAGACCCCATAACCTCCTCAGGAAGGCTGTTCCATCCATCCACTACCCTCTCTGTGAAATAATACTTCCTCACATTGCACTGGACCGCCCTCCTTCTATCTTTAAATTGTGTCCCTTGTTCTTGCAAGTCTCTTTTCTGAAAGATGCTACCCTCTTGGACTTTGTTGAATCCACTGAGGTACTTAAAAGTTTCTATCATGTCCCCCCTCTCCCTTCTTTCCTCAAGGGTATACATATTAAGCTCCTTTAGTCTCTCTCCTCATACGGCTTCTCTTGCAGACCTTGCACCATTTTAGTTGCCCTCCTCTGGACTGCCTCTATCCTGTATATGTCCTTGCAGAGATGGGGTCTCCAGAACTGGACACAGTAGTCCAGATGGGGTCTCACCAACTGTCTGTACAGAGGGATAACAACTTCCTGTTTTCTGCTGATGATGCCTCTCCTTATACATCCCAGTATACCCCCAGCCCTCCCTACTGCCTTCTCACATTGCATGCTAACCTTAAGGTCATCTGATATGATTACCCCCAGGTCCCTTTCCTTTTTTGTTGTTGTTACTACCTCCCCACCCATTGTGTATTCTTCCCCAGGGTTCTTGTTTCCCAGGTGCATTATTTTGCACTTCTTTGCATTGAATCCTAGCTGCCATACTTCTGACCATTCCTCCAACCTTGCCAAGTCCCTTTTCATCCTTTCCACGCCTCCTGGTGTATCAACCCTGTTGCAGATCTTTGTGTCATCTGCAAAAAGGCATACCTTTCCTTCCAGTCCCTCTGCAATGTCACTGATGAAGACATTAAAAGGACTGGACCCATCTGGAACCTCACGGTACCCACTAGTAACCCCCTTTCTTCAGAGTGGACTCCATTTACAATTACCTTCTGTGTCCTGTTGTCCAGCCAATGTTTTACCCAGGCTACTACCCTGGGTCCCACTCCCAGAGCTGGTTAATTTGACTATTAATCTTTTGTGTGGGACTGTGTCAAATGCCTTGCTAAAGTCTAGGTAGGCCATGTCCACAGCCCTCCCTGGTCTACTACTTTGGTCACCCAGTCAAAAGAAATCTATTAGATTTGTCTGACATGACCTTCCCCGCTGTGAACCCATGCTGCCTTGGGTCCTGTGCTCCACTGACCTCTGGGTACTCGACTATTCTTTCCTTCAGAAGTGACTCCATCACTTTCCCTACCACAGAGGTCAGACTGACAGGTCTGTGTTTCCTGCCTCTGTCTTGGACCCACTTTGTGAAGGGAATCACATCCGCCTTCCTCCAGTCCTCGGTACCACACCATCCTCCCATGATTTGTTAAAAGAGTAGCCAGTGGTTTCACTAGTTCCTCCTTAATTCTTTTAGAATTCTGGGGTGAATTCCATCAGGACCCATTGCTTTGTCCACCTTCAGTTTTAGGAGTTCTTGCAGAGCCCTTTCTTCTGTGAAAGGACTGGGATCAACCCCCCTATCAAGAGTGCTTCTGTTAATTGGATTAGGCACTTCCCCCTCCTCTTTTGTGAATACTGAGCAGAAATATTCATTCAGTATTCCTGCTTTTCACTGTCCCCTCTGCCCACCCACCGTTCATTCTATTCAGCCTCACTATCCCTCCTTTGTCTTTCTCGCTCACTGATGTACCTAAAAGGTTTTATCCCCTTCTTAACTGAGTTGGCTATCTTTCCTCAGTTTGTGCCTTTGCTATTCTGACTTCCTCCCTGCTTCCTTTTGCCTTAACTGGTACAGCTCTCTGTCCTGCTCCTTCTGTGTTTCCTTATACTTCCGGAATGCTATCTTTTTCTTCCTGATTTTCACAGCCACCTCTTTTGAGAACCATAGTGGCTTTTTCTTTCATTTTGATTTGTTTATTTGCTTCACACAAAGGCTTGTTGCCTCTGTGATGGCAGTTTTGATAATTCCCCATTGTTGCTCCACACCTCCTTCTAGCCTGTTTGCTAGTGCTTTTCTGAGGCACTCTCCCATCTTGCCAAAGTCAGCCCTCCTAAAGCTCAGTACCCTCACTTTTGTATGGCTTGACTCTGTAGCTGAGTTTAATGTAAACCACACTGTTTGCTGGTCACTTGTCCCCAAATGGCAACCCACTTCTAGATCTGAGATCCTCTCACTGCACCCATTTGAGAGTACGAGGTCTAAGATTGCTCCCTCACGAGTGGGTTCCGAAACTAGTTGTCTAATGCCTGCCACCTGTAGGGCATCAAGAATGGCCCTGCTCTTGGATGTGGCTGCAGCAAATGTGCTCCAGTTAACATCTGGCATATTCAGTTCTCCCATCAACAGTATCTCTCCTTTCTCTGCCATTCTAAGAATGCCTTCTATAATTTTCTTGTCCATTCCTTCCCCCTGACATGGGGGTCTGTACACAACCCCTGTGCAGATTGTGGTGCCCTTTACAGTCTCCAAGGTGACCCACAGTGCCTCCTCTCCTCCCTGTTTACACTTTTGTTCAGTTGCTTTTATCCCTTCCTTTACATAGAGAGCTACTCCTCCCCCTCTTCTCCCCTGCCTGTCTCTCCTGTGGGTTATGTACCTGGTATGTTAACATCCCTCCATGGTTCTCTGTGTACCATGTTTCTGTGACTGCTACGATATCCAGGCATTCCTCTTCCATTAAGGCCATCAGCTCAGGAGCTTGTTGCCCAGACTATGGGCATTGGTACTCATTACCCTCCATTTCCTGATGGCCTTACTTCCTTTTGCCCCATCCCTGTCCTTCTTGCCTTTGTCACTTTCTCCATTTACCCCTGCTCTTCTCCCTATCGACACCTCTATGTTGGTGTTTGCCGCACTTACTACCATGATTATTTGGGGGGCTAGGATTTTCCTGCTCCTTTCCAGTGCCTCCCCCCTTGGCTAGTTTAAAAGCTTGCCAATGAAGCATTTAAACCTATCACCTAGGATCCTGGTTCCCCTCCCGGACAGATGCAGCCCATCATGCCAGTATAGGCTTGCATCACTCCAGGTGGACCCCCAGTCCCCAATGAAGCCAAATCCCTGAGCTCCACACCAGTTTTCAACCACTGATTGAATCCCATGGTGCGGAACACCCTAGCCTCTCCTATGCCATAGATGGGTAGCACCTCCGAGAAGGTTACCGCTGCGTGCTACTTGACTACAAGGCCCTCCCCAATTCCACAAACTCTTCCTGCACTTCTCTAATCCCTTTCTTAGCCAGATCATTTGTCCCTAGGTGGACAATGACATCCAGCTCCCTCCCCTGTGCAGCTGCTCTGGCAATCCTGAGGATTCGCTCCATGTCCCTCCAAGCCATGGCGCCAGGCAGGCACCTCACCTCCCTCTCCCCTTCCTCCCCCAGTTCTACCTTCCTAACAATGGAGTCCCCTACCAGGAGTTGTTTCCTTCCCCTGCAGAGTCCCCTGCCACCCTCCTGTGGGTCTCCTTTGTGGAGGTTCCCAGCATCCTCCTTGGTCTCCACTGTGGATGCCTCCATAGAGGAACCACACTTTGCCAGAATGGCATAGGAATTGTAGAGAGGTACAATGGGAGGGATGCACCTCTGTTCCACCACCCTCACCCTCCCTGAGCCCACTGTGGTTCAACCGCTCCTCTTTCTTGGCAACCTCTGAGGCAACGGCAGTGGCACTGGTGGTCCCTGGATGGAAGAGGAGGTCCCACAAATCCTGGCCAACTCAGCCTGGAGATGAGCAACCTCCTCCCTCAGCCCAGAGAGGTGCCTGCAGATGGGACAACACCGCATCCTCCAGAACATCTCCCGGAAGACTGCTGCTCCACAGCCACTGCACTGCACCACTCCAATCATGTCTTATTTCTGGCCCCTTAACTGTTTGCAATCTTTACTCTTTCTTCTGTTTTTTTTTCTCTCTCTCCTTACTTTCTGCCTGTGTACCCTTTAAGCTCCTGATTGTCCTGTTCTGAGACAAGAATATCCTATATTTCACAGTAGACCACTTATTTGCTCAGAGGCAGACCTCCAGCAGCTAGAGAGGGCCGGAGAGCTACTCTTGCCCTTCTAGGATGGTGGGTCCTTGGTGGTTCTGTGATCACTCACTTCCTGCCCCTAAACAGGAAGTTCCTGTTGTCAGTCAAATCCTGTGCCTATAAAAATAGAACTAGCTTTGGGTGGGGGGTGGAGGGGAGGGAAGGAGGGCAATATAGTCCCAGCAGAGAAGTCCAGTCACACAGCAGTCCTTTCTCCTGGTGTTTTCTGCCAAGCTACTAGCAGAAACTTTCTAAGGCAGTCTTTAAATGTAGCTTCCTTCTAGCTAAGCCACTGCCCCTACTTACCAGATCTTTCTACAAGTGATTTAAACCTCTCAGCAGTTAAGTCCTTTCAGTTACCTGAGATTTACACCTAGATAACTCTTCACATACCCATTCAGTTCAGTTAACCCAAACACACACTTTTTTTTTGTATGTTAGTTTTTTTACCCTTAACTAAAGGTCAAATACAAAAGTTCTTCTACTACAATCCCAGCAGAGAAGTCCAGTCACACAGCAGTCCTTTCTCCTGGTGTTTTCTGCAGTGGACTGCTCCCGTGAGTTGCCCAATCAAAATTTCTAGTTGCTGTGGCTCAGGAATTTCATATGATCAGACCATGAATTGCATTTTGCTTCGAAATTCTCCTAAGTTTGTGATGGATGAATCTGTAGGATCCCCAGAGAAACTTGGCAACCAGGGTGCCCCAAAGTAATACAGCACTGTAATCGGGTTCAACTGTACCCCTTCTCCAGCTCCTCCTTCTGCAGTTTCTGGCCTTCTGGATTCCATTTCTGCTGAGCCATTTCCTGCTTTGGACTCTAATTAAAGTATCCTGTCCATGACGATAGGTGAAGTGAGATGAGAAATAAATGATGATAATGATTAGATGATATGATCTGGATTAGAGAGGTAAATCAACTAGGTGGTAAGGCAGTTATTCTCCTATTTGGCTACATGATGTTAATTTCACCAAAAGGGAGAGGCAGCAGGCACGACTCATGAAAAGGACCAGTTTATTGAGCAACTGACCACAAAAATTGGAACAGGAGAAAAGGGTACGACAACATTCAATTTCATCTACAATCTCTATTAGAACTTTAAAAGACCTTATACTCTAAATACTAATACTTCTACTTTCAATAAAGGTTCTAGTTGCAAAAACTCTAAAACTCTAAAAGGATCATATACTAACTCTAAGAACACTAATACTTCTATGGTTGCTGGATGAATCTATTCACAAGACTCTAAGATTCTAATGCATGACATTTATATAGTTTCTGCCCCAAAGTGCTTTTGGATCCGATGGGTGCCACAAATAGCAGAGGGATGCATAACAAGGAAACCACATGCTTCCCTTGGCTGGCTTGTAGAGCAGGTGAAGTAAACACTTGGCCACTGGAGATAGACAGACTTAACGATAAGAACAAAACACACTTGTATTCCAAAGAGGTGCTGAAAACTGAAGACTTCCATGCAGTCTCCACTAACCCAGGAAAAGGCTTGAAACTGAAAGCTGGATCAACTGGGGAATTGTAGAACAAGAATACATCTGGGCCATCACCACTGACCCAGGAAACTGAAGGGACTGACTTGAAGAATGAAGAACTAAAGATCCACAGGACAAGAACAACTCCGGGCTGTCATTACTGACCCAGGAAACTGGAAGAACTGACATGAAGAATGAAGAACAGAACAACTATGGGCCATCACCACTGACTCAGGAAACTGGAAGGACTGAAGAACTGTAGAATGAGAAACCCTCTGTGCCATCACCCCTGACCCAGGAAACTGGAAGCAACTGAAGAACTGAGACACTTCCACTAGGGAGCCTCTGGAAAGGCTGGATACCTGCAACAAAATCCCCAACCCACTGAGTGATGGAGCCCTGTCTGTCAACCACTGCAGTTTCCTGCACTACCTAGTACACTGTTAAGGAGGATTTGGCTTGTAGATCTTGAAGAAGAAGCATATGACAGGGAGTTATCAACACTATTTTCATGCTGGTGGCTGGCCCCAACTTGTGCAAAGGAGGATGGCCATCACAGTCTCTGGTTGGTCACTGCTAGTAACAGTCTGAAGTTGAGCAATAATCAGATGAGAACATAGGCATTAGGTGAAGGAGTTTGTTAACAAGCAGTCAGTTCAATGGCATGCAGGGTGGTTCATAACAAGAAGGGAAAGTTCTGGGTTAATCCAATAGTCTTTGGAACAAACAGGGCAAATTCAAGGAGAAAGGGCACTTCAGTACATATAGGGAACATTCTGGGTTAACTCAACAGACTTTTGGGATAACCGAGGCAAACTTGATCAAGAAGGGCAATTACACTGTTACATTTAGGTGCCGTCCCTTTAAATGCAGTCTGAATGTCAATGAAAGGTTTTGCCTTTTTCACAATTCACACACAGTTCAGCATTTCAGTTTTAAACTGTCTCACAGAAATGTTTTCTATAACAGGAACTCTAGTAAGGTGATGACACGGGGGAAACCTGTCAAATGGGGGATATACCTAGCTATGCGGGGACCCTTGGGTACATCCTCCCTCCCACAGGCACTGGAGTTCGAAGCAGCCTAAGTGAAGGATTACTCAATTGGCTGAGGGTAATCTGGCTAGCTGGCACACTAAGGATCTCTTGCTAATTGTTCCTGCCTGACCTAGGGGGGCTGCAGGGTAGTTATTCAGGTTAGTAGCCCCTGGTTTAAGCTGTAGCTACTACACTAAAGGGGTAGCTAACCATCTGGCACACTCCCCTCCCCTTGCTGCTGGCTGAAACTGGCACCTTAATGCACTTTTAAAGTAGTAGAATTTTGCACTCTTCAAACATTAGCTGTGACTTGGCTACTGGTGGCCACTTGGCTACTGGCCCCCCCTTTTCCACTCTGGGGAACTCTCTGTTAACCTGGGACTTGTTTCCTCCAAGCTGGCCCACCTGGAGCTGAATTAACTGAACAGAATAGAGAAAAATAACTTCAGGCTGAGTAACCCTTAATTCACTAGCCAGCTGGCTAACTTAGCTACCACTTCAATTGAGGCTTTCTTTATTTATGAATTAAGCTTTTTGGGATAACTAGCCCTGTCTATTAGACTACCTGGCTAACTTAGCTATAATTGAGGCTTTGCTCTGCCCCTGGCTGTAGCTTTCCTCGTTCATTTATTTCAACATTGCAGATTAGGGCACATTTTGCCTAAGCTCCGCCTCAAGAGAGATTAATTTCAATACAGTCTACACATGGGCTACTGCTCCCCTACTGGGTAATTTAAGTATGTTAATAAATTCAAATAGGGTCACCCTAGCCCTTCTTTCCTTGATGGAGTGCAATTTATTTTTTTTGCAGTTAATCTTTTCTACTTTATTGAGGAATGAATACAATGGTAGCAGCAGAGGACACAATGCATGAATTGTTTACATATCAGTACATTTTACATCTCTTGTAATTAGGCAGACAGTATTTAAACTCTTAGGAACATAACATTGACTTGTATATGCATATCTTAGTATAGAGACTGGCATACTAGTCCAAACAGCGTAAAATATCAAGCTGGCTGCAAGGACAGTTCAGGGGGGTTTCAATAAGTCCTTCCTATTGGATACCACCTGGGTGGGAGTGGGACTTGTGATACGAGCCATATATGGAGCCCAGATTTTAACAAAGGCTCGCTTGTCTTTTGGCAAAATAAATAAGACGGGTACTAGAGACTAATGTCTCCATAGCTTTTAACCATGCTTGGAAAGTTGGGAGGCTTGGTGTCTGCCATTTCATTAGAATAAGTCGGAGAAATTCCACGAAGCCTCGTAAGCCATATCAACTGTTCCTTAGTAATCGCCCACTGTCTGAAACGACCTCAAGTAGCCAAAAGAAGGGAGTGAGGCAAGGTGCATACCAAGGTGTGGGAGCAGAAGTGAATCACTTTCCTCCACAATCCTTGCAGTGGTTTGCAGCTCAACAGTATGTGTAGTAGATCAGCCCCTGGAGCCTGGCACCTCCAGCACTGGTTGCTGGGTAATAACCCTATCTTGTGCAACTGGAAGGGGGTTCTATACCAGAGGTGTAGAACTTTGTTTTTAATAAGAAGGCTCCTCTGGTCCACACAGGCCTTGTGTGCAAGCTGCCAACAATTGGACCATTCCTGAGGGGTAATTGAAATGCCAAGCATTTTTTCCCACCTGATTTTAGCTGGCAAAGATGGATCTGCATCAAAGTCTCTAACCCATTTTTGAATCATACCTGCTAACCTTTTGCTTTGTTTAGACCATCGGGAGATTGGGAGTGTTTCCTTAGAGGGGCCTAGATGAACCTTGCAACTCATACACTTACAGTAATTTCTAGACCAGACACCATATAAGCTTCGCAGCTGCAAGTATTGCTAGAAACATTCTTTGGGCAAAGAATGTTGATCTCTTAAATATTGAAAAGAAACAAAGGTTTTCTTGTCTTCCTGAACTAAGTCATGAAATGTATTTATATGGCAAGCACTCCATACCGGGCCAGTAAAATGGCTTCTGGTCTATTGTCAAAAATGGATTGTTCCATAGCGGAGTGTGTAGGCCCAAACTCAAGCATCTTTGATTACCTTTGCCCAGGGATTTCCAAGCTAGGTGACTGTCCCTTATAGTCCACCATCCCTGTGCAGATCTGGGGAGGGGTGCCCCAAAAAACAAAGAGGAGAGATATTACCCATCACAGTGTTCTCTAACTTAACCTACCCAGGGGATGGGTGAGATGACCCTCCAATTCCTTTGCAAGTTTTGGCTATCAAAAATGCTTGAGAATATCTTCTGAAATCCGGAAGATTCCACCCCACTCTAGTCCACAGGGCTCTTAATTTAGCCTTGCTATATCGAGGTTTGCTGGGACCCCATAAAAACCTGCTCATTAAAGTGTGAAACTTATGTGCCCACGTCATAGAAATCAAAAGGGGGAGGTGAGAGACCAAGTAATATACTTTAGGGGCGAACATCAACTTCAAGGTGGCAATCTTCCCTGCCATGGATAGATGTAAGTGCTCCCAACGTTTCACATTATTAGCCAGCTGGGACCATATTGGACCAAAATTCTTATCCGCCATAGAGGTTAGATCTGTGGATAACCTTATCCCTAAATATTGAATATCCAGATGAACCCACTTGAAACCAGAGAACCGAACCATGTTAATAGACATATGAGGGTTAAGTGGCAAAATTTCTGATTTGGTTTTATTTATTCGAAGGCCGGATATGTCCCCAAATGTGGCAAGCGTGTCCAGAAGGGGATGGAGACTTTCTTGGATGTCACTAGTAAGAATCAAATAATCATCTGCATATGCTTTAGAGTAATAACTCTGGTTTCCCACCTGAATCCCTTGGATACTGGGATGAGCATGTAAAGCCACGGACAAGGGTTCCATAGCCAACACGAAAAGTAGGGGGGACAAGGAGCAACCCTGCCTGGTACCCCTATGAAGCTGAACAGGGGGGACATCATGGTGTTAGTGAGTACCTTGCCAACTGGGTGTTGATACAAAGTATGTATCCACAGAGAGAAATATGGACCTATGTTAAACCTCTTCAGGACTGCCTGCAGAAACTCCCACTCCACTGAATCGAAAGCTTTTTCGAAATCTATCGTGATAATGGCCACAGGAGTAGGGAGTTTCGCCCGTCACCTGTATCAAAGTGACCAGGGCCCTCACATGATCTGAGCTATGTCTCCCTTTAATAAAGCCCACCTGAGAGGGCTGGATAATGAGAGGCAGTATCTTTTCTAGCCTGGTCACCATTGCTTTCGCAAGTATTTTGGCATCCGCATTAATCAGAGAAATTGGCCGATAATTGCTAGGGTATGTCTGGCCCTTGCCTTCTTTTGGTAGTATGGTAATCACCGCCTCTCTTAGGGAAGAAGGAAGTTCACTCTTACTCTGGGCTTCCTTAAACATCTCTAAGAGAGGAGAAATTATTTCTGGGTGTACAAGCCTATAAAAATCAGCGGTGAACCCGTCACTCCCCGATGCCTTATGAGGGGCCATACTACGAATTGCCTCAAGTAATTCGTCCTTGGAAAGTGGAGCATCTGATGCTTGGTTTTGAGCCAAGGTCAAAGCCGGCAGAGATATTTGCTCCATGAAGCTATGGAACTTTCCCTCGTCCCATTTTACCTGAGATGTACAGTATATAGGTTTTGATAAAAATTGGTCATAGTGTCATTAATTTCCTTTTGAGAATGGACCAAATTTCCCCTTGGGGCTCGAAGGCTTATTATGTGGCGGTCTGCTTGCCTTTTATTTAGCCTATAAGCAAGGAGTTTTCCTGCCTTCTCCCCTTCCGCCCAATACCGATGTTGAGAGCACCTAATAGTCAGCTCTGCCCTTCTTGTTAACAGTAAGTTAAGCTGTATTCTGATCCGAGTCAGTTCTGCCCGAAGGCAGTTACTCTTAAGCCTTCCTGGATTCCCCTTATACTCCGCCCCCAACTGGTGCAGCCTTCTCTCTAATTGTAATATCTCCCCTTCCCTTTGTTTTCTCTGAAATGAGGCAAAACTTATAATTCGGCCTCTTAGGGTAGCCTTGTATGCTTCCCATATATTTGCAGCTGAGGAGGAACCAGGTGGATTTAGTCTGAAAAAGGATTTAGTTTCCTCCCTAACTAGGGATTGAAATTCCCTATCATTAAGCAGAAGCGGGTCCAACCTCCAGGAATTAGATTTCCCTTCAGTAGTTGGGCTCACCATTAAATTTAGCAGCAATGGAGCATGATCAGATAGGTAGATTGGAGCTATATGTGTATCTGTGGTGCTGGAAGCCAAATTCTCCGAAATTAACCAATAGTCCAATCTACTTGCCATTACTTTAGCTGCCGAGAAATAAGTGTAATCATGATCCACAGGGTGTTGCAATCTCCAGATATCAGCAGGGCAATGCAGAGAAAGCAAGTCCTGAAGTGCTTTAAGCGAATTGGTGTGGGGTTCCTGCCTGGCATTAGAACGATCGAGGAGGTAGTCTACAGCTAAATTGAGGTCCCCCCTATAATTATCCCCAGCTTATCATCCGAGAGATTTAGCAATTGCTGTAAAACCTCATTGAAAAAAGATGGAGTATCTTCGTTTGGGGCGTATAAGTTGACAAGCAGGAGTGGGCCCATTGGTGTATCCAACTTAACTATGATCCAACGCCCTTCCTTGTCTGATTTCTGTGCGGTCACTACCCAATTTAATTTATTGTGCAGTACAATAGAGACCCCTCTCTTAGTCTTCCCTGAACAACTATGGAATTCCCTACCCATCCACTGTCTCACTAGTATTTTGGATTCTGAATGTGTTAGTTTAGTTTCCTGGAGAAACACAATATGGCTCTTAAGCTTACGGAGCCTCACTAAGATGTTACTCCTTTTAATTGGAGAATTTAGTCCCCTCACATTCCATGATGTAAAAATTACCTCAGACAAATTATCCATCCTCCCTGAGGTTAAAGATTGTTTTTGATAATATGGACTTTGGCTAGCTAAATAATCACCCCTTTACAAATGAGCACACCCCCTTCCCTATTCCCCAAACATTCTGTCCTACTTTGTTCTCATATTTAAATCTGCTTATCCACTGCTGTCCATTAGAATACACTTCTGATTCCTCTTTACTCGCCAGGGAAGCACATCTAGCCCCAGTGTCCCCTTGCAACCCCTTACCTTGTTTTGAAAAACCCTCCTGACCCATTTACTAACAATTCTGGTATGCTTTCACAAGCACCACAATGCCTGTTCGAATCTACAATAGAGGTACAGCTCTACCACTGGAACAGGATGACTGAAGTCTTCCAAGCTCCTAGAGCCACCCTCCGGGGGGTATCTAGAGAAGCCTTACCACGAAGTACGATATTAACCTCCATATGCTGAGTTCTCTGGGGGGGGTCCTTCCCTGCATTCCTACTCCATTGGGCCAGTTTCTATCCCTCCAAAAAAAAGGGAGAAACGGAAAGAGAGAAAGGATTATTAAAAACCGGTGTAATGTCTGCCCCACCTCTACCCTATTACCTTAATGAGCTCTATAATACTAGCGAACCCCTGCCAGAGCACACCAAGAGCCATCATCCTGCATTAAATTAAAAGCTAATGATGACTCTGATCCCCAGCAGAGAAGGGAGAAAAAAAAAGGATAGAAGGGACAAAAAAAAATATAACATTTCACAATATTCATGAACGCTATATCTTATCCCTCTATGAGCTTTAAACATCATAGAAATCCTAAAAAAACCTAAACAGGCTATGAAATTACTACCCAAACACTAACATATATGAACCAGGGCAGCAGCCCATTATCATAACCGACTCACGCAAGGAGTGCAGGAGCCTACCCCAGGATCATGGGCGAGGGGCAATTAGTAACCAGTGAATGCTTTAAACTACATCCCCACTATACCCATGATTCCTTATATACATAAGTCCCAAAGAATCTTCAACCGTAGTATCCCCCTATTTTCTTTTAGGGGGGCGGGTCCGTGGTTATGGGATCTTCTGAGAGCTTAAACAATGCCTCTAGCCTTTCACCGGAGTTCTCTACATCCTCTTCTTCTCCAATTGGAGTATAATTGGCCCATTCCCCAGGTATCAAAGAACAGTCCCCAGGAGTCTCCTGAGACCCCTTTGTATTCTGAGAGTTCGGCGATAAGTCTAATGCTGTTGGTAAGAGGTCCCGTAATGGCTCATACCGGTTCCCAACCTTAATCGGTGTATCCACAGGGGAGCAACTGCTGGCATCTGAATGCAAATATCTCCTTTGTTGGCTCCTCGACCTCTCCCTTTTTGCAAGCAGTTTGCCCCCGGCCGGGGGTTTCTTCTTATGTCAACCCCTCGTTACTGCCTGCCAATGTGAATCGTGCTCTTTAACGGGAAGGCCTTGTTCCGGGCCCTGTTTAGAGGTCTCCTGGCTTGTATCCATCATACCATTCAGGTTCTCTTGTACCTGACTGGTTTTTAAGCTAGAGGACGGACGTCTAATCTGTTCCTGGAGAAAGGCTTCTGCAGCTGATGGGCTATCAAAAGTTATCTACTCTCATTGATACAGTATACTAAGTAGTGCTGGGTATCATAGCAATGTTAGAATATTTAGTTTGTAAAACTGTTGTTTTATCTCCCCATATGCTCTTCTTCTATTGGAGAGATCCTGGGAAAAGTGCTGATATATCTGGATACGTGTGCCATGCCAATCAAAAGAGCCCTTTTCCCTTGCTTTACGCAGATAATATTCTTTTTCTGGATATCTCAAAAACTTGCAAAGGATAGGTCTAGGGCACTCTCCTTGATTGGAACGAGGGGCCAGGGAACAATGAGCCCTTTCTTACTCTGGGGGGCCGCTATTGTTATCCTGAATTATCTCGGGTAAAAACACTCTCAAAAACATGTACATGTCCCTGCCTTCTGCACCTTCTGGCACCCCCACAATGCGCAAGTTCTTCCTCCTGGCCCTGTTTTCCATGTCATCTACCTTATGTAGCAAATATGATATCTTATTCTGATGATCTTGAATAATTTCCCTTTGCTGCTGTGCATCGTTGTCAAGCTTTTGAAAGGAGTGTTCAGTGCGAGCTACTCGGGAGGCCGAAGCGGCTAGATCATGATTAGTTTTCTTTGTTGTTTGCGTCAAGTCTGCTGTATCCAATAATATTTGATCTAATTTGGCCATCATAACTTGTAAGTTAGAGTCCGCTATGCTTTCCATCGTTGAATCCTTGATTTGTGATTTTCTCCGTGTCCCATAAGTCGGCCTTAGTATCGCTGCGATGTTTCCTCCGATTTCAGCTTCTATTTATCAACTGCGTACTTCCGAACTGAAGAGGCCCGGTCTTTACAGTGCAGTTCTTCAAACCCCGGCTTCTGCGTATATACCACGTATACTGCAGCAAATCTAATGGTATTGGGTGAGAGGAGGCTACTTCCTTTATTACTGCACCAGTCCGTAAGTTACTTTAAGCATTGAATTAACGGATCTAGGTAGGAATATACCCCCCTTCCCCGTTTGAATGCAGCAAACAAATTACACCTCCACCATCTTGACGGCAAGCTCTGCCCCCCTGATGGAGTGCAATTTAAATAAATTTGAATAGCCCCACCCTTGTTCCTGCTCCATTGCTGGAGCATGATTTACGTTAATTTAAATAACCCCACCTACAGGCGACCCTTTACTCTGGGTCCTTTGCTGTGCCCCACTAGCTGCCATACCTCGTTGTGCCCTAGGCATGAGAACATTTTCTTTTTATTTATATATTTATTATAGTTCAGGCAGACTGCACCTGACCGGTGGTGGTGCTGCTGCTGACTCATCGCCCCGGTCTGGGGAAAGTAGAGGGAGGAGGAAATAAGGTTTAGCTGGCTGGATGCTGGCACTGGAGGCAGGCAGTTAGAGGTCTTCCTTTAGGGTCTCACTGTGGCTGACTCTTCTCCCTGACGCTGGCTCTCTGAAGATGCAGCCCCGCTTGTGGGCGCTACTGCCATGGGACCGAGAACTTTAACTTTTAACTTTTTTTAAAGAAAATAAAAAACAGGGCTGAACAATGCCCACACCACGGATTCTAACTGTTGCACTCTGGGGACCCCATCGATCACTGGGAGCTGGTGCAACACTAGACCGCTAACACTAATTTCAGTGATCAGAGGAGGACTGCAGGTACAATTACCGTTTTTTACTTTTATCTCCCTGTATTCCCTCTCTTCTTTTTTTTTTTTTTTTAATTAAACGGGTTTTATTAGTTTAACAATAAGCAACACCAAACCCAGTAATTGTACAAATATCAGATATCAGAACGGTTAACTGCAGGTATCAGACAACCAGGTCAATCCCCAAGACTACACACACAATTAACTCTTGGTTCACGGTCCTGAGTGGGCTCAAACATCAAGACTTCCAGGCTGTCAAGAGCGCCTCAAGAATGCCCCAGAGAGATGCATAAGCCCTGGCCCTACCTTGCATGTAGGCTATATGCTTTTCCAACTGTAAACCAGAGTGCTCTCCCTGTACCACTCCATCAAAGTGGGAGGCTTGTCACTAGCCCAGTGCCTCAAGATTGTCAATTTGGCTGTTGCAGAAATAAGTGACATATGAGCCCTCTTAACTTTGGTAGTACTGGCTGGGAAGAGGTTAATTAGACAGACTTCGGGGGTAAACAGGGTTTCTAAGCCAAGGATAGGGTCTAGGATGTTATTAATAGACTGCCAAAAGGCCTGCATATGGGGACATAGCCAGATCATGTGGTACAGGGTACCGTTGCCCCTCTTGCATTTGCCACAAAGTTGCGTAGTCAATGCCCCATACTTACATAGCTGAGTGGGAGTTAGATACATATTATGCATAATATTAAAATGTACCAGTCTCAGCCTATCTTGCTTTATAAATTTGTACATTGACAGCCAGAATTTCTTCCAGAGACTAGGCTCCTGCAGGATTCCCAGCTCCCTTGTCCAGTAATAGCAAATCCCTAATGGTAGTCTAAGGTCCCACTTCTGAAGAGTTTTATACAGGCTTGAAACTGAACGTGACTGGGAGACTATTTGTAGGAGCGTGGCTAGATTTCTTTCGCCAGGGTCTATCGGTGAGGCCCGGGAGAAAAAGGAGGTTAGGGCCTTACTAACTTGCAAGTACTTGAATATTTCCTTACGCGAGGCTCCTATGGACTTTTGCAGATGATCAAAGGGGAGCGGCTTCCCATTTGACCAATAGTCTGAGACCCTGGTATGATTTAGCTGAGGCCAGAAGGTAAGGAACAATGGTGCACCCCCGACCTTAAAATGTGGATTGCAGACAATAGGCTGATCAGACGAGTGATACCACCATACTGCAAAATATTTTTGTATCTGATGGGAGGCTTTTAGCAACCATCCCATAGGATTGCTTCTAAGGGGCTTAGGGATAGCCGATGGAGAAACATATAGAAGAGCCCACAACGAGCATTTAACCCTTGCTGCCAAGTGCTGTTCTATATCTATCCACAACGGTAGATATTCTAAGTGTCCACTCCCCCTACTCCAGTAGGCCAATTTGTTTATGTGCTGTGCAGCATAATAGAGAAAGAAGGAAGGGGCTGCCAGGCCTCCTCTTAGTTTCGGGGCTGTCAATTTGAGGTAAGATCTACGGACCCTTTTCTTGTTCCATACAAAAAGACTAACTGTGCTTTGCAACTTGAAGAACCACCCTTGCGATAGGTAGACACCCAGCATACCAAGAGGATATAATATCCTTGGTAATACGTTCATTTTAATTATGCTTAGCCTACCCCAAAGAGAGAAGGGGAGCAGCTGCCACCTCTCCATGTCCTCCATTATCGTTTTAACTAAATTACCAAGATTGTCTTTTATTATGGAGTTCAGATCTTTGCAAACATTAATTCCAAGATATGTGAGTGACTTTGCTTCCCAGGAAAGGCCAAGGGGGAGCAGTTCGCCCTTATTAACCCTACTATTTAAAGGAAGGATCTTTGTTTTGGCCCGATTTAATTCATAATAGGAAATTTTAGAAAAAGTCTCAACCTCCACCAGGATAGTGGAATTGAGACGCCTGGATCCTCGATATGCAGTAGGATATCATCTGCATACACCGAATAGCGTACCTGGCATTTCCCATTTGGATTCCTTTTATAGCATTCCCTGCGGTCCTGCGTAACAGTGGCTCTAAGTATAAGTTAAAAGTAGGGAGACAAGGGCATCCTTGTCTTGTACCAAGCCAACTTAAATGGCAGGGACAATACCCCATTGCACTTGACCCTGGCTGAGGGGAGCGAGTATAGAATTTGTACCCATCTCCGAAATTCTTTAGGCAGCCCAAATGAAGATAGGGTAGCAAATAGGAAATCCCAGGATACCCTATCAAACGCCTTCTCGGCGTCTAGTGATGCCAGCACCATTGGCGTGTCAGAATCCCTAGCAGTTGTAATAAGATGTAGCAATTTTCTCATGTGATCTTGGGATGATCTCCCCATCATAAATCCCACTTGTTCACGACTTATAAGGCTACCAATAACTTTGGAAAGCCTATTTGCGAAAACTTTAGCCAGAATGTTAACATCCATATTTAATAGGGAAATGGGGCAGTAGCTGTCAATATTAAGAGGATCTTTCCCTTGTTTTAGAATTAGAGAAATCGTGGCTTCTTGGAAACTAGGGTCTGAAACCCCATTGTCATACCAGTACGTGAATACCTCCTTTAAAATAGGGATTATTACTGAATGGCAGGCTTTATAAAAATTACTAGGCAACCCGTCTGGCCCGGGGGATTTATCTAGAGGCATCTGCTGAATGGCTTGCTGTATTTCAATGAAAGTTATTGGGGCACTCAGAGAGGCCACCTCTGCATCTGTGATCTTAGACAAGTTCACCGAGTTAAGGTAGGAACTAATATCATCATCAGTAGGCCGTAAGGCTGGGTCCACTGCGTATAACCCTTGGAAATAGGAACCGAAGGCTTTCGCCAATTCCAGCGAATCAGTACAAACTGGATCATCCTGCCCCATGTAAATTTCTGTGATGAATTGCGATGAATCCAATTGACGAATACGCATGGCCAGCAACTTACTTGCCCTCTCCCCTGTCTCTAGATATTTGAGTCTGGTCCTCAAAAGGGCCAATTCAACTCTTTGAGATATCAGGCCTGCATATTGGGCCTGTAGCTGGTAAAGTCTGGCCCAACTCTCCGACGAAGAGGCGCGAGATAGGCTATATTCTAAATTCTTAATGGATATTAACAGAGAGTCCAATTGAGCCCTTTGAGTCCGAGTCCTCTTGGAGGCCATCTTTATCAGTTCTCCCCTTAGGGAACATTTTAAAACTGCCCAAATTAAGTCATATTTAGCCACTGAACCCTGGTTACTATTAAGGAATGAGGTAATGAAATCTACTATGTGCCCCAGGGAAGCTTCATCCCTCAGTATCTGACTATTTAGTCTCCATTGGGGAGACCGTTTACTCCCCAACCCTAACCAGAATTCCAGGCTGACCGGAGCGTGATCAGACAGAACTCTGGCTGATATATCTGTCTGCATTACCCCAGACATTGCAAAGGAACTTATAAGAATGTAGTTGATTCGGGAATATGTCCTATGCGCTGTAGAAAAAAAAGTATATTGCCGTACAGTTGGATTTATGACCCGCCAGGCATCCACTAGAGCAGCATCTCTGATGAGATCCTTCAATGCTCTTTGTGCTGGAGATAACCCTCGTCTCTCACGGTCAGATCTATCCAGGTCTGTTTGGAGCACTAAATTCCAATCCCCACCTAGAATGGTGAGCTTAGTCGGATTAGACACCACGATGTTTAGTAACCACACGAAAAAAGCTGGGGAGTCACAGTTTGGACTGTATACTGAGCCGAGTAGAATCGGATAAGATTCTAATGAGCCATGTACAATGATATATCGGCCCTCTGGGTCCCAGATTTCCTGGACCGATTTAAAAGGGACATTCTTTGCCATGAGAATGACTACCCCTTCCCTATTCGTGGACGTCCCTGCCCCAAAAACTTGCCCTACCCATGATCTTCTAAAAAGGAGGATATCCTGTCTCCTCAAATGCGTTTCTTGCAAGAAGGCAATTTGCACCCGCAATTGTCGCAGGTGCCTCAGTATGGTTTGCCTCTTGACCCTATCCTTGGCTCCCTTAACGTTCCAGCTAATGAAGTTATATTGACTGCTCATGTCCTATGATGATAAAACATGAACGAGAATACACAAAGCTATCCCCGGTGGGTTGTACAGAGGTTCTATTGAAAAATCGAAACATGTCCTGACTTCAGATAGAGTAAAAAAACCCTGACAGCGTGTAGCCGTGGTCCCCACCCCCAAGCAAAAGATCCCTACCCTGCTCTCATAATCAGCAAAGCTATGACCCCCCTGCCCTAATACAATGAACAACCCCCAGTTCAAATTAACTGCACTCCCATTCTTGTTATGCCACATGATTAACATCTAAGCAATCTAAGCTTAACAGTCATCCCCCCAGAGCCCCCCCTTAATACTGTAAGATTAAGCATAAACCTATGAGATTAACAATAAGCTACTGAGCAGAGCTACACTCGTCTCTACCACTTAGAAAACCACAAATCCCTGCTAGCATCATTACCAAACATTAGAAAGCTTCACGTCTGTGAGATCGACATTTAAATATAACGGAGTATGGTCAGTAGCCAGTCCATCAGTTTTAGCATCGCATAGTACAACCAACAAGCTGTTTTAAAGCTTGTGTACTAAAACAAGTGATCCCGTTACCCCCATCAAGCTTGGAGCATTTTAATCAGGAAAAGAGAGAAAAGAAATAAAAAGGAGTTTTGTCCACACTCAGTCCTGCTTATGCAGAATGTTCGCTTATTACGGTCAGCTGCACTCTACAGGGTGCAGGCCATGGCGTCTGGTCAACCTTGATGAAGAACCACACTGGAGAACACAATTCCCTGTCAATTATCTCGGCTATCCATAACAGTTAATACTCCTGCTGTCTTTGCAAGCATAACCTCCGCCATCTAATCCTCGCAACTCTGTCCCATATCGAGAAGCCGAGGTCTGTGTGACACTATCTTTTGTCCCATTTCATGACCGTTCCATGGTTGTCAGCAAAGAAAACAAAGTTAAGCTTTTTGTCTCGGAGTTGGGAATATCTTGCCCATTGTAAGAAATGTGAATCTAGGCAGCAAACCAGTGTACACTCGTCTCAGATTGCGCTGGAACCCTCGTTACCACTTAGTATGAAGATGTGATCATTCATCCAATCACCACAAACTAAAATTATGCTTAACGGCATCAGTGTGACATTTAGATGCAGGGGCAACATTGTTCGAGTTCCTTCATATCGCATTCAACTCTCACAGATGCTAGGGTGATCTTTCCAGTTCCACGTTGTCACAGAACTCCTCCCAGGGGGAAGCCACAGTGGTTAAACGCCAAACCAACTGATAAGACAAGTGTTTGTGCCCAGACATTACCCTTCTCGGGGAAGGTTGTCAGTGTGATGTGCTCTGCAAACTCAGTCCTTAAAATAAACTACCATCCAACACTTCGACATATTCTTGTCCAAGGGTATGCCCCTCTGCTATTCACTTGAAAAGATCTGGGAAGATACTTTTGAACTCTTGTAAGGCTTGTACGGGTGAATCAAACGAGAGCCATTTATCCTCATGTTTGACCATCAGGATAGCAGGATACTTAACCCTGAATGGCTTAGAAGCCACCACCAGCTTAGAGACTAAGGGGTGGAATTCCTGTCGCTGTACCCGCACCGAGTGTGGCAGGTCCTGGGTGATGCGAATTTTCCTGCCCTCCCAGGTCACTTCACTGATGCCTCTAACTTTAGATAAAATGTGTTGTTTAAATAATTTAAAAGTTTGAAGATGATTGGCCTGGGTGGCTGACCATGGGCAGGTGGAGGGCACAACGCTCGATGGGCTCTCTCAATTATGTATTCTCCTCCACCCGGAGAAGGGCCGGCTAGTTTATTACAAAGCTTCTGTAGAAACGTTATCATCACACTCCCTTCCTCTTTCTCTGGAATCCCAATTATTAAGTTGTTCCGCCTACTATGCCCCTCTAAGTCCTCCAACTTATCTTCAAGTTTCTTCATTCTGCGTTTCATATTTGTCAGCTCTGATTCAGACTTCTCGTGTTTCCTCTCTAATGAGATTATTTTAATTTCTGAATCGCTGACCCTCCTCGTCAATGACTCCACAGACCCCTTGATTTCTTGTAGGTCTTCTGAGATGGAGGCTATAGCGGTCTGAAGAGGCTGCATGATTTCCATGAATTTCCCTTTGGGAAGGGCTGCTTCTGTGGTGGGCATCTTGATTGTGCCAGCGGCCTGCTGCTTAGGCCATTTCGTGGCCTTGTCCTTCTCCGGCGTACGCGGGGGAGAATGCCTCGGGGGCACCTTCTTCATGTACACCTCCATCAATCAGCCTGGCTTGAGTGCCGGTGGTAAGTTGGCTCAGATTTAGGCTAATATTGCAGTGGGTTTTGCTGTGGATTACCGTTGATCTAAGGAAAATCAGGAGATAGAGAACGGAGCTCCGGGGGACCGCTGCTGTCGCTCAGGCTGCCATCACGTGACCCCATTCCCTCTCTCCTTTCTGGCTGCAAAACTTGACTTTTCTTTTCTTGACTTCATTGGGGTGCCTGAAAGCACTCCCACTGACCACTACTGCCGCTGGCCACCTTTTCAATTCAAAAATGGCCATTACTGGTCACCACAGAGCCCTCCCAGTCATTCAGGATGCCAGGTCCTAGCGACCAGGGAGGCATGCAGCTGTCCAGCATGAGCTGGACTTGGAATGACACAAGCTTGTGCTATAGCTGGGTAGGCTGCAGCAAAAGTCAATCAATCAATCAATCAAAATCTTTATTTAACCAGGAGGTTAAAAAAGTGAAAAAAAACTTAAAACTGCAGGCTGCAGTTTACTTTGCAGGGGCTCCTGCACTACATTTAGACCCCACCCTTGTCACCTACTCTGATGGGATACCTTGGCACCTATTGGGGCACTTCCTGGGGACATTAGGGCCTGCTTTGGGACCCCAACTTTGGGGTATTACATATGTCATCCAAAAACCTGTCAAGCCCAATTGCAGACAAATGTACCCCATCCCTTACATAAAGTTGCAGCAATTTTGCTACAATGCCATCATGGCACATCACCTTACCCCCAATTTACCCAATAAAGATGCACATGGACATGATCACCAGTCCCTCAGCTTTCTCAGTTGTCCCAGATCATTGATGTATCACCAGGTTTGTCACTGCACAACATGCGATCAAATCAACATCGTCCCAGGACAACACTCCTGCAACCAGGGGAGATCATCATTCATTTGGAAAATAAAATCCAATGATTTGATAAGGCCCAGTCAGTGACACCCAAATGGATGAGTAGAATCCCCAGAGCCCTTGTCCCCTGGCCTCCGACAGGACCCCTGGAACAAAATCTCTCTCAACTGGTTTCCTTTATGGCCCATCCACTGCATGTGCCACTTTTCTGGATACAAGCAAAGGTTTTCTCCTAATGGTATCTTAGTGGCACTTCTGGCAACCTAAAGGATAAACGAATGCCTGTAGATCCAAATCTGCTACACCTGGACCTTGACATCTACCAGAAAACAAAAGAAAACCATTACAAGTGTGGATGTATATGCCCTTCAAATGCCTGCGACTTCTATCTCCCAAGGCCTTTATCTGGTTGCCTGTCAGACCAACCACCATTTCGTTTGTTGCTTCACCAATGCAGAAAGAATGAATGTTGAATTCAGCTGTATCCAAATCCAAGCCCTTAATGGTCTTACGCAGTACATGGAGAAACTAAAAACATTGTAAGGGGGTGCCATTTTTGTGATGAAAGAATGGCCCCCCAGGTCACAGGTTCAGTTTGTCATCCTGAATCAACCATCCTGTCCCTACCAATGCCCTTTAGGCACTCCAATAGCCTATCACCAGATGGCCATTTTTGCTTCACTGGAGGCTCAGGAAAATTCCTTCAGATGTCACTACCATGTCTTCATCTGCCTACACCACTCCTGTTTACTGCGTCTTATTGGGCTATACTAACTCCAACAGCCTTAATGTGCAACAGCAGCACCCTTTTTCCAGCCAGTCTCACCACCTTTACTTCTTAGTCAAATAAAGAATACAACACCATGAGTTAATATAGTCATTGACTGAATCCCATTCTGGGTAAGACAGGTGGTAGATGAGCCTGAGTTCACCAGAAACTTTATTGAGAACCAGCCCAATTGGGAATACCCACAGCAATGGCGAGGGCAGTGAAAAAAAAAAAAGGCCACTAATCCACCCCACTCTAACCTTCTTCCCAATCTTTTCCCTTAGCATTTCTGGTTGCTCCCTGGCAGGCTTCAAGTTGTTGGCCATATAACACCTCTGATGGTCATTGTATGGAATCTGAAACCCTGTTGTGAAGCAGTCCACCAGGAACCAAGCAGCCTTCAGTACAGGGTACTGGGAAAGCCAGTGCCTAAGTCTATCCACCCTTACTGGTGTTGGGAGGCCAGTTGTTCTACTTCTGAAATGGCCACAAGGTCCCAACACCACAATTGCACTGGGAGAAAGGGTGGAGCTTGCTGCAGGCCATGCACTCATGATTAAACCTGCACCACTCCATCTTGCACACTCCATCATTATAGTTGTAGCAACACCCCAACCCCACCCCTCTGCAGGTCGATGTTCCCGGTGCCATCATTTTTGGGAACTGTGACCTCCTGACCAGGAGGCCATTGTCTGTGTGCTGAACCCCACCCCAATATTCTATTGCCCACAAATACAAATGGACAAAAGAATGCACAAAACACGCTTGCAAGTTAGATGCAGTGCCAACAGTATATTTATTTAGTGCATGCTCAGACAGGCTCTGTCCAAGCCTGCACTAGATAAATGTACTGTTGTCACTGCATCTAACTTGATAGCATGTTTTGCGCACTCTTGCATCCTTTTGTATTTCTTGGTTACCCGTTTTGTTATGAGTGTTGTATACTGTATCTCTTGTGTGCCAGCTCAGTTACCCTATTGTTTTCTATTGCACACAGCAGTGTCATGTCCATCACCCCCATTGGCATGCTGGATCAGCTTGTTTCCACTGCTGACATGCCTCATCATAATCTAACCACCCTTATTACTGCTTACTGGCATGCATCGCCATAACCCTGCTGTAGTAATTCCACAGCCCATGGGCCTTATCTGGTGCTGCCTGCTGGATGGTACCCACAAATATTGTGAACGCTACCAGTCAATTCTCCCACATGCAGCATACCTGAACCCTTCTCTGTGTTTTGACCCCATCCTCTTTTCCCTTCTTACCCTTTTCTTCCTCTGGCTCCCTGAGCTAATTCAAAAGGGAGAACATAGCAACATATTCTCCCCCCGGAATCTACAGCTGCTTCTTCTCAGTGAGTCATGATCCATTCAGCTAACATACTAACCTACTAAAATGGCAGCAGAATAGGCCAAACGGTCTTTCGTGTCTGCTCGTTTGGTCAGCCTCCACCCTGGGAGCTGATCTTGCTGCCCACCTCGTTCTTTCTGGCTTCTTCCTTCCCAGTCCCAGATATTCCCACTGCAAAGGACTTTGCATCCAGAACCCTTCCCCTGTACCTGTCCCACCCTCTCTTGAACCCCTTCATCATCTCTGCCTCCACCAGCCAACTGGGCAGCACATTCCATTGCTCCACCACCCTCTCAGTGAAGTAGCATCTCCTCCTTTGTCTCCTGAATCTTCCCCCTCCAGCTTCCACCCATGCCCTCTTGTTGCCCCCCCTTCCTTCAGAGCACCTTGACTGCTTCTCCCCTATTTAACCTCTTCATGTACTTGAAGACCTCTATCATGTCCCCTCGGTCCCTTCTCACTTCCAGTGTGTACATATTTAGCTCTTCTAGCCTCTTGCCATAGGTCCTGTCCCCCAAGCCCCAGATCATTTTGGTTGCCCTCCTCTGGACCCTCTCCAGTTGTTCAATGTCCTTCTTTAAGTGTGGCCTCCAAAACTGCACGCAGTACTCGAGGTGCGGTCTCACCACGTAGTTATAGAGGGGGAGTATCACTTCCCTCCTTCTGGAGGTAATCCCCCTAGTGATGCATCCCAGCATCCTGTTGGCCTTGGCCGCTGCCCTCCTACAAGTCTCAGAGTTATTCATCTTGACATCCACCACCACTCCCAGGTCCCTCTCAGCCATAGAGACTTGTAGCATTCCACCCCCAGGGTGTAATCTTGGCCCAGGTTTCTGGGTCCCAGATGCAGTACCTTGCATTTCCCTGCATTAAACCTCAGCTTCCACTTTCTAGACCACCTTTCCAGAGCCTCCACGTTCCCCTGTACGGCCTTACTCCCCTCCTCTCCTCCCTATCCACCACCGCCCCTAGTTTTGAGTCATCCACAAAGAGATTTAACTCACTCCTGTTACCCTTCCTTATGTCAGAGACATAGGCATTGAACAGGAGGGGCCCAAGGACTGATCCCTGAGGGACCCCACTAATGACCCTCCTTGGGGATGAGACTATCCCACCAACCATGGCCCTCTGGGTTCGGTCCTGGGTCCGGTCCTCTGGGTCCAGTCCTGCAGCTCACCCAGACTGATGAAGCCCACCACAGAGGTGGAGAATTCTGGTGCAGACCCCATAACCAGAGTGGAAGCAAGAAGCAATAAAAAAGAAGGCACCAATATAGGAGAGGAGATTGCTACTGTAGCTGTCTCTCTGCCACTGGTGGCTCACTGCTGTTCTGAGCAGTCACCTCACCCACCAGATTTGGTCAACCCCCCCCGGCCAGTTCACCAGACTCCAAGTATGCCAGGAGTTGATTGAGCCATTCCTCCAGGACAGATCAGAGTTTCTGCTCCTCTGGCACCTCCCACTTCACTAGTTGGGTGTCTGGCACTGAGTCTGTTCACCCCGGGCAAGCAGTAGGAATCACCACACATGAATAGGTCCCTGCTGGGGGTACCCCCTCATCCATGCCACATATCACCAGGGTCTCTGGCCTCTGGAAGGCCAGCAGGAGGCCATGGATACATCTCTTTGACTACTGGACCTGAAGAGCTGGCCCACCCATGGAAGGAGTTCCCCCTTCCCTGGCCTTCCCAGGCTTATTTGGCACTGACACTCCCCCAGCCAGAATGCCCTTAAAGATACTTCAGAACAATTCTCTCATCTGCTCCAGACTCCAGTCTCTAAAACTCAGCCTACCTGACTCCATGTGAATCAGCTCTGCTTGAGCTCCCCCTTTTTTCATCTTCTGCATTGCCTTCCTGGTAACTTGCTTCCTCAGAGCCTGTTTCTTCAAGTCAGGTAGCCATGTTATCTCTGCCCTTTGTTGCCCCGTGCCTTGCTTGCTATTGATCCCATTGCTGGCTTTGGTTCTGCTGTCAGCACAGGCTCTGTTGCAGGGGTTGGCCGGGTCTACAACCTGAATGGCCTTTCACTTGCTGGGTTCCCAAACTCCCCCATGAAGTCCAGAAAATAGACCTCTCACCAGGCCTTGCCCCTTGCCTGCAACAAGCACCTGGGGCTGTTTCTCAAACTCCACCAACTCCTGCTTCCCCAGTGCCTTTCCTTTGCTTGCGATCTTCTGTGCTCTTGGGCTAAAAAACAAAAGCAATACAACCTGCCCCTGCTCACACTACTGTACTGTCCTGAGCTGTTCTGTGCACACCACAACCATTGTTAGCATTATTTATTTTGTTAAGATGCCATTAACCTCTATTCTCCTCTTTTCTCTTTTCTGGTACCCAGTACCCAGGTTCGTGGGGAGAGTCTTACATTAGCAGCCCAGATTCTTTCTAACATTCCCCAGGAACCCAAGTGCTGAAAGCCTTTATAGAACATTTACTACTCCAGCATACCTTGCTGCCTCCCCCCTTGGCTCTGCTGTGCCTCAGATTGCACTGTAGGTGGCAGTGGGGGGGGGTCGACCTAAACCATAAACCTCAGCGTTGTGTCACACAAATGTGTGTAGTACCCATAATTTAGTATAGCCATGGGAAACCACAAACCTAGCAGCCCTCCTGCCATTGTCTGCTGATTTAGCATCTGCCCTTCATTCCCCATTAACAAGCCCCTTTGAGCTGCTAGATTATCAAACCCCTGTATGTTTCCAGGCCCATGCCAATGAGAGCAACCATGGAGGGCAAAAACCCTCCTGCTGTACCTAAGATGGTGGCCCAGAGAGATGCATGTGCAATGGCTGCCATGTGGCCACTCAAATGCATGCACCCAAGCCCCTGTGGGCTGCTGTGCCTTTGCCATGTGGGCCAATAACAGGCATAAGTGAACCACAGAGGGGGGGCTGGAACAGGCCATCATATGTAAGATGTCAGCTGCTAGGAGCACATGTGCAATGGTAGCCATGTTGCCACTCATGTGCATGTACCAGGACCAACCTCACTGCCCCCCAACAAGCATAGTATGCATAACAGCCCACATGAACCATTATGTCAAAACTACCCAACACTGCCCTCATAACATGCCTTCACAGCTGTTGCTGGTTCTTTCAAAGCAAAACAACATTTTGTTTTTATTATACCCCCCAAACTGCTGAACCCCCACTGTCTCACAACTGATTATGTAGACCACTTTATGTTATTCCCTGCCTCCACAGTTGGCAGTGGTGCCTTTATACCTCTGATGTTCCTGCTTCCCCCCGCATGGCACTGCCATATTCAATATGGTTGTCTGGCCCCTGATGTGCATGTACAGGGGCATCCAGGGCCCAGATGTTGCCGACCCCTTCCAGCACTGAGGTCACCCTGCTCCACAGCAGATTTTCTGACTGGTACCAAAAGAATTTGAAGTCCCCATTATAGGACTTCCTGGACTATCTTACTACATGCCTTCCTCTGCATAGCAGCACCATGTGCAAGATGGCCACCAGACCCAAATATGCATGTGCATTCGTCGTGCATGCACATGGGATGTGGTGCCACTCTAGTGATGGCACTCCCTGAGATTCAGAACACAATGTTGCTGGCATTCTCCTGCCCTCAGCCCTCTGGGCTGCCAAGAACTTGATCAGAAAAACTGCTCATGGGCCACCTAAACTCACTACTACAGCTGCCCAGCCCATCCCCTCACTGTTTCAACTTTTGACAGCCACTATTACCTGCCCCTGCTTGGTGCTTGAATCCCCTGGTGAGACCCAGACCTTACTGGATCTAATAACCTCCTTGAGCAACATACACCATGGAATGCTTGCCCCCAGGTAAGCCCACCAGCCTTCTGACCACTACTTTTTAATGTTTTATTATTTAATCTAAATATTTTTTCTTTTACATGGATGAAACACTATCACCAGTGATGAAAGTGAGCCGGAACGCACCGGAACGGCGTTCCGGTACTTTTTCTGTGACCGGAACGCCGTTCCGGTACTTATACAAGAAAAGAATGTGTTTGTGTTGACATGCAGTGCAGATTCACATTAGGCATGCACATCATTGCCAAAAACCATTGTGTGTGTTTTATAAACTCATTTGTTGGGAGGTGAGGGGGGGGTTAGAGGAGTCCGGTCTGGCAGCTGATCAGAAGAGATTGGTCAATGAGGTAGTTTCCACCAATCATGGTTTGTGTTGTGGATGTAGTTCTTCTTATGTCCACAACGCAGTCCGTGATTGGTGGAAAGTACCTCACCGATAGCTCATCAACGAGTGCCGCGCGGCAAATAGTGCCATGAATAACTGCCATTCTCTTGTCGACGTTGTGTGTGCGACTGTGCGGGAAAAGTCAGGGACAGCATCAAATCGAGCAGCTGAGGGATAGTTGGGTCGGACTGGAGGATCGAACAGAAAAAAAGGAACTCCCGTCCAACCAACATCCAGGATACTGATCTTGTCAGTTCCCCCACTACTCTCTGGTCCCATCCCTTCAGGTAGCCTGTCTGAAATAATTAGGTGAGGCAACCGCTGGTGCGTTTTTATCATTTGATGTGGTTACTGCTTGCCTGGTAATGGAAAACATGTACTCACTTCACGACTTTTGGTAGGAAATTGGAAATACTCCAAATGAGGGGCGTTCTTTACCAAATATATGCAGATCAATGGAGGCAGGATTCCCCTTTTCTTTTGACAATCCTAACTGTTTAGGCCTTCCTCGATCTTTGTATATTTGGTAAAGGAACCGTAACAGGCTTACAAGATGTCTATTCCACCTAGGTCATCCTTGATCAGTATCTGAAGAGGACTGTGTGGCTGCGGATCGGATTTGGGCCTGAAACTATCTATCGGTCTCAACCTGCCATTACAGCCAATTTGCATGTGCTATTACAGGAACATGATCCCTAGAAAAAGTCTCATTTGTCTGTCTGATGACGAGCTTCCTTCACTCTACAGTAGAAGGAAGCTCTCATGTCAGACAGACAAAAAATGAAACACTTTCTCTGGGGATCATGTTCCTGTAGTGAGCACATGCAAAACTGCAAGTGGAGAGGTCAGATCTGGAGTACTATGTGTCACCCGGGTAAAGGATGGCTGGCAGATTAGCAGCTTCTCACCCCCCCCTTCCTGACTGCCAGCTCTTTTCATGGGTTCGATATTTCCTGACACAAGCGCAGCGAGAGTTCTCCTCACCCTCCCACCCCAGTGGTCCTGTGGCATATTTTTTTTTAAATTTGGCATTGAAATCCCTTCACTCACAGTCTGAGAGCATAAATGTTGATTGAGTGGCGGGGGGGATTAATTATTGAAGCGGGCAATGAGGCAACGCGGAGAGACAGATTTTATTGAACCGCCATGAGGGACAATCGGCAAAGAGGCAGCGTCAAGAAGATGAGAGAAACGAGTTGAAAAGCAGTTACAGGGAGACTCAGGTGGGCAGTCTAAACTCTGAGGGTGACGAATCAAGGGAAGGCAGGGCATACCTCTCAACTGTCCCTGATTTTCAGGGATGTCCCTGATTGTGCCTCAAACTTTTCTGCTGTCCCTCGTAAAATTTGTGCTTTAGTGACAGAACAGTGGGGTTTAAAAGCACGAATAATGTCAAACATTAAAGTAACAGACTTGTTCATCTTCAGAAAATGCATCTTTACACAAATCCCCTTATTCTACCAGCTTTCCAAGTGAATAGTACCAGTTTTTAAGATGTGCCCCTGATTGTGGGTCTTTGTCCCTGATTATTTTAAGCCTAGTCCCTGATTCATGAGGCAAAAGGTTGAGAGGTATGAGGCAGGGAACTGGGATTGGGGAACTTGTGTGTGGCATGCCACAGACTAGCGGCATCCTGTCAGTAGGAGTCATTGGTGGGCTGTGAGCAACTGTGCGGGCCTGGGTTGTCGATCAGGCAGGGCAGTTTGCAGCTGCTGAAGTCAGAAGATGAGGATCCAGGCCCCAGGACTAGTGGAGGTACAGAAGAGAAGCGAGTGGGCCAGCCCAGAGCAAGAGCAGCCGCCAGGAGTTGGGACTCGGGAGTGAAAAAAAAAAGAGGAGTGGCCCCATCCAGGAGGACCAACATCTGCAGTACACCAACACCGAGAGAGGCAGCACTAAAGCAGGCCGCCAGCTAGAGGAGAGCAGCACCTGGTGATAGTACCATACACCCCCCCAATCTTAAGAGCAAGCAAGCCCAGACCAGCGGTGATTGAAGTCCCAGCACTAGTCAGGCAACTCTATTGTAACAGTAAATGGATTGCAGAGGTGGTGGAAGTGTCATAACATCCGAGGTGGTGGTGGAATTGAGTTTCTGTGGTATCCTGCCCAATTTAACCCCTGTGGTGAGCCGTAGTAGCAGTAACAGCCAGTGATGGACTGAGGTATATGGGGGTCACCTTGAAAGCTGACGGTGGGGGGGGCACCTTGAAAGTTGACACAGGCCCACACACCCACCTGGAGTGGACACATCAATATGATGCATACTGTGACTCTGTGTTTGCATTCAACATTTACTTACAACCAGATTATGATCCAGAATTCTTTAAAATGCACCAAATCGACTCATTTTTTTTTAAATTTTTCCAGGGGGGCATGCCCCCGGACCCCCCCTAGCGAGGCTAGGTTTTCGGACTTGAATACAGTTCCTGTACTTCTTTTGAACCACTTTCATCACTGACTATCACCCTAGCACTGTGATAAAGCTGGAGAAAGCTATACCTTGCTGCCCCATCACAACAGCTCCCCTGCACAGGGGACCTAACTCCCTTCCCGCTCTGTGAGCTGGGAGGGGAACCTTACACATGCTATACCTTAAAACTGCAATCTTTGATTAAGCATTGCTAAATTGATCTGATGGCTAGCCTGTCTTCTCCAATGACTGCAACATGCTGTCTTATCTTGATCTTGTATTCTTTGGTGCTTCTGCTGACTGGGTACCCAATCAAAGCTCATCAAACAGGGTAGAAGCAGCTAAGAGGCTGAACTCACATGCATGAGCTCTTAAGTAGTCTCCCAGATCCTTTCCCTAGCCAACTCATCCCTCCCTTTGGCTTCCCCTTCTAAATACTCCTCTCTCTATTCCCCTACTTCATAACCTTACTCCCTCCCTCACATCTTCTGCCAACTGTTGGAGGAAGGCTCCTTAGACAAAGGCTTGCAGGCTTCGGGGCCCTTCACCTGCTGTCTAGTCTCCCTGACATCTGCACACAATAAATTAATTAATTTAAACTATGTTTGTGTATTACTGACATTAAACACAATGAAACCACACTCAAATCATCTGCTTGGCTTTCAGTTTCTTGCAGTAGAAACAGAGACTGAAAAAAAATAGTGTCTTTACAGATCACACTAATATGATAATCTCCCTGACTTCTTCACATATAAAAGAGAATAGCATCATGAATGACATCACCAGGGCAGAGGCATGCTTATTATCATAACAAGGCTCAGTATCTAGCAGTGTGGGTGAAGCAGAGCACACTAAATGTCTAAAAAGTGGTATGAAATAGTACATTTTCACATAATCACTAAGCAGACACTGTTTCTATAACAATATTTAATGAATGGTGCTGCCAGTTTAATTTCTACAAATTTCATTGCACATGATCTTTAAAAGTCTTTAAAATGAAAGTAAATTATCCAGTTCTGTTTCTGCTCAGATTTAGGGATACACTTCTATAAACTCCTTAGAGAGAATCCAAAATAAGTTTCTTAGGAAGCTATTAGACATTAATACAATAACTTCATAGCTTATTTCCATTGGAAGACTGGCACCATCTAAATTAAACTACAAACTATTAAGATAATTTTTATTTATTGGACAAACATTCTAGCTAAGAAGCCTGGCAGATTACCCAAACTTTGCCTTGAGGAAGCTATGTTTCACAAATACTATACAAATGCTTTCCCATGGATAAAGGTCATGGGAAGTTGTTTGTATTTTCTTTCTTTGGGCAGTATCTGGGAACAGTAGGAAGAATTAGACATTCAGCTGCAGCACTTGACATGGTCTGATATTTCCTGAATTCTTGAGGTACCTCTAGAGAAATTTCCTGCCTGACTGCAGTACCACTGTACGGCTCTTCAAAAATATTGTGAAATATCTGATTATGTAAATTGCTGCAAATTTAGGACACAGAACAGAAACTTAAAAAAAAGAAACAAAATTATTGACAATAGCAAACAGGAAGATATTGCTTTATTGACTTCCTCAAATGTTTCCATTTTCTACTCATTGTATAAAACAACACACCATTAGGAAACCTACCTTTTCATACTTGCTGCCCCCAAGTTTAGAAATGCCACGACTGAGTTAGGATTTGAAATCTATAACTCTGAATTCAAACTGAACAAAGATTGATCTTAAACATGACTCTGTGATAAAGGCTCAGCTAGAGACAAAGTGCTTGGGCATGTGCGATGAGGTCAACAGCACACCTATATGATACATACACTTTTTGTAGCTATTTCTGCACTGAAAAAGTGATTAACTTTGCAAAAGTTTGGATTAATTTTCTCTGGTTGTTTGTACTGTTGGGGAAAAAAGTATTTTTATTGCAAACTGATCTCCAAGTTGGACATTATCTATTAAGAGGCTGTTTTGGAGTGTGGTACCTTTTGTTTACTTTAGCATGCGTGTTGGGCTGGCCACCTAGTTAGTCTACCTCCTTCCTGCTATTATAAGTGTTTTCTTTTGCGGTCCTGTAATATTAAACATCATGTGTTCTGCTGTCCATATCTTCATCAGATGAGGAAGCTTGTTTGGATTCTATTCTTGCAAGTACATACAGTATTTACCATTCCGTAGTATACATTTTTCCCATCTGGAGGTGATCCCGAAAAGAAAATGCTGCAGCTTTTTTTCATGTAAGGCTGAAGCAGTGAAATGAAACATTTTAAAGAACAAATCAACATACTCTAATTGATTGCTTAATAATCTTGGACTTTCTGTGGTGTTCTGTACTTGTTGGATTTTGACTTATCTTAGATGTATTTGTATATATGTCTTTTTATCTAATTCTGAACTTCATTGTTCATTTTATACTTATCTGCCTGTTTGATGAACTTGGTATGTCTGCCTTGATACAACAAAGTTATATACAGTACCAAAAACTTAGTACTACTACTGCTGCTGCTACTACTATTACTACTACTATACTTCTACTACTTACTGTGCAGTGTGTAGGCAGTCTGGTCTAGTGGTCGGAGCACAGACTTGGGAAACCCACCTTAGTTCCTGGATTACTGTATAACCTTAAAACATGTTGGATGGCTAAACTGAGCATCAGTCTTCCTAGTTGAAAAAGTTTGTATATTGTATGTTATTAAAAATAACATGTTACATTTCCATTACACAATCCTTGGTGCTTTCTGTAAATGTTTAAAAATAGTTTGAGTTTAGCCTTAACGTCTCCTGTTTTCATCAGTACCACTGCTATACATACCTCTCAACCTTTTGTTCCCCAAATGTGGAACATTGCCTGTCAAAATGTGGAACAAATGGGCAAAATGTGGAACACTTAAACAAATCTTCACCTAAGAAGCTCAAAACACTGTTAACGTTGCATTTATGATTAGAAAGTATGTTATTAATTGAATAATAAATTATTTGCAACATTTACTATGGAGTTTTGCTTTTAAATGTTGATTTTGAATGTGGAACAAGTCCTCACAATGTGGAACAGGCAGCTTTTGTGAAGTAAAATGAGGAACGTTCCTCGTAATGTGGTACAGTTGAGAGGTATGCTGCTATACATTATTGCAAGCCTATTAGGGATAGACTTGATATCTATAATTTTCATTAATTGTTTCCAAGTTCACTGTAATTACCTGCAGCTAGTTTCTACCGAAGTGATTTGTTTCCTTTCACAACAATAAAGAGCAGACTGTCAGTTTGATTTCCATGCTGATCTTGTACCCTGGGTTGGCATAAAATGACTAGCAGATTACCCTGCATGTTTCTTGAGCTGTAACTGAGGATCTTTTCAAGAAAATCATTAAGTAATAATGACCTCCAAATGTCCTCCCAAGATTTGTAAACCTGCTGTACTTGTTTTCACTTTCATCTTTGTTTACAATTATTGCCTATTTAAGGTTTAATCCCTTCTGCTGTGCTAAGATCAGACTTAATAATATGTGGTGGTATTGCTGAATCATCACTGTCACTGTGATTTATTCCTCTTTGACTCAAATTAGGCATGTCTCCTGTGACTCAGTCATGTGCCTGACACATCTGTTTTCTTTAAGGCTGCTCTTTCCTTGACCTGCATATTGGATGCTTTCCCTTTTTCTATACATGCAATACAGTAGTTTCTCAGTCCCCTCCCCCCCCCCAAAAAAAGTGACTTCTGTACCTGCATTACAATAGAAACAACTTATAGTAGCTAATGGGAAATTATGGATTCATATAATTCTGTGCTATATGAGCTGTCACTAATGATTTATAATCACTGCTTGCTTTACAGCAGACATGAGATGCCCTACTCACACCAGTTTCACACCCAATATTTACTGGTTTGAATAGAATACCAGCACCCAGCTACTTTTCAACTCCCATTACTGCCTATGGGTATAAAGGGGCAACCCTCAGCATCAATAGCTGTCATCCCCTACCTGACATACCAGTATTCTATCTCAACTATTGCCATGGACTTTATTTTACTATATCTAACCTGCAATTGTATATCTGTTTGGAAATAGCACTTGTGCATCAGATCATATTGTGCTAAAAACAGAACATTTTGTGTACCCCGTTGTACTAAAGGATCATCAAAAAAATATATTTTATCTCATGGAGGCATATTGTCATCTGTTTGATATAAGGTTCCAATAAATCAATTAATAAATAATCAATTGTGTGCAGTATCAAATCCTTTCTTTAGCAAAATGTTTATATTGACATTCTTCACTATGCAGCCTCAAACTAAATGGTGAAATATCTAAACAAGTCATCTTTAAAATCACAGTGTTCAGCTTATTTCTGTAACTCTGCTATCAACTAAAAATCTTATGCATCCTCTAGCTTGTTCCTTGGATGGTATTTGAAACTTCAACAATTGTATTATGTCTAGGCTCAGAATGGTGACTTGAAATGCTAATGCACTGCTCAAAAATAATATAATCTTTTTTGTCATTGTTTATTAAGGAATTGAGAACCATTAAGCAGTGCTCATTTGCAGTGATATCCTATATAAAACATATATTATTACAAACATTACAGAATTATTCACATATATAAGTAATTATAAGTGATTATAATAAGCATAAAGTCTAAACTCTAACACAATTTCATCAGTGTTCAGGTAATATCATTTGATTCTGGGCTGTATATGTCAAAAACTTGAATGGAATTTGTAAACCAACATTTCAATGATTTATATCATGGGGGCTTAGCATGTTGGGACCAAAACTGAGGAGGTAGGGAATTCCAAAGTATATGGATGAAGTAACTGAAAGAGTGGGCAAACCTTTCAGTTCCAATCTTAAGGATAGCCATTTCCAGTACATTTAAGTTTCTCAAAGACAACAGTGGTCTAGCAACTACCCAGACTAACTAATTTTGTTCTTGAAGTGTTTTTGTTTTCTCCTTTCTCCTTATGCTAATTAGAGCATTTCCTACCTGGCAGTACAAGGTGTGATGTGTAGAAGAGCACTGTACCTGGATGCTGACATATTTAGTTCTATGCCCCTTTGTACCCCATTAGCATTGTGCTATGAAGATCCACATCAACTTATTCCAGACTGGTCACTAGTGAAGAGATAATGGGTTAGATCATAATGTTAATGTGGTATAAAGGGGACTAGACCTAAGCTGTGTTTACAGGGTCACATTTGCATTGGAGTGTCACAAACTCGCTCAGCAGGTCAGCACTCTACTCTCAAAGTGCCAATGTCTGAGAGTATGATTTGTGTACAGTGAACAGAACAAGGTAACCCTCTTGTCTGTTTTGTGGGTTCAAGTCACCTTAGCCTCAAGCTCTGGAGGGATTCAAACTGATAACCTCTTGTTAGTGTACCCAATTATCAGGCTCAGATAATTCTGTCTTCAGGGGGACCAGATATCTTTGCCTATGGGCACCCAACCAGGTCTTTCAAATGAACCCTTAGAACTCTATGCAAGACTTTAGAGAACTCTATTGATTTCCCTGTTTGGTATAACAATAAGCCCATACACAGTGTTACTTATAACCTTTAAAAGCTCCACTTAAAGTAAAAAGAAATGTCATGGCACTCCAGATAGTTTCTGTTGTAAAATATATCTTTACTTTAAAATATCAAAACAGAACAATAAATACAGAACAAATATATCCCAACACAAACAGCCTTAAAACAAACAGGTAAAAGTGCAGTTCCTACAATTAATAACTTCAGACTAATCTTGTCTAAGGTCCTTACTTCAGTGCTTTGATGGTCTCTCTTCTCTCAGTCAGAAATATTGTCTTGTGTGTCTCTGTCAGAGTTCTGTCAACAATTAAACACAGTTCTGAGACGGCCTTCTCATGAAGTCACTAACTCCTGTTTGGTGTATCAAAATCTATATTTTACAATACAGGATGTCCAAATAAAATATTAAAAAAACATAATAGGTGACCTCACTGACTTTCCTCTCTACAGGTTAACCAGACCAAACCAGTTTGTGCTCTGCTACACATACATCTTAAAAGTTTATTTGATCTAAGTCACTGTATTCAAGCAAAAGTGTATTTGCCTCTTTAATCCTGACTGGACCTTGGAATCTACACCTCAAAGGTCTCTCTGATGTAATTCAAGGGTTCCCAGGAAAGTATATTGGACCTTCCAAATTCATCTGGGTCCTCCCTGGCCCAGACATCAACCTCTCTTCAATGTCCATTCTGGCTTCTTTCTGACACCTCTCCCTCTCAAGTTCTTCCTGACAACTATTGTAAGTCAAAGGATTTTTCCTGAGGGAATTATGAATGGCTAATCTTATTTCCTGGGATGAAAGCAAATTGACAAGGTAATTGCACCCCAGATATCTGCAGTTTAGCTATGTCCTGTCCTTTGAACTTATCCCTGGGGGGTCTTGATGTGTCAGTTCCAGTAAGGCAGTAGTTTCCTCAAATTGACCTTCCCATCACATATTTTATATGTAATAAAAAATTTGATACAGCACACAGATCTGGCTGTCTACATCGCATGGAGTAACCCGTGCACTCGGGTTGCTGTAGTGCAAATGTGACATGTAGATACATACTTGATTGGGGTAAGCCACTTGCTAAAATGCTCTCAGATTCTCTGGTAAACTGGGGATGCCAAAAGGAGTGAGCGGCTTACAGCTGTGCAAGTGGCAGTGCGGACTGCCTGTGCCACAACAACACAGCAGATGTCCAGCTCCCTCACAATGCATGGCCCCTCACTAGTACAGATTGCAGCAGTGCAGAGAGGGGCCCTGTAGACACACAAACCATGGGTGCAAGTGGTCCAGACTGCTCTGCCGCGATTTGTATTTCCAGTGCTACTGACATGTAAACACAGCTTTAGATATTTCTTCTTCAAGGTAAAGTACTGCTCTTCACATTACACCTAATACTATTAGGCAGAAAACATGTATTTAAGAAGAGGAAAAAGAAAATTACTTTAGAAATAACAAGTAATAACTGACTACTTTTTCAAAAAATAAATAGCATTTTCAGTCTACTATATTTGGCATTACTAGCTCTTAAAAGGTTAAAAGAAATAATTTTAAAAAAGCGTGATGTTATTTTTTTTGTTTGTTTCTTACCCTCAGTGGTGTCCACCTGTCTGATGCAGTTTAGCCATTTATTTGTATTTTTGTTATCTTTTGTATCTACCTTTGAATCTGAGTTATCTCTACTCATTACTTAGTGATAGCTGTTTCTTGGTTTCCTTGAACATTCTATGATATCAGATCCAGTCTTCATCACCATTTATGTAGCAGTGGATTATCATGGGACTGATATCAGTGATTGCTAAGAAATAATATTTATTTATTTATTTTTTGTTGACCGGGTAAGTGCACTAGATAAATCCTGCCTATTTTCAGGCATGACCCAGGGGAAGGGGATACAGATGAATGCCAACTGACCTTGAACCAGATTAAGCTGTTGGTGGTATTTATTTAGTGAATGAGGGAAATTTGGCCAGGACACCGGGGAAATTCCCCTACTGCATTGTTGCCAGTAGGGGGACGTGCTGTGTCTGCAGGATGGCAGATGGTGCACAGCTTTTCATGCAGCAGGATGTGCTGCCGGTTGCTCCTGATGAGACTTCAATGGAAGTAATGCTTGATATGGATAATGCTTTACCCGAGGCAGGGATATCTTTACCTGAAGCTCCCAATGTTGTTTCCAAAGAGATTACTGGTCAGTTACCAGTGCAGGAGAATGTGTCAGATGTGAGTGTTTCTGCTGTACAACCTTTAATTGTTAGCCCTGTGCATACGGAACTTGTCTCTTTGAATCTTCTGTTGCCTGTATCACCTACGGACCTCTTTTCACAGCCGGAACTTCCAGGTACTGTGCAGGAACGCAGCAATCCGAACGCTGTGGTTTTACCCGTGTCTGAAGACTGCTTTACCTTGCAAATGGTTCACTAACAATTTGGGCTTTCAGTGGACTCTCAAGACTTTCTTTTGGACTGGTCTGTGGATGACACCCTTTCCAAATCAAGATGGACGTGTATGGCCTCAGGACGATGGATTCCAGACCCTGAATGGACTGAAATTCGACCTTCTACCTCTTCCTTTTCCACACCTAAGCATTCCACCGTAACTTCTAAACTGAGCTCAGGTACTGGACAATCTTTTATTGATAAGGCCTCACTTAATGGTGTGCCCCAGTTACAGGATGATGCTGCAGCCTTGCCTAGACCGAGCACATCCTCGGGTGGAGGGAGGGATGATCAGAGGGAAGCAAGTTCGGAGTTGGGTTCTGCAAAAGGTACATCTGAGAAATCTTCACATATTCCTATGGCTGATTTATTTAAAAACAAGCTAGAACAAGCACCTCGGTGAAACGCTGTAAGGGTGCGATATAAGGGAAGGCTCTCTACTCACCCTGATAGATATTATATAGCTAATCAGCTATTACGAGGTTCCATGCATTTTTTCCCCTTCTGATTTGTATGCCCTGTTTCATATTTCAGGGGAAGATTCATACTTGGTTCTTAAAGCTACCCCTCTATTGACCCACTTCTTTGCTATCCCTCTTACAAGGCCACAAATCAGATATGCTACCATTATATTTTGTAATGAAGGGGTGAATGTCAGTGATATTTATCACTGGCTGCAAAATCATTGTGACATATTAGGCCCTCCTGAAGCTCTCCTTGATCTGGAAGGCATTTGGACTGGGGGTGGAAATTTAAAGTTAAACTGTTTCAGGTTAACTCGGATATCATTCATTTGCCCAATAGTTTCTTTCTTGGAAAAGACAGAGTAGTTTGTTTTTATAGTGGACAACCAAGAGCCTGCTATAAATATAAATCCATAACTCACATTAGCAGCTCTTGTGACATGTTAAAATGCTCCTGATGTGGGGGCTACGGTCATTCTGTAGATCTGTGTGAAAATATTTTCCAATGCAATTTATGTGATGAGAAAGGCCGTGCATTTCATCAATGTCCTTGGGCTAAACGCAATAGACCTGAAGGGTGGGCTCAGGATAATTTAGTCTGCAGGGCCCAGGAAAAATGGCAGGACCCTACTCTTTCTGCTTCCTCTGCCCCACAACATGGGTCTGATCCTTCTGTTGACTCCTCTCTTCCACAGACTACTGACGCTCTCTCCTCTCTGGATAGGCCTTCCCTGCCGTTAGCACAGATACAGGATACTATTCCTCCTCTTGCTACTGTTTCTGAAAATTCTCTCTCTGTACAAAGTCAATCTGCTGGTACTTCTATGCCCCCCCCCCATTTGAGACTGTTAAGAGTCGCAGATTTACCAGGTCTTCCATTAAGCTTCATTCCCCCTGTTCTATTCCTACGGAGAATCTTTTTTCTCCTCTCCAAGATGAGTTGGAGGATTCCAATTTAGAATCTGACACCTCTCACAGGTCTGAGCTGGTTACTGAAGATGAGGAAAGTAAATCCACTGAAATTTCCAAGGAAAAAAAAGGAAAGAAATGGAAGAAATGGAAAGCTAGTAATAGCCTAAAAGGAGGGCCTTAACTTTCATGGACTTTAGATGGCTACTTTAAGGATTGGGTCTTTTAATGTCTGTAGTTTAAAAGCTTATAAAAAACACATTTCTATGCTTTCATTTTTTGACTCCCTTAATGTAGACATCTTATTTTTACAAGAAACATGCCTATCCTCTCTTTATGAGGTGGAACAAATAAAGAGACGGTGGCATTGGGGCCCTTCTCTTTGGACGTTTGGCTTAGATGTTGCAGATGGGATTGGTATCTTATTTAAATCCACTACGTTTCATGTTTCCAGACTCATAGATGTCTGACCTGGTCATGCTTTAGTTCTTGATTGTGCCCTTGAGGATTTTTCTTTTTGCCTCATTAATCTTTATGCCCCCCAGATTAAAACTGCTAGGATTGAAATTTTTGAAGAAATTAAACCGTTTTTGTATACAAAAAAGCATATTATTTGGGTGGGTGACTTTAATTGTACTGTGGACACTAAATTTACTGGTGTAATACAGAAAAAAATGTATTGTGACTCTCATGCTTTACTACATGTTATTTCTGAAGCTAGGTTAAGGGATGCCTTTCGGACTTTACATAAAACTGATACTGGAGCTACTTAACATAGACACATTTATTCCACCCTTATTGATATGTTTTTTGTTTCCAAATATCTTATTCCTATTTTTTGTATTCCTAAACCTACAGAATTCTCAGACCACAAGATTCTATTTTGCACTCTGAGTTTATCTGCTATCCCTCCAAAAATGTTTTCAGCTTACCGACAGTGGCGTTTAAATATGTCGCTTTTGGATTCCCCTGCTTATGTTTCTCAAAATGAGTTTTTTTTTTGCAGCTCGGAACTCTATAATGTGTTCTTATGATACTCTTTTTGATTGGTGACTGGACACCAAAATGGAGTTAAAATGATTTTTACATAATTTTGGTAGAAATAAAGCAAATTCTAATTATTTGCACTACCTCCTACTTAGGAATCAACTATATAAATTAATGTCTCTCCCTCCTCATGACAGTATAGAATTTAAATCCCAGATTTCTGAAATTAAAAAGCAAATGAAGGACTATCAATATGATAGGGCTAAATCGCTGGAAATGGAGTTCAGATATGGGATGAAGAACACAGCAGCGTCTGATCCATATGCTGCATGCAAACAACGGCTAGATAAAACTATGATGACTAGCCTTTCTAAACCAGATGGTACTGTGGTATCCACTGATTTAGAAATGCTGACTGTAGTACAGCAATTTGTTAGCCCTACCTTTAGTTTTACCTCTGATTCTGATACTCTCCTTTTACAAGGGTTTTCTACACCACTTCCTCAAATGGCAGATTCTATGACACAGTGTTTATTACTCTTCTCAAGAAGTAGAAGTTGTCAAACAATTAACTACTGGGACATCTCCTGGACTGGATGGTATCCCGAATGATTTTTATAAAACATTTCTATCCTATATGTGCTAGTTTTTGGCCTTAGTTTTTAACTCTATGTTAACCTCTCATTCTTCCTTCTTTGGATTTAACACCTTTCTTCTTCATTTTTTATGCAGATCTGTAGATAAAACTCTACTGTCTAACTGGAGACCTCTTAGTCTCTTAAACAGTGATTATAAAATTTTGGCCAAAATCATTAATAATCGGTTATTAACAGTTGTTGATTTTCTTATTCACCCAGCTCAGACCTGTGCTATCCCCAAGAGATGAATTCAACATAATCTATATCTTTTAAGGGAACTATTTGAGGCTAGTACTGGGCACAATATTTCAGGATATGTGGTAGCTTTAGATCAAGCTAAAGCTTTTGATAAAGTGCAACATAACTATCTTTTTCCACTATTATTGCGTTATGGTATCCCCAGACTATTTGTATATTGTATTTCTATGCTATATTCTAATGCCACTATTGTCACTTCAGTTAATGGGCTTTTTGGAACTGATGTCCCTCTCACTATCGGAGTTAGACAGGGATGTCCTTTAATCCCCCTTTTATATACTTTTGCTTTGGATCCTGTTATCAGACAGATACGTTGGGATCAGAGCATTATTGGTTTAGCCCATCCCCCTTTTTACCACTAGAAAAAGTTACTGCTTATGCTGATGGTGTCACATTACTTGTCCAAGATGTTTCTTCTTTGACACAGGCTCTGACTGTTTTTTCAAATTATGGTTCCTTTTCTGGGGCTGTGCTTAATACAGGGAAGAGTTTTATTTTTTCCTTGGACCATACACAACCTATTTCTTTGACTACATTGGGGATTCCTGTGGTTTCTACCCTCACAAAATCCTGGGTCTTTGGTTTGGTCCTGGTGATCTAGCCACTTATAATTGGGATAGGCAGTTACAAATAGGTGAAGATAAAATAATAGATAGAGATGTTGGAAGTTTGGGAAGAAAAAATAGGTTATGATAGTTAACGCAATTTTGCTCCCTGTGTTTCTTTATTTAAGTTATGTATACCCCCGAGATCACGTGATGTGCCTAGTGTGATAACAGGGTTCTTTCAGTGCTCTCGCCCTACCTCCATTAATTTTCTCCTTTTTGGCTTATTAAAAGCCCAATCCGCGGTTCTTGTGTCCTTTCCTGTCATACTAATTGCCTGGAGGAGTGGTAAAAAGATTTGGATGGTGTTATATGCGCTGATTCTGCCAAAATGGACGCCGAAATGAAGTCAGCTCTTCTCAAACGCACCCCGCCGGTTTACCCTGAGAAGCAGGCCAAGAAGGCCAAACAGCAAGCCCAATCCTCCTCAACAAGCCAAACTTCAATTTTTACTGCCTCAACCCGTTATCGGAGGATCGCTTTCTGGAAGAAATGCACCCACTTAAGGAGGCCCTTTCCGAATTAACTCTTGAATTAAAAAACATATGAGGAGAGGTTCCCACCTACGACAAAGAATTTCTGATAACGAAGCACGCTCCACCTCGCTCGAAACCTGGCAAACCAAAATAGATCCAGAATTGGTGAAAATGAAACAACTAATTAACAAATTACAGCAGAAAATGGAAGATTTAGAAGGCCGTTGTCGGCGGAACAATGTGCTGGTCCACGGCTTGCCAGAGGGAGAGGAAGGCCCTTCCTGCATCACATTTATCCAGGCCCTGCTAACTAAAGTGGTAGGCCCATCCCCACACAATCCAGTCTATATCATCGAAAGGGCTCATAGGCCGCTACGACCAAAACCCGAACCTTCAGCCTCCCAGGCCTATAATCATTAAAATGCTTAGCTACCTGGATCGCCAACATATCCTGGCAAAAGCAAAGGAACTGCAGTCTATCTCTTGGGAAGGAAAGAAGTTGCGTATAACGCAGGACCTACCACTAGAAACGAGACAATGCAGAGCCACCTTTCACTCCATAGTATCAAAACTAATAGCTGCGGGTATCAGATTCAGGGTGGCCTACCCTGCCCGGTTACAAGTCCTACTTGAAGGCAAATGGCACAGCTATGAAGCAGCTTCTCAGGCCCACGATGATCTAGCCCGGTTGTTGCCTTCCTTATTTAAGGCTCCTTGAGGCACTGAAGTTATAAAAGCTACTAGTCCCTGTGGTGGGATCTCTTCTATGAAGTGAATGGCAGCATTGTTATAATCACCAATCAAATATTGGCTGCCTCATTATATCTTCCTTTTTTTTTTTTTCTTTCTTTCTGGGGCTGATAAACTTTGTCACTTCTTACTTACCAGTGAGTGAATGCCTGGTAGTGTGCTTCCCTTCTGGTTGTGCTTGATCCTTCCCGAGAGAGGGGAGTTTGGTCTCGAGCTTCAGGGGTTCGGTTTTTGGTGGAAGGTGGTCTGTTGGGCCTGAGGGGTATTTTTGAAATGAGCCCGCGTTTCTGGAGGACATATAACTGGAATGCACAGCAGTTTTGGTACTCCACATATCTGGTCCCTAAGGAAACAAAAGTCATGGAATGCAGCTTCCTCTCGCGATATTTGATAAGCATGATGCCTTAATCTGTTTTCCCAACAAAATGACATAGATGAGGCTAGTGCACTCTAAAGGACAGTAAATTTTACACCTTGATGGAAGAGGAGGATGAAAGATCATAGAAGAATACGGCGACTCAGCGAAGAGCTATACATTTTAGACTGCATTTTGTTAATTCCCCATCCCTTTCCCACCCCATCACCCTATTTTTGACTTCCCCATTCCTCTTACCCCCTCTCCCCCTTCCCCTCCCCTCCCCCTTTTCCCATTATAAAATTTTTTTTTCTCCAGGATGTGAGCGGGCTTTCTAATGACTAGGGCGGTGGGGGGGGAAGGGGTACTGGAAGTGGACCCAAACATGCCTGGCCACGCATACTGGAGAATAGGGGGGTTTCTCCTGGCCTTCCTCGTAGAAAACATCAATATGTTACTTTGGGCAGGTTCTGTTGTACTGTTATGTAGAGGGTATTATGGGAGTGATTCCAGCTTTAGGCAACATTGGATCGTTTTCCTTTTCAACCTAATATATAGGATACTGCTTTTCCTTTCTATGGGGGAGATGAAAGCTAGGGTTCTGGGAAAGGAATAATAGAATCATTTACTGGGAATTTTGTCTCTTTTGGTGGGGGAGGGAGGGTTTGACTGTATATAGTTCTGCATGGGTGAATTATGTAGGGAGGGGCAGTTATTTCTACTCAAATTTGATAAGAGGAGATTTCACTATTGCTAAAGGATATATTAGGGGTGGGAGATATCACCTTCCGGGTATCACATTATTTAATTTTATATCTGGGATTTGTCCAATTTATATCTTATGGAAGAGTTATAGTTCAGGGAAGGGGATCGTGGTGCATGTCTTGAATGATACCAGGGCAACTGCATTAGAAGGGTTTAAAGAAAATGGCGGTTTACTGTGTTAAATTTGTCACATGGAATGTGAGAGGGGCCCACAGCACTGTTAAAAAAAGGCAGATACTAAAACATCTGGGACATTTGCAGGTGAAGGTTTCCTTCATTCAGGAAACTCACTTACTCCCGGGTGAAGCTGTTAGCTTGCGAAGAAGCAATATAGGGCAGGTTTTTGCTTCAGGTGAATCACCAAAGGCAGGGGGTACAGCGATCCTCATTCATCGATCAGTAACTTTTCAACCTATGACAATCATATCGGATCCTGCAGGGAGATACGTCTTAGTCAGGGGTATTCTAAATTATTCGGAGGTTTTACTAGGGAGTGTCTATGGCCCAGTTGGAGGGGATCTGGTCTTCTTTGCCAATCTATTAGGGAAGTTGCAAGATTTCGTATCTCTCCCGATGATACTTGGGGGATTGGAATCTTCCTCCCACACAAGATTTAGACAGAACTAGTTCTATGCTTAAACCCTTTTCAGCTGCCCAAAGGGCGCTCGCGGACTTTATGGAAACCCTCGGTCTCTGTGACCCATGGAGGTCACTGAATCCAGTCACTCGGAGCTTTACATTTTACTCTGCAGTCCACAATATGTGGACTAGGCTCGATTATATCTTAGTTAGTAACTCAGTTTTGCAAACCACGAGTGATACAGGTATAGATGCTATTGCAGTATCAGACCATGCTCCAGTGTGGACAACCACGGTGTTAGATGTTAGTATTACTAGGGACCCTTTATGGAGATTAAATAATCAAATTTTAAAGGAGGAGTATGTCACTACTAGGATATCGACGATGATCCAGCACTTCTTTCTCAATAACCAAGGTTCAGTTTTTAGAGTTGACCACGAATGGTGTGCGCTGAAATGCTGTCTGAGGGGCAAATTTATTCGCCTAGCCTCTATACGTAAGAGGAGGAATGAAGCAAAGGCCCTATCACTTCTCACTCAAATTAAAATGTTAGAGCAATCTCTTATGGCAACTTCCACAACCGATACATTGGAAACCCTTCTATCCTTACGGACTCAATACTCTATGCTACTGCAGGAAAAGGCTGAGTTTGCTATATTGCGAACTCGAGCAAAATATGTAGAGTGTGGGGAAAAAGCCAGCCATTTGTTAGCTCTGAGATTAAGGAAACTGGAATCTTCCAGGGCAATTAATTCAATTCAGGATCTTAATGGGGAGATCAAAACCAATCCCAGGGAGATAATTTTGGTACTTAGAACCTATTTCTCCTCGCACTATAATAAAGAAACCCCCTCTCCCCCTATGGATGAGATGCTCAGTTACTTAGCAACTCTTCCTTTGCCTTCGATAGGACAGGAGCAACAAGCACTGTTGATCTCCCCTATATCCACTCAAGAGATTTTAGTGGCAATAAATGACCTGACTCCAGACAAGGCCCCTGGACTGGATGGATTCTCCCCAAATTTCTACAAATCATTCGCTAAGGATCTAATACCCGGCCTACTCAGTCTATATCAATACTTATTGGACGGGAGTACCCAGGATCCTACCCTTTTAGAAGCCCTAATTATTCTTCTTCTTAAACCGGATAAACCTGTGCACCTCCCTTCGAGTTATCGGCCTATTTCATTACTCAATTGCGATATCAAGATCTTAGAAAATTTTGGCCAAAAGGATTGAACAGGTATGGTTATCTTAATAAGTCCTGAGCAGATCGGTTTTGTAAGCTAATAGGTCCCGGCGACCACCACATAAATTACAATACCTTATCAGTGTGGCCAATCTTCCCCAACCCCAATGATTCTGGCATCCCTAGGCCTTGAAAAAGGCGTTCGATAAGGTTGACTGGACTTTTCTTTTAGGCCACATTACAAGTTATGGGCTTTCCCTTACTGTTTATTACATGGATACAGGCATTATATACCTCGCCTAGTGCCAGATTGTATTGTAATGGGATCAGGTCTGACTCCTTCCGCTCACTTCAGGTACCACGACAAGGTTGTCCTTTATCTCCCTTTTATTCAATCTATACCTTGAGCCTCTTCTCAGATGTTTAAACTCTTCTCCACTAATATCAGGTATTCCCGTCGCAAATAGTGTTGCGAAAATTTCAGTCTTTCTTTGTGACCTGCTTTGCATCTGTCTAACCCAGTCTACCGTCGTTGAGGCGGCTAGGTATGATTGAGGTTTTCAGTAAGTACTCTAATTATAAACTTAATATTAGTAAACCGAGCTCTTCCTCTCAACCATTTTACTCACAGGTCGGGCTTTGTTGAATTTGGGAGCGTGGACTACATGTTCTATTTGATACCTGGGGTACATATTTCTCTTAGCTCGTCAACGATGAGGAAACTGAACTTGGAAGATCTGTCGGGATATTCAACAAGATTTAGTTAGGTGGTCCAAACTCCCCTTATCGCTGTGGGGCAGAATCAACACTATTAAAATGAATGTGTTACCCAGAATTTTCTATCCTTTGAACATGTTAAACTTATGGATTCCTTTGTCCTACTTTAAAGATATTCATTCTGGTATAAATTCTTTTCTCTGGAATAACAAGTCTGTTAGAAAATCTTATAGTAAACTATCCCAACCCAAAGAACATGGGGGACTTCGCCTCCCCAATTTCCTTTATTATTATTGGGCCTCACATCTAAGTAAGTGTAGGAAATGGCTTTCCGTATCTGACCCTCAATCTGGTCAAGGGTATAAGCCATGTGGCTCCAAATGGAACAGGATCTCATGAAAGTTCACAATACCGATCCAAAGGCTCTCTTTTACAGGTCCAATAAAAATATTCCTGTACCATTTCGCTCTCTACCTCTTGGAATCTCTGAGGTCGTGTTTCAGTTATTCAGGTACTTCAGGATCTCTCAGACAGGGGACTTCTCTCAACCTATTTGTCTAAACCCAAATCTCTGTATAGGCAAACCTACTATAACTGAAAAGTGGCTGCCATCTCTTTCTGGTTGTTATGTAAGTGATTTTTACTCATCTAATTGCATTTTGGATATGAGAGAGATTCTGGATAAATTTCAATGGCCAGCAAAGATGGCCTTTAGGGTGTACCAATTAAGGCATCTCTTGTACAAAAAATTTGGGAATGTTAATAAAAATTCCTATCTCACACACTTTTTCTCTCAAGTCATGGTAACCGTTAATAAATCACACAGCATTTCTGGGTTGTATAGGTTACTACAGAGTTTTCCCAAAACCCCGTCGAGTGTCGGCCCTAATATCTGGAAAGATTTATATCCCGATGGAGATATGGACTGACAGACCATTTGGAAGGAGCTATACATTTACCATACTCAGGATAGATATAGGATCACACAATATTGTATATTAAATAATCTCTATTATACCCCGATTAGATTGGCAAAGATGAAATGGGTTACTTCAACAAAGTGCATTAGGTGTAACAAGGAGGAGGGCTCTCCGTTACATATTTTCTGGTTTTGTGGAACAGTATCCCCCCTCTGGGGCCAAATAGAAGCTTCACTCGATCCTTTACTTAGCCTACAGGGTCTCTCCTCCCCATAAGCTTGCATCCTGGGTGATTACTCCGAAATACAGGTGAAGGAAAGGAGATATCATTTGGCATTAATATCTATGGCAGTTAAAATATTAGTGCTTAGACAATGGAAAGACCAATCTGTGCTAACTTACACGGAATGGTTACATGAAATGACCTTTGCTCTTCGAGTTGAGAACTTGATAGCCCAGGTTAACCGACGCCTACCTTCCTTTACAAAGAAATGGGGTAGATTATATGCCTTATTATTGAAAAACCACAGGAGACTTAACAGGCTGCGGGCCCCTCCGTACTCTGTATTCTGTACTCAGTACTTTGTATTTTGCATTCTTTTTTCCTATCTAGTCTGTTGTTCACTTATTCAACACAAATTATGTGTATATCTCTTGCTGTTCTGAGGTCCCTTTCTTTTCCTTTCCCTATGTTGTTTACTTAGTCCCTGGTATCTGGTTATTTGGCGTATAGATTAGTATGCACCACCTGATGGGGGAGGGGGGAGGGGGGTATGGGAGGTAAATCTGGTTATTCATACTTCATAGTTTTAGGATTTGAATAACGGATATTTATTTTAGTTTATAGGTTCTTTGTCATTAGTTCTTGATGTTCTAGGTAATCTCGGAACAGTGATTTTACCAATATAATATTGTTATGTCTAAAACTTAATAAAGTATATTGAATTACAAAAAAAAAAGTTATGTATACCCCCCCGTTCACTTAGAAACCAGACTTTTTAGTCTTTTTTTCCAAATGCTATGGGGTAATAGATTGAATCCTGTGAAGATGGAACTTACGTATCTACCTATTAAAAGGGGAGGATTAAATATGATTAATCCTATTGTTTTTTTACCATTCTCTGTATTTTTTTAGTTCATATAATTATTTATTGGCCTTTGCTACTATGTTTTGGCAATTGTGGTCCCAATTTCTTTGGTCCCAGTATTTTGTAAAATGGACTCTACTACCTCCTAAAATGTTATCCTTTGATTCTCTTCCTACCTATGGAATATCATCTATAAAAAAATGCAATGATGGAAAGTTTCCTTTACAAAATTAATGTCTGTGGATAGAAAATCTTTTTATTCTTATATTAATTATGATGTTCAACAAATTATTCTCCTAGTTCCAGATTGTGTACCCACTAAAATGGTATTTGCTTTGCGCAAACTAACAGATTTTAGGATCCCTGTTCATATCTGGGATGTTGTATGGCTCTCAATTCAGGGAAGGTTGGGTGTCAGGGGAAATTTAAAATATAAACCTCAAACAGAAAGATTTTGCCCTAGTCTCACATGTTCTAACATTGAGGAGAGTATGCTTCGCTTTTTTATTACTTGCTCTCATAGTCAGCTATTTTGACAGGATGCTGCCTCTCATTGGAATTTGCCTTTTTTAGCTCGTATCTCTTATCACACTTTAATTTTGGGTGATTATACTGGGGTATGGAAGTCCTATCATAAGAGCACTTTGACGTTTTTTTTTTTTTGCTTATGTTCAATATTTTTATGGCAAGCACGTTGTCAATATGTATTACAACAACAACAAGTATTGAATGCTGCTATTATTTCACAAATTGAAGAAGGATTGTTATATGTTAAAGAAAGTGATTCTGCAGATTTTCAAAGGCAAAAGTGGATGATTTATGGAAACTTTTTTTTTCTGATTTCTTATGATTCTTTCTATGTTTTTCTTTTGTGATATTTTGTGCAAAATATTTTCTATGTATTTTTGATTATTTCTGATGTATTTTGATTCTTTTTGTGATGTTATGATTTTTTTTCAATAAACTTCCCCTACTCTTTTCGATAAGTGCCATGGGATCTTTAACATCCACCTGAACTACCACCAATCCAGGCAGATGGGACCTCGGTTTAACATCTCATCCAAAAGATGGCACCTCAAAAGTGCAGCACCCCTCTCATGCTGCACAACAGTGTCAGTACTGGGATATTAACCCAAGTGCCAGATGTGGGAACTGAATCCACAGCCCTCTGATCTCCCAGCATCAGAGGTGAGTGTGCTACCTACTGAGCCACTGACACTGCAATATAAACAATATTGACACTACAATATAAACAGTCATCATCAGTAAACAGTTATTATTAACACTATGAGACAGACTAAGTACAATAAACAATTAGTCAAAGTATTTAAGTAAAAAATACCTACCAAGTCATAGTGGAAGAGTATAAACTACTAAAAGATTGAGTTGTAAGTAATATGGATGAACAACAAAATATGCAGATTATTGACTAGAAAAAAACAAACATATAATAGAAACATAGAAACATAGAAGTTGATGGCAGATAAGGACCGTAAGGCCCATCCAGTCTGCCCATTTTTTTTCTACCTTATAAATGTGCCATCGGCCTTTGCTCTGTCAGTGACCTATCTATTCATAGTCATTTGTATTGCTCCCTTATGCCTATCCCATGCCTGTTTGAAGCCCTGCACTGTATTCATAGCCACCACTTGTGGTAAGCCATTCCATGCATCTACCACCCTTTCTGTGAAAAGAATTTCCTCACATTCCCCTTAATCGCCTCCTCTAATCTCATGCTGTGTCCTCTTGTCCTGCTATTTTTCTTATATTTAAACATGTTAGACTCTTTCACCTTGTTTATGCCCTTAAGGTGTTTAAATGTCTCGATCATGTCACCTCTCTCCCTCCTTTACTCAAGGGTATACATATTGAGCTCCGTTAATCTGTCCTCATATGTCTTCTGATGCAGTCTCTGCACCATTTTGGTTGCCCTTCTCTGGACTGCCTCAATTTGGTTAATGTCCTTGTGAAGGTGTGGCCTCCAATACTGCACGCAGTACTCCAGACGGGGCCTAACCAATGTCTTATATAAGCTGTGGATAGAGGAGAACACTGAAACAAATATGACCAAGTATAGAGATATGGTAAAAAATGTAAGTATGCCATAAGAAATAGCAAAATAGCCTATGAAAGATACCTGACAATAAATTAAAAAATATCAGACAATTTATGGGTGCATAAAGTCATTGAAAAGAAGTGTACCTAAAATTGGTCCTTTAATGCAAAACGGAAGAATTGTCGATGCAACAAAAGACATGGCCAATGTACTAAATTGTTATTTTGGCTCAGTTTTTAATATGGATACCTGTACAGATATGCCAACAGGACAATTCACAAATTCATACATTAAGGTCAAGGATCTATTTGTAGAACACAGGATAAGAGAAGAAATCATGAAGTTAGACCCCATAAATCTCCTGGGACTGATAACCAGAGCCCTTTTCCACTGCAAAACATAGCTAATTGCATCTGCATGCCAGTATGCAATATATTTACAGCATCCTTTTTCAGGGGACAAATACCATCAGATTGGAAGCGTGCTATTTTGACACCATTCCACAAAAAAGGTAGTATGTATCACCCATCAAACTATAGAGCAAATAGCTTAACACCAGGATTGAGGAAAATTATGAAAAAATATTGAAAGATCACATAACAATGAAAATGGCCAGTGAAGGGAAAATAGACCACAGTCAATATGGTTTTGTTGAAAAAAGATCATGTGTTACAAATCTGATTGTTTTCTATGAGCCTATTAGTGAGATATTGGATTTAAATATCCCCAGTGATGTGGTCAGTCTTGATTTTACTAAGGCCTTTGATTAAGTGCCACATCAGGGGATGCTAAGGAAACTGAATTATATGGGTTTGGACATCAGGTGAGTAAAGTGGATTGAAGAATGACTGAAAGGGTAGACACAAGTTGTGAGAATAGTAGATTCAATATCCAACAGTATCAAAATAACAAGTGGAGTGCCACTGGGTCCGATATTGGACCAACCCTATTTACCCTGTATAAATCAAACATACATGTTGGAATCAAAAGTAACATCACAAAGTTCACCAATGATACAAAAATGGATGGACCAGCACTAACTGATTCATCATTGAAGATCTAGACAAAATACAAAACTAGGCAGAGACATGGGGTGTGAATTTCAATAAGGATACCTGGTGCATTATGCATTGTAGAAAATAAAATCCAAGAAAGCAGTATTATTTGGGCAAAACATTATCCAGTGTAGCACAGGAAATAGATCTGGGGGTTATTATGCAGCCTGACCTGTCTTTCTCCATTAATAATAAGCAAATCAGTAATAAAGCACTTAGAATCTTGGGTAATATCTAAAGACACTTTTGTAGCAGGCATAGGGATATTCTCATGCCATTATATCGATCATTGATAAGGCCCCACCTGGATTACTGCTCTCAGTTTTGGTCACCCGTAAGTAAGGGGCAAATTGAAACATTAGAAAAAGTGCAATGGTGACTAACCAAATGTATATATGGTTGGGAAGGACAGGATGTAGCTGGCTAGTCATTGAATTTGAACACTCTCTTCCCTATCCCTACCTGTCGCATTTTGGTGAGTGAGCCACCCTGGTGTCTTGTTGACAATCTTTACACCCCCCCTTGCCAATCCTACTTGTTTGAATTGTTTCATTTTCAGCATAAAAATAAACTGCTTGATGGATAAAAAGTGGCTCACTTGCACCAAGGAAATTAATATGCACATTCCTGGGAGGAGAAAGATGAGTTGGAAACGTACACCCCCCCCCCCAAAAAAAAAACATGCTGTAATCCCATGGCTGAATCAGGAGCCATGGGCAGAGAGATCCCGAGATGGAAACTTACACCCACAGTGACCAAAGCAGTAAAGTCAAGCTCAGTAAAGCTATAGCTATAGGTAAGCAATAAGACATGACAGGGTGTGCATGGAATAGATTTTACCACAAGGCCAGGGGTGTAATAAGTCATAAGGCCTTGGCTGAGTGCCTTTAGCCCCTGGCGTGTGGTAAAATTTGTTCCACGCACACACCTGGAGTGTCTTATTGCAGTTATAAAATGGGCTTCTTTCTTTTTAAAATTTTCAGTTAGAAAAAAAAAATTTTATATTGAAAAAAAGATTTGCTGGTGTGCGTTTATGATAAAAAAGTTCTTCCGCCTATCACAGTATGATGTCATTGCTTATGTGCTGGAGAAATTTTGTTTATTGTACACATCAATAGTACTACCCGTCACCCTCATGTACTGTTAAGTATGGATTTTTTTGTATTTTAGCATTTCGATTGTGGGACGGTAGAGAGAGAAAGAATATAATGGAATCAGGCATGCTGTCAGAGCGCACTTACTGCGGGACTTGCCGGCTTCGGCTCGGGACTCAGAGAAGCAGTAGCGATGTGAGAGAAGCAGTTTTAGCTAATTATTTTCTTACTGGCTTTTTCTCAGCATTGGGGATGGAGGAAGGACACATGTTTCCAGAGCAGTAGCGTGATCGGTTGTTTAAAATACTTAGACTGCCGGGTTCATATGCTTTTAGTGCACGAGAGACTGGTTTTAGCAAGGAAACAACAATGGTTGCATTTTTAAATGCCAACGTTCTAAGGCTTAGTGATTTAGCCTTTTTGCTGCCGTTCTTGCTTTTTACCATGCATGGAATATATTTCATGCATGGTGAGCCTGCTCTCTGATTGGCTGGTTTAGCCTACTCATTTTATAACTAAAGCTAAAGCTGTAGCACACAAGATCAAATACATGCCAAAATGTACTATTTCAACTGAGTGAGACAGTGAATTGAAAGAAGGGAGAAAGGCCTGCTTGCTTCTTGAGAATGAATGCTCAGAACCGTGGACAGGGGAGGATCGAGTTGGAAACTTTTCCAAAATTCAGCCTTCTTAAGGCTTCTTTGCATGTTGTACTAAGGATATTTGTTAGTGCCTCTCTGGAATTCCATAGTTTTATAACAATGGATAAAAGCATAGAAGTGTGCTGGTCTTACCCCCCCCCTCCACAATCGTACCTGTTTACTTTTGCAGTTGGCATCTCTGACTTCGTGGAGGAGGGGGTTGAAGTGCTGTACTCTCTGCTAATCTTGTGCTAATCAGGTGCTAATCTGGTTCTCTTTGTGCTTTCTCTCTCACTCTCTCTCTGTATCACCTGACAAAACAAAAGTGGAGAGTGAAAAAAGTGCATACTTACAGAGATGCAAAAACAAAATTGGACCATTCTGGTGCACTAACAGAAATTTTGGATCCAGGGTGTATTTTTGAAAAAAAAAAACCACTGTAATTTCAGTGACTACCTGAGTTCACAGATCAGAGTGATATTCATCACCTTCAGTAACGATATCATAAGTTATGGTGCACCATGAGGCAATATTGTTCCCATTATCAAAAAGAACTAGAGAGGAGCACTCACCCCTTGAAAGAGCAGGCAGAATGCAATTTCTTCAACTAAGTTGTTTTATTACATAAGTTCCTTCATTCTTAAACACCATGCTGAATAAACAGAATGTGGTGGTGTCCCCCACATTCTGTTTATTTGCCAGGACATGCACTTGACCTGGGGTTCTCCCTGGGGTTCAAGAGTGATAGTCTCAAGACTGATCTGGATGTCTGGTTGGATCATTGTACCATCAGGTTCACCTTCAGAGCCCTCCTCCCTTATGTTCCTACCCCTGAGGAAATGGTACAGTTCTACCCTTTAAAGGGGTTACGATCAGAAGGACTGTTGGCAGAGCTGGACATTTCATCTGTGTGGGAGGCATGCATGGAGGGACCAGGGGAAGCCATGGCAGCCTTTAATAGGGCTGTCATGGCTGCACTGGACCTTCTGGCACTGGTCCATGTATGCCCACCAGTGTCACGTCTTGGCTCACCTTCGTTTAATGGTGAGCTGAGAGAGTTGAAGACCAGGGGGCAGAGGCTGGAGTGGCACTGGAAAAATACTAGGACCCAAGAGTACAAGCTGGTTTCGATGGTTCATTGCAATGAGTATCAGAATGCAGTCAAGTGTAAAAAGGCAGCTTTTGTGTCTAGGTCAGTTGTAGCTGGGAGGAACCGACCAGCTTAACTCTTCTGTGTTGAGGACAGGCTTTTACATTAGTCCTGTCTGGAACCCATTAGAGCATTTTCATAGCAGAAGTGTGAAGAGTTCACTCAGTTCTTCTCAGACAGGGGTCCTCCATGAGGGTGGGGATTTCTCCAGGTCAAACATTACAATCTGACAGGGCTGGGCCTTGTGGTGGCATCTGTGGTCAGCCTTCCTGGGGAGAGTTCCAGCCTTTGATGACAGAGGAGATCTGTGGGGCAATCTCAGGCTTGAGACCAACATGCTGCAGCCTGGACCCAGGTCCAACATGATTACTTGTTGATTGCGTTGGAGCTCTAGGCCATTTTTTTTCTGATATTGTTAGGTGTTTCTTAGCAACTGGGGGGGGTTACAGAGTCTCTTAAAACAGCAACAGCTCTGTTGAGGCCCCTGTTGAAAAAACATCTTTGGATCCAGACATCCTGACAAAGTCCAGACCTGCTTTGAATCATCCCATTTTGGGGAAGATTATTGAGAAGGTGGTTGTGGAACAGCTTGAGACACAGCTTACAGAGTTTCAGATTTACAAACCTTGCCAATCCGGATTTAAGGCTATGCACAGCACAGAGACTGCACTAATATGGGTGACATATGATCTGCTCAGGGCGCGGGATAGGGGAGAATGATCTAGTCTTGTCCTTCTTAACCTCTCATCAGCATTTGACACTGTGGATCATGGGTTGTTGTTGAACAGACTGAGGGAGTATGTTGGACTCTCCAGCAAGGTCATTGACTGGTTTTTAGTCCTTCCTCCAGGGCAGAAACCAGAGGGTGATATTGGGGAATTATTCCTCAGACCCAGTGACCCTGTCCTGTGGAGTACCCCAAGTTTCTGTCCTCTCTCCCATGTCATTCACAGTGTATATGCTGCCCCTGGGTGAGATCATCAAGGGGTATGAGCTTGGGTTTCATTGCTATGCTAATTACAAGCAGCTCTACTTGTCTTTTGCACTGGGAAGAACAGATGCGGCTGATGTGCTGAACAAGTGCTTGGCTGAGATCCAGTCTTGGATGTCATTAAACTAACTGGGACTCAATCTGGGAAAGACTGAAGTGTTGGTTGTGTAGCCAGGTCCGAGGGGGGCAGTGGAGGCCTCTGGGGAGGATTTGGGATTGTATATCGGGTTGTTCAAACTGCAGGCCTCCACCAAGGTGAAAAATCTAGGCATCATTCAGGACAAAGAGCTAAAACTGGATGTCCAGGTGTTGGCAGTTGTCCAGAATGGATTTGACATCTCAAGAATGTTGTGTGGACAAAATCTCTTGTCCCTCCTGAAGACCTGGCCACACCGATACACGCATTTGTCACCTCAAGCCTCGACTACTGTAAAGCACTCCATCTCAGGGTCAAGTGGGCTGTGCTGCAGTGCCTGCAGCTGCTGAAAAATGTGGCAGCTTGCTGGCTCGCTGGCACAGTGGTTGTATTTTCACTTGAGGGCCGGCGACCCGGGTTCGTGAACAGACTCGGGTCACTGGAGGGCCAGCTGGGGGAGAAGGATGAAGCATCCCAGGCACTGCTCTCCTTCTCCAGGGGGAGTGTGGGGACACCATCTGGTGCTTGATGGACCCCTGGCGGAGGCAGCATTTCAGAGGTGGGGTGGACACAGGTCATCATTGCACATCCCCGCCTCCCGCTGCACAAAACAGGGGGGAGAAAAACTACTCCTGCACCCGCTGGCACAATGAAGCCCGCTCCGGCTGCACTAGTCACTCAGGCCGACTCCCACCTCTCCCAAGATCATGGCACCCTTGGTCAAGGTGCGGTGAACCCGCTCTGGGGGGAAGCCAGGGGGTTCAAGGGAGGATGGCTAGAATGTGAGCAGCCACAGCCGGAGTCCGTGACCGGGCTGATGGTCTCAGCATGGGAATGCAGGGGGTTAAAAGTGGAGGTTTAATCAGTTTAAAAATCTCAGACCTTCATCCACAGAAACAGGAGTGACTACAGTACTTTTACATGTGTTTTTTGACTCCTATGAAGCTATTTTGGGATCTAAAACCAATATTCAGCAGTCTTTGTCAGCAGCTTATCAGATTTATGTAATTATGCAGTCAGTTGTACTTTTGATAAATTATAAAGTCCACTCCCATGTCCACGTGACACAAATGGAATAAGGGGAGTAATACACAGGCAGTAAAGAGTGGTGGACTTTATGGGTGCAAAGAGGTTCCTCATTCTGCCACTCCTAATAAACTGCTGTACACAATAATGTGACTTAACCAACAGGGGATGCCTCTCCTATGATGACTATGTCACAGTGCAAAATGATGGTAATTAGATGTGTGTGGTCATACTGTAAATGGGAATTTCAACTGCAAACATTTATACTAAAACAACCACAGATGTCTGTGCATAGAATTGCCCCAGTCGCATTAAGTGATGCCATGGCCAGTCGATTTTGAACGAAATGCTACTGCCTCAGTCTTCCCTATCTCCCTATCCCCATACCTTATGGCTTACTTGTGGGCCCTGTTGCTTTTAAATTATGGTATCCCATGACTTTTATTCTTCCTGTCTGCTCCTTCTTTAGAATTATGAAATGGGTAGAAAAAATGTAGAACCCTCATTGGCTGAGAACCTCAGAATTCCATTCCCTTATCCCAGTACAATGGTAGGAGCAAAGATACATGACCTGTTTACCCTCCTACTCACCCACTGAATCACAACACTCTTATGCTGGCAATAAATGCCCATATCGAGCATAGTTGCCCTGGCAGCATATCAGTTACTGTACTGGCTAAATTTAAAAAGCACTTCTCCCATGCAATCTCCCATGTTTGCCTGTCATCAGCTCAGGTAAAAAGAAAAATACCATACAGGTTACAGGCATACCTACATATAAATATAGATGTTTCATGCTCCTGGCTGCCAGCTATAAGCAACCATGCTCTCAATCTTGGCCGGTAACAGAACAAATTTTCACTTTTTAATTCAGTTCCTATGGGGCTCATTAACTATTTTTTTAAAGTTTTTTTATACTTCTTCTTCCTTCCTCCTGGCTGAACCTCCTTCCCATGGATCCTCCCAGTCCCGTCACCCAGCTTCTCCCTAGACTTACCTCTCCTGGATCTCCCATGGCTTGCTCTCCATGGCACAGTGGTGAGGAGTCATTCAGTCTTCCAAGCAATGGATCTAGATTTCTGGAAGTTGCCTAGGTCAGCAGTGTGGGTTTGTGGAGGATCAATCACCCTGCCAGGTAGGGTGCTTTCTGCCTTTCTTCCCCCTCTCTTGTTGCTGCGTATCCCTCCCTCTAGAGATGTTGGTGTTAGGGACTTTGTACCCCATGTCAGTGTGCATCGGCATGCTGATGTGATATGCAGCATGACATGCCCCTCCCTTCCTCCCTCCCTGTGTCCACACCCCTACCATCCACACTTCTGTAGGTGGCAGTGCTACAGTAGGATGTGGCATCCTCACCTGGGATGCTTGATCCTTCTCAACCCTGGCCATCCCACAATGACCCAGGTTCATTCCAGAACCCTGGTCACCAACATTGCAAACAAAAGTGCTACAGCTGTACCCATGGGCTGGTCCCTAAGGTGCTCATTAAGTACCCTAGCAACCATTTTGTATTGGGTTAAGCAGCTTATTACTTCAGTAGCTTCATTTGAAGTCCAAACTAATCCTTTGCTTAACCTGATACAAAATGGCTCCCATGGTACAGTGAGTTAAGTGCTAGTACAGTATGACTGTTTTGTAAAAGAACTTAACCAACTCACAAGATTGGCTCTGACTCCCAAAACAGCCATTACAGATTTGGCTTGGCATCAAATATGACCTGCATCTCCAGCTCTCAATATGAAATCCCCAGACACATTTTAATGTGACTGCCACCATTCGGGCATGTCATGAAACATTGATCAAACTTTTGAATAAATATCTGGCTGCAACTCCCACTGACATGATGTTGAAACATTGACTGCAGCTGCTCAAATATGCCCAAATCAGACTTTTGAATAAATACATGACTGTGCTTCCTGCTGACTCTGGATTGACACAATATTCTCCACTGAAGTTGCCTCAAATCCTCACTGTTGCCCTTAATTGAGATGGGGGGGGATAAAACAACTGTTTGCATATAGCATTGGCACCATCAGCTGGCCAGATGGCAACGCTAAAATGCCAAACTAGGACTATTGTTCCTTATCAACTTTCATTTTACTTTTTTCTCCTTTGCAAATGTATATAATACATTATTTTCTAGAAAAATATATCTTAGTTGCAAATAGGAATGGACCAATTTCATAATTACAATAAGGCAACCCAGGGGGTGCATTGTGCAGGGATAATGGCACTTCTCAGGTGGCAGAAGCCCTCAGCCATTGGCCCTGTGCTTCAGTCCACCTTATGCATACCATTATCCTGGTGTCCAGTAGAACCCCCTGTCATTCCTAGCCCTGTACCCCCATGTGTGGTTTTCTTTCACTTGTTCCTTGCAAATCTCAGTTCCTTACTGAGTATTGTTGGAGCTGCTGCATGGCTGCATTAGTTCTACAGAACTGCTTCTTACAGTTCTACAGGATCTGAGGCACTGTGGCTTATAAGCAGCTGTTTTGGGACAAGGAAGCATTTGTGAATTTCAAGGCATTTCATTAGCCAGGTGGCCCTTACCCCTTCCCTATGCCAATAAAATAACTATTGGGCTTGTGCCTCTATTGTGTATAATATAAATGGGTGTAAGTTAACTCATTGGTGCAAAGGGGTTATTGTGGCCACTTTGAGCTATAAAATTGCAACTGTATATGAGGCCCAGGCTGTTATATAGCTCATATGACTCAGTGCGCTGGCCTGCTATTTTAAATAAATAGATCAATGAATACATGAATAAATAAATGCATAAACACAAAATAAATAAATAAATAAATAAAGTACATCCAGATGAACATGAAGAATACTAGCTGGTTGCCCCTATTTGCCTGGCAACCTAATAAGAATGGAAAATTGCCTGCTTTGTTAACTGAGAAAAGAAAAAATAAAGAGTAAAGTTATCAAACTCTTGTGTTTTTTTCATTTTAGTAATTATATTTGTGTTTTCAATATTTACTTCCAGAAACAAGCACAGTACATCTATGAGAGGACAGTTGAGGATAATATGTGAATTTACTACTTTCACCAACTATAGTAATAGGGAAGGCTTCTGTATGAAACCAGTACTGTTGTGGATAGGATAAACACCACTGAAAAAAAATGGTAATTTACTCACCTGGTAAAGGTGATTGCATGAGCATCACCTTACAGCATCCCCGTCCATTACCATCTGGGGTGACGTCCATCTCATAGGCTAATGATACACATGTGGCCAGATGTTAGAAATCTGATCTGCCTAGGTCCTGCCGTGTCCCCCTGCTCTCCAGTTTGAGTCTTCCAAAGCTGTAAGAAGTCTAGAAAAAGACTTGGAAAAATGGTTAAACATGGCCCATGGGCCGCATTAAAGACCCTGAAATAAGCATTCTCTGAGGCCGGTTGTATTGAGTGTGTTTAATTCCTATTATTTACATGCCAGAATATGCCAGCCCATACGGCATGCTGGGTCAAGAAGCAGAGTTTGCTGCGGTATGACTGACTGTAGCTGTGTGCTGTGTTCATGAACCTATCCGGGGCGCCTTACCAGTTTACCTGGGTTGGGCCGGGGATGCTGTAAGGTGATGCTCATGCAATCACCTTTACCAGGTGAGTAAACTACCATTGTATATTGCATCACCTCACAGCATCCCCAATCCATTACCATCTGGGTGTTAATAAGCAGTGCTAATAAGCAGTGATAGTGAGAAGTGGGTGGGGTAGGTGGCCCGGTTAGGTGCCCAAATGTGCTAACAGTACTTTCCTAGCAAAGTTTGACTTTTTAATCTTCGTTATGTCTAGTCTGTAATGTCAGGTGAATGTGTGAATAGAAGACCATGTTGCAGCTGCACAAATGTCCTGTACCGTGGCTCTGTTTTGCTCCACCCATGAAGATGATATTGCTCAGGTTGAATGGGCGGTAAAGTGTGGGGGCTGTTGTAGCCCTGGGAGCCTGTATGCCTCTGTGATGGTCTGTTTAATCCATTGTGTAAGTGTGGATTGTGCAGCTGCCTGGCCTTTTCTGAGGCCTGAGGTTACCACAAAGAATGTGTGGGTTGATCTGAAGTCCTTTGTTCTGTCCAAGGATATAGAGAGGATTCTCTTCACGTCCCACTTTCGAGTGGGAGTGGTCTGATCATTAGTGTCTTGTCGACTCCAAGCCAGTAGCTCTATTGTTTGTGCCATGTGAAAGGGATTTGCTACCTTTGGTATGAAGGAAGGGGTCAGTCTCAAGGTGACTCCACTGTTGTGAAATAGGAGGAAAGAGGGCTTGCAAGACAGGGCCCTGATTTTGCTTAGCTGTCTTGCCGAGCATACTGCCACCAAGAACGCTATCTTGAGTGACAGCCACTTTAGGTCTGTCGAATCTAGTGGTTCGAATGGTGGCTTTGCTAGTGCATCCAGCACTGTGTTAAGATCCCATGGAACCACCAGTTGCTTAAGTATGGGGCAAATATTGGCAGCGGCCTTGAGGAATCTGAGCACATCTGAGTGTGACCCAGGTGTGAAGTTGTCTATAGGTCCTAGTGCTGCACCGATCGCTGCCACTTGTACCCTCAGTGAGGAATCTGATAGTTCTTTGTCCAGTCCTTGTTGTAGGAATGATAAGATGTGTTGAAAGTGTATCATTTGTTCGTGGTCCCCATCCACCTCTGGAAGATTTCCCATTGGCGGGTGTAGGTGTTGGTTGTTGATATGCGTCTGGACTGAAACATGGTGTTGATCACCTTCACATCGTAGCCTCTACTCAGCAGTCTCTGCCTCTCAGCAGCCAGGCTGTGAGGTACAGGGAGTGCAAGTCCGGGTGCTTTATTGGCCCTTGGGTCAGAAGTTCTGAGTGGATCAGTAGTGTCCAGGTAGAGTCTATTGCCATGGATACCAAGGTTGCGAACCAGCGTCATCAGGGCCAGTATGGTGCTATTAAGACAACTGTGGCTTGGGAGAGATGATCTAGTTCAGGGTCTGTTGGAGGAGTGGGATTGGTGGGAAAATAAAGGTTCTTTCAAAAGACCAGAGCTGTGATAGGGCATCTGTCCCCGAGGCTTGAGGCTCGTTGAACCTTGAGAAGAAGCTTGGGAGGTGGGTGTTTTTCGCTGTTGCCATTAGGTCCATTTGGAATGGACCCCAGCGGTTGTTGAGTTGTTGGAATGTTTTGGGGTGTAAGGCCCATTCCCCTGGGGCTATGTTTTGTCTGCTCAGCCAGTCAACTTGGACATTCAGTTTTCCCACTGAATAGGTTGGTCTGAGCCCAGTTTAGGATGTTCCTTGTTTCTTGCAGAAGTTGAATGCTCCTTGTGCCTCCCTGGTTCTTGATGTATGCCACTGTGGACCTGTTGTCTGATCTTATGAGTATCCTTATGCCTTGAATTTGTTTCTGGAAATGGTGCAGAGCATGGTATACTGCTCTCATTGCCAGGACGTTTATCAATCTCTTTGATTCCAACAGTGACCATTTGCCTTGTGCTGGAATGTGGTTCATGGTGGCTCCCCACCCCATGAAGCTTGCATCCGTATCGATCACTAGGTCTTGGTTGGTGTACAGTGTTTCCCCATTGTTGATGTTGCATTGGTCTGTCCACCATAGTAGGGATTTCTTGGCTGCTGTTGTCAGCGTGACCATTCTGGACAGGACATGGTTGAGCCATTGACCCTCCCAGACTGCTAGGATTTGCAGTGTGCATATGTTCCATAGTGCCCAGGGCACCAGAGCTATGCAGGAGGCCATGGAGCCAAGAGTCTGGAGAAGGGAGGCCAGGGTGGTGGCCTGGTTGAGGGACAAGGCCTGGGCCTGTGAAATTACCTTGTCTCTTTTGTGATGGTTTGGCAATGTTGGTTTCAGAGTCTATAATGGCTCCCAGGTGTTTTATGGTGCGACACGGGGTTAAGGAACTCTTCTCCCAGTTGACCGCCCAACTGTGGTCTTGTAGGTCTGTCAGAACAAGATGTGTGTGTTGATGCACCAGCTGGGGCATTCTGGCCCTGATTAGCCAGTCATCTAGGTAAGGAATTATGTGGATGCCTTTCTGCCTGAGTGAGGCTACCACTGCAATAGAGATCTTGGTGAATACCCTGGGTGCAGATGCAGGGCATAAGAGGAGAGTCTGGTACTGGTAGTGCTGACCCATTACTTTGAATTGTAGGTACCTGAAGTGGGGCGGTGTTATTGTAATGTGTAGAAAGGCATCCCTCATGTCTATTGAGGTCAGGTAGTCTCCCTGTCTTATGGAGTGGAGGGTGGTCTTTAGGGTCTCCATTTTGAATTTCCTGTATCTTATAAATTGATTTAGGAACATCAGGATGAGAATGGGGCACATGTCTCTTGACTTTTTGGGCACCAGAATGAAAATAGAACGTATACCCTGGTCCCATTCTCCTTGGGGTACCGGGGATATTGCTCTGTTTGCTAGGAGGCTCTGGAGAACTGATTTTATGGCTTGCCTCTTTGGTGGTTGCTGCGACACTGGAGAAACTACTGTTCTATTTTGGAATGGCTTCTGCCCGAATTCTATTGTATAGCCTTGCAAGACAGCTTCCATGACCCACCGGTCGGTTGCGATTTTGCTCCAGACGTGTGTGAATAGGAGAAGCCTTGCTCTGATTGGAGGATGGTTGGCGAGGGTTGTCGGGGGGGGGGGGTAGGTGTCTGTCCAAGTCAGTTGGAGAAAGACCTGCCTCAGGAGTTGCCGAAGTTGAATCTTCCCCTTTGGGTCCTTCCTCTCAATCTCCCTCTACTGGAGCTTGTGAAGTAGGATGGCTTGAAGGAATACGATTTGTTTTGGGAGTATTGGTTCATTTGGTGTCTGACTTGTTTTCCCCTGTAGGGGCGAAAGCATCCGCGAAAGGCGGGGAGGTATGTCTGTTTGGAGTTCCTATCCTTGTCCAGCCCCTTACCGTCCTCTTTTTGCTTCACATATTTTTCAAGTCCTTCTCCAAATACTAGACCATCTTTGAACGGTAGCTTATTTAGCATTGCTTTCGATTCTGTGTCCGTGTTCCAGATCTTCAGCCAAATTAGCCTTATGACTTGGTTGGATAGCATGGCCCGTCGAGGGGTCATCTTGAGTTCATCGATTGATGCATCTGTAGTGTATCTGGCTGCTTGTATGGCATAATCGATGATGTCATCCTGTTTGGATTTTGGGTCCAGGGTTGGTGCCAGTTCCTCCAACCATGTCACTAAGGCCTGGGAAGTGTAGGTCGCTGCCATGTTGGCTCGGCTGGTGAGGCACATCATCTTGAAACCCTTCCTCATGTATTCCTTGAGTTTCTTATCTGTAGGGTCCCTTAGGGGTATGTTTGTTTTGGACAGTAGTACCGTTTTCTTACAGAGTCTGGTGACCTGGTGGTCAACTGTGGGTGGAGTACACCACGTTTTGTTAGTGTCCTCCTGTATGGGGTAGAACCTGTCTTTCTCTCCGAAATTCTGGAGGGATCTGGAGACTCCCATTCCTTGGTGATGATCTCTGATAGCGACTCACAGATTGGGAAAAGTTTATCCCATTTTTGCTTGCCTCTAATGAGGGGGTTAATTTTGACTGCTGTTGTGGTTCCTGTAGGTCAATGCCCAGAGTCTCTTTCACTGCCCATAGAAGCTCAGGTAGGGATTCAGTCACTGTGAGCTTCTTGGTGAGGGTGAGCTCCTCCTCCTCCATTGGGACATCCTCTCCATCAGAGTCGGGAGGGTCCGCTTTGTCTGCGGTGGTATCGGGCTGGCTTAGGTTGTCGTCGTCATTGGACAACGAGGTGGACTGTCCTGTTGTGCCCCTGTGTTTCTGCCTTGACTGAATTGTCTCTGCCAGCTTTGAGAGTGCATCTACTCTCTCAAGGATTTTAAGCATGACAGCTTGCTGAGTTTTGAAGAAGTCTTTGGCTATGGAAGGAAGTTCCTCAGGTCCTGGGTCTGCCCTCTCCATGATCTGGTATGCCTCTGTATCCTGCTTGTCTTGAAGCTCAGGAAGCTCCTGTTGGTGGGTGCACGTGGGGCAGCTGGGACCTGGCTGGTTAGGGAGAAGGGTAATTTGACATGACTTACACTTCTTAGTCTTTGCCATGGTGAGATCTGTAATCAGAAGGGAGACAGAAGGGGGCATGAGGGCTCAGCAGGTTGCAGATGAACTGTTCCATATGATATATATATATATATATATATGCCTAAAAATATAAATCATATCTGTAATAACCTACGTATATATGCGGCCTGAATCTGATCAGCTAGGCTGTGGGATCCCATGCCACACCCCCTTGAGGCATAGCCGGCTGTTAGTGGAATGAGGGCAGTTATTGTCTTTGGGTTGTATCTACCCCTCTATATATCACCCAGAGAGCCTTAACATTGTGGCTTACAGGGTAGAGGATAATGGAGCTTTGGTATAAGCCTTTCCCTATGCAGTAATGTATGGCTGCTGGTGCTTTACTGTTTTCCCCCCTTGAAATGGTGTCTCCTTTAATGAGAGGGACCTTTGCCACTTTAAGCCAGCTTGCCCCATAGTAACTCGTCGGGGTGCGATCATGGCGTAACGTTAAGTAGTGACTGTTTTAAAAGGAGAGGGTCCCTTTTAAGAGACTGCAACAGCATTGCCCTTTAAGGCGGCTTGCCCCAATGTAAGATGGCAGGGTGCATGCTACTGCGCATGCGCGCTCGCTCTCCCTAAGATGGTGGCTGGTAAAGAGGACGAGGAGCCCTGGTGAATTTTCCTGTTATGCAGGGCTCTGAAAGAGGGGGTACTGTTCAAGCGTGCACTTCTGAGGAAGCACTTGTGGCATGGAGGTGCTAATGAATAGTGCCCTCAGACTCGGGGAGTGTCCCGGGAACTCCGAGCAGCCATCCGCCGTGATGGACTACATGGGGAGGATGCGGCCTGGTGCTCTGGGCCATTGGAGCCCACGATGTGTCCCATTTAGGTACAGAGTTTTCCCTTTCACCTCCTATTTTGTGTTTCTCTGATGAGCCCAGCGCATTAGCAGGGTCCGCTTGCAAGGGGACCCTACCCGTGTTGGGAAATCATGGGACCGCTTGAAAGGGGTCCCAAGTTCACTTCGGGAGGAAGGGTGGAGTAGTGAGGAGGAGGAGAAGGAAGGTGGGTGGAGGAGGCTATTGGCGTGCAGCGCCATTTTTAAAATACCTGACCGCCCTGCTGCTTACAGGTGCATGGCAGGAATCTACAGAAAATTCACATTTCTCTGTTGTAAGCATAGTGAATGGGGGTGCAGTAAGCTGAACAATAGCCGTGCCAGTATTTAACAGGGGGCAAACTGTCTGGTATGGGAGCAACCTTAACTGATATAGCGGAGCTTGTCTACAGCTATAGGTAAACGTGATGCTGATTAAACCAGGGAATCCTGTACTTAGCTTGTAAGTTATTAAGATAGGGGATCAGCAAGGTTATAATATAAACTTGCAGTTCATTTACCGAATTCATTAGCTGACTGTTGAGTTATTACAATAACTTTAGGCTACCAAAGAGACCAGTTGGCTACTGATTAACTACACTATTTGAGTATTCCTTCTGAGCTAAGAACAGCATTGGAATGTACACCTTTTTTATGTATATAGCTAGATCTCGTTAGGACTGAAATATCTCTTAATCTAGCAGATCCACAAGTACTAGTATGCAGCAGTTAAGTGAGAACAATATATATATACTTTTTCCTTTTTTTTCTTGCATCGCAGAGCAGCTACCCGATTCAGCAACTGTCTGCTTAGTTATTTAGGATTGTCCTATCAGTAAAATTAGCCAAGTTGTCTTACCTCTGTAAGTTGTTGATGAGGAGCTAGGTGAAGTGCTTGTAGCCTCTGCGATGCACATTAAGGAACTGGAGAGCAGGGGTACACAGCAGGACCTAGGCAGATTGCATTTCTAACATCTGGTCACACGTGCCTATGAGATGGATGTCAATCCAGATGGTAATGGATGGGGGATGCTGTAAGGTGATGCAATATGCAAACGCAATTCTTGTTCTTCCATAAGTTTTTTTAGCTCAACACAGCCATGGACAGCATTTTGAGGCAATGTCATCACTTCATCAGACCTTCTGGGCCCAATTCCCAAAGCCATCTGCATGGCGCAAGGTGACTTGTGTCCAACATGATGGACGGAAGTAACACTTTGTGCCAATAGATATGCCCTGTAGGATTCTGAAAGCAGCCTGCGACAACACACAGGCTGCTTGCGGCAAAGTTCACTTGCAACATTGGCGTGCCACAGACCTGGCTGTGACGTGGCACAAGGTGGGTTTACTGCAGCAGCTGTACCCTATTCCTAAAGGGCAGCTGCTGCAACCTCAAAGTGGTACTCCAAAACAACTCCTGGAGGACATCTTGCAAAGTACAGTTACACCAGCTGTGTGCAGGTGTACATGTACTTTGCCACCCACCGGGGGTTGTGCCAATGTGCCACCAGCTGTGCTCCCAGAACATGTAGCCCCCCTCCCAGTCCGATCCCTGGACATATGACATAATAGCCCCAGCCCCGATCCCCACAATGTACAGAAATATCCCCCAGCCCATTCCCCCACAATGTACAGAAAATACCCTACCCCAATCCTCCACAATGTACAGAAATATTCCCCAGCCCTTGATCCCCACAAATGACACATAGTGCTCCCTAAAAACCCTGATCCCCAGAATTATGAATGAGTACCCCCAACCCTCACTCTGACCCCAATTTCAAAGTATGCATTCCTTTGAATTATGCCAGAATGTCAACTTACTGTACATTTGGTAGTTACAGTAGCCTTGGTGATCTAGTGGCCCCCAACCCCCACCTGACAGTTCCAGACCACCCAGCTCCCCCCAACCTGTACCTAGCTGGCGACTGGCACAGACCACCTCTCACCACTGCAGCCAGCCACCGACTGAGTCCTGCATGGGCATTTACAGTAAATAGTATGCTCTCAGTGAATGACAGCAGCTGTCATTCATTGAGTGCATACTATTCACAGTACACTGCTCATACAGAGCTCAGTCAGCAGCTGGCCATGATGATGAGAGATTGGCTGTGCCAGTCACCAACTGGTGTGGGTCGGGGGTGGTCTGGCACTGCTGGTGGGAGCACAAGGCCATCAGAATTCATGAAACATATGGTACATGTCATTCTGGCATAACTTAAAGGAATACATACTTTGTGGATCAGGGACCAGGGCACTGGGGGGTGACAGCCCAGAGGCGCTTATGTCTTACAGTTGGGGATCAGAGCTGGAGGGGTCTGCACAACCCACAAGGGCCACAACTGTGGCAATATCGGGGCAGGGGCTTGATCAGTGGCTAGCAGCACCCTTTTCAGGTACAGCCTCCCTTAGGTGCACCACTTGGGTTGCTGCAAGTCACAGGATGTAGTCATGGGGACCCTGCCCAATAAAGAATCAGGCACATGATCCCTGGTGCACTGGCATTTGATGCAAACTGCCTATGGCATGACTTGCACCATGCCTTTGAGAATTGGGCCCACTGTGTTTGATTTCTGTAAAATATCAAGCAAATTTGTAAAAACAATTATCCAGCCACTGGGTTTATATAAGGTGCCATCATGCTCCCCTTCATCAAACCCATGCTGAATGCATCTGTGTAAGTTCCTTTTTATGTTTTGTACACTCATATTTTTCACCATGCCATATTTTGATTTTCATTTTTGCTATAACGAATTGTCATATGTGACTCTCTGACACAGCACTGAGCATCACTTATATGACTTAACTATATATAAAGTTCATGTTACATCCGTTATAATAAGAACCTGACAAAATGCTTAATCAAAGCAAATGTTGTAAATATCTCCAATAAATGATCAGTTTGTATCACAAAATTCATTCTATGTGCCATAGACTATCATTAGCTTTTTTCTTTTAAAAATTCAACAGATTGTTACCTCTATATGTTGCAGCACCCTACTATAGTTTTCCAGCTCACACCAAGTTTAGTGCACGCTACCCTTGTGAACTCAGCTACAGGAGTCCATGGCAGAAATACAATCTGTGTCCCTATAGCAGCCTGGATAGTTGAGACCTAGTGATGCCAGCAATGAGGCACTGTCCCCTCTCCTAAACTGCGGTATTAAAACTGAATGTCGGTGGTCCAGCTCCTCCTATTAGTTATGGGAGATGCTGAGCTGCAATGTAACTCTTCCCCGCAGACTGAATAAGTCTTTAAAATATAGAAACATAGAAATTGTTGGCAGATAAGGACTTCTAGGCCCATCCAGTCTGCCCATAAGCCCTGTACTTGGTTACGGCTTCTAATCCTCCCTTTGCTTTACTGCTATGGTTCCCCATGCCTGTCCCATGCATGTTTAAATCCAGCCACAGTGCTTGTTTCACATGCAGATTCCTTTTGAATTAACCTGCAGAAGATACAAGAAAGGTGCACACTCATTTCTTTCACAGAGAATATAAAGGACAGGACTGACCGAAAGAAAAATCAGCAAATAAGAGGGAAGTGGCAGCCTAGTTTAGCAAAGTGCTGCAACATATAGAAGTAAAGATCTGTTGATTTTTTTAAAAGAAAAGGCAGATTACAATTTATGACACTTAGAATATTGTTTATGATGCAAAAAAATATCCATCATGTATCCATGTGCCATTATCACAAGCAGTAAAGACAAGCAGGAAGAGAAATGTATATAGAAAGGAACACAGAAACAGGCAATAGATGTGCATTTTATTTCCCTTTTTTTTCATTATGTTTAATGAAATGCAATAGTATAATTTGTTGGAAAGATATATATTATAACATTTGCTTTGATGAGAAATTTTATCAGGTTCTTATTATAATGGATGTAACATGAACTTTATATAGAGTTAAGTCACAAAAGTGTTGCTCAGTGCTGTCACTGTCTCACTGAGTCACATATGATAGTTCATTACATAAAAAGTGAAAATCAAAATATGGAGTAGTAAAAAATATAAGCGTATACATTATAAAAATGCACTTATAGAGGTGACAGTGTGTTAAGCATGGTTGGTGAAGCGGAGCAATGTGGCATCTTGTATAAACCCAATGGTTGGATAATCGACTTTACAAAAAGTTTTGTCTTTATATTTTGACAGAATTCAAATACAGAGGGCCTAAGGAAGTGGTGACATTGCCATGCAATGTTGTCATTGCTGCACCAAGCTAAAATAAACTTATAGAAGGAACAAGAATTGTTTTTTTGAATGGTATTCATTCTATCCACAATAGTACTGGTTTGAAGTAGTCTCATTTTTGGATGACCCAAGATACAAAGCAGATTTCCAATAAAGCAAAAGGGCAGCCTGGATCCCCTGGATTTAAAGGATTGTAATGCTTCTGCATAATACTTTGTACTAGAATTCAATTCTTACAGATACTAGCATTTAAAAACACTTATGGTTGATAGAGTTTGGTCAGCTTCTATTTAGTCTGACAAGTCACTCTTCTGATTAATGAAAGGGATTACTAGTAATTATTTTCTTACTGTCACCAACTGTGAATTTAAATTATCTCTTTACTTTTATTAGTTTGGTTTATGAAGAATATACAGTCATGCAATGTATTATTTGGTTTTGACTCTATGATAATATTCCAGCTACACTTGTTGATTTATTTATTGTTTTTAAGTATTGTAAACCCCACCTTTATGAAGTGGGTTTGAAAATATCTTAAAAAGTTCAAGAATAAATTAATGAGGTCATTGCATACCTAGTTCTGGTGAGGTGTGTGGTTGTAAGAAAATACTCAACAGCATTTTTTTTTGACCAAACAGATTATGAGACTTTTTATATAGAGTAGGTACATTGACATAGATATGTAGACATTGGCAGTAGAAAAAGGTCAACTGGCCTATTCAGTTTGCCCATCTTACATAACTACTCTACTGTTTTTCTTTATAAACCAATGTCGGTATGTGTTATACTCTTTTCAGTCTGTGTTATAACCATTTAAGTAATGTTTATATTCAATTACTGTGTGTGTTTATTCATTTCCTTTAGTGTTATACTCATTCTGATATTCATGTTACCCATATCAGCATGTCATTTTATTTGAAGGTATCATATTTGGAAATCTGTATTTTTATCCTGTAACCCGGTTGTCCTCCTACCGCTGCCATCTTGATCAGCTTCCCCTACCGCATGGTCTCACATCTCCTCTCCTCTGCTCTATCCATCCTGTCTACCCCAATCCATTTTGCCATATACAGAAAGCTACCTTCTCGATGGGCCCTGAAGGAGGATTCTGACATTTCCTTCCCTAAAGAAGGATTAGGACATTTTCTGACCCAAGCTTAGCTCATGTTTGACATAAGTGGATGAGTAGTCAGCAGATAATGTTGGGGCAAATGATGTAGTGGTCAATAGTGGTATCATCTGCCAACCAGGCACTTTTACTTGTTATTCACTCTCATTTATTTATTTTTATTTATTTAGTGATTCAGAAAAGACCTTTGAGCGCAAGCTCTTTTATAAAGGTTCCATATTCATAGATTGCAAAACAAAGTACAATCGGAGAAAGCAAAGGTACATCACAATGAATGGTACAGCTTCGGATCAGAACTTACAGAATAACTTAAAACATAGGTAAACGTTAAAATAACAAGGAAAACACTTTATGGGGGTGTAGGGAGAATAAGCAGCCACAAAATACCTTGTCAGTAATTCAGTGGGACAGGGATAGCTGGCAATGGGGTGAAAAAAGGAGGTACAAGAGAGAGGTATGTACTGTGGTGGAGGTGAAGGGTGGAGGAAGAAGGGCAATAAGGTATAGGGAGAAATGAGGGGATGAGGGGAGGCTGAGCAGAGAATACATGCTAGAGTAAATGGTGGGGTGTGGGGGGCATGGTCAGGCAGCCTGCATTAGTAGTGACTGTTAGGGAAACTCATGGGACTGGGAGTTGGGGGATGGAAGGAAGGTGGGGTGGCAGGTGTTGAAGGAGCATGATGCAAACTGATTGCTGAGGCAAGTCATGAGAAGGAACAAATGGAGGGGGTACCTGAGGCCTGCCTAGTGCTTGCTGGAGGGCAGAGAGAGCTGGTGTGGCTGGACTTAGGGGGAGGTGCACTTAGAGAGTGTTATTAGGTGCTGTTTGAGGTCAGTTTTGAACTGGGCCAGACAATAGGTGGCCAAGAGTGCTCGGGGAGTTCATTCATCCACAGGAAGGCTTGGTAGGCAAATGCACATTGCCCAAGTGAGGTGCGATGGAAGGGGATAGCCAAGGCCCCTCTAGTCCTCCCTCTGGGGACCTGTAACAAGTTGGCCACCTTGATCAAATTGCCTACACAAGGTAGTGTTTTACCCAATACAGCCTTCTTCCCTAAGATGCAAGTCTGGAATTTGACCCTGTTTCTTAATGACAGCCAATTTGCATGCTCGTACAGGGTACATTTGTGAGTGCCATGCTCAGCATCCAGCTTGAGTCTGCAGGCTTTGTTGAGCACAGTCTGAACCCTCTTGAACACTGTATCCATTGCTGCACTGTAGACCACTAGCCCATAGTCAATAGTAGATATAATGGAACTGTGGACTGAGAGGTGGAGGGCTCCCAGAGAGAGGTATTGCCTGTGCCTGTACAGGACACCAATCTTGGTATTGACTGTCTTGACCAGAGAGTCAATATGGTGCACATACATGACAGTATCATCAATTATGACCCCCAGATACTTGAACAAGTGGACTTGTTCCAGTGACTCACTGCATGAATTGGAGATGATGAGGGGGTGGTGCTTATTTTTGTTGTGGGAGCTGGACATAAGCATGGCCTTGGTCTTCTTGTAGTTTAGTAGCAACTTATGAAAACAGAACCAGTCCTCGAGTTTGGAGAAAGAGTTCTGCAGCTCAGATTGTAGGGCAGCCTGAGATGTGCTGCTGCTCAGGAGCACAGCATTGTCTGCATATAGTATAAGTTTGGTGTCGCAGGCTGTGGGAAGGTCATTTAAGAAGAGACTGAAGTGTAGGGGCCCCACTATTGATCCCTGAAGTACCCCTAATGATACCTCTCTTGCGCTGGATACGGTTTGCCCAATTTTGACACATTGATTTCTCTGTGTCAGGTAGTCTTGGAACCAGCAAAGGGCATTGGGTGCCACACCCATGTTTTTCAGTTGGGTCAGTAACAGGGGGTGGTTGACTGTATCGAAGGCTTTGGTGAGGTCAATAAAGACATTCCCCACCAGTTTGCCTTCATCCAGGGCCTTATGTACATAGTTCATGTAGTCCAGCAGGGCAGTGGTGGTACTGTAATTTTTGTCTGACTCCATGCTGGTTGGGGCATAGTAGATTATACTTATTGAGGTAGTCAATGGGTTGACCCGCCACAATCTTTTCCAATGCCTTGGACAGGGGGGAGAGGATAGAAGTTTCATGTCTATCCCCTCACTGCCCTAGTACTACCTAGTACTTCTTGACCATAGTTAGGGGCCTCATTCACCATCACCCTTTTAAAGTAGAAAGTCGGGTGAGAACACTCAGTAGATACATTGTTGGAATGGTTCAAACCAGGTTGAAAATAGGCAGGTGGTAGCACTGGGGTAAGATCAGTGAAGGCCTTATTGAAGGCTTCTGCAATAGCTAGAAGGTCTGTAGTGAGGGTGTTACTGATACTGAGCAGCTGAGGTGCTTCTTGTCCTCCTTTTCAAGGGTGCTTTTGATGTTATCCCAGAATCTTTTCCCATCACCCCAAGAATTGCAAAACTGGGCCTTATGATAGTTGGCTTTAGCAAGCTAGATTAGCTTGGTGCAGTGGTTCCTGGCTGTTCTGTAAAACTGGTAATCATGCTTTCTGCCTGTGTTTCTGGCCTTCTCCCGGAGTATGTCCCTTTCTTTCAAGTGGGAGAGGAGCTCCCATCAAGCCAGCCATTTTTCTGCCCCAAAATTTTTATTTTCATGAGCGGGACATAGATGTCACAGATGGAGCTAAAGCCCTTAATGAAGTTACTGTGGGCCTGATCAAGGGTTGATGCCAGGTCACTAGGAGTCCAGTCATGCAGGGCAAGGGCTGATTTGAAGGCTCCAAATTTACCCTTCCTCAAGACCCTGCTTTCAATGAGGATGGGTGGGCATTTGGTAAATTTATTATACTCGGTATTCATACTGGGTATTTAGACAGAAGAAGGCTACTGCCCATTGAGTATGTCCATCCATTTAGCAGATCCAATTTTGCCCACCCTCACCTATATAAATGTCTAGCTTCTCCATAAATCTAGTTAAGTCTTTACATATAACAACTTGATTTGGTAAACAGCTCCATATTCTACCTGTTCTTTGTATGAAACTATTAAAATCCAGATATGTTTGTGTATTGTTCCAGTTTTACCTGACTGTTACGTGTTCTTAGTCCCTGTGGCTTATTTTGGATCTCTATAAACATTTCATTCATTACTTCACTGTTGTTTATTATTCTGAAAAAAACATTAGTAAGTCGCCTCTTGTTCTTCTTGTTTCTAACCTGTACAATTCTATCTTTATTAATCTTTCCTCGTATGTCATGTGGTTCTATCCCCTTATCATTTTTGTCATTTGATGCTGCACACATTCCAACATATCTATATCCCTCTATAACCGTGGATTCTACAGTGGTGAGTTATAATCCATGTTGGGGTGAACATATTGATTGCAGGGAGGTAGTAAATAATCTGTGTCTCTTCTTAGAAATATTCTTTTGACCCCATTTATTACATAATTTGAATTTTGTTTATGGATTCACTGATGTGAGGACTGAAGTATAGTTCTTGATCAATTTGTACTCCTAAATCTTTCTCAACTGTACATTTTTTAATCATTTGATTAGCTAAGCAGTAATGCCTTGTATTATTGTTTCCCAAATGTAGAGTGGAACATTTCTCCACATTAAATAGCATTTCATTGTTGCATTGTTGCATGCGTTGTCACATGCCCAACTATATATGGTCCCTAGGTCTCTTTCTAGAGTCACCCTAACTGCCTCTGTGTCCACCGGACCTCCTAATTTGACATCATCAGCTAACTTCATAATGTGACTATAGATGTTATTTTGTAAGTCTCCAATACACAGGAAAAAGAGCACTGGGCCCAACACAGAGCCCTGTGGTACCCCACTAGTAACTCCTAGTATGCCTGATTTGAACCCCCTAATGCATACAGATTGTTCCCTATCACTCAGTAAATTCTGTCTCCATGTGGCAATTCTTGTATCTACCTGAAGTGTACTAATCTGTTTGATTAATACCACATGCAACACCTTATCAAATGCATTTTGGAAGTCTAGAAATATATCATATGGTGTACCCTTTGTTAATATTTTTGTTTACTTCTTCAAAAAACACAATTGGTTGGTTATGCAAGCTCTGTTTTTTTAAACCTGTGCTGTGTCTTGTCCTGATATCCAACTCTATTTAACTCTTCCTCTAGCTTATGTTTAAATAAACATTCTGCTACTTTATACAGTATACCAGTCAGACTGATAGGGTGATAGTTGCTTAATTTAGTTATTTAGATGGTTATTAATCCCTCCCTAATCGCCATCCCTGTCAATCTCTCACAATGCCAAACAGAAAGAGGGGAGACATTGCTTGGTCACCTGTAGTATTCAGTGCCACTCTATATCCTCCACAGCAGGCATTACAGCATTGAGAATGCTATATCCCTCCTTTTAGAAACTAAATAGGATTATCTCCTTAGGATTCTCCAGCCTTCACTGGTGCAGGGCAGGTGAGTCAGGTTCACAACATGAACCTGGGTCTCTCACATAGACACTCATCAAGCAACATCAGTGCCATTGGGATGTGCTCTGTCTTACTCATTATCTGTTGGAAATGGTGGGGAAACATTAGGATCTCAGTTCAAGTAATGAAATCAAATGTATGATGGAGTTTTGGAAATAGAGTGGTAAAAGATTTCTGCTGCATAACAATGTATCCTCCTCAAAAATGTACACCACATAAAGTGTAACATTGTAACTTTTTTTGACTTAACATTCCCCCAGACTCCACATCCTAGACATAGTACATCCTACATCAATGATGATTGCCCCCAGTGAATTACTTCCTTTTCCACCTCTGTCATTAATAATGGTAAAACACTGTTTAACTGTTGACCTCTGCTAAGAATGCCATTTTGTTGCATTTGATTCCATAGCTCATTAATTATGAACTCCTTTACACTATCTTTAACCATGTTGATTCTAAAGCTAAAAAGCTATGCCAAAACCAGTTTAGGACTAATTTATTGATGTTTAATATAATCAAAAAGTTGTATTTATTTTGGAAATATCAGAGTGGATAATGACCAAAAAAGTAATTGAGTTCATGTAAACTGGATGGCCCATCCCATATTCTGTGTAAGTGATGCATTCAGGCTGGATTTAGAGCATTCTTCCATATGACAATTGAAGTGTACATGCTATAAACATCCCCTCTTCCTGTGCCTGGAGATTATGCAGCTGCATACAAGCACCAGAACGTACTGTACCTTCTAACTATACCTGATTTTGTCTCAAAATTTTCCTCTGTTCCTCCTATTAACTGATGTTTTTATAACTAAATGGTGAGGATTGTTAGCACAAAATGGTGTCAGACATTTGCATTGCAGACTTCTGCAGAAAATGTTTATTATATTAAGCCCCTTATTTTAACAGCTTACTGAGTGAATATAATCACTTTCAATGGTGTGTCCCTGATTTTGTCCCTTTGTCTCTGAGTTTTGTAGGTCTTGTTCCTAATTTGTGAGGCTGGGGGATGAGAGATATGTATCAGAATAATTTCTGAACATGAAACAAGCCAGTAATGTAGACTAGAAGGTGAAAAACAGGAAAAAGGTACTGTAGAGTCCTTCCTCATCATGTTCTGGTATCCTGATTTATTTTGTTGAATACTTATGTACTTTTTTGGTTTTGTTCACCAAGTAAGTACACTAAGCATAACAATGCCTATTTTATGGCGTGGCCTGGAATAGAACCCTTAATGTTTTCAGACCATTTGCATGTATGCACATATGCTTTCTAAAGCAATTATATAAACAGCCAGACATATTGCATTGCAATTCAATTTAGATTAATCTTTTTACACCAGTTAGAAACAGCTGGACCACATTTATGGATTTCTTCAATGACCCTGGAGTAAACCAAACTAGTTATTTAAATGATGCATCTAAAATGTTGCTGCAGGCTGCTATAAGCATGCTGTCTGTGAGTCTAAGACCTGAGATAAAGCCATATGCCCAACTGATTATTCATTGTTCACATGGAGACACTACATACTGGTAGTTCATCCTTTATAACAACAACACATAAAACAAAGTGTACAAAGAAAAATTAAATAATGGTGATTAAGTCCCAGAATAGATTTTCGTTCAATGAATGGATGCTACACAGTGAAAAGAAGAGCTTTATAAATATCACAGTGGCAGTGTGGCTTGGCAGTAACACGTTCGCCTGTGGTTTAGAATAGTATGAGTTCAAATCCCACAGAAGCCCATATACCCTTACAGATAATGCAGTGCAGTAATAAGAGGATTCTATTCTGTTAGAGGTTCTTCCTTTTATATGAGACATTACTGTGAGTATACTGTAGGTGCTCAGATAGTGTGCTTTCTGATAATTTTCAAGTAGTTTCTCATTATAGTGCAGGTTTCTAAGTTTTTCACTGCCAGATTCATTCTGTCTCTATTTATATTGATTCTGAATGAATGGTGACTCTTCAGGTTCAACCCATGAAATAGAAGACAGTTTCCATAAAACAGTTATGATACTGCACTTCTGGCATTGTGAACAATAACTAAAGAAAATGTTGGAGCTTCCTTTATTGAATACTTCTAATATCTTCTGATGCATTGAGAAACATTGTATTATGGCAACTGGTGTCTAAGTCCGTGAAGAAATTTAGAAATGTACAAACCCCTTGAAAACTATTCTGGTGACTATAAATCTTTCAACTGAATATATATACAGTAATATAGATTACAAATATGAACCATAACTTTTTTAATTGTAAATATATCAGTGCATTTCAATATTTATTAACACACCAGCTGTGTAATGTCATGTCTCTTTTATGTTGTCCTGATCATAAGTTTTCATTTAAAAAAATAAAGTTCCTAACCATAACGTTACCAAAGTTAACCCTTTCTAAATAAAAGATATACAATGAAGAGCTGTCAGATAAATGATTTATCTACGCAAGTGCTGTTTGACTTCGGGTAACCTCAGGAGTGGCATATGCCACAAGTGAGGTGTCTGAGGCCAAATAGCACAAATGTAGATAAATAATTTCTCTGACAGCTCACCATTGTATATTTCATTTATGCAATAGGGATGCTTTCTGTCAGTTCAGGGACATTTGCTTTCGATTGCTTATCTTTTTTGCAAGTTTGTTAAAAAAGTGAACAAAAAAATTGCATGTACTGAGCTTTTTTGCTAATTATAAAAAAAATGTATAAGGTATCTATAAATGAAACTCCACTCATGTTGTAGATAATTTTGTGCTAAACAACTTTCATGTTCACAGTACCATGCTGTATTTTTTCATTTTAAAGTTATTCGCATTTGAATATGGGTAGTACTGCTACTGAGGCCAAACATTCTAAATAAGTTACGGGGTGATTGTGACATAGCTACTATATGGATCCATTTTATTTATTCAATGGCTGTGAAGATAAATGGATTTATTCATGAGTTTTGAGCCCACTTCTATTGCATAAATATAATTTCTTTGAGTAGTGCTCATTTTGGTAACATTAGGGTTAAGAAATGTATATATTTTAAGTCAAACCTATCAATCAGCATGACAAGTTTGTGTCATATGAATACACTTCCAATGTACAGTATATGTGGAAATACATGGACATTTATTTAATCATAATATTTTTTAAATTGAAAATATATTGATGCATTTTGATGTGTACTGATGCAGCAAACATATCTTTACCTGTACACGGTATGCTACACTGATCCAGAAAACAAATTACGTCTATTGCCTTAACAGAATCAGAGTTATCCCTTTCTAAAAATGTATTTGAGAAGAGCTAATATTGGAACTTATCAGGCAAGTACCTTCATTTTATAACAATGAAACTAGTTGCAGTATGACGTGGAGAAATCATGCTGATGTAGTTTACATGCATCAATGCCCATTGAAATCAGTCATTATACTGCATATTTAGCTGTATTTTTAATAGAAAGTATGTTGATGCATTTTGACACAATGTGATGCATTAGAAGTGTATCAACATGTCTTTACTATGTTGAGCTGACCCTAAGCTTTCTTTCAACAAAATTTAGTTACCATTGTTAACAGTTTCAGTCATCACTTTCTAAAGATAATGGCCCGGATATTCAAACTGCACCATTCTGAGGCGCAAGCCCTTGCACTGCGCAAAATAGTTGCGCAGGGGTGTGGCCGAGGCGATATTCAAAGGAGTTGCGCTATTGAGCAACTCCTTTGAATATCACCACCCAGCCACAGCCACTGTGCATGGCGCAGTGGAACTTGCGCCACCGCAAGTTGTCAGAGTGGAGCATTCAACTTGCGGTGGCGCAAGTACCATTGCGCCATGTGCAAAATCACGATATTCAAAAGGTGACATGCAAATGGGGCCATAATTCATGCAAGGTGGGGGGCCATTGCATCTGATTATAGCCCCCATTGCCATACCATGCGTATGGGTTTGCCGATCGAGGACTGCGCCTGGCTGCCCTGCCAGGCAGCAGCTGTCGGGGACCGACGCACCCTGCAGCCCGATCACGGGCAGAATGTCATAGGAACCCCCCCAAACACTTTCCTAGTGCCCGATTGCAGGCAGAATGTCATAGGAACCCCCCTGAACACTTTCCTAGTGCCCGATCATGGGCAGAATGTCATAGGAACCCCTCCGAACACTTTCCTATTGCCCGATCGTGGGCAGATTGTCATAAGAACCCCCAATGCCCGATCACGGGCAGAATGTCATAAAGCCCCCAGTGCCTGATCACAGGCAGAATGTCATAGAACCCCCAATGCCCGATGCGTGGGCGGTAAGAAAGATGCCCCCAACCGAATATCTCCTGGTGGTCCAGTGGACCGTAATGCCCGATCGTGGGCAGAATGTATATTGACACCCCCACCCAAACATCTCCCTGGTGTCTAGTGTTTCCCCACCCTCACACGAGCCCCACCACCCCGCTCCCCCGGCGGTGGGCGGCAGCATCCACCGCCTGCCGCCCGCCGCCCGCCGACTGACTGGCCAAGTAGGGCTGCATGCCCATTGGTGCAGAGCAGAACCAATGGGCATGCAGCCTCCCCTGACCATGACAGTCCAGATTTGGCGAATAGATCATTCACAAATCTGAACTATCATCTTCCTGACAGACTGCACACCATTGGCTCTAGCTCTGCACCAATGGCGTGCAGCCGCACCAACTCCAGTCAGGTGGCACGCAGAGCGACAGGCGGGTGGGATGCTACTCCGCTGCTGCGGGCAGGCGAAACCGTGAGTGAGAGCGGTGGAGACCACAACCAGAGATGTTGGGATGGTGAAGGTCATATACATTCTGCCAGCGATCCGGCACTGAAAGTTCTTATGACATTCTGCCCATGATCGGGCACTGAGGGTTCTTATGACATTCTGCCCACGATCGGGCATTACGGTCCACTGGACCACCAGGGATGTGAGCGGGAGGGGCCACGTGATGCCCACAATCGGGCTGGTGGGGGCACGGGGACTGAGTTGGGGGCCAGCCACGGGTGGCAGCTGCTGTGTTCGCCCTGCAATAGCAGCTCACCTGTGGGGCCCTCACTAAGCCTTTTGGCTCAAAGTTGTGCAGGCGCGGAGTTGGGGTTGCGCCTGCACAACTCTGCACAGCCCGACTGAATATCGAGCTGTGCAGTTTATGCACGGTTCCTTCCCCTCCTGTTGAGCGTGCATTCATTTGCATTGCACTGTTGCTCAGCCTGTTTTCAGTGGTGCAACTGCCTCCTGCTGAATATCGCAGAATGGCGCAATGTAGAACTTGAGCATGCGCAACCCTGTTGCGCATGGCGCAACCCTTTTGAATATCCGGGCCAATGGGTAGAGTTTTCTAAATAATCCATTTGAGATGTGATCCTCAATATTTTGAAACTGAAACTACATCCAGAATGTTAGACTATATATTAGTTGGTCTAACAGTATCAATATTTTCACAAGGAACAACATGGATTTGCGGCAAAATTGACACAAGTCACATTTGCGTCATTTCGTTTCCCCAAACCCAGATTTTTGATCACAAATGGGCACAACTCTGGAAACATCTTTTGCTGCTTTTGATGCTGGAAATCTTATCAAAATCTCCTTAAAGTTCTCTAGTGATTTTAATTTATAATGTTAAACTTGTTACTAAAGAAATGTCAACAATGCAAAACAACCTGAAAGCAAAAGAATATCAAAAAGAAGAATATTAAACATACAACAGCACAGAGTGATATTCCTTTTACAAATGTCTGTAGCAGGCACAAGTGACATTTATTAAGAAGGAACCTACACTTACTAAGTAAAACAAAATAGCACCAAATTATAATAATCTTTGAGACACATATGTAACTAATATTTTCCCCTTGTCCCTCCAGTCCAGGTCAAAGGTATTTATATGGGTCAGTTATTTAGGCCTGTATCTAAATGGGGACCTTGATTAGTCAGCAATCCAGACCATCTAGAGATCTAGAGATCTCTAGTGTTATGCCTGTGTTATGTACCACCAACTGACCCACATGTAACCGTAACCTTATAAACCTACAAATGTTAGTGCCTTATCATAGTTTCTTAATATTTTACCTATATGATGTGTTTCTGCCATATATATACTGTTTCTATTTTCCACATATATTCTGCTACACTCATAATCACTCATATTCCATAGTTTATCACTATTGTGACACATTGTGTGCTTTTGTGATTATGTTGCAAGTATTTCCAGACTCACTGTCTAGAAATAAAAACTGATAACAGGTTGCTGACTGTGAATGTCCTTTGTTTAGAGATTCAGAGAGTCTTCCTTACTTTGCAACTTCCTTTTCTATGTAATTGCCCAAGGGAACCACCTTATTTACATGCCTTATCCAGGGCTATACGTTTATCATATCTGTAACTGCACTCTTATCAGTCATATATAATTGTATGCACACCAGATCCTCAGAGAGAAAGAGACCATACTCAAGGAAAGGTGGGAAATCGACCCCCTTGTGATTGCTTTGCTCCACTTGTTATGGCATAAGTACTGTAATAAAGGACATCACAGCAGAACGCTGCACCAGGCAGGGGTGTTCAGGCAAATGAACAAAATATTTTCAGAAAAGTCCAGCACTCACTCATAAAGCTTTTTGTTGGCACTTTAATAAATTTTGCACCTGGAATTAGTGAGCAGCGTCTTTATTGTGGTGGAGAGTGCTGGACTTTTCTGAAAATATATAGTATTGTAATAAACTTCTTTCATTACTTCTACTTGTTACTTTCTTTGTCTGGCACACCATGCAAAGAAATTAAGGTATGATCTTTTCACATATAACAAATGGCGAGCCAGCCTGTTGTGATTTTATCTGGCACAGAATAACATTCATTTCACTTAGTGATTTGAGTACTGAGATGTGACTTCCCTCAGAGGCAAGTAGCAATGAGTTTGGTGGCTTATGGACTCCATGTGTGGACTGCTACTCATTGTTTTATGAACTCCTCCTTCACAGGAGTTCACAGATGTCATCCGTTTGTGTGTGTGTGTTTAGTTGTTGTGATTGCTTAATGACATGTCTGAAATATGCACAGAGATAAGAGAAGACAGCTCAGCTTATCTCACTGCAAAACAACAGGTGTTAAGTGCATTAAAAATGTATGTTAGCTAAAGATGTTTTGGATCCAATTAAGTTGATCTGTGCAGTATAGAAACATAGACGTTGATGGCAGATAAGGACAGCAAGGCCCATCCAGTCTGCCCATTTCTTTCTCTACATTATATATGTGCCATTGGCATTTGCTCTGTCAATGGCCTATCTATTCATACTCATCTGTATTGCTCCCTTATGCCTATCCCATGCCTGTTTGAAGCCCTGCACTGTTTTCATTTCCACCACTTCCTGAGGTAGGCTGTTCCATGCATCCACCACCCTTTCTGTGAGAAAGAACTTCTTCACATTACCCCTTAATCTGCCTTCCTGTAATCTCGTGCTGTGTCCTCTTGTCCTGTTATTTTTCTTATATTGAAACATGTTAGACTCTTTCACCTTGTTAATGCCTTTAAGCTGTGTGAATATTTCAATCATATCACCTCTCTCCCTCCTTTGCTCTAGGGTATACATATTGAGCTCCGTTAATCTGTCCTTATATGTTTTATGATGTAGTCTCTGCTCCATTTTAGTTGCCCTCCTGTGGACTCCTCATGTCCTTGTGAAGTTGTGGCCTCCAGTACTGCATGCAGTACTCCAGATGGGGCCTAACCAGTGTCTTTTAAAGAGGGAGTATTACCTCCCTCTTCCAACTTGTGATACCCCTACTAATACACCCTAACATCCCCCTAGCCTTACCTACTGCTTTAGTAGTCTGCTTGGATGATTTCAGGTCATCATTGATGATGATGCCAAGTCTCTTTCTTCTCTTGTGACTGCCAGCAACTCCCCTCCCAGCCTATAGGTGGCTTCAGGGTTTCTCTTCCCTATGTGTATGATCTTGCACTTCTTTGCATGAAACCCCAGTTGCCGCTCTTCCAACCATTTTGCTAGTGTATCCAAATCTCTTCTCATTCTGCCCACCCCAGCTGGATCATCTACTTTGTTGCAGATCTTGGTGTCATCTGCAAACAGACAAATCTTACCCTCCAGTACATCTGCAATGTCACCGATGAAGATGTTGAAGAGGACTAGTCCCAGGACTGATCCCTGAGATACCCCACTTGTGACTTGCATCCCTTCTGACTGTATACCATTTACCACCACTCTCTGTTTTCTGCCCACCAACCAGTTTGCCACCCAGTTGACCAACTTCTGACCCACCCCGAGCCTACCCAGCTTATTAATCAATCTTCTATGTGGAACAGTATTGAAAGCTTTGCTGAAGTCAAGGTAGGTGACATCAACTTCTCCCCCTTGGTCCAGCACTCTGGTTATCCAGTCAAACAAATCTATGAGATTAGTTTGACAGGACCTTCCTTTTGTAAACCCATGCTGTCTTGGATCCTGTGCTTCTATGGATTCCAGGTGTTGCACTATCCTTTCCTTAAGGAGTGCCTCCATAATCTTGCCTACTACTTAGGTAAGACTGACTGGTCTGTAGTTCCCTGCCTCCTCCCTGCTACCACTCTTGTGAAGCAGGATCACATGAGCCCTTCTCCAGTCTTCTGGGATCTCTCCTGTGCTCAGACACTCACTAAACAGTTCTGATAATGGCTCTGCTAGTTCTGCCCTTAGCTCCTTTAGTACTCTGGGATGTATGCCATCAGGTCCCATTGCCTTCTCCACTCTGAGCTTATCAAGCTCTTGTAGGACCCTTTCTTTTGTGCAGAGACTAGTGCTCACCTCCCTCCCCCTGTGTCCATGGTGCTGAGCTGTGGGCCCTGCCCTACCTTCTCTTCAGTAAATACTGAGCAGAGGTATATACTTAGGATAGATAATTTTACAAGGTCCTCCTCCTCACATGCCTCCTTATCTCCTTTGATCTTATCAATACCCCCTCTGGACTTTCTCCTTTCACTAATGTATCAATGGAAAGTCTTGTCACCTTCTTTTACTGTTTGCATTAGTATTTCCTCAGTTTGGGCCTTTGCCTGCCTTACTGTATTTACTGATTCCTTTAGGGAAGTTTGGTATGCCTCCCTATCTTCATCCTGCTGTGTTCCCTTATATTTCCTGAAGGCCAGCCTTTTGGCTCTGACCTTTTCTGCTACTGTGTTTGATAACCAAAGTGGTTTCCTTCTTCTTTTGCACTTCCTTTTCTCTTTAACACAATGGGATGTTGCTTCAAGTATTGCATCTGTAATGCTTGCCCACTTTGCCTGTACCCTCTCACCTGTATTTCTTTTTGCCAGGCTAGCTTAACTTTGTTGGCCATCTTATCAAAGTCAGCTCCTCTGAAGTCCCATAGTTTTGCCTTGGAATGGGATGATTTAGTTCTAGTGGCCAAACTGAACCATACCATGTGATGGTCACTGGCCCCCAGATGACCTTCTACCTGGAGATCTGTGATCCATTCCCTGTTAGTCAGCACTAGATCTAGGATAGCCTGTCTCTTGTGGATTGTTGTACCAGTTGTTTGATGCTCTCCCCCCGAAGGGAATCCATGATGTGTCTCATTCTGGCAGATGTTCCTGCTGGTATTGACCAATCTGAATCTGGCATGTTGAAGTCTCCCATTATCAGAACCTCCCCTTTAGCTATCATGTTTTGTATATCTTCTAACAGTAATGTGTCTATGTCCTCACCCTGGTCTGGGTGCCTGTAGACAACCCCAGTTCTTATGGCTGTCCTATTTCCTGTTTCCAGGGTGACCCACAGTTCTACTGGCTCCTTATGTGTATTCTATATTTCTGTAGCTTTAATATTTTCATTGACATACAGAGCCACTCCACCTCCCCTTTTTTGTACCTTGGTCTCTTCTGAAAAGTACATAGCCAGGTACTGAAGTCTTCCAAGTGTGGTTACTGGTAAACCACATCTCACTAATTGCTACTATGTCCAGTTTAGCCTCTGTCATTATTGCATGCAGGTCTGGGATCTTGTTTCCCAGATTATGAGCATTTGTGTACATGATTTTCCATTGGCCAGGTTTCGGTGTGTTAGTTGTTGGGTGAGGTCTGGTGTTTCCCCTGTGCATCGTATGGGGAGCTGGACCTTTTTCCATACCTGGTGATGCAACTGGACTGAAACATGCTGAACTCCTTTTTGACCACTAGCTGAGGGGTGAGTGGTGTTCTTCCCATTCAATGTACAGGGTGCTGCACCCCCTTCCCATTTGCTAGTTTAAATATTCTGCAAAGACGTCAGACTTCTGCCCCAGTGCAGTGACTCCCTCCATCCTTAGTCAGATGCAGTCCATCAAATTTAAAGAACTTTTGCTCCCAAAACTGTTGCCAGTCCCCTACAAATTTGTGTCCTTTTTCCTGGCACCAGCCCTTGAGTCACATGTTTTGCTTCCCTGTCTCCCCTTCTCTGACCTTCTGTCCATCTGCCCCCTCTCCCAGACTGGCAGGATCGCAGAGAAGGAGATGCTGGATGAAATGAATGATAGTTTGTCACCCAGCCTGGTCAGGTGTTCCTTGGTCTCCTCAACTGACCAGCTGGTGCAATCATTAGTCCCTATGTATACCAGGATGTCAATGTTTTCTCCTGCTTCCTGAACAGTCTTAGCAATGTGGTCAGTGTCTCTCCATGCTTATATACCTGGGAGACATCTGACCATTACCACTGGCTGGAGATAGGTATCAACTCCCTGAACCATGGAGTCTCCTATGATCAGAAGTTTGTGGATTTCCTTTTTGCTTTTTTTGTTTTGGTTCCTGTTTTGAGTGAGTTTTGTTGTGCTATCTCCTGTGCTGCAGTGTCCTGCTCTACAGTGTCCTCTGCCCCTTTGTTTGATTTTGGAGACAGAGGCATATACCTGTTTGTAATTTTCATATGGTTTGTGGAGGTAATATGTTGGAAAGCACCAAGTGATTGGGCACCCAATTTATCCCTCCTAACCACCTGCCAACCTCCCATACCAACTACCCTCTGCAGTTGAGGTGCTTTTGTTGGATGTTGGGGAAATGGTGGGTGGTTCTTATAATATATTTCCTCTTGAATATAAAATTTGAGGCATGCAATCTCTGCCCATGCTGCCTTGAGCTGAGCCCTAAGATCACCAATGGCCCAGCATGTAGGACAGTGTCCTAAATCCAGTAAAACTGCCCTTCTGAAAAGTGTTTCACAGTACCTGCAGTTAATGATATCCATTCCAGATAAGTTGCTGGGTTTATAACCTGGTCAGAGTAATCAGAAGGAAAAAAATGAAAGCAAAAGTTTGATTTTGTGTTTTGTTTGTTTGTTTTTATATAACTTGTTATAACAAGTTAAATTACTAGTACCCCTGTAAATGAGGTCACCATGTGGATACTGCACTGATCCACCCCTTCCTGCTTTGACGCAGGAAATGTCATGACTTTGCTACTCTATAGAAGGAGTGTATTGTGGGGTGGTCGGGGATGGGTGACTGGGCCCTTCCCCTGCAGAAAAAGAAGAACAATGGACGAAAGAAACAAGGAGGTAAGAGCAGAAACAATCAGTCAGTAACAATGCAGTAATCATGAAAGCTTATCCTAATGATAGATTAAACTGTAAAACTTGTAAAGCACCACCTGTAATAATTTTACACAAGATATACCCTCTAAGAAACACTTTGCTACAGAGAAAAATAAGGCAGTAACAGGAGATATACCTTGCAAAAGACATTTTGAATCAGAAGATTACAGCAGTAATCTGTTAGCACACACCTGTAGGCACACCTTGTAATAATGCAGCAGAAAGTATGCCCAGCAACAACAATTTGAATCAGTGAAAAATAAAGCAATAAAATGTTAGCAACAAACAGTAACAATCCCCGTGAGTACAAAATAAAAATAACAACACACAGTAAATCTGCCTAGCCTAAAGAAGTCTTAATTCTTTCCCTTGCTCTGGTAAGGATCTTTGCTATGTCCTTTCAAACAACCTAGAAGGAAAGAGCTCAGGTGAAGCTAGGTGCCTTGGCCAGCAAACCTATATTGAACTGAGACAGTCAACTATGATGCACTTCACAAGATGGCTGTTTTAGAGGCTTTCATGCCTAAAAGGGTTAATGGCTACTGATCAATCAATGGCTGAACCATCTCATAAGTTTATTTTAGACGCCCATGAGGAATAGTGCTCACTAATGTGATTCAGAGGCCAAACATTTTTCTGTTCTGACTCTGGAGGAATTTTTTTTTTTAAATGGAAAGACCATCTGGCAGGGTGTTGACCCTGTCCTTGTGCTTTGTATTTGTGGGAAGTACACTTTAATTGTATCTGTTAGTTGCTTGATATTTCATTGCAATCTATAATGAATCTAAGTGTAAACACTTTTGTCTATACAACTTTTTCTTGCTTCTCACTTTAGGAAAAGCACTGTGTTTGATAGTAGTACACTATATCTTGTTATATGTTCCCTGAATGCTGGTGTTACTCTACTAGACTAAAGCCAGCATAGTCAAGGTCATGCTATTCCATGCAGTTCAGATAATGAACTAATCAGAGAATGTTCAAAATAGCAGAAACATTAGTGTATTCTGTAATGAATGTTAAGGTGTAATGGTATTAGCTTCATTAACTATAATGGTGTGTTTGATTTTAAAACTGTCTTGAAGACAGTAACTAGTGTTGGCTGGAATGCAAAAGTTAAGTCTGTTTTTTAGTCTGATTGCATCACTTGGCTTTGTTCACTTGAGCTAATTATTTTTAAATTAAAATAATCTTCTTTTGCTTATTCAATTTTTGCCTTTGTCAGTGATGTAGGGTTGCAGAATATGTTTTTGAATGTGTTGTCCTGGATTTTGATGTGTGGAAATATTTGTAGTTGAGAAACACTGTGCCAAATCCAGCATATGCTATATCTAATTGTTACTGTTACCAGTTATCAGAGTCTCTAACTGTGTTTTCGGAAGCTACACTGTTTTTTTTATATCATTTGTAATAAGAAAGCTCTGTTCATAAAATGGCTGACATCTTTGGCTTCTCGCCAAGTACATATTGTGGTCTGCTGTGTTGGCACATTTTCTGCAAACTTTCTATCACTCAGATGAGTGGTTGATTTAATGTTGAAGTATGTGGACTGGTGTCATTACTCTTGATTCAAGCTAATCATAGTTTGTTGCAAAAAAAAAAATAGAAGTATGACGCAAAAGCTTGCAAAGGTTTTCTATGTTTTTGTTCTTCTCCTTTCAAATATGGCCTCTCCATCTACAGTTATAGAAAGCATGATGGTTCAGCAATTTTGTTTCTGCTGCCACAGCCAGCAGCTTGATAGTATTCTTTTATCTCTAAGACCTCTCATTTAGCACAGTGTCCAAGGCCACTGCAGCTACAGTTGGGGTTGGTCGAAGGAACCATTGTTTGCACAGTGTGTGACCTTTGGCAAGTTACTTGACCTCCTTGTGCTTTTGAGCTGTACCTGTTTTTCCCAGCTCCCAATTGATCTACCTCCCTAATTAAATCAGTATTTCTTATCCTAATGTAACTTTAATGGGGTGTGCACATCAAGAGTACTTTTGTTAAAGGTTACTTTTTTTCCTGTCCTCCTCATCTGTACGTGACGTTAGGACTGCAATTTTTTTTTTCTCTGGGCTTGCAGCCATGACGCTGCTTGCTATCTACTAACCCACCCATGTCTATGTATGCCTTCCTTTACAGAAGATCTCACAGCTTCTTTATCATTGTCCTGTATCACATATTTCCATGCATTGCACACTGATCAAGGGGGGGGGGCTGATCACCCCCAGCATTTGTAATAAGCAGGTTACTTTAACTTTAACAGGCTAGCTGCACAATTTACACTGCCACAAAAAGTATTATGTCTGTTTTGGGAGATTTTACCATTTATGTTTCAGGCCTAATTTAACACCCTTTTAACAATTTTGTACGTACAAAATACCAGTATTGTAACTTGTGTTATTTATCAGAATGTTGTGTGTGTTGACGACACAGTTCTAATGTTAAATTCAGAGAATTGGGGATGCCCAATACTCTGACATTATTAATTTATTTCATTTTCAGGAATTCATCAGAGTGTAATGATAGCTACAATAAAATAACCTACCCCCAAGGGTGGTCGAATGCATATGTCTTTATTAAACTTAATGTCAGCATCAGCATTTTGAAAACCAATGTTAACCTTCCACAAGGAGAATGTTCTGGGTTAATGAGAAGTTCCCTTTTCATGGCTTGTCTTTTCTTTTTTTCCTCTCTTCCTGGGATAAGACAATCCTTCACAAGTAACCACTGGTAATGTATAAGTGTATTTTAACCAGTGGCCCAATTTCATTATAATGTTGTAATAACTGGTTGCTGTTTTTTTCAATGAGAAGAGCAGGTTATAATTTGTGTTATAACTCATGAGTTATAACGGCGAACATGCACCATCAGCTGTTTCTCTTGCCTCATGCAGTAGCATACTGCACTAAAAAAGGTCCTGAAACAACTGTTATTACCTGAACAGCAGCACCAAATAAATGGAGGCAAACCGCAAATATTCCATAACCAAAACTCAGTCCCTTGACATAAATGGCTACTTACCAACATGACTGCTCGATTCCAGGTACAAAATCTAGAAGAAAGAGAAAAATCTGTCAGTGAACAGGAGAGCAGAAACACTTATCTAAAAACACAAAGTGACCTACGACTCTTCAACACATTCCTCAAACAAACAGGAACAACAGTGAAGTTCACTGAACTGCCGCTAGCAGAACTAGACAGTAAGATAGCAAATTTCATTTTCTGTTTGAAATGTCATGATGGTACTGACTATGAAACCGGAACAGTGCGTGGTATAGTGGCCAGCACAGATAGATACTAAGTAAATGTAAAGTACCCCTACTCAACCTTTAAAGGTGCTCAAACAGAGTTTATTGTGACAAAACACACTTTGGTAGCAAAACAAAAACAGTTAAAAAGAAATGGGTAAAGGAAACAGACTGCAGAAAGTGGAAGCACTAACTGAGGAAGAGATAGATTTACTGTACTCGTCAAGTCCCTTATCCACAGACAACCCCACATCACTGCTAAACTACCTTTTCTTCAATATAGGAGTTCATCTTGCCCTCCAAACAAAAGAACAGTATGACCTAAGATGGTCAGACATCCAAGAAGGAGCGGATGCTCAAGGCAATATTTACATTGAGTACAACGAACGCCAAACAAAAACTCGACCTGGGGACAACCCTATACACATACAACCTGTAAAGCCCCGAATATAGCAAAATAAAGAAAATCCACTAAGTGACATCATACAAGATCTATAAATCCCACAGGCCTGAACCAATGTTGTTACCCGAAGCACCATTTTGCATCGCTCCCAACATAAACCATAAAGGAAATGGACTCTGGTACAGAAATATGATGATAGGACTGAACAAACTTCAATCCATGATGAAACAAATGAAGTTACAATCCGGTTTACCAGATACAAAGCACATCACGAACCATTCCACCAGAAAGATGAGCATTCAGAAGCTCATCGATGCCCATGTGCTGCCTATAGAAGTACAACAAATCTCTGGATACTAAAATTTACAATCCATAAACAATTACTCTGGTTTATCCGAGTCTCAACAAAAAGAAATCAGTGATCTGCTCACCAAGCGCAGCACAGAACAACAGCCATCTACAACATCAGCTGTTCCAGAAATCTAAAATGAAAAACCAGCAAATCTCTCCATAACTGAGCTTGCAGCAACCTCCTTGATGCATACCCTGTTCGGCGCAAACTGTGTCTTCCACAGGGGAGTAACAGTAAACATCTACCATGGACCACCACCGAAGAAATTCCACAGAGTGTGCCAGATATCATCCTCTGAATCAGATGACTGTAAGTGTACTGACCAGTCACCACCCGCATCATGCTCCTCGACTTTAATAAAAAAAAAATTAGTAAAAATGCAAAATTACCACGGCAAATGACATAGCCTTTTACAAGAAAATTCAGACCTCCCCTAAACACTAACTGTCTCTCTCTCATCTCCATACGAACCAACTGCATTTGCAAGCCTGCAAAATAAAGCTGTGAGAACAACGATCTCTAAATGAAAAATAGGGCATCAAATTCACAAAAAAAAACTAATTGAGAGACTTTCAATGTTAAAAAAACACATTTCTACAAGAGACTAACTCATTAATTACGTCTGTGTTTAAATCATTTTTTTTCCATGCTGTTCAAGGTTCCTGTTCCTCTGACAAAAAACATATCAATTCAGCACCAATGTATTTTTGATCTAAAAAAAAATGTGCTTAACAATTAACTTGTTCTACTGACCTAGTTACTGCATAAAATGTTGCAGTGTTTCCAGAAATAAATATAGTCTTTCAAATACATCTCAGCTCATTTTCCTCTGGGGGAAAAAACAGCAACCAGCAATTACACATAAAAATGCATGGAGTGGTGTGCATAATGAGAAATTATGTGCACCTGAGGTGTGGGATGCTACATAAACCCTGAGGGCGAATAATTTATCATTATGTACACCACCCCAATCATTATTGTATGGATCCATGTGATAATAGCTACTGCAAAATAATGACGGTCAAAATAGTGACGGCCACTGCCAATAACAGCTACTACTACCGTTTCCTTCAACTGTTGTTGTTTGCATGATTACTTGATATAAATGTGGGAAGCTGTGCCCCCCACACCCTCCCCATCTTAAAGATTCTAACACCACCTCGCTCATTGATTTCAGAGAGAATCACATATTCGGAACATCGTTATTATGAGTCGCTATTCTGTGTCATTCACTATTTTGCAGTCGCTGTTTTGACAGTTGCTATTTTGCAGTAGCTATTATCACTGGATACCTTATTGTATATATTATAGTTTGAATCATATTAGGATATTGTATTGCCTTATTTACTTATTTTTTTTACAAGTTGGGTCAGACCCATCTGTATTTATTCAGCATACAGCCTTCCAGGTGATGACTGATTGGCAAGGAAGATTTGTCAATATTTGTATGGATAAATATACACACCTCTGTTGGGAATTCTCTAACATTTATGCAAACACCTGTTACAAGGAAATTTGATAGTATTTACTGTTGCATGGTCAGGCATCTGCTCCAACATTGGTCATACAGTATCCTATTATTTCCATGCTGCCTCTTTCACAGAGGAAGGAGCTTGGGGGGAGTGGGGCATGATTTGTATATATGCCCAACAACAGTAACTAATCACTTACATTAACACCTGTTTTAACAACTGGCATGCCTGTAAGGGGCAAATAATTGCTGAAACAGTTAATGACATAGTTAACTACTAACACATCATTGCATGCCTATTTGTTTAACAAATAACAGTATAGGAATGGTGTCAGTTGTATATGTATTATTTAATACAGGCTGTACTCCCTGATAGAAGGCGTTTATGGTTCAACAGTGATGGGTGTGTGTATAATGCTGCAGCTGCTACCATTCTTAATGTGATTCACCATGTCTATCACATTTCCATAGATATGATGTACTGTAAGCCTAGCCTCCTGAACTCTACAAGGAGCTCAAGGGGGGGGGGATTGAACCATGTCACCTTACAGTGCACCTATGGTGGTTGCAAATAAATAATATTCCTCCTGGACCTGACTGAGCTACAGCTAGCAGATCCAGAAATGAGGGAGGTAAACTCTCTGTCCCTCCATTAAAAGCACATAAAAATAAAAAATATGTGTTTGCTAATAACCGATTTGTTGGTTACAAGTAAAGAAAAAATAAATTATGTTCTCTAACATTATAAACCAGCTCAGACACTCTGCCTTCCCAGTGTGATCTAGCACAACCATACACAATCTGTTTGCAAATGACTTTATGCCAACAACCAGCACCAGCCAGGTGCAAGGGCCTTGGCCCTCAACTAGTAATCAGCTGAGCTGGGGCAGTGGGAGAACTGTGTGCACTCCCATATTCTTTCACATATCCTTTTTGCCTTTTTAGCTCCTGTAAAAGACAATATTATTTCAACAGTCATTCCTGGACCCTGACGACCAGCTTAATTTTATATGTGCTCAAAGTTTAAAATTTATTTTCTGCATTGTGCTTAATATGACTTGTTTCATTGTGATTATGCCATTGTCATTATGTTTTCACATATTGCTGCAGCTTATCAAGTATAAGCTCAGTAAACTGCTCCACATCCGTTGATGTTTTGGGGGTATTAGGCCCATCTGGGTGACATCTGTCAGGCCCACATGGGGGGGTACCAAGTACTAGCCAATTACATGACAAATGAGTTGTTTGCACAAGCTAAAATGTCCCAACAACACCCCCATGAATGATTATTTCTTTCTTATAGGCTATGTGCCACCATACTCACAAACAAAATGGATCAGCATTACTGTCCCATCCAGAATTGTTGCAACATGATAACCATGTACACCAGGACACCACAGTGGTGGCCCCTAACCAATCTCACAAAATAAATGGCAGACTGTTAGCAATTAACAACAAATCTCTAAGGTCCACCTAGTTAATGGCACACTCCAAGGTTAGGCCCTACACCAGAAGGTCACCCACTGGCATCCTGTCTATGCCAGGCCCAAGCACAGGACACAGGTTTTTACACCTGTACTGTACTCATAAACCCATATTTTGTCCTCTATTTCAATATAATACTACTACATAGTATTGCACACCTCATTCCATTGCTAGCACTGCCATGTTTCCAACTGTTGTTACCCCAACAGAGAAAAAGCCTACCCAATGTTCCAACCATAAACACAGACCAACTAGTGGTCTGATTGCTTCATCACTCCCAGGTACCCTTGTATATAATGTGTAAATACACACATAATATGGCAGAGTATAAAGTCTGCTTCAATACAAACACTTATAGGTTTCATAGCGTCATGTTACCAGACCTTTTTTCAATAGAACTGATACATACTCAAGACCCATTATCAGAGCACCACGCTACTGACTACCTAGGAGTATTACACCCTAAACAACAAACTTAACAAAAGGGACCTTTTCAAATCCCATAGGCACAACAGGTGCTATTGTATACCCCTGTGTTACTTGGTGTAAATGCATACTGCCATAAGATAAAGGTTCAAAGTGTATATAATAAGCATAATATTGCACTTTCATTTCATGAGATAGGCCTAAACTAGGCCAAACAACAACACATAGGCAGGGAAACTATGTTTTATTTTTCTGACTGTCACAACCTCTTCTGAGACTTGGACACAGGGTGTATTCACAGATAAATAAATGGTATATTCTTATTATTGGACCTCAACCTGCACCTCTGAGTGCATGGCCAATGCTATCACTTGTGTATGTCAAACCACACCATAACCAAAGGTGTTGATAGTAACCATATAATTTTCCTTTTTCCTTTTAACAACAACTATATGTTTGTTTTAAAACTAAATTTTTAACAAAGTTTTACAAGTTTTTAGGTTTCAACAGAGAGGTACTGGTAAGATCTTCAAGCAACACATGCAACTTTTCTTCACGGCTTGTTTTCCACACTTGGCTGGCACCTCATATGAACTGATTGTTCTTATATGGACTGTGCTCTTGGTTGCTCTTTCGTGAATTGTATTCTTTGTGAACTGTCAGTATTTGTGCAAAATGTGCTCTTTTTACAAAAAGCTATGCCTGTGTGGGTGTGGCTGTTCCATTGAAACATTCAATGGACAATCTCATGCAACCCTTGCCAAGGCCTTTACCAATCCAGCCAACCAGCAGCCAGCTACATGAACATTACCTTTCTTACCGTGCTGGTACACTTCTGCACATCCCCATGTGCCATGTATGCCCCATGGGTTACAAACTTTCAATGAATTTCATTTCCAATGTAACTACACTGTTTTGTGGTTACCAGCTCGAACCTTATGGACTGGTTCCTCTTTGAGGACATTGTTATTAGATTCTTCAATCAAAAAGGTACGCCGTCATCCCATATGCCATCGTTATCTGCCTTTTTGACTCTCATAATTGGCTGCTCTTTACAAATGGACAATGACCTTAATACTGTTTTTACAAACAATGTTCTGTGATAATACACATCAACAATTTTTTTCCAATACACTTATCCACTGTGGTGTTGACATACCTAGTTTCTGTTTTGTGTTTTAAGATCTGTTCATCTGTGATTACCCTTGTGTCGAGTCCTGTACAGGACTACTTTCACAGTCACCCTACCTATATGCTATAGAAATGTAATTCATTTACATTATGAGTTTTTATGTGCTTTGAAAAGCAGATGTTCAAATCAATGGTTTAAAGCTTGATAGTAATTTATATCTTGTTTTATAAAAATGGGCAAAGGATTTCAAGCAATCTGATTGGTTGTTAGCCATGCATTATAAGTATCTAATGAACAGCTAAAACTAGAAACCCCATTTAGAATACACAGGCCCATTTTATAAGTGCAATAAGCCACTCTGGGGATGTGCCTTAGACAGTTCTAATGCATGGCTAGGGGACTGGACACACTCGGTCTATGGCCTCGTGCCTCACTACATCCCCCTAGCCATGCATTACAACTGTCTAATGCACACCCCATCATGTCTTATTGCTTATTTAACTCATCCACTACTAACCCTTTGCTGTCGGAGACATACTTTTAACCAGCATCTTGCACAGCTGTAGTTCTTTTACAAGGCTCACACCTCAGGCTTGTTGACAAAATAAGATATACCATTACTACACCTAACCATCTTTTTTTTGTTGTGTTGTCCTTTCAGCAAGGCAACAAGGAGGGGGACTATTATGCCTGGGTTATATACCACCAACTGACCCATATGTAGCCATAACCTTATACACCTACAAGTATTAGTGCCTTACCACATTCTCATAATGTTTTACCTATATGATATGTTTCTGTTATATATACTGTTTCTAGTTTCCACATATATTCTGCAATACTCATAATCACTCATATTCAGTAGTTTTCCACTATTGTGACACGTTGTTTGCATTTGTGATTACGTTGCAATTATTTCCAGACTCAGTGTCTGGAAATAAGAACTGATAACAGGTTGCTGACTATGAATTTCCTTTGTTCAGAGATTCAGAGATTCTTCCTTACTTTGCAACTTCCTTTCCTATGTAATTGCCCAAGGGAGCCACCTTATTTACATGCCTTATCCAATACTACAGTATATGTTTATCATACCTGTAACTGCATGCTTATCAGTCATATGTAATTGTATGCACACCAGCTCCTTAGAGAGAAAGAGACCATTCTCAAAAAATGGTGGGAGATTGGCTCCCTTGTGATTGCTTTGCTTCACTTGTTATGGTGTGAGTATTGTAATAAACTTCTTTTATTACTTCTACTTTATGTTACTTTCTTTGTCCAGCATATCATGCAAAGAACCTAAGGTGTGATCGTTTCACATATAACACTAGTGATTTTGGAAAATAACTTACTAAATCAACTGCTACTACCATAACAGCAGGGCTACTCAGTTGCGTTTTTGGCCTATCCTACTCCATGATCTATTGTCTAGACATGATTTCCCTCTCCCTCCCCTCCTTGCTCTCTGCTGTACTGCTACCTCCCTAAGTAGCTATTAAGCTCTTTACTCTGTCACAACCATGTTTCAGACCTTTTACCCTGCCCCTTGTCTGTGGTTTTACTTCCCCATTACCCCTTTTCCTTACCCATACCCATCACTTCTCTCCTCTCTTCTCTCCATTCCCACTCCTTTTGGCCTATCCACCCTTCTCCCATTTCATCTCAGCCTTTCCCCCATAAACCCTCATTCCCACCCCACCCACTTTCCCACCACCCCTTCCCTGTTCTATTACTCTTTCACCACTTGCCCTTTCCCTTGGCTTTTCTTCTCCCCAACACCACTGTCCTATTTTTCTGCACTACTTCCTCTAAATAGATCCATCTTTCCCTTTCATTATATATATCCAGATTATCACTATCACACTGGTATGGTGTAAATTCCTTATGTATTACCTTTTAAAGGAAAGCTACATATGAAAATGGGATATTGATTTTGGATTTAAATACAGACTTTGTTCTAAAACATTATTATATAAGACAAAAAGACAACAGACTCTTGAAAGACTTTTTGTTTTGTGATCCCTGTCACACCATTCAGTGATACAGTGAATTCAGTATAGAATGAGGTGAATTAGAAGGATTCAATAGTTAAATGATAGTGAACATTAAAGATACTTTACCAGATCTAATCAGTTTAAATTAATCAGATACAAGTCCCATAAAAAGGACATAGAAAAGGAATATTACTATGGATTGAATCAGATAAAAGTAGCATAAAAATGACATGGAACAAGAATACTACTATAAATAGACAGAAAGGATCCAGAGACCCCCTCTCATGAGCAGCCTAAAAAGACAGCAAGTGAATGAGCTAAAAATAACAAAATTGAAACTGCAGGAGGAGGAATAATCACATTAAGAAATCCTTCAGATGGAAGAAATAAATCATGTTACCTTTCTAAGTGACAAATTCATGAGACTTTTTTTTCTAATCAACATGTCAATAATATAATCTTTCTGGAAAAGTGAATCATTGTAAGTGATCGCTTAGAAACTCTAAGGAAGATTTGACTACTACTACTACTGCAAAAAATAGATAAGATTTGAAAGAGACTAAATAGAAGGGATTTGCATAATGACAGTTTGCCTCAGGATCAGATCTCTATATTGGTGGATGACAAACTGTTGATAAATGATTCAGAATCTATGTCCAGAAAGGCTTCTAGTAAAATACAAGGGTCATATTCAATAATTATGATAGAAACACAGAAGAATAGACACTGTCCACATAAACAAATTACTGGTCCTCCAGGTACTCAAAGGATTCAGAATCTAATAAGAATGAAGCTGAGAGAAAGAAGAAAAAGGAAAAGAAAGTTAACTATGGATCTAAAATAAATACATTTAAAAATAATACTTTGAATATTACAACTTAAAGTGAAACATGCAATAAAATCCTGACTGAAAAAGCAGCTTAAAGACACAAACGATAACTGACAATGCAATAAGGGGATTTGTGCATAATCTGGGAAATGCTCAGGAAATAGAAACAAAAATCAGATAAAAATACCAAACGAAGGAAACTGTTTTTTGGGCAATGAAGCAACAGTCCAATACAGGGGTATATCTATATCTACACACATATATATATATATATATGTATACATATATATATATATATATATATATATATATATATATATATATATAAATATATAGAAACAGAAATGGAACCAGAAGTATGTGTAAATCAATTATAGGGAATGTGTTATAAATTGAAATTAGTATAGCTAATGGCTGGTCAAATGTATTATCATTCTTTTGAGATGAGGAAAATCCTGATTTTCCTATGTTATTTTACATTGAATACAGATTTCAAAATAAACTGGTCCACTATTGAGAGATTAGAGATTCGTATAGTTGTACATTCTCCTATTCTGTTACACACTTTATTTCAATGATACAGCGGATAAGTAAGGAAAGGTAACATAACCCAGTGTCCTGAAAGAAGTAATAGGAACCCTTTTATATTATTGATACAGTTCTTTGGTTTTATTAACTGAATTATTGTTTTTTTTATAAAATAGGTAGTAAATGTTCTAGGTTTTGATTGGCTAAGAGGTGCCATTTGCCTTGTCCTTATCAGGACATATACTGGAAACTGGCACTACTGCCAACCAAAATGCAGCACACTGTGAAATCAATGCCTGCCTGTAGTAGCTCTACACCTTGTGCATCAGCAAATCCTGAAAACTACACCAGGAGAAAGATGGTACTGCTATCCACACACAAGACACTGTGTCCAAAGTACCTCCCCCCCTTCCTGTTTGACATATCATTATAAAATTGAGACAGTATTTTACCTTCCAGTCATCTGTACATCTCATTTTATTTAAAATGCAGGCCTTTTGTTTGATCTGAAATACATAGCTCTCGGTCCTGCAATACATACAGCGGACAGTGCTGGGACATTCACAATCTCCAGCGAGAGCTACCCATGATCTACAGAGCATCCCTGCATGCTGGCAATAAAATGGCTCTTAAATAAAGTTCAATCAAAGGATGAGGGACCACATTATAGCAGTTAGGAATGAAGATACAAATTATGTACTGGCCATGCATATTAAAAATACTAAAAGGAAAGAGGATGGTGCTCTGTCTTTTGTAGGACTGGAGCAGGTGAGACTAGGTCCTAGGGGTGGGAAGAGAGAAATGGGATGCAACAAAAGGGAGTCAGTCTGGATTTACAAATTGGGGGCTCACAGCACAGATGGGGGTTTGAATGAGCAAATTGAACTGCTACCTTTTTTGAGCAAAAGAAAATAATTGTGTGAATCCTGCAGCAAGATCTCTAATGGACTCTATCTCTGCTTTCTCTTACCAGGCTATAGAAACTTAGAAACATAGAAACATAGAATTTGACGGCAGATAAGGACCGCTTGGCCCACCTAGTCTGCCCATTTTTCTACCTAACAGATAAGCTGCAGATCCTAGTTAACCAACAGCTTACTTCCTCCTACCACCCACTAGGACTGCCTTATGCCTGTCCCATGCATTCTTGAAGTCCCCCACTGTTCTTGACTCCACGACCTCCTCAGGGAGGCTGTTCCATGTATCCACAACCCTCTAAGTGAAAAAATACTTCCTTACATTACCTCTGAGCCGTCCCCCTTCTATCTTCAAATTGTGCCCTCTTGTTCTTGCACATCTCTTTTTCTGGAAGATGCTACCCTCTTGGACTTTGTTAATTCCCTTGAGGTACTTGAAAGTTTCTATCATGTCCCCTCTCTCCCTTCTTTCCTCAAGGGTATACATATTAAACTCCTTTAGTCTGTCTTCGTATGTCTTCTGGTGCAGACCCTGCACCATTTTGGTTGCCCTCCTCTGGACAGCCTCCACTCTGTCTATGTCTTTGCAGAGATGGCGTCTCCAGAACTGCACACAGTACTCCAGATGGGGTCTCACCAACTGTCTGTACAGAGGGATAACAACTTTCTGTTCTCTACTATTGATGTCTCTTCCTATGCATCCCAGTATCCCCCCAGCCTTCCTTACTGCCTTCTCACATTGCTTGCCCACCTTTAGGTCATCTGATATGATTACCCCCAGTTCTCTTTCTATTTTTACTGTTGTCAGTATGTCACCCCCCATTGTGCATGCTTCCCCTGGGTTTTTGTTTCCCATGTGCATTACCTTGCACTTCTTTGCATTGAATCTGAGCTGCCATACATTTGACCATTCCTCCAACCTTGCCAAGTCCCTTCTCATCCTTTCCACTCCATCTTGTGTATCAACCCTGTTGCAGATCTTTGTGTCATCTGCAAAGAGACATACTTTTCCTTCCAGTTCCTCTGCAATGTCACTTATAAAGACATTAAAAAGGACTGGTCCCAGTAATGAACCCTGCGGTACCCGGCTAGTAACCCTTTCTTCACTGTGTGCTCCATTTACTACTACCCTTTGCGTCCTGTTGTCTAGCCAATTTTTTATCCAGGCTACCACCTGGGGAACCACTCCAAGGCTGGCTATCTTGTGAATTAATCTTTTGTGTGGGACTGTATCAAATGCCTTGCTAAAATCTAGGTAGGCCATGTCCACAGCCCCTCCCTGGTCTACTACTTTGGTCACCCAGTCAAAGAAATCTATGTCCTATGTCCTATGTTATTAGTGCTCTCAAACCTTAGAAAAGGAGCAGTTTTCTTTAAGTTCACCGAGACCGGTTTATACTACTTGGAAAAGAAGTGGTATACTTTGTTTCATTGTTGAAATGGTTCTTTTTAAATACTCCCAGACATGTAGTTTTGTCTGGACTATGATTTTACACCACCTTGGTTTCCATGTTAGGTGTGACCTCCTTTGGAAAGCTTGACCTCCTTGTCTGCTCTGCTATCTCTTGTGGTTTTGATTAATAGGAGTTCTGATCCCCAGGTTCAGACCTTGGTTGGATCTGCAATAATATAAAATACACCCTGTGTTGTGGGCATTCTGTTTACTTTTTTAAATTATATCTACTTTCTTTCCATACTTTCCCTTTTTTCCCCTCACACCTCCTGGCCAGGGTAACTATGAGCATTTTGTTTCTGTTACAAAGCTTTGCTTTAATACAGTTTAATATTAATCATTGTATTGGCATACCTGGCATTTTCCTTTTTTATGTTTTTCTGCTCGCATGCGCAAGAAACATTATATGGCAACTTAGGAGAGAAGTGGATTGTGGAGGTGCGGCACTGTGGCAGCCAGTGCCAGCACTGCATTGTTGGGCTTGGCAGTGCTTAACCAATGCAGACCCAGTGTCCTGATGTTACTGGTTCTGTAGAGCACCACCAACTTGAAAGGATTTTGCCACTGCAATCAGGGGCCACCTCATCATTACAGCGTCAGCCATTCCACTGCAATGAGGGAGCGACCCATCATTGCAGGGTGGTACTTTGCCTGGTGTAACATTACCATGCACACGGTGGCTCTATATCACCACCTCTGAGCCCCATGAAAGCCGATGGGGGTGCCCAATACCCCTATTGGCATGCCCGATAACTCTTATTTGCCAACTAGGAAGCTCCTCCCCGTGCCAGCATAATGTCCCCACCCCAATTTCAGTTGTGTGCTGAGGAGTGCCCTATCCCTCAACATCATGTGCCCCCACACACACATTTCTGTGCTGATGGGGGGCAATTCCCATTGGCTTCATTCTTCCTTCCCAGTTCCAGTTGCCAAGTTGGTGCCTAATCCCCCTTGGCATCATGCGTCACCCCACTCATTTCTCTGCCAACAAGGGGCCCAGCTCCCATGAGCTTCAGTCCCCCTCCTAACAAATGCCAGTGGCACACTGGGAGCTCACTGCAGTGGACCAAAAACACACCTGCAAAAGTAAAAATCCGACCCACACTGTCTGAATATTTTTTAAAAACCTGTAAAATGAGAAAATGGTCCCTCAGAGTGTCTGTGCCCTTCCCCAACCTGCTCCTACATTCTGTATATTTTCATGACAGATTTTCAACATTGTAATTTTTTCACACCTCCTTATGAACAGTATAGCTGTCATTTTTCGAATCCTGGCTGAAATGTGTTTTTGCATTTCTGGCGCAGTATAGCACAGTCGCTATGTGAAATCAGTGTTTGGCACAAATTAAGATTGAGCGAGTGAGAGAGGGGGTGTGAGTGAGCTCAATGGAGCTCTTTTAAGACTGCTGCAGATTTCTTTGGGGGCAGAAAAAGGTGCCAACGCAGGCAGGAGTCCAGTACAAAAGGGAAGCCTGCAGTGCAGGGAGAACAAAATGAGCAAGTGAGAGAGGGGGACTGCGTAAGCTCAACAGAGCTCAGTCAGGACTGCTGCAGATTTCTTTGTTGGCAGAAAAAGGCACCAACACAGGCTTGAGTCCAGTAAAAAAGAGAAGTCTGCAGCGCTGGGAGAACAGAATGAGCGAGTGAGAGAGGAGGAGGGTGCGAGCTCAACAGAGCTTAGTCAGGACTGCTGTGGATTTCTTTGTGGGCAGAAAAAGGTGCCAGCAAAGGCAGGGTCCCAGTACAAAAAGGCAGCCTGCAGCACCAGGAGAAACAGAATGAGGGAGTGAGAGAGGGGGAGTGAGCAAGCTCAATGGAGCTCTGTTGGGACTGCTGTGGATTTCTTTGTGGGCAGAAAAGGCGCCAACACAGGCAGGTGCCCAGTACCAAAGGGCTGCCAGCAGCTCTGGGAGAAATAGAATGAGCGAGTGAGAGATGGGGAGTGAGCGAGCTCAATGGAGCTCTGTCGAAATTGCTGCAGATTTCTTTGTGGGCATAAAAAGGCACCAACACAAGCAGGAGCCCAGTACAAAAAGGCAGCCTGCAGCACAGGGAGAAATAGAATGAGTGAGTGAGAGAGGGGGAGTGAGCGAGCTCAGTGGAGCTCTGCTGGGACTTTAGACTTCCCTTCCCACCTGCACAAGGTCCTCTGTGATCCTATATTACAAGCAATGATTGGATACCTTCAGGATTCCTGTAATATTACAGATTTAGTTGCTCTGTTTATTTCTTTAACTGAGCTAAGTACTGAGCTATACTGTTAGGATTGCTGTAATAATACATATTTATTTGTTCTGTTTATTTCTCTAACTGAGCTGAGTAATACTTGGAGTGCAATAGGATTTCTAACTGGGCTAAGTGAAACTATATGAGAGCTGAGAACAAAAAGTATGGTAGCTGAGGGGCGAAAAATGGACAAGGAGGCTTTAGGATTGCTACAGTAATACGGTATCTAATGGATGAGATTTCAGACTGAATTAACCCAATTGGCTAGGGGGCAGTAGGGGGACTAGAGTGGGTGGAGAACAGGAATTTGAGTAAATAGGGGCCTAACAATTGTATCCCAGTATCAGATGCACTAGCAGAAAAGAGAGGAGAAGGGAGGGGTTGCCCCAGGTGAGGGGGGGCCTCCTGATGGGGAGGAAGAGACCACGAGGAATACCAGGGGAGAGAGAACAAATGGCTGTGGTTAGGGAGGGACCAGGGGTGGGACCAGGGTGGCATGGAGGGGAACAAGTAGGAGAGGATGATCTGATAGGGGGAACAGATGTACGAGTGGTATCAACTAGGAATAGATTCAAGCCTCTGCTATGGGACAGCGAGGGGGAGCAGGAACATACTGAAGGGGGGAAGACAAGCTGGGCATGAGAGGGATGGCAACAGGTAGGGGAAGACATAGTGAGGATGAAAGGGTAGAAGGGGGCTAGTAAGGAAGGAGGGGTGCTGACTGAAAGAGAGAGAAGGCTACAGGAAGGGGGAAGGATGGGAAGGGCATCACTATCAGTGTAGAAGGGATTGGGGGCTCTAAATTGACAACAATGGGGACAGAAGAGGGGTTGGAAATCAGAAGGGGAGGAGGGAGGTTGACAAGGGAAGCCCAGTAGGACGTAGTCAGACTGTGAAGTATTTCAAGAGGGATGGGAGGAGTAAGGCAGAGAAAAGGGGTGAGGTAGAAGTAGGGAGTACAGATACAGAAGTTACAGAGGGTGCAACTGGACGGGGGTAAGGGGCAGGGAAGAATGAATGCTGGGGTGGTGGAAGGGGCATTAGAAGGGAAAAGGGAAGGGATGGGTGGGTATGCATCCCGAGAGATTCTATACTGAAAGGGGTGAGATGGGGTGGAAGGGGGGAAGGCACAGCAGTATCTGGGTTGTAGCTATCTGCAGATTGACTGCATGAGGGGCAGGGCAGGCACTGCTCAAGTGTGCTGCGAGGGGAGGAAGAAACCTCATTTAGTGTTGCATGAGAGTACAAATGACTTGGTGAGGGAGACTGTGGAAGTAGTGAGGAGTCGGTTCAAGTAGCTATGCAGGCAGTGTGAGGGGGTGGGGGAGTTGGTGGTATTCTCGGAGATACTCCCAGTACCATGTGCCAGCATGGGGAGGAAGGGTAGGACTGAGGAGTTCAACGAATGGCTGAGGGATTGGTATCACACCAAAAATTATGGGTTAGTGACTAACTGGGGCAGGGTCTGGGGAATAGTGACTTGTTCTTGGGGGACAGGCTACACTTGAGCAGGAAGGAGAGGGGAGTATTAAAAGCAGGATTAGAGAGTTATATCTCTACTAAGGTGGATATTAACTAGTGGGGGGTGGCCAAAAGACTGAGGTTGGTAGAAAGGTCCGGACAGGTGACCCTAATGAGCTCGCTCCCCTAGATATAGGTAAAGGCAGAGGTGGAGTAACCCTGGGAAGGAGCAGGCAGAGTGGTCTGAGTGTAATTCAGAAGGCACCATCACCCAGTAAGAATAAGAAGGAGAAAGGGCGTAGACCACTAGGACGAGGGACATTGGCCAAGGAGGATAAGAGTGAGCAGAAGGTGGGGTATGGGTGGAAGTTGGTCTTTTGTCAATGCAAGAAGCCTGGGGAACAAAATTGTAGAGCTTCAGGCACTCCTTTCAGAGGGGAAGTTGGACATTGCTGCTGTGACAGAGACTTGGGCCACAGAGCACCATGATTGGGACTTGGCAATCCCAGTATACAGGATATATAGGAGGGACTGGGTTTGGAAGGGGGGGGAGTTGCACTGTATGTGAGGGAAGAGAATAAATACATAAGGGATGAGGGAGAAGAGGAAAGGACAGAGGTGCTTTGGGTGCAGCTCCTGGACTCCTAGGGCAAAAAGCTGAGGCTGGGAGTGGTGTACAGACCACCAGCCCAATCAGGGGAAATGGATGGGGAGTTGGCAGAGCAGATAAGGAGGGTGTGTAGAAGAGGCAGTGTGCTTGCCGGCCCGGTGGCGCTGAGGGTTGAGGTGCTGGATGCCACACCTCACACCACGCCAGAGATCCGGGTTCGGGAATGGACTCAGGCCACCAGGGGCTGGCGGGGAGAGGGAAGGATTGAGCTTTCTATGACAGCTCTCCTTCCTTCGGGTTTAGTGAGGGATGTGCGCCATGCTGCAGTGACACCCAACAGAGGCTGGGTGTTCAGCAGGCTGTGGGCATTAACATTACGGGGAGAGCCAGCAGGCATCTGCATGTTAGTGCACTGATGTCACTGCATGTCCGGCTCTTCAATGGGGCAGAAACAAGAAAGCTCAAGGGAGTCTCCCCCTCTATGAAGCTCTCCCCGAGCTTCAATTAGCCTCTGTAGCCAGATCCCCCAACCAGATATTGGTTCCGCGGGCTGGATAGGGGTCCAGTTCTGTGGCCCTTCCCTCCGGGGGGAAGCCGGAGGGGTGACCAGGGGATTATGGCAGAGACAGATGGTGGAGCCTCAGGGGCCATGACTAGAGCAGATACTTGGAGGAGAACCCTACAAAAATAAAAAAAGAAGGGGCAGTGTGGTGATAGTGGGGGATTTTAACCTACCACGGGTTGACTGGAGCAACCTGGCCACTAGCAGTACCAGGGAGCAGGTGCTCCTTGATGCATTCCAGGATGGCCTTCTGAAGCAATTGGTAAGTGGGCCTACAAGGCTTGGTAGCACTCTAGACCTAGTACTGGCAAACGGGGAGATGATGAGGGAGGTTAGGGTGGAGGACCCACTAGCAGTCAGCGACCAACAAACAGTGTGGCTCATTCTCACACTGGGCAGGAAGACAGGAGGCACGGGCACTAAGCTGATGGACTTTGGGGAGATGCGAGCAATACTGCAAGGGAGACTTCAGGATATAAGGCCGGGGATGGATGCAGAACAAAAGTGGGGAGTCATAAAGACTGGGCTAATAGAGGCCACAGTAGGCTGCACCAGGAGTAAGAAGAGCAGAGCCAAGAAAGCATGTTGGCTGAACAAGGAAGCGCTGCAAGGAGTTAGGGCAAAGAGGGCTGCATACCCGAAGTACAGGAGAACAGGGAAGGGAGAGGATAAGGAGGCTTTCAGGAGTTGGTCAAGGGAGGTGGCTAGGAGGATGAAAAAGCTAAGGCCTCCAGCGAATTAAGGTCCACGCAGGGCATAAAGGGATGGGAAAGGGACTTTTTTAGGTATGTGAGGGAAAAGAGGAAGTGCAAAGAACATATTGTAAGGATAAAGCTGGGAGGTGATTGGGTGGAAAAGAGGGAAGAGCAAGTAGAAATTCTAAGTGAGTACTTCTGCTCCATTTTTACTAAGCAGAGGGATGGTCCAGTACCAGAATGGCTGGGGGGGTGGGGAAAGGTGGGGAGGAGGTGATGGACAAAGTGATCACAGGGAGTAGGGTGCTAGAGGAGCAGACGGCAGTAAGGGTGGATAAGGCACCAAGTCCTGATGGTGTCTAGCCCAGGATGCTGAGGGAGATGGTGGAGCTGTTGGCTGAGCCTCTGGCAGATCTGTTCAACACCTCCCTCGAAATGGGGTGTGTGCCTCAGGACTGGAGGGTGGCCCATCTGGTGCCCATACAAAAGAGTGGGCCTAGGGAGGAGCCAAAAAATTATTGTCCAGTAAGTCTCACATCCATAGTGGGTACGTTTATGTAGGTTATACTGAAATAGAGGCTGGTGGTATTCCTAGAGAGTAATGGCCTCCAAGATGGGCAGCAACATGGGTTTGTCTCTGGGAGGTCTTGTCAAACCGACCTAATAGAGTATTATAACTGGGTGACAAGGGAGTTGGACAGTGGCCATGCGGTACTTGTTCTGTACTTGGACTTCAGTTATGCCTTTGATACAGTGCCTCATGGGAGACTGGGGGGGAGGAGCTGATGGCAGTGGGGGTGGGGAAAAAGCTGACTACTATAAATGGATAGAGAACTGGTTACAGGGGAGGGTGCAGAGGGTGGTGGTGATGGGGGAGCTCTCGGCACCCAGAACAGTGACAAGCGGTGTACCACAGGGGGTCAGTGCTGGGCCTGGTGCTATTTTGGCTTTTTATCTCATATATAGCATATGGAGTGGGGAGCAGGGTTAGTCTGTTGGCAGATTATACCAAATTGGGGGCAGTGGCAGACTAAGAGGACAGATAGGAAAAACTGCATTGGGACCTAACCAAACTAGAGACATGGTCGGTGGAGTGGAGGCTAGGATTCAATGCAAAGAAGTGTAAGGTGATAAACTTCAGGGCTCAAAAACCAAAAGAGGGACTATTGGTTGAGGATCACAGAGGAGGACCTAGGGGTGTTGGTAACTGGGAGCATGAACAACTCTGCCCAGTGCAGCGGAGCAGCAGCGAAGACAAACAGGATGCTGGGGTGCATTGTAAGGGGGTTCTCATCCAGACATAGGGATGTGATTCTACCTCTCTACAGATTGTTGGTCAGACCACACCTTAAGTACGTGTGCAATACTGGAGGCCATATTTGAGGAGAGATATAAAGTTACTGGAGAGGGTGCAAAGAAGGGCAACAAAAATGTTAAAGGGGATGGAAAGAAAGGAATATAAAGTTAGGCTGAAGGAGCTGAACATGTACACACTGGAGGAGAGCAGGGATGGGGGATATGATTGAAGCATTTAAATACCTGAGGTGGTAAATAAACTTAGCACCAAGGGGGTGTTTAAACTGAGGAATGGAAGAGAGACGAGGGGGCATGGATTAAGGTTGGAAGGGGAACATTTCAAGAGGGAAATGAGGAGGCACTACTTCACTGAGAGGGCGGTGTCTAGTTGGAATGCACTGCCAGAGGGAGTGGTAACATGTAGGACAGTCAATAGCTTTAAGAAGGAGTGGGATAAAGCAAGAGGAAGTGTAAGGGAGACAGGGGCTAGGACAAGCGAGGGAGGAACTGAGGGGGAGAAGGCTGGGGCAGCTGCAATGTAGGATGCTAGCTGCACACTCAGGCAGACTTAGATAGACCAATTGGTGTGCTCTGCTGGCAGATTTGTATGTTCATATGTTCGTGTGTATGTTTGTATGTAAAATCACAATGACTCTGTTCATGAGCAGAGGTCCTAAAATGCCTATGTTGAAAATTTGGTAACAAATATCCATAAAATGACTGTTACAAGCGTGCGTTGTGCACTTTCCACACACTCTCGTAACTTTGTCAATTTGTAGTACTTTCACTCCAGATTTTCAACATTAGCATTTTTTCAGACCTCCTTATGAACAGTACAGCTATCATTTTTCACATCCTGCCCAAAATATGTGTTTACACATCTGGCGTAGAATTGCGCGGTTGCTATGGGAAATCAATGTTCGGGACAGATTGAGAAAACCGTAGTGACAGTGTTCATTTTTTTTTTAATTTAAAGTTTATTGAAAAATGTCTTATATTTTCCACCTCTACATACACATGGCAGATACACCTGAACATACTGTAAACATGATAAATAAGACATCTGATTCACATGAGTCTGCCCCCCCACCACCCCAACTATCCCCCTCCCCCCCTCCATCCCACTCTACCCGCACTGAGCACCGAAAATCCATCACATAACCTCATTAGCACTGTTCAAGTTCCTGGTTAGCTAATTGGGCACAATAAAGCCTTATATCCAGATTATCCTTATTGTAAAGAGTGTAAGGTGTATAAGGGATCCCAGATTTTCTTGAATTGTCCCATTCTGTTATTAAGGCTGGCAATAGCCTTTTCTGTGTGAAGATTTGCCAAAAGTTCGGACAGCCATTCATTATAGGTAATCTCCTGTTGGTCAATCCAATGTCTTAATATAAGTTTTTTGACTGACATGGCTATGAGGGTTATATGATATTTGTGAACTCGCACTTTAACCTCAGAGAGATCACCCATAATGCACACTGCTGTCTAAACAGGTTGTTAAGCCCCAGAAGGGGATCTGTTGACTGCTTAATGGTAATCCACAGGGGAGACACTTTAGGACAGGACCAAAATACATTAAGTAGTGTTCCTTCCTCCAGTAAACACCTGGAGCATGTCGGGGTAGGCTTTAGGCCCAATTTGAATAACCGAGATGGTGAATAATATGCATTATGCAGGATATACAATTGCATTAATCTAAGCCTGTCTTGAGTCACAAATTTATGGCAGTTGTACCACAGTTTCGACCACTCTATATTATGCTTTGAGAACAGGGATTCCCACATATCGGTGGGCTCAAAGCAGTTGGGGAATTTCCAGTTTTGGATTGTACTGTAAATTGCTGAGACTGCGCCGGGACGACCACAGAACTTTGAGAGTTCTTGACAAAAAGGAATGCGATTCACCTATTGGGAATTCTACCGAGGACTTTCATTAATAAATGTCATAGTTGTATAAGTCGGAAAATGTATTTATTAGGGATCCCCAGACAGATTAATAAATCCTTGGCTGGGAACCAATCGCCATAGTCCATAATAAAGTTAGAAATTTGCATGCCTTGTAAACCGGGTAGCCAATTTGAGGGAATGAGTTTACCATCTATTTGAAATTGAGGATTTCCCAGTATAGGTTGATTAAGATCTCTACCAGGTTCATATCTAAGGTACCGGCAAATCTGTGCATGAATCTTTAATGAGGTTGTAAAAGTAGAATTCTTAACTTTTAAAGGTAGAAGACTCTGCTTAACAAATAATAATCCCTCAGGATTCAGGCCGCATGAATGGATTAGAGTAAGTTCAATTTTAAGACAAGCCGGGGCGGAGAGTAGGTTGTCCTTAGTAAGCCATCTTAAATACTTATTAATATGGCTGGCCCAGAAATACTATGCGAGGTGGGGGAGACGCAGACCCCCTTTTGACTTGGGAGCAGTCAGTTTGTAATAAGCTATCCTCAGGGGTTTATACTGCCAGATAAAATTTGTGATAAGGGATTGTATTTTATTAAACCATGACATAGGAAGCCAAATGTTAAGCATAGAAAGGGGATAAAAAAGCCGGGGGAAAACATTCATTTTAATTAAATTTATTCTGTCCCACAATGAAAAGATATATTGAGATCTTGGGAAATGATGTGGATTAGGGGGTCAAGATTTAACTTGATGACTTGTCAAGAACATCTGGTTTACTCAATACCCAGATATCTCAGTGACTCATATTTCCAACTGAGCCCCAACGCCAGAATATCCGCCTTAAGCACCTTATGATTTAAAGGAAAAACTATGGTTTTACTAACATTTAATTTGTAGTTTGAGATTCTACTGAACACTTCAATAATGTCTAACATAGGGGTATGGATACCTTGGGGTTCGCAAGCTGGAGGAGTATGTCATCCGCATATGCTAAAACCTTCAGCTCACACGGGTGAATCAGGATCCCTTGCACCTCTTGACAAACTGTTAGTTTATGGATTAATGGTTCTAGATAGATGTTAAACAATAACGGTGATAAAGGGCACCCTTGTCTGGTTCCTGACTGTAACGTGAACACCTCGGAGATCACCCTGTTACCCAAAACCCGTGCAGATGGGAAACGATATAAAGACCTGATCCCTTCAATGAATTTGAATGGGAAGCGCTGAAGGCCTCAAGAGTTAAAAACAAGTAACACCAATTTACCGTCCAACGCCTTCTCGGCATCCAGCAAAACCAATATGGCTGGATAAGATGCATCCCTACACGCCAAGAAGACGTGCGACAGGGTGCGTATATGATCTGAAGATAATCTTCCCTGCATAAAACCAACCTGTTCAGGGCTTATCAGGGTATTTAATACAGTATTGAGACACTTGGCCATCAGCTTGGATAACATTTTTATGTCTATATTCATTATAGAGATGGGCCTCTAATTAGTAACCATGTCAGGAGCCTTGTCCGGTATTCAGTATTAAAACTATTAGAGCTTCAAATAGAAAAGAGTCTACTACTTGCCTCGATAAAATCTGCTGGAATAAGGGAAGAAGCATTGGGATTAGGTGGGTTTTAAACTTCTTATAAAAATTAGCAGAGTAACCATCCACCCCCTGAGCTTTATTCACTGGTAAATTCCCCATCACCTCGGAAATTTCCTCTACCAAAATAGGGGCTACTAAACAGTTCTGCTGTTCCTCGGACAATTGGAGTAAATTAGCATCCTTCGAGTAATTGCGTATGGTTTGTTCCAGAGGGGAAGATTGCACAGGGCCATATAAATCCTTATAATAGCAGAATAATTCCCTTAAAATGTCTTCGGGATGGTTTTGAAGGTACCATCTAACCTGGAAATTATAGAGGATATATATAGAGAAGACTCTATTTGTTTAAGCCTAAGTGCTAAAAGGCGCCCCGCCTTTTCCCCTTGGTCAGTGTAAGACGCCTGGGTTTTTAACATGGCATACTCTACTTTCTCTCTCAACATTTCATTGTACGCAGCTCTTACTTTGTTTAATTCCTGTCTAAATGAGTCCGGGGATTGAGGGGAAAGATTCTTCTCCATCTCCCTCATTTCAGATAATAATTTGGACAATTTAGAACTAGCCATTTTTTCCTATAGGTGGCTATGCTGATTAAGGTGCCCCTCAAATAGGCTTTAAAAGCAAGCCATACCATATCCAGTCTCCCCGAGGGGTCAAAATTGTGCTCTTTGAATGTGTTCTTGAATAAGCTTAACTGAATCCTGCTCAAAGAGCAATAAATCATTCAACTTCTATCTTGACCCCCAATTGGGTAATGAGACTAGTGACAATTGACAGACAGCTATAGAATGATCTGATAGGGGACCTGGTAATATTACTGCATCTATCACCCCCAGTATTAGAGAGTGGGATTGGAGGATGTTATCAATTCTGGAGGAAGAGGGGAGGTATAAGTATATGCCCTCTTCTGGGGATGCAACACCTTCCAAATGTCACAGAGACCTAACTGGCCCATTAGCTCCCTGAGTGCCCTCTGAGCAGGCGATAGCCCCTTTCTCTGTTGACCTGTTTTATCCACCATAGGATCATAAACTAAGTTAAAGTCCCCCCCAATGATCATGGGTATAGAAATGAATGGTAATAACACCTGTATTAACTGTGTGAAAAAGCTAGGTGTGTCCTGGTTAGGGCCATATACACTACCCAGCAAGATGTCTTTGTTAAAGAGCAAACCATGCACTAGTAAATATCTTCCTAGTGGGTCCTTGACCTCTTTGTTCATCTTGAAAGGTCTCTTTCTATGTATAAGAATCACCAACCCTGCAGTCTGAGTTGTACCCCCTGCTGTAAAGTGTTGACTGAATTGTTGCCTGTGAAGCTGTGGAGCTTCTGGATCTAACAAATGCGACTCTTGCATATAAACAATGTCAATACTCAGAAGTTTTAAGTGTTTTAATACTTGGAACTGTTTGGTTCTTTTCTGGACCCTTTTACGTTCCAAGAGGCTATAGTAATAGGATTAGCCATCTTTCCCAATTAAGCGACTAACCCGGTCAAGATTAACTTTGCCTTTGTAACCAGACCTCTCCAAGCAAACCCAGGACTTGTGGAAATTTGTGCTCAATTCTAATATCCCACCGCCCTCTGCAACCACCCTCCCTACAAATATTACACAAAACTTGTGCAGTATCCACCTTCCCATGCCATTGCCCCCTCCATACCCCCTCACTGTATGGATTCTGCTATGCAGACTATCCTAAGCTTTCCCATCCCACCTGTCCCTCCATTGCCCCGCCCCTAAACAGAATTAACATTCAGCCTGTATTGAACCCCAGTGCAGTTTGCACTACCAGCAGGAATATTGGTGGTTGAGTAACCTAAACGATTTGGAACACAACAATTAAGGGATCATAACCCAGACTATTGTCTAAACACCAGGTTTACAAACAGAGGAGAGAAATAAGCTTACCAGGAAGCACACTGCCCAAGGTTATACGTGGGGAAAAACAGACAGGTACTAGAATTCTAGGCTGAAAAAAACATGAAAAACCCATATCCCCCAGAAATGTAGGCAATTAACCTTCCCCACAAACAGATTTCACGATGGATATACCAAATCAAATTCTATTTGCGAAGTCAGTAAAATTAAAAGCAAGGATTTGGCTCCCTCTTGTGGCGTCTTAACGTCAGAGCCAGTCTCTCTGCAGGGTCAGCACAAATGAGCATGAGTCGTGTACTCCTCGAGTTGTAGCAGTCCTTCCTGAAAATCACAATACATGCGCGTTACCACTACAACAAAAAAAACATCTGGGACTTACTTCAAACCCAGTACCCCCTTTTGATAACAAGTAGGGTTCACTCTAATTCTAATACAATAACGCTAACTCTCTTCAAACTGAGGCAGCCCATCCTGAACATCGCACTGTATGCGCAATACCAATTAAACTGAAAACCAACTAGGACTTACTTCAGTCCCAGTACTACCTTTTGGTAACATACAGGGTTCATCCAGCTTTTAAAACAATAACAGAAAGTCTCTTCATATGTAAGAGCCCACAAGAACAAGATCCTCACTAATTAGGACCCGATGACTTCTTCTTATCTTCAATCGGTAAAGAAACATCCTCCCCTTGAGCGCAATATACTGCCAGCATTCCTTCTGATCCTTTTGATCCATTCAGCGCACGGGGAACAAATCTGGAAAGGCCTTCTGCAAGGCCACTTTTGCACTCTCCACCTCTCCAAAAGTTGACCAGGCTCCTGAAATAAGAACCTGCAACCATGCAGGATACCCCATTCGAAATTTCACTTCAGCAGCAATGAGCTTTGTAATGAGGGAATGGTAAATCCTGGGTAATGCAAATTCTTTTACCCTCCCATAGCACGTCTTGCATTTCCTTGATCTCACTCAGTTTTTTTCTCCAGAGAAACAAGACAAGACTCGTTATCCGCCATTCTAGTAGAAAGATCCTCAAGTACTGTGGCCATCTGTTTCACTTCACATACCACAGATTTGAGATCATCCCAGAACGGTTTGAGTTCTTGCAGGAATAATTAGAGGGTGAAAGGAGTCACATCTGGGGTAGGAGTTGCAGAGGCTGCCCCCGTAATTTGCCTTGCACCACCCACAGGTTGGGCCCTGGATCTTTTGCTGACTTTTTCTGGTGAAACTGGAGGGGTGTGTTTGGGCATGGTGAGACTCATTTCGGCATCCATTTCCCCCAAATTGACTGCAAGGGAGGTCGCTGTATCTACCGATGTACTTATGGAGTGCCAAACTGTAAAAGAAATACCAACAAAACCCCGAAAATAGCGCTAGGCGACGGGAGCAGAACGGGAAGCAGCTACTCGGATCTCAGCATCATGTGATCTCATGACAGTGTTCATGAGCAGAGGTCACAAAATGCCTATATTGAAAATTTGGTGAAATAATTCCACTAAATGACTGTATTACATGCATGCATTGCACAGTTTACACATACGCTTGGAAGTTTGAGCATTTTTAACATTTTCACTACAGATTTTCAACATTGCCATCTCTTCACACCTCCCTATGACTGGTACAGCTGTCATTCATTACATCCTGCCCGATCTGTGTTTCTGTACATCTTGTGCACAATGGCATGGTTGCTGTGGAAACTCAAAGTTTGGGATGCATTGACAAAATCACAGTGCCACTGTTCATGAGAAGAGGTCCCAAATGCTTTCATGAGGTGGGGATCACAAAAAGGCCATGTTGAAAGACTGAGGTTGGTAGAAAGGTCCGGACAGGGAACCCTAATGAGCTCACTCGCCTAGATATAGGTAAAGGCAGAGGTGCAGTGTAGTGTAGTGCAAATAACAACAAATGCCTGGGCCGTTAGGATTTCTAACCATAATGTCCCACCCTGTACAGACTGACAGGCATCAGGAGTGTGCCTTTGGATTGCCGACTGCAATGCTCATGCCATTTCACCCCCACCCCCCCTCCACCCTGAAGCCAGTGACAGGCATCGAGGTGTGCCTTGGACTTTTTGGCCCCATAGTTCATCTCATTCTTCTATATTGTACCCATTTCAGCATATGTCCTTATGAAGTGGGTTGACTGTAAAGCCAAACACCCCAATGCACACTTCAAACACTTGTCAGTGTCTGCAGGATAGGGTGAAGTGAAATGGCATGAACGTTATGGGCAACAACCCAAACACATACCCCAATGCCTGTCTGTCTCTGTAAATGAGGTGGGGTTGGCATTAAGTTCAATACTTCACTGCTATTCATGCTCTGCATCTGTCTAACTCCTGTACTTCCATTGCTAATACCAGCAAGCAAAAATTCGGCATTGACAAATGCTTGTCTTCTTTTCTCTTCCACCCCCCCAACTCCCTATGCAGCTAATATAGTACTATGTTTGGGCCTAAATGGATACATTACTGAAAAGCTTTGCTTGTTATAACTAAACACAAGTCCCTATGTACTGTAGGTGCTTTTTTAAATGCTCTTTGGTCCATCCATGTAGTCTGCCATATGAATAGTATCCGAGTATTCTAATTGATACAGGCTATAAAATTAAAATAACTATGGCAGCTTAAAAGGGTGGAGGACAAAGTATGTGTTGTATGTGCTGTAATAAAATGTCATGTGTATATTTTTATACTTTGGCAGGGTAAAGGTTTCTTAAAGTTTTCATGAATGAATATGCACAATGTTACCTTTAACGTTTTAAAGGCAAATAATTGAGTACAGATGAAAAAATGCTACAAATAAGGCTATGCCCTACAGTGAACTAATCCTTTGAAAAAGCTGCAAGGTGAAACATCAGGATCATTATCTGCTCCCTGCTGTGATGGGTTTTGTTTGGTTTGTTCTGTACATCTGAAAAAATGAGGTAAAAAGCATTATCAGTATGGGCTACCTTATTTTACGGACTTGAGTGGTGAATGTGGTGACGTTTGCTAACAGAGAGTTTTGAATTGTCACTGGCACCAATTCCTCTGAGTGACTCTTAGCAAGAGGACAAATTTATTTTACTCTACCAGAGCTACTGTAGATCTGGCAAAAGAAACATTGAAGGCATGTACCAAAATGGGTGCTCTTGGATAATGCACTGTTAATATTTTCAGTCTATAGAAGAATGTGGAGGATAACTTGTTACAAGAAACTGTCTTTGAAATCAATAAATCTAATTTGTTAGAGCAAAACATCAATAATTTACCATCTATCACCCAAATCCTACATATGGCAGGGCATGGGATACATTTTAGAAACCATTTTGAGTCCCTCTCTAGGGGTGAGATGGAATGGCTAAGTACTGTAATGGAAGGAAACTTTAAGAAAAAATGTAAACAGGTGGAATAAAGATGAATATGGCAAAAGAAAATTGAATATAAGAGATATAATTTTAACTTGGAATATTGCAGGATTAGTTTATGAACTAATGGATAGTGTACATAAACAGTTTCTCTAGCAAAATTAAATAATGTCCATTCAGCAGGTTGCAGCTATCAATAACATAAATATAGCAAGATTTGAAGAGGTTGTGAAAGGATGTTGTTGGGGTGGGTGGCACCCGATGGCTCAAATGGAAGCATTTCCTGCTTCCATACTGGTGACCTGGGTTCAGTAGTGAGCCCTTCTAAGTCAGGTTCAGGCAGCCAGGCTGGGTGATGCTCCTGAGGGGTGCATGGACCAGCCAGGGAGGGAGGGAGACAGCTAGGACCCGGTGCAGCAATGGCCCCCTGCAGTGAGCCAGGGAGCTCACTCTCTCATGGGGAAAGGCATCAGCCCAGTATGTACACTGTTGATGTCCAAGGTTGATAGAGGCTATGCCTGATGTCACAGAAAAGGTGGGTGAGGAAACATGGGAGAAAAACATGAAAAAGCTCATGTGCCTCAGCTGGCAAGTAAGACGGTCCTGGCAGTTTTCAGGCTCCACACTGTGCAGATCCCAAGTGGCCAAAACAGCAGGGCGAGTGGCAGTCAGAGTTGGGGGTCTCATGGGGACTTAAATAGAGCTGCAGGCAGTGGTCAAGTGCCAAACAGCTATTTATGAAAATAAAAGGAGTTGGTCGGATCAGTGGGTGGTTTAGCAGTTTATGTAAAGATAGCAAGCTAAATATTAAAAGTGCAGAGAGAAACTCTGTGTTGCAGATAACATACTGTAATTATACTTAACGATTGGTTTGTGAAGCATTAACTTTAGGGAATATGTATGTACAGTACCGCTTTATAACTTGGGTTAGTATGAAGGTGACAGATGGGACACTACTAAAAATAATATAAATGAAGCTCTGACTAAATTCCTAGATGAAGAGGTATTAATTGTGGGAGATTTTAACTCTTGAGTAGGTGCCTATGAGAAGTTATTGATTATTCCTTTGTGTTACCCAATCATGGTATTCCAAAGAGAGGGGCTACTGACAAAAAAATTTAAAGAAACATGAAAAGACTAATAGAGTTCCTACATAAATTTGGCTTTTTAATTCTCAGTGGTTGCTTAGAAGGTGATCAACCATCCCAACCAACTTGCTTTTCTAACAAGGGGAAAAGGATACTAGATTATATTATTTGTTCAAGATGGGACGTGTATTCATACATTTCCATAGTAGCATGCCCTAGAGTTAAAAGTAATCATTTTACAATTCAACTGCATAGATATAAACTTGGAGATAACAGAAAAGACGATCAAGTGTAAGAATTTCAACCTAGCATCAACATTTTGAATGGAAAAAAAATAAAATAAATTGAACAGATACATAATAAATAACAGCCATCTTAGAGGGTAAGGAACTGTCTGCAACATTGGGCTGTTCAGCTATCCTTTTGGATGCTAACAAAGAGGGCTATGCATGAAAGGGTGGCAAGTACACGCCAGAGGCATGTACCCAATCCATGTAGCTCTGTGCCCATAGACGGGTGTGAACCTGTCAGTATGCACTAACGCCGGCCACCTATCCATGACCCCCCCAGTGCGCAGGACTGCTAAGCGTGGATGGGGTGGACTAACAGACCTAGGAAGCCAGTCAATCGGATGCCCATCCTGGGTGCCAGAGTGGAATCCCTGCATGTGAAGGTGCAGGTCCAGGTGCGTGCATACCACACAGGCACCCGGGAAGGTGTAGATGGTCCAAATCATCCTGTTGTTCTCATAGCCTGATACCCACTCCCATGGCATCACCAACTGCACAGTGCATAGTTGTACTCACCTCCAGGAGAACCTCCACTGGTTCCGGCATACGGTGTAGCCCCCCAAGCAACATAACCCCCACCCTAGTCCTGTTCAGCAGCCCACCCCCTCCACTCACAGCAGCACCTCAACCTATCATGTGTAAAGAAACCCCACCCCATACACTGAGCAGCCAGTCCCATCATATAGATAGTGAAACCCCCACCCCACACACACAGAGCAGCATCGTGTCCCATCATATGTAAAGGACACCTCACCACACAGAGAGCAGTGCCCCATCCCCATACACAGTAATGAGGGCCTCCCCACACAAAATGGTAGCCCCAGCCGAGTTCATATAACACAGAACCCCTTCAGAAGCCCCATCCTGGCTGAGCCAGTCCTGAAATGCACCTTTCAGACCACCCCCAACCCCTGATCCTGGAACTCCAGCCCCTTCATTGGTGGCCAGTGGCCCCCCCATCCCCTGTACCTTCAAGTCAGTGTCACAGCTATGGATGACCAGTGGCAAAACCCCACAAACACCTCTGTGACCACTGACCATCCAACTGATGCCGGAAGTGCACTGCCTATTTATAGCAACACATTCCCAGCATTGGCTGGGTGGCTGGTGGCTATGAAGGGTGTGCTGAGGGATGAACCACTGGCTGTCCATAGCCCCAGCACCAACCTACAGGTATGGGGGATGGGGGGTAGTGTTGTTGGTGCCATGGGGGGGTGGAGGCCACTAATAAAGGGGCAGAGGTTCTGGTATCAGGGGTGTGGGGGTGGTCTGACAGGTGCAGTTCAGTACTGGCTCTGCCAGAACAGGGCTGTGGTTGGGTGTGGATGGGGGCTTCTCCATTATATGAATGGGGCCAGGGTTACTGTTTTGTGTGTGGGAGGCCCTAGTTTCTGTAAATGAGAATGAGGTGCTGCTCTGTGTGTGTGGTGGGATGTTTCCTTTACACATGATGAGACAGGGTGCTGCTCTGTATGTGGGGGTTGGAGGTTCACTATTACCATGATGGGATGGGGCACTGCTGTGAGTGGGGGAGGGGGAGTGGACTGGTGAATGGGACTGGGGCAGGGACTCAGTTGTGTATGTGAGAGGGACAGCTACGTGTTGCCTGCTGTAGGCAGGGGCTCTGTGTGTGTACGAGCATGATGCATACCACAGTTATGGCAGGGTCCCCCATGCCATATCCAGGTCCCTCCTTTTCTCTTTTCCCCTTGTGCACAGCACTATGCACCTTTGTGATTGGGCACAGGGGTGCACCTGGCCAGCACACCTATGATGAATGCTGCCAGAGATCCACGGGACCCCCACTGAGTGGCATTACCACATATCTATGCCTACTCGCTGGGTGTATATGGCACATTGGCACAGTGCATAAGGCCCAATGTCATTGCATGTTTACAAATAATTTTTTAAGTTCTACTTCCATTTCTGTATAAAAATAAAGGCAACAAATAGGCAGAAATGGGATTTAACAATATTTGTAAATTTCATAAAACATAAATGTTAAGATTTGTGAAATGGACTGAACATCAGCCCACCAGGGAAAATGTTAAGATCTTAAGTCAAATTAAGATGGTATACAAGAATATTTTGAATAGAATTGTGGAAAAATATTATACTAGGCAATGGGATCTTATGTATGAGGCAATCATGGAGAATATTGCAAAATTACTCTGAATCTAGTAGCCAGAGAGCAAATAATTATGCAAGTAATATAAATATGAATATTTACCTACTGTATATAATTGGATAGAGTACTATAAAAAAAGTTTCATAGGCCAGATGAAATGATAAGTTCTCCTCTTTCTTAATCCTTATATATAATGTAGATGTCATTTTAGTAATTACAATAGAAGAAATGATGTAGGACACTCACTCTCTGCAAGGGAGATAAAGCACCAGGGTCTGCAAAGGAGATAAAGTTCCAAAGGATTTTATCTGCACCATGTGTCTGTAATGCAGATAAGAACCACTGGGGAAGCTTGCCTAAAGTTATTTTTAACAAATGCATAAATAACGGCTACTTGCCAATAGAATAGAAAGAAAACACAATTCTGCCCATTTTTAAGACATGATATCCATGTACTTCTTCAAATTGCAGTCCAATACCTCTTATTGATTCTGTGGCTAAAATTCTCACTAAGGTACTCCTGGGGAAATTAGATATTTGGGTGATGGAAAAACATATATCTTAAATCTCTTTCAAGCAAGACGTTGATCCAGCTATTCTACAATTGATCACTGCTATACTATTTAACATATTCTTACAAAAATTATGGCATAAAAGAAAAAATACAATGTAGGATATATCAAGCATTTTTGGAAAGGCATGCCAAATTCTGTGGGACAGATTACTGAAGTTGGTGAAAAACAAGAAAATCAGTCAGATGTAATTTGGAGGGGCAAATGACCAAGGCCCTATATTCAAAAGTTTGCCCTGGTGCAAAACTCAGTTTGAGTGTGTAAACTGGGTTTTCTGTGGAAGCCCCATATTCAAAAGATTGGTTTGCACAGTCAAAAAGGGTTTGCAACCAGGCAAACAGCAGAGGGGTACACAAGGCAAAATTATGCAAATTGGAGGGTGACTCAATATCGGCACAGTCCTGTATTCAGAGTATTTGCTCCATGCAAGGGTGCTTTGCCCAGTCCCCTAACACAAAGAAAATACTGCTGACATAACCCTTGTCTTAATTCAGAACAATCTTAGTGGTTGCCAGAGGTAGTGCATCGGCACCACCCCAACACAGTACTCTCTTGTGGCAAGTGGTTCCCCCTCCCTCTGATCCTAGTTCCATTGAATAAAGATATATCATTGTTGTCCAGTGGTGCCCCCTTCCTCTGTTCCCAGTTTCATTAAATAAGAATATATCCCTGGCATCCAGTTGTGCCCTCGTCCGTCTGATCCCAGTCCCTTTATATAAAGATATATCCCTGGCATCCAGTGGTCTCTCACTGATACTCATCCCAGTAAGAACACTATTTTCACTGGTGTCCAGTGGTCCCTCCCCACACCCAATCCCCATTTTAGTCCTGTTAACACTTATCCATGGCATCCAGTAGCCAATCCCCCCCACCTGATCCCAGTCCAGGGAATGCCCCCCCATTTGCCAGTGGCCCCAACAGTCACACTGCTCTTGGCATGGCAGTAGCAAAGAAGTCCAGCCCCTCAAACAAATCTCCTTCCCAAACTGTGACCAGTGCTCCCCCCAGCCCATACCCAGTTGGTGGCTAGTGGCTCCCATTCCACTCATGGCACTGACACCCAACCCTTGGTCCCTCTACCTGCCCATCAGTGCCATAGTTCAACAATGGTGAGTGGCACAGCCCTCCCCACACCACCTCAGCCACCTGGAATCTATCTGTAGCAGGGAATGTGGCCTATTTAAAGAACAAGGTGCATTACCCGTGCCCTACAAATAAGCCATAATCCCTGCCACAGATAGATGACAGGTGGCCGAGATGATGTGAGGTGGGCTGTGCTGCTCACTGTCATTGAACCGTGATACCAACAGACAGGTAGGGGGACTGGGGGGTTGGTGCTGGTGCCACAGGAAGGAGGGAGCAACTAGCTACCAAGTGGGTATGGGTTGGGGGGGTGCTGTTTATGGTTTGGTATGGGGCTTTGTTTGGGGAGACTGGACTTCTTTGCTACTGCTATGCCAAGGGCAGTGCAGCTGTTGGGAGGGCATTGGCAAACTGAAGGGCATTCCTGGGATGGGGATCAGGTGGCAGGAGGGTCCACTGGATGCCAAGTATATATGTAAGTAGGACTGGGATGGGGATTGGGGGGAGGGACCAGTGGATACTAGGGATATGTGATAAGCATACTGGGATGGGGATTAGGTGTGGGAAGAGACCACTGGACACCAAGGAAAATAGTATTCTTACTGGGACAGTGAATGGAGGGTCAGAGACCAATGGATACCAGGGGAAAATGTATATTCATATAGTGACTCTGATCGGGGGGGGGATCCCACTAGCACCAGGGACAGCTCACTGGGTTGGGATGATTGGGGGGCTGCACCGGGCAAACCAGCCTTGATCACCATGCAGATTAGCCCATATTGGCCATGCAAATGGCCCCTTAGCACCTTGCATGCTCAATGGGTTCATTTGAATAGCGGCTTTTGAATACAGCAAATTTTTACCAGGAACAAGCCATTGCGGGGCCCTATTTTGAGGGTGTTATTGGGACATGCTAAGTAGCTTAGCAATGGACTAAAATGGACCTATATTCAGAGGACTAGCATTGTGTGCTATTCCTTTGAATATAGCATTTTTGCACACCCATGCTATCGCTAAGTGCAGTGCACAGTTTTCTGCTACAGTTGTCATATTTTTGAATATGGGGCCCCAGGTATTTTACCTTAGATGAAGCTGGAGAGCAGGTGTGTCTGTTAACCCCTTTGCTTTTTAATTTGTTTATAAATTAGTTACCTGAATCAACTGAAACTGAATCTGGGCAGTCTCCTACTACAATGAATATACATGTTCCTGTATTGCTCTATGTAGGTAATTTAGTCATAATCTCTCTTTCTCCAGTGAGATTATAGAGAGAACTAAGGCTATTGGTAAATTATTGTGTAGACTCCAAATTATACATGCATCTGGAAGAAACAAAATTTTAACATATGGTATGAGAGTTAACAAAAGTAAATAGTATCTAAGAGTCACATGATGCACCCAATAGTGTGACATCTTGTGAAGTTGGCTCCAAGAGTATTAATCTTAAAATCTAAAAAAAGCATAACAAAACAGTATATTTTTAGTCTTCAACGATCTCTGTGGACTGTCTTGTGAAGCTAGAACTGGGCAAATGGGTGAATCGGTGATGGGAGCAGAAATGGAGCTTGAAAACCTCATGGGGAGCACAATACCACAGCCCTCATAGCAGCGAAGTCAAAGGCCAAAGCGATCCCACTTAGAAGTCACACCTGGCTTTCCTGACTGTTCCTCGCCTCCTCCAATAGAATTGCTGATGATAGGTCACTTACTAATGGAGCTTGGTAGAATTAAAGAAGTGGTTTTGGAGCTAGGAAATGATATTAAAGCATTCTGACTAGCCCTGGAACAGCTTACATGACAGGTGGGAGACATGGAGGCATGAATTGGCTTGGTAGAAGACCATGAAGCATCACTAGAGCCAGAAGTGGTTGCCCTCTGAAGGAAAGTGGTGTGCCTTGAATAATGCATAGCGGTCCAAGAGGGCAGAAGCTGGCAAAATAATTTATCATTAGTTGAGCTGTCAGAGGGCACCAAAAATCCTGCCCCCCTTCAGTTTGTACACAAATTTTTACAGAAAGTGTCAGGCCCATCACCATATGGCTTAACCTATATAATTAAGAGGGCCCACCGATCCCTCTGCTGAAAGCCTGCCAAGGGAGAGAAGCCAAGACCACTTATCTTTCGCATCTTGAATTATCTTGACAAGCAACACATTTTGGCAAAAGTACATGGCATAAAGGAATTGCACTTGGAAGGAAGGTGATTATTCCTTATTCAACATCTGACTCCTCAAGTCCACCGATGTCAAGCTGAATATAGGGAAATTAAAACTAAACTAGGGTCTGCTCATATTCAATACAAGATTTTTTACCCAGTTAAACTGGTAATCACAATAGGTGATGGCCAGAAACAGTTCATCTCAGTGGAGTAAGCTTGCCGGGAACTGCCAACACATTCCCCACTCTGTTACCTGCAAACCACAAAGGAGGATGGCAAGGAGCTTAATTATTCTACTTATAAGGCGTATTGCCATCATGGACATAGCTGAGAGCACTAGGGTCTTTTTGTGTCATTCATCTGATCTAGACTGTGTATCCTTCTATCAGACTGCTTTGAGATGTACACTACTGTATGGGATTTAGTCATTGTTTTTTCCCCTCTTGATGTAGGTCTGGACTATGTGAGGGAGCATACAGGAATAGAGTTTATGTGTATATTGGGTTAGAGGTAATGGGGGCATGCATTGACAAATAAGCTGGGGTTTCCAGTTTGACCATTTTTTTTTGTTTGTTTTTGTAATTTCTTAATTCATAATTAAGATGGCCCCTGGCAGGGGATACTGGCTAGCAAAGCTATACTATTCTTTCCTGCCATCGCTGGTTGCTCTGAGTCACAGTGCACAGTCCCAAAGACCTAGTAGTGAATGGTTGATGGTGTCAAATGCCTTAGTTAGATCGATGAAGGTGGCACCAAAGAGATCCCCTTGGCCCAGGGCATTGTGGGTGTAGGAGGTAAGCTCTAGTAGTGCCGTGGTCATGCTGTGGCCCTTGCAAAATCAGTGTTGTTCTTGACATAGAATACCTTACTAAGTATAACCTGCTATCAGTTGGTTGGCAGCTATTCTCTCCAGTGCTTTTGAGAGAGGGGGGAGAATGGAGATTGGTCTATAGTTACTTGTAACAGATTTATCGCCACTTTTGTGGATAGGTGTCACCATCGCTGATTTCCATTTTTGGGGGAACTGTGAGAGCATGAGAGATTTGTTAAGGATTTTGGTGAGGGGGTCAGGACTTCATCGAGGGTAAGAGCGAGGAGTTTCAGGTTGAGGGAGTTGCTGCTTGATCTTGACTTTACAAGTACTCAAAGGAGGTACTTTTTTGTGATGTCCTTGGAGATGGCTTTGAAGTAGAACGGTGGATTTCCCTCCAAATTTCTGACTTTGACTGAGTTAATGGTATCTTGAGGGGGATCAAAGAAAGTTAGCGGTTAAACATGGCTAAGGTTTGTAAATGCTGCATTAAAGGCATTTGCCATGGTGACTTGATCTGTGATGATGTGGCCATTTAGGTGAACCATAGCGAGTGGGACTTTTGTTTTTTCCAGTTAGTTCCGTTAGGTTGGCTGAAAATGTATTTTCATCTAAGAGTTTGTTAGCATTCTTTTGTAGTAGTTGGCCTTTTCATTTTAAATTGCACAGGTGCAGGCATTTCTTGCAGCTTTGAAGGCTTGAGTGTCTGCCCTGTTTCTGGTCAGCTTAGCACATTGCCAGAGGTTATCCCGGGCCTTCATTTGCTCAAGGAGACCTATGCCGCTCCACTGGGCATCCAATTATCATCTGTTTTAATCTATTTCTAAGTAATAGGTCAAGAATGACCAAATCAGTTACTGTCTGAATTGACACTTCTAAATGCTCAGTCTTATTGGTGGCGAACTGCCCCCCCCATGTTATTCTTATTTTTCACACACCCTTGTGGGGTTGGGGGAGACAATTTTGTACACATGTGAGTTAGGACAGCAAAGGTTAGGTTATATTCCTCTGATATGGTTTTAGCAGGGCATTGTCAGGTGACAGATTGGTCTGTTTGCTTATTTTGTGCTGGATTGTGGACCCCCTCATCCTGAGCTGTTAATTTTAGATGCTTTGTTGTATGCATCCCAAGGGTCCACCCTTCACTGCAGCAGTTTGTAGAGGTGTTCAGGGCATGAGATGAGATCTCGCATGGCATAAAGCATCTTGCACTCATTTGGCAACAATTGTACTTCCTCGGATAGGTTTGTGGTCCTGGGAATTTCATTTTGTATTCTGGGAAGATTGATTATGGAGTTTAATATATGAGGGAGATGTGGAGCTTATCCAGGTGGGTACTGGACATATGGAGCAGGCATCATCAGGTACCTTTGGGTCTTGATCTTATTAATATGTTTTTGCATTTTAATATATTTCTGAGTTTTCTGTGTAAATGTGCTGGGCTATTTGAGACCTCTCCCTCTCCTCCATTATGAAGTATCAGTAATATGTTTTGCTATTATTCACGAGGCACTTGACTTATAGCTTGCATTTTATCTTGCTTCTAATAGCCTAGTGTTTCATTCTCAGCTCATTAAACCCAAAATATGGTATTTAATGGAACGATTAAGCTTCCTCCCTCAGTCACCTGCACAACTCCATCTCACTGAGTTTGTGTATCCTGGCTGGGATGACTAGCGGGTGGGGCAGCTACAGTACAGAGGTGCTAGCTGCACATTTGAGCAGATGTGATAGACCATGAGGCCTGTTTCTGAGGGCAAGTTTCATATGTTCATATGTTCATACCCCCATCTATACTCTTACTAAGACTGGGCAGGGTGATCCTGTGTCTTCAGTTGCCGAGACAGACTTTGGTGCTTATCAGTTGTTTCTGTATTCATTAATATAGTAATGGATATGACAGTATATAGCACCCTTAAGTCCTAACAACCATCCCATTCTTCTTTATTTACTTATAGAGATAATTAAAATTGAGCCTGGGCATTCTTCACTTGTTTAGCTACCTCAGTACCATGACTGCCCCTGGCAATGCACACTCCCTCTTATATTTCATCAGCTTCTACTGTATAGATTTCATGTGTTTTTGATCACAGGGATAGAAATGGGTTTGATGGTCACTGTGCCCCTGATTGGGAGGGGGGTTTATCTGTAGTATTTTACAGTACTACAGTTTATGGAGCATGGTTTCTCTCCCTCAGGATAGCAAATAGGGCACCCTCCACATTTGTTTAGTTTATAATGTTTCTTCACATCCCTGTCAAGGATGAGTGTTTTGGTTACTCCCTAACATAAGATTTTTGGGGTGATCTTCACAATTAGGGGCTGCAGGACCCTCAATTTGTGGAATTAGGTTTTAATGCTTTTTGTTACTGAGTTTTCATTGTATACTCCTGGGGATTGACTCTTGAGTTGCATGGGCCAATCATGGACTACTGTAGCAGGGAAGGAGTTTGGTCATCAGACCAGTGAATGAGATGGTGAGATTATGTTTATTGTTCATACTTGGTTTTGGTTATCTGACTTTATCTTTGTAATAGATTTGATACGGGGGGGGGGGGGGATAACCATTAGCTCCAGACTTTTACATACCAAAGGGATTAAGATTAACATATTTTTTTTTCATCAGATAGTATGATTAATGTAATGCAGGTGACTTCATGGAGTGTAAGGGGAAAGAAGGCAAAGGAAAACAGATATAACGTTTTACAACATCTGATGGGGCTGGCAACAACAGTAGCCTTTTTGCAAGAGACCCACTTAAGGCACAGCCAAATAGATGGATTGCATAGGGAATTGGTGGACCAGGAACTGTATATGGAGCAGGAGACAGCACCAGGCAATGTGGGGTGGCTATCCTTATAGCATGTCATTACCTTTCCAAGCTCATTCTAGAAATAGCAGACCCCAAGGGTAGGTAATTATTTTTACATGGGAGAGTGGGTGTCACAAACGTTGTCTTAAGCATGGTCTATAGCCACAATATAGACAGCCTGGCCTTTTTCACAGAGCTATCATGATTGGTAGACTTCATATAGTGGCTGGTGGGGAGTGAAATATTACATATCAATCTGATATAGACTGATCTGGGGGTAGATTGCAGGGTTTGAACCTGGAACAGAGAGCAATTTGAGAATTTATGGACAGTCTGGGTCTTACAGACCTATGGCAGGACCTGCACCCATGCGACTGAATGTTTACATTTTATTCAGCCACCCCCAATATACATGATCTCGCATTGATTTCTTCCTAATAAGTCAGGGGGACTTGCAGTGGATTCAGCTGTGCAAGACTGAGTACATGGTTCTCTCCAACCATAATCTGATAATGATGAAGCCAGACCCTACTAAAGGTGAACAGCTGGACTGAATCTGGTGGTGACTTGCAACTCCTGAGAGATATTTTTTATTATTGATAAAATTAAAAGGCAAATAAAGACCTTTTTGAAATCTAGTACATCCTCAACTGCTGACATCTTATAGTACGCAGGTACGTTTTTCTTGTGGGGTGAGTTTATTGGATTAGCCATGATGCCAAGAAAAGAAAAAGATGTTAAAGCTATGTACCTGTTGTCAGAAATTAGGGACATTGAATGGAAGCTTAAACCAGATACCTCCAAGGAGGCAAGTATTCAGTTAAATATTGTCAGAGCCAAATATACAAAACTTCTAGCCAAAAAGGCTGAACAAGTGATACTCTGAACCAAAGCAAAATATATATAGACAGGAGGAAAAGGTGGGTTGTTTTAATGGCCCTACGAGTTCACCAGCAGGAGGCTAAAAGAAGAAGTCAGAAGGAGAAGGAAGGAAGGAAACATATTCAATTCAGTGCTTTAGAGTAACTGGTAATTGGTATTTTTCTTTTAAACTTAGATTGTGGGCTTGTAGTGACACTATACTTTCTTTCTTTGTTGTCTTTACTTATAATTGTTTTTGGGCTGTTGAAAATTTAAAACATAGTGGTGGTGTAATTCTGTGCTGTCTTTAATAGCTGCAAATTTTATCTTGACTTGTCTGACTGTCCTGTAGCTGGGTGAAGGGTGTTAATTGTCTGGCCTCTGACCTCAGTTACGTGATAACTGGAGGTGGGGCTTAGTCAGAGTTAAAGCAGCAAACAGAGGTTGATTTTCTCAGAAGAAGTCAGAAGGAGAAGGAAGGAAACATACTCAATTCAGTGCTTTAGAGTAACTGGTAATTGGTACTTTTCTTTTAAACTTAGATTGTGGGCTTGTAGTGACACTATACTTTCTTTCTTTGTTGTCTTTACTTATAATTGTTTTTGGGCTGTTGAAAATTTAAAACATAGTGGTGGTGTAATTCTGTGCTGTCTTTAATAGCTGCAAATTTTATCTTGACTTGTCTGACTGTCCTGTAGCTGGGTGAAGGGTGTTAATTGTCTGGCCTCTGACCTCAGCTACGTGATAACTGGAGGTGGGGCTTAGTCAGAGTTAAAGCAGCAAACAGAGGTTGATTTTCTCAGAAGAAGCCAGAAGGAGAAGGAAGGAAACATATTCAATTCAGTGCTTTAGAGTAACTGGTAATTGGTATTTTTCTTTTAAACTTAGATTGTGGGCTTGTAGTGACACTATACTTTCTTTCTTTGTTGTCTTTACTTATAATTGTTTTGGGCTGTTGAAAATTTAAAACATAGTGGTGGTGTAATTCTGTGCTGTCTTTAATAGCTGCAAATTTTATCTTGACTTGTCTGACTGTCCTGTAGCTGGGTGAAGAGTGTTAATTATCTGGCCTCTGACCTCAGCTACGTGATAACTGGAGGTGGGGCTTAGTCAGAGTTAAAGCAGCAAACAGAGGTTGATTTTCTCAGAAGAAGCCAGAAGGAGAAGGAAGGAAACATATTCAATTCAGTGCTTTAAAGTAACTGGTAATTGGTGTTTTCTTTTAAACTTAGATTGTGGGCTTGTAGTGACACTATACTTTCTTTCTTTGTTGTCTTTACTTATAATTGTTTTTGGGCTGTTGAAAATTTAAAACATAGTAGTGGTGTAATTCTGTGCTGTCTTTAATAGCTGCAAATTTTATCTTGGTTTGTCTGACTGTCCTGTAGCTGGGTGAAGGGTGTTAATTGTCTGGCCTCTGACCTCAGCTACGTGATAACTGGAGGTGGGGCTTAGTCAGAGTTAAAGTAGCAAACAGAGGTTGATTTTCTCAGAAGAAGCCATAAGGAGAAGGAAGGAAACATATTCAATTCAGTGCTTTAGAGTAACTGGTAATTGGTATTTTTTTTAAACTTAGATTGTGGGCTTGTAGTGACACTATACTTTCTTTCTTTGTTGTCTTCACTTATAATTGTTTTTGGGCTGTTGAAAATTTAAAACATAGTGGTGGTGTAATTCTGTGCTGTCTTTAATAGCTGCCTCCCCTTCCCCCAACTCTTAATTATATGCCCTGATAAATCTGATTGACAGGAGCTAAACACAGGGTATAGTAAGAGGTGTGAAGTAGGAGGGGCATAAGGGGGAAGAAGCCCACCCTCAGCAGGACAAGTGTTTTGACTCATTTATTTATTTATTGGTTTCTTTTTCCTTAAAAAAAAAAATCGGAGGATCAGTTACAGGATTTTTAGTACTGTAAATTAATAAAAAGAGAATTAAGAGAGTTTCAGTAGCAGACAAGTAGTGGAATTGCAGTATAATGTGGGGAGTGGTGCAATGCAGTGGCTGTGGGCAGCAATATTCAGGCAGACCTTCTGGACACTGAGGTGCTGCCCCATCTGCATGCGCTCTCTGACTACGGGATGAGGTAACCAGACTCAGAGCGGAAGTAAACTGGGTCAGGAGTACCATCGCCTCTATCCAGGGACCACCCAGTCCAATGCAGCTGCCTCAAAGGATGCCAAGAACGAGGAGCACTTGGATGACAGTGGGCTCAGGAGGGTTAGAGCAGTCAGGCAGAGACACATCCCAGATCCTATTCTCTCAAGAACTCATATGCCACACTGGCAAATGAGGACAACCAAATAGAGGTACCCAGAGAAGTGGAAGGAAAGGATGTGGAGGTTAGCCAAGGAGGTGACCTCAGTGGGGAAAGCAGTGGACCCCAGAGGAGGAGGAAGTGAATTCTGGTGGGGGACTCCATCGTAAGAGGGATCCAGCTAGGAACACAGGAGGGGGAGGACAGGGAGGTGAGGTGCCTACCAGGTGCCACGGCATGGAGGGATGGAAGGAAGATACTGGGGATCACTGGGAAGGCAAGGCGGGAGGGTGAGCTGGATGTCATTATCCACCTAGGTACTAATGACTTGGCAAATGAGAGACCAAAGGAAGTTCAGGAAGAGTTTAGGGAAACTGGGAGGGGTCTCAAGCAAGTAGCTACTTCTGTCACTTTCTCAGAAGTACTACCTGTGAGAGGCAAGGGAGAGCATAGGGTGCATGCACCAGGAACTTTAACTCATGGCTGAAGAACTGGTGCTGTGAGGAAGGGTTTGGATTCATTGGTGACTGGGGACCCACCTGGAGGGATAGAGGTTTTTCAAGCCTGACGGCCTGCATACATCCTGGAGGGAATCAAGCACTCAATGATAAGTTTAAATGCTACATAGACAAGCATTTAAACTAGCAAAGAGGTGTGAGCCAGCAAGGAGGAATTTCTCTGCTCACCCCAGCTAACAGTGGAACAAGTGAACCAGAGGTGGCTATCTCTGCAAAGCAGTGTGCAAAAGATGGAGATTAGTGTCCAAAAGGTGGATACAGAAAAGGGCAAAATTCAGCAGAAGGACAGACAGCAAGGAGAACCAGGGATAAATGACAACCAAGGAAGGGGCTGAGTAGAACAGTGAAGCAGGCTAGGGAGGTCAAATCATGAAAGCCATGTGTGCAAATGCCAGGAGCCTTAGCAACAAGATGGAAGATCTGGAGGCTGTCATGGTACAGTCAGACCACTGGACATTGTGGCCATCACTGAAACCTGGTGTAATGATAACCATGACTGGGAGATGGCCATACCTGGCTACAACATATTCAGAAGAGACAGAGGAGGCAGGAAGGGAGGAGGAGTGGCACTGTATGTGAAAATGACATAAGGGCCACAGAGATCCAGGAGGAACAAAATGGGGGAGAGATACTGTGGGTTAAGCTGGAAAGGAAAATGGGGACAGCCATCCGCACAGGTGTGGTCTATAGACCACCAGCCCAGGAGGAAGAAACAGATAGGGAGCTGATGCTAGCCATCCAAAGGATGGCAGACAAGGGTGAGGTAGTACTGGTTGGAGACTTCAATATTCCAGACGTGGACTGGAGCATCCCAGCAGCAGCATCAACTAGGAGCAGATTTATCCTGGACTCCCTTCAGGGTGCCTTCCTCAAGCAACTGGTCATGGAACCAACTCGGCAGAAGGCAATACTGGACCTTCTGCTCACAAACAGGGACAGTGTGATGGGGGTAACAGTGGGGGAGCACCTGGGTAACAGTGACCACCAGTCATTGTGGTTTGAAATCACAGAAAGAGCAGAACCAAACCACACAAAACACGTATCCTGGATTTTAGGGGGGCAGACTTTGGGAAAATGGGGAGATACTTGAAAGAAGCATTAAGGGGAATGGGACAGGAATCAGGGGTTGAGGAACAGTGGGCAGTATTTAAAATGGGGATTATAAGAACAACAGAATTATGCATTAAGCAGGTTAGCAAGAGGAAAAGGAAGAGGAGACCATTATGGTTTTCCAAAGAGGTAGCAAAGAAAGTGAAAGCCAAAAAGATTGCATCAGGCAATACAAAAAGACACAGGCAGAAGGGGATAGGGAGAAGTACCAGGAGAAACAAAGGAGGCAGGAAGTCAGTAAGGAAGCCAAAGCTCAGACAGAAGAACACATTGCAAAATCAGTGGTTAAAGGGACAAAACCTTTACAGGTACATAAGTGAAAAAGAAAGACAAAGGAGGGATAGTGAGACTGAAGGGGAGGATGGGAGTCGTGTGGAGGATGACAACAGTAGCTGACATATTGAACAGGTATTTCTGCTCAGTCTTTACTGAGGAAGAGAGGGTAATGGGTCTGAAGGAGTACAAAGAGTGAGAATGGTGCAGAAATGGACACAAGTCCCTTACACGAGAAAGGGTCCTGAAGGAACTGGAAGTAATAAGAGTTGACAAAGCAATGGGGCCAGATGGGGTGCTCCCCAGGGTCCTTAAAGAACTAAGAGAGGTGGTGGCTGAACCTCTGGCTATCCTGTTTAGCCAATCACTGGAAACAGGGGAGGTACCCAAAGACTGGAGGACAGCAGATGTAGTCCCCTTATACAAAAGTGGGAACAAAGAGGAAGCAGGGAACTACAGACCAGTCAGCCTCACCTCGGTAGTGGGGAAGATCATGGAAGCACTACTGAAGGAGAGATTGGTGGAACATCTGGTTGTCAATGGACTACAGGACCCAAGGCAGCATGGTTTCACCAGGGGAGGTCATGTCAGACCAACCTCATTGAATTTTTGACTGGGTGACTAGGGAGGTGGATCAGGGAGGGCAGTGGACATGGCCTATCTGGACTTCAGCAAGGCCTTTGACACTGTGCGCATAGAAGACTATTACACAAACTGGGGAATATGGGTGTGGGCAGGACAGTGGTGTGGTGGGTAGGTAACTGGCTGGGTGGCAGGACACAGAGGTGGTGGTAAATGGCTGTCACTCCACAGAGGGAAGAGTGACCAGTGGGTACCACAGGATCAGTGCTGGGACCGGTCCTATTCAACATCTTCATCAGTGACATTGCACAGGATCTAGAAGGCAGAATTTCACTGTTCGCTGATGACACAAAGCTCTGTAACAGAGTAGACACACCAGAGGGTGTAGACAGAATGAGAAGGGACCTGCAGAAACTTGAAGAATGGTCAAGGGTTTGGCAGTTGAAATTCAATGCAAAGTGCAAGATAATGCATATGGGGCACAAAAACCTGGCACAATATATCAGTTGGGGGTGAGGATATAGCATGCACCAAGCAGGAAAGGGATCTTGGGGTTGTCATCTCTGATGACCTCAAGGTAGGGAAACAGTGTGACAAAGCATCAGGTAAAGCAAATAGGATGCTGGGATGTATAGGCAGGGGCATCACCAGCAGGAAAAGGAGGTCATAATTCCGCTATACAAGACACTAGTGAGGCCCCACCTGGAGTACAGTGTACTGCTCTGAGACCATACCAACGAAGGACACAGACAGGGTAGAGAAGGTTCAGAGGAGGGCAACAAAGATGGTGCATGGATTGCATCACAAGTCCTATGAAGACAGGTTGAAGGAACTGAACATGTACTCCTGGAGGAGAGGAGGGAGAGGGGATATGATAGAGACATACAAGTATCTTACAGGGAGAAACAGGGTGCAGGAAAACACTATTTTTAAGCGAAAAGATGTTCCAGGACTAGAGGGCATGGGATGAAGTTGGAGGGAGGACGATCAGAGGAAACATGAGAAAGAATTTCTTCACAGAACGGGTGGTGGACAAGTGGAACACCCTGCCAGAGGAAGTGGTGGGGCTGAAACAATCACGGGATTTAAGAATGCATGGGATAGACATAAAGGAATTCTAGAGGTCAGGGGTAAGGGGAAACAGACTTCTAGGAAAACAAACTGAACTTACAAGCTCAAATGGGCAGACTGGGTGGGCCATTGGCCCTTATCTGCCGACACTGTCTATGTATGTATCTATGTAAAATGGCCTGCAATGAGAAAAAGAACAGGATGTAACAAACCCCCAACAGATAGCAGACATTTTTAAGGATTTTTATCAGTGCCTTTTCACTCTTGAGGTGGAGAGCAGGGATATTGAAAAGGCGATAGACCAGTTCCTACAAGGAATCCACCTCCTGGTTTTAACCTCTGACCAACAGTTAGCTTTAGAGGGAGTGATCTGAGAGGAGGAGGTCGCATAAGCTATAAAGGAACTGGCTGTTGACAAGGACCTGAGTCTGGATGGTTTTTCATCCAACTTCTATAAACAGTTCCAATCAAAACTTACTCCACACTGAACTACACTTTTCAATAGGTGGCAGAAAGAAGGGAAATCTGACCCTAACCTGACAGAAGTTCTAATTTCACTCATACATAATCCTGGTAAGGATGAAACCCAGGCAGGGAGTTACAGACCCATACTCTTTATAAATATAGATATGAAGATTTTAGCAAAAATGTTAGCCAGTTGTTTCAGTGGGGCTTGGCTTACCTTGACTGGAGCCAAACAAGTTGGCTTTATGCCTGGAAGGGTATCTAGTGATCATCTACAAAAATTGCTCCACTTCATGTTTGCATCTGGGGGACTGAACTCCCAACGGTGCTGGTCTTCCTGGATGCAGTGAAAACCTTCAACAGGGTGGTGTGAGATTACTTGTTCCACATTTTGAAAAGGTACAAAATACCAGATCAATTTGTTGACTGGCTCAGGGTGCTATACCAGCATTCAACAGCAAGAGTATATTGTAATGGGGTTTTATCTGTGCCTCTCCAATTGCACTGGGGCACAAGGCAAGGATGCCTGCTCTCTCTTATGCTGTTTAATCTTTATTTAGAGCTCCTCATCCTCAAGATCAAACCAGCAGATTCAATATGGGAACACAAATTGGACAATACTCCTTTAAATTATTGGCATAAAACATACTATTGCACATTTCTGATGCAATAACCTCTATTCCCACTGCCTTATCCATTATACATACCTTTAGCCAGATCTCTTCATACAAGCTTAATCCTAATAAAACTAGTATTCGACCTCTTAATAACCAGGATTTGAACTTTGAAACATGATATTCTAAACATGGGTCTACACTGGAAATCAATGCATGCCTTATCTAAGCATACAAATACCCACACAATGGGTAGACATAAAGAAACTGAACATAGATTCAGTCTTAAATAACATTAAACAGGATTTGAATAGGTGGAGGACACATCCCATGGCCTTGTGGTGTCATATCAGTGTCATAAAAATGAACATTTTGTCTAGATTACTTTATCTGCTGAACATGCTAAATTTGGTCCTTCTCTGGAAATGGTTTCATCTCCTGCATGCTAAGATTAGCTAATTTCTCTGGAAGGGTAAATTGCAAGACAAAGCTATTTGAAACTCACAGGGCTGAAAGAATTGGGGGGCCTGCAGTTACCTAACTTCCATGATTACTATTTAGCCTTGCATGGTAGTAAGTACTGGCACTGGAACTGCACTGTTGACTGCACACCCACAGCAGGATATTTCCAACAATGGTTACATACAGAGAAGACACTTACCCTGGAACATGGGTTAGAGCTCAAAACCCTTCTGTATATCCAGCTGTGAAGGTCCACACTCTCCTACAACATACCTCAGTAATATGGTCCTTGCGATCCCACAGTCAAATGTGTAGGAGTATGCAGATTTTATTGAGGTCTGACAATTCTCAACCTTTGTATTCCAAACCCAGCATTCAAACTGGTGGTCAGCCACTTCAGCTGGATACTTAGGCTGAGGCATATATCCCTACAATTGAACATTTGCTTAATGGGCATTCATTTGTATCTTTTTACTCTTTCCAGATCCAATTTCAAGTTCTCGACACATTCATTTTTTAAATACCTACAAATCAAAGACTGTGTTTTCAACATCTGGGGCCTCCTCCATGGAATAATGGTGGTGTTGAACAAATTGTGCAGTTCACAGAAGCAGCCCCAACCCTGCATGGAATTTCAACCCTATATACTATCTATCAAACTACAGACCTACAAAAGCTTAAGAGTAGATGCTATTATTGGACCAGTGCATTTGGCCTTACTTTGACAAATGCAAAGTAGACAATATCTTGGCTAGACTTATTCAAGTATATTAAACAAGCAAGACAGAGTTCATTTACAACAGCTTTATGTTCAACACAATTTATGCCTGACTCCTATAAATATTACATCAAATGGGTAAGCAAGTAACAGATTATCTGTTCTAATTTCAAAAGGAATCAGGCATGTTTTTCCATGTTTTCTGGGCCTATGACTAGGCCAGACCCTTATGGCGACCGAGCACCAGCTGGAGCCAGTTCTTGGATTATAAGATCTATCTACCCCAGATATCCATCAAGTGGGATGGTCCGCAAGCAAGGCCCTTGGTGTTAGGAAAGGATACATTACCTTAATCTCAACAGAGGTCAAACTCACAATTTTATAGCATTGATTAGATCTCGACACCCCCACTTTCACTGAATGGCATAAAGGAATGCTGCACGCTTTAAATATAGAAAAAACTATCACTAATACAGTGAAGCCCACCACAGATGAAGCACAGCACTGCAGAAATCTGCAGTAGAGATACTGCAGCAAACAATGCTTTTTCAATGGGAGTTAATCCTTTTTGTCAAGCGATAAACCTGTGACACTGTGCTTCATCCTGGTGGGCTTCACTGTATGTACCACAGGCCTTGCTCTTTTAAAAAAAGATGGGATCCACTATACATTGTACTTCAAGTAGGCTAATAGTACAGATTGGTGAGTGCCTGGCTGTTCAAGCTTGCTATTTATTTTGGATACGGCCTTTACTGCATATCTATAAGATGAGTATACAAATGACCATTATTGGTACTGCACAGGGTGCGGTTAATGAATCTACCCTGAGACTCTAGACTTTATTTTCTGACTGGGTATGAGTTTGGGTGCCAGATGGTCATTTCCAGGGGAGGATAGGTGGATTGGAGGGCACTAATTGTTCGGAGCTGTTTTCTCTTGTTCATTTGTTGTTGTTGCCATTTCTGTTTCTTGTTTTTATTAACTTACAATTTCAATAAAGTCCACTAAACTGAAAAACAATTGTAAATGGTACCTGTGTGGAGGATCTATGGAAATGTTCAAGAACATTGTATACCTAGGTTTAAAGTCTGCTAAAAATATCAAATGGAATGAGGCTATATGGTGCTTTCATGACTGAATCTAGTCAAACTGGAGTTATTACTTTTTAATAATAAATATGGGGGTTGTACATTAGAACTGGCTTTTAGAGCAGGGGAAATTAAAATGAATGCCATCACCCCTCTATATGGCAGAAATCTGGGGAACATGTGGGAAGCAGAACACAGAACTGACATTTAGCTCTTACTACAAATCATTGCTAAGGATTTCTAAATCTGTACCTTCAGCACTAGTCAGGGCAGACTTTTGATTAATGTATTAATGTACAGTATTAATGTGTACTAGCATGCTAACTTACTGAATTAAAATGATGGGACTGGACAGAAGTAGGTTATCAAGGGCATGCCTGGATACAACTAAGATGAAATAATAACTGCACTCTGTCTTCTTGGTTTAATTACGGTATGTCAGGCTGGAATTGAGACATTTTTGCCTTCTCAAATTAGTAGAAGTTGTGTACCAATAATTAAAAATAGGCTGTACAAAAATGCCAAAGATTAAGAAATGATGCTAATATGTGCTGTAATTTGAAAACCTGCTATTGGCTGGCAAGACACAAATATTTTCATACATTGGGACCTTATCTTTCATTCCTTAAACATCAGAAAGATAGGAGAATATTGATAACACACAGATTTGAAACATTTAGTGGCAAAATATGCAAAGATACATATCTCAACATAAATTACCAAAATTGTCATTGTGGTTTGAAACAGAAAGAAAGTCTAATTCATGCCCTAATTGTTTGTCCTTGGTACAGTATATACAACCGAGAGATTTCTGGTTTGCTGATCACCAACAAAATATGTATCTGACTCCAGATGAGTTCTCTAATCATCTAATGAACTTTATTCAGAATATATTGCTAGGAATGTTGTGACTTTCTTAAAGTATGAGGGACAATATGTAAATAAATGGGTGAACCCATAAAAACAAATCTAGTTTTACACTTAAAAAGACAAATATGAGACCCACAAATAGGAAAAGAGTACTTGGAAAAGTGTGATAATATGAAGTAAATGCAGTGTTCTTGTCTTTGTATTAAATATTTCAAATGTGGTTTTTATATTGCATATATGTGACACTTTATGTGTATATACTTGTAATAGTTATGATTGCTGAACAATAAAGAATTTTGAACCTACTGTTTAGACATACGTTAGGGTTGAAACACAAAGCCTGAAAAGTAGAGAAACATAAAGTGAGGATGAAAAAATCTCCTGACTTTAGGTGACTGTGGGGTGTTGTGTTACTCAAGGTTTGAAGGATTGCTAGAAGCAAAGGTGCCATATTAACTCTGACACCCTCTCTCAATGCATTGCTGTGTGTGTGAATGTCTGAGCCTTAAAAGATAGTGCTGATTATAGGGTATGACAATTCTACATCAAGCTACTACTAAAAACATAAATTATACCACACCACAAATTCAGTAATAGGTGACATTTTCACCATAACTATGCATTTCCCTTACTAATCAGACTTTGTTGTCAACCCTCACTGATGCCTAAATGTTTTTTTTTTGCAACAAATGAAAAAAAAAATATGGAAATGGACAAAGGTATGCTAATTAACCTTTAATAATAATGGACTTCAATGGACCTTCGCAACTTGGTATAGTGTTATGTTTGTATAACACAAAGAATAATGTATGGGGAGCAGTTAACAACCGCTTTGTATTCTCATCAAGAGGTTACTATGGTCTGTAAACCTTGAGAGCGAAGCTCGAAGGGTTTCAGTAACCATGATAACCTCAAGATGAAATTAACGCATGTCGCCCTCTATCACTTAATCTTTACAGTGTATGGGGAAGCAGTCCAGGTACATAGTTCACAAAAATAGGAAGGGAAAACAAACGTTTACCTGAGAGAAGACGTGGACATGATAAAAAAAACAAACAAACAAAAAAAAAACATTGCTGTGCCGCCTTGCGACTAGGAAGTTAATAACTAGGGGTTAAAACGGGTCGACGTCAACAGTGTGCCATCCGGAAACGCTTTGAGGGTACTCTTCTCGATTACCAGGTACCTGATGGAGAAAAGTAAAAGAAAAACTAAGCAAACAAGTAACCGCCATTTTTGTTTGAATGCTTCCGAGTACGGTGAAAGACTGTGATTCGCTGGTGCGGTGGAATGTTTATCTTGGCAGCATTCTATTTTGTTATGCCATCGATGTGACATACCATCGATGGGTTAACAACTTCATCACGTCACATCGATGGCATAACAACATGAGGAAAAGATACAAAACACCAGATAACAACATTCCACCATACATTATATAGATATTCTTTGGCTGTTTGCCTCTCTGTCCATGGGGTGTACCACCCTGTAGAGGTATGAAGGCAAGGAACCCTAGAAGGGGGTTCCACCCCAAGATGTGCTGCAGCAGCGATTCCTTTGGCTAAAGGTACCTTAGGAAGGAGCCCACAGGAGAGAGAGATGAGCCACTAGAGGAGGAGGGAGGATGGTGGGGCAACAACAAATGATTAAGGGAGTAATGAGAAGGAGCAGCCCTTATAAAGCCTGAGCTTGGTGTGGTTAGTTGTTCTGCCCCATTGAACTACAGACAAAGCTTTCCTATTTAATGGGCCTACGCAACTTGGCATAGTGTTATGCTTGTGTAACATAAATAACCTGTGGCTGTTTGCCTATCTGTCTGTGGGATGTACCACCCTGTAGGGGTATGAAGGCAAGTAACCCTAGAAGAGGGTTCCACATCCTAAAGGTGCTGTGGGAGCAATTCCCTTGGCTAAAGGTATCTTAGTAAGGAGCCAAAAAAGTGTGTTGAACAGCGCATATGAGGTGCTGAATGCTTATCTGAATCGCAGACCTGTACATAGGTCGGTAGGTGGAATGGATGGGAACTTGAGTAGGGTAGGCTGGAGGCAACAGATAAATAGTGACTCACTCATAGATCTGAATGTAAGGTGCAGAGGCATGACTTCCTAAGAAGAGAGAAGGAATAGCTATGGGCCACCATCCATCTCTGTCCAACAGCAGAAACCTGACTACATAACCTAGGAAAAATTACTATGCCTATCTAAGTAATATGACCATGGAAATATTACTACACCTATCTAAGTATTATGACCATTGGCACAAAGAAGAGGGAAAAAAACCCTTTGAGGAGGAAACATCCTGGGATACAAGGCCTAGGTCACCTTCTCTCCAGGCTTCGGGATATTTTGATTTAGTGATGGCTCTACTACTGCAAATTAGTGGGCTATTCCCGAGCTGGATTTTCTATTTAGGGGAACACTGTCACTCTAGCCCTCTAACAGGAATGCTGTGAAGTGTTGCAAGTGATCTCTACAACACAGGGCACATGGTACCAACCTCCAAGTCAGGAGGAGGAGAGTAATGACTACCGAGGCACTCAACCAGCCTACCAAGCTACAGTACTAACAAACCAGGTGAACCAGAGGTGGTCATTGGGAGAATAGCTTAAATAGTGCCTCTGAACCTGCTCAGGCAGCTAGAGGGGCCCTTCCCATGAGAGACCCACCCCTCACTGCTGAAGTCGTAAATTCTACATCAAGATGTGCCATCAGTACAGTTAATGATTGAAGGTCCACCTGGGGTGAAGACATTCCCACTATGGGCCAGATGAGAAGGAATCTAGGATCTCACTCCTTTCGTTAAGCATGGTATTGCCATTGAAGATCTTGTTCGGGAGGGAATTACCTGTAGAGTGTCCCATCAGGTCCTTTATAGTGCTCCAGAACTTACAGGGGTTCTTTGAGGCATCATCAAGTTCTGAACAGTAGAAGGAAGCCTTTGCTTCTTTAATCGCTTTGGTGCATAGGTTATGTGCCTTTCTGTAAAGGTTCCAGTCATTGTGTGTGTTTAGTTTATGAGCCCTCTTCCTGAGCTCATCTCTTTCGAAAAGCAGAGATCTGACTTCGGGGGAGAACCATTTGTTGGTTTTGTTCTTTGTGCGGACTTTGGTCAGGGGGGCATATTTGTTTAAGGCCCCTGATAGAATGTCATGAAAGATGTCGCAGACGGCAGTGATTGTTTTAGCTAAGTAAAACTCCTGCCAGCGCAAGGAGAATTTGAGGTCATTAATATAGGCAGCTATGTTGAAGTTACATCTTGATCTCTTCAAGGAAAATTTAGATGCAGCGTGAGGTTTGTTGGATGACCTTATTCCTCCGATAAAACAATGGTCACTAATGTCAGAAAAAAAGGTGCCTTATGGAATAGGGAGAACGTTAGGGTCTTGGTGTTGTCAGCCCTAACGTTCTCCCTATTCCATAAGTAAATAAGCTGAGATGGGTACAGAGAATGGGGTGAGCATTAGGGCTGACAACACCAAGATACACCCCACCAACACCTGTTGCTGCATGCAGGGTGGGGGTGGGTGTAAGGGTTGGAAACCTTAACACCACATTTCTCAGCTTTGTAACTGGAACTCTAACTGATGCACTAATGAAGTTTCTTGCAACACATTTCCTTACTTATTGAGACAGAGTATAATCATAGCCTTATTTCCTTTTGGGAGCCTATGGCCATCTGGGCCCAGCGCTCCCATCAATACATAATTTTTGAGAGATTGTAATTGCAGCCTCATTTTCCTGTGGGAGCACAGAGCTCTTCAGATCCTGCACTCCCATCACTCCTTAATATTATGGATATTTGCATGTGGGAGTTCAGTGCTCTCCAGGCCCTGCGCTGCCATCCATCCATAAGGCCTGCACTCCTAACGCTCCATAATGGTATTTGTATTTGAATGTTGCAGCGCACAATACCATCCAGTCATAATTTCTGAGATATTTTAAGCATATCCCTATTTCCCTGTGGGAGCTCAGGGCCCGGGGTCCTGCACTCCCATACCATAGGGTGACACTCCAAAGATACCCCACACATGCAATGTTATCCTATAGAAGACACAGCAAAATCTGAAACCTCTGTAACTTGACACCAAATTAATATATTTTCATGAAACCAACAAAAGTAACATAGGTGGTGCAAGTCCTTTGTACCCTGGAAATTTCATAGCAAATTGCAAACCATTTCTTCACAGATGAGTGACAAAGAAACGACTCTGTACACCTCACATTATGATGTTATCCTGTGGGAAAGGAAACAAAATTTAAACCCGCAGAACTCCAGAGCAAAGTAATATCTTTTCAACAAACCAACAAAAGGCACATCTGTGGGGCAAGCCCTTTGCACCCTGAAAGTTTGACACTAAAATTACAAACTGTTTGTTAACTGTGAAGTGAGAAAGAAACAGCACTCCAAAAATTCCTTTTTCACAAATTGCGAAAAAAGAATCCTCTTCTGCAGTTCTTTTTTGCAATTTGCAGAAAAATAAAAATTGTTTTTCACAAATTGTGAAAACATAGATTTTGAAGGCAGATAAGGACCGCTTGGCCCACCCAGTCTGCCCATTTCCCTACCCATTGGATAAGCTGCAGATCCCAGTTAACCAACAGCCTACTTCTTCCCAACCTACACCAGAATTGTCTTATGTCTGTCCCATGCATTCTTGAATTTCCCCACTGTTTTTGACCACACTACCTCCTCAGGAAGGCTGTTCCATGCATCCACCACCCTCTCTGTGACAAAATACTTTCTCATGTTGCCCATGAGCCATCCTCCTCTATCTTCAAATTGTGCCCCCTTTGTTCTTGCACATCTCTTTTTCAGAAAGATGCTACCCTCTTGGACATTGTTGATTCACTTGAGGTACTTAAAAGTTTCTATCATGTCCCCCCCCTTTCCTTGAGGGTATATATATTAAGCTCCTTTAGTCTCTCTTTGTATGCTTTCTTGTGCCGACCATGCACCATTTTAGTTAACCTCCTCTGGACTGCCTCCATCCTATCTATGTCCTTGCAGAGATGGGGTCTCCAGACCTGCATGCAGTACTCCAGTTGGGGTCTCACCAACTGTCAGTACAGAGGGATAACAACTTCCTGTTTTCTACTGGTGATGCCTCTTCCTATACATCCCAGTATCTGACCAGCCCTCCTTACTGCCTTCTCGCATTGCTTTCTTATCTTTAGGTCATCTGATATGACTACCCCCAGGTCTCTTTCTATTTTTATTGTTGTTAGTACCCCTTCCCAATGTATACTCTTCTCCTGGGTTTTTGTTTCCCAGGTGCATTACTTTGCACTTCTTTGCATTGAATTTAAGCTACTATACTTTTGACCATTCCTCCAATCTTGCCAATTCCCTTCTCACCCCCCCCTCCGTGTATCAAAACCTGTTGCAGATCTTTGTGTCATCTGCAAAGAGGCATACTTTTCCTTCCAGTCCCTCTGCAATGTCACTTATAAAGACATTAAAAAGGACCAGTCCCAGTACCGAGCCTTCTGGTACCTTGCTAGTAACCATCCCTTTCTTCGGAGTGGACACCGTTTAATATTACCCTTTGTGTCCTGTTGTCCAACCAATTTTTTAGCCAGGCTACCACCCTGGGACCCACTCCCAGGCTGGCTAACTTGTTTATCAATCTTTTGTGTGGGACTGTGTCAAATGCCTTGCTAAAGTCTAAGCAGGCCATGTCCACAGCACCTCCCTGGTCTATTACATTGGTCACCCAGTCAAAGAAATCCATTAGATTCATCTGACGTGACCTTCCCTCTGTGAATCCATGCTGTCTCGGGTCCTGTACCCCGCTGTTCTCTAGATATTCAACAATTCTTTCTTTCAGAAGTGATTCCATCAGTTTCCCTACCACTGAAGCCAAACTAACAGGTCTGTAGTTTCTTGCCTTTGCTTTGCTTCCACTTTTGTGAAGGGGAATCACATCCACCCTCTTCCAGTCCTCAAGTACCACACCATCCTCCCATGATTTGTTAAAAAGGGTAGCCAATGGTGTCACTAGTTCTCCCATTAGTTCTTTTAGAATTCTGGGGGGAATCCCATAAGGTCCCATTGCTTTGCCCACCTTCAGTTTCAGGAGTTCTTTCAGAACCATTTCTTCTGTGAATGGACTGGTATCGCCCCCCCTATCCAGAGCACTTCTATTGATCAGATTTGGTACCTCTCTTTCCTCTTCTTTTGCGAATACTGAGCAGAAGTATTCATTCAGTATCCCTGCTTTTCACTCTCACTCTCTGCCCACCCACCCTCCCTCCCTTTCATTAAGCCTCAGTACCCTCCTTCGTATTTCTTTGCTCCCTAATATGCCTATAAAAGGTTTTATCACCCTTCTTAACTGAGTTGGCTATCTTTTCCTTGGTTTGGGCCTTTGCTATTCAGACTGCCTTCCCCACTTCCTTTTGCTTTAACTAATACAGTTGTCTTTCCTGCTCCTTCTGTGTTTCCTTGTACTTCCTGAATGCTATCTTTTTCTCCCTAACTTTCCCCGCCACCTCTTTTGAGAACCATAGTGTCTTTCCCTTCATTTTGATTTGTTTATTTGCTTTACACAAAGGCTTGTTGCCTCTGTGATGGCAGTTGTGATGTTTCCCCATTGTTCCTCCACCCCTCCTTCTTTCCCGTTTGCTAGTGCCTTTCTAAGGCACTCTCCCAATTTGCCAAAATCAGCCCTCCTAAATTCCAGTACCCTCACATTTGTATGGCTTGACACTACGGCTGTGTTTATTGTGAACAACACTGTTTGGTGGTCACTTGTTCCCGGATAACTACCCACTTCTAAATCTGAGATCCCTTCTCCATCCCCGTTTGAGAGTACCAGGTCTAAGATTGCTCCCTCCTGAGTGGGTTCTAACACTAGCTGTCTGAAGCATGCCCCCTGTAGGGCATCAAGAATGACCCGGCTCTTGGATGTGGCTACAGCCAAGATGGGAGTTAACATCTGGCATATTTAGGTTCCCCATCAACCTGAATATGCCATATGTTAACTGGAAGACCAAAAGGATCCTGTTTCGCGATTTTTTTAGGGAATTTGTGGAAAAGGATTTTAGCATGTTAAAAAAAAACACATTTACAAGTAAGCTATCAAAAAAGTAAACCCAGAATTAGATTCCATGGGTCCTAGTTAGGTAAACACAACCATTGGTGTCTATAAAACCCCTGTATTGTTTCAGTTATTTACTTTTGTTGCCACCGCTGACTGAAAACAAGATGGCAACAGCACAGAAGAAGATTTTGCATTTGCAGCAAAAGATACCATGTTTGTGAAAAACAATTCTTCATTTGCGATAAAGAATTCTTTTTTGAGAGGGTCATCTAACTGGTCCCATAGGAAATATTGGGAAACTTTGAAATGTAATAACTTTTGGATCAAATTAATATGTTTTCACCAAATCTTCATAAGGCACAGATGTGAACACTAACTATAGGGGCACGACCACACCCCTATAATATACAGTAGATATAGATATACTGTACATATAAAGTATACAGTATATTGCAAAAAGCTATGTTAATGCATTTATTGCAGTTAAAACTTAAAGCTCGGGAAAATGAAAGCATGTTAGCACAGATAAACTGGGTTAGTGCCTCACAAGCATTGCTTAGTGCTCCAAAGCTGGAGCCTTGTTAAATGTGCCATATCAAAAGGCACAGATAATGAGGTACTTGCAGGTCACGCTAACATATGCCAGTGTGCCTATACAAATCATATGACGTGCCTGGAGTTCTGGTATATTGGAATTTTCTGTAAAGTGGTTAAGAGCCATTAGTGGCTTGCAATTTACTGCCTCCTTTAACTAGATAATATGGCATTCACTTCTCCCAACCCACCCATCAGCCACTCAATATCTGACATGTAATCCTCTTGTGGTCTAGTGTCCCCCAAGTAATTTTCCTGAAGTATATAACAAAAGCCACTGATGATTAATGGTCCCCTGCCTCCCTAATCACCTGGCAGCATACATAATACCAGGCCCTTGTGGATTGTTGCCCCCAACCCCAATTGCCTGTCCACCATACATAACATAAACTATTGTTAGCAGGAGCCTCCTTGCCCCCCCAACCATATTAAAGACTCCTGTCGATATTAATAACTCAAATTCCTCCACCTCCTCCCCACTGGTTCCTCACTGACCTCAGTAGCCTTGCTGCCTGCCTCGGAGATTGCAACCAGAACAGCCACTCCACTCATCACCTTGGGCCACCAGAATCTGAATGACAGGGAGCAAGTGCGCACATACTGTAGAAACAACTGATCTATACCTACTTGACCTTTTAGTCAAGGTTATTGAGAAAATTGTTGCTTTGCAGCTCAAGACATAATTCTCTACCTTTAACAACTATGACCCCCTTCAGTCAGGATTTAGGCCAAAGCACAGTACAAAGAGCACATTAGTCAGGGTGCTTAAAGATCTCCTCATGGCGAGAAAAAAAGGTGAATGGTTACTGCTCATTCTATTTGCTCTCTCTTCAGCATTTGGCACTGTGGACCATGCGATGTTGTTGGATCACCCTAGGGAGCTCTGTGGACTTACCCGTACTGTCAACAAATGGTTTGAGCCCTTTCTAACAGATAGGATGCAGAGAATTGTTATGGAGAATTTTCCTCTGGCCCAAAGCCCCTATCATGAGGAGTTCCTCCGGGCTTGATTCTCTCACCCATGCTGCTCACAGTGTACTTGCTGCCCCAGGTGATATCCATAGATGGTACAGCACTGGGTTTCACTTTTATGCAGATGACACCCAGCTGTGTCTGTCATTTGCACCTGGGACACAGGGTGCCATTTCTGTGCTGAATTCCTGCTTGGCTGAGATTCAAGACTGGATGTCCTCTAGCTGGTTGAGGCTTAGGCTGGACAAGACAAAGGTGCTAGCGATTGAACTTGTTCATCAGTGAGGTGCAGAGTCAGCTAAAGAGGCACCCGGGTTAATGCTGGGTTCTGCTTCTCTTGCTGCTTCTCCTAAGGTGAAAAGACAAAGCGTGAACTTGGATAGTGGTCTGACACTAGAGTCTCTGGTGTTGATTATAGTCTGGAGTGTTTTTCAGCACCTGAGAAATATCCTACGAATCAAACCTTTCTTTGTGCCTGATGACCTGCCTGTGCTGGATCACACTTTTGTGACCTCCAGACTTGGGTATTGTAATGCTCTGTACCTCAGGGTAAATGAAGGTGTCCTATGTCACCTGCAGCTAGTGCAGAATGAGGCAGCTAAGCTGCTGTCAGACCTTCCCAGGTCTTGCCATGTGACCCTGTTCTGCATAGTCTGGACTGGCTGCCAGTGAGGTGGAAAATCAGTTTCAAGGTTGGGATGCTGATCTATAAAGCCCTACATGGTCAGGGTCCTAGTTACCTGTGTGACCTTCTGTCCCCTTACTGCCCCCTCTGTCCTCTCCTCTCCTCTCCTCTCCTCTCCTCTCCTCTCCTGTCCTCTTTTCTCCACCCCTCTGAAGTAGGCCTACTTGAAGTTCCAAGGGCCCAGCTTAAACCTTCCAGGAATAGAGTGTTTGCAGTAGCCATCCCCGCCCTGTGGAAATCTCTTCCTAGACCTCTGAGGGTGGGCCCTGCAATGGAGGCCCTTAAGAGGGGTCTGAAATACCAGCTTTAAAAGGAGGCTTTTATTTTTAAATTCCTCACATTCAATGTCTGTTGATTTTGTTCACCGCATAAGTATTTATTATTATTTATTTAATGTGTTTCATTTGGTTTAGGGGAGATGTTCTTGGTGTTTTATACTTATTTTATGTGTAGGATATTTGATACTCTGAACAGCACTCTGAACCTCCAGGAATGGGTGCTTGAAAAATAAAGGTTCACATACTTACTATACAGATCTGAAACATATACAGTGGCCCAAGATAATTCAGCAAACATTCTATTTTTTACACAAGGCTGGCATGGAAAACACTGAGATGATTGCGTTGGGTCTTCATATAGTGTAGTGTTGGCTTTCTCCAGATTCAGTAAACTTTTGCCATTGGTTATTTGGCTCCAGACATTTGTGTATACAGTAAAGCAGGAAATAAAACAAGGGAGGAATTAAAAATCCAGTGAATAGCCTTAGCTTCACTCTTTGACTTACAGTGCATGTGGCCCCCCCTTACCATGCAACTCACTTGAACACCCCAGGCTAGACAACTGTTACCAAAGCATTGCCTCATGCTGCCAACAGGAAATGCTAAATTTACAGTAGATGTGTACTTGAGCATCGTGGTCCTGGAAACAACAGTTGCCAAGTGTTGTAGTGATGGCTTTGTACATGGACATGGAGGCAGAATACTCAGCTTAGCACTGGCAGCAGCAATGAAGGCAACCACTCATTCACCCTCTCATACAGAAATAAGAGGTGTGACACTGGTAACCATTGAGAAGGGGAACAGGGAGAACATGGGTGCTGCATCTTTGTAAGAGAGAACAAAAACTTGAATATCCCAGGCATTGCAAGCCATTGTTTTAGGGGAAATGCCCAACACTCATTTTTTCTTCACGTCTTCATCTTTACTATTATCATTTAAATAATTGATTAAAAAACACCAAGATAAGATAAAACTCAAAATAACTAAGTGTTCCCTCATAGCCAAGAGAAACCAAAACCTCCAGCAAGGCCTTTGTAACCCTAAATGGATATATTAATTGAAAAAAGCAGAAACGATGGAATTGTTCCACTGTTTTATCAGCAATGCTGTTCTCTGAATAGCAGCCAATGATTATTTCACAATTGCTCAGGCTTTTTAATCATGTATTGTAGAAGTTCCCAGCTTTGACTGCTTATTAGCACTATCATACAAATAATAAAGAAATACATGCATCACAAATATAATTATACTTAAATGGTTTGTAAAGAAAAACTATTTTTCCTTTGAATGTGAAATATCCATTTAAAGACATAATGCTTTACTGATTTGTTTTCTACAGTCACTTCATGGACAGTAAAATGGTTATAAATTTAGGATCTCCCGACAGCATAGCACGTTTCCAATTTTTTATATTTCTAATTGAGAAAAAAAGCACAAAACTATGGCAAGTAGACTTATCTTTAACTCAGTAAGTATTATAAGAAACATTTTCATTGCATGTCCCCTTACTGTTCCTCCCAACCCCACCCAAGTTTAGTTTGTGACGCCTTGTTCTAGCACCATGCACTAAACAAAAAGGCTTCCACAGGTCCACTCTCTCAAATAATACCATTCAAAGTTCAAGGTCATCCAGAGAAATAGGTTCTGAGCAAAACTAAAAATGACAATGTGCTCACTGTGCAACTGTTTCCATTTCACTGCACTGTTAGTTGTTTTATTAAAATTCACACCATTTGTAGATGTAGAAAAGCATGCACAAAGTATTCCTGAGCTGAATATCAGTTTTGTTATATTTCTTATCATGTTCCAGTAAAACATACAGAAGTGTCTAAACAGGCTAGGGCTGTATAAATACCTTTTCATGAATATGTGGCTGAGTATTTGTATTCAGCAGCCAAATATTCAGGTATTTGGGTATTCATGTTTGGAGTTCATTTAAAATAAAAATTAAAAAGCCCCTCCCCTCTTTCCGAGTCCACCCTCCCAAAAAACTGTGAAATGTAATACTCAGCCCCCACCCTCTATCAGTAGTCCTCCCCCAGACCCACATTTTGTTATATTCAAAGAGCTACTGACACCACAATGAAAACTTAAAAAAAAAATAACAATTAGGTACAATTCTACTTGAATTCCATTTATATTCCTTAGATTTCTCCTCCACATTATTTATTACTGCAGAAATTTGCATAAATATATGAGGCTGGATTTTCAAAGCCCTGAGAAGGGCACAAGGTGCTTGCATCAAACGTGTCTGACGCATCTGGCACCTTGCATCTAAGGATGCGCCTGGAGATATTTTGCAAAGCAGCCTGTGTTATATGCAGGCTGCATGTGCCAAAGGGGGCTTGCGCCAGCCTTGTGCCACAATATGAGCTATGGCATGGTGCTAGGGGGCTTGCAGCAAATGCAGGCTGCCATATCCGAAAATGTTGAATTCCCAAAACCTTCCCTAGGCAAAGGTCTAAGTACAGTTAGATCAGTCTAGGGCTGGTCTAATGGTACTTAGACATCCTCTGGGAGGGCTGTTACCCATACGTCACTGTGCTGGTAACCTACATGTCTACAAAATCTATTTACCTAGTGATCTAGTGGTCCACACTTTTTTGCCATAATGTAATTCATTATTAAAAAAAACAGTCATTTCCTGGTAATCTAGTAGTCCTCCCAATCCCCAATATGCCCCTAATGTAAATCAGTATCAACAAAAGTCATTATCCATGATCTATTCACCCCCCCCAACAAGCTTTGGTATGTCTGTAATGTAAAATGTTCTAGGTATGCAGTCATTCTCTGGTGATCAAGGATCCCCGCCACCAGCCCGATATGCTGAAATATGGCACTGCTGATAAGATCCCATCTGGGTGGTCTAGTGGCCCCCACCCCCCCATTCCTGTAGGTAGTGCCCACCACCCCATTCCCTCTCCATCCTGAACCCCAATCTGGTGACCAGCACAGCCCTCCTCATACCATCACCACTGGCTGCTGAATGAACTGTCAGAGCATGTACCATGTACAGTCTGCACTCTTACAGTTCATTCGGTGGCTAGATCTTTATCCCTTAGAGTTCCTTTAGAGTCCTTCTGCCTCTTTAGCTAACTCCCTATTTCAAGTCATAATTCTCTGTTGTGACATCACAGTTGGTTGCCATGAGAGTAACTGTAATGTCACAAGCAGTGCATTATGACCTCAGGTAGGGAGAAAGCAACAGGAATAGATGAAGTCTTCAGGAGCAAAGAGCCTAATTAATGAAAGTGACCTCAGCAATAAATAATGAGGAGGAGAAATACAAACCTAATGTGAAAAACAGTCTAAACTGTGTTTAACTACTGTGTTTTGTTAAAGCTCTCCTGAAGATGTCAGCTGCTCTTTAATTAGAAAAATGTCAACCAAATCCCCCAGTGGACAACCGGTATAACCCACCCACCACCACGGCTGTTTGCCATCTTTCTTATGTGATCAGCTGGTTTTACTATACAGTACAGTTATGATCATTTGATCATCTGGTTTTACCATACAGAAAGAATGAGACCATGAGCGGGTTAATTCATGAGAGGTGGCTGGTTGTGGAAGAGAGCAGGATTGTGCTGGTCACCTTCTCTTATTAAGAACTGAGTGCTGGGGGACTGGAGTGTGGGAGTAGAGTGCTGCCAGATTGCGGGGTTGGGGGATATAACTGATTTTGTTTTTTATCCATAAACAACAGCTATACAATAAGAAAGATGGTGACCAGCTGTGGAGATGGGTGGGTTGTGCCAGTTATCCATCAAGGGATTTATCTGACATTTTTTCTAATTAAATATAAAAAAATGAACTTCCGGTGACGTCACTTAGCAGATGAGAAGCTAATTCAGCTAGATCTCTCAACCGTCTTACTAATCCACTGAAATCCTCTCCTTTGCATGATTCAATCAAAGCAATTCTCAAAAATAAAGTCGAGGGATATGTCTGCTAAGAACCACAGACCAAGAAACTCGAAAATTTGAGCTCACAAACAAAAATGAAGCAACTAACTTTGGGCGAGGAAATGGAGGCCTTCTCGATGCATTCTCGCTGAGACCCCGCTCTCTCGGATTCCTCAGTCGATATGGAGGAGGAAGACTCGGGCCTTTCAAGAAAAGCAGAATGCACCTTACAAAAAATATTGACTTCAGTGCAAAAGATCGAGTCTTCCTTAGCTGACTTACGCCAAGATGTCCGGAACTTTGATTCGAAGGTAGCGGATCACACAGCTAAAATAACTGAATTATCAGAGGCCCAAGATTCAGAAGACAGAATCTTGCTTTACCTGCTGCAACGAGATAAGGACATGTTTAACAGGCTGGAGGACATTGAGAACCGCTCACGCCGAAATAACTTCCAAATTCATGGAGTCCCGGAGGGATCGGAAGAAGGGTTCCCCACACTGATAGACTTCATGCAACAGCTTTTAAGATCAGTATTTTCCATCCCCCCAGATATAAACATGTTGATCGACAGAGCACATAGATCGCTGATCCCAAAACCCACAACCCCTGTGGCTAGGCCCCGCTCCTGGGTGGTCAGAATGGTGCACTTTCAATCAAAGGAGTGGATCCTGAGAGAAGCATGGAGGCTCAAAGATCTTAAATACAAAGATTCCAACATTTTCTTTGAACAAGATTTCTCCCCTGCTTTGCAGGCAGAGTGAGTTAAAGTGAGAGCAGTTATAAAGGAGATCAAGAAAAAAAGAAATAACATCAAGGCCCAACTGGTTTTCCCAGCCAAACTAAGGGTGCATCTGGAAGATGGGATCAAGACATACTTTAATCTAGTTGAGGCAGCTCCACTCTTAAAAGAATGGGGAATCGAAGTGCTGGGTATAGAGATGCAACTCCTGGAGCTAAAGCTGTTAAAAAATACCTGGCAAGTGGCGGAGAGAGGAATGAAGTGGCCGTATCGAGGAGTGTTCCCATCCGCAGTGATCCAGGACCTCGCGAAGATTACAAAATGCGCAGACAGCAGGAAAACCGAGGGCACTTCAGTGATGAGAGCCAAACAAAGCAATCCTTTATGAGTAGCTTGCAGGGTAAAGTAAGATTTCAATTGCAGACTGGGGCATTACTACCTACTAACTCTGGTGACTCATGTTGACCTCTTTATCTTCCTCGGATGAAGCTTTCATCTCCCCCATCCAGCGGCTGCTCTCCACCGATAGAACTGTAGTGACACTGCAAGTTTTTTTTTTTTCTTTCTGTCTTTTCAAAGGATACTGCCAAGGAATGACAGTCCAGGGACTACTATCCTTATTGGGGGAGTTTGAAGGAAGTAGCAGATTTGCTCAACTTGTCCTGATAAACCTTAATTAGGGCAGTTCGTACATCTATTATGTGATTTGAAATGCTAACCTTAATTCACTTGTGGTCCTAGTAAGGGTGACCTATAACAACAGTGCGGCAGGGGTGGGGGTGAGGGCCAACCTCTCATAGCCTTCTCTCATTGTAATCTTAATTGGAAACCTTTTATATACTTCAGTTGGACGAGGAATGAAGGGGCACCAGTGGATTTAAGTATGCTATGGGCCGAATGATTGAGGGGACCGATCTCTTCAAGACGAGGAGGACAAAAACATAATTTTAGAACTTATAGATGGGAGTAAGGTGGGGTACATCCTAGACATCTAAATACACAGACTTAAGATGGTGAGAGAGAGAGGGTGGATCTCCATCTTCTTGGTGATGGTATTTTTCTGGCTTTTTTTTCTTATCCACTTCTTTACTAAGTCCAGCCCTAATCTTGTTTTTTTTTTTACTTCTTCCTATTTGAAGAGCTTAAAAAACATCCAAGCTCTTAGTCTCTTGAAAGAGATACACAGTGCCTATTCAGACACTCTCCACTTATAGTGGGCCCATGTTCTCCTTCAATAGGAGGGCCTGGATCTGCACCTAGGAAGCTAGCCAAGTGAGATTCCCTTGAGGTCTCTCGCTTAAACTGAAGTTGGACAGTTTTCCCTCTCCTCCCTGTTCTTTTTTTTTTTCCGGGGGGCTTGGGGGGGTTATTATTGTGCTTTACAAATACTGTTTATTATTGCATTAACAGTGTTTTATAATTGTTATCAATTAAGATGTTTTATAGTTATCAGTTCTACCTAATGTTCAGGGTACAGTGTTTACTGAGTGAGACCTTGTTGCTGGAGATGCAGGAACCAAAGCAGGTGAAGTGGTCAGTGGGCACATCCCTTTTAAGATGGATAGGAGACTACTGGTACAAAGCTGCTTGCGGATGCCACCCAGACCCTATGTCTAACCTTAACTACATCAGACCTCGTTCTTCTCTGGGGCTTTACTCATGGCCTCCTTAAAAATATGCTCTTATAATGTGAAGGGAGTTAACTCTCCCATTAAGCGTGCCAGATTATTGCAGGAGCTTAAAAGACTATGGGGTGACGTTATCCTATTACAAGAGACGCATTTATATACAGCAGAGCATTTGAAGTTGAGGAGGGCCTGGGTGGACAACGTAGTGGCAGCCTCACACCCTCAAGCTAAAAAAGCAGGGATAGCAATTCTATGGAGAAGAGGGCTAAATCTAAAAGTTGAATCCTCAGAGGGGGGCTTGCAAGGTATATATGTCAGACTATCAGTAAATTCATATGGTAAATTACTCCATCTGGTTAACATTTACACTCTGAATAATAACCAGGAGGACTTTTTTAAACTAGTGTTTAAAAAAAATAACAGATCTCCCACCAGGAATTTTAATCTTGGGGGGAACTTTAACACAACTCTTTGTCTGCAGAGAGACAGATCTAACCAGATGGTCTCCTCTTCCCAAGCAGCTTCTAAATCCCTAAATGCACTAACAAAAGAATTAGGATTAATAGATATATGGCGGGCACATCACCCCCGTGGGAGGGACTTTACTTTTTTCTCAGCGGCCCAACAATCATATTCTCGGATAGACCTATTCTTCACTCATACCACCTCTTTGCACTTGGTGAATGAATCCGATATACACATTAGAACATTGTTGGATCATTCACCAATCTCTATCCAATTATCCCTGAGGCCAAAGGAGAAAACAGACATTATGGAGACTTAATGTCTCATTATTGAATAACAAGCCTTTAGTAAATAAATTAAAACAAACCATAGCAGACTTCACCTCAGTCCATCGATCAACAGAACATTCCCCCCTCTCTCAGATGGGACATGCTTAAAGTGATTCTGAGGGGAAAGGTCATAAGTTTCGCTGCCTATCAAAAAAAATTAGTGCAACTCACACATACCAAACTACAGCAGAAGCTAACAGAGCTAGAAGGGTTACATAAACAGGACCCAGGCAACACAAGGATTCAAGCTGAGTTACAGAAAGCTAAAAAGGCTTTACAGGTTTTTGAAAATAAGAAGGCGGTGGAGTGTTTAAGGTTTATGAATCAAAATTATCATGAGGTGGGGGGCCTTGAGACTACTGGCTTTTAGGTTAAAAAAGGTGCAAGCTGAGAGGTATGTCCCCTATATCCTAGAACAAGGACCGATAGGGCGCAAGCTTGTTTCCCCTACTGAAATAGCCCAACAATTCCAAAATATTATCAAAATCTGTATCTAGAAAATAAAAATCCTAAGGACACACAGAAAAATACCCAGGCTTTTCTAGCCACCCTTAAATTACCCAAATTACCCTTGACAGTGATAACAGATCTGAATCTCCCCATTACTATTGAAGAGACCCTCAAAGTCATTCATCAGCTACCTTCTGGGAAAACCCCCAGCCCTGACGGGTTCAGTGGGGAAATATATAAAGAAGTGGCCAAGCCACTGGCACCTCTACTGACAGAGGTATTCAATTGCTGCCTGGAGGAGGGTAGAGGTCCAGCCAGTTGGGAGCAATCTATTATTACAGTATTACCTAAGCAGGGGAAGGGGACCACCCAATGTGAATGTTTTAGGCCTATAGCCTTACTCAATCAGGACCAAAAACATTTTCACTAAAATTTTGGCTACCCGTCTACAAAGGTATATAGAGCTGTTGGTCCATCCTGACCAAACAGGTTTTATTCCCCACCACCACATGTTTGATAATGTCAGATGAATTCTCAATATTGTGAGCTCCAGAGGCATGAAGGACAAATCTGCCTTAGCACTTTTTTTCGATGCGGAAAAAGCCTTTGATAGGCTGAACTGGACCTATCTCTTTGAGGTCCTGAACAAAGTGTGGTTCCAAGGTAACGTTCTTCAATTGATAAGAATATGTTATCAAAACCCACAGGCCAGAGTTAGGGTTAACAGAACCATCTCACCACCACTTAACATCACTAGGGGAACCCGGCAGGGATGCCCACTGTCTCCTCTGCTCTTTGTGCTTAGTATGGAACCTTTGGCTCAAGCGGTTAGACAACACGCAAAGATTCAAGGCATAGAGATTCAGAATACCTCTCATAAGATTTCCCTATATGCAGATGACACTTTAGTATTTCTTGGTAACCTTCAAGCTGCTATTTCACATCTTATGAAACTTCTATCATCTTTTGGAGACATTTCTGGTTTTAAGGCCAACACGCAGAAGTCTGAAGTATTACCGATAGGTCAAGCTCTGGACCCTGAAGTAAAGGTAAAAATACCCTTCAAATGGGTCACTCACAAAATACGATATCTCGGAATACAGATACCCATAACCCTTAATCAAATATATAAACATAATTATGAGGCTCTGGCCCAGCAAGTCTGAGTAGACCTTCACAGATGGTCCCTGCTTCCCCTAATACTCACCAACAGATTGGAAGCGATCAAAATGAATATCTTACCCAGGTATATTTTTTTATTTTCCAATCTCCCCATTCGGGTACCTGAAAAGGACTGGAAGGATCTTAGGAAAAAACTATCGGATATCATATGGCTTGGTAAAAGGCAGAGAATTAGATGGGAAATACTACTCGAGGAGAAGAGCAAGGGAGGAATGGGCCTTCCAAGCATTCCTAAATATTATCTGGCTGCTCAGGTGCTCCCAATCACTAAAATGTTGAAACCTGGTAGACAACATGGCTGGTTGGAGATAGAGGAGAGGGAAAGTGAACCTACCCCCTTAAATATTCTCCCATGGAGGACCTTGCCGAAAGATCTTAAAAATATTCACAATGTTTTTACCTGACACACAATATCTCAGTTGTTGGAGGCCAGGCAGAACTGGGAAATAATTCGACCAGTCTGGGAATACTTACCACTATCATCTCTTCCAGGATTCCTGGCTTCGGCTGGGGACTCCTGTTTCTTTAGATGGGTTACCTTAGGCCTTAAATACTCTAAACAGTTTGTAGATGGGGATCAGCTGAAAACATTTCCACAAATGCAAGCCGAGTTCCACCTGAGCAATGCTGATCTTTTTAGATATTATCAATGCTCCCATTATATTTCTAACACAATTGGCCTCACCAATATATCTCAGAAATCCGCTGCTCCTAATATACTGACTTATCAGAAAAGTATTACAGGGGACACCAGGTCATTCATTTCACAAATTTATAGAATACTGATGGAAGATAGGGGGTTGCTAGCTGTGCAGAGGGTGGAGGGGAAGTGGGAATCAGAGGCAAATTTAACACTTACAGAACAAGAGTGGAAAAACATCTGGCAGGGGGTACATAAAACTACCAACTCACCCTCATGGACAGAATTCAGATGGAAAACTAATATTCGTTTCTTCAAAACCCCAACAATCTGTGCCCATTATAATAAGCTCCTTTCCAACAAATGCTGGAGAGGTTGTAACTCTTTAGGGTCACACTACCATATATTTTGGGACTGCCCAAAAATCACCCCCTTTTGGAACAACATTGTTGGGGAGGTGATCTCGATCCTTTCCCTTCTCACTCCACTAAAATTTGGAAACATGGTTTTGGGCCTCCCTCCAGGGGAAATTAAGAACTCAGCAGGAAAATACCTCTTTTACATCCTGATTGGGGCAGCCCTTAAAGTTATCACACAATACTGGATGTTGGTACCTTCCCCATCCTTGCAAGCCTGGCTTAGAAATATAGAAACAATTCAAGGGACAGAGGCTATCACAGCCCAGTTAAGGCTATCCACAGACAAATTTAACACAAGGTGGTTACCCTTTTTCGAATATAAAGAAAGAAAGGAGGGAACCCCAGTCTTGGAACAGCTCCTCCAGAGTTAACCTGACATAGTTGAAGGTTAAAGCCCCACCAGTAAACCTGGACTTGGTGGGCTTTAGTTTTGGATCAGGGAGACACTCCTTATCGGAGTAAAGAGAGGGGGGGGTTGAACGGGAGAGAGGAAAGGGAGGGACCCACCAAGACCTAGCTGAGGGATGCTTCCTTTAGCTGGCTGGATCCAAAGAAGGGTGTTTTGTATTTCTGCTTTTGATTCCCCTTGATATCTAGGGTAAATGAAACAAGGACTTACTCATTTTCCTTTTTTTTTCTTTTCTTTCTCTCTTTCTTTTTGGAAAGAGGGAGGAAAAGAGATTGTTTTTTATTAACGTGTTAAGATTTATATACAGTCGTAAGAGATATTAACTTTTATACGTATGATACTTTCTTGGAAAGTCTCTAAGAAATCAGTTCTCTTGGGCTTCAAGAACCGATCTGGGTGCTCAACTGCAAAACAAGATAGGGAAAGGTGTTCATTAGATTTCTCTACTTGTGTAGAGCTCTCCACTATGATTGGGATAGACTTTATGAACATTTTTAATTTCCAGATAAATATGTTAAAGAATGTTGGAGAAAGCTCATAATGTAATGTTCTTCTGTATGATCTTGGAGATTATACTATTAATTATGTAAGAAGATGACTTATTGAGCTTAAATAAAATAACTGAAAGTTCAAAAAAATAAATAAAAAAACATTTTGTGCTGGGAGGAGGAGGGTGGGGTTGGACTGCTGTTAAAGGGTAGGGGATGAGGGTTATATGTTACTGTTTTTATGGGACTGGGAAGGAGGAGGAGGCTCTTTTATTTTTAATTTTTTATTTTGTAGCAGGCCAAATACTCTTTCCCAAATACAAATAGTCCCCTATTCAGGAAGAGCTTCCTAATATTTGGGATCCTTACTATTCATGGCATTTGGGAAATAATATTCTGCCTCTGCACAGCCCAAAAGCAGGCAATTATTTTTATGAGCATTATATAATCAAGAGATTACATGGAACTAAGAAGACTAGGTTGATAGATAAAGATAGTTTTTTAAATGGTAGACTTGCACTGAAGATTGATTATTACCTTTATTGCTTAAGTATTGTATTTTTTAAGTGAAATGTATATTGCACTTGTATACATGTTTTAAAATAATGGATTCTCAATGGTGGATGCAAGGCTTGCATCTAGCCCTGCATCCGGCACTAACTCTGATGCATCTGCTTCCAAGAGACTGCTGCAACTTGTGCCCTGTTTTATAACAAGGATGCAAGTTGAGACATTTTCCACATTTTATGGCAGTTTGTGCCAAACCTTTAGTGCAACCCCGTTAAAGGGGCCCTTGTCAGATGCAAAGTTAGACCGGGGGAGCTGGTCTAACTTAGCTGTGATCGTCGAAACAGACGTGTGGCACGAGGTATGTAGCAATCATTTTCGAAAATCCCACTCGCAACACAGTTTGCTGCAAGTTGCCCCTTGCAAGGAACTCTCAGCAGCAGGTCTGTTGTGATGGCTTCAACATGTTTGAAAATCGAGCCCAATGTATTTTATTTTCTTACTCACTTGTATGATGCCATTTTAATTATAATGTCTTGATTGCTGAACAAATAAAATATTTGGTTCTTGGTTTTACTTCTTGCATGAAGACAAAGCTAAGATGTTACAAAAGTATGCATATATTTTCGAAAGAGAAATCAAGTTGTAAAATGTTAAAACTACATTGTTTCACTGAAATAGATTACTTATTTTTATTGATTTTATCACCTTAAAAATGTTGCCAGCTTTATAACAGAGACCAAAACAAATATATTCTAATATTATGACCAGTCAAAAAAATACTTACAGCATATTACAGCACATTAATTGCTACATGATTAAAATATAGCACAAGATCTGTTAGGGATGCAAATACACCATATAATTCATACAGCTAAAAAGCATAGAGATTAAAATAATTTCAGTGTATTTATTGTAGGGGTTTCCAGTCTGGTAAGTCGCTAGTCTTTCTAACTATAGTAGGTTTATTTGTTGTTTAAAACAATATGTATTGTCATCTTTTTTATAAAGATATGCAAGTCTTACCCACATTTCTAGATGGCAGACTCTCAGAGCTACAGGACTAAGCAATCACATTACACATAATATATTTTGTTGGAAGGCAATTAACAGATCTGGGGCCCGATATTCAAAAGTTGTCATAGGTGCTAATGGGTGTTTGCCATGCAAACTGGGGTTTGCAATGGATCCCCATATTCCGATTCTGGTGTTACTTTGGGGAAACAAAGGCCAGAAAAGTTTTAGGGTTTTAACAGGGGCTGATGAGTTTTTTTTTATTGAAGTAGTGCCGCAAATTGTTGCAGTTTTCATGACACAGTGCCACAATTTGCAACAGTTTTCACACAACATTGCTGTTAGTTGTGTGAAAAGTGACATAATTTGAGGTAATTTCACAAAAATAGTGCTGCAAATTTGCAAAACTACCAATGGCCAACGTAAAAAAACATATTTCTGGCCACTATTTAAAAAAAACTAATGGCAGAATTGTGTTCCTTGGGCCCCGATTAGTTAAACACAACTACTGGTGTTTACCAAGGGACAGGATTTTTTGAATTACAGCCTTTTTGTCCCCATCGCCACCTGAAACCAAGATGGCAGCAGCATGACACTACTGATCCATTTGCAGCAGCAAAAAGTGCTTTACGACAGCAGAAACTGCTTTCACATGGTACATATATTTTTCCCATAGGCTATAATGGGAACATTAAATCTTTAATAACTTTTGAACAAATTAATATTTTTTCACCAGACCTTCAAAAGACACATCTGTGACCCAGATCCCATGTACCAAAGCAATAGAAATCCTGACCCCCAAGTCATTTCGGAGATGTGACGTAGTGAAGGATTTGCACCTAAATGGAAATGTTCACATTTTTGATACTACCCATATCCGCAGCCACAATCTGACTGGACTTAAACTTGCCACATCAAGAGATTTATAGTACCTTACCACACATGAAAAATTTTGTGCACATCAGTCATATGATTGCAAAGTTATTGAAGTGAAAATTTTGGTGTTTAACATACAGTAGCTATGACCATTGAACCCTAACTACATTGGCACTACCATGCCAGTATCAGATCAGGATTTTTGACCTAACTTATCTGATCAGATACATATATCTATTGGATCAGATTTAGTGTGGGAATAAGTTGATGTTACCTATTCATCCACATCCCTGCATTCCCCACATCCCCACATAGCCACACATCCCCCTCATTCCCCACATGTTCCTCAATGTAAAAATAAAATACTGACAGCTGTCAGTATAAAAATATGATTATTTTTGTCTCAAAGTTCACAAAGTTGTGCATTGGTTAGGCACAAGAATTTATTCAAATTCTGTTTTATGAACAGTAGCATATTTGCATTCTCGGGGGATAGTCTGGACCTCCAGTCAGTAATAATATTCCCTGCTATACTAAAACACCTTCGCTTGGCACGCTAGAAGGGGGTGTTGCTAGATATCTTCTGGCAATGTTGGAAAGTGTTGTTCTTGTGTTTTCCACAAAAGTAGTGCTTCAGGGTTGCTTTTTTTGGGGATCAGGCTTTCAGCCAAATAGATGTCAAGCTCCTGATTCTGTTGTGGAACCCCATCAATTGCTGATGCTGCAAAATAGTAACATTTGTTAAGTGCAATATATTAAGACAACATTTTTTTATGCTAAAGTTACTTACAGTCTTCTGGGAGTGATTTATTCTGGGAGAAAGAGACTCATGGATCATCAGCTTCTGAGTCACATTCACTGGCTGTGTACTCGAGTGTTCGTTTTGGCATTTTCTGTTGCTCCTCAGACTGCTCCACCACAAGCTGTTTCAGGACAGCTTTAGCAAAACTTTTGCCTCATTCTGTTCTGAAAAAATAAAGCTTGTATCTAGCATCAAGTACAGTTGCCACGACAGCCTCCTTCATTGACTCGTAATGCAGTAAATGTTTATCCGTTGACAAAAGCATGACATTCTTCATAGCTTGCAGCCCTGGTACAGTAATGCCTTCGAGAGAATGATATAACACAGTTGAAGTATGGGATTATATCTGAGAAACAAGCGCAGTCAGGACTAAGTTGCCTAGTTTCAAGTTCAAACGGACATAGTAAGGTGCAAATGTTTTCAGCTAAACCCCATTGTGTGGTGCTAAATGTGAGGATCTCACATTCTGCTGCATATACTGTTAAGACTCTGCGCTGTTCCAACAGCCTCTCCAACATATAGAACGGGCTGTTCCATCTGGTGGGCACATCTTGAATGAGACAATGTACTGTCAATTTAAATGTGTTTTGAAGCTCTGCCATTTTTTCAGTAGCTGAATCTGAATGCTTAAAGTGGCCTACCATTTCCCTTCCTGTTGCTAATAAGGAGGCAGTATAGCGCAGTGGTCCAAGGCTCTGAGCTGCAAATTTGGTGACATCCAGCAGACCAGACCTGGGTTTGAATCCCACAGCTTCCACTTGCATACTGTGTAACCCTCAGCAAGTCACTTAACCTCCTTATGCTCCCAGGTCGCTCCTGTAAAAAAGCTTTCAGCTTAGTGTGCTATAGCTGGTTAAACAACTAAAAAAAAAAAAAAAACTCCTCCAAAGAGTGCTGTTTCAAGACAGAATTGTGAATTATCAGCTGGAGAGTGTGCGCTACACAGCCAGCACTTGGGACATCTCTTAGCTTCATAGCTTTTGTAATATTAGGGCCATTGTCTCTGATTACCAAGTGTCTCTGAATTGCCTTAATTGCCCGTGTGTCAAGTACTGTTAAAAAGTCCTTAGACAGAGTCTCCCCCATATATTTGTCTGTTAGGTGCTTCAAGTACAACAGCGCCGATCGTCTATTTAGGTCAGCATCGATCCAGTGTGCTATTACTGGTAAATAGGAGATAATGGAGAATTCTGTGGTCCAGGAATCTGTGGTAAATGCAAAGGACTGTGTGAATGACAACTCCTCTTGCATCTTTGTACTTAATTTATTGTACATTTCTGGTATAACCACCTTCGGAAAATGACCCTTTGAAGGAAGTGTATACCGCTGCTGTAATACTCCCAAGAGCTTTTTAAGCCCCTCATTCTCAACTAGAGAGAAGGGCTGCTCAACCACTGCTATCATCTCTGCACAGCATTTGTAATTTCAATAGCTCTGGGGTGATCGCTGGGAAAGGGGTGTGTCCGAGCCAGGCAAGATTCAATTATATGTGCCTCCATTTTCATCATTTTTGGTGGCAGTTCACATAAATAATCTGCCTGCTTTGCTAACTCATTTTTCACTTTTTCAGTCTATAGCTCATCATACTCTGACCGATGCTTGTTTCCAAGGTGGTTTAGTATCCCAGAAGTTCAAAAACTCTTTACTGAGGACCCCCTACTAATTAATGTTGATGTATGCCATAGGCTGCGTTTGACTTTTGAATCAGTTTCATTAACAACAGTAAAATAAGTCCATACCATGCTTTTGTGAGCCATTAAGTAAAAACGTAAATTTTGCTGACAGACTGAGGCAGGTCCGAGTGAAAGACTGAGGTACAGGTTTGAATCTCAATAGTCTTCTAGCCGCAAGTCGAACAGCACAGCACAGCTCTATGAACTTGAAATGAATGAAGCACAGGAGAATGGGGATGAGGTGTCTGAAATTCAATGCTTGCAATTAAGTTAAATAGAAGTCCACTTCACACCTACTTAACAGGGGAGTGACCAACGGCAAACAGATTGTTAAGCCTAAAAGGGGAACAAACATCCGCTGCTTAATTAGATAAATGAAGCGTGTTTTTTAAATGGTATTTATCTGAACATTGCATTATTTTGCTATAACAAGCAAGATGTGACGGATGATGCTAACACTATCCGAACAGAACGGTTTAATTGGTAATGGCCGAAATCTGATCGAATTGATTTATCGGATCGGATGTCCACCCATCCTTAATATATATATATATCTATATATATATATATATATCTATATCTCTAGATATATATATATATATATCTTATATATATATATATATATATATCTTATATATATATAATAGGGGCGCTTCAATGCTAAACTTAAAATTGTGCACTTTAACATGTTTGTAACTGTTGAATGGATTTACATGAAATTTGGTATGCTCCTTCCTGAAGGGGTAGATCTCTTAATCTGGAAAGTTTTGTTAAGGTCAGATGTGCGGTCTCCAAGTTACAGAGAGGTGAAATAACATGTTTTTACTCATTGTCTTTGCTGGGATTTTTCTTTAAACTTGCCCACAGTCCAGAGGGTTTGGTTGTTTGGTATGAAATGTGCAGGATAGAAAGGGGTCTTCCAGTCCACTCCAGGCAAATTGAAGTCCCTAACCACCACTGTGTTGATCTTAAGACTAAGTCTCTTGATTTGTTCTCCCAGTTCCCTGTCTGTTTCCACACTTTGGGATGGTGGCCTTTACTCCTCCCCAGGCCTCACCATCTCACCCTTTGAGTGCTGTATGTGGTGCTGTAGGCTTGTGTCCACCTAACTACCCTACGATGTAGGGAGTATTGTAGGATTTCAGACAGTTTCCCTCTGCTTCTCCTCCTTGGCTTATTCACCCACAGAGAACCTTGCTAAGCTGGGGTCCAAGATTTGCTAGGGCCTGCAAATATGGAATTTCCCACTGGGAATTAATTCTTTTTGGACAAAAGTCTCCCAATGTCTATAGAAATTACTTTTTTCTTTGTTGCAGTTGAAAATATTCCTCCAGTTTTCTCACAATTGATGGGCACTACAGCAATGCAACAATAAATATGTATCTGATACCTAAATTTCTAAAAAGATATGAGCATACATGTGAAGTCTGCTATTTGAGGTTGCAAAGGTGACATGAACATTTCCTTTTATGGAAACATAGAAACTTCCAGTAGGAAGAGACCACTTGGCTAGTCCAGTCTTTCCAAAGAATATATTACCTAATGTGTCACTGGAGACCCTACTTGATCTGTAGCCTTACTACACCCCAGCTATGTTACTAAGGTCCCCTTTGTCTATCTCATGCATGCTTGTAAAATGTTAACATGTTGATACTGTGTCTACTACCTCTGCTGGAAATCTGTTCCAGTTGTCCACTACCCCTTCTGTTAAGATGTATTTACTCATGTCTCATCTGAGCCTTCCCCTTCCAGTCTAATACCATGCCCCTGAGTCTTTCCTTGCAGGCCCTCTTCACGTTCCCCCTCTCCTCCACCTTTCTTCCCATCTCCTCTTCTTCACAACCCTCCCTGATTACTGTTATTGCTGAAAATTAAATGACAAAACTGCCTCCCAGCTACTCCTAATGCACTACAGTGTCTCATCAACTATTCTACTCTTTGCAGAATTACCTTGTAACCTTGAATTATTCAACTGTTAAATGCCAACTAATTCTGAATTGTAAACCTGCCCTGTGTACTCTGATTTATTGTGTTGTTCTTATGTCCATGTACTGTGTTTGACATGAAATGTTTGTAAATGAGCTTTCCACTCAAAGGTACTTTACAAGTTACCAAGTAAAGATAAATAGATACATAAATAAATGCCCCCTTGTCCATAAACATTTTTTTCTATGTAAAATATGAACATATGAAACTGCCAGCAGAAAAAGGACATTTGGTCTATGGAGTCTGCTTGATTCTGTAGTTAGCACTCCTACTCTGCAGCTGCCTCTCCCACCCTTCTCCCCCTCCCATGAACCTCTCTTTTGCCCAATCTCAGCCCCTCTTGAATGCTCCCGCCATTTTATAGACAACCACCTCTGCCGGTAATGTGTTCTACTCTGCTCCCACCCTTTCCGTAAAGAAATGCCTCCTCATCTCCCTCCTCAGCCTTTCACCCTCCAGTCTCAAGGCATAATCCCAAGTGTCTCTCCCCACCCTCCACTTGAACAGTCCCTCCGTGCCTGTCCTGTTTATTCCTATCATGTACTTAAAGATCTAAATCATAACACCCCGTCCCTCCTCTCCTCTAGAGTGTATATGTTCAACTCCCTCAGTTTAACCTCATATGGTAACTCCCCCAGACCCATGGTTATCTTTGTTGCTCTGTGTTGCACCCCTTCCAGCAATCTAATGTCCCTCTTTAGGTAAGGGCACAAAAACTGAATGTAGTACTCCAGGTGGGTTCTGACCAGTGATCTGTATAATGGCAGAACCACCTCCCTCCTCCTAGAGGTTATGCCCCTTGCAATACAACCCAGCATCTTGTTGGCCACTTTTGCTGCTTTCCTACAGTGTACCGAGTTGTTCATTGCTCTTGTAATGAGCACCCCCAGATCTGTCTCTCCCTCAATCACAACTAGCTGCACACCCCAGAGGGTGGCTCCTCTTTGGATTCTTTGCCCCAAAATTCAGCCACTTGCATTTTTTGGCATTGAAACCAAGTTGCCAGGTGTCAGACTATGTCTCCAGTCTTGTTCAATCTTCCTGCAATCCCTGCCCTCTCCTTGGTCACCCACCACTGCTCCCATCTCGGTGTCAACCGCAAACAGACTGATCTTGCTACTTACACCTACTGAGTTGTCTGCAATAAATACCCCCAAAACAACAGCCCCATCACTGACTCCTGTGGGGCCCCGCTCATTGCTGCCCTTTGGGATGATAATTCACCTCCCACCACCACCCTCTGCTGCTATGCCTGCAGTGAGTTCTCCACCCATCCTACCAATCTTGCCCCAACCCTGTGCCCCTTAGCTTACATGCTAGTCTCCCATGTGGCACTGAGTTGAATGCCTTACTAAAGTCCAGTTACAGGACATCCACTGTATGCCCTTTGCCCATCTTCTAGTCACCCAGTCATAGTAGTCCACTAGGTTGGTCTGGCAGGATCTGTCCTTGACAAAGCCATGCTGCTCACTGTCCTGCACCACACTGATCTCCAGCAGGGTCACCAGCCTCTCCTTCAGATTATTTCTATCAGTTTCCCTACTATGGACATGAGACTCACTGGTCTATAAATCCCTGGTTCATCTTTGGGACCACTCTTATGGAGTAGAACCACGTGAGTCATCCTCCAGTCCTGAGATGCACACCCTGAGTCCAGAGAGGCATTAAATAGGTATGCCAATGGGCTTGCCAGGACCTCTGCCAGTTCCTTCAGTCTTTTGGGGTGTATGCCATCCGGTCCTAGTGCTTTGTCCACTCTCAGTGCCCTTAACCCCTCTAGCACTCTACCTTCTGTGATTTCCCCGTCCATCACCACTCCCCCTCTGATACTATCCTCCTCTAACTCAGGTATTTCACTTTCTTTAGTACAAAACTGAGCAGAAGTAGGTGTTAAGTGCCTCTGCCTTTATGTCCCCTTTTTCCACTCATTCACCCTCCTCCTTAACCCTTACTATTTGGTCCTTACAACCACTTTTCTCCCTGCTGTATCTGAAGAAGTGTGTTTCCCCCTCTTTAATTCCCTTCACCAGCATGAGCTTCCTTGATACCTTTACTGCCCGTATTTCCCTGGTCACCTCCTTTGCTTCATTGAAACATAGAAACATAGAAGTTGAGGGCAGATAAGGACCGCAAAGCCCAACCAGTCTGCCCATTTTTTCTATTTTATGAACGTACCATAGGCCTTTACTCTGTCAATGGCCTATTTATTCATACTCATCTGTATTGCTCCCTTATGCCTGTCCCATGCCTGTTTGAAGCCCTGCACTGTATTCATATCCACCATTTCCTGAGGTAGGCCATTCCATGCATCCACCACTCTTTCTGTGAAGAAGAACTTCCTCACATTACCTCTTAATCAGCATTCCTCTAATCTCATGCTGTGTCCTCTTGTCTTGCTATTATTCTTATATTGAAACATGTTAGACTCTTTCACCTTGTTAATGCCCTTAAGATGTTTGAATGTTTCGATCATATCACCTCTTTCCCTCCATTGCTCTAGGGTATACATATTGAGCTCCATTAATCTGTCCTCATATGTTTTCTGATGTAGTCCCTGCACCATTTTGGTAGCTCTTATCTGGACTGCCTCCATTTAATTTAATTTAGTTATTTATTTATTTAATTTTGATAACTAGGTAGGCTCTCTGAGCCCTGAAGGTCCCTTTTTCAGGGGTGGCCTGGAATTAGTTACAGAAGGAGACAAGTACAGGAATATACAAAGGTCTCAATGCAACAGTACAGGAGAGCACTTAATACCTAATACAACAGTGCTGACATTAAGTCCGTTAGTTACAGAAGGAGACAAGTACAGGAATATATAAAGGTCACAATGCAGCAATACAGGAGAGCACTTAATACCTAATACAACAGTGCTGACATTAAGCCAGTTAGGGCCCAACCTTTGAGTTAGGGTTTTGCGCGCAGTGGCAAGAGCAGGCACTGACATCAGGTAAGTGGGCACGGAGACCTGTCTAGAATGTTCAGAGGGTGGGAGATTCCTGAAGATGGGGAGGGAGCTTGTTCCACAGGGCAGGGGCAGAAGTGGGAAAGGGTTTACTGCCAGCCATGGTCCAAACCCTAGGTTTGTCTAGGAGGGTACACTGAGAGGTGCAGAGGGTTCTCACTGAGTGCTTGGGAACCAGGAGACCAGCCAGGCTGTCCAGTGGATGCAGCGGAGGAGCTTGTTAGTGTTGCAGAGCAAGGGGTGCTGAAGGAGACCATCCAGGGATGGCCAGTGTAGGGAAGCAAGGGCTTCACAGTGGTGCTGCCTTTTGTGGGACCGGGAGGCAAATTGGGCTACCTTATTGTAGAGAACTTGCAGCCTGCTCAGCTCCTGTTTAGCCATCCCCTGATGAATAGGGGCAGCAAAAGTCAGTGTAGGAAGGAGGAGGCTGTTGGCAATGGTTATCCTGAACTCTGGGATTAGCTGGTTATTCAGATGGAACAGCAGGCCAAGGTTACAGTGCACTGTTTTGGTTACCTGGTCTTTGTGAGACTTGAGTGTATACCCCTGATCCAGAGTTAACCCCAGGTATTTGAGGGAACTCACCACCTCAATGCGGCTGCCGGATGAGGAGGTCAGAGGGAGTAAGGCACCCCTGTCAAGGCCTAGGGTTCTATATCCAAATACCATTACCTTAGTTTTGCTGGTGTTTAAGACCAGCCTGTTCTCAGTAAGTCAGGCTTCCAGCTTGGTAAAATCAGCTTGAAGCTGGAGCACCAAATCAGATGGGTTGTGCACAGACCTGTAGATTATGGCATCATCTGCATAATGGATGACCGAGCTGGCCCCACATTGGGTACTTAGGTCATTGACAAATAGCAAAAAGAGGAGGGGACCCACTATGGAACCCTGAGGTACCTCCACCCTTAGAGGGAGTAAATCAGAAGTCACACTTTTCTACCTGACCCCGCTGGGAGTGGCTGGACAGGTAGTTGTTGAACTAGGTTAGGAAGTGCTGGTCGAGGCTGATTGTGGCCAGCTTGCATAGCAGGAGTTTGCAGTCCACTAGATCAAAGACCATGGACAGATCAATAAAACAGCTCCTGTGGGGAATCCTTTGTCCATAGCACATAGGACATTGACTGAGGGTTTTATGAGGGCAGTATCAGTGCCGTGGTTCTGCCTAAAGCTGTGTTGCATGGAGACTAACATCTGGTTAATCTCAAGGTAGTCATGGAGTTGGCAGTAGACTAGCCTTTCCTGTATCTTGGCCAGAGCTTAGATCAGTTAAATCGGTCTGTAGTTACCAATGGGCTCCCTAGGACACTCCCCTTCTGGATAGGGACCATAAAGGCCTGTTTTCAGGTATTGGGTATGGTCCTTCAAGCAGGGATTTGTTGATTAGCCATGTGATAGGTAGTGTGATGGCAGGTGCCGGCACCATTAGCAGCCTAGGGCAGATGTCATCGGGTCCTCCAGGGCCTTTGGCTTTAATGGTCTTTAGGAGGGAGAGCACATCCTTGGCCTTAACTAACCTCAGGTGAAATAGTGGCCATGAGGGGGATGACACCTCCAGGCACGGGGGCTCGAAGGGGCTGGGTGAGTGGGAGGCTGGCCTTATAGCTGAGGTTAGTAAAGTATCCATTAAAGGCAGAGGCAATATCATGACAGTTAGTCATCAGGCCATTGGACTCTATAGGGCCATGGAAAGGTTTACCATTGACCTTAATCAGGTTGTTGACGTGGGACCAGAATTACCTAGGGTCACCCAAATTGATTTGCTGGAGATGCTTGACATACTCCCTTTTTGCTGACTTAATGGTGCATTTGCACTTGTTCCTTAGTGTTTTATAGGACACAAGGTCAGCAGGCAAGGCAGCATTATTATTAAGCTTCCATGCCTTGTCCTGACTCACCATCAGAGCTTTGAGCCCTGGGGTGATTCATCAGTGGCAGCTACCTTTGGCCTGAAGTTTTCTAAATGGGGCGAACAGGTTAGCTGCGGAGCTGAAGGAGTTACATATGAACATGTGAACATACAAAGAAGCCAACAGAAGAAGGCCATTTAGTCTATTAAGTCTGTTTGTAATGCAGGGTCCACAGCTTGAGCTAATATCCCTGCCCTCCCTCCCCACTCCTCCCATTCTCCCTACCTATGATCCTTACCTTCCCCCTATGCCTATCCCAGCCCTTCTTAAAGCTGCTCACTGTCTTCAACAAGATGACCTCTTCCGGCAGTGCATTCCAAGTGTCCACCACCATCTCAGTGAAGAAGTGCTTCCTGAATTCCCTCCTAAACCTCCCACCCTCTAGCTTAAGACTGTGCCCCATCATGATATGGTTGCCACTCTCCTTAAAGAGACTCTCCTTATCAACCTAATTTATCCCTTTCAAGCACTTGAAGGTCCCAATCATGCCGCCCCTCCTGTCTTCCAGGGAGTACATGTTCAATGCCCTCAACCTCTCCTTGAATGCCTTGCCCTGCTGACTGACCATCATCTTTATAGCCCTCCTCCGGACCTTCTCCAGCAGGTTAATGTCCTTTTTGAGGTGTGGGCACCAGTACTGAACTCCATACTCTAGATGCGGCCTTACCAGTGACCTGTACAAGGGCAGTGTAACCTTCTCTCTCCTACTACTGATCCCCCTAGCTATGCATCCCAGCATCTTGTTTGCCTTTGCTGCTGCTTTCTTGCACTGTGTGGTGTTTCAGGTCACTAGTGATCATCACTCCCAGGTCCTTCTCCTCCTCTGATGCAGATACTCAGACTCCACCCCAGTAATACTCTGTTCTGGGATTCTTGGCTCCAATATGTATAACTTTGCATTTCTTGGCATTGAAGTCAAGCTGCCAGATCCTGGATCACCTCCCCAGTTTTTCAAGATCTCCCTGTAGGCCCTGAATCCCTTCAGCTGTGTCCACTTTCCCACAGAGCTTGGTGTCATCTGCAAATAGGCACATTTTGCCTTTAATGCCATCCCCAATGTCATTGATGAAGACATTGAACAACACCAGCCCCAGCACCAAGCTTAAGTTTGGTTTGAGTATTTTTCCTGTGCATATTAAATTTGCCAAATGATGATATATGCATTCCTAGATATCTTCAATAACATACAACTTTTAATGGAATATTATTAATGTGTCCAGTGTATTTATTTATTCACTTTCCTACTGTCAGTATTTGCATTTTATTTGTATTAATTAATAATTTATTTAATTGACAGTAATTTTGAAGAACTTTTAATTGTCCACCCAATCCTATGGGTGATAAATATAATAGAGCTAAGTCATTTGCATAAATTAGCATAGGTACTGTAAGACCACCTACCCTGAGGAGTGGCTGGATACTGAGGTCAGGGCATCTGCAAAGTCATTTATGTATAAATTAAATAGTAATGTAGCCAATATACAGCCCTGTTTAACTCCTAAATTTGTATTGAATGGAATGGTTACATTTCCTTCCAGACCAAATCTTATTTTAGTTTTGTTTTGTGAATATAGATTTATTATCAGATGTAAAATTGTTTGATCTATGTTTAAATTTAAGAGTTTGTTCCACAGAATAGATCTATTCACCCTATCAAATGCTCCTTGGAAATCTATGCATGTTATACAAATTGGTAAATTTTTTAATGTATTATTTTTCTATTATATGATTTAGTATAAAACACTGATCTACTGTTGAGTGATACATTCTAAATCCTGCCTGGAAGCAATTCATGATATTTTTTTGTTCAGTCCAGTTAATTAGACTTGCCAAAAGAACTCGGACAAAAATCTTACCCAGGCTGTCTAATAAGCTTATTGGTCTGTAGTTGTCAGGCAGGTTCACGTTGCCTTTTTTTGTAAATTGATATTGTTATATTTTCTTTCCATGATTTAGGAATGTTGTTCTCTGCTATTATTTTATTAGAAAAGCAGAGTCAATGGATTACTCCACCACTCTTGTTCAAAAAAGAAATGGTGGGACTCAGTCTGGTCCTGGATCTTTGTTTGGTTTGGTTAATGAAATAGCCTCTGAGATTTCTTGTGGTGAAATATGTAAAGGTTGATATGCTTCTGTAAGTTAAATATTGAAATCCTGTAAATCAAACTGATCTATGTCTTGGTAAAAGAATTTCTGATAATAATGTATCCAATTTAAAGGAGAAATATGAGCTGAAACATCATCTGTATGATTTCCTGGGCTCTTGACCACTTTTAACCAAACCTCTTTAACATGTTCCTTCTCTATGGTGTCTAACATTTAGTTCCACTGTCTACTTTGAAATAAATTATGTTTCTTTATTAGAAATGATGTGTACTGCTTCCTATGTATATTTAATAACTTTATGTTTACTGTATTTTTATTGTTCTTAACATGTTAATAACTTGTAAATGTCTTCTTTAAAATGTTGGTAGTCTTTATCAAATCATGTTTCAGGTGATGTATTTTTATTTTATTTATATAAACTGGGTAATACATTATTTGTAATCTGTTCTAAAATGTGGGCTATTTCTATAGCTGATTTTTCTGGAGTTATGGTGTTTCTCAAATTCTGTATTTTTAAACTATTGATAAGAAAAGCAACATTACTTTCTATTTCATTTGAAAAATGTACCCTTCCCTGATTTTCTATTTCTATTCTTTTGGGATGTGTTATTTTAGGTAATAATAATTATATTAAGTTCCAAATTTAAAATGAGTGGATCATGATCACTTTCTGGATGGAGGGAGATTTCAAACTTTACAATTTGATGAATCTGCCATGGATGTAGAAATATATAATCAGTTGTACTTTCTCCTTTGCCATTAGGGAAAATATAATAGGTAGAGTTTGCCCCATGAGTAGTGCCATTCAATACAATTAAACCTACATTTTTCAGCAGTTGTAAAAATCTTCTTCTGTTTTTATTCACTTTATTATCCATCATTTTTTTGTTGTATTATAGAGGTTCCTTTCAAAAGTTGGTTAACTAGAGATCCAAGTCTGGTTAAAATCTTCCATCAGCAATAAAGATGCTAAGGGAAATTTTTCCATTATTGTAAGTAAAAGATTCTTAAAAAATTTCCATAGGGACAAATTATTTTGTTTTGCATTTTGAGGGGGATGTATATATTGACTATTAAAAATGGCTCTTTATTTAAGCCAGTTAAAGTCGTTATAATGTTTGAGAAGACCAGGATGGTGGATTTAATTTCTGTGATATCTTGCACCTTTATAAAGGTTGCTAAGCCCCCAGAGGGACATCCAGAGGATGCTATTTTTTGAGCCTTCAAAAAAACCCCCAGATATAACCAGCTATATTCAAGCTTTCCATTGCCCAGGTCTCTTGCATACAAATTACTACATTTTTTGAAAGGAACCATAACAATTTTGTGTCTACTATTTTTATTTTGAGAAACCAGCAATATATCCATGACATCACTTCATTACCATTTGTCCACTCTATATCTGAGCTAGTTTGCTCCAGGTCATCATTAACATATTGTAGTCAATTTAGGTCTTCTATATTTAAAGCCTGGAAATCATTCTGCACTGGAAGAATGTAAGGGCATTCATAAGAATGTTTGTTTAAGGTTTTTCCATTGGTTACTGTTTCACAGTCATAATCCTGGGTATTTTCATCGATTGCTTGGTCAATCTCATGTCATTTCCATAACAGTAGATTTTTTATTTTATTTTGGTAACCGGGTAAAGCTCACTAGGCACAAATGCCTGTTTTCAGGGGTGACCTGGGAGCACTGGATGGCTAAGTGACTTGCTCAGAGTCACTTTCCTAAGCTAAGGGTTTCCTAAGCTCCTCCCCATCTGTGACATAACCATGTCCCTCCCATATAAACAGCCATTTGCTGGGCCGCCATGCCTATAGAAAGACCTTCCAAAATAAACAAGGGCTACATGCAGGTAAATAACAAAACATTATAAATATATTTTATTTCAATTTAGGAAATCTCCAGCCTTCATAGATACAAACAGACTAGGGACATGCTCCTCATCTATTTACCCTGCTAAGTAGGAGAGTTCCATTGCTATTGAAACCTGTTTGTAACATTTTAACAGTGCACATTTTTTTTAATCACTGCATATTTTTGGAAGACAGGTCTATTTCTCTTACTTGGTTAGTTCTAAATAGTTCCATGCAGCCTAACACACATTTCCACTTTACTAGCACTGTTTTCCTGAGGGTATCTATATTTATCTTGTAACCCGGTGGCCTTCCTTTTAGCCATTGGCAACTATTTCATTTCAGCTTTCAAACAATGCTTTTTCTTTTTTACTGCTTCTGTGCATATAAATGTCATTTTTCAGCAAGCCTCACCACAAGACTTCACTTTAAGCTTGTATAAATGTATTACCATCCATTTCTAACTTTGGTTTTCTGATTTTACCATTTATTTAGCTGCTCACATCTTGCACTAGCAAGCGGCTGCAATTCAATAGTGCTGCAGAAGCTAGCAACAAGGACCCCTCCTTTCATTCATAAGAGGGCAACTAATAAATCATTTTGTTTTGACTTGGGAGAGTATACTAAATGGGCAGAAAGCTTAAAACTCAGGTAAGAATCTCTAAATCAATAGTACAGGGCAAGTAAATGTCAAATTGGCTACCCTGACATGAAAGGTAAAGATAGATAAAGAAACAGAGTTTAGGGAGAGAGAATAGAGTGAAAAGAAAATATTCTGAGTTCTATGGTGATTTTATCTCATCCTGCCACATTCCTCCCCATTCAAGAAAGCAACATCATAACATTGCCTAACCCTAACCCTTTGGAGGGGTTGGAACTTCTGCCCACCATCACCAGAAGTTCCCCTCAGGCACTCTTATTAAAGATTGGAAAAGATTACTTAAGAAGTAATATAATCAATACCAAGAAACATACAATTCCTTACTCCAGTCCAATCAATTTCATGAGGTGTGTATCAAAACTGGTATGTGTAACAGTGTGTCAAAAGCAATTAATCACTGTAAACATTGAATCAGCATTTTCTCCCATTGCAACATTTTTGTCTGCACTGAACCTTGACAGAAAGTTTGCATTCTTATGCTGGGTTCCTGCCCTATGTCTGACTGAGAATTTGAATGGCTGCATGGACAAATACCACCTCATGATTATCATGTTTTTATCCTTAATAAGGTTTAGCCAGCACAGGGGGTTGTGGTCAGTAACCACAGTGAATTCATTACCCTATGATAATATTTTAAGGCTTCGTTGGCCCATTTCATGGAAAGACATTCTTTCTTAACTGTAGAATACCTCTTTTTCCTCTTGTGTAGCTTTTTACTTAAAAGATAGTATGGTCTCCTTTCTTGTAATGTTGGTTTAGGACTGCACCAATGCCTATGTCAGAGGCATCCATTTGAACCTCAAACGATTTGGAAAAGTCAGGGCTGTGTAACACTGGAGCAGAACACAAGATAGCTTTTATTTTCCTAAAAGCAGTTTCACAAGCAGGTGTCCATTTAACTTTTGTTGGATAACAGTTTTTAGTAAAGTCTGTCAAAGGTATAGCAATAATAGAAAAATTGTGAATGAACCTGTGGTGGTAACTGGCTAGGCCTAGAAATGATCACACATGTTTCTTTGTACATGGGACTGGACAATTAGCCACAGCTTCAGCTGTGCTGACTTCAGGTTTTATAGCACCATTACCAATAATGAAACCTAGGTAACGGGTTTCAGTTTTGCTAAGGCACACTTGGCCAGGTTAATAGTCAATCCAGCATCTTTAAGGCTCTGGACAACCACACTTAGATGAATCAAATGGGTATCCCAGTCTGGAGTATAGATCACTACATCATCCAGACAGGAAGCACTATAGGATTTATGGGGTCATAATACATGGTCCATATACCTTTGAAAGGTAGTAGGAACCCCATGTAGTCCAAATGGTATTGTAATAAAAATGGTACAATTCAAGTGGTGTACAAAAAGCTGTTAACACCTAGGCCTGGGTTGCCAATGGGATCTGCCAGTACCCTTTTGTTAAATCTAGGGTACTGATGTACCTGGTAGATCTGATATGGTCTAACAGGTCATCGATCCAGGGCATAGGGTAACCATCAAAGTCAGAGATGACATTGATACGTCTAAAGTCCAGGCATAACCTAATTCCACCTTCCTTTTTATTCACCACCACTAATGGTGAAGACCATGGACTGTGTGACGGGACAATTACCTTAGCTTGTTCCATTCTTTTCACTTCCTCTATCACCTCCTGCCTAACCTTTTCCGGCAGCCTATATGGTTTCTGGTGTATGGATCTGGTCTGGGTAGTCCTAATCTCATGCACCACCCCTTCACTCTACCTGGTAGTTTGGTAAAAGTATCCTGGTAGTATGTTAGGAGATGATCAAGCTCTTGATGTTGGGCTGGTGTCAAATCAAGGTTTATGTGTATGGGTAACTCTTCACTATCGGGATCCAGATGCTCATAGACTATGTCTAGCTCTGACTGATTTTGTTCTGGCTGAATGTAACAAATCAGTTCAGGCTTAGTTTTCTCTACCCATTTTCTCAATAGATTGGCATGGTAAATGCGCTTCAGGGGTCTATGTCCAGGCATTTCTACTTCAAAATTCACAACACCAGTCTGGCGAATCACATTAGATGGTCCTTGCCACCTCATCAATAATTTGTTCTCTGTAGTAGGCAACAACAACAATACCTTATCCCCAGGTTCAAACTGCATGTTTTTAAGCCCCACATCATACCTTTCCTTTGGGTTTTGTTGTTTGTTTTCCACATTTGCATGGGTCACAGTTATATATTTTATCAACCTTTCCCTTAGTGATTTCATTTAATCAGCAATATTTGTACACCCCACACTTTTCTCAACTTCCTAGTGCTCTTTGACCACATCCAACAGTCCTCTTGGATTATGCACAAATAACAAAGTGAATAGTGAAAATCCAGTAGTCGCTTGGGTACCTGCCTATAAGCGAACAAGAGGTAGGGGAGACATTTGTCCCAGTCTCTACCCTCCTCATGCACATACTTTTGGAGCATTTTCTTTATTGTCTTATTAAACAGCTCCACTAACCCATCTGTCTGTGGATGGTAAGGTGAGGTTCTGAATGCTGTTACCCCCAATAATCTATACAGTTCTTGTAACAGCACCAAAGTGAAATTACTGCCGTGGTCTGTTCATATTTCTCTAGGAATTCCCATCCTACTAAAAACTTTGGGCAGTTCTTTGGCCACTTGAGGATCTGTTACTCTCCTCATAGGGGTAGCCTCACGGTACCTAGTAGCATAATCACAGATTACCAAAATATATTGATTTCCTTTAGAACTGTTCAGTAGAGGCCTCACTACAGCCATCACTACCCGATCAAAAGGGGTTGTGATGCAGGGTATGGGCTGCAAAGGTACTTGATCTCTTTTCCCTCCTTGTGCTACTAATTGACATTTGGCACATGCTCTACAATATGCAGCAACATCCTGGTGTATCCTTGGCAAACAAAACCTAGGCAGGATGCATTGAACTGTTTTATCCCTTCCCTCATGACCTGCCATTGGTATATCATGAGTTATCATGAGCTAGGTACATGATTTGCTATACTTTCGGGTACCATTAGTTGTTCAATTTCTAACCCACTTTGCATATCAACAGACATCCTATATAAAATGTCATTCTTTTGAGAAAAATAAGATTGTCCTGGTTGCTTTACTTGATGAACCTGCAAAAATAAAGGTATTGATGCGTCATCAGACAGTTGTTCTTCATAAATACTATCACAGGACAGTCCTGGAATCAGATTTAAAGTTTCTTCTGAATCCTATTCCTTCCATGCCTGTTTCTCCTTTCTCTTAGTGTTCCTTGATTTTTTAGTTTTCCCTTTTGTTTCAAAATACTCCTCTTTGAAATGAAAAAGTGTCTAACTGGACTTTTGCTTGAGATCTTGTTACCACATTTACAGGTTCTGCAAAAGTCTGATGTTTATTCATCAAAGCTGAAAATGCAGGGAAATCTTGCTTAATGATGACAGGAACAGGCAACCTGGGTACCAATCTCACTAGCACAGTACAACTAGTGTTGTTTACTGTCAATTCCAGGTTGGCTGTCTCATACTGATGGATATCCCCGTGAACACATTTAACAGTCATATCCTGCTGAGTCACTATACAATCAGGGACCAAGTCAGTTCTTACTAATGTTTGTCTGCTCCCCGGAGTCTAGTAATCCCAAAGTTTGCTGATCCTTTATACCCACTGACTCCACATAATCAATATTAGCTAAAGCAAGATGTGATGGCTCTTGTCTTTTGTTAGGGCAGTTTCTGACAATGTGTCCCTTCCCAAGGCAACCATGGCATATAAGATCAGAGTAAAGGATTCTTCCTCCTCTATCCCTTCTTGTATATTGTGACTGACTCTGATTCTGGCTAGTTGTAGAAGAAAAAGGTCTTGCAGGTACTCCTGGAATACCTGGTTGCCCTCTGGATCTTGTAGTCCTGGCTGCTAGATAGTCCTCTGCTAATGTAATGGTTTCTTCAGCAGTTTCAAGCTTATGCTCCTTTACCCAGAGTTGTACGTCAAGAGCTAACACTTGGATAAACTGTTCAAAGGTAATAAGCTCCACGATTTGATCGATAGTCTTGGTTGCTAGTTGCAGCCATTTGGTGCAATAGTCCTTAAGCCTTGCATATGTCTCCCTAGGTGTATCATAATTGAATATCTTCTGCAATCAAAATTGCTGTTGATATATATCCAAGTTGATATTATGCCATCGCTAGTCCTCTTCTTTCACTCTGGTATAATTGGTTGCATCAGTTGTACTCAATTGGCTATATGCCAGCTGAGCCCTCCCAGACAAGTAGGGTACCAGTCTTATTACCCACTGATCTCAGGACCAATTGCAAGTCTGAGCCACCCTCTCAAAGATAGTGAGATATGCCTTGATATCATCACTCTCCATCAGTTTAGTCAGTTTTGTATCTTTTGGTACTGCTCTCTCCGCTTGTCCTTGCGTCATCTCCTGGATAGCTTTCAGGGTATCATTCCATTTCTGGTCCTGTCATCTTTGTTCCTTCATTTGGATTCTTTGGTCCTCATCCCTCTGTCTTCAGTCTTCCTCCCTCTGGTTCTCCATATCAATCTGACTCATGCAAAGCCATTTCAACAATTAATTTGGGTCATCAGGTGCTGGAGGTACTTGTCTCGATTGTGGCTTAGGTGCAGCAGCTGACACTTCCTCTTCATCCTCTGTTTTCTTCATTTTTGGTTTTGTCCCAGAGCTCAATCCTGGCAACAAATGCTCTTCTGTTTTCTCTCTCCCAGACCTTGTGAGATATAATGCACTTGGTTCTGGCTGTTTAAACTCTTGCATCTGTTAGGGTACTTTGGATACAACACCCCCGGTATGGCCCCCAGACAACCTCGACGCACCAGGTTAGAATAGATCTTTACTTCTGACACCAATGTGGACATGTGAGTTCTACTAACAGACACCGGCCATAGAGTTTAGTGCATAATAAATGCTTTCTTCAGCATTTATCATTTTATTTTCAAAAATGATATAAAAACAACAGAAAATGTCCAGATATTTACAGAAAAGAAATAGAATACGGTGTTAAATCTTGCACACCAAAAGAAAATACGAAATCAAATAATCAGGCAAGTCTTCTTCTAAACTTTCTGCTCTTCTCTGTACATACAATATATTAAAAAAAAAATAATTCTTCGCTGTGTAACCACTCACACCTCCTCACTCCTTGCTAGTCAGAAGATACTGACCAACCTCCAACTTCTTCTAACAAATAGCTCCCTTGTGGGAAGGTTTTATAGTGTTTTTCTGATGACCTCATCATCATGTGACCTTTCAATTAAGACTAAAAATATAATTCTGCCATTAGGAGAAGGTTCACCATGATAGGGTTGATTTTTTAATAACATGTCACATTCATCCCCGCTACCTACATGACAAAATTAAATAAAAAAATATTTTCTTTCATTGAAAATAAACTTAATTAGGTGCATGGGCATCATCAGGGGTTTTCCTATGCTCCTCCCCTATCTGTGATATCACCATATCCCTCCCATATAAACAGCCATTTGCTGGGCTGCCATGCCTGTAGAAGGACCTTCCAAAATTAACAAGGGCTACATGCAGGTAAATAATGAAACATTATAAATATATTTTATTTCAATTTAGGAAATCTCCAGCCTTCACAGATACAGACAGACTAGGGGTGTGCTTCCCATCTATTTACCCTGCTAAGTAGGAGAGTTCCATTGTTATTGAAATCTTTTTGTAACATTTTAACAGTGCAGATTTTTTTAATCACTCCATATTTTAGGAAAACAGGTGTATTTCTCTTACTTGGTCAGTTCTAAACAGTTCTATACAGCCTAGCACACATTTCCAGCTTACTAGCACTGTTTTCCTGAGGGTATCTATATTTATCTTGCAACCTGATGGCTTTTCTTTCAGCCATCGGCAACTATTTCATGTAAGCGTTCAAACAATGCTTTTTCTCTTTTACTGCTTCTGTGCATATAAATATCATTTTTCAGCAAGCCTCACCACAGGACTTCACTTTAAGCTTGTATAAATGTATTACCATCCATTTTTAACTTTGTTTTGCTGATTTTGCCATTTATTGAGCTGTTCACATCTTGCACTAGCGAACGGCTGCAATTCAGTAATGCTGCAGAAGCTAGCAACAAGGGATCTCCTCCTCCTTTCTTTCATAAGAGGGTAACTATTAAACCATTTTGTTTTGACTTGGGCGAGTATACTAAATGGGCACAGAGCTTGGAACTCACATACGAATCTCTGAAGGGGTAGTACAGGGCAAGTAAATGTCAAGTTGGCAACCCTGACATGAAAGGTAAAGACAGATGAAGAAACAGAGTTTAGGGAGAGAGAACAGAGTAAAAGGAAATATTCTGAGTTCTATGGTGATTTTATCTCGTCCTGCCACAGTTTGCTCTAGGTCATCATTAACATTTTGTAGTCAATTCAGGTCTTCCATATTCAAAGCCTGGAAATCATTCAGCACTGGAAGAGTGTAGGGGCATTCATAGGAATGTGTGTTTAGGGTTTTTCCATTGGGTACTGTTTCCCAGTCATAACCCTGGTTATTTTCATCAATTACTAGGTCAATCTCGTCGCATTTGCATAACAGTAGAATTAATCTGTCTAGTTTGTAAGCAGATGGAGTAACCAAATAATATAAAATCTGATTGCGTCCTGCTAAAGTAATTTGTCCCTGATTCGTAAAACTTTCTGCCCTTTTAACCCAAAGAATGCCTTTCTAGCCCGATTTGATACCATTAACTCGGTGATGATGTAACAGACAGTGCTCATTAAGTTTTTTTCAGTTTCTTTAAAATATTTTTAAGCCCCATGTAAGATAAAGGCATAATGTTTGTCTTCCCTTATGGTTACTTCAGGTTTTGTATTATGCTTATAAAATAAAAAAATATATCTTTTGAATACATATTTCTTGTGAAAAATCATCATATTTTAGGTTTAAAATGATAGTTATATTTATTGGTGGCTCAAAGTTTATGCCTTTCTCTTTCAGAATGTTGCTGTTTCCAAGCCTACTTGGCCATTAATGTATCTGAAAGTAAAATATACACTGGATTTCCTGGGTTCTGAATATTCCTGTTATCAGAATGATGCTGTTTTTGCCATTTGGTATACCCAGTTCTATTTCTAGAATCTGGGTCACCAACTTAATCAATTGTGAGGTTGTTTCCTTCGAGCCTACATGTATACCATGTATTTTAATCAAGGCTTCATTTCCTGATAACCAGGTATCATATTCATGTATTTTCCGTTTTTCTCCACTACCTTCTTTTTCCTGTCTTTGCTCAAGATTGTCTCTTACTGTATGTGGGATATCCTTTGCAGGGGGCTCAATGTTATCTTTATAAGGGCTGTTAAATTTATTTACTTGAGCATTAGTAGCCATTCTCTTTGATTTAGATTTTCGTTTCCTAAGTCGCTCTCTTTTCATATTCCCCTCTCTCATTTCCATATGCTTAACTTCTTTTTGAGGGGGGGTTTATTTATATTTTTACTTATTACCATGCCTGAATTCTTCTTCTTTTTCTTTGTTTGAACAAGAGAACCCAATTTTGGGAGCTGGGACTCTGTCCGTCTCCCAATTTCATTTAATGGTCCTTGAGTCATTGAGTCTACTTCTGAGGCCAGTTCAAATTTGACCAATTCCCTAAATAGATTCCAAATTAATGCCTCATGATGGGCTAAAGTGGATTTGATAGAAGTTACTTCATCCCATACTATAAATAACTGTTCCAATATTAAAACATTAACCATATGAGGATCTTGAAGGGCCTTAATGAGTCTGTGTGTAAATGGCGTGGGGTAATTTGCTACTAATTCAGAAATAGATTCTTTCTTAGATGTATTCTTCCTAACTTTTTCTTGTTGGCTTTCTGCCTCAGATTCTTGGCCTAAGATAGGAAAACATTCAAGGGAGCATTCAAGAGGTGATTTAGAATAGTCCAGCCTTGTCATTGATTTGGGTATAGGGTTCCCACTCAAATTCTGTAGAGTTATGTATGGAAATACTTACTTCTGGATTGATTACTTGCTGTTCCCCTACAGTAGTATCGATATTATCAGTATTGCTTATTTGAGCATGTGGGCTTAATCCTAAAATGTGTAAAGGAGGGCAATTCATTTGAGGACTGAACCACTCCTTCTCCTATTCCTATTGACACTCTGTTAGCCTGGGGAGTCGCAGTACATAAAAATGTGACTATTTTGGATTGCTCCCTTTATTTATGTCATAATTGCTTTCTCCCTTGTCAGCCTATGTCTAACTATTAATGTGTATAACATCTATAATATCTAAGCTCTTAGAAAGCGTCTGCTTTTTCCCCTATTTTTCTCCTTTCCCTTCTGCAAGTTATTATTTTTCCCCATTCCCTCCTTTAAATTAATGTTATTTTTCCTGGCTTGTTACCTTGTTGTTCCTCCCATTATTTATGTGCTGCAATTTTGTATGATATATTTTCCTATGTAAGATTAAATAGCAATAATAGATAAATCACAGTTAGATCACAATAAGGAAAAATCACACAGTACAATGATAACATTGTTTGATTCAAAGAAAAAAGTGCTATTCGATTCAGAAAAAGTCTGAAAAAAATAATGCTGAAAACTTCTCTCTTGCAGGTATTCAGTACATCAGTTTCAGATGTTTTTCCTTTAAAGCTATCCAAGTCAGTACTTGCAGAAGATGCAGGATATGTACCAAAATAGTTTTTAAGAAAAGTCTTTTTATCAAGTTCTTAAAAATCAAAGTGCAATTTCAACTAATGGGTAGTGCTGAAAGGTTTAAATAAATATCACTTGAAGCATTTGCTCAACAGTTGTTTTCTCCTTCAGAATTATTAACTTTCCTCTGTATATACACAAGAGGTTCATCCACTGCACCCAAATTAGTCTGTGACCTCTTTGACTGGGAACAAACTCCTGCCTGGAGGATTTTTCCCTTGTGATCAGACCGTTGCTGTCTTTCCTAGAAAAAGTACACACTGCAAAAAGTTAAAACAAAATAATAAAAAGAAATAATCCAAGAACAAAGGGAATAGAGTATAGGTTTTTAAAGAGGGGAGTTTTAAATCAATGTGTGCTGCACACTGTACTGTCTTAAATACTTAACAAACCACAAAAAAGGAGACTTCTGGTTCCAGTGGCAGAGAGATGCCAGCTTAAGTAAACAGCTCCATCAGACTTTGGGTGAATTTACCTCCATTCACCATGACAACTACAAATTAACTTCAGTCTGTTTATTCCTTGGGAGGTCTGAGATATTCTGGAAGAGAGAAAACAGTTCATGTTCTCACCTACAATGCTGGTGGTGCTGTTGCATTTCATGCTGAGTCCGATCCTCCCAGCAGCCCAATCACGGTGGTTGAACTTTCCTATTCTATGCAACCAACTAATACTGCTTTACTAGTCAAAAATAAAGCTTTCCGAGATGAATATCAGCCTTCTATCAAGAACTTAAGCTCTCCATCTCACATACCAAAGCAAAGACCCCAAAACTAGAAAAGCACTTCTCCAAAACGGACTCCCAAGTTGATAGACTTGAGTACCTCTTTACTAGACTGTTCCAAGACACGCATACTTTATCAGACAGGTGCAATGACTTGGAAAACCGATCCTGGCATAACAATATATGCCTATATGGAGTGCCTGAAGGATCGGAAGCAGGGTCGGACTTTATACATTTTATTCAGGATGTCCTCAGCTTGATCCTAGAACTGGAGGATTTATCCTCTCTTCTGACTGAGCATGCTTAATGATCACTGGCAGCACCGGCCCTTGGTCCTGGGGTGAGATCTCACTCAATAATAGTGCGCTTCTACAACTATGCAGTAAAACACACTATTTTGGCGAGGGCTTGGAGAAAGAAATCCCTCATTTATCAAGGACATCGTCTCTCAATTGACAATGATTACTCTCCTTCTCTCCAGAAGCTGTGAATAGCTTTCACTCCCCTTTTTCAGATCCTTCGGATAAATAACCTAAAATTCCAAATGCCCTCTCCTGCCCGACTAAAGATTTTTTTCTCAGAGGGCCTGCATATTTTTGATGACTATGACTCTGCACTGCAAGCGCTACAAGAACAGGGCATTGCTCAGGAAGAGGAGATGGAAGTTCAAGAATCCAGAGATAAAAGGGAGCTGCATCAGGAGAATTGGGTGAAGGTCACTCCAGCAGGTATAAAACAGTGCAAAGAACAGACCTTGCAGATCAAAACACTGCTACAGACTTGTCAGAGAAATCCAGCTGAATAATTATGTATTAAGCCCACTTGCTGTTCTTATTGCCTATCCTCAACCCATATATCATGCTTGCTGAACATTACAACCACTGTTCATAAATTAGGGAGGTGAGGTGAGAAGGATTTCCTTTTCCCTTTATGGCTTCCTGCTATGGAGATGTTTGACAATTGATCTGGAGCAACTAATGGTTGTGGGATGCCCATTCTGGGCATAACTGCAGCAATACCTGGTTGGCTTCTGATTGTGCTATGTTTAACCCTCAATTTCTTCTTTAAAAAGCCTGGCAACTACTGCTGTTATTGGTCCCTCCACCCATGTAACCAAGATTGTCATCTTCTATTCACAGCCATAACCAAGGCTTGTTCGAAAGACCCTTATGGACTGCACTGCAGTCGCAGTTCAAACTGTCATCTTTTGTTTTGATCATCGAAGCATTCAACTTTCAAACTTTGGAGAAAAACATAGAAACATAGACTTTGATGGCAGATAAGGACTGCTTGGCCCACCTAGTCTGCCCATTTCCCTACCTACAGGATAAGCTGCAGATCCTAATTAACCAGCAGCCTAATTCTTCCTACCCCCCACAAGAATTACCTGATGTCTATCCCATGCATTCTTGAATTCTCCCACAGTTATAGACCCCACAACCTCCTCAGGAAGGCTGTTCCATGCATCCATCACCCTCTCCATGAAAAAATACTTCCTCACATTGCCCCTGAGCCATCCCCCCATCTTCAAATTGTGTTGCCTTGTTCTTGCACATCTTTTTCTGAAAGATGCTACCCTCTTGGACTTTGTTGATTCCACTGAGGTACTTAAAAGTTTCTACCATGTCCCCCTCTCCCTCCTTTCCTCAATGGTATACATATCAAGCTCCTTTAGTCTCTTCTGATATGGCTTCTCTTGCAGACCCTGCACCATTTTAGTTGCCTTCCTCTGGACAGACTCCATCCTGTCTATGTCCTTGCGGAGATAGGGTCTTCAGAACTGGAGGCAATACTCCAGTTGGGGTCTCACCAACTTTCTGTACAGAGGGATAACAACTTCTTGTTTTCTGCTGGTGATGCCTCTCCCTATACATCCCAGTATCCCACCAGACTACCTTCTCACATTGCTTGCTAACCATAAGGTCATCTGATATGATTACCCCCAGGTTTCTTCCCATTTTTGTTGTTGTTACTACCTCCCCCCATTGTGTAATCTTCCCTGGGTTTTTGTTTCCCAGGTGCATTATATTGCACTTCTTTGCATTGAATCCAAGCTGCCATACTTCTGACCATTCCTACAACCTTGCCAAGTCCCATCTCATCCTTTCCATGCCTCCTTGTGTATTAACCCTGTTGCAGATCTTTGTGTCATCTGCAACAAGACATACCTTTCCTTCCAGTCCCTCTGCAATGTCACTTATAAAGACATCAAAAAGGACTGGACCCAGTACTGAACCCTGTAGTATCCCACTAGTAACCCCTCTTTCTTTAGAGTTGACTCCATTTACAATTACCTTCTGTGTCCTGTTGTCCAGCCAATGTTTTACGCAGGCTACCACCCTGGGACCCACCCCCAGGCTGGATAATTTGATTATTAATATTTTGTGTGGGACTGTGTCAAATGCAGTGCTAAAGTCTAGGTAGGCCATGTCCACAGCCCCTCCCTAGTCTACTACTTTGGTCACCCAGTCAAAGAACTCAATTAGATTAGTCTGACATGACCTTCCCGCTGTGAACCCATGCTATCTTGGGTCCTTTTCCCCACTGGCCTATAGGAACTCAACAGTTCTTTCCTTTAGAAGTGATTCCATCACTTTCCCTACCAGAAAGGTCAAAATGACAGGTCTGTAGTTTCCTGCCTCTGTTTTGCTCCCACTTTTGTGACAGGGATTCACATCAGCCTTCCTCCATTCCTCAGGTAAAACACCATCCTCCCATAATTTGTTAAACAGGGTAGTCAGTGGTGTCACTAGTTCTCCCCTTAATTCTTTTAGAACTCTGGGGTGAATTCCATCAGGCCCCATTGCTTAGTCCACCTTCAGTTTTAAGAGTTCTTTCAGAACCCTTACTTCTGTGAAAGGACTGGGATCAATCCCCCTATCCAGAGTGCTCCCTGATTTACCTATAAAATGTTTTATCCCCCTTCTTAACTGAGTTGTCTATCTTTTCCTCAGTCTGGGCCTTTGCTATTCTGACTTCTCTCCCTGCTTACTTCTGCCTTATCTGGTACAGTTCTCTGTCCTGCTTCTTCTGTGTTTCCTTATACTTCCTAAATGCTATCTTTTTCTACCTAACCTTCCCCGCCGCCTCTTTTGAGAACCATAATGACTTTTTCTTTCATTTTGATTTGTTCACCCATCAAGAGATCTGATTGGAACAGTTCTTGATAGTGGCATTGGATGGACTTTTTAGGGACTGGTCCACTTTCTCTCTACCTATATTTCTCCCCATGAACCGATATCAACTGGCTGTTTTAGTGCTTCAGGGAATATTGTGGAGGGTTCCACCACTGGAATGCACCAGTCATTAGGGCACCAGAGAATTTAATTCATCTCATATTTTTTATGTAGGGGGGTGTGCCCACCATGCCACTCCTAACTATTTATTCTAACTCCAGGGGGAGCAGACCTCAGGGAAGGCATGACAGAGTTTAAAAGTTGGCACCCTATTGATGGGTGCACTCAAACCGGTGCACGGATGGCTGGAAGGGGTTGTGGAGAGACTTTTTCCTTTTTCTCTGCATCAGAGTGGATTGATTCTGCTCTTACAGATTGACCTATTCATACTAGCCCTTCATCTACCTGCATTGTTCTTTATTTACTTATTGGACTGTTTTTTTGTGTGACTTGACCCTGAGTATAGTTTGTTTAACTTAGCAGGATTGTTCTGGGATATATTATTTTTGATTTGTCATGGGCCCAATTCCAAGACAATTAAGCCAGGTGTAAATGCAGTACACCAGTCCTGATAGTGCAAATAGCAAGTTACGTAAGAGATTTGCAGCATGCACAATTCCAAAAGAAGACTTATGCCACAACCCGCAACTGCTGTAACAATTGCAAGTTATGCCACTGTTACACCAAAGAATGCCTACACCACTGCATAATGTGGCTTACGACATGTGTAACACACCAGCACCACAGAACTGCTGTTCCAGAACAGGTGGTGTAATGAACCATGCCAGAGGATGATAATGTAAGTTTGAATAAGGAAAAGCTGTCCTAACCAGAGCACAGGCCATAGAAAGAACCCCCCCCACAAAGCCAGACTGCAGCATACCCCCAGTCAGCAGTCCCCGAATGTGGAACTAATGGGCATACAGTAGAACACCCAAGCAGATGTGCCCTAGGAAGTCCAGGACACAGTGAAGTAGGTAGCAGCATGGTCAGACAGGCAAATAGTAAGTGAACTACATACCTGGTGCAACATGTACCATAGCATGTAACACAATGGCCAAACACAGACTGTGGGACAGGGCATCACACTGCGGAACAAAGAAGTGATGGGACATACAGTAGGGAACAGTGCCATGTACTGTGGGACAGTCAAGAGGAATGTAATGATGACAGTATTGCGAGCTGTGACATTCATACTGCTATGCCGCTATTGCGAGTTACACCATGTCTTGTGGGTATAACTTGTGACATGCATAATTCTGCATTTTCCGTCATATCTGGTGATTCTCTTGGAATATGGTGCAGCTCACATGTAGGGATTTTGGTGTAACTGTACACACTGGCGAACTTTGCACCTTGCTCTCATCACGGTCTTGGAATCGAGCCCCATATGCTTAACTTGGCCCTAAATTAGATCTTTTAATTATTCGTTAAATACCAAGATAGGGTTATTTTTGTTGTAACCAAGGTTATATATAATATGCGGCTTTTATTATCTCTCCACAGGTACACGTGGCTGTTTGATTATTTTCTGGGGGGGGGGGTTATGGACTACAAAGCTACATGGAATGCATTTTGGTGGAATATGCACATACTCATTTTCTGTCATTAACTGAATAGGTTGTTTATTCTTAAGGTCCTTTGTGACAGTTAAACAACCAATAAAACAGTATGGTTGGGGTAAGTGGAGAATGTCTTCTCTCTTCCCCATGTTCTGTTTTTATACCTACATATTTGCCCTAATCCCATTTGGTTAGTTTGCCATTCCTGGGGCCTTTCTTTTTTCCTTTTTCTTATATATTGGGACTCTCATTTCATTTATCCTTACACAGCATTTATTTATTTTTTTGCTCTCCTTAACCTACCTTTCCACCACCTCCCCCCTACTTGTGAAATACCATTTTCCCGGGTACCTCATGGAGAGAGACCATTGTATTAGGGCATTACATCTCTTACCCCTCTCTGCTTGTTCCTGTTAGTTTTCTCACAGGATGGAGACTAGGGGCCCTGTTTTTTAAGGGCTCCCCACCTTGGAAGTGTACTTTTAATATTTATTTGTTATACATAGTCATGCTATTATTTGATATTTGGATATGTGTGTCCTCCTTTTTCTTGATTCATAGAATAGTTCTTAAGTTCCTAATGCTTTTGAGCATGGTCCAAGTTATTCCTTTTATCCAGAATACAGACATTGTGTTTTATTTCTTAATATTTTATGGATACTTTAACAACTGCTAGTTCCTACAGTGTCAATGGGTTGACAAACCCAGTTAATAGAAGTAAAGTACTGAGTTTCCTGAGAAGAATGGGTGCAGATTTCTTTTTTTTTTTTTTTACAGGAGATCCACCTTTCTTCTCAGGAACATGATAAATTAGCTAGTTTTGGGTTCAGAGCCACTGCCTTTGCTTCGGATAAGAAAGCATGTAGGAAAGGAGTTGCCATCTTAATTCGCTCCAGAGTTTTTTTTGAGCTTACAGATATGGTCTTGGACAGAGAGGGTAGATTTGTGTTTATGAAAGGTCATTATCATGGTCAGCTCCTTAATTTAACCTCAATAGATGTCCCAACAGGGTCTGACTATCAGGTTTACCAATCTATTTTGCTTTCTGTCCAAAACTGGGCAGTAGGGGAGGTAATTTGTTGTGGAGATTTTAATTTTTTTACTTAATTCACAACTTGATACCACATTGACTGTTTGTGCCGAGACCAAAGAATCTCTTCCAAAGTTGGTAAATTGCTGGGGGAATTAATTTATGGAGATGTTTGGCAGCATTTAAATGGGACTCAAAAACTAACACCTTTTTCTCCCTCCTCATAAAATCTATTCTCAGATTGATTACTTTTCTCTTCCCACATAGACCTTAAACTTTGTTAAACAGTTCTGGGCAGATTATATGGTTCTATCTGATTATGCCCCTTTATTTTTGACCATTAAACTGGCAGGTTTTAAACGTACTACTTTTTGGAGACTGACCCTCTCTTTGTTACAAAGATCAAGAGGTACAGAGAGCTATTCGGAAGACCTATAGTCAGGCCCTCTTGGACAATGATTCCCCTCTGCACTGTTATGGGACACAATAAAGGTGATTTTAAGGGGAAATTTATCTCCTTATCAGTTTATAAGAAACGCCAAAGGAATGCTAAGAGAGTAAATTTAACAACCCAGATATCCCAATTGGAGGAGTTGCAACAGTTATAGTCTGATAAACAAAGAGATAAGGTTTTGACCACCCTTAAAAGGAGCTCAATAATATCCTAGATTACTCAGTTGAGCAAAAACTCTGCTTGTTAAAGCAGAAATTCTCTGATGGAGATCCTAGGGCAAGTAGACTATTGGCCACCCGTTTATGTATTCAGAAGGCGAAGGCCACAATAACTTCTATTAAACATCCCTCCACTCAAGCCCCTTTACATTTAACTCCAGACATTCCAGAGGTTCTTAGACAATATTACACTGATCTATATACCTCTGGCCCTTCTCCTGATTTGACTCGGTTGTCACAGTTTCTGAATTCCTTATCTTTACTGTTTCTTACTCATTTAGATACTCAGTTTTTGATTACCCCCCCCAACAACTGAAATTTTGATGGAAATTTTCTCACTTTAAATCTAATAAATATCAGGGGACATATGGGCTACCAGAGGGAATTTTATAGGCATTTTAAAGATTTGATTGTCCCTTTGTTATCAAAGGTTTTCCAGGCTGTCTTGACTGGTGATGCCCTTACACCTGCTTCGTGGTCCCAAGTGATAATCTCAGTTATGCTCAGACCTGGCAGAGACACCATGATTTGCACCTCATATTGACCAATATCAATTTTAAACACAGATTATAAGATATTACCTTCCATAATAGCTAAAAGGTTACAATAACTGGTGCCAAGATTGGTTAATTTGGAACAAATGGGCTTCATACCTGATCATCAGGCTCAGGACAACCTTCAGAGGACTGTTCATATCATGAATCACTTACAACAGTCCAGCAACCTGCACTCCTCCTCAATCGTGATGCTGAGAAGGCCTTTGATTAGGTGTCTTGGCCCTTCTTACATGCGTCTCTGTCTAGGTTTGGGTTTCCAGAGGATTTTCTGTTCAAATTTTGCCATGAACTAATTGGGTATATTAGATAAAATGGGCATATGTCTTCCCCTTTTGAATTAGGTAGGGGAACTCGTCAATGATGCCCTTTGTCTACAATTTTATTTGCCCCTTATATTGAGCCTTTCGCTCAGAGTATTAGGGAAAATCCTGACATCGCCAATGTTGTTCTCAGGGGACTACAGCATAAGTCGGCTTTACATGCTGATGATGTGTCATTATATTTAATGAATCCCGATACTTCCCTACCAGCAGTATTTTCCCATATTGCTACTTTCTCGAATTTGTCTGGATATACTTTAACTACTGCTAAAACAGAAGTATTACATTTTAATTATAAAGTTCACTCTCATATATGGAATGCTTACCTTTTGATGTGGAACCTTCCCTCCTTCAGTTATTTGGGAATTCGTATGTCGAACCAGGTTTCTTAATTATTTCATTTAAACTGCCCACCCCGCCGCTTCTTACCCAACTAAAATCAGATATTCAACGTTAGTCCCTGTTACCCCTCTCTCCACATTTCCATATCCAGGCTTTAAAAATGAATGTCTTGCTTCATTTTCTGTTTTTGTTTCAGTGTATACCCTGCTCAATTCGAAAGAAAGAGCTTGAAACTTGGCAATAGCTTCTGATGAAATATGCATGGCAGGCTAAGAGGCCTAGGATCTCATGTCAAATCTTATTTTTACTGTATTGATTGGGCGGCCTGTCGGTTCCTTTGCTGTTTGGTTATTGGACTGCCGTCCAGACCCATTTTGCCATATTATTGAGATACACAGTTTACCAGGCACATTGTAAATCGATAGATCGATCCCTCCTCCTTTTCCCATCACTTATATTGCAATGCTTCTTTCCTACCAGACCTTCAAAGTGGGATAGGTCTATTTTCTCAGGTATGGAGGTGATGTTAGAGTGATCACAGTGAGGCCTTAATCTACGCCTCACTAGACTTCATTTATGGAAATACAGAAGCTGGATGGTGGATCCAGATTTCCTTCCTGCATGGGCGGATCCCTGGTGTTGTCATATGTTTCATAGAGGCATTTATGTGCCTTGGCACCTCCTAACTGAAAGTACAGTTATCACTTTTGAGGAAGCCCAAATTACATTTGGTTGGCTAGAAAGGGATAGGCGTCAATACTATCAGCGTCGAGATTATGTAAATGCTTTGTTGAGGACTTCTGTTAGGCAGAGGGAAGTAGATCTGCCAGGGCCACCATTTGAATCCCTTTGGAGGACTCATTCGGGTGAGAAAGCCATTTCTTTATTATATTCCCACTATACTGCAGATTCCCTTCAAACTACAAACAAAATATGTCGTAAATGGGAGCAGGAATTGGCTATTCACATTGATGAAAAGCAGTAGTTAACAGGTGTGGCATGCTATTTGGCAGACTTCTTCCTCTCCCAATTGGAGAGAATTTCTTTGGAAACTACAAATTAGATATTGTAGAGTACCGCTGTTATAACTAAGTGGTCTCCATTGGTCCCTTCTGTTTTCTGGAGAGGTTGTGGGGTTCACTCTGCTATGCATACTCATGTTTTTTGGACTTGTGAGGCCCTACGCTCTTATTAGTTAGAAGTCAGGGAACATATGACAAATATTTTTGGCCTCACATTGAATCCAGGACCAGGATTCTTTATCTTTGACTTTTGCCATCAGAAATTAAAGTAAAAGATGCTAAATACCTATGGTGTATTTTAACTGTTGCCGCTTTTAACGCCATCACTAAGAAATGGCTTTTGAAGGCCATACTGACTGTATTGGATTGGTTTAATATTGTCAACTTTATCTATACCATGGAGAAAATTAATTTTTCATTGCTGCAGAAATCCCCCTTATTTCAACACAGATGGACCTGATGGATTTTGTATGAAGGTTAACATTTCTCATGAATAATTCTGATATTCTTTTCCCTCTCTATGTTCTTGCTTTCTTTCTGTTCGGATTTTTTAGGTACAGGTTCATGTTGGTATGTGTTTGATATTCACTTAGACCTGCTCAACACTATTACGACAGAACACAGTCAGTTATTGTACCAATTGCCTTTTTAAAATTTTGTACCTTCCCTTTTGGAATTGTTTTTATTACTATTTCAGGAGGTTTTCCCATCAGATAGAGGACCCCTTTTTTTTATTTTTATCTGCTGTTTATAGACTTTTTCAATTTTAGAATTACAGCTGTTAGTGAATTGTAAATCATATTGTTTAACCTAGATACTGTAATGCACATTTGTTCTTATTACCACACTGTTTTGTCTCTTGTTCTCTAAGACCTCTCTACCTCAGTTTCGGTAAGACTTTCAACACCAATCCACATAGGAGACTATTAAGTAAGCTGATAAGCTTAGGAGTGGGTCCAAAAGTGGTAAACTGGATAAGAAATTGGTTAGGGGCTAGGTGAGAGAAGGTGGTGGTAAATGGAGTTCACTCCAAGGATGGGAAGGTGACCAGAAGGGTACCTCAGGGATCTGTGCTGGTGCCAGTCCTCTAATGTCTTTATAAGTGACATTGGAGAGGGTCTGGAAGGGAAGGTCTGCCTCTTTCTGGATGACATCAGAATCTGCAAAAGTGTAAACACTCCAGGAGGGAGACGGAAAAGATGATCCGAGACTTGAGAACACTAGAAGAGTGGTCAAGGGTATGGCAGCTGGGTTTCAATGTCCAAAAGTGCAAAATAATGAACTTATGGCACAGAAATCTAGTGGCAGCATACACAATGGGAGGAGTGGCATTGATGACCATCAAGCAAGAAACAGACCTGGGGTAAATCATATCAGATGACCTAAAGGTGGGCAGAGTGGAGGTGGTCAAGAAAAGGGCAACTAAAATGCTGCAGAGTGTGCATCAAAAGCTGACAGCTAGTCAGAAGAAAGAGGTGTGGTTGCTGCCACCTTTAAAGTTCATGCGGCTCCGATTGTTTTCCAGCAGCTGCGGCTTTACCATCTTTCCCACCTACCTTCGTGTTGGAGTGCCACTACATACTGGCTTGTTTCATCTCCAATGCCTAGGGAGAAGCAGAAGATGTAACAATTTGTGACTGTTTTTGCACTGACTTACTGTGTTCTGCACTATCTCCTGCTTAGACTGTGGGCTTGTGGGCATCCCTGACTGTGTGTGTCATCTATACCATGAAGAAAATTAATGTTTCATTGCTGCAGAAATCCCCCTTATTTCAACACAGATGGACCTGATGTATTTTGTATGAAGGTTCACATTTCTCAAATAATTTTGATATTCTTGTCCCTCTCTATGTTCTTGCTTTCTTTTTGTTTGGATTTTTTAGGTACAGGTTCATGTTGGCATGTGTTTGATATTCACTTGGACCTGCTCAACACTATTACAACAGAACAGAGTCAGTTATTGTACCATTTCCCTTTTTAAAATTTTGTACCTGCCCTTTTGGAGTTGGAGTTGTTTTTATTACTATTTCAGGAGGTTTTCCAATCAAATAGAGGACCCCTTTTTATTTTATTTTTATCTGCTGTTTATAGACTTTTTCTATTTTAGAAATACAGTTGTTAGTGACTTGTAAATCATATTGTTTAACTTAGATACTGTAATGCACATTTGTTCTTATTGCCACCCTGTTTTGTCTCTTGTATTGTTCTTTCCATCAAACTAGTTCAATAAAGTTTGAATATAAAAAACACAAAAAAGATAAAAAAGCAAAAGAAAAGGGGAAATGTCAAATTAAAGTTTTAAATCTCTAAAAAGCTCTTGAAAAAGAATATGTTCTAGATATTTTAAATGAGTTTTAAAAGAAAGTGAGCTTCTTACTCTTTTTGAGAAATTCAGTCAAAATAAATATTCAGGAAACTGAGTTTAGCTGAGTTTAGCTAAGTTGCCCACTCGTTAAATCCTCAAAGGGTCAGATCCTGTAGAACTCCCTAGGTATCCTAGGTGTCATGACCAACTTAAGATCAACTTAAAATGCTAAATTATAAAAAATTAGCATCTATTAGATAACTTTTAAACACCTGTTTTACTTAGAAGTTACTTAAAAATAAACAGAGCTCTCATAGTACTCATTGAGATCCCTTGCTTGAGGAGAAACAAAATGGTGAAAGCTAGAGCAAGAATGCCATGCATGCATTATAGAACGATGCAGTCATGTGAGCTGGTGGGCATACACATAATTTAATTCAGCAAATTAAAAATATGTGAAATAAGATTTTAACAGCTTTCAAGAAGCAAAAATAAATTGAAAGGGGCTCTTTTGCAAAAACAAATAAGTATGTTTTTAGATCCAGAGTGACTATCCTGAGCAACTAAAAGAAAAATTTGAAAAATCATGCAGCTGCAATTTTTGCAGCAGATAAATAGTCTGATAAAAAATATTTCTGCAAGGTCATTATGTAACTGTTGTCTTAGTGTCTTACAGTCCTTGCAGAAGTATGATAGTCCAGCTTTTAATAAAATGTGGTTTTCCTTTTACTTCTTACTGTGTAGTGTTCTGTTTCTTCACTAAGAATGGCACCCCACAGGACTCACTGTCTTCTCTGCTACTGAGGGGGTGGGATCTCCCACCACTGGGACTCTCTCTTGCCCTGGAGTAGAGAAAAACAGGGTGAAATGAAACAGATCTCTGCTTAATGGCAGCACACATTGCACTGGTAAGAGGCTGAGTTTAAAATTGAATTTTAGTGTGGCAATGGTGGAATACCTGTTTAAAAACAAAAGAAAGCTTTTCTCAGACTCCTGCTCCTCCTCTTCCTCCTCCACAGGGTGATGGCTTACAGCTGCCTTCTGTCAGTTAGCCAGAATCCTCCATTCCCTTCAATACCATGTGCAAAGATATGGGGATGCCACTAGCCCATGATCAGGCAGAGGGGCTGTGCACAAGCCTTTTATTTTTGGGTATCAAAATTGATACAGTCACCTCAGAGCTCTGGCTCCAGTAAGAGAAGGTCAGTGCCCTGAGGGCCTTGCTGCACAAGGTGGTGCAGGCATGAAAAATCCCACTGCAGGAGTTGCAACAGCAAAAGTAATCCCAATGGGATGTACCTTTCTTTGATGATTAGCTAGTCATGTTTTAGCAGGGTGGCCATTTGGCCAGCAGAGGTCATAATTCAATTTCTGGAGCTCTACACAGATGCTTCCAGGGGCTTTGGCTTTAGGGCTTATTTCAATGGGGCATGGTGCATGGGCATTGGCCTCAGTCCTGGGTGGATGCTGTCTTGTTCTGTCAGAACACGCTTCTGGAACTCTTTCCTATTGTTGTGGCATTAGTGATTTGTGGGGAACAGTTTTGCAACCAATGGGTGATGTTTATGATAGAGAATACAGGGGTAGAGTACAGCATAAACAGGGAATTGGGGCAAGGCACTAAGTGAAATCTGATGAGGATGTTCGTACTGAATTGTCTGGTCCTAAATATACAGTTTAGGACAATGCATGTGCCTGGTATTGATAACAATGTGGCTGATGCTCTTTCTTATTTGCAGTGGTAAAGTTTCTGAGAGCTGCTACCAGAAGCTGAGATGAGCCCAGGAAAAGTCCTGCCCTACTTCTGGGATTTGGTGATCTAGAAGACTGGGACTTATACAAGCGTTCTTTAGCACCCAGCATGGTGCAACATATCGGGGGGTGAAGAACTTCTTGGGGTTGAGGCAACAGCTAGGCTAGGCAACTGCTTGGTCAATTCCTGAAAACCAACTGTGCATGTACCTCTTGCACATGAAGTGGCAAGGGTCCATGCTTGGAATGGTGGGGTGACATTTGGCAGGACTTGCCAGGCTTGCTAAGGCAACAGGGTGAGGGATGCCACACAAGCCTTTCATGTACATAAGATACTGGAAGGATGGATCTATGGGGCCTGAAAAGGGGTTACACACAATGCTTGATCAACCCTGTCTTGTTTGTAAAAATGATGACAATTCTCCCCAGGACTTGCTTTCAGCTGTGGAGGCACATTTGTTTCAGAGAATCTTCCTAGTAGACTGGGTGGATGCTCCAAGCTTTGGAGACTTAGGTGTGGCTGAGGTTATTTTAACCTCTCTGTTTTGTTGGCAGATCATGACTCTCAGGGAAATGGATGTGGGTCAGTGGGCATTCTTTTTTCCACTGGGCAGTGGCAAGAGCACAGCAGTTCCAAGGGGTGATTTGAAATCTCTTCATGGACCCACAGTGGGTACATACAAAACTAGAAACATAGACATTCGAAATGGGCCACAAGGGTATGAAGTCAGAGGATTTGCTCTCCTGGTTCATAACCTAAGCCTAATGCAATTGACCACCAGATATATTTGTCATCCACCTGGGAGGAAATGATCTAGAGTTGGTGAAGTCAGTCAAACTGTGGAACAGGATGAGAGCCTACCTCAGTTTCAGTAAGGCTTTCAACACCAATCCACATAGGAGACTATTAAGTAAGCTGGGAAGCTTAGGAGTGGGTCCAAAGGTGGTAAACTGGATAAGAAATTGGTTAGGTGCTAGGTGACAGAAGATGGTAGTAAATGGAGTTCACTTTAAGGATGGGAGGGTGACCAGCAGGGTGCCTCAGAGATCTGTGCTGGTACCAGTCCTCTTTATTGTCTTTATAAGTGACATTGGAGAGGGTCTGGAAGGGAAGGTCTACCTCTGTGTGGATGACATCAAAATCTGAAAAAGTGTAAACACTGCAGGAGGAAAAGATGATCAGAGACTTGAGAAGACTAGAGGAGTGGTCAAGGGTATGGCAGCTGGGTTTCAATGTCCAAAAGTGCAAAATAATGAACTTATGGCACAGAAATCTAGTGACAGCATACAAAATGGGAGGAGTGGTATTGATGACCATCAAGCAGGAAAGAGACCTACAGTAAATCATATCAGATGACCTAAGGGTGGGGAGAGTGGAGGTGGTCAAGAAAAGGGCAACTAAAATGCTGCAGAGTGTGCATCAAAAGCCGACTGCCAGTCAGAAGAAAGAGGTGTGGTTACTGTCACTTTTAAAGTTCATGTGGCTCCAATCGTTTTCCAGCAGCTGAGGCTTTACCATCTTGCCCACCTACCTTCGTGTTGGAGTGCCACTACATACTGGCTTGTTTCATCTCCTGTGCCTCGGGAGATGGAGAAGATGTAACAATTTGTGACTGTTTTTGCACTGACTTACTGTGTTCTGCACTATCACCTGCTTAGACTGTGGGCTTGTGGACGTCCCTGACTGTGTGTGTGAGGGGCTTGGTGGTGAGCCAACTGCCCATCAGAAGAGAAAGGTAGGGTTATAGCAACCCTTAATGTTCACACGGCTCCAAGCACGAGTGCTGTGAGCACGAGCGTGAGTGGCACTCCATGGAAATGATTTTAGACTGAATTATTGCCTCTGTAATTAGGTATTGTATTTGTTCATTAATTTTGCTGATTTGAAATGGCAATTTTAAAAGTTACTTTATTAACGATTTCTTATGGTGCTCTTAATATGTACGTGCTATCCTATTCTTATATGGGGTTCTTTATAAGAGGGCCTTTTTATCCTGGAGAGGACCAGAAGCCTCTAGCTTTTGTTAAAAATACCTATATTGCCTGTGGCCTTTTTCCTAGTGGCTGTTTTAATGATTTCAGCAAAGCCCTTCCAGTTAGTCAGACTACATTATTCACCTGTTCCCTAAGAATTAACTTGATAAAAATTATCCTAAGTATGCAAAATAAGACCTGATGGTTTAACCTACAAATGGTCTTAAAAAATGTTCCTTATCTTTTGTCTTCTAGTCTGAGGTGGTGTTCGCCTAAATCCTGGTCCTTCCCAGGTAAATGGTTATGATACAGATGCACCCAACCAGGGAGGTTTAAATATTATACATTTCAATGTAAGGAGCCTGAGGAAAAAGTTTGATGTAACTAGGAACTAGGTGGAAGAGCACAAATCAGGGATTATTGTAATAATGGAGATTTGGTTGAGTGACACAGTATCCGATGCCTCTATTGATTTAGTAAACTATCAGATTTTCAGAAAGGATAGGAACCAATATTGTGTGTGGGGGGGGGGGGGGGACTAGACACATAGAAACATAGATTTTGATGGCAGGATAAGGACCACTTGACCCACCTAGTCTGCCCGGTTTTCTACCTACAAGATAAGCTGCAGATCCTAGTTAACCAACAGCCTATTTCTTCCTACCCCCCACAAAAATTGCCTTCTGTTTGTCCCATGCATTCTTGAATTCTCCCACAGTTTTAGACCTCACAGCCTCCTCAGGAAAGCCATTCCATGCGTCCACCTGAACCGCGCCTCCCCATCTTGAAATTGTGTCTCCTTGTTCTTGCACATCTCTTTTTCAGAAAGATACTACCCTCTTGGACTTTGTTGATTCCACTGAGGTACTTAAAAGTTTCTATCATTTCCCTCCTCTCCCTCCTTTCCTCAAGGGTATATATACTAAGCTCCTTTAGTCTCTCCTCATATGGCTTCTCTTGCAGACCCTGCACCATTTTAGTTGCCCTCCTCTGGACTGCCTCTATCCTATCTATGACCTTGTGGAGATAGGGTCTCCATAACTGGACCCAGTACTCCAGATGGGATCTCACCAACTGTCTGTGCAGAGGGATAACAACTTCTAGTTTTTTGCTGGTGATGCCTCTCCCTATACATCCCAGTATCACCCCAGCCCTCCCTACTGCCTTCTCACATTGCTTGCTAACCTTAAGGTCATCTGATATGATTACCCCAGGTTCCTTTCCATTTTTGTTGTTGTTACTACCTCCCCCCACCTTGTGTAATCTTCCCCTGGGTTTTTGTTTCCCAGGTGCATTATTTTGCACTTCTTTGCATTGAATACAAGCTGTCATACTTCTGACCATTCCTCCAACCTTGCCAAGTCCCTTCTCATCCTTTCCACACCTCCTTGTGTATCAACCTTGTTGCAGATCTTTGTGTCATCTGCAAAGAGACATACTTTTCCTTCCAGTTCCCCTGCAATGTCTCTAATAAAGACATTAAAAAGGACTGGACCCAGTACTGAACCCTGCTGTACCCCACTAGAAACCCTTTTTTTTCCAGAGTTGACTCCATTTACAATTACCTTCTGTGTCCTGTTGTCCAGCCAATGTTTGACCCAGGCTACCACCCTGGACCCCCTCCCAGGCTGGTTAAGTTGACTATTAATCTTTTGTGTGGGACTGTGTCAAATGCCTTGCTAAAGTCTAGGTAGGCCATGTCCACATCCCCTCCCTTGTCTACTACTTTGGTCACCCAGTCAAAGAAATCAGTTAGATTCATCTGACATGACCTTCCCACTGTGAACTCATGCTGCCTTGGGTCCTTTGCCCCACTGTCCATAGGAACTCAACAATTCTTTCCTTTAGAAGTAATTCCATCACTTTCCCTACCACAGAGGTCAAAATGACAGGTCTGTAGTTTCCTGCCTCTGTCTTGCTCCCACTTTTGTGACAGGGATTCACATCAGCCTTCCTCCAGTCCTCAGGTAAAACACCATCCTCCCATGATTTGTTAAAAAGGGTAGTCAGTGATGTCACTAGTTCTCCCCTTAATTCTTTTAGAATTCTGGGGTGAATTCCATCAGGTCCCATTGCTTAGTCCACCTTCAGTTTTAGGAGTTCTTTCAGAACCCTTTCTTCTGTGAAAGGACTGGGATCAATGCCCCTATCCAGAGTGCTTCTGTTAATTGGATTTTGTGAATACTGAGCAGAAGTATTCATTTAGAATCCCTGCTTTTTCACTGTCCCTCTCTGCCCACCCATGGTGCATTCCATTCAGCCTCACTATCCCTCCCTTTGTCTTTCTATGCTCTCTGAAGTACCTATAAAATGTTTTATCCCCCTTCTTAACTGAGTTGGCTATCTTTTCCTCAGTTTGGGCCTTCGTTATTCTGACTTCCCTTCCTGCTTCCTTCTGCCTTAACTGGTACAGTTCTCTGTCCTGCTTCTTCTGTGTTTCCTTATACTTCCTAAATGCTATCTTTTTCTCCCTAACCTTCACCGCCACTTCTTTTGAGAACCATAATGACTTTTTCTTTCATTTTGATTTGTTCACCCGTCAAGAGATCTGAATGGAACAACTCTTGATAGTGCATTGGATGGACTTTTTAAGGACTGGTCCACTTTCTCTCTACCTATATTTCTCCCCATGAACCGACATCAACTGGCTGTTTTAGTGCTTCAGGGAATGTTGTGGAGGGTTCCACCTTTGGAACGCACCAGTCATTAGGGCACCAGGGTATTTAATTTGTCTCATATTTTTTATGTGGGGGTCTGCACCCCCATGCAACTCCTAACTATTTATTCTAACTCCAGGGGGAGCAGACCTCAGGGAAGGCATGGCAGATTTTGAAAGTTGGCACCCTATTGATGGGTGCACTCAAACTGGTGCACGGATGGCTGGAAGGGGTTGTGGAGAGACTTTTTCCTTTTTCTCTGCATCGGAGTGGATCGATTCTGCTCTTACAGATTGACCTATTCATACTAGCCCTTCATCTTCCTGCATTGTTCTTTATTTAATTATTGGACTGTTTTTTTTGCGACTTGACCCTGAGTATAGTTTGTTTAACTTAGCAGGATTGTTCTGGGATATATTATTTTTTATTTTCCATGGGTCCTATTCCAAGACAGTTACACCAGGTGTAAATACAGTACGCCAGCCCTGATAGTGCAAATCACAAGTTACACAAGAGATTTTCAGCATGCACAATTCCAAAAGAACACTTATGCCACAACCCGCAACTGCTACAACAAATGCAAGTTATGCCACAGTTACACCAAAGAATGCCTACACCACTGTGTAATGTGGCTTACGACATGTGTAACATGCCAGCACCACAGAACTGCTGTTCCAGAACAGGTGGTGTAATGAACCATGTCAGAGGATGATAATGTAAGTTTGAATAAGGAAAAGCTGTCCTAACCAGAGCACAGGTCATAGAACTCCCCCCCCCCACAAAGCCAGACTGCAGCATACCCCCAACCAGTAGTCCCCAAATGTGGAACTAATGGGCATACAGTGGAACACCCAAGCAGATGTGCCCTAGAAAGCTCAGGACACAATGAAGTAGGTAGCAGCATGGTCAGACAGGCAAATAGTAAGTGAACTACATACCTGGTGCAACATGTACCATAGCACGTAACACAAAAGCCAAACACAGACTGTGGGACAGGGCATCACACTGTGGAACAAAGAAGTGATGGGACATACAGTAGGGAACAGTGCCATGTACTGTGGGGCAGTCAAGAGGTATGTAATGATGACAGTATTGCGAGCTGTGACATTCATACTGCTATGCCGCTATTGCGAGTTACACCATGTCTTGTGGGTATAACTTGTGACATGCATGATTCTGCATTTTCCATCATATCTGGTGATTCTCTTGGAATATGGTGCAGCTCACTTGTCATAGGGATTTTGATGTAACTCTACACACTGGCGAACTTTGCACCTTGCTCTCATCACAGTCTTGGAATCAAGCCCCATATGCTTAACTTCGCCCTAAATTAGATCTTTAGATTACTCGTTCAGTACCAAGATAGGGTTATTTTGTTGTAACCAAGGTTATGCATAATATACAGCTTTTATTATTTCTCTCCACAGGTGCACGTGGCTATTTGATTATTTTCGGGTTAGGCTACAAAGCTGTATGGAATGCATTTTGGTGGAATATGCACATACTCATTTTCTGTCATTAACTGAATAGGTTGTTTATTCTTAAGGTCCTTTGTGACAGTTACCCCAACCATACTGTTTTATTGGTTGTTTAAGTGGAGAATGTCATCTCTCTTCCCCATTTTCTGTTTTTATACCTACATACTGTATTTGCCCTATGCCCATTTGGTTAGTTGGTCATTCCTGGGGCCTTTCTTTTTTCCTTTTTCCCTATATATTGGGACTCTCATTTCATATATCCTTACACAGCATTTATTTATTTTTTTGCTCTCCTTAACCTACCTTTCCACCACCTCCCTACTTGTGAGATACCGTTTTCCGGGTACCTCATGGACAGAAACCATTGTATTAGGGCATTACATCTCTTACCCCTCTCTGCTTGTTCCTGTTAGTTTTCTCACAGGATGGGGACTAGGGGACCTGTTTTTTAAGGGCCCCCACCTTGGAAGTGTACTTTTATTATTTATTTGTTATACATAGTCATGCTATTATTTGATATTTGGATATGTGGGTCCTCCTTTTTCTTGATTCATAGAATAGTTCTTAAGTTCCTAATGCTTTTGAGCATGGTCCAAGTTATTCCTTTTATCCAGGATACAGACATTGTGTTTTATTTCTTAATATTTTATGGATACTTTAACAACTGCTAGTTCCTACAGCGTCAATGGGTTGACAAACCCAGTTAATAGAAGTAAAGTACTGAGTTTCCTGAAAAGAATCGGTGCAGATTTTTTTTTTTTTTTTACAGGAGATCCACCTTTCTTCTCAGGAACATGAAAAATTAGCTAGTTTTGGATTCAGAGCCACTGCCTTTGCTTCAGATAAGAAAGTGTGTAGGAAAGGAGTTGCCATCTTAATTCGCGCCAGAGTTTCTTTTGAACTTATAGATATGGTCTTGGACAGAGAGGGTAGATTTGTGTTTATGAAAGGTCATTATCATGGTCAGCTCCTTAATTTAGCCTCAATAGATGTCCCAACAGGGTCTGACTATCAGGTTTACCAATCTATTTTGCTTTCTGTCCAAAACTGGGCAGTAGGGGAGGTAATTTGTTGTGGAGATTTTAATTTTTTACTTAATTCACAACTTGATACCATGTCGACTGTTTTGTGCCGAGACCAAAGATTCTCTTCCAAAGTTGGTAAATTGCTGGGGGAATTAATTTATGGAGATGTTTGGCAGCATTTAAATGGGACTCAAAAGCTTTACACCTTTTTCTCCCTCCTCATAAAATCTATTCTCAGATTGATAACTTATTTCTTCCCACAGAGACCTTAAACTTTGTTAACCAGTGCTGGGCAGATAATATGGTTCTATCTGATTATGCCCCTTTATTTTTGACCATTAAACTGGCAGGTTTTAAACGCACTACTTTTTGGAGACTGAACCTCTCTTTGTTACAAAGATCAAGAGGTACAGAGAGCTATTCGGAAGATCTATAGTCAGGCCCTCTTGGACAATAATTCCCCTAACACTTCCTCTGCACTGTTATGGGACACAATAAAGGTGATTTTAAGGGGGACATTTATCTCCTTATCAGTTTATAAGAAACTCCAAAGGGATGCTAAGAAAGGGAATTTAACAACCCAGATATCCCAACTGGAAGAGTTGCTTCAGTTGAAGTCTGATAAACAAAGAGATAAGGTTTTGACCACCCTTAAAAAGGAACTCAATAATATCCTAGATTACTCAGTTGAGTAAATCTCTGCTTTTTAAAGCAGAAATTCTCTGATGGAGATCCTAGGGCTAGTAGACTATTGGCCACCCGTTTATGTATTCGGAAGGTGAAGGCCACAATAACTTCTATTAAACATCCCTCCACTCAAGCCCCTTTACATTTAACTCCAGACATTCCAGAGGTTCTTAGACAATATTACACTGATCTATATACCTCTGGCCCTTCCCCTGATTTGACTCAGTTGTCACAGTTTCTGAATTCCTTATCTTTACTGTTTCTTACTCATTTAGATACTCAGTTTTTGATTAACCCTCCCCAACAACTGAAATTTTGATGGAAATTTTCTTGCCTTAAATAATAAATATCAGGGGACAGATGGGCTACCAGAGGGAATTTTATAGGCATTTTAAAGATTTGATTGCCCCATTGTTATCAAAGGTTTTCCAGGCTGCTTTGACTGGCGATGCCCTTATACCTGATTCGTGGTCCCAAGTGATAATCTCAGTTATGTTCAAACCTGGCAGAGACACCATGAATTGCACCTCATATCCACCAATATCATTTTTAAACACAGATTATAAGATATTACCTTCCATAATAGCTAAAAGGTTACAACAATTGGTGCCAAGATTGGTTAATTTGGAACAAATGGGCTTCATACCTGGCCATTAGGCTCAAGACAACCTTCAGAGGACTGTTCATATCATGATCACTTACAACAGTCCAGGCAACCTGCACTCCTCCTTAATCGTGATGCAGAGAAGGCCTTTGATTAGGTCTCTTTGCCCTTCTTACATGCGTTTCTGTCTAGGTTTGGGTTTCCAGAGGATTTTCTGTTCAAATTATACCATGAACCAATTGGGTATATTAGATAAAATGGGCATATTTCTTCCCCTTTTGAATTAGGTTAGGGGAATTCGTCAATGATGCCCTTTGTCCCCAATTTTATTTGCCCCTTATATTGAGCCTTTCGTTAAGAGTATTAGGGAAAATCCTGACATCGCCAATGTTGTTCCCAGGGGGCTACAACATAAGTTGGCTTTATATGCTGATGATGTGTCATTATATTTAACGAATCCCAATACTTCCCTACCAGCAGTGTTTTCCCATATTGCTACTTTCTTGAATTTGTCTGAATATACTTTAACTGCTGCTAAAACAGAGGTATTACATTTTAATTATGAAGTACCCTCTCATATACAGAATGCTTACCTTTTGATGTGGAACCTTTCTTCCTTCAGTTATTTGGGAATTCGTATGTCGAACCAGGTTTCTCAATTATTTCATTTAAACTGCCCCCACTTCTTACCAACTTAAATTGATATTCAGTGTTGGTCCCTGTTACCCCCCTCTCTACATTCCCATATCCAGGCTTTAAAAATGAATGTCTTGCTTCATTTTCTGTTTTTGTTTCAGTGTATACCCTGCTCAGTTCCAAAGAAAGAGCTTGAAACTTGGCAAAAGCTTCTGATGAAATATGCGTGGCAGGCTAAGAGGCCTAGGATCTCATGTCAGATCTTATTTTTACTGTAATGATTGGGCAGCCTGTCGGTTCCTTTGCTGTTTGGTTATTGGACTGCCATCCAGACCCGTTTTGCCATATTATTAAGACACACAGGTTACCAGGCACATTGTAAATCGATAGATCGATCCCTCCTCCTTTTCCCATCACTTATATTGCAATGCTTCTCTCCTACCAGACCTTCAAAGTGGGATAGGTCTATTTTCTCAGGTATGGAGGTGATGTTAGAGTGACCACAGCGAGGCCTTAATCGAGGCCTCACTAGACTTCATTTATGGGAATACAGAAGCTGGATGGTGGATCCAGATTTCCTACCTGCATGGACGGATCCCTGGTGTTGTCATATGTTTCACAGAGGCATTTATGTGTCTTGGCACCTCCTATCTGAAAGTACAGTTATCATTTTTGAGGAAGCCCAAATTAAATTCGGTTGGCTAGAAAGGGATAGGCGTCAATACTATCAGCGTCGAGATTATGTAAATGCTTTGTTGAGGACTTCTGTTAGGTGGGGGGAAGTAGATCTGACAGGGCCACCATTTGAATCCCTTTGGAGAACTCAACTGGGCGAGAAAGCCATTTCTTTATTATATTCCCACTATACTGCAGATTCCCTTCAAACTACAAACAAAATTTGTCAGAAATGGGAGCAGGAATTGGCTATTCACATTGATGAAAAGCAGTAGTTACAGGTGTGGCAAGTCACTTGGCAGACTTCTTTCTCTCCTGATTGGAGAGAATTTCTTTGGAAACAACAAATTAGATATTTTAGAGCACCGCTGTTATAACTAAGTGATCTCCATTGGTCCCTTCTGTTTTCTGGAGAGGTTGTGTTGTTCACTCTGCTATGCATACTCATGTTTTTGGACTTGTGAAGCCCTACGCTCTTATTAGTTGGAAGTCAGGGAACATATGACAAATATTTTTGGCCTCACATTGAATCCAGGACCAGGATTCTTTATCTTTGACTTTTGCCATCAGAAATAAAAGTTAAAGATGCTAAATACCTATGGTGTATTTTAACTGTTGCTGCATTTAAAGCCATTACTAAGAAATGGCTTTTGAAGGCCATACTGACTGTGTTGGATTGGTTTAATGTTGTCAACTGTATCTATACCATGGAGAAAATTAATTTTTCATTGCTGCAGAAATCCCCCTTATTTCAACACAGATGGACCTGATGGATTTTGTATGAAGATTCACATTTCTCAAATAATTTTGATATTCTTTTCCCTCTCTATGTCCTTGCTTTCTTTTTGTTCGGATTTTTTAGGTACAGGTTCATGTTGGTATGTGTTGGTGATATTCAATAAGACCTGCTCAACACTATTACGACAGAACAGAGTCAGTTATTGTACCAATTGCCTTTTTAAAATTTTGTACCTGCCCTTTTAGAGTTGTTTTTTATTACTATTTCAGGAGGTTTTCCCATCAGATAGAGGACCCCTTTTCATTTTATTTTTATCTGCTGTTTATAGACTTTTTCTATTTTAGAATTACAGCTGTTAGTGACTTGTAAATCATATTGTTTAACCTAGATACTGTAATGCACATTTGTTCTTATTGCCACCCTGTTTTGTCTCTTGTTCTCTTGTATTGTTCTTTCCTTCGAATTAGTTCAATAAAGTTTGAATATAAAAAACACAAAAACATAAAAAAGCAAAAGAAAAAGGGAAATGTCGAATTAAAGTCTTAAATCTCTAAAAAGCTCTTGAAAGAGAATATGTTTTAGAAATTTTAAATGAGTTTAAAAAGAAAGTGAGCTTCTTGCTCTTTATTAGAAATTCAGTAAAAATAAATATTCAGGAAACTGAGTTTAGCTGAGTTTAGCTAAGTTGCCCACTCATTAAATCCTCAAAGGATCAGATCCTGTAGAACTCCCTAGGTATCCTAGGTGTCCTGACCAACTTAAGATCAACTTAAAATACTAAATTATACAAAATTAGCATCTATTAGATAACTTTTAAACACCTGTTTTACTTAAAAGTTACTTAAAAATAAACAGAGCTCTCACAGTACTCGTTGAGATCCCTTGCTCAAGGAGAAACAAAATGGTGAAAGCTAGAGCAAGAATGCCATGCATGCATTATAGAACGATGCAGTCATGTGAGCTGGTGGGCATACACGTAATTTAATTCAGCAAATCAAAAATATGTGAAATAAGATTTTAACAGCTTTCAAGAAGCAAAAATAAATAATTGAAAGGGGCTTTTTTGCAAAAACATATAAGCATGTTTTTAGATCCAGAGTGACTATCCTGAGCAACTAAAAGAAAAATTTGAGAAATCATGCAGCTGCAATTTATGCAGCGGATAAATAGTCTTATAAAAATGTTTCTGCAAGGTCATTATGAAGCTGTTGTCTTAGTGTCTTACAGTCCTTGCAGAAGTACGATAGTCCAGCCGTTAATAAAATGTGGTTTTCGTTTTACTTCTTACTGTGTAGTGTTCTGTTTCTCCACTAAGACCGGCACCCCACAGGACTCACTGTCTTCTCTGCTACTGAGGGGGTGGGCTCTCCTTCCACTGGGACTCTCTCTTGCCCTGGAGTAGAGAAAAACAGGGTGAAAAGAAACAAATCTCTGCTTAATGGCAGCACACATTGCACTGGTAAGAGGCTGAGTTTAAAATTGAATTTTAGTGTGGCAATGGTGGAATACTTGTTTAAAAACAAAAGACTCCAGCTCCTCATCCTCCTCTACAGGGTGATAGCATACAGCTACCTTCTGTCAGTTACCCAGAATCCTTCATTCCCTTCAATACCATGTGCAAAGATGTGGGAATGCCACTAGCTCATGATCAGGCAGAGGGGCTATGCACAAGCCTCCACAAGAGAAGGTCAGTGACCTGAGGGCCTTGCTGCACAAGGTGGTGCAGGCATGAAAAATCCCATTGCAGGAGTTGTAGCAGCAAAAGTAATCCCAATGGGATGTACCTTTCTTTGAAGATTAGCTAGTCATGTTTCAGCAGGGTGGCCATTTGGCCAGCAGAGGTCACCAGTCAATTTCTGGAGCTCTACACAGATGCTTCCAGGGGCTTTGGCTTTAGGGCTTATTTCAATGGGGCATGGTTCATGGGCATTGGCCTCAGTCCTGGGTGGATGCTGTCTTGTTCTGTCAGAACACGCTTCTGGAACTCTTTCCTATTGTTGTGGCATTAGTGATTTGTGGGGAACAGTTTTGCAACCAATGGGTGATGTTTATGATAGACAATACAGGGGTAGAGTATAGCATAAACAGGGAATTGGGGCAAGGCACTTCATGAAATCTGATGAGGATGTTCATACTGAGATGTCTGGTCCTAAATATACAGTTTAGGGCAATGCATGTGCCTGGTATTGATAACAATGGGGCTGATGCTCTTTCTTATTTGCAGTGGTAAAGATTTTGAGAGCTGCTACCAGAAGCTGAGATGAGACCAGGAGAAGTCCTGCCCTACTTCTGGAATTTGGTGATCTAGAAGACTGGGACTTATTCAAGTGTTCTTTAGCACCCAGCATGGTGGCAACACATCAGGGGGGTGAAGAACTTCTTGGCGGTGAGGCAACAGCTAGGCTAGGCAACTGCTTGGTCAATTCCTGAAAACCAACTGTGCATGTACCTCTTGCACATGAAGTGGCAAGGGTCCATGCTTGGAATGGTGGGGTGACTTTTGGCAGGACTTACCAGGCTTGCTAAGGCAACAGGGTGAGGGATGCCACACAAGCCTTTCATGTACATAAGATGCTGGAAGGATGAATCTATGGGGCCTGATAAGGGGTAACACACAATGCTTGATCAGCCCTGTCTTGTTAGTAAAAATGATGACAATTCTCCCCAGGGTTTGCTTTCAGCTTTGGAGGCCCATTTGTTTCAGAGAATCTTCCTGGTAGAATGGATGGATGCTCCAAGCTTTGGAGAGTTAGGTGTGGCTGAGGTTATTTTAACCTCTCTGTTTTGTTGGCAGATCCTGACTCTCAGGGAAATGGATATAGGTCAGTGGGCATTCTTTTGTCCACTGGGCAGTGGCAAGAGCCCAGCAGTTCGGGGGAGGATTTGAAATCTCTTCATGGATCCACAGGGGGTACATACAAACCTAGAAACATAGACATTCAAAATGGGCCACAAGGGTATGAAGTGAGAGGATTTGCTCTCCTGGTTCACAACCAAAGCCTAATGCAATTGACCACCAGATATATTTGTCATCCACCTGGGAGGAAATGATTTAGAGTTGGTGAAGTCAGTCAAACTGCGGAACAGGATGAGAGCCTACCTCAGTTTCAGTAAGGCTTACAACACCAATCCACATAGGAGACAATTAAGAAAGCTGGGAAGCTTAGGAGTGGGTCCAAAGGTGGTAAACTGGATAAGAAATTGGTTAGGTGCTAGGTGACAGAAGGTGGTAGTAAATGGAGTTCACTTCAAGGATGGGAGAGTGATCAGCAGGGTGCCTCAGGGATCTGTGCTGGTACAAGTCCTCTTTAATGTCTTTATAAGTGACATTGGAGAGGGTCTGGAAGGGGAAGGTTGCCTCTTTGTGGATGACATCAAAATCTGCAAGAGTGTAAACATTCCAGAAAGGAGATGAAAAAGATGATCAGAGACCTGAGAACACTAGTGGAGTGGTCAAGGGTATGGCAGCTGGGTTTCAAAGTCCAAAAGTGTAAAATAATGATCTTATGGCACAGAAATCTAGCGGCAACATACAAAGTGGGAGAAGTGGTAGTGATGACCATCAAGCAAGAAAGAGATCTGGGGCAAATCATATCAGATGACCTAAAGGTGGGCAGAGTGGAGGTGGTCAAGAAAAGGGCAACTAAAATGCTGCAGAGTGTGCATCAAAAGCCAACAGCCAGTCAGAAGAAAGCGGTGTGGTTACTTCCACCTTTAAAGTTCATGTGGCTCCAATTGTTTCCCAAAAGCTGAGGCTTTATCACCTTGCCCACCTACCTTCTTGTCGGAGTGCCACTACATACTGGCTTGTTTCATCTCCAGTGCCTCGGGAGAAGCAGAAGATGTAACAATTGGTGACTGTTTGCACTGACTCACTGTGTTCTGCATTATCTCCTGCTTAGACTGTGGGCTTGTGGGCATCCCTGACTGTGTATGTGAGGGGCTTGGTGGCGAGCCAACAGCCAGTCAGGAGAGAAAGGTAGGGTTACAGCAACCCTTAAAGTTCACACGGCTCCAAGCAAGAGTACTGTGAGCACGAGCATGAGTGGCACTCCATGGAAATAATTTTAGACTGAATCATTGCCTCTGTGATTAGGTATTGTATTTGTTCATTAATTAAGCTGATTTGAAATGGAAGTTTGAAAAGTTACTGTATTAATGATTTCTTATGGTGCTCTTAATATGTAAGCACTATTCTATGCTTATATGGAGTTCTCTATAAGAGGGCCTTTTTATCCCAGAGAGGACCAGAAGCCTCTAGCTTTTGTTAAAAATACCTATATTGCCTGTGACCTTTTGCCTAGTGGCTGTTTTAATGATTTTATCAAAGCCCTTCCAGTTAGTCAGACCACATTATTCACCCATTCCCTAAGAATTAACTTGATAAAAATGATCCTAAGTACGTAAAATAAGACCTGATGGTTTAACCTACAAACAGTCTTAAAAATGTTCCTTATCTTTTGTCTTCCAGTCTGAGGTGATGTTTGCCCAAATCCTGGTCCTTCCCAGGTAAATGGTTATGATACAGATCACCCAACCTGGGAGGTTTACAGTAAATATTATACATTTCAATGTAAGGAGTCTGAGGAAAAAGTCTGAACTGGGTGGAAGAGCAGAAATCAGGGATTATTGTCATAATGGAGATTTGGTTGAGTGACACAGTATCCGATGCCTCTATTGATTTAGTAAACTATCAGATTTTCAGAAAGGATAGGAACCAATATTGTGTGTTGGGGGGGGACTAGACACATAGAAACATAGATTTTGATGGCAGATAAGGACCACTTGACCCACCTAGTCTGCCCATTTTCCTACCTACAATATAAGCTGCAGATCCTAGTTAACCAACAGCCTATTTCTTCCTACCCCCACAAAAATTGCCTTATGTTTGTCCCATACATTCTTGAATTCTCCCACAGTTTTATACCCCACAGCCTCCTCAGGAAGGCTATTCCATGTGTCCACCACCCTATCTGTGAAAAAATACTTCCTCACATTGCCCCTGAACTGCCCCCATCTTGAAATTGTGTCCCCTTATTCTTGCGCATCTCTTTTTCTGAAAGATGCTACCCTCTTGGACTTTTTTGATTCCACTGAGGTACTTAAAAGTTTATATCATTTCCCCCTTCTCCCTCCTTTCCTCAAGGGTATACATATTAAGCTCCTTTAGTCTCTCCTCATATGGCTTCTCTTGCAGACCCTTCACCATTTTAGCTGCCCTCCTCTGGACTGCCTCTATCCTATCTATGTCTTTGCAGAGATAGGGTCTCCAGAACGGTATGCAGTACTCCAGATGGGGTCTTACCAACTGTCTGTACTGAGGGATAACAACTTCCTGTTTTCTGCTGGTGATGCCTCTCCCTATACATCCCAGTATTCTCCCAGCCCTCCCTACTGCCTTCTCACTATGCTTGCTAACCTTAAGGTCATCTGATATGATTACCCCAGGTTCCTTTCAATTTTTGTTGTTATTACTACCCCCCATTGTATAATCTTCCCCTGGGTTTTTGTTTCCCAGGTGCATTATTTTGCACTTCTTTGCATTGAATCCAACCTGCCATACTTCTGACAATTCCACCCACATTTCCAAGACCCTTCTCATCCTTTCCACACCTCCTTGTGTATCAACCCTGTTCAGATATTTGTGTCATCTGCAAAGAGGCATACTTTTCCTTCCAGTCCCTCTGCAATGTCTCTAATAAAGACATTAAAAAAGACTGGACCCAGTACTGAACCCTGCAGTACCCCACTAGTAACCCCTCTTTCTTCAGAGTGGACTCCATTTACAATTATCTTCTTTGTCCTGTTGTCCGGCCAATGTTTTACCCAGGCTACCACCCTGGGACCCCCTCCCAGGCTGGTTAATTTGATTATTAATCTTTTGTGTGGGACTGTGTCAAATGTCTTGCTAAAGTCTAGGTAGGCCATGTCCACAGCCCCTCCCTGGTCTACTACTTTTGTCACCCAGTCAAAGAAATCAATTAGATTCATCTGACATGACCTTCCCACTGTGAACCCATGCTACCTTGGGTCCTGTGCTCCACTGGCCTCTAAGTTCTCAACAATTCTTTCCTTCAGAAGTGATTCCATCACTTTCCCTACCACAGAGGTCAAACTTACAGGTCTGTAGTTTCCTGCCTCTGTCCTACTCCCACTTTTGTAAAGGGTAATCATATCCACCTTGCTCTAGTCTTCAGGTACCACACAATCCTCCCATGATTTGTTAAAAAGGGTAGTCAGTGGTTTCACTAGTTCTCCACTTAATTTTTTTAGAATTCTGGGGTGAAGTCCATCAGGCCCCATTGCTTTGTCCACCTTCAGTTTTAGGAGTTCTTTCAGAACCCTTTCTTCTGTGAAAGGACTAGGATCGACCCCCTCCCATCCAGAGTATAAAATTCCTGTACAAGGTAGTAGCTAAAGTTTAACATTACAGGTTATGCAAAGAAAGCAAGTACTTATAAAAGATAACCATAATACAATAGAGCTAAGGTGAATAACAAATTTAAGGAGAGGGCCCCAGATAGGGGGTTTTAGGCAGGACATGAGTCTCTGCTATGGACATTTACAGTGGCAGAAGTTGAAGAGATGGTGCTGGAAAGCAGTTTTGAAAGGTCCAATCCTTCATTCAGAGGTGATGGCAGCAGGGCGGGAGTTAAACCAGGATGGGGATCTATATAGAAAAGACCTTCAGGCCAGGGAGGTCCTGACTCTGGGTACATGGAGAGAAGGGCTTGGAGGAGCTATGGGTGGTGAAAGTGGGGGGAGATGGGTGGATGATAGTGGACAAGACTGAGGGGGGCCAGACCTGCTACAATTTTCTTAGCAAAGAGGCAGGACTGATAGAGTAGCCTCTTACCAAAGTTGAGTACGTTTGCCAAGGAATACAATGTGCAGGTGTGGGTAAGTCTGTTGGAACCGGTGAGCAGCCAGCAGGCCTTGCTAAGTAACAATTTGATTTTGTTGAGGGCAGTGTTGTCCACAGCACCTTAGATCAGGAGGCTGTAGTTGACAAGGGATAGGACTGAGGAAGTTATGGCCAGTCTGAGGGTTTCAGGGGGGAGGCAGTCCCTGTGGTGGTATAGTAGACCAATTTGTGAGTTGATAACAGAGCAGAGACTATGGATATGGCTGTGAAAGACAGAGCAGGGTCAAAAGTTATGTCAAGGTATTTGAAGGCTTTAACTTGTTCGAAGGGGAGGAGTTTAGTGGACAGGACACTGAGGGGGGAGTCTTTGTATTTATTTTGGTGATGGGCAAAGAGCATAATCTTTGTTTATTTTCCGGTTCAGTACAAGTTTGTGCTCAATAAACCAGCTTTCAGCCTGACTAAAAGAGTTTTGGAAGGCAGTTTGAAATTGGATAGGGTCTGGGTGTGATGAGAAAAGGACCACATCATCAGCATAAAGAAGTACATTACCTGAGCAGGTATTGGAGGAAGCATTTAGATATAGGTTAAAGAGCAAAGGCCCCAGGACAGAGCCCAGAGGGACCCCTGACTGGATCTGGTGGCTACTAGAGAGGGTGCTATTAATTTTAATGCACTGAGAGTGGGATGAGAGGTATCTAGTATACCAGGCATGGATGCCCTGGGAGAAGTGTATTTGCAAGAGGGAGGATAGGAGGAGGGGAAGGTTGATGGTATCAAAGGCTTTTGATAGGTCAATGAAAACCGCACTGGTAAATTTGATGAGGGTGGTGGTGGTGCTATGCCCATGGCAGAAACCATGCTGCTGTATGCAGAGAAGGTTGTGAGTGGTGAGGTAGTCAGAGAGCTGGTCCGCTACTATCTTTTCCAAGGCCTTGTTGAGTGGGGGGAGGATAGATATTGGCCTATAATTCCCGGGTGAGGTACGGTCACCACTTTTGTGAATGGGAGTAATGACCACGGTTTTCCAGGCATGGGGGAATAGGTCTCTGGTTAGACTGTAGCCTGAGCTGGGCTGTTCATATAAGCAACATGTTAGTAAGTATGAACAGGAAGCTGGGGGCCCTCTATAGATTTAAAAAGTACATGTCTAGGGATATTGGTTTAAATGTAGTCAACTCCCTATTAATGCTTGTTTTGGACTATGGAGACCTCTCATATGGGGGGGCTATGGGCTCTTTGTTGAGTAGAGTGGACCTTATGTTTCATAGAATGGCCCGCTTTGTTTTGGAGGTGCTCTATAGAACACATAGGTGCCTACTGTGTTATCATTTAAATTGGCCAAAACCCCATGTCCATCGGAATTTACATCTCCTCCAATTCATGTTTAAAATCTGGAAAAATAGGGTCCCCACTTATATCCTTGACCAATTTTCTCTCAGATGTGTTAAGGGTAATTTATGATCTGCTCAGGGAATACAATATTCCACTCTCAGATGTAGTCTGAATGTGGGTAGGTCATCTGTTCCCTATAGAGGAACCATCCTGTGGAACCAAATCCCATTAAATTTGCATGGAATTGGTCAACCTATTTCCCTGTATCTGACTTGACAAGTAGCTCTTCCCATTGTAGTCAATGTGGCATTTGTTAATTCCTGATTGATCGTGTTTTTAGAAATCTTGTTTGTGTTATTTATTATTGTTTGAATTATGTATTTCACATTGTAATGCATGTCTGCTTTGTTGTCTTGCTTGGGACTTCATTGAAAATGAGCTATGCTCAATTGAATGTACTTCCCTTATTCTGATGAATAAAAAAATGTACTACTACTACTACTTACAAGGAGAGACCAAAGGATCTCAATATGTAAACCCTGGAACAAAGGAGGGAGGTATATCATAGTGACCTTTAAATACATCATGTATGTAAGTAAGGTACAGGGTGGGGTATTTTCCAGAAGAAAAGGTGCTCAAGAAGAAGGGGACATGATATGAAGCTGGAGGGGGTAGATTCAGGAGAGATGTAAGGATGTACTTTTCACAGAAAGAGTGGTGAATTCCTGGAACATCCTTCCAGTGGAGGAGGTGGGGCAAAAACAGTGGTGGGGGTTCAAGAATGCATGGGATAAGCACAAGGCAATCATAGCAGAAAGGAAGGGGTAGGAAGAAAGAATTGTAGATTGGGCACGGTCCGCAGTTATAGTGTAGGTATAGAGAAATGGGCAGACTGAATGGGACAAGTGGTCCTTATCTGTCATCAAATTCTACGTTTCTGTGTTTCATCATGAGTGGTGAAGATACAAATAATTTGGTCACACATAGAGAGGCAGCGGTGGTGGTGCCACACTCATAATCCCAGTGCAACTGAGAGGCTGAATGGATTAATTAATATGGCCATGTGGTGATTTATGGAATCTTTTGGTAGGCTTGTTTTGCAGTATGATGGTATCATGGTGAAAGTTCCACAGTTGTATGCCAAAGGTGGAGAGCACCTATTAGATTTAGGAAACAATAGATTTTTAGCAGACCTATGACGTCAGTTGGAGGAAGCTATGGCATGATGTGCTTGGTGGCTGATGAGCATCATGATTCACCTGGTTAGAAGCTGCAGCATGTTGCTCTTCCTGTGATGGCATGGTAGTCTTTCAGTATTGTACAGAGGGGTTAACAGGGTTTGCCCACCTTTTCGAGCAGTTTGCACTGAGACTGGGGAGAGGTAAGGCCTTGGTGACTGGTATCCAAGCAGTATCAGTTTTTGTGAAGGATACCTTTTGGACTTTGGTGACCAGTCATCAGTGCCTTCTGAAGGGGTGGGCTCATTCGAGACTGGCTCATCAAGAGCCATCTCTCATGCTTCAGAGGCAAGAGTTCCCCACAAGATTGTACTGATTATATCAGCCACCTAAAAAGGGGAGGGAGGGCCTATATGTGTTCAGTGATTAATAGTTTGTAAATTTATTTATTTATTTTATTTTATTTAGTTTTTGTTGACCGGGTAAGTGCACTAGACAAATCCTGCCTATTTTCAGGCACGACCCGGGGGAGAGGGATACAGATGAATGCCAACTGACCTTGAACCAGATTAAGCTGTTGGTGGTATTTTTAGTGAATGAGGGAAATTTGGCCAGGACACCGGGGAAATTCTCATACTCTTTTTTTGAGAAGTGCCATGGGATCTTTAACATCCACCTGAACTACCACCAATCTAGGCAGATGGGACCTCGGTTTAACGTCTCATCCAAAAGATGGCACCTCAGAAGTGCAGCACCCCTCTCATGCTGCACTACAGTGTCAGTACTGGGATATTAACCCAAGTGCCAGATGTGGGAACTGAACCCACAGCCCTCTGATCTACTGGCCTCAGAGGCGAGTGTGCTACCTACTGAGCCACTGACACTGATAAAATTGATTAGCTGAAACTCCCTTGCTGTGCACATCATGCCATATTGATTGATATATATGTTGATATAACTCATCAGTTACCAATTCGAATTCCAGTTGACTTTAGAAAACATATGGCTGTGGCCATTACCTCTGAGCGTGTTGTTTGTCTCATTTGTTCAGGTGAAGGAAGGCTGGAGTGGCCTAAAAAACAAGAAGAGAACAGGAGATAGAAACAGAGAGAGAGAAAGAGAGAGAGAGAGAGAGAGAGATGGAGATGTTGTCAGAGAGAAAAATCCAGGGTACTGGAATATGCTACATACCAAAGATGATATGCATTTGTTATTCTCAATGACAGGAAGTCTAGCATTCCGGTAAGATGCTTTTTGTACAGGCGTCATGCTAGTTGAAAGGGCAACACTATACAGCTCAGTAGGCCAGAAGTGCACATGCAAAGCATAAACTGTAAAGTTGCTTTTCCTGTTACTTAAAATATAGTATATGTTGCATTCATTTGTTCCCTGTTAATGAGAAAAAAATATTACTGTAAAACTTATTCAGTAATCATGGAAAAGAAATGGGAAACAGTGTGCATTTTAATAGCAGCAGGTAGTCTTCAGTAATGTCCCAAAGTCAAACAGTGATGATTGCAGTTGATCTTCATTAAGCAAACTTCTGTTTCCTCTTTATAAATGTGAACTGCAATTATCATTTTGTGGGCACTATATACTGTAAATGCAATACTTAAAATATTTTTAAAATACAATATCTAACAGTCTTTCATCGACAACTGTTTTACCTCATTAAATGCTGACTCAGAGTCAACAAAAGGCTTCAACAATGACTCAAAATATTTCTCAAAAATGCAAGACCAGTTAAGTGCATCAAACAGGCTTCTGTAACCACTATAAATGTTCTTGCATACAACCAAAAGCTCCATTCTGAGACCATGCTAACAAAACTAGTTTACATTTCATCCTGTTTAAAGTTGTTTTAAAAGCACTTCGCATACCTCTCAACCTCCTGCCTCATAAATCAGGGACATGACTTAAAAAAATCAGGGACAAAGGACCAAAATCAGAGACACTTCTTCAAAATTGGAGCTATCCACTCAGAAAGCTGGTAGAATAAAGTGCTTATTGTAAAATGCATTTTCTAAAGAAGAACAAGTCTGTAACTTTAATGTCTGACATTAGTTTGTGTTATAACCCCTGCTGTTTGGTCACGGAAACACAATTTTTAGGAGGGACAGAGTAAAATTTTGAGGCAAAATCAAGGATGTCCCTGAAAATCAGGGACAGTTGAGAGGTATGGCACTTCATCATTTTTTTTAATTCTTCAGTTTACTATTCAGCAGCACTTCCAACCCATTTTGGGACTGCCTCATTGCTAGGGTTGCCAGCTGTCAGGTATTTTACCTGGTAATCTGGTTTTCCAGGTCACTATCCAGTAATCCAGTTTTGCCCAGAGACAGTCAGGTGTTTGAGTCATTTTGAGTGCTCACATACTACTAAAGCAGATTCCATCATATCATTCATTGCTTCAGCTGCATATCCAGGTTACAAACAAGTTTTTTTGTCACTACAGCCCTTTCAATATAAAAGCACTTAACCTGGGAGTGCCATTAAGATCAATAGCAAATATGTAATGTCATTTTGTCCACTCTACATCTTGAAGCACAGCAAAAAAAGCTGGGCAAAAAATGTGACCCTACCTTTTTAACAGCAAAAGAGTATCTTCCACTTTTATTTGCTATCCAGGAGAACTTTAACAAAACATAATATTTAGACACAGTTCAGCTTGTACTTCACATTAGTTCTGTATTCCCCCCCCCCCGTTATTTATTACTGATTTAATTTGCATGAAAACAGGATCTTTGTAGCTGAATAATTCATCTATTCCTGTTGCTTTCTCCTTACCTGAAGTCATAATGTACTGCTTGTGACATTGCATTAACTCCCATGGCAATAGATTGTTATGCCACAACAGAGGATTATGACATGAAATATAGAGTAAACTATAGAGGCAGATGAACTCTGAGGTATAAAGATTATGTATTTATGCAAATTTCCTCAGTAATAAATAATGTGCAGGAGAAATCTATAGGATATATATATATATATATAATGCAAGCTGAATTGTGCCTAAACATTAGGTTTTATAAAGTTTTCTTTGAGGCGTCAGCAGTTCATTGAACTGCTGGTTTCTGTAAAGTGCTGCTAACATATTTTTTTTACCTCGGGGCAAACAACTCCTGACAAGAAGCTGCCTACCCCAGGACCTAACTGAGCCCCACAACTATATTTTCAGCCTGTCATTATTTTTTATTTACCTAAGAGGAACCGCAATCTCTCTTCCATATTCAAAGTCAATAACCAAGCACCCACTGCATCCCCTCCCAGACAACTGAATTTGATGATTCAAAGTATGGAAGGGGCTGCAGGACTTCAGATAACATTATAATTCTATTGGGGACAGCAGCGGCCTTTATGTGTAACTTGAACGTATCACAGGTACTTACACATGTTAAGGGGGTCATCTACATGTACTACCTCCTTAACATGTATAAGCTCCTATAATAAGTAAAAATCACATGTAAAGGCTGCTGTAGCCCCAAATAGCATTATAATGCTATCTATAGCCCTGCAGCTGCTTTTATCCAAAATGTGAGGACTGCATACTATTACATGCATAACAATCCATATTTACCAGACTTCAGTACTATGCCAGCGAAATTCTGGAAAAAAAAAGACACAACTTCGAAGTTCATGTTCCAGAGCCCCAAGAGACAAGGACTAGCATGATCCTGTGACCGAATAATTTTTCAGATTCTGAACATGAGCACAACACTGAGTCTGTACATATGTGGAATACAGTTCCAGTATTTTCAATATATAAAAATCTCATCAGGAACAACTAAAATGCAAGACCATACACAAAGTCTATGAACATAGATGCAGCAATATGACTGTCAGAAGACATTCACTACTAAAGAAAATCCCAGTAAAAAATCTATAGGATGAACAGATACATACACACAGAGAGGGGGGAAATAACATGTACTGTATGCTTATTTCAGCAACCATTCATGGATGTCAGTTTAGTCAGAGTAAAAGAATGTTAGTAGTCAGTGATAGGCAGTCGACTGTCACAGTGTCACAACATCTGAATTGCACAGAAACATAGAAACATAGAATTTGATGGCAGATAAGGACCGCTTGGACCACCCAGTCTGCCCATTTCCATACCTAATGGATAAGCTGCAGATCCTAGTTAACCAACAGCCTACTTCTTTCTACCCCCACCCCCTAGAATTGCCTTATGGCTGCCCCATGCATGCTTGAATTCAACCATTGTTTTTGACTCCACAACCTCCTCCAGAAGGCCGTTCCATGCATCCACAACCCTCTCTGTGAAAAAATACTTACTGCTACTCTGAGCTGCACCCCACCATCTTCAAATTGTGCCTCTTGTTCTTGCACACCTCTTTTTGAAAGATGCTACCCTCTTGGACTTTGTTGATTCCCTTGAGGTACTTGAAAGTTTCTATCATGTCCCCCCTCTCCCTCCTTTCCTCGAGGCTATACATATTAAGCTCCTTTTATCTCTCTTCATATGTCTTCTAGTGCAGACCCTGCACCATTTTAGTTGCCCTCCTCTGGACAGCTTCCATCTTGTCTATGTCCTTGTGGAGATTGGGTCCCCAGAACTGCACACAGTACTCCGGATGGGGTCTCACCAGCTGTCTGTACAGAGGGATAACAACTTCCTGTTTTCTACTGGTGATGCCTCTCCCCTATGCATCCCAGTGTTCCCCCAGACCTCCTTACTGCCCTCTCACATTGCTTGCCCACCTTTAAGTCATCTGATATGACTACCCCCAGGTCCCTTTCCGTTTTTGTTGTTGTTAGTATCTCACCCCCCATTGTGTACTCTTCCCCTGGGTTTTTGTTTCCCAGGTGCATTACCTTGCACTTCTTAGCATTAAATCTAAGCTGCCATACATTTGACCATTCCTCTAACCTTGCCCAGTCCCTTCTCATCCTTTCCACCCCACCTTGTGCATCAACTCTGTTGCAGATCTTTGTGTTATCTGCAAAGAGACATACTTTTCCTTCCAGTCCCTCTGCAATGTCGCTAATAAAGACATTGAAGAGGACCGGTCCTAATACTGAACCCTGCGGCACCCCACTAGTAACAATTCTTTACCCAGGCTATCATCTTGGGACCCACTCCCAGGCTGGCTAACTTGTATATTAATCTTTTGTGTGGGACTGAGTCAAATGCCTTGCTAAAGTCTAGGTAGACCATGTCCACAGCCCCTTCCTGATCTACTACTTTGGTCACCCAGTCAAAGAAGTCTATTAGATTCTTGATTTTCAAGCCGTGAGACAGTACATGCTTCATAGCCTCCCTGCTGAGCTGTCAGAATTGCTCAGCTGTCAGTTGGGAGTGTTCTGTGGTAGGGATTGTGGTCATCATTTTCCACTGATCACACAGCTTTCAAATATATATTCACAGTCAAATGCTATCATTGACATACAGGCTGAGCACTACTGAATGAGAGAAACATAAACTGAGAGATGACAACAAGCATGCCCTTTTCCACCTTGCTTTGACTCCAGTGCTGTGAGTGTAAAAAAAAAGTTAGCTTTATATTTGAAAGCTGTGTGATTAGTGGAAAATGATGACCACAATCCCTACCACACTCCCAACTGACAGCTGAGCAATTCTGACAGCTCAGCAGGGAGGCTATGAAGCATGTACTGTCTCATGGCTTGAAAATCAAGAGAACAGCTGCTGAAAAAGCCATCCTCAGAAGCAGCGGTTTTCAACAGTGCTCAATCTATTCACAAACAAATCAGAGAAAATCCTTTACCATGAATGTATATTACAAAATGTACTTGTGAAACACCAACTACTAAAAGTTTTAAAGAAGACACCACAGACAGAACAGGTTTTTATACAAATTTTATTACATTTCACCTTTAAGGATTTTTATATCAAGCTTTTCCTCACAACCAGCTCCCCAAGGACACTCCCCCTCAGCCCCATCACTGACCTTCTCATAGTCTTGCTGGATATCTACAAATTACCCAGGACCATAGTAGTGGTGGGTGGCCTGCCGTGTCATTGGTACTAGAGTCTATGGGGTGAGGGTGCCAGTGCAATGGCAGACAAGTGTCTTTCCCTCCAGCTTATGTTTTTCTCCCAAAGGGGGCTGCTGTGCTGCAATATGGTCTACACCAGGTGGCAATTAAGTAGTGAGATGAAGCATTTCTGAGAAAGGAGAACTGCCCTTGGGGTGCTCAGTCCCCCATCCCCCAGCTGGTCATTGAGTGGCCTGAGTCCATCCCAGAACCTGGATAACTGTCATAGCAAGTGGTGCTGCTACCAAACTGATGCTTTTCCTTACAGAAATATAAGTGTGCTGTGTACATGCAGAATGCATGCCACATGCTTAATTGTGTAATGTGTGTATGCAGCTCACATACACAAAGTGAACCTAACTGAACCAGGTCAAAAAAGCAAATCAGGTTCGCATGCTGCAAGCTTGACATGTGTGCAGCAGGTAAGCTGGAGTGAACATCTTCTAAAAATCACATCAGGTTTGCGTGTTGAACGCTTGACATCAGTACAGCAGTTAAGCTGGTGTGAATATTTAAAAATCACATCAGGTTCACATGTTGCACACTTGCTATGTGTGCAGCAACTAAGCTGGTGCAAATCTCTTCTAAGAACACATCCGTTTCTACTTCTCATACTACTGCTTGCAATTAGAGGCATTAAAATACAATTTTTCATTGATTTCCAATTAAAAGTAGGTAAACTCACTAATTCTGATCCTTTTGCAAGTTGTTTAATAGCTTTTGATTTTTGTCATTAAATTGCCATTAATTTGTAAAGTGCTGTTTGCTTACTGTATTAAATGTATAGGATATAGTCAGTCAACATCCCCTATTCCAGATGAGCGAAGAGGGGTCTCTGTGTTGTGAAGTCTGACCTTTTTGTTTTGGGCCATGCAAATCTCTTTATGCATATTTAGTGCTACAAATGTGTTTCTCCATGACTGTTTCAGCTCACATACTTTCTCTTTGTCATTCTGTATGGAGCATATACACTATGGCCATGCTCAGCACTTTTTGTGCTGAGTAGAGTCTTGGAACCATACACCGTATACCTCCCATTTTGTCACTGAAATGAGGGACATGGACAGTCAAAATGAAGGACAATGAGGGACACTAACCCTCATGATGATCAGGACACATCCTGAAACATGGAGATACAGTACCTCAGAACACAGTAGAAACCATTGTATTTACATGTACCGATATTAGCACCTGAGAATGACTTTCTACCATAAAGCAGGGGTGCCATTTAGGTAGGGCAGATGGGAGCAGTTGCCCCCTCAAAAGAATTTGTGCCTAGGTTGTTCTTATAGTGTGGCAATAATGGCATTAAATTTGGATTTAATATTTTGAATAATAAGTGCCCCCGGCCTGTATGAACTCATGCTGCAGGTGCACTCCTGACTCTATTGTGTCTGTATTGTGTTGTCCACTCTCTCCACCTATTAGCAGTGGCACCATCACACGTGATGAGGAGGAGCTCCAGCAAAGCAAAAGCACATGAGTCATGTGAGTGTGACACTGTATTTCCCACCACAGAGTAGACAGGCTGCACACTATAGCTTTGTAGAGTCAGTGAGCACTGAACTCTCAATAGTAGTGTTGTGGTATATTTTTATTGGTCTACTCTTAGTGAGTCTCCTTCTCCCCTGGTGGCTGAAGGGGCAGATTGTGAACTGGAAGCTAACTTGGGACTAGGCCACCTACTTACTCTACTAGGCTCGCCTTGCAAAACAAACAGCACAGGCCCCTTGTGGCAGCAAACTGGGCAGAGACAGCAGTGTGGGTGGCCTTCATAGGCCTTGATCAGAGTAGTGTGGCAGCAGCCATGGCAGTAGCCAATCAAGAAGAAAGCAACACAGGTTGAGTGGGTTCGGTTGGTGAGGTGACTTGGTTGAAGACCATGTTGGGGACCTGGGTTGGTCAGTTCTAGCATCCAGCTTCTGGTAGAAGGGCAGAGAAGGAGCAGACTGAAAACTGGGCCAGTGGCACACTGGGCCAGACTGCAGGTTCTGGTCAGATGGCTAGGGAAGTGAAAGAAAATGTATTTTTTACAGGGGGATTTGGGAAGGAGGAAGAACTGAAATATTTATGTGTTTTTCATGTTTTTGCACCTTTGGGTGGCTTCACGACCCATATGGGATAGGTATTGAATGGAATGGAGTTGGGGAGGGAAATCAGGACAAAAGGCTTTTTTATTTAGGGGTGAGTCAGAACTTCAGCCTGGACAAAATCGGTTAGTAACTGGGTGGGTTTAAGCCCAAATCTGATGTACTGCTTTGGGGTATAAACAGATGACTCTTATACATTTTCATTTTTCTTGAATTAAATATCACTTTTCAGTCACAACATATAGGTTTTACCTTTTAGAGACATTCCAGACATTCTAGAGCTTGTCACCTAGGGGCTAACTAGCAACTTAGCAGCTGGTCGCCACTGGTTGTTGGCTCACTCCTGCTGAAATCTGACATAGGGCCCCTGCCACGAAGTCTAAATTTGCAGGACATCTTCTGTGTGAGCAGCATGTTTTCCATGAGGGATAGATGAGGACCAGAACAGTTTTTTGGGATAAAATAAGGTCTGTCCCTTGCATTCAGGGACAGTTGAGCAGTATGGTATGCACAGACTATTGGAGCCCAAAATAGTAAGGCTTATGCCCCCCACCACCCCAGTGAAGCTGATCTCCACATCCCAATGCTCAGGCGCATTATGACATAAGGCAAATGAGACCGCAGGGGAGTGCACCATTGAAATGAATGGGGGTATTTTTGTATTACTATTTTATACATTATTGATGGAAAGTAGGAGGTTAATGAAAGCCACCAGTCGATTAACGAGGGCCTTGTTAGTTGAACAGTGGCCTTCATTATTCTCCAACTCACCATCATAATGTATAAAATAGTAATAAAAAATAACTCTATTCGATTCAAGAGGGAACGCCCCAACACTCTGACCCATGCATATCATCTCTTAAAGACTCCTGTGTCTGGCTCCCTTGTACTTGGGTAAGATATTCTTGACTTATAGCTATACTTTATGGGTTGTCTATAGCAGCATGGATGCACCCACTACAGTGTGTATGCATGGGAGGGCTAGCCATGTGGGTGGGTGTCGAGTTATTGCTACTTTTGTGTTGCCTCTTAAAGTCTGTTTGTGTGGAAGCATTCAAAACTAGGCAGAGAAAATAATAGGAGTACAGGCTAGACAGAAGTAATTAAGTAATTTTTTGGGTAAGTGTGTGTATTGTGGATGGGAAGTTTCACATGTGTTTCCATTGGTATGTGTGCTACAGTTCAGCTGTGCAGCTGAGATGAGGGGGGACAAGAAAACTAAAAAGTATAATAGTGGCTATAAGCACGCCACATGCATGCAGATCTATGCAGATTTGTATTGAAGTAAAAATGAGCCATATGTGTGTAGGCAGAATAGCTTAGTGCTTAAAGGCACTGAACTGCAAACCAGGAGACCTGGGGATGACCTGAAGACCTGGGTTTGAATCTCATCAACCTCCCACTTGTATATGGTGTGATCCTGAGCAAGTCACATAACTTTTATGTGTGCAGTTATCAGTGTCCACTTGCTTTTTGCACCCATGCCACATACATGCAGTCTGTTTGAATTTAACATAAAAAGCACACTTTCCACACTTGCTTGCTGCATGGATGCCACATGCATGCAATCGGTTCCAATTTACCATTTAACTCATGCTTGCAGCACGCATATCACATGGGTAGTTATATGTGTGCAGCATGAAAACATTTCATATCATTATTTCTGTAAGGGTTGTTATCCTCCTGTGTCCTGTTTTTGTTATCTCTCCCACCTATCTCCCCTCACTGTCCCCTGTTCCTATTTTCCATCTCAGTCCTGTTGTATGTGCATACTGTACTTTCTCCTCTGCTCCCCCTGCCACTCACTTTTTCTGACCTCCCCTCCTTATCCCTGCCCCCTTTCTCCTTCTCCTACAACTCCCCTGCAGCTACCCCAAATGGAAGCATTCCAGATGTGTTTGATCATAAACTATGGCACCTATCTGATCTCTCTATACTGGGCCCTAGATCCTTACTTCTCATTCTCTTTGTTAGCCTTGGTAGGGTCCTTGATCCTGGAAGCATCCTAAAGTCCTCCTGCTCCACAAGGGGAAGATGATACCTCCTCTCAAGGCAATTACTGTCTCATCTCCATTCTCTCTATATTTGGTAAAGTTCAGGAAAAATGTTTACTAGCCTGACTTCACCCTTTTGTGACAGCAGTGGTATCTGGATCATCATTAGTCATGATGGATCCTCACACTGGGCACCACTGTAAAGACATGCTCTAGTCATTCTATATTGTTACTACCCTGTCTCCTCTCCCTATTCTCTTAGGTGACCCCAGAGCTCCAAACTGGGCCAATGCTGTTTACCCTTTTCCTGAATCCACCCTTGTCTGTATCTTCTCACTCACATACACATTTTTGAATGACATAGTTCCTTATGCCTTAGGTGCTTCTGTTCCTCTTCTAGATGAGTCACTCCAGCTAACTTTATCGATTCCCCATGCTAGCTCAGCTCAAACAAATTCTAAATTAATGCCAAAAAGACTGTCACCATTCTCTTTGGTGGTAAACAGAGACTTGTTGGACTCCAATTATCTCCTGTCTTAATGACTCAGGATGGTTTCTCCCTTGAAAACATCTCCCACTTTAAATGCCATCCATATAGACCTCTTTTCCAAACAGGGTGTACTGTTCTATAATAGTCTCTGGTCAGAGCTGAAATGGCAGCTAATACATTAATGTGACAAGGGATATAGAAGTAATGTATGGATTGGACAGTAGTGAACAGTGATGCGCAAGAACAGACACACATTAAGCACCTGCCGCCATTCTGCTCCATATGTTTAAATTCAGATACAGATATGTGAGTTTCATGCACAGTGACAGATTTCACATTTGGGTGCTGGAATGTACATCCCCCTTCCTTTTTAAATGTCAGTTTGAGATTTCACTTTTTTATTCTTTGCATGCCCTGTAGAATCTGTTCCTCTATCTCATTTGTGATCACTCTCTTTCTGCTCACAGAGCACGAGAGAGAGAGAGACAGTGAGCATGAGTGAGACAGAGAGGGAGATGGAAAGTGAGAGAAGGTGATAGGGAAGGGGCATTGCCGATAATGGTCTGAGTTAGTTCATCCGTCCACTGCAGGTTGTCATGGTTGGTGCTCAATGCAGCAGCCAGAGATGAGACAGAGAGAGATTCTTTACTGAGTCATGAGTTCCTTCATGCCAAAATTAAAGAGTTTCCATGGCTGGGAACTGCAGAACCATCAACCATCAGGCAGGCAGAGAAGGAGAAACTCTTCAGTAAAAGTAGCCATAAAGAAAATGTCCTGTAAATAGCAAAGAATGGTGAACCCTTTTTAAGTAGCACAGTTTAAAGAAAATGTGTGAGGTGAGCAGAGCAGTTTGTGCAAATCCATTGATGGGTGTTGAATAATACTGTGGTGTCAATCGCAAACCAATCATGTGCAATAATGTACAGTGACTCCCTGCTTAGTAAATACATTTCAGTTTATGTTTTACTTCAAAATGTGCACACTGCTATAAGATTTTCAGATCTCATGCACTGCCCTAATGTCAAAAGTGGATGATTTGTGCCAGCTACAGATTGCAGTGCGGTGGATAGAAGAGCTAACTCAGACCTTATCGGCAATGGTCCCCATCACCTTCTCTCACTTCCCTCACTGTGTCTCTCTCTCACACTCACACTCATGCTCTATCAGCAACAAGAGAGTGATTGTGAATGAGACAGAGAGAGAGAGAGAGAGAGAGAGAGAGAGAGAGAGAGAGAGAGATTCTGCTGGGTACATAAAGAATAAAAAAGTGAAATTTCAAACTGTCATTTAAAAAGTGTGTATGTGTGGAGGGGTATGCCCCAGCACTCGTATGTAAAATCCGCCACTGTGCCGGAAACTCTCACATGACTATATTTGAATTTAAACATATGAAACAGAACACGGGTGAGTGCTTAATGTGTGTCTGTGAGTGCACATCACTGTTTGCTACTATCCAATCCACACATTACATCTATATCCATTACCACATTAATGCATTAGCAGCCATTCTAGTTCAGACCAGAGGGTTTTCTTTGGTATCTGCCTCCCAGACCCTTGCATGCATCATTCTGCGTTTTAAAGGGATGTTTTGGGGAGTATGTATTGCCAGCACTGGCCTGGTTCACTTCACGGTCTTGAGGCAGTAAACACAAGATGACTGATTTATACCCAATAGGTAGCTCTCTCAAGGTTAATCTGCCTGCTCACTGCCAGTGCATGTGGGGATATTGGCACCAAATGCCATTTTTAGAAGCACAGCATCAAGAAGAGCAGGTGTCAGTTGATCAGTAGTAGTAACTGTTGGTCAAACAGTTGGTTGTGAGTTGGTCAATTGGAGGATAAACAAGCAGCAGCACAGTGCAGGCCTGGTGGTCGCAGAGTTGAGACATCATCCCTATTCCCTCACCCACATCAAGCAGTACTAAGTGGATGAGATTGAGAGGCTGGCGGGCAGCTGAGTGCCTTATTAGTGGGTGGCGTGGCAGACCGCAGAGCAGAGGAAACAACACACTGTAAGTTTACTGACTGAGTCACCTGTCTGAGACAACTCATCTGTCTCTCAGTCATCAGTGGAGAGGTGGAGAGGAGACTGAGTGTCAGAGAATACCAAGTCACAGGTCAGGGAGACAGGTTCCGGCAGTTATTTATCACCAGTTAGGGCAGGGCTAGGTCTGGGCTGGGGCAACAAGCAGAGGTTTGGGTGGATCAGCAGACAGTTGTAGACAAGTATTGTTTTCAGATCTGGTTGGGTCAGCCACATACTGGCCAGCAGTGCACAGCATCAGTGAGATGGTCACTCAAAAATGATTGGAACAGCAGAGTTGTTTTTTAGTAGCTCCCTTTCTGTCCCTGGCTTTGTGTCTGCAGTTGCCACTGAAGGTAAAGAGACCAGAATCATGGGTTTATGCAGGTTGTTTCTGCCCTACATGTTTTTTACCACAGTGGCCTCCCAAACTGTTGCAATCAGGGCAGTCCTGCTACTTTTTTAGCATTCTCCCCCCATCAAACAGCTGCAGTCACTGGCAGGTCCTTCAGCACCCCCCTCAAAATAACTTTTTTTTTTTTTTAAATTTTTGTTGACCGAGTAAGTGCACTAGACAAGTCCTGGCTATTTTCAGGCATGACCCAGGGGAGGGGGATACAGATGAATGCCAACTGACCTTGAACCAGATTAAGCTGTTGATTGAACTATGATTGGTGGCAGCTTCTTCAGTGCCTCCTCAACAAACAGCCATGATTGGTGGCTGCTCCGAAAGTGCCCCCCAAACAGCTGCAATGAGTGGCCACTCCATCAGCCCCCACTTCTTTAAGCCACCAAACACAGCTGCAATCAACCACAGTCCCCCCTTACCCCACCAGACACATTTGCGATTGAAGGCAGCTCCTACAGCCACCCAAATACATTTGTGATCATAGCAGCTCCTCTAGAACCCCAGTCTGCCTTCCAAACTCAGCCACCAGCCACAATTGGCAACAGCTTCACCAGTGCCCCCCACCCCCACCCACAGAGCCATGAAAACTCCTCCTGTCCCCTTCAGTAAAGAGAGACTTACGAAACTGTCTGCATGATGAAAGCTATAGGTTCTGCTTGCATTGATTCACCATTCAGACCAAATGTACAGGACTAGTTTGTACTTGAAGAGCTGCCAGTGTCCCTCTTCTTTAAACTAGCAGCATCAGGTATGAGTGTGTTTTGTGTGTGTGTGCACGTGTGTGTGTGTGTGTGTGTGTGTGTGTGTGTGTGTGTGTGTGTGTAATCCAACAACAGTTTAGCAGTCTGACAGTGGTTTTGTACTGTCTGGATTGCTCTGTGTACATCTGTTAACTAAGTAAAATAGTCTCCTTCAACTGCAAAGACAAGACAGTTGCATATTTTCTTTGTACAGAGACGGAGACTATGTTATTAGTGTCACTGCCAAGGAATAAAACTATAAAAACATCACCAACAAAATATTGTCATGCTATAAGCAGAGCAGTATTGCATCAGAATTATTTGTCCTGTTTATGCCAGTGGTCACATTGATATATAATGTCTTTTTACCCACAGGTCAATTGCTGAACTCTCCATTTTGTTGTCAGGGATTTTCTGGGGTGGATGATTGTTACTGCTGCTATGTCCTGGGCAATCAGTCTGCAGAAGAGTCACTTTGATATGAATGTATCTTTGTCAACCTAGTAACAAAATGTTTTTGTAAGAATTGTGGATATAAACATTTTCAGGGCACCAATGCAGAGTAAACTGGGTAAGACTTGGGCTGTTTTGGAGTTAAGGGGGCTTCCACAGAGGAGGCAGGGAGGGGCTGCATGGAATGGCACTACAGTGAGCCCTGTTGTTTTTGGTGCTCTTGTCCCTGACCCCAGTAGCAGTCCTACTCACTGCAGTGCTCTGAATATGGATCTCTGTTGGCATAGCACATAGTGACTATGCACTGAGCTGGCACAGCCCCAGATTGAAGATGGCCCACAGGAGCCTAATGGGGATAGTGGGGCCTAAATGGGATAGCACCAGTTCTCCTGCGGGCCATATTCATCTGTAACATGCTAATGAGCTGACTGGGCATGCAGCACACTATGGCCCATTTGTATGCTCATTATGGGCTAATTGTATTTGCTTTTGTTAACCGGGTGACCACATTAGACAACCAAGTGCCTATTTTCAGGTGCGACCCTGGAGATTACAATGGTACATTCTTGGACAGGCAAAACAAGTAAGGTTACAATTAAAGTGCATCCTACAACAAGGTCAGTACTGGAAGACAGTAGGATTTTAGCAAAGCAGACTGCAGGTAGTATAACATTAGGGTAGTCTCAGGATAGGCAGGGGCCACCATGTTGGGCAGCAACTCAATAAAAACTAGTAGGTAGGCAGAGAAGAAATAAACTAGGGTGGAGGAGGCCCAATGCATAGTCTGGAGGTAGGACACTAACTATGCACACACTGATTGAGCCATTGGGCCTAAAGTGGATTAATATAACTAGTTGGTCTTCACTCGGTAGTGGAATAATGGTGCAGCAGACCACTGCCACAGCCAGATAAGTTTGATGGCAACTCAACCAGTCAGAGTAACAGAGGTCGGGTGGGTTCGTCTGGTGCATAGGCAGGTGGAGGCTGATTTGAGAAAGCCCCAGAGGGAAGCTTTAAAGCCACAGTGGGAGGGGGAGGAGCGAGTGCTTGAGGGGAAAGAGTTCTACAACCTGGGTGTGTATGCAGCGAAGGCTTGGTCGCCCATTTGGGTGCGAGTCTAGGACACCAGGAGGGCCTGAGAGTCACTGGATCTCAGAAGATAGCTGGGGTTAGCCAGAACCAGAGATTCAGCGAGGGCTAAGGGGGTGGAAGACCCGACAACATTATCTGTGAAATTGCCCAAGACATAGGAAAGGTGCTTTTCCGCGGTGGGATCCACTCAAGCCGGGAGTAGAACTCACAGTGGTGGGTAAGGTGGGGAACAGAGAGCGCAAAGTGACATATGTTGTTATACGCAGTGCCCCATTTTGTGAGACTAGTTTTAGCAATGTAGGCGAAGGTGACAAGCCCATAGCAGAGCGTGGGTAGGAGGACTCCCCTGGCTAAGGCGAGCCAGACAGCAGAGGTGAGGCAGTTTTTTTGCTCTGTATGTGAAGCCCAACTTGCAATTTGAGGCCTTGCATGCATTGCTTATGTGCAAATTCAGATCCAGTTGAGGGTTAAGCATCACCCCCAGGTACTTGACAGAATCTGTTACTTGCAGTGAGGACTCATCGGCACCTAAGATCTTAAGCAGGCCTGGGACAGCTTTTATCTTGGCTGTTGAACCAAAGAGCATGGCCTACATCTTCTGCAGGTTAATCGTGAGCTTGTGGGCCTTTAGCCAAGTTTGGATTCGGTCAAAGTTATAGTTAAGCTTGACGTTGATTGTAGAGATGTCCTGGGAGCTAGTCATGATGACTAGATCATCTGCGTACAGAGTGGTGAACTCATGCACCGTGGCCGAGGGTAGCTCATTTATGAAGAGGGCTAACAGGAGATGCCCCAAGACAGAGCCCTGGGGGACCCCGCAGCTAACCAGAGCTGGCTCAGACAGGGCCTTGTTGATCTTTGTGTACTGCTGCCTGCCCAAGAGGTAATTATTAAACCAGGCAAGGGCAGGGGGGGAGAAGCCAGGAGAGAAGAGCATAATGGAGCATGGTCAACCTAGTCAAAAGCTTTGGAGAGGTCCACGAAGATGGCCCCAGTCAGTTTGCCTTGGTCAGCAACAGTCCTAGTAGCAGAGGTAACAGCTGCTAGGGCAGGGCAGTGGAGGTGCTGTGCCCTTTTCTAAACCTGTACTGAGCTGGATAGTGTAGATTGTGGGTCTGTAGGTAGAGGCTGAGCTGAGAGGCGACAGCCTTTTTCAGGAGTTTGTTGATCCTTGCCTTGTTTGACTACGGAGACATTATCCTTATCTCCTCCCCAACCTTGAGCCTATCTAAACTGGACGTACTCTATCACTGTGCTCTTCACTTCATTACTAACTCTGCGTACAGGACCCACCACTGTGATCTTTATGCAGCAGTTGGGTGGACCTCTCTTGCCACCAGATGCCTCCTACATGCTGGCATTTGGACCCTCGAATTACTACTCCACAAACTGCCTGTCTATTTAACATCACTCATACACATCTCACATAGTGCCTACTCCCTAAGGAAATCCGACTTTATCCTACTAGATGTTCCCTGGACACGTACCACAGCTGGCCAAAGATCTGTCTCATACACCCTCCCAAACATTAGGAACCAACTACAAGCCATGCTGAAGCTAACCAGCATTGTATCATTTAACTCCTACAAACACTAGCTATCTCTAAATTAAAAGACATATGTAGGTGCTACTAGGCCCCCAATGCCAAGTCAACTTCCAAGGTACCAACTGGCCCTCTACTTATTAAGCGGAAATGTGTTGCATAATTTAGGGCAAAGTTAAAACTGGAATGTACTGCATATAGAGCATAAGGACTTCTATTGTGTATACCTCTTGTATTATATATTTTTTTTCTTTGTTGTTCTACATTTTATATCTCCTGTCTATGTAATTGTGAACTGTATGTGTATGTGCCTCAGGACCTCCTTGTGAATGAGCTTGCTCAACGGAGTCTTTCCTGCAATAAACTTGAACTTGAACTTCATCGCTGAAAGGGTCACTATAGGGCAGTAATTCATTGTGTCTTTTGGGTCACCTTGTTTGGGGACCGGAATGACTTTGGCCATCTTACAGATGTCTGGGACAATGCCCAAGGTAAGTGATGCATTGAAGACGTGGTGATGGGTAGGGGCTAGGTAGAACACCCCTATCCTAAGTAGTTTGGGTTCAAGGCAGTTGTGCCCAGCACCAGTATGGGGAGAGAGGCCGGCAAGGAGCTTCTGCATCTCCATGACAGAGATGACCCTGAGGTAGAAGGGGGGTGGTGGGCTTCTCCCCTGGGAGGGGGGAGTGATCCTTAGGGTCATATGTCTGGTTGGGGAGAGCTGGCAGGTTATAGAACAGGAGGTTAAACTCATTAGCAATTGTACGGGGTTTGTTGCAGTTTATCCTGCCAATGTGCATATCAGTAACCTGAGCTCTGGCAGACCCCCCAACCGTGTACTTGATGTTCTGCAAGAAACTCCTCATGTTTCTGGCTGTGGAGAGAAGGGCAGGTTGACAGAACTCACTTTTTGCAGATCGGATGGCTCTTTTGCATGAGTTTCTTAGCTGCCTGTACTCAAGGAGGTGTGTACTGAAGAGGGAGTTCTTGTATCTCGCCCAGCATTTATCCCTTTGTTTCATTAGAGAAAAAAGGCCTCCATGTAGCCACTTTGTGACAGTGCCCCTCACCCTCCTTTTTGTGAGAGGAGCATGTTTGTCTTGCAGTGGGATGAAGACAGTCAGGAAGTTGTCAAGGGCCCTTGAGGGGTCATTTGTGGCAGTGACCTGGGACCAGTCAGTGTGTCGCAGGTCAGCAAGGTAGTCTCCAACGTTGAGTTTGGAGAAGTCCCTCAATTGGATCACCTTGCAGGGGATTGTAGGAGGGGATATGCCCTATATGCAGTAGGTGGGAGACTGATCTGATATAGCATCTGGGAGAATGCCAGAGGAGACACATTTCTCCGGTCTGTTGCTCAGCACCCAGTCAATGAGGGAATCTCTGTCTCCACATGGGGAGAGCCTAGTGGGGTCAGAGATAAGTTGGCTGAGGGCAAGACCAGCCAGCAGAGGCTTGTATTGCTGGATGTTGCAGCCTACCTAGTTGAGGTTGAAGTCACCTAGGACTAGAAGCTCATTCAAGCCAACCATGGGGCTAAGGCTATGAAGGAGGGAGAAGAACCCAGGCACACCACTCTTTGGAGGGTTGTAGGCACAGACCAGGTTTACCTTCTTGGTGTTGTCTAGCAGGAGGAGGGCATGCAGGAACTCACAAGAATGGGATGGGGTGGCACGTGTCCTATGATGGATATGTTTAGGTGCGTCTTATAGTATAGGAGTACCCCACCCCCTTTCTTGTTCCCTGCCCTGCCTTGCCTAATAAGATTGTAGCTCAGGAGGGCACAGGCAGAGTCTGGAGTATGTGGTTTCAGCCAGGTCTCTGTAACCCCATAATGTCAAGGTTATTAAGCGCCACCAAAGCTGTAAGCTCGTTGAGGTTGGGCAATAGGCTACGTATGTTTAGGTGCACCAATCTCAAGCCTTTGGCAGATCTCCAGTTGGGGGGAGTTTTGGAGATGGTTTGGCAACCAGTGGACCGTGATTTGGGGCTGGGGTCCCAGCCAGACCATGAAGCATGGAGCAGCTACTCAGAGGCGGCATCCTGTCAGACCTCAGAGGGGTAGAGGCCGGGGGAAGGGTGAGGTAAGCACCCTTGGGCAGTTACTTCAGGGCTGCAGTAACAGGATCTAGCTTCCCTGGCAGGGTTATCCTAGTGATTGGGAGGAGAGAGTATTCAGGAATAGGGGGCCCTGGAGTATTGACCTATCTCAGGCTATACAGTAGATGGGTTGGTTGTAGCTTCAGTCTACCTGGGTTTGCAGTGCCTGCCCATGCAAAGTTATTGTCTCAAAGTTATGGTATCCAAAATAGCAATGGGTCTTGTTTCAAGAAAATTGCTAGTCATGCACAGGTTACACAGACAGTGACATTGGTTATTATCTATCTCTAATGATTATGTGTATGCTAGCATGAAACCTGAGTATCCTAACTTATTTATATATCTGGTCCAGCAATCACCCAAGGCAACATCCTAGGGAGATACAGACAGGTTACATGCTAGCATGAAACCTGGAGAACACTACTGCAACAGTACAGGGTAACTATAAAGAGTAGACAGGAGTATTCGAAAATCAACTGGCACAGGAAAATGTAAGCAGTTTGAGGGAACAAAACCCCGAACAATGAGAAATATCATTAGCTAGTGAACAAGACAAAGTCAAAAGCTGTTTTCATTTTTTTTAACCACACCCAATCTGCTAATTGGTTCCCTGAACAATTAAGGGAGGGTTTACAAGCATTTAAGGAGGAGGAATGGGCTGGGTGGGATGAATTAGCCACAGTAGTAAGTCCTTTCCAAGTGGGAAGGAGGGGTCCCAGCGAGGACCAGTCCACACCTCCAACCCCCGAAGCCTAAAACCAACTGCTGCAACCGGGGCTGAAGCCCTGCTATTTAAACTGCACCAGCAGTTTAAACTTGGCACCTTTTTTTTTCAGAATCTCTCACTCTCTGTGGTCCAACTCCATTTTGAAGGAGCCCTGTGAGAGAATTAGCCACAGTAGTAAGTCCTTGTCCAAGTGAGGAAGGAGGGGGTCCCAGCAAGGACCAGTCCACACCTCCAACCCCTGATGCTGAAAACCAACTAGTGGTCTAGTGGTCCCTGGATCACCTGTCTGCTATTGTTTGCATTATTACAAAAAAGAGGCTACAGTACACACAAGGATGACAATAAATAAGACTACTAAATTAAATGTAGAAAAATGCCATACCATATTCTGGCTAGCCCCAGTGCTGTGAGGTACTCTGCCTCTTCATCGGGGGTGTGGCTAATTATTCCCTGGTGGTCTGGTAAACTCCTCCCTCATGAAAGAGCATCTAACCCACATCCAGACCATCCCTCTTAGAATGCTTCTCCCCATATCTCCTCCTTCCCTAGATACCTAAGCCAAACCACAACAACAGCAAGAGTGACTGGCATAGCCCTCCACTCATCACCTTGGCTCTCTGCCATCTGACTGTCAGTGAGCGATCATGATTACTGTGGACATCACTGTTTCTATAGTACCCTTTATCATGTAATGACTGACAGTAGCTGGGCAAGATGTTGTGCGGAGTACTGTGCCAGTTGCCATCACTTTTTCTATAGTTCAGCTCAGGTGATCTGACTGGGGCAAAGGTAAGTGTGGGGAGGAGAGCCCATAGTGGGTTTATCAGGGGGTCAAATGCCCTTTTGGGTGAGTCCACTAGACCACTAGGATGGGTGGCTCATGCAACTATGGGTTTTCCTCCTCATGAAGCACCCTGGGCCGTGACACAGCCAGACCACACCTGGAGCTGGTTCCAGAGTATTGTCAAGTGATAGGAAAAGGATGAGTGCCTAGCTGAGGAACTGAGGTGAGGAGTGGGGAAGGTTCTCTGTCCCCTGGAGTAGAGGGAACATGGAGCAGAGAGAGAAGTAAATAGGAGAGGTAAGAGGAAGGGAACCAAACCAATACTTAGAAATGAAGGAAGAGCAGTGTAACTGGAAATTGAAGCTAGGGGGAGGATGGAGAGAGAGGGAGCAGTGCTGCGTATGTGGAAGAGAGTTTGTTATAAAGTGGCAAAAGACATTTCAGAGAGAGTCCAGTTTGGCTGGGGAGGTGAAGGGAGCAATACCATAGACCACATCTGCATAGTCGAAGACCAGAAATACTATTTTGGTAACCAGATCATGGTGGATAAGCAAAGGTAGGAAGTCTTTGTTATGGTACAGGGCAACTAGGTAGGGTGGAGTTTCATATGCATAACATTGATATGGGCTGAGAAGTCAATCTTGCTGTCAAGCCACATTGCTAGTTACTTGAATGATTGCCCTCTTCAAGAGGGGAGCTATCCAGCATGGTGGAGACCTGAAGTCTTGAAAGCCTGTCCAATTTTTGGCTGGTATCAAAGGTGATGAACTGTTTTTTTTTGGTATTACTCTTGAGACAGTTGGAAAGGAACCAGCCCAGGATGTTGAGGAAATCCTGCTGGAGCAGCTCTTCCATGGGAGCAGTAGCTGGACTGGAGGTAAAGATGTCTTTATCATCTGCATATGAGTGTATATGCAAGTTGACACAGGTAGAGGAGAGGTTGTTTAGAAAAACTGAGAACAGGTTGTGACCTAAGATGGAGCCCTGTGAACTGGATAAGAAGAGGAGGTGATAACATGCCTTCAGCCTGTACAGACTGTAGGCAGTCCATTAGATAGAAACAGAAGCGGTCAACAGTGGGAGCTTAGAGGTGAGCCAATTCAGCTTATCCAGAAGGAGCCGGTGGGACACCAAGTCACAAGCTTTGACCAGATTAATTAAAATGGTTGCCTTGATATGCTCCTGTTCCATCCCTGAAAGGATTGAGTCAGTGACATGCAACAGAGAGGAGACAGTGGAGTGATGCTTCCACATTCTCTGGATACAATCTTTATAGAGGGGTCAGGGGTGTAGAAAAAGTGTGGGGGGAAGAGGTTTTATAAGGGAAAGTATAACATGCTCAAGGGAAGAGTCAGAAGAGGGGAAGGTAGAGGTGATGTGGGTGTAGTTACTATCCAATAAAGGCAAAAAGGTGAGACTGGGGGGTGGTTTATAGATCACCCAACCAGGAGGAGGACAGGGACAGGGGACTAGGTTCAGTGATAAGGATGGCTGCAGGGAAAGGGGAGGTGATAACTGTGGGGGACGTTAACCTACCTAAGGTGGATTGGGCGATGAATGCTATGACCTGCATCAGGAGTCAAGTAAACCTGGATGCAGTGCCGAGTAGATTCCTGACCCAGGGTGTCATGGTACCCATCAGGAAGGGAGTAATCCTTGGTCTGGTACTGATAAATGGGGACCATGTCTAGGACATCCAGTTTGAGGAGTCGTTGGGTGGGAGTGACCAATACATAGTGTAATTCAAGTTGTACATGGTCATGGACACAATACTCCCAAAGACAAAAATCCTGGACTTCAGAAAGATGGAATTCAGAAGGATGGGGGAGAAGCTAAGGAGGCACCTCATGTGCATCAATGTAGACATAGGAGTGGACAAAAAGGAGTCCATCATTAAGACGAGAATATTGGCAGGCACAAAGGAGTGTGTTATGCTAAAGAGCAGAAAAACTCAAGGGCCAAAGCACCCAGCTGGTTTAATCATGAGGTTGCCCAGGCAGTCAGAGGTAAGAAGACCACCTATCACAGGTTCAAGAGGACCCAGAGGGAGGAAGGTGGGGAAGACTATCAGAGGAAGGCCACTAAGGCAGTAAAGGTAGTACTGAAGCTAAAGCTCAGAAAGAACTGCAACTAGCTGAAGGAATAAAAAAAGAAGTACAAGCCTTTTTTTAGATATATTAGTGAGAAAAGGGATAAAAAGGATGTAATAGTACTTCTCAGGAAGGGGAGGGGTGGGTGGAAGCCAATGAGGAGAAGACAGAGGTACCGAATGAGTAATTCTGCTTGATTTTCTCAAAGGAAAGGGATGGCTCAGTGCCATAAGGAGGAGGAGGAGGGGGCACAGATGGAATAATAGAGGTGGTTAGAGTGACAAGAGATTTGTTAGCCCTGAAGGTGGACAAATCCCCCGGTCCCAATGGCATCCAGTCAAAAGTGCTGAGGGAGCTAGCACAGGAACTTACAGGCACCCTGCCAGATCTGTTCAATAGTTCGCTTGAGTCAGAGGTGCTGCTTCAGCACCGGAGAATGGCACATCCCATGGCACTCCATAGAAGTGGACCAAAGGAGGACCCAGGCAACTACAGATAGGTCAGCCTGACTTCAATCTTGTGCAAGACTGTGGAGATCATGTGCAGGGAGAGGTTGGTAGATACCTAAAAGAGAATGACCTCCAGCATGAATGGCAACACAGATTTATGGCTGGGAGATCATGCCAGACAAACCTAATCAACTTCTGTGACTGGGTAACTAATACTGTGGAAAAGGGCAAAGCAGTTGATACCCTGTACCTGGACTTCAGCAAGGCCTTTGATTCTGTGTCAGACAAGAGACTGATCAAAAAGTTGGAGGATCTACGGGTAGGGGAGAAACTGACGGCATGGGTAGCTGGTTAGCGAAAGGCAGAACTCTGGCATTTGTGGTTGAGTGGAGCATTTAGATGCAAGGAATGTCACCAGTGGGGCCCCAGGTGGGGTCTCACAGGGTTAAGTGCTTGATACGCTACATTTTAATGTCTTAATCAATGACACTGGAGAGGACAAAAAGGGCAAGGGTTGCATATTCGTGAACAACATAAGCTCTGTGTAAGAGTTCGTACAGTGGAGGAGGACCTTAAACTTGAGAGGATGTCTGGAATATGGCAACTTAACTTTGATGTGAAAAATTATAAGGTTATGTTCCTTGGACCCAAGAACCTGAAGACATACTGTAGTACAGCCTGGTAGACGCATTGGTGACTAAATCCAAAGATGAAAAAGACCTGGGGGTGTTGATCACTATCCACCTGAAGCACTCCACACAATGCAGGAAGGCAACGGAACAGTCCAATAGAATGTTGGGTTGTATTGCAAGCGGGATCAGTAATAGGCAATAGGTAGAAATGCTGCTCTTGTCAGGTCACAGGTGCAGCCACATCTGAAGATCAATGTGTACTACTGGCATCCCTACCTAAAGGACATAAATCTGCTGGTCCAAAGGAGGGCAACAAAGATGGTTAATGGTCAGCAGGGCAGGACATACAAGGAGAGGTTGGAGTCCCTGAACACCTACTCCCTGGAGGAGAGGAGGGAGAGTGGGGAAAGGATGGGCACCTTCATGTATTTGAATGATATAAACAGGGTGGACTAGGAGTGCCTCTTCAGGCTCAGTGAAAACAAAAACACAAGGGGGCATTGTCTTAAGTTGGAGGGGGAGGTACAGGAGGAAGACCAGGAGGCATCCATTCACAGAGGGGGTGGTGGCAGGGTCGAATGGGCTCTCTGAGGAAGCAGTATCACTTGAAACAGCGGATGGCTTCAAAACAGGTTAGGACAGGGTAAAGGAGAAAATCAGAGTCCAAAGGGGTGTAGCCAGGAAGAAGGGGTATTGGCTGGGGAGGGGGATGGAGCACTGTGGATTCTTCAATATGAGAAGACTCATTAGACCACAAGGTTTTATTCTGATGACACCTTTGTATGTTCATATGGACACAAATTTGTGGAGACAGGCACGTATCTGCAAGTGAAAACAGCTTTTCCTGTGTAAAATTGTCATAAAAGTCTGGTGAAAAGAAAAACGCCCCTTTTAAGTTTGCTTGAATATGAATATGTGAAGCAAACATCTTGTGAAAGTGGAGTAGTGGGCTTCAGAGGTGTGTCACTGTTGTATCCAATGCAGTGGAGGCTCAAAGGTGACAGGCCAATGATTAGCAAGGCTGATCATGATGCTATTCTGCTGGTTGATAGAATGACACTTCAAGGGTTTTTTTTTGTAAATATTTGGTAGCCATGTAAGTCCCACAAGGCATAAATGCCTCTTTTCAGGGGTGATTTGGGAGCACTGGGGCAGTTAAGGGACTTGTTTAGAGTCACACAGTATGCAAGTGGAGGTTGTGGGAATCAAACCCTTATCTGCTGTATGTACCAAGCTCATTCTCAGCTTGTTACTCTAACCTCTAGGTTATAGTGTTGTGCATATTAGACAGAGGCTGGATCCTTTTATCTACATGACACTGCCCAGCAACCAGCTGAGTGGCATTATTATCATTATACTAAGGATATAGGCATCATTATCAGCCTGCTTTGCTGAATAGAGGTGCTATTACATAAGAGAGGGGGAGAGCCATCAACGCACCAGAGAGATGAAATTAACAAATATATGTTAGCTGCACAGTAATCCCCACCCCCGTTACACACAACAAGCAAAGTGAGAGGGAGGGAGGAAGGGAGGGAAAGAGAGAGAGACCACAGCCCTGCATAGCTGACCTGGTCCGATGTAAACAAATAATATATTGGAGTGTTCAGAGACATTTGGACCTGTAAAGAAGAAACACATGCAATTGAAGATGAAATTAAATACGTTATGAAATGGGTCGAGAAAATCTAGAAACATTATTTACTGAGGACCTCCAACCCCTCTCTCTTAATGATTTCCCAGCACCACAGTATGGGAAGAAGGTCCAGCCAGTTCACCAGTTTCATCACTTTTCCCCAAACCCATCCACCTGTCGCTCCATTCACAGCAGACTTCAGGATGAACTCCTACCCTCTCACCTCAAATGCACTCAATCCTACTTACATTGCAGCACAATGTGACTCCCACTTGCATTGCTTTTCCTGTCAACATTTCCCCCAAAGACCACAGACAAAATGGTATAGCTCCACTGCAAAAGTACTGTGACATTCTAACCAATCAACACCACACCAACAAGCTGAACGTTGGACAGCAACACATGCAAAACTAGAAAAAAACCTATGAAATCCCTCTACAAATAGGGGTTTCCGAAAAGTCTTCCTTGAGCTTGCCTAAATGCTCACTGCCAGGCTGGTGTCCTGCATTTTAGCAGTTTAAATGTGATTGTGAGAGAGTGCCTGTATAGTCTCTGTGTACTGTCTCTTTAAGAGCTGCCTGGATTGCAGTCATAAGTAATCTGAGAGGGAGCTCTGTTGAAAGATGTAACTATTTGCTGAAAATCTTTTAAAGTGATAATGATAATGTAGTTTGTCAAACCTGCCTTCTTTGCAGCAAGGACTGTGTCGTTTATCTCCACTATCTTTGTCCTGGACTGTGACTTGGACCAATCAGTTCTAGTGGGACCTAAAATAGAGCTGGACTACAGGAGCTGACTGGAGTCAAAATCTGTAAGAATTGTAGTTTTGGGCTTTTGGTGCCTTTTTGCACCTGAAGGGGGAGCCTTTGATGTGACTGACAGGAGGATCAGCCAACCGAACCTTTTGGATCTTGGGCAATTTCCCAGGCATGCTGGCAGCTGAGTCAGATCTAAGTTGGGAGCTGAAAAAGCAGCAGCTCAATACAGTCTCTGTGGAAAGGCCTGAGTTTTGGCCTACATGCCTGCCTGCTGCCCCTAAGAGGGAGGAGAGAATCAGTTAGACTGAATCCGAGTTTGTGAGAACAAAGTAAGCCACTGAGCTGTGACCAGGATCAACCTGAAGAAGACCACAGATTTGCTGAATGCAATTGGCCTGTCAGGAATTCCAGCTGCTTTTGAATCCCTGGTTTGAACAGACACTTTGTGATCATGATCAGAGAGCAGTTTGCCTGGTACAGTAGAATTTCTGTACATGTAAGTGTGATGTAAGTTGTTAGTGGGTTGTGATTTGCTTCCCCACTGTGTGAACTGGGTTCTGCTTGCTGGAAGCTGTATCCAGCCCAAAACGGACTGCATCCACATTTGTCTCCATTGAGCCTGGGCCTTGCCACACTAGCCCAGCCAGACTACCAGCTGCACAGAGAAAGCCATCGATGAGAGACCTGACTGGGGATCAGCCCCCTGCTCCACACTTGAACAGGAATGAAGCCTTGGCGAATCGTGTGGGTCCTGCTTCTCTTGGCACTCCAGATCAACCACCTGCAGTCTCAGTGTTCATCCAGCCTGTATCCAGTCTTCGTGTATCATGAGTAATCATCGGGGTAGCTCCCTGCAACAACAGCTTAATCTAAAATTGTGTCATTTGATTGTCTTGTTTTCTTTTCATGAACTGAGCCCTTCGGCTCCTGATTACAATTAGTGTGTGTGGTGCACGTTGTTTTCTTCCATCACAGGGCCCCAACCAGCTGCAACATTCCTGGCTAGACCACCATTCTCCATCTGGGTTCCCAGAGTGTGTGACTGTTTATGGACCCTGAAGTGTATGCATAACTGTTTGATTGATATAGCCTTTAAGCAAATTAACCTGATCATGCCCCTCCCTTGTTTAAGTCCCTTAAATAAATCAGATCTAACCCTTTTTTGCATTTACCCTAACTGTGGTTCCAGTTTATGCAAGAGTACTGTACCGCTGTTATTTGCTCTGTATAACCTTGTTTTACTGGGGGTCCTCAGGGCTGAGCCAGAGGAAAGCCCTGGTGGTAAGTGCAAACAGTGTGGGTACTTGTGTGGTGTATCAGGGGTATTGTGAAAGTGATTATTGTATATTGTTCTGGCCACTAGTAAGGAAAGAAGGGGTTACGGTGTCCCAGAGGGCTGTGTCCAGGTTAGCTTGACCACTACCAACCCTGACCTCCAGATGGAGGCACTCATTTCAGAACTCAGGCCCCTTAACCTGCTATTAGCCAAGCAGGCAGGGGTAGTAGCCCATGGGATAGCGCCACCTACAGATTACACTTAGAAAAAGTCTTTCCTTCTAGTTCTGTAGCCACACTGCTGCCAATCGCAACAGTTACATGATAATCACTGCTCTAGCTCCCTCGCACTTTACGCCATCTTGCTCTGTTTTTTCATGACTGCAGCTTTCCCTTTGCAGCACTTGTGCACAAGCCAGTGCTAACTGCTGCATCTCTATCAAGTGGCCACTATCATTGTTTTATTTATTAATTGAAAATTTTGGAGAATACCTTTGAGCACAAATGCTTTTGTTTTTTACAAAGGTTACACGTCAGTAATGGAGATTACAAAGTCTACTAATTTGTATTTAAATTATTGTTTTATATTTAGGAATTTAATATGAAAAAGAAAGAAAGAAAGAAAGAAAGAAAGAAAGAAAGAAAGAAAGAAAGAAAGAAAGAAAGAAAGAAAGAAAGAAAGAAAGAAAGAAACCTCAACCTAGCTAACAGATGTAGGAGGATCAAATGTCACCTTCCCATTGAAGCCATGGCTCATAGCATTACAGCGCTGCATCCTATACTTTCTCCTTCATAAAGAGTGTTGGCACCACCTAGTTCACAGTAAGCAGAAATGGAACTTTTATTACCTTCCTAATTTTGTAGCTTTATAACCATTTGAACAGATTTAAAGGAATCAATTCTAGTTTAAAAAAATATGTAAATTTTTTCACTTTTCTAAATGGACCCATTGCATGATCACAGTAAGGCACTACAGGGTGTGCATTGTGCTGCTATAATGGCATTTCTTGGCTGTGGAAGTACTCAGCTTTGACTCATACTTCAACCCACCCAAATTGTACCAAACCCTGTCATGCTTTCTTGCTTAAGTATCTCATTCCTAATGCACATTTTTCAGCATTTTACAACTGAGGCACTTGTTTGGAGAGATTCCGAGTACAGGTTTCAAATTGCATTAACCTTCAGGGATAGCATGTAGTCTGGACAGTGGACAGAACACAAAAGTGCTAGTAACTCGAATCTGTAAGAACTGAATAAGTTATTCAACAGGCACAAGGGATCACACTTATCTTACGTGGCAGGAGGATCTGGAGGTGGAAACAAAGCAAGAGGATTAGACAGATACACTGGAAATGGGTTGGTGACTACCGATACAGGCAAAACACAAAATTATTCACTTTAGGACAACACAGATTGCATAAAGTATGAGTTTGGAGTTTACTGCGTATGGAATTCGGCCAGTCCAGAAACCTTGTTGTGCATAAACCAAAAGTTGTGTTGTGCACATTCTTTTTTTTTTTAATTTAATGTCCTTCATTGAATTATCTGTAAAACAAAACTCGACAACCTCGAACAATACATATATACAAACACAACAATACAAAAACAAGAACTGTGCACAATCTAAAAATGTTTTTGTGCACATTCTGTCATTTGTGCCTTTAGCTGTGTGCTGCCACACATCCACTACAGCCTTTCATTCTCACAGCGTGGCTCCAATCATGGTGCAGCAGTGAGAACAGGCATTGTTGGAACAGAAAAGTAGCCCTGGTTGGTTCCTGAAGACAACCCACCAAGACAGCCATCCCTCTAGCAGGAGGAAACACCCAGCCAGGGTGGTGAGTCCCCTAATTAAAAAAAAAAGTTTTCTAGTTAAAGGGCACTGAGGCAATGTACAGTCCAACACTACAATCGAGGTGAAAAGTAACAGTACTAAAAACCATATACATTAAAACATAAGGTATGGGTGACCTTACACAACTCGCCCTGTGTTTCTGTCTTGGGGTTGATAACAGCACAGATTTTTCTAGCTTCTCTCTCGATGTCCATATGTTGTTATCTCAACCCTTCAATAAAAACACAAACTTGCTGTGTATGGCCACCCACACTTGACTCCTTATAGCATACGTTGGCCAGGTTGGCCAAATGTGCCCCTCAGTATGTGATGGTTTATGCCGTAAGGGCGTACAAGAAAATGCTGATTTATCACATATGATTCTTTGTTGCCCACAGCTAATGAGATTTTGGCATGACATTGAATCAGCTTTCTCCAAGAGCCTCTCCATGCAGCTTACAATTACTTGCAGAATGGTGCTCCTGGGTGACATGATCGACTCAGAGAAGCTGTCAGCTAGTCACAGTAAATTAACTTTTATGGCCATCTTATTGGCTAAAATAGGCATTTTAATGACTTGGAAACAACCACAAGCACCCACATTCAACTACTGAGGGAAGGGATATTCATAGTTCACTAATATACTTTGTGTTTTTTCCAAATGTTACCACTAGTGGATTACCCATTTTGGGACACAGAAACATAGAAACATAGAAGCTGACGGCAGGTAAGAACCACAAGGCTCATCCAGTCTGATCATTTTTTCTACCTTATGAATGTGCCATAGGCCTTTACTCTGTCAATGGCCTATCTATTCATACTCATCTGTATTGCTCCCTTATGCCTATCCCATGCCTGTTTGAAGCTCTGCAATGTATTCATATCCACCACTTCCTGAGGAAGGCCCTTCCATACAGCCACCACCCTTTCTGTGAAAAAGAAGTTCATCACATTACCCCTTAATCTTTCTCCCTCTAATATCATGCTGTGTCCTCTTATCCTGCTATTTTTCTTAAATTGAAACATGTTAGACTCTTTCACCTTGTTAATGCCCTTAAGGTGTTTGAATGTTTCGATCATATCACCTTTCTTCCTCCTTTGCTCCAGGGTATACATATTGAGCTCTGTTAATCTGTCCTCACATGTTTTCTGATGCAGTACCTGCACCATTTTGGTTGAAGAAACACAAGCGTGGCTGCATCATGTTGGTGAAAAAAACATTGAACTTGGCTTATTTAAAACAAATCAATTTATTTAAACTGACAGAATAAAAAAGTTGTAGCAGCATCCCAAACACAAAAACACTGAACGTTTTTGCATCACACTGACGCTTTCTCAAGGAGTACACCTGTGAGTAAACACCTGATTTATAAGGACACAGCTTAAAGTGACAGTGCATTATTTCTATACAAATTATAACAAATTCCAACACCATAAAAAAGTGATATAAATAAATATAAGGATAATCCCTGTCCACTTGTCACTAACAAAGAACACCAAAATAAACAGAAGAAAAAGGGGGGAAGGAGAATGGGGTAGGTGAGGGAGAAAAGGGGGGAGGAGAAGAAGGAAAGGAAAAAAGGGGAGGAAGAATGCGCAACATCAACTTCTACCATTATATTACATTATTCATTCTGAATCACAATAGCTTAATATTCATTCTTAAACCTTTTTAACTGTAACTACATTTTTGCACAACTGCTATATCCTGTTGAAAATTGTCTGCTTTTATCCATTAATAAAGAGTATTTTTGAATGGATTAAGCTTATGGTCTACAGTGCTTGTGCTGTAGATAGTGGAGCCATTACTTGTATACAGGTGGAAATGTCACATGTGCAAGTGCCAGTTTTCTTTCTTGTACATTAAAAAAGATGCCTTCAAATTAGTCAAGGAAGTGGTGGAAGAAATTTGGAAGGCAGTAACTGACCCCCCCCAGGCTGAAGTAGAAAGTAGAGAGAACCCAAGGAGAATAAAACCCCCCAGTATGAAAAATAATAAAGGAAGCCAGGTTGTAGAAATGAACAGAGATAGAAATGGAAGCATTAGAAAGAAAGGGGGAAGGAGAAAGGGCCAATAGGAAAGAAGGGGGTACCAAGTAGAGTGGCAACAAAATCTGGAAGGCCATGTGAGTGAACACTAGAAGTCCCGGAAATAAGATTCTGGATCTTGGCCATTAAGGGGTCATGGTGCTCTGAAAACCATAACTGGGACAGATCCATGCCAAGCTATACTCTGTTCAAGAGAGACAGAGTGGGAAGGAAAGGAGGGGGTGTGGTACTTTTTGTGAGGGAAGGCATAAAAGAAATAGAGATACAGGGAATATGGGGGAGTAGAGGTACTGTGGGTCACCCTAGAGGTGGGAAATGGAGCCTTTATTCACACTGGCATGATCTGCAGGACTCCAACACAGAGGGAGGTGTTAGGTAAGGTACTGGTAGATGCTAACGGCAAGATGGCAGAAAAAGGGGAGGTGTTGCCAGTGAGGACTTCAATCTGCCATATGTAGATTGCAACCTCCCAGCTATCACATCATTTAGAAGCAGAGATATGCAGGACTCCATGTAGGAGGTGTTCCTCAGGGAACTATTCAGTTGACCATTTCATGATAGGGCAATACTGCACCTGGTACTCACTAGCAGGAACAGTGTTGCCAATGTTATAGTTGGAGGCCACCTGCAGAGCAGAGATCACGGTATAGTGTGATTCAATATAAGGATGGATGCAGAACTGAACTGCACAAGTGCCGGGGTTCTGGTCTTCAGGATGGCAAAATTTAAAAAGATGTGTGTATACCTCAAGGGTGAACAAGTGGAGGAGGACCTGGGTGGGGTGGAGGAACAGTGAGCAAAGCTAAAGATGGCAATAGGGAAGGCTACAAACCTCTGCGTCAAGCAACTAAGCAAAAGCAAGAGGAAAAAGAGACCACAGTGATTCTCGACAGAGGTGGCAGAAAAGTTAATGGCTAAAAGGGTTGTCCTGAATGGACACCAGTCAAGAACGGACTATGTAACAAGAGGGGTTCCCCAGGGATCTATCCTGGGCCCCCTCCTGTTCATAATCTATTTAAATGACTTACCAAAGAGAATTGGACATTCAAAAATTTGTCTATACGCAGATGATACGGTTTAAGTAGCAGAGGGAAAAACTATAAGTGAAGTAGAACTAAACTTACAGAGTGACTTTAGCATCATGCAAGGTCACTTTTCATCTCTGGGTTTATTAGTTAATAGTAAAAAGACACAGGTTATGTTATTTGCATTGGACTTAAAGGGAATTTCAAAATTAAATATAAAGACACAAGATGGTAAGTTTTTAGAACAAACTGAAACATATAAATATTTAGGGGTACATATAGATCAATGTCTTACTTTCCAATATCATATAACAAATTTAATAAAGAAAACACATGTTAAGATTGGAGCTATGAGACGAATATTAAATTGTATGACAAGAGAAACAAGATTGATTATTATCAATCAATTAATAATGCCAGTTATTGACTATGGAAGTCATATTTACAGACATACAGCAAGAAAACATTTAAATAACTTGGATACACTTTACAATAAGCTTGCAAGATTTGTGTTCAGGTGTGATTTTAAAACTCATCTTTGCACTATGTATATGGATTTGGGTTGGATTCCATTAGACTTACAGGCTAGGGGAATCTGGCTAAATCAGGTTCATAATATATTTAAAAATCAATCCTTAGATAACTTAAAAAACAAATTACAAAAACCGAAACATGGTTTAAATTTAATAAAAACCCGTGCTAGAAATTTAATAATACCAAAGTTAAAAAATCGATTTAGTGAAATGACCCTTCAATATCAAGTAGCTAAAAGTTGAAATTGTCTTCCTCCTTTTTTACGTGAACTAACAACTACTGATCATGTTTTTAAAAATGGCCTGAATCACAAACTTAGTTTTCGTTGTTGTTGTAATAGGTGAAATTAATATAAACCTAAAATGCTAATATGCCTATTATTGATGAGTTTGTAAACTCTGATGTACTGTTTTGTACTTTTCTGTAACCTGTATTGTTATAAATGTATAGTGTAATAATTTTGCATAATGTAAACAGGTAAGCCTTGTGAACAGGGATTTTCGGAACCCTAATGGCTGTATCACTGTATAAATAAAATTTTACCATACCATACCATACAGAAGGTATAAGGAGATGCAATAGGATGAGGATGGCGAGGTGTATCAGTGGAAACAAAGAGAATCAGGGAGAGCAGTAAGGAGCACAAAGGCACAAACTGAAGAGAGAGAAAAGCCCAGGCAGTGAGGAAGGGGGACAAGGCATTTTTTTAGGTACAGTATGTAAGTGAAGGAGGAAACCCAGGAGTTTGATCAATAAGGTTAAAAAGGAAAAGGGGGACTCTGCAGAGGGGGACCAGGAAAAGGCAGATATCCTTTTTTTAATTTAATCAACTTTATTTATTCAGAATAACAACAACTAATTACAGGAGAAGTACAGGATAACAAATAATCTGGACCCCCTCATAACCACCCCCATACCCAACCCACACCCATAGAGTGTTCCAAATTGAGGAGTGAATCAAGTGATGAGCAGGTAAGATTAATGACTTAGAGGAAGCAAAAGTAACTAGGAGACTGAGAGATCATTTAGTATAGAGGGTATGAAGTTTACCCCATTTCCTGTCAAAAAGAATCAGTTTATGGTGTATACTGACAATCATGCGTTCAGTCCTTAAACTGAATAAAAGTTCCTGCAGCCATTCTTGATAGGAGAGGGGAACTTCATCTAGCCAGTGTCTAAGGATGATTTTTTTGACTGCTAGGGAAATTAAAGCAATGTGGTATTGCTTTTCCTTTACCGATATGGAGCAATACTCATTGAGGATACATGTCGCTGGAGTGAAAAGCCCTTCTAGGCTCAATTAGGGACCGGCTTTGGTTTCAATGAGGGACCAGAGAGGGGCCACCTTATTGCAGGACCAGAAAATGTGGAGGAGAGTACCTACTTCATATCTGCATCTAATGCATGTGGATGAAGAGATTCAACCCATCTTGACCAGTTTCACAGGAGTATAGTAAAGATTGTGTAGAATGTGAAACTGGGTAAGCCTGAGCCTGTCTTGAGAGGTGTAGATATATAGATCCCTCCATATGTTTTTCCAGTTTAGGTTACAGGAAGGTAGAAGGGTATCCCAGGTTGCTGGATGGCCCAGTCCATTCGGGGAAGTCTTATAGAAGATTAGGGAATATACTTTGGATACTCCATGTGGCTTAAAGGGAAACGTCCATCTAGGATTAAATTAATCAGTATTGTTACCAATGGAAATCTGCTTTACATAAGCTATTGATCAAACCTGTAACACCTTTAGGGCCAGAATTATAACCCATTTTGTTGCCCCTCCATTTATAGCTGCAGGCATTCATTTTTGAAATCACAGGCAGGGAAAATTACATCACATCAGGGGAAACACATATAGTCGATAAAAATTTTAAGCAGGAGAGACACATTAAGCTGACACTTGAATCCAGGTGTGACTTCAGAGCACAAGAAAGTTAAGTGATTTACTCAGGATCATACAGTAATGCAAGTGGGAACTGTGAGAGTCAAGCACAGGTTTCTAGGTTTGTAGCTCAGAGCCTTAAACCACTGCACTATACTGTCTCTTGCAAGGTAAGAGGAAAAGAAGAGTTAGGCCTCTTGATGAGCTGTCACAACCAGCCACTTAATAGTTTAGTGATTGCACCTGGGAGCATCAGGGAAGTGAAAAGGTGTTATCTCAAAAAGAAGGGGCTACTGGAGGTTTCCTGCTGGAAAGACAAAGTGAAACAGTTGGAATCATGAAATGGAAAAACAAATCTACTGTGTTTTTTTCTTTTACTTTGGTGAAAGGAAACCTATTTCTGGGTGGTGTTCAAATAAAGATTTTTTTTATGTTGCAACCTTCAGAAGGAGTAGAGCTAGAACATGGGGAAAAGTGAATATGTATGTGTTGGGGGGGGCAATGCAGTAATAAGAGACCATGATTGCTTCCCCTCTGACATTGCATGCATTTAGGGGCACTTGGAATGCTCATGGGCAAAAGTGGGAGTGTCCACCCCCACATGCATCTGTAGGTTCTGGCACCTATGTTTAGAAGGGTTCTGTATTGACAACCATCTATCCTATCACATACCAACACAAAATAATTATTTTGTTACAACTTATTTACCCAGGATAGTCCAGCTGAGATGTGCCACCTCATTTCCAGTGAGGTCCTGCTGCTTTTCATTTCTGCTGCTAGGTGAACAGGAGCACTGGGGGTTATATGACTTACTCACGGTCACACAGTTAGTATTTGACTTTACTGAGGTTTGAAACTCTTATCTCCTTACCCCCAAGGTTGTGCTCTAGCCATTAGATCACACTCCTACAAATGACAGAACATGGTGCCAACAAAAACAAATCAAAACACAACTACTTCAGTGCTAACAAATACTGGAACTAAATAGGTACAGGAATAAAAAATATTTAGTGTTACCACAATAGCAGAATATTCTGCAAATCACACTGGCACTAAACATTTTACTAAACTGAAATGTCACAAAACATTATACAAAGCAATATAAACCACAAAGGTGCTTGGACACTGTTGGTATTGGCAGTATACAACTTTTGTTTATAGCAACCCCTTCAGGATTAGAGACAAGTTCACATCCCCATGGACTGGGTAAAAGCGTTTTTTGTTCCATTTCCTCTATCCATCAAGGAGGCAGTATAGCACAGTGGTTTAAGGCTCTGACATGAAGACCTGGGTTTGAATCCCACAGTCCTCACTTGCATTACAACACTTCAAATTCCTGATGATCTAGAGGTTATATGATGCACTGAATTTTGTTTACAGGTGTGACCTGGGAGCACAAAGAAGTTTAGTGACTTGCTCAGGGTTACACAGCAAAGTACTGGTCTTGTTCAGTTCCAAAGCTCATGGACTCTTGTTAATCCACAAATTAGGCTTTCTTTTTCCATGTGAACCCCCTGCACCTAGCCTGCCTTCTGTTGAACACCCCATCACCCACACCCTGTCCTTAGTACTGCCTGGGGCTGCATATGAGCTTGAGGTCTCATGATTCTAATCTTGTACCTCAGACAGTTGTGTACATCTATACCGATACGTATCATCAGCTGGCACTGTTAAAAAATGCCTCCCAAATCACTCTCCAATTCACATTCTCAGTGTTTGACTTCTGCTCCCACAGTAAACATTGAGTGGATCACCACCCTTCTGCACAGTGATGGTAGTATGTACAGTTCCCCTGTTGTGTTTTTTTTCTCACCTCATTAACCAACAACTAGGTCTTCCTGGAGGTCCAAGCAATAAGCATCATGATCCACCAGAAAAACTGCTGTTCATGCCCTCATAAGGACTGCACTTACAATGGATAACAATAATATTAGCAGGAGATGCATTCTAATACCTTGAGCGAATCAACCTGACTTCCAGTGTCAGTCTACTCCATTACCTATGATCTGCAGAACCCCACAGGGCAGTTCCCAGCATTTCTTCTCCAGTACTTTTCTGTGCTCTACTCCACAATGTGAACTGGCTGGTTACCACCCTTCCAAATCTTGCATGAGGTATACACAACTCACTCAATACTGTCCTAACAAATGTCAACACCCCCACCCACCCAAGGGTAAACTCCCTACACTGAATTCAAGTAACAGTTTAGGTGCAGCCCTGCCACTCTGAGTATTTGTCATCGCTGGCTACTCTCATCCACAGGTAGTGATCACAATTCTGGTAGCCCCACATTTCAGATCTCACAGTGATCTGTTCAGCCTCCTCCTTCACGTCTTCAACTAACCTGAATATAGCTGTACCCTGCTGGAATGACCACTTCAGCCTCACCCCTGGCATTCATTCTTCTCACCTGCTCCACACCAAAAACTGGTGAGTTCACTACCCTTCCACATCACGAATGTGGTTAGTACAGTCTCCTGTGTTAAAGTTACATATTAATAATAAACATGATCTTCTGTTAAAAGCCAGGCTGATAGCAGCATGACACAAGTGGAAAATAGGCTTTTCTACCCATATAAGATCTAAGCCACCTATGATTAGGCACTATTAAATGACATGCATAATGATATGCAAACCAATCATTTTATAGTGCCTAATCAAAGGTAGCCTAGATTTTCTAAGGATAGGAAAGTCCATCATTCCCCTTGTTCCCTGCTGCTATGAGCCTGAATTACTGGAAGTATATGTTTATATTTTATATGTCAAAATAAAACAGGGGCTGTACTACTTGCATTCATGATGCAGAAGGGTGATGAGCTCACCAGTTTTTGGTGTGAGGAGGAATAGTGAAGAATGAATACAAGAGGGGGACTGAGAAGGCCACTCTTGCAAGGTACTGCTATATTCAGGGAAGGGGAAGACAGAAGGAGAGAAATATGAGCACATTACTGTGAGAAATAAGATGCGAGGCTGCCAGCACCTTGATCACTACCTGACCCCATTGTTCTGGCCAACATTCCCCTTCCCATAAAACCAGTTCATGCAATTGTCCAAGGCTGTGTGTGGATATTAATGTATGGAACAGCTGCCACTACACATTCAGCCACTTCACTATCAGTCTAGTACTACTTGTAAAGCACATTGGGATACAATGTGTATGAAAACCACTATATAAATGCTGATTCTTCTTATTATTATTTCCCTTGGAAAAAGAAGACAAGACAGGCATATATTTGAGTTTTGAGAAAGTATGAACTCTAACATTGGACTGCACATGAACTTTGCTACAAATAAGTGGTGGATCTAGGGGTGGAGAAGGGTGTGACTGCAACCCCTCCCCCCCGCAAAGTAACATACTTGTTTCCTGCTGCATTTCACTTTGTTGAAGAAGTCTGATTTATTGATTGCACAAATGTTTACATTCAAACTATAGATTACATTTGTAGGTTATGTCAAAAATGCTCTAGAAAAGAATAATAGCAGAAAATACAAAGGTTTAATAAAAATGTTAAAAATTGCATACTACGCATGCACACCACCCCAGCACCCCCATTGTAGCATCCTGGATCCACCATAACCACTAGACTACCAGGTTATTCAAAATTTGTACTGCACTGTTGTTTGCCACAGAGAAAGTTGGTTGGATTAAAACATATTTTCAGCATGTTAAAGTAAACATAATGAACAGAACCATAGCCTAACATGTGCATTATACAAAATAATGCACATGGTTTTGACCATTTGGGTGAAACAATTCTATACAAAGGGAATAAAGGTCTAGTTAGCACTATAGAGAGCCATATATATCTCTCTGACTTTGGCTCCAATGATGTCATCACATAACACATTTGGCGGCCATTTTAGGAATCAGGTAAGACAGTTTTTTTTTTTAATTGGAAGGCTGATTTTACAATTTCCAAATGCTCTGGAACCACATTTAGGTAAATTATGTAAATGTAGTTTTAGCATTAATGAATACAGCAGCCTTTCCTTTAGTCACCTATGGAGTCAGATTTTTGAATACTTTGTTGTCAAAATATTGTTTAGGTATCCTTTAAGGATAAAGGAAATTGGTAACTTAAACAGCCAAAGGGCCAAAGTGTAATGTGACAACACCTACCTCCTCCAACTGATGGAATATACCCAATAACGCAATGTAGAAGAAAAAACCCATGTGGAGGAAACCTCTGGGGAACCCAGGTTACTATGTTAGCCTTCCCTCTAGGCTTCTAAAAATTATGAGGCTAGCTGTTCATAAGCTTGGCAGTTTAATTTTTAAATGTCTAGGTTTCAAGCAGGATGACATGAGTGAACCATTATCTTGACAATGTGAGCTGGTATGTTCTCCTGAAGCAGAGATAGTTGTGCAATCATGAATGAGTTGTTGGAAAACAGGTAAGGCTTCAAGACCCAGGCAGGATAACAACACTCTGACATGAAGGATAAACTAGGAAGTAGTCATGATGTAATAGCTTTCACTACACAGGGGAGGTTGGGTAGAATAAGGATACCAGTTTATAGCTTGTAGTTGGTAGAGAACTTGAGTGGGACAGCAAGATGAATGTGTTGTGAAATGGAATATGTGGACCCCTTACGACTTCTGTCAGTTTTGACCTCGGTAAAATAAAACTAAAGTGATTTCCTGATGCTTTCTTGAGGCTGTTCTTTGTTAGGTGAATTGCAGGATTGAAGACAGAAGAAGAAGTAAATTGTCCAGTTCTTAGGAATCCAAGAAATGCTAATGTCATAACTGTTTGAACATTAAGATCTGGGGAAGATCCTAAGCTACATATTTTAAGATGCCCATCAGTGAAGAATATATGTTATAATCCATAGGGTTCCTTGAGGGATGTTGAAGAGTAGATTTTCTTGAACCTCGAATAAAGTCTTTATTGCTAGGATAAGTAAGAGAATGTGGTATCAGGATGGTGCCTGAGATATATTGTTTTACTGTTGGGGCTATCAAGCTAAATGTTTGAGTGCAGAAGGATGCAAATGCGAGAACATGAGGAGCTGATTATAGCAGAGGGTCTGTGTTTTGAAGGATTCTGAAGGCTGTGTATTTCTTTCACACTACTCTAAAGGCAGACTTTTTGATGCAGCAAAAGAATCCCAGATGGTAGCAGACGAATTGTTGAAATATATTTCTTATATCAATTGCAGCTCTTGGGATGGTGGAGAAGTAATAATTTCTTGTTGGCATGAGGGCAAGCAGCTCTGAACTGATTAGAGCAGGGGTGGGCAACTTAATATAATCAGAGGGACAAGGTGCAGCCCTCAAACACCCCCAAGGGCTGCAAGACCCCCATTTGCCACAGTCACAAGCCAAAATTACACATTTGAATTAAAAACAAGCTATATATAACATGTCCATAACAGTCTGCAGTCTATCTCCCTTGTCTAGCTTTGCATAGGGAGCCTCCTGGTGTATTTTTGGATTGATGGGGGGACCACAAGTTGACCACTGGGGGGCCACTTGCGGCCCACGGGCCACGGGTTGCCCACCAGTGGATTAGAGAATTAGAAGGTATGACTGAATTTATGTACTTATTTATTTATTTTTATTTATTGAAATTTCAGATAACACCTTTGAGAACAAGATCATTTCATAGGTTCCATGTCAGATAACAATACATATTGGGAAAGTATGAGATGGAGAACAAACAAAACAAGGAATTATACAAGAGTGTATAACTAGAGAAGTTCCAATACATGTGGCATTGTACAATGTATGCCATGGTGCATATTTGATTAAACCTGGAATTCAAAGGGTCGTATTGGAAGGGGTGGGGTCTTATGAAATGACCCTTTACAAGAAAATGAGAACAGACTCAGACTAATATCTAATAATCAACAAGGTAAGGGATGGCATCAGCCCAGGGGCCCCATCAGAGGTGAGAAGGAATGGGGCAAAGCATTTTAAAGTGAGCAAGGGAGCTCAGGAGATATAATGGGGGGACAGGGGATAGGAGGAAAGCCATATAGGGGTGAGGGGAAAGAGTGGAGGGGATCAAAAGGAAATATGAAGGAGAATGTTTAGCAACTTAGAACAGTTATTTACATGCTGAGAACAGTTATGCATAAGGTCAGGATAGCATAAGGATAGAATAAGTGCTGGTTATAAGAAGGAAGGTTATTGAAAGCAGTCACAACTGGCATCGACAACTAGCTATTGCTTAAGTTTAACCTTGAAGGAGCCCAAGATGGATGCTGAAGTGTTGTCATGGTGCAAGGAGTTCATCCATAGCAGGGCATGGTAAGTAAAGGACTTTTATCCCAGAGAAGTGCGACTGCGGGGTATACTAAAAATCTGGCTAATATAGCTTCTGGTGCAACAACGGTTGATAGTTGGGGTAATAAGCTTTTGCACTCCTGGGGGCATTTTGCCTAAGCTTACTTTTTTGGACAGTAAACATGTTTGGTACGTTAGTCTACCTTTGAGTTGGAGCCAGTTAACCTGAGCATACATGTCGTAGATTTGGGACAGACAGGCTGAGCCGGTAAGGAGCCGGCAAGCTTTGTTGAGTGCAATTGCGATGCGGCGAAGAGTTGTTTCAGTAGCTGATCCATAGATTGGTAAGCCATAATCAGTAAGCTAGACAAGAGAGCTTTGAATGGCCAGGTTAAGAGCCTTTGAGGTCAAACATTGCTTATGCCTATAAAGTAGTCCAATGTGGGTGTTAACAGCCTTAGCAATGTTGTCAGTGTGATAGGCATAGGTCATCGTACTGTCAGTAGTAATCCCTAGATATTTAAAGAGCTGAACTAGCCCCAGAGGAGAGCCCTTTTCGTTGGTGATAGAAAGAGAGTAAGTTCTGTGCCTATTTTGGGAGCTGGAGAACAGCATAGTTTTATTCATGTTGTAATTCATAACTAACTTGTGCTTATGGAACCATCTTTCTATGACTACAAAATTACTCTGCAGCCTAGATTCAAGAACCTTAGGGTCTGGATCTCTGGTAAACAGGACAGCATCATCAGCATATAAAAGGATGTGACCCTGACAGGAGTAAGGAAGGTTGTTGAGGAAAATGCTGAATAAAAGAGGGCCCAAGATGGACCCTTGAGGAACTCCAGATAGGACAGGTCTGCTATCCGAGAGGGTGTTTCAAATCTTCACCTGCTGTGTACAGTTGTGTAGGTAGCTTTCAAACCAAGCTATGCTGTCATGAACTAGGCCAATGGTGGTAAGTTGTTCGACCAGGAGAGCATGATTCACTGTGTCGAAAGCTTTAGTTAAATCAATGAAAGCAGCACCAACCAGGAGTCCTTGATCTAAGGAGTGGTGAATAAAGTCTCTGAACCCCAGAAGGGCAGTAGTGGTACTATAACCATTTGTGAACCCATGTTGTTGCGGCATTGTAGCTGATATTTTTCTAAGTATTCAACCAGTTGGTCAGCCACTATACGCTAAGAGCTTTCGAGAGTGGGGGCAGGATAGAGATAGGCCTGTAGTCCACAGTAATTGTGCGATCCCCAGACTTATGAACTGGTGTCACAGTGGCAAATTTCCATTTCTGAGGAAACTGAGAGTATCTAAGTGACGTGTTAATAATATGTGTAAGAGGTGACAGAATTTCATTGAGCGTAAGGGCTGCAAACTTAAGATCCAGGCTGTCACCACTTAATCTTGATGTCCTTAATAGCTTGAGTAGGTAATTCCTGGCTTCATGGGCTGAGAGGGTTTTGAAGTAGAAAGGAGGATGAGAAGGGTGCCGAGTCTCTTTCCCAGAGTAGTCACTTGTGAGGGGTGAGAGAAGTAGCCAGGTGACACAACACCACTCAGGTCCATGAAGGCATTATTAAAAGTGTTAGCAATAAGTTTGGGGTCGAGTGAGGGTACACCATCAATGTTAAGCATGGTAGGGCAGATCTGTGGTCTCTCCCAGTGACCTCTTTAAGGTTAGTCCAAAATTTTTTGCCATCATTCGAGATCTGAGAGAGCACTTCCTTATAATATTGATTTTTAGCTGCATGAATAGCCCTTGTGCAGTTGTTTCTAGCTGCTTTGTACTTCTGGATGTCAGCCTGGTTACACAGGGACCTAGACCTGTGCCATAGATGGTCCCTGGCATTCAGAAGCTCAAGAAGGTCTGGAGAAAACCAGGGATTACAGCGGCCTTTGATTTTATGCTTTTTATGGGGGGCGTTCCTATCACATATAGCGTTGAACTGAAGAATGAACTGGTCAAGGGCAATGTCAGCATTGTTAGGTGTGTAGACCATTGACCAGTCCTGATTACACAGGCCAGTTTTAGTGATTCAAGATGCCCATTAATGAGTATTCTGGTGGTAATTGTTCTAGTGGGTGGTTTACAGAATTTGTTCGCCCAATGACACAAGACTGGGGAGTGGTCACTGAAGGCATCTGGGAATACAGTTGTGTCCGATATATGATCAGGGTGGTTAGACAGCACCCAGTCCAGTATGGTACCGGTCCCAGTTTTATAATTGATTCTAGTGGGGGACTCGACTAGCTGGGTGAGGTGAACTTCTGAAACTGCATCTTTGAAAGGGCTTGTGTCAGGACAGAACCAATTGATATTGAAATCTCCTAAAAAGATAATTTCCGAATTAAGACTCAAAGAGCCAAAACACTCCAGGAGTGAATCAAAGCAGGAAGCTGTCTGTCTGAGAGGAATATAGATTGGAAACACAGTAAGGGTTTTATTGTGTGCACCTAGAAGCACTTTTATGGCAAGGGCTTGCATATGGTCATCAGTTTTGGGCAGAGTTAGGACGAGACCTTGAAGGTTGTTTTGGCGGTAGATCGCACAACCTCCCCCACCCTTGGAGAGATGATCCTGTCTAAAGACTGTGTAGCCTGGGATGGAAATTGATGCATCCGCTACTTTTGGAGAAAGCCATGTTTCTATGACTGATAGGATGTCTGGGCTATGTTGTAAGATCCATGCATTCAGTATGTCCATTTTGGGGAGGAGGCTGCATATATTAAGTGAGACAATTGTAAGTAACCCAGTAGATGACTGTGGTTATGCCGTAAGTTGTGGAGGGCCAGGGTTGGGGTGAATATTGCCAGAAAGCAGCAGCAACAGTAAGGCCAGTCTATACAGATATTCCTTTAACTGCTTGTTGCTGAGTTTGAATACAGCCAAGGAGAAGACTAGTAGTGCTTGGATACCTGTCTGATGGATCTGATCACCCTTTGACAGATAGCTGTGTTATCTGGTTGTGTGATCCAAACCTCATCTGATTGAGATTGAATGCCAGATCTCGGGCCAGATGGGGTCAGATGTCTTAATCCAGAGTCAGACCCTTGGAGCCAACTCCCAGTTTGTTATGCTCTGACTGCCAGATTCCTGGATCCGCCCCTCAGAGTATTGGGATCAGACCGCTGGATCCCTGATCCACTTGGGATCTGAGGAGACTGGATCCATGGTCAGATGCCATCAATATCTTACGACACCCGACATCAGGTCAAAACAGTGGTATCTGCCAGTATCCTGTACCAACGGATACATATCCAAGCAACACCAGAGAAAACAGTATATTCTCTAGGTCTTAAGAATTCAAGAAAGGCTAAGGTCATAGCCTGCTGTAAGAGTTAAGTGATTAGTGAACCAAAGACTTCATCCTGTAAGAGATTTGTTAGTTTGCAATACAGAGCATGGACTACAAGGTTCCTTAAAAGTGGATCTTTAGGAACAAATTTCTCAGGTATTGAAGGAATTCTTTAACTGCTGGACTAAATAAGTATTTGCTAGGTAGATGGATTTTAATGTAAACTGAATGCTCAACAGTATATTGTCTGATAGTATTGGCCAACAGATGTAATGCTTGACAGCAGCAGATCTAGCTAACAGCCGAGTGCTTGGAGCAGTATGAAGTGGCTGAAAGTCTGATTGTGAGAAGTATTATAAGGCCAACAGGCTGATTGCTTGGAGCAGTATGATGGACTCACAGGCCAAACAGCTATGAGACAGCATAAGACGGATGACAGGTCGATTGCTTATGAGTAGTATGATGTGGCTGACAAGCCGAATGCTTGTGAGTTGTAAGATGAATCTAACAGACTGAATACAGGTAAGCAGTATGATGTGGCAGACAGGTCGGATACTTGTGAGCAGTATGATGAGACTGAAAAACTGAACAGCTATAAGCAGTATTATTTGGATGACATGCCAATTGCTATTGAGCAGCATGATGTGGCTGAAGGGGTGCTTATTTGCTTGCAGTATGATATGGCTGGCAGGCTGATTGTTTGTACATAGTATGCAAATGCTAGGACAATGGAGTAGGTGTCATAACTTTGACAGGCAGAGGATGGAAGTACTGAATTAAATATGGAGTTTATGTTGATCTCAGGACATTCGTCAGGGAGGAAGATGATTTTCATCAGGGAGGAAGAAGATTGACCTATGTTTATTACAGCTAACACTGTTTGGTTATGAAAATAGAATATGATAGGTTGATTGTTCCAAAGGGCAACCCCAGGTGAGGGCAGCTGTTGCAAAAGGATACAGTTCCAACAAGGAAGACATTGATTGAAAATGACGAATCTTGGATTTCTGATAACCTTGGATGAGCAAATCAAAAATGCCACAATATTCCTCAAACCACAGGACGGTGTTGTGTCAAGGAAAGTTTGAGTGTTAAATTCTGTAGCTGGATCCTTACAAAAATGGATATGCCATTCCAGTCTAAGAGCAATTGTGACCACATGATAAGGTCTGAACAAGCTAATGCAGTGATGGTAATGTGATAATCCAGAGCAGCCCCAGTTACAAAATCTGCCATATAAAAAGGGATGTAAAATTTTCCTCACGGAATACTCCTCATCACACACTTCAGGTGTCCTAGTAAGGAAAACAATTTCCCATTTGCACAGGATCATTTGGATGAGATGGAATAGACCAAATCAGAATGTTGAACAGGCTGACTTGAGACACATGGATATGTAGAAGCAAACAAATAACTAACTAAGGTGGTTGGCAGAGAATGCAATCTGGTATGGATGACTTTGTTGAGGCCTGAGAGAAAAATTTGACTCAGAATTGCTTGATCTGAAGGAAATACTGTACAGTCCGTAGTCCTTTTCATCCCAAAAGATTGATTGGTATGTGAAAATATTTACTCAGACACTGAAGTACAGTGCTACCCACCTGGATGAAGCACGTTAATGTGTCCTTATCGTGCAGTAAAAAACTGCCTCCCACCCTGTCACAGAGAAGTGCAGACTTGGGTTACTTCTAAAAAATTTACAGCAGGTGGCAGCTATACACCTTCTTGTCCGAGCTTACTTCTTAGAGCTTGAATTGCCAGACCAAACAAATAATAACCAGGATTTAGAGAAATCTTTTACCTGTCTGTACAGTATGAGTCACAACCATGGACCTTACTTCAATGGGACACTGTCTGAAAATATACATTTTATACTGAAGTTTCATGAAACGGTGAATTTCTCAGACGTTCACATGGTTCGTATCTAAATTGTTAGCTTTGTTGTGAATTTATGTAGTTTTTAAATAGAGAATAATGGATAGGAAAGTGTGTATTATGAATATTTTTTTCACACCTGAGGTGTGTGATGACCCATAAACCTTGAGAGTGAAGCTTGAGAGGTTTATGTGGTCATCACACACTGAGGGTGTGAAAACAATATTCATAGGCACTCACTTGCCTATATGTTATTTACAGTCCTTCATACGAACATACAAACATACAAAATTTGCCAGCAGATAAAGGCCTAGAGGTCTATCAAGTCTGCTCGAATGTGCAGCTAGCACCCATTATTCTGCAGCTGCCCCTTCCTTCCACCCTTCCCCTTCATTAACCCTCCCCCTTGTCCTGTCCCATCCCCTTTTGAAGCAGTCCACTGTTCTACTGGATATCACTTCTGCAGGTAATGCATTCCACCCAGCCACCACCCTCTCTGTAAAAAAGTATCTCCTAATCTCCCTCCTGAACCTTCCTCCCTCCAGTCTCATATCATGGCCCCTGGTGGCCCTTCCCTCCCTTACTTTGAACAGCCCCTCTGTACCTGTCTTGTTTATTCCTTTCATGTATTTAAAGGTTTCAATCATGTCACCCCTGTCCCTCCTCTCCTCCAGTGAGTACATGTTCAACTCCTTCAACCTCCTCTTGTATGATAAGTCCCCCAGCCCCTTGATCATCTTTGTCACCCTGCGCTGCACCCTCTCCAGTAACTTAATGTCCGTCTTCAGATATGGGCTCTAGTACTGCATGCAGTACTCAGGTGTGGTCTAACTAATGACCTATACAGTGGCAGAATCACCTCCTCCTCCCTCCTCGAGGATATACCCTTTGCAATACAACCTAGCATTTTGTTGGCCTTTGCAGCTGCCTTCCTACATTGTGCCAAGTTGTTCATTGACCCTGTAATGAGCACACCCAGATCCTTCTCCTCCTCTGTCTGGGTTAGCTGCACTCACCCCAGCTGGTAACTCCTCCTTGGGTTCTTCATCCCAAAATGCAGCACCTTGCACTTTTTGGCATTAAACCCCAGTTGCCAGATGTCTGTCCAGGTTTCAAGCTTTGCCAGATCATCCTGCAACCCCTGCCATCCCCCTAGGTCATCCACCGCTGTGCCTACCTTGGTATCATCAGCAAACAGGCTGATCTTGCTCTTGATGTCCCATGATATGTCTGCAATGAATATCCCAAACAACACTGGTCCCAACACCAAGCCCTGTGGAACACCGCTCGTCACTGCCCTTGGGTGTGAAAGCTCCCCATCCACCACCACCCTCTTCCCTGAAGCCAGTTTCCTACCCATCTCACCAGCTCTGCACCCGTCCCTGTGCCTACTAACTTCCTTCCCAGCCTTCCATGCGGCACTGAGTCGAATGCCTTCCTGAAGTCCAGATACAGGGCATCCACTGCATGGCCCCTGTCCAGTTGTCTAGTTACCCAGTCATAGAACTCCACCAGGTTGGTTTGGCAGGATCTGCCACATATGAAGCCATGCTGTCTGCTGTCCTGTAGTCCTTTGGTCTCTAGGAGGGCCACCAGCCTCTCCTTCAGGATAGTCTCCATTAGCTTACCCACGATGGATGTGAGGCTCACTGGTCTGTAGTTTCCTGGTTCATCCTTGGGGCCACTCTTGTGGAGGGGCACCATATGAGCCATCCTCCAGTCCTGAGGTACACACCCCAAATGTAGTGAGGCATTAAATAGGTCTGCCAAAGGTCCTGCAAGGACCTCTGCCTGCTCCTTCAGTACCCTGGGGTGGATGCCATCTGGGCCTGGCGCCTTGTCCACCCTCAGTGCCTTCAAACCCTCTCGAATGCTGCCCACCATGATTTTCCCATCTGTCACCCCTTCCCCCCCGTTTCTGCCATTTCGCCCACCTTGGGTGTCACCCCCTCTTCTCTTTAGTAAATACTGAGCAGAAGTACTCATTTAGTGCTTCTGCCTTATCGCACCCTGCTTCCACCCAACCCCGCTCCTTCCTAATCCTTACTATGTGGTCCTTACAGCTCCTTTTCTCCCTGATGTACTTAAAGATGTCCTTCTCCCCCTTCTTAATGCCTTGTGCCAGCCTGAGTTCCGTAGATGCTTTGGCTCCCCTTACTGCCCTTGTCACCTCCGTCGATTCTGTCAAGTACTCCTCCCTGTCCTCCCCCCTCCCTGTTTTCTTGTACTTCCTAAAGGCAGCTCTTTTTCTCCTTACCTTTTCCATGACCTCCTTGCTCAACCAGCTTGGTTTCTTAGCCCTAGCCTTCTTGATCTGGGCTTTGCAGCAGGTTTTGGTTGCCTCCACTATCCCCAGCTTTATGAGCTCCCACCTCTGGTTAGTGTCCATACTAGATTGAATTCTGGCCAGGTACCCTTTTATCACTTCCCCCATCCTCCCAAAGTTGGCCCTCCTGAAGTCCAGCACTCTTGTGCCAGATCCCATTCCTTCCTTGCCCATATCCAATGTAAGCCATACTGAGTGGTGGTCACTCCCTGACAGCAGTTCCTCCACTGTAAGTTCTCTCACAAAGTCCCCATTTGCCAGCACAAGGTCAAGGGTATCCCATAACCTGGTTGGTTTACTGACCATTTGCAGCAGGAAGCTGTCCTGGAAGGCATCCAGCAGTACCTGCTCCCTTCTGTTCCTGGTTGTTGGGGTACTCAGGTCCACTCCTGGCATGTTGAAGTCCCCCACAATCACCACACTACCCTTCTCACAGGTCATCCTGATCTGTCCCACTAGTTCCCTGTCTAACTCCTCCATCTGAGATGGTGGCCTGTACACCACTCCCATTCTAAGAATCCTATTCTTGGAATCCTGGATTTGCATCCAAAGTGACTCTGTACTACCCTCCTCCCCTTCCTCCCTTACACACTTCAGTCCTTCCTTCACATATAGTGCCACCCCTCTCCTTTCCCAATTACCTTGTCCTACGAAATAACCTGTACCCTGGTACAGACAGGTCCCAGTCATTGTATTGGTGGCCCATGTTTCTGTGATGGCTGCAATGTCCACCTCTCCTCTGCCATGAGCACCTGTAACTCTGCAGTTTTCCTCCCAAGGCTCCTAGCATTAAGGGTAACCACCTTCCACCCTTTTCCCCTTCCATCCTGCCCCCTTTCCTAGCATCACTAATAGTACTTGCCATTTGTCCTTTGTCACTGTTATCGGGGTAAGCTCATATGGTTTCTCAACCTGTGGTCTCTGCATATCTCTTCCCCAATTGCCACCCCCACTCCTAGTTTAAATTACCAGCTTCCTCTATGTACTCCTCCATCCTCTGTTTCAACACTTTCTTTCCCTCCTCACTCAAGTGTGGTCTGTCCTTGGCATAGAGACTACTGTACTCCCAGGTCCCTCCCCACCCCCTCAACAGCCCATACCCTTTAGCACAACACCAGGTCCTTAGCCATCCATTAAATTCCTCTATTCTCAGCTTTCTTGTTGTGCTTGCCTTTGGCACCAGAAGTATCTCTGAAAAAGTTTTTTATAATTACTAGTACAAAGTGTCTTAGCCAGCACTTTTGATGTACCCAAGAAAAATAGACTTGTTGATTAGAATGATCTTCATCCTTTTGCATTCAGAACACAATTTAAGAGGTGCAGTTTGGAGCAGAAATATGAGAGAACACTAACAAACTAGTTTTTTTTTTGTTTAAAATGTAAACTGTCACATTTTATAAATACCAGAAGTCCTGTTGCTGAAGTGTGGTTTGTTTTCTTTGAGAAGGAAATGGCAAACAAGACAAAGAACAATATTACTTTTTTTCTAACTAAATAACTTTTGAAAAAAACGTTTTTAAAATAGTCCAAAGTGGGTAATATTTATAGGTATCTTGATAATTTGTCACACACAGAGGGACCTGTACTGAGCTGCGGCAGTTGCGAGGAATGGCACTTTAGAGGATAAAATCTGAAAGTAAGTGCTCCAGTTGTCATGAGTGCAGAATCCTGCTCGAGGAAAGTGAAAGTGACTGAGAGGTGCTGAAATGCCGTAATAACCCCATTTCAGGTTATTATGGCATTTCAGAGGTATCTGAATTCCGGCTGGTAAAGGGGATCACCAATAATTATAGAGAAATAGTTTTCATCTTTTATTTAACATTTCTGTTCTGAGTGCAGTCTCCATGTGGGCCGATGTTGCCGCAGCCATTGATTTGGAATGTCGACGTTTGTAAGCCTGTGAGAAGGGGACAAGCACCTTATTGTGCTCCTAACTGTGAAGAGCGCTCTCGCTCATATTTGGGGATACACCAACAGGAGGGCTGGGAAAAGGCCTAAGTTAATATGTACTGTATCCTCTTGCTGTCAATCTGGGGTCACCCTAGTTTTGAATGTCAAGTGATCGGACAATTCTTTTAAACTCAGTATTTACGTAAGTTATAAATAAATTAAAGTTAGGTGTCACACATTCATCTGAGGTAATACACAAATACCTTTATTTGGCAGCATGAAGTAAAACTTCATTAAAGACAGAACTCTTCGTATCCCTGTTTTTCCTCTGTATTTCAAAATGAAAGTTATGCTAATACAAGGATGATTTAGTGTGTGGACTGACAATACTTGAATGACAGTGTCAATTGTTCTTTGATTAAGATCAGATGGGTAAGGGACAAACTATGAGCACAGTGTCAGTACAGATCAGTCAACACATACTGTATTGCATCGAACAAGAGTATCCAATCTTGTTTTCAGACTGTGCCACATCAAGTTTTAAATGTGTTTTTAAATACAGTATATCTGTGTAACCCTGCCTTTGTGTTTTTTTATTCATAGGTTTATATTAGTCTTAAAATGCTATGATTTATTTGGTGAAACTTCTTGATCTCAGGCACAGCTGATAGGAGCATCTGATTTTAACTATTAGTGGCATTCACACACCACGCCCCCCCAAACCATAAATGAACTCCCTTCCATTGTCCACCCTCTATTTAATAACACACTATCTTTCCTCACCAAAGCCTACAAATCACAGTGCCACACATCTACTCTCTGTAAAAAACATAGAAACCCACCCACCATTGGAGTGAGCATCCTCACACTTCTAAGTCCAAGATCGAAATGAATGGTGAGTGATGTTTATTCTTGGAGTAATACAGGTACCTGGAAGCCAATTAGGTATTGTGGGGGATAATCTCTGAGGCACTCATCCCTCCTTACACATGGGTTGTGTCCACCTGATAGGTTGCTTGATGCACATGTGACTTCAAAGAAGTCCGACCCCCTTTCCATATGATGCTGTCTCTCCAGGATCAGTTCTCAATGTGCATCGGTACAGGTTGTTGCACACAAAATCAGCTCCCTAGAAAATCAACATTTCACATACAAGGAAAAGGTACAAGACTACGCTAATACAAGGAAAATTATATTCAGCAGTATCAGCTAGCTAGCTTGCAGTCCATACGATGTGTTTGTGTCGCTATTTAAGACTAATAATTAGCTATCTCAGGAAGCAGGCAACATTGCACTACAATGTGCCAAAAGAAGCTTGTAATGTACCCAATCTTAGATATAGATCATACCTTGTAATCAGTTACTTGCTTCCCAATTCACAGCTCCTAACCCTATTCTGCACTGCACACCGAGCAGCAATACTTTCAGTGAAAAAACATTTTTCTAAATACTTCCATGGTTATTCCTTGGACTCTCTGCTAGCAAGTCTAAGATGGTAAGAGAAAATAAATATGAGCAGGCTTCTGTGACCCCTGCTAGCAGTCCCAGTGTAGTTCCTGCACCCACTACTGCATAGTATGGGGCAGAGAACCCCTTATGACTCCTGCTAGCAGCCATGGGGTAGTTTTCTCAGGGATGCCTCATATTACTCTGCTGCCTTGTAATCCGTGAGTGGATTTCTGCAAAAAATATTGCTCCTACATTACACCCCTCATTTCGGGGGAAGACATCCTGCTTCTCTGGTGTGCAGTCCATTTGCAGTTAGCCCATCCAAAAAGATTCTGTTTGATGCATGTTTCCTCTCCCTAGCAAGATCCTACTCAACTACATAGTGACTGAATGACTGGGCACAGTAACTGATTATCCTTGGGGGCAGACAATAAATGATGACATTATTGCAAAATAAAACTGATACCCCTGTTAGCAGTACCTGTGTTTAGATGTACTGTAAAATATTTCAACACAGCAGCTCCAGAGTATGTTTCAGCAGATATGCAACTGTTTAAAATTGCAAAACTGGCAGTCTTGGAAATGTTAGCACTGCGGCATCTACTAGTGTCAGTTGTCTAGAAAAATATTAGCTGAGAAATTGCTAGCACAGTATTCAAATTATGAACATTATCACATCATACAGGCATAGAGATTAATAGCTATCTGAACACCCCTGCTAGCGGTGGCAGGAGCTAAAAGCAATATCTGACCCACATAAAAGAACACAGACTCTATGCAATGATTTACAGGAGGTAATATAATATATAATCAAACTGGTTCCCTTGGCAGCAGTTTCTGAGTTGTATTATTCACCAGCAAGAACATGGTGACCCACTAACATCACTAACTTGTAAAAAGGGTACTCACAAACTCATCCAGAAAAGTTTCTTTGCATTGGATTGGAAGGTGCTTAAAATGCTCATGCTGTATTCAGCCATTCCTCGAATTCCGTGGCAGTAAATAAAATCACCGGCAACCATTTCATGTTATTTTCTATACAAAAACACTCCCACAGAGAAAAGGAAGCTCTAGGGACCAAAATGGAGCCACTCAAATGTGATTTTATGGCTTCTCAAACAGCATGACCATCCCCCATGCTTCTTCACAGTTTCCAAATGTCCTGCTCCATGAGAACAGCAAGCTGACTGGCTCTCAGCTCTAGCAAGATCTTGGCCATCATCTCAGAGGAAGATAAACAAACAATATTTGACTAAATCCATCATATCTTGCAATGGAGAATGGAGCTAGCAATAGTACAGTTTCTCAAGCCTAAGTCCCCTAACTTTTAACACTGACCATGAAGGACAACTTAAGAAACATATTTTAAAGCGCAAAAAAAAAAAAAACAATGCAGATGATTCTTCCTCAGCTTGCCACACCCAAGGCAAGAATTAGCTAAGATATCCTGCCCATCTCCTCCCTCTTAAAGGCACATGCCTACATTATCCCAAAGAATAGCAAGGCATACAAAAGGGGCCAGAATAAATAAATAAATAAAATATAAAATACAAAATAAATAAATAAAACACAGTACTGTATTATATTGGGTCAATATACAAGGAGGTTTGATTACAATAAAATAACTATTTGGGAAATAGTGTACTTTAATACATTTCTTTTACTGATATCCACGGTTTCCTTCTCTTAATGGCACAGTCACATATTAATTAAGGAGCTGCTACTATGTACTGTGTTTGACAAAGTAATGCATACTAATGTGAATGCATGACTTAGCCCCATTAATTTTATACAAAACAAAAGGCTTGAACAACATAATTTATCACATTTTTGAAGGATGCTAAATTTAAAGGATGCTAACAGAGCCATGTATTGTCGGAAATCGTTCACAGATGACCAGATAGATTCCACGCCACAGGAGCACAGTACATCAGGCGCTACAAAATAATTAAATTCCTTAAATGAGCATATACTCTTGAGTCCCCCTACATGCTGTCCAGAACAAGCATACCACTTTACTAAGGTGCAGGATGACCTGGAGTCCCTGCCAGCAGCTCCAGAGTCTATCCACTATTAAATGAGCAAGTGGCCCCCTGAGAACATCAGGAGTACCCTGCCAGCATCCCAGACTGCTAAAATACTAAGTAATGTGCCACAGTTCCCCATTACAAATTACAGTAGCACCTGAAGTGCTCACTCAAGACATAACTACACAGCAGTTTCTGAATCATTTTCTCAGTCCCTCTGTGCCTCACTTCAAAATGACATGCTCTCAATAGGTTTTTATGTCACATTATGTCTTTTAAACTCACCACCTTCTTCTATCAAAAGGTAGAGGAAACTTCTCTATCATCTACCCGACTCAAACACTACAAACAAAGTAGGTCTCATGAGGAGGAGGAACATTGAGGGACTAACCTAACTTGCCTATCCAGATTGGCAGCCATGAGAAATATCATCACGAGACTTGCTGCTGTGATCTCAGATAAGCTCTCCACTCCCCATATCTATGCAGGATTAATGGTGTAGGCAGCTGCCAGACAGTGTAGATTGACTGACAGTCACTGCCGCCATCTTGTGGAAAGCATAACTACGCTCACAAATGTCCAATCAGTACAGAAGGCATTGGTTAAAAGCACCAACCGATCTGCAGTTGCAGACCACAATGAGAATAATTAAATATACAGGCAATAATTTGAAAATCAATTAATAATGGGGTACATACATTGGGAGCAACACTGTTTCCACAGTGGTGGGCAAGACAGCATAACACTGAGTCCCTCACTCACTCTAGCCACATTTATAGGGACAGTGCACACTTTAATGCACAGGCACAAGAATAGCATGTATGGTGCAGAACATTACTGATTACTGTGCAGGGGAAAAAAATTAAGGGAAATAATAAACAAATAAAACAATATATCTAATCCCCCCACAACACCACTCTCTCTATGTATCCTTTCACAACTTACTACAATAGCCAAAACAAAGAGTGGCAGCCAATGCAATGTGCTGCTAGCCCCACAACAACTAAGCATACTGTGTGCATCAGATGCAAAAGATGCACCCATGCAATCTGACCAGGAGCACGCTGGGGAGGACACCACTGAAAACACAAAAGACAAGGCACAAACAGATATGCCACCTGCAATCCCAAATTCTCTGCTGGTCAGGATTTAGACACAACAAAAATTCCCCACCAAAATAATCAACCGATGCAGGTACAACTAGTGTAAAACACCATGTGAAATAAAGTCAGGTAACAGCAGGGCCAGAACCCTACTCACCATAGCCAGATTCAGAAACACACTCCGATCTAGAAACAGAGCTGGAGGTGGTTATACAAACATTACCATCCAAATGGTGCTTGCTTGATCAGATGCAGCCATGAGTGTGAAATACAGTGATGAGGGTGGGGTTTGTCACATCAACTCCTACCCCACTACCCAAGCTAATCCCCACATTTTAATGGCACACTGCCCATGCGATTTGCCTGCTAATAATGCCATGTACCCTTGAGTAGCCTCTACATAGTGGCCACTCCACTGGGAAGCCTAGAAAAGTGGTACATGCAAGAATAAAAAAAAAAATGGCCATAAACATTCTGGAAATCAGGGCACTGTCCTGTGCACCACTGCAATTCACAAGTCTAGTTAGAAAAAATGGAAATTGCCTCATGAACTTGGGCAATCAGTTTATCATCTCCCATATCAACAGACAAGGAGGAACAAAGAGCAGAGCCATGTAAAGAGAGGCTCAAGACTCATTCCTTGGACACAAAAAACATGTTGAGAATATCAGCCATACACTTGGCAAGCAGGATGAATACCACCACAGACTGACTAAGTCACCAGTTAAAACATCTGGGAGAGTGGAAGATTTATTCCAACATATTCCAAATGATCAGACATTGGGGACCAATAAAAATAAACTTAATGGCAACTAACAAGAACAATCAGTGCCCCAGATTCTACTCCCTCTTCAGGGATCACAAATCCATGGGAGTGGATGCACTATCAGCTACATGGTCATGCTAAGTAACCTGCACCTTTCCACCAATACTACAGGTTCTGAAAATGATATGCAGTACCAGAACCTGGGTGATAATCATCACCCCTCATTGGCCTAGGAAAACATGGTTTGCCACGATTGTGACAATGGCACTAGACCACCCATGGATACTACCATTCAGGGAAGATATTCTCACCAGGGACCAGTATGTCACCCAGTCAGAACAATCTCAAACTAACAGGCTATCTCCCGAAAAGGAGAGACTGAAACCCCATTACCTCAAAATATCAGAGACATTCAAGATTATTCCACAGATGGTGGGAAGAAAAGGGGGAAAAGAAAAAAATAAATAAATACATAAATAAATAAATAAAACATACATTAATAAAAAATAAATAAATAAATACAACCTCTAACATACTTCTCATCCTTCAGCAAGGTCCAGATAAAGGACTATCTCCAGCATCCCTAACAGTGCAAGTGGCAGCAATCGATTCAATCTACATCCTAAGATAAAACAATGGACCACTCTCTGGGATCTCAACTTAGTACCCAGGGCAATGACCAACTCACCATCTGAACCTCTAGAGTCACTACCACTCAAAGGGCAAACACTTAACCCTGATGGTCGCTATGGCCCTGGACACACTGGGGAACTTAAAAGGGTTTAAGTGCCTTAAAACAGTTTAAATCCCCCTAGCACAGTTTGCAGATAGACTACAAGCCCCTTAAAATGTTTTAACAAAAATGTTTTTAAACCATGCTAGTTACCTAGTCTTAAAACCATTTTTAAAAACGTTTTGGAGCTAGCATGGTTTTACTTACAGGTCTGTCCAGGAGTAAAAGTGTTTTAAGCTGTAACTGTTTAACTAAAACAGTTCTAGCTGCAGTGTGTCCAGGCAAGCACAGTTCTGTGTGTTGGACTTAACACAAAATAGTTACAAGGAGAACAGGTATAACACTAGCAGTGTGGCCACACTAAACCATTATCAAAAATGGTTACTGAGTAGTGTGGCTGCACTGAAATGGTTTAGCTAAACTGGGTTTTAAAAATGGTTTTCAAAAACAGTTTTGTAGTATGTCCAGGGCCTTTATGTTCAGCTAGATGCATAAGCAAACAACAAGCATTATCCCACAGACTGCCTTATCTGGTATTTCATGAGGACAAGTTCAACTAAAAGTTGATCCCTTCCTTTCTGCCTAAAATATGCACACTTTTTCACACCACACAGAATATGAAAATACCTGCCTATATGCCTGCAGACAAGGTAGATAGGGACCCTCAACATCATCTGCTAGCCACGAGGAGATTAATGTAAACTTACATCACAAGAACAGCAGACATATGGCACACATTGGCTTAAGTCTCCCATCACAGAGGCTCAAAAGGTCACAAATCATACATACAAAAAAGAAAAAGGCCTTTCCACCACAGCAATAGCCACATCATGGGCCAAGAAAAACATGGCCACAATAGAGAAAATTTGTGTTGCTGCTACATAGGCATCGACACACACATTCACTAAACACTACAGGGTAGATGCAAACCTGGAAGCAAAAACTAACTTTACTTAAGTGGTGTGGTGAGCAGCAAGGTCGAACATAACATAATGGACTGACTACCTACCGTTCTCACTAGGGTACTGCTTTTTACATCGAAACCCGTGTGTAAGGAGGGTGGAGTGCCTCAGAGATTATCCCCCATAATGGTAGTTTACTCACCTGGTAAAGGTGATTGTGGGGGGATACATCTCTGAGGCACTCCACAACCCACCCAGGTAGTCAGTCAGAGACAAAGGACTCAGAGATGAACTTTGAGATGTAACAATCAGAATGCCGTATGGGTCGGAAATGTTAGATTTGTATAAATAAGAAATAAAGAGAGAACCCTCAGGGGCCACAGATTTTTTTCGTAAAACATAACAAATGCCTCTACTATAATTTATTTAACACGCTACGATACATATCAGGAAACAGTGTGCTGCCTACTTAACAAGTCAAGAGTTATTGGTTACAGATTAAGTACAGCTTTGGAAGAATTTGAACTGATGCTGGGGAGGCAGCATCACAGGGAAAGAGGGTTGGACTTCTTTGAAGTTACATGTGCATCAAGCAACCTATCAGGTGGACACAACCCATGTGTAAGGAGGGTGGAGTGCCTCAGAGATGTACACCCCCACAATCACCTTTACCAGGTGAGTAAACTACCATTACTACTAGGATATACGTCACTTGCCATTCATTCATATGTTAACAACTCCCTCACTATTGGATTTCTTAGAGGTACAACTACTCTGTTTTATTTTGCTTTTGTTCTGCAGCAAAGCTGGAGATCTCTAGTTGCAATTAACAAAATATCATAATGTCCATATTGAAGCAAATTCATTATGAATATGCCCGCTGTTTCAACTTTTAAATCACGGTGTATAACTGACATGAAATGTGCTTATTTAATCATGCATTTCTGTTAGTAATACTCATGTACTCATATTGATCACATTTTCCTGTTATTAGTATGACAAAGTTACTGAGCATTTATACCGGGAAGGGGGTAGAACCTATTTAAAAATATACAAAAAAACTATGTTTAAAGCCTAGTTAGGGTTCTCCATATACTTTCATAACTAATGAGGCACATGCAAGGAAATTGGGCATTAGGGTTTACAACTGTAACACCCCTACCCCACCAAACCCTAACTTTGGAACCGCACCCCCACCCTCCACATACCAATAAGTGTTGCGGTGTGACTTAGGCTCATCGGGCTCTAACACTCACCCTATTCCATCTGAAACAAACCTCACATTATACAGTACAGAAGAATGGGATGAGCTTTCAGTACCTCCCCCCACCAATCTTGTACTCCCCTTTGAATTTATGTGCCTCAAATGCATGATTTTGTACTTCTTTGCATTGAATCTTTGCTGCCACACTCTTGACCACTCCTCAAGCATGTTTAGGTCCTTTGTCATTTTTCCAAGCTCCCTTCCCCGAGTGTCGACCCTGTTGCAGATCTTAGTGCTATCTGCAAAGAGGCATACCTTCTCCTCCAGCCCCTCTGCAATGTCACTTATGAAGACATTAAAGAGGACTGGCTCTAACATGGATTCCTGTGGCACCCCACTGGTAACCCCCCCTCTCCTTGGATTGAACACCATTTACCACCACCCTCTGTGTCCTGTCACTCAACCAGTTTCTGACCCAGTTTACTACCGTGGGGCCCACTCCAAGGCTGCCCAACTTATTATCAACCTCCTTTGTGGGACAATGTAGAAATTTAGGTAGGCCACATCCACCACCCCTTCCCTATCTACTTCCCTGGTCACCCAGTCAAGAAAATCTATCAGATTTGTTTGACAAGACTTCCCTGCTGTGAATCCATGCTGCCTTGGATCCTGTGCTCTGCAGGATTCAAGAAATATCACTATCCTTTCTTTTAGCAGTGACTCCATTGATTTCCCCACCACTGAGGTCAGGCTGATTGGCCTGTGGTTGCCAGCCTCCTCCCTGTTCCCACTTTTGTGGAGAGATACTACATTTGTCCTCCTCCTGTCCCCTGGAACCACCCCAGTCTCTATCAGTTTGTTGAATAGGGCTTTTAGTGGTGCTGCCAGCACCTCTGTAAGGTGTTTTACTGTTCTGGGATGTATCCCATCTAGACCCATAGCCTTGTCCCCTTTCAGATTCTTGAGTTCATGTAGGACTCTTTCCTCCGTAAATGGGCTGGAGTCCACCTCTCTCCCACTGGTGCTCCTATTCCCCAGTGGTGGACCTTCTCCTTCCTCTTCTACTGTGAATACTGAACAAAAATATTTGTTCAGGATTGTTGCTTTTTCTAGGTCCCCATCTGCACACCATCTTCCTCCCTTTTTAACTTCACAATCCCACCCCTGGTCTTTTTTTCTGTCACTAATGTACCTCTTAATTGCCTAGGCTATTTTTTCCTCAGTTTGTGCCTTTGTACCCCAGACAGCTTTCCCCACCTCCCTCTGCTTTTCCAGATACAGTTCTCTGTCCTCTCTCTTCTGTATTTCCTTGTACCTCCTGAAAGCTAACCTTTTCTCTCTTACCTTCCAGGTCACATCCTTTGAGAAACAGTGTTTTTTCATTTCTCTTTGTTTTGCTTACTTGCCTACCATAAAGGCTTTTTGCCTCTGCTATGGCTTTCTTAAGGTTAGCATATTTTTTTTCTACATTCCCTCCTTCTTCTTACCTTGCTAGGGCTTCCTTGAGACATTTACCCATTTTTGCAAAGTCAACCCGTCTGAAAACCAGGACCCTTGCTTTTCGTGTGGTTTGACTTCTCCACTGTTCTCACATTGAACCACACTGTACAATGATTACTGGACCCCATGTGGCTACCCACCATTATATCAATGACTCTGTCCACATTGGTGAGTACCAGGTCCAATATTGCTCTTTCTCTGGTGGGTTTGTCCAAAGGCTGCTTGAGACACCCCCCCTGCAGGGCATCCAGGATGCCTCTGCTCCTAGCTGTGGCTGCAGCCTGGCCGCTCCAATCCACAATAAGCAAACTGAAGTCTCCTACCAGCAGCAATTCACCTTTGCCTGTCATTTTGTGGATGGCTTCCATTACTACCCTATCCATCTCCTCCTCTTGTGCTGGAGGTCTGTAGATCATGCCAGTGCAAATGGTGGTGCCATTTCCTGTCTCCAGGGTGATCCACAGTACTTCTGCATTCCCTGAACTTCAGTTACTTTAAATCTCTCCCTGATGTAGGTAGCCACCCCTCCACCCTTTTTCACACCCTGTAAATAGAATGTAACCTGGTATGGCTATATCCCATTCATGGTTCCCTGTATGCCATGTCTTGGTAACAGTTACAATGTCCAGGTCTGCCTCTGCAATCAAGGTTGCTAGGTCTGGGATTTTATTTCCTAGGCTGTGGGAATTTGTACACATGGCCTTCAAAGTTTTAAAACCTCCAGTTCTAGTAGCTCCCCTCTAATCCACATGTCTTCCCTTCCTTCCTCACCTGTTGTTACTCTCATTCTTCCGTATCTCTGCTATTCTACCTATCTTAGTTTTATGTTTTAGTGTCAGGTTCCCAACCCTAGGGTCCTACGTACTGACTGCTTCTTCCTATGGGTGGGGGCAATTAGCTTCTTCCTGCCTACTATCACCTCCTCCTTTAGGTAGCTTAAATGCTTGCCAATGAAGCATTTAAACCTCTCACTAAGGATCTTGGGTCTCCGCCTGGATAGATGCAATCCATCCCACTTTTATAGGCCTGTATCCCTCCAGGTGGTACCAAAGTCCCCAATGAAGCTGAATCCCCTCTGCTCTGCGCCAGTCCTTCAACCATGCATTGAATCTCATAGTACGGAGTGCCCTGCCTTCCCCCTTGGCATTGACCGGTAGCACCTCTGAAAAGGTTATAGTGCATACCACTTGTCTAAGACCCCTCTTCAGCTCTCCAAAGTCATCCTGAACTACCCTAACCTCATCACCAGCCAGATCATTTGTCCCCAGGTGGACAATGATGTCTAGCTCTCCCTCCCGTTCTGTTGCCCTAGCGATCTTCTAGATGTACTTTCCATCCCTCCAAGCCATGGCACAGTGTAGGTATTTATCCTCCCTCTTTCAAACTCCACCCACCCTCAAGTCTACCCCATAACAACAGAATCCCCCCACCAGGAGATGCTTCCTCCTCCTCTGGGGTTCTGTGCCTCCCACCCTGGGGTCTCCACCATGGAGGACACCCACATCCTCCTTGGTCTCCATTGCAGGTGCCTCCTTGTGACAGTACCACCCTGCCAGTGAAGCATGGGAGTTGTGGAGTTTAACCATAGGAGGGATGTGCCTCTGCCCCACCACCCTCACCCTTCCCGAGCCCACCATAGTCCAACCACTCCTCCACCCAGGCGACCTTTGAGGAAGTGGGGGAAGACTCAGTGGTCCCTGGAAAAAGCACAAAGTCCCCTAAATCCTGGACAACTCAGCGTGGAGATGAACAACCTCCTCCCTCAGCCCAGAGAGGTGCTTGCAGATGGGACAGCACCGCATCCTCCAGAACATCTCTTGGAGGACTCCTGCCCCACAGCCATTGCACTGCACCACTCCCATCATGTCTTATTTGTGGCCCCTCTCCTGTTTCTTTGTATGCTTACTCTCTCCTTCCTCTGTTTATTCTTTCTTTTTCTCTCTACTTTCATACTGCCTTTGTGCCCTTACAGCTCCCTTCCTTCCTGTTCTGGGACAGAAACTTCCTGTATTCCTTGGTAGTCTCCTTCTTCCTTGCTCAGAGTCAGACCTCCAGCAGCTAACGAGGGAAGGAGAGCTACTCTTTTCCTTCAAGGATGGTGAATCTTATATGTCTTGATGATCCTTCCCTTCCTGCTCCAAAACAGGAAGTTCCTGTTGAGAGTCAAATCTAGTGCCTATAAAAGTGTAACTGGCTAAGCAGGAGGGTGGAGGGGATGGTAGAAGGGCCATACCATGGTGTAACAGGCTCGCTTGCTGTGTCAGAAGTGTTCTACCAATAAGGTTTTAGCTCCTAAGTCAGCTGCCTCTTTTCTCTGATAGCAAGATTGCTCTCTGCCAAAAGCTAGCAGCAGGTAGGATTATGGGTTTGCTGTGAGCTCTACCTTTTCTGAAGTGCATCCTAGTATCTAGCATCTCTATTAGGCAAATCCCCCCCACCTTCTTTCATGAAGTCAGTTCATCTTAGGAATAGTCTCTCGGTAAGAAGGGCTTATTTTCCTATCACCCCCCATTCTCTTGTTTATCTAATCTGTAAAATAGCTCACTTAGGCCCCATCCAGACATCCACCATACAGGCTATCCCTGTACAGAATGTATCCATCACTGACCCAATGAAGTTCCTATACAACTTAAACTTGCATACCTCTAAACAATTCCCTTTCTCACCACAGTAGCAAACCTTCACCTTCAAAATTTATTGTACTGTTTTCAAACTCAGAGCTTATCACCACAAGTCAGACTTTGTGCAAATTGTGCTGCATAGTTCATGGTTATTATCTGCTTTTGACAGCAGCATGAATGACACCGATGCCAAGAGAAGCAATAATGTTCAACGATCTTGAGACTCGGATCATTAAAATGATCTAGATCAAACGACTGGGATGACAGGTAATTTTATTTCTATACAACAGACAGCAACATTATTCAAGTAATAACCAAATAAATAATACTACAAATAATATGAATGTATTCTCACTATTCAGTCTGGATAATGCTTCCTGTGCTCTTCCAGCTCGGGGTGTGAGTCAGGTCTGTAAAGCATAACTGGATCAATTGCACAGAAGCATAGTCATGCTTCCTCGGTTCAACTTGTCCTGACTTCTGTTCTCACTTTACAATAATGGGAAGTGACATTTTCATTATTAATTGCCCAAATATATGTGAATTCTATAAAATCAAAATTATTAAAAACTGGAGGGAGAAAAATGTAAGTCATAATAGTAGGTCAATTTAAAGTCTAATCTTAAGGGCCCTATGCTCAAATGGGTGGGTTACACGTGCCAGAGGCACGTAACCCGCTCACGTAGCACTGTACCTGTGGACAGGTGTGCACCAGCTGGAATTCACTACCGGCCACCACCTTTCCTCAGCCCTACCCCCTAGCACCCAGGTCTGTGCAGGGCAGCTGGGAGAGGCATAGTGGACCCAGCCAGGCTTCCAATCAGATGTCCACCCTGGGTCTGCAGTAGATCACTTGCACAACTGGGCACTGGTCCAGGTGCGTGAATTGCACCCGTAGACACCTGGACCTCACAGCAATGTCCCATCAGGCTCAGGTCCTCAGGCAGCACCCCCAGTGCATGCGGGCCACCCGATCCATGCTTCTCAGTCCAAGGTACCCCAGCATCCGTGTAGCAAGGTGCCCCCTCTCACACACACACTGCACACTGGTGCACCTGATACCCCATGCCAGTGACCCCTGAACCCTGTACTCCAGATCCCACACTTATGTTCTGTGGTGCCTCCCTGACAGCCCCCTACCAATACATGCAGGTGTTGGACTGGAAGCTGGATGGCCAGTGGCACAGCCCTCTGCACACTTGCATGGCCACTGGCCATCTGATTTACATGGGCCTGCATAGGTCAGATGGCTGGCGGCCATGGAGGTGTGTGGAGGGCTGTGACACTGGCCATTTGTCTCCTAGTCCAATACCTGCAGATATGAGTAAGGGGTTGTTGGTGCTGGGGATTAATTGGCTGTGCCCCAGTGGATGCCTTGCCAGCACATCCAGGCAATGGGCTGCTTGGGCGTTGCAGTGTGGCCGTGGGGGGACAGCATTGGGGGTTGGGATCACTCTGCTGAGTGTGGGGGTGTCTGCCAGGGGGGTACAGGGTTGGGGCTGGCCCATACTATGTCGGGGGTACTGCCTGCTGCTTGTGGGCCCGTTCTCCTGATCTGTGTGGGTGGGGGCTGGAAACATAAGGGAACATATGGCAGGGCTTTCTCTGGCATACCTGCCTGCCCCCTACATGCCCTGGTGTGCAGCATTATTTGCCATGGTGCATGGCATGTACTTTGGGCATGCCCCTGGAATGCCCCCTGCCCACCCCCAGCACGTTGCTGTTTTTGCACCCAAGGGATCAGGCGCATGCCAAATGCACACCCCAGTTGTGAATGCTGCATGACCACTGCTCCGCGGCATTCTGACTTAGCTATGGCAATGTGCCTGGTTTACACAGCATTTTGGCATAGTTCATAGGGCCTACTTATTGTAATAGTGTTGCTGTATAAAATAAAATTATCTCCTGTGGCATACTTGTATTGAATGATGTGCCAATTAATGCTGCAAATGAAAGGTACTTCACAGTTTCAAGTGTGATACCCTTCACCCCAGAAACCTCAAAATCAAAACCAGATCAGCATTTACAACTGTACGCCTTGTCAGCATGCTTTTGTGCAATTTAGACTCTGTTTTCAGGAAACTAAATAAGTAACCCATGTTTCACATCTGCATTTACACTGCCCTTGAACTGGGAAAGATCAGAGTGGTCAGATTTAGAGCAGTTCTATACATCCCCTTTGGGTCAACTACAACAGTACCTTTACCTTTAAAACAAGCAATCTTTATTCCATTAATCTTCAAGGCACCAGCCCTTTGAATCAGTTCTTTATTCCATGGATTTGAAAAAAAGGATGATTCTTTTCCTGTTCCTTCGAAGTCCATACACAAGCTGACATATTATCAGGACTACACATACCACCAATCCTCTGCCCCAGATTGATTTCTTGGTGTCCAGACCCAAAGATCAGGGTCCTTTCAGTCCCCTCTGGTCTTGGTCCTCTCAGTCCTTCCAGAAGAAATACTTGGTGGTGAGAAAGCCCCTTCCGAAAAATTGTGCTGAAAAAAGAATTAAAAAAAAATGGCAAAAGATCCTGTCCCAGTCTGTTAGCACTTGTGTGTCAGTTATGATAACCTCCCACCACCAACAACAACTCCCCTGCATGAGACACTAAAATCAAAGTGCAGCTGCCAGGTTTCATGAGAATAAAAAAAAAAAACAGCTCCCTCCAAAAGGAGCCGAGGGTAAGCATACCAGCGACTGGGGGCTACCCACACAGAAATGTCTCTATCCAGTAGACCTCTAAATTAAAAAGCTTACCTAGACTTGTGAAAAATTACCTTTATTCCTAACCCAACAGTGATATTTTTAAGGATAGTGAGCTTGGGTTGGGGGGGAGCACCCTAAATGACAGACAAATGCAAATCTTGTAAAAAGGTGAAAAACAAGCTTAAAAAAAGGTGAACTTTTTCTTTCATTTATCCTCTAGAATGGCTCTTTTTCAGCCTAATATGGCTAATAGTAACATGCAACACATTGGGAGAAGGTTTGTTGAGAAAAGGGGATGCCTGAGAAGATGGTTGTCTCACTCCCAGCATCAACTGTAGCTAAACCATGCTCACTCTACTATCCATGCAGATTCTAAAACACTACATTTCTTAAAATAGAAACAGCTACTAAATTAACTTTTCACATTGAGTAAAGTGGTGCACCAGTAGATACGAAGGGAGAATTAATTACAAAAATACTGTGCCTAAAGTGTTTTTTTTTGGGGGGGGGCAGACCATGGGGCACTCCACTCATCTCTTTTAATGTCATCATGGAAACCCATTAGTTTTGGGCTGGGCTGTGGTATGGCACCTTTCCCTGCAGCATCTACCTGCACTTTAGAAGAGTACTGCAGGAAGACACTGCAGGGAAAGGTGACATGCCATAGCCCAGCCACACACAAAGGCTTTTCCACAATTACATTAAAAGGGCTGAACCCAATACCCCGTTGGTTGGTCACCCCACCCCCCAACACTTCAGGCATGTTATTTTTTTAATTAATTCTCAACCACTATCTGTTCCTCCATCACTTCATTCACTGTGAAAAGTTAATTTAGCAAGTGTTCTTTTAAAAATAGCCTCTCAGCAACCCCTCTTCTAAACAAATCTTCTCCCAATGGTTTACATGTTATAGTTGTTAATATTAGACCTGTGCCAGAAGATAAATGAAAATACTGCTCAGGTTTTCTTTCAAGCTTGCTTTTCCCTGTTTTGTAAGAAACTGCAAAAGATCCTGTAGCAGTCTATTAGCACTTATGTGTCAGTTAGGATGACCCCCCAACTCTATTATGTGAGACTCTAAAATCAATTTGCAGCTTCCACTTCTCATCAGAACCAAAAACAAGCATTTGTCAATGCTGAATGTTTGCTTGCTGGCATTGGCAGTGGTAGTGTAGAAGTTACAGAACTGCATAATAGGAATGGCAGTGAAGTATTGAACTGAAGCCAACCCCACCACCACCATCCTGCAAAGAGTGACAGGCATTGGGGTGTGCCTTTGGGTCATCAGGCATAACAGTCATGCCATTTCACCACACCCTACACTGCAGACACTAACGAGTGTCACGGTGTGCCTTGGGGTCTTTGGCCCTTAAGTGCACCCCATTCCATCAGGAAATACGGTGAGATGGGTGCTGTATAGGAGAATGGGGTGAACTTTGGGGCCGAAGAGTCCAAGGCATACCTCGATGCCTCTCACTGGCTGCAGGGTGTGGAATGGTTTGAGCATTACAGGCAAGAATCCCAAGTCACACCCCTGATGCCTGTCATTCTCTACAGGGTGGGGCTTTATGGTTGGAAACCCTTATACCTCAGACATTCATTGGTATTTTCACTCCAAATTTTCAACATGGTTTTTTGTGACCCCCACATTATGAACAGTGGCAATATCAGTTTGTTAGCCGAAAGCTGCTTATGCACAGCGACTATGCATTTAGCACCACAGGTGCAAAAACACATTCTGAACAGGATGTGAAAAATGACAGCTGTACTGTTCATGGGGAGGTATAAAAAATGGCAATGTTGCAAATCTGCAGTAAAAACATTAAAAAAACTGGTGAAGTCACGAGCGTGCATAGAAACTGTGCAACGCACACCCATAATGTAATTAGTTTGGGGATTTTTTACAGCAGATTGTCAACACAGGCATTTTGGGACCTCCTATCATGAACAGTGTCACTGTGATTTTCTTTATCTGTCCCGAACAATGATTTCCCACAGAGACCACGCATCTCTGCACTGAAAGTGTGAAAACACATTTCGGCCATGTTGTGAAAAATGACAGCTGTACTGTTCATAAGAAAGTGTGGAAAAATACTACTGGTGAAAATCTGGACTGAAAATATTACGAAGTCATGAACTTACAAGGGTGCGTGGAAACTGTGCAATGCTCACTCGTAACACAGTCATTTTAAGGACTTTTGTCACCAAATTTTCAACATAGCCATTTTAAGACCTCTGCTCGTGAACAGTGTAACTGTGATTTTCTTAATCTGTCCCAAACATTGCTTTCAAACACCGACTACACCATTGTGCGTTACATGTGCGGAAATACATTTTGGGCGACATGTGAAAAATGGCAGCTGTACTGTTCATAAGGAAGTGTAATAAAATGGCAATGTTGAAAATCTGGACTGAAAATATTGAAAATTTGCAAACTTACGAGCTGCGTAGGAACTGCACAACACATGCTCATAAAACAGTCATTATTAGGAATTTTTTCACCAAATTTTCAACATAGCCATTTTAACACCTCTGCTCATGAACAGTGTCACTGTGATTTTCTTAATGTGTCGCATACATTGATTTCACACACCGACTGCGCCATTGTGCGCTACATAGGTGGAAACACGTTTTGGGTAAGATGTGAAAAATGACAGCTATACTGCTCATAAGGAAATGTAATAAAATGGAAATGTTGAAAATCTGGAATGAAAATATTGATAATTCTCAAACTTATGATTGTGCATAGGAACTGAGCAAAGCACGCTCATAAAACAGTCATTTTTAGGAATTATTTTACCAAATTTTCAACATAGCCATTTTAAGACCTCTGCTCATTAACTGTGTCACTGTGATTTTCTTTATGTGTCCCATACATTGATTTTGCACACCGACTGAGCCATTATGCGCTACATGAGTGGAAACACGTTTTGGGCAAGATGTGAAAAATGACAGCTGTACTGCTCATAAGGAAGTGTGGTAAAATGGCAATGTTGAAAATCTGGAATGAAAATATAGAAAATTTGCAAACTTACGAGCGTGTGTAGGAACTGCACAATGCACGCTCGTAAAGCAGTTATTTTTAGGAATTTTTCCACCAAATTTTCAACATAGGCTTTTTGAGAGCCCACCTTATGAACAGTGGCAGTGTCATTTCATTACTTGGTCCTGAAAGGTGATTTCGTGCAGTGACTGTGAAATCACCCTTCAGGCCTGCTTAATGCCGTCACAGTGACAGCATTCATGAGAAAGGGTCCCAAAAACCCCATGTTGAAAATTTGGTGCAAAAATTCAAAAAAATGCCTGAAATATGCAGCAAAGTTGAAAAAACCCTATCTATCCCCTTACACAGCTTACCGGCATTACCTCAGTTCATGGTCGGTTTTGAAGAGTGCAGGCGTGTTCCCCGTCCACGAAGATCATCATGCCAGAGTCCGGAGGTAAGTATGGGGTGAGGGGGGGTGTGGGGAGGCAGGATGCACAGTGGGCGGGCACGGGTGGGGCAGAGATAGTGAGGGACTGTTTTTGTGTTTCAGGGTTTGTTTTTTAAAAAGGATGATGACACAGGACGTTTGCCACGCTGGGTGGGCTCCCAACCTGGCGCAAGGATGGCTGTTTGGGGAGCGTGGAGCTGACGGGGATTGGGCAGCCCTGTCAGTGACAGCATCTGTTGACCACGCTGGGGAGGCTCCCAGCATGCAGCCTGTACTCTCTTTAGGGGAACAGTGGGCCGACAGGGGACAGGTACCCCACTCGGCTGTCTGATGTGTAGCCACGCCAGGGAGTGGGCACCCAGCGTGGCATGTGGGGCTCTGTTTGGGGGAGCACAGCACAGCTGATGGGGGATTGGGCACCCCCGTTGGCTATACAGTGTGTTCGTGGGGGAGTGAGCACGCAGTATGCATGCGTGTGTGTGTGTGTGGGGAAGCGCACATGAGCAGGCAATATTTTATCACAGCTCACTGAAGCGTAGCTCCCCCTTTCAACTGTACTCCACTGCATTTTTGACTGCTGTCATAGACAGCTCCAGCAGCCACTGGAGAACTGCGGCCATGCCTGCAAACACACTGACTGAATTGGAAGAGGTCTGCCACACCTCCGAAAACTCGGATGATGGCACTATGTTTCTTTCACATGCGTGCAAGCAAACATAAAAATATCTCTTTCCAAAATGAGCCAACCATACATTCTGAGCTACTTACACAGAAATGTCTCCATCCAGCAATCCCTTACAATAACAAGCATACAGTACCTAGGATTGTGTAAAACCTACCTTTTTTCATAACTCAACAGTGATATTTTTTAAAGGTGTAGAGGAGTTTGGGGGGGGGGGGTCATCCTAAATGACAGACAAAGCCTAATCTTATAAAATGGGGAAAAGCAAGCTTAAAAACATGTGAGCAGTCACTTTACTGTATCCTCTGCAACCCTTATGTTTAAGCCTAATCTGGATATTTGTGCTATGTAACACATTGGGAGAAGGTTTGTTCAGAAGAGGGGTTGCATGAGAGGATGGCTTTCTCACCCCCCAGCACTTACTGTACCTAAACCGTGCTGGAGCTACTATCCCTACAGAATCTAACACACTACATTTAGTAAAATAAAAACAGTTACTTTAAGTTAATAAAAACAGTCGCTAAATTATATTTTATCATGAACAAAGTGGTGCTGGAATAGATAGGGAGGGAGAATTAATAAAAAAAAAATATCCTGTCTCGAGTGTTTTTCGGGGAGGGAGACAATAGGGCACTCCGCTCAGCTCTTTTAATGTTGTTGTAGAAAATCATTAGTGCATGGCTGTACTGTAGTATGTCGCAATTCCCAGAAAATCTACCTGCACTTTAGAAGACCAATGTAGGAAGGCACTGTGCGGAAAGGCGACATACCACAGGCCAGCTGCACACTAAGGCTTTTCCACAATGCGCATACAAACATACGAAACTGCCAGCAGAAAAAGAGCATTTGGTCTATCGAGTTGGCTCAATTTTGCAGCGAGCACCCCTAGTCTGCAGCTGCGTCTTAAATGTCCAATGACATTAAAAGGGCTGAGCCCAATGCTCCATTGGTCAGCCACCCCCTCCAAACACTCCAGGCACAATATTTTACAAATTAATTCTCAGTCCCTATTTATTAGTTCCACACACCACTCACTGTGAAAAGTTAGTTTAGTAACTGTATTTTTTTGTTATAAAATGTAGTCTGTTAGACTCTGTGGGGCATGGTTTGGGTAGATACTGGGAGTGAGAAAACCATCCTGTCATAGACACTAAAATCAATTCGCAGCTACTACCTCTCTTGACAGACAAAAAAAACAGCTCCTTCCAAAATGAACCAAGGGTAGGCATACATTTCGGCACTACCCACGTCATGACAACTTGTCTATCCATTAGATCCTTACAATAACAAGCATACCTAGCATTGCAAAAAACTATCTTTTTTCCTAACCAAGAAGCAATATATATTTTTTTTAATTTGTAGGGGAGTTTGGGTGTGTGCGTGTGTGTGTGTGTGGGGGGGGGGGGTTGTCCTGACTGACAGACGAACTAAGAGTGTGACAGGATTTTTTGCAGTTTCTTATAATATTGGGGAAAAGCAAACTTGAAAAAATGTGAGCAATTACTTTCATTTGTCCTCTTTTAAACCTAAAATGACTAATTATAATATGCAGCAAGGTTTGTTTAGAAGAGGGGTTGTTTGAGAGGATGTTTTTTTCTGTCCCAGCATCTACCTAAACCACGCTGAAGCACTCTGTGATACAATAGACACGATATGCTCAATTTGTAGCTACTGTCCTTTTTATTGATGGTATTTTAATTTGGCTTTGAATGCATACAGGACAGTTTACACCAATAATGCCTGTCACCTTTTTTCCCCCAGTCTGGATTCAGTAAGTGAGACTCTTTAGTTCTATTATTATTATTATTATTATTATTATTATTATTACCAAAGGTCTGGTGCTAGCCTAACACACCAGTTCTGTCAATTTACCTTTTTTCATTTCTAGGTTTATTTCCCTGTTTTTGATCCAGTGCACCAAATGGCAGAGTGACGTTACTGCTTACTTTTCTCATGTTTATTCCTCCTCTCCACCCCTCAGCTCCGGTCTCCTCGGGAGACACCAAGGAGTCATCCCACTGTGGTCCGCCCAGCCCAGACAGTCCTCTGTCACCCATGTAGCCTCAGTTTTACCCCCCAGGCAGGGATGAGGTGGCCCCTAACACCCCGAGCAGTCAGTAGCATCGGTCAGGAGGGTTCCAGGTGGATGGCTGCAGATCGAGGGCAAGCTCCGTCTCCGCCAGAGCTGAAGGGTACTTTTTCCCAGTTTTTCTTTGGGAGTGGCTTGCGCCCTGACATCAAGGCATGTTGCTGATGTCTGCCGCTCCCCGGCTTCTTCTTCTGCATCATCAGCACTTGCTGCATCTCTGGCCTCCGCCAGAGGGCAACTGAGCACCAACTCGGGACCTCTGTCCCTCCCGGGAGAGGACAGCTGTCCTTCGGACACTCAATCCTCTCCCTCCCCTGCTGCCCCCCAGCAACCCGGACTCGCCCCCAAAACTGGGTCACCACTGTGGCGTGAGGTGTGACATCCAGCGCCTCAACCCTCAGCACCACCGGGCTGGCAGGTGTACTGCTTACTTGAATATAAAAATAACAAATCATTGGCTTGTACTTCACTCATTTTATTAATAGTTGCTCCACAGTTGACATAAAATTAGTATGTGGCTGCATGCTGTGTAGCAAGCACCTTCCAACCAACAATGTACAGTACAACAATACCTGGAAAAGCAGCTTCCCTCTACTCTGAAATGTCAGAGAAGTAAAAATGTGTGCACATACAGTATTGTACACAGTATGTGCTCTTATCTGTTATTAGGTGACAAATGTATTGCTTGCCAAATTTACATTCGCTTTTCTAATCATTGAATTAATCCTGATTGTCTGGTGGAAAATAACTCAAGCTGTAGAAAACCAATTAGAGATATGCCTTTTGAAAAAATAAAAATAAAACAAAGTTCCTGAATTTAAATGCTAGTGATAATGAACCTTAATAGCTTTTTTAACTTTCCAAAGGCAAATATCTACAGTATTAAGTAGAATTTCAGGTTCTGTTATCCCTCCTTTCTTTCCCTCTGGGCTTGAGGCTACTGCTTACATGTTTATGTTTGCTTGCACGCATGTTTTCATAGGTGTGGCATTCTGTCTTTCAGTGCAGTCAGTGTGTTTGCAGGCATGGCCACACTTCACCAATGAATGCTGCAGCTGTCTATGACAGCAGGGGAAAATGCAGTGCTGTACGGTCAAAGGGAGAGCTCTGCTTCGGTGAGCAGCAGGGAATACTGCCTGTATGCATGCACTCCCCACACACGCCGTAAAGCATATTGCCCAAGCTAATGCGCTTCCCCCCACGCACATACTGTATGGTTGACGAGGGTGCCCAATCCCCCATCATCTCTGCTGCACTCCTCCCTCCCAACAGAGTTCTAGCTGCCATACTGGGAGCCCACCCCATCATGGCAACAGTCTGTATGGCTGATGGGGTGCCCAATCCCCTGTCGGCTCCATGGCCCCCAAAGAGCTTTCCAGCTGCCACACTGGGAGGCCACACCAGCGTGGCACAAGTCCCATGTCATCCAAGGAAAAAAATCCTGCAAGAAAACCTTCCCTTGCTGACTGTCCTGACCCCTCCCACCATTATGCCCACCCTCTGCACCTACCTCCCCACACCCCACCTCACCCATAGTTACCTCGAGAGTCTGGCGCAACGAACTTTGGTGGACCAGGAACACGTCTGCACTCTTCAAAGCTGACCACGAACTGTGGAAATGCAGGTAAGCTGTATAATGTAATAAATAGGGTTTTTTCAACTTTGATGCATATCTCAGGCATTTTTGGGAAATGTTTCACCAAATTTTTAACATGGGTTTTTTTTTTTGGACCCATCTCATGAATTCTGTCACTGTCATTTTGTTAATTGGCCCCAAAAGGTGATTTTGAGGTCACTGCATAGAACCACCTTTCAGGACTGATTTATGAAATGACAGTGTCATAGTTCATGAGGTAGGTGCCCTAAAACCCTATGTTGAAAATTTGGTAGAAAAATTCCCAAAAATGGTTTTTTTACAAGCATGCGTTATGCTGTTCCTACACATGCTCATAAGTTCGTGAATTTTCAATATTTTCACTCCATATTTTTAACATTGCCATTTTACCACACTTCCATATGAGCAGTACAGCTGTCATTTTTCACATCTTGCCCAAAACATGTTTCTGCACATGTAGCGCACAATGGCACATCCAGTGTTCAAAATCAAAGTTTGAGACAGATTAAGAAAATCACAGTGACACTATTTATGAGCAGAGGTGTTACAATGGCTATGTTAAAAATTTGGTGAAAAAAGTCCATAAAATCACTGTGTTACGATCGACCATTGCACAGTTTCCACGCACCCTTGTAAATTCATGGATTTGTAATATTTTCAGTCCAGATTTTCACCACTGGCATTTTTCCACACTTCTTTATGAACAGTACAGCTGTCATTTTTACAACATGACCAAAATGTGTTTTCGCACTTCCAGTGCAGAAATGCGTGCTTGCTGTGGGAAATCACTGTTTATGAGCAGAGGTTCCAAAATGCCTGTGTTGACAATCTGCTGTAAAAAAAATCCCCAAGCTGATTGCAATACAGGTGTGGATTGTGCAGCTTCTACGCACACTCATGACTTCACCAATTTTTTAAATATTTTCACTGCAGATTTTCAATATTGCCATTTTTTGCACCTCCCCATGAACAGTACATCTGTCATTTTTCACATCCTGTTCGAAATGTGTTTTTGCACCTGAGGTGCCAAATGGCATAGTCACTGTGTAAAATTAGCTTTTGGCTAATGAAATGATATTGCCACTGTTCATAAGGTGGGGATCACAAAACTCCCATGTTGAAAATTTGGAGTGAAAATGCCAATGAACACCTGAGGCATTAGGGTTTCTGACCATAACGCCCCACCCTGTAGAGATTGACAGGCATCAGGGTTGTGACTTGGGATTCTCGCCTGTAATTCTCATACCATTCCACACCCTGCAGCCAGTGAAAGGCATTGAGGTGTGCCCTGGACTCTTTGGCCCCAGAGTTCACCCCATTCTCCTATACAGTACCCATCTCACCATATTTCCTGATGGAATGGGGTGAGCATAAGGGCCAAAGACCCCAAGGCACACCGTGACACTTGTCAGTGTCTGCAGGGTAGGGTGTTGTGAAACGGCGTGGCCAGTATGCCTGATGACTCAAAGGCACACCCCAATGCCTGTCAGTCTCTGCAGGATGATGACGGGGTTGGCTTCAGTTCAATACTTCACTACCATTCCTATTATGCAGCTCTCTAACTCCTACACTACCAATGCCAATGCCAGCAAGCAAACATTCGGCATTGTCAAATGCTTGTTTTTAATGGTGCAACACAATGCCATGGCAACCAACTAGACTAATTACAGTATAAAACTGCAGGAGAGAATCTAATCTTCTGATTGGCTGGAACTCAGGTGGTTACCCTACAGTAACCATATAGACTGTGCATGCCCATCTGTTCTGTGAAACATCATTTTTTTTTTTTTTACAAAATATTTTATTGCCTTAGCATTTCATGACTATGGGGAAGCACTCTTGGGCAACTTTTATTTGGATCACCATACCGCTGTCTCACAGTATCTTACCACCAAATTAAATTGCAGAAGTACTGAGTGTCCAATGACTGATTTGCAACTGAAATATTGGATGTAGCCCACAGCCTTCAAAAAAGATTGGTCTCCCAATGGCTCTAAATATAATATTTACTGGATTTACTGGATTTTGCATGGGGCAAAAGAAGGTCTAAGCCCATAGAGATTTTCTCCCTCAATAGTGGCTCATTAGATTTTTTTGTAGGTTTAGCCATATGTCGAGTTTTGTCTTAAATGCGTCAAAATTAGTTAAATCTAGTAATTCTTATGGTAGTGAATTCCATTGTGTGGATGCTCTAGTACAAAAGTATTTATTATACTTGCTGGTGTTGACCCACTCAACAGAAAGCTGTTTGTTATGACATCTGCCTACCGTACATTTTTTTGAAAAAATGAATCCACATTGCTTCATTTGTATAGGTGTTTTTAATACTTTAAATGTGAAGAGAATATCCCCCCTTGAGTCTTCTTAAGTGACGTAGTTACAGTCCGGTTTCTTTAAGAAGCATTTCATAAGTTTTATTTTTGAGCCTTGGTATCATTTTAGTAAAATGTCTCTGGGTTTGTTCTAATCGGTTTACATCTCCCTTTAAATATTTGTTCCAAAATGGGGTAATATTGTCATGTTTCAGACTACTACAGTGCTGTCTGCTATCCTGAGCCAACAACACAGCCAAAATGCTCCCAAAGGATAGCATGACAGTTACAGTGCATCCCTGCAGTGTTGCACCAAAGGGGAATGTTCTTCTGCACATGTATATAGTGTATTCATTATAGGGGAAATTGTTGTAAGTTTTTCCTACAAGTTACAAAAATAAAAAGTTAAAATAAAATTGGATACAATCACTGAAATTTACATGACATTTTACATGCACAGTCTCAGGGGCAAGGTCTCTTGATGTGCCACATTTCATTCCAGTCTGATATGTGCATTCCAAGATCCAGACAGTGATAAAAGTGACTTTTTTCCTTGGGGGGCATTTTGTACCTAGTTCTCAGACATTTTGGAATTTTGGTCTGAAATTTTCAGGGTGAAACGGGCTTGCAGCCAAGTTGTGTCTTTTGTTGGTTTGAAAAAAATATTAATCCATTACAGAGTTATAAGGGGGTTGCAATTGCCTGACAGTCTGCAAAATAGGTACTGGGTCAATTTGCTGTATGAGAAACAGCATAGTGAAAACCATGCAGCGCATACACCACTGGGTAGTAGAGCAACAAGGTACAAATCTTCGCAAGGCAAAAATGTAACACGCTCAGTTTTTGTACCCTGTCATGGATGGCTGGAGGGGAGGAGTCATGCACAGGTGAAGACCTCTGCTGGGGAGGTGGTCTACCCAGCAGCTGCCATGGCTCAGAGGGGTGAGCTGTGGAAGTTCCGGGCAGTTTTGTATCTCTGGACCAGTGCTCGAATCCCGGTCCCAGACTTTTGCAAACCGTATTGTGCGGTATTGGTTTTATTTGCCTCCCCCACTGGTGTTTCTCCACACCACCGTGTTGAACTCCCCCGGAGTTGATTATATTAATGGGGAGGTTTGGGGTGTGTGGGAGGCGAAGCCCCTCCGCAGAAAATACTTAAGTCCATCGTGTTTTGCTCCAACATTCCTGACAGCATTGTGTTTCAGTGCTGGCAATGTATCTGCTGTATTTACAGCGTGTGATTTCAGGAATGCAACGTCTGGGTTTAATTTAGTGATCATTCCTGAAATTGAATCTTACCCAGTAGAGTCACCAGAGATAACTGTGTTTTTAGTCTGCCTACTCAGTCCCATAAGCTGTGGTCACTGGTAAGTGCACTTAACAGATTCCAATGAAACAATTTTAGGATTTCATTTAATTAAATATGTACATAACGATTGTGTAGGTTTGGTCTGTCACCCTGCTATTTTTTCTTATTCAGACTGGAGCTTAGAATATCAGCACAAGCTATTGCCCAAATATTGTAGCTTAAAAAAATACAGTAACTTTATGTGTTAGATACAAGAATTAAATAAATAAATTTCACCTTCAGATATCAATAGACTAAATCCACTTTGCATGCCGTGTCATAGATGGTACAGAAATGACACATGATGGGATGGAGGTGCATATGCAGTACTGTACTGTACATGGGTACACCATTCTCCCACGTAATTCTACAGTGCAGCATCCTGTTCCTAACCATATTTATGTGAAAAAATCACGGAGCACAATAATGAAATGTGAATAACTGGGAACCAAAATTTTGACCACCAAGCATTCAAACATGGAAGTTCCATATATACTGTACAATTAGTGCTAATGTTAAAAATATATAATCTAGGTACACAGCAGATGCAGCTGTGTGGAAAAACAGCAACCAGCTATACAGCTGGTGAACATACACACTTCAAATTAAATACAATTCATCATTTCAAACACTGAATATTTTCTTTTTATTTTGAACCTGGAACATACATACCCCCATGTGAAAAATTATTTGGGAATGAAGCAAAATGTAAAATTACTTATATTATTTGTTTTATTGCAGCATTTCAGGTAATATCATGCACTCCTATTTGATCCTCCAGTTTGAACAAGAAGAGGTACTGTAGAGGCATGACTGATCAAACCTACAAAATTGTTATGTGCATATTCAATTAAATAAAGACATAACATTGTTTTATTAATACAGGTATATGTTAAGTGCACTAGTGGTGTTCATAGCTTATGCAACAAAGTAGGCAGATAAAAAACTCCATTACCTGTGGTGACACTATAGGGCAAGATTTGGTTTCAGGAACGATCACTGAAATTAACCTGAACACTACATTCAGAATCAGATATTTATATTCTTGCAGACTTTCTAGCAATCACAACCACCATCCACCCTCCAAGGTTCACTCCTTTAGGAGAGATCATGTTAGATGAATGTTTTAACCTGGTTTGTATGCAAACTATTGTCAGTGAAGTGTTATATGATTTTGCCGTCAGTGATTTTGATCACAGACCCCACCCCCCAATACACACACACAATTTCCAGTCTATTTAATAATGTTTTATGTACAGTACTTGAAACACACTCCAAAAGTATGTATAAAATATAAAATACTTTATATTGAATAATTGTTCAGGTTTGTAACTTACAAAACAATTTTTAGAGTGTGGTTCTAGTAGTTAATAAAGTTTTAGCAGGATCAACTGTAGTCTGTAAAACCATGGTCATTATCAGTCTGCATTACAAATAAACATCATCTCTTGGTGCCTAGTAAAATCATAACTGATTCCATTATTTACCCTGTACACAACTGCTTGAACACATACAGTATGTGTTGTTTCCCATTTAGATACCATATTTTCTTTTTAAATATACTCAGCCAATTCACAAAGCCCTGACAATGATGCACGGTACCTGCACCAAACACAAATGGCACAAGCGGTACCTTGCATCAAACAATGCCCCTCGAGATATTCACAGATGCAGCCTGTGACAAACACAGGCTGCATGCACCAAAAGGGGCTTGTGTCAACTGTGCACCACAGAATGGGCTGTGGCATGGCGCTTGAGGTTTGCAGCAGATGATGGCTGCCATATCCCCAAAAAAGTGGAATTCACAGAACTCACTCAGAGGGAGAATTTCTAAGTACCCTTAGACCAGCCCTGGATAGTATAAGGGTATTTAGAATATGTTCCACTGGGACAGTTGACCAATGGGGCAATGTGCCCCATCCACCTAATCCTGATAATGCTGGTAAGGAAGAAATGTAATCCTTCCCTGGTGGTGTAGTGGCCTCCCTGAACCCCGATGCCACCAGTAAGAATACATAATAAATACAATGCCATTCCCAATCCCTGTAGTCCCGGGTTATAGGACTTATTAAGACGCCCATTCCTGGTGGTCTAGTAGCCCCTGAACCTCGAGGCAGCCTGTAAAAGTACATGATAAATACAATGCTGTTCCCAATCCCTGTACTCCCAGGTTATAGGAATTATTAAGACACCCCCATTCCTGGTGGTCTTGTGGCCTCCCTCCCCAATCCCTGATGTCAGATGTAATAGGATTAAATACCCCCTCCCTGGTAGTGTAGTGGCCCTCTTCCCCAATCCCTGATGCTGCTGATAGTAACACTATAATAAATAAACTTTCTTTCCAAATCCCTAATGCCAGCATTAACAATAAAAAATAAACCACCCATCCCTGATGGTCTAGTGGAACCTCAGCCCCCCCACCCCAGCAGGATGTGTCCACCACCCTACTCCCCCATCTCGAGCAGAGCCCATGACCAGTATAGCTCACCTTTCACCTCTGAAGTTGGCTGCAGTCTGAACTGTCACTGAGCCTACTGTATTGCACACTATACAGTAGGCTCAGTGACTGTGCAGTCTGCGGTCATCCATAGAGGTGAGAGGTGAGCTGTGCCAGTCGCAGGCTCTTTTATGAGATGGGGGAGCAGGGTGGTGGGCACATCCTGCTAGGGTGGGGGGCTGGGGTTCCATTAGACCACCAGGATTGTGGAGTTTATTATTTATTGTTAACAGTGGCATCAGGAATTAGGAAAGAGAGTTTGTGTATTACAGTATTACTACCAGCTACATCAGGGATCGGGGAGACACTACACCACAAGGGAGATGAGGGTCTTAATAAGTCCTATAACCTGGGATTATGTGGATCGGGAACAGCATTGGGCCCAATTCTCAAAGCTCCCAGTATGGTGTAAGGGGCTTGTGCTGAAAAGAATGGCACAAAATGCTCCTTGCACCAAATGATGCACTGGGAGCAATTCACAAAGGCAACCTGCTTCAGCCACAGGCTGCCTGCCCCAAACAGGGCTTGCATCATCCCTGCACTCAGAAATGGGCTGTGATAAGGTGCTAGGGGGCATGCAGCAGATGTAAGCTGCCACAACCCCATGATTGCAATTCACGGACATCTCCCAGAGAGAGAATTTATAAGTACCCTTAGGCCAGCCAGGGCTGGTGTAAAGGGTCATAGAAATGACTCTCTTGGGAGATCTGCCTGTGTGAGGAAGGCTGTGGGAAGTGGTCCACCCTCTAAACTCCCTGCATGCAGCCCCTTATCATACTATGGGTGGCCCCAGTCCTGGTGGTCTAGTGGCCCCCTCCCCAATCCCCAATGCTGCCCATAGCATATATAATAACAGCCACCCAGATCCCTGACACTGCTGGTATGATTAATAAACATATCCCCACTGCTGTCCTAGTGCACAGTTCAGAACTGTCATCCATCTCTAATGCTGCTGTTATCATAAATATGTACCTCATCCCTGATAATGTCCCTAGCATGGAAATTGTAATTTGGCACCCCTCCCTGATCCCCGATACCACCCTTATTATATTTAATAACACCCCATTCCTGATGCTGACCATTTCAGACAGTGACAGAATCCTCCTATCACTCATATGGCCCCATTACAAGTGATTAATGAAGATCCCCCTCATGGTGGTATAGTGCCCCTATAGCCCCAGTAGGTGATGCCCACTCCCTCCACTACCCTATCCCGAATGGTAGCCGGCACCTGGCACAGCCCACCTCTCACCTCCATGGCCACACACTGACTGTACCATCTATCAATGTGCATGCACACTACACAGTACATGCTCATTCATAGACAGTGCAGTCCTCACCCAGCCACAGAAGTGAGAGGTGGGCTGTGCTGGGCATGGCTATCATTCAGGATTGGGTAGTGGAGGGGGATGGAGACCATCTGCTGGGGCTGGGGGGTGGTGGCCACTATGCCACTACAAGGGGGAGCTTTGGTGGACACTGGTAATGGGACTGCATCGGGAATTGATAGATTCATTAAATATCTGAAACAGACAGCACTGGAAATGAAGGGTACTGGTTATTATTATTCACTACAGGATGCATAGAGGATCAGGAAGGGGTGTCACAGTACAATATCTGTGCTACAGACATCATCGGGGATACAGTTCATATTTATGGTAATGGCAGCACTGGGAAGGGGTGACATTTATGCCTTGTGCACTGGGACAGCAGTGGGGATATATTTATTACTCATACCAGAGGTTTCATGAGCTTTACATGAGAGTAGGCTGGGGGAACTCCTTGTGTTTGCCCTGAGTGGCCTGTGACAGACCCTTAAAGTGCATCAGGCATTTGCTGCAGGGTATCATTTGATGCAAGTGTGCTGACTTTTGCGCTGGGATCCCTCCTATACCAGAATCTGGTGCAGGGTCCCTGGCACACCTGGCTTTGGTGCAAGCTGCTGTTTACCACAGCTTGCTCCAGTCCGTATCATGTTTGAGAACTGGGACCATTGTATTAATTATGTATTCTTACAGGCTACCACAGGATTCAAGGGGGAGGCACTAGACCAGCAGGGTTTGGACTTAATTTAATTTGTCAGGGGATCAGGGATGGGGGGGACCACAAGCCTTTGTTGCATGGAGCCTGCGACAAGCCCCTCCTGTGTACCTTGTCTTTATCACATTAGAGGCATTGTGGCAAGTGTGGTGACTGGCACTGGGATCCCTCCTTTACCAGAATGTGGTGCAGGTCCCTGGTGCACTGGGCTTTGGCACAAGTTGCTGTTTGCCACAGCTTGCGCCGCTCTAAGCCCACTTTGTGAATCGAGCTCACTGACTTTAATGAAGGTAGAGTACATCAGTATTATCACCAGTGTTTGGCAGCTGTCTGATACACCCTGGTTGTAGAGGGATAGTGTGTCATATTGCCTCGCTGTGCCTGCAATAGTTGCACTTTAGAACTACTGTACAGTTAATGGAAAGGGAAATGGTTGGCTCTTGGCTTCATGCAGCATGTTACATTTCCCCATAGTGCCTACTGCACTGCAATTCTAAAGTTCAGCTAGGCATTGTAGGCAAAGGTGACACACCACAGTGATTCCTGCAGTGATTTTGTTTTTGCCTGACAGTATTTTGGAAGGGGGAGTGCTATTCTTTTCTTTTTACAGCTACTGTAGATCTCATTATGCAAAGAAAACCCAATGAATCAGGTTACAAAAGTGCACCTAGTTCATTATCTTTCTCCTAAGTGCTTTTAAACTATGTACTCTCTTGTGGAAATATTAGCACTTTACTGTGAATAGTCCTGTCCCAGAATGGTACTGTTTGTAGAGTTCCATTCCACTTGGCAGGCTCACCATCTCATTATAAATTATAAAACAGTAAAAAAACAGAGAGATAAAAATAGCTTTATCATTGGACACCAATGCATCTGTTGTAATAAATATTTATTTTTAAGACAGATTTAAAAATGGATGTTTCACTATTTTATGTTTTCCAATACCTCGGCAGTGATTAGTGGTGCCAGTTGAAGAGATTATGTTATCTCTATCATACATGTTAAGGAAGGGATATTAAAAATTCAAGCTGGATTTTCCAGATGTAAGAATGGATACAAGCAAGTACCCCTCTGAAAACAAGATGCTTTCTCTCAGCTATACTGTCTTGGGTAAAGAAATGGTTACAAAAATGACATTCATATGATCATTGCTATTTTTTAAAGTATTGTTAGGTCTGAAAAATTAAATTATTAAAAAAATTAAATAATTATTTTAGAGACCTTTAATACTTAATAAAATAATTTAGATCATACTTCTAGTACTGTTGTCATTGTCTATACCAATTCATACTTCTGGAAAGGCAGGGCTGAAGCACTGATACAGTAAGTTAAGTACTGTAAATTGCTGAGAGTCCCAAGAGAGTATACCCAGTGATGGGATTCGAACCTGCCTCTTAATTCCAATGACTGTTCTCTTGTCATAAGTTGCAAGTTTTTTCTTGGTGGAAATTTACTGAAATTTCTACGTACTGTATTTACTGAATTCTAATAATTTATATTTAGAGACCTAACAATAGTTTGTACAATAGCTGTGATCTTACTGGTACCAGTTTTTTTTATTGCTAAATGTTTTACCCAAAACAGCTGAGCTGAGAGAAAGTGTCAAGTTTTCAAAGGAATCCCTGATTGTACTGGTTCTTACCCTGTATCTAGACAGGCCAGCTAAAGCACTGACAGGTTAAGAAAACTGATGAAAATCCAAATGCATGGGACCCAGAGGCTTGGTCAAATCCCACCACAGCCACATGGCTACACCACTGGTATATTTGGAAGCCTGATAAATTCTTCAAATTAAATGAAACTTAATGAGCAATGTTAGCAGAGACCAGGGGCTACTACAACTCATCACTGACAGAACAAGATGAGTTGATAGAGATTTTCAGTGGGATGGGGTGATTTGGAAAATCTATTAGATAAATAGCAGGGTTGCAAAGCAAACAGCCAAGCTGCACACTCCACACACACAGTAATATTTTATTTTGCTCAACAACTGCCTGCATTTGAGCCTTATCAGCCGCAATGGCACAAGTCAACATTCAGCAAATATCCTCATTAGTCATTCCATCTTCATATTAAAGATTGGCAACAACAATGAACAGATGCTAACAGAGCATCAGCCATGACCCCAATTATGAAAATTGCAGGAAATAAAAAAATCTAACAATGAATACAAATTTTGAGCTGAAAGCAAGTGCTTTGATCTCGGTTTTATTAAATACTAAAATGCTACGCAGAATAAGCGGACAGTTACAGAGATCATCATTTATCAAGGCTTATTTGTTTATTTTAATTATTTAAACATTTGATAACTGGGAAAGCCACACTGAGCCAAGGCTCGTCTCCAGGTGCAACCTGGGGGTAGGGAGCATGGAACAAGAAAAACCAATACAGTTGAGTAGCAATAGAAGAAACATGACATACAGTATACAGCCTTTACATAATATATACAGAGTACATTATTTTCATAATTTACCCTAAGTACACTATTATACAGCAAGACTGAGAGGTAAGAACTTATAAAACAGACAATATATACAATGCAGTGTACCCCTACTATCACCATAGTAGCTGAAAAAACGAAAGGGAACCCAGGTTGACCACTGATATGATCACTGTGACATGGATGGGTCAGAACAACAAAAAAGGCAAAAGTAAAAAAAAAAGAAAATCTGGGTGAGTTTTGATCAGTACAAACCAGCTAGAGTTCCAACACCAGAAAGTAATAAATGTAACATAACCGCATAAGTACCAACGTTTTCCAACAACTGTAACCCAAAGAGATACTGTACATTTATTTCCAGCATGATCTGCCATCGTACTATATTTCTTTCACATATTTACATGTCCAAATGTTTTGGATCATCCCCAACCCCCAGCACACACACAAGTAGCACCACAGCTTGCAACTCCATAAAATCAAATGCAATGCATGCCTTTTTGTAAGATGTCTTACTAATATAGATACAGTAAACTGTGAATCATACCACACAGGCTTTAACAGGTGTGTGTGTGTGTTTGGGGGGAGGGAACTATTTAAATTTTCTCATTTTTAATGAGAGCTACACCTAAAGTAATGGTTAGTAGTAGACTTGTGTGTTGTGTGAGCTGTCATGCTAAGGTGACCCTTTCAGGTACATGTATGTTATTCTAGAATTTAATTTTTGAGAATTGAAAGTTTCCATCTACCCATTAAGCATAACCTTTAAGAATGTCTGGTTGCTTCTTCATTTTGCATAATACCTTGATCTGCTCTGGGTCTCCCTTCTGTCTTGCATTTTGTAAAAGTCACACTCACAGTCACTGTCATTCAACTGTTCAGTCCCCAAATGCTACAAATTGGAGGTGGGTGGGAATGTGCTGGTACAGGGAGGAGGTGGCCAGGAGACTAAACCTAGTCCCTCTTGTTAGGAGGACTGGTGCAAGGAAAAGAGTTTTGGTTTCATTGGAGAATGGGGACTCACCTGGAGCGATGTGGGACAGTACAAGGGTGACAGCCTGCATCCATCCATCCAGGAAGGGGATAGTAGTCTTCAATAAACAGTTTAAATACTTTCTTGGCAAGCATCTAAACTAGCTGGGGGGATGATGGGAGCAGGGAGATTCAAGCATCCCACCTCCGCAGATTAGTGCAGTCAGCAAGGAGGATCAACATGGGAATTTGTTATCAGATAGACCTGAACAAGTTATAAAGGGTATGGCAGAGGAAGGGAGGTAGCAAAAGAAGGTAACCAGAGAAAAGAAGTAAGAGGGCAAACAAGGAAATAGAAGATAGGCAAGCAGCAACATGTGGAAGGCCATGTATACAAATGACCACAGCCTGGGAAATAAAATCCCAGACCTGGTGGCCTTGATGGCAGAGAATGACCTGGACACAGCAGCAATAACAGAGATGTGGTATACTGTAAACCACAACTGGGCGGTAAGTGTACCAAGTTATCCTCTACTGAGAAGGGATAGGGATGGTAAAAAGGGGATGGCCCTGTACATCAGGGAAGATATTAAGGCAACTGCAGTACAGAGTAGTCAAGGAGAGGCTGAAGCACTATGGGTCACCCTTGAGCCAGGCAGTGGCACAGCAATTTGCACAGGGCTGATCTACAAACCTCTGTCTCAAGGGGAGGAGGTGGATAGGGTGCTAGTGGAAAAAATACATCAGATGGCAGCAAAAGGGAAGGTACTGCCACTAGCTGATTTTGATATGCCAGACGTAGAGTGGATAATCCTGGCAACTGCTTCTGCCAGGAGCCGAGACATCTTGGACTCCCTGCAGGAGGCATAACTCAGGCAGCTCGTACAAGAACCCACCAGGGAAAGGACAATTCTCGATTTAGTACTGATCACTGGAGACAGAAACATAGGAGTCCACATGGAATGTCACCTGGGGTCTAGCAACCACCACACAGTGTGGTTTAACATAGACATAGGGTCTCAGTCAAGCCATACAAAGGAGAGGGTTATTGGATTTCAGGAGGGTGGACTTTGCTAGGATGGGGATGTGTATCAAAGAAGTCTTGCTGAGGAGGGAGGCAGGAGCAGGGGTTGAGGAGCAGTGGGCACACAAAAAAGGAGCCATAGTGGAGGTGACAAACTAGGGCATTGAGCTGAGAAACAAAGGTAAGAGAAGGAAGGAAGAAACCACTATGGTTCTTATAAAAGGTAGAAGAGAAAGTAAAGGTCAAGAGGTTGGCATTCAGAAAATATAAGGTGACTCAGAAGGAGGAGGATAGGGTGGAGTACCTAAATTGCCTGAATGAAGCAGAAAAAACTGTTAGGAGAACAGAGGAAAGATTAGCACAAACAGTGAAGAGAGGGGATAAGACATTCTATATGTACATCAGTGAAAAAAGGAAATCCAGGGGGCCTGTAAGGCCCAGAGGAGATAATGAGGAGAGTGTGTGGAGGGAGACCTGGAAAAAGCATCAGTACTGAGCAAATAATTCTGTTCAGTATTCACTGAAGAAGGTGAGGGACAGGGATTACAGCTGGGCATCATAAATAAAGGGGAGAGAGAGGTAAACAACAGTCCATTAACAGAAAAGAGAGAGTCCTTGAGGAGCTCACAAAACTAAGGGTGGACAAGGCAATGGAACCAGATGGCATACATCCCAGGATATTAAGGGAACTAAGGATGGAGCTAGCAGCACCACTGGCAGCTATGTTCAATGATTCGCTCAACACAGGAGTGGTTCCCGAGGACTGGAAGAGGGCACACATAGTTCCTCTTCACAAAAACGGTAGCAGGGAGGAGACAGAAAACTATGGGCGACCAACCTCACCTCAATAGTGGATAAGATTATGGAGGCACTACTTAAGGAGAGGATTGTGGAGCACTTGGAATCCAATGGAGCACAAAATCTGAGGCAGCATGGATTCATAATAGGAAGATCTTGTCAAACAAATCTGATAGATTTTTTTGATTGGGTGATGAAGGAGGTGGACCGGGGGAGTGGTAGATGTCATCTACCTTGATTTCAGCAAGGTCTTCGACACCATTACACATAGAAGGATGGTTAATCTGTTGCATAGCCTGGGTATGGGACACAAGGTGGTGAACTGGATTAGAAACTGGTTAGAGGACAGAAAGCAGAAGATGGTAGTAACTGGGATCCAATACAAAGAAAGGTGGGTGACCAGTGGGGTACCTCAGGGATCAGTCCTAGGGCCAGTCCTGTTTAATATCTTCATTAATGACATTGCAGAAGGGCTGGAAGGGAAGGTTTGCCTGTTTGCAGATGACACCAATATCTACAACAGGTTAGACAGTCCAGAAGGGGTAGAGAGAATTAGGAGGGACCTAGGAAAACTAGAAAAATGGTCTGAAGTGTGGCAACTGAGGTTCAATGTGAAGGAGTGCAGACTTTTGCACCTGAGGTGCAGAAACCCTGGGGAGAGCTACAGGATGGGGGGCGGGAGTTGCTGACAGTCAGCAGGTAAGAAATGGATTTGGGGACTATAATGTCAGAAGACCTAAAGGTGGCCAAATAGAGTACCAAGGCTGTAGGGAAGGCCACTGTCATATTCAGGTGCATAAGAAGGGGCATCACTAGCCGAAGAAGGGAGGTGGTGTTACCACTATACAAAACAATGGTGAGGCCTCATCTGGAGTACTGTGTACAGTTCTAAAGGCTGCATCTTTAAAAGGACATAGACAGGTTGGATGCAGTTCAGAGAAGGGCAACAAAGATGGTGCAGGGCTTATACCAGAAGACATATGAGGAGTGATTAAAAGACCTCAATACGTATACACAAGAAGAGAGGAGAGAATGAGGTGATGTGATAGAAACCTTCAAGTATCTTATGGGCATAAACAAGGTGCAAAGAGGTGGCATGTTTCAATTTAGGAGAGGGACAAGAACAAAGGGGAATGATATGAGACTAGAGGGGGTTAAGATAAGGGAAAATGTGAGGATTTCTTTTCACAGAAAGGGTGGTGGATGCATGGAATAGACTAACCCAGGAGGTGGTGGGAGCGAGCACAGTAGGGGGATTTAAGCATGCATGGAATAGGCATAAAGGAACTCTGGAGGTGTGAAGGAGAGGTTAAAGCCAATGACCTGATAGGGCCATCAGCCGCCAATAAAGGCAGGGTATATGGGCAGACAGAATGGGCCTGGTGGTCCTTATCTGCTGGCAATTTCCATGTTGCTGTGTTTCTATGTCCTCTGTGGTGGAAGGAAAAGTAATTTTGTAAGATTGTTTCTTAACCTTTTATGCCCCATATAACAAAAACCCAAAATAATGTGTAACCCCTCACCCCTGCCTTTTTACTAAAATGACAGGTGACATGCTGTTGGCGTTGGCAGCAATGCCTGGTGGGGACCTGGGTTTGGGGAGGATGAGGTTACCTGGCACAAAGGGGACCTGGGTTTGGCTACTCTGCACAGGGGCACCCAAGTAAATCCGAACACAGGAAGCAATAACTGTAATGTCCAGAACCAGGATTGGGATTTTTCAGTGTGGCTTTTATTCATAACTAGCTGAACACAACAAAGCATAGATGGACCCCCATGGGGCTACGTTTACTGATAATGCAGATTAGAGACTACAAAGCGGTCCACTTAAAGAATGAACCCATTTCTACTGTTTTCAGGCTCTGGACCCACCAGGCACACAGCCCGGGCTTGCATGCACTTTGGTTACATAGCCCGACTGGCCCGGCTCCCCTGCCGGCCACTTGACTGACGGTCCATTTAAAGAATGAACCCATTTTACTTGTTGTGGCTCCCCACACCACTTAGAGTCTGTGACCCCTGGAGAGATTTTCTTCTTACTTCTTCTGACTCCTATCACACAAGGAGAATTCTTTTCCCAAGTTGTGGCTCCCCACACCACTTAGAGTCTGCAACTCCTAGAGAGATTTTCCCAAGTTGCGACCCACGTCTGGGTACCTACCTCATCACTGACCAGGAGCATGAGGCAAGTAGCAATCACAGCAGAAATCCATAGAGGTGGACCTGGTTACTAAAGATGGGGGGTTTGCCCACCTCCAGCTCCCACAGCCCATACCCGGCCATTTCTCTGGAGAAACTAACACTTTGAAATGTAGATTAAACAGTGGATGACCTGAAGCACCCCCTCTACAACATTACTTGAATTCATACAGACTTTATATTTTGACACTACTCCATTTGTTTGTCCAAGTACTAAAGGCCTCCCAAATAGTAGTCCAAATCCAATACTTCTTCACATTTTCCAAACTGAAGAAACATTTTGTTTGCCCTCTCAAATTAGAGCAAAACACTCACCCTTTCGTTGCAGGTGCCCCACAGGTGAAGTACAACTTCTTCCACTTTTAAGACCAAACAGAAACTGTAAAAAAGGCAGCTTTCTTCCTTTAGTAGACATTAGGGGACTGCCCCTTGAATCCACAGAGGGATACTTTACTTTCTCCCCCCCGGGAGGGGCACTGAGACCTGGACAGCGGTCTCACCACTTGAAACTGGACACTGATCTTCTCACACAGAAGGTAAACAAAAGACACTTCCTTCCTGCTGGCAGGCAAGCAGGAGACTTCCTTCTCACAAGGAGGTAAACAGAAAACTGACTTTTAAAACTCCCAACGTTCTATCTCACTCCTTCTGCTGCAGATTCCAATGTGGCTTATGCAGCTGCGACAGTTCTATGGTGATGTCATCTCTCAGTCTCAGCTGAGACTCAGAACAGAGTGAGACAGTGTGAAACCCATTTAACTGGAGTTTTACAAGCTGCCTTCCCTGCCTACCACTAGGTCTTACTGGGATTCTAGTAACCCCGGGTAACAAGGGGTTACAAATGAATACCCCAGTATTTGGCAATGAACACTAAAATTCAGCTAACTATAGTGTGGTGTGGGGTGAGAAGGATTAACTGATATTCTATGAGAAAAGAAAGATCTTTCCTCATCAATCAGGGTTTGCCATGTCCAATTCCTTAATCCTTCAAACTGCTTCTTTCCCCTCCACCATCACATACCACACCCAAAGAAATACACAAAGAAAGAGAGAGGGGTAGCACACATCACTTAAGTCTCTGCTTCAGATCAGCAGACTATAGGGATTAGAGTTTATCATCTCCATGAGTCCCAATGGCAGTAGTTAGTGGGGCCCAAGAGACAGACATGAAACAGCAGCTGGCCTTGGGAATTTGACAGGGATTCATATGTCACAGTGGGAGCCCATATCTTGGAAATATGAAAGAACTGCTTAATCTCATAGCTGGAGGGCAGTTCTCAGAACCATATAATGAAAGTTCAGATCCCACCAGAACCAAAAAATGCAACAGTGAGAAGGGTGTTTAAGGTCACTGAGCAGAACAAATGCAGAAGTGATAAGACTGAAAGAACACTAAAAAGATTACAGATCAGTGCTTGAAACCTGCCAGAGATTTAATGTGCAATCATGAGCAAGCATGTTTAATGTCTCTGGGCTTCAGAGCACACGTAGTTATAAACCCAATTTCCCATCTCAGTTGTGGTATCTTTTGAAACTAGTGAGAAAAAAAAACTTGAACCAGATTTATCTTTGCATTTAATTTTAGTTTGAGATATCACAAGCATTTCTCATTTGTGCAGAACTTCTGGAATAGGAGAAGTTTTCGTCACCGGTATCACCAGTAGAAAGCAAAAGGTGGTGATGCCACTGTACAGACAATTGGTGACACCCCATCAGGAGCACTGTATCCAGTTCTGGAGACCACATCTCCATAAGGACATAGAGATGGTGGAGGCAGTCCAGAGAAGGGCAACAAAAATGGTGCAGGGCCTACACCATAAACCTTATGAGGAGAGGCTAAAGAACCTCAACATGTATACCCTGGAGGAGGAGGGAGAGGGGGGATATGATTGAAACATTCAAGCACCTCAAGGGGATAAACAAAGTTCAGGAGGGCAGCATCCTTCATAAAAAGAGATGTGCAAGAACAATGGGTCACAATAATGAGGCTAGCGGGGGGAAGATTCAGGGGAAACATGAGGAAATATTTTTTTCACACAAAGGATGGTGGATGCATGGAATAGCTTCCCTGAGGGGGGTGTGAGGGCAAAGAATGATAGGTGAATTCAAGAATGCATGGGATAAGCAGAAGGCAACCCTAGTGGTAGGAAGGAGAAGGTAAGCTACATATCAAATAGGATCTGGAGTTGATGCAGTAGGTAGGGAAATGGGCAGACTAGGATGGCCAGGCAGCCCTTATCTGCCATCAGATTCTATGTTTCTATATTTTTATGTCATTATCTCGGTCAAATTCACAACAATATGTCATTCAGTTTGGTACGAGGCTGTGTAGACTGCATGCCTATCCACTTGCCTGACAGTTACGATTGTATGTAACTGGAGAATTCCTTTACCTACAGTACTGTACATAAGAAAGAATATGTGTTGAAACTTTTAGAAAATGTTAAACTATTGAATGTACATTCAAAGAAGACACAGATCCTGAATGTCTTTGTGGTCATTTTTTTATAGTAGTAGTAGTAGGAATGTGTGCCTCTACTTTAAAACTGGGAAAAAGAGTATGATACCACTCAAATGGTGAAAGCAGCTTCTCCAATTGGTATGCTGCTTCATGCATTGAATGGTCACTAAACCTCACACTGAATGGTTGTTGTTTTTTTCAGTGTAAACAATATTGAAAAGCACCATGTCAGTGCATCCAGTCACTTATTTTTGAGACAAACTGATCTAAACAACCTGCTTTTATTCTGCCTAAAGGAAAAAGCACCATTTCTTCTTTTAAAAACATGCAAAGAATTGTTTGAAAATATCCCTGTTGGGGCATTAAAAGAAAATGAGGACTATTTTAATGAACAGGGTGATACCCTTCAAGAAGCAATTAAATCAGTTGCTATACAGTTTAACAATAGTCCTTACGATGTGTTACGCTTTTTTAGTTTTATTGCCGTAGTTGTTGATTTTTGATTGATTAATCTGCAGAGTAGGACCAGTGAGTTTAACATCATACAGTCTGCTGAAGGGAAGGCTTATGTTGTGTTTAATAAATGTGCTTTATCAGTCATTTGTTCTGACCTGACAAAGTGACAGATTTATTTGCAAAGAATATGTGATTATTTTGCAGACTATGTGTTATGATGTACTTTCAGATGGTATATGGTATGAATAATGACATGGATATTGCCGACAGTCTTGAAGTATACCATGTTCTATGAGATACATGACATATTAAAGGACACTGCATCAAATGTATCCTCTGAACCTGCATTGAATCAAAGGACAATTGCTTTGATTAACAATATACCATCATTTATGTTGTATTTGTATATCAATTTAATTGAAGGAAAAAACTGTTCATGATCTGTAAGTTTGATCTCTGCCCAAATGTTTCCCAAAGAAAGTTTAAAAATTATTTAGGTACCTGTCTCTTTGCAGGGTTAACAACTAAGTCACCAGGAATAAAATGTACATTTTCTCTTTTAAAATACTGTTAAATGTACAGTACCAGATTCTATCTGCTTCTCCCTTTACCTATATAGAAATGCTTCCCTTTCAAATGCTCCTTAGTGTATTCAGCAAACAGCTCTGTTGACGACTCCCTGAAATGCCACACTTCACAAATTTTAACTATTATGTACCCCCTTTTCCACAGCCATATTTAGTCCCATGGTACGCTAAGTACCAGTCAGCACCCTCTGTTCATCACTGTGCACAATGTTGTCTGAACATTGTCTTCAATGCATGGACGACATAATGTGAACATAAGTTTTTTTTTTCCCTAATCCTGGATGGCAACACTGGAGAAAAGAGGCATCTATGGGGTAGAACTTTTAATTTTGCCAAATCAAAGTATTGACTGATGTTGGCAAAGTTCTTGTAAATGATGCCACAGTGACCAACAGGATACTGTTTTGTTTTGTTGACAAAAGGGTAAAGGCTAGTAAAATCATATAAGTAGATTTTCTCTTCAGGCTGTGTCTTGTAGTAAAGACAGATGGTGTTTGTCCTCCTCCCAAACAGTGACTCCCTAGGATCGAGCAGTTGCAGTAGTTACCTGTCCCTCAAGAAATCATTCATCCACTAATCTGTAGCCAGCATTTCTTTCCATGGTTACAGCTTATCCAATATTAGAAAATGGGCTAAAAAATCCCAGTCTCTGATTGGCTGATAGACCTGGCAAGGTGGGCATCTAGCAGACAATACAGCCCGGGTATTAAAAGTGCCAGTTCTCACAAATTTCATCACAAATATCAAGCAGCAATTAGAATATTCAGTTTAAAATGCTTCCATTTTTTTCCCTATTCCTTAGCAGGCAAGTTGGGGGCCATGCCCCCCCAGTCTATCTTATTTTTAGGAAAAGTAGTTTAAAAAAATCATAGGCACACATTAAAATAAAGAAGAGATTACTCAGAACACTGTCTTTACTATAAAATGACTAAATCAGCCGAAAGAGAGAGAGGTACGTCCAGCAGCACTAGTATGTATAAGAGCAGCGGTACTTTCTTCATTTTCCATACCACAGCTGAATGTCCATCTTTGATATGGGAAATGAAGAAAGGACTGCTCTTCTTGTACATGGGATCAGTACCAATCTAGAGTTAGCAGTCTCTCCTTGGCCACCTGCTCACCAGCACCACTCCTCAGACTTACCTGTAGTGTCAGTCCCCCCTGTAAAAAAGTATAAAAAACATAGCAAGCAGAAAAAGGGAAAATGAAGGAAGACACAACTGCTAGTCCAACACAGAGTAGCGGTACCAGACCTAGGGGTCTCTCTCATCCTCGGTTACATGCCCAACACCACCACACCTCAGTGTCACACCCCAGATATTAAACATTATTGGAAAAATAAAAAAAAAAGCCACAGCAAGTAGAAAACTGTACCTTTTATTTGTTTGTTGTATATTTTTTTTTTGCAGCCACTCTTTTCCTTTACCACTATCATTAAGACTGTCCCAGTCTCCTGGACCTCCTCGCTAAGCCATGCAAAAGACAGTCTCATCCCACAACACACAAACCCTGCCCACAACTGTACTGCAATTCCTTGTTTTAAAAAATGAACCCCCATTTCCAAAATTCAGTGTACCCTCTTTTCAAAAAGAATTTCACTCCATAAATGAAAACAAAACCTGGCCACACTGAAGCAGCGGTTTCTTACAGCGCTAGGCATGCAGAGCTTGAGCTACTCCTTGTCAGGCCCTACACTTTGCTGTTTAAACAATTAAACAAAGAAAACATGAAGAAACAACAGTAAACTTTGTTTTTTTTTAAATACTGCATCTTTCCTGAACTGTGTACATTCCAGATTGTGCTCTGAACTGACTGCATGATTTGAAATTAGCGCTGAAGCTTAGTGCCACATTTGAAACCTGAAAAAAAAGCCTGTCTTCATATAGAGCTAAGCACACCACATATCCTGTATGTGTGTGTGTGGGGGGGAGACAGGCAAAACAGCAAGCAACCGCACTCAGAATGAGGTGCTCAACCGAAAAGCATCGAAAAGAAACCCAAACACGTCCTTCACTGGTCATGTTTTACAGGGATTACTTTACCTCAAAAGTAAATTTTCATTGTTTTTTTATTTTTCTATATATATATTTTATTTTGATACAATGTTTTAAAAATTTCACATATATCCCATTTTCTAAGTGCAATAATACCCTCCAGGGTGGGCAGTATTGGGCAATACCAGACCTTCCAGGGGCTATAAGGCCCTCTGCCTGTGGCGTCAGGCCTCATTACATCCCTGGGCAGTCCGGTATTGCCCAATACCACCCACCCTGTTGGGTATTATTGCTTATGTACTCTTACAGGAACCACCTTGTTTTTTTAGAGATTTAATTTTTTGCAGGGTCTGATTGAATAACTGTCCAAAACTAGTGCCTGTCATGTAGTTTCTATCTGTCTCACAGTAACAGATGCTGTAGCCATGAAAAAAAAAATACCCATTGAATTCAAAGACAGTGGGGACAACATTCACTACAGCATAACCATCCAGAAAAGAGGGATCTACTTTAAATTCTCCATCCCATACAGCATGCTGAATATAAATTTCTTTCTTGGCTAAGTACATTAACTTCTGAACAGCAGGTGTGGAGTACCACTTTTGTTTCCCATTATAGTTATCAGGTGGCAGAATTGCAAGCGTGGTTTCTTTCAAAAACACGTGTCTACACATGGCCATGCAAACAGACACTACCGTCTTGTACTGGAAGGGGACCAAGCAAACTACTTCATACTCTGATGTGTCACCACTCAACTGTTTTAAAACCTGTCTGGCTGTCAGGTTCATCACTTGTTGCCTAAATCTGTTTCAGGCTTTTCAAAGAATTTCCACATCTAATTGACAATAGTAGCAAAGCTCTTTTTTCAGATCAAATTATTTATGTTAGTTGGTTAGGTACCACTGCAAGATATATTTCTCCTCTGGCAACATGTTCTCTGCCTCATAAAGTTTAGCATAAGGCAAGGCACCTACATAATCTCCATCGGCCTTGGTGTTAAAAAGAATGTGGAACGTGTCCTTTAGCTATTTCATCAGCAAACCCGAAGGCCCCTGGGTGCATAGATAAATGGGATGACATGAAGCTATAAGAATAATTAAATCTGATGTGCAATGTAGATACAATAGCACACAATTTCCCTCCTTGTGTTAGCAACTGAGGTGTTAGCGTGGCTCAGTTGGTAGCACATCCGCCTCTGGACCAGAAGGTCATTGGTTCTCATCACACACTGGGACTGGACTTGCACTTGCACCTAAAATTTGCTGGCATCTGAGTGCAGTATTGGGGGTGCTGTACTGCTGGGGTGTGCCATCCTTCGGATGAGACGTTAATCTGAGGTCCCCTCTGCCCATCCTGGTGTTGTACTGGTGGATGTCCAGGTGGAAGTAAAAGAACCCAGGGCACTCTTTGCAAAGAGCAGGGAACATTCCTGGTGTCCTGGCCAACATTCCCCTTCCCATAAACCGGTTCATGCAATTATCCAGGCTGTGTGTGGGTGATGATGTGTGATATGGCCGCCACCACACATTCAGTCACTTCACTACCAGTCTAACATTGCCTGTAAAGCACTTTGGGATACTGTGTATGAAAAGTGTTATATAAATGATGATTCTTCTTCTTCAACTCAATACAATTTTTTGCCTTGACTAGCTAGCTAATGATAAAACAGCTGTCATAGCCTCTGGCACTGTGGGCTATAAATGTGTAGTGTTTGAATGGTTTATCTATAAATGCCCAACACAATCTTTTATACAGTCATCCCCTTTAAACTCCCACCATTTCTAGCCCTCTTACTGAAAAACATAGTTGGGGATGTATGTTCCTGAAAATTGAACACTATATATTTTCAGATGTCTTCACTTCTGTCATTGAAGACATGTAATGCAGATGTGTGTGTGCTGCAATAAAAAAAAAAACACATCTAGGAGATTTAACCATTTTACATTCATGATTTTTACTGTAAAAGCCAAAACATTGTTCCCAGTTATTTTTTATTCACAGGTGACTGCTCTTAAGAGTGTGATTGAGATGTGTCTCTCCAGACAAGCTTATAATCTACAGATTGTTTTACACTTTGAGCATTTTGTGCTGCCAGTTTTCTGTTCTGTGCAGTTTGGATAAAGACATGCATTGCAAAAAAGGGCACAGGAGTGATTATGCTTGTGGCTAAAGGGTATTTGACAATATTCACAGAGGTATCATAGCCCTATGAATTTCCTCACATTTAAGACCTCATAGTAATGTTTGTCATGCAGTACTACAAACAGGGTTTTAGGCAAATCTCCTGATACTGTGATGAAAGCCTTCCACTCTCCCTGGTTGTGGTGCATCACTTTGATGGTGACTCAGAAGAATTGCTCAAATTGTGACGCATCACCGACACTGACAGATGTTTGCTCTGACAACCCTTTTTCAATGTGAAGAGATTTAACCTTCATGCTCAACTGATCAAGGCGTGATCACAGTAATCCACCATATGGAAAAGCCCTGGTGATCCAGTGGCACCCACCACCCCTTCCACCCACACCACACCCCACCCCTTGCCCACCCCACTCCCCCCATCATCAGCGGGTGGCTGCAACCCACCCACATACAGCTGGCCGCCCACTGATTGACAGGTACAGTATGGGCTGGGCAAGGGGTGTGTTGTAGGTAGGAGGGGTGGGGAGTTCCACTGGATCACCAGGGCTTTTCCATATGGTGGATTACCGCAATCACGTCTTGGGGTGGGGGGTCCACTAGACCACCAGGGATGGCCATATTACATTATTCAGGGACTCGGGTGGGAGGGGGACCACTTGATCACCAGGGATGGTCTGTCATTACAATATTTGGGGATTTGGGGACTCAGGAGGGGGAGCTATTAGACTACCAGGGCTTGTTTTGTGTATATTGCAGCGATCATGGCTATGGGCAGGGGATGCCCCAGAATCCCCACTGCACACGTCATGCTGTGCAGGACACAAGGCACAAGTCACCAGGCTGCCGTGCACAAAGCATGCAAATGGGGCCATAATGACATGCAAATGGCCTCATTTATACCTTGCATATCTTATGGCCTCATTTGCATGCCCCCTGCTGAATATCATGGGTGATGTGCCTAGCGCAACTGCACTTGTGCTGGCACATACCTGTGCTCCTTATCTGTGGCTTGCACCAGTGCAGTGCCACTGTGCCATGCGCAGTTTGTGTGCTGATCTTGCCATATTCAATGGTGCTGTGCCATAGCGCATCACCTTTGAATATCACCTGGTCCTGGTCCCGACACAGCCCAGTTGCGCTGCACCCAGGCTTGCGCCACTGCCCAGCGCAGTCTGAATATTTGGGCCAAACTGTAAAGAACCATCATCAATCACTTCTGCATTGCTTTGCAACATGTCAGTTATGGGGTCTAAGAATGTAACAGCAGTAAAAGCTTCAGGGTGCATTCTCTTTAAGAATAGTGGATGATTGAGTTAGCATTCAAATGTCATTGTATAAAATCATGAGCCCTTAAAAGTTGCTGAATTTTGCCAAGGATTACATTTATTGCTTGTGTAAATTATTGTAGCTTGTTAAGATTTACAAGCCCAAATCGCTCATGATATTTAACAGCTCTAAATCTTTGTAGCACCCTTTCATAATTCTGGATTCTATCTAGAAAAACAGAAGTGGGCTCCAGCTGTTCTAACTCTGTATTTTGCTGAGAATCAGCAAAAAGTGTGTGCTGTGATGTCCTAGGGCATAATATTATTTTGGCAGAACTTATTTTCCTTCTCAAATGTTCTCAGATTCTTTTTTTTTTACTCGTGTGTTTCTTTTAACCCGTGTACTTAATTTTTGTCATGTTTTTAGTGTCATCCCCCTTTTATTCATTCTGTCAGTTTTTCTGTTATTTTGTCATTTATTTTGACATGCCTTCTTCCCATTGCTGTGACTCTTTTAAACAGTTCTGTTAGCTGTAAAGTACACCTGAGCTCTAAACTGGATATCTTCTTTGCTGCACATAACATAAATACAGCTTTCACTAAAGGTGTCTCTAAAAGGTCATTTTTAAAAACAGCTGCACCAATTTTCTTTTCCTTACCCTTTAACTGTTCAGGCTCAACAAGTGATTCAAACATGATATCAACAATTAATGGAAAAATCTGCAGCAATAATTGCCTTGCCTCATCATCCTTTTCCCCAAATTGGGGGAGAGGCACAGACAAATCTGAGTCTGTAACCCCTGCACTAGTTGACGATGGTGCCCCTGACTGAAACTTAAGCAAAGGTTATTTAGTGAGTTTAAGAAATCACCCCTTGTAGCCACCTCATCAGCATGATTCATGACACCTGCACGATTTGGGGTTTCTTCAGAAGCCTCGGAAACTCTTTTGTTATGTAAAGTCGTTTCTCTTTGTCTCTCTTTCTGTCTCTCTCTCTCTCTGCAGTGATTCACCCAATTCTTCAGCCTTCCTGAAGCATAACATTGAACTTATAAAAGAAAGCAGAACAGACATATCACTGAAATATTTCAAACAGTGTATAGGTAAATATCAAGATCGAAAACCTGCAGCCTTTGTTTCTTAACAATCATATATGATAAAGTCATACCAAGACAGTACCAACTAGATTACTGTATTTTACTTATACATCTTAAACATCTTCATCTAAATTTAAACTAACATTCATTGATGGAAATATAAATATAGTATACCTTCTGTGCTGCTCATGACATTATCATCTGTGCTATCCATACCTGCTAGAGCATGAATCCATTCTTCAGAATCACTCATTGGCTCCCAGTTGTCCATGATGATTGCAATTTGAAGTTTTCAAAAGGTCTCTGACCTGATCTGTATTTTTCTGGTCTTTGCTTGCTGGCACATTCTGTTCCCTTACTGTATGTACAGTAGCTATCATACTGCATCCACCCAAGTGTGCGTTCTTCTAAAAAGGAAAACATCTGACTCCCCCCCCCCCCCTTAAAATGTATAAAAGACTGCAAGGAATTGCATACAGGCTTTTGTTTCAAAGTAGCACCAATCAGAGAAGGTTGTTCTGACCATGCAATCAGTATAGCTGCTGGGGGTTTAAATACTTTTAATGATAAAACAACTCAGTTTTTATCTTGGGTATGTAACAAGTATATATAATGTTATACCTAAAACATTTCAGTCTTCTGCTAGCATGTGTTTCCATAGTCTATAATAACATCCAGATGGTTATTTATAATTAGATAACAAACATGTATATTTCAAGATCCTTTTTTTTATGTTTGCTTGCATGCATGTGCAAGAAACATTATGTGGCAGCTTAGAAGAGAAGCGGGTTGTGGAAGCACGGCACTGTGGCAGCCAGCGGAGGCACTGCATTTGGGGGCTTGGCACTGATGGACCAATGAAGGCACAGTGTGCTGATGACAGTGGCTTCCAAAAGTGCCACCAAGTTGTAATATTTTCACTGCAGCAATCAGGGGCTGTCTCGTCATTGCAGCATCAGCCATTCTGCTGCAATGAGGAAGCAACCCGTTATTGCAGGGCAGAACGTTGTGCACTGTAATATTGTTTGTGAACACAATAGCAAGCCACCGCCATGTTCATGAACAATGTTACAGAGCCCCCACTGCCGAGGGGTTGCACAATCCCCCTCGGCATCATGCACCTCCCAAAACAGTGTTTGTTTGCCAACAGGGGGCCCAATCCCCATCGGCTTCAGTCCTCCCTTCCCATTTTAATTTGCCAATGGGGGAGCCCACTCACCATCGGCATAATGTCCCCCCAAAAAGTTAGTTTGTGCTGATGGGGGAGCCCAATCCTCCACAGCTCCTGCCCCCCATATGTGCCGACTGGGGTGCCCAATTCACCGTCGGCTACAGCCCCCCCTAAAAAGAACACTAGAGTTGCATGCTGGGAGCCCAACCCAGCATGCCAAATGTCCCTGTTAAAAAAAAAGGTCCTGCAATGTTTTTTTTTTCCTGTAAATCAGAAAATGGTCCCTTGTTGAGTCTGGTGGCCCCACCCCAACATGTACCCTCCTATTGTGCACTCTGCCTCCCCATACCTCCCTCACCCCATACTTACCACCGGAGCCCAGCGTAATGATCTTTGGTGGACCGGCAACACGTTTGCACTCTTCAAAGCCGACCGCGAACTGAAGAAATGCCGGTAAGCTGTATAATGGCATAAATAGTTTTTTTTTTTTTTACTTTGGTGCATATCTCAGGCATTTTTGGGAATTTTGGCACCAAATTTTCAACATGGGGTTATTGGGACCCCTCCTCATGAATCCAGCCACTGTCATGGCATTATTTGGTCCCAAAAGATGATTTATTTACTTAACCTTTGAGCCAGAGGCTCATTTACAAAGGTACCTCATCACATTGAGGACAGACAGAGCATTTAGATTACAGAATACAGGTCACTGACTTAGAGTTACACAGAATGATTTCATACATTGTACAATTTAGTAGAATTTCCAGAGATACAGCTGAGCACATGCTGGTTTCAACAGAGGCAGGATGCACAGGGGAAGAGGTGGAGTGCCACCCAGTGGGCGTTGTCAAGTGTAGAGAGATAGTGGTGAGGCACCAATTAGAGACAGGAGCAGCTGTGAGGGTTAATCAGTTGGTTCTGAAGGGTGGTTTTGAAGTTGGAGATTGTGGGGGCATTGGAGATGGGAGCAGGGAGAGAGTTAATCCCAGGGTTGGGTTCTGTAGCAGAAGGACCTCCGACCATGGGTGGTCCTTGATCTGGGGACCAGTAGGGTGGTCTTGTTGGCATGTTGGCAGTTTGGGTTGCGATAGTGGGTGGGGTATGGTGGATGGAGGCTGTCACCCCAGGAGGGGAGAGCCCGAGTAGAGTTTTTTTTGTGAGGAGGCAGGTTTGGTACCATAGCCGTTCATCTAGGTTAAGGAGTTTTGCCTCGTCATAGAGTTGACATGTATGTGTGAGCCTGAGGGCCCCAGTAATCAGCCTGCAAGCCTTGTTTAGGGCGAGGTGAATTTTTTTGAGGTCAGTAGTGTCAGCAGCACCATAAACTGGCAGGCCATAGTTGACAACAGACAGTACTGATGACCTAACAGCAAGTTGGAGAGCATCGAGGGGGGGCAATCCTTATAGTGGTAGAGGATGCCAAGCCGTGTGTAAGTGGCAGATGCAAGGGCATTAATGTGGGTATGGAAGGTGAGGGCTGAGTCAAAGGTAACCCCAAGGTATTTGTAGGAACAGACTTGTTCAAGCGGTTGTTTGGTGCTAGGGATGATAAGGAGTGGGTTGTTGCAGGATTTGTTTTGGGGATGGGCAAAGAGCATTGTCTTGGTTTTTTTGAGATTAGTGATGAGTCTGTGCTCCTTAAGCCAGGCTTCAGCATCATTGTAGGAGTGTTGTAGAGAGTCCTGGAGGGAGATGGGATTGTGGTGGGTGGCAAAAATGACAGCACCATCTGCATACATAACAATTTTGCCAGAGCATGCACTGGGCAGAGAGTTTAGATAGAGTGTAAAGAGTAAGGGGCCCAGGATGGAGCCCTGGGGTACCCCCGAGTGGATGGGACAAGTTTCAGAGAGTGTCCCATTGATTTTGACACACTGGGAATGAGTGGATAGATAGCTCAAACACCATGCGAGGGGGCCAGCAGAGAAACCAGTGTGGCAGAGGGCATCCAGCAGAAGATGGTGAGAGACAGTGTTGAAGGCCTTTGAGAGGTCAGTGAACACTGCATCAGCTAGGGAGCTGGAGTCCAGGGAGGAATGTAGGAAGTTGGAGAACTCAACTAGTGCAGTGCCGGTACTGTGACCAGCACAGAAGCCATGCTGATCTGGACATAAGATGTTATGCTTAGTCAGATATTCAGTGATTTAAATAGCCACTACTTTTTCTAGGGCTTTGGAGAGGGGAGATGGAGATTAGTTGGTAATTGCCGGGGAGGACCTGTCACCCCCTTTATGAATGGGCATGACTATGACAGTTTTCCATGCAGTGGGGAATTTCCCCAGGCAGAGGGATCAGTTAAGTAGGCTGGTAAGTGGGGAAAGAACTTCATCCAGCACCAGCCAGAGAATACTGGGGTCCAGTGAGTCACTGCTGGGACTATTATTTTTTGAGGCTTTAATTAGGAGAGGTCTGGCTTCCTGGGCAGCTAACCTTGCGTAGGTGGAAGCTGGGGTGTTGGAGGACAGGGGGAAGTAGGCTGGGGGTGGGTCAAAAAAATTACTGGGGAGGACAGAGCTAAGGTCAGTAAAGGAGGTGTTAAGGCAGTTAGCAATGCAGGCAGAGTTGGTGGAGGTAGAGCCATCAATAGTGAGCTGAGATTGGGGAGGGGAGCTCAATTTCCCATTTAGATGTTTAATATTGTCCCAGAAGGTCCAGGAACACCCCCAGGAGGAGGTGAGGGTGGCTTGGTAATGGTCGGCCTTGGCATTATGGATGGCCCATGAGCAAGGCCACTGTTTTTCCTTTTTTACCGGAAAATCCGGTAAAATTCTGGAATTAGGGCTGCCTGAAAACTGGTAAAAATGAAATTTCATGGAATCTGGCATTTTCTATCAGATCAGTAAATCTACAAAAAAGTCTGTTTTTCTCTTAATTCCTTCCTGTACTGTTTTCAGTTTGCTTTATTTAATGCTCTGTATATTAAGCCTTCTTTAATTCTGATTATTTATGTACATACTAAAAGAATGATAACAGAATCCCGGTAAAATCCAGAAATTAGAGTACCAATCACTGGAGAAATTCTGGAATCTTAAGTCTTGAAAACGGAATTTAATTGTTTTAATCACCGTAAATCAGTGGCCTTGCCCATGAGTACCTGTTCCAAGCAGCATTGTAGGCCTGTCTATCAGTCATCCAGCCCATTTCAGTGGCAAGGTGCCAGAGGTTATCACTATTTCTGAGCATTTGTAGTAGGGCAGGGGTAACCCAGGGTACACTATGTTTTTTGGATTGAATTTTGGTGAGGGGTGCAAAGAGATCACAGGGTGTGTTAAAGGTTTGGGAGAAACAGGTGAGAGCAGTATCAATGTTAGGTGCATGATGAATGGGGAACCAATTAATCTGGGTGAGAAACTGTTTGAGTTTAATCAGTCCACCAGGGCAGAGGTGTCTGCTGAGTGTGGTTTGGGCTATGGGTTTGGGAGTGGGGGCAGCCCAAAGGAATAAGATAGGGGAGTGGTCACTTAGGGAGTCCGGGAGGATCTGAATGTTATGGATTTTTTTGGGGCGGTTAGTGATAATGACATCCAGAAGGGTACTGGTTCCTCTCTTTGGGTTAACTCTAATGGGCTGGGAGATGAGTTGTGTCATGTCTTGGGCAGCGAAGGAATTTTGGATAGTGGAAGAGGAGGGGCTAAGCCAGTTCACGTTAAGGTCCCCCACTAGGATTTGTTCCGCCTTGTGGTGAAGGGTGGCAAGATATTCTGTTTTAGATATCAGCACTGGGTTCTGGTTCTTTGGGGGAACGTAGGCAGCGGTGAGATAGAGAGGGCCCCTGAAGGTGTCAGGAGTGAGTTTGAGGGTAAGAGCCTGGCCCCATTCACAAGAACGGGGGCAGGGAATGCTTATCGGATGATTGGTTGTCCCGGGTATAGATTGCACAGACACCCCTGTGTTTGCCTACTCGGTCCTCCCGGTATAAGGTATAGCCTGGGAGGGAGACAAAGGAGTCAGGGGTGGACTTGTACAGCCAGGTTTCTACTAGGGCTATGATGTCTGGTTGATGTAACATGACCCAGCACTAGGGGGCATCACATTTTTTCAGTAGGCTGCATACATTCAAGGAGGCGATGCAGAGTGCAGTGGACCTAGCTGGTGTGCCGGAGGTGGCAGTGCCTGGGTTAGGATGTATATTACCAGATAGGAGTAGTAGGAAGACCAAGGCTCTGACCAGGGGGTGGCAGTATGTCAACTTCCAGGGGGTACGCTGGGATGGGGAGGAGGCCATAGGGGAACAAGGGATGGGCAGGGCTCGAAGGGTCAGGAAGGCGAGGATGAGTTGCAACCATGGGGAGCCAGGGTAGGCAGTGGGGGGGCAGCTAGGGGGTGGGTGCCATGGGCCAGGGTACATGGTCAGTGTAGGGTGTGATCGGACTAAGTCAGGGACAGTTGGGGGTGCTGGTACAAGTGGGCCAGGGGTAATGTCTGGCTGATGGGATGTGGGCACTAGCACGTAAATGAAAGGAGACATTTGAGGAGGAGGTGTACAAACATAATGCCTAAGGTAGCAGCAGGGCAGAAAGGTTTAAGTATCTTGGCTGCCCCTCAGAAAGAGTGGATACCACTTTGGAGTAGTGGTAGTGTCACGGACTCTGGTGGATAGGGTATGAGATCAGACGAGGACCCTGGTGGGCGTGAACTAGGACCTGGGTGAGAATGGGGATCCAGGTTCTGGGGAGTTCAGGGCAGGCTGGGTTTGGGGCCAAATCCAGGGTGGAAATAGTGACTCCTAGTGGTCACTGAGGGTTAGTGGCAAGCTGGGTGAAGGTCTGGTGGTAGGGCAGGGGGGTCAGTATGTAGGGCTAGCTAGGAGGCTGGGTGTGAGAGTGAGGTGTGCGCAGAAGCAGAATGAGAGTAAGGGAGAGAAGTAGTGTATGTAGGTAGAGGGGTTCCAGGAAGTAGGAGGAGGAGGAGGAAATTCAGCTAGAGAACAGAGGTGAATAGTCAGAGGGTCCCTAATGGCTAGCAGGTATAACCTGCAAATGGGAAAGTGGGGACTTAGAAATATAGCAGACGGGAAGTGATGTCATAGGAAGGGGCCAATAAATGAAGGGACGAGCCTGGGCGAGTGGGTGGTTGGGGTGTGTGGGGCAGTTGACGCATAGTGTCGACAACCTAATGCCCCTCACAAAGATGCAGCTTGAGGGAGGAGGTATCCTTTACCTCTAAGGCGCTCTCCGTGTTTCCCGGCTCCAGGAGGGAGCTAGCTGAGGTCCGCTCTGTATCGGTCACTGCACGGAATCACCTTTTGGGACCGATTAATGACACGAGGGTGCCAATGTTCATGAGGTTGGCTCTCAAAAAGTCTATGTTGCAAATTTGGTGGAAAAAAATCCAAGAAATGACTGTTTTACAAGCGTGCATTGCGCATTTGCTATGCACACTCATAACTTTGCGAATTTGCAATATTTTCACTCCAGATTTTCAACATTGCCATTTTTCCACACCTCCTTATGAATAGTATAGTTGTCATTTTTCACATCCTGACCGAAATGCGTTTTTGCACTTCTGCCGCAGAATAGCGCAGTCACTTTGGGAAATCAGTGTTCAGGACACATTAAGAAATTCACAGTAACACTGTTCATGAGCAGAGGTCTTAAAATGCCTATGTTGAAAATTTTGTGATGAACGTCCATAAAATGACTGTGTTACATGCATGCATTGTGCAGTTTCCACATATGCTTGGAAGTGCGAGCATTTTTAATATTCCCACTACAGATTTTCAACATTGCCATCTCTTCACACCTCCCTATGGATGGTACAGCTATCATTCTTCACATCCTGCCTCACTTGTGTTTTCATACATGTGGCGCTGAATGGCACGGCCGCTGTTGGAACTCAAAGTTCGGGACACATTGACAAAATCACACTGCCACTCTTCATGAGAAGAGGTCCCAAATGCTTTTATGAGGTGGGGTCACAAAAAGGCCATGTTCAAAATTTGTAGTACAAATACCAACAAATGCCCGGGGCATTAGGGTTTCTAACCATAACGTCCCACCCTGTACAGACTGAGAAGCATTGGGGTGTACCTTTGGATTCCCAATTGTACTGCTCATGCCATCCCACCCCCACCTCCCCAGCCACTGACAGGCATCAAGGTGTACCTTGCACTCTTCGGTCCCAGACTTCACCCCATTCTCCTATGCTGCACCCATTTCAATGTGTGTCCTTATGGAATGGGGTGACTGTAAAGCCAAACACACCCAGGCACACCTCAACATGTGTTGGTGTCTGCAGAATAGGGTGAGGTGACATGGCATGACCGTCTTGGGCGACCACCCAAACACTTAACCTCAAGGCCTGTCCATCTCTATAGGATGGAGGTGGGGTTGGTGTGAAGTTCAATACTTTACTGCCATTCCTATTCTGCATCTGTCTCACTCCTGCATTTCCAATGCTAATACCAGCAAGCAAACATTCGGCATTGACAAATCATTGTTTACTTTTGCAGCTATGTCAGTATATGATTTAATTCTGTGTTTAATTATTAGTATGGAGGAAACATATATCTGTGTTCTATTTTTGCAGCTCATACTTTGAGTAATGTATTTTTATAGCTTCCAATGACTTCCAGATATTTTCATTCAAATACTTCCAATGGAAAAACAACACAATGGTTTTCATTCTGTATATACCACACGTCTTTGTTAGCATTAAAAGAAGATATGTAGTGTATTCTTTCCTTTCTGCATTACAAAGGTAATGTCTTTTTTCTAAGTAATTTAACAAGCTCATATCTTTTTTGACTGCAAAGATGCTAAATGTTTTTTCCTTGAATCCTATAGCAATACTGTGTTCCCCTTTGGTACATAGTCTATGCTCTATAATAACATTCAAATGTTTTCTTTTTACAATAGTTTCTAATACACACACACACACACACACACACACACAGCTCGATTCTCAAAGGTTGGTGCAAGCTACGACAATGGCAGCTTGCGCCGACTCCTGGTGGAGAGTATGATGGAAAGCTGAAAGTCGGAATCCTGACATTCAGGATCCCAAGTTCAGCTGCCTGACACACACCTGCCAGACAGACTGATGCTGGTGCTGGCAGGGGTAAGGTAGCAGAATGTGATGAACCATTACCCTGCCTCTAGCCGTGCACCACAAGAAGGGGAAAAATCCAGTGGTTGGTTGAGCTGCCCCATAGCATGGAGGGCAAAGCCACTAGCAGCTCAGTCACCAGTGTGCTCATACCCGGGGTCTTCACTTTTGTGCCGTGCTCTTTTGCCCCCTGTAAACTGTTTTAACTTCCTCTGATGTCCGCTCCCCCTTGAAGTTGGTTATTTTAGTTATGGGGGGTGCGGGGGGGATCCCCCATGTGGGGATTGTGGGGGGCTTGCCCCCCGCATTGCACCAACACCTTGTCAGTCTTCCAACAGTTGGTCTCCTAAACTCAGGCTTATGGAGTTCGGGAGACTGACTGTCAGGATTCAGTAGTAGATCCCTCCCAGTGTGCCAGGGACCCTGCAACTGATTCTCTATTGGGTAGGGTCTCAGCAGCAAAGTCCAGCAGCTTGTGGCAAAGGTGGCCATGCACCAATGAAAGGGCACACCTGAGAGGCTTGCTGCAAGCTGCTGGTGCAGTCAGGTGGCACTTAGACCACTGCCAGATACAATCCCTGGTGGTCTAGCAGACCCCCACCTCAGATCACCTTGTAAATAAAAAAAAAAATCATGCCTGATCCCTGTGTAATAAATACCCATTCCTGGTAGCTATTGGTCACCCCATGCCCAATCCCCTTATAAATAAATAAAAAATCTCACCCAATCCCTGTAAAATAAAACCCTGTCCCTGATGGCTAGTGGTCCACATCCCCCATCCCCTTATAAATAAGTAAAAAAATCTCACCCAATCCTTGTGTAATAAAACCCCATCCCTCATGGCTAGTCATCCCCATCCCTGATTCCCTTATAAATAAAACAAGTCCTGCCTGATCCTCATGAAATAAAACCCCATCTCTGGAGGCTAGCAGTCCACCCATCCCCAATCCACTCATACAGTAAATAAGTCCCATCTTGTGTGGTCTAGGGGCCCCCAAACCACAATCTGCCCATATTAGACTGGAAATATTTATGTGGTGGTCTTGTGGTCCCCCACCCTCGCAGGCAGTGCTCCACCACCCCACTACCCCCTCCCGATCCTGAGCCGGTGATTGGCACAGCCCACCATGCACCACCACAGCCAGCTGCTGACTAAGCTCTCAGTGATCCGGTACTGTATATAGTATGCACTCACTGACTGACAGCTCAATGTCAATCAATGAGTAAGTACTATATACAGGATGGGCTCACTGAGAGCTCAGTCAGCAGCTGGCCATGGTGGTGAGTGGTGGGCTGTGCCAGTTGACACCTTGGGAAAGGGATGGGGGAGTGGAATGGTTGAGTACTGCCTGCTGTGTGGGGTTGGGGACACTAGACCACCATGGAAATATTTCTAGTCTAATATGTTCAGATTGGAGCTGGGGGGGCCGTGAGACCACAAGTGATGGGATTTATTTACTGTATGAGGGGATCAAGGATGAGGGGATAACTTGCCACCAAGGATGGGGTTTTTATTACACAGTGATCGGGAGAGATTTTTTATTGATTTTTAAGAGGATTGGGAATGGGGACAACTAACCACTAGGGATGGGGTATTATTATTACAGGGGGCTTGGGTGAGATTTTTAATTTATTTACAGTATAAGGGGATTGTGGATGGCGGGACCAGAAGCCACCAGGGACAGAGCTTATGCACTGTCTGTGGGGATCAGGGCTTGGTGGGGCTGCTGCACACTGGCGCAAGTTTCTCAACCCTCTCAGAGGAATTCTAAGTACCCTTAGTCCAGCCCTTGGCTGGTCAAATGGTACTTTGGCCATTGCCCTCTGGGTGGGTTTTGTGAATGCCAAAGTAGGGGATATGGCAGCCAGCATCTGCTGCAATCCCCCTAGTGCTATGCCACAATCCATTTTGAGGTGCATCGCTGGTGCAAGCCACCTTTGGCACATGCAGCCTGCATTTGATGCAGGCTGCTTTTCAGAATAGCTCCCTGCACATATTTTGGCGCAAGGTGCCACTTGAGTCATTTTTGTTGGATGCAAGCACCTTGCATCAATCTAAGGGGTTTGAGAATTGGGCCCACGGTGTTTATCTTGGATACATAGCCTGTGCTTTTCCGTTTTGCATTAAGAAAGGCAATGTCTTTCTCCTAAATAGTATAACAAGCTCATATATTTTTGGACTGTAAAGATGCTGAATGTTTTTTTTCCTAAATCCTATAACACTGTTTTCCCCTTGGATATGAAGCCTATGTAAAATGGTTACGTCTCTTTTCCTAAATCCTGTAACAGTTTCACATGCAATAAAATAAAGGCTTTGTTTTAAAAGATAAGAATTCTTAGACTGTCAGACAGCTTTACTGTTTGGAAAAGCACAGCCACCAAGGCAGATCCCAAAGACCGAACGCCTATCCATGAAGGTTTTTATTCCTCATAATTAATGATAAGCATACTGACTGGTTTAGTTCAAACATTTCAGCTACATTTTTGACTGCAAAGATTGGATTTATCCACACACTAGTGTATGGATACATTTTTTTTTCTAAATCCTGTTACAAGCTCCTGCATGAAAAAATAAAGGCTGCTATATCCAGCGAAATATTTAAAACCTTGCTTTAAATCAGAAGTGTGTTCACACCATCAGATGACTTTTCCCTGTAGGAAGAACCGCAGTCACCAAACCTGCCTGATACTAAAAGCCTGTGCATGATGACGCACATCCCTAATACTGCATTCCAGAAAAAACAAGTAAAAAGCACAATCACATCATCCTGTCCTTATGCCCCTAAACCAACAGGGATATGAATGAATAAAACTACACAGCTCTAAAGTCTAAACCTTGAGGGAAGAGGAGACTGTGAGGGAGGCATGAGATGGAGGGCATATGAGGTGGAGGAGGAGGTATGTTGATATGAGGAGGAGTAAGAGCCATGAGGAGGAGGAGGGGGTATGAGGGTAGCATGAGTAGGGGGTATGAGAAAGAGGGTAGGCATGAGGGGATGAGGTATGCAGATGATGGGAGGCATGAGAAGGGAGAATGGGATGCATAAGGGGATGAGACATAAGTACATTGGAAAGAGCATGTTGCATCATGTGTGAGTTCAAGAAAGCATCACTTCCAGGGTTTGAGGAGGGACTTCCTGTGCCAAAATGGGACAGGGGTAGATCCAGGGGATGATTCTGATTGGTCTATTTTAGGTCATGCCCACCTGTCGAATGATATGGCACATGCTGACTGACTGAAAATGTGCATTTGAGAAGTTATATGAGCTTATATTACTGTTAAAATAAAATCATTATTAGATGCACAATTTAGTGGTTATTAATGGGTGTACAGAATCAGACAGTGAATGGGAATATACTTTTTTCTCAACTGTAGGCAAGAGTACAAATTATCTGATAGTTGTCCATTTTTTAAATAGACATTGTCAAAAATTTAAAAATAGAACTGAGTCAAAAGTGACCATACAGCACTAGTTCTTACTTTGTATGTATCTGAGTCACATAATGGGCCTCATTTTCAAAGGCTGACACACGGCTTGCATCAAGTGCTGCATCAATCCTGTGTTTGATGCAACTGCGCTAAACTCCTTTGAGGCAACTGTGCCCAATTTTTGTACATTTGGTGCAGTTGCAACATTTTTCTTAATTTATGGTAGCTTGCACCAAAGCTTTGGCACAAGGTCCTATAAAAGGGAAACATGATGGCACAAGATAGACCAAGGGGGAGCTGGCCTAACTTGCAACATTTTGTGCACTGAATGAAAATTGCGATTAGCACAAAAAGAATGCCACAGACCCCCTGCACCGTATGTTTGGCACACCAGGGGCCTGCAGCATCCACAAGATGTTTGAAAATTGAGACCAATGTCTTTAATAATGGACACATCAATGATCAGTTTCTAGATATTATTAAGAAAGACAGTGTTAATGCAGTGGTCCTTAAAAAACCTTAATTATCTGCTAGCCATGCCCATTAATAGAGAGAATGAACATGAATAATTATCCACATCAAGCTGCAGCATTCTTATTGGTTCTTTATTCATGATTAACCTCGTTACTATAAAATAAATGAAAAACAACCATACAGACAAAATGTTGTTTAGTCAAGCATGCAGAACTGCAAAAGGAGACCTGCAGCAACTAGTCAAATTCACCCAGAAAAATCCAAACAGACAAAACTTCTTTTTAAATTCTCTTTATCTCTCTTGGGCTACAGGTAGGGGATGTAACCCTTTCTTTCAGCGAGTAAACCTTGCGCCTGTACATCTCCCCTGGTTACCTGGTCTGGGAGGCCCCCAGCTTGCCCTCTGCGATGAGTCCCCCCCCCCCCGAGGGGAGAGTTTAAGATTACAATTAGACAGAAAATAAATTTTTATTTAAATAACTGAAAGCAAGAGGTGGCTAAAGAAAACTATTATTTAGGAGTTACTTTTACTTTCAAATGGAAATGGGCCAAACACACACAGATCTATGTAAGCAAAATAAAACAGAATATACAGGCAATCAAAACATTCAAATGTTTATTAGGGGATACAAGTGTTAAGGTAGCATTAAGAGAACTTGAGGCATAAATTAACCTAATTAGACTATATGGAACAGAGGTTTGGGGTTACTGTTTGACTCATTCTATGGAAGTCCCAGTGTCACAGTTTTATCGTAACATTCTGCGTGTGGGTAGGACATTGTCTGAACAAATGGTGAGATCTGAATTAGGGAGGGTAGCATGGTGCTTCTTCACATAATTGAGGCTAGTTAATTATTGAATGACTGACTACATATAGGGAATAGTTCAGTAAATATCTGGACTAAATTGTGCTTGACAGAAAAAGCAAAATGGATACAGACACAGAATTCATCACGGCTTCATAAAATTTTAAAACATTATCAAACTTTGGCACTTGTGGCAAGACCCATTGAAGGGGATTATAATCTCCATTATAGAAACACTTAATAAAAAATAATTTTTTTGAGTGGGTAAAACAAATAGATATGACTTATGCTGCCAACTCTAAGTTAGTACAATTGCATTATAGATGCAAATGTGGGCACCATTATGAAGAATGCTTGCTTTTACCACTTGGTCCAGAAGAGTGAAGAATTTATGTAGATTTGAATTTCTACCGTTCTAGAGGTTGGAAGTTAGATATGGGGAATGGATTATAAATGATTCTGAATGTTTCTGTATAGCAGGCCAGGAAGAACATTTATTTCATATTTTTTTAATTGCCTCCATGTCAGAAATGCTGCTTAAGATACCTTCTCAAATTTATAAAACCATATAACCCTTTGTTACAAGATAGCATGCAAATCTTACTGAAGACTACAAATGTGGTGGATGCTAAGACATTAGCTTCACAGAGGCTTTTCTCATGCACAGTAGTAAGATAGTAAGATAGTAGTAGACAGCACAGAAGGGCTAGGGAGAGGGATTGGGGGCTGATGGAGTGGTGATCAGGATGATAAGAACTAGGAGACACCCCAAGGTTAGATGGGGATTGGAGATGGCTGAGAAGTGTTTGATCTCCATCCCCCAGATTTCCACTGGACCAAGTGTACAGTCAGCTGATGGATGAGCCACCATTACCTGTTGTTTTGGGGCAGTGCTATGTAATGCCAGACTGATAAGGAATAAGACTGCTATCATTGCAGTTTTTGTTACTCATTCCTTGATCAGTCTGGCATGATTCACTGAGACCTGGTTAGATGACAATGCCAGTCCAGTCTTGGTGACGGCTGTCCCTGCTGGTTTCTCTGTGGTGCAGTGTCCAAGGAAGGATCCTAGGGGGAAGGGTTGCCATCTTCTTTAAATCTTATCTGATTATGATGGTGCTCCCAGTGGGGACACTTCATCCTTTGGGTGCATGACCATGTTTCATGGGGGTTCAGGTGCCTGGTGTGGGGTCCTCCTTATATAGGGGCCACCCCATGGGAGGTGGGGTTCCTGCAGGAGATCGTGGAGTTCATCACCAAAAGGATGTTGCAATTGCCAAGATGGATCATCTTTGACAATTTCAATGCCTGGTCAATGGCGAGCTGTCACATTTTGTATAGGATTTCCTGTAGAGTACGACCACTCTGGGCCTGGCACAAGTAGTTGCTACTGCAACTCACCAACAAGATCATGCACTGGACCTGGTATTCCACATTGGATATGAGGTGAAAAACCTCAACATTGATCTGATTAGTCAGTCAGATCATTGCACCATCAGTTTCAAGTTCAGGTCACCCCTCTATAGTCCACCCCCTGTAGAGATAGTTAGATACCACCCTTTGATAGGGCTAAGGCCTGATGGATTTTAGTGATACTGGACACCTTGGGTATGATGGCAGCTTGTGCTGAGGGTATGGAGGAAGCAATAGTGGCCTACAATAGAGCTGTTGGTGCAACCTTCGACTTTACAGCACGAGTCCATGTTCACCTATTGGTTTCTTACCTCAACTTGCTGTGGCTTGATGGTGAGCTGAGGGTGATGAAAGTAAAGGGGTAAAGGTTGGAACAGCATTGGAGGAGATCTGAGACCCAGGAGAACAAACTGACTTTGAATACTTCCTATGGTAAGTATCAAAGGGCGTTCTCTCATAAGAAGGCAGAATTCCTGTCCAGGGAGATTGTGGCTGAGAAGAACAGACCAGGTCAACTTTTTCAGTCAGTGGACAGGCTTTTACATCCAGCCTGTCTGGAGATCATGAAGGCTGCTTCATTTGCTAAATGCAAGGAGTTTGCTTGGTTCTTCTTGGAAAGAATGTCCCCTATTAGGTCCGGGATCTCTTCGACTAGTTATATCAGGACTGGATACTGCAATAGTGGTTAGTGGTCATGGGGTGAGTTTTGGTCAGTGATGACTGAGAAGGTCATAGGTGTGATCTTAAGGTTACAACCAACATACTGTGAACTGTATGTGGACCCAACTTGACTCTTGGTGAGTTGCGCTGGGAAGCTGGGCCTAGTGTTCACCAGGATTGCTCAATGTTCCCAGTCAAAGACGATCTTCCCTGTGGCATTGAAAAGTGCATTGGTGAGACTCCTTTTGAAAAAATGATTTTGGTCCAGGGTGTTCTGGAGAACCACAGGCCTGTCTCTAACCGGCCTTTTTTAGACAAGGCTTTTGAGAAGGTTGTTGGGTTGTAGCTGGAGACTGATTGGATGACCTTCGATATTATATGAGCCTCTCTAGTCAGGATTTCAGTCAAAGTTCAGCACTGAGACTGCTCTGGTCAGGGTGCATAATGACTTGCTCAGGGTGAGATATCGAGGAGAGTTGTCAGTTTTTGTTCTCATGGATCTCTCCGCAGTGTTTGACACTGTTGACCATGGGCTTTTGTTGGAATGACTCAGGGAGTACATGGGACTTTCCAGCAATATTTTGAGGTGGTTTAAGTGCTAGCTTCGGGGTAGGTTTCAGAAGGTTGTGATGGGTAATTTCTCATTGCATCCAATAGACTTGTACTGCATTGTATCCCAATCATTGGTCCTTTCACTCATGTTGTTGTCGGTGTGCATGCTGCCCCAGGGCAGGATCATTAGGAAGTATGGAGCTGTGCTTCACTTTCATGCTGATGATGCCCAGCTCTATCTGTCTTTTGCAGTCCATGACCAAAGAGAGGTGGATGTGATGAACCAGTGTTTGGCTGAGATCCAGAGCTGGATGTCATCTAGCTGGCTGACACTCAATCTGTAAAAAATTGAAGTACTGATGATGATATGGGGGGATTGGCAGTGTCGGAGAGGGAAATGGGGCCTTGCCTTGGTATTGTCATCCCACTTGAAGGGCTGACATTTGAAGCCCAGGTATCGGCAGTCATCCAGAATGACCTCTACCATCTTAGAAATATTAGCTGGATTCATTCCTTTATCTCTCCTGAGGACTTGCCCTCTCTAGTACATGCATTTGTGACATCTCACTGCGATTATTGTAACACCTTCTACCTGGAGGTCAGTGGCGGTGTGCTGTGACATAGAAACATAGAAACTGATGGCAGATAAGTACCGCTAAGTCCATCCAGTCTGCCCTACCTGTACCAGCGGCCGCTGACCCTACTTGGTCATTGGCTTTACCCTCTCCTTCTCCCTGCTTGGGTTCCCTTATATCTATCCCATACATGTTTGACTCACCCCACTGTGCATGCTCCCACCACCTCCTGGGGTAGGCTATTCTATGCAGCCACCACCCTTTCCATGAAGAAAAACTTCTTCACATTCCCCCTTATCCTGCCTCCTAGCAATCTCATATCATGCCCCCTAGTTCTTGTATATCTCTTATACTGATGGATGTCTCTTGCACTTTGTTTATGCCTTTAAGATGCTTGAAGGTTTCTGTCATATCCCCCATTCCTACCACTCCAGTAGTGTATACAAATTGAGATCTTTTAATCTCTCCTCATATGACTTCGGGTGCAAGCCCCACACCATCTTAGTTGCCCTTCTCTGAACCGCCTCCACCTTGTCTACATCCCTATGAAGATGCAGCCTCCAGAACTGTACACAGTGCTCCAGATGAGGCCTCACCATTGTTTTGTACAGTGGTATCACCACCTCCATTCTTCTGCTAGTGATACCCCTTTCTATGAACCCCAACATGCCATTGGTCCTCCCCACAGACTTTGTATACTGTTTGACCACCTTCAGGCCATTTCAGAAGGCATCTTCCAGTCCCTTTCTTCCCTGGTGACCGTCAGCAACTCCCCCACCTCCATACTATAACTCTCTGCAGGGTTTCTGTGCCCCAGCTGCATGATTTTGCACTTCTTTGCATTGAATTTCAGTTGTCACAGTTCGGACCATTTTTCCAGCCTTCCAAGATCCCTCCTCATTTTCTCCATCCCTTCATTAGTGTCTACTCTGTTGCAGATCTTTGTGTCATCTGCAAATAGGAAACCTTCCCTTCCAGCCCTTCCGCAATGTCACTAATGACATTAAAAAGTACTGACCCCTGGACTGATCCTTGCGGTACCCTACTGGTTACCCCCTTTCCTCAGATTGGACCCCATTTACCACCATCCTCTGCTTTCTGTCCCTCAACCAGTTTCTGACTCAGTTCTTCACCTTGTGCTCCACCCCCAGGCTACCTATTTTGTTTACCAGCCTTTTATGTGATACGGTGTAGAAGGCCTTGCTGAAATCAAAGTAGGTAGCATCCACTGCTCCCTTGATCCACCTCCTTTGTCTCTCGGTTAAAAAATTCTACCAGATTTGTTTGATATGACCTTTCTGCTGTGAATCTATGCTGCCTCGGATCCTGTGTTCCATTGGTTTCCAAGTGTACCACAATCCTTTCCTTAAGCAGCGGCTCCTTAATCTTGCCCACTACTGAGGTGATACTGAAAGTTCTATAGTTTCCTGCCTCCTCCATGCTTCCACTGTTGTAAAAGGTACTACATGCACCTCCTTCAGTCCTCTGGAACCACTTCTGTTTGGAGGGACTCACTAAACAGAGCTGCCAGCAATGCTGCTAGCACCGTCTGTAGTTCTTTTAATATCCTAGAGTGTATGTCATTAGGTCCTATTGCTTTGTCGACCTTCAGTTTTGTGAGCTCCTCTAGGACTCTCTTCTGTAAATGGACTGGCGTTTATCACCCGCCACCCTTCGTTTCTGATACCTAGTTATGGTCCCTGTGCCTCCCCTTCTTCAGTGAATACTGAACAGAAGTACTTATTCATTATTGTTATTTTTTCTTGGTCTCCCTCCAAACACTCCCCCTCCTCCCCTCTGAGCTTTACAGTCCCCTCCTCCACTTTCTTCTATCGCTAATGTACCTATAGAATGTTTTGCCCCCTTTCTTTACCATCTGTGATAATCTTTCCTCTGTGTTTGCCTTTGCACTACTAACTGCTTTCCCTGCTTCCCTCTGTCTATGTAGGTACACCATGCTATCCTCTTACTTCTGAGTCTCCTTATATTTTCTGAAAGCCACTTTTTTGGCCCTTACCTTCTCTGCCACCTCCTTTGAGAACCATAGTGTTTTTTTTCTTCTTCTGCCCTTGTTTCTCAGCCTAATGCACTGGTTTTTCACCTCCACTACGGCTCCTTTTAGGCATGCCCACTGCTCTTCAACACCCCTTGCATCCTTCCTTGCCAAGGCTTCTGTGGTACATATCTCCATTCTAGTATAGTCCACCCTCCTGAAATACAAGACCCTCACCCTAGTGTGGTTTGACTGGGATGCTGTCCTCATATTAAACCAAACTGTGTGGTGGTCACTGAACCCTAGGTGCCCTTCCACCCAGACTTCTGTGATTCTGTCTCCATTGGTCAGTACTAGGTACAGAATCACCCTTTCCCTCGTGGGTTCTACCACTAACTTCCTGAGGCTTACTCCCAGCAAGGATTCCAGAATGTCACAACTCCTTGCCAAGGCAGCCTCTGGGATGGTCCAATCCATGTCAGACATATTAAAATCATCCAGCAGCAGTATCTCCCCTTTTGCTGCCATCTGTTGTATTTCTTCCACTATTGCCCTATCCACTTCCTCCCACTGTGCCTGTAGATCACACCTGTGTGAGTTGTTGTGCCATTGCCTGTCTCAAGTGTGACCCTCAGTGCCTCCCCCTGCCTACCCTGTACTGCAGTTGCTTTTATACTTTCCATGACACAAAGGGCACCCTCTTTCTTGCCCTCCCTATCCCTCCTGAATAGAGCATAAGCTGGTATATTTATCTATCAGTTGTGATTTCCAGTGCACCACATCTCCGTTATTGCCACTATATCCAGGTCACCCTCTGCCATCAAGGCCTCCTTGTCTGGGATTTTATTTCCCAGACTGCAGGCATTTGTATACATGGCCTTCCATGTTTTCCTGCCTGACCCCCTTCTATTGCCACTTTTTCCCTCTTGTTCCCTCTTCCCAACTCCTGTTTCTTTCTTCGGCTGCCTCCTTTCCTCTGTCTTGCCCTTTATAATGAGTTTAGGTGTATCTGTCAACAACCTTTCTTCCTGAACTTCCCTGCTGGCTCTAACCTGAGGGGGTATGCTACTTGAGACTCCCTGCTCCCATCAGCCCCTCCAGGCTAGTTTAAATGCTTTCCAAGGAAGCATTTAAACCATTCATTGAGGACCACCATCCCCTCCCTGGACAGATGAAGGCCATCACTCTTATACAGGCCCACATCATTCCAGGTGGGTCCCAAATCTCCAATGAAGCCCAAACCCTTTTCTGTGCACCAGCCCTCCAACCACTTGTTGAAGTTTTTGATGTGGAGATTCCTAGTCTCCCCCCCCCTGCCTTGGACAGGCAGCACCTCCGAGAATGTCACTGACCTCGCTACCTCCCTATGCCACCTTCCTAACTTCCTGACATCCTCCTGCACCTGCTCTATGCCTTCCCCATCCCTGGGCAGGTCATTTGTCCCCAGATGGACAATGACCTCCATCCCCCCTTGCTACTGCACTGGCGATCCTCTGGATCCACTTCCCTTCCCTCCAAGCTGTGCCTCCTGGAGGGCATTTAACCTCTCTTTCCACCCCACTACCTGTATCCAAATCTATTCCCCTGACTATGAAGTCCCCCACCAGGAGTAGCTTTCTCTTCCTCTGCGATGATATGCCTCCCACTCCTGGGTCTCCCTCCTGGAGGACCAGCTCATCCTCCCTGGTTGCATCCTTAGGCTCCCTTGTGGGACTCTTCCATTCCTTCTGGACAGCATAGGAGTTCTAAGTTTGACTGTATGGAGATGTGTCTCTGACCCACCTCCCTCCTCCTCCCTGAGCCCACCATAGTTCATCCAGCCCTCTGCCCGGACAACCGTTGCAGTAGTGGCTGTGAACATGGTGCCCTCTAGGTGGGGGTGAAGGTCCCCATTACTTTAGCCAGCTTGTCCCAGAGACTGCCAGCCTCCACCCTCAGCCCAGAGAGGTGCCCACATATGGGGCAGCACTTCAGTATCCAGAACAGCCCCCTGAACACTGCTGCACCACAACCACTGCACTACTCCACTCCTAGCATATTTTCCATGTGTTCTGTCAATGTCACCACCTTTTACCCTAGCTAAACCCTCCTGCTTCTTTATTTGGACTACTTGTGTTGTTTTTTATATACTTCCCTTGCCCACAAAGTCGTAATCTATTGGATGCCTGTTAAGGGGCTGAACCTTGGGTGGATGGGATGGGGAGGGTGGGTGGAGTCTGCCTCAGGGTTTCACAACTATTACTGAACCCTAGCTACAAGAATAAAAGATAACACAGGTAAACATCTGCCTTCTTTATGTGCTATGACTATTCCATTTTTTTATGGGGGGGGTTGTTTCTTTCAGCCCCTTACTGTATCAAGATGTGAAAACAGAGCTAGAGCTGGAGCTAGTATTTCAAGACAAAGTAAAAAAAAAGTCAATACAATACTTTCTACTGCCATCTCCTAGTAGTTATTCTCCCCTGTTCAGCTATGAGTGTTCCATGTTGCTCCTTTCCCTGGCTGCTAGATCCACTCTGACTTGCTGACTACAGCAGCTGCTGATCCCAAATGCCCTGCTTCTAAATGGAGAAAATAAAAATCATAAAGGGAAAAACTAGAAATCACAAGAACGGAACAACAATCTGTGTGGTCGGTCACATCAGCTGACGTGCTCCGCTTCCCCTGCAGAAAAAACAGTTTCACCACCAAGTACCAGTCTGAGCAATTAAAGGCCTCACCAGCCCTTTATTCAAATTGACACCTTTTCTGCTTTTGGTGATTGGCTCCTAAGTTCACCTCAGGGTGCCTCAAACAATTCCTGAACTCTGGCTACAAGAATAAAAGATAACTTGGGTAAAACTCTGCCCTCTTTACATGTTGTGTCTATCCCAGGTTTTTCATTTTTTTCTTTCTTTTAGACTCTTACTGTATCAAGCTGTAGAAACAGAGCTAGAATTAGTATTTCAAGATGAAGTGAACAAAAAAATAACAGTCAATAAAATGCTTTCTACTGCCTTATCCTAGTGCTTATTATTCCCTGTTCAGCTACTAGTGTTCCATGCAGCTTGTCTCCCTGGCTGTTAGGTTGGCTCTGACTTGCTGATTACATAAACTGCAGCTCCCCAAACACCCTGCTCCTACATGGAGAAAATACAAATCACAAAGGAAAAACATCAAATCACAAGGAAGTGACAACAGTCTGTGTGGTCGGTCATGTCCACCAACACGCTCCCCTTCCCCTACTGAAAAAAGCTGTGTTCAGCTACTGCAGAAGGTGGTTGCAAGGTTGTTGACTGGCCTCCCAAGGATGAGTCACGTTACCCCTGAGAGAAGTGCACTGGCTACTGGTTAAGTGGCATATCTCCTATAATGTTGATTTACTTACCTTCATGGCCCTACACATTATGGGTCTGCACTACCTGAGTGAGCTCCTACATTCTTACCTACCCACTCATCCACTCCATTCTGCTGAGAAGGGCCTCCTGATCATCCCCAGGACCAGACTTAAATCCTCCAGGAACAAAGCCTTCAAAATGGCTGGTTTGCTACTTTGGAATTCATTATTGAGGACCCTGAGGGAGTCCACCTCAGTGGAAGCCTTTAAAACTGGACTCATGACCCATTTGTTTGCTCAGGCTTCTGGTATTTAAATTATTTATTTATGAATGATCTATTTGTGGGTATGCATTCCTGTAATGTTTTTATATTTGGATGTAGGGTTCGGTTTTATATCTATATTTATTGTAGTTAATTTCATTTATATGCTATTTTTATTGTACTGTGCCTTAAGCCTCTAAGGAAAGGTGCCACAAAAAATAAAACTATTACTACTAATAATAATAAGATTGCTGCCATGAATCAAATTTGATGTACCCATACAGCGGGGGGGGGGGGCAGCAGCAGTTCTCAAACTGTGAGCTTTATCTCGTGGAGACGCGATAGACCTCAAAGCCTAATCTGCTGTCATTTTCATATGCTAACTTGAAATAAATTCTATTTAAGCAATAATGACCAAACTGGCAGATGTTTCCTGGGGATTAATGACCAGGTGGATGGGTTGGGTGGCCTGAGGTGCAACCGAGGGCAACCACCACCACTCGGTCATTAATCCCCAAAAAACAACCACCAGTGAGGTCATTATTGATATTATAAGGCTAATTCTCTCCTGGAACAGTGATATTTTTAAATTGTACTTCCTATTGTTATTGTTTTTTGGTCTGGAGCTGGCCAACTGGACACGTGACCTTTCTGATGTATAACGTATGCTGAGCACTATTAGGTCACATCATGATGATGCGTTTGCACATCCACCACCTACTGCATTACTTCAGTAACCAGAGCAAAGCATGTCTTATTCCTTCAAATGTTCTTTGGATGATGCAGGAAATACTTTTCCTGACTCCCGATTCTACCGCAGTTGTGAGTCATCATGTTTTTTCTATGTTTTCTACCATGCAAAGCATGCACCACAAATTCTGGCTGAGAGAGTAAAATCTGTGTCCATGTGTGGTCATGGTGCTGTGGTGTAATACAGTAGTAATGTCAATGTATTGTTCTTCCAGAACATGACGTAATGGATATTACAAAGTTAAAAAGAGCAACAAAGAGTCACAATATAAACAGATAAGAATTAGCATACAATATTCATTCATAGTACAATAATTCAAGCATTTATCAGAATAATATGTGCATTATTAAAAAAGGTCCTAGTATTTAATATTAAAGAGCAAGAGAGTGTTTTCTTTTGAACTTCATCACATTAGAAAAAAAATTGCAACTGTCTCAGCATCTCCTCTTGTCATAGGGTGAAGAAGGATGAATAAGGGATTGTAATCCAATTCTGTATACTTCACCAAGAAATCTTTTACAATTTGATCACATGGGGACTTGTATAAAGGGCATTGAATAGTGATATGATACTGTATAAAGTTTCATAGAATCCCCTATTGCACCGACAGTAGTCTTGTTGCAAACTTTCCATACTTGGCTCATTAAAATAAATATATTTTGAGCGGATGATGCCTAATCTTGCCAAATTCTGTTATCCCCCACAATTTATGGGGGGGGGGGGAGAAGTGCGCAATACAAAATCCACACAAGTAGACAGTTCTTCTATATTCCAGTTGTCTTATTCTTTTATTATAAATTTTAGCTCAAATCCTCTATGTTTCACCAATAAATTATTGGCTTCCTCAGGAGGTGCCTTTTGAAAACATCTTTAATACTGTAATTCAATATCTTCTACTTTCCAGCACATCATTATTTACAATGCTTTTATAGACCCCATTCAATGGTAGCTCTGCTTATGCTTTTCCGTGTCAGTCCACACTGCAACACTAATTTAATCTAATAAAAGAATAAGACAACTGCAATATAGAAGAACTGTCTAATTGTGTGGATTTTGTATTGCACCCTTCCCCCCCCATAAATTGTGGGGGATAACAGAATTTGGCTAGAGGAACACATCTGAAGAGGCAGCAGAATCAAGGACTATAAAGCTACCATAGAATGGGGCCTATAAAAGCATTGTAAATAATGATGTGCTGGAAAACAAGATTTGAACAGAAGTTATAGTGACTACAGTCAATTTGAAGTAGAAGATATTGAATTACAGTATGAAAAAATGTTTTCAAAAGGCATCTCCTGAGGAAGCCAATAATTTATTGGTGAAACATAGAGGATTTGAGCTAAAATTTATAATAAAAGAATAAGACAAATGGAATATAGAAGAACTGTCTACTTGTGTGGATTTTGTATTGCACCCCCCCCCCCATAAATTGTGGGGGATAACAGAATTTGGCTAGAGGAACACATCTGAAGAGGCAGCAGAATCAAGGACTATAAGTATTAAACATTTACATTTCCTGTGGTTCACCAGGACCCAGTCCTGGACCATTTTTTTGATGCTTAATTTTGCCTAAGTAATAGCTTTCCTAACATTAGAAGTTAATGGGAGGGCTAGATATTCCTCAAGGGTGGAACTAATCTTATTAGTACTAAGCCAAATGGCTTGCTTCTGGACCTTAGCTTGGTCCATTTGATTTGACTGTGCAACTACAAAAAGGTTTTTCTTGAAAATATCCCTAAAGGTAGGTAAAATCAGAATCCCCTTCTGAAAGTCTGTCCATAAATGGTTTAAAGAGGCATTATCTATTATAGATCTGAGGGCTTTTAACGAAGGAGATGAAAAAGTTAATGCAGACCAACTGATTTTCTCCTGAAGACAAGCTATAGGAAGTGGAGTATACTAATTATTTAACATTTTGAGCCAATAACATGCCAAGCATAATTCAATTATCAAAGTTAGAGGTAACCTACATAGTTCAGCTCTAACTACTGGATTAGAAGTGGACTGGGGAACCTGTAACAAGGCTTTATAATAGAGAGATAAGGGAGATTCTAAAGAAAGGGCTTTTGAAGATCCCCAAACTTCTGCACCATACAGTAGAATATGGTTAATCTTAGCTTCTCCAGCTATAATAACAGGTGCAACTGTATGCCCACCATATTTATAATTAAAGCATAATAATGCTTTAGCTGCTAATTTGGCCTTGGATACCTGATCTTTCCAATGGGCCAACCATTGACTATTTGAAGTAAATTGTACACCTAGGTAAATGTAGGAGGGAACAACCTCAATCAGATCCTTATCTAGGTAGAGTTTAGGGGGTACAGTGTTAAAATTAGTTGACCCAAAAACCATGATTTTGCAAAGAAGTGCAAGATCATGCACATAGGGAAGAGGAACCCTGAAGCCACCTATAGGTTTGGAGGGAAGTTGCTGGCAATCACAAGGGAAGAAAGAGACTTGGGCATCATCATCACAGATGACCTAAAATCATCCAAGCAGACTACTATAGCAGTAGGTAAGGCTAGAGGGATGTTGGGATGTATTAGTAGGGGTATCACAAGTCATAAGAGTGAGGTAATAATCCCTCTTTACAAGATACTGATTAGGCCCCATCTGGAGTAATGCGTGCAGTACTAGAGGCCACACCTGCACAAGGACATTAACAAAATGGAGGCAGTCCAAAGAAGGGCAACCAAAATGGTGCAGGGACTGCATCAGAAAACATATGAGGACAGATTAATGGAGCTCATTATGTACTGTAAACCCTAGAGCAAAGGAGGGAGAGAGAGAGAGAGAGAGGTGATATGATTGAAATAATCAAACATCTTAAGGGCATTAACAAGGTGAAAGAGTCTAACATGTTTCAATATAAGAAAAATAGCAGGACAAGAGGACACTGCATGAGATTAGAGAGAGGCCGATTAAGGGGTAATGAGAGGAAGTTATTTTTCACAGAAAGGAGATGCATGGAATGGCCTACCTCAGGAAGTGGTGGCTATGAATACAGTGTAGGGCTTCAAACAGGCATGGGATATGCATAAGGGAGTAATACAGATGACTATGAATAGATAGGCCATTGACAGAGTAAAAGCCTATAGCACATTCATAAGGTAGAAAAAAATAGGCAGACTGGATGGGCCTTGCTGTCCTTATCTGCCATCAACTTCAATGTTTCCATGATTTTGTTTTATTAAGATTGATTTTCAACTTTAAATGGTCATACTTAGATTTTAATTGATTGATCTTGTTTTGTAATCCCACTACAGAAAATGAAAGCAGAATCAAATCATTTGCATATGCTAATATGTGTACATCATCAGACCCAATTCTGGGGAAATCCATATTTATTGAAGTATCAAAATGTAGGAGTGAATTGATATAGATACTAAACAGTGAAGGAGCTAATAGACAGCCTTGTTTTACTCCAATAGATGTTTTAAAACACTCTGAGATAGGGATCACGTGATGCCCATGGAAGAGTAGCAGCACATCGATGCAGCTCCACTATCAACTAATGGCTGAAATCATTTATTTCTGCCAGATAACTACTCAAAAATAGTCTCCTACCTTCTCAGGAATCAAGTGATTTCCAGGGGCAATGGACAAGGGGACACGAGATCCTCAGTGAAATATGAGTCGAGCTGCATCAGAGGAAGAAAACACGGATGTCTCGGTGGGGCTTGAGGCAAAAAGGTCCTGCAGAAGCACATCTCTGGATTCAGACCTGACTCAGCATATCTCTCAGATGACTCAAGATCAGTTACAGGAGGATATCTGTACTATTAAGATGGCTCTTTTTTCTCTAATAACAGAATTCAGAGATTGGAAAGCTACATTGTCTAACTTGGGCACACGAATAGGGGACGCAGAAGCTAGAATTTCCTCTATGGAAGACTGTTTTGTAAAATTAGAATCCGACAACATAGAATTGAAGAAGACAGTTAAAAAACTAGACATCAAGGTAAATGACCTAGAGGGGAGGTCCAGACGCAAAAACTTAGTCCTGCTGTGACTCCCAGAGGGTGATTGAGCACAGCAACTCCATTGCCTTCATACAGAAATTATGTGCGCGTATTGCCGGCCCCTCACCCAATGGGCCTATATATGTTATCGAGCAAGTGTATAGATCGATTAGGCCTAAACCTGCACTGGACAGTCCACCTCAACCCATCATATTTAAAGTGTTGAATTATCTGGACAGAGATCATATTTTGAAGGCAGCAAGAAACATCAAAAAAATAGAGTGGGAAGGAAAGTGCTTGAGAATGGTCCCCGACATCACTTACAAAGTCAGACAAGACCGGGTTGCCTATCATCCGCTGCAGTCTGAGCTTTGGGCTGCTAAAATCCACCATAGGATGCTGTATCCTTCCCAGTTGGAAGTCTCCCTTCAGTCGGGTACTCAGCGTTACTATTCAGCGGAGCAAGCACGGTCAGATTTGGCTATTCGGCCTCCAGAGTTGTTTGGGAAAGGAGACTAATCATGAGGCGAGATGAATCTTTCCAATTCTACTGCAAGTAACTAGAGTATGCATGTTTCGTATCTTGCATTTTGCACCGAGCTTCATCCTGGAGACAAGTTGGACATTCCAATTTTATTTTATTAACAGGCTTTATTTCAGGCCCCATATTTGGAGGAGATAATGACTTTCTGGGGAAAGGACTGTGGGGCGATTGGAATGATAACTATGGAAAACCCAGTATGAATATCTTTTCCTATTTTAATTTAATCAGAATTTACATTTTTGTTGGTTCCTTTCCTTTACTATGTGACTGGTCATTTTGAGACTTTAAGGTAAAAAGAATGAGAAGGCTGCCCTCTAGTGTCTTCATATCCATACTGCAGTCTCCATATTCTATTTAAGGTTTAAGTAAGTCTCCTTTGGACTTCAGTCTTTTTTTAGTTAAGTAATGAATACCTTGGGGTCAATCAGTTTTGGTGTTAATTTTATTATCTGTAGTTCTCAAAATATATAGTTGCAGTTCATAGTATTTCCACAGTTTCAGATTGTTATGAGAAAGTTTTGGATATGCATAGTCATTGGAGTTAATAGAAACAATTACCTCATCAAAAGAGGAGATGTAGGTATTAAAGAGCTAGTGTACTGCTTGGAATTAATAGTAATTTTCAGATGCAATCAGTTATCACTTCCAATGTCTGAAGTATTTTTTTATTTTCTATTTGCTAATTGAAAGATTTTCCACTTGGCAGTACTGGAGTGATGTGTGGAGCAGCACTCTGTCTTGAGAAAAAAAACTCAGTTCTGTTCCTCCCACTACATTGTCAAAAATGAGACAGAACACCTTAAGGTACCACAATCCTTGCAGCCTGAGCAGTTACTTTCACAAACTAGCAATCAAAATGCAGGAAATTGTGACATCACTATTAACCAGGGAAAGCCAGTCCCTGCTGCTTCATGTGAAAGTGAAACCTGGCAGTGAGAAATGGTTTTCATTGGTTACTAGTGATATCATAGTCAGTGTGGTCTCAGTGTTGACGTAGTCAGAGGAACAGAACTGAGTTTTTTTTTTCCTCCAGACAGACTGCTGCTCCACACATCACCCCTGTACTGCCAGGTGGAAAATCTTCTAAATAGCGAACAGAAAAGAAAAAAATACTTGAGATATAAGAAGTGACAGCTGACTACATCTGAAAGTTATAATTAATTGCAGGCAGTTTCCAGGCAGTACACTAGCTCTTTAAGGTATTCAATATGGCTAGCAGAGGATGGGTAGTATATAGGCCATTAAGGGAGGTATTTCTTTTGGGGCAGAATCTTTCATGCACCCTTGTGGTCAAACAGAAGGAGAACATAGCGTGGGCTGCTCCTCAAAGGGCATGACAGACAGAGCATTAGGGAGCAGGCACATGGTCCGGGTAGTTAGTTTGTTGGGAGGGAAGGGGGTGAGGGATAGGGCAGGAATAATAGGGGTGGGGAGTTGAGTATCGGGGGGATGCTCGAGGGGGATTTCCAAAGATTTTAGTACACTTCAGGACTTACAAGCAGAATACAATCTTTGTTGTTTCCATATGTGTCTTAGAAATATGGGGAACTGGAGAGTGAATTCCTGAAATATTAAAGGTGGGAAAGACAATTCAAAAAAATATGCCATACTGCACCATTGTAACAGGTATCAGCCTCACATTGTCATGCTACAGGAGACACATGTTACCTCAGGATACCTGATTCAGTTTTACAAAACATGGGTAGGCCAGGTATATGGGGCAGGTAACAGCCCCAGAAGGGCAGGGCTTGCGATCTTAATTCATAAGAGTGTGCCTTTTCAGGAAATTAGGGTTATGGCAGGATCCTGAGGGGCAATTTGTTTTAGTGCATGGGCATTTGGCTGGGGCAGAAGTTTTGATAGGCTCTATCTATGGTCCGAATGTGGACACCCCTTCTTTCTTTCCACCATTGGCTACCCTTATAGCCTCAGTTCCCCATGCTATATGCCTTTTGGGAGGGGACTGGAACTTAGTTTATGTAAGTGATCTGGATAGATCATACCATAGATGAGCAGGCCTCTCCCCGGCACAGTGAGCTCTTTGAGAACTGATGACTGACTCTGGTCTTTCAGACCCTTGGAGGCTCAGAAATCCACAAGGGCAAGAATTGACTTTTTATTCTGCACCACATAGTGTGTTTTCAAGGATAGATTTCTTCCTTATTAGCTCTTCAGTTTTACAGGGGGTAGAAGATGCTGGGACCTATCCTAGGGTCCTTTCAGATCACTCACCAATTTGGTTGAGGGTGAGATTTACTCCCTATCGAAGGACTTCTAGTTCTGGTCACCAAATATCCAGCTGTTATCTGAGGTGAAGCGAGTAGAACATATGAGAGGTATTATAAAATCCTCATGGGATACTAACTGTTCATCTACTCAAGCAATAGATGTGTTGCAGGGAACCCTTAAAGCAATTTGGAGGGGAGAGTTCATAAGGCTGGCCACAATTAGGAAACGCCAAAGGACAAAAGAAGTTGAGGAGTGGCTAGACCAAATAAAATTTTTAGAAAACCATTTGTACTCTTCCTCAGATGATCAAGCATGGGGAGAACTTCAATCACTTAGACCTAAATATGCTGCACACATGCTGAATCTCACCCTATGTGCTAATATTAAGTAGAAAGCTACATTTATTGGCCGGGGGAGAAAGCAGGCAAGCTATTGGCAAATAGACTTAAACAACAAAGGGAGGCAAGGTGGGTGTCGACATTAAGAGATAAGACTACCGGACGGTTGACTTCTGATCTGGCATCAATTACCAAGATTTTCAGGGATTATTATCAGTGTTTGTATACAGCCCTGGACTTGCCATTAGAATACAAAAATAAATTGGAGGAGATTTTACAGGATATGGCCTTACCAAAATTAAACATAAAGCAACAAAATCACTTAGGTAGTATTAGAATACAGGAAATCTTTGACACAATTGGTAGGCTACCCACAGATAAAGCCCTTGGTCCTGACAGCTCCCCCCCCTCCGGCATTTTATAAAACATTTAGAAATTATTTGGCTCCTTACTTACTGGAACAATTCAACATAATATCAGGAGCCTTATGTACAACCTAGGTGAGCTTGAATCCTGGACTACCCTGTACAAACCTGATATCATATGCCTAACTGAAACATGGCTAAAACCATCCATACCTGACTCTCTCTGCTCCCTTCCACCCTACAATCTCTTGAGACTTGACAGAGCTGTACCCAAAAAGGGGGAGGGGGTGGTACAGCTATCTATTTTAAAGAACATCTACAGGTCACTGCTGTCAACCTAACTAACCCAGGTCACCACGAGGCACTTCATGTCCAATTCACCCTCGATACCAAAAAATTACATACCACATGTGCCTACAATCTCCCATCAAATGGCCTAAAAGGACTAGATGAGCTACTGAAACAAATCTCAACCCTTGCAGGGAGGACTGAGGTCCTTATACTTGGAGACCTAAACATAAACTGGCTTGGCACCAACCAATCCAACCCTCTGACCAAACTGCAGAGCCATAGCTTGCACCAGCTGATATGTAAACCTACTAGAGCCTCCCCTCACACCAACACAAGCACCTTACTTGATTGGATAATGACTAATCACCCCGAAAATGTAATTGTCTGTGGCATACTACCAGATGACATCACTGATCACTCCCCAACCTACTCTATCTGGGGCAAGAGCAAACCTGCCCCATCAAATCCCCGGTTCATCACCTTCCGCAACTATGCAAACTTTGACTCTCAGCTTTTTCTAAATGACATTGCCACTACAAACTGGTCCTCCATCCATACATTAAACGATGCCAAAACAGCCCTCAATCTATTCCTGACCAAATTCTTAGCACTCCAGGATAAACACTGCAAGCTTGTAACTCGGAGGGTAAAAATTAAACAAACACGATGGCTCAGATCTGAACTCCTCTCTAAGCTAAAGCAAAGGGACAAAAGCTGGCTCCGCTACAAAAGCTCAAGGCTGTCCTCTGACCTAAATACCTACAGGGCCCAATGAAATTCCTGCAAAAAAAACATTGAAAAGGCAAAGAGCCAATATTGCAAAGATCTATTAACAAACTTTTACGGCGACTCTAAGAAATTCTGGTCCCATATCAAATTCCTCCTAGGTCAGAATCAATTATTGCAGTGTACACTTAATGGTGTACACTGCAATAATCCCAGAACCATCGCAAACTTTTTCAACAGTAATTTCCCTGACCTAACAAACTACACCTCCTCTTTCCCTACCCAGTCATACATGCCTACCCTACCAGACATAAATAGCCCTCATTTCTATTTCAAGGCAATCTCCAGATGTGACGTGCTTAAATTACTAAACAATATCTCTGACTACACTGTGGCCGGCTCTGACAATTTAGAACCCAAGCTGCTAAAAACAGCTGCTCCCCACATTGCTGCCCCATTGGCTAATATTTTCATGCTCTCACTATGCCAGAGCTATGTCCCTGGCATTTGGAAGGAAGCTAGGGTTACCCCTGTTTTCAAAAAAGGTGATCGTAAGGATCACTCAAATTACAGACCCATATCCATCCTGTCAGTCCTCAACAAAATTCTTGAGAAACTGATAGCCACCCAAACAATTGATTTCCTACAGAAAAATTACCTACTTACCTTGGCCCAGCATGGCTTTCGCAAGGGCCATTGCACCACCACCGCACTTCTCAAACTCACATCAGATACACTAGTGGCTATGGATTCTGGTCTACTCATTGGGGCCATTTTCATTGACATGACAAAGGCATTTAACCTAGTTGATCATTCCATCCTCCTAGCCTCCCTTGGATCACTAGGTATCTCGATAAACATCGTAAAATGGATCAGTAGCTACCTATTCAACAGGACCTAAGCTGTGAAATACAACTCTACCCTCTCAGACAAGGCCACTATAAATATTGGGTTACCACAAGAATCCATTCTAGGGCCTCTGCTTTTCTCTATCTTCATAAATAGCCACCCAAACAATTGATTTCCTACAGAAACATGACCTACTTACCTTGGCCCAGCACGGCTTTCACAAGGGCAATTGCACCACCATCACGCTTCTCAAACTCAAGTCAGATACACTAGTGGCTATGGATTCTGGTCTACTCACTGGGGCCATTTTCATTGACATGACAAAGGCATTTGACCTAGTTGATCATGGGCTGGCAGTATAGCCTAGAGGTTAGAGGAATGAGGTGTGAAAGAGCTTGATACATCCAGCAGACCAGACCTGAGTTTGATTCTCACAACCCCCACTTGCATACTGTGTGACTCTGAGTAAGTCACTTAACCACCCAGTGCTCCCAGGTCACCCCTGAATACAGGCACTTGTGCCTGGTGGGCCTTACCCAGTTACCAAAAGACTAAAATAAATAAATAAAAATAACATCACCACCAACCTGCATATGACAGAGACCCTGCTATATGCAGATGATATTGTTCTATATGCCAGTGCAAAAAACATTAAAGACATAAATAGTAAACTCTCTTTCGACTTTCAGCTCACCCAACAATGGTTATCTAGTCACAAACTTGTACTAAATGAGTCCAAAACCCAAGCCATGCTCTTCGGATCACATTCCAAACTCAAGGATGCCCGTCCAAAATTTAAAGTTTGCTTCCCAAATGGCTTAACTATCGAGGTGGTGGACTCTTTCAAATATCTTGGTGTCACACTTGACCCATCACTAAATTTTGACCTACACATACAGCTGACCTGCAAGCAGGTAAACACTAAAATTGGCATAGAGATTACCGCATCAGTTACGCGCTTAACCCCTCGACAATGCCTGCAGTAGCACGTGGCTTTCTACTGCCTTTACTTACCTATGGAGCTGCTACATATATCTCCGTGTGCAAAACAAGTCTTCAAAAGTGGGACGTAACGTACAACATTTGTCGCTATGCGTCCTCCTCACATAAGCTGAGACATCACTGTCTCCTTTATTCTCAACTGGGATGGTTTCCTCCTCTTGAGCTATGGCTTTATACATATGACTCAGTCATAGACAATATTGTCAGCCTACAAATATCCAAACCCATTGCGGCCTACTTCCAAATCAGAACACCCTCCTACTGCTTGAGATCCTCTGAGAATGCCCCCATCTTCATACCTAAACACCTTACCTCTAAAGGTGCAAGTGCTTTTGCCTGCTGTGGCCCCCATTACTGGAAGTCCCTCCCTCGAGCCGTGCATCAAGCACCATCACATGAATCTTTTAAGAAAAAATTGCATTCCCATCTTGAGTCCTCCTGTATGTGCAGCTGTTTCAAACCCCCTTAGCTCTCACCTCTGCCCTACCTAGTCTCTCCCTGCTTTGCCACTTTTGCTATACTATATTAATAGCACTTCTCCTCCACCTGTCTGTCCCACCTCCCATTCTGGCTTGTCCCCTATTCTCTTCCTGGTCTTCCTATCTCCCTTACTCCTCTACCCTCTAGTTTTTCCCGACTATCAACCCCATTTTAACACTACTGCATTTACATTCCATCTTTTTCCTAAACATGTATATTAGATAATGTGTATTTCTGAATACATTTCTGTTTTACTACTACATTATTGCTTCTACCCTGTAGGTAGCCACTCTGTCTGTCTTCTGCATACTTCCTTTCCTCATACTGTAATTACTTTCTACCTTGCCTATTGCCACTGTTTTTCTTTTCTCTTTTCCCCTGTCCGGCATTGACATACATATCATACTTGTAAATAAATATATACTATTGTCATTTTTTTGTCATACTTGAAATGCAAATGTATACTATTGTAAAGTATGTTGTACTTGTCATGAAATGTTTTCTGTATGTTTTGATGTACTGTACTCTCCCAGGTCGTGCCTTAAAATAGTCATTGCCATGGCTAGTGCACTTACCCACTAAACAAAAATTAAATAAAAAATTAAAATAAATAAATAAATAATTTGGTTTAATCTCCTGCATAATTTATACCTCACCCCTGAAAAGCGGAAACTCATGGGAAAACAGCACTCATCAGTTTGCCAGAGATGCCACCAAGACTTGGGCTCCCTTTCATATGATCTGGGCTAGCCCTAAAATCCAAAGCTTTTGGCATCAATTAAAAGATTTTTGTAGCCCACTTTTTGGAGAGATTAATTACTTCATTATCGAGATAAGTGTTCTCGGTCACCTCTCAGCCGTCACCTCAAATTCATTTAAATATTATTTGACATTAATTTTAGCTGTGGCATTGCTCCTTATTATGAGGTATTGGATTAAAGATACTCTACCACCATTTCGGAAGTGGATACAGGAACTCTATGTTGCTATCAATGCAGAAAGAGCAATCGCTATCCAATATCATACTCTTGGAATTTTTATTAAGAGATGGGAGTAGTTCACATCCTTCATAGCTGAGAGGTGGGAGGTTATGCACAAGGGTTAGTGCTTCACCTCCCTTAGACTTATTAGATTGATATCGAAAAAGCATTGTTATAATATATGGAATGTATTCTGCTGAATTAAGATCATTCTAATAACTGCTGTCCTGAATGATCTTTGACTGGACAAATGGGGGGAGGGTTTGGGGATGGGACCATCTGGCTCATTTATTTAGTTACACAGACCAATGGATGGATGGGAGAGGGAGTTGGTGGAGAGGAGGAGGGAGGGAGGGAGGAGGGGTAATGTTAATGACAGTTTGACATGTTCGATGTAACTGTATGTGGTATTGTATGTACCTTAAATTTGTGTTTCCTAATAAAGTTTATTAAATTGCAAAAAAATACTCTGAGATATTGCCAATATTATCATATCTTACTGCTGTCATTGTGTTTGAATAAAGATAATAAATTGGGATAATTAAGTTTAAAGGTAGTCCTCTACTGATTAGGATGGCTCAAAACTTTTCTCTGACCACGGTATCAAAAGCTGTGGCAAAATAATAGGGAAAACAATTCTGCTAATTTAATAAAGCAAACAATTTGTGATCCCTCTGTGCCTGAGAACACCCTTTCTACAGTGTCCAGGTCAGATGTAGAAATATTTAGTTTAGTAATAGAGGCTAAAACCACCCTAACATATGAAGCTAGATTTCCAGTTTTTCTCCCTCATAGGGATCAAGTCTAACAATGGACAGAATATTGGTTTGACATGCTCTTTCAAAATTCCATTAAGTACTGCTAGAGTAGAAGAGAAAGTATCATAGGAGAGTACTTTATTAGGTTTAACATCACCAAACGTGTATTTCCAAATTGTGGGACAGGTCACTGGGGAAGATATTGAAGGACCCAAGGAATTTAAAATTTGTTGTTTGACCCATATTAATTTGCCAATTTCCATGCTAGAAATCAGTACATACACAGGATGGTGAGAGTTAGACCTATCTCTATGGACAAAAATTAGCAAGTTTGCCACCCTGAAAGTTCCAGTTCAGCTTTAAAAAGATGGGTAATCAAACCCGTTAGGGACTCTTTTGTCTCGTAGGCTTTGGTAAACAAATTGTCAATTTTGAAAGCTACTTTTCTACCAGTGGTAACTAGATGGTAAAGAAATGGGATATCATTGCTGTTCTGTAAGTCATCATCCCTCAATGCTTCTGAAAATTCAGATGAAGTAAGAGAAGAAGACTGTACAGGGGAGGAAATAGTAGCAGTATTTATATTTCTGTTTCCATTAGTGCAATTGGGCTCCAATGGATGAACAGGCTCATACTGGATAGCCACATCAGCTATATATTGATTTTTTCAGCCTTACTATGACCCAGCCTCCCCTTGGGAGGGCTTCAACATCAGTGTTCAGAAGGGGGTGAAACCTTTGGGACTAGGTTTGATTTTTGATTTTGTAAGACAAGAAGGCCTTTATCTGAGTCCTTACATTTTGCATACTGGGTATTCATACTGGGTATTTGAATGGAAGAAGGCACTTTTTGTTTCTGTTCATGATTTGTACTGATTGTCCTCCACTGAGATTTGTGAGAGACTTCTCTGGATGGCAACCTTTTGGGTTTTATTTTTTTTTTGTGGTATAATTTAGGTTATGTTCAGTTATTAATTTGGTAGTCTTAGGTGTCTAGTTGGGTTGAATCTCAAGTGGTTGATTTTTAGGAGTACGATATCCTGTTTTTAGATTTCTTGTTTTTGAGTGCTGGGCTAGGTTGTGGACTTATGAGATGTGTCTGCCTGTTAACCCCCCAGTCGTGTGCTACTCAGCCTTCGCTCTCTGCTCCCTCCGCCCTTTTCATACCCTTCCTTTTTTTTTTCTATCTATCAACATTGTCTGGCCTTAGGTATTGCCCACAGGAGGGGGGGAAGGGGTGGGGGCGTGAACAGTGGAGGCTGGAGGAGTGGGTCACTCTCATTAGGGTGATTAAGCCCAGGAGATGCCCTGGGGTGAATTAGAGCCTGGAGCGTGGACCATCTTGTCTGGTCCCCATACCCAAGGACACCATCATTGGTGATGGGCAGGTAGCCAGGGCAGCCCAGGAGTTTTGTCCAACCCGGGCACTGTTGTGCAATGCCAGATCTGTCCGGAACAAGACTGCTGTGATTTCAGATCTTGTTGGCTTGACAGATCTGGCTTGCATCATCGAGACCTGGCTGGATGATAATGCAGGACCAATACTTGAGGCCACAATTCCAGCCGGGTACATGGCGATACATCGCCCGAGGTGGAACAACGGGGGGGGGGGTTGCGGTCTGTTTCAAGACCGAATTGGCACTCACTAGTGTTCCAATTGAGGAGGCCATCTCTTTTGAATGTGCTGTTGTAGCAGGTGTGGGCTATTGAATTGCTCTCATCTACCATCCACCTGGAGATGGGATGCAATTCCTTAAAGAAGTAGCGGACTTTGCCATCGACATGGCTTTTGAGTCTCCCAGGCTGATGGTCCTGGGTGATTTTAATGCCTGGATCGATGATGAACTCTCGCAATTTGGACAACACTTCCTCCAGTTAGTGGATTCACTGGGCCTAACACAGGTGGTTACCACTGCCACACATAAAGGTGGTCATTCTCTTGATTTGGTCTTCCTCCTGGGGAGCGAGGCTTCTGATGTGGGGGTGGAACCAGTCGGTTGGTCCGATCACTACACTGTGAGATTCAATTTTGGCACCCTACCTTGTAGGCCGACCCCTGTGGAGATGGTCAAGTACCGCCCTTTGAGGAATATTTCTTCCAATGGCCTTGCTGCGGTCCTTGACCGATCACAATTCCCTGTGCATTGCAGTAATCCAGAGGCATTGGTTGTGGCCTACAATAATGCCATCACCTCTACCCTGGACTCTATTGCTCCAGTTTGTGTGTGTCCTCTCTCCCTTTGACCTTGGGCTCCATGGCTTGATGGGGCCTTGAGGGAGTTGCAGCGACTTGGACGCAGGTTAGAACATTGTTGGTGGAAATCTGGCCTGTATGCCGACCATCTTAGACTGTTAGAACACTATCAATTCTATCAGTCATAAATTTCTTGTATGAAGGCAGAGTTCCTCTCTGGGGAAATTTCTGCTGCTCAGAACCGACCAGCTCAGCTGTTCAGAACTGTGGACAGATTGTGCAACCCAACCTGTCTACAGTTCCATAGGCGTTTTCACAATTACAGTGTGATGAGCTTGCTTGGTTCTTTGCTGATAAGGTGGCTGACATTAGGTCAGAGATCCATTTGACGCATTCTATGCGGGTTGCTATTGGTAAGGACTTGGTCACCACCCCTTCCTTTTCCTGGAGTACCTTCAACCGCCCTGAAATCGCAGATGTTATGCTGATTGTCCAAGGGTTGCACCCTACTTGCTGTAGTTTAGATCCAGGCCCTACTTCCCTAATTTTGGGGTGTGGGGAGTCCATTTTCCTGGTTCTAGCACAGATAGTCTGGTGCTTCCTTGACTCGGGTGAATATCCCTGTTCCTTGAAAGAGGCACTGGTGACACCCTTGTTGAAGAGAAAGCTTCTTTGGACCCAGACTGTCTTGCTAACTACAGGCCTATCTTGAATCTCGCATTTGTGGGGAAAGTAATCAAGAAAGCAGTTGTGGCCCAGTTAGAGAACCACTTGACCATCCAAAGCATCTACAAACCTCTCCAATCAGGTTTTTGAAAGAGGCATAGTACCGAGACTGTGCTGGTTCAGGTGCTTAATTATCTCTTGATGGTTAGAGACCAGAGAAAAGGGTCAATTTTGGTACTATTAGATCTGTCATCAGCATTTTACACCATTGACCATGGGGTCCTACTTGAGTGCCTGAGATGTATTTGTGGGCTTTCTGGGATTGTTCTCAGATGGTTCACTTCATACCTCACCGGAAGAACTCAGAGAGTAGTTTCAGGGTTTTTTTCCTCTGATCCCATCTCTCTACTTTGTGGGGTTCCTCAGGGCTCTATATTGTCCCCATGTTGTTTGCGGTGTACATGCTTCCCCTTGGAGACATTGTGAGATGGTATGGGCTGAGGTTTCATTGTTATGTGGATGATACCCAGCTATACCTGTCCTTGGCACCCAACCAGGAAGGAGCTATCTCAGTATTTAACAGCTGCCTCAATGAAATCCAGGACTGGATGAGGTCCAGTTGGCTGAAGTTGAACTCTGGGAAGACGAAGGTGTTGGTATTGGATCCGGATCGCTGGATAGGGGGACCTGGGGTCGGCTCCCCATCTGGACTGTATTTATGGGATGTCAAGCTACAGGTCTCTGAATGGGTGCAAGACCTGGGGGTGATATTAGATGCGGGGCTGACTCTTCAGTCCCAGGTGTCTGTGGTGGTTAAGTCATCTTTCTGCCATCTAAGAAACATTGCTAGGATCAAGCACCTTGTTCTGTCTGGTGATCTGCCAACCATAATCCATGCCTTTGTGACCTCATGCCTAGACTACTGCAACTTGCTTTACTTTGGGCTTCCTGGAGTTGATATCTGCCATTTGCAGCTGGTGCAGAATTCCACAGCACGGGTGTTGATGGTACTCCTAGATCTTCCCATATTATACTGGTGCTGCGGGAACTGCACTGGCTGCCAGTTCCATGGCAGATCACCTTCAAAGTCGGATTACTGACTTTTAAAGTTCTGCATGATCTGGGCCCTGATTACCTGACAGAACTCTTGATCCCTTACCACCCTGTGAGATAGCTCGGCTCAGCCAACATCGGAGTTGCTAGAGATTGCAAGGGTGATTTTAAAATCTGCTGGGGCCTGTGCTTTTATGTTTGTGGCCCCTTCCCTTTGGAATTCTCTACCCCGTTGGATTAGGGAGTGCACGACTGTGGGGAGTTTTAAACCGGCTTTGAAATCATTCCTGTTGGAAAAAGCTTATGGTTTTACTGTTCATTGATCTGTTTCTGTTTGGTTTTATAATGCTGATTTCTGTATTTTTATCTTATAGTATTGCGCCTTGATAGTTGAAAGGTGCATAATAAATAAAGTATTATTAGTATTATTATTATTACTTATGCCCATTATACCATACCCACATAGTGGGCTCATTTTATCTCCTTAAACATATTATTTGGTCAATCTCCCTTTTAAACCTGTCTAGTGTGGTGCTCATAACAATATGCTCTGCTAGGGCATTTCAAATTCTAGCTGTTCTATGTGAAAAGAATAGTACAGTACAAGTCACATTAAACTGTTCCTCTAGTGAGTTGTTTTAACATTTCTGACTGAGTAGCATAAGTGTTGCTGGATCCAGTACAAAGCCTTGCACAAATTGTTTCTTAAGAGTTAAAACTCCGTTTTGCATTGCATTGTGACTGGACTGCTGATGCAATCTAAATAAGCTGCAAAAACATTTTGCAAACATTGCTCTTAAACTGGTTAAACACTGAAAAACAATACAATCTGAGTTGCCAGTGCATTGCCAACTGTAAAAAACAAAGCTAAACCAACTCATTGGTGGAACAGTTTAATGTGACTTGTACTGTACCTTGCTTTAGTTTTTACAGTCTTAAGTTTTATTTGAATTCTATGTGCTCTCAAACCTTCCGGCTTATCTACAAATTCTATCCCCATTTCCTTTACCAGCTGTGGATCTTTCATAATTTTGGACAACTGTAATAGGTCCCCTCTCTTCCTTCTATCCTCCAGTCTAAACAGGCTCAATTTCTTCAATCTAACCTCGTAGCTGTCATTTTTTGTGGACCGCATCATCTTGGTATAAGTCCTTTGTATTTTTTCAGTCTTGTTTATATCCCCCTTTGCATGTGGGTTCCACAATGGTGATCCGTAGTCTATATGTGGTCTAACAAATGCCTTATACAGGGAACAAGGCATTGTTTAGATTTATTTATAAAATTTATTTTGATGTTCCTAGTCATGTAATTAGCCTTTCTAATTATCTCTAACCTCTTTGCTCTAAAAGTCATATTGTCCTCTATTATGATTCCACAGTCCTTCTCCTTATTGGATGCTTCCACTTATATACCATTTAATCGGTATGCATGTCTAGGGTTCTTTTCACCTAGATGCATTACCCTACACTTTTCAGTACTGAACAGCATTATATTTTCCTTGGACCATGTTTCCACTACCTGCAGGTCTTTCACCAATCCCCATATACTTTCAATGGATTTCACGGAGTCTCCTCACTTTATATCATCTGTACATTTAACCAGAGATTAACTCAGGTGGAGCTCAGACAGGAAGCTGCAGTTTGGTCTGCTGAGAGGGGGAAGGGACATTACTACAGGCACCATCTTAGTTACAGCGTTTGTGTGGGACCTTCCTCCAGAGGAGGTTGCAGTGCTTGTAGGGTGCAGTGAGGGGCAAGCACAGGGATGATACACTCTTGTGAGAGTCGGGTGTAGGCCCTAATCCCACCCTCCCCTATCCCTCCCTCCTCAGAGCTAAGATCCTTTACAGGGGAACACCTGCCCTGCAATTGGGGGAAAAGGCTTCAGGTGCAGCTGATGTAGTTCTAGCCACTAGGGATTGGGTTTAAAGGCTGGAAGAGAGGAGCTTAGGGAGTTGTACACTTTCCCTATAAATTTACTGTGTAGTACTACACCTAATAACTAGAGTACATGTTTACTGTGGAACTGTATCTAGGATTAGTGGGTGATCTGATTAGTAGGTAGGGGTGTATCTTGGACTAGTGGAGAACCTGGTGGTTCACCCAAGAAAACCTACTTGGAGGTGGATGGAATCACACGTCATTAGGGCCGGCAACTTTGGGAGAATGGTGGGGTGCACAGGGTGTAGGGCAGCCATTATACTGGACTGGGCTTGGAAGTTTGGTGGTTGCCTAGTGTGCTACCAGCTGGCACAGTTTAAGGAGGAGGTTGAGGGGATTAGGAGATAGCTGGATGGAGAGGGGAAGTGTGGTTGGGGAATAGGGCAGGGGCTCTCCCATGGGGTTGCACCAAGCACTAGGGGCAGGGGCATAGGGAAAGGAATGCAGGAGAGTACTCTGGGGTTGCATAGGGACCTTGACAGAGGGGGACCAAAAGGAAGACACTACCAAGGAAGCTGGCAGGTTTCTGGAGACCTTCACAGAGGGGGACCAAAGGAGGACATTCTCAGGAAAGTTGGCAGATGGCTGGGGCTGGAGAGAAGAAAGCAAGGGGGGAGGTGGGCTGGACCTTAAGCTCAGTAACCACTTCAATTCTCTTCTTCGTCTTCTTGGGGATGAGGAGGGTGATGTAGCCATGACAGGGGTGGTTAGAGATGGAAAGGGAGTGGGGGGGCAGGAGGCAGGGGCTGGATAGCAGGAAGAACGGGGGACTTGGAATGTGGGAAAATGTGGGGAGCAAGGGATCAGAGCAGGAGGAGGAGGAGGATGGGGTAGAGGGATGAAACCACAAGGAGAAAGACTAGTTGAGAGGAAAGGGCAAGGATAAGGACCAGAAGTACAAGGAGGATACAGTAAAGGGAGCTGAGGGTATAGGCCAGGGGAGCACGACAGGCAAGGAGGGGCTGAATAGAGACATGAAAGAAGGGAGGATGAGCCAAGATGGTTTAGCAGATGGGGAAGGACCAGTCACAAGCAGTGACGGGGGGGTAGCGGGGTACAGAAGGATGCCCAGGAGGAGGAAAGGCATAGGATCTGAGGGAAGGGGGTGGCCAGGGTAAATAAGGAGGGGGCAGCAGGTGGTACCCAGATAGGGGGAGGAGCAAGGAGCTGACAGGAGGGAGGGGCCAGTAGAAAGGATAAGGGACATGGAAGGGAGGAAATGGAGGAAAAGGGGCAGTTAGAGTGCTCCTGTTGGGTGATTTCATGATCAGGGGTATCAAATGGGATAGGGAGGGGGAAGTCTGCCAGGTTAGAACAAAATGCTTCCCTGGACTAATGGTGCACAGGGCCAAGCATGAGGTAAAGCAGCTGGCAAAGGCTTATGGAGGATCCCCGGACATAGTGGTCCACCTAGGTACCAATGACATTGAAGAAAATAGTGAGCTAGAGATATAGGCAAGGTTCAGGGAGCTTGCCAGGGTCTGTCATTACATAAGATGTGCAATTTCCTTCTCAGAAATCCTGCTGGTGCCAAGGGCTAGTTGGGAACACAAGAGGAAGATTAGGGAGATAAACCAGTGGCTCAGGGAGTGGTGTGGGGCCAGAGGGTATGGGTTGATGTCGGGAGACCTGGGAGGATAAGGGGCTGTATGCTAGAGATAGGCTCCATCTCAGTTTGGAGGGGAAGGAAATCCTTAAGTTGAAAATAGAGGGGTTTTCATTGGTGAAAGGTGGGGTTTAAACTTGTGAAGGGGGCAGGGATGGGAGAAAGGGCTGTCAAGGGGGGGTCCGATAAAGGAGGGACTCTGTCTCCACCCACCAGGGAACTGGAGGAATGCAGAAAAAAGCTGACTGGTAAGGTGCAGACTGGGGGAAGACTGAATCCCCATGGGAACATGAGCAGGAGAAATGGAAGTATAGGGAAAGGGTGGAAGGTAGTCCTGCTAAATGCCAGAAGCTTGGGCAATAAAAATGCCTGCGCTCCAGGTGATGCTAACTGAGGGAGAGCTGGATGTGGCAGTGGTCACTGAGACCTAGTCCACTGCAGGGCATGACTGGTCCTGAACCTGGAAGGTTACACCATGTTCAGGAAGGACGGGGGGAGGGGAAGGGATGAGGGGTAGCAATAATAGTCAAAAACTGCATTGGCATAGGAGGAGTGGAGGAGGCGGAGGGAACTGTGGAGGCAATTTGGGTCACCTTGATAACAAGGAGGAGCAAGAGAGTAAAAATAGGAGTGGTGTATAGACCCCCTGCGCTGGCGGAGGAACTGGAGGAGAGTCTGGTGGCAGATGTTGCGAGACACTGCAGATTGGGCAGGGGAATGATGGTGGTGTTGGGGGACTTAAACATGCCAGGAATGGACTGGGAGACTATGACATCCTCAGTGGCCAGGGAACAGAGGTTGTTGGATGTCTTTCAGGGCGCATTCCTGACTCAGCAGGTAGGGTACCCAACCAGGGAGGCATGGATACTGGATGTGGTCCTGGCAGACAGTGACCAGATTGGGGGCCTGGAGGTAAGGGACAAGTTGGTGGGGAGCAAACATGCCACAATCTGGTTCTGCCTGGTCCTAGGAGGGGTAGAAGGCTGCACAAAGATGGAAGTAACTAACTTCAGGGGGGCGGATTTCAAGGAAATGGGAAGGATCCTTAAGGAGCATTTGGATGGGATTGGGCCAGACATAGACGCTGACAGTAGGTGGGAAATCATCAGGAGTGGGGTGCAGGATGCTACCAGCACTTGTGCAAGAGTAAGACAAAAATGCGGCAGGGCCCAAAAACCCTTATGGTGGACCAGGAACTTTCAGGAGGTGGTTAGGGGAAAGAAGGCAGCCTATAGGTATTTTAAGTGCTCAAGGAGTGAAAAGGATTGAGGGGAGTATGAGCTGATGGCCGGAAGGGCCACTAGGGTGGTGAGCGGCTAAGGCAAGGAAGGAGCAGAACCTGGCCAGGGAAATTAGGAGGAGGAACAAGGGGTTCTTTAAATACATTGCGGAAAAATGAAGGGTGAAGGGGCAGATTAGCTGGATTAAAACAGGGGAGGGATGGGCACAAGACCCAGGGAAGCAGGTTGAGGTACTAAATGAGTACTTGGCCTCAGTCTTCACCAAGGAAAATGGGGGCTGCATCATACATGGGAGGAGATGGTGAAACTGAGGAGGGGGGACCCTTACCGATTGGGGATCTGGGAGAGCCATCACTGGCAGGAGGAGGGAAGGCAAAGCAGGGGGACGAGGTAGCAGAGGTGGAAATCACGGCAGAGAGAGAGTGAGGGAAGCCCTCGGGTCCCTTAAGACGGAGAAAGCACTGGAGCCGGATAAATTACATCCCAGAGTGCTGAAGGAACTGGCGGATGTCCTGGCAAAACCCCTGGCAGAGCTTTTCAGCATCTCTCTGAGGATGGGGTGGGTGCCCCAGGACTGGAAGGTGGTGCATATAGTGCCTATCCGCAAGGGGGATCAAGGGAGGTGGCAGGGAACTACAGGCCCATCAACCTGACATTGGTGGTGTGCAAGGTGATGGAGGGCATTGTTAAGGAGAGGCTGGGTGGGGGACCTGGAAAAGTCGGGGTGCCTGAATAATAGACAGCATGGATTCTTCCCTGGAAAATTGTGTCAGACAAACCTTGTGGAGTTCTATGACTGGGTGACGAGTGCCTTGGGCCTGCAGACTGGGTGGACATCCTCTTTCTTGACTTCAGGCATGCTTGACTCTGTTCCTCATGGGGGCCTGTTGGATAAGCTGCCAGAAATGGGGTTGGGAATCAGATGATCAGCTGGATAGGCAATTGGCTCCAGGACCGGACCCAGAGGGTCGTGGTTGGTGGGTTAGTCTCATCCCCAAGGAGGGTCATTAGTGGGGTCCCTCAGGGATCAGTCCTTGGGCCCCTTCTGTTCAACACCTACATCTCTGATATAAGGAAGGGTATCAGGAGTGAGATGAGTCTCTTTACAGGTGACTCAAAACTGGGGGTGGTGGTGGATGGGGAGGAGGGGAGGGTGGCCCTACAGGGGGACCTGGAGGCTCTGGAAAGGTGGTCTAGAAAGTGGAAGCTGAGGTTCAATGGAGGGAAATGCAAGGTACTGCGCATGGGAGACAGAAACCTGGGCCAAGTGTACACCCTGGGGGGGGAATGCTACAAGTCTCAAAGGCTGAGAGGGACTGGGGGTGGTGGTGGATGTCAAGATGAACAACTCGGAGACTTGTAGGAGGGCAGCAGCCAAGGCCGACAGGATGCTGGCATGCATCGCTGGAGGATCACCTCCAGAAGGAGGGAAGTGATTCTGTATAACTGCTTGGTGAGGCCACACCTAGAGTACTGCATGCAGTTTTGGAGGCCATACCTAAAGAGGGACATTGAACTCCTGGAGAGGGTCCAGAGGAGGGCAACCAAAATTATCTGGGGCTTGGGGGACAGGAACTATGGGGAGAGGCTCGAAGAGATAAATATGTACACATTGGAAGAGAGAAGGGGACATGATAGAGGTCTTCAGGTACATGAAGGGGATAAATGGGGATGAGCAGTCAGAGTGCGCCAAAGGAAGGAGGGGGGCAACTAGAGGGCATGGGTAGAAGCTGGAGGGGGAGATTCAGGGGAGAAAGGAGGAGGTGCTACTTCACTGAGAGGGTGGTGGAGCCATGGAATGCACTGCCTGGGGGCTGGTGGATGCAGAGACAGTAGAGGGGTTCAAGAGGGGGTGGGACAGGTATAGGGGAAAGGTTCTGGAAGCAAAGTCCAGTGCAGCGAGAATATCTGGGACTGGGAAGGGAGAAGCTAGAGAGGGTGAGGGGGGCAGCAAGGTCAGCTCCCAGGGTGGGGGCTGACCAAACGAGTAGACACGAAAGACCATTAGACCTATTCTGCTGGCATTTTAGTATGTTAGTACTTTATCAAATGCTTTCTGAAAATCTAGAAAGAACACGTCCAGTGGATTCTTGTCCTGTAAATTTTTGCTTACTTGTTCATAAAAACTAAGCTGATTAGTCAAGCATGACCTATATTTTTTAAACCCGTGTTGCTTTACATCTTTTAATTTTAACATATCCAAATTTTCTTCCAGCTTATCCTTTGAAAAGCTCTCCACTATCTTACACAGGACTATGATCAAGCTAACCAGCCTGTAATTTGACATTGATGTTTTCACCCCCTTCTTTTTGTATAATGGGATCACGGTAGCACTTCTCTAGTCCTCAGGCACCTGTCCTATGGAAAATGATGTATTAAATAAAGATGCCAATGCCTTTGATATCTGTGCTCTTACTTCTTTTAGTAATCTAAGGTGCAGTTGGTCAGGGCCTGCTGATTTGTGTGGTTTCAGTTTATTCAGCAGATTTTCTATATGACTAGCCCTAAGAGGGACCTGGAAAAGTCAGGGTGTCTGGACGATAGACAGCATGGATTCATCTCGGGGAAATCATGTCAGACAAACCTTGTGGAGTTCTATGACTGGGTGATGAGTGCCTTGGACCTTGGTAGACCAGTGGACGTCCTCTTTCTAGACTTCAGCAAGGCATTTGACTCTGTTCCTCACATGGGCCTGTTGGATAAGCTGGAAGAAATGGGGGTGGGGAACCAGATGATCAGATGGATAGGTAATTGGCTCCATGACCGGACCCAGAGGGTCGTAGTTGGCGGGATAGTCTCATCCCCAAAGAGGGTCATTAGTGGGGTCCCACAGGGATCAGTCCTTGGTCCCCTCCTGTTCAACACCTACGTCTCTGACATAAGGACAGGAATCAGGAGTGAGATGAGTCTCTTTGCAGATGACTCAAAACTGGAGGCGGTGGTGGATGGGGAGGAGGGGAGGGTGGCCCTACAGGGGGACCTGGAGGCTCTGGAAAGATGGTCTAGAAAGTGGAAGCTGAGGTTCAATGCAGGGAAATGCAAGGTACTCCACCTGGGGGCCAGAAACCTGGGCCAAGTGTACACCCTGGGAGGGAAATGCTACAAGTCTCGATGGCTGAGAGGGAACTGGGGGTGGTGGTGGATGTCAAAATGAACAACTCGGAGACTTGTAGGAGGGCAGCAGCCAAGGCCAACAGGATGCTGGGATGCATCGCTAGGGGGATAACCTCCAGAAGGAGGGAAGTGATGCTCCCTCTGTATAACTGCTTGGTGAGGCCACACCTTGAGTACTGCGTGCAGTTTTGGAGGCCACACTTAAAGAGGGACATTAAACTCCTGGAGAGGGTCCAGAGGAGGGCAACCAAAATGATTTGGGGCTTGGGGGACAGGACCTATGAGGAGAGGCTCAAAGAGCTAAATATGTACACATTGGAAGAGAGAAGGGACAGGGGGACATGATAGAGGTCTTTAAGTACATGAAGAGGGTAAATAGGGGAGGAACAGTCAGGGTGCTTTGAAGGAAGGAGGAGGGGGCCACTAGAGGGCATGGGTGGAAGCTGGAAGGGGAAAGATTCAGGGGAGAAAGGAGGAGGTGCTACTTCACTGAGAGGGTGGTGGAGCCATGGAATGCACTACCTAGGGGGCTGGTGGAGGCAGAGACGTTGGAGGGGTTCAAGAGGGGCTGGGACAGGTACAGGGGAAGGGTTCTGGAAGCAAAATCCAATGTAGCAAGAATATCTGGAACTGGGAAGGGAGAAGCCAGAGAATGCGAAGGGGGCAGCAAGGTCAGCACCCAGGGTGGGGGCTGACCAATCGAGCAGAATCGAAAGACCGTTAGGCCTATTCTGCTGGCATTTTAGCATGTTGGTATGTAATTTCTAAATCTAGGTTACCATTTATGTTCTGCTTTACCATGGCACTATCTTGAGGTTTCTTTTCAGAGACTGAGCTGAAGTAATTGTTTATCTGTTCTGCAATAACTTTTGTTTCTGTATCTTCAATGCCATTTATAGGTAATGGTCCTATCTGGTTTGATGTTTTCCTGTTGTTATTAATTTTTTAGTATAGTCTTTTTCCATTGTCCTTTGTACTACTAAGTGTGTTTCTAATCTGGTTCTCTCTTGCCTTATTTTTGTTTTTAGTATCCGCAGTATTTTTTTATATTCCATTACTGTTTCTATATTCCCCTGACTTCTCATTTTGTCATATGCTTTTTTTTTTCTCTTTATATAGACTATAATTCCGTATGTGTACCACATAGGTCTTTTACCTTTCTTTGTACACATTTTTTTCTCTGGGATATGTATTTCTTCCAACTCATGAAGTTTATTCTTAAGTGCATCCCGCATTTCTCCTACTGTCCTCTTTTTGAATATACACTCCCATTTCCAATCTGCCAGATTCATCCTAATTTTATGGAAGTCTGTCTTATTATCATGTCTGGCAACAGTAGCCCCTTTATCCAGCACTAATTTTCTTTTAATGTAAAACTGAATAATGTTGTAATCACTGTTACTTAATCCATCTGTAATACTTATCTTAGTCATTATATCTTCTCTATTAGGAACTACCCAGTCTAATATGTTTCCCCTCTAGTAGGCTTATAGACTAATTGGTTTAGACCCACCTCCTCCATCAGTTCCAAGTACCTATTGTGAACTTTGTTATTTGATGTTTTTTTTTAACCAGTCAATGTCTGGCAATTTGAAGGCCCCTGTTATAAGCACATCCCCCTGAATAGCTAGTTTAATTTCTTCTTCAATGTGGTCATCATGAATTTTATTTGTTTCGGGTGGGCGATAGTACAGGCCTAACAGAAGATTTTTGTAATTTTGTGAGTGTTGTTTTGACATTCATAGAGGTTCAATCACATCATTTTGATCATATTTGTTGTATAGCAAGCACTTCATATTATGTTTTACATAGATGGCAATACCCCCTCCTTTCTTATGTGCCCTCTCTTTGGAAAACAGATCATTTCCCTCAATATTCCTATTCCATAATACATCCTTTTCTCACCAGGTTTCAGTAATGAAACAAATGTCTGTGTTCTCTGTTTTTAATCTTATTTCTAGCTCTGATTTATTTACAATATTGAGGTTCCTGGCATTTAGAGACCAAACTTTTAAACCACTATAATGTTTTTTATTGGTTATTTTTTGTTCATGTATCTCCTTCCTCAGACAATTTAACTTACTACTGCTTTTAATATGAATTTTGGCCCCTCTCTCCTGAATTGTCAGTCTAAATGGGTGTTCAGTACTTTTTTAATTCCCATCCCCAACTTCCTGCTACCCTTTTTGCTTAAATGCAAACCGTCTTTTAAAAAATACCCTGGTTCATTCCCAGACTCTTCCCAATGGATTATGCACCCCATCCCCTCCTGCAATGTCCAACACCATAACCAATTATTTAGTTCTCTTATTTTCCTTTGAATACACTCGCTTTCTCTCAGTACTGGAAACATTTCAGAGAAATAGATTTTGCATCCTAGTGTACAGGCTTCATTTCTTATATTTTTGTATTCATTCTTTATTTCATTTATATTTTGCTTTTTAATATTATTAACTTCTAGGTGCAAGATTAAAATGTTGTTCCCCTTCTGTCCCTTCATTATGTTTGACAGCATTTCCTGAATGTCCCTAACCTTTGCTCCTGAGAAGTAGCTGGTTGTTATATTTTCCTTATTCCCATAAGATGTGTATCTATCTGTATATTTCAGGATAGAGTCTCCCAGAACATAAGCATTAATCCCACTGTTTCTCTCTACACTAATCTGTTTGTCACCATGAGGTATAGTGACCATATTCCCTATTTCCATATCCTCTGCCCTGCTTGTCTGTCTTCTGGATTCTTGAGGGTCATATCTGTTTCTTTCTATTTGATCCTCTCTATCCTTCTGCGTGTTGATGTCTATACTCACTTCTCCTGTATCTTTGTTCTTGTTGTTACATCTATGTTGGTCCATTAAAAGGTATCAAATCATTTGCTTCTGGATCTTCTCCTGTATCTATAACCTTACTTACATCTGAACTGTGACTTACTGATGACACTTCTACTTCTTGAACAGGTGTTGAACATATCTTCTTTCTCTTTTTGCTATTTTTAAATTCTGCACATGTCAGTACACAACTGTTGTTGTCCTGTACCCTACCTTTATGTCTTGCTCATTTTCTGCATTACCATTCTCGTTTCCATCTGATATCATGATTACTTTTTCACTCCCTCAAGCTTTTTACCAATATCCTTGTTATTTCTCCTCTCCTGACTCTTAACTTTTTCTGTGTCCTGATTTATGTCAGCTTCTAAATCAGTCAGCATTAGATGTTCAAATCTATTATTGGTCTCCAAGCTAAACTTCATAGCCCATCTTCCTTTTTTATACTTCCTTGTTTCTACATGAAGAAGAAGAATCAACATTTATATAGCGCTTTTCATACACAGTATCCCAAAGTGCTTTACAAGCAATGCTAGACTGGTAGTGAAGTGACTGAATGTGTGGTGGCGGCAGCCATATCGCACATCATCACCCACACACAGCCTGGATAATTGCATGAACTGGTTTATGGGAAGGGGAATGTTGGCCAGGACACCGGGAATGTTCCCTGCTCTTTGCAATGAGTGCCCTGGGTTCTTTTACTTCCACCTGGACACCCACCAGGACAACACCAGGATGGGCAGAAGGGACCTCGGTTTAACGTCTCATCCGAAGGATGGCACACCCCAGCAGTACAGCACCCCCCTATACTACACTCGGATGCCAGCAATTTTTAGGTGCAAGTCCAATCCCGGTGTGGGACGAGAACCCATGACCTTCTGGTCCAGACGCAGATGTGCTACCAACTGAGCCATGCTGACACCTTCTTCTTCTTTATCTCTGTCTCTCTTTCTGTTGCTTAGATGTAACTTACTTATATGAATATCCCCAGTTTCTCCCTCTAATGAATGTTCCTGATGTGCTGCATTACTTTTTGCTGTTCAACAGATATCAGTTTCATCTCCAGTACTAACTTTATTTGTCGTAGTTGCTTAATAAGCATACATTCTTTACAGGTATAGACTAAAACCTCATTTGCCACCTCTGTGGAAATTTTATTGCATAGGATGCATGTAATACCCAGCTCTCCCCCCCCTTCCAATCTTAGCACATTTGCATCTATTTTCCACTTTAACACTATTGAAAATACAGCTTAGATTCTGTTGTTGATTAACCCTCTTGGAAGCAAGTTGTATATTTGCTTTACTTTAACCAATTAGTTAGTCTTTCACCTATATTGTTAGTTAACAGTGTCTTGCTATCTTCCACATGCTTGATGTGATCCACCTGACATACTCAGTTCCTCTGTTTACTGACAGCCTGTCCCCATTTCTTCTCCTTAAGTTGCTCTTTCTGCAATCAGTGGATTCAGGCAAATGACTGTATATTGGCTCTAGCCCTCTGTCCCACCTCTTTTGGCAGTCACACATGTTTAGCTATTGCCACATACAGCTGCTCGCTAGACTCCCTGCCTATAAGCAGAGCCCCAAACCTTAAGTGCTGAATGGTAGTGATCTGCCAACCAGCCCCAAAAGGAATTCAACTTTTTAAAACAGCAGCGCTTAGCTGCTACAACTAAAATATTGCACCCATAATAGTGCTACTCAAAATAAAAATGAGGCAATCTGTGCTGCAGCTCCCTCTAAGGAGGCTGATCTCTCATTTTAGCCATCAAGAATATACTTCTTTAGCCCTATGGACTTAAATAAAGATATGAACACTACAACATCTTCATCAGAGGAAGAAGATATTTTGATCGGGTCCCCTAAAGACGTATTTGAAAAAACTTGAAAAAAGAAGTCGAAAAAAAACAACTTGATCAGGAATTTCTGGCACAGTGTCCAGATACTATATCTAAGTACACTATTAAAGCTTTGGCCCACCTTACAATGTCAAATATAGTGCTCCTGGAGGCTTATAATGGAATTAAACACTGCCTAGAAAATTTAACCTCACTGTGTATGGAGCAGTTCTCAGTCGTGGAACAAAGATTAGATGAGCTGGTAAAAAGCAATTATGAAAAGGAAAAAAAAACAGAATCTCTCCTTCTCCACCATAGTAATTCCTGACTCCTCAGTGTCAAATAAAAATTAAAAAAAGAATAAACTAGACCCACAAATATCCAAGAACAAAGTAAAGTCAAGAGCCGAGAGAAAAAGAAATAGCTAAACCTGTGTGACCACCAAAAGTGGTGGGATGGGGGCTAGAGCCAATATACAGCCATTTGCCTGAATCCACTGATTGCTGCACTAACTGGGGTTATTTTCTACCACTGATAGAGGGGGCAGTAGCCAATCAGTGAACAGAAACAGCTCAAGAATTTTTAATTAGCCTTATAAATATTTATAAAAATGTGCAATATTTTTTATAGTGTTATTAAGAAATATTTAATTACCTTTCAAGAACCAACAGTCAATCAAATAGCACATGAATACTGAAAGTACCTCCCTGGTGGAACTGCAAATGCAAAAAGAGGTTGGTGCACAACAGACGGGGCGGGGGCACCCCGTAATAGTCCTTATAGCCATAATTGTGCTCACTCTAAGGAGATGCCCCCTGAGGAAGGGTCTTGTGACCCAAAGTGCTGGGGAGAGAGTGTGGCTTGCTGGCTTACTCTCATATACCTGATTGTGTTATTTGATTTGTTACACTAATACATTTTGGGTTGTATTCTACAATATGGAGTTGGACAGTGCACAATTTTGGCTATACATGAATACTGAACACTGGATCTAGGTAGATATTTGATTTAAAATGCTATATTTATGTAACAACAAGGTTGCCAAAAACAAGGAGATTACATTTTGAAATATTCATATTCCTATCAGCCAGTCACTAGCAAATGTTGTCTGAATTCCTCCATTGGCAACCCTGCTGCTCTTTTATGTCAGTTGACAGTTGATTGCTTAATTGTTCACAAATGTTTCTAATTCTGTATTAGCAGACAGGCTATTAGCAAATTAATTTAACAATCAAGAAGTTTCTAAAGAAATGGCTTTTGGCAAATTATTTAATGGTATAGAATTTTCTAAAGAAATTTTGTGTAAGTAGCAATGTATTTGTCTTTTGCTCCATCCCGTGAAGAAAACTTGTATCAGTTCCACTGCACACTGTATAGTATTCTGTGCTGGCCTTCCCCAGCAGCCTTAATGGACCTCAACCTAGGATGAATTATCTACAGGACATTACAGAGTCAGCAACTCCTATCCTTAGCCTCCCACCCAGTACAGTAACCCCTCACTATAACGAATGGGTTCGGAGCAACACCCACCATTTGTTAAGGCTACCTGTTCATATTAGTGAAGGGTCCTCAGTTAACTCAGTTAATTGTTGTGGATAATAGGGGATGTGCATGGAGGTGTGCAGAGTTGCTTAAGGGAAGGTAATATGGGACATATGATTAACTGGAGTGTGTTTTTGTGTGGGTGAAACTTGTTTTTTAACAAACTTCATTTTATTTGGCAGTCATTGGTGCAAAGTATACACATACTGAGTGAAGCGGGTTTACAGAGTTAAGTGATTCAGAACAGAGTGACTGAATGTATTTTGTGTGGTCTTGTGCTTGGTTAAACTTTTTTGTTTTTTACTGTACTGTAACCATTTCATTTTACGGGACATACGGGAGGAAGCAGGCATACTGATCTAAGTGATTCAGAATGTACCAAATTTTCTGAGTGTGATTAGTGTGCTTTGTCCTTGGTGCAGGGTTTTTTAGTGCTACCAATCCAATTAACTTACACCAGCCTTTGGTTTAAATAAAGTAACTTTGCAGCCACAAGCATTTTTTGTTCTCATACTTGAACTGCATCATTTGCTTTGCCCTTGGCTCTGGTTTTGATTGCACCTGTAGTGCTTTTGGTGTGATCAAAATGGTCCCTGCATTCTCTCAAGTGTTGTATGTCAAGTGGCTTCTTTTCTGTGGATACAGTTAAGGTCTCTTCACCATGAGAATTGCTGTGGCTCCAGTCATGTTATGCAGCATGGGGCATCTTGCAGTCTGTTATAGCATTACTGCCATTTACTTTGTCAAGCACCACATTATACTCGGGAGCCAGATGGACTATTTGCTAAAGCCAAGAATTCACTATAGTGGAGTTTGTTATAGTGACGGGTTACTGTACCTTGTAAAACCCTGCATTCCCTAAGATCCACAGATCCCCAACAACTGTCTGTCTCTAGATCCAGGACCAAATATGGCAAAATGGCTTTCTCCTCAGTTGCCCCTAAAGTATGGAACATTATACCACTAAACCTGCACCAGTGCCAGGTCTCCAACACCTTCCACTGCCAACTCCACTACTACCAGATCCAACAGTCCCAATGCACCTGCCCTACTCTCTGACTGCATCATCACTCCCATTGTTACTTGAACACTAACACTGATAATTAATGACTATATGTTTGTGCCTTCACCCAATCAGTGGTATTGAACATATCATCTAATATTTACGCCTACATAATGCATGGGAGGAGCTTGTTAACCACTGAAGTCACACAGTTTATTTTCTTATAAACCCATTGCTGTGATGTTATTGATAAACCAGTCTCTACTACGTCACAGTAATGAGTTTATGTGAAGGAACACCAGCTTTTAGTAAAATTCCATCTTAGAATGTGAGTCACTAGCATACTGCAAACATTTGAACTCTGCATTCTACTGTTTCAGTTAACACCTGCAGTAGCTAGCGACCGCGATGGCAGCAGCTCCGTTTCCACAACCAACAGACATCCTCTGAATGAACTAGCTAATTTTAGCCTTCTTCATGTTTTTTTCTTCCATTTTGTTTGTGCACAAATCAGGTTACCTTGTTTTTCTTCCCGGTTTAATCACGAGGGCCCCTTCTCGAAGGATGTCACCCTGATGTCTTTCAGAAGACCTTGTGACGTGATCCCACGTGATACGCAGCAACCAACCAGATTTCTTTAATTGAATGGCATACAAAACGTCAGTTCTGTTTCAGTTCTTTTATGGACTTAACGGTTTTCTTTACTCTTTTGAACACTGTGACTTAGGCTGTTTGTAAGTAAGCTTCACATATAAATGTTTTAAAACTCAGCTTTCTGAGTTGTTTTCACAAGTAAAAAAAATGTTGCCAGTTGTTTGTTGTGAGCACTCTGCTGGTTGTAGGAATGGGGTCCGGACAGCTGTTTAAACACTCACACACACCTCATACTCTATAAAAGAAAATTTATGGGGTTTTGGTCAGTAATGGTGCTGTAATCACTTCTCGAGGTTATCATGACAATTGTAAACCTCTCGAGGTTTACAGTTGTCATGGTAACCTCTCGATGTGATTACAGCGTTGTTACTGACCAAACCCCATACATTATCCTCTATGCCCTTCATCTCACTGAATGGATTGTATGTATCTCATTATTGCACCTCTGTACCAACTATCAAACTATATGGTACTCATAATTGTACTTATAATTGTAATACAGATTATCACTTTGTAAACTGTACTACCCTGCCTTATATGTACTGTACTACCAATACATTGTAACTTCCCAGGTCATGACTGAAAATAGACAAATGTATGCCTAGCATACCTCACCCGGTAAACAAAAACAAAATAAATAAATAAATATTGAGTCAAAACATCAGGGTTTTATGGTGCATTTTAAAGCCTGAGATGCAAAAAAATTGAGTGTAAAGTTGACTTCAAAACTGGCCTTATTTACATTAACATATTTATTTGCTTCTGCATGGGGGTTTCTTATGAGTCTCTTGGGGTGGAAACTGCAGTGCTGTATTTATTTGTTTTTAGCAGGAAATGCTCCATTGAGTGATGCTGATTTACATGGGGGTCCTGATTAGTAGAAGCAAAGTTAAAGCAGTAGATACAGAGCAATATCTAAAGATTATAATTGTCACAGACATAAAATCCTGATATATGCACAGAAACAAATTAGAACAACTAAACAGCACCTGTTTTAAAAGGCAGAAAGATCCAAAAAGTACATACCATGCAAAAATGCATGATCACAAGGCAGATGCTGTAGATGGTTGTATCCGCCATGCATAGGGGTGCTGCTTAGGCATGGAGCAGCATACAGTAGGTATTTCTCAGGGGTCTAGAGTGAAGGATAAGATTGGAAAGTGGGAAGAACATGAAATTCTTTAATTTCAGTACTGGGGACAGGGGTTCTGGTGAGGGCTGGACTCGACGACTGGGTTGGACACAGAATGGTGATGCTTTAATCACAGTTCTAATCTACTGACTGACTGGGGTGAGAGGTGAGCTTGGCAAGTGGATTTAGGATGGAGACAATTCAATCACTATTCTACGGGGGGATGATGGTTTCAGTTTCACTTATTTAAGAAAAGTATGATGTTAATACCAATATTAATGTGTATTACAGGGCAACAGCAAACAATACTAGTAATCAAAAACCTTCTTCAGCATTATTAGGTCTCACCATGGCCCTGCACCTCTCATTAGTAAATAGAAATAACCTATATTGCTATATTCAATCTAGACTGTCAAAAATAATATAGAATGTGTTACTGTACTGCATGTTCCCCAAAAATATGTTAATAATTGGAAGTAATTGTGAAATCACTTGGCTAAAGCAGGAAGGTATCACCAGAGGGCATGGTTTGAAGTTGGAAGGTGGAAGGGTGAGGGGTGAAAAGAGAAGGAGGTTTTTCACTGAGAGGGTGGTGGACCCTTGGAATGCACTGCTTGGTGAGCTGGTTCAGAGATCCACAATGGAGGGCTTCAAGAGAGGGTGGGACAGACACAGAAAGCTGATGTATCAGATGATGGCCTGGCCCAGGAGGGGTGGGGATAGATGATAGGGGTTTCTGGAACACAAGGTGGGGAAGGCCTCAGCACCCAACTAGGGATCTGAGGTTCGAGCAGACTCGATAGACCGTAAGGCCTAATCTGCTGGCAATTAGTATGTATGTTAACATCTAGAATAGAAGAACATGCAGACATAAGGAATATGGTATTCATTGAGAGTAAGCTAAATGCATGGTGCTAAACCTATTAGTTTAGTATAGAGGTGACACACCACAAGCTCCTACATGTGATATCATGTCCAAATATAATATAGTACGCCAGCGTCATTGAACTCAGCATGCATCATATCTAAATCTTATTTGCTTAATTAATAAATATAGGCCCAGATATTCAAACTGCGCCCAAAATGAGCGCAACAGCAGAAGCAAGCACAAACCAGTTGCGCAAATGCGCAACAGGTGCGATATTCAAACATGGAGCAGAACAAATTGCGCAAGCAACCAACATCTGAATATTGCACATACTGTGCCATAGCGCAACCAGGAAGGAGAAGCTGAGCCGAAATGTTGCACTATGGCGCAACCAGGGCAGCCCAGCTGAGCATTCCAGAGGTGCCATAGTGCAAGCAGAGCCCCCCCCCGAGCAATGGAACTGCACATCCAGGGAGGCAGGCTGGGGCCAACCACCAGCCATGCCACACATGGGCACAGGAACGCACTGCAGAACCCACACCACACCTGCACACCCCAAGCACATCATCACTGGGGGTGGGACGGATGATCTACTTGCCCATGGGGACAAGCCAACACAGCATAGCAGAGCCATGACACTCCAGCACAACCACTGGCAGGCTGAGAGTGCCACACACAGGGGGTTGACAACCACAGTGCACATCAGCCCCCCGTACGCACAGCACACCCTGCACTGTGACCCCAAGACACCACCTATGTGCAGTGACTGGCACTGCAGGAAACCATGCATCCCCCCCTAGCACACGTCAACCCCGTGCAGCACAGAAGCCTACAAGCCAGACACACCCTGTGCACCCAGGAGTGGGTGGCAGCAGATGGCAAGACCAACCGAAAGTCACTGCCATGCTGGAGATACCTCCCCATGCACACACACGCACACACACACACACACACACACATATACCCAGGACCATACCAGCCCAGATGGCATGTACACCCCTGCAACTGGGCACCCATAGGCAGCTGCAAATCACAGACCAACACATTATTCGTATAAAAATATAAAAATGTATTAAACAACAATAAACAGTAGCAAAACAAGTCCAACTATTTACAAGGGGGGATGGGTACAAGGTCGGGTTGGTCAAGGGGTAGGGATTACAAACTTGGAGAGGGGAAGGCAGGGTGGTAGGGATGGGAGAAGTGGGAAGGGTGGAGAAATCATGGGCCAGCTGGCCGCCCGTCTTCCTGCTGGTCTCCTGCAGGTCTGTGCCACCTCCTCTGTACACCATGGTGGTGAATAAAGTGCAGGATGTCAGAGTTCTGCCCCACCAGCTGTCGGATGGCCCTGACATCTGTTGCCATCCGCCGGAGAACCTCGAGGCCTAGGAAAATGGGAACACAGTCAATGGCTGTGACTGACCACAACACTGAACACCACCCAACCTGCAAGCCATATAGCCCAATGTCCCGCACCTGTGATGGCATGCACCCACCCACAGTGAACATGCACATGGCCAACACAAACAGGCGGCGCTAGCCACTGCACACACACACACTGCCCATGTCCATCACAGCACAAACAAGGCTGGCAAGTGGCGTGGCACGTGGTGCGGTGCCAGTTACCAGCCATGTGCCCAGTGCATGCATGGAACCACCAGTGATGCATAGCACAGACGTGCTGTGAAACTGGACAGTGATGCATGTCACCTGTGTCGTGCCTACAGACATAGATACATAGCCAGTGTCGACAGATAAGGGCCTATGGCCCACACAGTCTGTACATTTCAGCCTGTAAGTTACTTTGTTTACCTAGAAGTCTGTTGCCCCTTACCCCTGACCTCAAGAATACCGTTATGTCTATCCCATGCAGTCTGAAATCCCGTGAGTGTGTCAGTCCCCACCATTCCCTCTGGCAGGGTGTCCCACTTGTACTCCACCCGTTCTGTGAAGAAAGTCTTGCTCATGTTTCCTCTGAATCGTCCTCTCTCCAACTGCATCCCATGCCCTGTAGTCCTGGAACATCTTTTGCACTTCAAAATAGTGTTTCCCTGCACCCTGTTCCACCCTGTAAGATACTTGTATGTCTCTATCATATCCCCTCTCTCCTCCTCTCCTCCAGGGAGTACATGTTCAGTTCCTTCAACCTGTCTCCATAGGACTTGTGATGCAAGCCATGCACCATCTTTGTTGCCCTCCTCTGAACCTTCTCTGCCCACTCTACGTCCTTAAGTAGGGATGGTCTCCAGAAATGTACACTGTATTCCAGGTGGGGCCTCACTAGTGTCCTGTATAGTGGAATTATGATCTCCCCTTTCCTGCATGGTTGTATTGTGCAGTGCTACTGGTCTCCCCCCCCAACATGCAATAGCATCGATGAAGTCATGATACTCACACTGCTCAAGCAGCTCTGTCTGTCACTGTTGCTGCTGATGCTGTTGGGGTGCCACCCCTGCTGGCCCCGGGTCCCTGGCATGGCCGTCATCAACCTGGGCCCGCATCCTCACATCCCGGCCTGTGGGAGACATATGTTGAGACAAACATCAGTGTGACTCAAAAGCAGAGTGCCCCCTGCCCCAGTGCGAGTGCCTGCCCACACAGCCATACCCATTCATCTCACAGCTGCACACATTGACACAGCCAACCGTGGCCGAGCCATCACCTATGCACAGCCACCAAAACACACACACACCCCTACAGATAATACAGGTGCATAGATGGTACACCCACCTGGCCTAGGCACCATGCCCCGCCTGGCACGTGCCTGCAGCCTCTCCAACATGTCTGGCTCCCTCCGGTGGAGGTCACTGTACCAGTGCTGGCACTGCTCAGCAGACCGGCACTGTCCAGTGACCCCCACCAGGTCAGTGGCCACTTGCTGCCAAACTTCCATTCTTGCTATGGTGAGGGGGTCCTCACCATAGAGTGCCTCATAGTGGGGCTCTGCTAGGGCCACCAGGTTGGCCACCTCCAGTTGGCTCCAACTTACAGCCCTCCTCCTAGCCATGGTAGCAAGTTTACAGCAGGCAATATGGCGCCCCGCTGCACCGTAACCCCACGTGGAGATGTTGTGCAATATACCACCACAGGCTCCAATCACAAGAAAACTGAACAGCCATTACTTTCACATAGCTTCGACACTAGACAGCCAATAGGGACGATACACATGGCAGGTGAACAGCGCCAGGGGCAAAGGGCATACACAAGGTCATGCGCCAATGATGCAGGCTACGCGGCGCCATCTGGCGTATAGGCATCCTGCGCGACCGACCAGCTGCGTACCAGTGCCACAGTGGACTATTGCGCAGTAGTGCCACAGCGCCATATAGTGCCCAGTGCTGTAGCGCCACTGGCACAATGGTGGCCATGGCCTGAATTGCCGATCACGCTCAGCACATCAGCAGCGCGACAGACGCAGGCGTAAGCTATCTGGGCATGCGCAATGCAGTGTACCACACAGGCACAGATCTGCGCCATTGGCTCAGCCAACTCTTCCATATTGCGCAAAGTGCAGATTCGCGATATTCAGCCGACACATGCAAATCATCTGATCAGCCATTCAAGGGTGCAGTGGCATGATTTGCATGTCATTAAAGTTGCTTCACACCTAATAGGCATGTGTTGCGCTATAAATGTGCGACATTGGGCTGCGCTGGCCAGATTCGGTTACTGCAGGTGAGAGGTGAGTTGCATGCTGTGTGATGTTCAGGACAATGCTCATGGGGAAATGCTGTAGACTGCACAGTGACAGGTGTCCACTTCCCCCCATACAGATCGCCATGACCGAGCAGAGCCAAGGTGAGGGTGAGGACGGTGGGTGTAGGAGGAGGCCCAACTTCACAGCAGCAGAGATGGAGGCCCTCTTCCAGGCCTACCTGGATGATGAGCCAATACTGAGTGGATGGAGGGGCACCCCTCAGTCCCGTGCGGCTGCATGGGAGGGGGTAGCTCGGGCCGTTAACCTGCATGGAAGCCACCAGCGCTCCATGCAGGAATGCAAGAAAAAGATGGGGACAGACCGCAGGAGGTTGAAGGAGAAGGTGGCAGCCTTCAGGGCGGCACGTGCTGGCACTGGCGGGGGCCCACCAGTGGTGTTGGAGCTGACCCCAACTGAGGAGACACTGGTCACAGCCATGCAGCCGAGTGCCATTGAGGGCATACCAGGCGGAGGATTCCAGACAGGTGGAAGCCCATCACTGCACAGTATGACATGGTGTTGGTGTTTGGGGGGGCCGGTTGTTCACATGCACTCACATGTACTCTCTTTCTGTTACATATCCTGTTCGTCTTCAGGAGATGGTGGTGGTGGGTCCAGACAGTGATGCTGACCTGTTGGACATGGAGGAGGGACCATCCACCTCCACCACCAGCCAGCAGGCACTGCAGCAGCATGCACGCTGGGCCGACAACTCTGGTGTCAGTGATACGGGTGTGGGGGGGTGCACAACCTGTGTCTCAGCAGTCTGGCATGCAAGTAGCATGGCATGGCAGTAGCACGTACCTGCACCATTGATGATAGAAGGCCTGCAATGGGCAGTGATGGTTGTGTGTCCCATGACGGACACATGGCAGGCCAGGACATGCCCCTGGGCCTTTCTGGTTCAAACATGTGTACCAGCATGCTGGCACAGTCCCAGGTTGTGCCTGTCAGCACCGGTGGGGCAGCACCAGTGGCTGTGCAGGTGTCTGGCACTGTTGCCAGCACAGCGGTGGAACAGGTGGACCTGGGGGCACAGCGGTTGGAGGGGCAGCAGCAGCAGTTGCACACCAGGTCTGGGGGTACAGTGTCAAGCAGTGACACATGTCTGCCGCCCTTTGATCCACCCATTCCTGGTCCTGGCGAACAGTGCCCATCCTCAAGGGGTGTTATGCATCAGGACCGTCCACACCCTGGGGGTCAGGATGCCATTGGGGCACAGTACCCAGTGGACACGCACACCTGCCTGCTGCAGGAATCAGTACAGCTGCAGGGGCAGGTTGCAAGGTCCGTGGAGGCACTGTCTGTGTCCGTGGAGTGGCACAGCAGGGAGTGTGCTCGGGACCGAGCCGAGCTGGTCCGTATGCGGACGGATGTGACCGCCGCCATTGACAGGCTGACCCAGACAGTGGTCTCTGTCGTGGATGCATTGGGCACACAGTCAGGTGCCCCTGTACCGCACACCCCACACAGTGCACTCTCCACTCCCCATTCCCGGTGTCGTGCGACACCAGGCCTGTCAACACCGGGTTCTGCTGTGGGCATCCCGAGCACCCCTGGTGCAGGTTTGTTCAGCATGCTGCAGACCCCTGTGCTGCCAAGGTCGCGTTAGCACAGTGGGACCCCTGGTGGTGCAACTGTGCCACCCCATGTGGCCCCTGCTCAGCCTGCCCGTGCTGTTAGGTCACGGCGGGGCCGCCCACGCATCCGTGGTGGCTGTGGGACAGTGCTACATGACTGAGCTGTCTCCCAGTGCAGGCCCTGTCTGGTGCTGCCATGTGTGCAATGTGTGTCATGGTGGGCAGTGCACTGCTGGGTGCTTTGCTCACAACGCCGAAACACGGACCACCTGCACACCCTCCCAACTGCTGTCCACAGGTGCGTGTGCATGATGATGCCTGCATTGCACTGTACACCAAGGAGCAAGGGTGCCCAGCATCTGACACACGTACTTGGACAGTACGGGTGGTGGGGGTGGTCAGTGGTGCTGTGTGTTTGCAATGTCGGTTCTGCAGTGCTGTGCATCTGCCCATGTACGCTCTGCACCTGGTGTGTGTGTGTCCATATGAGTGCTCACCCCTTCCCGATGGTGTGTCTGTATGCCTGGACCGTTCCACTCCCCTGACTGTCATGCACCCCTGGTGTGTTCCCCTGTGTGCCTGTGGTTTGCGCACGGAAAGTGTTGGTTGCACATGTCCCTTTGACTTACCTGTGTTGTGAGTAGTGCTCCTTTGTGATGGTGTCCCGGTGCAGCTGGGCCTGCCAGATCAGTCGGGGGTCCCTCCGTCCTAGGGGGGGCTGCTCATCACCATCATCACCAGCGCCACTGGCGTCCCCATCGCTGTCCTCCTGTTCAACCTGTACGGCTATCCCATGGTCTTTGGCCATGTTGTGCAGGATGCAACAGGCCAGGAATATCCCACAGGCCTTTTGGGGGCTGTACTGTAGGGCACTGCCAGAGGTGTCTAGGCATCGGAAGCATGCCTTGAGCATCCCAAACACCCGATCTATGATGTTGCATGTTGCAGCATGTGCCTTATTATAGCATAGCTGCGCTGGGGTCATGGGCGCGATGCAGTGTGAGCAGCCAGGGACGGTGGGTATCCATGATCACCTGTGTGGAGATAGTGGAGATCAGTGTCATGTTCAGGTCCATACTGGCCATCTCCCTGTGTGCCACTACCATGGCACCTGTGGCATTCCACCCTTGCCCCAGTTTGCATTCCATACATGTGACTCACCCACTAGATGTCCTGTGGGATGTCCCACTCTCGAATCGATGGCACAGTGCAGACTGATGCCATATGAAGGCATCATGTGCTCCACCAGGGTGTGTGGCACAGACATTGATTATGCACAGTGGCATCACACACACCTGGAAGTTGACACTGGGAATCCCTTTCTGTTCCGATATGCCTGGCCATCGGGGCCAGGTGGCATGCGAATGGCCACATGGGTGCAGTCTATGGCCCCTAGCATGCCAGGCATACGTGCTACCCTGTGGAACTCCTGCATGTTTGCTGTATGCTCTGCCACGGTGCTGGGGAAATGGATGTACTCCGCAGCATGTGGCAGCAGTGCGCTGAGGAATTGGGTGAGGATGCGTGACGTGGCCGACTGTGTGATGCCTGTGATGTCTCCTGTCGGCCTCTGGAAGGTGCCCGTGGTGAGCAGGCACAAGCAGGCTGTCACCTTGGTCTCCACCGACAGAGCGTGACTCCGTCGTGAGGGTGTCTGCATCACATCACTGCACAGCTCACAGAGCTGTCTCAGTATTGCCCTGTTCAGGTGGTACCGGCCCACGATCTCTACATCTGTGTACAGCTCAAAGCTGATGCGGGCATGGTACTGCCTGTCAGGGGCATACCACTGACATGCCCTTCCATGGCCACATCCCCCTGCAGCATGCATTCTCACCCCCCTCATTACAGCTTCCATGTGGAAACTGGCACTGTCCATCTCCCTGCCTTCTGCCCCCCCGGGCTGGTGTTGCTGTGTTACCCCCACTGTCCTGACTGCCACTTCCACTGCACCGGGCACCCCCCACTGGCCTCTACAGACTATGGGCCACACTTTCCCTGCCTGCCCTTTGCTGTCTGTCTGTCTGTCTCTGTCTCTCTCTCCCCCACTTGGCAGCCTGGTAGCGTTCTTGCGCCGCTTCCTTGAGCCTTTTTATTTTGGCTCATTTCCGCTAGTGCAGTTTCCGGCTGTGCCGCTATTGCGCATCACGCAAGTCTTTGAATATCGCATTGCGCTCTTTATGCATGGATCCACCCCCTTCGGTTGCGCATGCCTTCATTTTCATTGCGCTATTGCTCAGCATGTTTTCGTGGCGCAACTGCCTTCTTCTGAATATCACAAAATGGCGCAGTTTGGGACTTGCGCATGTGCAACCCTGTTGCGCATGGCGCAACCCTTTTGAATATCTGGGCCATAGTGTATCTGCTTCTTTAAAGAAAGAGTAAAAGGTGATCAAGGCTCTACAACCCTAGAATATCAGACAATTGTGGTCTTAATCATGATATGTATTACTGCATAAGCTGGGGTTGTTTATAACATTTACACACAAAACATATGCTTCAGTGGTACCCAGTACATGGTTCCCTCATATCAGTTAGTATCCTGAGTGAAGAACAGTTGAGAATAGTCAAGACCATCACTTTGCACTTATCTGTCTTCTCGTAATTTGCCAGATGACTACAATAGCCCACAAGCTAAAGGGCTTGTAGAGGCACACACATGTGCAGCATTGTTTCTAAACAATGCCACCTGCTGACTTTTTAGCAACCCTGCAGATGATAATGTATATTTCAACATTTATAAACAGTGTCAGATAGCACTAAGCATTACAGCTACAGTAGTTGAGATGCACAACATTGTAATGTTACAGCAGTATCCAGACATCTTTAGTCATAACAGAACCTGACTGTGGGCACCTCTGTAGAACTGATCCTGTTCCTACTAACAATGTTTTTTGAAATGCTTATGTAAGAGTTAGCAATGGCAAAACTTTAGTTGCTCTTAACTGAAGAACTCCGTTGACTGTTAATGAATTTGGCCTGTGATGCTTTGAGTTTTAGCATGAGAGTTGTTGTTATCTCATATTCAAATAACCAGTTATGTGTGGTTCATAGCTCAGGCTTGTGCTTCATACTGTAACTGAATGATGTAGATTGTGCTTAGATACAGAGGCCAGACCAGTAAGTAGGATGATGTTTATGAGGTACTAGTTGTATGAAGTGCTTAGTGCTTAGATACTACACCATAGACGTGAGCAAGTCAGTGATTATAGTATGTATGAACTGGATAGTATATGCATGGTGCTTAGATGATTGAACTGATGAGTAATTGTTGTAACTTGATGTTTTGGCCTTTCTCTGTATCCCACCATAGGAAGGATGCTTATTCGGGTAGGATGAGACCCCTCTGGTGGGTAAGAGTCCTGGAGAAGGAGAAGGTGTAAAGGGAGGATGGAGGGTAAGTACAACTCGCTCTAAGCAGAGTAACGGTAGTCTGCTCATTTAAGTAGGATGTGGGGGAGGAGCTCTTCCCCCACATAACTACAGGCATAGCCTTTCAATTATTTGTGGTTCATAGCTCAGGCTTGTACTTCGTACTGTAACTGAATGATATAGATTGTGCTTGGATACAGAGGCCAGACCAGTAAGTAGGATGATGTTTATGAGGTATTAGTTGTATGAAGTGCTTAGTGCTTAGATACTTCCACATAGACGTGAGCAAGTCAGCAATTATAGTATGTACGAACTGGATAGTATATGCATGATGCTTAGATGCTTGAACTGATGAGTAATTGCTGTAACTTGATGTTTTGGCCTTTCTCTGTATCCCACCATAGGAAGGATGCTTAGTCAGGTAGGATGAGACCCCTCGAAAAATAATGATATAAAATGATTATCTCCTCCAACTCCTGAGAGTGTGTCCAGTAGTATTCAGGACAGGAAAAACCCCTTTCGGGGGAAACCTCTGAGGACCCATGACTACTGACCTGCCTGTCCTTCTGGGCATACTAAAGGAGAATAATCCTAATTAATGATCTTAAATTGTGGCTAATCCAAAGTCCAAAGATGAAGATCCATGATCCAGTGAAAGCAGGGAAGCTGGAATCAAAGTAGTGATGACTGAGTGTCGGGTGACTTGGTAGCACATCCTTCTAGTGAATTCCTGGTCTAAGAATTCCATGTCCAGGGCAGAATCTAGTAGTAGATTGGAATCCATAATAGAGCATAAGCAATGCAAAGTGTCGAAAGAGCATAAGTCAAGCAATCCAAGACAAAGAAGTTTTCTGCAAGAGAACATGTAGCCAGATGATTATGGTGGTAGACCCAGAGTGTGACGACTGGTGATTAATGTTCTGATTGGCAAGCTTTGCAAATGAGGGCCTTGGTGATAAGCATAGGAGCCAAAATGCAAGCTAAGAGATCTAGAAAGGGCATAGTAGGAACCTCCATCTGGCATGGGTGAAGCAGGGAATTGTAGTAGCAGTTGATTTTTGTATGAGCAAATAAGTAAAAGTGGACTTGCACATAGATCAGCAGTAATAGTATTATGTCGAACTGCATGATGCAGACATTGTAGCAAGGGAGTAGTATTGAGTAGAATATGTAAAGTACACAGCGAAGAGCATTGAGAGAATGGAAATTGGCACGGACATCAAAGAGCTTCATTTGCTGAGCAGTATAACTCAACTGCGATATGTATATATGGTTAGGAGGCCAGGATAGTACAATTGAGTGAGAGCTAAAAGCTGGTAAGTGAAATGAGCACGGTGTGCTGAATTCGTAACAGATATTGAGTGTTGAGACTTTGCTGGGTTGAATGCAAATTGAGTACAGTAGAATTCCAAAGGCTTAAGCTGAGGGATGCAGTAAGCATGAAGCAATGGATTCCGTAAGCAAGGAGCAACAGTTACATAAGTGTGTAGGCAGAAGCATCCAAAGGATTTAGTGGTGAATGTCCAAACTAGTCCAGATGTAATTCCAATGTGGAACAAGGAGCTCCTTGAAGGCTAGCAGACATGGGGGCAAGCGTAGAGAATGCGAACCTCCATGCCCCAATGCTGGGTGAAGCAGGAATCCAGTAGAAGTAGTCAAACCTCCAGGCCCTAATGTTGGGTGAAGCAGGTGTAGAGTAGTAGTAGTAGAACCACCAGGCCTCAATATGGGGCAAGCAGGTATAAGTAAGAGCAAATGCAGATGAGCAGCTGAATGAGCAATGCTGTGTCGAAATCAACATAGGTGGTGAGAGCCAAAACTTGCAAGGTTGAAGCAGTCCAGAGTTAGCAAGTCCAGACTGAAGCCGGGATGCAGTGATGAGTTATGGAAGCAAAGAATGAGTTTGTAGGTAAGCCTGAATCAGCACATAGGTTGGGAAGTGTTGATAAGGGACCAGCTCGGAGAAGCACCGAATAAGGCAGTAACAATAGTCAAACTCCAGCCTCTGAGTTGAAGGCGGTGATGGTTCTGTAGGAATTAAATCCTGATGATCAAGAATGGCAAATGCAACAAGAAACAAAGGCGACTGAGACAGCAAATGAACCTGTTAATAGTCATATTGCACAGCAACAAGTTAGGATTGAGGCTTGAGACATGGTATGGCTTTGGCTAGGAATCTGGGTAGGAATTGGAGTGGTAGTCATTCCAAATGAATTGAGCATCCTGTAGGAAGCATCCAAGGGGAGAGAAAGTGAGCTAGACCTATGCAAAGTGTATGATGTGTGGCCATATCCCATTTAGGTCGGCCAGAAGAAGGAGAAAGGAGTGGCAGCTAGGCCCCACGAAGACTAGCAGACTGAAAGACCCTCACAGGGGTGCAAGAGCAATAAGTATGCCAGGCAAGGCACTCACATGTCCAGCAAAAACAGCCAGACCCACATAAGTTGGCAGAAGAAGAGTGTCAAGCTAGACCCCACATAGGCTAGATGACTCACATGCTGCTGCGGAGGGCAACCAGGCATAGTGAATATCCCAGAGGCAGATGCCAAGAGAACAACGGGAGGCAAGGTAGGGATTGTAGAATGTGGCCATTGAATGGCATGTAGGCCAGCGGCAGGATAGCTGTTTTGGCTGACAAGTAGGTGACAGAATGGCAGCAGAAGGCATAATCAGATGGCAGCATTACAGCCGTGTCTAGCCAGGCAGAAACAAGAAACAAGCCATTGCCAGTATGAATGGTAGGTCAGAACTGGGAGGATCAGACATGCCACAAGAGCAGGATAGGGTCCAGTGCATTCATAGAGAGGATAGTACAAAACTGACTACTGTGCAAAGCTCGGAAGTTGCAGCTTGATTGCGTATATATGTCTTGTCACCACTGCAGAAATGTTTGGGATGTTATAAATACTCAATAGAATTAAGAGTAAGGGTAAATGTCATAATAGTCATATAACCTGCACATCCTTGCCTAGAATTACTGGTAGAGAAGGGCTGATCAGTTAGGCGGCTTCGACATAAATGCCAGATGAGGAGGCAAACCGTAAGCAACGGCAACGAACAGCCAGACCACAAGGAGCAAAAGGCAAATCAGATAATCTAAATGGAGTGGGGTAGCCAGGCTGAGGGCAGCAGTGTAATCATGAAGGAAGCTCTGTACATAGGGTCATACCTTTCGACCTCTCAGCTTGAGATTAGAGAATTGTCCTTCAAATTCATAGCTAGATCTGGAATGTTGCAGCACTTCTTATAGCGAACATTTATGTCTGCAGATAGTGGACCTCATATACATAACGATGAAGAAGGTTTCCATCAACTTGGTTTGACAGTGTGCAAATTATGTCCGGAAACAACTCTGACAGTAGGAGGAACGTGAACAATCCCATGAGGAGCAAGGCTAATTAAGTGTGAAAATGGTAGTGCTATGCAAATTCATAATAATTGAGAGGCATATGTAGGGTAAATCAGCCCTGTAATCACATGCAAACTCGCACGGTAATATGAAAACAACTTGCTAGGAGGTGAGGCAGGTGATAGCTATAGCATGGATGGCATTTGTTTTCAGCACACTGTCTACACTGTTTTAATTATGTAAAACTGCTTCCATCTCAACATGTGCACCAGATGAATGCCATGCTGTAGTCTGTGCATATTGATTGTACTATGTCAATAATGTTTTTTGAAATTCTCTACAAACATAAAGCATCAGTGTAACATTGTGAGTTTCGTGCAGTGCAAACTGGTCAGCCCACTCTGAAGGGATCAGTATAAAATTAGAACTGCAGTACATTTGTTATGTGTGGTCAAGGCTCCTGGAGGAGAGGTCAGAAAATGGCAAGTGAGTCGAAGAGCAGTTTATAGAATCCAACAATAGACAGGTGGAGCACCGAGACCGGAAGCAGCTAGGGGATCCTGTGGAGCAGCAAGGACACAGAGAATCCAGCATGGTATGGTGGACAGTTGGAGACTCCGAGCAGAAAGAAAAACATTCAGCTGATGCAGGTCCAGAATGCTGGAGCCAAGGCAAGAGTGCCACAGGTATGATGGAATGCTGAACAGATGGAGTAGCGTAGAGTGACGGCTGCTCAGAAAACGTAGGAATGGGTAAAGGCAAGAAAAGGAGTAGCGGGGAAGGATCATAGCAGGCAGGCCAGTAATGTAGAGGGAAGCGGAGGATACAAGGAACAGATACAAGAGGGAGAAGGGACCCCCCAAAAAGAGACAAAAGGAAAAACAAATGACAGGAAGCAGAGGGAAGGAAACCAAAGAACAACTGGAGATAAAGAAGGTGGGAGAGGAGGAGCAAAGCACGATCAGACGGATGAAAGGAAAGAGAACAGCCGGCAGCAACACCACACACAGCGAGTACAACTCGCTCTAAGCAGAGTGGCGGTAGTCTGCTCATTTAAGTAGGATGTGGGGGAGGAGCTGTTCCACCACATAACTACAGGCATAGCCTTTCAATTAGTACAACTGTAGCCATCAAAGTTGCCTGGATATATCCACACACTGCAATATTTGTAAAGGAAATCTCTTTAGTGGAACTACAGTGATACAGTAGTAGGCAAGACACTTCTCTAAAGATATCACTAACATTTTAGAAAATATCCAGACATATCAGTGACATTAACTGCATAGAAAAATATTTGGTTACACAAGCTGCACAATAGTAAAAGATCAAACCTAAGCCTGTGATACAAATGAAGCACTTTTTTTTTGCCTAGAGGTTTTTCTGCCCTGCTTCCATGGACAGGCAGCTACTCATCTCTGTCCTTGTTGCCCTTCTACTGGCCCCCATCTCCCTGAGCTTACCTGCCGATAAAGTCCTCCATGGCACCCCCCCCATGGCAGAGCCATGATGAGGAGTGCCAACCTTCCCAGAGGATAATCCAAATTTGTCTACTCAGGCACTTGATGATGGTGCAGGCAGAGGGCTAGCAGGCAGAGCTTTATGAAGCCTGCAACATATTGAGAGATTCCTGCCCTTTTTGTAGTTCCACCCACCTCCACTGATGTCTGACAATGTTCTTGCAGGCCATGCATGGCTCCCTGCGATCTTGAGTTCCACTACTGGGAGTCACCAGAGCAACAAAACCAGACAACATCCATCTCTGGGCTGGGAGTGCTGCCGAGTGGCAGTGCCTCCCCAGCCCTTGGGTTTGCCCTGCCAGCTTACTGAGTTCACTGCCAAACTCAAGTTGCCAGCATGGAAGTACAGAGCACTACTTACTGAGCCATTGGACAGCCCTCAAATAAAGCACTGTTTGAAGTACTTATACAACACAGAAAAGATGCATCAATACTTACTGCATGTACAGTAGTGGCACCCGTGATTCAGTGCAGTACCTTGCAGAATTACTGTGAAAGGATCCATTATGCTGCAGGGAGCAGTGTAATTCAATTGCAGTTAAGCCCTTTTTCATTCTTTGGTAATTGGATAAGGCTTGCTAGGCACAATGCCTGTTTTCAGGCGCCACCGGAGCACTAGGGAGGTTGAGTGACTTGTTCAGGTTCACACAATATGCACATGGAGGCTGTGGGACTCAAACTCAGGTCCGCTGGATGTAACAAGCTCATTCACAGCTTCTTACTCTAACCTACACCCTATACTGCCAGCCCCCCCTTTTATTATGCAGTATTTTGTAATACTGTATGTCATTTACTTCTCGGAACTGCATTGCATATTGCATCCTGGCTGACTCTGCTGTAGGTTAAATGTGTTTCAGTCCAGAAATAACCAGCGATTTATTAGGTTTTTGGATCCAAATGCTCAAGTTCCTTTCTCTGTTGCTATAGACTTTGAAAGGTAGGCATTCTTTCAATTGGCCTATCTGTATGAAATTTAATTTTGAGCTGCTAAAAACATGAGGCTGAGTAGGAATTCACACTCTTGCCTATAAGATATAGTTCTACAATAGAAACCGAAGCTGGAGTTTTCAGTGTGAATAATATCGAGATCCAAACAGAAAAAGTTTCCCTACTTCATCTGCAGACACAGTAAATATCTGATTCTCTCCAAGGTTTTCCAATGTATGTCTCTGGAAGACATAACTAATAAAGATAAATGATTTTACCAAAAATTACTTTGAACTAACTGGATCATTTCCTTTCAAAGGATATAAATTGCTGTCCCTCTCCAATTAAAATGTATGTGCTCATTAAACTATGAATTATCATCACAGGAACTGTTAATATTTAATCCCTAGCACAAACCAAGACATGGCCACCTAATGCTGATAACAATATTTAAGGTACTGTGGTTACTTAGATTTATGGTCAGTAAATATAGTTCTTTATTATCTCTGCCATGCTACAATCCTGGGTATTGCCTGACCAACCACGGGAAAGAAGTCATATGTACTTTTGTAACTGACTGTATGGAAACGTGTTGCTTCTTTTAATAGATGCTCATTCAAAATTGCTGTATATTTTTACAGTGGAACAGACCCTGCCATAAAAATGTCAATTCTCTCAGAGCAAGATTTGCACTTTTCAGCTTACTAGAACAACTGATTTGTGAAACATGACCCCAATTAACTTCCAAAAGGCCTAAAAACAGTTTTGAACAACGCTGGAATAAAATCAATAATTTTCATACACTACTATTCCTCATGAAAGTAGGAAACTGAACAACTTGTTCAAAACTAAATGATGGCCATTCACAGGCAAAGAAGCTGACCTGAAATATGAAAAATGAAGTTCTTTCTTTCGATGTACTGTAATAGTCTCTTTCTCAATACCCATATTATAAGACAGTTATTAGAAATGGACAATTCTGATTAGCTGGACTATATTCTAAAAGGTTATGTAAACAGCTGAAAACCATTGCCTCCATGGGTCCCTTTCCTACCCCCCAAGGGGCTTGTATCTCTCATCTACTCCCTTCCCCCACTGTCCCTTCTATCTCCCTAGACTTGCAGTCCTCTTGCAGGGTTCTTAGCATCCTGAAGAAGTACTACTATGTCTAGGCTTGTCTCCTCTCCATCCTCCTCTCCCATCTACCTGTACCCCTAGCCCTTGCAGTCCCCTTACAGGGTTTTCAGCATCCTGAAGCGGCCCTACTGCACCTAGGCATCTCTCCTCTCCTTCCTGTCCCCCATTGTACCTTTTCTCCCTAGTCTTCGCAGTCCCCTTGCAGGGTTCTCAGCATCCTGAAGGGGTGCTACTGGGCCTAGACTTGTCTCCTCTCCTTCCCCTCCTTATCTACCTTTTCCCCTAGTCTTTGCAGTCCCTTGCAGGGTTCTCAGCAACCTGAAGGTGTCAAACTGAGCCTAAGCATATCTCCCATATTCTATCTAGCCACTGTCTTGGCTTTCCATGACTACAAGCATGGTCCAATGCATCCTGAAGGACTATTGATTAGGCCCCATCCCCTCTAAAGGTGTAAATTCTCTTCTCCTCAAGGATTAAATTCTTGCACCCACCCTCTCCTATTACTCTCCTAATCCCTATCTACCAACCTTCCCCAACCCCCTTCCAGGGATCCCCGCACTCTGAAGGGTCATCTCTTGGGTTAGGTTCTATTTCCTCCCTCCTAGCATTGTCACACCTCCTCTCTCCTCCTTTAAATCCCTACAGCCTTATCCTCCTTTCTATCTAGCCACACAGCAACCTTGCAGGATTCCCCACATCCTGAAGGGGTCTCTCTGGGACACTGCCTTATCCCCTTCTCTCTGGTTCCCCCAGTCCCCTTGCAGGGTTCCTCGCATCCTGAAGGGGTCTCCAGGGACATGGCTATTCCCCTGCCCCCACCTCACCCCTCCCTCTCCTTTTTCCTTTTTTTTTCATGCAGGCACTTGTTTACTTATCAGCCCGGCCCTTATTATTGTCCATTCTTTCTGCCTATTATGCGCAACACTGTTGTAACACCATTTGTAACACCTGCCTTACAACTCTATGCTAATGCTGATCTTGTAACTTGAATGTTTAATGTCTCATTTCTAATGTACCCCTTCCCCCAGGTTGCACCGGGAGATGAGCAACTTGCCGCTCAGTGTATCTTCCTGGTGAAACATTTCAACAAATAAATAAAATTGTTTATCAATAAAATCTAAAACTTACACTATATCAAAAATGCTAACATTTCAGTTTAATAATAGCATTGTTATGTTTATTTGAAACAACATATTTAAACAGCAAACTATTAAGCGTAGGCTTGTTCTGAACTGTCATTTACAAAAAATCCAAGTCTGCATAATTACAAAGGTATTAAATTATATACAAAATAAATTAAAATAAAACCATATGGGCAGTATTCACAAAAGAGATGCGCTCAGCGCATCTCAAATGCACTGGCGCAAGTCAAAAATGCTCCATAGAATGATTCACAAGCAGTGGTGAATGCACCAGCACAACCAAGATGCCCTGCACCCAATGACATGTGCCATAGGTGCAATGAAATGATATGCAGTGCATATACAGGTGGCATAACCATGCATACACAACACAACCCGATTCACAGTGCATATCCACGGTGCAACTATAGAGCATCTCCAGCGCAAAGGCAAGATGTGCCATAGAAAGATAAGAACAAAAGAAGGAGACTTAAGTCTAGCCCACCTGCAGGTCATTGACTGAACTGCTGCAGCAGCACACTGTCTGAGCCAGAGGGAGAGAGGAAAGAGAGAGAGAGAGAGAGAGAGACAGAGACAGAGACAGTCAGCCAGCCAGCAAGCCAGCCAGCACACCAAGCTAGAGAGACTGAGCCAGAGGGCCATGCAGAGAACCCAGCAACAAAATGAACCCAACAGCAGTTGTCATCGCAGGTGCACTAATGAGGAGGAGGAGGAGGCAGGGTGGTGGAAGGCACCATAGGCAGCCGGCCCTACAGTGGTATCATGCCAGGCTGTCCTTTGACCAGCTCACTGAGGTGGAGACAGTAGGCAGATACCACCTGAACAGGACCATGCTGAGGCAGCTCTGTGAGCTGTGCCATGATGTGATGCAGGTACCCACTGCATGATGTCATGCCATCTCAGTGAAGACCAAGGTGACAACGGTTATGTGCTTGCTCACCACGGGAACCTTCCAGAGACCTACTGGAGACACCACTAGCATTTCACAGGACTCTACGTCCCGCCTCCTCATGCAGTTCCTCACTGCACTGCTACTGCATGCTTTGGAATGCATCCATTTCCCCAGCATGCAGGCAGAGCAGACAGAAGCCATGCAGGGGTTCTACAGGGTGGTATGCATGCCAGGCATCATAGGGGCCATAGACTGCACCCATGTGGCAGTCTACGCACCACCTGGTGAGGATGCGTCATATACATCAACCAGAAGGGTTACTACTCTGTGAATTGCCAGGTGGTGTGCGATGCCACAGGGTGCATCACCAATGTCTGCACCACACACCCTGGGAGTGCACATGATTCATTCATATGGCACCAGTCGGCACTGTGCATGAGGTTTGAGGATGGGGACATACCAAGTGGTCATCTATTAGATGCGTGAGACAGGGTCACAACAGCACAGGAGGGCACCAAGGCCGGGACACATGGGGCAGGCCGTGGGCAACCCGCACAGTGTGATGCAGGGATATGGGCCCTGGGACAGTAGGGGTGTGCAAGGGTACACAGGAGGACACAGAATGACATGCAAGCACTGTGCACCACACGACGGATGGGGGCATTCAGGTGCAGCTGGGGTAGGGATGCTGGACTGCCTGTAATGGGGATGCATGGGTGTTAGAGCAGAACAGGTGCACACACCACTGAGGAAAGGGTTGAGGACAGAGTGCATGCCAAAGTGGTACCCAATGTACTAACGGACACATGTCTACCCCACAGGAGACACCACATATCCGCTGAGGACCTGGCTCGTCAAGCCCTTCCAACCTGGAACAGAGACAGAGGAGTGCTACAATTAGGCACACATCGTGACATGCACCATCATAAGAGTGTGTCTTCGGCATGCTGAAGATGCACTTCTAGTGCCTGTGTCAGTCAGATAGTGCCCTACAATATAGACCTGAGAAGGCCTGTGGCATATTCCTGGCCTGTTGTATGCTACACAACATGGCCCTAGACCATGGAATACCTATCATGAACAGCGAGGGCAACTGTTCCAGAGGGAGGGGCAGAGCATCCCTAGAGGCCCAGGGAGGAGAAGCCGGAGGGATCTGAGGCTGGTAGCCAGAGCAAGGGACCACCAGAGGCATGTGGTGGAGGAACACTTTGGGCCACACAGGTGAGTATGCAGGTATGTATGTGTGTGTGCAGGGTGTGCACCAAGGTGTGGAGAATGCATGCCATGGGCACAGTGGACAATGGGCAATACACAGTGGTGCATCCAGGCACACAAATGGTGAGAGACACACAGACCACAGACACACACACACACCAGGCATGCAACAACCATGCACCACCTGGGCCATGTCGTAGACGTTACAAGTCAGTGTGCACTGCGGCCTGTACACAGGCACAGCAGACACTAGAATGCATTCATCATTCCCATGACACATGGCACAACAGTAGTGCACACAGACGCGCAGGTGGTCCTGCATAGGTAGCATAGAGTGGTGTCAGGGCTGCAGTGGGGTGGGGTGACTGCCACACACACTCTGCCACTGGAACCACCTTCAGGACACCTGGTACACACAGGTGTGCCATTCTGCCATCAGGCCCAGGGACATGGGCATCACAGGGAAGCTTCCCAGCCACCACAGACATGGGGCAGCCTCTGCCATGGCTGGTGGTGGCTGGTGTGCCACCACTGGCCAAAGGGAATGTTGTCTGTGACCCTGCAGGGGTGCTGCACTGAGACCATGAATGGGTGTGCAGTAGAGTGGCCAACCCATGGCCACCACCCAAGCCATGGGCAGTGGGCATGGAGGCCAGTGGCAATGGAGTCAGCAGCAGAGGGTTCACCTGGCTCTGCCACCGGGGTGTGTGGGACATGTTCCAGGGTATCTGACAGGATGCACAATGTCCATCGTGTGTTGCAGAGGCAGCCACCACCTCCTCAGCAGCTGCAATCTTCTCCAGATCTGTGGCCATGCCCACCCGCATGATGTGTGCCTCAGCCAGCATCTGTAAATGCCAAGCAGCCGTGGACTCATGCTCCTGGACCATCATAGTCCTGTGGCTATGGAACTCCACATCGAGGGCCTCCTGCCCCTCCACAATTTCCCGCAGAAGGGCGAGGTGGGCCCCATGTCATCACTGGGTGATGCGTCATGGTGGCTTCGCTAATGAGCAAGGGATGTATCATCCTGTCCCAGTGCATCCACAGGTGGTGGCTGCACCCTGGCAGGCTGTGACATGGGCGGTGCTTGGTTGGACACTGCCACTGACTGCCCATGGGTGGTGTCCTCCCAGGCCAATGGGGCGGGTGCGTGCACTGCGGCACCCTCTTCAGATGTCATTGACATCGCCGGCACTGCACTTGATAGTGGTGCAGGAGGAACAGCACCTACAGTTGTGGCCAGCTGTGCCAGATCTTCAGCCACACCCCACACAGTGTGGCCATCACTGGCAACCCGGACCACGTGCACAGGCAACCCCATGTTGTGTGCACCACCATCTGCCTTGACTGCACTGGTGTGGCGGTGATGACCATGGTGGTGCCAAGGCCCTCCCCCTGCACACCACTGGTGAGCACAAGGAGGGCATCAGCAATGTCCACCGCATCATCTGGGTCATCATCTGACAACCTGGACAGGCTCCCCAGCCAAGAGATGTACCTTCCAGCTGTTCAGCCAGTGTAGGCCAAGGGGCCCGCAGGGCCCACCTGCACTGGGGCTGTGACAGGAGTTGCCCAGGATATGGATGGTGCTGGGGCAGAGTCACCCATGGTGGTGTCATCAGCCCCATGAGATGGGCCCGTATCATCACATGTGAGGGCATCACGTGGAGTCATGGCCACGGCGGCACCTGGGAGGTGTGAGGGTGCTGTGGAGAGAAGAAGGGGGTACATGGTTAATATACACTACACATACATCACATTGGTCATGAACAACAGTATATGGCCATCCACATGGCGCCAAGGCTGCAGGCCTTACCATGGCAGGGCCATGGCATGACAGCACTACACAGGTCATGGTACAGTTGAGCCCATCACTGTCCCATTATGCACACTTCATGGCAGTGGTGGCACGTGCCACATGGATGCACGGCTGCACGTGCCTCCTGGTGCAGTGGCAAGTGGCATGGCAGCTGTGGCACCACAGGGCATGTCACGTCTGGCCAGAGGCAACCGTCCCTAAGTTGCTCTGCTTGGGTATACAAGGACAGGTGTAGTGGCTTTGGCACATGGGTGGTGTGCATGCCAGGATACACAGCTACTCACAATGCTGTGACAGGCTGCCACTGGTCTGGAACCCACCACCAGGGACACCCTGCACAGCTGTCCGGGACACACTGGTGGCCAGGAGAGCCTCATTATGGCTAAGCTGTTCTGCCATGCTCGGGCCACTCCCTGTCTGCCGCAGGAAGGCCTGGATGTTGGCCACCTTCTCCTTGGCCCTCCTGTGCCCATCATTCCAGTGCTTTTGACACTCCAGGACCGTGCAGTTTTATGGTGCCACAGCATTCACCTGCCAGACAACCTCTTCCCAGACCACTGCCCATGCAGTCTGGCTGCCTCCCCTGCAGATGAGGATTTGCAGGCACAGGTGACATGCTTCAATGAGCACCCTCTCCTCATCTTTTGTGAAATTTGGTCACTGCCTGGTGGTGGCGCCTGCATCCTCTGACATAGTGGCTACTGTGGGGGGAACCATTCAGGTGTTTGGCATGCCTGTGGGTACACATGTTCTTGCCCTACCTGCCTCTGTCTGTCAACCCCACCTGGTTCCCTGCAGTAGGTGGTCTTGGTGGTGGTCTGCAAGTGGGTGTCCTGGTATGGTGAGTGGTGCCCCAAGGTATAGGGCCCGTTGGGGACAGTGCACCTGCCATGCATGTCCACTGGTCAGTGTGCCAGTGCTGCCGCTTCATGGGGTACACGGTGCAGTCTACCATGGACATGATCTAGTACCTCAGCAGCATGTGTGTGGATGCAGTGATACCCCACCCAAACCGGGTACCACCCTTGCTACGGTGGAGGGGGGGCATAGACCGGTGGACTACAGCCACGGGGCAGCTGGCCACAGTATGTGGCATGGTGGCACTGTTATCTTGCCTGCACAGGTGCCACTGTGGTCCTTCGACTGACCTGTAACATATCGCTGCGTCCACCGCACATGGCTAGTAACACCCAGTCACATATACCCCTCCACAGTACCACTATACAGGGCACGGTACATCTGTGTGGGTCACAGGACCACCGTGTTCCACGCTGCAAGGCCTTGTCTCACTGCCAACGTGCTAGTGTACATTAGGTCTCTACCCCATATGCTGCCATGTGTACACCATGGTTCTGAAACAGGAGTTCTGGACATGACAGCGACCAGTCTACCAGTGTCCTGTGCATCCTATGTACTGCACAAGTTCAGTGTTCAACATTATGGGCATCTGTTCCACTTTATGTGCATGTGTCCCACATGTTGGGAGGCACTGTTCCCCATATGGGGGACGTAATTACTAAGAGGCATGCATGCACTTGTACAATCCCCCCCCTGTGAGTTCTGTAGACCATGCAAATATAGCTGTGTACTCACCTTTAAGGCTCTGTTTCCTCTCAGTCACCTGATCTTAGCCTGCAGCATTGGGAGCATTTATGGCTCAGGGCATGCAAATGAGGCCTGGGCCTCTGGTAATGAGATGCTAATCAGCTGAGATGCCTGTGCATGTGGAATGAGTTGGTTTACAGCACATTGACTGTGAATTGTTAAATTGCCCCAGCTCATCTCACTTTATGAGGAGCATCTCAGAAATGCACCTATGATGTTATGGTGCATCTGTCATGCATGCACGATCACCATGTGCAAAGGCGCATCTTCCAATATGCACTGCTACACTGCTTACTAGATGTGCTGCTGCAGGGACGCTGGCCATTGCACTGTGTTGCACACTGTATACCCACATGCGCAGGACATGCTGCACTGGGTGGTCATAGTGGTCATAGATCGCACCTTGTGCACCGTAGGCATGTGTAGCACATGCCGTGCACAACATGGCGGCCGCAGGTGCATCACAGACACGTGACCCAGCCGTGACCTTGCCACACCTTAGCAGCTAGCATTTCGCATGCCGTGTTTCCTATCATATGTGCCATGGGGGGCTATGGGCAGGGCTGTGGTTGCGTGCAGGCCACTGAGGACTGCACAACTGGTTACCACTGTGTGCTGCATGCACACATGCCTGGGGTGGCACTGTGGCAGTGTACCCTGCACAGTGGTGATGTATGGCTGTCCTTGCACCACCTGTGCATGTTGTTGTTGTTGTGTGTTTCTGGCACTGCTGTGTTGACTCATGCTCTCTGTCTGTTGTGTTTTGCAGGCCCAGAGGCCAGGCGGAGGGCCTTGGCCATCGATGAGGCACAGAGAAGGAGGAGGCTCCTGGGTACCAGGCCTGCTGCCCATACAGGACATATAGACAGTGCATTCTGCTGTTGCTATGGTACTGCTGCTGTGGGCTACTGCTGGTGGGGGTGTTGTCAATGTTCAGGCCCTCAGTGTGTATTCTCTCTGTCATTGTTGTAGGTCTCCAGGGATGACATTCCATGGCAGGGGGTGGTGCCCAGCCTGATGTGGAGGGGTGGATTCATGTGGCCATCCAGGCAGCCCTGTGGCCTATATCCATGATGGTTCAGTACCTGTCAGCTGCGCTGAAAAGCATTCTTCAGCGCTCACCTTATGTGGCCATGCCAGGGTGTGGCGTGGCAGGGCACGGAAGCAGTAGTGGCACCCTGCCTCTTCTTAGGGCCTTGCTCTGTTTATAGTTTACGTATATAGCCCCTTGTTTCTTTGTTGTTCTGGGATTTGTGTTGTACAGTTTTTGATCTGGTTTTTATGTTTGATAAACATGTTGCTCTCAGCACCTGTGTCTGTGGGTTTCATTGTTCCAGCATCATAGTTGTTCTCTATTGCCCTGCTGGCTTGCTCTGACTTGCTCCCCTGTGTGGCTCAGGGCATCCAGGTGCCCTGGTGCATCTCCTGTTGGACTGGCGCATCTCCCGTTGTGATGTCCTGTGTCTGGGCGATTCACAGAGGGGCTGCACTTGGTGCATTCCATTGCGCATGCCTCTGTGAATCACTCTGTCTGTGCTCAGTGCATCTGATTTGCACTGGCACATCTGGTATGTGCTTGGTGCATCTTTTTTGTGAATCCTGCCCAATGTATACAAATATACTATTGACCTGAGTAGTCAGCAAATCTCATACTTTAATAATCAGATCAGTACATTGTTTGTGAACCATGCTGTCAATAAAACCAAAACATAGAAACATAGACGTTGTCGGCAGGTAAGGGCCTTCAGCTCACCCAGTCTGCCCTATTACCTCTATCTTCAAGTTAATTGGAGTGAATTCCAGCTACTGTACTAGGATCTGTGTAGGCAAAATGCTGTTTTTCCATATTACTTTGTACTTTAGGAAGGAAGAATTCAATTCTTGAACCTTCAATTATCTAACTGTAGGGGCAAAAGTCATTCATCTTTGCCTCATGTCTCATCTACATAGAGTTAGATGAACTTACAGTTATCCTACCCCAAGTATTGTTTAATACTTGTTCAACCACCAGTGTTGCAATAGTTAAATTACTGTGGGGTCAAAAACAAAATACTAGAAATTATTTGGAAAAGTTATGATCCTTTTCATACCAAAAGGTGTCTTTTACTCAAATACTGGACAGTTGAATTTAGGACAGTCAATCTAACTAAAAAGCTTCAGTAACAATCCAATCTAATCTTTTGAGTATTTGGGCATCACTTGCATTACTGATTAACAGTGGCAGTCATTGGCATGATGCAAAATACTCAGGCACTATATAACACTGTATAACACACCATATTATGGAAAATCCCCATTCATTTATATTGGATTTCCTGTGTGTTACATTTCCTGATATATCAAATATATAGTACATCTCATCACTTGATATCACTATAGTTTGTTTAACATGATAACTGAAGGGAGAAGTAGATCAGGTATAAATTTAAAAAGTTCTGAAAGAGATTTTTGGAGCATGTCTTTTTCATCTATATGTGATAGTTATGGTTGCTACAGATATTCCCATTCACTACCCTATGCAGCCAGTATAGTGTTATGCTTGTGCAACTTTGTTAGTTTGGTTTTGGCCATTCACACTCTCTGTTCCAGAGGAATTACCACCCTGTAGGGGTACGAAGGTAAGGAACCCTTGGAGAGGGTTCTGCCCCTAGAGGTGCCATGGAATGATTCCCGTGGCTAAAGGCACCTTAGGAATCCCCCTAAGGAGAGAGTGCTGCCACTGGAGGAGGAGGGGAGGATGGTGGGGCAAAGAAAAAATGCTTCACAATGAGGCTGAGAGGAACTGCTTATGTAGCTCAGGAAGTGGGAGTGGCTGGCTGCTTGCCCACTGAACTACATTTTATTTTAGTTTTTGGTAACTGGGTAAGACCCACTGGGTACAAGTGCCTGTTTTCAGGGGTGACCTGGGAGCACTGTGTGGTTAAGTGACTTGCTAAGAGTCACACAGTATGCAAGTGGAGGTTGTGAGAATCAAACTTAGGTCTGGTTTGATGGATGTATCAAGCTCGTTCACTCCTCATTCCTCTAACCTCTAGGCTATACTGCCAGCCCTTCCGGTTCACTGACCTACACAGCCAGTATAGCGTTATGCTTGTGTAACTGTGTTAGTTTGGTTTTGGCCGTTCACACTCTCTGTTCCAGAGGAATTACCACCCTGTAGGAGTACGAAGGTAAGGAACCCTTGGAGAGGGTTCCACACCTAGAGGTGCCACAGGACAATTCCTGTGGCTAATGGTACCTTAGGAATCTCCAAAAGAAATGTAGTGTCATCCCCAAAAAGGAGGCAACATGAAGCATATGAGCAAGCAGTAACTGTGACATAGGAGCAGTAACTGCAACGTAGTAGTGGAGAAGCACAGGCAGTTTGATAATGCAATGAGATGCTCCGTTGGATAACATAATGAATACCCAGGCTTGCGTAGTATGATACTGATGGTTTGCATTGAGATTAGGGGATCCCCAAAGGAGAGAGGGAATGGCAGGATATCCTCCACCTTCATCCAACAGCGGAACCTACCTAAAGAATCTAGGAGAAACAACTATGCTGACTAAGTGTTATGACCTGAGGCAACAGAGGAGAGAATAAAATCCCCTATGAGGAGGAAATCTCTGGGGATCCAAGGCCTAGGTCGCCTTCCCTTCAGGCTTGGGATAGTTTAGTTAATGGTGACTCTGCAGCTGCAATTTGGAAAATCCAATTAAAGGGAGGTGAAAAATATTCCAGTTTGGAGGAAGGCTCTCACTCAAACCCTCTAGCGGGAGCGCCATGGAAGGTTATGAGAAAACTCTGCAACAATACGTGCATCCAAGGTGCAGGAGGAGACCAACAACTGCTGAGGCACTCATCTGGCCTACCCACCCTAAACCAAACCAGGTGAACCAGAGGCAGTCCTAGGGAGAATATGGTGAAGGTGCCTCGCTAGGGAAATGACTAAAGTCAATGGCTAACCATTATAGTGGAACACTAGAGCCAAAGTACTCTTCACTGCTAGTCTTAAATTCTACATGAGGAGCTGCTGTCATGTAGCAGGCAGCTAAAGCCAAGCCCAGGGTGAGAACATTCTCAGCTATGGGCCAGGTGAGAAGGATCCCTCCCCAAGATGGACACACTCAAGATGCAGACTAAATGCAGAGCGAGACCATCGGCTGCAGGAAACCTGCGCCAGAAAAGAATGGCAGGCATGCCCCAGAAATTGACTGAGAGCTGAAAAGCTGGTGAGCTGAATGACCATGGCATGCGGAGATCGTAATGATCATTGAGTGCTGAGACCTTGTGAGGTCAAATGCAGATTGAGTGCAACAGAATCCCAGAGGCAGAAGCCAAGGGATGGCAGTAGACATGAAGCAATGGTTTGAGTAAGCAAGGAGCAATGGTTGCGCAAGCAAGAGTGGACCTGCACGTAGGTCAGTAAGCAGTAGTAGTGATAGGTGGACCTGCACAGAGGTCTGCATAACATATTGTACAGCATTAACAGCACTGAACTGGGGGCAAGCCAGCCACACATGAATAGCCAAATCAAGGTGACAAATATTCTGAGGATTTTTCAGCGGCGAGGCAATTTTAATATCAAAGCTAAGAAAACTGGTTTGGTGGCTGTAAGTGGGCTCATTTGTTGGATGTTTCACTGTGTAACAGACTGCGCTGGTGGAGACCTATTTCTTCTGATTTAAAACCTGTTTGGTGGGATTTGCTTGGGGCTGTTTCTTTGGTTGCAGGGCCAGGAGGGGCAGACACAGGGCTGATACACTCTCTCGAGGTCGGGCGTGAGCCTAATCCCACCCTCCCCACCCCAGAGCTCTGCTTATTTATAGGGAACACCTGCCCTGCAATTGGAGGAAAAGGCTGCAGGTGCAGCTCATGTAGTTCTAGCCACTGGGGGTTGGATTTAAAGGCTGGGAGAGAGGAGCTTAGGGAGTTGTTCACTTCCTTTATAAGTTTACTGTGTTGTACTGCACCTAGTAACAGGGTTACCGGTTTACTGTGGGACTGTATCTAGGATTAGTGGGCGACCTGATTAGTCAGTAGGGGTGTATCTTGGACTTGTGGGGAATGGTGGCTCACCCAAGGAAACCTACTTGGAGAGGGATAGGACCACAAGTCATTAGGACCGGCATCTTTGGGAGGGTGGTGGGGTGCACAGGGTGTGGGGCAGCCATGATACTGGACTGGGCTTGGAAGTTCAGTGGTTGCCCAGTGTGCTACCAGCTGACACAGCTTAGGGAGGAGGTTGCGGGGATTAGGAGACAGCTGGGGGAAGGGGGAAGTATGGTTGGGGAATAGGGCAGGGGATCTCCCACAGGGTTGCATCAAGCACTAGGGGTGGGGGCATAGGGAAAGGAGTGCAGGAGAATACTCTGGGGTCACATAGGGACCCTGGCAGAGTGGGCCCTAAAGGAGGACACTACCAAGGAAGCAGGCAGGTAACTGGGGATCCTCACAAAGTGGGGGCCAGAGGAACAACATTCTCATGGAAGTAGGCAGATGGCTGGGGCTGGACAGAAGGAAGCAAGGTGGGGAGGTGGATCTGACCTTACGTTCAGTAACCGCTTCAATTCTCTTCTTCTTCTTGAGGATGAGGGGGGTGATGTAGCCATGACAGGGGAGGTTAGAGATGGAAAGGGAGTGGGGGGCAGGAGGCGGGGGCTGGATAGTGGGAGGAGCAGGAGGGAACCTGGAATGCAGGAAAATGGAGGGAGCAGTGTATCAGAGCAGGAAGGGCAGGGGAAGATGGAGGAAAGTTCAAGGAGAAGGACAAGTTTGGAGGAAAGGTCAAGGAGAAGGACCAGAAGTACAAGGGTGATACAGTAAAGGGAGCTGAGGGTTTAGGCCAGGGGAGCACAACAAGCAAGGAGGGACTAAACAGAGACAGGAAGGACGGGAGGACAAGCCAGGCTAGTTTAGCGGATGGGGGAGAAGGACCAGTCGCGAGCAGTGAGGGGGGAGTTAGCAAGGCACAGAAGGATACTCGGGAGGAGGAGAGGCATAGGATCGGAGAGGAGGGGGTGGCCAGGGTAAAGGAGGGGGTGGCATGTGGCACCCAGATATGGGGAGGAACAAGGAGCTGGCTGGGTGGAGGGGCCGGTAGAAAGGATGAGGGACATGGAAGGGGGGAACTGGAGGAAAAGGAGTGGTCAGGGTGCTCCTGTTGGGGGATTCTATGATCAGGGGTATCAAATGGGATAGGAAGGGGGAAGCCTGGCCAGTTAGAACATAATGCTTCCCTGGACTAATGGTGCACAGAGCCAAGCACGAGGTATATCAGCTGGCAAAGGATTGTGGGGGTTCTCCGGACATACTGGTCCACCTGGGTATAAATGACATTGAGGGAAATAGAGAGCTAGAGATACAGGCAAGGTTCAGGGAGCTTGCCAGGGTCTGTCATGACAGAGGGTGCACAATTTGCTTCTCGGAAATCCTGCCGGTGCCAAGGGCTAGTGGGGAACACAAAAGAAAGAACAGGGAAATAAGCCAGTGGCTCAGGGAGTGGTGTGAGGCTAGAGGGTATGGGTTGATGGGGGATTGGGGCGAGACCTGGGAGGATAAGGAGCTGTATGCTAGAGATAGGCTTCATCTCAATTTGGAGGGGAGGGGAATCCTTAAGTTGAAAATAGAGGGGTTCATTGGTGAAAAGTGGTATTTAAACTTGTGATGGGGGAGGGATGGGAGAAAAGGCTGTCGAGGGGGGTCCGATAAAGGAGGGACTCTGTCTCCACCCCCCTTGGGAGCTGGATTAATGCGGGAAAAGGCCAACTGGTAAAGTACAGACCAGGGGAAAATGGAATCCCCATGGGAACACGAGCAGGGGAAATGGAAGTATAGGGAAAGGGTGGAAGGTAGTCCTGCTAAATGCCAGGAGCTTAGGCAATAAAATACCTGAGCTCCAGGCGATGCTAACTGAGGGAGCGGTGGATGTGGCAGTGATCACTGAGACCTGGGCCACCGCAGGATACGACTGGGACCAGAACCTAGGGGGTTACACTATGTTCAGAAAGGACAGGGGGAGGGAAGGGGAGGAGGGGTAGCAATAATAGTCAAAAACTGCATTGGCATGGGGGAGTAGAGGAGGCGGAGGGAACCGTGAAGGTGATTTGGGTCACCTTGATAACAAGGGAGGGCAAGAGAGTAAACATAGGAGTGGTGTATAGACCCCCTGTGCTGGCGGAGGAGCTGGAGGAGAGTCGGGTGGCAGATGTTGGGAGACACTGCAGATTGGGCAGGGGATGGATGGTGGTGTTGGGGGACTTAAACATGCCAGGAACAGACTGGGAGACTATGACATCCTCAGTGACCAGGGAACAGAGGTTGTTGGATGTCTTTCAAGACACTTTCCAAACTCAGCAGGTGGGGGAACTGGCCAGGGAGGAGCAGGTACTGGATATGGTCCTGGCAGACAGTGACCAGATTGGGGACCCGTTGGAGGGGAGTAACCATGCCACGGTCTGGTTCTGCCTGGGCCTAGGAGGGGAAGAAGACTGCACAAAGACAGAGGTAACTGACTTCAGGGGGTGGATTTTAAGGAAATGGAAAGGATCCTTAAGGAGCATTTGGTTGTGATTGGGTCAGACATGGATGCTGACAGTAGGTGAGAAATAATCAGGAGTGGGTGGGGTATAGGATGCTATCAGCACCTGTGCCAGAGTAAGATGAAAATGCGGTAGGGCCCGAAAACCCTGCTGGTGGACCAGGGAGGTCCAGAGGTGGTGCAGGGAAAGAAGGCAATTCAAGTGCTCAAGGAGTGAAAGGGATCGAGGTGAGTACGAACTGATGGCTAAAAGGGCCACTAGGGTGGTGAGGGCAGCTAAGGCAAGGAAGGAGCAGAACCTGGCCAGGGAAATCAGGAGAGGGAACAAGGGGTTCTTTAGATACATTGGGGAAAAACGAATGGTGAAGGGGCAGATTAGCAGGATTAAAACAGGGGAGAGATGGGCACAAGACCCAGGGTAGCAGGCTGAGGTACTAAATGAGTACTTCACCTCAGTTTTCACCAAGGAAAATGGGGGTGCTGTATCATACATGGGAGGAGACAGTGATACTGAGGAGGGGGGACCCTTACCGATCGGCAGATCAGGGGAGAAGGGGAGGCATCACTGGCAGAAAGGGGGGCAGGCTAAGCAGGGAAAAGAGGTAGCAGAGGTGGAAATCACATCAGAGAGAGTGAGGGAAGTCCTCAGGTCCCTTAAGATGGGCAAAGCACTGAGGCCGGATAAATTACATCCCAGAGTGCTTAAGGAACTTGCGGATGTCCTGGCAAAACCCCTGGTGGAGCTTTTCACCATCTCTCTGAGGACAGGGGGGGGGTGCCCCAGGACTGGAAAGTGGCACATATAGTGCCTATCCACAAGTGGGGGGTCAAGGGAAGTGGCAGGGAACTACAGACCTGTCAGCCTGACATCGGTGGTGGGTAAGGTGATGGAAGGCATTATCAAGGAGAGGCTGGGGGGTACCTGGAAAAGTCAGGATGCCTGGGTGATAGACAGCATGGATTTGTCCCTGGAAAATCATGTCAGACAAACCTTGTAGAGTTCTGTGACTGGGTGATGAGTGCCTTTTACCTGGGTAGACCAGTGGACATCCCCTTTCTAGACTTCAGCAAGGCATTTGACTCTGTTCCTCATGAGGGCCTGTTGGATAAGCTGGGAGAAATTGGGTCGGGGAACCAGATGATCAGATGGATAGACAATTGGCTCCAGGACCGGACCCAGAGGGTCATAGTTGGCGGAATAGTCTCATCCCCAAGGAGGGTCATTAGTGGGGTCCCACAGGGATCAGTCCTTGGGCCCCTCCTGTTCAACGCCTATGTCTCTGACATAAGAACAGGTATCAGGAGAGAGATGAGTCTCTTTGCGGATGACTCAAAACTGGGGGTGGTGGTGGATGGGGAAGAGAGTAGGGTGGCCCTACAGGGGAACCTGGAGGCTCTGGAAAGATGGTCTAGAAAGTGGAAGATGAGGTTCAATGCAGGGAAATGCAAGGTACTGCACCTGGGGGCCAGACACCTAGGCCAAGTGTACACCCTGGGGGGGGGGAATCCTACAAGTCTCAATGGCTGAGAGGGACCTGGGGGTGGTGGTGGATGTCAAGATGAACAACTCTGAGACTTGTAGGAGGGCAGCAGCCAAGGCCAACAGGATGCTCGGATGCATCGCTAGGGGGATCACCTCCAGAAGGAGGGAAGTGATACTCCATCTGTATAACTGCTTGGTGAGGCCACACCTCGAGTACTGCATGCAGTTTTGGAGGCCACACTTAAAGAAGGACACTAAACTCCTGGAGAGGGTCCAGAGGAGGGCAACAAAATTATCTGGGGCTTGGGGAACAGGACCTATGGGGAGAGGCTTGAAGAGCTAAATATGTACACATTGGAAGAGAGAAGGGACCGGGCGGACATGATAGAGGTCGTCAGGTACATCAAGGGGGTAAATAGGGGAGGAGCAGTCAGGGTGCTTCGAAGGAAGGAGGAGGGGGCAACTTGAGGATATGTGTGGAAGCTGGAGGGGGGAAGATTCAGGGGAGACAGGAGGAGGTGCTACTTCACTGTGAGGGTGGTGGAGCCATGGAATGCACTGCCCAGGGGGCTGGTGGAGGCAGAGACGGTGGAGGGGTTCAGGAAGGTGTGGGACAGGTACAGGGGAAGGGTTCTGGAAGCAAAGTTCAGTGCAGTGAGAATATCCAGAACTGGGAAACATAGAAACAGAATTTGACGGCAGATAAGGACCGCTTGGCCAACCTAGTCTGTCCATTTTCCTACCTAACAGATAAGCTGCAGATCCTAGTTAACCAACAGCCTACTTCCTCCTACCCCCCAGCAGGACTGCCTTATGTCTGTCCCATGCATTCTTGAATTCCTCCACTGTTCTTGACTCCACGACCTCCTCAGGGAGGCTGTTCTATGCATCCACAACCCTCTCCATGAAAAAATACTTCCTCACATTACCTCTGAGCCGTCCCCCCTCTATCTTCAAATTGTGCCTCCTTGTTCTTGCACATCTCTTTTTCTGAAAGATGCTACCCTTTTTGACTTTGTTGATTCCCTTGAGGTACTTGAAAGTTTCTATCATGTCCACTCTTTCCCTTCTTTCCTCAAGGGTATACAGCTTAAGCTCCATTAGTCTTTCTTCGTATGTCTTCTGGTGCAGACCCTGCACCATTTTGGTTGCCCTCCTCTGTAAAGCCTCCACTACGTCTATGTCTTTGCGGAGATGGGGTCTCCAGAACTGCACACAGTACTCCAGATGTGGTCTCACCAACTGTCTGTACAGAGGGACAACAACTTCCTGTTTTCTACTATTGATGCCTCTTCCTATGCATCCCAGTATCCCCCCAGCCTTCCTTACTGCCTTCTCACATTGCTTGCCCACCTTTAAGTCATCTGATATAATTACCCCCAGGTCCCTTTCCATTTTTACTGTTGTCAGTATCCTCCCCCCATTGTGTACTCTTCCCTGGGTTTTGTTTCCCACGTGCATTACATTGCACTTCTTTGCATTGAATCTGAGCTGCCATACATTTGACCATTCCTCCAACCTTGCCAAGTCCCTTCTCATCCTTTCCACTCCATCTTGTGTATCAACCCTGTTGCAGATCTTTGTGTCATCTGCAAAGAGACATACTTTTCCTTCCAGTTCCTTTGCAATGTCACTTATAAAGACATTAAAAAGGACCGGTCCCAGTACTGAACCCTGCAGTACCCCACTAGTAACCCTTCTTTCTTCACTGTGTACTCCATTTACTACTACCCTTTGCATCCTGTTGTCTAGCCAATTTTTTATCCAGGCTACCACATTGGGGCCCACTCCAAGGCTGGCTAACTTTTGTATTAATCTTTTGTGTGGGACTGTATCAAATGTCTTGCTAAAATCTTGGTAAGCCATGTCCACAGCCCCTCCCTGGTCTACTACTTTGGTCACCCAGTCAAAGAAATCTATTAGATTCGTCTGACGTGGCCTTCCCATCGTGAATCCATGCTGCCTTGGGTCCTGTACCCCACTGGCCTCTAGGTACTCAACAATTCTTTCCTTCAGAAGTGATTCCATCATTTTCCCTACCACTGAGGTCAAACTAACTGCTCTGTAGTTTCCTGCCTCTGTCCAGCTCCCACTTTTGTGAAGAGGAATCACATCTGCGCTCCTCCAGTCCTCAGGTACCACCCCATCCTCCCATGATTTGTTAAAGAGAGTAGTCAGCGGTGTCACTAGTTCTACCCTTAGTTCTTCTAGAATTCTTGGGTGAATCCCATCAGGCCCCATTGCTTTGTCCACCTTCAATTTTATTAGTTCTTTCAGAACCCTTTCTTCTGTAAATGGACTGGTATCGACTCCCATCTTCAGAGTGTTTCTCTTGTTTGGTTTAGGTACCTCCCCCTCCTCTTCCTTTGTGAATACTAAGCAGAAATATTATTTCAGTATCCCTGCTTTTTCACTGTCCCCCTCTACCCACATTCCCTCCCCTTTATTAAGCCTCAGTATCCCTCCTTTGGTCTTTCTTCGCTCCCTAATGTGCCTATAAAAGGTCTTATCCCCCTTCTTAACAAAATTGGCTATACTTTCCTCGGTTTGGGCCTTTGCTATTCTGACTGCCTTCCCAGCCTCTTTCTGCTTTAACTGATAAAGTTCTCTGTCCTGCTCCTTCTGTGTTTCCTTATATTTCCTGAATGCTATCCTTTTCTCCTTAACCTTCCCTGCACACCTCTTTTGAGAACCATAGTGGTTTTTTGCTTCGTTATGTTTTATTGATTTGCTTTACACAAAGGCTTGTTGCCTCTGTGATGGCTGTTTTGATTACTCCCCATTGTTCTTCCACCCATCCTTCTTGCCTGTTTGCTAGTGCTTTTCTAAGGCACTCTCTCATTTTCCCAAAGTCAGCCCTCCTAAAGTCCAATACTCTTGCTTTTGTATGGCTTGACTGTATGGCTGCGTTTATTGTGAACCACACTGTTTGGTGGTTGCTTGTTCCCAGATGGCTACCCACTTCTAAATCTGAGATTCTTTCTCCATCCCCATTTGGGAAGGGAGAAGCCAGAGAAGGTGGGGGGGCAGCAAGGTCAGCTCCCAGGGTGGGGGCTGACCAAATGAGCAGACACGAAAGACCGCTAGGCCTTTTCTGCTGGCATTTTAGTGTGTTAGTATGTAACAGCTTCAGCAGGAGCTTAGTTGGCTTACCTCAGAGTTGTAACTGCAATAAAACAAGGAGACAATGCTTGAAAGCAGGTGTAAAAAGGAGAGAATCAGCATTTATATAGCACTTTTCATACAAGTGTATCCCAAAGTGCTTTACAAACAATGCTAGACTGGTAGTGAAGTGACTGAATGTGTGGTGGCAGCCATATAGCATATCATCACCCACGCACAGCCTGGATAATTGCATGAACCTGTTTTATGGGAAGGGTAATATTGGCCAGTACACCAGGAATGTTCCCTATCCTTTGTGAAGGAACCTCAGTTTAAGGTCTCGTCCGATGGACAGCACACCACAGCAGTACAACACCCCCAATACCACACTCAGATGCCAACGATTTTTAGGTGAAAGTCCAATTCCAGTGTGGGATAAGAACCCACAACCTTCTGGTCCAGAGGTGGATGTGCTACCAACTGAGCCATGCTGACACCCTATAGCTAGGCAGTGCAATGAAGCTGCAAGTAGAATGAGAGCAGGAATGAGCAGCACAGCTAGGGTCAGAGTAAACTGTATCAGGTGAAAAGAATTGAGTATGCAACATGCAGCAGCTATGGCTGAGCTGACTCACACAGATAATGATTGCAGTTGCATTGTAGTAGTTTGAGCGTGGTAAGCACAGTGTAAAAACACAAGCACCGGGTACAATAGTAATTAAAGTAAAGAGCAGCAGTGGCTACAGTTGCAGGTAACTGAAAGCAGTAGAAGGAGCTCTGAGTAGCAGTATGTTAGGAGCTTAGAAACAAAGCCCCCTCCAAAAAACAAGCATTTGTCAATGCCAAATGTTGATTGCGTTGGTCCGTTGAGCTTGCTCACTTGCCCTTTGTCACTCACTCATTATGTTTCTCCTGGTGCTGCAGGCTGCTCTTTTGTACTGAGCTTCTGCCTATGTTGGCACGTTTTGGTGCCCACAAAGAAATCTACAGCTGTCCCGACAGAGCTTCTTTGAGGTGGGTCACTCCCCATCTCTCACTCGCTCATTCTGTTTCTGCTGGTGCTGCAGGCTGCCCTTTTGTACTGTGTTCCTGCCTCTGTTGGTGGCTTTTTTCTGCCCACAAAGAAATCTGCAGCAGTCCTGATACAGGTCCATTGAGGAAGCTCACTCCCCCTCTCTCACTTGCTCATTCCGTTTCTGTCAGTGCTGTAGGCTGGCCTTTTGTACTGGGATCCTGGCTGTGTTACTACCTTTTTCTGCCCACAAAGAAATCTGCAGCAGTCACAATAGATCTCCATTGAGCTCACCCACTTCCCCCTCTCACTCGCTCATTGTGTTTCTCCCAGCCCTGCAGACTGCCCTTTTGTACTGGGCTTCAGCCTGTGTGGGCACCTTTTTCTGCCCACAAAGAAATCCACAGATGTCCCAACAGAGCTCTGTTGAGGTCGCTCACTCCACCTGTCTCACTCACTCATTCTGTTTCTCCAGGCGCTGCAGGCTGCCGTTTTGTAGTACTCTCCTGCCTCTGTTGGCACCTTTTTCTGCCCACAAAGAAATCTGCAGCAGTCCCGACAGAGCTACGTTGAGCTCGCTCACTGCCCCTCTCTCACTCGCTTGTTCTGTTTCTGTTAGCGCTGCCCTTTTGTACTTGGCTCCTGCCTGCATTGCTGCCTTCTTCTGGCTACATGGAAATCTGCAGCAGTCATGATAGAGCTCCGTTGAGGTCGTGTACTCACTCCCCTCTATCACTCATTTGTTCTGTTTCTCCCGCTGCTGCAGGTTGCCCTTTTGTATTGGGCCCCTGTGTGCATTGCTGCCTTTTTCTGCCCACAAAGAAATCTACAGCAGTTCCAAAAGAGCTCCGTTGAGCTCACTCACTCCCCCTCCTTCACTCACTCACTCATTCTGTGTCTCCCTCTGCTGCAGGCCACCCTTTTGCACTGGGTTCCTGCCTGCATTGCCGTCTTTGTCTGCCCACAAAGACATGGGCAGCAATCCCGACACAGCTCTGCTGAGGTCGCTCACTCTCCCTCTCTCACTCCTCATTCCGTTTCTTCTGGGCGCCCATGACTGGCCGTTGTACTGGGCTGCTGCCTGCGTTGCGCCCTTTCCCTGCCCACAAACAAATCTGCAGCAGTCATGATAGACCTCCTTCAGAGCTCACTCCTCCCCTTCTCTCACTTGCTCATTCTGTTTCTCCTAGAACTGCAGGCTGCCCTTTTGTACTGGGCTCCTGCCTGCTTTGGCACCTTTTCTTTTCCACAAAGAGATCCACAGCTGTCCCGACAGAGCTCCGTTGAGGTAGCTCACTCCCCCTGTCTCACTCGCTCATTCTGTTTCTCCTGGCACTGCAGGCTGCCCTTTTGTACTTGGCTTCTGCCTCTGTTTGCATTCTTTTCTGCCCACAAAGAAATCTGCAGCAGTCCCAACAGAGCTCCGTTGGCCTCACTCACTCCCCGTCTCACTCACTGGTTCCATTTGTGCTGGTGTTGCAGGCTGCCCTTTTGTACTGGGCTCCTGCCTGCATTGCCTCCCTTTTCTGCCCACAAAGAAATCTGCGGCAGTCATGATATAACTCTGTTGAGCTTGCTCACTCTCCCCCTCATGATCATTCGGTTTCTCCAGCCGCTGCAGGCAGCCCTTTTGTACTGAGCCCCTGCGTGCATTGCTACCTTTTTCTGCCCACAAAGAAATCCGCAGCAGTCCCAACAGAGCTCCATTGGGCTCACTCACTCCTCCTCCCTCACTCATTCTGTCTCTCCTGCTGCTGCAGGCTGCCATTTTGTACTGGGTTCCAGCCTGTGTTGGCAGCTTTTTCTGCCCACAAAGACATCTGCAGCAGTCCTGATACAGCTCCATTGAGCTCGCTCACTCCCTCTCTCTCACTCACTCATTCCGTTTCTGTTGGTGCTGGAGGCTAGCCTTTTGTACTGGGCTCCAGCCTGCATTGCTGCCTTTTCTTGCCCACAAAGAAATGTACATCAGTCATGATACACCTCCGTTGAGCTTGCTCACTCCCCCTCTCTCACTCACTTGTTCTGTTTCTCCTGGTGCTGCAGGCTGCCCTTTTGTACTGGGCTCCTGCCTGCCTTGGCACCTTTTCCTGCCCACAAAGAAATCCGCAGCTGTCCCAACAGAGCTCCATTGAGGTCGCTCACTCCCCCTGTCTCACTCTCTCATTCTGTTTCTCCTGACACTGCAGACTGTCCTTTTGTACTGGGCTCCCACCTCTACTGGCATCTTTTTCTGCCCACAAAGAAATTGGCAGCAGTCCTGACAGAGTTCCATTGGCCTCACTGCCTCCCCCTGTCTCACTCGCTCGTTACATTTCTGCCAGCGCTGCAGGCTGCCCTTCTACACTGGGCTCCTGCTTGCATTGCCACCCTTTTCTGCCCACAAAGAAATCTACAGCAGTCATGATAGAGCTCTGCTGAGCTTGCTCACTCCTCCTCTCTTGCTCGCTCATTCTGTTTCTCCCACCGTTGCAGGCTGCCCTTTTGTACTCAGCCCCTGCATGCATTGCTGCCTTTTCCTGCCCACAAAGAAATCTGCAGCAGTCCCAACAGAGTTCCGTTGAGCTCACTCACTCCCCCTCCCTCACTCACTCTTTCTGTGTCTCCCGGCGCTGAAGGCTACCCTTTTGTACTGGGCTCCTGCCTACATTGTCACCTTTTCTTGCCCACAAAGAAATCCGCAATAGTCCCAACAGAGCACAGTTGAGCTCGGTCACTACCCCCTCCAGTTGCTCTATTCTAATCTGTCCCAAACACTGATTTCCGACAGTGACAGCGGTATTCTGCGCCGGAAGCCTGGAAACACATTTCGGCCAAGATGTGAAAAATGACAGCTATACTGTTCATAAGGAGGTGTGAATAAATGCCAGTGCTGAAAATCTGGCGTGAAAATATTACTAATTTGCAAACTTACAAGGGTGCATGGTAACTGCACAACACATGCTCGTAACAGTCATTTTATGGAGTCTCATCACAAAATTTTCAACATAGGCATTTTAGGTCCTTTGTTCATGAACAGTGTCAGTGTGATTTTCTTAATATGTCCGGAACACTGATTTCCCACAGCAACCGTGCTACTGTGTGGTGGAAGAGCAAAAATAAATTTCAGCCAGGATGTGAAAAATGACAGCAGCACTGTTCATAAGGAGGTGTGGTGAAATGGCAATACTGACAATCTGGAGTGAAAATATTGCAAAGTTGCGAAGATACGAGCGTGTGTGGAAACTGCTCAATGCACATTCGTAACACACTCATTTTATGGACTTTCGTCACCAAATTTTCAATATAGGCATTTTAGGACCTCTGCTAATGAACAGTGTCATTGTCATTTTCATAATATGTCCCAAACATGGATTTCCCACAGCGACTGCGCAATTCTGCACCGGAATTGCGAAAACACATTTCAGCCAGGATATGAAAAATGACAGCTGTACTGTTCATAAGGAGGTGGAGAAGAATGGCAATGTTGAAAATCTGGAGTGAAAATATTATTAATCCGTGAAGTTACGAACTTGCGTGCAAACTGTGCAACATACGCTCGTAACACAGTCATTTCATGGAGTATCATCACCAAATTTTCAACATAGGCATTTTAGGACATCTGCTCCTGAACAGTGCCACTGCCATTTTTTAAATCTGTCCTAAACACTGATTTCCCACAGCAACTGCGCTATTCTGCGTTGGAAGTGCGAAAACACATTTTGGCCAGTATGTGGAAAAAGGCAGCTGTACTGTTCACAAGGAGGTCTGAAAAAATGGCACTGTTGAAAATCTGGCATGAAAATATTGCAGATTCGCAAAGTTACGAGTGTGTGTAGCAACTGCACAATGCACACTCGTAAAACAGTCATTTTTTGAATTTTGCCCACTAAATTTGCAGTATAGGCTTTTTGAGAGCCCACCTCATGAACACTGGCACTGTCGTTTCATTAATCAGTACCAAAAGGTGATTCTGTGCAGTGACCAAAAAATTACCTTTCGGGGCTGATTAACACCATGACAGTGCCAGAATTCATGAGGAGGGGTCACAAACACCCCATGTTGAAAATTTGGTGCAAAAATTCTAAAAAATGCCAGAGATATGTATCAAAGTTGAAAAAACCCTATGTATATCATTATACAGCTTACCGGCATGTCTTCAGTTCGTGGTCGGCTTTGAAGAGTGCAAACATACTCCCAGTCCACTGAAGATCATCACGCTGGGCTCTGAAGGTAAGTATGGGATGAAAGGGTTGTGTGGGGAGACAGGGTGTGCAGATGGTAGGCACAGGTTGGGGAGGGACCGCCTGACTGGACGAGGAACTGTTTTTTACTTTACAGGTGCCAAAAAAAAAGACATTGTGGAACTTTTTTTTTTTACAGGGGCATTTCTGGACATTTGGCACACTGGGGTGGGCTCCCAGTGTGCCAACCCACTCTTGGGGGGTCCGCCGTAGCCGACAGGGGATTGGACACCCCTGTCAGCAACAAAGCGGGGTGCAAGAGCTGAGGGGGGATTGGGCATCCCCTCGGCACAACTCTCCCGCTACTGTTTTGGTGGGTAACTTATGCCAATGGGGAGTGGGCTCCCCTGTCAGCAACTCATAGTACCGGGGATGGAAGCCAATGGGGATTGGGGCCCCTATGGGCAAAAACACAATGCTGTGTGGAGGGGCACATGCTGCCGAGGGGGATTGGGCATCCCCTTGGCACTGGGGGTGAATTAATATTGTTTGTGAACATGGCAGCAAGGTGCTGTCATGTTCACAAACAATATTACAGTAGCAACGTTCCACCCAGCAATGATGGGTCGCTCCCTCATTGCAGTGAATGGCTGATGCTGCAATGACAAGGCGGCCCCTGATTGCAGCGGCTACATTGTTACAAGGCTGTGGCATGCTGGTTGAACTAGTGTCAGCAGCAGCGTGCCATGGCATTGGGGGAAGCAGGCCAAGCCTTTAAAGGCTGTGAGGGCATTGGCCACAACAGTGCCGCCCATGCCTCCACAACCTGTTTCTGGAGAAAGCTGCTGCAATATGTTTCTTTCACATGCGTGCAATCAACATAAAAAGGAAGGAAGCACACACAGCCGAAGGCAAAATACAAACCAGAAGCAGGAAAATAAATACAGAAGCCCAGCAGAGACAAGCAGGATTAGCAAAAGGTGGGGGCAGGCCCCAGCCAGTCAGGGAGGCCCAAGCAACTCAGAGGACAAACCAACAGAGCCTTCGGCTGCAAAAAAAAATGCTTCACAATGAGGCTGAGAGGAACTGCTTATAAAGCTCAGGAAGTGGGAGTGGATGGTTGCTTGGCCATTGAACTCCAGAAAAAGCCTTTCCAATCCTTTACTTGAGGTATACTGATAACCAGGGAGAACACACACTTATATAGAAGCACAAGGACTGCATAGATTCTGCATCTGAAGCACAATGTGTTGTTTCAGAGTTTCTTCTAAAAGAGAGACAAAAAACTCCCTTTTAGTCCAATCTTTCCAGACTAAAAAGGAGTTCAGGAACATAGGCAGTGCAAGATGAAAGAAGGCCATAGGCTCATTATGTCTGTACCCTGCCATCCAGGCAGCTGTAGCATCCAGGATCATTTGACATACCCCTAGCCACTGTTAAATGTGATGTGCTGCCCAGTAAATGTTATTGACAATGTAACTATGGAGTGGAATACTACTAGTGACAAAATCTTCAGTTCAGTTTATCCCTCGTTTCCTACTGGGCATATGAGTTCTGATGTGAGGTACCCTATGCTCTTTGTGTCCCTCTTCTCCATAATTAATGTCCCCTTGCGTATTGCTCTGGCAGATTTATCTTCCCATAAATTATGTTGTGTATGCTTTTTTGTGGCATGTTGCTCCTAGTTGCTCTGTTCTAATGGAATGACTTTATCCGTGTCTCAGCTGAATTTCATTTGCAACTTTTTGCACCAGTCCCCCATAATATTTACATCACTTTGCAGATGGTCACTATATTTCCTGGTGCCTATCTCCTTGTATCATCTGCAAATTTAATTTCATTTCCTGAAACCCCATATAGCAGGGCAACAATTACATTTTTGATAGTAATGGTCACATGTTTACATCACAGACCCCTGGAGAACCCACTTGTGACGTTCTACAAGTCTAGTGTTATCACATGTATCACTACCTATGGAACCAACTGCATGACCAACTTTCTATCACTTGTGCAATATTTTTGCCAATTCCAAACTCCCTCAGCTTCAAAATCAACTTCTAATGAGGAACCATGTGAAATGCTTAACTGAACTCTGTGTATATTACAATAACTGCTTTCCCCTTTCCAGTTTCATGGATAAGTGGATGAGGCTAAGCACTTTACTACCATTTTCCTACACAACATAATCAGTCCATCTTCTGGAAATTGGCTCATAGTCTTTTTGAACCTCTCCCTCATTCTTCCATCCCCATTTTACTTGTTTTGACTTCATCTCTTCTTCCCTCATGAAGTTGATGTTTTCAACAGATGCCAATATTTTATCAACTGTATAAAGTCCCTCCACAATGACGCATCCTAGCATCTCAACTCTCTCAATTTCCCTCCTCCCCTTCATATCCTCCCCATGAGTCCTGATGTTTTTACACCGGTCTCCCTAGCTGACACCAGCAAGTCCCATAAAGTTCTGCACTCATCTAAAAGAGCAGCCTTAATGGTCTGAGCCCATCACTCATATTTATTGCCACTCATGCAGTTTGTGCACCTGTACTGTAAACTCCCATCTGAGCATCTCTTTCCTTAATCAAGGCTTAGCAGATAGTGCATGTCATCCCTCTTCAAAAGAGAATTGATAGATTTATTCAAGGGACACTACAGAACTATTTTTCTTCTCTCTACTCCCATTAAACTTCAAGAGCATCTTATTCACTCCCAGCTCACTTCTTTTCTGACTCATTTTTCTCTTGTTCAGACTTTTCAAGATTGTCTTCCAACTCAGGAACTTTACTGTCAGCTCCCAACTAAGGCTTGCTGAATCCATCCTCACCAGGCTGCAGCAGGGTCTCCAGACAGTAATTCAACTGTATTATGGGAGGGCTAAAGCCCGAGGTTCAATACGGGGAATAGAACTTCCCATATTCCCCTTAAAGGCCAGCCTCCTACAGCAGTCCCCTGCTTAGCAGGTTGTGAACTGCAGCATTCAAGTCTCCTGTGTGGCTTGTGAGCTGAGCCTCCTTCCCTTCCTTTTCTCTCCTTCATTTGTTTCACTTTGCTCCCTCCCTCCTCCCTTCCTCCTTCCTTTCCTCTCCTTGGCTTCTCAACCCCCTCATCTTCTTTGTCCCTCTTTCACCTTGTTTGTCCCCCCCCCATTCTCGATGTCTCTCTCCTCCCATTCTAGTGTGTGTTATTGCCCATCTCTGCCACTTGCACCTGTACTATTGCTGTTTCTTTTGTCCCAGCTGTGTGCCCTGCATTACTTCATCTCTGAGGATTATTCCCAATGTTTGCTCCCCATATTAGCAACTTCCAGGTACTTTCCATTCAGGGCCACCGCTACCCATTTCCTTCCCTTCTGGGTGCAGTGTCATCCCCCCATGCCTGCTTGACAACCTCTCTCCTTTATCTGCTGCCTGTCCTGGGGATGTGTTCTATGGACCTCCCTTGGTAAGTCACTTTTTTTGTGTCTGTTCCGGGGCACCATGCAGCCTGGATGCATCATTAACTCTGTTTATTCTGTTAGCCTTCCTTGCTGCATGACTGTATCTATCCCTGTCTGGCAGCCATCCCTTCCTGAGTTCTGAGTGCCTCTGAGTGTGCACCATGGGGGTTGGAATGGCCATCTGTGAGCCCTGCACCTAAACCCCATGTGTTCCTTGCTTACCCTGGTGCTCTCTGGCGTGTTGCACCACGCTGACTCAACCTGCTTCTATACCCTCCTTCCCTGCTGCTCCACCAGCCACAGCCATGGGGTCTGTATCTACATTTTTCTATTTGTGTTTTGTACAGTTCTCCCTGTCTATGCTTACCCCTACATTCTGCCAGATACCAATATTACTGCTGCTATTTTACTTATACAATTGTTCTCGGTGTGTTTCTGGACAGATTTTTCTAACTCTATGTTTGCCTGTTTTTCCACGTTTATCATTGATTTTCTTTGTGTTGGTGTTGTACTCACATACCTCCCTTCCCTGTCCTGCACCCCTTCCTTTTTCCCCAGGCTCCTCATCTGCCCCTGCTGTCTCTTCCTAGCTCCCCCTTTTTTCTTGGCACACCCCATCCCCTGTTCCTGCCTTTGTCCTGTGCCTCCCTGGTTTTCCTTTTGGGCCTTTCACTCTTCACACTGACATTCCATCTGCAGTTCCACCCCTTCAACCATCCAGGCCCATGCAACCTCTCCCCTAATCTGGCAATTCTACCCCTTACCATATTGCTCCCAGCACCTGTTTTCTGCTGTTTCAAGATTTATGTTTCCTCATTTTACCCCTGGTACTCCTCACCTTCCTGCTTTGCAAATTACCTGCAATGTTCATACCTGCTCCCTTTTCCACTGTCCTTGTAGCGCCCCCTTCGCAAGTGTCATTGGCTCTCCTCATGGCTTTATGTCATTCAATGCATTCCATTGGTACCAATATGCTCCTTCCTGAACTACTCTAAACTCCCCGACTGGCATTCCTGATGACTCCACATGTTCTCCTACTCTGACTTGCCTCCTTCCCATTCATACTGCCTCACAGTTTACCTAAGACTATGCAGCCAGCTGCCTTTTCCTTGTTCAGCCCATACCAGCAGTCTGTCCAGACTCTATTCCTAACTCATACCTTCTGAGGTACTGAGTGAAGGTAGGCTTGCCCTGTCTACTGGGGATGGGATTTGGTTATACTCACTACTACCTACTGCTTACAAACTTGACATCCTCTGTCCCTAACTCTGCCTGGCATCATTGAGTGAATGTTAGCTTGCCCCGACTACCAGGATAGGATCCATGTCTACAATCTACCATGTCATCTTATGCATTCTCTACCTATCGGTTGTCACTAGCTTTGGGAATGGGACCTCTTACCACATGTGCCTTCAATGTCCTACTTATGCCTAGCGCCTCGAGTAAGAGTTATCTCACTTGGACTACCAGGGATGGGAGCCTAATGTCTACATTCGGCTGTTTCAACCTTGTGCATTCTCTAGCTGATACTCGGTTGCCACTTCCCTTTGAGAATAGTACCACTATACCCCATTTGCATTCTACATCCTACCTTTGCCTGGTGGCATCGAATGAAGGTCGTCTTGCACTGTCTACCAGGGATGGAAGCCTGTGTATGTAATCCACTGTTTCAACCTTATGCATTCTCTACCTAAATACCCAGTTGTCACTTCCCTTTGGGAATGGGATCACTTTACCCATTTGCCTTCACCAACCTACCTTTTCCTGGTGGCATCGAGTGAAGATAATTTCACCTTGAATACCAGGGATGGGAGCATGTTTCTGCAATTGACTGTTTCAACCTCACGCATTCTCTACCTGATACCTGGTTGCTGCTTCCCTTCTGGAATGGAACCCCTATACCCAATTTGCCTTCCACATCCTTCCTCACCAGTCTACATCCTCCACTTCCATGGACTCATCATGCTCGTCCCTGCCTTGGCCTCCTCACAGTCTGGATTTGGACTCTTCCAGCTTGTTTCATCTCTACCTCGATTCATTTCTGCTGCCTCCTGGACTTCCTTGCTGCTGGTTACCCCTTCCCAACAACCATGCAAGATTGCATTCTCCTATGGAAGTGGGAATCTTGTGCTTCATTGCTGCAGCACCTTCTGTTCTCTGCACTTGTTTTTTTTTTGCTACTTTCTTCAGATGTGGGACTCTCATACCTCTAGCACTTGGTGCCTAGATTTGCTTATTGGCCTTCCATGGCTCTGCCTTATGGCCTGCAGCAGTTTTCCTGCATTCTGATTCAGTTTGCTATGATGCTGACACTGGTTCTTTTCCTGCCTGCAGCTGTCAAAGTCTATATGCTTGGCCTATGCTGTCTTCTTCTCAGACTCCTTCCTCTAGCCACGGATATCCACTCCGGACTTTCCCCTTCCATCCTTGGACAGCTGCCTTCTTCTCCCGTCCCTGGTGGCTCAGGGCTCCTTCCTGTTTGCTGTGGCTTTTTTTGGGCAGTTTATACCTATCACCAGCCAGTATTCCTAACTGGTCAACTCCTCCTCCTCCTATTCATCTATCTCATACTCCTATCCTGGCAATCCTAATGGCTCCCATCCATTACTAGATGGAGCACTGTTCATTCCACCTCCAGAAAATGTTTTCTAGCAAACACCCCTTGGATAATATACCTCATAGACTCTTATATCACCATTCCATTGATCCTCAATCTGCACGTCCACAACTGACCTGGCTGTCTCACTATCCGACTCATGACTCTTAACAGGCCTATTGTCCAACTAAAGTGCTATGCACCCCCATCATTCTAAACCACTCTCAACTTCCCATTGCCTCATCAGTCTGTAGACTCCTTCAAATACCCATTTCCAGGCTTCCTACAGCATTTAGACATTCGATCACCTGTAAGGCAAAACAGTCATGGCCACCTTAGCTCATGTCATGGGCAATTACACCACAGCAATACCCATATCTACCTTTTTCTACCAGCAAACCAGTAAGAGCCTATATAAGTATCATTACAGCATCAATACCAAATCATAGATACATAGACATAGATACATAGACAGTGTCGGCAGATAAGGGCCTATGGCCCACCCAGTCTGCCCATTTGAGCTTGTAAGTTCAGTTTATGTTTTCCAGGAAGTCTGTTGCCCCTTACCCCTGACCTCAGAATTCCTTTATGTCTATCCCATGCATTCTTAAATCCGTGATTGTTTCAGCCCCACTTCCTCTGGCAGGGTGTTCCACTTGTCCACCACCCGTTCTGTGAAGAAATTCTTCCTCCGTTTCCTCTGAATCGTCCTCCCTCCAACTTCATCCCATGCCCTCTAGTCCTGGAACATCTTTTTCGCTTAAAAATAGTGCATTCCTGTACCCTGTTCCTCCCTGTAAGATACTTGTATGTCTCTATCATATCCCCTCTCTCCCTCCTCTCCTCCAGGGAGTACATGTTCAGTGCTGTCAGTTGTCAAATTCATTTTACTGAACATCCAGTTATTCCATATTCATTCAGTTACCATCTCTACTGTATATACCAACCTTCCTTCATTGATCTAAAATCTTCTACGTCACTCCTCCTACCAGGTACATAAAGATTCTGTCCTATTTCTTCATCTTCTTCATGGACACCTACATTGCAACTTATTGCTCACCACTTAACTCCTAACCTTAAGACTCTAACTTGAATGTCAAACCTTCTATAAAGTCAGATTGTTTACCTTATGACTTCATAACCCATCATACTTCCCACCGTTCAAAGACTGGTAGCACATTTTGTCAAATCATGCTCTTCATGCTCACTTTGTCTCTGTAATCCCACTGGACATCATCCATCATCACCTTGGAAACCTGGACTGCATACACCCATTTTCAGCTGGACTTACTCCACTTTCAGGATCTGGATGATCTTTCAGAATAGACCTACATCTTCAACCTCAAAATCATCCTTCCAGAACACATCATCTGATGGACTTTGAAGATGGATCGTCATCTCTCTAAGCAGTTCACCTTCCTCAGAAAATTAGCATATGATTGCTAGAACCTAGGTTCATCTCCTCTTAGTTTGCCCAGAGGATGGGCAGGTCAGTAGCTATGGGTCCTCAGAGGTTTCCTTTGCCTGTGGGGTTTTTTTTCTCTTCTGCGTGCTACTGGTCATGCTCTCCATGAGTTGGAGGAGGTAATCATACTCTTTTGAACATTCATTGGTATTTCTTTTGGGCTTTCTATTCCCTACTCAGTACCAGTTTTACTACCAAGGGTAGGACTAGAGTAAAAGCAAAAGTAAACTATGTTGCACAAGCACTACTGAATTCATATGCTATTCACCAAAACATTGAATGGGAGGACCAAAGCCCAAGGTTCAATGTGGGGGAATAACTCCTCCCACATTCCTCTTAAAGGCCAGCGTCCTATAGCAGTCCCCTGCTTAGCATGTTGTGAAACACCCACCTTCCACACTTGCCTCCTCCTCCTTCTCTGGCACTCTGCTTATCCTTGGTACTGGCCTTTCTATTCCCTACTCACTATCATTTTTCCTACTAAGGGTGGGAATAGAGTAAAGTCAAAAGAAAACTATGTTACACAAGCAGTACTGACTTCATAAGCTATTCACCAAAACATTGAAACTAATTTCACCACACATTTGGCAAACAATCCCGCACCCTCTTACAGAGTAAGCTGTGCAGAGAAAAGATGTCCTATCAGTCTACCAAGTGGTTCAGGTCTTACTAATCAGCTGATTTCTGTAAGCATGCACACTGTGTCTTTTATTCAGATAGTGGCTGGCTAAGGTTTAGCGATAGTGAGTAGTACTGGATAACTTTCCACTTTGTATTTTTTGCTACACAAGGGTAGCATGGGGGAGGGGGGTGGAATTGGGTGCAAGGGTGTGTTTGGGGATGCTGTGTGTTTACTAGGTTGGGGCTGGGGGAGGAGGGTGGGGCTGTGAATATTACTCTAAGGTTGGGGGAAGGGTAATTGTTTTAGTGTTTTTATTGACTAATGTGCTAACATTTGACAAGACTGTGGAGGAGGGTGAGATTGGATGCCTCAAGGGTGGGGCAGAAGGGGGAAAAGAGCCACTTTGCTGGGTGAAGCACTATGTGTAGTGACACTTCACTGGCAAAGTGCCACTTTGTGAAGTCTGGTAAATTGCCCACTACATCAGGTGAAGAACTATGCAGAGTGGCAATCTGATGTTGGAGAACTTCAAGTCATTTTCATGAAGAATACATTCCTGACTTCACACACCTCTACAGTGTTGCTTACTGTGTCCCTAGACACCCTTATGCTGGCTCATAACAAAATAAGTTCACAGTCAGGATGTTATTTTATAATATGATATATAAATACAAGTTTTTAAAGTAGTATCTACCCTTGGTACTAAAGCTGAACTGCACTCTCTAGTATTTATATGTTACAGATATGTTTGTTTCCATTAATGAAACCCATAATGTATGTATAATTAGTTCTGTGCTGTAACAGTTGAATAAACCGACCCTGCTTGACTATGTCTTCAATGTACCATAACCCGCAAACACACACAACTAAATTTAGGCACACTGGCCAGTATTTAGCTGGATCTTTTCTACTGACTGTTTTAAACAGACAGTGACATTTGCTTTCCTTTGTTCTCAATGCATGTCAGCAGTTTTCAGTGAATTCAGAAAGATCATTGCCAGAGTAGTAGCTTTTAATTTACAGTTCCACCCACCTGTATCAAGTTCTCTGTGTGAGATTTCACTGTTTACTGAATGACAAATGTCAGTCAGGTTGGCTCAGCTGGTAGAACATCTGCCTTTGGACCAGACCAGAAGGTCATGGGTTATATTCTCAGACAAATATCGGAATCCAAGTGTGGTACTAAGTGAATGATATACTGCTGGAGAGTGCAGTCCTTCAGCTGAGAATGAGGTTCTGTCATCCTGTCTGTCTATTCTGGTTGTTGTGCAGGTAGACATTAAAGATCTTTTGGTACTTCTCAAAAAGATTAAAGGAATTTCCCTGATGTTGTGGTCTAATTTCCCCCATTCACTAAGATACCACCAGCAGCTTACTGTAGTTCAATTTCAATTGGTTTACATTTATCTCCCCTGCCCCCCCAAAGAGGCAGAAGTAAAAAACAGGCAATATTATGAAGCCTTTCTTTCCCAGTCATCAAAATTGAATACATAAATTGGAATAATTGCTGGTTTACATTGTGTTCCTGGAAGATATCACAGCAGAAGCTGTGTGATCCTTGCAGGAGGCACATAATCTCTGTGAGAGTCCTTGGGATACATATTAATGTACAATCTAGTCAGTGTGATTCATCCACCTTCAACATAACTAGATGCTCACTGTTAACTAAGTTAGTGTTGCTATCTACTGTACTTTTAGTGCCTTTGCTAATCCCTAAAATTATTTATCTTGATGTGGCACATTCCTGAACAACCTCTAAAGAAAATACTGCAAATGGGAGAATAGATATGGTATATTTTGTGGAAACCAGAGTAACTACGGTTGTTTCAATTTTTAAAACTATTAGAGAATATTATTTGAAACTGAGACCATATAGAAGTGTACTGTATACTGTGGGACTGTGGGAGTAGAAAATATATACCTCTAGCCAAGTGTGATTGTTTTTGGTTTTTACTTTTAATTTGGAGCCCTGTATTCCAGATACAGGAAACAGGAAGAGGGTAGTATGACTCACTGGGAGAAAGTCACCTACTAACAGCACTTTTCGTAGCTTATTTGCACTACTTTTCACCATCTAACAACTTCTAGAGCCTAATAAACATCACTGGGGCTTATTTTATAATTTAGAAGTGAAATGTTAAACTTTGGGGCAACGAGTGTTCCCGTGACCCCACACAGCTACTTCTGGGTCACAGACAGCATAAAACTCACCCTTGCAGAGAGCAGGGTGAGTGTGTGTAGGGCATGTGTCATCACGCATGGAGACTGGTGCAGGGACATGCGCATCTGCATGTGTCTGCTGTGTCTGCTAGGACCATGGGATATAAGACAAAATAATGTTAAAGCACTAAGGCAGTAAGTTCCAATTCAAAAGAATAACAAAACAAGGTTATACTCCAGCTCTATTTAAATATCTTTCAACATGGTTAAGACCAAAGCTAAGAAAAAAATCATAAACCATGCATGTCTTGTAAATTTATACTGAAGAAGAAATAGTAGTGGAATTTACATGTAACAAATGTATTCAGATCCAAGCCTTACAAACTGTAATTGAACTAATAAGGCAGAGGATTGAAGGGAACAACCAAATAGGAACATTAGAAGTTCAGAAAGAGATTGGAGAACTAGAAGTCAATATAGGTTAATTTATAGTGGATAATGATATAAACCAATCAAATGAAGGGGTTCACCAACAGACTTTGGTTGAGTCAGTAAATATCTATGATAATAATCACTGGGAGAATACAGCTAAACATTTTACTAAGTTAGAGGCTACAAATCAGACATTAAAACATTATCCAGAATTAGATAACAGATACATTATATTAGATCCGGATAGACTATGTATGCAAGGGCTTTTAAAAAATAGCTCAGATAGTGGTGAAGGACTGTAGGTTACTAAACAAGATCTAAAAGTTTACAGTAAAGGCAAAACACTGGTATTTGATAAAGAGAAGTTTAAAGAAGACAGAGAGAACAAGCAGGTAAGTATCTACCAAAGTAAGAAGGAAGTAACACCATTTAAAACAGATCCCATGATAGCAAATGGAACCACAGAACTATTAAAATAAAATTATATTTTAATAATAGGAGATTCCATAACCAGAGGGATTGATTCTGTAGTATGCAAAGGTGGAAAAATGCACGCAACAGTGAGCTAGTTATCAGGGGCAAAAATTTCAGACATAGGTTATTTACTAGATGGACTGATGGAGGGACTACACGCACCTTTAGTCATACTCCATGTTGGTATAAATGATGTGGGGTTCCATAGCACACATGATATCATGCAAGATTATCAACATATTGTGAATACAGTGAAAGAAAGGGGTTGTGACATAATTATATCAGGTTTGCTTCCAAGATGTGAGAGACATGAGTTCAAAAATTCAGGAATAGAAAGGCTTAATATGCGACTGCAGACCTTTTGCAGGTACAACAACATCAGATTTATGGATAACTCAGGGACTTTTAGAAAAAACACCCTTTTTAAAAGTGATGGATTACATCTAAACAGAGCAGGTATTAGAACACTAAGTATGAGAATAAATGATGTTGTTTTGTTCCATTTAAACTGAATAAAGAGAGGAGGGAGCCTCATAATATCAATCAATCAATCAAGTCTTTATTTAACCAGGCATTTATCATTGAGCAGAGGCTCACTTGCAAGATGGACTTGGGCGGAGCATGAACAATTGTATATACAGGTCAACACAGGTATTTACAAGGCAATACAGATAATACTGTTTACAGAAAGGAAGAAAAAGATGTTCATATGTACATAGAATTATACAGATATTGTACAGATTACAGGATATTTACATACATAGAAGTGTCTATAGGAAGATAAATCAGGTTATCTAAGGTTGCAGGAAGAAGTAACGGAAGAGAGAAAAAAATACACCAGGTAGAGGTGAAGGTGGTGGGGAAGGAGGGAGGAGGTAGGGGGAGAAAGGCTAGGATGGCACGGTGCACAGAGAAGAGTTGGTAAAACGGGATGTAGAGAAGGTGGATGGAGAAAAGGAGTATGTGTGAGCCCAGGGATTGAATGATATAAAGTATGGGGCATGGTAGGATGTCACAACCCAGGGGTAGCTAGCTCCTATCCAAGGTTGGGAAAGGAAGGATAAAGGGATGGATGGGCCTAGTGTTGATAAGACAGGGGGATAAGAGAGAGAACAATTAGGCTTGTGAGGAGCAAGCTGGGGGGTCAGCACTTAAATTGGGTCTAGGCGTGGCTATTTACCAGTGCAGACACCGGTACTGGGTCTGACTGGGTGAAGCAGTTACATACTTCTCTGATTGTACAGAAATAAAGCATCTTGAAGGCATTTATACTAATTAGAGTGCTTAATTTGAGGTTTTTTTGTAGATCATTCCATAAGGTAGGTAGCACGAAGCTTATGGCTGCCCTGCTGATGCAGGATTTTACTTTGGGTACTTTAAGTGTAATAGCTGAGTAACTTCTTAATGTGTATTTCCCAATTATACTGAGGGGAAGACAGCAGGAGATATAGTAAGGCAGCTTATTAGAGATGGCTCTATAGGTCCAGAGAGCGGCATTTTTGTGGTGCCTGAACTTTAGTGATGTCCACCACACTGCTGCATATAGGGTGCAGTGATGCATGTCGATGGGAAGTCCTGTTACAAACTTCAGTGCTCGATGGTAGAGTGTGTCCAGTTTAGCCATGTAAGAGTTGGTGCATTGACTGTAGAGGAAATCAGCGTAATCAACCAATGATAGGAAAACAGATTGGACCAGTTGTTTCTTGGCATCTCTGGTGAGAAATTGGTTGATTCTAAAAAACAGACCCAGCCTTTACCGAAGTCCTTTTAGCAAGTCCTCGATATGTTCTATGAAGGAGAGTCTTTGGTCTATCCAAACTACCAGATACTTGAATTTTGTAACAAATTCTAGTTTTTCACCTAGAACTGTGGTAATTTGGGGAACTGTCCCACTGGACACAGGGTTAGCTGTACAGATGAAAGGGGATAGGATCACAAATTTAAAAGTCAGTAGACATCTGGGAACCAGCGACCACTGCAAGGTGTGCTTCACAATGAGCACAACTATGGAGATAAGCCATACAAAAACAAGGATACTGGACTTTAGAAGGGCTGACTTTGGCACCTGAAAAATGAATTAGCAAATGACCAAAAAGGAGGGGTGGAAGAACAATGGAGAAAAATCAAAACTGCCATCATAGAGGCAACAAGCATTTGTGTGAAACAAATAAAGAAAACAAAGTGGAGTAAAAAAACACTATGGTTCTCAAAAGAGGTGGCAGGGAAGGTTAAGGAGAAAAAGGCTGCATTCAAAAAGTATAAGGAATCACAGAAGGAGCAAGACAAGGAACTGTATCAATTAAAGCAGAAAGAAGTGGGGAAGGCAGTCAGACTAGTAAAGGCCCAAACTGAGGAGAAAATAGCAAACTTAGTTAAGAAGGGGGATAAAACCTTTTATAGGTACATTAGGGAGCATAGAAAGGTTAAGGGAGGGATAGTGAAGATTAATAAAGGAGATGGGAGGTGGGCAGAGGGAGACAGTGAAAAGGTAGAGATACTGAATGAATACTTTTACTCAGTATTCACAAAAGAAGATGAGGAGGAGTTACCTAAACTAGACAATAGAAGCACTCAGGGAAGGGGGGTTGACACCAGTTCATTCACAGAATAAAGAGTCCTGAAAGAACTCCTAAAACTCAAGGTGGACAAAGCAATGGGGCCTGACAAGATTCACCCCAGAATCCTAAAAGAACTAAGGGAGGACCTAGTGACACCACTGACCACGCTTTTTAACAGATCATGGTAGGATGGGGAAGTACCTGAGGACTGGAGGAGGGCAGATGTGATTCCCCTTCACCAAAGTGGGAGCAAGGCAGAAGCAGGAAACTACAGACCTGTAAGTTTGACCTCAGTGGTAGGGAAAATGATGGAATCACTTCTGAAAGAAAGAATTGTTGAGTACCTAGAGGCCAGCGGGGCACAGGACCCAAGGCAGCATGGGTTCACAGCGGGAAGCACCAATGCACCATCCAATTGAATATCGTGTCCTTGGGATCATGATCAAGGGCAAGTGAAGCACAAACCTCTGGGCTCCGCTTTTGCCCATTTTCCAATATTAGGCCTCAGATTTTCAGTCTGAACCACTGTTTTTTTTATTTTGAGTAAAAACTGTGGATTATGTGGTGTATTGTTTTTTGGGTGGGATTTCACATCAGTTGGAAAAATTCTGATTTTTCCATGATTTTCTCACAGCAGAAAAGTCGTATTCAGGGGAAATTCCACAGAATCTTTGGAATTCCCACAGGAGCAGGCTTTCACACTTCTTTACAGCATTAGTTACCGTAAACATGTACTGCACCATAAAACATGTACGGTGTATCTTAGAACTACCACACAACTTCCTTTCCTTTTAGAGTACATTACTTGAGTCCGCAAGTTTCAGTTTTTTTTAAAATTCTGTTTCCCTTATGTTAGTGTCAAAAACTTGCAAAGTTAAATTACTTTGTACTGAAAATATACACACTGTATACTAGGCAATGAACATTTTTGAAGCCTTTGCAAATGAAAATAGCTTAACAACAAATCTATTTTCTATCAGTTTTTCTATTATCTGTCAAAATAAATTGTGTTCTTTCATTAAAATCTTCAAAATTGTATTTTATCACCAAGGGAGTGTTGAATAGTTTTCACAAGTACAAGTTTATTTTAACTCAGTAGTTCTGAGGTGACAAGTTCTACCAGGGAATTTTCAATACTATAAATATAATTTAAGTAGTTTTTAAATATGATAGTAATTCACAGAATTATACAACAAATAACTCATCTATGTCAGACGCTGAAATATTGTGCTTTACTGTATTAGCACATGATTTACAGTACTAAGAGATACTTAAATGGTGTATGGTTTCACCTATTGGTAAATATTATTCATTGTTATCCTTCATAGGTTTGCAGGTGATTTCAAGCTGAATTAGACTTTCGTCCATAATGCCACAATGTCCACTTTATTTATATATCATTTTTTATTTATCGAAAAGAAATGTATCAAGTTTATTTTTGAAAGCGTTCATACTCTTGCTAGTTACAACATCTAGTGGCAGAGAGTTCCATCCAGCCATGACTCTGTTGCTAAATCAGTGTTTACGAGGTAAAGTTTACCATTTTTGAACCTTGAACTGAAAATAATGTCCCATGGATTCATATCTAGATTTCCTCCAAATTAAACCTAATTCTGATAGTAGTGCAGGGTCCTGTAGGCATCTAAATTATAAACAGTAATCACCCCTAGTTCTCCTATATTCCAAGGTATACAGATTTAGTTCCCTCAATCTCTCAGGGTATGTCTTCTCTCCAAGCCCTGCAATCGACTTGGTCACTCTTTTCTGTATTCGTTCTATATTATAGAGATCTACTTTTTTATAAGGGGCCTACACTTGAGTACAGTACTCCAGGTTAGGTCTAACCAGGGCATTATAGAGGGGCATATGCACCTTCCTGTCTCTACTTGATATACGTCTCAGGATGCAGTTTAATATCTGATTGCCCTTCCTTATTAATTTATTGAAATGGGTACTAAATTGTAGGTCTGTACTGATTATAATCCCTAAATCCCTTTCCTCATTAGTACTACTAAGTACTGTATTATCCAAATAATAAGAAAAGTTGTTTTTATAATTTTTTTTTACCCAAGTGCACAGTTGTGCATTTATTTTTATTCAGTTCAAGCTTTCTTTCTATAGTCGAATTGTATATATTATTTAATGCCTCTTGTAAGTCATTTTTATTTTTTGTAGTATTAGTTATGGCTCCAATTCTGCAATCATCCACAAATTTTGTTAACCAAATATCATTGTTTTGTATTTTCAAGGAGGTTATATAAATATTAAAAAGGCAGGGTCCTAGAACTGACCCCCAAGGTACTCCACTAGTCACGGTTTCCCACTATGGGAGGCTGAGGACAACTGTCACAACTGTCACAAGGGAGGCCCAGAGAAAGGAGGCAGAGGACACCACAAGGAAAGGAAGCAGCTCCTGGTGGGGGACTCAGTTATTAGGGGGATAGAACTGGGGGGAGCAGGGAAAACTGAAGTAAGGTGCCTGCCTGGTGCCATGGCTTGGAGGGACAGGAAGTGCATCCTCAGGATCATGAGAACAGCTGCACGAGAGTCTGAGCTGGACGTCATTGTCCACCTAGGGACAAATGACTTGGCTCAACATGAGATTAGAGCAGTGCAGAAGGACTTTGTAGAATTGGGGAAGGGCCTAAGACAAATAGCACACACAGTATCCTTCTCAGAGGTGCTGCCTGTCAATGGCATGAGTGAGGCGAGGGTATTTTGCACCATGCACTTCAATGAATAGTTTAAAAAATGGTGTGGAGCACAGGGGTTTGGCTTCATTGGGGACTGGGGTTCCACCTGGAGGGACACCAGCCTATACTGGCAGGATGGTCTGCATCTGTCCAGGAAGGGAACAAGTCTTTTGAGCAATCGGTTTAAATGCTTCATTGGCAAGCTTTTAAACTAGTCAAGGAGAGCACTGATAAGCAGCAGGAAAATCCCAGCCTCTCCCTACAAAACAGGGTACTAAATGAGAAAAAGACCAAGGTAGAAAGGTCAGTGGGGGATGCTGCAACAGAAGGTAAAGCCATCAAAAAATGGAGAGCAATGAGTACCAATGCCCGTAGTCTGAGTAACAAGCTTCCTGAATTAGTGGCCTTGATGGAAGAGGGACATCTGAATATCGTGGCAGTAACAGAAACATGGTACACACAAAACCATGACTGGGATGTAAACATACCAGGATACACTATCTACAGGAGGGACAGGGAGGGTAAAAGAGGAGGAGGAGTAGCTCTTTACATAAAGGAAGGAATCAAAGCAACAGAACCAAAGGGAAAACAGGGAGAAGAAGAAGCACTGTAGGTAAATTTGGAGACTGGCAATGGCACCACAATCCACACAGGGGTTGTGTACAGACCCCCTTCTCAGGGGAGGAAATGGACAAGGAAATGATAGAAAGTATACTTAGAATGACAGAAAAAGGGGAGATATCGTTGACTGGTGATCTTAATATGCCAGATGTTAACTGGAGTGCAGTTGCAGCAGCCACTTTGAAGAGTGGGGTTATTCTAGATACCCTACAGGGGACATGCCTTAGACAACTAGTATTGGAGCCCACTCGAGAGGGAGCAATCTTAGACCTGGTTCTCTCAAATGGAGAAGAAGAGAGGAACACAGATGTAGAAGTGGGTAGCCATCTGGGAACCAGCGACCATCAAACAGTATGGTTCACAATAAACACAGCAATAGAGTCAAGCCATACAGAGGCAAAAGTACTGGACTTTAGGATGGCTGACTAGGCCAAAATGGATGAGTGCCTAAGAAATGCAGTAGCAAATGGGCAGGAAGGAGGAGTGGAAGAACAATGGGGAATAATAAAAACTGCCATCACAGAGGTAACAAGCCTTTGTGTGAAGCAAATAAACAAAATGAAACGATGTAAGAAATCACTATGGTTCTCAAAGGAAGTGGCAGTGAAGGTTCAAGAGAAAAAGAAAGCATTCAGGAAGTACAAGGAATCACAGAAGGAGCAGGACAGAGAACTGTATCAGTTAAAGCAAAAGGAAGCTGGGAAGGCAGTCAGAACAGCAAAGGCCCAAACCGAGGAAAAGATAGCCAACTCAGTTAAGAAGGGAGATAAAACCTTTTATAGGTACATCAGGGAGCGAAGGAAGACCAAGGAAGCGATAGTGAGGCTTAATTAAGGGGAGGAAGGGTGGGCAGAGGGTGTCTGTGAAAAGGCAGAGATACTAAACAAATATTTTTGCTCAGTAGGAGGAGGGGTAGGTACCTAAAACAAACAGTAGAAACACTCTGGATACAGAAGTTGATACCAGCCCATTTACAGAAGAAAGGGTTCTGAAAGAACTCTTAAAACTGAAGGTGGACAAAGCAATGGGGCCTGATGGGATTCATCCCAGAATTCTAAAAGAACTAAGGGTAGAACTAGTGACACCACTGACTACCCTCTTTAACAAATCATGGGAGGATGGGGTGGTACCCGAGGACTGGAGGAGGCAGATGTGATTCTCCTTCACAAAGTGGGAGCAAGGCAGAAGCAGGAAACTACAGACCTGTTAGTTTAACCTCAGTGGTAGGGAAAATGATGGAATCACTTCTGAAGGAAAGAATTGTCAAGTATCTAGAGGCCAGAGGCTGAGGACCCAAGGCAGCATGGATTCACAGCGGAAGGTCATGCCAGACAAATCTGATACATTTCTTTGACTGGGTGACCAAAGTAGTAGATCAGGGAGGGCTGTGGACATGGCCTACCTAGACTTCAGCAAGGCATTTGACATAGTCCCACACAAGATTAATATACAAGTTAGCCAGCCTGGGAGTGGGTCCCAAGATGACAGCCTGGGTAAAGAATTGGCTGGAGAATAGGACACAGAGATAATAGTAAATGGAACCACTCTGAAGAAAGAGGTTACTAGTGGGTACCGCAGGGGCTCAGTATTAGGACCGGTCCTCTTCAATGTCTTTATAAGCAATATTGCAGAGGACTGGAAGGAAAGGATGTCTCTGTGCAGATGACACAAAGATCTGCAACAGAGTTGATGCACAAGGTGGGATGGAAAGGATGAGAAGGGACTTGGCAAGGTTAGAGGAATGGTCAAATGTATGGCAGCTTAGATTCAATGCTAAGAAGTGCAGGTAATGCACCTGGGAAACAAAAACCCAGGAAGAGTACACAATGGGGGTGAGATACTAACAACAGCAAAATGGAAAGGGACCTGGGGTAGTGATATCAGATGACCTAAAGGTGGGCAAGCAATGCGAGAGGAAGCAAGGAGGGCTGGGGATACTGGGATGCTAGGAGAGGCATCATCAGTAGAAAACAGGAAGTTATTATCCTCTGTACAGACAGCTGGTGAGACCCCATCTGGAGTACTTTGTGCAGTTCTGGAGACCCAATCTCCGAAAGACATAGACAGAATGGAAGCTGTCCACAGGAGGGCAACTAAAATGGTGCAGGGTCTGCACCGGAAGACATATAGAAGAGAGACTTAAGGAGCTTAATATGTATAGCCTCAAGGAAGGGGGGCATGATAGAAACTTTCAAGTACTTCAAGGAATCAACAAAGTCCAAGAGGGTAGCATATTTCAAAAAGAGGTGTGTAAGAACAAGGGGGCACAATTTGAAGATGGGGTGGTGGCTCAGAGGTAATTTAAGGAAGTATTGTTTTCACAGAAAGGGTTGTGGATGCATGGAACGGCCTTCCGGAGGAGACTGTGGAGTCAAAAACAGGGGTGGAATTCAAGCATGCATGAGACAGTCATAAGGCAATTCTAGGGGGTGGGGGTAGGAAGAAGTAGGCTGCTGGTTAACTAGGATCTGCAGCTTATCCATTAGTTAGGGAAATGGGCAGACTGGGTGGGCCAAGCGGTCCTTATCTGCCATCAAATTCTATGTTTCTATGTTAGGGCATACCTGAGGTGCATGTCGCAAGCTGCAAGCAATGTTCCGTGGGGTGCAAGTGCACCCCAGTCCCCAAGCCTAAGAAGCCTCATAGGGCTATAGGACCCGCCTGCCCCCAGTCCCTCGAAGTATAATCTGTAAAGCCCCTCTGGCTATTGGACCCCCATCCCAAACCCTGTAATGTAGTACCACTAGTCCCACAGGGCAGATCGTGCCCCCTGCCCAAGCCCTGCGGCTAGTCACCCACACATGGCTGTGTCCTGTAATTACTGTAACAAGATCCACACCCTAATTCATAATCCCCTGTAGTTTAGTGGCAGCCCCCCACCTGCTATTGCCAGACCACCCCCCACGACCCATCCCCAGCCAGCAACTGGCACAGCCCACCTCTCACCACCACTGCCATCTGCTGACTGAGCTCTGTATGAGCATGTACTGCATGCATATGCTCAATGAATTAATGACAGTTGATTCATTCATTGAGCAAGTATATACAGCATGCACTCATATGAAGCTCAGTCGGTGGCTGGCCATGGTGGTGAGAGATGGGCTGTCTCACTCGCCAGCTGGGGACGGGTCAGGGTTGTGTGGGGTGGTATAGCAATGCCAGGTGGGGGGTGGAGGGCCACTAGACTACCAGGGATTATGAATTAGGGTATGGATCTTGTTACAGTAAATACAGGACACAGCCATGTGTGGGTGGCTGGCATCGTGGCTTGGGTGGGGGGCACAATCTGCCATGTGGGGCTGGTTGAACTACATTATAAGGATTGGGACAGGGTCTGATATCCAAGAGGGGCTTTACTATTTATATTGTGGGGGACTGGGGGCAGGGGGTCTGATAGCCCAGAGGGGCTTTTCTTAACCACAGTATTTGGGGACTTGGGGAAGGGAGAGGGGTCTGATAGACCCAAGGGGCATTTACAATGCATTTTTGGGGGCAAGGGGCCACATATCCCTGAGGGGATTTTCATTGTACAGTATTTGGGGACTCAGGGAGGGGGGTCCTATAGCTCTGAGGAGCACCTGCAGTATGTGTGGGGGGGGTCCTCTAGCCCTGAGGGTCTGTCTAGTGGGACAGGGATGGGGCAGGTGGGTGGTACATATTGGTAGATCGGTGTCATCGGCACACAACTTCAGTGGATGCAATTTACACCAGCTATTTGCTGGTGTAACTTTTCATTGACAGATGTCCACCGGGGTGTCTTCTAGAATAGCATCATTGGGGACTTTGTTACTGTCTTTTTAGAATAATACCCAACTGCTGCTGAAAACCCCCTAGCACCATATCACAGGGGGTTTAGGATGTAACTTGTGGCATAAGTCCACTTTGGTGCAAGCAGCCTGTGACATGTCACAGGCTGCTTTGCAGAATACCGAATGTCACAAATCCTGGTGAAACTTGCTACTTGCACCATTTTTTGTGGTGTAAGTCAAGTTATGCTAGGCATATCCCTTTGAGAATTGGGCCCCTTTACTTTAAAGTCTTTTCCAGGTTGCAGCAAAAAATACTATTGCCATTGGCAGGACTCGAGTCTTATACAGTTCCAAAAAAATATATAATTTCTGGACACTCTAGTGTTTATTACTGAAAAAGTCAATGAACACATAGTATGTTTCACAAGAGTAGGGGATTTTACCCCCACTGTGCTGGCCAACTCTCCTGGCCAACATTCCCTTTCCCATAAGATTGGTTAAGGCAACTGTCCATGACCAAGTGTGTATCGTGATTAGCAGATTGGCTGCCTGTACACGTTTACCCTTACTTTACTACTAGTCTCTTTCTTTGCTTATAAAGTGCTTTGGGACACAATGTGAAATGAAAAGCACTACATAAATGCAATTTGTTCTTCTTTATCACAATCCTTTGCTTGTGTTACTAGAATAATTTCTATGACAACAGGTTGTGGTACCACAAGCAGAGGCCTATTACTTCATAGCAAAAATAAGCAACTTGAAAATCTGAAGTTTAAGGGGAAAGATTCTGTTTTATGAAGTGCCTGCTGTAACAAAAAAGTGAAATGCAAATTTGGGGAGGTGTTTAGATGACTTTTGTAGTGATCGCTGTGAATTTCATGCTGGATACTGAAAAATCTCTTCAAGTAATCCTTGCTCTTATTTCCACTCCCTTCTGAGTTAAGACCCCTTACTCCCTTTCTCTGTATATCTGTCTCTGTCTGCTTGTCTGTCTGTGTATTTGTCTTTGTCTGTATGCCTGTCTGTTTGTCTCTCTCATGTGGGGGAACACACCCTTGTGACTTTTCTAGCTCTAGAAAACAGAAGCCCTGTTTTCAAAGGGAAGAAAGTCACACACATGCAGCAGGAAAACCTGTATAATGAATGGTCCTGTTGTGCCCCAATAATGCCTGCTTCTTGTGCACAGTTTTCACAAATGGTGCTTTTCTGAAACAGTTTCCTTTTTACAGCAGCATAGCAATGGTGCAAAAAAGAACCCAGATGCCTCTGCAGAGAAACTGTTGAACATATCAGTTTATTTGCAGGTCACAGGTGCAGAGCTTGGATTCCTGCACTGGCGAGTTATGCACTAGACTTAGATCCTGGCCTGTTCCCAGACAATCCAAAGATACCAGTGCACATACCACCACACACAACATAGCATATTTCCAGACCACTGAGACTTAAGACCCATGTGTTGCAATGTGGGCTTCTTGAAAAGGATAGTTGTAAATAGAGGTTTTAAAAGTGCATTTCTACTTTAAGGTTCAATGAACACATCTAGCCAGAATGGTGGAGTGGAAGGCTGACCCGCTGCTATGCTGACAATCCAGGGACAGGAGTGGCCTCAGGCCACTGGGGGTTAGCCAGAGAGAGGAGGAGGATCGAGTGTCCCAGGGACTGCTCTCCTCCTCTGGAGAGGGGAGGGTCTCAGTGACTGGTGTTAGCTTGGCCACTAGAGGAGGCTGGGGGCTTGCACACCAATGCTGCAGAATGGGAGAAGAAGCAGGACAGATACCTGGCATGCCACACACAGGAGCATGTGCAGCACCACCATTGGTATAATTGCTCGCCATTCCTTCACAGGGAAGAAAAATGGAGGAGAAAAGTTCCAGCTGCTTGATGATGGTGGATGCTCGCAGGTCCTGCTCCCAACCAGCTGGACTACCAGTCTGAACTGGATCCGTGCCTCAGTGGGGGCTTGCCCACCCTCCCACGAATCTTGCCAGGGGGGCAAACCCTAGAAGAAGGCTGGCAAGTCCCAGTTGATGTCAGGGGATGAGACTGGGGCACCCTCCTGAACGAGGGCACACAAGGAAAGTGAGAAACAATAGGGTAAATAAAATGAACATGTCTGCATGTGCATGTTGTTGATAGCAAAATTGCAGCACAGGTGTGGGAAGTTCATGTGTGTGGATTAGACAATGAATATATACCCAGTCACATTTATTTTCAGCCTTTATTTCGATTTGTAAATCATTACAAGACACAAGGTACAAAAACTTTAGTAACTTTCTACCCAAGATAGTCTCTCAGAAACATAGTATCCTTTGTACCCTTGTTGTGTTTTTTTTAAACTACTCTACAAAAAAATACATTGTACATAGAGGTTTCCTTGGCATGTTAAATCATAAAAAGCTTGTCCTTTTAATCTACTGAAAATATTCGATAATGTTAGACAGGTATTGTTCCTAACTTTTATTATAGTTCATCTCTGAGCTTCATAGTACTCCAAAAAAATTGAATATAATCAGAAATAGTTTCTTGTCCTGAAATTTCCAGACTATGTGTTTACCCTTAAACAGATTTCATTACAAAACTGTTTGTAAAATTATATTTTGAGATAAACCTCCAAGCAGACATTGCAGAGATATGGAAATCAATTCAGAAAAGAAATGAGGCTGCCTTACAAAATAAAAAAAAATTGTTGGCCATCTTGTGTGTTGACATAAAAAGTTTAATATACTTTTAGATTTGGTCCTTAGTCTTTGTTTTCGTAACACTACATAAACATAAGAAAAATGTCTGTGTTTCATAGACTTACAAAACAGAGGAATGAATTTAAAGCCAGTTTGTGGGAAAGAAAATCAAAAGCTAAAAAGCCTTCAAGGCTCTGAGGAGTTGTTTTTCTCTTAACAATTTAATCTTTAACAAAATATTAAGAATATCCCAGCAAAGATATGAAAAATAAACTTATTTGGAAATGCTAACTAGCTGAACTATGCAACAACTCAGGACAGAACTGCTCCTTTGTGTAAAACCTGTTGAACACAGTTCACTATATGATTCTGTCATATAGCATTAATTGTAAATTGCAGCCACATCTTGCTGCTAATGACACAGTTTTTGTTTTACATGTGTAACCCCATCCTGGTATGCTATTTGTATCTGACAGCAATACCAGGTAGGCTGGGTTCGGGGAGGAATAGGTCACTCGGCACAAAGGCTAGGTTTGGCTACTCTGCACAGGGGCACCCAAGTTACTCCAAACACAGGAAGCAATAGCTGTAATGTCCAGTATCAAAAGTGGGATTCTAAAGTGTGGCTTTTATTCACATCTAAACAGAATAAACAAAGCATAGATGGACTCCCATGGGGCTACACTCCTGGTAATGCAGATTAAAAGAGACCAGAACACATCCTCATCACTTTAGCCCTCAGGCTTTACAACACACTGGGCACACAGCCCAGAATTGCACACTGCTTTGGGTTACACAGCCTGAACTTGTACACTGTTCTGGGTTTTCCCTGGCTAGGCTCCCTTTCCAACCACTTGAACACCTTCCATACTTCATGGAAACATTTTCTGGTGGCTCCCTAAACCACCTAAGAGCACCACAGCTCCATCAGGGTATCTTCCTTTCAATCCCAAGTCTGGGTACTTTCCTCAGGTACTGGCCAAGTACCTGACAGAAAGCAAAAGGTGTCTCAGAGCAAACCCGTAAAGGTGAATTTGGTTACTACTGATGGGGGGGGGGTATCCCACCTATCACTCCCACAATTCATACACAGTCATTGCTCTGGACAGTAAACACCTCATCCTTTAGGACTTTGCTGTGTAGATTCTTGCTAAATGTATTTCATATTCCATCTACTTGCATTGCTTCCCATTTGTACTGGACTTGAACATACTTATACATGGCTTTGTCCATTACTCTAGACCCCCCCACAAAGTTAAGCAGTCCAATCCCCATTTTCTTTTTTTCCATTTTTTGCTGGCCTTGAACATATTTATAAGTGGCATTGTCCATTACTCTAGACCCCTCACTGAGTTAAGCAATCCAATCCCCACATCTCCCAACTGTACTTGGCTGTCTTTTCCTGACCCCACAGTAACAGTCCCTTTAGTTTCCTTCTGTTCAGGTGAAAATACTTGTCCCTTTTTCAGAGCAAACTCACCCTTTGGTTGCAGGTGCCTCACAGGCATTTTCTCCACAAGGAATCTTCCTCTCAGAGCTTCTGGTGCCTCAGCACAACTTGAACAGGCAGCTTCTTTCCCTTAGCCGGACCCAAGGGGGTTGCCCATGGAAACAGGCAAACACCTTCCCCCCATCCCTTTGAGGATGGGGCTCTGAACCATTGAAAGCAGTCTCCACCACTTCAATTACCAGTTCCTGTGCTCCTCTTCAGGTGTAAACACACACCTTGAACAAAAGTATCTCTGAAACAGAGCTTAAAACCTGAGAGCCTGCACACACTCTGCTGCACTACAGTCTCTCACTCAGACAGCACACAGTGGCTTCAAAATCCCCAACGTTCTACTCTAACCTCCAACTGCTACATTCCAGTGCGGCTTATGCAGCTGCAACAGTTCTAAAATGATGTCATCCCTCGGTCTCAGCTGAGACTGAGAACAGAGTGAAACAGTGTGAAATCCATTTAACTGGAGTTTCACAAGCTGCCTGCCATGCCTACCACTAGGTCTTACTGGGATTCTAGTAACCCCGGGTAGCAGGGGGGTTACACATGTTTTGTGTCTGTACATGTATTTGGATATACAGTAGACTCTAATGAAGACTGTCAAGAAGCTGAAACATGCCAGCACCAAATTAACTCTCTCTGCACTGTGATGTGTGTATGGTTTGGGCAAAAGAGAAATATTTGAAAGAAGCATAAATAACCTAGAGTCCCTTCTGACCATAAATAACTCTGTTACTGTGTAATCTTCTTTGAATATATTATACTTTTGTCATATTGGCTGATTAATATTTGTATATTAGAGATATTACATCTACACACTTTTTAATCATGTAAATGCATTGTTTGCAAATGACAATTTAAGTGTTGCATTTTAAATAGGTCATTTCTGTTTATGCCATGGCCTGTGGCATTTTTGAAACTGTTATGTCTCACACAAAAATGTTAAGTCATTTTTGGTGTCTAGTATCCTGGGATCTGCTTGTGGTTTGTGAATTGAATTGCATTAATAAGAAAGACTCATTTCCATTGGAACTCAGCAAAGAGAGATCAATTTACTGGTATTAGGCAAATTAACTCATCTACTTTACTTCTTCATGACTGTACAGATCCCTGTTGCACCTACATGTGGTATGCTTTTATTGAATTTTATCTGTAGGAAAACAGTGGCTTTATCTGAATTGAAGACTTACATCCTGCACTTTTTCTGGAATTTTCCTTCTATTCTGTCTGAAGGAAAACTAGCTTCTGGGATAATTAAGGATTTTTGAGAATTACATTACTCTCTGAACCTATTAATATCTTGTTGTAAAGTTTTACATCATTAACTGTGATTAATCTCTTGAATATCACTAGATGAAGTCCTGCTTGCTGAGTTTGCTTCATCATTTGAGAAGTCCTAATTATTGAGGTTTTAAACTTTTTGGTTCTTAACAGTTACTTAAAGACATTAAGGACTTCCATGATTTTAAAATGATTTCAGAACAAACTAAGGTTTCTTTTAAGGAATCCTTAATATATATTGTGCTTTAAGCAGTGATTGTGTATTATTAATTATCACTGTTGGTCTATTTTTCTATTTATTCAGAATATTGAATGTGGACCCTTTTTTTTATCACTTAGTAGTTCACCTTCAAGTAGTCTCAGTAATTAGCACCAACAGATACACCAGTTGCGCTAGTAAGGAGTAGCATTAATTGTCTTTTTTTTTAATTCCTTCCAACAATGAACACCAGAAATGGAAAATGCTTAAAGGAAAAGGTTTTAATGGAAGCATATTTACTGAAGAACTTCAAATTGCAACATTAACACCAGTAGAAAATAAAGAAATAAAATGTTCAGATGTTGAAACCACAAAGATAAATACATATCAAAATAAAGCAGACATTTTAGACCACCTTAGAGAAACTAATGATAATAGGCTGATGGGTAGAAATAAAAAAAGGTGATCAAAAGAAAAAGAGGTGGTAGAGCCAGAGGAATTATGCAACCAATAGATAATCCCTCACCTGCTCTCCTTGACAGGTCCCCAGTAATACAGGGACAAAACTGTGGCAAAATCAAAAGAAATAAAAATAAAAATTCTAAGAGTAGGAAAATAAGTGGAGAAAAAAAGACTCAACAATGAAAAGATTACTGACTTCTTTCAGCCAGTTCCGACAACTAGTAAAAAGAAGGCAAATAAAAGTCAAGGAGTGAAAACAAATGGAGAAGAATTAAATTTAAATGACAACTATCCTAAAACAGCCACTATTCCTAACTTTCAGGAAAATCAAAAAAATGGTGAAACAAGGCTGGACATGTTCAGCCACTTAGATTTCTCCATTAGAAATTAGGCATCCAGGGCGATGAGAGTTGTAGAAAATCTATCTTGGCAGTTTCCCCAAACCCAGTGTTTGTGAAATTAGATGAAGACACTGAAGAAATTAAAATAGAACCATATTGTTTTTAGCACAGTGCCCAGAAAACCTGTTAAAAATACAGTATCAAAGCACTTGCCCATTCAGTGAGGGAACATATTGTACTGTTGAAAGCTTTAAATGAAATTAAATACAGGATGGATGGTTTTACCAGTTATGCGAAGGGGCAATTCATTACTATTCATAAGAGGAACTGACAATATTGAACAAAAGCTGATTCCACAGAAACTTGAATTTTCATCAGTAATTATTCCTTATATACCATTAGAAAAAAATAGGAAAAAGAAAAATAAAAGACCAGAAAAAAGGGGAATGATAGGAAAAAGTAAACAAAGGAGACGGAAATCCCAAAAATATTAAGAAAGAGCTACAGAAGGAATATATCAAGCAGAGACAACAACTACCATCCCTAATTCCAGATAGTGAAATAATTGAGGGACAACAGGAAAACAAATAAAGCAGAAGCCTTAGATATGATTCAGGATAGTGAAAAGAGTGGTGAAATTAATAGAATAACTACAGAGAAAACTTTGCCAAGGGAATCAAACCAATGAGAAAATAACAGGTTACCTACAAAGAAAATAGAGGAAGAATTACAATATAGGGAGGATAATCAGGACAATCTCATTTAGTCAATGAGGAAATAGGTTTATTAGGAAAAGAAGTGGTAATTAGACTCGGTGGCCTTTTTGTTAAAAAAATTAAACATCTGAATCCCCATTAGAATTGATATACCATTTTCTAAGCTGAATTAAGTTTGGACCAGGTTACAGAAAAAATACTTATTTTTATAGGAATTTGAATGATGACACTACACCAATTTATGTTTTGATAAGAGGCATGGAATTTGCAAAAGCAAATATGGGCCAAATATCAGAGGGTAACCTTTCAGGCACTGGAAATTCGTATGCTGTCTCTAAAGCAATAACTTTACAGTGATATGGTCGATGCTGACAACAACAATACATCACTCTAAACTTTGCCCAGGACCCCGGCACTCTTCCCGAGGTCATGCACCCCTGTCCTGACTCAACTACAACTTGTAGTTGATTATCTCAGGTTAGGGGTATAGTGGGGGGGGGGCAGCCCCCTGCAGAAAAACACCTTTGTCTCCCATGGCGCAATGCCAACCTCAATTGCAGTGAACATTGTGGTGTCAGAGAAATATCATATCAACATAAAATTGTCGAAGCAGTGTCATGGATCCCTGGAAACTGACTCCAGTGTTACTTGGGGTACAATTCAAAATACCATCTTAAAGGAAAATAGAAACATAGTAACATTTGAGAGTGATCTATTTTCTTTTTTTTTTACTTTCTGTTTTATCCCCTCCTACTTCCACCCATCTCTGACCCTTCAGGAGCACCTAGGAGTCATCCCTCTGCCAGCCACCTTACCTTGGTCCATCCTTGATCCCCATGGAACCACTGATTGCCCCCCAGGTGGGGATGAGGTGGGGCCTGAATACCCCATACTTCTGATTGTGTCAGTCAAGATGACCCAGTGGGTGGTGGCACATTAAGGGCATGCTCTAGTGCTCCATCTTCCCAGAGATGGGAGGCATTTTCCTCTTTCCTTCCCTACATGTGGTGTCTGCCCTGACATCAAGGTGCTAAGTGCCAATGTCTATCATGTGTCTTGGACAGCCCTTCCTGCAAGCAGGACTTGCTGTACCCCAAGCCTCCACTCAGGGTCAGGCAAGCTGTGGGCCTTGGCCCCCTTCCTCCTCCCAGAGAAGGCTAGCAGTTGTGGAACACTCAAGCCTTCTCCCCTGGCTAACCCTCCAGTGATCTGAGTCCGCTTATGAACTAGGTTCTCCAGTGTCATGAGCAGAAATCCAACCACTGCGCTGCCAGACCAGCCATGAGAAAGATCAATTTTCAAATACAGTATCAGCATGAAATGGAATTTTTAGAAAATCCATAGAGGAATGTCAGTAGAGATGCAGCAAATTTAAAATCTGCCTGCGAAGTGAACACGAAGTGGCCAATTTGCGTTGGCACTTCACTACACGGAGTGCCCCATAGGAAAGGCTCACTTTACCTTGTTATCATTACTTTGCATTGTCATTCCACTTTAAATGTGAAGTAAGGTGAGTGACAACAACACTGGCAGCACCTCACTCACACAGTCACCAGAATTAATGTGCAACCCCAAAGAGCTACTGTCTTGTGTCCAGAAAACTCCTCAGTGCTGACAAAGTAAAATGAGAGCATAACAAGAAATGCAAAGTCTCCCAGAATTAATGGCACACTAAGTCATGGATGCATGCAGTGGTCACACACAGAGCCACCAGAATTAAAGTGCATCCCCAAAATGCTACTGTCTTGTATCAGAAAATTCCCCAGTGCTGATGAAGTGAAATGATAGTGTAACGAGAAATGCAGTCTCTCAGAAATAATAGTGCATTGAAATGCATACAGATTAAGATTGCATTATGCACTCAAGGGATGCATACGAAAAAGCACAACACCACCTAAAGTAGTGCACACAAGTCACAAATCCAAATCTGGAAAGAAATACATTTTGCCAGTTGGGGGATTAGTGCATGGCAGTAACAGTCCACTACCAGTAAAGATACCACAAAGCAGTATAAAAAATTCATACAGGTGTGGTGGATAGCAGGTTCACACTGCTGCAATTACTCTGTGGCACAATAAAAGGTGTCTGATTTAATGGCATGCATCACACACACACTACAAGTAATGCGTAGCAAATTGAAAACCTTCAGTAATATAACCAACTATTTTAAACAGACAAATTATACACTGTTGCACCACAACAATCAGCAAAAAAAGTCAAGAATTACTGAAAATATTACTGTGTGTACATTAATACAGTTATACAAGAAAAATATAACCAAAACAGAAAGACTGCCTTTTTCTCCCAGTTAATGTACCTACACCACAAATATGCCCCTGTCCCAAAGCACATTTCACAGTACACAGACTGACTGTTCTAAATTAACATTTAAAATCCACACACAACAATAAACACTCAATGATATGAGCACAGAAGAGTATCCTACAATCGATGTACTAAATTTTGAGCAAAAAAAGACTCAAAATGGCATTTTAAACAGTTTTTGGAGGGTTTGAATCACAGAGCTCTGAGAGCAAACTGTCTCCAGCTACCACTACACACACACTACCCAGGCCAGAACTGAGGCTGTGCAGAACAATCTAGAGCTCATGTGACCTGCAGTCCCATGAATCATTGCAGAATTTCATTTGGAGCTCAATTACAAGGTGAAGTGAGGTGAATTACATTGATTTCAATGTACTTTGCCTTAAAATTGGTGGAGAAATGGTTTGGAGAAGGCGGAATAATGCAAAGTCATTGGTTTCAATGGATTTTGCTTTCCTCATTATGAAGCAAAGTACTCCGCTTCACATTGTGGAGTATTCCGCAGATTCCAGGTTACTCCATGAATCACTTCATGGACCAAATTGCGTCCACTTCGCCCACCACTACTTACAGTACTGTAACTCATGTGCTGTACAAGAAGGAATGCAAATGCCTATGGTTGTACTTCCCTGGTGAGCTGTAGCACAAAACTCCCCAACTTACAAACACGTATTAATGAGTACAATTGTGGGATGGTGAAGCCTGGAGAGATACTGGAAAACAGGCTTACAATACATCCAAGTAACTAGTAAAAAGATTAATGTTGTGATTCATGACATGATCGTGAAACATGATTTGTAACTGAATTTGTGAGCATGATGATGAAGAACGTAATTCAGTGTTGATGGTGTGAGATAACCAGTATGGAACTGTATTGTCAACGTGAATGCCTGTGGCTGTACTTCTCTGATGAGCAGTAGCACAAAAGTCCCAGACTTAAAAACACATATTAATGAGTACAATGGTGTGGTGGTGAAGCCTGGAGAAATACTAGAAAACATGCTTATAATACATCCAAGTAACTTGTAAAACAATGAATGTTGTGATTCGTGACATGATCGTGAATCATGATTTGTGACTGTATTTGTGACTGTGATGATGAAGAATGTGATCTGTATCATGAGTGACTCATGATGATGGTCCTGGCTTAAAAACGCATATTAATGAGTACAATGGTCATGCAGAATTATGCACCACGCCTGTCCAGTACTCTGAAGAGAAGCCAAAGAAACAACTGTGACTTAAGTTACAGATGAAGATTGGGCCCTAAAGAGATGCAAATGCACAGACAGATTAAGATTATGCTGCACACTGAAGAGAGGCAGGCACAAAGCCACAACACCTAACCAGTGCTCACCATCAGAAATTCAAATCTGGAAATGAAAACCTTTGTCGGTCGAGGTGGGCCACGGGGGGGGGGGGCTCTGTTGCAGTAACAGTCACTAATACTAGTACCAATAAAGATACCACAAAGAAGTACAAAAATCACACAGCTGCAGTGGATAGCAAGTTCACATTGCTGAAATTACTATGTGGCACAATAAAAGGTATCTGATTTGATGACACGTGTCACACACATACACACACACACACACACACACACACACACACACACACACTAAATAATGAGTAGCAAATTGCAAACTTCAGTAATATAACCACATATTTTAAACAAACTAAAATTATGCACTGCTGCTCCACAACAATCAACAAAAAACTGACAAGAATTATTGAAAATAGTACTGTGTGCACATGAACACATTTATACAAAAAAAAAATCACCAAAACAGAAAGAACTGCCTTATTCTCCAAGTTAATCTACTTGCACCACAGACACGCCCCTCCCCAAAGCACACTTCTACTGTCTCTCAGTACACAGATCAAATGTTGTACAGTAACATTCAAAATCCACACACAAACAATAAACACTCGATGATATGAGCACAGGAGGGTTTCCTACAATCGATGAACTAAAGTTTCAGCAAAACAAAAATACTCAAAAATGCTTTTTTAATGGCTTTTACAAGGTTTGAATCACAGAGAGCTCACAGAGCAGACTGTCTCCTACATTGTCCTACACACACTACCCCCAAACTGAGGCTGTGCAAAACAATCTAGAGCCCGTGTGACCTGAAATCCCATGAATCACTGCAAAATTTGCCTTTGGAGCTTAAAAACAAGGCAAAGTGAGGCAAAGTACGTTGTTTTCAATTTACTTCACCTTAAGAATTGGTGGAGTAGTGGTTTGGGAAGGTGGAGTAATGCAAAGTCATTGTTTTCAATGGACTTTGCGTTACCCATTATAATGCAGTCTGCCTGCCAGTGAGCACCTGCACCCGCCTCACTCCGCTGAATCACATCATGGAGTGGAATGGGGCCATTTCGTCCATCTCTAAATGTCATACTCTCTCCATTTTTGGCATAGAAAGATTATACGGGAAAGATATAGAAACTCTTGCTTCATTTGTGATTACCTTACTGAAATGTACCCTTGATATTAAGCTTAATTCAGATTGTATAGAATATGTGGCAAGAGTCCATCCTTACTGGACCAGTGACCAAACTGACATAAGAATAAAATCAGTTAATATAGCACAACAAATTTTGAGACAATCAACTAAATTAGATATAGCCAACATACTAATTATTGACTTGAATAACATTTCTCTCAGAAGTAATCCTTCAATTCCCCATATGCAGAAATGACTAGAAGAATCAAATGAGATACATTAAAATATGAACATTGGCTAAGACATAGCAGAAGGAAAAAACTAAATTAATCTCCTGGAATATAGCAGGCATTAGGAGTAAATTCTTGGACCCAGAATGGTTACTGTATATACAGAATGCAGAACTCATTTTATTTCAGGAAACATGGGCCCAGGATAACATCAAAATGAATGGCTTTGTGGCAATACACTCTCCAGCTATTAAAAAAAAAAAAGATTGGGAAGAGCAACGGGGGCGACTGTCAACCTACTTCAAAATAGGGAAGGGTATTTTTTTTAGATAAATTTAAAATAACTCTAAATTATATCATAAATATAATACAATGGGATTGTTTTCTTTTTATAGTTATTAATGTGTACATTCCACACAAAAACTGTTACACATTTAATGAAAGCATTTGTGATGATTTATCATGAGACCTAGATACTGCAAGTGGGAAGATCCCCAATAGTATATACTTAATAGCTGGTGACTTTAATGCCAGAATTGTCAGCTTTGATCATTATGAATCCATGAGTTCAGTACTGAATGTGGAAGATGTGGGAATTAGACAAAGTATGGATAATACCACAGATTCACATGGCAAACTACTTCAATGATTTATAAAAGAAAATTTTATCTTGATACTGAATGACAGAATATGGGGGGATAAATCTAGAAATGCCACCTATTTATCTGTTGGTCAAAGTGTGATTGAGTTGACTGTTGTTGGAGATGTACCCAGACAGGTGCAGGGCTGCAGCATTTATTATGGTCATGCAGAGAAATAAGGGAGAAATGGAAACAGATACATGGCATTTGCCAAGCCATATTAAAGCTTGAATTATCCCTTTTTTGCCTTCATTATATATTCTTGGGGATATACCAATTATCATATTCATTCCAAAAGCCAGGAAGTTATGGATTTGTGCAATGGCTTTGGCTTATAAAAGATTAATTCTTCAATTTTGGAAAGATCCCAAAGCTCCTTCCATTCAACGGTGGCTAGAGTCACTAAGTGGGGTGGTTAATAATGAAAGAATTAGTTACGCAATTATGGGAAAGAATGAAATGTTTGAAAATGTCTGGGGCTCTTTCATGTAATTTTGTGATAAGATAGTAGCTTAGATGCAGGATCATACTACTTCTTAAATACTTATGTGTATTTGTTTGCATATAGAATATTTATTTTAGTAAATAATCTTTGGCATTGGCATAAGGTTGATTGAAAGATATTTAAAATGTTATTGTATCCGTTTTCCTATGATAATCCTGTCAGGAATATTTTTCTTGTAATGTATTTATTGAATAATTAATAAAAGTTTAATGAGAAAAAAAAAGTGTGATTGACTCTGTTTTTTGCTCACCGGAAAACTTTAATTTTTTATCATCTGTGACAATAGTAATGCGATCAGAAAGTGACCATTTTGCTTTCTGTATTGACATATCCACAGGAGAGGAAGTACAACAGCCTGAACCACTTCAAAGTTCCTTAGCTCCGTAAATGTCAATTAAATACAAGAAATTAATCCATCCCAGAGTATGCACAAGCACAGTATGTGATATTTAGTGCAGATGGGAAGAGGAAGTAATACTAGAAAATCCTGATTGTAATATAAATACCATGCCAAAACAGCTCAGTAATTTATATAACATGATTATTAATAAGATATATTCTATGGATAATAGAAATACAGACAAAGTAAAACAAATATTGTTGGACATCATCTGCAAAGCTGAGAATAATAATAATTCCTTATCGAGTGCCTTTCAAAAAACAAGGCACATTACAAAACAGTTAAATAAACAACAATACCATAAATACAGTTGCAAAATACAAATAAAATCAAAATAGATCATATAAAATATGCTTGGTTCCATAAAAAAGTTATTAGGGCCTGTTTAAATCCACGGTCATGCAGTCCCATACCTGATGGGGTAGAGCAGTCCAAAGGTTGGAGCTGTGTGCATAAATGCATGGGCCCCAGAAGATTTTAAACAAACCCTTGGAATCTCAAGCAACCTCTCATCAGTTGAGCTGAGCAATAGCTCAGGGCAGTAAGGAACCAGGAGCTCTTTCAGGTAATCCAGGCCCAGTCCATGTAGGGCTTTATAAGTCAGAAGTCTGACTTTAAAGGTGATCTGTCACCATACCTGGAGCCAGTACAATTCGTGCAGCACTAGAGAAATATGACAGGACTGAGGAGACCCAGTCAGTAACTGGGCTACAGCTTCTTCACCAGCTGCAAGTGGCAGATATCAACTCCAGATAGCCATAGGTACAGGGAATTACAGTAATCCAGGCATAAGGACACAAAGGCATGGACTAACGAGGGAAGATCATCAGATAGAACAAGGTGCTTAACTCTGGAGATGTTCCTCAGATGGTAAAAGGAAGATTTGATGACTGCTAACATCTACGATTGCAGTGTCAGTCCCTTGTCAAAAATCACCCCCAGATTCTGTACCTGTTCAGAGAAAGGGAGGGGGAAGCCCCCAAGAAAAAGTCCCAAAGGAGAACCCACCCCAATCCTGCCATCTGGCACCCCTGGTCCACAACCAGCACTTCTGTCTTTTCCAAGTTCAACCTCAATCAGCTCAAATTCATCCAATCTTGGATTTCAGCAAGACAGTTATTAAATACCAAGATAGCACTATCCTGGTCAGGTGCAAAAGAAAGGTATAGCTGGATATCATCAGCATAGCAATGAAACCTCAGCCCATACCCTCTTACAATGTCTCCGAGGGGCAGCATGTATACTGCGCATAACATGTTGGACAACACCGAACTCTGAGGAACCCCACCTGACAGAGGAACTAGGTCCGAAGAATGAGAGAAGAAAATATTAAGTAAATTAATTAGATGGATGAAAACACACACCTCAGGATTTAACTTTAATAATTTCAATAGGCTGAGAAACAATATAAGACATTCATAATTCAAAAGAAAGAAGAATTTAAACTTCAGATGTGGAAAGAGATGTATTCAGTTATAGAAAGGAAAGATAAAAAATATTTGGAATCTAGTAAACAAAGGGATGAATGACTATCAACCTTCATTGGCTATTTACATACCAAAAGAACAGTGGGTAAGTCATTTTAAGAAAATATTCACTTAACAGCCAAGTCTAAATGAATATAACTATCACTTTAACTTGGTTGGCAGGGATGAACTACACTCCCTTATCTTTTGTATGTGAAGAGGTAGAGGCCGCCATTCTACATCTTAAAAAAGATAAAAGCTGTGGATCTGATACCTTCTGAGGTCTATAAGGAACACACAGATTGTTGGGTACCTTCTTTAACCATTTTTTAATATGTGTCTGACCCATAAATACATTCCTGTGTCTTGGACCAAAAACATTATTATACCCCTCCACAAAAAAAGTCAGTCTATGACCCTTCGACCTTCTGCCCAATCAGTCTCCTGGATGTAAGTTCCAAGATATCTTCAAAATTATTACTAAATAGACTTACTCTTTGGTTAGATCATAGTTGCCCATCGTCACCTACCCAAACTGGTTTTAGAAATGGATATTCAGCAATAGACACCATCTGTTGCCTTTCACATATTTTGGAAAATTACACTCAAGTTAGAAAAATAAAAGCCTATACCTTATTTGTGAATTTTACTTGTGCTTTTGGTTCCATCAATAGAGACATCTTATGGAATATATTAATCTTAAAAGACATAGACCTCACATTGTTGTTACACATTTACCTACTCTACTCTAATACCTCACCAGCTATTAGATTTAACAACAAAGGAAATGTCTCATAATTTTTTAAGACACATGGTGGGGTGAAACAGGGCTGCCTCCTGACACCTACATGCTTCAGTATTTACATCAATTCTTTACTGGCAAAGTTGGAATGTAATAATACTGACTCTCCAAAAATTAACAAATACGTATGTGGTTTGTTAGCTTATGCAGACAATGTGGTTTTATTATCATTATCATGCATGAGCATGCAACAAAAGATTGATACATTGTTGGAGTTAAGTAATCAGTTACAGCTCAAAATTAATCTGAATAAAACTAAAATTGTGATATTCTCAAAAAATACAGCACCACATAGAAAGCATTCTTCCCACCCAAGCAAGGACATAATTGAGATTGTTATTGAATATACTTACTTGGGAGTGAAATTCACTTGAAGTTTTGCATGGAACTCACATCTCCAAGACCAAACTATTAAAACTAAGAAAGTGGATAAAGCAATACTTAAATTTAACTATATGTATGTAGGGAATACCTTAGCCCCAGCTTTAAAAGCAGGGGAATCAAAACTAGATTCAGGATTACTCTGTGGAGCGGAAGTATGGGGAGCTAAATCATCCCCCTCACTGGAAATTCTGATATACTTCTATAAAGTATTCCTGAGAATTCTTCTTTCAACCTTGTCTGCCACAGTAAGAGCAGAACTAGGAAAAGTTTATTTAGAAGCCTCAGTAAAATACAAGCATATCACATATTGGTTGATAATCATAAATAATAGCCATAATCATTTACCCAGGGATTGTCTGGATGATAAATTTAGATGGCATAATGAAATGGCAGGAATAAAAGTAGAATGGCTAAATTCTCTTTTAGTAATACTCCAAAAAATAAATCTTCTACCATTATGGTCTGATTTTGTAAGAGGCATTAGTATCTCTTTATAGTATAATGAGCCCATCAAAAACATCTGTATGAATTATATAAAAATTCTGATATGCAAACACTTAGAGTTAAAAAATATGCCCCTTGATTTAAAGTTAACAAGAGGACACATTATATTGAGGATTATCTAACAATTCCGCTGCTCACCAAACAAAGAGGATAATGACATGGGGCAGATTTGGCCTAAATAACTCAAAATATACATATTTTAATAAAAAGCCCATTTCAGAAGGTAATCAAAACAGTAATATATGCCCATGTAATAGAGGAATGGAGGAAACATTGTCTCACATTCACATTCCCCCCATGTTATCTTTCATTAGTGTAAATTCTGTATGGGGGCTGGCTGACCGCAGTGGCTTGGGGATGTTGTATGTAATTTCCAATGAGGTACCCGTCAGAAGCCTTTTAGTTTGACCTATTCTGACTTGTGTATGTAGTAGACTTGCTGTTGACTATTTTTAATATGTATTAGCAACAACACTGAATCTCCTGAATAATGTTTTAGCCCTATATCACTTGTAATATTACTGTTTTTTTACCTTTGTATTTGTTTCACCTACCCTGGACCATCTTAAAAATGAGCTTGCTCAATGCTGATATGCCTGGTTAAATAAAGTTTGATTGATTGATTGACATTATTAACATCTGCCCATTGTATATTAAAGCAGGCGATTTACTCTTGAAAACATTTCTTATAAGGTACACATATCATTCTTATGCTGCAGTATTCATTTTACTACACCCTAAGTTTCCAGAAGACATTGTCATTATTATAAATTTCCTGGCCTCAGTAATGAAAATAAAAAAAAACCAAGAGATTTAGGATGTTTAAAGTTTAATTGCAAAATCAGCCTAGCAGTCTCCATTTCAGCCATCCCAGACTCTTTATGTGCTATTTGAATAAATGGTGGCATTTTCCCAGAAATGATATAATAAATACATGTACTGATGACCGATTGTATCAATGTCTGTCACACAGAAAGAACATTCTTAAATTAAAATACTAATAGAGATCAAGAAATGAAATAGTAGCTTGTTATTTGAAACATTTTGAACGTGTGCATTTTAAGGATTGCAATAATCTGCTTTTAAATGGTATATTTCCTTGTAAAGTCCATGGTGCGAAATATCACCAAGGTCGAATAATAAACTTGAATCTTCAAAACTTGAAGTTATACAATAAGGTAAAAATATATTATTGTCATCTTCCATCAGCACCCATTTCTGGCAATTTGTGCCTATACATGTGTAAAAAGACTGACATTGAAATTTTCAAGATTTTAATGGCTCTATGAAAATTGTTGCATGCAGGGGGCAGACCTACTGTAGCCTGCTTGCTGAGAAGACTTGCCTTTTCAGAACTGCTGTACAGGATAGACTAAGATTGCATTTCAAACCATCAAACTACAGTGAAACAATGTAAAAGAGATGGGAGTATGTTACACCTCTGGATCATTTTCACACTTTTTTCACAATGGGGAACTTCAGGAGAATAACAACTCAGGCTCAGCAGTAGTTAAATACTCAGTAGGTCTCTATATCGGGGTGCAGGGGAATCTGGCGATGACACTGGAGCAGCACTTAAGGCTTTGCAAAAAACTGTTACACAGCTTCGCATGTCAGCACAAACGATGAACAAAAAAAGGGACATTATTTCAGATTGTTTGGCCAGTATGGAGCAACAAATGGATGATATCTAGTTGAGTACAGCAGAATCTACTGAAACAGAAAATGCAGCAATGATTCAAGAAAATGTGCCTGTAAGAGTCAGGTTGAAGACGTCTGAGAATAATCTCAGGTTTAGACGTATCAGAATCCAGTGGCTCCTAAAGAACATTGAGTGGTCTGACCCAATAGAAAATATGTAGCTGTAGCTCCAGAGGAACTATCACAGATAGACAGATACACAGCAGGTGACAGCAGATGAGGACTGTGTAGCCCACCTAGTCTGCCCCATTTCCCCTACCTAATGCATTACCACAGACCCTAGTTGATCTGTGGCTTACTCTCTCTTCCCTATTGCTAGAGAACTCTTATGTCTATCCCATGCATTCTTAAATTCCCCTACTGTGTTTGCCCCCACCACCTCTGCAGGGAGACTGTTCCAAGCATCCACTACTCTTTCCGTGGAAAAGTAGTTTCTCATGTTGCCTTGAGCCTACTCCCCTCTAGCCTCATATCATGCTCCCTTGTTCTTGTGCACCTTCTTTTTTGAAAAATGCTACCCTCCTGTGCATTGTTTACACCCTTGAAGTACCTGAATGTCTTTAGCATATCCTCCTTCTCTCCCCTCTCCTCCAGGGAATATGTATTGAGGTCTACTAGTCTTTCCTCATGTGACCTTTGGTGCAGTCCTTGCATCATTTTTGTTGCTTTTCCCTGGACTGCCACTGTTTTGTCTCTATCCTTCCTGAGATGTGGCCTCCAGAACTGGACATAGTACTCCAGATGAGGTCTCACTAGTGATCTGTAAAATGGCACAACCACCTCCTTTTTTCTGACGGTGATACCTCTCCCTATGCACCCTAGCATCCCACTGGCTCTCCCCACAGCCTTCTCACATTGTTTGGTTACCTTTAGGTCATCAGATATAATCATAACCAGGTCCCTTTCTTGGCTTGTGGCTGTTAGTACCACCCCCCCATATTGTACTCCTCCCTTGGATTTCTGTGCTCCAAGTGCATGACTTTGCACTTCTTTGCATTGACTCTTAGCTGCCACACTATCTACCACTCCTCAATCATGTTTAGGTCTTTTCTAATTTTTTCCACCCACCCCTGGAGTGTCAACCCTGTTACAGATCTGAGCGACTTCTGCAAAGAGGCATACTTTCTGCTCCAGCCCCCTTGTAATGTCACTTATGAAGACATTAAAGACAACTGGACCCAGCTTGGATCCTTTTTGCACCCCACTAGTCACCCTCTCTCCTCTTATTGAATGCCATTTACCACCACACTCTGTGTCCAGTCACTCAACCAATTTCTGACCCAGTTAACCATCTTGGAGCCCACTCTCAAGCTGCCCAACTTATTTATCAATAACCTATTTGGGATGGTGTCAAAGGCCTTGCTGAAAGCTAGGTAGGCCACATTCACTGCCCCTCCCCATCTACCTCCCTGGTCACCTAGTCAAAGAAATCTATAAGATTTGTTTGACAAGACAAGACCTTTCCACTGTGAATCCATGCTGCCTTGGATCCTATGCTCTACTGGATTCAAGAAATATCACAATCCTTTTCTTTTGCAGTGACTCCATTAATTTCTCCAGCACTGAGGTCAAATTGAATGGCCTGTAGTTGCCAGCCTTCTTCCTGTTCCCACTTTTGAGGAGAGGGACTACATTTGCCTTCCTCCAGTTCCCTGGAACCACCCCTGTCTCTATGGATTTTTTGAATAGGGCTGTTAGTGGTGCTGCAAGCACCTCTATAACTTATTTTAGTATTCTGGGATGTATTCTATCTGGCCCCATAACCTTGTCCCATTCAGAGTTTTGAGTTCCTTTAGTACTCTTTCTCCCATAAATGGGCTGGTGTCCACCCCTCTCCCACTGGTGCTCCCATCCCCCAATAATGGTCCTTCTCCATCCCTTTCTTCTGTGAATACTGAAGAAAAATATTTGTTCAGGATTGTTGCTTTTTCTAGGTCCCCCACTGCACACAAACCCCTTCCTCCTTTTTTAACCTCACAATCCCATCCCTGGTCTCCTTTCCATTACTAATGCACCTGAAAATGGTGTCTTGTTCCTTTTTTAATTACCTGGGCTATTTTTTTCTTCCCTTTCCACCTTTGCACTCCTGACTGCTTTTCCCACCTCTCTCTGGTTTTCCAGATACAGTTCCCTTTCTTCCCCCTTCTGTGTTTCCTTGTTCTTCCTGAAAGTTAGCCTTTTCTCTCTTGCTTTCCTGGCCACGTTCTTTGAGAACCTTAATGTTTTTTTCTTTCTCATTGTTTTGCTTACTTGCCTAACACAAAGGCTTGTTGCCTCTACTATGGCTCCCTGAAGGCTAGCCCATTGTTTCTCTACATTCCCCCTTATTTTTTCCCAGCCAGAGCTTCCTTGAGACACTCCCCTATTTTTGCAAAGTCAATCTGTCTGAAATCCAGGACCCTTGCTTTCATGTGGTTTGACTCCTCCACTGTTCTCACATTGATTCACACCATACGATGATCACTGGACCCCAGGTGGCTAACCACCATTACATCAGTGACTCTATCCCTATTGAAGAGTACCCGGTCCAATATTGCACCTTGTCTGGTGGGTTCCACCACAAGCTGCTTGTGGCATGCTCCCTGCAGGGCATTCAGGATGCCTCTGCTCCTGGCTGTGGCTGCAGCCTGGGTGCTCCAATGCACATCAGGCAATTTGATGTCTCCCACCAGCAGCACTTCATTCTTGGCTGTCATTTTGTGGATGGCTTCCACTAGTACCCTACCCATCTCCTCCTCTTGTGCTGTTGGTCTGTAGATCATGACTGTGTGAATAGCAGTGCCATTTCCTTCCTGCATTCCCTGAACTTCAGTTTCTCCCTGACATAGATAGCTACCCCACCACACTTTTTCCTACCCTGTCTTTTCTAAATAGAATGTAGTCTGTTATGGTTATATCCCATTCATGGTTCCCTGTGTACCATGGCTCAGTAACAGCAACAATGTTCAGATCTGCCTCTGCCATCAGGGCCACTAAGTCTGGAATTTTATTTCCCAGGATATGGGCATTCATGCACATGGCCTTCCAAGTTTTGCAACCTCCCGTTCTAGTAGCTCCCCTACTATCCCCATGTCTTCCCTCCCTGTCCTTATCCTCTGAGATTCACCTACAGCATGAATACTGGATCATGATGAGCTGGGCTGTGGCTCATCCAGAATCCCTTTGGAAAGTGCTTATTTCATTGTTTCCCAATGGGACTGAGCTGGCAATATAGCCTTGAAGTTAGAGTAACAATCTGTGAATGAGTTTGGCACATCCAGCAGACCTGGGTTTGATTCTCACAACTGCTGCTTGCTATTGTCTAGTGCACTTACCCGGTCAACAAAAACTAAATAAAATAAATAAATACTGTATGACTCTAAGCAAGACACAAAACCTCTGCAATGCTTTTGGGTCACCCCTGAAGACAGGCACTTGTGCCTAGAGAGCCTTACGTAGTAACCAAAGAATAAGAAAAAAAGAATAACAAATATGATGTTTCATGCTATATCAAAGCAACAACTTCTGGTGGATAATCAGAATATAATATCCTTTCCTGACTGGTCCTATGCTATGAGGCAACAGAGGATCCAAAGGGAATTGTGGCAGGATCAGATGCAATTCACTCTACTACCGCAGTAACGTTGCATGTTACAGCTGACAGCAGGAAGTTCATGTTTAACGACCCTAAAGATAATTAAAAATGTTGGAGAAATTGAGATGAAAGACAAATGAAGATAGAGTGGGAAGATCAGTGAGACATATGCCAGGTTCACATGACCTACCTCATTTGAGGTTGTGTTGTGGTGTAGGCTGCTCTATTTTATCTGCAGTAATGCAGCTCACATTCACACAGCAGCTTCCTACATCAATACAACTGACCTTCTGGTGTTTTGGTCAAACTTTGGTGGGGTTGGGGGCAACAATTGCATTCAGTGCAGTTTGTTGGACTTGGCAACAGTCATTTTTGTAATTAATTCATTTGAGAAAGCAAATGGTGCTAGTGGAGATTTTGAGACTGATCACTCTTAATTGCTGACATATTATTTTGTGTTTCACAGTTTCTAGTTACTGGCAATGCTTTATATTAATGTAAATGGCAATGACAATGCTTTAGGTCAGATCAAATGGTTATAATATCATTCAGTACTTCCTGACACCTGCACTGGCACCATTCAGAGTGGTGCCAGCTGTTCAGATGGCCATGCTAAATTCCTACACCACTGCGCAATCCAAATAAAAGAGGATCACAGTGAAATGCAATGCTTGCAGACACTGCAGTGCAGACTGCATTCACATAACAAAGCAACAGCACTGTAACAGCTCTGCACCACTCACAACAATGCAGAAAATGCCATGTGAATGGCCCTTTAGAGAATGCCTTGGATGGGGACACATAAATGATCATGCAGTAAACTGTTTTACTTGGGCATATCAGCTCTGTTAATAAAGTTGGAGAGTTATGGGGAGGGAGTAGTGGTGCATCTCTGGTCAGTAATATAGGAAAATAGAAGGCCATGCAGAGTGAGTTATGTATTTGAAAATAGTTTGGTTTGAATGGGCCACATGTAGGGGCCAGGTTTACAGATATTAAAATAACATTCTGAATCTACTGTAGGACTGTTCACTTCACCCTCCTTGTACTGGCAGGAACCAATACTTCTGGAGTGAGACTGTATAGCTTTGATCTACCTCCCCTACATGGCTATCAGTATGATGCCTTCTTCCTGGCTTTTGAGAGCATTTTGTCAATTTAAAGCAAAACTTTTTCTCTGCACAAAATTGATCATAGTTCTTAACAAACTCTAGTCAGGGCTGATAGGGCTGTGAAGAGCTACCAAATGACCAAAGTTATTTTCTTGTTGGTGCCATACAGTGCTGTTTAGTCACAATCATCAAGTTGCTGCTGGTGTGTGTGTGTGTGTTTGTGCTTGCACGCACGCATATGTGTGTGTGTGTGCATGCGTGCGTGCGTGTGTGTGTGTGTGCCCATAGGAATCAGATAGCTATCATCGGCTACAAACTGCACTATCTATAATCTGACACTGCAGTTTGAGGTTCAGAAGTTCAGTAAACTCCAGACAGCTTATAATGAGTTAACCTAGGTTGCTGAAAGAAATAGAATAAATCTATTACACTGAGCTGGACAGATGATAGAAAAAGCAGTTTAAAAAGTTATTCTTTTTTGTTAATATCCTGAGAATTCTGAGGTACCGTACAATTCAGTAACATCCCCCCTCCTTTCAGATGCCTTTAACATAGAGCAGCAAATAGCAAAAATCAGAGGGGGAGTGCACTATTTTGCAACTGTTGAGGAATACATTTAAATGTCTAAAAAGGGAGTTCCAAGATCAGCCATTTTTAGAGCTACAATCCCAATAGTGCTGTAGGCACCACCCATACAGCCCAAATAAGGGTGAGAGAAGTGGGCCAGCGGCCACTTCAGTATAGGTACAAATTCAGGATAAAACATTCTTTCACTTCTTCAATTAGGCTGACTACTTTAGCTCCCAAAAATGGACTACAAGTAAGGGTATACAAACCTTGACGTCAGCAATTAATATGGATAACCGCAGCTGACTTGGGGCAGTTGCAGATGGCATGCATCTGCTATAGATAACTATTTGTGGTGTTGTCCCAGAGTCTGCAAAATCCACTAAGACCACCATGACCCAATGTGAGCTACAGTAATACAATTCACTGCAGACCTTAAGGCACGAAGACTGCCATACCGAAAGTTAGCTACAGTAATGCTTACAATATTATCCATTTTAAGAGCTATAGATTTTACAATGATATTTTTATATTATGATTATTAAGTTATATTATCTTAATATCATCTTATTTTTATGTGTTTTTATTTATTTGTTTTAGTCTTTGGTAACCGGGTAGGGCCCACTAGGCACAAGTGCCTGTTTTCAGGGGGGACCTGAGAGTGTTTTATGTATTAGATAATAAATAGTAATATGATAGTAACATAATATAAACATATATTTTGTATTATTTTTCATGTCATTTGTTAGGTGTCAGTAGGCATAGCTTGTAGCACCTCTCATAGTCATTCTTATTCTTTTCTGCGTTTGCTAAAGATTAGGGTTATGGTCATGCGTAGTGAATTAGTTGCTAATATCACTGCTGATGTCAGAGATATGTCTAGCTAGGAGAAGGTTTGCAGATCATGGTACTGTTAGTTCTTTGCTGCAGACAGTCAACTTAATTAGTTCTGGTTGCGGTTTGTATGTAGGTTGGAATTCAGCTTGAGAAAGCAGCATCATAGGTGTTGGAACCGGAGGGGCGAAAGGGGTGGTAGCCACTCCACTTTTTAATTTTGTAAGGCAAAAACTAGTATAGAAAAAGTGCCCTTTGTACCCTCATAAGTGCCCTTTTGATTCTTAGCCTCCTCAGCTTTTACCATCTTCCGGCACCCTTAAGCAGCATTCCAACTGAGCTGTGTGTATGGGGGAAGGATATGCACTTCATTAGAAATTGATACACAACAAAGACAAGCATTGATAATTGCCCTGTTTTCTTGCATGCTATACATTATTTATTTGTTCATTCTTACTACAGTACAATTTGTGATTTAATTGCTAAGCAGGAGCTAACACTGCAGAAAACATCTTATTATCTTCTTGATTGTTCCTAGTTGCAGGATATACAATACTAGAGAAAAGAAATCTGTCCAGAAACCCTATGTTCAACCATGAGAGCCTATAACTCAGTGGTAATTCAGCGGGACAGTAATCTATGGTCTGGGTTCAATTCCCAGTATGTCGTATTATTTCTTTTCGACTACAATTTGTTTTGTATGAGAGAAATTGTTATGCTTTGTAAGTGAAGGAGGGTAACTTTTGGTAATATTGTATTTTGTGTCTTGTTTAAAAATATATTTAGTAAGGAAAGCCCAGCTGAGATGCATCATCTTAACTTTAGAAGGGTCCTGCTTTTACTAATTTTTACAAAAATGTATTTACACAGGGTAATACAGTTTAAATGTAACGTCTCATTTTCTGTAACTTGCTCAGGGTCAAACAGTATTTGGCTGTATCAAAGTTTTAAACCTACAATCTCATGATTCCCAATAGTGCACCAACCCTTATAATAAACCTTAGTGCCCGAAGGAGAGCTGCGAAAGGCCAGTGGCTGCAAGCCATGTTTTGGTTTTGTTGTTTTATGATTTTGGTGCATAGAATGGCTCAATTGAAAGGCAAAATCTCCTTTCTAGTGGGGCCCTGCATTTTACTCCGTTTTACAATGTATTTACTCAGGATAGTGCTGCTGAGATGCAACTCCCCAAGGACATCAGGTCATGACAGTTTCTGGGAGGGCACACAAATCAACATTTATATAATGGGGGCATTAAATGGCACTTGTACATGTTTCTTCAGCTCAAAAGACACTATTTCAATGTGATTTGGTGTAGGGGTATGTTCTCCCCCAGCATCTATGGGAATGATGGCTCTGTAACATCTGTACAATGGAATCTTTTTACTCACTTTTGCAGATGGATGGACTACAGCATAGGGAGGTTAAGTGATTTGCTTATGGTAACAAATTAATTTTTCTCCCTAGCAGGGATTTTCACCAGTGATTTTCCAGTTCCAAATAATTCTCTAACAATTAGACTACATTGGTCTGGGGGAGTATGAAGAGGGGCCAGGAAAGATAAGCAATTGTTGGCAGTTTATTTTACCCTATAGTGTATTTCCACAGAACAGCCCAGCTGAGATGCAACATCTCATTTCCAGTGGGGCTGCGTTTCTACCCATTTCCATAGGAGGGTGGGTGGATTGAATGGAGCCCTGGGAGGGTAAGTGAGTTGCTTGTGATCACGCATTGAGTATGTGGCTGCAGTGAGGTTTGAATCTGTGGTCTCCCAATTCTCAACAGTGCTGTAACAATTAAACCACACTACCTCCTCCGCTGGGAGGGGGGGCTGAAAGAGTCAGTTACTGCTTATAATACATATTTAATACAATTTTCTCCCAGGATAGCCCAATTGAGTTGCTTGCAGTATCTCATTTCCATTAAGGTCCTGCTTTTACTCATTAGTACAATGTATTTACCCTAAGTACCTAAGTACTCCAACTGAAATACTAGCATACTAAAATGCCAGCAGAATAGGCCTTATGGTCTTTCGTCTCTGCTCGATAGTCAGCAACCATACCGGGAGCCAGTTTTGCTGTCTCCCCCACCCCTTGGATTTCCCCATCCCGTATCAAGGGTATTTCCCCAGTACTGGACTTCCTCAGCTTCACCCTACCCCTCTACCTGCCCCAGCCACTCTTGAACCCTTCCACAGAATCAGCCTCCACCAGTCCCTTGGGCAGCACATTCCATGGTTCCACCACCCTCTCAGTGAAGTAACACCTCCTCCTCTCCCCCCTGAGTCTCCCCCCTCCAACTTCCACATGTGTCCTCTGGTTGCCCCACCTTTTTTATTTGGAACACCCCATCCGTGCCTCCCTTATTAATCCCCTTTCTGTACTTAAAGATCTGTATCATGTCCCCTCTGTCTCTCCTCTCCTCCAGGGTGTACATGTTGAGCTCCTCAAGCCTCTCCCCGGAGGTCCTTTCTCCCATATAACAGATCATCTTGGTTGCCCTCCTCTGGACCCTCTCCAGGATAGCAATGTCCCTTTTTAGATGCAGCCTTCAGAACTGCACACAGTACTTGAGGTGTGCCCTAACCAGGCAGTTATACAGAGGGAGGATCACATCCCTCCTGGAGGTAAACCCCCTAGCAATGCATCCCAGCATCCTATTGGCCTTGGTCGCTGCCCTCTTACAAGTCTCAAAGTTGTTCATTTTAACATCCACCACCACCACCCCCAGATCCCTTTCACCCTTCAAGACTTGTAGTGTGTCTTCCCCCAGGTTGTAACACTTGGCCTGGGTTTCTGGCCCCCAGGTGCAGAACACTGCCTTTCCCCACATTGAACTTCAGTCTCCACTTGCTCGACCACCTCTCCAGAGCCTCCAGGTCCTCCTGCAGGGCCACTCTCCCCTCCTCCCCATACACCACTGCTCCCAGCTTCAAATCATCCACAAAGAGACTAATTTCACTCCTGATACCCTTCCTAATGTCAAAGACAAAAGTGTTAAACTGGAGTGGCTCCAGCACCGATCCCTGGGAGACCCCACTAATGACCTTCCTTGGGGATGAGACTATCCCTCCAACCACCACCCTGTGAGTATGTTCCAAAAGCCAATTTCCTATCCACCTGATCATCTGCCTTCCCACCCGCATTTCCCCCAGCATAGCCAGCAGGCCACTGTGGGGTACAGAATCAAATGCCTTGCTGAAGTCCAGAAAGAGGACGTCCACCAACCTACCCTGGTCCAGGGCACCTGTCACCCAGATGTAGAACTCCAAAAGGTTTGTCTGACACGATCTTCCAGGGATGAAGCCATGCTGTCTATCATCCAGGTAACGCATTTGCTCCAGCTTCCCCCCAAGCCTTTCCTTGATAATACCCTCCATCACCTTGCCCACCATGGACATCAAGCTAACAGGTCTGTAGTTCCCTATCTCCTCTCTTGAACCACCCTTGTGGATAGGCATGATATGGGCAACCCTCCAGTCATGGGGTACCTATCCTGTCTGCAGAGTGATGTTGAAAAGCTCCACCAGGGGGGCCACCAGAACATCAGCCAATTCCATCAGCACCCTAGGATGCATTTCATCTGGTCCCAGAGCTTTCTCCATTCATAGAGACCTGAGGGCATCTCTCAAACTATAAACTGGGATGTCGACCTCCTCATCTCCCCTCTTGCCACCTGTTCTTCCTGCTCCTCACCTGATGGTGCTGGCCCATCACCCTTCCTAGATTCGACTGGCTCCCGGCCTCTAAGGGTCCTGCCTCTCTTACAGAGTCACCATCTCTCCTATCAAGAGGTGCATCCCCCCCATCCCCCCAGTAAAAAGTGAGGCAAAGTACTCATTTAGTACCTCGGCCTGCTTCCCCGCCTCCTGTGCCCATCCCTCCCCTGTTCTAATCCTGCTAATCTGCCGCCTCACTTTCCTTTTTTCCCCTATATATCTAAAGAACCCCTTGTTCCCCCTCCTGATTCCCCTGGCCAGGTTCTGCTCCGTCCTCACCTTAGCCATTCTTACCACCCTGTTGACCCTTCTGGACATCAGTTCATACTCCCCCGATCCCTTTCTCTCCTTGAGCAGCTGAAGTGCCTAAAGACAGCCTTCTTTTCCTCTCAATGCTCCTGAACCTCCCAGGTCCACTAAATGGTTTTCTGGCCCTAATGAATTTGCACTTCACCCTTGCACAGGACTTGGTAGCCTCCTGTACCCTACTCCTAATGATCTTCTACCTACTGTCAGCATCAATGCCTGGCCTTATCTCATCCAAATAACCCTTAAGAATCCTTCTCATGCCCCTGAAGTTTTCACCTCTAAAATCAATTACCACCTTCTTTGTGAGGTTTTCATCCCCCCCCAAGTCCAGGAAAAACCAGACCCTGCCAACATGTCACTCACCTCCAGGCCACTAATCTGGTCACTGTCCGCCATGATCACATCCAGTATCTGGTCCTGCCTAGTCGGCTCCTCCACCTGCTGGATTAGGAATGCATTCTGAAAAACATCCAACTATCTCTGCTCCCTGGCCACTGGGGACATCATAGTCCCCCAGTCTGTCCCAGGCATGTTTAGGTCCCCCATCACCACTACCCCTCCCTTGCCCAGTCTACAGTAGCCCATAATATTTGCCATCAGGGTCTCTTCCAGATCGTCTGCCAGCATCGGGGGTCTGTATACCACCCATATTTTTACTCTCTTACCACCCCTGCATTTGCAGGGTGACCCAGATAGCCTCCACGTCCCCCTCCATCTCTTCCACCCCTCCAACACCAATGGCATTTTTGACCATCAGTGCTACCCCACTTTCCCTCCTCCCTATCTTTCCTGAACATCATGTAGCCCTCCATGTTTTGGTCCCAGTCATGCCCTTGGGTGGCCCAGGTCTCATTGACAGCTACCACATCCACTTCCCCTTCAGCTTGCATCACCTGGAGCTCAGTTATCTTATTTCCTAAGCTCCTGGCATTGATCAGGACCACCCTCCACCCCTTTCCCCTCTTTCCATCTCTAAACCTGGTGCTCCTGTGTGGCTGCCTGCCCTTCCCCGTGCTCTGCCTGTTGGCCTTTCCCCATGTCCCTCCATCCCTTTAAGGGAGCATCAACCAAGTCCTTTTATCGGCCCTCCTGGAACAGCCCGTCCTTCCATCCCTCCCCTTTCACAAGTTTAAACCCCACCTTTCATAAACGAATCCAGCTAGTTTCAGCTTTAGAATTTCGTTACCTTCCAAACTGAGGTGGATCCTATCTCTCATGTATAACCCCTTATCCTCCCAGGTTGCACCCTAGTCTTCCACAAGCCCATACCCCCTAGCCTCACACCATTCCCTGAGACACTGGTTTACCACTCCACATTTTTGCTTGTTCTCCACACTAGCCCACAGCACTGGCAGGATTTCTGAGAAGGAGATCGAGCATCTTATGGAATTGTAAACCCTGGCTAGCTCTCGAAACCTTGCCTGTATCTCCAATTTCCTATTTCCCTCAATGTTGTTTGTACCCATGTGTGCCAGAATGTCCAAGGAACCTCCACATTCCTTTTCCACTGAGTATACTAGGAATTTGGCCTTGTGCACTGTCAGGTCAGGGTTACCTTTGGTCCTATCTGGACAGGTTTTACCCTTCCCGGCTCTCTGGCTGGATACCCCTGATCATGGAATCCCCCAACAGGAGCACTTTTACCTCCCCCTTGCATCCATGTTCACCCCCCAAGTTACCAGTCCTTTCATGCCCATCCTTGTCCTTTTTTCTGGCCTCATCCCCAGCCGGCTCCTTGCACCCTCCACAATCTAGGTGTCATATGCAGCCCTCTCCATCTTGTCCCCGTCCCCAACCTCTAATCCAGTGTTGGCCTACGCCATCTCCCTTTTGTCCATGGCTACCCTCTCCAACCCAGTACCCCCCCACCTCAGTATCCTTTCTTGCATCCCTATCTCCCCTGACCCTGCCCTTTACTGGCCCCACTGCCCCATCTGCTGAACTAGCCTGGCTCCTACTTCCTCCCATCCCATCCAGGTTTGGCACCTCCCCTGCCGCCATGCCCCCAGCCCAAACCCTCAGCCCCAAGTGCTGCAGCACCCCTTGTTCACCTAATCCTCCTTCATGCCCTGCCCCACCCCATCCCTCAGCCTGTCCTGATCCCCTGATCCACCCCCTGCTTACTCGCACTCCATGTCCTCCCACTTCTCCTGATTTCCTGACCCCTCTTCTTGCCTCCTTCTCCCTTCTCCTCCTTATCCACCCCTGCCCTAGCTGCATCCTCCCCCCTAATGCCCCCCTCTTCTTCTACCAGATGTAGTGGGTCAAAACGGTTGCTAAGCCTAATGCTAGTCCCCAAAATTCCCCTGCCTGTCCCCCCATCCTGGTTCCCTATGGACAACCCCAGACATCTGCATGCTTATTTTGAATTTTCTGCCTTTTGGGCCACCTCTAACAAAGAACCCATGTGCCCCCTGGGTATCCACCTTCATTCCTCTCTCTATGCCAGAGACCTTGGTACCTGGTGCAGCTATGTAGGCAACTCCCTGTCCCCTACTTTTCCCACCCTTCTATATCTCCCTCCCATTTCCTCCAGCTGCCTCCTAACTCCCTCAACCTCCTCTGTAAGCTGTGTCACCTGGTAGCACACTGGACATCCTCCAAACCTCCAAACCTAGTCAAGTACCATGGTTGCACCATACCCTGCACACTCTACCACCCTACCAAAGATTCCCACTCTTGTGATATGCGGTTCCACCCCCACCATAGCATGTTTTTAGAACAGAAAGCTCTAAATCTAATACAAAAACCTTGGCTTCAGTTATATCTGGGTTCACCTGGAAATTTTACAATAACAATCCACCACCCACCAAGCAAGAACACAGATAAAACTGGGTTCCCCAAGGTCCAGAGCTACAAGGGATTATACATAGACACCCCCCAACCCAGCATACAAGGTACCTGTCAGAACTGTAGTTTTCCAAGGTCCAAGCCACAAGCCCAAACTCCAAGTCCAACCCATTCCTATCCTCTGACTCCTTTCCCACTGACTATTTAATAGAGGTCAGGGACAGGATGGGGGGTGGGAAACAATTACAACTCTTCTGTGATGATGTTCTAGTCAAGGCGGCTGGGCTTGCCCTTTTATAGCCCAACCGCAAGTTTAGATTTTAGCACCCTACATCCTGATTGGGCCTCTCTCTCTCTCTCTCTGCTGCAGTCTCTCCTCTGCTCCCAGGCTCCTGCTGCTGCTCCAGATGCTGATGCAGCCACTGGCTTGTCCTCCTTGCCACTGATGTGGCCAGCAGTCCCCCAACTCAATACCGCTGATGCGGCCTCCACTCCACGGCTCCTGCAGCTGCTCCTGCCACCGATGCAGCCATTGGCTTGTCCTCTTTGCCACCGATGTAGCCAGCAGTCTCCCAGCTACAGCTCCTCCATGATGATGATCTAGTCAAGGTGGCTGGGCTTGCCCTTTTATAGCCCAGCCACGAGTTAAAATGTTGGTGTCCTGCGTGCTGATTGGGCCACCTCACTCTCTCTCTCTCTCTCTGCTGCAGTCTCTCCTCCACTCTCTGGCTCCTGTAGCTGCTCTTGCCACTGATGCAGCCACTGGCTTGTCCTGCTTGCTGCTGATGTGGCCAGCAGTCTTTCAGCTCAATGCCACCAATGCAGCCTCAGCTCCTCAGCTCCTACAGCTGCTTCTGCCTCTGATGCAGCCATTGGCTTGTCCTCCTTGCTGCCAATGCGGCCAGCAGTCCCCCAGCTACAGCTCCTTCATGATGATGAATATTTCATTTTCATTGGGGTCCTGCTTTTATCCATTGTTACAGTGTATTTACCCAAGATAGGCCAGCTGAGATGCACATCTCATTTCAGTTGGAGTTCTCCTTTAACCTGTTTCTGTAACTGGGTGGAATAGAGCACTAGGAGACTAGATGAGTTGCTCAGGGTCACACAGTGTGAATTTGGTAAGGAAAGTTTATTCAGTGAAACCCACCAGCTGTTGTACACATCTTTAAATTAGTGTCAATGGCCATTATTCACAAATGCCTATGTACCATACAAAGTCAGCGTGTAGGCATTCCCAGGACTGATTGCCGTGCAGCGGTGCTCTATGCGCACCCTGCGGCATTCATGAATGGGTGTGCTAGTGCATTGTACATTTGATCCTCAGCCAGATGCTGTGTGCCATGCCAGGGATGGGATGGGGCATGCCATGGGGTGCACTCTGCATGGCACCCACGCACAATGGCATTGCATACCTTCCAGGGCTGCATGCAGTACACAGGGGGACTGCATGGCCATTGCATCCCTCCTCATGGTGCTGCCACTGGCCAAGGCAAAACATTGTTGGCTCCCTCACCACCCCACCCCAGCCTTATGGATTGGAGGGGGCCTGGGGACAGCTGCCCAGGCACTTGCCTGGTGTCCCTGCAAGGACACAGTGTGCCGGTTACAGAAACCCCCACACTGCATGGGGTCGGGGAGCTACTTATGGACTGGGTTTGGGCATCTCATTTGTTGCCCACCCATGTCCACTAATCATCCCCCTGCACACTAGCACCAGGGGGAGTGTCTGCAGGAGCAAAGCCACACAGATGGGTTACGTGCGTTTCATGTGGGAAACCTTTCTGTACATGAATCATGGCCTGTTTATGCAAGTTCACTTCATTTCATTTTTTTTCTAGTACAAGATGCATTAAAACAGTTCTAGATAAAGAAATTTTAAATATAACACAGTAGCATAGAAAATGCCAGTGAAAACACAAAGTATCATAAGTAAAAATGAAAGCCTTATGGAAAAATGTAACACGAATATGCACACTCTAATCATCTTCAGGTATTAAGGGCTGTTCATCAGAAATTATGTGCATTAAATTCCATATATTTCTGACAAACACAACATTAATGTGCTTAAAAAATGTGTACTGTTAGTGGTAGTACTTTGGGCATTTTTTTTTTCAACCCCGTGGAACCTCTCTCAGGCATCCTGGTCCAGGTCCTGCCCGCCTGAAGCCCCCCCGATCTGTCTTCCTCTCTCCCCCATCCCTGCAGCCAGCACCCCTGGTTTAACCCAGCCGGGGTGGGTCACCACCTCCTCCTGGGCACTCTTAAGAATCAGACTCTGGCTGCAAGGTAGGGCCTGAGGTGGAGGACCTGGAAGGCCAGTCGGGGTTGGCCCTTCTTACGACATGGGAAACAGGTTCTGTCACCTGTCCATGGCACCATTGTTTTCCCTGTTCTGAGTGCCCCCTAAGCTCAAACGTGCAATGACGTCCAGCTCAGCTGGTGCATGCTCCCATGCACTCCCAAAAGACATCTGCCGCAGCTTAATCCCCTGCTTTCTTGTGGCTGAGCACTGCGGAACCTCCAGCCTCTGCCAGAGGTCACCAATGCATCAGCATGTGGATTCCCCCCTTCCTGTGGAAGGAGAGCAGTCCATGGGACACTCAATCCTTCCCATCCCTGCCAACCCCGATGACTGGGCTTGTTCCCGGGCAGGTGCCAGTGTGGCGTGGTGTGGCATCCAATGCCTCAACCCTCAGTGCCACCTTGCCGGCCTTTGGGCATTTTTAAACTATAATTTAAATTTCCCAAAAGAAGATCCTGTTATACAAGTAATATATAATATTTCAAAATGAATATTCGCAAGCAAGTCTTTTTTTATCTGACTCTAAAACTAGCATTAGTAAAACAATCTACGAAAGATAACTTTCAACAATAGTGTTCACAAGGATCACAAATTCACAAAACTCTGGTGCCCATAACATAGAAACATAGAAACATAGAATTTGACGGCAGATAAGGACTGCTTGGCCCACCCAGTTTGCCCATTTCCCTACCTAATGGATAAGCTGCAGATCCTAGTTAACCAGCAGCCTACTTCTTTCTACCCCCATCCCCTAGAATTGCCTTATGGCTGTCCCATGCATGCTTGAATTCAGTCACTGTTTTTTTGACTCTGCACAACCTCCTCCGGAAGGCCATTCCAAGCATCCACAAGCCTCTTTGTGAAAAAATACTTCCTTACAATACGTCTGAGCCACCCCCCCTCTATCTTCAAATTGTGCCCCCTTGATCTTGCACACCTCTTTTTTTGAAAGATGCTACCCTCTTGGACTTTGTTGATTCCCTTGAGGTACTTGAAAGTTTCTATCATGTCCCCTCTCCCTCCTTTCCTCGAGGCTATACATATTAAGCTCCTTTAGTCTCTCTTCACATGTCTTCCAGTGCAGACCCTGCACCATTTTAGTTGCCCTCTTCTGAACAGCTTCCATCTTGTCTATGTCCTTGTGGAGATTTGGTCTCTAGAACTGCACACAGTACTCCAGATGGTGTCTCACCAGCTTTCTGTACAGAGGGATAACAACTTCCTGTTTTCTACTGGTGATGCCTCTCCCTATGCATCCCAGTATCCCCCCAGCCCTCCTTACTGCCCTCTCACATTGCTTGCTCACCTTTAAGTCATCTGATGTGACTACCCCCAGGTCCCTTTCCATTTTTGTTGTTGTTAGTATCTCACCCCCCATTGTGTACTCTTCCCCTGGATTTTTTTTCCCCAGGTGCATTACCTTGCACTTCTTAGCAATAAATCTAAGCTGCCATACATTTGACCATTCCTCTAACCTTGCCAAGTCCCTTCTCATCCTTTCCATCCCACCTTGAGCATCAACTATGTTACAGATCTTTGTGTTATCTGCAAAGAGACATACTTTTCCTTCCAGTCCTTCTGCAATGTCGCTTACAAAGACAGCCAATTCTTTACCCAGGCTATCATCTTGGGACCCACTCCCAGGCTGGCTAACTTGTATATTAATCTTTTGTGTGGGACTGAGTCAAATACCTTGCTAAAGTCTAGGTAGGCCATGTCCACAGTCCCTCCCTGATCTACAACTCTGGTCACCCAGTCAAAGAAATCTATTAGATTCATCTGGCATGACCTTCCTGCTGTGAATCCATGCTGCCTTGGGTCCTGTGCCCCTCTGGCCTCTAGGTACTTGACAATTCTTTCCTTCGGAAGTGATTCCATCATTTTCCCTATCACTGAGGTTAAACTAACTGGTCTGTAGTTTCCTGCTTCTGCCCTGCTCCCACTTTTGTGAAGGGGAATCACATTGGCCCTCCTCCAGTCCTCAGGTACCACCCATCCTCCTATGATTTGTTAAAGAGGGTAGTCAGTGGTGTCACTAGTTCTACCCTTAGTTCTTTTAGAATCTGGGATGAATCCCATCAGGCCCCATTGCTTTGTCCACCTTCAGTTTTAAGAGTTCTTTCAGAACCCTTTCTTCTGTAAATGGGCTGGTATCAGCTTCTGTATCCAGAGTGTTTCTATTGTTTGTTTTAGGTACCTCCCCCTCTTCATTTGTAAATACTGAGCAAAAATATTTGTTTAGTATCTCTGCCTTTTCACAGTCACCCTCTGCCCACCCCCTACCCTTTATTAAGCCTCACTATCCCTCTCTTAGTCTTCCTTCACTACCTGATGTACCTAAAAAATGTTTTATCCCCCTTCTTAACTGAGTTGGCTATCTTTTCCTCAGTTCGGTCCTTTGCTGTTCTGACTGCCTTCCCAGCTTCCTTTTGTTTTAACTGATACAATTCTCTGTCCTGCTCCTTCTGTGATTCCTTGTACTTTCTGAATGCTTTCTTTTTCTCTTGAACCTTCACTGCCACCTCCTTTGAGAACAATAGTGGTTTCTTACATAATTTTGTTTTGTTTATTTGCTTCACACAAAGGCTTGTTACCTCTGTGATGGCAGTTTTTATTATTCCCCATTGTTCTTCCACCTCTTCTTCCTGCCCATTTGCTAGTGCATTCCTTAGGCACTCACCCATTTTGGCAGTCAGCACTCCTGAAGTCCAGTACTTTTGCCTTTGTATGGCTTGACTCTATTGCTATGTTTATTGTGAACCATAATGTTCAATGGTCGCTAGTTCCAGATGGCTACCCACTTCTACATCTCTGATCCTCTCTACATCTCCATTTGAGAGGACCAGGTCTAAGATTGCTCCCTCTCGAGTGGGTTCCAATACTAGTTGTCTAAGGCATGACCCCTGTAGGGCATCTAGAATAACCCCACTCTTAGAAGTGGCTGCTGCAACTGCACTCCAGTTAACATCTGGCATATTAAGATCACCCATCAGCAATACCTCCCCTTTATCTGCCATTCTAAGTATACTTTTTATCATTTCCTTGTCCATTTCCTCCCCCTGAGAGGGGGGTCTGTATACAACCCCTGTGCGGATTGTGGTGCCATTGCCTGCCTCCAAATTGACCCACAGTGCTTCTTCTCCTCCCTGTTTATCCTTTTGTTCAGTTGCTTTGATTCCTTCCCTTATGTAAAGAGCTACTCCTCCTCCTCTTTTACCCTCCCTGTCCCTCCTGTAGATAGTGTATCCTGGTATGTTTACATCCCAGTCATGGTTCTGTGTATACCATGTTTCTGTGACTGCCATGATATCCAGATGTTCCTCCTCCATCAAGGCCATTAATTCAGGAAGCTTGTTACCCAGACTATGGGCATTGGTACTCATTGCTCTCCATTTTTTGATGGCTTTATCTTCTGTAGCAGCATCCCCCACTGACCTTTCTACCTTGGTCTTTTTCTCATTTAGTACCCTGTTTTGTAGGGGGAGGCTGGGATTTTCCTGCTGCTTATCAGTGCCTCCCCCCTTGACTAGTTTAAAAGCTTGCCAATGAAGCATTTAAACCGATTGCCCAAAAGACTTGTTCCCTTCCTGGACAGATGCAGGCCATCCTGCCAGTAGAGGCTGGTGTCCCTCCAGGTGGAACCCCAGTCCCCAGTGAAGCCAAACCCCTGTGCTCCACACCATTTTTTCAACCATTCATTAAGCTGTATGGTGCAAAGTACCCTCACCTCACCCATGCCACTGACAGGCAGCACCTCTAAGAAGGATACTGTGTGTGCTACTTGTCTTAAGCCCCTCCCCAACTCTACAAAGTCCTTATGCACTACTCTGATCTCATGATGAGCCAAGTCATTTGTCCCTAGGTGGACAATGATGTCCAGCTCAGACTCCCGTGCAACTGTTCTTGTGATCCTAAGGATGCGCTTCCTGTCCCTCCAAGCCATGGCACCAGGCAGGCACCTTACTTCAGTTTTCCCTGCTCCCCCCAGTTCTATCCCCCTAATAATTGAGTCCCCCACCAGGAGCTGCTTCCTTCCTGTGGTGCCTCTGCCTCCTTCATGAGGGCCTCCCTTGTGACAGTTGCCTGCACCCTCCTTAGTCTCCTCTGTGGGTGCATCCATAGGGGAACTATGCTCCCCCAGAATGGTGTATGGATTGTGGAGTGGAAGAACTGACTGGGTTTTGCTCTGTTCCACCACCCTTACCCTTCCTGAGCCCACTGTGGTCCAACTGCTGTGCTTTCTTCACAACCTCTGAGGTAGTGGTGGTGGCTCTAGTGCTCCCTGGATTGGGGAGGTTCCCTTGCTACCGTCCAGTGCAGCCTGAAGATGGGCAACTTCCTCCCTCAGGGCAGATAGTTGTCTGCAAACAGGGCAGCATCTCAGCCTCCAGAAAGACTCTCGGAAGACTGCTGCCCCACAGCCATTACATTGTACTACTCCCCACATAACTGTCTACTTTGTTTAGTTTTTTTGTGTGTGTGTGTGTGTGTGAGATTGGTGTGTTATATAGAAATATATGTATTTATATAATGTGTATGCTTATATTGTCAGTGCAGTGTGCTAGACAGGATATGACAGTGATATGCACCTTGCCCTCTTGAGGAATTGATGTCAGAACCCCAGGTATAAATGAACTATTTCCAGGGGTGGGTGGGGTGAGGGGGGAAAGGTTTGGGCCTAAACTGTGCCCTCATGAAACAATCAGCTAAAAGCTCTGACCTACCACTGCAATGAGTGCCTTCCTGTCAGCAAGATGCCATACATGACAATATGACAGAGAAAATACCCTGCTAATCAAACAGAGAAAAATCCAGACATCCAAGTCAAACACAGGTAAACCTCCCCAGCTCCAAAACAGCCTGGTGGCTTGTGCTCTGAAAACAGTCAGCCCCAAAACATGTCAGCTGTGCAGAAGGGCAGAAACACAGAAAACAGTAAAATCTTAACAATTGTAACAAAAGTAAAGCAAGCTCCACCTCCATCTGTTGATTGAAAGGCTGCCTTTTCTGATAATTCTAAGTTCCCTATTTCACCCTTCAGTTAGAAGTGTCCTCCACCTGAAGAATATTAACTTTCCTAAGGAATCTGCTTCAAACCAAAGACAATTGTAAATTGTAAGGTTCACCTCCCTCTGTTGTGAGCACAACTCGCTTTCTTGCAAATACAAGGCAAACTGGATAGAAAATAAAAGGCATTTATTGTGGCAAATGAAACAAGAGAGACAATATTAGCAAAAACACAAGAATTTTAAAGCCAAACTGATTCTTCAGTAAAAACACAGTATGCATACTGTACATCTAGTTTTTGGTCACTCACACAATGTCCTGCTGAGGTCTGTGGCAGTCATCATGCACCATTCTGCCTTCCATGTCCATACTGTAAGCTTTTTTGGCTGAGTCAGTTACTTGACAGTGTGGGGAGGGTGGTGGGTGTTGAGTGGGTGGACTTGGCTGGGGAGGTGGGTATATAATTTATTTTACAATATGGATTGGGGTTGGAAGATGTACTACTGTACTAATAGTGTGATTTCCTTTCACAATGAAAGTGGGGTGAGTGGGGATACCACTGATTCTCCATGGTAATTCCCTTTTACATCAGGGATCAGGGTGTGAAGGGGGGTTATCACTGAACTAACAGTGTACTTTCATTTCATAACAGAGATAAGAGTGGTTCGGTTCAGGGACAGTAGACTGCTAGGAATTCATACATTAGTGTACAGGGATCAGGGGAGGTAGAGAATGGTTGAAGCACTGCACAATAGCTCCATTCATACAGTAGTGTCAGCCAGGACAAAACACAATACCTTGCAGTATTACTGCAAAATGCTGCAGTATGGTGCAGGGAACAGTGTAATTCAATGGCAATTGAGCCTTTTTGTCATGCAATATTTTGTTACATGTCATTTACTGTAAGGTGTTGCATTGCATCTGGGCTGGCCCCACTATACATGTTCACAGAGGCATTGTGCAGAGCTACTAGTGGCTACATAACGGTGTACAAATGGTCTGTTAGCACTTTGCATGCCATATATGGTCATTAGCATGTAAACTTGAATACGGTATTAAAGGGCAAAGATGCTACTCTATCTGGGATGGGCTACCACCTTTTGCTCTTGGGTGCCTGTTGCAAGAAGAAGGCTGTGGTGTGCCTTTCCTATGATGTGTTGTGCATATTAGAGCATATAAGTGTTACCACTGCCCAATACTCATACTGTTGCATCTGGTTAAGCCCCCTAGCATCCCACATAAACCTCACATGCACCTTACACTATATTCCTTGTCTATTATACTGTGATACTACTATTTTGCACTAATATATAGATTTAGACATCCATCATAAAAGCATGAGTGCCAGGAATGTGCTTTGCTGCTAATTTGTGCTAATGTTTACATCCTTCATATGATTAGATCATGCATGATTATTATACTTCACTATAATGCATTATTTTTGTCTTTTACATATATTCCATATATAATCTACCTCATCACTGATAGGATGACTCTGCAGGATCATCAGTGATTACTTTATACATTATATATATATATATATTCTCATATAATCATATGTAGTTGTGGCCAGTCCGCACTCCTCCTTGTCTAAGCAAGCTAGCTGACAGAGAGCTATATCGTTTGTTATGTCTTCTATTATGCATAAGCAAGAAATGCAATGTGTAGTTTGAACCCATCAGCACTTCTTTTGTCCGAGCTATAATGAAAATGGAAGCATATTATTTGTGTCATATGAGACTCATTAGTAATTCTGTCTCCTAAGTCATTATCCAATACATATTGTTTCTCATATCTGTAAGTATGAGGTAATCTCTGTTGCTATGCTGTTATCTGTAGTATATAGCCTTCTGCAACCTACTGTAGCTCCAGGAGAGCGGGGAGAGATAACAAGATCTTGGAGAACCTGAGATCCTAGGAATCCTGGAGATTATGTACATTTTTCAGGAGAGTGTTGAGAAACCCATCTCCCATGTGATTGTCTTTGTCACATGCTTAGCGTAAGTAGTCTAATAAACATTTATTAGTACACTTGCTTGTTTACAAATGTTTCTTGGCAGACTCTGAGGACATAAGAATCTGTATTAATAGTATTGTTATTATTTACCCTACACACTAAGAGTGTTTGGGCAACATAGAATGGTGACCTGGCAGTGTGTCTAGGTATTTGCCAAATTACATTTTAATTTCCTCTGTAAATTAAAATACTGGTTGAGAAATCTCCAGTAAGAAGTAGCTGAGAGTGTCTTCTGTTTAAATTTTCAGTCTGTTGCGTGTTCTACATTGCAGACAAAACAATCATTTGACAGATATTCAAACTCTGTGTAATGAGTTGTTGTATTTATTTCTTTCTTTCCCCTTCTTTCTCTGTGGGAGCACACAGCTGTAAAGGGATCTGAACAGACATCTAGACTGCATTTATCTGTGGCATCAAATCCTAATGGGTTTTTAAGTCATGTAGGAGTCCACAATACACCAAATGTTGTTTGCGTCCTGTCATGAACTTTGGTTGCAAACAAAGTTTTTGATCTACAGACAGCTAAGGGTTCCCCAATTTTTAAAGGATATCTCTAAAAAATAAGTACTGAAGTTGAGGCTGGATGCCTCGCAAAACAAAACTGCTTGCGGTGGTTTAGAAGATTTTGCCAATGTGGCAAAAACCCAGAAACAGTCTCATGAGGGGGATTTCTGAGCACAATAGTCACTTAAACCATGGTACCAAGGAAAATATTCCTGAAAATTACTAGTTGCAACACTATAGCACAAGTCACATTAAACTGTTCCCTAAACTCACCGGTGCAGCATTGCTCAATGAGTTTCCTATTCTGTGCAGTGTTTAATCCAATGAATTAGTAGAAAGTTAGTATTGGTTTACTACTAGCTTTTATGTCCCATAAGCTTTATTTTCATCTGAGTGCTTATGAGTTTCATTTCAGAAGGCAGACTAAACAATTCTTAAGGAATGTTGTGATATTTATAAACAATGCTATAATGGAATGCTGTGATATTTACAAACAATGCTGTTAAGGAATGCTGTGATATTTATAAACAATACCATGAAAGTACATTGCATAAATGCTGCAAAACAGCTACTGCCATTTCACTAAATAGTTGAAAGTGAGTTGAATAGGCAGTGAAGGATGGTTGGAAAATAGTTAAAATCTTCAACAGTTTGAGCTGCCACTGCAGCAGCATCACAAAAAAAAATGGTACACCAGTGAGTTGATGGAACAGTTTAATGTGACTTGTACCATGTTCTCTTGCTTACAATTTTCTGTAAACAAAAGTGATACTCTGAAGTCAGATGACATTGCATACATGCAAAAGATGAGTATGTTACAGGACAAGTCTGCTGAAAAAGTTAATGAACTGTTATTTCAAAACAGGACCTTGACTAAACAATGTGATTCATTACTAAGTAGTTATGAAAACATTAGACATAAAATGTATGCTTTGAATGCCAAACGTGATAACGCTTCACTTACAACAGACTAGTTTTTCACTGTGAGAAAGTCTTGTGAACTGAAGTTAGATTACTTCACAGTGTGCTCACTCATGTATTTGAGGAGCTAGAATGTAAGAGTAAGGAAAATATCCAGCTTACCACTGTGTTTAGAAACTTGGAGAAACAGGTTATGTATAATGTATGTGATACCAAATCTGAGGTTGATCATATAAACTGCAAGCAGGAAATTAGTCTGAATAAGGCTTCTCATAAAGAAAGGATAGATGGACTGCAGTCTCAGCTGCAGTCACTCCATCAAGAAAATGAGTTTCCCTTTAATGAGAGATGCAACAAAGACCATCATGCCTTAAGAAAATGCTGAAAAGGCAAAACTTAGCAAAAAAGGTTTTCAAATGAATGGTGTGCTGGCTAATAACACTGATTCCTTACGTTTTGAAAACAAGGAACTAAGGGATGATAAGTCTGAAGTAATTACTGAAGGAGTTAACATGCTGGTATTTCAACAGCAGACCGTGACTGAACAGTGTAAATGATTATGTTTTGATTACAGCAGACTTGAAATTAATGTTTTGAATCTAAAGTGTGACACAGCTTCTGTTAATAACAGGCACATTTTACAAGATGAGAATATCTTGCAATCTGAAAACAAGGCACTCTATAGCATGCTAACTCCTGTATCTGAGCAGTTAGAATGTAGGAGTAAAATGTCAGATATGGCAAACTTGCACCATCAGTCAGAGGTATTGGCAGGGCATACTACCTTAATGCCCATAGACCTTGCCTCTTATAATTTTGAAGAGTCTGATTTTGAACACTCACAGTCTGCTGGGGGTAGACTAAAACAAAGTCTATCCACTTTTTCTTCGTGATTCACAAAATGTAGAATTGTTAGAGTCTCAAAATGGTGGACACACATGTCATCAGGTTGCATCCCCACACCATCCCCAAGATGGCCACTCATGGTCATGTGATGATGGTCATAACACAGTAACACAAGATGCCCATGATGTAATCCAAAATGGCCAACCACCACATCATGGAGGTTGGGTCATGCAGTCACAGAGACCTGTGATTGCTGCCATAACCAAACAAAACATACTGGAGTTTTTTGGCATGATTAATAATGTTATCAGTAAGACTAGTATTTCTGAGGGACAGAAGATTCTAACTGTCATGAAGTCAGTGTCTGACGCTGCAGAAGGAGCTGCTGCTGTTAGCCATGTTTACTATACTAGAACAACCTTGGTTAAGGAACACATTGCAGTTAATTACATTAAATGTTGTGATTCTTCCCTATGCAATTTAGCATCAGTTTTCCATGAGAAGACTGAATGTGCTGTTTTTCATATGCAGTGCATTAAAACCATAAGTTGTAACATTAAAAACAATGTTGCTACTATCCAGCAATCTTCCAGTGGGGAAACACACTTTACATTTGATGGAGGAGTGGACAACCCTGTTTCTGAAAGCCATGTGGCTGTGATATTTTCAACATCACAAGCCATGTTGTGGGGGAGGGTTACAGGTTTGATTTCTGAACCTATACTGACAGCTGTTTCAGTACTACTTTCTCCACCCCTGATGGCTACTGAACCACAATCCATAGCTGGAGAACTATGTGCAACTTACACAATACTTTTTTCCACTGTGCAGGTGCCCCTGATAGTGCCAGAACTGCCTGCACATTATGCAGAACCCCCTCCACCAGTGACACCGGAATCATCCCATACTGTGGCTGCAATAGCAGACACAAGCCAGGAACAGTCTGGGTTATTCCCAGCACATGCAATAGCAGACACAAGTCAGAAACAGTCTGGGTTATCCTCAGCACAAACTATAGCAGGTACTTCTGCTAAGAAGGTACAAGGTATCCTAGTACTGATATCATTGTCTTTACTTTTGGAATCACTGACCATGGTCCCAGCATTGGTGAACCCTAACGCAGTTTTAGGGTATATTGAAACTGCTACTTCAGATATAGCAATCTCAGCAGTTTTAGCCCCAAAATTCCATGGACATATCAGACCCATTGCTTATGCATCCCAGATGCTTGCCCCAGTGGAGCTAAAATACAACCTTTGTGAAAGGAATCTTTTGGCTACATACTGGGCAGTGATATGCTTTATGTACATCACTGGATATGTACCCATTGTGATTCATTCCAATCATTTTACAACTAATTTTCTGTTGTCAGACAGACTAAAAGATGACTCTGTATCCAATGCCAGACTTATGCACTGGTCTCTCATTTTATAGGATCATGACATCTCTGTCCTTTCTATCAAAACTCCATCCTTGTTGGCCCATGGCCTACAATTTACAAGGGAGACCCATGATTATTCACTCCAACCCATTAACCTACCTGTCCCAGGGCCCTTTTTTGACAGAACCTCAGAAAGTGTTAGAAGACACCACTGTGTTATGTTTTGACCGATGACTCAGCCACACATACCAACAAGGGTCAGATAGCAAGGTTTGGAATTATTTTACATTCTGGTGATGACAGAGTGTGCATGGCTAGTAATTGCACCATCATATATGTACAATTCACAGGCAATGTTGAAACACACCTGTCAAATAAAATGAAAAGCAGGGAGGCAAGGAGTCTCCTAATTACCACAAATGTTTGTGGATGGTTTAGAGAGGTGATAAGTCCTTGAGTGAAATAGCTTGTTCTAAATGAGGAATAAAAAGAATTGTCCTTATGTAAAATGATATCTGCACTCCATGAGAGGGTTAAGTTCTGCACACTTTAAGAAATGGCCTTGATCTAAAGCACTGCAGGTTAGCAATTGGCCTTGTACTATATTACAGAAAGCACTGCAGACACTGTTTTATTATTACAGATTTTAATTGGGTTTGTTTCTCTCTGAACTGAATTTCTTTGGAAGAAAAAAACTTTCACAAATACTCTAATATTACCTCTGTGAAATACAGACTTGTTTGTGTACAACCCTAACCTGACCAGTTTAAATACAAACTGTACATTCATAAGGTTTGAGCATATTCTAAAATGTGAATCTTGTGCTCTAAAAAAATGACCCTCATTTTAGGGCAGTGTATAGATTCCTCAATAAAGAAACTAAGGAATAACTTCCAGAAATAAGCCAAAATAAGAAAGTGAAAATGACATTCACCTATCCAGTGATGGCCTGCTCATTTGGAACATCACTGCTGTAACACTCATGAAAAGTTACGGGAAATTCCTGAACACTTGAGAGTAGATTTTATCTGCTGTACCAAGTATATGATACTCCAACTAGTGGACACCAGTGAGTCAGTAAAAACCCTAGAGAGACTGATATCCTCTCTCTTGTAGCCTCACATGAGAAATGATGAAGGACATTACATTAGTAACTGTTTGATCTGTGAACAGAACAATCCTATACCAGCTAGGAAAACTACATTGCTACCCCAGAGGCAATAAGATTTCTGGAACAACATTCAGATTGACTGCAAATGTTTTGGTAAACCAGGTATTTACCAGGTAGGGCTTTACCCCTAACAGTAAATTCTGATTACAGGGATCTGGCTTTATAGCCAAAGTAATACAGGAAATTCTAGATTTGTTATGGGCAAAACAAAAGTTCCATATCCCATACAACCCACAGTCATCAGGACAGGTGGAATGTGCTAACAGGCAGATCAAAGTTATGTTATAATAAACTTGTTCAGAATACCCCCAAAGGACTGGGATTCATTATTGTCTTTACTCCTTAAGGCAATAAGAGGGACACCCTGTGTAGGTACACAGTGTACTCCATTTTGAAATCATGACCAGACAGTCCATGAGACTCCTAGAACATTTACTTCTGGACTTGTGTAATGCCACTGCCTATGGAGCATCAGAAGATAAATATGCTAATTATCTCAAACAAAACATCCAAAAGACGCTTGCTGCACAATGTATGGACGAGGCCCAACAACAGGCCTTATCCCATTGTATACAAACTCAGTCCAGCAGTCTACCAAGTTAGACTGCCTCATAATAACAGTCATTGATAAATGTCTACATGCCAATCAAATGAACCTGTTTAAAGGAGATTAAATTACTTTTCCATACCCCAGTAGGAGGAATAGTATTAAACTAACTATGTTTTTCTTTTCTCTTTCCTTTTAAGTTCCAGAGAGAGAAATGCATGCTTTTATGCTTATTATTTTTTTTTTAAGTATGGGCCTTCTTATAATCCCAAACTTTATATTTTATTGCAGATAAGAACCAGTGACCTAAACCTAAACAGTTTATTGAGGCAGAGTACCACACAAGCCCACATGATCTACAGTAATTGCATCCTGTGGAATTCAAACTAAAGTCCTAAAAGACATGTTCATCATCCAGAAGGGTAAAGAGACCCTACTAAATGTTATGATAATTGGTTTGGGTCAATTCTATCAGCTAGACTTGATCTGGACTCCTGTTTTCATTTTATTGATAATCAGGAATTTTGTTTCCAACATTTATATGGCAATGAAAGCCATTAGACCTTAAGGTTTTATCCTATGATGCCTCATAGTTTCTGACACTTAATACTCAGTGGCCCACCCAGTTGCCTAATAGCCACTTCTCAACCAAGTACCCTAGATAATAATGTGCAGTTCATGCACAACCCAGTGATTTTAAATCTCATCCTTTAGAACTTGGAATGATTTATTATGTGTTTCACAGTAAGCATTTCCCACATTTATTTATTTTTTTAATAATGATGTTAGTGGATACTCTGGCAACATACCAGTTGCTCGTTAATTACCCCCTATACAGGGACTCATAGCACGCATGCACCACATACACACACAGGATTTTCACATCCTGACTGCTAGTAGTACATCTAATGACTGTAAACATATCCAAACACGCTAGGAGTTTTGTTTAGCTTTTGTTTTTATTTAAAAGACAAAACATAGGTTTAGACTCATGCCTATTTGGCTCTGACGTATTTATTTGAAATAGGGATGATATAGCCATTATTCAAGCACATATGTTAAAGGTTCATAGTATTATGAAATATAATATCATAACCCCCCATTGCATGGTGTACATGGTTTTGCTCATGAAAAGCAATCTATATTTATAATATTAAGGATATTGTGAAGGGGTTTGACTTGACAAATGTTCATGTTTATGAATTAATTTCTGCTTACATTAAGGAAGCAGATGAGCATAACATAACTAGGAATGTCCTATGTACTGCCTACAGCTATTATGTTCTTACAATCCTTTGGTTATCTTTTCCGGGATCTGGAATTAGGACATATCCTTGATCTCATACATGACAGATGTATGGGTCAGTGGCATTGCCACATTTTGCACTTCTATTAAATGTGTTAACAAATGTTTATTTAAATTTAGCACTATTCCCTTGTAAATGGCAAGGAACCTTGGATATGTCAACACACAAGCCAGCATTGCTCCATGTTTTGAAACGTTTTCCTGCACAATCCAGGAAGCCATGTTTGTGACTCTCACAGTGTAATTGTTGCATATTCATCTGGCAACATCTATCTCTGATCATCTGACAACTGTCCATTCTATTGGTCATCCTGATGGGAACTTTTATTGTGAAACAGTTGAAACTACCTCCTTTGTTTGTTTACCATGAGGTCTTGGATTCGTGACTGACTCCTAAATTTGATTGTCGCACCTGAAAGGAACACCACCTTTTATGCAGACGTGACATCTTCCAACTTGTCTTACCAACTTGTGAATACTGGCCTAATGATTGAAATTAGGCTTCCACTTGTGAACTTTCAAATAAAATGTATTCAGTCCAGCTAATAAAGATTCCACAATCAAGCTCATTGTTATGCATGCTATGAAGCAAGTCTGGGGTGGAGGCAGTCCCCTAACTTCAGCAGAAGGCTCTTCTTCATTTGATCTACAATCAAGAAATCCATTTTCTTCACTGCTTGTTTTCCAAGCCTGGCTGGCACCTCATACAAACTGAGTACTGTTATAAACTGTTACACTTTGTGCAACTGCATGATCATCTTCAACTGAACACTATTGCTATTCCATTGTGAAACTCAATGTGCAATCTAATGCAGAGCCTGCTGAGGCCTCTGTAAATACTGCAGCCTTTTGAACATTTTTTTGGATCTACCTTTGGAAAATCTGAATGCATTGAATTTGAACTATGAATCCTCATCTAACACTTGAAGAAACCCTGGATTTATCTCTGGAACTGTTCATAGGTTATGGCTTATGGACATTGACATTTCGTGTCCTGTTCTACTTACCAACCTAAAAATGCCATCCTTCAAGGTGGTATATTCTGCTGATGTGGAACATTGTGTGGTGACCAACTATATATTTTTCTGATATAGACTAAAAGTGATGCAAAGTGAACTTTTCTAACTTCTGTTTTTACTCACTAAACAGGTAATAGGCTATACAGTAAACACACCTGTTCCCATCCCAGGACCAGATATCATTAAGTCTAGTCCTAACTATCTTGATGCTCTATCTCAATGTATATTTATTTTTAATATCCATACAGGCAACTTAAGTTTGTCTCTTCAATTTCTTCTCAATAGGACAGATACACACCTGATACATATCAGTAATTACTGATTGTTTTGATATTAGGAAAACCCCATTGTGAAGTTTTATTCCATATGTTTATAGTAATACAAGGTTTACTAACATTTTCCCTTATAATTATATTTTGTTGTTTAAGGAAAACCCTGAAACACCACCATGACAAGTTAAACTTCCTCTATCAGGCTCGTGCCTCAGGCCTGTAGACAAATGGTGACTAATCATCATATTTTTGTTGTGTTGCCACTTTTGCAATTAGGGCAACAAAGAGGGGAGTGTTGCACCTGGGTTATGCCCCCTATCGTTCCTCATACATCTCACATGTACATTACACTGTATTCCTGGTCTATTATACTATGATACTGCTATTTTGCACTAATACATAGATTTAGGCATCCATCATAAAAGCATGAGTGCCAGAAATGTGCTTAGTTACTAATATTGGCTAATGTTGACATCCTTCATAGGATTAGATCATGCATGATTATTATACCTCACTATCATGCATTATGTTTGTCTTTTACATATATTCCATATATAATCTACCTAATCACTGATAAGATGATCCCCATCAGTGATTACTTAATACACTATATATATATTTCTCATATAATCATATGTAGTTGTGGCCAGTCAGCACTTTTCTTTGTCTAAACAAGTTAGCTGACAGAGAGAGACATCCTTTGTTATGTCTTCTTTTATACATAAGCAAGAAATGCCATGTGTAGTTTGAACCCACCAGCATTCCTTTTGTCAAAGCTACAGTATAATGCAAACGGAAGCATATTATTTGTCTCACATGATACTCATTAGTAATTATGTCTCCTAACTCATTATCCAATACATATTGTTTCTCATATCTATAACTATGAAGTAATCTCTGTTGCTATGCTATTATCTGTAGTATATAGCTTTCTGCAATCTACTGTAGCTCCAGGAGGGTGGGGGAGAGGTAACAAGATCTTGGAGAACCTGAGATCCTAGAAATCCTGGAGATTATGTACATTCTTCAGGAGAGTGGTGAGAAACCCATCTCCCATGTGATTTTCTTTGTCACGTGCTTGGAGTAAGTAGTCTAATAAACATTTATTAGTACTCTTGCTTGTTTATGAATGTTTCTTGACAGACTCTGAAGACATAAGAATCTGTATTATTATTATTTATCTTACACACTAAGAGTGTTTAGGCAACAATACTCACCCCTTAATAAAAATGCCTCTCAGATGATAGCACACCATTTTACACTGCTCAAATGGCAGAACATTAGTGTAGAGGCTTCAACTATTAGTACATGTTTACTGCATGGTTGGGAGTTCCGCTGGCATGATTGTAAATTTAAAATGTTGTGTTTATAAAATAAAATGATAGTGTACTTAATGAAAATGGTTAAAACACTGACACAAAAATGAAACCCAGGAACTGAGATGATCCATACCATACGTATTGTATGACCCTGCTCTGAATGTGGAGCAGTAATCTAACTTTGTATTCTTTTGTTACTTTTTACTGCAAAGTGATGTCATTTTTCTTTGGAATTAAATTTCAGTGAAAAAATAGAAATACTTAATTACAAGTGAATGGGGCTCTGGAGATGTTTATTGGCTAATTACATGAATCCCACTATAACTTCTTAGGATTCTAGAACCATTCGACTTTGCTTCTCGGTTCTCAAACTTAATAAGTCATGGGAAGACACTCTATTGGTTAGTTAAGAGCTATCTCTTAAGTCTCATTTACTTATATTGTAAAGAAAGTCATAAATATGTTATTTATATACCCCAAATCCTTTCCTTTAGGGCCTGTCAGAAACCTTTGGTGGTTTATGTTAATTTTTTCAATATTATTACCTTCGATGTAAAATGACTTTGCATCGGTTGTATGGTCTGCGTAGTTGCTCAGTTAGTGGACTGTTATACTACTTGTAACTTTTTTCTGTATAGTTACATAGTAGGGCACTGACACATGTGTCCAAGATACACCTGGGAGTCCCTGACAGGAATGTCTTCATCTAACTCATAGCTGATTACAATGCTGCTCACACTCTATTGCTTAGATGCTGAAGCTGCCTATGTAAATTTCTGGGGGTAGTGTTTTACCACCCAGGAAACTGTACCAATAGCTGGCACCAGACCATACATTTCTGGGGGGAGGGGGTGGAGAAGACTGTTCCGGTAACTGTTAGACAATGGAGTCACCACAATTGGTGGCACTATTAATAAGTCTTCTGTGGCAGTGAGCCATTGCTGCTAGTGGCAATAAGAATGCCTTCTAGGAGCAGCAAACACCACTGCTTATTGCAGCATCAATAAAGCCCCTCTGGGCCAAGCCCTGATACTGTAGGTTCTAATGTGAAGCACATTTTCATAAGAGTGTGTGGTGTGTGTGTGTGTGTGTGTGTGTGTGTGTGTGTGTCTTTATGAATGTACTGTCATTCAAACCTTGACACCACCAAGTGCCTTTCATACTTTGATTTAAAGAAGAGTGGAGCATTTTAAGAGAAGGTGACACACCAATCCTACTATACCATCTCTGTGACATGTGCAGGCAAGTAAGAAGGTAGTCTCATTCACACACTGCAGTAAAGCATGATGAGAATTCAAGATAAAGGAAGGAGGAGGAGGAGGAGGAGCATTATGATAATTAAGAAGATGGGTTGTTTTCTGAAGCCAGACCTTTCTCTTTTTTTAATTTTATTATTATTAAATGTGTTTTTGTTTATATGCTGAGAAAATGTGCTTCAGTATATTAATTGTACCATATGTAGAACACTCCCATACTGCCACTGCAAAGGATCTTTTTGCTTTTTAGGTACAGTGGACAGGTATGGGGGCACTTGGAGTTGGGATTACAGGTGGATTTATTGTTTTTTGGCAACTATGGAATGACATGCATTCAAATGGAATTGGGCAGGGCAGGGCAGCAGACATGATACTGTGCATGAGCATATGATATATAAGGGATATGCAGTGGGGAGCTGTATGATATAGAAGAGAAATGCAAACAGAAGATAAAGGAGAGCAGTATCTTACTTGTTGGGGACTCAATAATCAAATGAATCTGATGGGGAGGCAGGGGCCACAAGAGCAGTGCAGTATGGTTTGAGTGCCTGACAGGTATGATGGCATCAGAGGTCATTCACTATATTCCTTCAAGAGGGAAACAGCAGAATGGGAAAACATACCTGGTTTTCCACCTGGGAATAAATGATCTGGCATGGAATAGCCTGATGGAGGTGCAGGCAAGATTCAGAGAGCTTGCTAGGTAGTCTGGGGTTCCAATCTGTGGCTTTTTCAGAGGTGTTGCCCATGTCAAAAGAAAGTACTGCAAAGAGGCTGAGGAATGAGAAGTTTAATAAATGGCTGATGGGATTCTGCGAACATATTGAGTATGGGTTAGTGGGGAACTGGGGATCAACATGGGGGGATGAGAGCCTATTTGCCCTAGACAGACTACACCTGAATAGGGATATGCAGCAGTACTGAAGAGCAAGTTAGGTGAGTTCATAGAAGAAACCTATAATTTAAACTAAACTGGGGGGGTGGGGAAAAATCCACACCACATGACAGGAGAAATGGGGAGTTACCAGCCTCTCCCCAAGATAAAAATAGAATGTTGGGCAACAGAGTGTTAGTTGGAAGGGAGGGCTGGGGTGCGACTTGATGTAAGGGCTTAGCATCCAATGCAAGAAGCTTACAGAACAAAATGGTGGACTTGGAGACCATCTTGGGCAATAAATGACTGGATACAGTAGCAATAAATGAGACTTGGTGGACAAAGCATCATACCTAGGAGATGACTATCCTGGGCTGCAGACTGTTTAGAAGGGACAGGGAGGGCAAGAAGGGGGGAGTGGCTTATACATCAGGGATGACATAGGAGTAACCGAGGGACAAGAGGAAGATGGGGAGACTGAGCTACTGTGGGGAACACTAGACAGAAGGACCGGAGAATCCTTGCAGTTGGGGTGGTATACAGACCACCTATGCAGGAGGAGGAGGAGGGGACTAGACAGCTGATTCAGACAGTCATGTGGATGGCCCTCAAAAGAGACCTTCTATTAGTAGGGGACTTAAACCCCCCAGATATAAATTGGGGTATCCCAGATGCAGTATTGACTAGAAGCAAAGAGATACTAGTGGTGCTACAGGGGGTATTCTTACAGCAGCTAGTCAGGGAGCCAACAAGGGGCAACAACCTACTGGACATGGTCCTGAAAAATGGGAAGACTATGGAGGAGGTGGAGGTGGGAGAAGTTCTGGGCACCAGTGATCACAGGACTGTAAGGTTCAGGGTTAGGGCAGGGAGAGAGACAAACTGAACCAGCACTACAGCATTCAACTGCAGGCATGCAGACTTCAACAGGATGAAAGGAGAGCAAAGGAAACAATAGAGGGAACAGAGAATATAGGGGCAGTGGAGGAGTTCTGGAAATCTATTAAAGGACAGATACTGAAATCACAGAAATGTGCACAAAAAAGGTTAAGAAGAACAGAAAAAAGGAGACCACTCTGGTTTACAAGAGAGGTAGTGGGGGCAGTCAGGGACAGGTGGAGGACTTTCAGGAAATTTAAGAGGACACACAGTGAGGAGGACAGGAAGGCTTATAGGGAGAATAGGAGACTGGCAGGGCAAAGGATAAGGAGGGCAAAACTGGATACAGAAGAGAAAACAGCTAAACAAGACAAAAGGGGGGACGAAACTTTTTTTAGATATGTGAGGGAAAAGAGGAGGGCAAGGCAAGGGATTGCAAGTCTGGGGGGGGGATACAATTGGAAGGGAATTGTGAAAAGGCAGAGGTGTTAAATAAGTACTTTTGCTCAATATTTATGGAAGAGGAAGAGGGAAGGGGACCTGAGCTTAAGGGGAAGAGGAGGGAGGGAGGGACGGAGAGAGGGCAAATGTGTGGATCAGAGCCCGATCACTGCAGAAAGGGTTAGGGACGAATTAGGAAGGTTGATTGTGGACAAGGCAATGGGACTGGATGAGTTACATCCCAGGGTGATCAGGAAATTGAAGGAGGAGTTGGCTGCCCCATTGAAAAAGCTATTCAACTTATTGCTGGAAATGAGGAGAGTGCTGGAGGAGTATGAACATGGTGCCTTTGCACAAGGGAGGAAGTAGGGTGGTGATGGAGAACCATAGCCCTGTCAGCATCATCTCAGTGGCGGGAAAGGTATTGGAGTCACTAATCTAGGAGAAAGTGGTGGACTACCTGGAGGAGAGTGGCTTGCAGGACAGCAGGCAGCATGGCTTCACAAAGGGAAAGTCAAGCCAGATGAACCTGATTGAGTTCTTCGATTGGGTGACAGGTGGTCGAACAGGGAAGGGCAGTGGATATGGCTTGTCTGGACTTCAGCAAGGCTTTCAACACCGTCCCTCACAGAAGGTTGGTAAGGAAGCTGGAAAGTCTAGGGGTGAGATGGAAAATAACAAGGTGGGGGGAGGCCTGGTTTGAGGGAAGAGCCCAGGGAGTGGTGCTAAATGGGGTGTACTCCAGGATGGGGGGGTGAAGAGTGGAGTACCCCATGGGGTCAGTACTGGGACTTCTCCATTTTAACAATAACATCAGCGATATAGCAGAGGGTCTGAGGGGGAGGGTGTGCCTATTTGCTGATGATACAAAGATCTGCAATAGGGGCAAATCCCTGGGGGGTGGAAGGCATGAGACAGGACCTGAAGACACTCAAAGAGTGGTCAGAGATGTGGCAACTGAAATTTAGTGCACAAAAGTGCACTGTGATGCACATAGGGAGTAGGAACATATGAGCAGGATACAGTCTAGGAGGGGAGGCAATCAAAATAACAGAACAGGAGAGGGATCTGGGGATTATAGTCTCATTCAATCTTAAGGTAGGGAAACAATGTAGCAGTGCAGTGGGTAAGGCCAATAGAATGTTGGCATGCATCGACATTAGTAGTAGAAGGAGGAAGGTAATGATGCCCTTCTGCAAAGCTATGGTGAGACCACATCTGGAGTACAGGGCCCAGTTCTGGAGACCACACCTCTGCAAGGACATAGATGGGAAGAAGATAGAAGTACCAAGATATCTCATTGGTGAGAATGCCGACCTCCCCCACAGTGACAGCACAATACCTGCGCAGGTATTGTGTCACCTCTTCTATCGTTTTTTCTGTCCACCCTCCAGACTCTAGGATTCCAACTCCAGGTCAGAGTTGGTCAGGGGAAGAAGGCAGAACACTGGGGAAGGCAAAACACAGAAAAAGACCATTACCGCGAATACCGCCCTAATGGTCTTTTTCTGTGTTTCGTCATTAGGGTGTCGACCACAAGGGGTGCTATGTATGGAGACGGTTCAGAGAAGGGCAACCAAGATGGTGCAGGGTATGCAAGAGAAGACGTATGAGCAGAGGTGTAAGGAGCTGGATCTGTACACGCTGGAGACTAGAAGGGAAAGGGGAGACATGATTGAAACCTTTAAATATGTGAAGATGCTCAACAAAGTAAGGGAAGGGTGTTTACCTAAGAAGAAGGAATGGGCCAGAACTAGAGGGCATAGCCTCAGACTGCAGAAAGGAAGATACAGGGGCAATATAAGAGGGCGACTCTTCACACAGAGGGTGGTGGAGGCCTGGAATAGACTATCAGAAGAGGTAGTGGGGGCTGAATCAATGTAGGGATGCAAGATTGCATGGGACAGACATATGGGGCTGAGTAGTAGGGGAGGGAGGTGGGGCTGGCAGAGGGGAGTAGGGGAAATAGGGTAGACTAGATGGGCTGAGGTAGTCCTATTCTGCCATCAAGCTTCAATGATTCTATGACATCATTTATCTATACAAGGGCAGTTTGACTTTAGGTAACCTCACAAGTGGTATAATTCATGAGTACGTGCTCGAGGTCAAACTGCCCAAGTGCAGATAATTGATGTATCACATAAGCTCTTCACTGCATATTTCATTTATGCAGTAGGCTAGGAGCTTGTGTGATAACTTGTTATTATTTTATTTGTTTGGAGTTTTTTTTTTTTATATTTGAAAAGTCTTGAGGATTTGTTGGTGAAATAGCTGATTTCCACACCATTGCCAGCTTGGTTGCTATGGCCATTTCTGAGGACATAGCATTTGGACATCAAATTCACATCACAGAGTCCATGCTGATTGGTTGAGCAAGCGGGTTTTTGAAAAAATGTTTACCAAATATGGCAGACCCTCTTAGTGGGGGCTGACACCTTAGTCTAGTAAGAGAAGTGTCAGCAGGTTTTGGAATGGAAAGCTATGTTATTTCATAACATGCATTCTCTTTATTACCTTTAAAAGTTAATGCCAGCTGATGTTTCATGGTGGATGACTGAGTGGGAACAGGACTGAGCCACAGTGGAGTGAGAGCACAGGACACAGGAACAGCAGTGAGAGAGGAGATGACCTGCCAGAGAATGTAGAAAAAAATAAAATGAAAAGGTATTCTGGCAAGGAGAAATGTTTTCTTGGGTGAAAATGTAGAGGAGCAACTGAGAGGGAGGGGAGGTTTGTAGGCAAGTAGTCAGTTGGGTAAGTGAGAAGTGAAAGGAAACAGCAGAAGAAATCGTTGTGAAGCTCACTCCTGAGGTGAGTGAGAGTCAGGAGTCTGGGAGCAGGCATGCAGACAGCACTGGACATAAGTAGTCAGGCAGATTACTGGCTGTGAAAAGAGTGGAGGACATACTGGCAGCTGTACTAAAAACATATCTGAATTTTTTGTGATAGAGATTACTACAGGGCAATGTTTTTCTGAAATGATCCAGGATTTCAGGAAATATATAGCTGCGAATAGTGGTGGTGGGGTTGTATCTATTTATTTATTTATTTATTTAAGAGTTTAACCAGGACAGACAATACTGACCACATACAGATCATTTCCAGATGCATCCTGGGATTCTTTGGCAGTTCTGTTATAAACAAAAACTAGTGTTCTTCACTTCAAAATAAATTGTGGGAGCTTTGAGGGAGAGTCGATGATGCAGGTTGTCAATAAAAAAAGAAAAACAAAATACTGTTTTAGTTTGAGTTTGTTACTGTGTAATGTGGTGTGGGGAGCATATGTTGGGGAGGTGCTGTAGTGCTGGTGGGAAAGTAATGCTGGCTAGAAGGATTTGATTGACAGTGTTTATGCAACATATGTTGTATAAATTTTTTTTATACAACATATTTGAAACTAAATGGATTGATACAATGGGTTTGTGTGCATGCCTATTTCATAAAATCTGATATATGAAAATATAATCTGATGTCTTTCTTTGTAACTCATCTTTATTGATTAAAAAGGTGCATATTAGTACACATACATATGCCACAGCTGTGGTGTGACTACAGAGTACAATATTATGTGTACATATTATATATAAGTTTAATAAGGATATAACTGTAATCATTATCAAATGCATAGTAGTACATATACATATTTTTTTTATGTATTTATTGAAATGTTTCACCAGGAAAGACATGCTGAGCAAAAAGATGCTCGTCTCACAGTGCGACCTTGGGAGTTGGGGATACAGAGGAATGCAACAGTATACAGTTTGTACATAGAAACATAAATTACACAATTAGCTACACATCTGAGCATAAGTATCACACCTCAGAAACATGAAGCAGGGGTAACATAGGAAACATTGGAACATGAAGTTGTATATATTGTTACATGGATTAAGAGTAAATTGTACAAGGATTTAAATGACAAGGGTGTGCAGGTATAAATACATGCATGTCAGCAACTACTCTACAGTAACACAGTAGGCAGAGAAGTGGGGCAGGAAGTGCAGTATGGGGTAAGTGCAGAGGTTGGCGGATATATGCCAGCATTTGTAGCCACAGCTAAGCCAGTGGTCTGGCCATATGGGATTGAGGATAGAATAGTGGGGAGCAGGAGAAGATGAGGGGGGAAGGGAGACAGAAGGCAAGAGGACGGAGGGAGGGAGGGGGAGGTTAGCAACATTGGCAGTTTATTGCATAGTAATTTGTCAGGGCAGAGGAGATGGAATGTCTAGAGGAGGAGTAATGGATTTGTGCTGGCAGGTCATTCCAGAGTCTTGGGAGGTGATAGGAGAAGGCTGATTGGCCTGCTGTGGTCTGGCAGTGAAGGATCACCAACAGCCTGGAGTCTGTAGATCTAAGGGCATGAGAGGGGATGGGGGTGGAAGCTAAGGTGGAGGTAAGGTGGGGGGGAAGGACCAAAGCCAGAGGTTGAAAGCAAATTTTGCACAATGGAGTAGAAGTTGGCTGGCAAGTGAGGGGAAGGCCAGCGCACAATAAAGCTCGCAATGGTGGGTGTGAGGGAAGGTATTGAGGGCAAAGCAGCAGAAGGTGTTGTAGAGGTGGTCCAGTCTGGATAGAGTAGACTTAGGAGTGGCATTATAGACTACATCGTAGTAGTCAAACGTAGGTAATATAATTTTCTGCACAATTTTGCATCTTACAGGTAGGGGGAGGCAGCTATGGTTTCTGTATAAGGCTCAGAGTTTAGGGCAGAATGATTTCAGGATAGCATCCACATGAGCAGAGAAGGATAGGTGTCAGTCAAGCCAGACTCCAAGGTACCTAAAGTTAGACACGTCCTCAAGGACAGACAAATCAAGGGTGTGGAAGTTCAGGGGAGTAGTAAGCCTGGTTAGTCTCTGCCTAGAGCCGAAGGTCATGGAGACTGTCTTTTTTTTTTTTTTCAAATCAAACTTTATTATTTTACACACAAAAAGAACAGAACCAATCATGATAATTCAAGTTGTAAATGACACTGGAGACAATACTTCACTGAATACATTGGAGCTGTTCTCCCCTAAACCTGCTCCCACCCTCTACTAAGACCCCCCTCCCCCATCAGCACAGCACAAACTTATTAAATGGGTAATTAAACCTTGACTTCAATAATAACATGAAATAAACTAAATAGTGAGCAGCTTATGGAGAGGTTCCCAAATTTTCATATATCTATTCATCTTGTTACTTAAACTAGCCACCATTTTTTCCATCCTGAGATTGACCAATAATTCTTTCAGCTATTCCGTATATGAGATATCTGCATCATCCTTCCAATAATGGAGAATAACCTTCTTTACCGATAGGGAAATCAAAGCCATATAATACCGTCTTGAGATCACTGGTATGAGGGTATAATCTCCTTAAAGACATACCCCAGGAGTAAAAAAGTCAGAAAGGCCCAGCAAGGGATCCATCTCATTAGATATCCTTCCAGAGGAGGGGCTTAGACATACCAAAATATGTGGTGAAGTTGGCCTGCCTGCTTACAGCAGAACAAGTGGGCTAGCCGATCAATGCCCGATTTTATAATTTTTGGTGTGTAATATATATGTATATATATATATATATATATATATATATATATATGTTATGGAGATGAGATGTGAGCTGGTGAGATGGGTGAGAACTGGCTGCAGAGAAGGCAACAGGGGTGGTGGTGGGTGGGGAGCTCTCACACCCAAGGGCAGTGATGAGCGGTGTTCCACAGGGCTCGGTGTTGGGACCAGTGTTGTTTGGGATATTCATTGCAGACATAGCATGGGACCTAAAGCACAAGATCAGTCTGTTTGCTGATGATACCAAGGTAGGAGCGGTGGTGGATGACCTAGGAGGATGGCAGGGGTTGCAGGATGATCTGGCAAAGCTTGAAACCTGGTCAGACATCTGGCAACTGGGCTTTAATGCCAAAAAGTGCAAGGTGCTGCATTTTGGGATCAAGAACCCAAGGAGGAGTTACCAGCTAGGGGGAGTGCAGCTAGCCCAGACAGAGGAGGAGAAGGATCTGGGTGTGCTCATTACAGTGTCACTGAACAACTCGGCACAATGTAGGAGGGCAGCTGCAAGGCCAACAAAATGCTGGGTTGTATTGCAAGGGGTATATCCTCGAGGAGGGAGGAGGTGATTCTGCCACTGTATAGGTCATTAGTTAGACACACCTGGAGTACTGCGTGCAGTACTGGTGTCCATATCTGAAGAGGGACATTAAGTTACTGGAGGGGGTGCAGTGCAGAGCGACAAAGATGATCAAGGGGCTGGGGGACTTATCATATGAGAGGAGGTTGAAGGAGTTGAACATGTACTCACTGGAGGAGAGGAGAGACAGGGGTGACATGATTGAAACCTTTAAATACATGAAAGGAATAAACAAGACGGGTACAGAGGGGCTATTCAAAGTAAGGGAGGGGAGGGTCACCAGGTGCCATGATGTGAGACTGGAGCGAGGAAGGTTCAGGAGGGAGATGAGGGGACACTTTTTTACAGAGAGGGTGGTGGCTGGGTGGAATGCGTTACCTGCTGAAGTGGTATGCAGTAGAACTGTGGACTGCTTCAAATGAAGATGGGACAGGACAAGGTGGAGGGTTAATGAAGGGGAAGGGTGGAAGGGAGGGGCAGCTGCAGAATAAGGGGTGCTGGCTGCACATTCGAGCAGACTTGATAGACCTCTAGGCCTTTATCTGCTGGTAAATTTCGTATGTTCATATGTAGTATGTGAAACTGTGTAAGCCGTAATCTATCCTACATAATGTACTTATGACAATTCGACCACAATGCCGCCCAATCTATCTCCAAATCGGGGAAACATGAGGTCCAAAATTTCTCCAGTGCAAACACAGCTGGGTATTTATAATTGTATAAAATGTTGTAAATGCTGGATACAGAGTGAGGTCTACTAGGAATAAGCGCGAGTTCTTCCAAAAGATTTCTCATACTTCTTTGGGGTGGAGTCGGCCTGAACATTTTCACTATTAAATGTTTTAACTGAAAAACTTTAAAAAATAAATTTACTGGGAGAGACTGTCTTCTTGACATTAAGGGAGAGTTGGTGGGAGCTAAACCAGCGTTAAACTTTGTTGAAATCAGCCTGAAGAGAGCTAGTGACCTCATCAGGGGTACGACCAGAGGAAAAGAGGATGGTGTCATCCACGTACATGTGAATTGAGGCAGATGAGCAGGTTTGAGGCAGGTCATTTAGGAGGATGGAAAAGAGGAGAGGGATGAGTACTGAGCCTTGGGGAATGCCAGTAACTATTGGGAGAGGAGGAGAGGTGGAATCAGCAATTTTTACAGATTGAGTTCGCCCTTCCAGGTATGCATTGAACTAGTTTGTGGCAGACGTGGATAGACCAGCTTTGGAGAGGCAGGATAGCATCAGGGGCTGGGAGACGGCGTCAAAAGCTTTGGCTAGGTCAACAAAGATGGCTGCAGTAATGAGACATTTGTCCATACCCATGAGGACAGCGTCAAAGAGATGTAGGAGGGAGGTGGCAGTGGAATGGTTCTTTCTGAATCCAGACTGGAAGGGGGTGAAGAAGTTGGATTCTGAGAGGAAGCTGGAGAGCCGAGAGAGCACAAGGTGCTCCTAGAGTTTCGCTAAGGTGGGGAGAAGGGAGATAGGGTGGTAGTTGGCCACAAAGGTGGGGTCTCCTCCTTTGGGGAGTGGAAGGACTAGGGCATGCTTCCATTCAGCTGGTACTGATTCAGAGGTAAAGGATAGGTTTAGCAGGGCAGCAAGCAGAGCTGCAATGGCAGGGGCAGATAGATAGTGTAGTTTGGGGTCTAATCCATCAGGGGACTTCCCCTTAGAAGGGTTCAGGGAGAGAAGGTCATCAAGAGTTTCTGACTGGGAGATGTTCCTGAAGAGGAAGGTGTAGGAACTGGGGGGAGTAGCAGCTTCAGCATGGTGGGAAGGGGGAACTGCAGCTGGTAAGGAGGCAAGGAGCAAAGTAGCATATGTGGTGAAGTATGAATTTAACTCAGAGGCAACTGCGAGTGGGTCAGAGAGAAGAGTGTTATTTGAGAACAGAAGGGGGGTTGGATTTGCTGATGGGAGGAAAGGGAGTGGATAACTTTCCAGAATTTAGAAGGGTTACATAGGTTGGCATGGAAGGTGGAGTTAAAGTATTCAGCTTTGGTTAGCCGGGTGGCCTTGGTGCACTTGTTACGGAGCATACGGTAGAAGATGTTATTGCCTGGGAGGAGTGTAGACTTGTAGATTTTCCATGCTTTGTCATAAGCATTTTGGCATGCTATTAGTTCTGGGAAAATCTACAGAAGGTGTGACCCTCGGACCCTGATCCGACGCATGGGGGCATGATTTTTCCAGATGCAAAGGAAGGTGTTTCGGAACTGTGTCAGGGCATCATCTATATTATAGTTGCTAAGCTGAGTACCCTAGTTTGTGTGAGCTAATTCATCCAGAAGGGGAGTAATGTTTAGAGATTTGTAAGACCTTTGAACTAGAAATTTGGGAGGGGATTTAAGACGATGGATTTTGTGGACTACATAAGTGATATGGTGGTCACTTATAGAGTCAGGAAGTAAGCCAGCTTTGAAGACTTGGTGAGGGTGGGAGGTGAGGGCCCAGTCAATCAGGGAGTGGTTGCCTAATTTGTGGTTAGTGTGTGTTGGTTCTGAGAGGACCTGGGTAAGACTGAGGGCTGAGATTTGTTAAGGGAGGGGGATGGCCAGTTATGATTAAAATCTCCCAAGATAAAAAGTTTGCTAGAAGGGGCTTGAGAGGCTAGGTGGCTTAAAAGGTTGGTGACAGATGCAGCAGGGTTTCCAGGGTGGCAGTGTATACCTGCAACAAAACAGGAAGAGAGAAGGGGAAGGACAATTTGAGCATAAGTAGTTCAAAGGCTTGGGGTTCAGATTTAGTGAGTGTAACAGAGAAATGTAAGTCTGAGGCTGTCTGTATTGCAACTCCTCCACCTCTGGTGGAGCACTCTTGTTGAGTGACATTGAAACCTGGGATGGCGATGGATGAGTCCTGATGGTTAGGGTTTAACCAGGTCTCCGATAGGATGTTAATGTCAGGAGCATGTGGGACAGCTAGCACCTGGGGTAGATTAACCTTGGGGACTAGGCTACAAATGTTTAGTTGGAGGATGCGCAGCTCTTGGGGAAGGAAGCCAGAAGGAGTAGCGGTGGTGGCTAATTTAGAGGAGTTGATTGCGGAGCTTAGCGGATATAGGGCAGGAACAGGGCCGGGACTGGGCTGAATGTCACCAGCTGAAAGGAGTAGCAAGGTGAGCGTTAAATAGTGAGAACATATATGATAGCACCAACTGAAGGCGAGCACTGTCTAGGGGAGATTTTAGGGCAGCCAGCATGAGATGCACAGGAGGTAACCAGGTAAAGGGTTGACCACAGGTGGGCATAGGAGTAAAGGGAGGAGGAGGAGGGGTGAAAGGAGGAGGGGGACAAGGTAGTGGCTGGAAGAGATAAAGTAGCAGAAGGGGGGAATACACAAGAGTAGTTAGAGTAGTCAAGTAGGAGGGGAGGTCAGGGTAGAAGGGAATCGGAGGAAAAAGGGAGGGTAGACATAAAGAGATGCGGGAGAATCTGAGATGTAACCAGGGTGTTAATGCTATGCTAGCTGTTTACAGGAGGTAGTAAAGTGGGTTACACTTGTAGGTAGGAGTGGTGGAAGACCAGCCACATGGACCACTTGGGTGTCCACTATAGGCCGGGAGGGTGAGGGGGCGGGGGCAGTAGGCACCAGTAGTGGTGGGGCAGGTCTTAGGGGCGGGGCAAGAAGCAGATTTAATAGGAGACCTGGGAGGGGGTGGAAGAAATACTTACTGCGACAGGACAGTCCAAGTCCAAAAAGCAGTAGAAATAGCTTTCCTAGCTGTGGTACAGAGCAGGCTTAAGGTGCACCAATTGGGAGCTAGTCGCTACCTGCCAGATCAATCAGAGCCGCTCAGTTGGCAGACACACCAATCAGAGAGCTGCCACTAGCTGTACAGCTCTAAGAGATTATAGTGGCAGTACCTGCTTGAGAGATCTGGGCGGTGGGAACAGGTGGGCAGGCTGGAAGAGACTGGTGTGTCGGAGGCGGCAGCTGGTAGTGCGGCTGAGGAGACCCAGAGGTGCCTCTCGGGGCAGGGAGGGATCTGAGAAAAGAAAGGAGGACACAGTTCAATAAAGCAGTTTTAGACAGGGAGCAGGAGGGGGCAGGGGACTGGCAGCAGAACAGCAAAGGGGGTGAGGGTGATAGAAAGAAACAAAAGGAAATTTGCAATATGTGTTTAGGAGAGGGTGGAGATTGACAGGGAACAAAGCAGGAGATTTGAGAGCAGAGCAGAGTGAGAAAGCACATGTCTGGGGGGTGAGCAGGCTGGGCAGTGATTACTGAGACAGCACTTAGAATTTGGTATTGGGGCAGAAAATGGTGCTGGGGGAGTGGGGCATTACAGGGGAGATAGAAATAGGCAGAGGGAAGGAGGCAGAGCCCCTGGACAGGAGAGATTGCAGGAGGGTACACAGGGTCTAGCACTGATCTAAAAAATCTCTAAACAGTCAGTTACTAGGGAACTGAGAGGCATGCAGCTACTAAGGAAACTACATACACATTAAATTGTCAGATACAGGGCTTTTAATCACTGAAGTTAGTGCAAATTACTTCAAACAGTTGCAAGCATGTGGCAGCCTAGCTTCAAACCATTAATATAAGTATCTTCTACAGGGCTGTTTAACATTGAAAACAGATCTACAACATAGCCAAGCTAAATTTTAGTGGCCCTGAATGAAAGTTACATAAAACTAGCAATTTGCAGGGCTGGTAAGCACTTGTAGCACACTTTTAAAAAGAAAAAACCCACTACGGCAGGACAGCCAAGTCCAAAAAGCCATAGAAATAGCTTTCCTAGCTGTGGTACAGAGCAGGCTTGAGGTGCACCAATTGGGAGCTAGTCGCTAGCTGCCGGATCAATCAGAGCCACTCAGTCAGCAGATGCACCAATCAGAGATCTGCCGCTAGCTGGACTACTCTAGGAGATTCTGGCAGCAGTACCTGCTTTAAAGATCTGGGCAGCGGGACCAGGATGGTGTGCTGGAAGAGACCTTTGTGTCGGAGGTGGCAACTGGTAGTACCGCCGAGGAGACCCAGAGGCACCACTCGGGGCAGGGAGGGATCTGCTTGAGAGATCTGGGTGGCAGGACCAGGAGAGCAGGCTGGAAGAGACTGGTGTGTTGGAGGCAGCGACTAGTAGTGCCAGTAAGGAGACCCAGAGGTGCTGCTCGGGGCAGGGAGGAATCTGCTTGAGAGATCCAGGGGGCAGGACCAGGAGGATGGGCTGGAAGAGACCAGTGTGTTGGAGGTAGCAGGTGGTAGTGCCACCGAGGAGACCCAGAGGCACCACTTGGGGCAGGGAGGGATCTGCTTGAGAGATCCGGGTGGTGGGACCAGGAGGGCGGGCTGGAAGAGACCAGTGTGTCAGAGGTGGCAGGGGGTAGTGCCACCGAGGAGACCCAGAGGCACCGCTTGGAGCAAGGATGGGTCGGCACAGCTCTGATGTGATTACAGAGATTATGTGTACCGACTGTATATACATTTGATAAGAATATACCTGTAATCATTATCAAATGTGCTCAGTAGGTAAGATTCACATCTACTGTTTTTTCTGCTCCTTTCTAGGAAATTTATAATCAAAATTATTTCTCCCAGATTGAAACAGTTCTACAGTTTTTATAACACTAAAGCATAAACAGCCAATTTGGAAATATATTATCAAATAAAGACAATAAAAAAACTGTGTCCATCGGTTTTTTGAAATACATTTCCCCCAATACTTTGGTGCAGATTTAGATAGGAATGCGTATATTAATCTCCAGCAACCTCTCTAGTCTTCCAGTGTGTTAAGCATCTTATCAATTTATCCCACTTATCCACAATTCTCCATCTGGAGTCTGAGGTCATACGTAACTTTTTCCATGCTTACTATTTGTTTTGTTCTATCCCTCCATTCCAACACACTGGGGACTATAGTGGTTAGCTAATGGCATGTGACACACGTCATTGCTACAAGTTACATGGATAATCTGATATTTTATCAGAAACATGACAAGATAATATAATATGATAAAATATGTTGTGATATATGAGAAGATAATCAAAACTAATCTGATAGAAAATAATACAATATAATGTATGAGAATATATTATCTGATACAATATGATATAGAGGGATATAATCTGATATAAATGTAATATATGATCATTTATTTTTTAATTATTATAATTTATTAGTGTTTATTTGCTCAGTAAAAATAATTAATATAATCATAATTTGGTGTTGCCACTTGACTGCCTTCCCTCATGCTATTTTTCCATGTCACTAATGATGATGAGGGGGAGGGGGTAGGAACTGGATAGTGAATGCAAGATTACATTTTGAAGAAACTAGAATTTTCATTTCTGGTTGGATCATCTCTATTACTAGTAGGTGAACTGAAAGCACTTGAGAAGGAAGAAAGACAAGGAAACTGGTGTGCTTCTGGATTGCTTAGGATGGTTTCATTACCAGATGCACTGGATGAAAGGCAGGAAAGGCTGCTCATTGTGCAGTGGGAGTGGAACTAGGGATTTCTTGGGATTAATGAACCATGGTTTATTTGGCTGTACTACCATGTGCCCAGCAGTCCTTGTCTTGTTGGCCCATATTCATAACTCTTAGTCCCTGTTCCACTATGACCAGCTCCAGTTTTCACCACCACAAATTGCAGAGCTTGTACTTGCAGAAACTAGCATGTTGAAACATTTAACAACTTCTTTTCTCCCTCTACGTCCCTTTTTCTTAACGTTCTTGTCTTTAGGTTTTCTACACACACAACAGACTATGCCACAATGCAGCTGCTGCTGAATGCTAACAATAATGACTCATAATAGTCACTGATGATTTTTAGCTGCTCTTGTAACACTCATGCCCTGTGCACGAACAAACTGCAGTGCTGTATGACTCACAAGGTGATATGGAATAGTGACACTTCCTTGCCGCCCCCCCACCACTGACTCACCACATCCCCACCCAAACCCATTGAGAGATCTTGTGATATTTGTCTCACACAGAAGTCTGCTTTGGTTTTCATTCATTTACCAGCTCACACACACAGGCAAAAAATAGATATTTAAGTCATTCAAACTGTCATTGGGCTAGCCATTTGCTACTGGGTAATACATGCTTACCTATTAGGGGCCAGCAGACTGCAAAGCTATGACATCAGCATAGAATCCTTTTCTCCACCACTTTCTGTGACAGTTAGTTTGGAATGATTACTTTTAAGTGTGTTGGCTTTAGGGGTGGCAGTGTCACTAGAATTCTCCAGCCTCAAGACTGTCTTCCAAATAGACCTGTGTGGAATGAGGAATCCCACCAGAGGAATTAATGTGGTATGGTAATTAAGTTTCCAAAATGCATTTAGGTATTTCTTTTTTAATTCTGTGGAAGTTTTGTAAAGTGGATTACATATCCATGGAATATTATTCTGCAGTTGGCAGAAAGTGAATCTGCGGTTTATGTAAACTATGGAATATTTAAGCAATAAGCCATGAGGGGGTGTGGGTTATCAGGGGATTTACCACGGCTGGAGTGGTTTGCCCACAAGGCACAGCCGAGTGGGTAAATCCTCACCAGCCATGGTAAATCCCCCGATAACCCACATCCTTCGAGTGGTTTATTGTGATTATACCAAGGTTCATTTTTTTACTATAATAAAATACAAATATTAAAGAGCTTGATCTGTTTTTTTTAATTTTATTGTATTTATTCCTATGCTGCAGATGATTAAATGGATAGTCTCATCAACAGCCATTGATTATCAGAGGATTTACACCGGTGGTAAACTGCCAGTCTGATGATTTCATTGGCCGTTGACTTATGTCCATGGTATAATTATTTAGTTTTTGTTTACCGGGTAGGTGCCATAGACACATAAGTGACTATTTGCAGACACTGTGCAATATGATTCAGCAGTCTTTTTTTCATTCTTTGATAACTGGGCAAGGCTCACTAGGCACAGTTGCTTGTTTTTAGGGACAACCGGGAGCACTGGGGTGGTTAAGTGACTTGTTTAGTGTCATTCAGTATGTAAGTGGAAGTTGTAGGAATCAAATCCAGATGTTCTGGTTGTATCAGGCTCATTCAGAGATTATTACTGTAATGTCTAGGAGATACTGCCAGCAGTTAACATTCTGCTTCTGATGGAATTCTGCTAAGTTAGGCAACATTTTTGAACTTTGGCAGTATTCCAGTGGAAGCTGAATTTAAAATTTCCACACAGCTCTACTTCCAAACCTTCCTTGTTTTCACAGACTAAAGTATCTCTTAGCAGAGACCCCTGTTTTTTTCCACAGCTAGAACTTCTAAATTTAAAACACGCATGTGTCTAATTTATTTAAAAGGACTTTTGCTTTTAAACACAAATTCCTGTTGAAGGCTGTTTTTTTTTTCCTTTTTGCCATTCTATCTGAATTATATTAGAATTTGTCAAATGTGTCAGATAAGCAAAAAAAAAAAAAAACCCTGTTGTTATGTTCTGCTAATTGTTTGGTGCCTAAGTACTCTAAGTCTGTGTCACAACTTTTTCTCTTTAGAATAGTTTTCTGTTGCTCCTCGTCATTCTGTGCTTTGGCTTTTCCTCAGCATAGGCAGCCTTGGTTGCTTTTTCCCTGTTTCTGAGAGTTTTAGGTACCTCTTTAAGGTTGATAGGATATTTTTTAGGTTTAACTTCATTTTTAGTTTTTTCCTTATTTTCCATTAATTGAGAAGTTACATCATTTATGGTATGTTTTGATGCAACTGTGACAAATATTCAATGCAATTGCAGAAGAATTGTATGAATTAATTCATATACATTTGGGAACTATAACAGGATTCTATAGGCTGGCATCTATCTAACCTCTCTTCCACCTTTTGCCTATGGAAAAGTCCCTAAGGACTCTTAAATCCTCTCACTTCAGGGTTTTAAATAATTGATTAGCAGTTTTTTTCTTGGGACAATGCTAACTGTACAGAAAGTATTTATATAGGTTTTCTAGAAGTGTTATGTTTGTTAAACACAGTGAAGCAAGTGCTATGCATTTTCACAATGTTTTAGCACTTTTATGAGCAAAACGCTAATCAATTTTTGGAGTTAAATAAATCCCTGCACTTAAGGATTTTTCATAACTGAACTCCTTAAAATGTTATGCTGTGTTGGAGCTGATTGACTGGCCCCCAATCCTGACCTTCTATAACATCAACTCAGCCCTAGGCCTATTCCAGGCTAGAGTTACTACTGTGCAAAATAAACATATACCCTTTACAAAGAGGTGAGTCAGAGGTATTCCCAATACTTGACCTACTGTCCCTTCTTAAACATACTAACATACTAAAATGCCAGCAGAATAGGCCTAACGGTCTTTCGTGTCTGCTCGTTTGGTCAGTCCCCAACCTGGGTGCTGACCTTGCTGTCCCCCTCGCCTTCTCTGGCTTCTCCCTTTCCAGTTCCGGATATTCTTGCTGCATTGGATTTTGCTTCCAGAACCCTTCCCCTGTACCTGTCCCAACCCCTCTTGAACCCCTCCACTGTCTCTGCCTCCACCAGCCCCCTAGGCAGTACATTCCATGGCTCCACCACCCTCTCAGTGAAGTAGCACCTCCTCCTTTCTCCCCTGAATCTTCCCCCCTCCAGCTTCCAAGCCATGCCTCCAGTGGCCTTCCTCCTTCCTTTGAAGCACCCGACTGTTCCTCCCTATTTACCCCTCTTCATGTACCTAAAGACCTCTATCATGTCCCCGTTGTCCCTTCTGTCTTCCAATGTGTACATATTTAGCTCTTTGAGCCTCTCCTCATAGGTCCTGTCCCCAAGCCCCAAATCATTTTGGTTTGCCCTCCTCTGGACCCTCTCCAGGAGGGTTAATGTCCGTTAAGTGTGGCCTCCAAAACTGCACGCAGTACTCAAGGTGCGGCCTCACCAAGAGTTATACAGAGGAGTATCACTTCCCTCCTTCTGGAGGTGATCCCCCAGCGATGCATCCCAGCATCCTGTTGGCCTTGCTGCTGCCCTCCCACAAGTCTCAGAGTTGTTCATCTTGGACACCCACCACCACCCCCAGGTCCCTCTCAGCCATCGAGACTTGTAGCATTCCCCAGGGGTGTACACTTGACCTGGGTTTCTGCCTCAGGTGGAGTACCTTGCATTTCCCTGCATTGAACCTCAGCTTCCACTTTCTAGACCATCTTTCCAGGCCTCCAGGTCCCCTGTGAGCCACCCTCCCTCCACCCCATCCACCACCGCCAGTTTCGAGTCATCTGCAAGAGACATCCTCCACTCCTGATTCCTGTCATTATGTCCAATACGTAGGCGTTGAACAGAAGGGGCCCAAGGACTGATCCCTGTGGGACCCCACTAATGACCCTCCTTGGGGATGAGACTATCCCCCCAACTATGACCCTCTGGGTCCGGTCCTGGAGCCAACACAAGGACAAGTTTTGTGCTAGCTATAAAGCTTCCTCCAGTTTACAAGACTTGTTCACCTACTGTATTGAAATCTGAGGAATCAATGTAAAAAAAGCCGCACTTGCAGTCTAAATACTCTTCTGTAAAGACCAGTTGCTAGCTTCTGCTGGGAACCCATTGAGTTCCTGGAGTCACTTAAAATGTCTCATGTGCAGTACCAATCAAAGAGTCCAAAATGACATGATCTTCAGTAGAGCCCACTGCAATCATCGTACACAATTGCCAGTGCTTCAAATACTCTTTTCTCTGACCTATCTGCCTCCTCCTCTACAAGCCCATCCACTACCCTCCACCAGTCTCTGGGTCCATCCCTGCCCTCATTCCCCCAACTACCCAAGCTTCCTGCTAAAGCAGTTACCACAAGGGAAGTTTGAAAATTACTTAAATCCCTTGCTGTGGGTGCCAGCCCCAGTCCAAACAGTATTTAACCCAGAATACTTTGTCTTAGAGCCCCTGTTCTTGCCTACACTCTGTCTCACATCTTCAGTCTGTCTTTCACCTCCGGGGTGGTACCCACTGATTGGAAAATCACTAAAATTGCCCCAGTGCCAAAACAAGAGGCACTAAGCTCCTCACATAGCATTGTCCCAACATTCTCCTCCCTGTCCTCAGTAAGCTAGTTCCCCCATAGGTAGTTGTCAGCATGGCTTCTGAACAGATCATAGTACCTCCACTGCCTTGGTTCAGCTGGCTAGTGACATTAAAACAGATATGGAAAAATGGTTGGAGCTATATTCATTGACCTATCCAAAGCATTTGACTTCACTGACCATGCACCTCTCCATTCCAAATTTGCCAAAAATGTGTCTCTCCTCCTGTACAACTGCTTGCTTCTCACATTACCAGTTGGACAGGCAACAATTCATTAATTTTTGAGATGTCACCTCCAGTTTAGCCCCTGTTAATCATGGTGTCCCCAGGCCTCAATTCTATGCACACATCTCTTTTTAACCTTTATTAACAATCTGCCCTTTGTCTCCACATCCCGCTCCACTATCATATACACTGATGATTTATTGATTTATGGAATGTTGTTGTCCAGGTGGGCCCACTGAGAATAGATGTCCTTTTTTCAGGGACAACTCGAGGGTGGGGTGGGGGTTAAGATGGTAAGCAACAGAAACTGAACCAGTTTTAGCTGTTGGTTGTATTTTTAGTGAATGGGTAAAATTTCACTAGGACACTTACCCTATATTTCAGTTCCCTCTAGACGATCATTTTACATTTGCAACTCAGCCTTGATTTCTCCTGGATTCAGAGGTGTCTCACTGCCAATAGCTTAGTCATCAATGCTTCCAGAACTCAAACCATGCTCTTTGAATTTCAGGATAGCCATCTTGCCAGCTTCAGTCCTTTGTCTGTCCAGTGATTTGATTGCTCCCAGTCCCAAGTCTCCATCATGCGAGATATTTAAATATGTAGGAATTCCTCCAAACTTGGTTTTGGACTTTTCCAACCACATCTTTGCTATCAGCAATGCCATAAACTCTTGACCTGGTCTTGCCTTGCCTTTACCACTTCCTCACTCCCAAAATAAAATATCCCTAGCTCAAGGAATTCTGCTCCCCTGCTTGTGACACAGCTTGCTAATTTACTTCCATGCCTCTAAAACTACAGTTTACGAAAGGAATGTAACATATAATGATATCTGCTTATTCACCATGTCCTCATCCTGACTAACTTGCCACTGCACTCTTTATTCTTCCCTGGGTTGGTTATACCCTTCTGCAGTCTGCTGATATACATTTGGTTACGGCCAATTCAAGCTGCCCAGGTCCTCCTCCCCTGCCTTCCTCATATTTCTGCTTCACAGCTCACACCAGTCATACTCATTTAGATGCATCAATGCTTCCCTCCTCACTATCACAAAATACTCTTCCTTCTTTTCTACCAGGTTTTAGATCCCATCCTTCCCCTCTCTGTATGCAGCTCTCCAACAGCTGTTACCCTTTAAGTGTGATCTAAGAAACCACTTCTGTGCTTCCTTTGATTGCAGCTACACATGAAGTTGATGCCAACCCTGTATAACCCACATTTGTCCTCACTGTCTGCCCACTGGAGCACACTGAAACTTTACATGACCCCACTGGTTCCTGGACTACATAATTTCCCATCTCAAGTTTATTTAGCTTAGCTAACATTTATAACACTGCTCCTAACCAGCTGTACTAATTTTTCTGTGCTAAGATATTAAATATGTATAAGTGATACATTGCTAATAAATGTTCCTACGACAACCCAAACTCTGAAAATTTGCAACATGTGATGTTTTACTGTACGTGGTATACTAGACCAAGACAGATCTGGTTATCTCCATCATGGAAAATGATACAAACCCAATATAAGAATGTTCTTTAAACATTATGTTTACTTCCCAAGATGAAAAGGTTATTACTAAAGTTACTGATTATTTAAAAATCATTAACAAAATACACTTATAACATTAAAGTTCTGGGACAGTGTTAAAATATTCCCAGTTTGGATATTGCATGTTAAGCACAATACATTTGTCCTTTAACACATATTACTCATGTATTCCTGTACTATGAATTGTTGTAGTATGGATTTAGCATTTTATATCTTTGTACTATTCTTGTTTTATACTGTATCAGTATTGTAATGGTTTTTCAACTGAACAACAATACATTGAAACTGAAACTGAATTGTTAATATTGTAATTACTGTTCATGCTAATGTTATTGTTAGCTGTTCTGCCATCATTGTATAGCTATTGTAATGTGTTTAAATCCTCTCACATCATGTTTTATTTCAACATGTCTTCTATTGTACTCCCCCACAAGGTGTACCTGTAAATAGACATTTAATTGTCTAGTGTACCTACCTGGTTAACAAAAAACAAATAAGAAAATAAGTAAAAAAAAAATGAACTTCAATAGGTAAGGCTGGGATTGTAAAATATTGCAAAAAAATGAATAAGTAGGGTAAACTATTTAGTATTTTTTGGGACATGGTATAATAAACCAACAATGTGAAAGTGCATAGACAGCAGGTTGTGATATGAATATACAGATACAGTGGGCAACAAAAAAAAGTAGTGTTCAGCTAAACAAACAGATTCTGCAACACATGTACAGTAGTAAAAATACATAAGTACTGTAAGTGTTACTGTAATTAATAGCTACTGTACATAGTCTGATTGTATTAAAGTATTGCACTGTGTCACCCAGTGGCTGGAGTAGTAATTTTGCTGTTCTGATCTGTATGTGACATAGTAAAAAGTTATTTCCTGCAGTCCATCTCCATTTTTTGTTCTTGAGCATATTTAACTGAATTCAGAGCATCTACTTGACTGGTGCACTACACTATTGCTACCCACTTTAATCACATACAGTGGATTTACTGTACCAAGTCTGAAAGACATGCAGTAATTTCTGAGGAAAGCATGGGGATAATATCCTATATAGGTCTGGGATCTGAGCTGATTACATGTTCAAAATTGGCAATCATATAGAACAGAGCTGGTGCACCTTGCTGAATGCTAGATGATGTACAAATTATTTTTCACTCAATTTTTCCATATAGTGAATTGATTCTTCAAAGGTGTTGTGAAAACACTCAATTAAGATCTCAGGCACATACTGTCATCAACATTTGCAGGCTTATTGATAGTGAAGAGTAGATGGCTTTCTAAGATACCAGTTTGGTGATTACTGTACAATATCTTCCTGAAATCAATCAAACAATCAATCAATCAATGAGGTGAGTGAATGGCTAGCAGAGCCACTCCTGCAACTGTTTAATAAGTCCCTCCAGAATGGCGATGTTCCCCAGGGTTGGAATAGCCACAACTGTTGTGCCCATATTCAACAAGGGATGTAAGGGTACTGTGAGCAATTATAGGCCCATTTGCCTTACATCAATACTGGTGAAGTTCATGGAATCCCTTATAAAGGGAAAAATGCAACAGGAGATCTCAATTAGTACACACATTGATACAACACAACATGGCTTCACAACTAATAGATCATGTCTAACTAATAAGCTGGTCTTCTATGAATAAGTTAGTAAACAAATTGATCAGCAGTTGCCTATGGACATCATCTTTCTGGACCTGAGAGAAGCTTTTGATAAATTACCTCATGACATATTGATACAGAAAATGACTTAATTAGGGATTAGCAATACTCTAGTTTAGTGGGTACACTCATGGTTAGGCAGTAGGACACAACAGGTAAGGATCAGAGGTTATATGTCTAGTAGGGGTAATGTGACAAGTGGGGGCCCCCAGGGATCAGTCCTAGGACCCACCTTGTTCAATATCTTTATATCTGATGTGACTTATAATATAAACAGTTATTGTAACAAATTTGAGGATGGCACTAAACTAGGTAGTGAAGTAGGGACTATGGATAAGGTAGGAAACCGAAGGAAGGATCTATTTATTTATTTTATTTTTATTTATTTATTTCATATATCGGATTTACAACCTTTGAGTCATGGACTCATTTACAAAGGCACCTCATCACAGGGAGGGTAGACAACAAATAGACAGTGAGTACAATGTTGGTGGACGATACAGGTGTGATACAATCAAGTGAACATACAAAGCAATTCCAATGTTACATAGGAATGCTGAGGCTTTCAATTGTCTACAAAGTTCGATCTAACAATTGTGTTAAATAATGAGGCCTGCTCTAGAGGGTATAGGGAGCAAGGGCCTGGTGGGGGACCAGGGTAGCTGGTGGGGGAAGGCAGTCCAGAGGACTTTGTCCATTGCAGAGTACCAGATGGGATGAGGAAAGATGAGTTCAGGCTTTGGGGCATTCAAAAGCACTTACAGTTCTGAGTGATGGTAAGGTGGCTCTGTAGGGTGATATAAAATTGGCTGATTTTCGGGATGCTTGTGATATGTGGAGGGAGGGTGTTGTACCAGGAGGGGGCCCTGTGGTGGAAGGACCTTTGGGTAAGAGAAGTCCTGGTTCTAGGAACCTGGAAAGTGGCCTTGGCTGCATTTCGGGTGGTGACCGTCTTGGGGCTAGTTTCAGGGATGTAGCAAGCCCAGGGGGGGAAGAGCCCAAGCAGTGTTTTTTTGGCCAATGTACAGGTGTGATAGTGCAGATACTCATTGAAGGTGAGTAGGTTAGAGGAGGAGTACAGCTGGCATATGTGCGTTCTGCCATGGGCACCAGTGAGGAGCCTGCACACCTTGTTTATTGAAGTCTGGACTTTGGTGAGGGTCGTGGAGTCAGCCACAGCATAGATGGGAAGCCCATAGTCAACCAGGGACAGGATGGAGGAGGTGATAGCCAGCTTGAGTGTTTTCTGAGGGAGACAGTCTCTGTGGTGGTAGAGGAGTCCAGTCTGGGTGTTCACTGCAGTGGACAAGATTTTAAGATAAGCGTGGAAAGTGAGTGCTGAGTCAAAGGTGATGCCCAGGTATTTGTATGCTGTCACCTGCTCAATGGGGTGGAGGGTGCTGGGAAGGATGAGGAGGGGGGCATTACTGGTGCTGCTCTGGAGGTGGGTGAAGAGCATAGACTTTGTCTTTTTGAGGTTCAGGAACAGACGGTGGTCGAGGAACCATTTTTTAGCTTGGCTGAAAACAAGCTGTAGGGAGTCCTGGAGGGTGATGGAGTCACGATGGGAGGTAACGAAAAGTGCGTCATCGGTGTATAGGAGCATTCTGCCTGAGCACAAGCTAGGGAGGGTGTAAAGAAACAGACTGAAAAGATTAGGGCCCAGAATGGATCCCTGGGGGACACTGGAGCTGACAGGTAGTGTGGTAGATAGGGTACCATTTATTTTAACATGCTGGGATCTGCTATGGAAAAAAATGGAGCACCAGGCAAGGGGGCCAGATGAGAAACCCAGTTGTTGGAGGGACTGGAGTAGGAGGGGGTGGCACATAGTGTCAAAGGCCTTGGATAGGTCAATGAACACTGCCCTGGCAACACTGCCGGAGTCAAGTGCAGAGTGTATGTGGTGAAAGAACTCCAGGAGTGCCGATGTGGTGCTATGTCCAGGGCAGAAGCCGTGTTGCTTTGGACAAAGTATGTTGTATTTGGTAAGGTATTCCATGAGTTGGGAGGAGACTATTTTTTACAGGGCTTTAGAGAGTGGGGAAAGGATGGAGATCAGCCAGTAGTTATTAGGTGCTGTGTGATCTCCATTCTTGTGGATTGGAGTTATTTCAGCTGATTTACAGGTGTTCAGGAACTGGCCTAGACATAGGGACCAGTTTAGCAGGTCAGTGAGAGGGGTAAGCATGACATCTAGGGTTAGCCGGAGAATTCTAGAGTCAATTGGGTCGCACTTGGGGTTGTGGCTGGAGAGGGATTTTAACATGTGGGGTTTGGCTTTGTCAGGCGATATAGTGCGGAGGAGATATCTAGAAATGATAGTGGACTGGGCAGACACAAATTGGATGTTATTCAACCTGGAGAAGTCTGTGGTCATGCATTTTGGAGCTAAAATACAAGGTAGGAGTACTGGATCAATGGAGTGAGATTAAAAACAGTAGATAATGAAAAAGACCTTAAGGTGATAGTTTCAAATGATCTTAGCTTTGATATGCATATTGGAGAAATCTTTAAAAAAGCTAATAAGATCACTGGTTGTATAACTTGGGCTTTTACCAGTAGGAGTAGGGCCTGTATCATGCCACTGTAGAGATACTTCCTCAGACCACATGTGGACTATGGTACACCACTTTGGAGCACGTAACTGACAGGAAATATAGATGGGCTGGAAAGGGTACAAAGAAGGGTAAGTAGATTAATTGACAGAATGCAGGACTTCTATCATTAGGATAGGTTCAGAAGCCTTGACCTCTACCCTCTTGAATTAAGGAGACTCAGGTGACCTGTTACTAATGTATAAAATCTTTAAGGACTTAGATTTAATGAACAAACTAGATTTACAGTATAATGACAGAGAAATATCATTAAGAAGTCATAATCGTCAACTGAGGTTAACATACCCTAAAAGGAATTTAAGAAGAAACTTTTATACTCAAAGGATTATCCCTCTTTGGAACAACTTATCTAACAACTTATCTAGGGACATTGCTGAAGCTAATACCTTTTCAGCATTTAAAAGCAAACTTGATATGTATCTGTTACATGAACTTGGGGATAGATGACCTGCTGGCACAGAAGATGAACTACATGGGCACATGCATTCTGTTCATCTAAATCCTCCTAGTATAGTACTCAGCATGTACTGTATTTTGTGAATTTCCTACCAGATAATAGAAATCTGACAGTAGCACCACAGGATCGGATTCACTGAGATGTGCTCCTCATAATGACACTGGGTCCAAACAGTGCTGACAACAATAGTGTCAGCATGGTGTGCAAGGTAAAAACTGCACTGATTTATTTTGGAGGGCTCAGTCCCAGCTCCTCTGACATGGGAGTTTGTGCCCCCACACCCCCCATCTTTAGGATTCTTACTCTGTGGGGGAGTGGATCCCAATGGCCCCATGTAAAAAAAAATATCAAGTCCTGAGACAGCTAAAAGGTTGGAGACCAGGATTAGAACGCTAATCTACACTGCTGCTTGTTAGCTGTTTAATGCCCCAGACCTCCACACCACTGGAGCAGCTTGAGCAGCATCCTGGATTCTGGTGCCCTTGTCTTTCTTCAGTACCATGGACAGCAACCAGTGGAGCGCTTATCGCAAGTGCTGTTAATCCCCCCTTCACTGTATGTGTGAGCGCTTACCAGCCTAGCATCGAATAGTGTGGCGCTATTCTGGTAGTCCTCATTTGATGGGGTACCCCTCATAACCAGGGCCACTGGAAAATTATGGAACATTTTACCTGAAAATGTGGGGAGTTTTTTGCAAAAATTGCGGGGGTTCACTATACATTCCCACTTCCCCCTAATAAATATTTTATTGTTTGATGCAGCATGTTTTGGTCACATAAATTGTTTAGATAAATGCATTGCCTCTTGTAAATGCTTTTTGATGTGAAGAAAGGTGTGTGTTTTTGAAATGCACTGCAAAGTAATTATTATGTAGCATATCTTCTAAAAATCAAGACATCTAAGTCATGCAGTGCTAACTAGATTTTAATCAGTAATTTACAGTTAGTCTATACTGAATGCATCCTGAAACAACATATTTTGCCAGTTTCTATGTGTTAAATAATGACGCCTGTTTAAACTACTTGCTTTGGTGCAAGAAAAAATAAACAGATATTTTTTGGGTGCCTAATAAAGGTCTAGTAAGAAAAATGTTTATTTTGTTAAAATAACTACTGTTCTTAATCAGCACTGTAAGTACACTTTAAAATCACACGATAAAAGTATCAAATCATAACAGTAGCTTTTTTTTGTTACATCATACAATAGTTTTCAATACATGGTACTTTTGTTCTATTCGGTTTGCAGTGATTTTACTTGGGTTACAATTATTATGTCTATTTGAGGTCACGTGATGAGCTAGCTGAATAGGACGTTTCTCGTGCCACTCCGAGGCCCGAAATTATTTTTAGAAAGTAAATCATTTCGGGACCAGCTATTCTTAGTTAAATTAACTTTCCCTCAAGTGGCGGGATGCTAGTGAAGCAGCTCAGTGGTGTTACTGCAGCAAAAAGGGGAAATTTATTGGACCAAAGCTATGGTCCATGAGGGGCTCTTGCGAACAGCGCTCAGCCGTGACCAGAGTTATTATGGAGCCCGAGACAGTACAGCCTCTGTCAGCAAGAACTCCAGCTCTTAAACAGCCAAAATCCCACTCTCCTACCTCCAATGATCGGGAAGAAGAGGCAGAAGAGCGAGGGGGGGCTGCACCAAATAATGAAGACATACAGGAGATTAAACACTTACTTCAGGGGCTGGTAGTAGATTTTGCAGCCTTTAAACCTGCACTGCAGTCATTAGCACAGAGGATGGGAGATGCTGAAGCCCGAATTTCTTCACAAGAAAGGAAAGTTTCTGCAGTGGAACAGGAGTTGGTGGTGGTCATAAAACAAGTCAAGAAGTTGGAAGAAAGGCTCGAGGATCAAGAATCAAGGAGCCGATGAAATAATTTGATTCTAGCAGGGCTTTCTGAAAAAGCAGAAGGCTCGGACTGTGCTCTGTTCTTGCAAGACATGCTGCTCAAGCTTTTTGGCCCTTTGCCATATGGGGAGAACTATGATCTAGAGAGAGCACACAGGGCCTTGAGAGATATGCCACCACCGGGAGCAAGACCCTGAGTAATCATAATGCGGTTCCTCAACTATAAAGAAAAAATGTTTGTATTGGCCTCAGCACGGCAAAAGAAAACAACGCAGTGGAATGGCGCCACCTTGTGGATGTTTCAAGACCAAACGCCTTCCGTGAGAGCCAAACAGAAGGAATATGTGGACATTAAAAAGAAGCTATATCTGGCAGGTATCAAATTTCAGCTCCAGTTTCCTGCTACCCTGGTGGTCCGGCTGCAAGCAGGGGAGAAGAGATATCTCACAGCCAAGGATGCACTGGAAGGGCTATGAGTGGAGCTCCCAGATCTATTTAGAACACCGACTTGAGATGCCTGAGACGACTAGGAGAGATGCCAAGAGTCTCTGTGGGCTGGGACTATTATAATTTTAAGTTGTTAATTTTAAACTGGTTAAAATTACTTTTAAGGTGGCAGAACTTAAAGCTTTAACTGGCTGGTTTCAGATACTAGCCTTGAGATAAGGGGCATAAGAATGGTTACGGACGACTATGGGCTTAACAAGAAAAGCCGAAAAGAGGGGTATTTAAGGTAATCTTATGTTGTTATTTTATGTTATTATATGATGCCGTACCTGGGGGGTTAGAATAGTGAGGGTGGGGGTTCTTTTTTCCGGGAAGTGTTCCCCCCACTTTTTTTTTCTCTCTTCTCTTCTCTTTAAGATATCTCTGTAGGATGGTGCTGGTCGTTTAATCTCTCTGTTGAGGGCCTATGGTACTAGGGGCCAGGATCTGAGCCAGGGTTACATTGCCATAACTGAGTGACATTGGCTCTAGGTTGGGATGTGGTCATTAACTTTTGAGGTGGTTTAACTATGTTGCTAGGGTAATGACTAGTGGTTGGGGGTTGGGGGGGTGAGGTAGGGAAGAGGAGATAAAGTTCTGGATTAAGTGGATAGACACAGATGTAAATCTCAACTTGGGAGTACTATAGATGAGAAGATTGTTTAATCAATCATGGCTATTAATGGGTTAAGCCAGGGCTGGGATTACTGCGGTTCATAAGGCGCAGAGAACTGGAAAGGTTATTATTGAACGCCCGGCCAGGTGTTACGGGTAGAGGGAAGGTAGGAGACTGACCACCTGAGGGCTCAAAAGGAAGGGTGTCAATGATAGGGCGAATAGAGTAACGGTTTAGCAATAAGCTCGTGGTGATCCTTAAGAGGTTCCATTGAAGGGAAGGATAGGGAGAGCTGGGGAGTGGTGGGTGAGGGAGCTCAGACCCGTGAACAAGGGAGCGAGCAATGTAGGGATCAGGGGAAGGGGGATTGGGGGGGGATTGGGGTTTGGGAAGGAGAGAGAGTCCCTTAACTTAAAGGTAAAGGAGACAGGCTCAGATAGGGTAGTGAGAGTCAACTGCCCCAAAATATGTCCATGGCACTACCAATGGCGAAGGTTAGACTGATTTCGTGGAATGTTAAATGGCTCAGGGGTAGACATAAAAAATTGGTAATCCTGAGACACCTGGATCAGAGAAGTGCTCAGTTGGTGGCCCTGCAAGAAACACATATGTTAACAGAAGAGCTGAATAGCCTCAAGCGATCATGGGTTGGACAGATTTTCGGGGTGGGCAAGGAGAGGGCTTCAGGAGGGGTAGCAATCTTAATTAGGAAATCTTGTATGTTTAGTGTTAAACAGGTGGTTACAAGAGAGGACGGTAGAGGGATTTACGTTTTGGGCCTGCTATATGGCAGGGTCACTTCTGTGGCCCTCCATATGTGGTCCATTACCCCAAAGGCGGAGTTTTTTGCTCGATAGAGAATACAAGGATATAGTGGGTCTTCCGGGGTGTGCCCTTATCTTGGCAGGAGATTGGAATACTTATGCGGACAACGGTAGGGATAGGATCCCACCGAGGAGAGGACTGTTAACTAAGGCTCAACAGGCCCTGGAGAAGTTTATGGAGGCTTCGGCCCTGGTGGACCTGGTATGGACTCATACCGATGGGGTAGGTCCATGACATTATACTCATCAGTACACAAGACCCAATCTCATATTGATTTTTATCTGGTGAATAGGGAGGTGCTTACCGGGATTAGAGGTCTGACTACGGAAGGCAGAATCTTCTCAGATCATTCCCCGATTTCACTAGTTTGGGAACCGAAAGTGGGGCCACCTAGACCCTTTTGTTGGAGGCTGAGTGATTTGTTGCTGACTGAAGCTGCGACTAAAGATAAGCTCGAGGGAGCCTTGCTGGATATTATCCAGCAACAACTACCCACGATGATAGATAGGAAACTGGCCTGGCCAGCCTGCAAAGTACTTTTTGCAGGGGTGGCACAGGAATTGTCAGCTCTGAAAAATAGGCAGAGGAGGGCAAAAGAGGACTTCATTTTAGGAGCTATTAGTTATTTGACACCTTTAGAGGGGTCCTCAGAGGAAGTCGATGGGGAATTTAGAGGTCTGAGGTGTGAGCTGGAAGATATGGTTAATGGTAAAGTGGACTATTGGTTGGAAAAGATTAAAGCTAAATATCTCCTGGAAGGAAATGTTCCGGGTTGCCTGCTGGCGGCTAAAGTGAGGGAGTGGGAGGTGAGCAGAACGGTGACATCTATACGATATGAGGGGAAGCTAATTATAGACTCCCAGGAGCTAGCTGACACCTTTGGGCGGTACTTTAAAGAGTTATACCAGATGGGGAATAGGGTAAGGAAACAGGAGATCAAGGCATTTCTGGAGGAAATACCGTTGCCCATGATAGACCCCTCACAGACTAGGGAGCTGATAGCACCCATAAGTGCAACTGAGATTGTGGAGGTTGTTAAGTCCCTACCGGGGGGAAGACACCGTGGCCGGATGGCCTCATGGCGAAGTTCTACCAGACCTTCATCCATGCTATGTTACCTATCCTTCAGGAATTCTACAATACTATAATGGAGGAAGGAGTACCCCACTCCCCTCTCTACCAGGCTTATATCACATTAATACCCAAAGCGGGCAAGCTCTAAGGATGAACCAGCGAGCTACAGGCCCATTGCTTTGATGAACCAAGATATTAAGATTCTTACTAAAATATTGGCCAATAGAATTTGGTGGATAGCACCTGATATAATTAGTCAGGAGCAAGTGGGGTTCATGCCGGGGGGGGGGGGCTCATGACGCCTTGAGGAAGCTTCATCATATCCTGAGTTATGCAGCGGACTCTCAAATCCCTGTAGCCTTAATATCGCTTGATGCTGAGAAGGCCTTTGATAGGGTCTTGCATCCCTTCTTTTTTGCCACAATGGAGAAGATGGGTTTCCCCGAGGGCCTTCTGAAGGGTATTAAAAATCTGTGTGCCGCCCCGACGGCAAGAGTCATGAGCAATGGGTACATCTCACAGGAAATACACTTAGAAAATGGGACACGCCAAGGATGCCCTCTATCCCCGATATTGTTTAATATCTATTTAGAACCTCTGCTGAGAGTTATAAATAGGGATAAACAGATAAAGGGGATAGATATAATGCGGAGGGAACTTAAATTTTCAGTGTTTGCAGACGATGTACTCCTGCACTTAAGAGACCCAGCGAAGGGACTTGAGAAGGTGAAGGAATTAACTGAGCGATTTTCTAAAGTATCAAACTATAAATTAAACTTGGCTAAGACTCAGATCTTACCCTTGATGCCACATGTATACAGGGCAGATTTCTCCAATTTACAAACCCAGTGGATGCCAGATAAAATGAAACATTTGGGTATATGGATCACGAGGAACTATGAGCTGGGGCCAAAACAAACATAGACACGGCAATTTCAGATATTAAGGGGGATTTAATAAGATGGAATAAGCTGCCCCTAAATTTCATGGCCAGGCTTGGACTTATCAAAATGAACCTGCTTCCGAGGCTTTTATACCTGATTTACTTGGCTCCATATACTATCCCTAAAAAATGGTTTGGGCTGATCAAGAAGCTCCTGTCAGATTTTTTATGGAATGGTAAACCACCCAGCAAAAAACATAATGATTTACAACTCCCTCCGGGCTTGGGAGGAATCAAGTTGCCAGACCTTCACCTGTACTATATTGTAGGTCAGTTGGGCTTGTTGGCCCGGTGGGGTAAGAGGGTGACAGGAGATGGCTATGTTCCCGACTGGCTACATTTAGAGACCCAGATATTGAGAGATGCAGGCCTCTCCCCAGAGGCAGCCTTGTATGCTAATATATGTGCTTACGCCAAACAGAAGGTGGGAAGCCCAATTTGGAAGATGGTAGAAGCCTGGTGGTCATTTTTGACTACGACCCAGAAAAAAGAACAAATGAGGGCCCAAGAGCAGCCGCTATGGGTAACCCCTAATTTAACAATAGGCAACAAGGTGATCAAAGGGAAGTGGGCTAATTGGGTCGCGGGCATGTCTCTTAATGAGGTCATTCAGGACAATAGGGTAGTCCTTTCAGAACAGTGTGGTAGAATGCCCTTTTTCCATAGATTGCAATTCACACAGATGCTTGAGGGGATAATAAAGAAAATGGGGGGGGGGTCTATCCGGTTGCTCACTTAAGTGGGGTGAGTTGAGAGAAATCGACCCGAAAGCCAGAGTTCTGTCACAGGTTTACAGAATTCTGCTGGCCTTTTTCAGGCTGAGTTCTCCTATAGCAGTGCCATACTGGGACAACAAATTGGCACCTAGAAATATCGACTAGGCCAGTGTCTGGAGGAGTGCTAAATTTATAGTGACACCCAAATATAGGAGCATACACTTTTTTATTGCCTCTAATCTATACTTTACCCCTGTGAAACTGTGTGAAAGAGGCCTTAGACAAACAGACTTGTGTTTCAGGTGCGAATCAGAGAAGGGAGACCTTTTACATGTTCTGTGGAACTGTAATAGAATACGGCCCCTATGGGATGAGAAAAAAAGGCAGATGGAGTCTCTGTTGGACTACTCCGAGCTTATAACCCCAGAGGTATGTATTTTGGGGGACCTCTCACAAATTGCAGGTGTTACTCCTAAATATCATATATCCCTGATGACTATGGTAATAAAAACGCATGTGGTCCAGCACTGGAAAGATGATCAATCTTATGGGTACACACAATGGGTGGGTGACCTTATTGGAGCCCTATCTAGGATCAAGAGGCATCTATATCTAGAGGGGAGGAAGGGGCTATATCTCAAAAGATGGGTGGTATTGGAGGCAATCTACTCCTAATAGGGGGCCGTTTGGCCGGAAATGGGTCTGTCTGTTGGGCCGTGACTAGTTGTAGGTTGATTGGAATGAGATTACAGAGAAGCTAAGGGACCTGAGGACCTTGTAATATTAGAAGGTGGATTGGTAGGATTCTGAGGACTAGCATAGTAGTAAGAATACTGGGTCTGCTATAAAGATGGGGATAGGGACTCTCTCTCTTTCCGGGGGGCACAGAGAGGTGTTGCCCTTTGAGGTGGAACTAGTCTACAATACCATAAGGCTCAGGAATCCCGGATAGGCCCGGAGTGGCGGTATTAGAGTTAAGGGGAAATGGTCTGATTTGTAATGGGCCTGAGGGTGCTGTTTCCATACATAAAGATGTGGCTGGATTTAAAGCTAGATTTGGTGGGGAAGGGGACATCATCTCTGTGCATGTACATAGTTGTAATGTACATAGTTTTCACAGTCAGTTTTGGGCTGTGAGCCTGGGGTTCCAGGTTCTGTTTTATGTTTGTTTTATACTGTATTAAAAAAAAAACTAATAAAGAAGTGTTTAAAAAAAAAAAGAAGACCAAGGCCAGGTGGTCTCCTCATGATGCCCGACTACTCCTACTCCACCCTCCACTCCGCTTTCTGAGGAGCGTTTGTTAAGTGAATTCAACCCATTTAAAGATGCAATTCAGGAACTTATCCAGGAGTTGAAATCACTTCAACAAGACATTGGAGATCTAGGGAGATGGGTCAGAGACATGGAATCTCATTTTTTCGCTTGAGCATTGGAGGAATAAATTGGTCCCAGAGCTACAGTAAGTTTGGTTAAGCAAAAACCAGCTCCGGGTTCCTTTGATCGGAAATTTCTAGAGAAGATCACAGGCTCATCCCCGAATAACCCGACATATGTCATCAAGCGGGCATATCAATCCCTCCATCCTGCACCTCCTGAGGGATCAGCCCTGTGACCCTTCATAATGCTGCTGCTGCTAAATTACTTAGATAAGCAGCATGTCCTGTATAAAGTTAGAGACATTAAAGAAGTTCTATGGGAGGGCATGAACCTTAGGATTACCTAAGACTTGCCTGATCTGGATTGGTAGTAAGCCTAGAGGTTAGCATAATGAATTGTGAATAAGCTTATCCATCCAGCAGACCTGGGTTTCATTCCCACAACCTCCTCTGTATTTATTTATTTATTGAAATCTAGGATTATATTACCTTTGAGTGGAAAAAAGCTCATTTACAAAGGTACTACATCAGTGGGGAAAGGTTACAAACATACAAAGGTGATACAAATACATGGTTGTAAGTATCAGCAGTAAATACTAAGCCTGTACAATGTACTGTCTACCAGCATAAGTAATTAACATACATTATGTGAACAATCTCAGACTAATATACCTTTGAAAAAAAGCACAACTGCAAGGTAAACATCACAGGGAGGGATGACAGATAAACAGAAGAGTTGAGGATGTGTTATCAGAAGTAAGTCACAACAGAAATAATCTGCAAGGGCAGTGAGGCTATAACTAAGAAGAGGAACAAAGAAGACGAGAGGTGTAAGGGGGCAGGAAAGAAAGGGGAGGCAGCAAGGGCTTTGTCATCCTAGATGAGTTGTATGGAGGCAGTAGAGGCAAGGGAGGAGGGAGTGGGAGTATATAGGAAGGGAGAGGCAGTCGGTGGCCTTGTCAGTAGGAGGAAGGGCAGCAGAAAAAGATAGGAGGGAGGGCACAGAGACAGAGCATTGCTTGCAAGCGGTGAAGATTAGGCATAGCAGTCACAAGAGCTGTTAGAAGTAAGATGTTGATGGAGCATGCATTTGAATGGTCCCACTTTAGTTTGGGTAGATATATCCCAGTGAAGTGCATTAAACCAAAGAGGTGCTCTGTAGGCCAAAGAGCATTGGCCCTGTGTTATTCAGAATCTAGGAACCTGGAAGAACTGGGAGCCAGGGCTTCACGTATGTTGAGAACTGCAGTGTGAATGTGGCAGGTTTTACATAGTGGGTCGTAGAAGGCCAAGAAGTGCTCTTTTGGCTAACAGATAGGTTTGGTAACAAATCCTCCTGCTCAGTTGAAGCCAGCCCATTCGAGCATACAGCTCACAAGTATGGGTGAGATGTGCAGCACCAGTAAGAAGTCTGCATGACTTGTTCAGAGCAACAGATATTCTATGGAGGGATGACTGGCAAGCTGCTCCAAATATAGCCAGGCCATAGTCCACAATGGAGAGGATAGAATTATGAATAGCATGTCTGGGGGCATCGAGAGTCAGGCAGTGCTTTTTGCTTATGAAGGAGACCAGTCTTGATGTTGACAGCCTTGGTGACATTGTTAACATGATGGGCATAGGTTAAGCAACTATCAAGGGTTACCCCTAGATATTTCAATTACTGGGTTTGTTTGAGTGTAAAGCTTAGGCAGTTTTGAATGGTAAGTGCATGGGATTTGTGCTTTTTATGAGAACTGCTGAACAACATTACTTTAGTTTTCTTATAGTTCAGGATTAATTTGTTTGTTGAACCAGACCTCCACATCATTGAAGCCCCGCTATAGTTGGTGCTCCAGATACTTAGGGTCAGGGCTGCTGGAGAAGTTAACCACATCATCCGCATAAAGAAGGACCCACTGATGGCAGAAATGAGGAAGATTCCACCTGCTGTGAGCAGTCTTCCAGGTCACTTTTAAACCAAAGTGTTGAGTCAGTGGAGAGGCCAATGGAGGTTAGTTGCTGAAGGAGTAGTGAGTGGTGGACAGTGTCAAAGGCCTTTGATAGGTCAATGAAGACTGTCCCTACCAGAGTACCAAGATCCAGGGACTGATGAATGAAACTGGTGAATTCCAGCAGTGCCATAGAGGTTCTGTGCCATTTATGGAACCCATGTTGCTCCAGACATTGGATGGAATATTTTGTAAGGTATTCAACTAGTTGAATCAGCAACAATATGCTCGAACAATTTGGAAGGTGGGGGGGGAGAGGATGGATATGGGTCAATAATTTGCCAGCAAGGCCCTATCCCATTCTTATGTGCTGGTGTTACAAGGGCTGATTTTCAGACTTGTGGAAATTGAAAAAAAAGAGCGACAAGTTGAGGAACTTAGTGAGGGGTAGCAGATCTTCATCTAGAGTGTGGGCCACAAGTTTGAGATCCAATGAGTCACCACTTTGTTGTGATTTCATCAGCACTTTGGTATGGTATTTCCTTACTACTGAGAGAGGGACCATCTTAAAATAAAAAGGTTTGGGAGAATGAAGAAGTAAGTCAGGAAGGTCTTCATTGGTAGGGTCTGTGTCATTAAAGAAGTCCAGTGAGAGGATTCCAGTCAGGTCCATGATTGCTTTGTTGAACGCATTTGCTAAGGTTAGTGGGTCCTGGGTAGGGATTCCTTTCTGTTAAGCATGTTGGGTGCAGCCTTTGAGTCTTTCCCAGTGACTTCCTTTATGTTATTCCAGAAGTTCTTACTACTGCCCCAGGAAGTGGTGAGCATCTCCCCATGGTTTTTGGATTTGGCAAATGACTTATTTCCCACATGCGTGTGTTCCTGGCTTTCTTGTGTGCTTGTACAGCTGCTTGTTTCCCAGTACCTCTAGCCAGGTGCCAGAGGTGAAGCCTGAATTTCATCTTAGAAGTGAGATCAGCTGTTAACCAGGGGTTCACAGTTCCATGAACTTTCAACTTTTTTAGTGGAACATGTATATCCCAGACTCTAGTGAATTGCTTTATAAAATGCTCCAAGGCAATGTTGACATCATCAGTGTCATCAAGTAGGGACTGGTTAATACTGACTAGGTCCTGTTTTAGGAACTCCAGGTGACCACATTTTAGAACCCTACTGTATATAGACTGAGGAGGGGGCTTGTGGAATTTATTTGACCAGCTACAAGAAACTAGGGAGTGGTCACTTAATGAGTCAGGATGCACTATCACATTGGTGAGACATTCTTCTACCATGGAGTATGGCTGAAGACTGAGAGCCTTTAACTCCCCAATGCATGATTCATATGGGACTTGGATGAGTGGCTAGCAGTTATTGCAGATATATAATGACATGGGCATTGTAGTTTAATTAGCTGCAGCAAATTCGGGAAGCTGTGATTGTGGGGTGTATGCTGAACCTGGCTCTGGTCGGTGGTGGTTGAATGTGTTGTGAAGCACTGCAAGTACTAGGGGGATTCATTGGTTGGCTGCTGCATCTACCATGGTGTTAGATTACTGTCTTATTCCATCATTTCTCATTCCTGACTACCCCACTGATGTAACATTTGACTTGAATGTGGATTGGGAATGGTCATGGCTGCAAGAAAGATATCATGTTCACATTTTAAACAAATGATCAGTCAGAACAACAGTTTCCAAAGCTCAGGCAGACAGACCTTAACTTTTTTTCCCATACTGGTTGCAACATGCTTTCAGTGGATATGTGGTATCTCCTGTAAAATACTCCTACACTGCAGGAAATCTCTTTGTTTTTTAGCCACAGTTGACTTATGGGGATCCTTTAGGAGAATTTGGGTGGCAGCCGTGAGATCATTCCCTTCTCTTTCAGTTTGTAATGACATGGCTTGGTGATGGGCAGGTAGGACAATAGCAACAGGTAGTACAGCACTTAGGGGCTGATCATGTTCTGAGGATTAATGGCAAAATTGTCCATAGATTTCCCAGACTGAGAAAATAGCTTTCTTGCTAAAGATTTCTCATTATCTTTTTAAATGTTTCCATCCCTGCCTGTGATGGTCTCCACTTCTCAGTATCACACGTATCTCCAACTAATTGTTAATGTATCTGACATCAGACTTTCAAGCTACTCTTATGCTTCATCCTCCTCTTCTGCATTCGCTTCATCATGCTCTTCCTACTCTCCAGCTCTCTCCTCTGCTACGTCTCTCATACTTCTTCTCTCTCATCCTCTTCTTGTATTGCTTTCCTTTTCTTCTCTCATATGGAATCCATATCCTCCTCTTCACTCTTTCTCCTCTTGTGCTCCTTATTCCCCATGTCACTTCTCCACACATGGGTCATGTTCTTTCCCCTGCTCTTTTTCCCCCTCCTCTTGTGTTTCCCTATTGACTACCACCTCAGTCTCATGCTCATGTTCTGACAGGCTTGCTCTCATATCCTTTTCACTGACAGCCTCCATTACAACTCATTACAATTCGTCATGTGGTAGTGTTATTCATTTACTTTTCATGAATTATGTGGTCTGTATACTTTTCCCTGCCACCTCCTATTATGAACAGCTATACTTTTTTCTCTGCTGAAGCAATAATGGTAGTGCCTGTGACCCGGATTCAATGTCACCTAACTCAGGACTGAGCCGCAATATGGGTGTGTGTGTGGTGCTGCTGCTGATGGACTGTTTGGAGACCAGTGGTTCAAGGTGGACTGGCATTGGCAATGATATCCATGCATTGGAGGCTGTGGCAGCTATTGTCATGTTGTTTATATAAGATGGCTAGGGAGAGGGTTTGCTATTACATTTCAGGATTGATTACTTATATTCCGAATAGGGAAGCTGGAACTAGAAGCACTTGAAGAAGTAAAAGGAGGAAACTGGTGTGCTTCTAGATTGCACAGGGTGGTGTCATCACTAGATGCATTTGATGACTGACTAGAAAGGCTTCTTGCAGTGGCAGTGAAACCTGTGGACTAATGATTACTAATGAACCACTGTTTGGGAGCTGTACTGTTACCAACCTTGCTCTAGTCCTCACAATCCCATGACTATGACTCACAGTCCCTATCACACTATCATCATCTCCTTTTCTACCACCACAACTTGCAGAACTTATATCTAGGAGAACCGGCATGGGAGAAACTACAGAATATATACTACATTTCTACCCCTCCAACTCTTTCTCCACTTGTTCTTTTCCTCATATTTTCCACAAGCATTAGTCACACACACACACAACAAATCATGACATGATGCAGCCACCAAATACTTACTGTGATGACTCATGATAATCGCCAATTAATTTTTAATGCTGAAATGACACACACAGCACATGCACATGCTATAGTGCTGAACAACTCGTGAGCTGACTGGGAATTGTGGGAGATGGGGAGATGAGTGAGAGTGACCACACCAGGCCACAGCCTGACCCCACTCTCAAACCCTCACACTACTACACTGAAAGACACTAAGAACCCTAGAGCAACATTTTTAAAAGGATTCACCAAGATGTGACTGCTACTATTTTCCAAGCAAAAATGCACCCAAGACCAATTCAATCATCTCTTAGATGGCCTAATATAATCCAAAGTTTGCATCGAAAAAAAAGAGATGCATTTGTATGTGATCTGGATGCAGTGCATCTCTTTTCTGCTGTAAATCCTGACCTTTTGTAGTAAATGGATGCAATGTCTCAGAATAGAAGCAGGGCTACTTGGACACAAGTAGGTAGCTACAGACACAGGAACATCATGCATTTATGTCTACGTCCAGTTCTTCTAAAAATCTCCCCTCTCCCATGTCTCACATAGCAGCAAGCAACATACTTCACTATTTACTCACTGATTGGATGTCAGGCACTGTACATGCAGAAAAAGATTAATAGATGGACATCTGTGTCCCGTACCACCAGCAGTTAGGCATCTGAGTCCAAAACTTTTGAAACCCACCCCCAGTGTATCACACAGCAGTGAGCAATATATTTCACTTTTTGCTCACTGACTTAACTGTCAAGCTCACATACATTGTTTGCAGGCAAAGAATTAAAAGAAGGATTTTTGTACCCTGCACCACCAACAGTCAATAAAGAAAAAAAATCATGACAAAACTCCTTCAGCCATACTCTCTGCACCAAAACAGCAGACCTTCCTTACTGTTCTCCCTGTAGCCACACTATCGATTTTCAGCTTGTTAGTCACCAATACCGCTTTCACAATGGGGAGATTCCTTTGGCTATTTCTTTCTCTATCATTCGTGATGTTCAATGAGAAGGATATCCCACCAGTCAATACCACACTAAAAAATGCAACCTACCTTCCTAGCCTCTCTGATTCGCCTTTATTGGAATATGACCAGATCCTCACATATGCCCTACCGATACCACATCACAATCAGTGGGGTAACCTCCATAAAGGGATGCAAACTGTCATGTGTATACTCTGCTCGATGGTCCATTATTGGGTATACAGTTCCCCATTACACCTGACCTCCAAACTACTACTTAGTGACTCGGTACAAAGCCATAACCCCAATTGGAATACCTCAAAACAGTGCCCGCTGAATAAGAAAAGGAAGGCCAAAGACAGTCCCCTCTTCCTATCTCTTGAAGCCCTTATGAAACTCCTATTCTTTTTGCTGATCTGTATTGGAAATGTGGAAATCAACCCAGGCCCTCCTGAGTGTATCACCTCACCAGCAGACCTAGCCTCAACCAAAGGCCTAAGTTTTCTACATATCAATGCATGTAGTCTCCTAAAAAGCTCACATTGATAAAAGCCTGGGTTGCCCATAACCTGCCAGACTTTCTTGTGGTGTCTGAGACATGACTCAAATCCGCCACAGCAGATAGGGATGTAAACTTACCCAACTATCAAATATTCAGAGCGGATCGCCAGACAAAGGGCGGTGGAGTAGCCATATATGTAAAATCCAATATATCTGTATCCTGCCTTAATGCAACATCTATGCCCAAAGAATTCGAATGTATATCCCTCAAAGTAACTCTCTCCAATACGGCAGCTTTTCAGCTAGTTGGCTGCTATAGGCCCCCCGCTGCTGATCACAAGCTTCTAACCCACCTGGGGAATCTGATCAAACCGGGCACTGAAGAAATCATAATCCTAGGTGATCTAAATCTAAATTGGCTTTCCAAGGCAGCAGCACCATTAGTTTCATTCTGTGATACACACGGGTTCCACAACTGATAAATCAGCCAACAAGTTTGGAGCTGTCTGATTTTGTAAGCAGCACAAGGGAAGTCACAGAGTTTGGAACTGTCTGATTTTGTAAGCAGCACAAGGGAAGTCACAGAGTTTGGAACTGTCTGATTTTGTAAGCAGCACAAGGGAAGTCACAGAGTTTGGAACTGTTTGATTTTGAAAGCAGCACATGGGAAATCATCACAGAGTTTGGAACTGTTTGATTTTGTAAGCAGCACAAGGGAAGTCACAGAGTTTGGAACTGTTTGATTTTGAAAGCAGCACATGGGAAATCATCACAGAGTTTGGAACTGTTTGATTTTGAAAGCAGCACATGGGAAATCATCACAGAGTTTGGAACTGTTTGATTTTGAAAGCAGCACATGGGAAATCATCACAGAGTTTGGAACTGTTTGATTTTGTAAGCAGCACAAGGGAAGTCACAGAGTTTGGAACTGTTTGATTTTGAAAGCAGCACATGGGAAATCATCACAGAGTTTGGAACTGTTTGATTTTGAAAGCAGCACATGGGAAATCATCACAGAGTTTGGAACTGTCTGATTTTGTAAGCAGCACAAGGGAAGTCACAGAGTTTGGAACTGTTTGATTTTGAAAGCAGCACATGGGAAATCATCACAGAGTTTGGAACTGTTTGTTTTTGTAAGCAGCACAAGGGAAATCATAGAGTTTGGAACTGTCTGATTTTGTAAGCAGCACAAGGGAAGTCACAGAGTTTGGAACTGTCTGATTTTGTAAGCAGCACAAGGGAAGTCACAGAGTTTGGAACTGTTTGATTTTGAAAGCAGACATGGAAATCATCACAGAGTTTGGAACTGTTTGATTTTGTAAGCAGCACAAGGGAAGTCACAGAGTTTGGAACTGTTTGATTTGAAAGCAGCACATGGGAAATCATCACAGAGTTTGGAACTGTTTGATTTTGAAAGCAGCACATGGAAATCATCACAGAGTTTGGAACTGTTTGATTTTGAAAGCAGCATGGGAAATCATCACAGAGTTTGGAACTGTTTGATTTTGTAAGCAGCACAAGGGAAGTCACAGAGTTTGGAACTGTTTGATTTTGAAAGCAGCACATGGGAAATCATCACAGAGTTTGGAACTGTTTGATTTTGAAAGCAGCACATGGGAAATCATCACAGAGTTTGGAACTGTCTGATTTTGTAAGCAGCACAAGGGAAGTCACAGAGTTTGGAACTGTTTGATTTTGAAAGCAGCACATGGGAAATCATCACAGAGTTTGGAACTGTTTGTTTTTGTAAGCAGCACAAGGGAAATCATAGAGTTTGGAACTGTCTGATTTTGTAAGCAGCACAAGGGAAGTCACAGAGTTTGGAACTGTCTGATTTTGTAAGCAGCACAAGGGAAGTCACAGAGTTTGGAACTGTCTGATTTTGTAAGCAGCACAAGGGAAGTCACAGAGTTTGGAACTGTCTGATTTTGTAAGCAGTACAAGGGAAGTCACAGAGTTTGGAACTGTCTGATTTTGAAAGCAGCACAAGGGAAGTCACAGAGTTTTAATTTAAACCTTATATCTCAGCAGGAGTCAGTGTCTGTTAAGATTAAGTAGACAGATAACTTTATTAGAAGTAGAAGGGGTCTTATTTAGGGTTTAAAAGAAGAAAGAAAAGAAAGAAAGTCAGTGTGTGTTCTGTGCAGGGAAGGGTACTGTATCAGCTGACTTTGCTAAACCAGTAGGAGGAAAGAAAGCTTACCTGGGGGTGTGGTTTAGACACTATAAAAGCAGGAGAGTCAAATTAAAACTTCCTGTTGCTAGCCTTTTTTCTTACTAATTGCCCTCCATCCCACCCCTCCACCCAAAGCCAGTTCTACTTTTATAGCCACTAGATTTGACTGTCAACAGGAACTTCCTGTTTGGCAGTAGGAAGGAAAGGATCATAGAGAGACATTGGTTTTTGTCAACCCTAAAGGAAAAAAGTAGCTCACCCCCCAGCTGCTGGTGGTCTAATATTAAGCAAGGAAGAAAGAGGCTACTGAAGAAGATAGGAAGTTGCTGTCCCAGAACAGGAAGGGTGAGAGTTGTAAGGAGAGGAGAGAATAACCATCCAGAGAAACAGTAGAGAGGACACAAAATAAGACATGATAGGAGTGGTGCAGTGCAATGGCTGTGGGGCGGCAGTGTTCCGGGAGACATTCTGGAGGCTGCGATGCTGCCCTATTTGCAGGCACCTCTCTGGTCTGAGACAGGAGGTTGCCAGTCTCCAGGCTGACCTGGCTAGGATTCGTGAAACCTCTTCCCCACCCAGGGACCACCAGGGCCAATGCCACTACCTCAGAGGTTGCCAAGAAAAAGGAGAGGCTGGACCAGGGTGGGCTCAAGGAGGGAGAGGGTGGTGGAACAGAGTTGCATCCCTCCAGCTGTACCTCTCCACAATCCATTCACTCTTCTGGTGGATAGTGGTTCCTCTATGGAGGCACCTGCAGTGGAGACCAAGGAGAATGCTGGGAACCTTCACAAAGGAGACCCACAGGAGGGTGGCATGGGACCCCACAGGGGAAGGAAACAACTCCTGGTGGGGGACTCAATCATTAGGGGGTAGAAATGGGGGAGGAAAGGAGAGGGAGGGAAGGTGCCTTCCTGGTACCACGGCTTGGAGGGACAGGAAGTAATCCTCAGGATCGTGGGAGGAGCTGCACGAGGGAGGGAGCTGGATGTCATTGTCCACCTAGGGACAAATGACCTGGCTAGGAATGGGATCAGAGCAGTGCAAGAGGAGTTTGTAGAGTTGGGAAGGGGCCTCAGACAAGTAGCGCATACGGTAACCTTCTCGGAGGTGCTGCCTGTCTATGGCAAGGGAGATGCTAGGGCACTTCTCACCAGGGAATTCAATGAGTGGTTGAAAAACTGGTGTGGAGTTCAGGGTTTTGGCTTCATTGGGGACTGGGGAGCTACCTGGAGAGATGCAGACCTATACTGGTGTGATGGTCTGCATCTGTCCAGGGGAACCAGGATTCTAGGTGAGAGGTTTAAATGTTTCATTGGCAAGCATTTAAACTAGCCAAGGGGAAGCACTGAAAGGAGCAGAGAAAATGAGCCTCCCCACAAAACATGGTGATTAGTAAGGTAAACACCAAGGTACAGAAGTTATTAGGGAGTAGAACAGATTTAAATGTAAAAAAAGGCAAAGGCATTAAGGACAGAAATGGGGCTAAAAGGGGTAAGGCTATCAAAAAGTGGAGGGTGATGAGTACCAATGCCCATAGTCTGTGTAACAAGCTCCCTGAACTAGTGGCCTTGATGGAAGAGGGTTGCGTGGATATTGTGGCAGTCACAGAAACATGGTACACAGAGAACCATGACTGGGATGTCAACATACCAGGATACACAATCTACAGGAGGGACAGGAGGGTAAAAGAGGAGGAGGAGTAGCTTCTATATAAAGGAAGGGATCAAAGCAACAGAACTAAAGAGTAAACAGGGAGCAGATGAGGCACTTTGGGTCACCCTGGAGACAGAAATGGCACCACAATCCGCATGGGGTTGTATACAGACCCCATCTCAGGGGGAGGGAATGGACAAGGAAATGATAGAAGGCTTTCTTAGAATGGCAGAAAAGGGGAGATACTGTTGATGGGGGACCTGAATATGCCAGATGTTAACTGGAGCACCTTTGCTGCAGGCACATCCAAGAGCAGGGTCATTCTTGATGCCCTACAGGGGGCATGCCTCAGACAGCTAGTATTGGAACCCACTTGGGAGGGAGAAATCTTAGACCTGGTACTCTCAAATGGGGATGAAGAAAGAATCTCAGATTTAGAAGTGGGTAGTCATCTGGGAACAAGCGACCACCAAACAGTGTGGTTCACGATAAACACAGCCATGCAATCAAGCCATACAAAAGCAAGAGTACTGGACTTTAGGAGGGCTGACTTTGGGAAAATGAGAGAGTGCCTCAGAAAAGCACTAGCAAACAGGCAAGAAGAAGAGGTGGAGGATCAATGGGGAGTGATCAAAACAGCCATCACAGAGGCAACAAGCCTTTGTGTAAAACAAATCAATAAAACACAATGAAGGAAAAAACCATTATGGTTCTCAAAAGAGGTGGCAGGGAAGGTTAAGGAGAAAAGGACAGCATTCAGGAAATATAAGGAAACACAGAAGGAGCAGGACAGAGAACTTTATCAGTTAAAGCAGAAAGAGGCTGGGAAGGCAATCAGAATAGCAAAGGCCCAAACTGAGGAAAGGATAGCCAATTCTGTTAAGAAGGGGGATAAGACCTTTTATAGGTACATTAGGGAGTGAAGAAAGACCAAAGGAGGGATACTGAAGCTTAATAAAGGGGAGGGAATGTGGGTAGAGGGTGACAGTGAAAAAGCAGGGATACTGAATGAATATTTCTGCTCAGTATTCACAAAGGAAGAGGAGGGGGAGTTACCTAAACCAAACAAGAGAAACACTCTGAAGATGGGGCTCGATAACAGTCCATTTACAGAAGAAAGGGTTCTGAAAGAACTAATAAAATTGAAGGTGGACAAAGCAATGGGGCCTGATGGGGTTCACTCAAGAATTCTAAAAGAACTAAGGGTAGAACTAGTGACACCGCTGACTACTCTGTTTAACAAATCATGGGAGGATGGGGTGGTACCCGAGGACTGGAGGAGGCAGATGTGATTCCTCTTCTCAAAAGTGGGAGCAAGACAGAGGCAGGGAACTACAGACCAGTTAGTTTGACCTCAGTGGTAGGGAAAATGATGGAATCACTTCTGAAGGAAATAATTGTTGAGTACCTAGAGGCCAGTGGGGCACAGGACCCAAGGCAGCATGGATTCATGATGGGAAGGTCATGTCAGACGAATCTAATAGATTTCTTTGACTGGGTTACCAAAGTAGTAGACCAGGGAGGGGCTGTGGACATGGCCTACCTAGATTTTAGCAAGGCATTTGATACAGTCCCACACAAAAGATTAATACACAAGATAGCCAGCCTTGGAGTGGGTCCCAAGGTGGTAGCCTGGATAAAAAATTGGCTAGACAACAGGACTCAAAGGGTAGTAGTAAATGGAGTACACAGTGACTAAAGGAGGGTTACTAGCAGGGTACCGTAGGGTTCAGTACTGGGACCGGTCCTTTTAATGTCTTTATAAGTGACATTGCAGAGGAACTGAAGGAAAAGTATGTCTCTTTGCAGATGACACAAAGATCTGCAACAGGGTTGATACACAAGATGGAGTGGAAAGGATGAGAAGGGACTTGGCAAGGTTGGAGGAATGGTCAAATGTATGGCAGCTCAGATTCAATGCAAAGAAGTGCAAGGTAATGCACATGGGGAACAAAAACCCTGGGGAAGCGTACACAATGGGGGGTGAGATACTGACAACAGTAAAAATAGAAAGGGACCTGGGGGTAATTATATCAGATGACCTAAAGGTGGGCAAACAATGTGAGAAGGCAGTAAGGAAGGCTGGGGGGATACTGGGATGCATAGGAAGAGGCATCAATAGTAGAAAACAGGAAGTTGTTATCCCTCTGTACAGACAGTTGGTGAGACCCCATCTGGAGTACTGTGTGCAGTTCTGGAGACCCCTTCTCCGCAAAGACATAGACAGAGTGGAGGCTGTCCAGAGGAGGGCAACCAAAATGGTGCAGGGTCTGCACCAGAAGACATACGAAGAAAGACTAAAGGAGCTTAATATGTATACCCTTGAGGAAAGAAGGGAGAGAGGGGACATGATAGAAACTTTCAAGTACCTCAAGGGAATTAACAAAGTCCAAGAGGGTAGCATCTTCCAGAAAAAGAGATGTGCAAGAACAAGGGGGCACAATTTGAAGATAGAAGGGGGACGGCTCAGAGGTAATGTGAGGAAGCATTTTTTCACTGAGAGGGTTGTGGATGCATGGAACAGCCTCCCTGAAGAGGTCGTGGGGTCAAGAACAGTGGGGGACTTCAAGAATGCATGGGACAGACATAAGGCAGTCCTAGTGGGGGGTAGGAGGAAGTAAGCTGTTGGTTAACTAGGATCTACAGCTTATATGTTAGGTAGGAAAATGGGCAGACTAGGTGGGCCAAGCGGTCCTTATCTGCTGTCAAATTCTATGTTTCTATGTTTCTAAGAATCAGCTCAAAGAATAGAAGCAACAGCACATTACTTGACATCATTCTGGTGAATAAACCCCACCTATTCATGCACACTGGAGTGCTTTTCAGTGACATAAGTGACCACTACCTCATTGCAGGAGTAAGATCATCCAGCAAATCAGCACCCCTAGCAAAATCCCTATGGAGGAGATCCAAGAAAAACTTCAATATTGAGGGATATCTCCATGATCTAACTCATTCTACAAGATGGCAAGAGTTTTACCTAGCACACTCTGTGGAAAAAGCACATCAGGTGTTAAACAGCATAATACTAGGTGCCCTTAACACTCATGCACCAATCACTAGTGTTCGAATAAAAAACAAATCTTGCCGTTGGTTTTCAGCTGACCTTAAATCTGCACTGCTGGAGAGAGACAAGCTATGGAAACTGGCGAGGAAGACCAAGAACCCAAATGACTGGGCGATGTTTAAGAAAGTCAGAAATAGCTGTACCAGGAAAGTACGGGATACAATGGCTGCCTTTTATAGGGCTGAACTTGACTCCTCCTACCACAATCCTGCTAGGTTCTAGAACACCATTAAGGGTATTTTAGGACAGGACTCTAGCACCTCACTACCAACTCAATTGCACAACAATAAGGGTACAATCTCAGACAGAATGGAAGTACTGGATGCTTTCAATAATCACTTCACAACTGCTGGCCTTGCTTTTGACACCTCTCCAGCTAACCTGCTACGTGCACAACTAATCTCCCAGCACACTGGAGCTCAGAGAACTGATTCTTCCTTCTCCTTCAAACCGATCCTGTTGAAGCAAGTAAAGGATCAAATGTTGCAAATGGATATCAAAAAAAGAGCAGACGCAGACTTCCTTGACCCCTACTTTCTAAAGATTGCTATATATGCACTTGCAGTTCCCTTAACACATCTTTTTAATCTGTCTTTAATCTCTGGTTCTATTCCTGCAATGTGGAAAACAGTCCAAGTGTTTCCCCTACTAAAATCAGGGGACCCCATGGACCTCAACAATTACAGGCCTATATCCATTCTTCCAGTGCTATCCAAGCTGCTAGAGAAATTGGTGAGCATCCAACTAAGAGAATACTCATGAAGATGCTAATCTCTTAAATCCAGTTCAATTGGGTTTAGAGCTAGGCATAGTACTGTCTCTGCACTGGCCAAAGTTACAAATGACTGGCAAAAACCGAATTGATAAAAGAACAGTGTCTGTGCTGTATTTCTAGATCTCAGCAAGGCATCTGACACAGTGGACCATGAGCTGCTACTTCTTCCTTGTATTCCATAGGCTTGGACCCCACCTCCCTTAAGTGGTTCAGGTGTTACCTTATGGATAGGTCACAGCAAGTAGCTGAAGGTGATCTATCTCCACTAAAACCACTTCTAAGAGGAGCTCTGCAAAGATCTATCCTGGGCCCTATCTTTTTTGCCATTTACATTAATAATATTGACTCAAACCTCACCAAAACCACTGTTCACCTGTTTGCAGATGACACAGTTTTGTATGTCAGCAACCCATCGCCTGCAATAGCTTGTGAAATTCTACAAGCAGAATTCTCCTTATTACAACATCAACTACTGGAAAAAAAGCTTCTTTTAAATGCAAATAAAACAAAAGCAATGTTTTTCTCCAACTAAAGCTATAAAAATACCTCCTCACTAAACAATCTCCCCCAGCTATCCACTACCCTTGGAGATAGCCTGGACTATGTAGAAAAATTCAAATATTTGGGTGTGTGGATAGATAGCAGGCTTGATTACACACATCACATTGAAGAACTTCTGAAAAAACTTCACCAGAGGCTTGGTCTATTCTTTAGAATAAAACACTTCCGAACCAGAGAGTCTAAGATGAGGTTGGTCCAGGCCACTTTTCTTTCAGTTATTGACTATGTAGATTTCATTTACAGTCACTGCCCCATCTCCTATCTAAGCAAATTGGATACACTGTACCACAGAGCACTAAGGTTCATAACAGATCTTCCATTTAACACTCATCACTGCTCTCCCTATGCTGCAATCGGTTGGGCATCCCTACACCTCAGAAGGAACAGAAATGCTACACTATGGATTTACAGAGCGTTGTCTAAGAAGCTTCCAAATTATATTTTAGACTGTTTCACACAGGCCACAGCTAGCTCCTATGCCCTAAGAAGCAACAACTTCATCATGCTCAAGGTGCCTAAAGTCAACACCCGCAAGGAGGTTCGAATCAGCTATTCCTAGCTATGGCATGGAATACTTTATAGAAGTCCCTGAGCTGATCAATCTTATACCTCTAACATCCTTTAAACAGCTTTGCATAAGTCTCTTCAGAGAAAATGCAACTGGTACCACAAGTTCTAGTCTATTCACATTCCTTACCTCCCCTTCCAGACAACTATCATAATTTGCAACTCATTTCCATAACTTATCCCCACAATTCTCCCTCCCAGGCAGCCCTCATTTTATGGTACTTCAGTTCCCTATAACCTTATCTACACTGATCTTGCTACCCCTGGCTATAATCTTCTCCCACTAATTCCTGGCCCTTACCCCAGCCCTTATTACTCCCTTACACCTCCTAGTATTAGCCCCAGCCCCTGTCCGAGTCCCCTATACCCTCTCTTCCATGTCTTTTACCAGAGGCTGTGATCACCATTTTCTCAGTCACTCAAACACTGTGTCTCCTTGTCTGCTTTGGCTTGCCCTGGAACCTGGAAATTTTTGGGTGCCTTATGTTGAGTGTATGCCTTGATTCCTCCACTGGGATATATATATACTGTATTATCTAGTGTACTTTTCATATGTCCTACCTTGTCCTGTTATGTTTTAATCAACTTCTGTCTTTTGATTATGTATATATAATTGTTTTAAATGTATCTGTTTATGTACCAACTATTGAACCTTGACCTTATCAGGTCCATCTTGCAAATGAACTCTGCTCAATGATGTTCGCCTGAATAAATAAATATTTGATTGATTGAAATAAAGATTTGATCTTATGTAGTCTCCTAAACTCACTCATTGCCCTTCTGCAGGGACTGCAGCTGGAGGCCTGCAGCAAACACACACTGCAGACAGCAGTTAGATGATGTGATCTAGTAACTACAATTAAAATAAACCATTCATCGGTGATGCGTAGCTCTTTTCTTCTAAAATTACTCTTTTTATAATTCAACTCTTGGATACAGGTTCTTCTACTCTGAGAGGGCTCTGGAAATGGCATTGAGATGTACACATGAGGTTTTTTTTTTGCTAGCATTACTGATTGGCTGATGCAGTTGTGTGCTATTCCTCAATTAATGTTTTGAGGGAATCACAGTTCATTCCTCCTTATCATATGCCAAGTACTTTTAGTGTGGCTGTTTAAACTTGCCACATTCTTTAAGTGATTGTTCTGTAGTATTCCATAAGCTACTGATTGATCTCTACTATCGAGCTAATTTGGGGGGCTGTGTAGAACAGATTAATCCAGAAGTATTTTGAGGAGACTTTCTATTAATGCATATTTTTATTATTATTCTTTTACAATGTATTCACCCAGGATACACTGAAATATAACATCTTAAAAGGAAGGTCCTGCTTTAACTTACTTTTACATCAGTGAACTATGGGGAGGGTGTTCAAGTGACGTATTTGGGGTCACACAATGCATAAGTGATCTTGATGTATTTTCAACCTGGATCTGCTTATTTTTAAAGCTGTGCTCTAGCCACAAACCAAACTGCATCCTTAAATACTTGAATCTTTAAAACTGACTCTAGCAGTCAAGTCTAGCAGCATGACATGGCAATTTGAGTCACTGAGATCTAATTTTCCTTGCCTAAGATATTGTTATTCAAACAAAAGGTCAACAGGTACCTTATTCCTTCCACATACTTAAGTCACATACAGTTCAGACTCCCAGAGTGAGATGCTATTATTTCTAAATGGATACTTAAGAGGAAGCCATTAAAAACAGTCAAAGTATGCCTAGCCAAGTAAAGTGGGTCATTAGTCTTCAAAACTTACTATCCCAAAGGTTATACAGCCTTTCACATACTAAATCAAACATCCTAATTAGTTTTGTTCAAGGCTTTTATGCCTGTTTTTCCAAACTGCAAAAAAAAAAAAAATTCATTCTCATCTGGTCAATGTACAAGAAATTAACCTACGTTTTAAGGGGAAATGCATTTACTAGCAACTGTTTCAGATGATAGAATGATATTATTCTTGTGACCTGGGGCACTGAGACAGAGAACTGGGCTCTCTGTACTTAATGGTCATAGCTTTTCTAAGCAAGATACTGTACATTTTGCAAACCTCTAGCCTCTAGCTTGTTCCACTTAACAAAATATTAGTCTGTAAGAAAATTGAAAGATAGGATTCATCCAGCCTATCTTCTATAAACCCCATTCTGCCATTACCAAATATAAACTTTCATGGAGTTCCTAACTGTATTAAATATTAAGTACCACTTTTTAAAACAACTGGCAGTGGTAGCTACTAAACACATCATTAGACTAAAGTAAAACTGTCACCAAATAATTACTTACTGCATTGAATTAAAAACATTGAAAAATGCTAACCACACAGACCATTATAAAAAAAGCATTATAATAATCAGTGACCTAATATGAAACTAATGATCTGAAAGTTTCATTTAGTTACCCACTAACAGAGTTTAGATACGGACTTCTTTTTCTGTGGTTTTGTTAGTAAGATTCTCATTCAGAATTGCTTTTCAACTAAAATGTTATTCTTGTTCCCTACTACTATGCAGTAACCCAAAGAAATCTGCTGTTGATAGGTTAACTTTACAAGTGGTAATATAACAGAAGCATTTATTTGCACTTTTTAATTGCCTGGCAAGAGAAGGAGGATTGCACATTTATAATTCACACATTAGTTATGGTGAATTCACCCACTAAGCACTTTGTTTAGTGTGTACTACACAATTCACCAAAGTTGTGGTGAATTCAACTATGTGAATTGATGTGATTCACATTTTGTGGTAATTTTGTGCAACAGAAAGCATCAATTCATGTAGATAAATTCTCTGCAGCTGCATAGTGTGTGAGTAGTGTGGCAATTTGCTTAGTAAAATTCATGTGATTGCAGAAATTTTACTCTTCAGATTGTAGTTCTACAATCCACACTACATAAATCGCTATTTTTTTTGCTTTGCTTGTACCTATTCAAGAGTCAGAAAACTTGTAAAGATGATAATATTTGCATAAGGAATAGCATATACAGTATGCACATTTAACTGAATATCATTTATGTTATAGGCATTCATCTACCCAATGATCACAATACATGACAGTGGAGGTGCACCAAGACCTGGTGGCCACAAGAGAATTATAGTGCCAGAGAACCACAGGTTGGAGGTATCCGTACTATGGCACAACATGTTACAAAAGAATAGGGCAAGGAGGAACAGGGAGTTGTTTTATATGTAAGGGAAGGTATAAATGCCATAGAAATACATGGCAAATCAGGGAAAAGGAGGGGCTAAAGGTTCTTTGGATTGGCTTAGAAATGGGGTCATGGCCTTTATGTATGTGGCAGTGGTGTACAGACCACCAATAGAGAGGGAGAAGTTGGACAGGGTTGGGGGAGCAATGGCAGAATGGCAAGCAAAGAGGAAGTAGTAATTACGAGAGACTTTAGTCTGCCAGATATAGACTGCAGCACCATGATCACAGCTACAAATATGCGTAAAGTCATTCTAGACTCTATGGAAGATCAATTCTCAGGCAGTTGGTTACAGATCCCACTAAAGATAGGGCAGTGCTAGATTTGGCATTTACAAACTGGGACAGCATTGCAAATGTTACAGTGGGTAGCCATCTGGGTACAAGCAATCTCTTTGCAGTGTGGTTTGACATACAGCCTTGACAGGAGCAAAGCCAAATTAGGATAAGGGTGATGGACTTCAAGACAGCAGATTTTAAAGAAATGGGAAACTACTATACCTTAGGAAATACCTTGAAGGAGGGATAACTGTGGGGAGTGGAGGCAGAGTGCCAAAGAATAAAGGAGGGAATAACTAAGATAACTAAGGCAATGGTGAGCTGTTTAAAGGTAGTAAGCAAGTATAAGAGGAGAAAGAGGCCACTGCCATTCTTGAAGGAGGTGAGTAAGGTGGTAAGGAAGAAATAAAACAGCTTTCAGAAAGTACAAGGAGACCCAAATGGAAGCAAACAGGGGAATATAGCTAGATAACCAAAGGGAGACAGGAAGAATGGTAAGGACAACAAAGCTCAAACTGAGCAGAGGATCACCCAGCAGGTAAAAAATTGGACTAAGTCTTTTTTCAGGTATGTGAATGAAAGGAGGAAAGCAAAGGATTGTATAGTGAGGATCAGGAGAGCTGGAAGGGTGGGACTGTGCAGAAGACCAAGAAAAAGCTGAAATTTTAAACAAATAATTCTTCTCAATTTTTTCACAGTAGTGGGGGAAGGGATGGACTGACATGCATTAACAAGCACTGGGGGAGGGAGAGTGGACACAAGTCTATTTATGGAAGTGAGAGTTCTAAGGGGATTGGAAGCCCTAAAAGAAAACAAGACAACAGGGCCTGGCAAGATCCACCAGAGGGTACAAAAGGAACTGAGCACAGTGCTATCCATCCCACTGGCAGCACTTTTCAGCACTTCATTAGGCACAGGGGTGGTTCCAGAGGACTAGAGGACTAGAGGAAGGCCAATTGATCCCTCTGCATAAATGCGACAGCAGAGAGGATTACAGATCAGTCAGTTTTACATCAGTAGTGGGGAAGCTAATGGAGTCCCTACTGAAGGAGAGACTGATGGAGTGCCTGGAGGCAAATGGGCTGCAAGACAACTGGAGGCATGGCTTCACAGAGGGAGGTAATGTCTAACAAATCTCATAGATTTTTTTTACTGGGTAACTAGAGAGGTGGATAAAGTGAGAAATACAGAAATGTAGATTTTGTCAGCAGAAAATAACCTTTAGGCCCATCCAGTCTGCCCCTTGTACCTGCCTATTCCATCACCACCAACCCTAGTTGGTCATAAGTGTCACTTCCTCCCCTTGTTTCTCTAACTTATATGCCTCTCACATGCATGCTTAAAGCTCTCCATAATTTTTGCCCCCACTACCTTCTCTGGCAGACTGTTCCAGTCATCCACCACCCTTTCCATAAAAAAGTATTTACACATATCTTTTCTAAACTTCCCCCTTTTAGCTACATTGCATACTCCCTTGTTCGAGTGCATTCCTTTCTCTGAAATAGACCCACCACTTTCACCTTGTTCACTCCTGCGAGGTACTTGTAGGTTTCAATCATGTCCCCTCTTGCTCTCCTCTCCTCTCCTCTCTTTTGTGGAGTACATGTTGACTTCCAGCAGCCTTTCCTCGTATAGCTTCTCATGCAACCCCCCTTACCACTTTAATTCCCTCCACTGTATCAAGGGCAGTAGATGTGATGATCTGGACTTCAGTAAGGCCTTTGACACTGTACCATATAGGAGGCTGATAAAGAAATTAGCAGCCCAGGGGTAGGGGAGAAGGTGGTGAGCTGGGTATCTAACTGGTTGAAAGATAGGAGTCAGAGGGGGGTGGTGGTAAAAGCAGTCACTTGAAGGATGAGAGAGTAACCAGAGAAGTACCATAGGGCTTGGTACTGGGGCCTGTCCTCTTCAATGTCTTCATAAATAACATTGCTGAGGAACTGGAGAGGAAGGTGCACCTTTTTGGGGATGACACCAAAATCTGCAAAATAATGGACACTCAGGATGGGGTGAATGGAATGCAAAGGGATCTGGTCAACTAGAGAACTGGTCTAGAAAATAGCAGTTGGGTTTCAATGCCAAAATGTGCAAAGTGATGCACCTGGGGCAGGAAAGCTAGGGGATGTGAAAAGATGGGTGAATGTACTTACAGTTATCCAGCTAGGTGTGATCATATCTGATGATCTTCAGGTAGCAGGGAAGTGTGACAACACAGTAGGCAAAGTGAGCTGAATGCTGGCATCCATAGAAAGAAAGAGATTTCTAGCAGCAGAAGGGAAGTGGTGTTGTCTCTATTGTGAGACCCCACCTGGAATACTGTGTCCAAATCTGGAGGCCACACATCCACAAAGACATTGAGAGGATGGAAGTAGCTCAGAAAAGGGCTACCAAAGATAGTGCAGGGATTGCTTGAGAAACCACATGAGGAGAGGCTGTTGGAGTGCAACATGTACAGTACTCCATGGAGAAGAGAGTGAGAGGTGATATGATTGAGACCTACACTGTATAATTCCCTCATGAGGTGTATAAAGTGCAGGGGGGCAGTGTCTTTTGCAGGAGAAGGAGCACCAGAATATGGGGGCATGCTATGAAGCTTGGGAAGGAGTTTATTTATTTTATTTATTTATTTTGATTTTGTTTACCAGGTAAGCCCCCTGATACCAAGGTCCCTTTTTCAGGGGCAACCCGGGGTGAAAAACACCACCAAATTTACATTAGGTACAGTATACAACATTGAAAAAATATATAAACAATTTGCATATAAGGTACAGGATATTGCTTCAGAAACAAAAATAAAATATAAACACTTTATACAGGAGGTTGTGTAACAATAAGGCAGAGGCAGAGAGAAATGAGGCAGGTAACAATAGTTCAGAGAAGAAATGCATTGCCCAGGGGAAAGAAAAAAAGTACAGATGTCCAATGGGTCATTCAAAAAAAAGAAAAGACATAACACAGTTTGTAACGAGTATATAGTATAAGGAGGTTAGTTGGTACACGGGGCACCAGGGATTCATAAGATAGTCACAGTAGCTCATGAGGGGTTGGGGAGTTTTTCTAGTGGTTACAGCAGCTTAAGAAGGATATGAGGAAATTCTTCTTCATGGAAAGGGTAGTAAACACCTAAAGAGCCTGCCAGAAGAGGTGGTAGGGGCAAAGACAGTGGGGAGCTTTAAACATGGGTGGGATAGGGACATGAGTATACTAAGTAGAGGTAAGGGAGGAGGCAGGGACACCTGTGACCAAATATGGTCCAGGGTGTAGAAATAGGCAGGGAAAATAAGGCAGTCTAGACAGGTCTACTGGTCCTTTTCTGCCAACACATTCTATGCTTCAGTTTTATTTTTTGGTTTTTTGAGTCTTACAGCTAAAGTACCAAAAGATTAAAACTGTTTGTTGAGGATATGTTCCAGTTTTCTGAAAGTTGTCAGCAGGTCTTAATCTCACAACAATCATTAGTGTTTGTGATATTACCTGAATTCCAAGACTGAATTACAGTACTTGGCCATGTAACAAATACAAAGCTCTATATGCAGCTATATTAACTGCAAAAAATGTACACCCCACACCTGCTCTCCTGCTTGGTTTGGGAGGGTGGGTTGTTAGGGTTGGAAACTCTAATGCCTCATTTCCCAGCTTTTGTCACTTTGAGCCTAAATGGAGCATTAACAAAGTTTTTTTGCAACTTATTTCCTTACTTTTTTGAGATAGTATAATATTATTCTTATTTTACTGTGGGAGCCCAGGCTCTCCCATCACTCCGTAGATGCATATATGTATGTAGCTGTGGAAGCACAGGGCCATCTGAGCCCTGTGCTTCCATTTATAGGACAACAGTGACCAAATTGTCAGCATCGTCATCTTATTACCCCCCCATGTACCCAGTACAGAACATTTCTGAATGCCTGCCAAAATGTAATTCTGTGCAAATGCAGCACCATTCCATGCCACAGGTGTTAAAGCACATTTTGGGTAGGCTTTGAAAAATGACAGCTGTGACATACATGAGGTGGGATAATAAGAAGGTTCTCTTGAAAATGGGGGCTCAAAATATTTTAAATTTCCAAAGCTACACGCGTGTGTAGTGAAATTGCAACTAATGGTCATAACTTGGTCATTTCTTTTCATATTTTGACCCCAAATTTTCGGCTCAGCCATCCCCATGACCCCACCTCATGAACAAGGGCAGAAAAAAATTCAAATCCTTCCTGAAAGGTGAATTCACCAAGCTACCATGGAATCATTTTTTGGGCAGAGTCGTGTAATGATAGTCCTAATGTTCATGAGGTGGGGACCACTAAAGGTGATGTTGAAAATTTGGGGTCAAAATCTTAAAAAATGGCTAAGTTAGACATAAAAGTTGAAACCCTCATACAAATACATTGAACCACATTTACCTTAGTTTCTCATATTGCAGTCATTGTTTTCAGCAACAAGATGTGTCTTCAATTGGAGGGTGAGTCTTGAAAGTGGGACCCTGTTCAGGTGAGTCACGAGTGTGAGGGTGCACTCTGGGGTGGCGTGTGGTGGGTGCTGAGTGGGAGGTGGGGGTCTGGGGACTTATTGGTGAGGGACTATTTTTTTACAGATTAACAAAAAAATGTTGAGGGACTGTTTTCTTTATTCCAGGGTTTGGTCACATTGGGAGGGTGGGTTATATACAGGGAATATGAAAATTTGAAGGGGATGGTGATCAGTGGGTATGGGGGTGCCACTAGACATCAGGGAAATGAGGAACAGCAATCAGAGAGTGGGGGGGAGAGACCACTACACTACAGAAAGCAATTTAATTTGGGACTGGTGGCCAGGGAGGGGGGAGGGACCACTGTACTTGGAAACTAATATTCATATGGGATTGGTGACTGGGGAGGGACCACTACGCTCTGGAAAACTATTGTTTAATATGGGATCAGTGAGTGGGCGGGGTACTACACTATGGAAATCTATGGAAATATAAAATTACTGGGAAATGCTGGAAAAATGCTTTTTTTTGTGTGCCCCAAATCCTTTTTTGCCATTCATGATCATCTTTCATTTGAAAGAGAACAAATTCATGAAAAAGGATCTCAGTGAGTGATAAGAAAGGATTTAAACAGTTAAAAAAAAAAAGATCAGAGGCCATAAGAGCTATATAAAAATAATAATTGAAGCTCATCGGCTCCCAATGAGCAAGATGCTTGTGTGGATGTCTGTAAAAGACATAACTGGACAGTGTTGTGACAATTTGTTGTGTGAAAAAAAAAATGGTGGCTCATGCAAAAAGACTTTTTTTTTCTGGTGAAAAAGGATTGAGAAAGAACCCTTTTTCTTGAGGCCAAAATCCTTTCTTGGAAAAAAAAAACCCTGTATCCTGGAGAGTGAGCTTCCCATTGAAAATAATGGAAACTTAAACATTGAATAACTTTGCAACAGATTAATATTTTTTCAGCAAAAAAAACGTGGCAGTTCTTTTGCCCAAGATGTTTCTACCATAACAAATTCAGACCAAAATTCCACACTGTCTGGGTGGATGACTATGGAGAAAAAAACAGCAAAAAGTGGTGACTTTTAAGGTTTTTGCACTATCCAGATCTCAGAATCTGCACATCCAACTGGAATGAAACTTGCCACTTCAAGAGATCTACCCCATGGGACAGAGCATGCTACATTTTGTGCAAATCCATTTATTGGTTGCAAAGTTATTAAAGTGCAAAATTTAAGGTTTATCATTAAACATGCTACTCAGCCTTAACTAGCATGGGGTCATATTACCACAGACAAAAACATTGCAGCTACAAAGGCAGCAAACAACACAGCACCAACCACAAACAGAATCAGACAAAACAGCATCCCATACTTAAACAGCATGCCCATTGTAAACAATGGGACTTTATGTTTTTTTGTGGGTGGCTTAGCCACCCCTCACCACCACCACCCATGGAGCTTCACCCCCGCATCCCCAGGAACTTAACTAACTCCGGTGGGGGGGGGGCTTTAGGGATGGGAAGAAACTCAGGAGGGTCATCATTTTTTTTTAAAACACCCTCCAAAAGAAGTAATAACATGAGACCTGGGGGGGAGCTAAACAATGGTCCAAGATCTCCAATGCTGCTGAGTGTGTGAGCCTTAGCCACTCCACCACAAGAGCAGCTAGACCAGGACCCCAGCACATGGCAAATAAACATTTTCTTACAGACTCATAGAGTGACAGGGGTAGCGGTAATTACCTTCTGCTATCATACCTTTTGCTTTAAATACATGCACACTCTATCATACGTGGTTATTGCCAAGTGGTTTTTGTTTCAGGATATTGAATCTGTACCACCCTACCTATAGGGGCAAACCGTGCCCCTATTATGTATATATTTTTTTTAATATATGGGCTGTTCACTAAAATTTTAACACAATCACATAATGGACAAACAGCTGAAACACAACACCATCACAAGGGTCTTAACATTTTATAACCAATTAGTGACAATTTATGTACAGTCAGTGACAAAGGAAGAGGAAGGAGAACAAAGTCAGGCAAGGCACACATGGGAAGACCATGAGACCTGTTTGAAGGTGTAAATGAGAAGTTTTAAGCAACCCCCCCTCCCAAAACAAATGGTTAATCTCAAATAACAATAACAGAAGTAATGAAATTTCAGTCAGAATCAGTGTCTGACTTGATCATACAGCAGAAGTTTTATAGTACAGACTCAGTTGGTGAACTTGTGATATGGATGCAAACACCCCCTGGAAGAAATACCTCGGCCCCCAAAATTAAGAACTTGCTTGAAGGGCACTAGGTTTGAACAGTGCCAACAAGAACAGTGCTGTCAATAACAGAGTAGTACAAATAGCACTGTTAAGAACAGCGCCAAGTACAAATGCTGTAACACAGAACAGCGCCAATGGTAGTGGTAAAAAAAACACATTGATTACTGCTACCATTAAAAATTAACAGGCTTTACACTTTATTTTTCAGGAGACTTTGCCCTCCACACCCCCAAATGCAGGAGGCTCTGTCCCCTGCACCACCCATAATTTTTGTAATTAAGTCTGAGGGGGGCAGATACCAGGGAAAATTAGAACATTGGGGATTGAGTTTAATGTTGTTTCCAGCATGTCAAAAATTAAAAAGCATAGTCGGCCTGCTGGTGATAAGGGTTGAGGTGCTGGATGCCACACCCCATGCCATGCCAATGACCTGAGTTCAGGAATGGACTCCGGTCATTCGGAGGTCAGCCAGGGTGAGGAAGGATTGACCGCCCAGTGACAGCTCTCCTTCCTCGCAGGAGGAGGGACAGTGCAGCGCACTGTAGACTGACACCCAGTGGTAGCTGGGTGTTGACACAGGCACACTGTCTATAAAAGGGAGGGCCCACATCCAGGGCATTAAGACTGCCGCTGCCCATTGCATGTTCATGAGCTCTGGGGCATAAACAGGAGGCAAAATGGAGCTGGCAGGCTCCATGATGGCTGAGAGGTGCCTGTGCCAACTTTCCGGCAAGCTGGATATATGTTTCTGGGGGTGGGGGGAGGCCGGCGCCCCTTGTCAATGGCCTTGTCTTGTGGGGGTAACCCAGGGAGTATAACTGGGTGGGATGGGCATGAAGAACCTTAGCCGGAGAGACAAGTCCCCTCTGAGGGAGGGGCCAGAGCTGTTGCCCACTCCAAGGAGCAGCAGAAAAATGTAAATAGGAAAAAAAAATAAAACAGCACTTATGGGGTGGGGAGTGGATTAAAAATAAATAACTCTAGAGGTGGTCTTAGGAGCTGTGTATGACTCCACTAAGGAAGACCCTTCTTTCTTCACCACTTTGATGTCTCGCTTGGCTCCCTCAACTTCCTGTCCCATAATACTGGGGGGAGAATGGACTTTGGTAAATCCAATGACCTTGATTGGATTGGGAAGGCCCATGACACCCTCATTCACAGTCAATTGGCACTCAGGGAATTGATGGACTCTGTGGTTTTGGCGGACCCATGGAGGACTTTGAACCCCAATAGTCAGGATTATTCATTCCATTCACTGCCACATAATTCCTTTTCCTGAACTGATTATTTCTTAATCAGAGCAGAATGCCTTCCTTGGGTCATACTGTGTCATTACTCAGCCAAAGTAGTTTCTGATCACCACCCAGCTTTCCTCCAGTTAAACTTTGCCTCTACATTAAATAGAGATAAAACATGGCTCCTAAACAATCAACTACTAAAATCGGAAGATCTATTGAAGTGCCTCTAGTCTTTCATTACCTCTTGAGTGGAGGTTAGGTCTCCTTCCATGCCCACCCTGGATATCCTCTGTAGTGCACTTAAATGAGCTGTACAAGCGGAATTAATTTTTGTAGCAGCTACTCAGCAGAGGCAATGTTCAGTCACCTTAACCTCTCTGCTAGCCCAGATCCACTCCCTAGAAGAACATCTCTCGCAATCCTACCCCCATTCTGATTGGGAACAACGTGAACATTTTCGCTTCCAATATAATTTTTTTTTATATATTAGTATTTTTATTTGTATCATGAAGATATACAGGTACACAGAGCTCAATCTATTTCATATATAGCGTAATCCAGGTCCTCATGACTTAATGTACATATGGATTGCTAATCTTATACATGGTCTCCATCTTCAGGTCCTTTACAACAGTTTAAAATTAAAGTCCAAATACCTCCAATATAGTGTCTTACTAGGTAAAAAGGCTGAACATCTTTTAATCTGTTCCAAGGTGAAATATTACGATCAGGGAGAAAAGGCAGGGAAACTGCTCATCCTTTGGTTAAGGTTCCAAACCCTGGAAAAGATTGTCACTTCTATTCGTACTGAATCTGGCTCCCTTCTCACCTTCCCATGTGATATTGGTAACTTGTTTAAGACCTTTTATCAGTGGTTATATGCCCCTCCTTCTATGCCATTCTGCTTGCCCAGCTGGACATTGTTTTGCAAGATATACCTCCCCCTCACCTTTTAGACCTGCAGGTTGCTATTTCACAGGCTCTGCTAACCTAAGATGAACTATCCCAATATATTGATTCCCTGGCCCTTGATAAATCCCCCAGCCCAGATGGGTTTTCCACACATATTTACAAGGCTTTTAAGGACCAATTCACCCCTATCCTCTTGGATACATACAATTGTATTTTTAAGGCTGGTTTCTTGGATCCTTCCCTCACTGCGATGACCATAGTAGTTCTTTTCAAGCCTGATAGGGATCCCTTACTGGTATCCAATTACTGGCCAATTTCATTTATAACTGTTGATATGAAAATACTAGCTAAGGTTTTGTCCTGTAGACTCGGGCTGGTGTAGGATTCTCTGATTAGTCGGGAACAGGTGGATTTCGTTAAAGGTAGGCTTTCATCTGATGACCTTAGGAAGCTATCCTGTCTTAAATCAGCATCCAGGGATTCCTCCGTTCCTGCGTCCTTAGTGTCCCTGGACACCAAAGCAGACTTTGATCAGGTTTCGTGGAACTGCTTATTTACTTTATTACCCCAATGTTGTATTCCCCAAGTTACTTTTTATGTATTTGATTTATTTTCTGTTAAAGTGCCTTAGTTTTGGAAAGGCGCTCTTAAAAATAAAGTTTTGATTGATTGATTGACAGAGGGTACATTAAAAGGAGCCTTAAGCATCCTCTATGTCGGTCTTCACTAGCCATGCTTGTGGGGTTGCTTTAATGATTTCCACTGCCTCCTCCAGGGTAGCATAAGTCACTTTGGAGTGCCTTTTGTCAAGGTAATCATTTACTGACTCCCCTTCTGGGAACAAGAGCAGGGACACTGGTTTACCGTGATTGAGAAAGGGCAAATTCCGTTTTGCACATCGTAAAAACTGGTATTGTCACCGGTGTCTGCCATGCCAAAATCCGTTTTTACCGGTGTTTGCTTTTGTGTACTTTATTTAATAATTTTAACTGCATTACCATTCATTTTAGCAATTTTGACATCCACTATTGTACATCCATCCATCCATCCTAGTACCAATTAAGTTATTTTAGGTTCAGGATGTGACAGCAGCAGCAGCACTACAGCCTCCCCATCCCTCAGGTGCAGTAGTAGCAACAGCAATGCTGCCCCTATCCCTTAGGTGTGAGAAGGTAGCAGCAACAGCACTATGGCCCCCCTCCCTCAGGTGTGACAGAAGCAGCAGCACTGCATCCCCCCATCCCTCAGACACACATCCTTGAAAGCACTGTGCAGTGACTTCAACTTCCAACTCCAGGCAGGATAGCAACAGCGGTATTCCTTCAATTCTGAAAGTTTGACAGCAGCAGCACTACAGTTCCAATCCCTCAGGTGCAATGGTGATGGCAGCAGGTGCAGCGCTCACCCCCTCAAGTGTGATGGCAGCAGGTGCAACACTGCAGCCCCCATTCTTCAGGTGTGATGGCAGCAGGTGCATCACTGCAGCCCCCATTCTTCAGGTGTGATGGCAGCAGGTGCAACACTACAGCCCCCACCCTTCAGGTGTGATGGAAGCAGGTGCATCACTGCAGCTTGAAGCCCTCACCCCTCAGGCATGACGGTAGCAGGTGCAACACCAAAGCCCCCACCCCTAAGGTGTAACGGCAGCAGGTGCAACACTGCAGCCCCACCCCTCAGGTGTGACGGCAGTAGGTGCAACACTGAAGTCCCCATCCCTCAGGTGTGATGGCAGGCAGTGAACCACTGAAGCCACCACCTCAGGTGTGACAGCAGGCGGTGCAGCACTGAAACCCCACCCCCACCTCTCAGGTGTGATGGCCACAGAGGCATCATGACAGTACTCATCCAACAATGCCATGTACCAAAGCTTATCTGTCAGAGCTCAGGCATGAATTAAGCCAAACCACCAGACGCCAAGGTGGACTCCATCGGTTCAGTCCCTAACTAACATCTAAGCTGCTTGAATTGGTTTACTTGTACACAAAGTGCATCCAATTAAAAAAATCCACAAGTGATTGAGGATGCTAATGGAGTGATACACAATCTCTACCAACTAATAAACAAATTCAGAATTACACCCACAGTAAATTGGGCACTTTCTGACTTGGTCTTCATGAAAATGGAGCCTCTTAGTTTTCATGTCAGAGCTCAAACTCATGGAAGGAGTTCTACTGGCAGAGGTGAAGCCACGGCCACTGTACAGATTGGGACTTCGTCTCTCCTATTCCCCCCGCAGTCAACATAAATAAATTAATCTTTGTGCCTGATCACTAGTCCAGTGCACCTGGCATTTTAATTTACGGTGCTATTGGACATGATGCGCTCTTGCTCACAGCACTGCAAGCTGATGATGTTTCCATGCATTTCCTCAATAGGAAGAGTAATAGTGCCCTAGGCACACCCATGGAATTTATAAAAGGGCACTGGATATATAAACTTCAATCTCCATGCATAAGTGCACTATTGAGGAAGGGGCACGGTCGTATCAACAGTTCATGAGAGCGCAGGATGCTCACGAGTGCCAAAATTAAAATGCAGCATGCACTGGAAAATTTATCAATTTGAGTGTCAGGTACAAAGATTATTTATTTAATCTAGTGCCTACAGAGGGGACCAGAGAGGTGAAGCCCCAATCTGTACAGCAGTTATGGCTTCACCTCTGCTGGTAGTTCTCCTCTTAAGAACTCAATCGTCACGGCCGGCCTGGTGGCGCTGAGGGTTGAGGCGCTGTATGCCATACCTAGCACTATGCCCAGTTCGGAAATGACTTGGGACATTGGAGGATCAGCAAGGGAGGGAAAGAATTGAGCATCTGGAGGACTGATCTCACCTCCTGGGGTGGGTTCTGGGGTATGCCTGCTCCATCGTGGCTCCAGGTGGAGATCATGGGCCCTACAGACAGCAGAGCTTGATGCTACATCAGGGGAGGAGTGGCGGCAGCCAGGCTGCACATAAATGCAGTGCTGGCATTGCACATCTCTGCTCCAGGGGGAAACTGTGTGGAAAAAAACCCTGGTGGCCTACCAGAGGCAAAGAGGGCCTGGAGACCTGCCCGCATCCCAACGCCGGACCTGCTTGCCTGGGGCCCTGCTCTACTGGCTTCAACGGCTGTCCCTCTAATCACAGATAGCCGAGTGGGGTGTGATCAGGGGGCTGGTCAAGCCAAGAAGCTGAGTGGATTCAGCCCTGCAGGAGCCCAGCAGAGGAGGTTTCAGGCAGAGATTAGAGATAGAAAAGTCGAGTGGTACCCTGGAGAGATGCCTAGGTCCCAGTGAATAAAGAAAGTAAAAAAAAACTCATCATCTCTGTAGTTCCCCAACCCAAACAAACATAGACTGCACTGGCAACAAGGCGGTCCCACCACACCACCTAAGAGAACATACACCACAGTAAGTCTGAGGGAATGACACCTCGAGATATCCATGCACAGCCATGCAGGACCCAGCCTGAAAGGTAAGTACTTGGTTGATGATTTTTATCAGCATCACCTGTGACAGTGAGTGGTGAGCCTGGTTGCGGTAGTGCAGGTTGCAGCGAATGCTCCCCTCACCACCAGCTACTTCAAAATTGTCTCATCCGACAGTTTTGAAGGGCACAGATGAAACATGGTTGAGTGATGTGGTTCAAAAAAGTTTTTTGTTCTAGTGTGTGTTTCTATTCTTCTACACACAGACACAAACACAGACCACCCAAAAGTGACTTTTTTAAAATCATATTTACATTAAGGATAGAGACAGGGTGAAGCAGGTCCCCAGAAATACAACAAAGTAAATGAAATACATTTTACAATTAAGACGACGCATGCCCAGCAAACCGCCCCAAGACCAAGAAACAATGTACCTTTCCTCTGCCCCAGAGGGGGACTGGCTGGGTCACAGGCCAGGCCACAAAACATCTTGTTGAACCACACAATAATATGAAACTGCTGCATAAACACACATGTTGAAAAATGGCTGTGCCAGTATGCCTGTCCACCCCTCCCCCACACACACACATACACGCATCAGTGCTCTGTCCCCATTCCTAGCAGTGGGCACTCCACCACAACACTGCTCCATCCACTGGCCACAAGTCAATATCCAACCCCCAACCCTAGCACTCCTACCCCTCACAGCACCAACATCACCACCTCTGACCCCCATACCTGCAAGTCAGTTCCGCAGTGATGTACGGCAAGCAGCATACCCCTCCTCAGTTGCCCGCTGTCCAACAGATGCTGGGAGTGCACTGCCTATTTATAGGCAGTGTGCTCCCAGTATCAGTCCAGCTCATGGATGCGGGCCTAATATTTCGGTTGGGTCCCCTGAAATATATTTTTTACATAATAATTTGCATTTTATATCGCTCTAGCCTGCTCCAGGCACACACATTGCCTACACCATAAAAATGGACACCGAAGTTGACAGAGACCCTTTAAATCACTTTTATTCCAGTGAACAAGGCCAGCTTCCCTAAAAATAATAGTGAGCACATCTTCCCTAGCACAGGGGTAAGCACTGGCACACTAGCCAAATGTTGGCAGATTTTGTATGGGCTAGTAAATGTTCCTTTAACTTGCCCTGCAGGCAGTACGGCCGTTCTCTCCACCCTAACCCACCAACACAGCTACACTCCCCACCAGACCCACCAGCAAGGCCACTCTTCCCAACCCACCTGCACAGCCAGTCTCCCAACCCCATGCCACCTGCATGGCCACTCTCCCAATACCACACCCCATGCCACCTGCATGCCCCTCTCCACACCCAACCCAAAATTATGGCCCATCTCTCCACCCAGACGAACCAGCAAGGCTCATCTCCCCACTCCCATGGACCAGCATAAAACCCCTCTCCCCACCCCAACAGATCTGCAGGACCCTCTCCCCACCCAGACAGACCAGCATAGCCCCTCTCCCCACCTAGATGGACCAGCACAGCCCTTCTCCCCACCCTGATGGACCAGCATGGCCCTTCTCCCCAGACAGACCAGCATGGCCCCTCTCCTCACCCAGATAGACCAATGTAGCCCTCCTCACTTCCATAGACCAGTGCAGCCCCCTTCCCATTCAGACCCACCAGCATGGCCCCTCTTCCCACCCAGACCCACCAGCAAGGCCCCCCTCCCCACCCAGACCCACCACCGAGGCCCCTCTCCCCACCCAGATGAACCAACATGGCCCCACTCCCCACATTGATGGACCTGCATGGCCCCTCTCCCCACACAGATGAACCGGCACAGCTCCTCTCCCCACTCAGACCCACCAGCATCCAGATGAACCATTGCGTGTATCCTCACCTCTACACCACCACAACCAGTGTTCCCATCCACTGACAGTATCCACATCCGACCTCACCACAACCAGTGTCCCCATCCGACCTCACCACAACCAGTGTCCCCATCCACTGTCAGTATCCCCATCCGACCTCACCACAACCAGTGTCCCCATCCACTGCCAGTATCCTCATCCGACCTCACCACAACCAGTGTTGCTACAACAGGGCCAGTGTCCCCATCCCACTGCCAGTATCCCCACCCCACCAGCCAGTGTACCCTCCACATACCACAACGACCAGTGTCCCCACCCCACCAATACAGCTTGCCTCTACACCATTCCCCAAATAGACGCAGCCTCCCATGAGGTACATACACAAAAAAGTTTATCTCAGGGAGAAAATCTAGTGAAATGCAGAGGAGCTAGAGGAGTGGAGAGGGACTCCCCGATCGTCAACACAAACATTTTTATTTCTCTGCAGGGTGGATGGAAAGGAAACCCTGTAGGAGAATAAAATAGAGACAGTTGTATGTACAAATGGGCACACATATATTTGGAGCAGAAACAAAGCAAAACTCGGAATGCAGCAGAATAGAACCGAATGGCCTTGCATCCCCCGGAAAGGAGAGAGAAGAGAGAGAGAGAGAGAGAGGGATTGCAGCACAAAGGCTCGTCTGGCTTTCAGTCCACTCGCTGATACTCCCCGCACCTCGGTGTTGGGTCCAGTTGCTGCCGCCACCCCCCGACCAACTAGTACTACCACCACACCAAACTTTGGGACTAAAAATGTCACTTAGAAAGGGACACACTTTACCGTAGTTGGTCGCGGTCTCTCGTGCTCAGTCTTCACACCAATCGGGACAGTAGAAATAAATCCAGACAGACATAACATTCAAAATATAATTTAACAGCTTAGGGACTTAAAAAGAACTTAAGAGGAGCAGAATGAACATTTTTTAATAGAGCGCTCGACCGTCCATTCACAGGCCCCACCCCACCTTACCTACCTAACAGTTCCACAAGACAAGAATCACAGTATAGCAGTTTTTAATTTTTATGCAAATGCCGACTTACTTGGAAGGCATCCCACCAGCTTTACAAGCAGCAACGTGTCCATAGCAGGCAAATTTTGGCAGCAAAACAGGAATCAAAGGGCAAGGCAAGAGAACGCACACTCGCTACCCAGCAATTTATAGCACTGTGCTCACGGAGACAACGAGAACAAACGCTGTTTCCGTTTTTGGCGCCATTTTCCACCAGCCAATGAGATTTCCGCTTTTCCATCTGTGTCACCGCATATGCGGTAAACCAGTGTCCCTGACAATAGGTGATGTATCCCCTAAATTCCCCTTGTTGTTTCCTGGGCAGTAATCCTAAGGGGGATATTCTCAGATAATCAAATGGGGGTACCCGAAATGGGCCCTCTTTCCTCCCTGCTTCCTTCTCTTGTTGTAGTTTCCTTCTTGGGATTTCCTCCTTCCTCTTTGCAGACCCTAAACATTTGCTGCCCCGTCATGTCCTGGTGTCTTGATAATGAGGCTGAAACCCTCCTTAAACCCTTTCAGTAGTTTCTGTGCTGCTATCTGGTCGGTGTGTCCCTGTAATGCCATTTCCCAACTCTTGATATTGATTGGTGTCCTTGCCATGTTAAATACCTGCCCCCCCCACTCTACTAGGTTGCTCTTTAATACTTGTTCCCCTCCCAAAAAAACCCTCCCCCAGAAACCCTAGCTCCTGGCTGGCCCCACAACCCCCCTTGGTCCCCTGAAGGGACTGGTTGGTGCTGCCCTGCGGCCTATTGGGTTGCCTCCCAGCCACCCAGTTTGTCCTGCATCTGGATGCTGGGTGAGTTTCTCCACATTTCGTGCATGCATGACGGAATCTGCACTGCGGCCAGGAGCAAAAGGCTCAGTTGTAGCCCCAGCAACATTTTCGTATCAGTGTGGTCTTCTTACTTTCCCCATCTGGTGTGGACTGGTCCGTGATGTAATCTGTCCACAGATCCAATTGGTTGGTATCCCACCTAACGTCTCCATAGGTGGTCATCCTTTGTCTAAAAAATTCTTCATATTATATCCACCCCACTCCTCCTTTGACATTTGCCATCCATATCATGAGCTGATAGGTTATCCAGGGGATCCCCAGCCCTGGCTTCTTCTGTAACATTATGGCTGCATACATGATGAAACCCATGGACCAGCTATCCCATGTCTTGTCTTTGGTGAATTTGTCCTCCTCTTCCTTCCCATGAAGGACCACTACTGCTGCCATCTCTGCTTTCCCAATGCTCTCCTTTTCATAATATTTCAAAACTGCCTCCCTACTTATTGGGCCAAAATGTCTGCGTACTCTCCCTTCAATATATTTTCTTTTGTTGCCATGGGGAAGTGCTCAGCTATTCTCATCCCTGGTGAACCAATTTCCTGAGACCCCCAGGCAGCATACCAGCATCTGACATGCTCCAGTTCCTGCCCCCTCCCCCCTCCATTTTGATTTCTCCTAGGGCTTTTTCTAGCTGCCCTAGCCCATCTTGTCCCATGGCCATAACCATTTGTTCTACATATTCTTTTATGCTACTGCTCACATTGCATCCCACATTACCTCTACCCACTTCCATACCCTGTCGGCCCATTTGGCCAACTCGATGATAGCCTTGTGAGCTTCCTCCTTAGTTGGCTTGTACTTTTCGGTGCCATTGTCCTTTGCTCTGTTTCTTGTTCCTAATGCTAGTAAAATTGCTGTAAAAGAGAAAGGACATGTTAATCATAGGTGGTCTACCATCCTTGGTCATAAATGGTTCCTTTCTCTCTTTGTCATTGATGGGCTCCCAAATGTCTCCCGATGCTGTGCCCCCCAGGCTGCTGTGATGCCTTCCTTCATGGTCCATAACCTCAATGAATATGGGTGCATGCCCTACCCCTCTGTCATGCCTTTTTTCTTTGGTCTCCGTGTTTTTTGTTTGTTTTTTGGTTTTTGATTTTTATGGTCCTTCTTATCTATTTATTTGTTTATCTGTAGATTTCGTTAGATATTTGGGCTGCCCCTGCTGCATCATTATGAATATTCTAGCATTTTTTTATGCCTTTCCTCTGTGTTTTTGCACCTCTCTATGTCCCCTCCCCTTCCCAGACTCATGGCCTGGTCCAAAATGGCCACTGAATGGGGTTGTTGGCCCCCAGTTCTTCCCCTGGCTCCTTTCTGCCCTTCCTGTAGTGCCTACCAGCTTTGTCAGCCGTTCGCACTTCATTTTCTCTCTTTTTGATTTTGTTTTGAAAGCTTTCACATTGCTCGCACCCCATCTAGGCCTTGAGGCTTTGTAGTAACCCCCCCATGTGTACTGTTCCTAGGTTTGTCCTTAAATCTGTAGTATATCTATATGCGTATTTTGTACCTTTGCTCCCATATTGTATGTTGCATTTGCTGGATGCAACTTGCCTATTTTACATAGTTTACAGTTTACACAGCTTACATTGCCCCTCTGATTGCCCATATCTTTAACCTATCCCCTAGCTCGGGGATAATCCCTGACATCTGGAAGGAGGCAAGGATAGTCCCTGTTCTGAAGCAGGGAAATCCCAAACTCCCTGACAACTATCGCCCTATTGCTAGTCTATGGTTGGTAATCCAGGCTGAGACTCTGCTGAAGTCTTCAGATAGGCACTGGTTAAGGTCAGCAACATTACGAGCATGGGCCACTAGCACAAGGTCATCTGCATAAAGCGTGACTTGGCAACGAGAGGTCACCCGTGGGAGTTGATTAATAAAAAGTGAGAATGGGAGAGGTCCAAGTACCGATCCCTGGGGAACTCCCATGGTCACAGCCCTAGGCTCCGAGAGGACTTTGTTAAAGCAGGTGCATTGCTTTCTACCCGTTTGGTAGCCCATCATCCAACTCATGGCATGCGGAGAGAACCCGAGAACCCTGAGCTGCTCCCCCAGTAGGTCATGGTTGACAAGGTCAAAAGCTTTTGACAAGTCAATAAATATAGCACCTGACAGTTTGCCCTGATCCATGGTGGATCTAATACTAGAGGTTACAGTAATCAGGGCAGTAGTGGTACTATGACTCTTCCGGAAACCATGTTGGGCCCCAGAAAGCAGCTCATGGGTATCCATGTACTCCAAGAGTTGCTCCACCACAACCTTTTCCAGGAGTTTACTAAGGGATGACTGGTATTGAATCCTAACAAAACTCAGGCCATGCTCTTTGGTTCCACGGCCAAGTTAAAAGCCTCATCAGCTATGCTCAAAATAGCTTGTGATGCAGGCCCCTGTTGCCAACAGCGAGCTCAATTAAATATCTTGGGGTCACCCTCGACCCACAACTTGACATGGGAAGCCATATCCAAAACATCTGCAGAGCCACCAGGTGTAAGCGTGGCCTTGCCTACAGGGCCAAATACAACCTGACTCCGGGAGCGAGGCTGGCACTTGCAAGGGGAGTACTTCTCCCCTCCCTTAGTTATGGATACCATGTATTTGCCAGGTCACCTCAAATCCTTCTTAATTGGTGGAACACGGCATATAATGATATCTGTCAGTTTGCACTTGCAGCTCCCAAACTCACCCACCAATGTGAGCTCTATGACAAACTCAACTGGCTCCCCCCTGGGGAATTCCTTATCCTTGGTGTAGAAAACTTCACCAGGAAAGTGCTTGCCATGGGTATACCGTCGGGACTGGCACATCTCCTCCCAAAACTGGACGCCATCCCCTGCCAGCTCAGGTCACAGACCACCGAGTTGCTTGAAGTTCCCCCTACTCGGACACTTATGGGGGATCATGACTTTGCCGCTTTTGTGCCTATGCTCTGGAACTCCATTCCAGACTCTGTTCGCTCTGCCCCTTCCCATGGGACCTTTCGCTCCTCCCTGTGGTCCCACCTAAAACAAACGACAAGATGTGACTGCTCCTAGTCTCTGTAATGTAATACTCTGTAGTCCACTATTGTCCCCTCTGAGTCCATTATGGTCTATGAAATATGTATTCAGTGATTCTAATGTTTATCTATGTCCTGTAACAATTTGTACTATGTGTGGCAGTATCTCTGCCCTTATACAAGCGTTGTTATAGTTGTTTTTTACTGTATCATGCTGTTTCTGCAATGTTGCCATGTATGTATACTGTATGTTTTGTGCTCTCCCTGGTCGTTCCTGAAAATAGGAATACTACTTGTCTAATGTACTTACCCGGTAAACAAAAGCTAAATAAATAAATAAATAGTTAAACTCCTAGATTGCATTTGCTAGATGCAATTTGAGACTTGCTTTTTTTTTAAACTTATAGACGCCATTTGTTAAATACGACTTGCGAATTGACTAGTTTGAATAACAAACTCAGATAGGCTATATTTGCTACCTGCTGCTTGTGACTTACTTATTTTTAAATTAAACAAATCAGAGACTACATTTGCTACACGCTACTTGCGACTTGCCTATTTTTAAATAAGATCCACTCATAGGCCGCACTGCTAGCTACGGCTTACGACTTACCTGTCTTGTGATAACTAACACATAACCCAATACATAAACTGATTTGCTAGATGTGACTTGTGACACGTAATCTACATTGCGTGTCTCCCCTGCCACGAGGTATGATGTCATCCACTATGGGGTTGGCTGGCTTCACTTTGGGCCTACCTCGTGGCAGCTCATCACACTTCTGCCAAAACACTTGAAAGTCTCCTCTTGCTTTCCTGCTCCACTCCCCTCATGCCCTCCCCCACGATCCAGCACCATGGCGTGGCTCAAAAGAACCTAAAGGTAAAACAAAATGCTGCATTCCTAGCTGCGACTTGTGATTTTTCTATTTTGAATTAACAAAACTCAAATAGGCAGCAGTTGCTACATGCTACTTGCGACATGCTTATTTTTCAATGAAAACAATTCATAGACTGCATATGCTATATGCTACTTGCGACTTGCCTATTTTTACATAAGAACCACTCATAGGCCACATTTTCTAGATGCGGCTTGTGACTTGCCTATCTTGGAATAACTAACACATAACAACTACATAAACTGCTTTTGCTAGATGCAACTTGCAACATGTAATCTACATTGTGTGTCTCCCTGGTCATGTGGTGTGACGTCATCCAATATGACGTTGGCTGGCTTCACTTTGGGCCTACTTCACGGCAGCTCATTTGCAGTCTTCCAAAACACTTGAAACTCACCTCTTGCTTTCCTGTTGCACTCCCCTCTTGCCCCCCCCAGGATCCAGTGCCATGGTCTAGGCTGAAAAGAACCTAAACGTAAAACAAATGCTGCATTCCTAACTGCAATTTGTGATTTTTCTATTTTGAATAAACAAACTCAATTAGGCAGCAGTTGCTACATGCTACTTGTGACTTGCCTATTTTCAATAAGAACAACCCATAGACTGCATTTGCTATATGCCCCTTACAACTTGCCCATTGCTTACCCGCCATGTGTCTCCTTTCCAAATGAAAAAATCCCACGTTTTTCTTATATATAAATAAATAGGTGGAGCTTTTAAAACAAGCTAGTGCAATGGCTCCAAATTCCACTGAGATTGCTGATCCAAGGTGCTGCTCTCATCCAGTTCACCTGCAGGTCATGCAATCTGAAAATGCTGATATGGTGTGCTGCTCCCAGTTGATATTAATCTGGTGAGTAGCAAGCTAAAAAGAGGGCTCTTCCTTCCCTCTGGCCTCTTAAAAAGCCAGCATAGCCCATCCTCTTTCTGCCTATCCTAGCCAATTACTTGCTACTTCAGCCCCTCAATAACCACACCCTTTTGTGATGTCATCTCCTTGTTTCCCTTCCCCCTTCCTTTCCTCAGAGTCACCACTTTTAGCTCCTCCCCTTTTATTTCATGTCATTCATTTGACCCTTCTTGGGTGGTCACCAAGACAACCTGGTCTGCCCTTTAGAGGCAAACTTCATTACCTAGTAACAAGTTCTCTGACAAAAGGGGGAGAGAGAGACCCCAGACTTATTTGACTTTGGTGATTCCCCTGTGTCCGTCAAATGAAAGACCCGAATTAGCAGGAAACTTGCGTAGAGATACCAAGTGTTCTCACTAAAAGAGTGGGACATGGAGTGTGTCCATGGTGCCGAGCATAATATATGCCTGCATGATGACCGGACATTTATAGAGAGGTCCCAATGCCTTGACCCAGTGGACATAGACGATGTGAGGAGGCATCTACAGGAAATCCTTGCTGCTGGCATTATTCAGGAATCAAGAAGCCCATATGCATCCCCCAACATAGTGGTGTGTAAAAAGAATGGACCCATGAGGATGTGTGTGGATTATCGGACTCTCAAATGATGGACTATCCCAGATCAATACAACATGCCACACATACAGGATGACCTGGGTTGCCTGAATGGGGGTCAGTGGTTCTCAGTACTGGATCTCCACAGCAGATATTATCAGATTTTGATGGCCCCAGAGGACCATAAGAAAACAGCCTTCATCTGTCCTTGAGGTTGTATGAATTTCTGAAGATGCCACAGGGGATTTCTGTTGTTCCTACTACCTTCCAGAAATTGATGGAACGTGCAGTGTGAGACATGGACTTGATGGAACATTTAATGTACTTGGGATGATGTCATTGTTTCTGGATGCAAGCTGGAGGAACATGAGACCAGACTGTTCAAAGTTCTCGATCAGTTAGAAGAATTTGGCCTCAAGTTATCCATTGACAAGTGACAGTTTTTTCAAACATCAGTGAAATATGTGGGACACACAGTGCCTGCAGAAGGGATGCAGACAGATCCAAGTAAAGTTGAATCTTTGACCACTTGGCCCCAGCTCAATAACCTAAAAGAGCTACAGTATTTCCTGGGGTTCTGCGGCTACTACCGCAGGTTCATCAAAGACTATTTAAAGGTGATTCAACTGCTCCTTAACTTTACCCAAGGCTACCCTCCTACAATTGGAAATACAACAAGCTCTAGCAGAGCCACTATGATTGTGAATGCATTACCTAGATAAGGGTGTTTCATGGGGTTAAACATAAACATGTATTTATTTATTTATTTAAAAAATATCAGATTTATAAACCTTTGAGTCAGTGAGTCATTTACAAAGGCACCTCATTGAAACTAACACAAAGACAGCACAGTCAACAAGCCCAAAAGCAATGGCTCAGAGAGCAGACAGTTATAACAATCATTCACTGGAGATACATGGGTAGCAGTAGATAAATAGATTCCATAGTTTAGGCACACAGGCACCACATCAAGAAGACCAAAGCAGTTCAAACAATAATACAATAGCTAAAGCAAATAGACATCAGGAGTCAAAGAGAAGCCCAGAGTGTTCACATGAAGGCTGTTGCATACACTAACTGAATCAAAATATAGTACATTGAGAAAGGGCATATTTAAGCAATAAGGCATGACAGGGTGTGTGTTATCATGTAATAACATCACTCCTGGGGTGGGTCGAAGCACGAGGTGAAGCCGAGTATTTATTTATTTGCACATATTTATTTGATCCACTGGATCAGCAATATTTGTACAAGCTGTGCCCAGTGCAGATTTCATAGCATTGGTCCTGGTCTGGTGATCTGGGTTTTACCTATACAAATCCAATGTGTGATCTGCTCAACACTGGTTTTATAAATGTATTTAATTGTTTTAAAGGGGCTACTGGTTGTGATCAATATCAACAAAAAATGAAGTCCAGTGTGCCCCCCCACCTGCCCAAACAAGCCTGTAATGGAGGATTGTTTTAATCTCTCATGTCCCAAATAGGGGCTCTTAGTCATCAAACTTCGGCCAAAATGTGAACAAGCCAAACCACTCTGTAGGGGAGTTTCCTCTACCTTTTGATAGAAGAAGGTGGTGTGTTTAAAATACATAATGTGTCATAAAAAAGATCTAGAGAACATGTTATTTTGAGGTGAGACATACAGGGACTGAGAAAATGCTTCAGAGACTGTTGTGTAGTGATGTCTTGAGTGAACACTTCAGGTGCTACTATGTTTGTAAAAACTATGTTTAAAATGCCTAAGATGGATTCAGACATTACTGGAGTTCAGTGGCACGAAATCAAAGCACCTGAAATCACCTTGTGTTATTTTCTACACAAAAACAGTCCCACAGAGAAAGGGAAGTTCTGTGAACCAAAATGGAGCCATCCAAATGTTTCTTTATGGCCCCAGTTTCTCAAACAACTGCTAGCAGCATTACCACCCCCACACTTTTTTCTAGTTTACAAATCTCCTGCTACATCAGAGCTGCAAGCTGACTGGCTCTCAGCTCTTGTGAAATTTCAGGCACCATCTTAGATGAGGATGAACAAGCTAGGTTTGACTAAATCCAACATATCTTGCAGTGGAGAATGGAGCTAGCAATTGCTACAGCTTCTCTAGGCAAAGTCCCCTAACTTACTGACCATGAGAGAGAACTCAAGAAACATGTTTTACAGAACAAAAAATGCTTCTGCCCCAAACTGTATCCTATTACAATAGCAGCTAGCAAGGCAGGTGATCCCTCACTCAGTTTACCACAGCCAAGGCAAGTTTTTGCTAAAGCAGCCTGCCCCCCCCCCCGAAAAGGCACATGCCTACTTTATCCCAGAGATAACCAAGGCATACTAAAAGGGCCAGAAATGATACACAGCACTTTCTATATTGGGTGAACATACAAGGAGGTTTGATTAAAATAATTATTTTGGAAATAGTGAACTTTAAGAGTCATTGATTTCACTATTATTCAGTTGCTTTTTTCTCTCTTAAAGGCACAATCACATATTAATTAAGGAACTGCTAATATGAACAGTGTGTGACAAAAGTAATACATACCAATGTGAATGCATGACTTGGTCCTATTAATTTAATAAAAAAGGTCTGGAACAAGATAATTAATCACATTTTTGAAATTTAAAGGATGCTAAAATACTAATTAATGTGCCACAGTTCCCCGTTACAAGCATAGTAGCACCTGAAATGCTCACTCAAGACATCACTACACAACAGTCTCTGAAGCATTTTCTCAGTCCCTTTGTGTCTCACCTCAAAATGACATGTTCTCTAGACCTTTTTTTATGACACATTATGTATTTTAAGCTCACCACCTTCTTCTACCAAAAGGTAGAGGAAACTCCTCTGACAGAGTGGTTTGGCTTGTTCACATTTTGGCCAAAGTTTGATGACTAAAAGCCCCTATTTGGGACATGAGAGATTACAAAATCCTACATTACAAGCCTGTTTGGGCAGAAGGGGGCACACTGGACTTCATTTATATGTTGATACTGGTCATAACCAGGAGCCCTTCTAAAAACAATTAAATAAATTTATAAAGCCAGGGTTGAGCAGATCACACATTAAATGTATTTATGATTAGGAGGAAGCTGTGACTACTTTCCTAGTGATTTGCTCCCAGCCACACCTAGCAAACTGCACTTTATAAATGTGACAAGGAAGCTGGAGTATTGTCTTTGCAAACTGAGAATGAAACAGCAGGATTCTAACTCAGATCAGCAAGGTACCTTTTACATTATATAAAGTGCAGGACCAAACCTCAGTCCCTTCCCCCATGACAGATTGCATTCTAGGAAGATTACCTTGGCAATATGCTATAAAAAGCCTAAAAAACAGGTTTAATGGAGTTAATGCTGACATGCTATTTCTATTGTCCATGAGAAAAGAAAACATAGCTAAGAATATTTTTATGTCAGTTCTGATCAGAATAGCATTTAAAATCACCAATTGTTTTCTCGTTCAATGTTTTCTAATACATCTCACACTTAAGAAAAAAACACTTTTATCATCAAAGTCTGTTTTTAGCCTCCTACCATACACTTCATTTGTAAAAAAAATGATCTTGTCACAGACCACAATCAGTACTAACCACTAACAGAATGCTGATACCTACATTTACAATTTAGCAAATACTTGAAATCTAACTTAGTGGGGTTTCTGTAAGAAAACAGCTAGTGTCTGTTAATTATAGCAGTTTATAGCATTGTTGATCTGGGCAGTTAGATCTGGGTTTGAATCCCACAGCCCACTCAGAAAAAAAAGAAAATTTTCTTACAGAGCTAGATGTGTCTCTAGGTATCCTTCTGAGGCTCCAGGTGGCTCTGATAATCATTTGTTCCAAAGGATTTTTAAGTCAATTTGAAGTCATTAAATATCTTCTGTTCTGTTCTCCACTGTGTAAGCATGTCTGTTGGTTGATAAGGTCCCAAACTAGTGTATCTGGTTACAGCATGCTAGAGCTATCTTGTGCTCCTAGAAAAAAGTTTGGGTTGGAGGCAGAGGTGGATCTTACTCAAAAAAAACCTAATGCTGCCTTCCACTACTCAGGTCCCAATTCTTGTACCACCCATTTAAGAAAAAAAAATAGTACCCTGCAACCATTGACTAACATGAAAGCGTATTTATTTGAGGGCAGAAAACATTGCTTGGAGGAGGATAAGGAGGAGGAGACTATTTACACCTTCAGTCAGTTCCATGGACAGAAAACATGACATCACTCCTTTTGTACATGCAACATTCCTGTAGGCTCCACCACAGTCATAAAAAGGGTCTATCAAAGACCAATAGAAAGTGTATTTTTGAACAGGTGAGCCTTTTGGGACTTGGTGGACACCCAAATGTGAAGCAGCATTCTTTGAAGTCATATACCAGCTCACCCATGTCCCAGTCCTTGCCTATGGTGATACTACCATGTTCTGCATATGGACGCTAGTTTGCAGAGCCTTGGGGATGTGTTATGTCAAGACTACGAAGATGGCTTGAGACCTGTAGCTTTCACCAGCAGGAACTTGACCCCGTCAGAGTGGAACTATTCGGTCCACAAGTTGGAATTCCTCACCCTAAAATGGGCCATAGTTGACCAGTTTCTTGAGTACCTCTATGGGGCAAAGATATTAGTGAAGACTGACAATAACCCACTGACCTATGTGCAGACTTCAGCTAAATTGGATGCCACTGGGCACCGTTGGCTCTCTGACGTATCGACTTATGATTATGCTGTTGAATACAGACAGGGACTAAACCACATTGTTGATGATGCCCTGTCATTAAGGCCAGCTTCTAAGAACAATTGGGTCAGATTGTCTGAATCTGACATGAAAGCATTATGCCAGAAGTTTGATAAAGATGAACAAATGTCTGCGGACACAGTGGACTGCCTAGTAGATTGCTTGAGCCCTCCTGATACCTGCATACCAGCTGCCTATTGCCATTTATCTGCTCTATATAGTAGTGCGCTACCTCAATTCAATAATGACAGTTTTCAGTGGGCTCAATCCCAAGATCCCATGATTCAAGCTGCACTTGACGCCCTGCATGCAGGGAAAGATGTGTCCAAGTTGCGTTCCCCTGACTTGTGAACTGCTCTGTTGTTCAAGGAAGACCCTAGGTTAAAGTTGCATGATTAGTTGTTACACAGACAGACAGTGGATCATAATGGTCAAATAGACAAGCAGCAGATGATATTACCCACGGCCTTTAAACAGATGGTACTGAGGTCCCTCCACAATCACATGGGACACCTCGGTATTGACAGAACTCTCAACTTGGTATGATCACGATTCTACTTGCCAAAGATGAGGGCAGATGTTGAGCACCATGTAAAGATCTGCAGTCATTGCCTCCAGACAAAAGCCCTGCCTCAGAAGGCTGCCCCTCTTGTCAATATCACTACCAGCGCCCCTCTAGAATTGGTCTACATGGACTTCTTGTGCTTAGAACTTGACCAAAAGAACATTGGCAATGTGTTGGTAGTTACTGACAATTTTACATGGCACACACAAGCCTTCCCGACTAAAGATCTAAAGGTCTCTACCATGGCCAAGGTGCTGTGGAAAAATTCTTTGTCCACTATGGTGCCCCCCAGCAGATCCATTCTGACCAAGGCAGAGATTTTGAAAGTAGGTTAAACAAAGAAATGCTCTCTCTGTGGGGAGTGTGGAAGTCAAGAATCTCCCCCATCACCTGCAGAGGGACCCTCAACCAGAACACTTTAACCTCACCCTTCTAGACATGCTGGACACCCTCCATCCAAAAAACAAGTGTAAGTGGAGCCAGCAGATTAGCACCTTGGTACATGCGTACAGTTGCACCAAAAGTGTTGCTACTGGGTTCTCCTCCTACTGTCTCATGCTCAGTAGGGAGGCCTGACTGCCAGTTGATGTTTGCTTTGGGGTCTCTCCAGATGGGGTCCAAGCTGAAAACTACTTGCAGTCCATACAGAAATTGAAATATCTGTTGAATCATGCCTATCAACTAGCTCAAACTATGGCTACTAAGCAAAATCTCACCAACAAAGAAAGACATGATCGATGAATAAAAGCCCAGGAGTTGTTGCCCGGAGATAGGGTGCTACTATGCAACTTGGGACTACATGGAAAACACAAAATTGCTGATAGATGGCACCATCTTCCCCACATAGTAGTTGGTAAATTGGATGATCTGCCGGTGTACAAGGTGCACCCAGAAAATAATTCCAAAGCTGTAAAGACCAATCGGCCAGGTTATTATTGATGCTGAACCAACACCTGATACTTCTCCTGGGCCAGTGACTCATGCTGCTGCAAAGAGGAAACAGATCCATCCTGTCTGTGTTGTTCCAGAACTAATGCCTTCCCCTCAGCTGGCCCAGAGTGATAGTGATGAATGTTCATCTGTCTCTGATGAAAGTGACTGTGATAATGCTTATTATCCCTCCCTGGTGACATACCAGAACTTGAAGAACAATATGAAAGTGTTGACAGCACCCCTTCATTGCCACAAAGTCTAATGGTGCCAGGGTTTACTCAGAATAAGCAACCTGGGCCCTTGTCAGAAGATAATAATGAGCAAAGTGTTGTGGAAACAGTCTGCAGAACCACGAGCTGGTAGTGTTCCCAATCTGGACATTTCAACCAGTGCAGAAGCATCCCTCACTACAAGAGAAAAAATCAGTGGCAGTGTTGACCGCCCAGAGCCTGTGTCTATTCCCCCAGAAAATATGGCCGGCCTGTTAAGCCAGTGCTACATTTTGGTTATGATTCCCCTGGGAGGCCTATGGACTTACCTCTCAATGTGGTGCATAAAAGTGTTTACATTTCCAAGAGCTCACTGTCCAAACTGAGCCTGACTTCCACCTCCCAATTAATTGTTCGTCCTTCGGAACATGGTGTCCCTGTCCCATCTAGCCCCAAGTTAGCTGATGGGGAAGAGGCCACTTCTGCATTGTTTACTGTACAAGAAGTTATAAAGTGACGTCATAGGTAATTGTTCATAGTATGTTAATCATAATAGAATCAGTACAGAGTGCATGAAACATGCATAAGTATTGTCAATGAAGATGTGGTATAGTGAAATGTATAGTAATGTGATAAGCTTAGGTTAAATGATGCCTCAGATAGTATTTCCATAGTATGCTAATGTCACATATATCTTGTATATATTGATTCTTCAATATTGTGATGGTGCATATTCAACACGGGCACCAGGTTTTTCCAGGCAGGGAAGGGTGTAACCCCATTACAAATGGGGGTTCCCGAAAGTCTTCCTTGGGTGTGCCTAAATGCCCACTGCCAGGCTGGTATCCTGTGTTGTAGCACTTTAAAAGTGTTTGAGTGAGAGTGCCTTAATGCCTCTGTTCTCTGTCTCTTTAAGAGTTGCCTATAACATGGTGCTTATTTAATCTGGGAGTGATCTAAGTGTTTCTATGCTCAAGTCCCACCTGGGCTGCCAGATAATCACTCCATTCTGCTATTGCAATTTGCACAGAGGGAGCTCTGTTAGAAGCTGTATTTATTTGCTGATTATCTGTTAGCATAGTAATGATAATACAGTTTGTCTAACCTGTCTTCTTTGCAGCAAGGACATTTCTATTATCACCATCATTTTTGTTTTGGACTGTCAGTCAGCACTAATCGGTACCTCTGATGACTCTAAAATGGAGCCTGTCCCCAGGGGTCTTGTGGGAGCACATTCCTGTAGGAATTGTATTTTTTACATTTTGGTGCCAAAACAGACCTGGAGGGGGAGCCCTTGCTTTGACAGACAGATGGATCAACCAACCAGAACCTTTTGGAGCAAAGGGGAATTACCAAGCTGCCTGTTGCAGTGAGTCAGTCTGGAGTTAGAGTTTGAAGAGACAGCTTGAGTGATTCAAGCAGCTGCTTTTTTGGCATGTCTGCCTGCAGTCCCTTGAGAGGGAATCCTTTGAAAGGCTTAGCAATCAGACTCTTTCTGAACTGGAGTGTGACAAAGCCACTGAAGAGTGACCAGATTTGAACCTGAAGAAGACCGAAGATTTGCTGTATGTGATCAGCCTGTCAGCACATCCATTTACCACAGAATTCCTGGTTTTGCTCAGAGACACTGATATTGCTGCTAGACTGCCTTCCACATTGTGGTATGGTGATTGCTTTACTATATATGTTCTGTATGCTGTTAGTGGGTCGCAATTTGGTTCCCCACTGTATAAATGTGCCATGCTTGCTAGAAGCTGCATTCAGCACTACCAGACTCAAAATCCAAACTGTTCCACCCAGCCTGGGCCTTGCCATCTGGCCCAGCCACATACTTCAGGCACAGAAACCATCATCAACGAGAGACTCACTCAGGGATCAGCCCCCTGCTCAACCATCTTGAACAGGAACAACACCTTGGTGATTTATGTGGGCCCTGCTTCTCCTGGCAAACCAGTCATCAACCTGCAGTCTCCATTTCATCTAGCCTGTGCCTCGCATTGGGTAGCATGAGTAACAATCAGGGTAGCTCCCTGCAACAACAGCAAAATCTCAAGTGTCATGTGATTGCATTGTTGTTTTTCCTTTCATGAACTGAGCCTTCAGGCTATGGATTACAAATTGTGTGTGATTGTGCATGCCTTTTCATTGCAAGGCCCCAACCAGCTGTGATGCCGGCCTACCCAGGGCAATGTTCCAGGCTAGCCCACCTTACTTCCAACTGGGTACCCAGAACATGTGACTGTGTAGGGACTAAAAGTACATGCATAATTGCCTGACTAGATCAGTTTTCAAATCAATCAACCTGATTACGCTCCTCCCTTGTTCCATTCCCTGGAATAAATCAGATCTAACTTTTTTCTAATTTAATCTGACTGTGGTTCCAGTTTGTGCCAAAAGCACTGTACTGTTGTTATTTGTTATGCCTAACCTTGTTTTACAGGGGGTCTCCAGGGTCGAACTGGTGGAACCAGCCCTGGTGGTAAGTGCAAACAATGTGGGGAATTGTATGCTGAATAGGGGCTAATGTGAAAGTGTTTGTTGCATGTTGTCTAGCCCACTAGAGGGGGAAAAGGGGAATTACAGCATCCTTGAGGGCTGTACCCAGGTTTGCCTTGTTACTAACAACCCTGTCCTCTGGATGGAGGCACCCATTTCAGTACCCATGTCCCTTAACCTGCAACTATCCACATAGGCAGGGGTAGTAGCCCTTGGGATAGTGCCACCTAGGGGTTACATGCACAAGCTTGAGATTATATGTGCGTAGTCTTATGATGTAACAACACCAATAAAAACATAGTTAAAAAAAGGAGGGGGACTCCACACTGGTGACCCAGGTTCAGGAACGGACTCGGGCCACCAGGGATTGGCAGGGGAGGAGAGGGATGACTGTTTGAGGGACTGCTCTCCCTTTCTGGGGAGGGGTAAATCCTGTTCTCAGTGCCCTGCTGGCCCCCAGCAGAGGCTGGGGGCAGTGCACCAACGTTGAGAATTAGGGGCTGAGTTGGGGCAGGTGCTGGGAGGAATGCTAGCAGACGGGTGTGTGCTCCCCCCATTGGTGTCATTGCACACCCCACTCATACATGGGAGAACAAGGGAAAAATGGCTTCCCAGTTCTTGGCAGCTAGATGGCCCTCCAATGGGGTTCCCCAGCTTTGGAGGCATTGCTAATGACTGGATCTAGACCTGTTGGGAGAGAAGGGGGCTCCCCACCACCTCACCATGGGGGGCCAGCCATGGGGTAAAAGGTGAGGGCCCTATAGAAGTTGTGGTGAACCAGATGGTGGCCAGAACAGGGGATGCAGGGATGGAGAGGTGACCGGGAGCCAGGTAGGAGAAAAAAATGATTAACAAAAAAAAAAGGAGGGGGAAAGACTGAATAGGGAGTTTAGAAAACTTGAGAAGTGTTCAGGAATATGGCAGGTGGGGTTCAGTGACAAAAAGTGCAAAATCATGCACCTTAGACATAAAACCCAGGAGCTGAGCATAAATGGGGAATGTAGAGATACTACCAGTCAATAAGCAGGACAAGACCATGGGGTTATAATATTTGTTGACCTCAAAGTGCTGAGGCACTATGACAAGCCAGCATGGGTGACCAGTGGGATGCTGCAGTGCATTAGGAGTGGTACCACCAGCAAGAGGAGGGAGGTGGTGTTACCACAGTATCACTTGCTGTTGAGTCTTCACTTGGAGTACTATGTCCAGTTCTGAAGGACACATCTCAGAAAAGACATAGGGTGGAGACAGTTCACAGGAGGACAACTGAAAGAGTGCAGGGTAGCACAAGAAGCCCTATGAGGAGTGACTAAAGAAGCTCAACATGTGCACCCCAGAGGAGAGAAGGGAGAGATGTGACATGAGAGATCTAAAAGTAACTCATCAGTGTGAACAGGGTATAGAAAGAGAGCTATTTCAAATGATGAAGTGCACCTGTACAAGAGGACATGCACTAAAGCTGTAAGGGGAGAAGTTTGGGAGCGGTGTTAAGAGGTACCACTTGACTTGGGGAGTGGTGAGCACCTGGAACAGTCTTCCTGTAGATGAAATGCAGGTAAAAACAATGGGAGTATTAAAGCATGCATGGCATAGACATAGGGGAATAATGATAAAAAGGCAGGGAGGGTCATTAGAGACCAGTTAGTGTCTGCTGAGGCAGAACAGGCAGGGAACATCTGAGCATACTAGCTGGGCCAAGTGGTCCTTTTCTGCTGACACATTCTATGTTTTAGTGTTTCTATGATTCATGAACTGCAACACCACTGGAGTTGTTTAGTTAATCATGTCCTCCTATGACTCTTGTTGTGTGGGCAAGACTAGTAACAAGTTTAAAACAAGAACAGGGAAGTTGTTTAGAGGCTTGCAACAGGGCAATGTGGAGAATGTCTTTGCTGTGGCGTTATCCCAGCATAACGCCACAGGTCTACTGACATCATTACGGCTGATCTCTTTTTTTGCATCTCTTCTTAAGAAACAAAAATATTTTTCCACACTAATAAAAACATTTTTTAAAATTATTGTTTTATTTTATATATAACAACAAGCCATTGTATAATAGGAATAATGCACTCCAGGGTGTGTGTCGTGCTGGGATAACGCCATGCTTGGGGCAGTGGATATACTCGGCCTGTGGCCTTGTACCCAACCCCACCAGGCATGGCATTATCCCAGGATGACACACACCCTGTCATGCATTATTCCTTTATTAACTTCCTGCCTATTACCATTCTTAAAACTTGGGGTGATGTTAGCATCTTTCAATCTGGAATAGTTTTGCCTCAGCAACTGATGCATTAAATAGAACAATTAAGAGTCCTGCCAAGGTACTTGCCAGTTCTGTGAGAAAAATGGGATGTATTCCATCTAGTTAAGGAGCCTTAACTACTTTAAAGTTAATTAATTTGGTTCTGACTTCTTGTTCAGTAATAGTTCTTATAGCATAATTATAATTATTACCAATATTGATAACTTTACCATATATTATTTTATCTTTAATACCTTATAATAAATACTCATTAAATGTTTCAGTCGTTTGTCGTTCATTCTCGATAGTGTCACTTCCACTCCTTAGGGGTCCAATAGATTTTTGTCCACCCTTGAGGCTTCCCACATAGTTAAAAAAAATTGGTCTTATTATTTTTAGATATAGTAGCCATTTTAACTTCCAATGCAGCTTTGGCTTCCTTAATTATTTTTTTTTACATTTTTTGTTAATTCTGTATATTTGGCCCAGCTCTCCTGTATTTTACTTTATTTACTCTTTTTGTAAGCTTTCTTTTTTTTCCTAATGATCTTTTTTATGTATTTACTGAACCATATAGGTATTATGCCAGACTGATTATATTTACATACTTCTGGATCGAAAGCTTTTATGCAAAAATCAAACTTATTTTTTATTTGAACCCAAATACCATCTAAGGTCTGCCCATGGAAAGCATTATTCCAATTCCAAATCATTAAGTTAGTCTTTATACCAAGGAAATGTGCCATATGATAATATTTTAATTTTGTTATTCCCTTAGGGGTATCCCATTTTCCTTTTAGAACCAGACTGATCATTCTATGATTGCTATCACCAAGTAGCTGTAATACCCTCAAATGAATGTGTATTTATCTTTTTTCTCAGCACTAGTCACTTTGACTGATTGATTGATTAATTGATTGATTGATTGTTTACTATGGGATTTAATGGGGATGCCCCTTTAATGAAATGATCATTATGCCATTAAGGACTGACTATGAAATAAATTATGGAGAAGGGGGCATCACTCCTGAAGGAAGCTTCATTTAAATGGAATTGCTGTTGGATATAGTTTTTGGGGTACTACCATTGGCTTAATGACCTTGCTTGATAATTTGAAGGCTATCAAATAAAGTGTTATGCTTTACTGATCCATGTACTTGCTTGTTCTTTCAGGTTGTAGAACTTGCTTTATTCTCAGAAATTTATTATGTTACCTGCATTTCCATTTTCCACCTATTTTATATAGTCAAGCACACTAAGAGAGTTGCTTAATACAATCTGTGTTATAAAACAATGTTGTTTATCCTTTACCAAAATGTATTTTTTAGAGGGTCTCTTTTCCTAGCCCTGATCAGAGTCTATAGTTCTTTCCCAATCAAGGCGTCTGCACTTATAGTTTCCTAACATTTCTTTCTAGTCTTTCTTAAAAAAATGTTTCTGTACTGTCTCCAGCCAATACAACACCTGGAACATGGCCAAGAATGCCATTAAGCCTCCCTTCCAGTATCCTCAACTGGGCAAGTGGACATTTGCTGTCAGGGCTGCTAACTGGTTAAATGAACTGCCTAATACTCTGAATCTCCTCAAGATCAATCAGTTTAAGATATATTCGCACTCTGCCCTTGCAATCCAGTACAATTGTAACTGTTAAGCTGTTTTATGCATTTTTTCTCATTACACGCCTTGTGACATTTTATACAATGATCAGTATCAACTTTTTCAAAACGGTATGCAATTAGTCTATCTAAAGTGCTTTGATCCTGACTATATTGCATTTTCTCTGGAATTGCTGATTTACTCGTAATGCTTTTTGTGACTAGGGGCCCGATTCCCAGATGGACGGAGTAACTCGCATACAGTTACGAGTTATGCCAGTTGCCTCTATGCCATGGACCCTACTCCACATTCCAGAAGTGGCAGGGTCCTGGCAATTGTGACTTGCGAGATACGCCATGCATGTGGTGGTAGCTCACGCATGGCGTATCACTGCCGCAGGTCGCATCTCACAGCGAGTATCAGGTGCCCCCCTTGAGCCACCTCCACCCTGGACCACCATAGAACACATCAGGGGGCATGGGGGCAAGGACAGATGGCATAGGCATCTGGGGGGCACTACTGACATGGAACCCCAAGGGTTCCTCAAGGTCGGGGTTTGGGGTGGGGTTGCTAGTGGGGGTCAGAGAGACAGCATGGCACCATTGCCATGGTGCTGCAAGGCTGCATCTGACAGTGCTAGCTGTCAGATGCTAGTTATGATAGCTCCGAGCTGTCGGAAGTCACCTACTCCACTGCGTGTCCTGGAATCGCAATTGCGGGTTGTGACAGTGGGTCTTCTGGAATTGGGCTAAGTTGCTATCGCAACCCGCAGTTGTGCCAGGCATATATGAGGTCGTAGCTTGCGATTGTCACAGCCTACAGACATAATGGTGTAGGTGCCCTCCTGGAATAGCAATGGATGTATTGCATAGCATAAGTCACGGTACACACCATGGGGATTGGCATATCCCGCCTTATGCCAGTGTAGCCTGTCTTGGAATCAGGCCCTATGTATTTCATGTGAAACCTTTATAAATTAGCAACTGTGCTCAAAGGTGTTCTCCAAAGTTTTCATTAAATAAATATTTTTAAATACATTTGCTTAAGATCTGGTACCTAAATTAAGGATTCTGAGATTAATTTCTTCAGGTCAAATGGCTTCATATGCCCGTAATAATTTTACTTTCCAAAATACATTTTCATGCATGATCCAATGTTCTCATAATATTTCTCCTTCATGCCTTGGACAATTTATTCCTGTCTCTGGCATACACCCATCAGTAACACTTGTGAATACTGATGAGACTAACGCATTCGAGTGCCAGGAATACCTGGCTCATCTTTCATTAACTTGCTTCTTCAAAAATGAAGAACTGAAGGCTCACTCCACATAATGAAAAATCAGTGTAAACTTAATCTTTTATTTTCTTGCCACATGAAAAGCTTGGAGATGTTTTACAGCAGCACTTCTCCATCAGGCCATGACACTGTTGTCACCTTTCATTTAATTTAAGGACTATTACTTTGAGCAACACTAACCCTGAGCAATGCTACTGCTCGTGGATTTCCTTGTGCAGTAGCATTGCTCAAGGTTTTTCTTGAGCAGTCCAACTGCACAAGTAAAACCTTTTTTATGGGGTAATGTTCTACTCAGCAGATAGGCTTATCTTTGATAGTATTGTTCAAGGTTTTTATGGTATTATGAGAACATTGGATCATGCGTTGGTGGATGGGGAGGAGGGGAGGGTGGCCCTGCAGGGGGATCTGGAGGCTCTGGAAAGATGGTCTAGAAAGTGGAAGCTGAGGTTCAATGCAGGGAAATGCAAGATACTCCACCTGGGGGCCAGAAACCCAGGCCAAATGTACACCCTGGGGGGGGAAATACTACAAGTCTCAATGGCTGAGAGGGACCTGGGGGTGGTGGTGGATGTCAAGATGAACAACTCTGAGACTTGTAGGAGGGCAGCAGCCAAGGCCAACAGGATGCTGGGATGCATCGCTAGGGGATCACCTCAGAAGGAGGAAGTGATACTCCTCTGTATAACTGCTTGGTGAGGCTGCACATGGAGTACTACGTGCAGTTTGGAGGCCACACTTAAAGAGGACATTAACCTCCTGGAGAGGGTCCAGAGGAGGGCAACCAAAATGATTTGGGGCTTGGGGGACAGGACCTATGAGGAGAGGCTCGAAGAGCTAAATATGTACACATTGGAAGAGAGAAGGGACCGGGGGGACATGATAGAGGTCTTCAGGTACATGAAGAGGGTAAATAGGGGAGGAACAGTCAGGGTGCTTCGAAGGAAGGAGGAAGGGGCCACTAGAGGGCATGGGTGGAAGCTGGAGGGGGGAAGAGTCAGGGGAGAAAGGAGGAGGTGCTACTTCACTGAGAGGGTGGTGGAGCCATGGAATGCACTACCTAGGGGGCTGGTGGAGGCAGAGACAGTGGAGGGGTTCAAGAGGGAGGGACAGGTACAGGGGAAGGGTTCAGGAAGCAAAATCCAATGCAGCAAGAATATCCGGAACTGAGAAGGGAGAAGCCAGAGAAGGCGAGGGGGACAGCAAGGTCAGCACCCAGGGTGGGGGCTGACCAAACGAGCAGACACGAAAGACCGTTAGGCCTATTCTGCTGGCATTTTAGTATGTTAGTATTTCTGGGGGTATATGTTCCTTCCTGGTGAAACAGGGCACAGAGCCTGCCTCTAGCTCTTGTGACTACTGAACTTCGTCTGTGGCAAGAAAATAATGGGATAATAAAAGGGAACATTTAAAAAAAGAGGTCAGGACACTGATGTCATTTGTTTTGGGCATCATCACTATCACAGTCTCATTTATTCCTGCACAATTTGTAATTTCCTGAATGATCAAAAAACCTCTTTCTATCTGCAAAGCTGAGGGTAGGTGTATGTACTGGAAACAGCATTTTCAACAGGAAACAGCTGCAATAGCAAGGGAGAAATACATTTTTGTTCTTCAACATAGATGAATAATTGCTTATAGACTGGATATTTGTGTCTGTATGCAGTATTTGTGCTACATTTATAGAATTTACATTTGAGTCAATTGGCTTTTGGATTGCAAAGCAAGGCAAGGCAAGTTTATTTATGGAATGACCAAACCCTGAGGCTCTGGGCACCTTACGTAAAATAGTAGGGTAATACAAATATATACATAGCACATACAACATTCAAATTGTAAAAACAATAAATGACATAGTAACTTATCTAAAATTAAACTAGTACTCTAAAATTATACTAGTGCTGGTCAAGCACTTTCATCTGGGAAGGCCAAGCAAAATAAGTGAGCCTTAGGTCCCTTTTTAAACATTTCACCCTTCAGGGTCTCCCTGACACCAGCTGGAAGGGTGTTTCACAGGGCTGAACTGGCAACACTGAAGGCATGGTCACTAGAAGTTTTAATCTGGCCCTGGGAACATTAAGGAAGCCTCTAGTCAAGGAGCAGAGGGAATGGGCTGAAGTGGCAGGTGTCAGGAGATCAGCCAGGTTGCCATGGCCCAGTCCATATAGGGCCTTGTAGGTGAGCAAGCCCACTTTGAAGATGATCCTCCACCTGACAGGCAACCAGTGCAGAGTTTGCAGGACCAGGGTCGCATTACTAGACCTAGACAGGCCAGTCAGCAACCTGGCCGCTGAGTTCTGCACCAGCTGCAGTCTACAGAGGTTCCCTCCAGTGACCCTGAAGTATAGAGAATTACAGTGATCAAGCCTCAGTGTTACAAAGGCATGTACCAGTGATGTCAGATCTTTGGGCAGAACTACAGCAGGGGTTTAATCTTGGCGATATTCCTCAAGTGATAAAAACAACTTTGGACAACAGATGACACCTGAGCTTCAAGTGTCAGTCTGACATCCAGGATGGTGCCAAGATTCTGCACACTTTGCAAGGCCTTCAACAGAGCTCATCCCAGGAACAATCCTGTAACCACTCCAGAGGCACTCCCAACATGCCCACAACTCAACTCAGTCACCAGGACAACCATTTTGTTGGGGTTTAGTCGCAACCAGCTGGAGGACATCCAGTCACTGATCTCAGCCAGGCAGTTGTTAAGCACTTCCATGGCGCCCTGTGTTCCAGGGGCAAAGGTCATATACAGTTGGTATCATCTGCATAGCAATGAAAATCCACATCGTAACACCTAATGCACTCTCCCAGGGGCAGCATGTACACTACAAATAACATCAGTGACAAGATTGAGCCCTGAGGCATTCCACATGGCAGGAGCTTTGGGGAGGAGGAGAAATTCTCCATCACAACCCACTGCTTCCTGCCAGAGAGATAGGACTCAAATAAGTTGATGACAGTACCAGTGAGTACACAATACTCTCTAAGGCAATCGATAAGCACAATGTGGCCCACGGTGTCAAAAGCTGAACAGAGATAAAGGAGCACAAGAATCGATCTGTCTCCTCTATCTCTAGCACTGAGGAGGTCATTTTGCACCCTAACTAACACCATTTCGATGCTGTGCCTGGCACTGAAACCTAACTGGAATGGCGCATAAATGTCAAAAGTCACGAGAAGGTCCTTGAGCTCTATGCCATTATTTTCACAACAACCTTTCCTAAAAAGGGAATGTTGGAGATCAAATGGTAGTTTATCAGAACATCAGGGTCAAGAGGTGGCTTCTTCAAGAGGGCCCTCATCAAAGCTTGTTTCAAGGCATCTGAAAAAACACTCCCTCTGACAATGAGCACTGGACAATCCCAGTGAACACTGGCCCAACGGACCCAACACATCTTATCAAGAAATGAGTTGTAGCTGGGTCCAGTTCACAATAACTGTACTTGAGCATCGAGATCATATCAATGACCTAAGCCACCTCTACTGGTTTAAACTCACCCCGGGGAAATGGTGCACCTCTGCTCCCCGCAGGCCAATCACTGTGAGGCAAAGCTTGCCTCACTGATGAGATCACCAGCCAGTTAGAGGACACCCTGTCAGAGAAGAAATGAGCAAACTCTTTGCACAATGTGATTGAAAAGGCTTTTTTTGGCTGTAGAAAGACCAGATGCAAGAGTCTGTCCACAGTCCAAAATGGTATGTGTAAGTGTAACAAGTAAGTGGTCTACTGAGAAATATAGGATATTCTTGTCTCAGAACAGGACAATCAGGAGCTTAAAGGGCACACAGGCAGAAAGTAAGGAGAGAGAGAGAAAAAAACAGACGAAAGAGTAAGGATTGCAAACAGTTAAGGGGTCAGAAATAAGACATGATTGGAGTGGTGCAGTGCAGTGGCTGTGGAGCAGCAGTCTTCCGGGAGATGTTCTGGAGGATGCGTGTTGTCCCATCTGCAGGCACCTCTCTGGGCTGAGGGAGGAGGTTGCTCATCTCCAGGCTGAGTTGGCCAGGATTGTGGGACCTCCTCTTCCATCCAGGGACCACCAGTGCCACTGCCGCTGCCCAGAGGTTGCCAAGAAAGAGGAGCGCTGGACCACAGTGGGCTCAGGGAGGGTGAGGGTAGGAACAGAGGCACATCCCTCCAGTTGTACATCTACACATCCCTATGCCATTCTGGCAAAGTGTGGTTCCTCTATGGAGGCACCTACAGTGGAGACCAAGGAGGATGCTGGGAACTCCACAAAGGAGACCCACAGGAGGGTGGCAGGGGACCCTGCAGGGAAGGAAACAACTCCTGGTGGGGACTCCATTGTTAGGAAGGTAGAACTGGGCAAGGAAGGGAGAGGGAGGTAAGGTGCCTGCCTGGTGCCATGGCTTGGAGGGACAGGGAGCGAATCCTCAGGATTGCCAGAACAGCTGCACAGGAGGGAGCTGGATGTCATTGTCCACCTAGGGACAAATGACCTGGCTAAGAAAGGGATTAGAGAAGTGCAGGAAGAGTTTGTGGAATGGGGAGGAGACTTAGTCAAGCACGCCACGGTAACCTTCTCGGAGGTGCTACCCATCTATGGTATAGGAGAGGCTAGGATGTTCCTGCCATGAGGATTCAATCAGTGGTTGAAAACTGGTGTGGAGCTCAGGGTTTAGCTTCACTGGGGACTGGGGATCCACCTGGAGTGATGAAAGCCTATACTGGCATGATGGGCTGCATCTGTCCGGGAGGGAACCAGGATCCTAGGTGATAGGTTTAAATGCTTCATTGGCAAGCTTTTAAACCAGCCAAGGGGAGGCACTGGAAAGAGCAGGAAAATCCTAGCCCCCAAACAATCACGTAGTAAGTGTGGCAAACACCAACATGGAGGTGTCGATAGGGAGAAGGGCAGGGGTAAATGGAGAACGTGACAAAGGCAAGAAGGAACAGGATGGGCAAAAGGGGTAAGGCCATCAGGAAATGGAGGTAATGAGTACCAATGCCTGTAGTCTGGAAACAAGCTCCCTGAGCTGGTGGTCTTAATGGAAGAGGATGCCTGATATCGGCAGCAGTCACAGAAACATGGTACACAGAGAACCATGACTGGGATGTTAACATACCAGGGTACATAACCTACAGGAGAGACAGGCAGGGAGAAGAGGTGGGAGTAGCTCTCATGTAAAGGAAGGGATAAAAGCAACTGAACAAAAGAGTAAACAGGGAGGAGAGGAGGCACTGTGGGTCACCTTGGAGACTGGAAAGGGCACCAACAACCGCACAGGGGTTGTGTGCAGACCCCCATGTCAGGGGAAGAAATGGACATGGATATGATGGAAGGCATTCTTAGAATGGCAGAGAAAGGAGATACTGTTGATGGGAGACCTGAATATGCCAGATGTTAACTGGAGCACATTGCTGCAGCCACATCCAAGAGCAGGGCCATTCTTGATGCCCTACAGGTGGCAGGCATTAGACAGCTAGTTTCGAACCCACTCGTGAGGGAGCAATCTTAGACCTCTACTCTCAAACGGGGCAGTGAAAGGATCTCAGATCTAGAAGTAGGTTGCCATCTGGGGACAAGTGACCATCAAACAGGTGTGGTTCATGTTAAACTCAGCTACAGAGTCAAGCCATACAAAAGTGAGGGTACTGGACTTTAGGAGGGGCTGACTTTGGCAAGATGGGAGAGTGCCTCAGAAAAGCACCTAGCAAACAGGCTAGAAGGAGGTGTGGAGCAACAATGGGGAATTATCAAAACTGCCATCACAGAGGCAACAAGCCTTGTGTGAAGCAAATAAACAAATCAAAATGAAAGAAAAAGCCACTATGGTTCTCAAGAGGGTGGCTGTGAAAGTCAGGAAGAAAAGATAGCATTCGGAAGTATAAGGAAACACAGAAGGAGCAGGACAGAGAGCTGTACCAGTTAAGGCAGAAAGAAGCAGGAGGGAAGTCAGAATAGGCAAAGGCCCAAACTGAGGAAAAGATAGCCAACCTGTTAAGAAGGGGATAAAACCTTTTATAGGTACATCAGCGAGCGTAGAAAGACAAAGGGAGGGATAGTGAGGCTGAATAGAATGAACGGTGGGTGGGCAGAGGGGGACAGTGAAAAAGCAGGAATACTGCATGAATATTTCTGCTCAGTATTCACAAAAGAGGAGGGGGAAGTGCCTAATCCAATTAACAGAAGCACTCTTGATAGGGGGGTCGATCCCAGTCCTTTCACAGAAGAAAGGGTTCTGCAAGAACTCATAAAACTGAAGGTGGACAAAGCAATGGGTCCTGATGGAATTCACCCCAGAATTCTGAAAGAATTAAGGAAGGAACTAGTGAAACCACTGGCTACTCTTTTAATAAATCATGGGAGGATGGTGTGGTGCCCGAGGACTGGAGGAAGGCGGATGTGATTCCCTTCACAAAAGTGGGACCAAGACAGAGGCAGGAAACTACAGACCTGTCAGTCTGACCTCTGTGGTAGGAAAGTGATGGAGTCACTTCTGAAGGAAAGAATAGTTGAGTACCTAGAGGTCAGTGAGCACAGGATCCAAGGCAGCATGGGTTCTACAGCGGAAGGTCATGTCAGACGAATCTAATAGATTTCTTTGACTGGGTGACCAAAGTAGTAGACCAGGGAGGGGCTGTGGACATGGCCTACCTAGACTTTAGCAAGGCATTTGACACAGTCCCACACAAAGATTGATAGTCAAATTAACCAGCCTGGGAGTGGGTCCCAGGGTGGTAGCCTATGCAAAACATTGGCTGGACAACAGGACACAGAAGGTAATTGTAAATGGAGTCCACTTGAAGAAAGGGCGGTTACTAGTGGGGTACCGCAGGGTTCAGTATTGGGTCCAGTCCTTTTTAATGTCTTCATCAGTGACATTGCAGAGGGACTGGAAGGAAAAGTATGCCTTTTTGCAGATGACACAAAGATCTGCAACAGGGTTGATACACAAGGAGGCATGAAAAGGGACTTAGCAAGGTTGGAGGAATGGTCAGACGTATGGCAGCTAGGATTCAATGCAAAAAAGTGAAAAATAATGCACCTGGGAAACAAGAACCCAGGGGAAGAATACACAATGGGTGGGGAGCTAGTAACAACAACAAAACAGGAAAGGGACCTGGGGGTAATCATATCAGATGACCTTAAGGTTAGCAAGCAATGTGAGAAGGCAGTAGGAAGAGCCGGGTATACTGGGATGTATAGGGAGAGGCATCAGCAGCAGAAAACAGGAAGTTGTTATCCCTCTGTACAGACAGTTGGTGAGACCCCATCTGAATACTGTGTCCAGTTCTGGAGACCCCATCTCTGCAAGGGACATAGACAGGATAGAGGCAGTCCAGAGGAGGGCAACTAAAATGGTGCAGGGTCTGCAAGAGAAGCCGTATGAGGAGAGACTAAAGGAGCTTAATATGTATACCCTTGAGGAAAGAAGGAGAGGGGGACATGATAGAAACTTCAAGTACCTCAAGGGAATCAACAAAGTCCAAGAGGGTAGCATCTTCAGAAAAGAGACTTGCAAGAACAAGGGACACAATTTAAAGATAGAAGGAGGGCAGTTCAGGGGCAATGTGAGGAAGTATTATTTCACAGAGAGGGTAGTGGATGCATGGAACAGCCTTCCTGAGGAAGTTGTGGGTCTAAAACTGTGGGAGAATTCAAGAATGCATGGGACAGACATAAGGCAATTCTTGTGGGGGCAGGAAGATGAAGGCTGTTGGTTAACTAGGATCTGCGGCCTATCCTGTAGGTAGGGAAATGGGCAGACTAGATGGGCCTAGCGGTCCTTATCTGCCGTCAAAGTCTATGTTTCTATGTTTCTATGTATGCAGTGATGTGAGTGAGTTTTATTGAGCATCTCAATTTGAGCAACTCTAAGTAATTGCTCATATTAAGAGCATGTGGTAGAAAACACTGATGAGCAGATTACAATGAGTGCAGCAGTGAGCTGCACTCACTGGGACAGGATAAAGGGATTTGCATGGCCAAGCCCTGCCAAGCTGGTCATTTGGCATAGTGGCTGAAGCCACTGCCGTTTGAGCTGACGGACCCAGATTCGAGTCTGGCTGTAGGGGAAAAGTTTTTTTTCCCCCACTGTTCATTTTTTCTCCCCGTGTCCACACCCCCCAGGGAGCTGATTATAAAAAATTTGGGGGGGGCACGGGGCATTATTTTTGTTTCGGCAGTTAGGAAACTAAGCGACTGTTGCTGTTTGTGGTGGTTGCTATTATACTGCTCACCCTTTTGACGTTGGGCACACTTAGGTTAGTTGTTTGTGGTCAGTGCAGTTACAAACTCGCCGTTATCGCATAAAACCATTCAAAATCATTGAGATGATCTGTTCTTCCCTGCAGCAATATGCCTGGACAGAAACTCTGCCTTCTTATGGTTGACTGCCCCTTAGTACTCATGGTAATGAGCATGCAAGGCCATTGTGTCCTTCTCCACCCGGGTCCTTTGTCAGCAATGCTCCAACTTCTGACCCCTGATCTTCATCACCTTGAGGGTCCTCATCAAACCAACAGGATCTCAAGAGAGAAGATCTGGGTCATATACGGACAAGTGCAATGGTATTGAGTACCTCAGATACCACCCTATGATAAGCAGCCACCACCTCACCCATGCCAGTCACACATACAGCAGTGCACTAGATAAATCAGCTACCACCAGCAGTCCCTCTGGGGACTCTCCCCTTAAAGAGTGATAGCTAATCATCACAGCAGGGGAGGAACTTTCAGTGGGGCCCAAACAAGAACTTCACCATGCAATGATCAGACCATATGAACTGATCAGTCCTGAGGTTCATCACCTCAAGCCCAAGTAAGAACACCAGGTCCAACAAGTAACCTTGGTAATGGGTCACAGAAATAACTACTTGTGTCAGGCCTAGTGATGACATCAACTAGAAGAGATCAAAACCAAAATTGCAAAGATTTGTTGTTGACCCAGGCATTGAAGTCCCCCAGAATTAAACATCTGGAGGACTCCATTGCAGAATTCCTGGTGCTGTGGCTGGTGATGCACTAATTGGTTTCATGATTGACCTGTTTATATTCCCAATGATTGCCACATATCTGTAGCAAAATAATTTGTTTGCCTCATAATTAAGCAATAAGGTACACCGTCTGTTAATCACTTTCTTAGAGTATTATATGACACAAGGAGCAGCTGAGTGTCACATTGCTCCAAGGGTGATTAAGTGACTGTTAATCTAAACCCTGGTTACACAATATTTCTGTTATTAGAAATAATTGTTATATTGTCTGTCTGAAATAGTGGAAAAAGTGTATTTTAGATGACAGTAGTCCTTCTGAATGTGTTTTTCAGATGCTGGAATGCAGAACTATCATAGCCATGCAGGCTGCCGATTGATATCCATGGCATCCCTCTCTCTTTCCTCCCGACTGCCATCAGGCACATTATTCTTGGCCCCACTGTCATGGCTATCATCAGCTCTGAAACTTGTGAATTGGTGAATTATTATTTTGTAAGATAGTATGGAATGAATGTAGGTTTTGAAAGTATATGATCTTCTGTAGCAATGTGTGTAATTAGCTTTACAAAATGAGCAGTCTGTCATTTGTAAAAGTTTTATAAATTGGCACATTGCGATAAGCATGCCCAGTAGCACTATCTGATCTGCGTGCAAAGCCAAATCTAGTGTGCATGTCTTTCATCAATGTCCTGATCTTTAAAACTTTTAAAGCTTACACTTACACTACTTGTTTTGTAAAGTCAATTACATACATGGGTACAGATGATCACATAATTTCAGAACACATATTCAGTATATACTACCCTAAAAAATTCTAACATTAATTCTCGAGTTTAGGAGCTGATGATATTTTTATTCACTCTTAACAATCAGTACAATGTCAGCTCTCACACATTGATACAGTTGACTGCAGTCTGCTCCTAATTGAGCTACATCACATTGGACTCGATTCTGTGGCGTTGAAATGGTTCCATTGTTACTTGATTGGCTGACGGCAACAAGTAAAAGTACAAGGGGACCTGTACCCCCTCAAAATAATACAGAAAGGAGTCTATTCTGGGCCTGCCCCTTTTTGCAATCTACATAAATAACCTTAACCATGGAATAAAGTCTGCATCTGTTCACCTGTTTGCAGATGACGCCATGGTCTATGTAGCAAAGCACACCCTGGAACAAACTTGCTCTACTCTGCAGCAGGATTTCAACATTCTGCAGCATAACCTTTTGAAACTAAAATTGCTGCTGAATGCTAAAAAAACAAAGACTATGTTTCTATCCCCACAGGCGCATCCCACCTCCTCCCTTTCTGTGGGGGCTAAACCCTCAATCATCATGCTATTGGCAGAAACACTGGAATCAGTGGACAGATTCAAATATCTGGGTGTATGGATTGATTGCAAGCTGTCATTCTTGGTGCACACTGAGGAACTAACAAAGAAGCTGAAGCAGTGACTGGGCCTATTTTTCCATATTAAACACCTCCTCACTCATTTAAATTTTACCTCGACCAGTCCGTGCAAGACAGCTGTATCTGTTTCTCTTAATCTCCTCCATCCCTGAACACAGCTTCATACTTCCTTTGACAAGCACCAAGTCATTGTTCTACTACAACCCTACCTCCCTAAGACACAGGTTACACCTTCCTTCCTTCTCCTGATTTCTTTCTCACAATTACCCTCTCCTCCTCCTATGCCCACCCCTCAGTCCAGTCCTACTGACCAGCCCTGTAACTTATCCCTTCTCCTCATTCCTGTCCCCTATGCCTACCCTTAGTCCTAGTCTTCCCAACCTGTCCTGCAACCTTCCCTCCCCTTAAGCAAAGAAGGGTGATACATTTGTCTCCCTGTGGTCTTAGAACTGCTAGGATCTATGATTATGTTCCACAGCTATATATAGTGTGCCAAACTATTCTGGGCCAGCACTTATCATCTTGTACTATTTGGTGTTTTGTTATATTTCACTGACAACTATGTTTTACCATTGCTTGATTTTCCACATTTACTATGTATATATGTGTAATGTCTGTTTTTTGCATCTTGTTTGTTATATTTCACTGCCAGTTATGTATTACCATGTTTGCTTATCTGATTTTTTTTAGGTATCAATGTGCAATATTTTGTTTTGCATCTTGTTTTGGTCTGTTATATCCTGGTTTTATTGTGCTGTATGGGACCTGCACTAAACCATGCTGTATTTGAGTCCTCTACTTACTGTAATTACATATAATTTAGGAACCTGTCCAGGACCACCTTGTAAATGAGTTGCCTCAAGGGTGCTTCACCTGGTTAAATAAATATTCTGATTTATTGATTGATTGATTGATTGATTGAATTGCTTAATTATTTTTGCTGGCTGGTCCCAGTGAGGTGACTGAAGAACAGGACCTGCTTTACTTTTGTGCAGATTCAAGGATGTAGTTGGTGACCAGGTCAGTATTTTTTTGTTTTACTGGAAAAGGAAAGTGTCAGGAGAATAGATGGGACTTCATAAATATGATTAAAAACCTATGCTATGAGGTCCGATGGTGCTGAGAGTTGAGGTGCTGGACACCACATCTTGTGCCACACCTGCGACCTGGGTTCAGGAACGGACTCGGGGAACTGGGAGTCGGCAGGGGAAGGAAAAGATTGAGCATCTGGAGGACTGCTCTCCTCTCCTCTCCCTTGGGAGGGTTCCTGGGGCTGCTTGGTGTCCTTGCGACCACCAATGGAAATTGGAGGTACTACAGTATCACCAGCCAGAACAGTGGGACATGGGAGTGTGGCAGATGTCAGCAGGGCAGCTGTGCGTGGATGTCATGGCACATTGTACTCCCACGGGGAGAACCTACAATAGAAAATCCCCAACCTTGGGGATAGGTGATGGCACCTCCATCCACCCAGTCACACTCCACCACCAGTCGCACTCCTCTCCTGGGCCAAGCCCCAATCCGGCCTGCCAGATTATAGATAGAGTGCCCTGGGCATATAGGGCGCCCTACCTCAGGGGGCTGAGAGCTGGGGAGATTGCCGGGTTGGTTCCAGGTATAAGGAGGCCTCTCAGGCATGGAGGTAGAGCTGGGGGCACTGGAGACTGCCCAATAAAAATCCTCGAAGGTTGGTGCAAAAATAGACGATACAAAAAAAAAAACTATGCTATGAGTCGGCTCTACATGGTAAGGTAAAGTGGGTTCATTTAACACTACCAGAGCTCTGGCAAACAATCAAATAATCAGCTTACTTTAAACAGTGCTGCATTATAGTAATTTCCATTCCCTATCAGATTAAAGGGAGTATCAGCATTGTCAGGAACCAGTATCTGTAGGGACAGTGGGAGGCTTATTTCATTTATGCAACTGCATTGTGGGGATTAGGATTTTGAAAATCCTCATACATTCTTGTCATCACAGTCCTAACATACTGTGTGTTTGCATTTATCTGCCTTTCTTATATTCTTGGCACTGTACATGGGTGCCATCTGTATCCCTCCCCAATTTCACTTATCCTCAACAGAAACTATATTGTTTTGCACTTTGTAGGGCAAAATACTGGGCAAGAAAGTTGTGGGCCTATGGAAACCAGTTTTACCTGTGCTGTACAAGAAACTAATGTAATGTCTAGCAATCACCTGAACAGATTTGCATGATATAGTAAGTTACTGTGAAATCATCTTTATTGATGTGCCAGACTTTGCTGAAAATGTTAAAATTGTCCCTCAAGTGGGAACTGCCTGACAAATTATGCTAAACAAGCGTTAGTAAAGGCTTTTGGTAGTGAGGTCATTTTATACAAGCAAATTTAATGTGGCAATACAATTTACAATTTTTTTTCAAACAATGACCTCTGTAACCTGTGAAGATCAAAAGTGACAGCTGTGCAGTGTGAAACAAATATTTAATATGTACAAAAGAGTAAAACAAGTTTAAAAACAACTTTGATCTGGACTTATATAAATAAGCCCAGATCAAAGTTGTTTTTAAACTTGTTTTACTCTTGTTTTTACATACTGAATATTAAATATACTTCAAAAATCCAAAAACACCATTTTTACACAAGTTAGTCCAAATTGCCACCATTCTTAATGGTACTAGTCATTAATTCAACTCTTATGTTCTATTTACCTTCTTTTATATTTTGTTGTTAGACACCTTAAAGACCATGTTGATAGGAATCTGCAGAGACAGATTAAAAAAAAAAAGAAACAGAGATTAGATATTTTTATATAAAATATGGACCATGATCATAACCATTCTTTAGCCCTAGCCATTCTTTCACTTTCACTTTCTTCTATGTTAATATCCAAAAACCTTCCCTTCATAAAACCTGATTATTAAAATCCACCCCCTTAGATTATGTACCACTGCAGAATACACATTTATGTTACACATGGTTTCTAGCATTGTAAACATTATTTTCAATGGCACACTGGATGTTTTTGACTGATGGCTTGGCAATGTTCTCCAACTTATGTGCAAAACTGCCCTATTGTTTTGCCTATGTAACAGGACTCAATTGTACACATGGGCCAGGATATTCAAAGGGGTTGTGCATGGCTCAACAGTGCTGCGCCATGCGCAATCAACTGATGCGCCCCGGTGCCATATTCTAAAGGGGATTTTGCACTGTGCAGATCCCAATGTGCCGCAGCACACCAGTAATGTATGCGGCGCAAGTGCGGGGGGCGTGCCCATGCATATTCAGCAGATCCCGATATTCAGCCCAGGATGTGCGGCACATGTGCAGGCACACACCCGCTTTGTGCTGCACAGGTGATCACAAAGATCTGCAGAAAAATAAAGGAGCATGGCCTGGCCACCCACAGGTGAGCTGCTGTATCGCAGGGTGCTACATGGCAGCCACCAGCTGTGGGTGGCCACCTGACCTCCAGAGCCACGGTTCAATCATCACCCCCTCCACTCGCAGGCATCAGTAAGAAGAAACTCCCTGGTGGTCCAGTGGACCTGCTCCCCAGCCTGATCTCAGGCTTTGTAATAATAAATCTATCCCTGGTGGTCCAGTGGACCTGCCCCCAGCCTGATCGTGGGTTTTATATATTTAAAACTCCCAGGTGGTCCAGTGGACCCACTCCCAAAGCCCAATCACAGGCTTTGTCAATTTAAAAATCCCTGGTGGTCCAGTGATACCCACCTCCCCACCCCACCCCACCCACTCAGTCCCACCACCCCACTACATTGTCAGTTTTACCAGATGGGGACTAATCAGGTAGTTTCTTTATCTTTTCCTGATTTGTTTAACAAATGTCCTGTTTACAGGTTCAGCAGTAACTCATTTGATCTCTCTTGAAGGGTTATGATCTAACTTTTTGTAAAAATTAGTGACATATAATGTGTCGCTGGTCTTCAAACTATATAATCCTTTGTGTCTAATATAACTACACTCCCACTGTTATCAGCTGATTTCACCACTATGGCTTAATTATGTTGTAGGGTTTTTAGGGCAGTACACTCTTCCTCAGTTAAATTATTATAGCAAAGTTCAGAATGATTATCAAACAATGTAATCAGGTCTTTTTCACACAAGCTCTGGAATGTAGCATTTGCGCACTTAGAAGGAGGTTGAATGTTGACTTGTTTGAAATGTATATTTTCCATTCACATTCTCTAAATCACTGGCTTCAACTGACTGAGTTTCTGTTGTTATTAAGCCTGTTGGTATAAATCCCATTTTTTTGTTTGTTAAAGTGCGATTTCAGACTCAAATTGTGTCAAGGTCTGTACAAGTCTATGATGGTCTCAAAATGATTTGCAGAGGTGGTAGCTGCAAAAGAAAGCCTTTTATTTAGCACTTCCTCTTCTGTTAGTGACAGTGGGTATTTGGATAATTTGATCACTTTTCACTGCTGTTGCAGGGTCCCGGATGCTGTTGTTGGGCTTGTGCTCCTTGTTGCTGAGTTCCTGTTGTTCCTGCCCTGCTGCCTAATTTTCCTCTTCTGCTGTGGTTTCTGTTATTGAAATCTTTATATTGTGTACTGTGGTTGCTGCAGCAAAAGTTTTTTTGAGCCTACAGTAGCTTGTCCAACTCTAAAAAAAGGTAATTGCCTGAGATTTCCATGTCAGTATCACTAACATCTGTTCCAAAGCCAAAGGAGATTTTCTGTCTTCTCTTTAGAATACCACATAGTTACTCTATGTTGACAGCTCTTGGTTGTTCTTTTTCCATATACTTGATTATTTTTGTATCAGCTTTGCCTAAAGAGATGTTCCTTTGTTTCAGAACGTTCAGGTCCTTGTCCAGCTTTTCAGTAGACTAAATTTTTGATTAAGTCTCTCAAAGTCAGTATGTCCAGTCTATGGAAGAAAAGCTTCTTCTTTTGCATTCAGATAGCTTTTTATCTTCTTTTTAGAAACATTGCACTCCTCCAAGATCACTTCTATTAGTTTTATGGAGGCTTCATGGAAAATTGCCCTCCTCTTTGCCTGAAACTCTGGTTTCTCTTGATTGTGTGATGGGTTCTTTAAACATCTCAGCCTCTCACGATTCTGAAAACCTGAATGCATTCCCAAAAGCCTATTCTATTCTATTCCAATATACTCACCTTGTTTTTTATCGCTTTCTCCAGCTCTTTAAATGCTTCAAGATCTTTAAATGCTTCTGGTCTTTCTTATCTGTGTTCCTGCCTGGTCATTTGATTACCCTTTCTAGCTTCCTTTCATCTTCAGCTGACCTGTTCCTATTTAGTATCCCCCATTTCTCCTTACACATAATTTTTTCTTTGCTACTTATATAGACTTTTATCTCTAGTTCCCGTTTATCACTTTCTTACTTCACTTCCTGAAACTTTTTTTTTTATAAATTGCTCCACAGTAGATATAAATACTGCTTATGTTGCTCAATTTTGCAATTCACCTGAAGAAGGGACCTGTGAAGCCCCAAAAGATTGTATATAATTCCATCTTTGTACAAGACACTTGTTGGTTCAATAAAAGGTATCAAACCTTCCATCATCTCCTATTTTCCAAGGACCAATGTGGCTAGAATCTCTTTTTACAAAATAAATGCTTCAAAGAGATTGCTGGGTTTCTTTGTACTTTACAGTTCAGCATTCCCTGCAATTTACAGTGACAGTAGATTAACCTCACTGCCAATACTTAGCACATTTTTCATGTACTTGGGGGATATCTACATGTTTAGAACCCAGTATCGGTGCTCTTTCTAGAGACATGCTCCAGTGTTTTCAAATGTTAAAAAGAGCAACAGTCACTAAGTATTTGGTTTTACGCACCAAGGCAACCTGTGCAGAACTGCAAAAAATGAAGCAAGCAACACAGAAAATGTCTTGCAATGGAATGGGTGCTAATGGTTAAATGAATGGAGGAGATAAAAATACTGAGCCCTTACCAACAGAACAGAGCAGAACTACACAGTAATTTATTTTGAAGTCATCTTCTATTCAAGTGCCAGAGTGTGCTGAAAAATTCAAAACTGCTTTTTCTTTGTTGCTCCTGGCTAGTGATTTGGCTTTTTAGAGTCTGTTACCTTTGTATTGCTTTTCAGATAGTTTCGTGGTCATTGAGCCAGATTTTTAAATGTTGGAGATTGCTGCAAGCCCTGGGTGCACCAAAGATATGACGCACTGGGTGTGCAACAATCTAAAGGGATATTTTATCCCTTGCAGCAGTTGACACTTGCCAGACCATCTGTTTGTGGTCTAGCTAGCATCAATACCAGGGGGCATTGCCATGGAGTTTGCACATGAGACTTGGTGCAAGCTGCTGTAAAGCGTTACCGATCAGAGCTAAGATTCTGAGTTTATTATTTTATTTTATCATTACTTATCATGCTTTAGTAACATTGTTCTGATTAAGTAAATCATGTACAAACATGAAGAAAGAGTTGTGCTCACTTCTGCAAGCTGGCTATTGTGGACTGAGGCCATAAGATAGGATAAACAGTTAAAGACATGTACGAACATGCCAATGTGAGGAGAAAAGAGTTAACCATCTGATAAAGTTGTGTCTTAAAAAAACATTATTTGGATGAGTTGTTGGGCATAGGGCAGGGGCTGTTATTGGCTCTGTCCATGGAACTGTGTTTTTCATCAACAATATACCTAGATCCAATAAAAATGCATCCCTGTTACATTTACATCTTCCTTGCCATAAATTAAGGGATCCACTGACATTTGATGCATTTCTTCAAGGAGCAAAAACAGAACCACTGACTGGAATGAAGTTAGATTAAGAGAACAAAGTTACAAAGTCTGAAAACATATCACGGATGGAAAACTGCCGAGAGAGTATCACTGAGAAGTGGATGGTAGATATGTTAGAAAACATTGGCCTGCTTGCACCTATACACCTACATAAACCTAACTAATGTCTCTTTTTTGGGTTTTTTAAAAGCATTTCAAATGTCTCCAACTCACTGTGTTTTCCAACTTAAGAAGACTATTGATCAGCAGAAGAGTTATTGAGCAGGGGGTTCTATGTTAAACTTCAAAATTTGCACTTTAATATATTCACAACCGTTCAATGGATTTGCACAAAATTTTGCATGCATAGTCTCGGAGGGTAGGTCTTTTCATGTACTAAGTTTCATTGCAGTTGAATTTGCAGATTCTGAGATGTGGATATCGAAAACAAAATGTAAAAATCATGGGTGTTTTGTTTGCTGTTTTTGAGTCATCACCTTGCAGCCAGATGATTTAGAATTTTGGTCTGAAATGTTCAGGGTAGAAAGGGATTGGCCCACAGATGTACCTTTCACTGGTTTGGTAAACAATATTATTTAGTTCCAAAGTTATTACATTTTAAAAATTCAGTTTCAGAGCATTTGCAGTGCAGTCTTTTGGATAGATGTTTGGAACAAAAAAAAATGTGGTCCTTATGAAAAAGGATCATGTTCCATATGGGCCACTCCTTTTTCATGAGAAAAAAATTCCTTTTTCATTTGCCGCCATCTTTTTTCCCATTGTTTTCAAAAAAGAAATAGAAACCCCCCCAAACATAACATAATGCAGAGATACAGTATCAAGACATGCATCTTTTTCATTGGGACTCTGTTGGTTAACTGCTGGAAAAAATTACCCCTAAATGTGTTTTTATTAACATATTAAATCATTTTTCATGACTCCCTTCTGCTTTTTCCATATGGCATTTTTCATTCATACAAAAAATAATCTCATCATAGGGAAAAGGATCTTGGACTTCATTTTTTTTCTCAGGTTTTCTGTATGACATTTTTCATTCAAATTAAAAGGGATCCCTTCATATGGAAAAGGATTTTTAATGGAATTTTTTTTTTCATTTGAAGGGATCCTTTTTCATTTGATATTTTTATACAAACAAAAAAGGATCCCTTCATTTGAAAAATAATTTTGAGCTAATTTTTTTTTGATGATTCTTTTTTCATTTGAAACAATCCTTTTTTGTTTGCTATTTTTGTTCAAATGAAAAAAATAATCCATTCATAAGAAAAAGGATTTCAAACTTAGTTTTTTTGCTGAGTCTTTTTTTGTTTCAAGGGATCCTTTTTCATCTGATATTTCTGTTCAAATGAAAAAGGATCCCTTGACAAAGAAAAAGGATTTTAGGCTTAGTTTTTTTTTCTGATTCTTTTTTATTTGTTTGTTTGTTTGAAGGAATTCTTTTTCATTTGATATATTTGTTCAAATGAAAAAGGATCCCTTCATATGGAAAAGGATGTCAGACTTAGATTTTTTGCTGATTCCTTTTTGTTTGAAGCGATAATTTTTCAGCTGATATTTTCATTCAATTGAAAAAAATATCCCTTCATACGGAAAAGAATTTTAGACTTAGTTTGTTTGCTGATTCTGTTTTCATTGAAGGGATACTTTTTTGTTTGGCATTTCTGTTCATATAAAAAGGATTGCTTGATACAAAAAGGATTTTGAACATAAGTTTTTTTTAAGGATTTTAATTGAGGAACCCATAACTCTATCATTATTTGGTGTAACGAGATAATCTATATATCAAAGGAAAAGTCTTGAGGAATGCTACAGAAATAACATATGTAGTTCCACCTAAGCATTTAGGAACAGTGTAACAAATAATAAAATTATTATTGTAGGATAACATTTAGAGTTTGAATGGCATCTGCCTGTCATGGTGCCAGCTTGTGAGTGACAATCCGACAGATGTGCATGGCACTGGGCTTCATGCAATTCTATTGGGATGCTGGTGCTATCTGTTCTGTGAGTTGTGTGTCTCACACCAGCCCTCTGTGTCCACTTTCTTGTCTCTCCCTTTGAGCCCAGCAGGGTTGTGTTAGGTCTATTGTCATGAGCAATGCTGCAAGACAGTGGTGTGCCAGTGGACAACTGGACTGCCACCTGATACATGAGTGTGGCAGTGCACCTCATAGAAGCATATTGGTATCCTCCCTGTAGTGCATGCAGTGGCTCTCCCCTGCCCCCATTGTGCACAGCAACTGGGCAACACCTAACCACAATGGCTTGGAAGCAGACATCCAGGTGCATCCTCAGCACAGTGGCATGTAGCAGGTGTTGTGGCATGGCAGTGGAAGCCTGGGTGACCATGCAATACAGTGGCAGGGCAATGGATTGTGAACAGCTGCATTGTGGTTCTGGTGTTATCCGTCATTACCCAGCTGTCACCTAGCACCCTTTTTATTTAGTGTACCACCTCAACTATGTGGCCATCATGTGGGTGCTCTCTTTAATACAGTGTGATGACAGAGGACATGGAGGCAGTCTGTCACTCTTCTGTCTTGGCACTGGACTGCTATGGAGGCTGACCTAACAACTCTGTCTCCTGTAAGCTTTGTTTGAGTCCCTGGTGATAACACAGGTACCATAAACAACACACCTGATTTCTTTATAAAAATACATTTTTATATATAATTTTGAAAAGCAATGATAAATTACATATTGAAGAACACAAAAGTAAAGTGAGATAAATTATTCGACTATGTAAAATACATAATATTTAAATACAAAATAAAATACAGATATGTATAATTGAGTGCAACAAAATCATTCAGTAGGAGCAAACTTTTTATTTTTGTCAATTGAAAAGTATATTACTTTTTTCTTAACTTTCATTTTTCTATTATGAAATTCAGTTAAATTTTTTCTTCAGGAGTCACAAATTTTTTTGAAGTTCCAGTCCTTTTTTTTGATGTGGGAGATGAGGTACCCATCCTTGGATATTATGATGCATGGTGTCACTTTGAGGGTGAAACCTGCAATTGGAAACAGGTGATCCCTGGCAGTGTCCATGTTGGAGACAGTGAGCACATGGTCACTGCACATCCTCTTCAGGTGAAATTTGAGGAGGGGGCTGTGAGGGAGGGAAGATCTTGTGGCTCCTGTCCTTCATCAGAGAGGACTTGGTCTCTTTGCTGCAGCATGATGCAGTTGATTCCCTGGATGTCTTCTGTGGTTACTCACTTCACCTCCATCAGTCCTTGCAGGAGACTGTGAGTGGTCTTCTGAGCTGCAACCTGGTTCTTGTGGGTCTATAAAAGCTCTCATATACTCTGAGCAAGCCCCAGGTTGCTGCTCTGGAGACCAAATAGGGCCTCATAAGTCTACCCCTTGAAACTGTTATGATGATCAACAGTCTGCAGTATTTCCTTCTACTATTCCAACACCATTGTGACAGATTCTGTGAGACTTCAGAAGCCCTTTGTCATGGTTCTGGTAAACTGACAGAGGTCCTTCTGCAGTGTCTCAATTGCTGCTATTGACGCTACAATAGGAAAGGAAAGAAAATATTTTAGTGTATTTTACATGATGTGGTGTGTGTACTGGAAAAGGTGATAGGAGTTGTTACTGTATGTGTTGCACTGTGAAGAGAATCAGTAGTATTAAGGCTGTGGTGGAGGTTCAAAGGCTGGAAAAGAAGAAGTTATTGGCTTTTGATGCTATATGTCTAATACTTGATGGTAATGTGCTGTATGTAGTAAAATAGCTGTCAGTCTTCTTAAATGGGGCTGGTGAGAGGATCTCAGATCTAGAAGTGGGTAGCCATTTGGGAACAAGTGACCACCAAACAGTGTGGTTCATGATAAACTCAGCTACAGAGTCAAGCCATAAAAAAGTGAGGGTTCTGAACTTCAGGAGGGCTGACTTTGGCAAGATGGGAGAGTGCCTTAGAAAAGCACTAGCAAACAGGCTAGAAGGAGGAGTGGAGCAACAACGGGGAAATATCAAAACTGCCATCCCAGAGGCAACAAGCCTTTGTGTAAAGCCAATAAACATATCAAAATGAAAGAAAAAGCCACTATGGTTCTCAAAAGAAGTGGCGGTGAAGGTTAGGGAGAAAAAGATAGCATTTTGGAAGTATAAGGAAACACAGAAGGAGCAGGACAGAGAACTGTACCAGTTAAGGCAGAAGGAAGCAGGGAGTGTAGTCAGAATAGCAAAGGCACAAACTGAGGAAAAGATAGCCAACTCAGTTAAGAAGGGGATACAACCTTTTATAGGTATATCAGGGAGTGTAGAAAGACAAAGGGAGGGATAGTGAGGCTGAATAGAATGGATGGTGGGTGGGCAGAGAGTGACAGTGAAAAAGAAGAGATACTGATTGAATACTTCTGTTCCGTATTCACAAAAGAGGAAGTGGAGGAGGTGTGAATCCAATAAACAGAAGCACTCTGGAGAGGGGGTTGATCCCAGTCCTTTCACAGAAGAAAGGGTTATGAAAGAACTCCTAAAACTGAAGATGGACAAAGCAATGGGGCCAGATGGAATTCACCCCAGAATTCTAAAAGAATTAAGCAGGGAACTAGTGACATAACTGACTACCCTTTATAACAAATCATGGGAGGATGGTGTGGTACCTGAGGACTGGAAGAAGGCTTATGTGATTCCCCTTCACAAAAGTGGGAGCAAGACAGATGCAGGAAACTATAGACCTCTCAGTTTGACCTCTGTGGTAGGGAAAGTGATGGAATCACTTCTGAAGGAAAGAATTGTTGAGTACCTAGAGGCCAGTGGGGCACAGGACCCAAGGCAGCATGGGTTCACAGCAGGAAGGTCATGTCAGATAAATCTAATTGATTTCCTTGACTGGGTGACCAAAGTAGTAGACTAGGGAGGGGCTGTGGACATGGCCTACCTAGACTTTAGTAAGGTATTTGACACAGTCCCACACAAAAGATTAGTAGTCAAATTAACCAGCCTTGGAGTGAGTCCCAGCATGGTAGCCTGGGTAAAACATTGGCTGAACAACAAGACATAGAAGGTAATTGTAAATGGAGTCCACTCTGAAGAAAGAGGGGTTACTAGTGGGGTACCACAGGGTTCAGTACTGGGTCCAGTCCTTTTTAATGTCTTTATAAGTGACATTGCAGAGGGACTGGAAGGAAAAGTATGCCTCTTTGCAGATGACACAAAGATCTGAAACAGGATTGATACACAAGGAGGCATGGAAAGGATAAGAAGGAACTTGGCAAGGTTGGAGGAATGGTCAGAAGCATGGCAGCTTGGATTCAATGCAAAGAAGTGCAAACTAATGCACTTGGAAACAAAAACCCAGAGGAAGATTACACAATGTGGGGGGAGGTAGTAACAGCAACAAAAATGGAAAGGGACCTGGGGGTAATCATATCAGATGACCTTAAGGTTGGCAAGCAATGCAAGAAGATGGTAGGGAGGGCTGGGGGGATACTGGGATGTATAGGGAGAGGCATCACCAGCAGAAAACAGGAAGCTGTTATCCCCCTGTACAGACAGTTTGTGAGACCCCATCTGGAGTACTGTGTCCAGTTCTGGAGACCCATCTCTGCAAGGACATAGACAGGATGGAGGCAGTTCAGAGGAGGGCAACTAAAATGGTGCAGGGTCTGCAAGAGAAGCCACATGATGAGCAGCTAAAGGAGCTTAATATGTATACCCTTGAGGAAAGGAGGGAGAGGGGTACATGATAGAAATGTTTAAGTACCTCAGTGGAATCAACAAAGTCCAAGAGGGTAGCATCTTTCAGAAAAAGAGATTTGCAAGAACAAGGGGACACAATTTAAAGATAGAGGGAGAACGGCTCGGGGCAATGTGAGGAAGTATTTTTTCACAGAAAAGGTTGTGGTCACATGGAACAGCCTTCCTGAGGAGATTGTGGGGTCTAAAACTGTGGGAGAATTCAGGAATGCATGGGACAGACATAAGGCAATTTTTGTGGGAGGGGTAGGAAGAAATAGGCTGTTGGTTAAATAGGATCTGCCTCTTATCCTTTAGGTAGGGAAATGGACAGACTAGGTGGGCCAAGTGGTCCTTATCTACTGTTAAAGTCTATGTTTCTATATTTGTTGCTCTCATTTGTGTTGCACTGTGGAACGAATGAATAGTATTAAGATTCTGGCACAGGTTCTCAACATGGAAACAAAGTAGTCGTTGTATTTTGCAGCTCTACTTGTTGTATCTGAGGATACCATCTGGTGTTTTTTCTACCTGTGAGGATGAAGATTTCTGTGAAGGGCAATGTAGAATGTTATACACCTGTAATTTAGAAGAATATATTAGCAAACAATGAGAAGTACATTGGCTGTTCTGCTGCTGTGGAAGAGAAGAGTTAATGTGAAAGTATATTGTTCAGTATAAATCGGTAATGCAGTTTGTGCAGGGAAGTACATAGATAATACTGGTTGAGCAATCATGCATAACCGTCTGTTCTGCACACAGAGGGAATTCTGATTCCTCATGACTTCGACAGCAAAGCTTGAGAGGTCAGAGGGAATCAGAATCCCTGAGATGGCAGAAAGAACACTGGTTCTGAAAGATTGCATGTCCAGTACTTTTTAAAGTGAAAGGTGCCTGAAACCCAACAAAATTAAACTGTACATATAACAGAGAATGAAAAAGCCTTACTTTCACTCAAAGTGCTCAAAATGAATGGAAAGCATTAAACTAGTTTACATGAAATGAAAACCTCTTTTTATATATTCAATATACTTTATTCAGAGAAGTAGCATTGCAGAGTTACAGATATTACAGTTAGCACAATTGTGATTGATTATTAAATCCAAATATTTGAAAGGTACATGACAGAACCAATAGGAGGACCAAAAATACAGAGCAATGTATAAGGCCTCTGCAATTGAAGGAAATAATGAATACAATTTTCTTATAATACAATATTCACCTATTCTTCCCCCCTCCCAATCCCTTCCCCCCAATCACTGGAAAGTGTACATAAATACCAATGGATTCCACCCAACTTATTGAGACTCACACCTGTTAGGTATTCAAAGGTGCCAGGAGTCATATGTATAAAACAAAGAGAGAAAAAAGAGAGAGAAAGGTGCCAACAGGCTCAGAGAAAGAAAAAGGAGGGCCAAGGATAGTCCATGGCTTTTATATGGTCAGCAAAGTTTGCAATGGTTCCAAGATATTCTTATATCTGGAAAAATTGCCTGAACTGTTTGCTACCAGGCATTCAGCTTGTAAAGCAAACAAAATTTCCCTATACCATTCCAGGATGTGAGGGGTATCTTGATCTAACCAGTGGTGAAGGATAATCTTCTTTGCACATGTCAAGATCAAGGCCACGTGAGCTCTCTGGTTGCCAATAAGGGAGCCCAAGAAGTCCCCCACTATACATATTTCAGGGAGAAAGGCATCTGAGAGCCCCAACAGTAGATCCAGATGGGTACGAATTGAGTTCCAAAAGGGGGTAATCTTCTGGCAGGTCTAAAGGATATGATATAAGGAACCAGGTTCCTGGCTACATCTGGAACAGAGGTCATTAGAAAGGTGACCCACCCTATGCAACCACACTGAGGTATAGTGAAGGTTGTGAATAATCTGAAATTGCATGAGATGATAGCGATTCCATTTTATAAACTGATACAAATGTTTCCAGATGAGGGGCCAGTTCCTGGGAGTTGTAGTGGGAAGGATAGTCTGATCCCAATCATATATCCTGGGCTCTCACTGGCAACCAGAAGTGTTTGTAATGAGTGATAATAATATGATACCAGATGGGAGGGAGGGGCTGAAGAAAATAAGGGTAATATTACTGAACCTAAAGGGCTTCACCATGGACCCGTACCAAAAAAATGTGTGAGCACATGGGTTATTTGGAAATATTTGAAACATGCTAGGGTAGGCCAATGATATAGTTCTCTAGCTTCCTGAAAGGAGAGTAACTTGCCATTCAGTATTGCATCTAGTACTTTATTTAATCCCATGTCTGGCCAAAAACACCTGGACAGCATTTGCCCCACTATACACAGGTTAGGATTTCCAGCAAGGAGCTGAAGAATATATTTATCTGGGCAAACTTGCAGAAAAAAAAAACAGAACTGTGAGTGGCTCTGAAGAGATGCCCCAAGGTGAGTATCCCACAAAGGAAGGGGTAACCTCTTCCTGGATAGAAAGAGAAGCACCCTGGGATCTTTTCCATAAAGTAAACAGAGGGAGTATTCTATATCTACCCATTGTGGAGTATAATTTCGGGCTCCTGATGGTTGTAACCAATAGAAAAGCCTGTTTAAGTGTAGGGCTAAATAATACATAAAGAAATTGGAGACCTGTAAACCATCATCCTGTTTTAAGCCTCATTAACTTTGAAAGTGCCCGACAAGCAGCCTTACCCGCCATAAGAAGGTGGCAAGGAGCCTGTGTACTTGTTGAACCAAGATTGTGGGAGAGACCAATTATACATCTGTAAAGGGTATAACAACCAGGGTAGGACATTCATCTTAATAATATTTAGTCTTCCACATAAAGAAAAGGGTAAGAGTGACCAACATTCTAGGTCGGCTTTGATACGAGAGACAATTGCATCAAAATTATATTGTCTGAACTTACTAAGGGAAGTGCAGAGAAGAATTCCTAAATATTTAAGTTTATCCTTCCTCCAGACTAAGCTGAGATGTTCCACATTTGCTTTAAAGGTTTTATTATTAAGGGGCATGGTCTCTGTCTTGGTGAGGTTAGGTTTGCAATTAGATATGATACAAAATTAAGAGATGCTCTATAATGCTGGAGGGAGTGAGATAGCTGATGAAGAGAGATGGAGCAAAATATCATCAGCATAGACAGAGTTTGTACTCGGTATTATGAACTGAAATACCAGTAACCGGAAGTGAAGAGTTAAGTTTCCTGATAAGGGGCTCCAGAAATAAATTAAATAGAAAAAGAGAGAGAGGGCATCCTTGCCTAGTGCCCTGATGAAGGGGAAAATGGCTGGGACAACATACCATTACACAATACCCAGGCAGTTTGAGAAGAATATAACACTTTGACCCATTATATGAATTGTCCGGTGATACCAAATTTTGCTAGAAGGATAAACACATAGTCCCAGGAAACTCTATCGAATGCTTTCTTGGCATCCAGGGATACAAGGGCCACAGAAGTTTGAAGATCCCTGGATGCCGAGAGAAGGTAGGATATTTTCTGGAGATGATCAGCTGAGAGCCTGCCCTTAACAAACCCCACCTGCTCCCGACTAATCAGCAAATCCCAAATGAGACCTAATGAACTGCGCAAACTGAAAACATATTGAAATGAAAACATTTATAGATTGTGCCACACACAGCAAACAGTAAAACAACAAGTTTTTGAAAGTCAACATCCCTGGCTCATTTCTGTTTCTTTTTGACATCTGGCTATGAGCATCTTGAAAAAAATAAAGAGAAAAAAAGGCATGTTAACTGTTTGGTTTTCTTTTTTTGAATTGCTTTTTTTTTTGTTTTCATTTCTCTGCTTTTTCAGTTTGGCCTACCCCTTCTGCTCTAACTACCTTTGACACCACTGCACATCACGTTGGATGTTGGTGCCTTGTTTAAAATTCTCCCACTTGTTCATGAAGTGAATATCTGACTGGAACACATATAGACACAGGTGAGAAACAATAAGTGTCTCAGCTGGGACTTGAACCCAGAATCACCTTCTGATTGCACTAGCCAGCTGCGCCTCTGAGACAACTGGAACCTGGGCTGTCTCTGAGCACATTACTTTTTCTCAAATCCACAACCCAATGACAACACAAATATTAACTTCTAACAATCACATAGGAGTGTGGTGTGCATATTTTATGGAATACATACAGAAAGAGGTGAGAAAGAATAAGTGCTTCAGCTGGACTTGAACCCAGGCCTCCTGAAATACTGTTCTGATTGTGCTAACCAGCCGTGCCACTAAGACAACTGGAACCTGGGCTGTCCCCATGCACATTACTCTTTCTCAAATGCACAACCCAATGGCAACACAAATATTTACTTGTAACAATCACACAGGAGTGTGGTGTGCAAGTAAATATTTGTGGTGCCATTGGGTTGTGCATTTGAGAAAGAGTAATGTGCTCTGGGAGTGTCCAGGTTCCAGTTGCCTCAGTGGTGCAGCTGTTTAGTACAATCGGAATGGTATTCTTGGTGGCCTGGGTTCAAGTCCTAGCTGAGGCACTTATTCTTTCTCACCTCTGTCTGTATGTATTCCATAAAATATGCACACCATACTCCTGTGTAATTGTTACAAGTAACTATTTATGTTGCCATTGGGTTGTGCATTTGAGAAAGAGTAATGTGCTTGGAGACAGCCAGGTTCCAGTTATCTCAGTGATGTAGCTGGTTAGAGCAATCATGGCGGTATTCTGGGCAGCCTGGATTCAAGTCCCAGCTGAGGCACTTATTTTTTCTTACCTCTGTCTGTATGTGTTCCATAAAATATGCACATTACACTCCTCTGTGATTGTTACAAGTGAATATCCAACTGCTTTACCTTACTCGCTGCCCAACGAGGAGGAGGAGTCCAAAACATGGATCCGTTGTCTCTTTTGAGGCACAACATGATTAACTAGTTTTAAGTTTACTGCCTGCTGGAAAAAGCAGTTGCTACCAAATTAGGTTAGTCCCTGCAATGAATCAGAAAGACTTTGTTGCAGACTAGAAGACTGTGCTGTGGGGGAAGAGACTTTATTTTCTGGATTTTCTTGCTGCAGAAGTTTAATTGTTTGGACCACATTTAGACTGGTGGATAAGTGGGAAGCAGTGCTACTGCCCACAAAAATATCAGAATTCCTGTGCTGCTTTGCCTCTGTCATTACTGGATAGTTTTTTTACTGAAGCTAGGTTTCTGTGGCCATATTCTTGTGCAGCTTCTGATGGTGGCACATTGACATCAATTAACCTCTGGATGCAGGTTTTTCATGTGGAGTGGTTGGTGACTTTTTATGTTCTGGTAGTCCTGCATTGATCTTCATGTCCTTCATTAGGGATCATATATTTTTTGACCCACAGTCATGCTGTGAAACCATAGGGATTCTGGCTTCCCTGGCACACAGTTTGTGTTAGGTGCCAGGTAAAATGGGGCATCAGGTGCTTTTTTATCTTTGTGGGTCTCTGGGAGAAATTGGATCCCTGTCAGGATTTACTGTATTTTCATACATATGTGGCTTTATGGAATGCACATCATGAGGGTTTTCACCCGTCCTAATTGTGGTTTGCCTCTCTTTGTACTGAATGCATCATTTGCCAGCCTAACCAACATACAGTTCTAGGTTCCCCCACTTTAGGCAGTAGTGCTCACTTGTCCTTAAGGCAAAATACTAGCCCACATTGAAGAACATCATGTTTATATGTGCAGTTCGGTTATGTAGTCCTATTGAGGAAGTGGAATACAAACAGTCTGTCAGTATCATCATCAGTGAGAGCCTCTGCCTTGTTTGGCTTGTTCCCTTTACCCTGCCATTTTAAACACTTCTGCTTGGCTTGAGGTGTGTTCAGTGTTTCCTGGAAGTCAGTTTGATTGCCGTGGAATATGTAGAGACCATAACTGTGCTTAATGAGGTACTGGTCAATGCTGCCAAAGAAACTTCTCAAACTGCTTGATTCATAGTCTGTGCTATTCGCAAGCTGTATTTTAAAAATGAAATCCACTACTAGCATGTCGAGCTCCAAGTGTGGTGTTTTTTTAATGTCTCTGTGCTCACCTACATCATGTAGAAATTAAGTTAGGCATTAGTAAGTCATTTTCTGTTTTTTTTTAAAGCATCTGCTTATTTTCGTTGTCTATAATGAACTGCTCTCACTTGGCAACTGGCTTTAAAAAAAAACGATGCAGCCATATTCAATGTTAAATACAGTTTGAAATAGTATTGCCCCACAGCAGTTTCTTGTGATTTAATTCAAAGCACAGCTCAAACTTTTCCTTAAGAATGAGTTGAATACTGTCGTGCATGTAAGGGCTGAATAGCATTCTATAAACTTTTATCTGCACCTAAACAGTTTTTCAGCATGGATAAAACACTAGTCAGAACAACGTTCCACCATACACTATAGTTCAATACAGCTATACATTTTACTATAGACAGTTAGCATTGTGATAGAATGGTACAAAGGAGTACAATTATTGGGTCCCATGCACATAGGGGCATGAAGTACATACTAGTGGTGCGTATCCCACCCACGGAGCACCACACCTGTGAACAGGTGTGCACTGGCGGCATTCACGGCCACTGGCAACCTTTCCATGGCTCCACCCCACAGCATGCAGGACTTCACAGGGCAACAGGGGGCAGAGTTGTGGTTCCAGCCAGATATCCAGTTGGATGCCTGGAATGGGCACACAGTGGATCACCTATGCGGTGGGGCTCACATTGGCAGCATGCCCCTTGGATGTCCAATGGCTGGTGGTTGAGGGGGTGAGAGGAGGGATGTGCTGCTGGCCATTCCTAGGGCACCGGGAGTCAGTATTGGGTATGGGGGAGTGAGGAGGTTGCTGGTGCCATAGGTGTGGGGGGCATAGTTCACCATGGGAACTGCAGGACACAGGGCTCGGGGCTACCATGAGGTGGTGTGGGGGGGTGGAATTTGCCAGAACCATGATCAGTAATGGGTCAGGGGTGCCTGCCAGTTCCATGTTGGGGATGCTGTGCTGGGGGGTTGGGGAGTGTCTTGTTCCATTTGGGTAAGGGGCGGCCATGTGTGCATGTAGGGCATGTAGGGGGCTTATAGCAGTGTTTCCCTGGTGTACCCTGCTTCTCTTCTGCACTCCCACAGCCAATACTACATGCTTTTGTGCATGGTGCCAAGTGCTGGCATGCCCCAGTCCACCCCTAGTGCGGTGTGGTCCGTGGACCAGGAGGATTGGGTGCATTGGTTTTGCATGCCCCCCCTCGTAGTGCATACCACGTATGGGGTGCATTGGGCTTGGAGTGGATATGCACCCTAGATATGTGGCACATAGCCACTCTGCCCCTTCTTGCTTAGGGGCCATTGTGTGTTGTGTTAGGAGCTATGAACTTAAAAGTTTAGAAGTATTTTTAAATTTTATGAAGAACACCATCACCACTTATTTCCCATGCAATGTATAATGCAAGTTAGGTGCAGGCCATGCACAGGTGAAGTTGTTGCAGTGTATGAAAGTGGTACTAGGTACACACTGTCAGCACAGAGGTATGGTATGAAGTTGAGCATGCAAGCTGTGTTGTTGGCGGGAAACAGGCTGCTAGCTGTTATAATGTACTGCAAGAAGTACTGCTACAGTGATGCATATGACACACAGAAGAATATTAATACTGTGTTGTAGAGAATTCAACTGCTCAAAAAGTCTTCAGTTTTCAAATTGATGCCTGTTAACCACAAGAAATAGTGAAATACAAACAAACAGTGATGTAGTAGACATTAAATACTGTTATGCTACATTAAAGGGTATGGAGACCTCTGACCTGGTGGTGGAGCCGGTTGGTTGCTCTGACCAATAAACTTTAAGGTTCAACTTCCAAGCTCCCCCCCTATAGACCTGCCCCTATGGAGATGGCCCTGTACTGCTCTTTAAGGGGCCTGACCCTAGGTGGCCTGATTGCAGTGCTGGACCTATCGGGTCTTTCAGGTGCAAGCCTCGATCCAGACAATCTGTTACTGGCCTATAATCACAACATTGCGCAGCAGAGGAGCTTGAACTTGGGGAATGCTGAGAGCCTTTAAGAGGTAAAGCCTCCTGCACTTAGCCTGCCTGTTGTGTGGCACTTCCCAACCACCCTCCCACTTCTTTCTTAGAAACAAGAATACCTATTTTCTGTCCTGCTGCTGTTCTCAAACCCAGTACTCTTGCTATCAAAGTCAGCAGCTCTTCCATGTAACCATTGTATCTGGCTATCTTATTCTTACTTTCTAAGACTTTCATAGTCTCTGACCCCCTAGTCTGCCAAAATATTTTATCATTTCTCTCTTGGTGCCAGCGCAGGCATTGAACCCTGCACCCTTGCTATTTCACTTAACAGCTTCACCACTCAGCTATCACATCAGACTATTATTTGTGATAGGTTTTAAGACTCTAAAAGCCTCTAACCCCCATAGTCTGCTAAAATATTTTTTCTGGGTGCTACTGCACGCTTTGAATCCTATACCCTGCTGCTGCAGCCACCATCCAGGGACCTTTCTATCACCCTAGACAAGCCTTGAACCTGGTACTCTGTGTATTTGAAGCAGGGTCTCTACCACTGTACCAAAGTGGCAACTACACTTATGGGCAGACCTTTTACCCTCTTCTACCCATCTCTTTACTGCTATCTGCAGACCCATCCTAAGATGACTGCCCACCTTCTCTTGTCATGCATCTCCCTCCTCCTTCTCACGTGGCCTCCATCTAACCCAGGTGTCCCCCATGGCGCCACAGGTCCCCTACTCTGGGGCCCAGGAGTCACCTCCCTCCTTCTCTACTATCTTCTTGCACCCCAATCTATCATATCCTCCCCCTAGTCCCCATCTAGCTTCCCCCCTTTGTGCCTACGGGCAATTTATTGTACTAGCCTGCCCATCCTGTGCCTCTTTGCCCACCCCTTGTGTCTCTAAGCTCTCCCACTCCTACTATCTCGCTCGACGCAAAAATGCCTTCCACACCCCCCTGATCAGGGCTGTACTTCTCCTCCTACTCTTGTCAGGGAACATTCATCCCAACCCTGGCCCAACCCACAATAACTCCTTGACTAGATCCCCTGGGCTTCTTATTGCTTCTATGAATATCTGCAGTCTCCTGAAGAAATTTGACTCACTCCAATGTTGGGTCACTGTCCACAAACCTGACATCATCTCCCTAGTCGAAATCTGACTATCTGACTCTACCCCTGACTCCCTTGTCTCACTCCCTGGCTAGTCCCTCTTTCGAGAAGACGAGGTGGAGGCTGTGCTATTTATATCAAAGACTCCCTTCCTGGAGTAGCCCTCCCAGCCCCTGTCCTTAACCTCAGGGCACAGGCCCTTACCCTAAAACTTACCCCCGGCCCCTCTAAAGGCCCCCTCTTTCTAACCTCCACCTATATTCCCCCACAAAAAATCAAACTCAGGCCCTGGTCCCTCTAATAGAGTTTCTCACCTCTCTACCACATTCCCCTGAGCATATTCTCATGGGTGATCTAAACATCAACTGGCTTAGCCCCGCATCCTCCCCCACCTGTGACTCCTTTACTGCTACTGACCTAACGCAACTTGTTACCCAACCAACAAGAGTGAACCCCACAATGGGGTCAAGCACTCTTCTGGTTGTAGTCCTCACCAACCGACCTAACCAGGTTTGCAATCTACAAGTCCTCTCGGATGGAATCAGTGACCACTCCCCTATTCTTTTCCGTTGGATTACGTCCCTAACCAAACCCACTGCACAGGCCACCCTATGGCAGTGGTTGCGACCAGGTGGGCTGAGAAGCCTGAAGCAACTTCTAGCCGAAGTTAACTGGTCTCCCATTGAGACCGCTACTAATCTTTATTCGGCCCTGGCCTTCTTCACCTTAATGTTTAACAAAGCTTGTGATATCTTCGCACCCCTAACCAAACTTCGTTCCAAGGTACAGCATACTCCCTGGGTCACTCCTTCCCTACTCCAACTCCTTAGGCACAGGGATAACCTGTGGCACCTAGCCATGGAAACTGGCCGCCCTGCAGACAGATAGGCATATGCTGCTGCCCGAAATAAATGTACCTGGGCCATACACAAAGCAAAGGCTGATCATTATTGGACCTCACTCACCTCGTCCTGGGGGAATGCTAGAACCTTCTGGGATAACATCAAACAACTAAATGGTGGTATACGCTCTCCTCCACCTTCCCAAATCAATATTGAGGGTATTATCTCTACTGATCCTACCTCATTGCTAACCGTCTCAATAAATCCTTTACTGACCTTAGCTCTGTACTCCCTAGCAACTTTTTTGACCCACCCCCCCCACTCTCCTGACCCTGCTCCCTCACACGCATCTTTCCACTTCCACCGGGTTACTGTCAATGAAGTCAGACCGTATCTGACCAAGGCCCTAAGAAGCAACACCACTGGCAGTGACTCCTTGGACCCCAGACTCCTCAGCCTAACATTGGACCAGGTCATCGCCCCAATCACTAGTCTCTTCAACAAATCACTCTGTCTAGGGCAATTTCCATCTGCCTGGAAAATTGCCACTGTCACTCCCATACATAAGGGTGGAGATAGGGCCCTTTCTGGTAATTATTGTCCCATCTCAATCCTCTCACCACTCTCAAAAGCCTTAGAGAAAGTAGTATCGTCCCAAATATCTGAGTTTCTTACCAAATACAGTATCCTCTGTCCTGAACAACATGGCTTCCATGCTGGGCACAGCACCAATACCGCCCTCATCGAGTTTTCTAACTTTCTCCATTCGTCCCTGGACTTGGGCTCTCTTGCTGGTGCAGTGTTCATCGATCTGTCAAAAGCCTTTGACACCATATCCCATCCTCTCCTGCTGGATGCACTCAGCCATGCTGGCTTTGCTGCAGGACCTGTCTCATGGTGCTCCAGCTATCTGTCTACCCGGTCCCAGCATGTAAAAATCAATGGCACCCTCTCTGACCTCTGCCTTATCCGATCTGCGGTTCCCCAGGGCTCTATTTTTGGGCCCCTGCTCTTTTCCCTTTATCTCAACACCTTGCCAGGTGCCTGAACTGGTAAACTCCTTCTTTATGCAGATGATGCTGTTATCTTCTCTTCTGACTGTAACCCCACCACCCTCCAAGATTCCCTGCAATTATCCTATAAAGATGTGGAAGCCTGGTTTAAAGAACATAGACTGGTTATCAATCTTAAAAAGACCAAATCTATGATCTTCTCCCAACCCCAAAACAAAGCTAGTAATTTCCAACTTCAAGTCTTCGCCAGCTCTATGTTTCCACTCAAATAAGTTTACACATACAAATACCTTGGGATAACCTTTGACCCTGCCCTCACATTCCATTCCCATATCTCTGCCTTAGACTCCACCACCAATATTAGGTTGGGAATCCTTTACCGCCACAAACATTGTCTCTCCCGCCCGATGCCCACCGACTCGCAGTTATGTCCTCCATTCTGTCACTTGTTGACTATGGCTTACTAGTCTACAGGGCTGCTGACCAGACCTCGCTAAACAAAATCCGCCTCACCTTAAATAAGGCCCGTAGACTAATCTTAGGTGCTTCCAGACTTACACATACCTGCCATCTTTATGCCCAGGCAAATCTGCTTAATCTTGACGAACGTCTTAGGTATCAAACCTGCATCCTTACAAAAAAAACTCTCCTTGGGCTCTCTCCTCCTGGTTTGACTGCCGTTATCTACCATGTAAACTCACTAGCTTCAACATGGTCCTCCTGTAAAACCAAGTTGAAGGTACCTAGGGCAAGGACCTCTCATGGACAATGGGTCTTCCTCTACCATGCCCCTTCTTGGCACAATTCCCTCCCTGCTCAGACACCCCCACAATCTCTTGCTTTAAAACTACCCTCTAGAACCACCTTCTCACTACTCGCAGCTGTTGCTTTTCTAAGCTATCTTGCTCACTTTCTGACAAAGCCCCCTGTTGGCTGCTCAAATCCTTACCCTTTCTACCCTTGTTTCCTGTTACCTCCTTGTTGACTCCGCTAAAACACACTGTATTGATATCCTATGTTTTTCTGATGTTATTTCCCTGAACAACGTTAACTTCACCAATCCTGTATGTTGTAAATTGTTGATCTCATTTGTCCTCCTGTATCCTCAAAAAAACTGTACACTGTTTCTCTGTACCAAGTTGTTATCACTGTATTGTCCTTTCTGTGATGACGTACTTTTGTAAATGAGCCTCTGGCTCAAAGGTTGCAAACTGATGCTTAATAAATAAAATAAGGCCGTGATGGAGGCTCTGGATTCCATAGTTCGTAACTTCACCCTTCACCCTTAGTTCCCTTGCTTTGAAAGAACCTTGATGGAGTTGAGGAGAGTGGGGTGAAAGAAGAAGCAGTGTTGGCAGAAATTGGGCCTTGATACCGACAGGCTAAGATTGATGGCCCATTATTAAGACTATCAATTGGCCATCTCTCGTAAGAAGGCAGAGTCCCTGTCCAGGGAGATTGCCGCTGCACAGAACCGGCCAGCTTAGCTGTTCTGAACTGTGGACAGACTGTGCAATCCAGTCTGTCTGCAGTTTTGGAGAGCATTGTAACAGGAGAAATGTTAAGAGTTTAATTAATTAATTAATTCATTCATTTATTTCTAGGAAGTACCTTTGAGCCAGAGGATCTTTTACAGAGGTTCCACGTCATAGTAATAAATGGGCATAACATCATTTACAATGGTTACAAGTACATAACCAGATACAAGGAGGTTCCATGCCTAGAAAGACATGAATACATCAGGTTACAGAGGTTACATAATTACAATAACAGGGATTGCGTAAGTAAAAATATACAGACATATAATTTAAAGCAGGCTAGGTTGACATGTTGTTAAGTGAACAACTTGAGAGTCTACAGGATATAGAGTGAATCAGGTAGGGAATAGAGGATGATATAGTCTGCAAAATAATTAACTAATACTAAACGAAAGGAGGCGAGAACTTGATGGGCAGCAGTTCTTTTGTCTTAAGTGCTAAAGAGTGTAGTCATAAAGGAGGGTTAGACTCACTGGGGGGGGGGGAGAGCTGAGACTGGGACTTGGAGCCTACTAGAGGAGTGTTAGTTAGCAAGACGAGAGGAGAAGGCAAGGGTGCAGGTTAGAATGAGGGTAGCAGGAAAGAGGAGGGAAAAGTGTTGGGGTGTTCGAGTCTCACATTCACAGTTCCTGTTTGTGGCAAGGGCCATTTGGAGTTTATCTTTAAAGGGGCCTATTTTGTCCTCTTTTGTGAAGCCTAGGTCAAGCGCATTAAGCCAAAATGGTACCCAGTATTTGTAAGACCGCTGGCCTTGTGTGGTTCTATGGAAAGGGATGCAGAGGGCTGAGCTGTTTGTACTGCTAGTGCATCTGATGGACTTAGGTCAGTTAAGGAGGCTTTCCAGGCCTAGGGTGGTAAGTTCTAGCATAGACTTCTTGGCGAGCATGCAAACATGATACTGGAGACAACTGTCAAGACTGAGCCATTTTGTTTGAGTGTACAACTCACAGGTGTGAGTAAGATGGGGTACATCTAGGACTAAATGACATGCTTTGTCTAGTGTTATTTTGATAAGTTTCAAAGCAGTTTGGGAGGTAGCCCCATATACTTCTAGATCACAGTCTGTCATTGAGAGGACTGAGCTATTTACAGCAGTTCTGAGTGCTTCAGGAGTCAGGCCTTTTTGGTGCTGTACAGTAACCCTAGTTTTGCATTTGACGACTTTGCGACTGCGTCTATGTGTTGGTTAAATGAGAGGGTGTGGTCCATTGTCAATCCTAGGTATTTAGATGTTTTTGACCATCTCCAGGGAAGTGTTTTGATTGTTATGAATACAAAGCTGGTGAGTGGGGTGTTTGTTATGTGATGATACAAATAACATAGTCTTATAATTGAGGAGCAGTTTTGATTGAAGGAACCAGTTCTCAGCCACAGTGAAATTAGCCTGCATTTGCTTTTCCAGTATGTAGGCATCAGAATTACATGAATATAGGACTGCATCATCTGCATACTGTAGTAGCTTGTCATTTACCGATTGAAGAAAGTTGTTTAAGAACAGGCTGAACAGTAGAGGGCCAAGGATAGAGCCTTGAGGAATGCCTGTGTTAACACTAAGGTTGTCAGAGAAGGTGTCCTGGATTTTTTCTTTTTGGACCCTCCCAGTGAGATAGCTTCTGAACCATGCTACTGTTGCAGGGGAGAGGCCGGTATTGGACAGCTGATCCAGGAGCAGACTGTGATTGACGGTGTCGAAGGCCTTTGTGAGATCAATATATGTTGCCCCCACCAAGAGCCCTCTCTCTAGCGCATTATGGATAAAGCTGGTAAACTCCACTAGAGCGGTTGTGGTACTGTGTTGTTTTTGAAATCCATGTTGCTGCTGACATTGTAAATGATACTTGCCTAGATATTTTGTCAGTTGGTCACTTGCGATTCACTCCAGGGCCTTGGAGAGTGGAGAAAGGATAGATATTGGGTGGTAATTTGTAGAGTTGGCCTTATCACCACTTTTGTAAACAGGGGTAACCACCACCACCTTGCAGATCCATGGGAGTTTGCCAGATACCAAGGAGAGATTTAAGATTTTGGTGAGGGGTTTGAGAGTTATGTCCCGGATGAGCCTAACTAGTTTTAGGTCAAGTTGATCAGAGCTAGTTCTGGAATTACCTAAGGCTTTTAGGATGTACTTTTTTTACTTCCATAAAGGTGATAGCTGTGAAGTAGAAAGGCAGATGGGAGTTTGATTGGGTCTCTGGGTTTTGTTCAGTGCAAGTATCTGATTGGTGTTGAAGGAAGCTAGGGGGTAACACTCCACTGAGGTCAATGAAAGCTTTGTTGAAGACATTCGCTATGCGACTGTGATCCTGTGAAGGTTAGCCCTCAATGTTCAGGAAGGTGGGGGGAGTTTTATTAGGTTTACTAGTTAGGGACTTGATGTTCTCCCAGAACCATCTACTGTCATCCCATGAGTTTGTCAGCTCATTTTTACAGTGTGTGTTTTTGGCTTTCTGAATAGCTCAGGTGCATTTATTCCAAGTAGTTCTATAGTTCTGGTAGGCTGTCTGGGTACCAGAGTTTCTTGCTTTGTGCCACAAGTCATCTCTATTTTTCATGAAGGCTAGTAGCTGTGCCGTGATCTAGGGGCTGTCATAGTCACAGATTCTTCTTTTGGTGTAGGGGGCGTAGACATTGCACACTTCATTGAATTTGCTTATAAAGCATTCTAGGGCAGTGTTGACATCAGTTTTGTGGTCAATAGAACTCCAATCTTGGAGACTGAGGTATGATCTTAGAGCTCCCAACTTGCCTTTCTTCAGAAGTCTAGCAGTAATAGGCCTGGCTGGTGCCTTTGGGGCCTTATTTGACCATTTACAGATTACCAGGGAGTGGTCACTAAGGGAATCAGGGAGCACTGTGATGGCTATATTTTTTTGGCCAATTTGTGACCACCCAGTTGATTACTGACCCCATGCCTGTTCTGCTGGTATACCTAGTGGGGGAGTCTACCAATTGCACAAGGTTGATAGTGGCTAATGAGTCCTTGTGGTATACAGCTTCAGCAGAGGACCAGTTGATATTACAGTCTTCAACCATTATCAACTCTGTGTTTGTTCCCCTTTCAGAGAGGTAGTTAATGACAGAATTGAAACCATTCGCTTGTTCCTTAGGAGGGATATAAGCTGAGACTATTGTTAGGGTTTTCCCATTCTTGCCAAGTATTACTTTTATAGCCATCAGTTGAGCCCCACATTTGGTGTCATATGGGTTAAGCATTTGGCGCTGAATGTGGTCTTTAACATATATACTACAACCACTGCCTCTTTTACCGAGTCTGCCTAGTCTGAATGCAGCATACCCAGTGAGTTGTATAGCAGAGTCTGGCACACTAGGTGATAGCCAGATCTCTACTATCACAAGAATGTTGGGCTGGTGCTGCTGGACCCAGACTTGGAGGGTGTCCATTTTTGCTAGCAGGCTGCAGTTTTTTTTTTATGCTTTTGTTAGTCCATTCTGTTTCTTATGAACTGTTGCAGTGTATGCAAGGCCCCTGGAATTCTGCGGTTCTGTGGTTGCGGAATTTGCTGCAGAATTTCCATCATGCCGCAGAATATATATATAGTGCTGCAGAATTCATTGTTTTTGGTAAATTTTCATATAAATATACTGTTTTTCCATAGTGTCAGGCTTTCTTTCCCACCTCGTTTATCCTGAAGCCTCTCCTCTATGCTCAGAATATGATGTCATCGATGATATCACATCATATTTAACCAATGACACGACTGCATTCTGCCAGAGAAATGAATAAATCATGCCGCAGAAATCAGAAAATGCTGCTGCAGAAGTCAAGGAGCCCTGCCGCAGAAATCAGAAATTTCTGCCGCAGAACACCAGGGGCCCTGAGTGTATGTCATTGGCCTGGTTGGGATGAATATTACCTGAGCTCAGTAGAAGCAGCCATGTGATCCTTATAGCTTGCCATTTTAGATATTTTAGGGCCTGCAATTGTGCAATGCGACATGATTTTTGTGGCATGGTACATGGGTAGTTTAGGAGTACATCACTACCAGGTGGAGGGAGGGATAGCCATCCTGTCCACTGCTCATATAGACCCATGTAGCAGGGGGTATGATGTGCCATGTTACTGGCAGCTGCTCATTTGTGGTGTTTGTGTTATCCAGGTGATGATATTGTGGTACTACAGACTGGAGGTGGAGAATTAATGTCCTTCTCATATTCTACAATGCATCCTTGAAGGAATCATATTTGTATATTGGCAAGCATTTTGTGTGGTCCTGTCCTGTAGAGGGGGCCAATATCTGAACTGATATAAATAGAAAGAGGGTTATAAGGAGGAACATATTGTGGGCTACAGCAGGGAAAGAATTTCCTAGGTTTGTTTAAAGATGGTGGGAGAGTTTGCTGGGTTCTTTATGGATAAGATTGCTGACATCAGGTCTGAGATCGATTCAACCCATTCTAATGGGTGTGATGGAGGTTGGTGGGAGGTTTAGGGCCTTGGTGTGTCTGGCTTGCCTTTGACCAGTTGGAGATTGATGATATTGTGAGGATCATCCAGAGTATGCAGCTGACTTGTTGTAGTTTAGACCTGGACACAATGCACCTCTTGTGGGGTATGTTGAGGTCATTGACCCAGTCCTAGTTGAGATTGTCTGGAGTTCTTTAGAGACAGTTGTTTCTGGACACCCTGGAGGAGGCAGTTGTTATACCTCTTCTTAAGAAATCTCTTAATCCAGACTGTCTCACTAACTACAGATCAGTCTCTAACCTTCCCTTTGTGGGTAAGGTTATTGAGAAGGTAGTTGCACAGCAATGGAGGATCATCTTATCATCCACAATATCTATGATCCTCTTGAGTCCAGATTTCAAACAAGGCATAGTACCATGATGGCTCTAGTTTGGGTACTCAGTGATCTCCTAATAGCGAGAGATCAGAGGAGCCATTTCTGCTTGGTTCTTTTTGATCTCTTCTAAGTGTTTGACACCATGGACTACGGTGATTTATTGGAACACCTGCTGTTGATCTGTGGACAGTCTGGTACAGTCCTCAGATGGTTTCAGTCTTTCCTCACAGGCAGGTTTCAGAGTCAGGTATCAAGGATTTATTCCTCTGATTCCTTCTGCCTGCCTTGTGGGATGCCACAAGGCTCTGTTTTATCACCCATGTTATTTGCAGTGTACGTTCGGCAGTTGGGAGACATTGAAAGGCAGTATGGGCTGAGTTTTCACTGCTATGCAGATGATACTCAACTGTACATGTCCTTTGTGCCCGAGCAGGATGATGCTATCTTTATTTTTAACAACTGCCTCTTTGAGATTCAGAATTGGATGATTTCCAGCTTGCAGAGGTTGAACCCAGACAAAACTGAGACTTTGGTTGTGGACCTGGGTCATCAGGCTGAGTGGCTTTTGGCTGGGTAGCCTTCTGATCTTCACCTGGGTGGCTGCCAGCTGATGGCCTCTAACTGGGTACAGAATCTGGGCATTATTTTTGATGAGGGACTGACTCTTAATCTCAGGTGTCGTCTATCATCAAGTCCTCTTTTTACCATCTGATGAATATCGCCCAGATTAAGCACCTTGTTCTGCCTGATGAACTTCCAACATTAGTCCATGCCTTTGTGACCACCAGGCTTGACTACTGCAACTCCCTGTACCTAGGGCTAGCAGGGGTTGATATCAACTGCTTGCAGCTGGGGCAGAATGCAGCAGCCAGGCTGTTGACTGATTTGCCTCAATCTAGCCGTGTCACGCCTGTGCTGCACGATCTGCACTGGCTGCCTATTCAGTGGCAGATCACCTTCTAGGTCAGCTTGCTGACCTTCACTACATGTCACATTAAACAGTACCTCCAATGAGTTGTTTTAGCATTTCTGACTGAGTTCATAAATGTTGCTGGATCCAGTACAAAGCCCTGCACAAACTGTTTCTTTAGATTGAAAACTCAGTTTTGCATTGCATGGTGACTGGACTGCTGATGCATTCCAATTGAGTGGCACAAACGTTTTACAAATATTTCTCTTGAGCTGGTTAAACACTGAAAAGCAATGCAATATAAGTTGCACTGCCAAATGTGAAAAACAATGCTAAATAAGCTCATTGGTGGAACAGTTTTATGCAACTTGTACTGTATAAAGCCTTATACAGTCAGGGACTGTGTTATCCACAAGAGCTTCTCATTTCATTTTCATTTCATTTTTATTTTTTATATTTGTTAGCTAGATGAGCAAACTGACCATTTTCACAAGTGACAAGTAAACAAATAAACAAACAGTTAATATAAAGCATACAAAAAAGACATTAAAACACAAGACATACACTATAAAATGCAATACATATTAGAAACAATTACAATCATTGAGACTGTTTAGTTATTCAGAAAAACATTTCTTAAATATTTGTACTGTCCCGGCATTAATGATTTTGTATTGAATACCATTAAAGATTTTTATTGCCCTATATATCTCTGTGTCGCTACTGCCCCTCGCCCACTCCGCTCCACTGATGAGGAATTGCTAGAGGCTTCCAGGGTTCATTTGAAGACCTCTGGGGCCTGTGCATTTACATTTGCAGCCCTACCCTGTGGAATTCTCTACCTCATCAGTTGATGGATAGCTTCATATCTGCACTGAAAGTGCATCTTAGCTGGCCCCGTAGTGCCAGGCAATAAGAGATCACCTGGCACACTGACAGCCCAGGTTCACACCGAAGTCTGGGACATCAGGAGCAGAGGCTGGCAGGGATGGCCTAAGAGCATCCCTCAGATGCTCTCCACCTGGGGGGGTGGATCATGGATGCATCACCCTGTGGTGGCTCCTTGTGACCGGGCTCAGTATCATGCTTTGCAACATGGGTGACCACATGCTGCATGCATGCATATGCAAGGATGCCATGGCAGGCATCTCTACTGTGCAGGGGCATACAAAGTCAGACAATGCCCATCCTTGCCAGCCTGATGATGGTGGCCCACCCCCTGGTTGCAAAGTCGGGAAGCCCATAGCCACTCCTTCACCACCCAATGCAGATGCAAGGAGACACCTACAGACACCATAATATCCCCTCCTGGTAGCCTCCCATGGGTAGGGGGGCCCCCATGACATAGGAATATGTCGGGTCAATCGGGTTGGCAGAGGGAGCAGTGGATGGCAGAATGGGGGAGCAGTTCAGGGTGCAGAATTGGTCACTCGAAGGAGTGGGTGGTGAGGACTGTTGGGATAAAAAGATCATGCAAAAAAAGAAAGAAAATGCATCTTTTTTATCTTACTTTTCCAGAGTTTTAATGAACTGAATGACGTTACTGTATTTTACTTATTTATGGTTATTTTAATGTGTTTTTAAATTTGTATTGTACACGTGCTATGACAATTTGAATAGTGCTTTTTATGAATAAACCTTGATAGGATTGGATAATGTGGAATTTGGGAGTATGCCAAAAGTCTTACTGTCTATGGAAGTGTGTTGAATGCATAACTATGTACGGGGTGTGTGAAATCACAGCACATCTTTATTGATTGCTACATGATAAAAAGTTACTTTTCCTCTGGAGAGAAATTTGTTTTTGTACTTATACTTACATGTAGTACTTTTAGAATGTTTATGTGCTGCTCTGTATGCATTAGTATGCACTCAAAGGGGTCATCTGGTCAGCAGCCTTTAGGATGGGAAGGAAGGTGACAGTGGCCTGTACAGATAATCTGGGGCTCTTTTCAGTGTATGAGTCTCATGTGGCAGTGTTATGAATGGTAAACACCATCCTGACTGTCATCAACCACAGCCCCATCACTCTTCAAAAGGGTGGTATGGTCTATGCATTGTGGTCATGTCCAGCATGTGTAAGAAGGTTCTAGTAGGAGCACTTGCTTCAAAAAAGTCTACTTTAATGACATTGAGAACATAGTAGCATAGGACTCAGCATCCAGACCCTGCTCTGTCATTTGCCACCTAGCACTGAGACTCCCAATTCCTCTACTCCACTAGTTTCAAATCGGTGACCAATCAGACCTTCACCACATCCAATATACCATAGCAAAAATGAAAAGACAAATATTGCCAAAGTGCTCTCACTGGATGCAAATATAGTACTGTAAATTCAGTGTAGCTCTGTGGTCTGTCAGATGGGCCCCTTCCTCACCCAAAGTTCAGAATGTTCAGTTGTCTCAAAGTTGTGGTTGTTACAAATGACAGCTCTAGTGATGTAATAAAATGATGCATAATTACTAGTACTGATGGTGGCAGTTTGCAGTATTTGTCCCCCCATTTCTTCTCCAACTCAGCTGAACATGGCAGAAAGTCAACCACTCAGACACTTGGATAATGGCAAAGTGTGAGCACTGTGAGGATAAACTGAAAACAGTGAGGTGGGTGAAAGAAAGAAGTCCTGCAGTAACCCAGATCCTGGACCATAAAAGGGGAGGGGGGGTTGAAGAACTGAACTAGCAGATCAAACATCCTACTAATTGTCACTCCTGTGAAGCATATATCCCTTCCAAAGCACACCTGACATGTGGGAGTCTCTTACTTAGGGAGTTATGGTTAATCATACCTTAGAGAATGAAGAGTCTAATGTAGTGTCTGTTTAAGAGGAGTGCTGACTTACCTTTCTCAGCAATAATTGTGTGTTGCAGTGTGGACGTAGATCCATGGAAAAATAAATAAATGTATGTAGTTAGAAAGATGTTCTCCATTTATTCAATTCAACATCAATTTTATTTTTATACTGGAAAGTATGTGAGCAAAAATGTCAATTTTCACAGACGTCCAGTTGTACAAAAAATCAATGATATAGAGAAAAGGGTAAAACAATATTTGCAAAATTTCACAGTTATTTACAAAAGGAATAGTGTATATGACAGGATTATCTAGATTAGAAAGAAAAATACAGAGCACACAGCAATAGAGCCAATATACAGATACATATAAACTCTAAGGTAACTCAAGGGTTGGTGGACATTCAGGGGGTTTGCCTACTGGGGCAGGCACAAGTGGTAGATTGGAGGAGGTGGTCCTTGAGGGAGGAGGTGAATGAGCCAATTGAACTACAGGCCTGAAGTTCAGGGGGCAGTTTATTGTAAAACTTAGGGCCCTTGTACATGATGGAGTTCTGTGCTTGCTTGGTGTGGTAGAAAGGAGTGTTGAAGATATGACGGGCAGCACCTCTTGTAATGTGCTTGGTAACTAATAAGGGGAAAAGGGAGTTAACGCTGATCAGCAGTGGGTTGCATAGGAAAGAGAGCATTTTAAGTTGGAACATGCCTTCAAGGGTGAGCCACTTGAGGGACACATAGAGGGTACAGTGATGGGTCATCCAGGGGAGGCTGGCCACAAAGCATGCAATATTATTGTACATAGTCCTGAGTTTGGAGAAAAGGGGTGATGCGTTGGGGAGTAGACAATAGACAATAAAGTCATAATCAAAGAGGAGCAGGAGAAGGAGCTGTCAAGGTGTACTCTGGAGATAGGGATAAAAAATTTCTGAATCGGTATAAGAGACCTAACCTAATATGTTTTTTCTTGATGAGGTTGGTAATATGGAAATTGTAGGTCAGGTGATGCTCAAAGTACAGTCCAATGTATTTGAATTCATAGACTTGTTCTATGATGTTACCAAGATTGTCTGAACAGGATCAGCCCATGACTGAGGCGTTTCTTGGGCCAGAGATCATAAACTTGGTCTTCTTGGAGTTGAGAACCATGCCTTTGGCAGAGAACCAAGTGTGTAGCTTGCTGAAGTCAGCCTGCAAGTTTCTGAACATTGTGTCCAGGTTAATGTTGTTGCAGTTTCAACATAAAGGACTAGTTGGGTGGTTTTGCAGATGGATGGGAGGTTATTGATGAAGAGTGAGAACAGGAGTGGGCCCAGGATGGATCCCTGGGGTACCCCATATTTAATCGGACATTCAGCAGAAAAATGACCGTTGATAGTAGTTTTCTGTGATCTGCTAGAGAGGTGGCTTCTGACCCATTTGGCTACATTTTCAGATATGTGAGACCCCTTGAGGGTTCCAGGAGAAGCCCATGGCCGACCAGGTTGAATGCCTTGGTCAGGGCCACAAAAGCAGAGCCTGTGTACTGGCCCTTATCACTTGCCTAGAGTATATCATTAGTGAACCTGGCCAGGGTGGTGTCGGTGCTATGTTTGGATCTGAAAACATGCTGGGCAACAGAGAGCAAGTTATGATGGTCGAGGAAGTCGGAGAGCCAGGTATGAACAACTTTTTCTTTGTGATTCCTCTTCACAAAAGTGGGAGCTGGACAGAGGCAGGAAACTACAGACTAGTTAGTTTGACCTCAGTGGTAGGGAAAATGATGGAATCACTTCTGAAGGAAAGAACTGTTGAGTACCTAGAGGCCAGTGGGGCACAGGACCCAAGGCAGCATGGATTCATTATGGGAAGGTCATGTCAGATGAATCTAATAGATTTCTTTGACTGGGTGGCTAAAGTAGTAGACTAGGGAGGGGCTGTGGACATGGTCTACCTAGATTTTAGCAAGCATTTGATACAGTCCCACACAAAAGCTTAATACACAAGTTAGCCAACCTTGGAGTGGGTCCCAAGGTGGTAGTCTGGATAAAAAATTGGCTAGACAACAGGACACAAAGGGTAGTAGTAAGTGGAGTCCACAGTGAAGAAAGGAGGGTTACTAGGGGGGTACCACAGGGTTCAGCACTAGGACCGGTCCCTTTTAATGTCTTTATAAGTGACATTGCAGAGGAACTGGAAGGAAAAGTATGTCTCTTTTTTCAGATGACACAAAGGTCTGCAACAGGGTTGATGCACAAGATGGAGTGGAAAGGATGAGAAGGGACTTTGCAAGGTTGGAGGAATGGTCAGATGTATGGCAGCTCAGATTCAATGCAAAGAAGTGCAAGGTAATGCACCTTGGAAACAAAAACCCAGGGGAAGAGTACACAATGGGGGGTGAGATACTGACAACAGTAAAAATGGAAAGGGACCTGGGGGTAATTATATCAGATGACCTAAAGGTGGGTAGGAATGTGAGAAGGCAGTAAGAAAGGCTGGGGGGATACTGGGATGCATAGGGAGAGGCATCAATAGTAGAAAATGGGAAGTCATTATCCCTCTGTACAGACAGTTGGTGAGACCTCATCTGGAATACTGTGTGCAGTTCTGAAGACCCCATCTCCGCAAAGACATAGACAGAGTGGAGGCTGTCCAGAGGAGGGCAACCAAAATGGTGCAGGGTCTGCACCAGAAGACATACGAAGAGAGACTAAAGGAGCTTAAAATGTATACCCTTGAGGAAAGAAGGGAGAGAGGGGACATGATAGAAACATTCAAGTACCTCATGGGAATCAACAAAGTCCAAGAGGGTAGCATCTTTCAGAAAAAGAGATGTGCAAGAACAAGGGGACACAATTTGAAGATAATGGGGGGACGGCTCAGAGATAATATGAGGAAGTATTTTTTCACAGAGAGTGTTGTGGATGCATTGAACAGCCTCCCTGAGGAGGTCGTGGAGTCAAGAACAGTGGGGGAATTCAAGAATGCACGGGACAGACATAAGGCAGTCCTAGTGGGAGGTAGGAGGAAGTAAGCTGTTGGTTAACTAGGCTCTGCAGCTTATCTGATAGGTAGGAAAATGGGCAGACTAGGTGGGCCAAGCGGTCCTTATCTGCCATCACATTCTATGTTTCTATATTTATTTCTTTTATCGTCTTACCTCCTTAGCAGGGGAGGTCTTATGGTTCCCCTTCCATCTGGTCTTAACCCTGGCAGCTCCTACACCAATTGCCATGCCCGAGATGCAACCTCCTCACCCTCTCATCCTATCCTTGGCCACATTGCACACCCCTAACAGCAAGGAAGACCATTCGGGGATTTGGGACCAGAGGGAGCTACCTAGCAGTGATTAGTGTAGTGCTGAGGGGGCAGACCTTCAAGCACACTACATAGAAACATAGAATGTGATGGCAGATAAGGACTGCTTGGGCCACCTAGTCTGCCTGGAGGATTGTGGCTGATTTTCTCCTTTGGAACCCACATGGCACAAGCATGCAAGGATGTCAATGATGGTGCAGTGTACGCTTCCATGCACCACACATCGGATGTCTGCCTGTGCCAACCCCTCTGTTACCCCATGGCATGCACTAGCCCCCAACCACTGCCAGGGTCCAGCACAGTCATGGATGTCCCTCCATACCCTCCCAAGAGGAAGACTGCATTCCCTGGGATGCTTGATCTTCCTTCCCCAGTCGACCCACCGATACCTGAGGTTGCTCCAGATCCCGGGTCGTCAGCGTGGAGTGAGGTGTGGCATTCAGTGCCTCAACCCTCAGTGCCACCAGGCTGGCATATGAACAACTTTTTCAATTATTTTGGAGAGGGGAGCAAGGAGGGAGATAGGTCCATAATTCCCTACTTTATTCCTTGACCCAGACTTGAACAATGGTTTGACGGTGGCAGTTTTCCAGGTGCTAGGGAAATCGCCAGAGCAGAGTGAGTGATTTAGTATGATGGTGATGGGGACTGCTAATGCATTAATGGCCAGTTAAAGGGATTCAAAGTCAATTCTGTCTGCCCCTTTGCTGGGTTGAGGGTTGTTACTTCAGATGAGCTTTTAGGACACGGCCATAGTATTGGGGCAGAAGGGTAGGGGTGGATGAGGGGGGAAGGGGAGAGGAGCAGGAGGGTTTATATTTATCGAGGTCACCAAAGAATGAGTTGAAAATGTTTGCTACTTCTGCTGGGTTGTTGGTCTGCTTGCCACTGAGAATCAGAGTGACAGGTTCAGTTTTCTTGTGTTTCCCGAGAAGTGAGTGGAGTGTAATCAAAAGTTGATGAGGGTTGGATGTTTCCCCAAGTTGTTTATTATGGAAAAAGTCAATTTTGGCTTTTCTAATGACTGATTTGCACTTGTTTCTGAATGCTTTGTAGAGGGAGAGCTGGGAAGGGTTTCTGTGTTTGGTGTAATGTGGCCAGACCTTGTCTCTGGTCCTCATCAATTTAATGATGTTGGATGGTGACCATTCATTAACACGTCTCCTAACCCTAATTTTTTTGAGAGGGGCATATTTGTTACATATAGTACACTGTTGAGGATGGTAGAGAATCCGACAAGGATACAGTCAAGGTTACCTGGTGTAGTGGTGAATGACCAGTCGACTAAGTTGAGATTTAAGCAATAAGGCATGACCAAGGGTTATGTTAATGGTCTGTTAATCACCTTCTAGGGGTGTATTATGGCATGAGGTGTAGCCGAGTGCCACATGCCCCTAGAGGGTGATTAACTAACCATTAACATAATCCCTGGTAGTGCCATATTGCTATTATAATAAACATGTTTTTAAACAGTATTAAACCTTGTTCAGCATATGACTAAGCACTACATGTATGTTAATAAAAGATTAACATAAGGCTGTTAGAATGCTTGCAGTCAATCAGAAAGCTCCATTTCTCAGACCATTTTTATAATGTGTATTATATTTTCGATGGAGTTATTTGTCCAGCATCTAGAGAAGATTAACTTGGGGGGGTTGGGGCACTGGGCTGACCGAAGACTGTAGGTGTGCAGTGATCACTGATGCAGTCCAGCAATACTCCAGAATTGGTGATGGCCCAGTTGATTAACAGTTGAGTCCCTGTCTTATAATTTGACCTTGTGGGTGTGGAGATAAGCTGGTGAAGGCAGAGGTCAGCAGTGCAGGATTTTACACTGTTGCTTGACTGGAGAAACAATTTATTTTGAAGTCTCCAAGAAGAACCCTCTCCCTGTTAAGAGGGAGGGAGGGAGTGTTTGAGGGCCAGCAAAGACTCCAGGTCAGAGGGAGGGGTTCCTGGGGAGAGATATGCGGTATTGAAGAAGCCAGAAGGGAAAGGAAACAGATTCATTTCAGTGCTTTACAGTAATTGTACATTGCTATTTTTATTTTAAACTTAGATTGTGGGTTTTTAGTGACACTGTAATTTCTTTACTTACAATTGTTTTTGGGCTGTTGAAAATTTAAAATCTAGTTTGTTGTGCTTGTAGTGGTGGCGTATTTCTTTGCTGTCTTTAATTGCTGCAAATGTTTGCCCTCCCTCCCTCCCCTGCCTCCAACTTTTAATTATACACCCTGTTAAATCTGATTGACAGGAGTTAAGTTGTGGAGTAGGAGGGACATAAAGAGGAAGAAGCCCACCCGCAGCACGATAAGTATTTTGACTAATTTTTTATTTATTTTTTCTTTTTTAAAGAAAAGTATCTGAGGAGCAGTGGCAGGATTTTTAAGACAGTAAATTAATAAAAAGGGAACTAGGAGAGCTTCAGTAACAGACAAGTACTGGAATAGCAGTATAAGTGTAGCGTAATGTGGGGAGTGGTGCAATGCAGTAGCTGTGGGGAAGCCATATTCAGGCAGAACTTCTGGACACTGAGGTGCTACCCTATCTGCATGCATCTCTCTGGACTGCAGGATGAGGTAGCCAGACTCAGAGTGGAAGTAAACTGGGTCAGGAGTACCATCACCCCTATCCAGAGACCACCCAGTCCAATGCCGCTGCTGCAAAGAATGCCGAGAACAAGGAGCACTTGGATGACAGTGGGCTCAGGGAGGGTTAGGGCAATCAGGCAGAGACACATCCCAGATTCTATTCACTCAAGAACTCATATGCCACACTGGCAAATGGGGACAACCATATAGAGGTACCCAGAGAAGTGGAAGGAAAGGATGTGGAGGTTAGCCAAGGAAGTGACCTCAGTGAGGAAAGCAGTGGACCCCAGAGGAGGAGGAAGCAAATCCTGGTGGGAGACTCCATCATAAGAGGGATCTAGCTAGGAACAGAGGAGGGGGAGGCCAGGGAGGTGAGGTGCCTACCAGGTGCCATGGCATGGAGGGATGGAAGGAAGATCCAGAGGATTTCTGGGAAGGCAAGACAGGAGGGTGAGCTGGATGTCATTATCCACCTAGGTACTAATGACCTGGCAAATGGGGAGCCAAAGGAAGTTCAGGAAGAGTTTAGGAAATTGGGGAAGGGTCTTAAGCAAGTAGCTACTTCTGTCACCTTCTCAGAAGTACTACCAGCGAGAGGCACGGCACAGCATAGAGGTGCATGCACTGGGAACTTTAACTCATGGTTGAAGAACTGGTGCTATGAGGAAGGGTTTGAATTCATTGGTGACTGGGTACCCACCTAGAGGGATGGAGGCTTGTTCAAGCCTGACGGTCTGCATCCATCCTGGAAGGGAATCCAAGCACTCAATGATAAGTTTAAATGCTACATTGACAAGTATTTAAACTAGCCAAGGGGGGTGGCAGGCCAGCCAGGAGGGTACTTAATTGCCCACCCCCGCAAGTTAGCAGTGCAACCAGTGAACTGGAGGGGTGGATATCTCTACAAAACAGCGTACAAAAGATGGAAATAATTTCCCAAGAGGTGGATAGGCAGAAAAGGGGCAAAATTCAACAGAAGGGCAGACAGCAAGGAGAACCAGGGATAAAGGACCAGCAGGGAAGGGGCTGGAGTAGAACAGCTAAACAGTCTAGGGAGGTCAAATCATGGAAAGCCATGTGTGCCAATGCCAGGAACCTTAGCAACAAGATGGAGGATCTGGAGGCTGTCATGGTGCAGTCGGACCTTGGACAGTGTGGCCATCACAGAAACCTGGTGTAATGATAACCATGACTGGGAGATGGCCATACCTGGCGACAACATATTCAGAAGAGACAGGGCAGGTAGGAAGGGGGGAGGAGGTGTGGCACTGTATGTGAAAAATGACATAAGGGCCACAGAGCTCCAGGAGAAACAGAATGGGGGAGAGATACTGTGGGTTAAGCTGGAAAGGAAAATGGGGCCAGCCATCTGCACAGGTGTGGTCTATAGACCACTAGCCCAGAAGTAAGAAACATATAGGGAGCTGATGCTAGCAATCCAAAGGATGGCAGACAAGGGTGAGGTAGTGCTGGTTGGAGACCTCAATATTCCAGATGTGGACTGGAGCATCCCAGCTGCAGCAGCAGCATCAACTAAGAGCAGATTTATCCTGGACTCCCTTCAGGGTGCCTTCCTCAAGCAACTGGTCATGGAACCAACTCAGCAGAAGGCAATATTGGACCTTGTGCTCACAAACAGGGACAGTGTGATGGGGGTAACAGTGGGGGAGCACCTGAGGAACAGTGACCACCAGTCATTGTGGTTTGAAATCATAGAAGGAGCAGAACCAAACCACACAAAAACACGTATCTTGGATTTTAGGGGACAGACTTTGGGAAAATGGGGAGATGCTTGAAAGAGGCATTAAGGGGAATGGGCAGGAATCAGGGGTTGAGGAACAGTGGGCAGTACCTAAAATAGGGATTACAAGAGCAACAGAATTATGCATTAAGCAGGTTAGCAAGAGGAAAAGGAAGAGGAGGCCATTATGATTTTCCAAAGAGGAAGCAAAGAAATCGAAAGCCAAAAAGATTGCATTCAGACAATACAAAAAGACACAGGTAGATGGGGATAGGGAGAAGTACCAGGAGAAGCAAAAGGAGGCAGGGAGGCCAGTAAGGGAAGCCAAAGCTCAGACAGAAGAGCACATTGCAAAATCAGTGGGTAGAGGGGACAAAACCTTTTACAGGTACCTAAGTGAAAAAAGAAAGGCAAAGGGAGGGATAGTGAGACTGAAGCTGAAGCTGGAATGTGCTACGTATATAGCATAAGGACTTCTATTGTGTATACCTCTTGTATTATATATATTTTTTCTTTGTTGTTCTACATTTAATATCTCCAGTCTATGTAATTGCAAACTGTATGTGTATGTGCCTCAGGACCTCCTTGTGAATGAGCTTGCTCAACGGAGTCTTTCCTGCAAGAAACTTGAACTTGAACTTGAAGGGGGAGGATGGGGGCCATGTGGAGGATGACAACAGTAAAGCTGACATATTGAATAGGTATTTCTGCTCTGTCTTTACTGAGAAAGAGGAGGGTAATGGGTCTGAAGGGAGTACAAGGGGTGGGAATGGAGCAGAAATGGACACAAGTCCCTTTACACGAGAAAGGGTCCTGAAGGAACTGGAAGTAATAAGAGTTGATAAAGCAATGGGCCAGATGAGGTGCACCCCAGGGTCCTTAAAGAACTAAGAGAGGTGGCGGCTGAACCTCTGGCAATCCTGTTTAGCCGATTACTGGAAACAGGGAAGGTACCCAAAGACTGGAGGACAGTAGATGTAGTCCCCTTATACAAAAATGGGAACAAAGAGGAAGTGGGGAACTATAGACCAGTCAGCCTCACCTCGGTAGTGGGGAAGATCATGGAAGCACTACTGAAGGAGAGATTGGTGGAACATCTGGTTGTCAATGGACTACAGGACCCAAGGCAGCATGGTTTCACCAGGGAGAGGTCATGTCAGACCAACCTCATTGAATTTTTTGACTGGGTGACCAGGAGGGTGGATTGGGGAGAGCAGTGGACATGGCCTATCTGGACTTCAGCAAGGCCTTTGACACTGTGCCACATAGAAGACTATTACACAAATTGGGGAATATGGGTGTGGCAGGACAGTAGTGTGGTGGGTAGGCAACTGGCTGGGCATCAGGACACAGTGGGTGGTGGTAAATGCTATCACTCCACAGAGGGAAGAGTGGCCAATGGGGTACCACAGGGATCAGTGCTGGGACCGGCCCTATTCAACATCTTCATCAGTGACATTGCGCAGGACCTAAAAGGCAGAATTTCTCTGTTTGCTGATGACACAAAGCTCTGTAACAGAGTAGACACACCAGAGGGTATAGACAGAATGAGAAGGGACCTGCAGAAACTTGAAGAATGGTCAGGGGTTTGTCAGTTGAAATTCAGTAAAAAGTGCTATATAATGCATATGGGGCACAAAAACCCTGGCACAATATATCAGTTGGGGGGTGAGGATATAGCATGCACCAAGCAGGAAAGGGATCTTGGAGTTATCATCTCTGATGACCTCAAGGTGGGGAAACAGTGTGACAAGGCAGCAGGTAAAGCAAATAGGATGCTGGGATGCATAGGCAGGGGCATCACCAGCAGGAAAAGGGATGTCATAATTCCACTATACAAGACACTAGTGAGGCCCCACTTGGAGTACAGTGCACACTTCTGGAGACCTTACTTATGTAAGGACATAGACAGGATAGAGAAGGTTCAGAGGAGGGCAACAAAGATGGTACATGGATTGCATCATAAGCCCTATGAGGACAGGTTGAAGGAATTGAATATGTACTCCCTGGAAGAGAGGAGGAGGAGGAGAGGGGATATGATAGAGACATAAAAGTATCTTACAGGGAGGAACAGGGTGCAGGAATACACTATTTTAAGTGAAAAAGATGTTCCAGGACTAGAAGGCATGGGATGAAGTTGGAGGGAGGATGATTCAGAGGAAACGTGAGGAAGAATTTCTTCACAGAACAGGTGGTGGACAAATGGAACACCCTGCCAGAGGAAGTGGTGGGGGCTGAAACAATCACAGGATTTAAGAATGCATGGGATAGACATAAAGGAATTCTGGAGGTCAGGGTCAAGGGGCAACAGACTTCAAGGAAAACATAAAGTAAACTTATAAGCTCAAATGGGAAGACTGGGTGGGCCATAGGGCCTTATCTGCTGACACTGTCTATGTATCTATGTATTGAGGATAAGGGTTTTATTTAGTCTGAGAAATAGGTTAATGGAAAGAGTCTCAAGCAGGATGAACTCAGAGCTGTGGTTGTGTTTTGGTGAAAGAGAACTTGTTGGAAATGAAGAACATGCAGCTGCCCCCTTTTTTTCCCTGTCTGTCTATCCTGACAGAGGTTAATCCACTGAGTTTGATCTTCCCATCTGTGATTTCATGACAGAGCCAGATTTCTGAGAGCACAATAATGTCAAAGTCATTTACAGCTACCCAGGCCTGGAAAGCATTTATTTTAGCTGGGAGACTGTATGTTCAGGTAGAATATGCTAATGTTTTTCCTTTTATTAGTGTTGGATGGAATGCGAAAGGGGCAGGAGTCACTTGGACCAGGGTTTGGATTGATGATTCTGGTGAGGAGTAGGAGAAGGATAAAGTTCCTGGAAAACCTCGTGGTGAGAAGTAGCAACTTTGGTTTCTGGAGCCTTGAGTGTTTAACTTGAGTGGCAGATATACGCTTAGTAGAGAGCCAGGGGTAGGAGAGAAAGAGGAAGAGTCTAGGGTCCTGTTGAGGTAGTGAGAGAGTGAGCCAAGGGCAGGTGGAGGGTTTGAGAGGTAGTGGTGAGGTGAAGAGGCCAAGCAGGGGTTTGTCCACAGGGAATGAAGTGGGTGTGAAGGGAGGGGTGTTTAGACCCAACATGGATGAGGATGAGGGGATGGGTGATTGCAGAAGAAGCAGAAATAGATTGAAGAGTGCCATGGTTGGTGTCTGAGGGCCAGAAGAAGAGGAGGCAAAGGTGGAAGGTGGAAGGGACAATGGCTGGAAGAGAGAAGTAAAAAGAAGTGTAGGGGTGAGGTGGTAAGCACTAGAAAGAGGTAGTATAGTCAAGGAATAATGCTATGACTTCCCGGTTGCCATACAGGGAAAAAAAAAACAAGTGGATAGTAAGGAGAGAGAAAGGGCACAGAGGTGGCCTCTAGTGGAGAGAGCTTATAACTTGCGAATGGAGTTTTTTTCAGGGAAAAAGCTAAACAGTTTAAAGGAAATGCAAAAATAGTTCATTAAATACAGTTCTGGCTGTCTGAACTGCACAGGGATTTTCAAAAATGGCACTGGATGCCAAGAAAGGCTCTGAGTGGCTACCTTGTTCCTGCAGTGATGCTGCTGCCGAGTCTGAGGGCTGGGGGCATATATGGAAGCCCTGTGGGGCCTTGAACAGGACATTAGGAATGAGCAGAGTCACCAGGTTAAACAAGGCGAGGGAAAGGGCAGGGCTGAGAGTGGACTGATCGGGGGAGGAAGGGAGATGTCGGTGTAAGGACTAGCAGACTGCTGCAGCAGACAGGATTACAGCGCTGAGTAGTTACTGACTGTAATTAGTCAAATCAGTTTCAAATTGAGTGGGTACAGCATCTAAATAGTTCAAACAGTTTAAAACTCTAAGAAGAACAGACACAAAATCAAACTGAATACAACAATAAAAAGAAAAGATCCGGCTAAATGGTAAGCTCACAGCTAGCTAAACAGTTAAAAGGAAATGCAGAAACAGTCCATTAAATACAATTTTGGCTGTCTGAACTGCGCAAGGATTTAAAAAAATGGCATTCATGACAATGTTATATTTTTACAAGTAAGATTGTTACTGCTGACTTTATCTATGATCTTCACTGAGTGTCTATTATGTGACAAAAATTGCACAGTTTGGTTTGCTTTCATACCACATAACAGGTTCCATGTCATAACAGCGATCACAAAATAGCGATCACTGTTATGGCGAGTGTATATCATGGAAAAGCAAATCGGCAAAATACACAAGTCGGCGAACAGACATCCAGCATGGGAATGAAGTGTTTTCCCCCTACACCTCCCTGCTTAAAGATTATCAACTCCAGGGGGGTGCATGTTGAGGAAGGGGTGATACTCTGAATTTAGAAAAAAAAACGGCAGCAGCAGGCAGCAGCAAAATATTCTTCCCCAGTCCCCAGCACCTGCTGCACCGGAGCTAGCCACCCTCACCACCACACCACGCTGCTAACTCGGCTACAGCAGGCACACTACCCCACACAAACCCTCTTCCCTATCCCTCCCCTTCTCCTCCCTATCCCTCCCCTTCCAGTCGCCCTCCCCTACAGTCACGATTGCACAGGGTTGCTACCCTTACAGGGTAGTCCAACAGGAATGCGCTATAAATGAGTTGATGTTTTAACAGTTGCTCATTTACAGTCACTGTCATCACTGGATACCCACATAATGTTGTAGGCTTATTCTTATACAGCTACTCTAGTACATGATGAGTCATTGTGGCCTGACATGAGCAGGACCATCTGTACTGTAGAGTCATATAGGAGTTTGCAATAGTATGGCTTGTACTCAGAACAACTACTTCTTGAATGTCTGGATGACATCAGCAGTGTGCATATACAATTTTATAATGATTGTTACATACGTATCATCTGTACATAACATATCACACATTGGCATGGCATGTCTTTCATGTAGAACAACTATCATTTTACCTCCTCCAAGAAAACGGCACTGCAGATAAACTCTCTTCCGAAACATTGTTATACATTTATTGTCTATTCCTAAATTCATGACAAAGTTAGTCTAGAATATGATGTGTCAATGTAACCTGATATGTACAGCACCATCTGCACTGAACAGTGACATAACATATTGCTAGCATTTGAGTTGTGTGTAGAACAAGTTCAATGGGGTGGGGGTAAGAGGCTATATTGGAGTATGGAATCCTTCTACTGTAGGGATGGGCAAAAGTGGAATTTTTCACCGCAGTGAAACTTTCACGGAAGTTTCTGAACTTCTGCCCGCAGCGGAGTGGAAAACTTCCGTGAATGCTACCAGAAAAATTTCACTTGGTTACCCACCTTCGTCCACCAATTATTTTGGACAACTTGCCCAGCAGCCCCACATTGCAAAAATGTACCCAAACCCTAGTTGCTAGCAGCCCCTACCCCCACCCGACCACCCACTAGTGTCCCTTACCATATATTACTATTCCCCCCTTCACCATCCTCATCCCTGACCCCTGTATATTAATTTACCCTGGTGATCTTAGTGTAGTAGTAAAATTCCCCTCCCAGTCCCCGAATGCCAATCCCCATTAGTTTTTAAATGTTTATATAGGCGGTTTGTTAGGTAGCCCCCTGCATCACCGCCCCCATCCTAATAGATTCCCACCCTGATCCCCCATCCCAAAATGTAGCAGCAGTGGTGGGCCACCAGCACAGCCCTCCACTCTCCTCCTCTGCCGGCAGCCCACTCAAATTTATGAATGAATGAGTGAGTGCATGCACATGTGCTCATTCATTCATTCACAAATTTCAGCGTGCCACCATCCAAGGATAAGAGCAGAGGGCTGTGCCAATGGCTCATTGCCACTTGTTTCAGGATGGTGGAGCAGGGTGGGAATCTACCTATTAGGGTGGGGAGGGTGCTGCCAGGGGGGCCCTAGACCACAAACCAGGATATATGTAAATTTTAAAAAATACTGGGGATCAGGATTCGGGGACTTGGGGGGAGGGTAATTTTACTACTACACTAGACCACCAGGGAAAATTATTAGGGGTAAACAGTTAATATTATACTTGGGGTAGGGGCCACTAGCCACCAGGGTTTGGATATCTTTTTCATTTGTGGGGCAGCGGAGGAAGCATGGGGAATTTCTGTGAAAGATCGGAAACTGATTTCTGAACTTTCATGGAAACACAAGTCAAACTTTCACTTATCTTCGCCTGCAGAAGAGTTTTATCACCACCCCTATTCTACTGTGATGTTGTGGCTATCTGGGTGTCATGGTATGTCTGGACTATGTGTCTGAGTTTTATCTTGCATCATCCTGTACACAGGTAGCTGCAAGAAGAAGTGACAGATAATGTAACAGCTATGCTGTACTATGGTACTATGCTGAGATGGTTAATATGATAGTGTGATGGCTGTCTAATAGTGGGATTTCAGAGCAGTCACGTGGTAGTGATGTATCTGAGTAGAATCTGTGGTTCTTTGTGTGGATGTGTTTGTGTGTGCCTCTGTGCTGTGGTACTGGGTATGTTTTTTGTGGATGGGGGATTCACTAAGGGCATGGCAGATTTATTGCTGATGCTGTATGGTGGGTAGTGTTCTGCTCTCCACTGTACCATGTACCTCTTTTTGTATGTTGAGCAGTATGCCTATGAATCTCATTGTTCTGCTAATCTACTTATGTGTCTGAGTGTATAGGTGCTAGGGGAGATCATGTGCACAAGTAGGTTATACATGTTTTCTGAATGTTGCTGTGTGTACAGTGGACCTGTGTTGTGAGGTAGTGCAATGTGTTGAAAACAAAATCAGATCTGTAATGGAGAGACACAGGCAAGTACTCTAGAATCATATTTTTAGGACGTGTTTTTTACATACATCGCCCGGTGAGAAATTTGCATCCTGCTTCAGCTCTAGATAGACTGGATGGACCAGGCAGGGGTTCCTCATAGCATTATTTTTGACTTTTAGAGCCACCAGCACATGGTGGTGCCTCTATTTGGGTTACAGAGGGGGCTTGATTTTGTTTGCTTCCTTCCCCTGTGGCCTGTTGTATGGTATCACCGGTTCCCTCTCTGAGACTTGATTGATCTGCAATAGAGAAGGACAAGAAAAGGAAATAGTTTAGTATGATGTTAATACATAGATACTGTGTAGTTGCTACATAACTAAATCCAGTCAAGAGGTTGCCCACTGACTCTGGTTGCATAAGGCTTAAAATTTACAGAACAACTGAAATCAAAGAAAACCTCACAACTCACACGCAATATATTTGACACAATAACAAAATGTATTATGTTTTATTCTAATTCAGTTAACATGCAGATGCTTGAAGACACTCAAATGCACCTTGTGTCTCACTATGCAGTTTGAATATTACAACTTTACATTGTTGTGCACTGTCATTTGTTACCTATTCTTGTTACTCTATTGTTATTTAGTATGTACTGCAATGACAGCCGGCACAGTGGTGAATATGAAAATGAAAAAATGATACTAACAGTTATACAGCATAGATCACACACTACTCTACATCACATAGAAACTGATATATGAACATACAAAGAAGCCAGCAGAAGAAGGCCAGTTGGTCTATTGAGTCTGCTCATATTGCCAGGTCCACAGCTTGAGCTACTGTCCCTGCCCTTCCTCCCCACTTCTCCCAATCTCCCTACCCATGATCCTTACCTTCTCTTATCTCAACCTCTCTTAAAGCTGCCCACTGTCCTCAACGAGATGACCTCTTCTGGCAGTGCATTCCAAGTGTCCACCACCTACTCTGTGAAGAAGTGCTTCCTGACCTCCCTCCTAAACCTCCCACCCTCCAGCTTAAGACTGTTCCCTCTCGTGTTATGGTTGGCACTCAGCTTAAATAGACTCTCCTTATCAACCTAATTTATCCCTTTCAAGCACTTGAAGGACCAGTCATGTCCCCCCTTCTTCCAGAGAGTACCTGTTTAGTTCCCTCAGCTTCTCCTCATATGCCTTACTCTGCTGACCCACTATCATCTTTGTAGCCCTCCCTGTATACCTTCTCCAGTAGTTTAATGTCCTTTTTGAGGTGTGGGCACCGGTACTGGACTCCATACTCTAGATGTAGCTTTACCAGTGACCTATACAAGGGCAGTATAACCTCCTCTCTTCTACTACTTACCCCCTAAATATACATCACAGCATCTAGTTTGCCTTTGCTGCTGCTTTCTTGCACTGTGTGGAGTGCTTCAAGTTGCTAGTGATCATCATTCCCAGGTCCTTCTCCTCCTCTGATGCAGATACTCAGATTCCTCCCAGGTAGTACTCTGTCCTGGGATTCTTGGCTCCAATATGCATAACTTTGCATTTCTTGGCATTGAAGCCAAGCTGCCACATCCTTAACCACCTTCCCAGCTTTTCCAGAGCTTCCTGTATTTCCTGTATCCTTCAGCTGTGTCCACTCTCCTACAGAGCTTGGTGTCATCTGCGAATAGGCACATTTTGCCCTTAATGCCATCCCCAATGTCATTGATGAAGACATTGAACAACACTGGCCCAGCTCTGAGCCCTGTGGGACCCCACTGGTTACCTCTCTGGTGCCAGATAACTCTCCCTCCACAACCTACCTCTGGGTTCTCTCCTTCAGCCATGTTTATGTGTGTTCATGTATCTTTTTTGCTTACTTTCAATACACATTTTTTCAGGTATTAATAGATTTATTGTATTATTATATTTGTTCAGTAATATCCATACTAGAAACATAGGGTCCAATTTTAAAAAGACCTGAGAATGCTGCAATGCCCTGGTGCACTGAACATACGGTGCAGGGGGCTTGTGGCATTCTCTTGGCATGATCAGGATTTTCAGTTTGGTGCCCCAAAGGCTTTAATTTAGACCAGCTCCCCCTGGTCAAACTTTGACCATTTGAGGGACCTTTTTTACGGCGCTTGTGCAAAATATTTGGTGCAGTTGCCATCAAGTTTGGAAACTGTTGCAACTGCACCCAATGTACTAAAATTGGGTGCAGTTATGTCAGAAGAGTTTGGTGCAGTTGTGTCAAACAACAGGGTTAAAGCAAGGCTTGATACAAGGCCTGCTCAACCTTTGAAAATCAGGCCCATTGTTTTCCTTTATTTTTTCTTGATACTATTGTACAGATCTGCTTATGTCTGTGGTGTCAATCTCCAAATTCAGGATTCCCTGCCTCTACCCACATCTCATTGGTCAACTTGTACCAGACCCTGTCACAGACATGGACACTGCCAGCTGCTTTTTCTTCATAAAAGTTTTGCTGTACCTGCTTCCACTTTTGGCATCAGGCATCTGGATCTTTTTGGATGCCTTTCTCACCCAAGAAGTGAAAAATCTGGTTCCATTTTTTTTCTCTGGAGGTTAGTTCCCCGCATCATACTATCCATCCATCCATGTTCTTTCATGGCCTCTACCATGGTGAGCACCTCCCTGTCTTTCCAGTTTTTTGGCATTTTTCCAGTTGTGAAAGAAAGACACACAAAAAATACATATTTAGTATGTGACTGTATGATTATTTATGAAGTAGAATTGTTCATTTGTCACTCTATCATCTTTTCTTTTTATTCCCAAGCTCTATATGTTTCCTATCACATATTTCAGTGAATAGTGTAATATGTCAAATTACTGAAACAGTAACACAATACAACAGCCAAGGAACACCCATTATGAGCTCTCAGTAAAGTGCCCTTTTTCCCTGATGAAGCGTGAGTGGACTGCTGTCAGCTGTGTCAAAGTCATCTTATATGTGAAAGGCATGTTACTCTGTAAACACAGCAACAGTGTCAATTCTCCATTTTGTGTAGCTTCCATGCCTGCCATCCTGCAATGTTTATGCTAGCAGAAGTGTAACAAAAAAAAATTGAAAATGTCAAGTATATTTTCTGTGAAAGCTGTAATCAGTGTGCACATTGTCTCTGCTATCAGTAATCCTGGGGTACACCTCCACACACCCAGGAAGCATGATGCTCACCCCTGTCATTGTACACCCTGCCACGCAGTCTCCTCCCATAGCTGTAAAGTTGCAGCACTGCCCAAAGTGTATAGTAGCAGAGGCATCACACATACACAAAAAGAACCCACCTTGCACTTTACACTGGTGGGCCACACCATCTTTCCATCTAATAATTACACTGACTACCCTCTGTGCATGTGGAAGTAAGCCCCTCTTCCCATACAATTTCCACTGTAAACAAAGCAACAGTGTATTTTTCCCCTCCCTGTAGTTCCCATGCTTCCCCGTGCTGCAAAAGTCAATGCTGCCAGAAGAGCCACTGAAAAATAATTAGAAAATTAGAAAATGTCTGGCATATTTGCCATGCAACCTGTGATCAGCATGCACATTGTCTCTGATACAGCAAATCAGTGGCACATCCAGTAAGCATTATCCCCTGCTGCTGTCACTGTATGCACAGTGACTCAGTTTTTCCCCCAGCTGTGAAGTCACACCAATGCCCAAGGCACATTCTAGCAAGGCTGACACCCAAAAAAAAGAATACATTGTTCATGGTCACAACCCTCCTTGTACTGTATAGTGATGGTCCATGCCCTCGTTACTTCTTGTAATTATGGTGCCTACCCTCTGTGCATGGAGGAATAAGTCCCCACCCCCACAACTGCCTCTGTAAATGCAGCAATAGTGTCATTTTTTTTTCCTTTTCCATATCTTCCATGCCCCATCCTGCTAAAGTCTGTGCAGCCATAAGTGTCATCCCCAAAAAGTATACATAACATGAGATATATTCTCCCTGCAAGCTATAATCAGTGTGCACCACTACCACTAATCTGCTACCACTAATCAGGGGCTACACCTCCAGACACTCATAAGGCATGGTGTCCTACTCTGTCACTATGTAGTATGTGACACAGATACCCCCCTTAGCTGTGAAGTCACAGCACTGACAAAAGTGCATACTAGCAGAGGTGTTACCCCCAAAAAAGGAATAAAAAAACAGAAAATAAATTAAAATGTCAGGTATATGTTGTGCAGGTGTAGCATTTCTTTTTTTTGAGAAAGGTAAAGAGCTGTGATGACGTGGCATGATGGTATGATGGTACTGCTGATCAGTGTTACCACACATTACAGCACTGTTTGGATTCCATGTCAGAAGTCACTATAAAAATTTGTATTATCAGCATTGGAGAAGTGCACACCATCTTTTAGATTATGTTTCTAATGCAATGTAAGTGTAAAAAAAAAGTGTTGTTTTGTAGAAGAAAAAAGCCTTTGCAATGGTACATTAATAGTGTCAAGGTTAGATATGAGGAGCTCTTACTATTATCAGCATTTTTATACACAAATAGGATGAAATACCTGATGTGATTTTGTTTATCTTTTCTTTTTTCTGTACAAAGAGGACAGGAGACTTGATGTGATTGTTTTTTTTTAAATGTACAATATTTTTACAATATTTGTAATAGTGGATATTATGAATTAACTTGTCAGTAGCTCTGAGGAGGGTGAAAATTTACATCTATCAACATTTCATACTGTGCTGCCACAATACTGTGCTCATCCGTGTGCCATGTAAATGTTTTCTACATAAGTGTAATATTTTAGCTCAAATGGTGTTATGCTTTACAGTTCGTATGCTTGTATGTGTTTTCTATACTTTGAGGCACAAACTAGAAAAAGAAAAGAGAGGTATTTTGGTATCTATAGCTTGTGTTACAAGGCCAATGGTGTAGAAGTAGTCAATACACATGAGACTATTCATCATGCCTCTCATTTGAAAGGAAAAACAACGATTTTAAACAGAGTAGGATGTGGTAACAAAGATAAATGTGCCACATTAATGAAAGCTTAGGTAACAAAAAAAGTAAAAAAGTCAAATGTGATGCTTTGAACAAAGCTTACAAGGTAAAATGAAAGAAAAACAGAACAAATGTCAATGTGGCCAGCGTGCTTCACAGAAGAGTCAAATATTTCAGAATGTTGTTTGCAAAAGTGAGAAGTGAGCTAATGATATCTGCCATAGTAAGACATTCTGGTACAAAATAAAAAAGAAAACTAACCAGGTGAAACTATGTCTGGAGATAAGGCAGTTTGTCAACATTGCTATAAATATAAGGTGATGACTGTGGTCAACCATAATGGATGTAACTGATAATGTTATTAAAAAGCTGAGAATGTTAATGTTAAATTAGATGACTTTGAACATGTAAGCAGAGACAACTTCTGTTTAGTACGTGATGGATGTTGGCTAGACACTCAGTTTAGTGAAGCATATTTGTGGGAAGAAACTTATCAGCTACACAGTAAGGAAGTGACTGTTTCTGTACTGTAGATGATAGTGGGAAAGCACAGAGTGTTTTGCCAGTGCTCCAAGATACTGATGTGCATGAGATGATGAAGAGAATGTCCCAATTTCTCAACAGAGAAAAGCACTGTGTCTCTTATGGACATGTGATGACATGTGCAATATCAGGGAAACATCTTTTCATCAGGAAGAAACCGGGTAATCAAATTGTCACATTTGAACTGGCAAAGAGACAAACATTTTATTATGAATGTGCATTGTGTAACCGCCTATTCTACCATGAGCAAACTGTGGTGGTTGACCTGTGTAACATTGTGAGGAGGAATGAGGTGTGGGGTTGCTTGATTGCTTATTTCTTACTAAGGAGAGACTTTTAACCACAGGAAATGGTGTACATTTGTTTATACTGTTTCTAAAAGATAAAACCAAACACTTTGCCTCCTTGGTGTGTGCTGAACAAGATGAAGGCAGATGTTACACCTCCTGAGATAGCCAGCTTGAATTTGAGCCAATTTTAATACAAACAATAGTGCCATTTCAAACAATATTGAGATTAAATATGAAAGTGAAAAACACACAACAAAAATAATTCATTAAATCACTGAAGAGGTCTATTACGTATGTGTCACTCCCACTCCAAGAAAATGTGGACACAATAACTAGGGACAACAGTATTGTCATTTTGGTGAATGGTGTTCCAACAAAGTCAAAATGATTTGACAAGAAGTTGTCAGTGTTGATAAAGTTAAAAAGGAACTACGCTACTTAAAGCATAGAAATCCCTTGTATGAGGACATAAATGTGGATCACCTTGCTGAGACTGACTCTCAGTTTGGAGGAGTGGACACCACAAAGCAATGATTAAGAAGGTCTCAGGGAATACATGAGAATGTGTTTGAACAGCACACGATCCATCGACTGCATGACAAGGATCCAGTACTTGACAATATTGACTTGTCCCCCATGAAATAGTTTGATGGAAGCCCTGTTAATATCTGCAAGAGCACACCGGAAGCACATTGTTTCCGTGATCTGTTTCTGCATGGCACTAATGATCAGGTGGATGAACTTGAGGTACGTGTTCCTTCAGCAGAGTACTGAGCATCCAGAGTGTTGCATTCAGATTGTATGTTTGATGAAATATTCAGCAATATTTCACCTGCTATGAGAGAATGAGCTAAGTATACTCTCTGCATCATTATGCATACTCTACAGCTCACCACAGATTTGGATGGTATGACAGCTGCAGAGTTGTTTCAAAATTGGCAGCAAAAGAATGAGACACTGCAGGTTAATTTGAACTCCATCCTTTCCAGTATGCATAGTATGAAAGAACATTGGCACCAAAGGCACTGTGAAGTCATATGTATGTTACAAGAGTATGGTGCAGTCACTTGGTTTGTTACCCTCAAATGTGCAGAATACAGATGGGAAGAGTTAGCATACTTTCTGAAGTAGGCAAATGCAGATGTAGATGGCATATCATCTATTACTCTCAGAGAGATGTGCTTTCTAGACCCTGTGTCACAACACTTTCACCATCATTTTCATGCGCTGCTCAGATTCATTCTATTGAAGACTAATCCACCTCTTGGTATTGCTGAACACTACTTTTGGAGAGTGGAATATCAGGCATGTAGGGCTCCTCACATTCATATGCTGCTATGGGCAAAGGATGCTCCCCACATTGGTGACAGTGAGGACTCTGAGATCCTCAAGTTCATTATGTAGTACATTACATGTCAGATCCCTGACAAGTATGACAGTCCAACACTATAGAAACTGATGGAGAAATTCCAGCATAATTTGTGTTCCAAGTACTCTCATGAAAAGATGAAAAACAATGGCAACTGGCACACAAGGTGTCATTTCGGATTTCCCAGATGTGTGTGCGGAAATGGCCATCTAAATGATGTGTTCTCTGCCATAATCTGTTCTCTGAAGGTGAAATCCACAAGGAGATCATATGATTTGCCCAGAAAGGAAAATGAGGCATTTATAAATGATTACAGTTCATCTTTGTTGTTGATGTGGCAGCTAACGCTGATGTGTAGTTTGTGGCAGACAATTTAATGGGCCTTGTATGGTATGCAACTGCGTACATCACCACAAACGAGCAAAATTGCTTGCAGAAGCATTGGGAAGATTTGTCCAATAGTAGTAGGTCAGTATCTTCACAGCTGTGGTCACTTGAGTTAAAAACTCTGTCACACCATGAATGTGGAGTCTATGAATCCAGTGACCGGTTGATCAAAACATGCCCATATGGAAAATCTGAGTTAATACGATATTTGAATGGCAACTACAAAGACAAGAGACGTTGAGTCCTCAAACCTCATGAGGAATTTGAACAGTTTGCTGCAAACTGGCCATATTCAACAAACAACTTAAAGAAGAATTTAATTGACACATACTATCCACAGCGCCAGAATGCCATGGAGAACATGAGTCTATTTGAAGTCGCACAAAGGTATGACTACAAGTATGGAGTTGAGTCGGATCCAGCAAGAAATATACATCAAGTTACAGGCTTGCATGGCAGTCTTGTAAAAAAGTGGAAGTCTTAGTTGATTGACCACTGCAAGCTGTGTCTGAAAATTGCAGAGAAAAGGTAACATTATTACTTTTCTGTCCTGTTCCTGTTCAAGCCATGGAGAGTAGAAAGGTCACTGAAAGGTGACTGCGAAACATCTGAGCAGAAGTTCCATTGGAGCTATAAACCTTCAAAACTGAAACATCAGTTGCTTACATTAACAGACTAGAGTTAGAAAAAAAGTAACTTGAAAAACTTGACAACAATGGGAGGAAGATACTACAGTTAATTCACAAGAACTTTGTGACCCCAAGGGAGAAGTAGCTCTGGCATCACCGCTTCCTGTTAATGAACCAACAGCACTGATGTCAGAGGTTGAAAGTGCTATGCAGCAGGCAAGCCACTTCACCACAGACAGCTACGTGATTCAGGAGCAGTTGAATGGGCATCAATAAATCATATACACTGCTGTGAGGCATGGTATGTGGCATCATAACAAGGAGTCTTCTAGTGATGATTACAAACCACTATGTATGTTTATGAGTGGTGCTGCTGGGACATGCAAGAGTTTCATTACTCAAGGTATTAGTGCTGAAATATGGAAACATACTGGACTAGCAATGTCTGTCATTGTGACAGCTTCAACTGGGCTAGCAGCATACAACATACATGTAATAACACTACACCCCCTTCTTATGCTGCCTGTTGAATACGGCAAGGTGAGTACGGCAAATAGTCATTTGAAGTCACAAGTGAGCTGCTGATCCTGTTTGATAAGATGGAGCTCTTGATCAGTGAAGAGATCATCACGGTTTCCAATGTTCTTCTTGCCATCATTCACCTACCGCTGCAGGAAATTTTTGGCACAGATGATGATGCTCCCTTTGGTGTGAAAAATGTTGTCATTTGTGGAGATCTCCTTCAACTAGCACCTGTGAATGGTCAACATGTCCTCTCTATACTTTCTGTCGAAGAGGCTAGGAAGACTATATTATGCATTGGTGGAATCTGTGGGAGTTTTTTTACCTATAGAGTGCTCATCTTCAGTATAAAGCTCTACTAGATGAGGCTTGCATTGGAAACTTATCACCTTCCAATGCGGAACTGTTGAAGACATGTCTCATCGTTACAAGGGATGCTTCCACGCATGCTGCACGTGATGTCTTTTCAAAACTATGTAATGATGGCACATGCATTGTCTGTTTGATGCCAAGACTTAAACAGTGTGCATAATTCAATCAAATTATGCTCGCGAGACAGCAGCAACAAATTCTGACACTATCATCACTTGAATTAATCATTTCTGTCTGCCAAAGTCCCAAGATGGTATAAAAGATGGTTGAATGAATGATGGAATTGACCTTAGATGTGTCTTGAAATGCTGGTTTGGAGACAGCTCTGTCAGTGTGTAAAAAATGCATGTGTCATGCTGTGTCATAATCTTGATGTGGATTGTGGACTTGTCAACAGTGCAATGGGGCACATAGTTAACTTTCAATATAATGTTCAAAGAACATTTGTGGACGCATTTGTGGTGAAGTTTGACAACCTTGAGTATCCACACAGCCTCGAGAGGTACTCAGTAAAATTTCAGCTCATGAAAGACATTTGTGTAACAAGAAAGTCATTCCCATTCTGTGTAGCATGTGCTGTCTCAATTCACAAGTTTTGAGTCTGGATGCATCAATGGTTGACATAAACAATGGTATCTTCAAAGATGGCATGTGCTATGTTGCTTTATCTCATGTAAGATGTTGGTCTGGACTGTACATTGTAGACACTAGATGAAAGAAAATCCATGCTGATATAAAGTGCACTGTTGAGTACAATTGCCTGAGAACTCTGTACCAACCTAACCAATCCCTGATCCCCCTATCTACTTATGATGTGATGCAAGATGTCTCTGTAGATGTGTCATATAGAAACATAGAAACATAGACTTCAATGGCTGATACGGACCGCTTGGCCCACCTAGTCTGCCCATTTCCATACCTATTGGATAAGCTGCAGATCCTAGTTAACCAGCAGCCTACTCCTTCCTACCCCCACCCCGACCTTATGTATGTCCCATGCATTCTTGAATTCTCCCACTTTTTGACCCTATGATCTCCTCAAGAAGGCCATTCCATGAGTCCACCGCCCTCTCTGTGAAAAATTACTTCCTCACATTGCCTCTGAACTGTCCACCCTCTATCTTCAAATTGTGACCCCTTGTTCTTGCATGCTATCCTCTTGGACTTTGTTGATTCCCTTGAAGTACTTGAAAGTTTCTATCATGTCAGAGGCTGAGGGAACTGAGGAGGTTATTTGGGTCACGATGATAACAAGGGGGGTCAAGATAGTAAAAATAGGAGTGGTGTATAGACCGCCTGTGCTGACAGAGGAGCTGGAGGAGAGTCTGGTGGCAGATGTTGGGAGACACTGCGGTTTGGGCAGGGGAAGGGTGGTGGTGGTGTTGGGGGACTTAAACATGCCAGGAACAGACTGGGAGACTATGATATCCTTGGTGGCCAGGGAACAGAGAAGGTTGGATGTCTTTCAGGATGCATTCCTAACTCAGCAGGTGGGGGAACCGACCAGGGAGGCGCGGATACTGGATGTGATCCTGGCAGACAGTGACCAGATTGGGGGCCTGGAGGTAAGGGACACATTGGCAGGGAGCAACAATGCCACGGTCTGGTTCTGCCTGGACCTAGGAGGGGTAGAAGGTTGCACAAAGATGGAGGTAACTGACTTCAGGGGGGAATTTAAGGAAATGGGAAGGCTCCTTAAGAAGCATTTGGATGGGATTGGGTCAGACATGGACAGTGACAGTAGATGGGAAATCATGAGGAGAGGGGGTGCAGGATGTTACCAGCACCTGTACAAGAGTAAGACAAAAATGTGATAGGGTCCATAAACCCTACTGGTGGACCAGGGAGGTTCAGGACATGGTGAGGGGAAAGAAGGCAGCTTATAGGCATTTAAAGTGCTCAAGGAGTGAAAGGGATCGAGGGGAGTACAAGCTGATGGCCAGAAAGGCTACTAGGGTGGTGAGGGGGGCTAAGGCAAGGAAGGAGCAGAACCTGGCCAGGGAAATTAGGACAGGGAAAAAGGGGTTCTTCAGATACATTGGGAAAAAATGAAACGTGAAGGGACAGATTAGCAGGATTAAAACAGGGGCGGGATGGGCACAAGACCCAGGGGAGCAGGCTGAGGTACTAAATGAGTACTTCACCTCAGTTTTCACAAAGGAAAATGGGGGGGGCTGCATCATACATGGGAAGAGATGGTGAAACTGAGGAGGGGGGCCCTTATCGAATGGCAGGTCTGCAGAGAGGGGGGCCCATCATTGGCAGGAGGGGGGAAGGCAAAGTAGGGGGACAAGGTAGTGGAGGTGGAAATCATGGCACAGAGAGTGAGGGAAGCCCTCAGGTCCCTTAAGACAGAGGAAGCACTGGGCTGGATAAATTACATCTCAGCATGGTGAAGGAACTGGCGTATATCCTGGCAAAACCCCTGGTAGAACTTTTCAGCATCTCTCTGAGGACAGGGTGGGTGCCCCAGGACTGGAAGGTGGCACATTTAGTGCCTATCCATAAGGGAGGATCAAGGGAGGTTGCAGGGAACTACAGGCCCATCAGTCTGACATCAGTGGTGGGCAAGGTGATGGAGGGCATTGTCGAGGAGAGGCTGGGGGGACCTGGAAAAGTCAGAGTGCCTGGATGATAGACAGCATAGATTCATCCAAAAGAAAATGTGTCAGACAAACCTTGTAGAGTTCTATGACTGGGTGATGAGTGCCTTGGACCTGGGTAGACCAGTGGATGTCCTCTTTCTTGACTTCAGCAAGGTGTTTTACTCTGTTCCTCATGGGGGCCTGTTGGATAAGCTGGGAGAAATGGGGGTAGGGAACCAGATGATCAGATGGATAGGAAACTGGCTCCAGGACCGGACCCGGAGGGTCTTGCTTGGTGGGAAAGTCTCATCCCCAAGGAGAGTCATTAGTGGGGTCCCTCAGGGATCAGTCCTTGGGTCCCTCCTTTTCAATGCCTATGTCTCTGATATAAGGAAGGGTATAAGGAGTGAGATGAGTCTCTTTGCAGATGACTCAAAACTGGGGGCGGTGGTGGATGGGGAGGGGGTAGCCCTACAAGGGGACCTGGAGGCTCTTGAAAGGTGGTCTAGAAAGTGGAAGCTGAGGTTCAATGCAGGGAAATGCAAGGTACTGCACCTGGGAGCCAGAAACCCAGGCCAAGTGTACATCCTGGGGGGGGGATGCTACAAGTCTCAATGGCTGAGAGGGACCTGGGGGAGGTGGTGGGTGTCAAGATGAACAACTCTGAGACTTGTAGGAGGGCAGTGGCCAAGGTCAACAGAATGCTGGGATGCATCACTAGGGGGATCACCTACAGAAGGAGGGAAGTGATACTCCCTCTATATAACTGCTTGGCGAGGTCGCACCTCGAGTACTGTATGCAGTTTTGGAGGCCACACTTAAAGAGGGACATCGAACTCCTGGCGAAGGTCTAGAGGACGGCAACCAAAATGATCTGGGGCTTGGGGGACAGGACTTAAGGGGAGAGGCTCAAAGAGCTAAATATGTACATATTGGAAGTGAGAAGGGACTGGGGGGACATGATAGAGGTCTTCAGGTACATGAAGGGGGTAAATAGGGGAGGAGCAGTCAGGGTGCTCTGAAGAAAGGAGGTGGGGCAACTAGAGGGCATAGGTGGAAGCTGGAGGGGGGAGTTTCAGGGGAGAAAGGAGGAGGTGTTACTTCAGTGAGAAGGTAGTGGAGCCATGGAATGCACTGCACAGAGGGCTGGTGGAGGCAGAGACGGTGGAGTGGTTCAAGAGGGGGTTGGACAGGTACAAGGGAAGGGTACTGGAAGCAAAGTCCTGTGTAGTGAGAATATCTGGGACTGGGAAGGGAGAAGCCAGAGAGGGTGAGGGGGGCAGCAAGGTCAGCTCCCAGGGTGGGGGCTGACCAAATGAGCAGACACGAAAGACCAGTAGGCCTATTCTGCTGGCATTTTAGTATGTTAGTATGTCCCCCCCTCTCTCCTTTCCTCAAGGGTATACCTCTTAAGCTCCTTTATTCTCTCCTCACATGGCTTCTGTTGCAGACCCTGTACCATTTTAGTTGCCCTCCTCTGGACTGCCTCCATCCTGTCTATGTCCTTGTGGAGATGGGGTCCCCAGAACTGCATTCAGTACTTTAGATGGGGTCTCATCAGTTGTCTGTACAGAGTGGTAACAACTTCCTGTTTTCAGTTGGTGATGCCTCTCCCTATACAGCCCAGTATCCCCCCAACCATCCTTACTGCCTTCTGACATTGCTTGCTTACCTTTAGGTCATCTGACATGACTAGCCCCAGGTCACTTTCCATTTTTGTTGTTGTTAATATCCCCCCACACTGTGTACTCTTCCTCCCCTGGGTTTTTGTTTTGTAGGTGCATTACTTTGCACTACTTTGCATTGACTCTAAGCTGCCATACTTTTGGCCATTCCTCCAATCTTGACAAGTCCTTTCTCATCTTTTCCCCCTTCCCCATGTGTATCAACCCTGTTGCAGATCTTTGTGTCATCTGCAAGAAGGCATATTTTTCCTTCCAGTCACTCTGCAATGTAACTTATAAAGATATTAAAAAAGGACAAGACCCCATACTGAACCCTGCAGTACCCCACTAGTAACCCCCCTTTCTTCGGAGTGGACTCTGTTTACTATTACCCTCTGTGACCTGTTGTCCAGCCAATGTTTTACCCAGGCTACCATGCTGGAACCCACTCCCAGCCTGGCTAATTTGTTTATTAATCTTCATGTGGGACTGTGTCAAATGCCTTGCCATTGTCTAGGTGGGCCATCTCCACAGCCCCTTCATGATCTGCTACTTTGGTCACCCAATCAAAAAAGTCTATTAGATTTATCTGACATGACCTTCACACTGTGACTCCATGCTGCCTTGGGTTCTGTGCCCTGCTGGCCTCTAGGTACTCAACAATTCTTTCTTTCAGAAGTGATTCCATCATTTTCTGTACCACTCAAGTCAAGCTAACAGTTCTGTAGTTTCCTACCTCTGCTTTGTTCTCACGTTTGTGAAGGGGAATCACATCCACCCACCAACAGTCCTTAGGGACTACACCATCTTCCCATGATTTGTTAAAAAGGGTAGTCAGTGGTGTCTCTAGTTCTCCCCTTAGCTCTTTTAGAAATCTGGGGTGCATCCCGTCAGGCCCCATTGCTTTGTCCACCTTCAGTTTTAGGAGTTCTTTCAGAACCCTTTCTTCTGTGAAAGGACTGGTATTGACCCCTCTATCCAGAGTGCTTCTATTGATTGGATGAGGTACCTCCCCCTCCTCTTCTTTTGTGAATACTGAGCAGAAGTATTCGTTCAGTATCCCTGCTTTTTCACTGTCCTCTCTGCCCACCCACCTCCCCTTTATTAAGCCTCCGCTATCCCTCCCTTGGTCTTTCTTCACTCCTAGTGTACCTATAAAAGGTTTTATCCCCCTTCTTAATTGAGTTGACAATCTTTTCCTAAGTTTGGGCCTTTGCTATTCTGACTGCCTTCCCTGCTTTCTTCTGCTTTAACTGGTACAGTTCTGTTTTGCTCCTTCTGTGTTTCCTTATACTTCCTGAATGCTATTTTTTTCTTCCTAACCTACCCCACCACCTCTTTTAAGAATGATAGTGTTTTTTCTTTCATTTTGATTTGTTTGCTTCACACAAAGGCGTGTTGCCTCTGTGATGGCAGTTTTGATGTTTCCCCATTGTTCCTCCACCCCTCCTTCTTGCCTGTTTGTTAGTGCTTTTCTGAGGCACTCTCCCATTTTGACAAAGTCAGCCCCTCCTAAAGTCCAGTACCCTCAGTTTTGTATGGCTTGACTCTGTAGCTATGTTTATCTTGTACCACACTGTTTAGTAGTCACTTGTTCCAAGATGGCTACCCACTTCTATATCTGAGATCCTCTCTCCATCCCCATTTGAGAGTACTAGGTCTAATATTGCTCTCTCCCAAGTGTGTTCCAACACTATCTGTCTGAGGCATGTTCTCTGTAGGGTATTCAGAATGACCCTGCTCTTGGATATGGCTGCAGCAAAGGTGCTCTAGTTAATATCTGGCATACTCATGTCCCTCATCAACAATATCTTCCTTTTTTCTGCTATCCTAAGGATGCCTTCTATCATTTCCTTCTCCATTTTCTCCCCCTGAGATGGGGGTCTGTATACAATCCCCATGTGGATTGTGGTGCCATTTCCAGTCTTCAGGTTGACCTACAGTGCTTACTCTTCTTGAAGAGGAAGAAACTTAGTGTTCATCACTCTGCTGACTTCCCTTCTTATGTGTGATCTACTGTTGTTGATCATGCCCAGCAAAGAAGTATATTGGTCTGTCAGTGATAGTAACATTTGACAACAGTTCTGCAGTCAATTGCTATGCAGCCTCTGCAGTGCAGGTTTTCCTCCATATGCTACAGTTTGTTGATATGATTAATGCTTGTAAATTGAGAACTTTGCCTGATTCACTGAATCAAGTTGTAAGTACCAGTCAACAGCAACTTTGAAGCTTACATATACACCAATGTGTTTAGCTCTTGCAGCTGACCTGAACATAGGGCATTTGCTGATAATATTCAGCGAGATGTCACAGAGTTTATGATGGCTATTATTAACACTTTGGAGGATGAGAACATTCCAGTAAGGCAGTACTTTGAAGTTTGCTATATGTCCAAGTGTACATGCCTGTCCTGTGGTAAGATAGACAGAGAAGAGACAGAGGACATTCTGTGGATTTCTCTATATACTGTATCCCAGATGAGCCATCTGTGAAATTCTGAAAGTTGTTTCGAGATGCAAGTGTGGGTGGGCGTGTCAAAGGTACAGCAGGGACACCACATGGTCTCTCAAGAGTTACTTTGAGCACTACAAATCTTATGCTTGTACTACAATGATTGGATTTACATTGAGTCAAAGTAATGACGCCAGTAACAGATTTTACTGCAGGTAGAGTCATGTTTGGACATGTGAATTGTGACACTCAGGAAATAATTTTCTACCATGGACCTTCTGTACATTGTGAACATTATGTTACGAGGTGCAGATACAGAGGTGGGTGGATAAAGTGTAATGATGTTATTTGCGCATTCAATGTGAGACTATCAGACCACCTAAGAATCTCAAGGATGCATATGTCCTGGTGATCAGAGACATGAAGCTTATACAAGCTACAGAAGAGTGGTTCATAACAGTATGCCTTTGACTTACCCATACTTGAAACCTGTGGATAGTTGCAGCTCTATTGCTTACATCCATAACACCTGAATAATATCCAGCCATGAGGACAGTGAAAAGTATTATTCCTTTTGCAGTTTCTTCATGCATATAACACCTCAATTGCTCCATTGGTCAAAATGTACTGTTTTGAGTTTCAGTGGCCTGTTATGAGGCTGCTGGCATCTATGTACAATCAGTGAGTGTGAAATAGGGACCCACTTATACAAAATAAATGTAACAGAATCTTTCCATAAGAACAGTGAAACGTACCATTTCTATTGGTGTGTCTTCCTACATGTAGCACCTTGTTTGCTCTACTGATTAAAATATATTTTTTTACAGTTTGTGTGAGCTGTTAAGAGGGGGCCAGGCTATATACAGTTTGCAATCATAAAGTAGTATGTCCCATGTAGATGCCTGTCATGGTATACGCCTCTGGAAAAAGTGCGCATTTCTTTGAGTTCCAATATATGCCTTCCATTATGACTTGATGCTGCATGTTAAAACATGTCATTCCAACTACACCGTACCTGACTGGCTTTTAACCACCTTCCAAACTGTGACTCGGACTTGTAAATATGTGTGTGTGTGTGTGTGTGTATATATATATATATATATATATATATATATATATATATATATACTGTATATAACTATATATATAGATTATATAAAAAGAGATATATCTATATATAGATATATATATATATATACACACACACACACACACAGAGAGATATATATATATATTTATACATATACACACTATATATTATATATAGACACACATATATATGTGTGTGTATATATTATAGGGGCGTGGTCGCACCCCATAGTTAGGGTTGAGTAGGCACTTTAATGTTAAACCTGAAATTGTGCATGTTAATAACTTTGCAACCGTTCAACGGATTTGCACGAAATTTGGTATGCACGGTGGGGCATGGTAGATCTCTTGATTTGCCAAATTGTATTTCAGTTGGACATACAGGTTTTGCACAGTAAAACACCAAATAATACACTTTTCACTTGTTTTGTGTGTGGTTTGGGGGATTTTGACTGTGGCACTGCACAGCCACCATGTGGTGTGCCAGTCTGAAACTTGGCATGTAGGAAGAGCTTGGATCAAGGAACATGCCACCTTTTGTTTGGTGAAAAAATATTAAGCCATACAAAAGTTATTAAAGTTTTCAGCTCCCATTATAAGTCAATGGGGTCCTTCACAGATTCGTGCCTGTGTAGAACACACTGTGGACCAGTTGGCTTACAGATCATACTGTAAGCTGTCATTCGGTGGGTGGCCAAGTGGTATGCTGGCCAAGTTCAGCCACCCACCGATGATGGGGGGGCTGGGTGGCAGGGGTCCTCTGTGGGTGGAGGGGAAGGGGTTACCACTGGACCACCAGGGCATTGGGCACTGCCTCATCACTGGCTTTGTGGATTTGGATGGGGAGGGGGGATCCCCTGAACCACCAGGGCTATTACATAGGTACAGTGAACTATGATCGGTGGGTTGAGATTGGGAGAAGGGTCCACTAGACCACCAAGGCATGGTTTGTTTTTACCTCTGCCTGCGATTGGGCTACTGGGAGGGGGTACCACTAGCCCACCATGGATATTAATTGTACATTTGCCCACAATTGAGTTCACAGGAGGGAGGTGGGTACCACTAGACAGCCTAGGATATTAATGGTACATTTGCCTGTGATTGGGTCAACGGGAGCGGGGGTACCACTAGACTATCAGGGCTGGATTTCAGCATTAATACCATGATCACAGTTACGTGGTGAGGATGCCCCGGGTCCCCCTCAGTCCACACGTCATTCTGTGGAGGGCGCCAAGTGCATTTCACAATGCTGCCCTTTGCAATGTATACAAATGGGGCTGTAATGACATGCTAAAGGCCCCATTTGCGCTAGCATATATTATGGATTCATTTGCATGCCCTCTTCTGAATAGCACTGGTGCTGTGCCCAGCACAACTGCATTTGCGCTGGTGCATCCCTGTGCTCTTTATCTGTGGCGTGCACTGGCACAATGCTACTGCGCGATATGCAGTCCCTGCCATATTCAACGGCGCTGCACCATGTGCATCACCATTGAATATCACCTGGTTCTCACCCTGGCGCATCCCAGCTGGGCTGCATCCACACCTGCACCATTGCCAGACTCAGTCTGAATAACCGGGCCATGCTGTTTAGGTGCTGGAAAATTTTATTTGTTGGGGAGATATTGACTGACGTTGATGATGATTTCCCCATTGGATTATGCACGCTGCTATTGGTTTGCAATTTATAGGGTAGGTAGCCCTAATTTCATGGATGTGCCTTTCAGTGGTTTGGTGTGTGAAACTTAAACAGGGGCAGAATTATGCCACTCTGACAAATGAAAATGTTGTTTGTTCTGCTACAATAACTTTTGAACCATGTGTCCAATTTGTCTGGAATTTGAAATGTAGAAAGATAAATCATAGGTTTTCGACTGTGACAATTTTTCTGTCACTGGCAGTTATGGTTGCTGAACTGTGGCACATGCTCATTATAGTTAATGAGAAAGTATTTATGTGCATTGTGAAAACCATGGTGATCACATTTTTGGGTGTGCAGGAAGATCTCAGTATAATGTGTAGGACAGCTCATAAGGTATAGCACATGCATATTGTTATGCAGTGCTGGGCAATGTGGTTGGGCCCTGTGCTCCCACCAATACATGTGATTCAGTACTTATATTGTGATGTTATGCAGAAATGTACAAGTTGGTGGGAAAGCGGGACCCAAAGGGCCCCATGCTCCCACCAACAGTGAAAAATGCATTTGTGTGAGTTCAGATTGGGTTGTGTGCATGGGTACTGGGCTGTGCTAGTGCCCTTTGAAGATTTCATGAAAAAATCTTGCTCCATTCCAAAGTTATGCCATTTTTTAGTCTGTCATTATGGTCAATGGGAAAACATATATGTGCATTGTGAAAACAGCGGCGATGTCATTTTTCGGTGCACAACAAGAATGTAGTTGACTAGGTTCAGATTGTTTTGTATACATTGGTGCTGGGCTGTGGTCCTCCTGTTTGAAGATTTTGTGAAAAAATCTTGCTCCGTTCAGAAGTTATGCCATTTTTTGGTGTCCCATTATAGTTCAATGGCAAAATATACTGTATATGTGCATTGTGAAAACAATGCAATCACATTTTTTTCCTGTGCAAAAGGAATCCATTTGAGTGGGTTCTGATTGATTTGTATGCATGGGTCCTGGGCTGTGGTTCTGCAGTTTGAAGAATTCGTGAAAAAATGTTGCTCCGTTGAACAGTTATGCCACTTTTTGTCTCCCACTATAGTCAATGGGAAAATATATATGTGTGCAGCGTGAAAAGATTTATTCATGCGGCAATATGTCTGCAAAGGATTGTCCAAGGTGTTTCTTTCTATGAGACTCTGTTGTACCATTCCATTGTGCTGCTGGGCCCATATCTTCTGGGTGCCAAGTTGTGGCACCACAGATGTGTGTTTTGGTGTAATAGCACCCCTATCTGTAGGATTCAGTAGGCACGTTAGTGTTAAACATCACATTTTTGCACACGTATAACTTTGTAACTGTTGAATTGTTTTGCCTGAAATTTGGAATACTTGGTCTGGGAAGGTAGCTCTGTTGATTTACCAATTTCCATTTCAGTTGTACATACGGTTTTTGCACAACAAAGTGCCAAAATATACTTTTCACCACTCCTAAGCAGTTCTTAGCTCGTGTCTCTTTGCGACCGTTGAACGGATGTTCACAACATTTTGGACACATAGTCTGCTATGGTACATCTCTTCAGTTACCAATTTGTTTCCGTCAGACATACGGTTCTTGTGTAGCGAAGCAGCAAAAGTGTTCTTTTCGGCACTTCTGCTCAGTTTTCCACTTGTACCACTGTGCAGCCATTGAATAGAGTTGGATAACATTTGGTATACATGGTCTGGTATGGTACATCTCTTCATTTACCAATTTTTATTTCAGTTGGACATACAGTTATTGCGCAGCAGTACTGTGCTGCCGGTGCCACTGCTCAGCCATTATGCAGTTGATTGGTCTGAAACTTGGGACATGGAAAGCCCTTTGTTCAAGGAATATGCCACTTTTTGTTGGGTGAAAACATGTTATACTGTTCCAGAGTTATAAGCATTTGAAGTTGACCCCCCTTTGCAGTTCCTAGAATTTTCGGCTGCCAGGTCTGCCATTTTTGTGCATTTTCAGCCTCAAGGCCTGCCATTTTGTGGTGGTCACAGCCGATTCTCACAACCAAAGAATTTTTAAAGCTGGTAAAACTTTTAAATTAAATATCTCTGAAATGGTTTGGTCTTTTTACTTGAAATTTGGAGGGTGTTGAGGGGATGTCATAGAGATGTGACTGATGCTGTTTAGGTGTTGGAAAATTAATTTGTTGTGGAGATATAGAGTGACGTACTTAACATTTTGCCCATAGGATTATGCATGGTGCTATTGGCGTGAAATGTATATGGTAAGTAGCCCTAGTGCCACATAAGTGCCTTTAAGTGGTTTGGTGTGTAAAGCTTAAACATGTGCAGAATTATGATACTCTAACAAATGAAAGTTTTGTTCATTCCACTTCAGTAACTTTTGAACTATGTGTCCAATTTGCCTGAAATTTGGAATGTAGAAAGACTAATCATAGATCTTCGATTTTAGGAGGCAGCATAGAGCAGTGGTTCAAGGCTCTGAGCTACAAATCTGAAGATCTGAGTTTGAATCCCACAGCCCCCACTTGCATATTGTGTGACCCTGAGTAGGTCACTTAACTTTCCTGTGCTCCCAGGTTGCACCTGTAAACAAGCTTTCAGCTTGGTGTGTCTCATCTGGTTAAACAATTGGAAAAAAAAAAGGAAAAATAGATCTTTGATTGTGACAATTTTCATGTTGGTTACAGTTATTGCTGCTGGATTGTGGTGCATGCCCATTATAGTTAATGGGAAAGTATATAAGTGCATTGTGAAAACCATTGTGAGCAAATTTTTGGGTGCGCAGGAAGATCCCATTATAAGGTATAGGACAGCTCAAAAGGTATGACAGATGTGTATTTTATGCAGGGCTGGGCAATGTGGTGGGAGCACAGGGACAGAAGGGCCCTACATTCCCACCAATACATGTGGTTCACTACTCAGGCCCTCCATTCCCACCAACTTCCATGACAATGTACTTACATGTGCTTTTTCAAAAAGTAAGGAGATTCTTTGCAAAAAACTGTGTTAATGCAACAGCTAGGGTTTTCTACAGTGATAAAAGTGAGGAAATTTGGTGTTAGGGTTTTCAACCGTAACTCCGACTTCCCCCCCACTGCCACACATACTCACACACAGAGGCACACACAGGCACACACACACAGAACACACAACTGGGGGGGTGGTACAGGGCAAGACAACCAATCACACACACCGTAACGCAACACAAATATCATAAAATGTCTTAAACATACCACAACAGGCATCCATCATCATGTTTCACCAATTGTATCACTTCTGCTGCCATCCCAGTCTCTTGGGTGCATACACCGACATCCTCTACAAGTATTTGAGATGCTCCTACCAATACATGTGTTTTATTACTTATATTATGCTGTTATACAGAAATGAGCAAGTTGGTGGGGGCGTGGGGCCCAAATGGCCCTGCGCCATCACCTATACATGTGTTTTGCTACTTATATTATGGTGTTATGCAGAAATGGGGAAAGTTGGTGAGAACATGGGGCTATGCTGTTGTGCAGAAATGGGCAAGTTGGTGGGAATACATGTGTTTTCCTACTTATATTATGCTGTAATGCAGAAATGGGCAAGTTGGTGGGGGTGCAGGACCCAAAAGGCCCGCACTCCCACCAATACATGTGTTTTACTACTTATATTATGCTGTTCTGCAGAAATGGGTAATTTAGGGCAAGTTGGTGGTAGTGCGGGAGCCCGAAGGATCCCGGGCTCTCACCAACAGATGTATTTTGCTTCTTATATTATGGTGTTATGCAGAAACAGACAACTTGGTGGGAACATGGGGCTATGCTGTTATGCAGAAATGGGCAAGCTGGTGGGGGCTGGGTCCTGTGCTCCCACCAATACATGTGTTTTACTAGTTATATTATGGTGTTATGCAGAAATGGGCAAGTTGGTGGTAGCATGGGGCTATGCTGTTATGCAGAAATGGGCAAGTTGGTGGGAGTGCAGGGCCCAAAGGACCCCATGCTCCCACCAATAGATGTGTTTTTCTACTTGCAGTATGCTGTTATGCTTAAGGGTGTGTGCACCCAAGAGACTGGGATGGCAGCAGAAGTGATACAGTTGGTGAAACATGATGATGGATGCCTGTTGTGGTATGTTTAAGAAATTGTATGTTATTTCTGTTGCGTTATGGTATGTGTCTGTGATTGGTTGTCTTGTCTTGTACCTCCCCCCTAGTTTTGTGTTTTGTGTGTGTGTGTGTATGTGTGGTGTGTGTATGTGTGTGTGTGTGTGTCTATGTGTGTGTATCTATGTGTGTGCCTGTGTATGTCTCAGTGTGTGGGTGTGTGTGTGTGTGTTTGTGTGTGTGTGCGTGGCAGTGGGGGGGGAGTCAGAGTTAGGGTTCAAAACCCTAACGGCAAATTTCCTCACTTTTGTCGCTGTAGAAAACCCTAACTGTTGCAGTAACGCAGTTTTTTGCAAAGAATATTTAAATGTATATATATATGGCTGAAAGTATTCTTTTTCCATTTATGTACTGCATTGTCATTGTTGGTAGTGTATTTTTTGAAAGATAATGCAGTTAACATCTATGTGCACTATTCTAGATATCTTAAACGTTTTGTTTCTTAGCACACAGTATAAGTTGATGAACTGATTAGTTTTCAGCACCTAAGTAATTATATATGAATTTATTTGTGAATTTGTCTAAAAATGTACATTTTGGAAGTATTCTGGATTGGGTGCGCCAGACACAGCAAGTTAGACCAGCTCCTCCCACTCTAACTTTGTGTTCAAGAGGGATCCATTTTACAGGGCTTGTATCAAACCTCTGGCACAAGCTGCTGTAAAATGTGGAAAAGGTCACAAATGCACCAGCCCTTCTTGAATTAGGCTGCACTGAGGCAAAGTGCTTTGGCACAGCTATGCCAAACATTATGGATGATGCAGGGCTTGGTGCAAGCGCAGCATCATCCTTTGTGAATCGGGCCCCATATGTTAAATGCTTATGAAGGAGGAATTTTGTAGCAAACAGAAAAATTAAAAATAGATTTTGTTATCATTTATTGTTGTACAAAAGTGTTAATGTTGATGCCTTACATACTAAGGTATCCAGTGAAGATAGCAATTGAGGAACAGCAAAGTGACATAATGGTGACTGAACCACAGTGTGAACACTTTTTTAGTGGTCCTGGTTCCCCCCATCCCCAAGTTTTGCAACCCCAGAGTAGGAATATACAGTAAGGTAGGTGTGGGGGGCAAACCCCCCATAAGGAGAAGTGCAGGGGGCAAAGCGCCCCTCAGAAAACAACATTGTTAAGAGTGGTTGCGATTTGGGTTTGGCACCATTATCACGTGTCGCTGTTCCTTAAGTGCTAATTTGACATGGAACACCTACTAAGGATAACACTTCATGAAATATTTTTATTAGGTCATGTGGTGTAATATCGATTGCACATGATGTATAGTACTACAGTACTTTGAAAAGATATACAACAACCAAAAGAAGGAAAAATGAGCTGTGAATGCATTCTCAAAAAGTAAGGGCATTCACTGCAATACATTTTTTTAATGCAACAGTTAGGGTTGCCATCAAAGCTGCAAGAGTAGGGAAATGCATCATTTGGGTTTCCAACCCTAGTTCTGCATCCCACCCACCCCCACCACAAGCAGCAGAAGCCGCAAGGTAAGACAAGCAAGCAGAGACAACCATTATCAGGTAAGACAAACAACATACCAACAGCTTAATCTGGTTCAAGGTCAGTTGGCATTCATCTGTATCCCCCTTCCCCGGGTCGTGCCTGAAAATAGGCAGGATTTGTCTAGTGCACTTATCCGGTCAACAAAAGCTAAATAAATAAAATTAAATAAATATAACTCTCTGAAGATAACACAAGAGACATCCATCATCATGGCCCACCAGGTGTATGAGGTCTGTTGCTATGCCAGCATTTTGGGGGGACACCTGCATCCTGGGAACTATGGGGGAGGGGCCACTGCAGGCACTGCATCCAAAAGTGCTCCCTAGAGACCTACTGGGAGGTGCTAGGACCATGAGGGATGGGGCAGTGCATAGGGAGGGCTAGTGGGAAACTGACTGGAGACATGGGTGATACCAAGATCACAACAGGGTTGCATGATCATTCCTGCTATGCATTTTGTTAGGGACACATCTAGTGTCTGCTGGGATGACAATGTGTTGGGAAGACAACAACATCCTGGCCATCCTGGGGAACATGGGGCACAACAGTGCATAAGCAATGCTGGTGAGAGTCAAATGGGTGACAGAATGGGTTACATTAGCACCACAAGGGGCTGTATGAAGTGTACTACAATGCCACTGTGTCTGTGTGGTGCCCAGAGAGCCACTGTCATGGAACTCTGTTGGGGCAGCACCTGGTATAGACACATACCAGCAGACTGCAGGGGCCACATAAGGCAGACAACAGAATTAAGGCAGCAGGTGTGACAGAGATAAGTGAGAGAAGAGGTGGCACCAGCATCACAATGTAATTGTTTGCGGTATAGTGATATTCCAGCATGTTGGTGGGTCACACACATACTGTGCATTGGAAGGATAAGGGGGTCATGCAGAATAGGGCATTAAATAAAGACAGGTGGTGGAGGACAGATGTGTGATGAGAGCAGCAGCACCAGCACCACTGTGACACTGTATGACATCCAGTGCAATGGCACCTTGGTGGGAGGCTGCCAATATGTCTGATGGCATGGCAGTGACTTGGGGTGGTAACCCATATGCCGAGCACTCTATATGGGAAGCACTGCACTGGCATGGTACATGAGAGACAGGTGGGTCACAGAAGGTGTAACACCTGTATGAAAATGGGCTTTTTGTTTGGTGGGGGAGGTATCTGGAAGTCTGCTGTGATGACACAGTGTAGGGCAAGTGACTGGAACAGAGACCTACCTAGAGGTTGCCGGTATCACAGGGAATGGGTGGGAGAATGGAGACAGAGATGCATGATAAGACAATAGGCATCAGCACCACAATAGTAGTGCATGAGTTCTACTGCCATGCCAGTGTGTTGAAAAAGTGTCCGAATCTACATTAGCAGGGTACAGTGTTGTTGGGGGGGCACCTGCATATGGCTTCCTACCAACCCCCCATATGATGCCCTGTCCTCCACAATCCCATCAGCCTCCTGATAGGTCTTTAGGGAGCACTTTGGGACATGATGCCTGCAGTGGCCCCCTTCCCCATGGTTCCCAGCATGTGGGCATCCCCAGCACACTGGCATGGCAGCAGACCTCATACACCTGGTGGATCATGATGATGAATGTCTTTTGTGCTTTCTTCAGAGTTGCATGTTGTTTGTCTTACCTGATAATGGCTGTCTCTGCTTTCTTATCTTGCCTTGCCCCTTCCTCAGCTTTTTTTTTGGGAGGGGAGCAGAGATAGGGTTGGAAACCATAACATCACATTTCTGTACTTTTGTTACTTTGAGAACAACCCTAACTGTTGCATTAATGAAGTTTTTTTGCAATGAATCTCTCTCTCTCTCTCTCTGTTTCTCTCTCTCTCTCTCTCTATATATATATATATATATTTATATTTATACTATGGGGGTGAGAGCTTTCTCAGTAAGATATCCTGTGTTATTTCCACTGAAGTGAGGATAAATATTGATGACATCAGCAAAGTGAGGATATCAACATTTATCCATTCTCTGATGATGTCACCAGAGTGAGAATATTTGCACTGCAGCTTGCATTGTAAAGGAAACTGCTTCAGAAAACAGTTTTTCTTTCTCTTTCTCACTCAAGAAGCAACTTACTCAATTAGCTTTGCAAAACACTCTCACCTGTGTCCCTATGTGTTTCTAACACTCCTAGTCTATTACTGTGCTAATCTCAGCTTCAAAACAACCTGAATTCTAAATGAAACTTTTTTACAAAGCAGTTTATCTGTCTCAGTGCTACTTGCAGCAATTTGTCTTTCTCGCTGAGCAGCTGACTCACTCATTTAGCTTTGCAAAACACACTAACCTGTGTTTCTGACTCCCCGTTCATTCAGAAAACACACACACACATACACACACACACACACACACACACTGAGCAGGAAACACACAGAAACAGAAAAAAAATATTCCTAAAGCTCTCACCCCTGTAGTATAAATTGCACACATGATGGGCAGATCGTGGGATATGGACAATATTCTCAGTCCTGCAGAGTGAGTTGTGCATTCTCATGAGTGCCTTCAGCACTCGTGAGAATATAGAGCCCACTCTGCAGGAGTGAGAATATTTTCCATATCCCACTCCTGCATATCATGTATCATATATATATATACACAACAAAATGGTTATATTAAATGCACGCTGAAAATAGAAAATAGAGTTAAAAATCTACGTTTCGACCTTAGATCTTCTTCAGGAAATATCTAAAAGAGAAAAAAAACAAGTTAGTGTAGAGGAGAGGTAAAATGAGAGAGATATATATGAGAAAAAGAAGAAGGGGAGGACAAAGGGAGAAGAAGTGATAAATGATAAGATTAAGAGAGAATCTGTGAAACAAAAAGGTGATGATGGGAAAGATAAAACATAATGGGAGAGAAAGAGCTGGGGAAGATCCCAGGTAGAAACTGATTAACAGGGCCTTGTAAGAAGGCTGAAAGGTGACAAATGTGTGAGAAGGAGACAGAAATGGAGACATATGGTGAAAATGAAAAATAAACCAGTACAAAAACAAATTGACTTTAGGGAAAAAAAGGGGAGGCTGTTTTCCTTTTTTCCCCTTCCCCTTTTCCCCTTCCCCCTTTTTTCCCTAAAGTCAATTTGTTTTTGTACTGGTTTATTTTTCATTTTCACCATATGTCTCCATTTCTGTCTCCTTCTCACACATTTGTCACCTTTCAGCCTTCTTACAAGGCCCTGTTAATCAGTCTCTACCTGGGATCTTCCCCAGCTCTTTCTCTTCCATTATGTTTTATCTTTCCAATCATCACCTTTTTGTTTCACAGATTCTCTCTTAATCTTATCATTTATCACTTCTTCTCCCTTTGCCTCCCCCTTCTTCTTTCTCCACATATATATCTCTCTCATTTTACCTCTCCTCTACACTAACTTGTTTTTTTTCTCTTTTAGATATTTCCTGAAGAAGACCTAAGGTCAAAACATAGATTTTTAACTCTATTTTCTATTTTCAGCGTGCATTTAATATAACCATTTTGTTTTGCTTTTAGACCACATGCTGACGCAGCGCCTTGTCTTTGTTTTTTTACAATATATATACACACACACACACATATATATTATACCTACATGGTACTGCAGGTATAGTTAGGGTTGAGTAGGCACTTTAATGTTAAATCCAAAATGTTGCACTTTAATAACGTTTCAACTGTTAAACTGATTTGCCTGAAATTATGCAAGTGTGGTCTGGTATCATAGATCTCTTGATCTGGCAAGTTTCGTTCCAGTCAGATTTGCAGTAGTGGAGCTATGGACAGTTTGTCTGTCAGGTCCCAAATTTTCAGGGTGAATGGGGACTGGGTCAGAGAAGTGCCTTTTGAAGGTTTGGTGAAAAAATATTGATCTATTCAAAAGGTGTTAAAGTTTAAAGTTTCCCATTATAGCCTAAGGGAAAAAAATATATGTCACCCTCAAAAGCACTTTTTGCTTTCACAAAAGCACTTTTTATTGCCACAAATGGGTTTGGTACTTTCATGCTGCCACCGTCTTGTTTTCAGTTAGTGACGCAGACAAAACAATGTTGTTCAAAAAATACTGCCCCTTGGTAAACAACAACAGTTGGGTTTACCTAATCAGGGCCCTAGGAACATGACCCTGGCATTAGTTTTTCACAAGGATGCCCAGAAATATGCTTTTTACATTTTTCACCATCTTAGCCAAGGAACATTTTCAAAAGTTCCACGGACTTCCACGAAAGTTACACAAGAAATTTTGTGAAAAGTCACTCATCTAAAGGCTCCCCCAGCTGAACCAAAGGTACATAAGTGAAATTCTGTGGAACTTTCTCGAAACTTCCACAGTTCAACAGCCCCAAGAAGCAGTTGCTTTTCCACTTTATAGCAAGAAAATTGTTATGACTTTTGGGCTGAAATTTGAAGGTGGGCAAGCCTTTCAGTGCCTATATCTTGATAAAAATTTGAGAAATGGATTTTTCACTGAGCACAACTTAGATGTACAAAGCTTGCATTGAGGCGGCCAGGTCATGAATACAACTGCTAAGGATTTTTTTTCAAAGTCCCTATGGTTACTGAGATTTCGCAACTTTTGCAGCACAAGGGTTACCTGCAATGGTCTAGGCCTGCACTATGTCTCTATACTTATGGGTTCATGGGAAGGACCTGCACTCCCACATATGGATTCTATTATGTAATAATGGGAGTGCAGGCCCTACATTATGCAGTACTGGGAGTGCATGGCCAGGAGGGCCCTGCTCTCCCTCATGGAAATGTGATATCATTAAAATATCTGTACACATATGTATAGATGGCAGTGCAGGACCCACAGGGCTCAGTGCTCCCACATGAAAATCACAGACAATTACAAAATGGATGCATGATGGTAGTGCAGGGCCCTCCACAACCACATACAAGTAACATTACACTTTCTTAAAAGGAAGAGAAATTCACTGAAAAAAACATTGATAATGTATCATTTAGGGTTGTCAGTTCAGAGAAAAAAGTTTGGAAATTTGAAGTTAGGGCCACTCTCCACACACCAACAGGCATTGGGGTGTGCCTCAGAGTCATTGGACCTAACTCTCACCTCATTCTCCTATACTGTACCATCTCAGATTCCTTACAAATGGAATTGAGTGAGAGTTAGGGCCGACAACCCCAAGGCACACCCTGATGCCTGTTGGTGTGTGCAGAGGGGGGGGTAGGGTTGGTAACCCTTACATCAGATTTCCAAACTTGTGTCACTGTATTTATATATATATATATATATATATATACATATATATTATGGTAGCAGTGCTATCATAGTCAGGGTTGAGTAGCCCTTTTAAGGTTAAAGGGTCAGACTTTGCACCTTAATAACTTTGCCACCATTCAACAGATTTGCCTGAAATTTGGAATGCACAATCAAGAACCATACATCTTGGGATTTGCCAACTTTTGTTGTGGTCAGATATACGGCAGTGGAGTTATTAAGTGAGATCTGCACGCGCATGTACAGTTTTTGGGAATTCTTTGCGCATGCTGACAGGTCACACGGTTTGCGTAACTGCTCCAGAAACTTCTCCCTGATGTGCCTTTTGAAGACTTCATGAAAAAATATTGAACGGTTCAAAAGTTATTCAAAAAGCAAGTTCCCATTATAAGTCAATGGGAAAAGTTAACAAAAAGTTTGACAGTGTTGCAAATGCACTTTTTAGTGTCGCAAATGGCTCTAGTAGTGTCACAAATCCACCATTTATTTCAGTTGGTGATTAGAAAAATGCTTGGTATTTAAAATTGGGACCCTCTAGGAACACAATTATTTTTGTGTTCAGACCCTCAGGATGCTAGCCATGTTTTTATTTTGGGGTTTAACACCCCAGAAATATGTTTTTCAAATTTCTGGAAAAAGTAGTGTTGCAAAGTAGTGTTGCACTCATGACACTTTTGTGATTTCATTTGCCAAAGTGTTGTGATTTGCAACACTATTTTGAGACACTATGCCCAAAATAACAGGAATTCTTTGCCACCCTGCTGCAAAAGAACGGTTTGGTCTATTGGGCTGAAATTTGGAAGGAAGACATCCAACATGCCACAGATGTGCCTTTTGGTGGTTTTGGTGAAAAAATATTGGAGGCCTGCAAAGTTAAGGCACTTCAAAATTTACGCTTTTTCCCATAGGATAACATTCCATCGTCCATCGTGCATTTCGGGGCCTGTATCTCGGAAACGGTGCGAAATAGGAACTTTTCATTGGACAAATGCTTAGTCCCACAAGAAGGGGCAAAGCACAAAACTAGCTAGGAATGTCATAATTCATATAAAATTAAAACATTTTTTCTACGTCGCACAGTTCCTGAGATATAAGCAATTCTGTATTCCAAGTCCTCCTTTTCTGCTCCGAGGCCCATTATTATGCATACATTCTTTGTAGTCACCGTCTTTTTCAATGCAGTTTTTGGGGAAAAGAAGGGTGTGCCCTTTTGTTACTGTGCCAGATAGCATTTCCAGTTGCGTTTCCGTTACCATTCGCATCACCATTCCTGTGTACACCACCGTGTGCGTTACAGTTTCCATTTTTGTTTGCACTTCTGTTTGCATCACTGTTACCATTTGCATTTCCATTACTGTTTATGTTTTCTGTTTTTTTTATATCAGCCTGTGCATTGCCATTTGCGTTTGCGGTCAACCTTCTGTTTGTGTGTGTCTTTTGTTTTGCGTCATCATCACTGTTACCATTACCATTGGTGTTTCCAATCACATTACCATGACCATGTGCGTTATGGTTTGCATTTCCGTGTGTGCTTGCATTTGCATTTCTGTTTCTGTTTCCTTTGGCATTACTGTGGCTGTTACCATTTCCAGTTACATTTCCAATTGCGGTACTGTGACCATGCGCATAATGGTTTGCGTTTCTGTGTGTGCTTGCATTTGCATTTCTGTTTCCTTTGGCGTTATTGTTGCTGTTACCATTACCATTTGCATTTACAATTGTGGTACCTTGCCCTTGCTCATTACGGTTTGTGTTTCCATACTCGCTTCCGTTCCTGTCTCTGTTTTCTTTGGTGTTATTGTTACTGTTACCATTACCATTTGCATTTACAATAGCTGTTCCATGACCATGCGCATCACGGTTTGCGTTTCTGTATGCACCTGCAATTTGGTTACCGTTTCTGTTTTCTTTGGCGTTATTGTTGCTGTTACCATTACCATTTGCATTTCCAATTGAGGTACCATGACTGTGCTTTTTACCATATGCGTTCCATACACACTTGAGTTTGCATCTCCGTTTCCATCACTGTTCACTTTAGCTTCACTTTGAGCTTGCGTTTCTATTACCGTTTGTGTTACCATTTACGTTTGTGTCACATGTATGTAATCCTTTGTGCTTGCATTTGCATTGCACTTACCGTTACTATGTCACAAAAAATCATGTGGTGGGAGTGAGGGGCCTGAATGTCCTGTGCTCCCACCACCACATTACATTCACTATTTATGGTCCTCATTCTCAAAAAGAAGGGAAATTCATGGCAAAAAACTCTGTTTAATGCATCAGTTAGGGTTCTTCCACACTGACAAAAGTGAAGAAATTTGATAGTGGGTTGAATGCCTCTCGTACCTCTCACTCATCCCCCAACTCGTCATCGGGTGTGTTGGGGTCATTGGTCCTAACTCTAATCCCATTCTCCCATGCTTCATCACCTCAGCTTGTTTCTACATGGAATGGGGTGAAAGATAGGGCTGATGACCCAACACACACCCCAATGCTGGTTGGAGGGGCAGAGTTGGGAGTGGAAGGGGGGCTTTCAACCCTAACATCAAATTTCCTCACTTTTGTCACTGTTGAACAACCCTAACTGATGCACTAAACTGAGATTTTTGCCATGATATATATATATATATATATGTATATTACATGGGTGAGAGTGAGATAGCAGCGATATCTCTATGAGTTGTCAATGAACTCTTGATAGCCCTCAAGGTGGAAGCCACGAGGGTTATCAAGAGTTCAATGACAAGAAGGTGAGGTATCTTTACTGTCTCACTCTCACCCATATCATATTCAATTTATACAATTGTGTGTCTCTTTTTTCAGTTTTAAAGTCATTTACATTTTTTGTTGCAAAAAGTGAAAAAAAATGGATGTTGTGCTGTTTTTGCCAATTTATAAAAAAACTAAAAGATATCTGCAAATGAAACACCACTCAGTTTGTAGATCTTTTTATGCTGAACAACATTTTGTGCTCACAGTACCCATGCTACCATTTTTCATTTTAAAGTTATTTGCATTTGTTTGTCAAAAAAGTGAAAAGAAAATTAATTTTCTGCTGTTTTTGTTTCATTTTCATTTCATTTCATTTACTTTATACTGAAAAAAATCTGTGAGCAAAGAATGCCTGTTTTCACAGATGTCCAGTGACAAATAACAAAAACAATATAAAAAACAATATTACATAAATACATCAATAAACATATTATTACAAAAACATTAGAAACAATTGCAAACAGTCTCAGACAAAAATTTTTGTTCAAGCAAACATTTAAAACCTGACACAGTACAACAAACAGTTACATTAGATGATTGATTATATTGAATCATCAATTCAAAATTAATCGAGTTCTTCATAAAATTTTAAATAATCAAAGGTGACTTAAACTTCCTACTTGAACTGTTTCTAGTCATAACAGTGGGCATGGAGATGGGGAACATACTAGTAACACTATCAGGTACAAAACCTAATTGAATCTTATGCAAAAAAGTTAAAGACCTATGTTTAAAAAAAGCACTAAAAGGTAAGCAACCAAATTTCTTATAGAGAGTACAATGATGAGTCATCCTAGGTAGGCCAGTAATAAAACGTAAGATACTGTGATATGTACAATTGAGTTTGTTTAACATTTTAACAACTGAACATGAATAAACAATGGAACCATACCTGAGTTGAGAAAACAGAAAACAGTTTGCCAATAAGGTCCTAGTCTTAGAATCAGGAAACTTTCTGACATGAAACAACACACCAAGCTGCTGATGTAAATAAGTAATCAATAAAACAGTGCATTGATCAAAATTTAAGTATTGATACAACATTATACCCAAACGCTTAAAATTAAAAACCCGTTCAATTATATTACTGAAATTGTCTTTAGGCACAACATTATGATCAATCTGATTTCTATGACCAGAGAAAATCAGAAATGTAGTTTTGGTAGAGTTAAGTGTTAATCTCTGTTGAATAAACCAAGAATGTAAATTGTTAAAGTCCCTCTGAAGATTATCACGTAATTTTTGAGCATCAGTACCATTACTAAATAATACTGCATCATCTGCAAATAGGACAATCTCAGTATCATTACAAAGTTCAGGCAATGTATTAGTAAACAAAGAAAACAACAGGGGTCCTAAAATGGACCCCGGAGGAACCCCATATCTCATTAAATTCTCCTGAGACAAGGAATCACCAACACAGATTCTCTGAGTTCTGTCTCTCAAGTAACGTCCAAACCACAAAATTACATCACCAGAAAGTGTGCCTTTAACAACATTCATAGCAAAATATCATGATCAACAAGATCAAATGCCTTGGTGAGGTCCACAAAGGCCACAGCCACCAAACCACCACTATCAATGGTGGAACGGGCACGGCCTGTGAACCTCACCAAGGCAGTTTCAGTATCATGACCTACTCTAAAGCCATGCTGAGCAGGGGTCCAGAGATTATATTTCCCCATAAACTCATTAATTTGATCACTAATAATCCTTTTTTTAAGGACTTTTGACAACGGGGCAAGAAGCGATATAGGACAATAATTATTCAAATCAGTCTTTACACCTGCTTTAAAAATAGGCTTAACCAAAGCACAGTTCCAAATATGTGGAAAAACACCATAGGAGAGAGAGACTGATTAAACAATGCTGTGATAAGGGGAGGCATAACATAGGCAGCACTCTTGAGAATCCGAAAATCAGCATTATCAGAACCAATATAAGGACGAGGACTTAATTTGGACAAATAAAAGAATACATCTTCAGGCAATAAAGACTGAAAATAAAACTTAGGAACAGCACAACCTTTACCTTGCGCTTGTCCTGATACATTGGTGTTACCAGTATTCAGATGTTCATGTAATCTATATTTGTCCCAACTAGAAAAGTGCAGATTAAACAACTAAGCCACCTGTAAAAGATCACTAATTAAATGACCCTCTGACTCAATAATCATAGGATCCATACTTTTTCCCCTGCCCAATAATGAATTTAGGGTGTTCCAGGTAGCCCTAGAATTCCCCTGTTCAGATCTTAATCTAGCTCTAAAATAATTAACCTTATCCCAACAAACTTCATTCTTACATTGATTACGCATATATTTATAGGCATGAAGGTTCACATCAGTTTTATTTTTACGGTATTTAGACCATAATTTATTTCTTATTCTAAACATCTTTAGAAGGCTAGTAGTAATCCATTCTTTAGTAACTCTCCTACATCTAACCTCCTTATAAGGCAAAAACTCATCACACAATGCTATGAACTGTTTACAAAAGGACTCCAATGCAAAACCAATATTTTCATATCATCAAAAAAAGACCAATCCCCTGCCTCAATAGCTGTAGTAAAAACTTGATCATCCATATCACTAACCTCACAAAAAATTAAATACACTGGGAGAATTTTATTTAATTTTAACTGACCAACTGCAAAAAAAATAGGACTATCATCACTAAGACTATCAGGTAACACACCTGAAGCACTGATATGAGTTGGATAATTAGTTAAGAGCCAATCTAATACTGACTCATAATTAGAGTGGTAATTAACACGAGTGGTATCAATAATCATTTGAAAAAGCCCTAGCTCAGTTAATAAGTTCTTAGCATCAATAGCTTGATTAGATTCCCAATTAAGATTAAAATCCCCCAATATCAACCTCTCTCTCTGTTTACTGGCAGATGACCCCAATTTGAGAGGAAGGACTCAAGTCCAATTTTTTTGATTTCCTGGTGGTAACTATACATCACTAATAGTTATCAACTTCTTTTTGTCAATTTCAACATCAATAGACAATGATTCAAATGAAGGTTCATTTAATTCTAGAGGATGTTGTACAAATGTTAAATTATCAATTACATAAACCCCCCCCCACCATCTCTATCTTTCCTTAATACAGAGTAACCTGGCAAATATATTTCATCATTACTTATTCTGCCATTTAGCCAAGTCTCTGTCAGAGTAATAATATCAAACTTGTTTTCCATTACTCAACTTTCAAATAGGCTCATTTTATGCAGTAAACTTTGAATGTTTAAATGAACAATATGCAAAGAAGAATAATAATTACCACCACCCCAGTTACCAATACCATGACCATTACTTTGAGGACCTGGATTTGGATGAACAGAGAAGGACAATAATAGAAACAAAATAACCATTTGTCTCAGCCCTTTTCCATTGGCAAAACACTTGTCCCCAAATATTTAATCCTTTGAACAGAGTTAAAACTAAAACATTGCTTCAAGTACTTTTTGCAGAAATGAAACATGCAATACTGAGAATTAATCTTATTTACAGAATAGGTATCCCAAAGTAAATAACACTCAGTGGAATGAAATGAAACATAGCAATGAGATAAATGTTCCCCACCTCCGGTCTCCATTAAATGCATACTTTTATGAAATGATAGACAATTAAACTCTTTAAAATCATAAGTATCACATGAACATTTAAACTTACCCCCCAAACCACCCAATAAAATCAAACTCAATAGCAACAAACTCATTTTCTGACTGACCCAAACCCAGCAACTTTTGAATTTTCTACTCGGAGTGGTGCTCACGCCACTCACTGCGCTCATGCATGTGAGTGGTGCGGGGAATTTAACTGTGAGAAGCCCCGCCTCTCAGGTAGCATCAGCAGCAGTTTACACCTGAACCCCCCACAATCAATCATTGTGCAAAACAGTTCCTTACACTCCTGACTCATAGCAGCATTGTGTAGAATGCTGATCCCTCCTCTCCTTGCAACACAAAACAGTCTCTCACTCTGTTGGCTCGGTGGATTTCAATCAGAGCAGGGAAATCATAGCACAGATGATCACCGAACAGAATGATTAACTATAAATAAAATCAAAAGAAAGCTACACATGAAACACCACTCATTTTGTAGATCTTTTTGTACTGAACAACTTTCATGCTCACAGTACAATGCTATCATGTTTAATTTTAAAGTTATTTGCATTTGAATATGGTTAGTACTGCTACTGAAGCCAAAATTTCTAAGTGAGTTCTGAACCTTTTGTGACATAGCCAACTGGCCAAGATATCCATTGTAACATACCCAGCTGTGAAGATATAAATGATATCTCGCATGTGTTCAGTGAGATATCTCTTTTATCTTCCTGAAAAGAGACCCACATAAGTTGCAGATATATATATATATATATATATATATATATATATATATATATATATATATATATATACACACACACACACCATGGAGGTGGAGCCCAAGACGACAATAAATTGTGTTATTTTCACTACAGTGAAATAAATGAAGCTGATATCAGCAGAGTTAAAATAAATGCCTTTTATACCTACTCTGCTGATGTCAACTTCCTCCCTCTTTCTATACCGATTACTGCCAGTAAGTATCCCTCTCTTCTTACTGTCTCCAATACAAAAATATGCACAACTGTCACACTACACTTCACAAATATCAGTGAAAACAACCTATCCAAAACATAAAAGCCAACATCTTCATTGAACTATGTTTTAGAAGCATTTTTGCACAACTTGCACAAGCAGTCTCAAAGCTCTGCACAACAACTCTCTTCCCAATCACAATCACAAAGCAACCTTTTGAAAATACTGTCACAAAATAAAACAGTATTAATGCTCTCCTGGATCACTCATCAGCACAAGCAATGTTCTTTACCTAAGTTTCCTGTTTTTCTATCAGTTGGCATTCCACACCGAGGACAGGAAACTTAAAGCTATTACAAGAAATATAAATCAGCACGTAGCAAGAGCCATAAACAAAAGCAAAGTGGACTCTCTTAACAGATACAGTGAAAGTGATGCACACCACATAAAAACTGCACAAAAACAATTAGAAATCGCCACAAAACACCACAACAAGTAACTAACAAATAAAAAGTATACCTGACTAATGAAATTCACAGTCCTGCTCTTCCCAAGCCTAAAATAAATTCCCACCCTCACAATGACCCAATCACACAGCACACTACAGAGAACAGCATCCAATCAGCAATCACACAAACAACAAATGACCAATAACAGATCTAACAGACACTCCATTCATACCTATTCACTCACACAGACAATAGAAATGAGCACACCAAACAAAGATAAAACAAAATATAACAGAGGACCTCCCACTCCCATGGTATAAATAGCACACATGATGTGCAGATCATGAAATATGGAAAATATTTTCACTCCTGCATTGTGAGCTCTGTATATTTCACTCATGCCATCCAGTCTTGTGAAATATCTAGAGCTCACTATGCAGGAGGGAATATATTTTCCATATTATACATATTATACATTATACATATATATGTATATGTATATATATATATAGGCAGGAATACAGTATTCGAGACTCATACCTACTGCACATTGACACCCTTTAACGTTTTGCTGAATTGTTAAAAGGTTCACATCACCCCCTTAATTTGTAATGCCACAGTAGGAGAGATGTTAAGTATAACATGACCCAGTTTGGTTCCACTGTGTTCTTTCAGTTTTGTCACAAACATCTATTTACACTTTCAAATAGGGCTTCATTTTGTGACATTGCTTCCAGTCCCAATTTAAGTACTTAAATGCAGCTCTTTATTGTGCCCTAGAAACCCACCTGTTGTTAAAGTGTTATCTAATTACTTCATTTTAGCCTCCCCCATGGACTCCCTTTACAGAATAAAAGTTTTTGCCTTTTATTAAATCATTTTATACAGCTGTAACATTCAAAACATGTGGTGTCCATCTAGTACCTCATCCTAAGCAGACTGTGCCTTTAATTTGTATGGACTGTGGTCCAAAAGCATTACTGTATTTGGTGACCTTCTTTTTGTTAATGACATGCTGCCAAAACCTTGCAGTTTGTTATAACTCATTTATTTAGAAAATTCCCTTTTCCCATGGCATGTTATTTTTGTGTCCTTTAGTGACTCACATTACTACTGGTTCCTCCACTGGCCCAGAATGTTGAGAACCAGAAATGTATGCTGATACCATCAGTCATCACCCCATGGCTCTTTAAAGCCATGGAGCTGGTGGTTCTGCATTCTTTTTACTGCAGCCTACATTCTGGACAAGACATGTTGTCCTCCTGAAGTTTGGAGTTATGCACATTACAGGCACTACAGTAGACTATTCTTTGTGCACCTCAGCTGCTCTTTTGTACCCCAGTGTGTCAAACATCTGCAGATTGTAAAGGTACACATTTGCTTTTTGGGAAACACAGAGACATGTAGTTGGACCTTCCCTCATGGTCCCAAGATGCTGGACTCAGGGGTTGAAGGGTGGGGTAGGGGCACAGAGAGTTGATTATAAAATATTTTAAAATTGAACAACTGCAGGTTTCCTAGAGTAAATGGTTATACATGTATATTTATTCTATAGACCAAGTCCCTACATAGGAATCATTTTGTGTAGCCTGGTCCCTGCAGGGGGGCATTTTGTGTGATCCTATGCTCTATCAGGGGCTCCTTTAATGTTATTGCTGCTAAATAGTTTGTTTTGTTCTGGCAAAAAAAAAAAAAACTGCAGTTTTGGGGAGTATATCAATTGGACCTGGTTAGTGCTGGGGCTCATTTTGTATTAGGCATCAGAACACCAAAACTACTGTTTGGAGAGTTCTGTAATAAGAAATAAAATACATGCAGTACTGGGGGAGTAAATGAATAGGACCCGGTCTCTGCAGGTGCTTAGTTTGTGTAGACCTGATATCTTTAGGGACTTATGTTGTGTGGGAGGCATCAGAACACCAGAACTACTTTTAAACTACCTGCTTATCTGCGAAACTTAAAAAGAAATCCTGGCTAATATCATATTTATTTTTCTCTGTGCCGTCCCCTATGGTCCTGTGGGTTTGGGGGTGTTCTTATAATACAGTACATTGTTTTTTTCTGTCCTATATACAGTACTATACCATTTAATGATACCAAACTGACATGAAACTGAAATAGGACATGTTATACAGTACACTTGAAATATTGCTCATGAGTAAAGTCTGGTGGTGGTGTTGGGGTGGTCATGGGCTTAAAATATAAATGTGCTTACAAAGGGCTTAAATAGAAAGGCAGTAGGAACATAATGGCTCAAAGATTAAATGGAGTTTAAAGAAGCAAAAAGGAAAAAAAGAAACAAAATAAAAATCATATTGTATGCCATGATTCTAATTTTCAGTGTGTGTTATTGTCTACTAGGGAATGTAAAATTTGGGAAGTAAAAGTAATTGTTTGTTGTGCCCTGTAGCCTAGGATGGCATAAGTGGGAGTAAATATGATGTAAAGAAATGTTCTCTTACTAGGAGAGATACACGTGGTGCTGCCACCCAGTCACCATCTAGTGCAGTAATTTTACATAATTTTCATTGTTTTGTGTATGTTTAGGCTTGTTTAGTTGTTGCAGTGTATTTCAGTAATTGTTTGGGCCATGTATTGCATGTAGACTTAACATGGCTTCAGTGGTAGTACAAGTGATGTAAAATACCATTTTTTTTTCCATTGGGGAGTTTTCTGGCAGTGACTGCCAAAGCGGCATAGTTGTTCTAGTAATTTTGCATCACTTGTGTGTTTGTGCACCCTTTTGACTCCTTTTTCTGTTGCAGTAAATCTCAGTAATCATTAAGTATGCCGTGTGCTGCATGTTAGGCTGAGAGTCTAGCATGGCACTTTAAACAATTACTGAGATTCACTGCAACAACAAAAAGAGCCTAAAAGGGCACAAACACCAAAATTAGATGTAAAATGACTGCAACTGAAGGTAACTGGGTTGCAGTCACCACCAGCATCAACCCTGTTCATTGTTTTTGTGCACTTTTAGACTCATTTGGCTGCTGTTGCAGCGCATCTCAGTAACTGGGCCTTGTGCTGCATGGTAAGCCTAAAGTGGCTTCCATGGCAGTACAAGTGAAGTGAAATACTGTTTTTTTCCTTACTGGGTTGATTGCTGTCAGTGACTGCCAAAGTGTTACCCTTTGTTCTGTTTTTTTCCTTTTTCATTCAGGTTTTGGTGTGCACTTGTAGGCATACTTTGCTGTTGCAGTGAATCACAGTAATTATTTGGCATGCCATGTACTGCATGATAAGCTGAGGGCCTAGCATTGCATGCCAAACAATTACCGACATTCACTATAGTAGCCAAATAAGCCTAAAAGTGCACCCCCCATAAAATGCGTTGCTTGCCATATGCACCTGCAGGACTATGCAATAGACACAGTGAGTGAGGGGACCAAGGCGGGGACCATTTGAGAACAGGAAGGGGTTGTGTCTTCAGTTGTGGCTGTGATCAGGGGGATGGCACCATTAGTAATAGCGTCTCTCTCTATCTCCTGGGAAGTCCCACAAAGAACAAGAAGATGCCATATGCCACACTTCCGATCACTCACTCAGGTTGTTTTAATGACTGCCGGGCTGGCACTTGTTCTCTGTGCTGTCCTCATTATAGAGTGATTGAGACAGACAAGAAATGTGGTTTTGCTGTGAAGACCCTTAAGGTATGTGGGTGGGTAAGAAGCAAGACTACAAACTTTGAACACTGCAGCTACTATTGCTGCACTGCCTGAGACTACATGACAGGCCTCAGCTCTTACTTACTCACTGAGCATGGATAGTAATGGTTGCTCCACAGACTGCCATTTTGGCACTATAACATGATCGGAACAGAAACATAGCCTGATCTCTCGATGGGGTGGTTCACCACTAGCTATTGTATATTGTGGCATAATCAATAGCCACCTGATGGCTGTTTACTACTCACCTGTCTTTATGTACCCCATGTTATAAGTCATTAATACACTTCCTGTGTTTTGCCCACAGCCTTGAATATCACCAGCTGCAAGGGAATGCATTACTCCCGAACACCCCCATTCATCTCATAGAGATATAGATTGATTTCTCTCTCTCTTATTGTAGGCTTGGGACCAGCTGGTATATGTAAAAGACAGACCAGGTGAGATTCAGTCCATACTACACTGTGCTACACTGTGTAACAAAAAACATTTGTGAATATTTTAAGTCAATTTAATGTTGTGACTACAGTACAATCTTCAAAATGTTCAAAAAATGTTATACCAAATATCCATAGTAAGACAATAATGTTTTGGTTGAACATTAGCAATAACTTTTGGTGTGACTTAATGAGACACTTGGTATGATACTAATACTACTGTTGTTCCAGTGTCCATGTTACTCATGTGACTACCTGTGTCGTGTCTGTGTTACTTATGTGACATCCTGTGGAGTCTGTGTTACTCACGTGACATCCTGTGGAAAAAAACCTGTGTAAATAAAGTATAATTCACTTTCTGAAAATTCAGTGGTTTCTGTCTTTTCATATGAGGGTAATACAGTTGTGCAAAAAAACAATGGGCTAAAAAATCAAGGACATGACTGTGGTAGCTAAACTTGAACATATTCAGATTTGGGCATACTGCAATCAGGAAACATATTGTGGCATAATTACCAATAAGTTGAGTTTATGATAAAAAAATGAAAAGTTAAATATTATGCTACCTAAATAGATACCATAGACATAGTAATATCAAAAAAATATAGTTTTGATAATATGGCAATTAGCTGTCAAGGACACAATGTTACTCACATTACGTTGGCCTTGTGGGAACTTTTAATCTCAATTTTTAAGACCTCTGAACTATAAGCTATCTTTATATTGGAGACTGCAATACTACCACATGTACCCAATGTAAATATGATATGGTTATGACAACTGGCTCAAATAAATTTAGAAACTTGAATGTCACACTTTGTCTCTCGAGTAGCACATAGGTACCTATATGTATATCTATATATATAATGCAAAAAACTTTGTTAATGCACCATTAGGGTTCCACATCGTTATATGTCTCAAAAAGTAAGTAAATTATATGCAAAAAAAGTTTTGTTAATGGGCCATTAGGGGCCCAGCATCAAAAGTAGGGAAATTAATTTTTTTAGGGTTCTCAACCCTAACACCCCACCCCCACCCTCGGTTTCTAACCTTAACACTTCACCCCTACCCAACATGTAGGAACAGGTGTGGCAAGTTTGCCTTGGTGTTGCAAACACTAATGCTCACAGCATTCCATGAGTAAGTAAGCTAAGATGGGTACACAGTATGAGAATGGGTGACCATTGGGGTTCTCAACCCCAAGGTGCACCCTTCACACCTGTTCTTGCATGCCGTGTAGGGGTGGGGTATTAGGGTTGGTAACCTTAAAAAAAATAATTTCCCTACTTTTAATGCTGGAACCCTAATGGTCCATTAACAGAGGTATTTTTGCATAGAATTTCTTTAATTTTTGAGAAGTAAAATCATAAGGAACCCTAATGGTGCATTAACTCATTGCCTCCACAGGAGCTCTCTGAAGTTGCACCACTTGTCTCCTGTATACTCTTAATAGTGAATCATGGGCCTTTCTAAGCAAAATCAAGCTAAAATCAGCATGCCACAAACAAATCCTAATAGCTTAAGAACTGAAAGTGCTACACACAAAGTATGAGCGGCAAAGTTAGTCAGAAAAAATTACCTTTCCAATGGTGGTATGCAAATAATAATATATAATTTTCTGTTTTTTCTATGCTGGTTGAAACAGCAAAACAATTTTTTTTCACTAAAATAGGCAACATAAGCTATACACACCATACCATAAAGAAATGTGAATAACTCCTAACATATACATGATATACACAAAATATCAGTGGCAGAGTTGTTCAGCACAAAATTACCTTTCCAACGGTGCTATGCAGTCAAATACATATTATATTCTGTTCTATTATATATTAAAATATATAAGTGACATCTCCAGATGTTGCAAGGGCTCTCTGGAAGTCAGTAGCTGATTTCTGTAGGCATCCTCAGGACACACCCGTGTATTTTACTGATGACTACAGGCATCGGCTAGGAGACAATGAGTTAACAAAGTTATCTGAATAGAATGTCCCTACTTTTTGAGAAAGTATAATCATAGCCTTATTTGCTTATGAGAGCACAGGGCCCTCTGGGCCCTGCACTCCCATGTATCCATAAGTGTAGCGAGATTGTAATTGCCCATCATTTATGAGCCCTGTGCTCCCACTTCCATCAGTTTATAACAGTACCCATACATCCATGTGTGAGCACAGGGCCCTCCATGCCCTGTGTTCCATACATGCATATTGCAATTGTTCCTCAATTACATGTGGGAGTGCAGGGTCATCTGGGCCCTGTGCTCTCATCATTCCATAATAGTATTTATATACACATGTGGGACCACATGGCTCTATGAGCTTGTGCTCCCACTCCCATCTGTCCATAACAGTGTTCATATGTTCATGTGGGAGAAAAGGGCCCTCTAGCCAAAGACAAAGAAACAGAAATTTAAAAAAAAGTAGTGTTGCAAATTACAGCACAACCCCCATTGTTTAGCGAAACAGTGCTGCAATTTGTGATAAACCCCCTGGTGGTTTGCGAAACAGTGCCACAATTTGCAGCATTTTCACAAAAATACTTTCCCAAATTGCAGCAGTACTGCCATAATTTGTGAAAGCCAAATGACACGATTAAAATAAATACATTTTTGGGCATTTCTTGCGTGAGGTAACCACAGAATCTGATTCCTTGGTCCCAAATTAGATAAACACAACTGGTGGTGTTTACCAACTCACCATTATTTTTAAATTACTTAGGTTTTTCTGTGTTGCTTATTAAAAACAAGATGGTGGAATCTCAACACTACATTCCTCATTTGCAAGAGCAAAAACCGCTTTTGCGGCAACAAAACAGTACTTTGCGTGGTGCATCTAATTTTCCCATAGGAAATAATGGTAAATATTTTGTAAGTTTAATAACTTTTGAACAGATTAATATTTATTTCAAACCTTCAAAAAGCACATCTGCAACCTAAGCCTAATGTATCCTACAAATTTCAGACCAAACCTACAAGCCATTTCTGAGAAATGGCATGTCAATGGATTTACACAAAAAGGGTAATTTCACATTGTTTGACATTGTGGCTCTCTGCACCAGCACATCTGACTGGAACAAAACTTGCCACATCAAGAGATCTTTGGCACCAAATAAAGCATGCACAATTTCATGCAAATCGGTTGAACAGTTGCAAAGTTATTAAAGTGCAAAATATTGAGTTTAACATGACTCTTAAACCATAATGTGTGGGCACTATCGAGCTCCTATAATATGTATTTATTGCAAAAAAACTCTGTTAATGCATCAGTTAGAGTTCATATTACAGCATCAAAAGTATGGAAATGTGGAGCTAGAGTTCCCAGCCCTACCACCCAATCCCACCCTCCCAACCAGCCCTACCACCCCACCCCACCACCACCCTTCACACACCAACAGGCATCAGGGTATGTCTTGGGATCATTGACCCTAACACTCACCCCATTCCAATTGGGAAGCACCAAGTTTTCCATGTCAGCAAGAATGCTGACCTCCCCCACAGCGATGACACAATACCGATGTAGGTATTGTGCTGCCTCTTGACTCCTTGTTTTCTTTGGGGAGCTGCACCACCCATACTCCCCATGCAGGGGGCTCTGCTCCTACACCCCCTGGACTCTAAGATTCCAACTCCAGGTCAGAGTTTGTCCAGGGAGGGAGCAGAACACTGGGGGAAGGTAAAACAAGGAAAATGGACCATTACCATGAATGTTGTCGTAATGGTCCTTTTCCTTGTTTCGCCGTCGGGGTGTCGATGAAAAGGGGTGATACATTCCAACTGTAAGGAAGCTGAGATTGCACAGCATAGAAGAATGGGGTGAGCATGAGGGTCGACAACCCCAAGATACACGCTGAAGCCTGTTGGTGTGTGAAGGGTGGAGGGGGGTGTAAGGTTGGTTGGGGGGTGGATGTAAAGAAAGTTGGGAACCCCTGACACCATATTTCCATGCTTTTGTCACTGTAATATGATCCCTAACTGATGCACTAATAGACATTTTTTGCAATGATATATATATATATATATATATATATATATATATATATAGTCATGATTGTACCCCAATAGTTAGTATTGAGTAGGCACATCAATGTTAACCCCCAAATCTTGCACCTGAATAACTCTGTGACCATTCACTGGATTTGCTTAATATTTTGCATGTGCAGTCTCATAGGGTAGATTTCTAGATGTGAAAAGATTTGTTCCAATCAGATCTGCACTTTCTGAGTTCCGGAGAGTATAGCATGTGACTATTGAGGTGTGTTTTGCTGTTTCTATGCAGTTTTTCTTTGCACTTGCCTGCAGCACAGACAGTTTTGAATTGTAGTCTGGACTTTTCAGGTTAGGCAGGGGCTGGTCACTGATGTGCCCTTTTGCTGGTTTGGTGAGAAAAATATTAAACTGTTTCAAATGTATTTCATTTTTAAATTTCTGTTCTGAGCATGCTCAGTAGGCATTCCAGGCTAGCTATGTGAAACAAAGAAAGGAATCATTTTTTGTATGTCAGGGGTTCTCAAATGGTGAGGCTAGCCTCCCTTGGGAGGCCCCAACCTGTTCCAGGGGAGGCTCAAGCAAGTCTGAAAAAATACTGTATTTAAATTTTGAGTTTTATGTATTTTGTGTGAAGAGATGAAGCAAACTGAAAGAGGATAATAGTAGGTGAATTTAATGTATTTATTTACTAATAGGTGACAAGGGAAGGTGAATGAGACAAGGCTCATCTCAGGTGTACCGGAAGGTAGGGAGTGAATAATGTTTCAAAGATAACTTGAAACAATCAAGAAATACACAGTGAACAATAGTGCAAACAAATACAAACAATAAACTAATAATGAGTGGTGGCATTGATCATTTGTAGCCTGATGGCAAGAACAGCCCAAATACAAGGGCTGAGCATAGAAGTGCTAAGAGCAATAGCAGTAAGGAGCAAAGTAATAGCCAAATAACAATATTTGTTTATTTTATTTGTTATTCAGATAACACCTTTGAGCACAGGAGCTCTTTTCAAAGGTTTCACGTCAGTATAAGACAAAGAACTGAATGTGAGCCAAGTACTCAAAGGGGTTTCAATATGTTCATGGTGTATTGCGCAAAGAACAGTATGTTATTTTTCTTTGGGGAGGCCCAAGATTATTTCAGTTTTTAGGGGAGGCTCAAAATCTTTTCCATGGATTTGGGGAGGCTCACTGTGACAAAGTCTAAGAACTATTGTTGTATGTGAATAATCCTTTTTCATTTGCCATCATCTTGATTCCATTTAAAATAAAAACAAAATTCAAAAGCCACAAAAATGACTTCTAGGAGAGAGACCTATATAGCTATCTGGCTCACCAGGACCCCATTAGGTGGATTCTGCACTTAACTGTAGGAAAAATGCCCCCAAATGTGTTTTCTGTAATATTTCCCCTCCTTCTTCATGACTGGCTTCCAAGCTGTATGGTACAAAAAAAGGAATCCTTTTTTGTTTGGGGCCAGTCCTTTTTCATGAGGAGAACAATCTTATATTTTGTCCCTGGTATCTAGTGGCATCCCCCCACCAACTGACCATCGTCCCCATATGGTTTATTCATTTCCCTGGTGTCCCATGGCACATTCATCCTCTGATCCTATCCCATAATTATTTATGTTTTTCCCTGGTGTCTAGTGGCACCCTCACCCACCAACTGCCATCCCTGTATGATTTATTTTTTCCCTGGTGTTGCATGGCATGGTCCCCCTTCATATGGCCATCCCTGCTTATTTCTTCTTTCCCTGGTCATAAAGGAAATGATCCTGTAATGTCATTTTTTTATCTTTAAAATAAAAATGGTCCCTCTCCAATCCGACCCCACCCCACCCTCCCAGTCAACACTCATGACCCTGCACACACACACACACACACACACACACACACTAACCTTAACAGATCCCAGAGTGCAGATGCATTCTCTGTCGAAGACAAGACTTGCTGCTGGATACGCTGATTGCTATATGAGAAAGTAAGGTAAATGCAGTTCAGTGTATTTCAAACGTCTTTTCAACTTTGTGGCATAACTTTGTCAAATGTTTTGCAAATTGTGAGCCCAAATTTTAAACAGAGCCTTCTTTGCTCCCCATCTCATGAACAATATTGGTGGGATTACATAAATAAGGCCCAAAAGGTGATTTTATGGTCACCTGGCCAAAGTCACCTATCTGGCAGAATTTTTAATTTTAAATTTTTATCACTCTTGTTGATAAGGAAGGGTCATAAGAAGTCTATGATGAAAGTTTTGGGTCAAAATATTTAAAAATGTCAAAGTTATGGACGACCTTTGAAATTTTCCTATGCTCGCTTGCAACTTTGGTAATTTAAAATATTTTGACCCCAGACTTTCAACATAGCAATTCCATCTCAGGAACATGACAACTGTAATTTTTCAAATCCTGCCCAAACTGTATTTTTGCACTTCTGGCATGGAATGATGTTCCACTGGCACAGAATAATGTTTCAGCAGGGATTTGAAAATGTTGACCTACTGGGTTCATAAGGTAGGGTGATAAGAAGGCTATGCTGACAATTAGGTTATATTAGGTTACAAATGCAAGTGCAGAGTCCTGAGGGCCCTGCTTTTCCACTGCAACATATATATCCACATTTATGGAGGAATGGGAGCACAGGGCCTAGAGGGACCTGTGCTGCCTCAGGTAAATGAAGATATGACTATACTACAGTATCTCAAAAAGTAATGAAATTCCCCCCCCAAAAAAAAACCTCCATTAATGCATCAGTTAGAGTTGCTATTAAAGTGGCAAAAGTATGGAAAGCTGTTGTTAGGGTTTTCAACCCTAACTCTGCATTCCCCCCAAGCAACCAAAGGAGGCAAGGCAACACAAGCAACCATGGACATCCATCATCAGGTAAGACAAACAACTTACAACTCTTTCCACATGACACAAGAGATATCCAGTATCATGATCTGGTGCTTCTATAGCTATGGATATATGTCACTGGTGGTTCAAGGCATTCAGCACCTGTATGCAATCATCTATGTGGGCACAGAAATGCAGGGTTCTTTGGGCCCTGCACATTGGTGGCAGCATAGGTCTCTTCAGCACCTGAGTGAAAATATTCATATTTCCCGAGGGGTTGATGGCACTCGGCTGCACCTTGTGCTCACAACCCACCAGGGCATGCAGTAATTTAGCATTACCACACACCATCACACACTCTGTCATGTGTTATTGCTTATTTGCAATTTACAGTGTGATCCTATGAGAATTTTGTATCACACTTCACAGGTGCCTGAAGACACTCAGCTGTGCCTCGTGCCTCACAACCCACCTGGGGCATGCAGCAGATTAGCAGTGCCACACACCATACCTTGTATTGCTCACATAATTTTTTTTTAATTCAAACTTTAATCACAAAATTTTCCACAATACAGGAGGCAGTGATACAGACATAAACAATCAGTTTATATTACAATACCAACATTGCCCCCAAGCCCCCTACCCCAGTACAGCAGTTCCCTCATATGTTGTAGTAACAAGTCTTTCACAGTAACCATACATATGTTAAGATAACAGATAGCCTACTGCACTTTAAACCCTAGCAGTGATGATTAATGTGTGAAGGGGATCCCAGATATGCTTATGTCTTTGTAACCTGTTATGGAGGCTTGCTATAGCTTTCTCTGTGTGAAGGTTCGCAAGGATTTCATGTATCCATTCCAGGTATGATGGGCAAACCCCATCTTTCCAATGCCTGAGTATAATTTTTTTAACAGAAAGTACAATCATAGATATATGAAATCTCCGAGTTTTGACCTTGATGGAAGACAAATCTCCCAGGAGGCAAATATCCAGTGTGAAACAATTCTGTAATCCCAATAAGGGATCCAGATTAGCTTTAATTAAATCCCATAATGGAGCTATCCTGGGACATGACCAGAATATGTGAAAAAGCGTCCCAGCTTCCTGGGAACATTTGGTGCACCTGTCTGCTCGAGAAGGCCCCATTTCACCAATTAAACTGGAGTGTAAAACATGTTGTGCAAAATGTTGAATTGCATAAGACATAATCTATTTTGGGACACATATTTATGACAAAACATCCAGAGAGCCGACCAGTTAAAAGTAGATTGAGGAAAAATGAGTTCCAAAACCTAGTAGGGCCATCGGCACTCCCAAACCACCAATGGTACAATGCTTGATATATCTTAGAGATAACACCTAAGGATTCAAGAAGAGAGGAAAGTTCAGGTACCAATGCAAAAGCCATTGGGCAGGGAGGGATATTACCAAAAACAGTAGTTAACAGGTGCTTTAGTTGAAAAACCCTAAATAACTGGGAGTCTGGAATATCGAATTTTCGAATAATTTCGGTAACCGTGAGCCAAGCCCCCCTTATCGTCCAGAAACGAGAATACTATCCCCTCTTCTAACTGGGGCAACCATGTACGAGAAACCTTTTGCTTATTTATGGTAAAGGCCAGAGAATTCCAGATAGACTGAAACAGGTTTAACCTCGGATTGTATCCCAGAAAAGAACAAAGCTGCGAATGCACTTTTAATGATGTCATGAGAGTGGGACATTTACTAGCATTCTAAAGAAGGGACAATTTAACATAGAGTATGGTCAAGGGGTCTATGTTCATAGCCTGGATAAAGTCTAGTTCAATGTTGAGCCAAGCCGGTCTCAAGTTCTTGGGACCCAGCATTACCCATTTCTGGTACTTAGCGAGATGACTAGCCCAGTGATAAATTGCCAAATGAGGAATCCGCAGTCCCCCCTCATTTTTAGGGGCGGCTAACTTGTGGTAAGCCAATTGGGAGTGTTTATTAGACCAAATAAAACTGGTGAAGATTTCGTGCATTTTCTGAAACTAGGATAGATGAACTAAGGAGTTAAGATGTGACAGGGGATAAAAAAAGCGGGGAAATACATTCATCTTAATTATGTTAATACGGCCCCATAATAAAATTGGAAGCTTAGCCCATCTCTCTACATCCTGCACAATTGACTGACAAAGAGGCTCTAAATTTTCTTTAAACCATTGGGAAGTATTGCGTGTTAACTTAATACCTAAGTATTTAAGAACATGGGGTGACCAACACAATCCCAAAGGGACAATGTCTGTCTTGAAAACCTTATAATTAAGAGGAAAAAAGGAAATCTTGATTGCCTTCAATTTATAGTTCGAGAAAAGGCTAAATTTGGCAATCTCTCCTAACATAATCAGAATTGATGTTACCAGATGGGTCAGATGAAGGAGAAGATCGTCAGCATATGCTGTTATCTTCACCACATTATTCCTGATCGGAATACCTTGTATTCCCATGTTATTAAGAATATTTTGAATAAGGGGCTCCAAATATAAATTAAATAATAAGGGGGAAAGGGGTCAACCCTGTCTCGTGCCTGAATATAAAAGGAAGGGTTTGGAAAATGCACCATTACCTGAGATCCTCGCAGAAGGAGACCGATATAGAGCCCTGATCCAGTCTATGAACATGGAGGGAAACTCAAATGCTCTGAGAACTTGGAATAAAAAATTCCAGTTCACCTGGTCAAATGCCTTCTCGGCGTCCAGGGAGACCAACCCCACGGGAAAGGTGGCATCCCTGGACTCCGAGAAGATGTGCAAAAGGGTACGCAAATGGTCTGAGGATGAGCGCCCCCTCATGAACCCAACTTGAGACAAGCCAATCAGATCCGGGAGGACCAGAGTTAGCCTGTCAACCAATATCTTTGAAAGAATTTTGATATCCTGATTCAACAGAGATATTTTTCTGTAGCTCTTTACCAATTCAGGATCCTTATACGGTTTAGGTAAAAGGACTATCAGGGCTTCAAACAAATAGGCATCTACAGCTGCCCCAGAGAGAATATGGAGGTACAGCCAGTGAAGCACAGGCAATAACTGTTCTTGAAAAGCTTTATAAAATAGAGAGGAAAACCCATCCAGTCCCAGAACTTTATCTAAGGGCTAGGCCTTTATAACTACTGAAATTTCCTCCAGAGATAATAGAGAGGATAAGAAATTCCTTTGGGAATTTGACAAGGAAGGAAGGCGAGAATCCCTGAGATATGCCTCCAACTTCTCCAAGGGAGGAGGACTATCCATGTCCCTATATAGCTGCTCGTAATATGTAGCAAACTCCTGTACTATCTCTGAGGGGGATACCCTCAGGGACCCATCCGCCTGTGCCCTGATTGGAGGGATAAATCTTGCAGACTCTTGCTGCTTTAAATGTAGAGCGAGCATGAGCCCTGCTTTTTCTCCTTGGTCAGTGAAACTTGCTTTAGTATGGATAATGGCTAACTCTGCCTTTTCCCTTAACAATTCTAAATATCTATCCTTAACTTCTAAAAGTTTCTGCCTATCCTCCTTAGGAGTGTTGGTGGATAGGTTAGATTCTAGTAACCATATTTGAGACACTCACATAAAATTTATAATGTGATCTTATGCAAATTATATACTGCACTTCCCAGGTAGTTTAAGGCACTCCAGCTGTGCCTTATGCCTCACAACCTTCATGGGGCATGCAGCAATTTAGCATTGTTTCACACCCTGCCATGTGTTATTGCCTATTTACAGTTTACAATGTGATCCTAGGGGAATCATGGAAGCACCAAGATATCTCATCGGTGAGAAAGCCGACCTCCCCCACAGTGATGGCACAATACTGATGCAGGTATTGTACTGCCTCTTCCATCACTGTTTTCTGTGGGGGGCTGTGCCCCCCGCACCCATGTGGGGGGATCTACCTCCCCCACACTCCCTGGACTCTAGGATTCCAACTCCAGGTTGGAGTTGGTCTGGGGGGGCGGAACACTGGGGGAAGGCGAAACTCAGAAAAAGGACCATTACCACGAATGTTGCTGTAATGGTCTTTCTTTGTGTTTTGCCATTGGGGTGTCGACCACAAGGGGTGATACAGGGAATCATACACCACACTTTCCAGGTGGTTGAAGGCACCTGGCTGCATCTCATGCCTTACAACCCACCAGGGGTATGCAGCAATTTAGCACTGCCTTACACCCTGCCATGCATTATTCCATACATATACTGCACTTCCCAGGTAGTTAAAGGCACTCGACTACACCTTTCACCTCACAACCCATCTGAGGCATGCAGTAATTTAGCATTACCACACATACTGTCATGTGTTATTTCTTATTACAATTTAATACTGTAACTGATGCATTAACAGAATATAATATATATATATATATATATATATATATATATATATATATCCTACTCTAAGGTGTGTGATCATGCTCTGATATATATCGGAGGTGAATGCACACCCTAGAGTGGTTATCTATCTTATAAAATGGCAAAATTGTTTTGGAGGGGTTGAAAGTGCAGGTGTGTAGTCACAATCTAATATATGCACAATCATGTGATGTGTTTCAAACAACCATCAGAGATAATTTCTCCTACCCATTTGATAAATATCTATCTATATATATATATATTTTTTTTTATTTTAGCTTTTGTTGACCGGGTAAGTGCACTAGACAAATCCTGCCTATTTTCAGGCACGACCCGGGGGAAGGGATACAGATGAATGCCAACTGACCTTGAACCAGATTAAGCTGTTGGTGGTATTTTTAGTGAATGAGGGAAATTTGGCCAGGACACTGGGGAAATTCCCTACTCTTCGATAAGTGCCATGGGATCTTTTACATCCACCTGAACTACCACCAATCCAGGCAGATGGGACCTCAGTTTAATGTCTCATCCAAAGATGGACCTCAGAGTGCAGCACCCTCTCATGCTGCACTGCAGTGTCAGTACTGGGATATTAGCTAAGTGCCAAATGTGGGAACTGAACCCACAGCCTCTGATCTCCCGGCCTCAGAGGCGAGTGTGCTACCTACTGAGCCACTGACACTGACGTATATATGTGTGTGTGTGTGTGTGTGTGTGTGTGTGTGTGTGTGTGTGTGTGTGTGTATGTATATATATATATATATATATATATATATAGAGAGAGAGAGAGAGTTAGTTAGTTATACAGATGTGTCAAGCCAGGATGAAGTGCAGAAATGCTGCAGAATATCACAGAATCCTGAAATTTACTGCACTGGCGATTATAAGTCAATGGCAATTAAGCCCTTTTGTTATGAAGGATTGTCTGACATGTCATTACTGCAAGTTACTATGCATCATCCTGGCTGACACATCTGTGTATACAAATATATAGATAGATAGATAGATAGCTAGAGAGATGCCCTTTGGGGTAACCCTTTCCTCAGTGTTTACACACAGAGGTTCTTTGTCTTTTAAATAGTTCTTTATTTTAATGGGTTCACCACAATATATCCCAGGCACACTGCCTTAGGGGTAGCTGGTCCATTCCACTGGAGTGTCAAACAGACAAGGCATACTGATGAGTCCTGGTAGGACAAAACAAGTGTCTATGTCTTCTGTTAGCACCCTTTGCAAACTGTGTGAGAGGCCTTTCCGCACCATGCAATTCTGCTTAAAGTTGGACCAGAATAACATTCTGTGGTGATTTGCATATGCAGCCCATGATGCTTTGCATTGTGGGGGCATGTGTGATTTTGTATTTTCTTGAAACTTGGCTTCCCAGCCAAATGCCCTTCGAGGTAACCCTTTCCTCAGTGTTTACGCACAGAGGTTCTTTGTCTTTTAAATAGTTTTTTATTTTAATGGGTTCACCACAATATATCCCAGGCACACTGCCTTAGGGGTAGCTGGTCCATTCCACTGGGGTGTCAAACAGACAAGGCATACTGATGAGTCCTGGTAGGACGAAACAAGTGTCTATGTCTTCTGTTAGCACCCTTTGCAAACTGTGTGAGAGGCCTTTCGGCACCATGCAATTCTGCTTAAAGTTGGACCAGAATAACATTCTGTGGTGATTTGCATATGCAGCCCATGATGCTTTGCATTGTGGGGGCATGTGTGATTTTGTATTTTCTTGAAACTTGGCTTCCTAGCCAAATGCCCTTTGGGGTAACCCTTGCCTCAGTGTTTACGCACAGAGGTTCTTTGTCTTTTAAATAGTTTTTTATTTTAATGGGTTCACCACAATATATCCCAGGCACACTGCCTTAGGGGTAGCTGGTCCATTCCACTGGGGTGTCAAACAGACAAGGCATACTGATGAGTCCTGGTAGGACGAAACACGTGTCTATGTCTTCTGTTAGCACCCTTTGCAAACTGTGTGAGAGGCCTTTCGGCACCATGCAATTCTGCTTAAAGTTGGACCAGCATAACATTCTGTGGTGATTTGCATATGCAGCCCATGATGCTTTGCATTGTGGGGGCATGTGTGATTTTGTATATATACATACATACATACATACATGATGGGCAGGTGTGGGATATGGAAAATATTCTCGCTTCTGCAGAGTGAGCTCTGTATTCCCATGACTGCCAAAGGCACGAGTGAGAATGCACAGCTTATGATGCAGGAGTGAGAATATTTTCCATATCCCACAATCTGCATATCATGTGTGCGGTTTATGCCACTGGGGTGAGAGCTTTGCAAACATTTTTTGTGTTTCTGTGTGTTTCCTGCTCATTGTGTGTGTGTGTTCTGAATGGACTGGGAGTGAGAAACACAGGTGAGTGTGTTTTGCAAAGCTAACTGAGTGATTCAGAGGCTTACTGAGAAAGACAAACTGCTGTACTTAGCACTGAGAAAGAAACTGCTTTGTAAAAGTTTCATTTAGAATTCAGGTTGTTTTGAGGCTGAGATCAGCACAGTAATGGGTTAGGAGTGTTAGAAACTAAATGGGGCACAGGTGAGAGTGTTTTGCAAAGGTAATTGAGTGAGTCAGATGCTCAGTAAGAAAGATAAACTGCTGCAGATAACACTGAGAGAGAGAAACTGATTTTTAAAAGAGTTTCATTCAGAATTCAGGTTGTTTTGAAGCTGAGATCAGCACAATAATGGGTTAGGAGTGTTAGAAACTCAGTGGGACACAGGTGAGAGTGTTTTGCAAAGCTAATTGCATAAGTTGCAGCTTTAGTGTGAAATAGAAACTGTTTTCTGAAGCAGTTTCTTTTAGAATGCAATCTGCACTGCAGATATTCTCACTCCAGTGACATCAGCAGAGTGAGGATAAATGTGATATCCTTACTCTGGTGATGTCATTTGGATTTATCTTCACTCCAGAGAAAATAACACGGGCTATTCCACTGAGAAAGTTCTGACCCCAGTGGTATAAACATATCTATCTATCTATCTATCTATTATATATATCTATACTATACTGGTGTTGTCATGCCAGTATAATTAGGGTGAAAGTTCACTTCTATGTTTAAGTCCAAATTTTGAAGCTTAATAACAGTGGAACTGTTTAATGGATTTCCATGAAATTTGGCATGTGTTACCAATGTGCGTTGTGCAGTTGCTTTGCACACTTGTAACTTCACCAATTTTTCATATTTTCCACTCTAGGTTTTTAACATTTCCATTTTTACACAAAATCTCATGAATAGTACAGCTATCATTTTTTAGATACTGTCAGAAATGTTTTTCCACATGTGTGGCACAAAAATTGCATTACAGTTGCACAGAATTATATTTCAACAGGGATTTAAAAGTTTTCTGTACTGGGTACATGTGGTGAGGTGATAAGAAGGTTATGTGGAACAATTGGGGTAGCAATTATTTAAGATGGCGCAGTTATGACTATCTGCTGCAATTTCACTATGCCTGCTTGTAACATAATATGTGGAAGCACAGGGGCCAGAGACCCCTATGTTTCCACAGCTACATACATATGTGCATCTGTGGAGGGATGGGATTGCAGGGTCCCACTGTGACATATGGATACTATTGTACTATTTCGATGGAGAGATGGGAGGCTCCCACCATGACATATGGACACCTTTGTTCTATCTGGATGGTGGGATGGGAACACAGGGTCCAAAGGACCCTGTGTTCTACCATGACATATGGACACTGTTGTACTATCTGGATGGAGGGATGGGAGCACAGAGTCTGAAGGACCCTGTGCTACCACCATGATATATGGACACTGTTGTACTATCTGGATGGAGCTCCCACCGTGACATATGGACACTGCTGTACTATCTGAATGGAGAGATGGGAGCACATATGGACACTTTTGTACTATCTGGATGGAGGGATGGGAGCACATGATCTGAAGAAACCAGTGCTCCCACAGTAAAATGAAGATACAATTATACTATCTGAAAAAGAAGGGAAATTCTTTGTAAAATATTCCATTAATGCATCAGTTAGGATGAATACCACAATGACAAAAGCAGGGAAATGAGGTGTTAGGGTTTCCAAACCTAACACCCCACCCCCAGGGTTCACACCCCTACCACCCCAACCTATTTCCCCACCCTTCACACACCAACAGGCATCGGGATGTGCCATGGGATTGTTAGACCTAACTCTCACTCTATTCTATGTGTAAACAAGCACAATCTATCATGGAGACAATGGTGTGGTGTTGGGACTGACCATACTATGGCACCCCTGATGCCTGTTGTGTGAGGAGTGGGGAATGGGGTGGTGTCATAAGGGTGGAAATCCTGGGGGTGGGGTGTTAGGGTCAGAAACCCTAATGTCTGATTTCTCTGCTTTTGTCATTGTGGTATTCACCCTAACTGATGCATTAACAAACTTTTTGCAAAGAAGATATATCTATCTATATATAGATATATACATATACATATATATATATATATAGATATACATATATATATATACAGAATCACACATGCCCCACAATGCAAAGCATCATGGGCTGCATAAGCAAATCACCACAGAATATTATGCTGGTTCAGCTTTAAGCAGAAATGCATGGTGCTGAAAGGCATCTCACACAGTTTGCAAAGGGTGCAAACAGAAGAAATAGACACATGTTTAATTCTACCTGGACTCATCAGTATGCCTCATCTGTCTGACACCCCAGTGGAATGAACCAGCTACCCTAAGATGGACTATCTGAGTTATGTTGTGGTGAACCCAATTAAAACAAAAGACAATTTAAAAGACAAAGAACCTCTGTGTGCAAGGACTGAGGCAATGGTTACCCCAAAGGGCATTTGGCCAGCAAGCCAAGTTTCAAACAAATACAAAATCACACATGCCCCCACAATGCAAAGCATCATGGGCTGCATATGCAAATCACCACAGAATATTGTCTTTTATATTTTTTTGTTTTAATTGGGTTCACCACAACATAACTTAGACCATCTTAGGGTAGCTGGTTTATTCCACTGGAGTGTCAAACAGATGAGGCATACTGATCAGTCCTGGTAGAACAAAACATGTGTCTATGTCTTCTGTTGGCACGCTTTGCAAACTGTGTGAGAGGCCTTTCAGCACCATGCATTTCTGCTTAAAGTTGAACCAGCATAATATTCTGTGGTGATTTGCATTTGCAGCCCATGATGCTTTGCATTGTGGTGGCATGTGTAATTTTGTATTTCTTTGAAACTTGGCTTCCCGGCCAAATGCCCTTTGACTAACCATTGCCTCAATGCTTGCACACAGAGATTCTTTGATATATATATATATATATATATATATATATATATATATAATAAATAGCATAAAACTGTTTAATGCATCAGTTAAGTTAAAGCAACAAAAGTGAGGAAATGAAATGTTAGGGTTGAACCCCTAACTCCCCCATGAAACCCACATGCCCATCCTCAACAGACTGACAGATGCCAGGGTGTGCCATGGGGTCATGTTGCCACCTCTCACCCCATTCCATGTGACAGCAGGTTGACATGCTACAGTAAAGGAGAATGGGGTGAGAGCTAGACCTCATGACCCCAAGGCACACACTGGCATCTGTCAGTCTGTGGAGGATGGGTGTGTGGGTTGGGTTGGGGGTTAGGGGCTCAAGACTAATGTTTCATTTCCTCACTTTTGTTGCTTTAACCTAACTAATGCTTTAAATGCAGTTTTTTGCTATGAATTTCCTTACTTTTTAAAAAAAGTGTAATATAACTAGCAAAAAAACATGTATTGGTTGGAGAGGGCCCCGCACTCCCGCCATGTTGTCCATTGTTGCATAACAATATGCATTGGTTGAGGGCCCACACTCCCACTTACACAAAGTTATAGAGCCATACAGCAGCTCTATAGAGCAACAAATCCTTGTAACAGTAATTTACCCATGTTTTAAGAACTGTAACAGCTAGAAAAAAAATAAAGTGTCATCGTAATCATTAAAGTAAGTAGTTCATGTGACAATAATGACCAAACCCATATCTTGCATTGTTTCCAAAATATGGGCACCAAAAAGTACTGCACAGGTGCTCTTTGAACCCTTGTGACAGTAATTTGACAATATCTCATTAACCGTGCAATCCACAAAAAAAATTCTACGGCAGGCTTACGCTATGATTTAAAAATCTTTTTCTAGTGGCATAGATCACCTATAGATGATCTAAACCATTAGTAGTGAAACTCTGTATCTTGCTTCCAGTCTGAGATACAGGCACCTAAAGGTGTGACAGACTCTGCAATGTTATCCTATGGGGAAAATCTCAACTTCATGATGGCATCTATGGAACCACTTAATTCCTCAACACCTAAACAGCATAATTCACACCTGTGGGGCATCCCCTCAACACCCTGTAAATTCCAAGTAAAAAGACCAAACCATTAATGAGCTATGCAGTTGTAAAATTTTTACACCTTTAAAATTCTTCATTCGTGAGATAGCAAAATCCTGGGCTGTCAGATCAATCCTAGTCCATGAGCTAAAAATATTCTAGTCCATGAGGGAACATCTGGTCACACCATCAGGGACATCTGGTCATGCCATCAGGGACATCTGGTAACAAAATTCAGGCTATCTGTTCACCCCAGGATGGACAAAGCTCACTGACCAGGATCATCTCACAGACCAGGATTTTGTTGGCTCATGGACTAGAATAGTTTGCAAGTCGCCATCAAAGAATTTTACATTTTTAAAAAGCTAATTTTTGAGAACAATTAACCAAATCAAAGGCATGGCTTTTTAGAGGGTGTCACCCTGAACAAAACCCATGCCTCATTTGGCCCAAAAGTCACCCATAGACAAAGCTACTACATTTTGTTTGGTTGAAAAACTGAAAACAAGATAGTGGCTCATAGACAAAGAATTTTTCTGATGGACTAGGATTTTAGTCCATGAGGTAGCAAAATCCTTGACAATGAGCCCATTGTTAGTTCGCGAAAAATACTTATACGTTTTGGAGAGAATTGAACATGTTCAGAACTTAATTAAAAATGTAATAACTTTTGAACACATTAATATTTTTTTACCAAGTTAATGCTTGATTGTTCCATAACCAAAACTATTTCCACGTTTCAAATTTCAGACCAACAGACTACATGGTGTGGTCACAGCACCATGGGCAAAAAACACATCACAATGGATGAAAAGTGCATTTTTTGGTATTTGCCTGTGTACAAACCATATGTCTGACTGAAATGCAACTTGGTAAATCACAAGATCTACAATTCCACTGCACATTCCAAATTTTGTGCAAATCTGTTGAATGGTTGCAAAGTTAATAAGGTGCAAAAATTGAGGTTTAACATTAAAGTGCCTACTCCACCCTCACTATAGGGATGCAACTACACCCCTATAATATATATATGCATCAGTTATGGTCCAGGATAAAGTGACAAAAGTAGGGAAATGTGATTATAGGATTTCCAACTCTAACACCCCGCTGCACCCCAGAAGTAAATGACTGGTGGAGTCTTCCTTTACAGTGATTGGGTGTGGTGGGTGCCACTAGACACTGGGGAAAGACCCAAAAGTATTGGGAATGGCAATCAGAGGGTGACAGGTGCCACTAGATACCAGACAAGATAAATTTATAAGGGGGATGGTGATCAAAAGGCGGGGGTTTCCACTGGACAACACAGAATGCTGAATTTACAACAGGACAGTTATTGAAGGCTGGAGGGTGCCACTAGACATCAGGGAAAAATAAATGTACTCTGGTGCCAGCAAACAGAATGTGGGGGGTGCCACTAGATACCAGGCCAACTTTACACATTTACAGGGATTTCAGGGGGAGGTGAGCACCACTAGACACAAGGGAAACGGTGGCTCACAGTTCTAACTGCAGCCCATAGCACTAGTTCTAGCTGCAGCTGCAGAAGTCAAGAAAATCAGTCTTTCATACAGAGAACATGTGTCACAGCAGGATAGGGTGACTAGTGGTGTGCCACAGGGTTCTGTGCTGGGATGTATTACCTTTTCATTATTCATCACAGACATGACCTTTGAAACAGTTGTCTGGTCTACTAAGTACGCTGATGACAGCAACCTGGGTGGTCCATGCAGTAATCAGTAACAAATTAACACTCTGCAAAGGGGCAGTCATTAAATGACATTGTGGGTTTACAAATGAGGGATTACATGTAATCTAAACAAATGTAGTGTATTGACAGCTCTTATTACCAATACACACTTAGCAACACCCTTCTTAAAAATGTAATGGAAGAAAAAGACCTAGGTATTATCATCTAAAATTCCTTTAAGTTTAACACCCAGTGCTCAGCAGTTATTTCAAAAGCTATTAAGATATTATTGTCAATAAAAAGCAGGGATCCAAATATTTTTCTCCCCATCTACTGAGCATAAAGCATACCTTTGACAACATCTATATCATGACAGTCAGGTCTGGAACCTCCACACAGATAAATGTATCATTAAAATCAAAACAATTCAATGCACAGTGACTAAAACTATTAAAGAATTTAAAAAACATGACTCCTACAAACCAACAGATTACAGTACCTAAAATATAAGATCTTACATACTCAAAGATTAGGAGGTGACCTTCTGTTACTATATGATGTACTGCTGGATCCATACCTCATGACAGAGCTGAATATGGCACTCAAACAAAATAAGATAAATACTAGAAAGCACCCCTTTTGGCGTAAAGAAATGCCATTCAAAACCTCAGTTGGTAGACAATCATTTTTTCTTGAAATGAGCAGTGGTGCCCTGGAATAAGTTATCATAAAATGTTATTAGTAAAAGGAAGAACAATTCAAAAATTGGCTGGATGAACATTTCACAGGCTGTTTTCAAACTAGTGTCTGCAATTAACAACGCAACTAATTATGGGCTTTGCACTTCCTCAGCTTCTATGACTCCTAGAATGACTCTTAGTGTGTTACCAAAATATGCTTATAAGGTCATGTGAAAAGATTTGACTTTTAATAAAAGAGACTAAATCTTCACTAACTTGTGATGAATTAGATCACCTAATGAATAATACATAAGTGAGCTTAGGTCAGCACTTGAAAACTGAATCAACATGTTTTCTGCGTGTGTGTCTTCTGGGGAGATAGAAAGGCAAGAAGCTCAGATGCACTTCTCATCTTGGACAGAGAGCTGAACACTCCCTCGGTACTATGTGCAGGATGGTGCTACCCAAAAGGAAATAAAACATTTTGGACACTGTTTTGAAATACTGTACCAGTAAAAGCATGTAATTCTACTCTACCATTTTGAACTTTCACTGAAATTCTGAAAGGCTAGATTTGCACTGATACCTGATGTCATCAAACAGACCATTCTTTATGGAAGAGAAGAAGACCAGAGCATGTGGTCCCAAAATTCACCAGCAAAATATCTCCTGCCTCTCATTCAAGAGTACAGATATAGATGTTTCAATATTTCATACCAGCTCATAAATTTAAGTATTTACTAATAATATTTTGCTCAATGGCATGTTTTGGAATAAGCATTGTGGGTGGAAGAGGTTTTTTTTTTTTCAATTTTCAGTACAATCTACTGGGTTATCCATTATAGTCTGACATGTCTAATCATGTCTGCCATGAGATAAACTATGGTGTTAGCCTTGAAAGAAATGTTTTTGTTTGCAAACTAAACCTAATGACTCATGCTGAAGCACCAGGTTGTCTAGTAACTGCAATACAATGTATATTTGTATAAATTCTAGTGAATTGTTAGATCTTCTGTAGTGTATAGCTTAGTTAATAAATATATCATATTTGTAATAAAGCTTGTTTTAATCTCATGTGGATGACAGATGTGTGACACAACACATACAGTATAAAGTAATATTTTTAAATGTTGATTGTTAACATATATGAGCCAAAATAATATAGATAGATAGATAGATAGATAGATAGATAGATGAAAAGAGATATATAGATAGATATATATTCTTTGGTAGTTGGGTAAAACCTACTAGGCACATTGCCTGCATTCAGGGGTGATCCAGGAGCCCCAGGGAGGTTAAGTGACATACTCAGAGTCACCCAGTATGCAAATGTGGAGGCTGTGGGAATCAAATCCAGGTCTGTCGGATATACCAGGTTCATTCACATCTCATTACTTTAACCTTCAGGCTGTACTGCCTTCCCCAATTCACTGCCAGTCAAAAGGAAAAAATGAAGATTCCAGTCCAGCGTTGTGACAGTAATTGTTTTTTTCTCCAAGAAATGATCAGTGCTGACCACAATGCCTTTTATAGTGCTTGGCATATATTCCATTACAATGCTTCAGAGTGAATACGAAATTTGCTGGATGGGTATACCTAATTTCCAGAAGCATCTTTAGAATTTTTCATCATCACTTACCTTAGAAAGGTAAGTGGTGAATAGTTATAAATCAAAAGACAAAGAACCTCTGTGCGTAAACACTGAGGCAAGGGTTACCCCAAAGGGCGTTTGGCTGGGAAGCCAAGTTTCAAGAAAATACAAAATCACACATGCCCCCACAATGCAAAGCATCATGGGCTGCATATGCAAATCACCACAGAATGTTATGCTGGTCCAACTTTAAGCAGGGTGCATGGTGCCCGAAAGGCCTCTCACACAGTTTGCAAGGTGCTAGCAGAGACATAGACACTTGTTTCGTCATACCAGGACTCATCAGTATGCCTTGTCTGTTTTGACACCCCAGTGGAATGGACCAGCTACCCCTAAGGCAGTGTGCCTAGGATATATTATGGTGAGACCCATTAAAATAAAAAACTATTTAAAAGACAAAGAACCTCTAATGCGTAAACACTGAGGGCAAGGGTTTTTAAAGGGCATTTGGTTACCCTTAAAGGGCATTTGCTGGAAGCCAAGTTTCAAGAAAATACAATACGCATTGGAGTTCTTTTGTCTTTTAAATAGTTTTTATTTTAATGGGTTCACCACATATCCTAGGCACACTGCCTTAGGGTAGCTGGTCCATTCCACTGGGGTGTCAAACAGACGAGGCATACTGATGAGTCCTGGTAGGACCTAAACACGTGTCTATGTCTTCTGTTAGCACCCTTTGCAAACTGTGGGAGGGCTTTCGCACCATGCAATTTCTGCTTAAAGTTGGACCAGCATAACATTCTGTGGTAATTTGCATATGCAGCCCATGATGCTTTGCATTGTGGGGGCATGGTGATTTTGTATTTTCTTTGAAACTTGGCTTCCCAGCCAAATGCCCTTTGGGTAACCCTTGCCTCAGTGTTTACGCACAGAGGTTCTTTGTCTTTTAAATAGTTTTTATTTTAATGGGTTCACTATAATATATCCTAGGCACACTGCCTTAGGGGTAGCTGGTCCATTCCACTGGGGTGTCAAACAGACGAGGCATACTGATGAGTCCTGGTAGGACGAAACACGTGTCTATGTCATCTGTTAGCACCCTTTGCAACTGTGTGAGAGGCCTTTCGGCACCATGCAATTCTGCTTAAAGTTGGACCAGCATAACATTCTGTGGTGATTTGCATATGCAGCCCATGATGCTTTGCATTGTGGGGGCATGTGTGATTTTGTATTTTCTTGAAACTTGGCTTCCCAGCCAAATGCCCTTTGGGGTAACCCTTGCCTCAGTGTTTACGCACAGAGGTTCTTTGTCTTTTAAATAGTTTTTTATTTTAATGGGTTCACCACAATATATCCTAGGCACACTGCCTTAGGGGTAGCTGGTCCATTCCACTGGGGTGTCAAACAGGCGAGAGCATACTGATGAGTCCTGGTAGGACGAAACACGTGTCTATGTCTTCTGTTAGCACCCTTTGCAAACTGTGTGAGAGGCCTTTCGGCACCATGCAATTCTGCTTAAAGTTGGACCAGCATAACATTCTGTGGTGATTTGCATATGCAGCCCATGATGCTTTGGATTGTGGGGGCATGTGTGATTTTGTATTTAGTTGTAAATCAAAACTTACTTTCTTTAATGCAACATATTTTCTCACCCTTGTAAAAACTTTTTGTGTTGCAGTTCGGTAAACTTGACAGGATTTCAATATGAAATGACGTGAGTGCCTGTTGGAAAGATTTCAAGGCAGAAATCATTGCTCTGACATCAAATCAATTATACTGAGACTTTCTAACTTCAGACAGTATCATTATGACTTTCTATTGTCACTCTTATTGAAAGGGAAAAGTGATTATCTATATAATACATCTGAATTTCTGGACATTAAATTCCTTGTTACTTAAAGCAGTTGCACTAAAATATTACATTTTCTCTCATGTTGTATCTGTTTATGTTTCTTATTCCTGCATTTCTATCACAATCCTTTGCTTATTAAATAAGAATAATTTCTGGTGATGTGCACAAACAACAGTTTATAACTTAATTGCAGGTATAAACAGTAAGTGCAAATGAAGTCATTCAGAAAAAATATTCTTTCTTCATTAAAATACTTTCACTTTAGTGTATTTCCTTGACAAATATGTTATCTTCATAACACAAAACAAGACACAAATTATACTATTAAATAATGGTTATAGAAACAAGTACATAATAATAACAAGCATAAAAACATTTCATTTAAAAAGTTTTCTCTTATTTTCAGCATCTCTGAATAAACATGTCTTGATGCAGCTTTGTAATTAGTTGTACTCATGAGTCTGTCAAACAATTTTGATGTTGTTTTCAAAGTGTTTGAGAGACAAACAGCAGTATATTGGTCCCACTCTCTACTGTCAAAGGGGCAGATGAAAAATATATAATGTAACTTAGGTTGTATATTACAACTTAGGTCATCTGTTTCATTTGGGTTACATGAACAAGGTGCAGAGGTTTTATCCAGCTTAAAAATACATTAAGAAAATTTGTTTTATAAACTTCTATCTTATATAATGTCATCAATCTTCTACCCAGTGGAAGTAGAGGTAACATGAGATAAAATTCCATGTCATGAAAATGTTTATATCGTACAATCAATTTACAAGCCTTCCAAGTTTTATAAGGGCAATATATTTTTGTTTTGCTTAATCACATACCCTCTCTTTGAGCTTTCCAAGATTTCATTATATAGGTTCCAAAGAGGGGACATTGTAAATACAACCAACTCCTAATTTATTCAAATTATCACATACTAACTCTTGCCAAGGGAATTTCAAACCTTCATACAAATAATTCATTTTTTTGCACTAAACATGCTTCTAAACATTTACTTGAGGTTTACCACGTTATGATTAACAAATGTTATACCAACCTTAGTAGAACAACATTTTTCTTAATTTCCCCTTTGAGTATCCCATTAGGGGTCATTTGGCAACATGAAGGATTGATTTGTGTTCTGCCATCAGTACAGTTTTCAGACAGTGTATATGTGATTTCCCCTAATGTTTGCATCCATACAAGATGGCAGTTTAAATTTTCACATTACCTCTACAGACGCTTTAATACATTAACTACCATATACAGAGTTAAACAATGTGAGACCCCCCCTTATATTTTGTTTTGCCTTATTGTGTATATATGCAAACTATTTATTCAACACCAGTGTGTACAATAAAGGTAAACTCAAATAGTCATATGGTTTTACTCGCGCAGTATTCTTTGTTTAATATCGATTTAGAAGTCTCTACATTTTCCCTATTATCATTAATTGGGATTTTCCAGTATTAATTGTAAGTTGTAGAGTTTTAGAGAAAGATTCAAAATGTGCCAATTTCTGTTTCATACCTAATTGTAATGTGACTATCAGCACATGATTATCCATGTTGGCCAAGGTGCTACAGTTCAACTTGCACATTTCTGAATTGTGAAACTTATTATCACTTTTACTGTTTAGTAAGGAGAAAATATGAATATTAAATTAAGATGGTGCCAAATGGCACCCCTGTTCTATTCCTCTATTGAGTTTAAATTTCTCAGGAAGTGCTAGTTGAATTGAGAATCAAACATAGGAACAATTACTTGAGTAAAGAGTCATTACAATACAGGAGTAAGAAAACAGTCTATGACTCCTATTCTATGCATAATGTATCAAAAGCCTGAGAAACGTGAATAATGACCAAAGTTGAAGGCACAATCAATTGCAGATCTTCACTCACAGAAACCAAACTGAGACTTAGAAAGGGTATCTTCATCTCTGAACCATTTGGATAATCTTTTTAAAATCAATGCCATAAAGATGATTTAGAGAAAATATGGTAAACTAACATACATGTTCTTGGGGGCTTCCTGTGGAGCACCTTTGTTTTGAAAGACAAAATGGCTAGTGCTGGACAAAAGTTATCTTCTATCAGTGAAAGTTTGATGATATTTCAATTTCTCATCCATGTAATTTAATGATATTTCTGTGAACATTTTGTGAAATTTTGCCAAAATTGTGATTTCAGTTATTTCTATCCAAATGACAACATATCTGTTAAAATCACACCAAATGTAGTAATGTAACTTTGCCAAGGGTCATGCAGAAGTATGACATGTTTCATATCTCTTTTCTTAAAGGTGACTGAGTTATAAGCCTTTAAAGATTTGGAAATTTAAAAAAATCACAATTATGTGAACTAAAAGTATTTGTCCAAATGTACTAAATTTGGCATGATAACTTTACCAGAGTCCATAAAGAAGTGCTCCATGCTTCAGAACTCCATCTATAAGAGTGACTCAGCTATAAGCTTCTGAAGTTTTGGAAATTTTGAAATTACATTCTGCAATTAGGTAAACTGCAGAATTTTAAGCCCCTATATCATTGAAACTACAGAACTGAATATTGCCAAGTTTGCTAATTCCATTGACCCTAAATATTAGGCTTTGAGGCCACTCTATGGCTCAAGAACAGAGTGCTTCTCTGCAGTGCTGAAGACCCAAAGTTCAGAAGCAAGTCCAGGAATTCACATCAGGAGGCAGGCCACAACCAATACAGCTGCTTCTCTGCAGTTCATCTTGGAGAGAGAGAGTTTGCAGTGTATTTACCCAACTCAGTGACCCCTGTAGCTAGGCCATGGAGCCTGCTCCTGCCACAGAGAAAGCTGTGACTGTGCAAGGATGACAGAGATATTACCTCCACCTGGGGAGATGGGAGGGAAATGTGTTGAGAAAAACCCAGTAGACAACTGAATGATGGCTTGGATCAGTCTGCTGATCATCTGACAGTGGCATGACAGCTAAATGGAAGGTTCTGATAATGGGAGACTTCAACATGCCAGATACAGAGTGGTCAATACCAGCAGGAACATCTGCCGGAACTAGACACATGGTGGATTCCCTGCAGGGGAGGGCCTCAAACAACTGGTACAACAACCCACAAGAGACAGGGCTATCCTAGATCTAGTAATGACTAACAGGGAAAGGATCATGGATCCCCAGGTAGAAGATCACCTGGGGACCAGTGACCACCACATGGTATGGTTCCATTTGGCCACTAGAACTAAATCATCCCATTCCAAGGTAAAAATATGGGACTTCAGAGGAGCTGACTTTGATAAGATGGCCAACAGAGTTAAGCTAGCCCTGGCAAAAATAAATACAGGTGAGAGGGTACAGGCAAAGTGGGCAAGCATTAAGGATACAATACTTGAAGCGACATCCCATTGTGTTAGTGAGAAAAGGAAGTGCAAAAGAAGATGGAAACCACTTTGGTTCTCAAACACAGTAGTAGAAAAGGTCAGAGCCAAAAGGCTGTCCTTCAGGAAATATAAGGGAACACAGCAGGATGAAGATAGGGAGGCATACCAAACTTCCCTAAGGGAAGCAGGGAAGGCAGTAAGGCAGACAAAGGCCCAAACCAAGGAAACATTAGCACAAACAGTAAAAGAAGGTGACAAGACTTTCTATAGATACATTAGTGAAAGGAGAAAGTCCAGAGGGGGTATTGCTAAAATCAAAGGAGATAAGGGTGCATGTGAGAAGAATGGCCATGTAAAAGCATCTGTCCTAAATAGATACTTCTGCTTAGTATTTACCAAAGAGAAAGTAGGGCAGGGCCCACAACTTAGCACCATGGACACGGGGGGGAGGGAGGAGTGCACTAGTTCCTTCACAAAAGAAAGGGTCCTACAAGAGCCTGATAAGCTCAGGGTGGACAAGGCAATAGGACCTGATGGCATATATCCCAGGGTACTAAAGGAGTTAAGGGGAGAACTAGCAGGGCCATTATTAAAACAGTTTAGTGAGTCTCTGAGCACAGGAGAGGACCCAGAAGACTGGAGAAGAGCTCATGTGATCCCGCTCCACAAGAGTGATAGCAGGGAAGAGGCAGGGAACTACAGACTAGTCAGTCTTACCTCAGTAGTGGGCAAGATTATGGTGGCACTTCTTAAGGAAAGGATTGTGCAACACCTGGAATCCATAGGAGCACAGGATCCAAGAGAGCATGGGTTTACAAAAGGAAGGTCCTGTCAAACTAATCTCATAGATTTCTTTGACTGGGTAATAAGAGTGGTGGACCAAGGGGGAACAGTTGATGTCACCTACCTTGACTTTAGCAAAGATTTTGATACTGTTCCACATAGAAGATTGATTAATAAGCTGGGTAGGTTCAGGGTGGGTCAGAAGTTGGTCAATTGGGTGGCAAACTGGTTGATGGGCAGAAAACAGACTGGTGGTAAATGGTATACAGTCAGAAGGGATGTGGGGTACATCAGGGATCTGTCCTGGGACCAGACCTCTTCAATATCTTCATCATTGACATTACAGATGGACTGGAGGGTAAGGTTTGTCTGTTTGCAGATGACACCAAGATCTGCAACAGAATAGATGATCCAGATGGGGTGGGCAGATTGAGAAGAAATCTGGATAAACTAGAAAAATGGTCAGAAAAGTGGCAACTGGGGTTTAATGCAAAGAAGTGCAAGATCATGCACATAGGGAAGAGAAACCCTGAAGTCACCTATAGGCTGGGAGGGAAGTTGCTGGCAGTCACAAGGGAAGAAAGAGACTTGGGCATCATCATCACCGATGACCTGAAATCATCCAAGCAAACCTCTAAAGCAGTAGTTAAGGCTAGTGGGATGTTGGGGTATATTAGTAGGGGTATCACAAGTCAAAAGAGGGAGGTAATAATCCCTCTTTACAAGACACCGGTTAGGCCTCATCTGGAGTACTGCATGCAGTACCGGAGGCCACACCTTCACAAGGACATTAACCAAATTAAGGCAGTCCAGAGAAGGGCAACCAAAATGGTGCAGGTACTGCATCAGAAAACATATGACAGATTAATGGCACTAAATATGTATAACCTAGAGCAAAGGAGGGGGAGAGGTGATATGATCGAAACATTCAAACACCTTAAGGGCATTAACAAGATGAAAGAGTCTAACATGTTTCAATATAAGAAAAACAGCAGGACAAGAGAACAGAGCATGAGATTAGAGGGCGGCCAATTAAGGGGTAATGCGAGGAACCTTTTTCACTGAAAGGGTGGCTGATGCATGGAATGGCCTACCTCAGGAATTGGTGGATATGAATATAGTGCAGGGCTTCAAACAGACATGGGATAGGCATATGGAGCAATACAGATGAGTATGATTAGATAGACCATTGACACAGCAAAGGCCAATGGCACATTTATAATACAGAAAAAGAAATGGGCAGACCAGATGGGCCTTGCAGTTCTTATCAGCAGTCAATGTCTATGTTTCTATGTTTCTATGCTCAGGGTATATTCCTGTGAACAGGGTATGTTCCTGAGAGATGACCTGCCAGCTGGGAGAAAAAACAATATATAAAAAAAAATGGCTGTGTATGTCAAGTCTCAAATTTCTTGCTCAAAGGCTGACCCAGTTATTGGCAGGCAAAGATACCAAAATAACATCAGAAAAGTTGAATTTCATGAGCTTTTGTGAAATTGTGGAATGCTGTGATACTTTTGTTGAAGCTATGCCCATACATTTTGCCCAGTCACACACCTTAGTAGATACTGTTGAGGGTGGTAAAGGCTGGGTAAAGTGGCAATAAGGTAGCATGCATAGGAGGCTCCATAGTAAACGTATAGTGGAGTTAAGTGTCAGGTCACTATCTTGAGTGACAAACCATGAATAATCATTATCACTGTGCACTAACCTGAATTTTGGCAATATGCCAGATAACCACTAGAGCTCATTGACTTAATCATTTTGGAAGCATATAGGTGTAGGTGTAGTATTGCTTCTGTACAATGCCACCTTATGAGTCTTTAATGATCCTGTAGATAAAAATGTATATTTTCACTATTTGAAAACAGTGGCACCAAGTGATGCCAAATCTCAAACCTTACAACTAATCATGCCTTAGGCCATTGTGAAAGAATTATCTGGATTTTGTTTTGATGAAATATGATACTGGGCATCACTGTCATGGGAATGTGATTGCGAGAAAGCAGACATCTTAAACCAGTTCTGTTCTGTCTTCACCAAAGAGAACACAGGGAATGGGCTAAGCTTGCATAGCAGTAATACCAAGGGACAAGGCGTTGACACAAGCCCCTTCACAGAGGCTCAAGTTTTGGAAGCTTTAAATAAACTAAATGTAGACAAGGCCATGGAACTGGATGGGATTCACTCTAGAGTTCTCAGGAAGCTGTGACATGTACTAGTAGCACCCCTAGCAGAATTATTCACTAAATCACCAGGGAGTGGGACCATACCAGAGGACTGGAAAAGGGCAACAGTGCTCCTGCTCTACAAAGCAGGGAGCAGGCTGGTAATTACCATCCAGTAAGCCTCACATCGGTGGTAGGGAAGTTGATGGAGACAATACTCAAACAGAGAATCATAATGTACTGTATCTGGAATCCAGTGGGCAGCAAGACACAAAACAGTATGGATTCACAGCAAGTAGGTCTTGCCAGACTACCCTGATCGACTTCTTCGACCGGGTTACAAGGATAGTAGATCAGGGAGCAGCAGTAGATGTCATCTATCTTGTCTTTAGCAAAGCCTTCAATTCTGTTCCACACAGAAGGCTGGTAAAGAAGCTGGACAACATGGGAATAGGCAGGGGAGGTGGTTTAGTGGGTAAATAGCTGGCTGAGAGGAAGAACGCAGAGGGTTTAGGTAAATGAGACATTTTCAGCTGAGAGGAAGGTGATCAGTGGGGTACCACAGAGTTCGATACTGGGTCCCCTACTCTTCAATGTGTTCACAGCAGACATTGCAAATGGGCTGGAAGGTAAAGTATGTCTATTTGCTGATGACACCAAGATTCACAAAATAGTGGACTCCTCTGAGGGTGTGAGGAGTAGGACTTCAGACTTGAAGAAACTGGAGGAGTGGTTGGAAACATGTCAGCTGAAATTCAATGACAAAAAAGTACAGAGTCATGCACTTAGGCAGAAACAATCCCAAAGAGGATTACTACCTGTGAAGAGAGAAGCTAGCCTCCACCAGCCAGGAGAGGGACCTAGAGGTCATTATATCAAAAGATTTGCAAGTTGGTAAATATTGCGAAAAAGCAGTACTAAAGGCAAGTGGCATGCTGGGCTGCATCGGGAGGGGAATCACTATTCACAGCAGGGAGGTGGTGTTAGCACTCTACAAGGCACCGCTGCACCCCACATGGAGTACTCCATACAATACTGGAGACTGCACCTCAAAAGGGACATAGACAGAATCAAGACATTGCAGAGGAGGGCCTAGAAAATGATTCAGGGACTGCACCATATGGTATACCAGGACAGGCTGAAGGAACTCAACATGGGTTCTATGTCATAATGGCGATTTCCAAATATCAATTGCCATTACCATGAGTGTACATCACTGAAAGCAAAAAAAGCAATGTACTCTCACAGCAAGGAAACTCGCTCCTAGTATTTATGCAGGGAGCTTCACCCCCCTTTCCCGCCTCACTAAAAATAACAGACTGGGGGTTGCATGTCAGGAAGGGGGAAAACTGGCAAAAAAAAACACCTAACACCCCTGCATGAAGCTCAAATTATTGTGCTTCTCCCCAGCCCTGAACCCCGCACCCTCCCTACTAGAGCCAGTGACCCTCATCACCGTGCCACACACCCAGCTCAGCAGCTTTCCACCTCACCACCCCTCACATATGGTCCGTCATCTTCCATTATTCTGTTGCTCTTCCTTTTACCCTGTCTTTCCCTATTGCTACCTTTTTCGGGTCACTGACCTAGCAGGCACTGAGACTGAGCTGCTCATGTTTGAGTCATTCAATCTCAGTTGCCCTTTTAACAGGATACCCTCAACATGTACTCCTTGGAACAGAGGAGGGAGAGGGGTGACATGACTGAGACTTTTAAATGTATGAGAGGTATAAGTAAAGTTAATGTTCAGATGCTTTTCCAAGTGAAAGAGAGTGGGAACAAGAGGGCATGACATGAGGCTGAAGGCAGGGAGGTTCAGGAGTAATACAAGTAAGTTCTTCTTTACAAAGAGGGTGCTGGACCCATGGAATAGCCTACACAAGGAGGTAGTGGGGGCAAAGTGGTAAGTGAGTTTAAGAATGCATGGGATAGACATAAAGGTAGCATATGGAAAGGCAAAGGAGGGGAGGGGAATAGTACCAGGTAGATTCTTGGGCACACTAGATAAACCATGCGATCTCCTTCTGCCATCACCTTTGGTGTTTCCGTAAGTGTTGGAGGGATATTGCAAGGCCAAGATGGTAGTGCAGTTAAGGTGATTCAGTGGTGATAGGTACTTTGGGGATGCTAAATTCCACAAGTATAATTCTAGTGGCATTACCTATTATGAATCCATGATTTTTTTAGCACATTCTGCCAAATGATGAATGAGGATAGGAATCCTCCAATCTGGTTTTACTTTATAAACATCATGGAGAATAAGATCTAGGGTGAGGGGCTTTTCATGTTTTCTGTGTATTCAGATTCATCAGGTGAATAAAACTGGTGATCAAATTCAAAATGCAGTCATTTAGTTGAGGTATACAATTCCTCGAGTTCTTCACCATAAAAGTTTTGTTTATTAAAACTTAATCCAAGTAAAAGACGGAATCTGAGCAGCTACATTTGGCTCCCAGTTCTTTGTTCCTTTTCATATCTAATCGTGATGTGGCTAGCAGCATATGATTGTCCATGTTGGCCAAAGTGCTACAGTTCAAATTGCACATTTCTGAATTGTGAAACTTATATCACTTAGACTGTTGAGTAAGGAGAAAATATAAATATCAAATAAAGTGAAAGCCAAATGTCACTCCTGTTGTCCTTCTCTGTTGAGTTTAAATTTGTCAGGAAGTAGAAACATAGAAACATTGACGTTGACAGCAGATAAGGACTGCAAGGCCCATCCAGTCTGCCTGTTTCTTTTTCTACCTTATGAATGTGCCATAGGCCTTTGCTCTGTCAATGGTCTATCTATTCATACTTGTCTATATTGCTTCCTTATGCCTATCCCATGCCTGTTTGAAGCCCTGCACTGTATTCATATCCACCACTTCCTGAGGTAGGCCGTTCCATGCATCCACCACCCTTTCTGTGAAAAAGAACTTCCTCAAATTACCCCTTAATCAGCCTCCCTCTAATCTCATGCTGTGTCCTCTTATCCTGCTATTTTTCTTATATTGAAACATGTTAGACTCTTTCATCTTGCTAATGCCCTTAAGGTGTTAGAATGTTTCGATCATATCACCTCTCTTCCCTCCTTTGCTCTAGGGTATACATATTGAGTTTAGTTAATCTGTCTTCATATGTTTTCCAATGCAGTCCCTGCACCATTTTGGTTGCCATTCTCTGGACTGTCTCAGTTTGGTTAATGTCCTTGTGAAGTTGTGGCTTCCAGTACTGCATGCAGTACTCCAGATGGGGCCTAACCAGTGTCTTGTAAAGAGGGATTATTACGTCCTTCTTCCGACTTGTGATACCCCTACTAATACACCCCAACATCCCTCTAACCTTACCTACTGTTTTTGAGGTCTGCTTGGATGATTTCAGGTCATCAGTGATAATGATGCCCAAGCCTCTTTCTTCCCTTGTGACTGCTGGCAACTCCCCTCTCAGTCAATAGGTGGCCTCAGGGTTTCTTTTCCCTATATGCATGATCTTGCACTTCTTTGTGTTAAACCCCAGTTTCCACTCTTCTGACCATTTTGCTAGTTTATCCAGATCTTGTCTCACTCTTCCCACCCCATCTGGATCATCTACTCTGTTGCAGATCTTGGTGTCATTTGCAAACAGACAAACCTTGCCCTCCAGTCCATCTACAATGTCACTGATGAAGATAGTGAAAAAGGACTGGCCCCATGACTGATCCCTGAGGTACCCCACTTGTGACTTGCATCTCTTCTGACTGTATACTGTTTACCACCACTCTCTGTTTTCTGCCCGTCAACCAGTTTCTCACCCAGTTGACCAACGTCTGACCCACCCTGAGCCTACCCACTTTATTAATCAATTTTCTATGTGGAACAATATCGAAAGCTTTGCTGAAGTCAAGGTAGGCAACATCAACTTATCCCCCTTGGTCCACCACTCTGGTTTCCCAGTCAAAGAAATCTATGAGATTAGTTTGACAGGACCTTCCTTTTGTAAACCCATGCTGTTTTGGATCCTGCGCTCCTATGGATTCCAGGTGTTGCACAATCCTTTCCTTAAGGAGTGCCTCCATAATCTTGCCCACTACTGAGGTAAGACTGACTAGTCTGTAGTTTCCTGCCTCCTCCCTGCTACCACTCTTGTGAAGTGGGATCACATGAGCCCTTCTCCAGTCTTCTGGGACCTTTCTTGTGCTCAGACACTCACTAAACAGTTCTGATAATGGCTCTGCTAGTTCCACCCTTAGCTCCTTTAGTACCCTGGGATGTATGCCATCAGATTCCATTGCCTTATCCACCCTGAGCTTATTGAGCTCTTGTAGGACCCTTTCTTTTGTGAAGGGACTAGTGCACACCTCCCTCCTCCCTCCCCTGTGTCCATGGTACAGAGATGTGGGCCCTGCCCTACCTTCTCTTCAGTAAATACTAAGCAGAAGTATCTATTTATGATAGATGCTTTTACATTGTCCTCCTCCTCACATGCCCCCTTATCCCGTTTGATCATAGTAATACCCCCTCTGGACTTTCTTCTTTCACTAATGAATCTATAGAAAGTCTTGCCACCTTATTTTACTGTTTGTGCAAGTGTTTCCTCAGTTTGGGCCTTTGCCTGCCTTACTGCCTTCCCTACTTCCTTTAGGGAAGTTTGGTTTGCCTCCCTATCTTCATCCTGCTGCGTTCCCTTATATTTCCTGAAGGCCAGCCTTTTGACTCTGACCTTTTCTGCTACTGTGTTTGAGAACCAAAGTGGTTTTCTTCTTCTTTTGCACTTCCTTTTCTCACTAACACAATGGGATATTGCTTCAAGTATTGCATCTTTAATGCTTGCCCACTTTGCCTGTACCACCTCACCTGTATTTCTTTTTGCCAGGACTAGCTTAACTCTGTTGGGCATCTTATCAAATCAGCTCCTCTGAAGTCCCATATTTTTGCCTTGGAATGGGATGATTTTGTTCTAGTGGAAGTGCTAGTTGAAATGAGTATCAATCTTGGGCCCAATTACTAGAGTAAAGATTCGTTGTAATACAGTAGTAAGAAAGTCTGTGACTCCTTTTGTATGCATCATACCATAATAAAGGTCTAGAGCATGTATCAAAGCTTGAGAAAAGTGAATAAAGACCAAAGATGAAGGCACTATCAGTTTTGGATCTTCCTTCACAAAAACCAAACTGAACCACAGAAACAGTATCTTGATCTCTGAACCATTTAGATAATCTGCTTAAAACCAATGCCATAAAGATAATTTAGAGAAAAATATGATAAACTGGCATACACGTTCTTAGGTGCTTCCTCTGGAGCACCTTCATTTACCAATAAATAAATAAATTAAAAATTGGCTAGGACTGGACAATATTTATCTGCTACTAGTGAAATTCTGGTGATATTCCAATTTCTATTCTGTGTAATTTAAATAAACGTGTGTGAACATTTTGCCAAAACTGTGATTTCAGTTATTTATATCCAAATTACAAAATGTTTGTTGAAAATCACACCAGGATAACTTTGTCAAGGTCCATACAGAAGTATGCCATGTTTCATATCTCTTTCCTTAAAGGTGGTTGAGTTATAAGTATTTAAAGATTTGGAAATTTAAAAAATGACATTTCAAAATTATGCAAAGTACGTAAATGCATTTGTCCAAATTGCACTACATTTGGCATGATGACTTTACCAAAGTTCAAAAAGAAGTGCTCCATGTTTCAGAACTTTGTCTTTAAAGGTGACTGGGCTATAAGCATTTTAAGGTTTGGAAATTTTGAAATGAAATTTTGCAATTAGGTAAACTGTGGAATTGTATGCCCCTATTTCATTAAAACTAGAGATCAAAATATCATCAGTTTTGCTACATTCATTGACCCTAAATATTAGGCTTTGAGGACCCCTCCCATGGCCCAAGAGCAGAGTGTCACTCTGGAATGCTAACATCCCAAGGTTCAGAAGTGAGCTCGGGAAGTCACATCAGGAGGCAGACCATAACCAAGAGAGCTGCCATTCAGCACTTCATCTTGGTCAGGGAGGGTTGGTGGCGAATTCCACCAACACAGTGACCCCTGTGGCTAGGCAAGGGAGCTTACTCCTGTCACAAAGGAAGCTGTGGCTGTGCAAGGATGACAGAGACACACCTTCACCTGGGGAGATGGGAGGGAAATGTGTTGAGAAAACCCAATAGCCAACTGAATGATGGCTTGGTTCAGTCTGCTCAGGGTATAGACCTGTGAACAGGGTATATTGACTCTGCCTCCTCGATCTGTGTGGGTGGCTGTTTGTGTTTGTCTGTGTCTGTAGATTACTTTTTGTGTATTTTCATGTTTTTCTGCTTGGAGTAACTATGCCATTCTTGTACATAACATCTGTGAAAGTCTCCTGGACTGCATTTCTGTGAAACATCACCACCAGGTATCAGCATTTTCATTTTAAATTAACTTTTTAGAAGCCATCCAAAGGAAAACTAAGACTAGCAGCTAAGCATGACAAACTCTTTGATGCTGGGTCCTACACTGAATCCACATTGTCATCTGACCTGCTCCTAAAGAATCTGTGCATGTCACTGAGGGCTATTCAGCAACCACTTTGAAGAACAAAGGAAAGATACAGACAAAAGGTTTCCACATCCTGCATAAGTAACGGCCACAGTTTATCACCTTTAGGAATTTCTGCAAAGCATCAACACCAGGTATTAGCATTTATCAGCATTTTCATTTCAAATCAACTTTTTGGAAGTGATCCAAAGCAAAACAAAACTCCCCTGTTCACTACCAGGCTATAGCCTGAAGCACATTAGGGTGTGTGTGTGTCAGTTCACTGTCTGACACACAAAAGGGGATTTTATATCAAGAATTGAAGTGGTTGTCTCTTACGTATTTTACAGAAAATAAGTGCCTGTACTTTAAGGGGCATTTCAGCAGGGGTGGGTCTGCTATTGGAGCTAGTCCTTGCGGCAAGCATTTCACTGAAGAAACCTAGATGGGAGGATAGGGTCCATGATGGGACATCCTTCAAATACTCCAGCCTCCTGCTTAGCTCTGAGCTAATTACCCCTGGACTTTGGCTTTGGAAGCTTTTATGGTCTGCAAGGCTAGGGCACTACCTATGCTTCTAATCTTTCCATGGAACTAAGAGACACAGGTACTGGCAAAAGTATGAAGTGTTTGAGTTATGGCTACACTTACTTAGACCTGCAAGATTGGGTGATGCTGAAAGTAACCTTGGATCCAATATGGATACAAAACCATCCATCACTTCTTAGTGGACATGGCCAAGGAGATGAAGATGGCACATATGAACATTAGGAGTCTTACGGCTAATTTTGTGGAACTGGAAGCATGGTGACACAATAGTCCCCTGACATACTTGGGCTAATGGAGACATGGTTGAAGTCAAATATTCCAAATGCCATATGCACAATAAATGGCTATAAACTTCTCCATAGGGATTGCTGTGCCTTCAAGAGGGGGGAAGGGTCACACTATACTCCAAGGATCACTTAGCAATAACTGCCCAGCCTATGGACATAGCTGGTTCTTTGGAGGCCCTTCATGTGGTTCTTACTCTTGATAACACCAAACAAATCAATCTAATATGTGTCTACAACCCACCCAAAAGTGACATCACTGTCTTAACTAACCTTATGGATCACCTGACATCATACAAGGTAGAAGGAGAACTCCTCCTCAAGGGGGATTTCAACCTGGACTGGACTGCAAAATACTCGGGATTGTATGATGCCACATTCAGCAAGTTGCACCTGGCTCAGCTAATAAAATGTCCAATGAGGCCATTGCAATGGGGAGGCCACAACTCCCTCCTGAACTGGATTTCTGCAGACAGAGCTGACCATATTCAAGGCTAGGGCACTCTATCAGATGCTATCGGTGACCACACCCTGGTTTATTGCATATGGAGGGCACACATCCCAAAGCCTATTCTCAAAGAAATGCACTTTTGGGACTTTTCCAAAATTAACATCTGCAAGCTACATGTGGATCTCAACCACACTGACAGGTCCCCAATTTACCAGGCAGATGATGCCGACATTGCTCTGTCCTACCTTGTAACCACTCTACAGGAATCTCAAAATAAGCAATTTCCCATGAAAAAGAGGAGGGTCTGAGGTACAGCAACAAGATGAGTGAACAATGAGATCTTGATCAGCATGAGTAGCAGGGACAAGACTTGGGTTGCTGCAAAGAAAAGCGACCAACAAGCTGACTGGGATAAATATCATATGCAGAGGAACATATGCAAGAGAGAAATTTGAGCAGCAAAAAGTTCTTACTCTCTTAAGCTACTACAGAAATCGGCCAGCGATGCATGTGGTTTCTGGAACCATATTAAGACTTTCTTGGCACAAGGTGGATGTTCAACAATCACTGATATGTCTGTTAATGGTGCCAACTGCAATAACACCTATACCATTGCAAACACCCTAAACATCCACTTCTCTGACCTCTTGGATTATGAGAGGCTGACCAGTCAACCCTCTGTCTCTCCAACTGTTTCCCAAGCCCAGGCCTCCACTTCACTTAGTTTTAAACAGGTCACCATGCTTGAGGTTCTGAATCTTTTGAGGAAACTACATGAGCATGGATTAGTGGGATCAGATGGCCTACTACCAAGACTCCTTAAACTAGCAGCCCCCATTATAGTGGCACCAGTTTCCAGGATCTACAACCTTTCCATCAGTATGTGGGAAGTACCATCTCTCTTGAAGATAGTGTGAACTGTCCCCATTCATAAGAAAGAGGACACAAAAGACATGAACAACTATCGCCAATTGCAATATCATCAGCACTAAACAAAATTCTTGAAAAACTAGTAGCCAACCAGGTCAAGGACTACATACAACAAAACAGCCTTCTCTCCCCTGCCCAATATGGCTTCAGGAAGAGGCACAGTATGGCCACAGTGCTTATCAAACTCATTAATGACATCACGCTATTGATGGATAAAGAGCTATACACTGGAATGATTTTCATGGATTTAACTAAAGAGTTCTACGTGATAAATCACACATTGTTAATAGATATACTGGCCACACTTAGATTCTCCCAAGGATCCTCAACATGGCTCAGCAGTTACCTATTTGGGTGGATACAGTTTGTTCAGATTGACAATTGCAAATCTGATTTCTGTCCTACCAGCATTGGTGTACCACAATGCTCAATTCTCAGACCACTGCTTTTCTCACTGTTTGTGAATAGGCTGCCTCAAACGTTGAGCACCCGCTCTACCATCTTATACGCAGATGATATGGTGTTATTCACCAGCGCAAAGGACATTGGCCTCGATTCTAGAAAAGTTACGCCTGCTGTAACAGCACCTGTGCCAAGTAGAATGGCGCAAGTAGCAACTTATGCCAGCAGTTGTGACTTGTGCGATTCTACAAAGTGGCCTGTGACATGTCGCAGGCCATTTGTGCCAAACAGTAGTTACACAGGCAGTTGCGCCATAAACACCCTGCGATATGGTGCTTGGGGATTTATGGCAGCAGTTGCGCCCCATTCCTGAAGGGCAGCAACAAAGACCCCAATGTTGGGATTCTACAAGAACCCCCGGTGGAGAATAGGCATAAGAAGTTACACCTGCATTTAGCTGTTGTAACTTCCATATGTCCTCTGAGGGTCCTGGAGAACCCAGTCCATGTGCCCCCCCATGCCCAGACCACCCCCATTGTTTCCCCAATGGGCACCGCATAAACATTTCCAGAATCGGGGCCACAATCCCACTCCATCCCTGTACTGTACACACCTCCGTACAGTAATGACCCTGCAGGGCTTCCCACACCCCCAGTCTCCCAGAGTGTTCATACAGAGCCCCACAGGGCTTCCCACACCCCAGCCCCCTGAATCCCCATTGTGATATTCCCCACAGGGTGGTGCTGTCATCCCCCCACCCATGCCCTGACCCCAAGATGCAGCCGCAAATGCGGCTTTGTGTTTGAATTCCTATTTCAGAGTACAATCCACAGTGTAATAACAGATGTAAGGGTATAGTGAGTTTTTGTACAACAGACATATAATATGTGTATAAGAAACATATATAAGACCCATTCCCCAACCCCGAGTGGCCCACTGTAAATGCAGCATACACTCTGATGATGCCCTGGTAGTCTAGTGGTTACCACCTAGCTGTGTTAGTCCACCAGCCCTCTGCTTACCAGCCAGTGACTGGCACAGCCCACCTCCATTTCCGTGGCCAGCCACTGATTGGGTTCCGTAGGAGTGCTACTGGAAAGAAATTTATATCTGAGCATGTCTTTCCAGTAGCACTCCTACATAACTCAGTCTATGGCTGGCTGTGAAGGTGAGAGGTGTGCTGTCCCAGTCACTGGCTGGGGATGGGTGGAAGGTGCTGGGTGGGATGGAACAGCTGGGTGAGGGGCCACTAGACTACCAGGGCAGGGTATTTGCTGCATTTGTGGCTGGTGACTTGGGGGTAGAGGCACGGATGGGGGGTTGATTGCACTGCCCTGCAGAGCATATCAGAATGATGGAGTCAGGGGACAGGATGTGTGGGAATCCCTGTGGGGCTCTTGCAGACCACTTCAGGGGGCTGAGGTGCAGGCAGCCCTGTGTGGCTCTATATGCACACTTCAGGGGCTGGGGGTGTGGGCAGCCCCAGGGAGCTTATCTCTGGTGGTGTCAGGGGCAGTTGGTGTGGCCAGCCCTGCGGGACTCTGTAGACATGTTTCAGGAGGGCTGGGGGTGTAGGCAGCCCTGCAGGGTGGCTATTGTGGCTTGCTGGGCAGGGGGGTGCATGTGCAAGCTGCGTTTTGTGGCTTACAACATGCTCGCCAGGTGCACCCACAGTTTGGCATACCTGGCCGCATGTCACAAGTCACAGGAGTTAGCTGCAGAGACCCTGCCCCTTCTAGAATAGGGTGCAGGGTCAATGTCGCAGTTGCAAGTGGCGCATGTTGCATTTGGTGGTGACTTGCACCACCCTTCTAGAATCTTGCAATTGTCTTCATTAATACCACACTTGAGTCAGACTTTACCTGTCTACATGAGTGGCTAGTTCAAACCAAACTTCTTCTGAATACCAAAAAAATGGTGGCAATGCTGCTTGGACCAGCACCAGGGGTCAAAGCCAGCTCTGCAACACTGGCCATACATGGCTCAAATGGCTCGCTTCTGGATTTGGTGGACTCTTTCAGATATCTGGGTATAACCCTTGACCCTTCATTGGAATTCAGCCTCCATATCACTAACACTTGTAAGGTGGTCAATATCAAGCTCAGGCTGGCCTACAAAGTCAGAGCATCCTTAAACTCTAAGGTGAAATTAATGATCATGTAGAGGGTACTGCAACCCAGCCTGACTTATGGAATCACTTCCTATAAAGATGCAAACAAGGGACGATTGGAGAAGTGGGACATCTTTTATAATAGTATCTGTCTCTTCACACTATCAGTACCTAGGCGCATCCACCATTGTGTACTTTACTCCAATCTGGACTGGCTCTCTCCTGCCTCTTACTGAGCCTATAAAACAGGATGCACAACTGACAGTATCATCCGAACTGGAACACCAATGTCCCTTACATGCTTGATGAACCCGCACCATCAGACTTGCCCACTGAGATCTACCAAAAAGTCACTCCTTTATACATCCAAATGCACCACTAAGATGGGTGAGCAGGCATTTGCAGTGTCTGCCTCAAAGCTACGGAACTCCCTGCTTTCAACTGTGAGACACTCCACTACACACCTGATCTTTAAAAATGAGCAGTGTGCCTATCTCCTGGCCTCTGGCAGATGCACTTGTGACTTAGCCCCTGGGGAGGACACCTAGTTAGGCTTCCTTTGCATATCCCATCAGCACATATTAAGGAACTTATCGCTCTTGCCCACTTTTAAATAGCAGGCAAGGACAGACTGTGAGGTCTCCCACTGCGAAACTGTCTGGAATGGTTTCTCTGTTTACTTATACCATATGATCTATCTCCTTGAAACTGTATTGTGTATTCCCCTGTATCTGTGGATTGCCTAGTGTAATGTATAATATATCCTGTACAGTAGGTATCACCATGCATGTCTATTCTGTAATGTGTTTGACCCACGTCTATATTATGTAATAGTAACCATTGGGTTGTGATCTGCTTTTACCTATGTCTGTAACTCTCCTGGATTGTGACTGAAAATAGGCAATTTCTTTGTCTAAGAGCACTTACCCTGTAATCAAAAACTAAATAAATAAACAAAAATTAAAAAAATATATAAATATTTCTGAGATATGACCTGCCAGCCAGGAGGAAAAACTAATGCAGAAAAGGCAGAGGCTGTGTGTGAACTGTCTAATTTCTTGCTCAAAGTCTGTCCAAGTTATAAGCAGCCACAGATTCCAAAATAACATCAGTAAAGTTGAATTTCATGATCTTTTATGAAGTTGTGGAATGCTGTGATACTTTTGTTGAAGCTATGTTCATAATTTTTCCCAGTCACACACCTAGGTTGCTATTGTAGAGGGAGGTAAAGGCTGGGTAAAGTGGCAATAAGATAGCTTTCATAGTAGGCTCCACAGTAAAAGTATAGTGGTGTCAAGTGTCAGGTCACTATCTTGAGTGACAATCCATGACAAATCACTGCGCACTAGCCTGAATTCTTGCTGTAGGCTAGATAACCACTAGAGCTCATTGATGTAATCATTCTGGAAGCATATAGAGGTGCAGCATTGTTTCTGTTCAGTGCCACCTGCTAACTCTTTAATGATCCTGTAAATAAAATGTACGTTTTTACTATTTGAAAACTGTGGCACCAAGTGATGTCAAGTTTCAAACCTTACAACTAATCATACCTTAGAACACTGTGATAGAAGTATCTGGATATATTTTGATGAAACATGATGCTGGACGTCACTGGCGGGATAGTGCAGGGCCAAGATGGAAATGCAGTTAAGGTGATTCAGTGGTGATAAGTACTTTGGGAATGTTAAATTCCACAAGTGAAATTCTTTTTTTATTTAAGTATGCTTTATTGAAATGTTTTTTCATTAACAACAAACAAAAAAAAACAAAGGCAGGGACAAGAATAAAAGGGTAAAACACACCATCCAAGTACAGTACAGCTACAATATTAGAACACAGCAGTATGAAAAACAAAACGAAATCATGAGAGAAAACACAAAGTAGCTGGGGATGGGCAAACCAGAAAGAACTATCCCCAAAAAACTACCCCCAATACAATGCTGCTAACCTTCACAATAGGAAACACCCTGTCAGTGAAAAGCTAAAGTATTAACACTTTAAAAGAAGACATATAAACAGTACAGTAAGAATGAACACAAATTAATAATTAAATCACAGAGAGCCAAGCATAAAGAAGACCCCATAATGCAAGAAACCCTGCCCTATGTTATTTATTTAAACTTTTGTTACCCAGGTAAGTGTTATGAGCCATGGCCCTTTTTCAATCATGACCCAGGATCATAAAATACAGTCAAGATGTTACAAGTACTAATAAATCACATACAGTATAACATTACATAATATATGCAATACAAGACACAAGCCTCGAATACACTAATACTTGCATGTAAGAGAATCTAAGTAAAATTTCTTCAGAGATGCCTTAAAACTGTCATGATACTGTAAATTCTGCATTTCTAAGGGTAGCTTGTTCCAATAAGAAGGAGTAGAAACAGAGTAAGCTTGCTTTCCAGCACAAATTCTCACCCTTGGAATCATAAGTGGAGTTGAATTGTTAGAACAAAAGGTCCTGTCTAAATTTCATTGATATAACAATACAAACAGTGGGGATAAGTGGCCTAGGCTCAGTACATTATGGGTCAGACAGTTAAGACTATAAATGCAACTCAAAGATGGAAGAAGCTACCCAGTTAACTGATATAATATACAATGGTGTGTGCGGAAGTTTTTTTTAGTGCAAATCTACATTATTGCATGAAAAGTTGTTATTAATAAGGTCATCTCAGATTTCGCCAGATCATGAAACAAAAAAGAACTGTAGTTCAGGATGGACAGCAAGACATTGTTAGCAATTGCAAGTCATGCTCGTTCAGTAAGTATATTTTGCAGTATAAACAATGCCCCAGCCATTGACTGATACTCCAACATGTTAAGTTTATGTGGGGTAAATAGGACAGTCCAGAATCAAGAGTGATTCCCAAATATTTAAACTGGGAGACTTGTTCCAATGCAGTCCCCTTTGAGTCAAAGATCAGAACAGGGTCACTCACAGTGGTTCATTGTCTAGTTCCAAAAAGTATATTTTTTATTTTCTTGCTATTTAATAGCAATCACTGTTCTTTAAACCATATGTCAAGAACCAAAGAATAAATATTTAAAGCTGAGTTTATAAGATCCATAGATGAAGAGTTAATGTACAAAATTATATCATCTGCATACATTAAGGTATAAGTGTTTTTTTTTTAACAGGGAAGGCAATTTATTTATATACAAAGAAAACTAAAGGGGCACCAGTATTGATCTCAGTGGTAACCCTATTTCCATTAACCAAGAGTGTAAAATGGCACCACCAAAGCTGACCATGAGAGGTGCTCCTTTAGATAGCTACAGACCCAGCAACAAGAAGATTCCCCAAGGCATAGTTGTCCCAGTCCCAAAAGCAGCAGGGAATGATCAACCAGGTCAAAGGCCTTCGACAGGTACACGAACACAGCACCAGTGAGTTCTCAATTATCCATCGAGATGCTGATGTGGTCCATGAACCTGGCCAAGGCCGTCCTCATTCCATGATGTTTATGAAAACCGTGCAGCCTGGGGAACCGGAGGCCAACTGAGTCAAGGTACTCAGTAAATTGCTCTTTCACAATTTTCTGCAACAGTTTACCCAGAGAGGGTAAAAGGGAAATGGGTCAGTAGCTATCCAAATTAATTGATGCCCCCCTTAAAAATAAGTTTTATAGTTGTTTGTTTCCAACAAGAGGGGAATTCTGTAGTAATTAAGGGCAAGTTAAATACCTTAGCTGGGGAACGTAAATATACAGAGCTATTAAACATAGAAATCCTGGCTCAAGACCATTGGCCCCTGAACTTTTATTGGGAGATAGTTTTCTCAGTAGTTTTAATACTTGAATTGGTTTAATCAACCTAAAATAAAATGTATGATTAAAGTAATTAATTGAATCAGAAATTATATATTTAGGAGGTTCATCTGAAGAAAACTGTTCAATATATCTTGACAAATCAACAAACCTGTCTAGAAATGCTTCAGATATTTCTTTAATGTCAATAACTTTTTTGCCATTTATTTCAATTGCATCTGTTCAAGTCTTAATGTGTGGACCTGTTAATGATTTAATTGCTGACCAAAATTTTTTGGGGGGAAGGTTAAGTTTGGACCTTTGATTATTTAAGTGATAATTAGATGTACTTTGTTTCAATTCTATTTTACATTTATTCCTTAATCCACAGTATTCATTTAAATCAGCTTCAAGTTGAGATTTTTTTTGTATTTCATCCAAGCTACATCCCTAGTTTTCATTAGGTTAAATAAATCCAGAGTGATCCAATTGTTAGCTAACCCTCTAACCCTACATTTATTATTGGGAAAAATTTATCCTGTAGGTCCAATAATATTTTTGAAAAAAAGTCAACAGCAGAATTAACAACAGCAGTTAGATCTAAGTAAGAGCAATCAATAAAATGCAACTCATTGAGCAAGTTGGCAGGTATAACAGAAGTGAATTTTTGAAAATATATACATCTGGGAGGAGGGTTTATTATTTTAAACTTCCATACTCAATAAATAGCAAGGTGGTCATTTATCCCATCTGGAAAAGTGCCACACTCCTTAATTCTTTAAGGCTGTTAGTTAAGATCCAATCCAATAAAGTATGATTTTTACTAACTTGGTTCAATTGAGTAAAAGAAGAAATAAGCTGACAGAGACTTGCGTTAGCTAATAATGACTCAAGCTGAGGTGTAGCTAGCAGATCACAATTAATATTAAACTCCCCCAGAACAAGTACAGTGGTAGCGACAGACATTGCCAGCTATTTCCAGATATTTCACAAAATGTCTGAAGAGTTTATCTCTGCTGCCCCTACTGTGGAAATGCAGAAAGCAGGAGATATTTCTGGAAATATCACAGAAATTTCAGGAAATAGCTGGCAGTGTCTGTAGCTGCTACTGTAAATCACCTGTTATGTTTAACATTGGCTATGTGGAGTTCCAAGTTTAGGGCACTGAGGAGCTTCTTATGCCACTCCATCCAAGATGAGATCATTGAGCCTAACCAGTGTTTAAAAGGTATCATTTTTGCAACAGCGACAAGAAGGGCTATGTAATTCTTTTGATAAGTAAAGGAAATAGTACAATACCATCCCAAAAGACAAATCTCGGGGGTTAAAAAAGGTCCAAAAGAAGGGTCTAACTGTAATTTGTCTGCCACCCAGAATTGAGCAACTTTGCTACAGTGCCATAAAATATGGAACAATTAGCCATCTGCTTATTGACATTTGAGACAATTGGAATGTGCTTGACCACCCATACTATGTAACCGAACAGGGGTAAAGTACATGTTATGCAGTATCTTAAACTGAGTTTGTCTATAGTGGTCCTGTTTGATAATCCTGAACAAACCACACCAAATAGCACCCCATTCTTATAGACCCCAATTCAAAACAAGAGTATTTTACCAGTAGTATGCTATTCCAGAGGGAGCAGAAGGATGGAGGCAAGTGTTAATGATGATATAGTTGAGATACTGTGTGTGGGAAAGAAATGGCTAACTTAAATTTCTCTAGAAGGTGGAGAAAAAAATCAACCCATGGAGGAGAACCAGGGTAACCTCGAACCAACCTGGACAACTATATACTTGAAAAAAACCTAGCATGTAGACCATACCACCATTAAAATGTAGCAAAATCTAATAAATGGTTCCATTGCAATAAAGCAGATGCCAGAGTAGAAATCAGTAAAAGGAGGAAAGAAAATCAAACAATCTTTCTGTCAATACAAAAGTAAGGGTTCCACAATAAAGCTTGTGAAGAACAATGTTTGATCTCTAATTGAAAGCACTGACAGAATTGCTCATGAGATTGAGAGAACCAATATATGGGCATCACTTTTAAGAGCTGGGGAAGAGCTTTCGGAGGGACAAAAAAGAGAGAAGAAGAGTCTATGTGCAACTGCTGGCACAAAGAGCCTTCCAAGGTTTGCCATACAGGTATATAGTTTGATTGGGAGGGTTCAACTTGCCTGCTCCACCAAAAGTATTAGAACCATGGAGATCCAAACAATGCAAAAAAAGTTCAGTAGTCGAAGACCTCCTAATGTCGTAGGGAAAGTGATTTTAAGGGAGGTATGCCTAATAGCACCTTCTTTCCACACAAATTTAGATAACAGAGAGTAGAGATGCTGAAACCAGCCCTAAGGAATAAAAATGTTAAGCATCCTCAGTCGCTAGAGAATGCGAGGAAGCACATTCAATTTGATGACACTCGCCCTGCCCCAGAAGGATTAAGGTAACATGGATCTTCTCTTCAGGTCAAAGGAGATGGTCTGTAGTAGAGAATCCAGATTGAGTTTACAGAAAAGAGAAGACCTTCGGGGAAGGATAATGCCCATATAAGGGAGAGCCTTCAACTCTCACTATAACCCTAAAGAAAGAATAAAAGCCTTATCTACAAAAACACTTTTTACTACAGTTAAGTTTATATGATGAAATGTCCCCAAAGGTAGTAATAACCTCAAGAGCAGCTGGAATAGAGGTTGTGGGAAAGAAAGAAGCAGTAAAATATCATCGGCATATACTGGCAATTTGAATTCAACACCACCCACAGAGATATCACCAATCTGAGGATTGTTCTTCAACCAGAGAATAAGAGGTTCTAAATAAATATTAAAGAGGAATAGGTAAAGGGGACAGCCTTGATGGGTTCCAGATAAAATGGAAAACAGGGAGGACTTTAGTCCATTACATAAAATAAATGCCGAGGGATGAGAGTATAGAAGATGCACTCACTTGACAAAATCCTGAGGAAAATGATAAGCTTTTAAAATGAAAACAAATATGACCAATACACTTTATCAAATGCGTTATCTGCTTCCAAGAAGACCAGGGCAGCCTGTTCCCCTGCCTCCTAGGATGCAGACAGAAAATGGAAAGTTTTGCATGCATGATCACTAGAATGTCTACCTGCCATGAAACCGACCTGCTCCACTCCAATAAGACCTGACACAAGTGGAATTCTAGTGGCATTACCTGTTATTTATCCATGAACATTTGAACAAATTCTACCTGATGATGAGTGAGGATAGGAATCTACCAATCTGGTTTTACATTATGAACATCATGGAGAATAAGATCTGGGCTGGAGCTTTTCATGTTTTCTGTGTATTTAGAATCATATAGAGTTCTTTACAGGAATAAAACTGGTGACCTGATTCATAATGCAATCCTTTACATGAGGCATCCAATTCCTTCAGTTTGTCATTGTAAAAGTTTTTTTTTTTTTTATCAAAACTTAACAAAAGTTGAAAGATAAATTTGATCAGCTACACTGGGCTCACAGTTCTTTGTTCTCCTGACTACTAGGTTCCAAAATGCATTGTTAGCTTTTGATAAAGCTGTGGTCCTAAACTGTAACCATAGAGTCTGCTGATATTTCTGCCTTTCAAATTTAACTAACTTCTTGTATTTTTTTTTTCTTATTAAGATTCTTCAGATTGGCATTAAGGCATGATTTGGAGCAGGAATGGCATTACTTAATAATGCCCGACAGGGTGTGTGTCATGCTGGGATAACGTCATCCCTCAGGTGGTTAGGCACGAGGCCGCAGGCCGAGTGCACCCAATAACTGAGGCATGACATTATCTCAAATGACACATACCCTGGAGGGCATTATTGCTATTATACAAAGGCTCATTGTTATACAGAACTAAAAAAATAATTTTAAAGATGTTTTTGTGTGGAAAAATATTTTTGTTTTTTAAGAGAAGATGAAACAATCAAGGAGATGCTCAAGCAAATGATCATCTACAGGTTCACAGTGAGGCTGAGACTAGACCTGTGATGTTGTGCTGGGATAACATCACGGGTTCAGCCCAAGACTGACCAATCAGAGTCCAGGATTTTTCTTGCAAATGTATAATGTAATTTAGTCATTCAGGAAATTGTGAGGTACAAGCTGAAATCAAGTGTTATATGCCCCAGAATTAGATTAATGACTGCAATCCAACCACTGGAGCATCACAAAAGTATAATGAAACAGTGCTAGTTTTAGTTTGCAATAAATGTTTTTATAGATGAAATTATAAATGCAGTATATTGTACCTGGGTGTTTCCAGCCATTAAAGTATCCCTTTTAGAATGTAGTTAATCATAATGCTCCATTTCTAGTCATTATTTTATAATGATAGTTAATTATGCATTTAGTAAATACATATTTTGAGAGTTTTTCTGACTTTATCAAACAGTTTATGAATGTTGAATAAGTTTATAGGACTGTTTTAATAAATGTTAATTTGCCATTTTAAACTCAGTGATGGTCTAATGGTACATCTTCTTCACCCTTTTATATCATGTAGGAAAGCTGGGTTTGTGCCCAATCCTTTGGATATTTACTGTGTGGGTTGTGAATGCATGGAACAGCCTTCCTGAGGAGATTGTGGAGTCAAGAACAGTGGGAGAATTCAAGAATGCATGGGACAGACATAAAGCAATTCTAGTGGGGGGTAGGAGGAAGTAGGCTGTTGGTTAACTAGAATCTGCAGCTTATCCATCAGGTAAGGAAATGGGCAGACTAAGTAGGCCAAGCAGTCCTTATCTGCCATCAAATTCTATGTTTCTATGTACTGTGCCTTGGATATAAGCACTCAAGCAGGCATATGACCAATGTCTACTAAATGTGACATGTGGCAAATACTACAAATGATTTTAAAGTCATTTAACCATCTGTGTATCTTTAAAGGGACTTAGTGTGACTTACTGGTCATAGCACAAAGATGTGAACCTATAAACCCAGTAGATCCAGATCTGAATCACACAACCTCCCCTTTTTGACTCTGAGCACGCCAGTTTAACCTCACTATACTTAACTATCATTATCCCCTTTGCCTAAGTCCTGACTTTCTCTTACCATTCATGTGGCAGCCAGGAGCTGCATTCAACTCTTCATGGATTATAACGCACTTTGGGATGCAGTGTATATGAAAATCTCTATATAAAACCAACTTGTTTTCCCATTTATTATGACTGTTGGTGGATCCTGCAGCCATCTTGCTGTAGCTGGAAAAAAGGGACACCGCAGGACAAATTTTAGGAGTTTTCAGTATATTCTTCCACAACTGCAAATCACTATGCCAGTTGAATGAAATACTCCCTTCTCTGTGTAGAGTAGACCATTTCCCGACACTACTTTTTCAGCTTGTTTGTCTCTCTCATCATCTTGCCTTCTTTAAGTGACTTGACAGCTAGCATCTTGGAGCAGGCACAAAGGTAAGTTACTTACACCACTTCTTTGAAGTAGTATAAATGTCTGCAACAGTGCAATTAGAAACTCTTATTTCTTTTGCTCACTAGTGTCAAAAAAGCATTGCAACTGAGAGAAAGGGAGAGAGAGAGAGAGAGGGAGGAAGAGCGCATAGCTCGAGATATACCAGGCATTTATAAACAGAAAACATCAGAAGTCTATCTTATCTGTTTTAACCCTTAGACTGCCAACAGAATTAGAACATATTGGAGTTCTGGACAGATGTATTAGTCCACAGCCCTGTAAGGGTTAATAGAGGATTTAGTATATTCGCTTGCTGGCTTGTTAAAAGAGCATGCACCTATTATGTGCTTATAATTTTTAATTTTTATTGCTGCATATTTACCTGATTCTGTGGTATATGTGTTGATTTCCTGAAAAATGTGTCCTTAAAACAAAAATATTTATAATAATTACATAGTTAATGAAGCTGTGTGTGCCTTTTCTAGTTGGCTATGTTTTTTTATGGCTTCCATCTACTCCTGCTCTCAAATTACCTTGCAGCACATTTAAGTCTTAACCTTTGATTATCCTGGCCATTAATCTTCAGCCTTTTTGCGTGTTTTTAATTCAGACCCATAAAGGCATTGTGTTTGTATAGAATTGTTTTAAATTCCTCACCTCTCTTATTTTATTTTGCTGTCCAATGTCCACCTCCACATTTATATTTTTTATTTCTATTTGATCAAGCTTCACAGCATGTCAGGCTAGCTAGGAGGAAGTTTCATAGCTGTAGCAGTCTTTATATTGAGGACCCAGCAATCCTCCAAGAGTTCACTGCCCCTCCATGCATGCAGAGGTCCTGGAAAAGCTTGTAAGGGACTCTGGGTCCATCATGTCCAACCCCTCACTATAGCATAGTAATTTAATGTTGTAAGGGACTCTGAGTCCATCATGTCCAACCCCTCACTGTAGCATTGTAATTCAATGTTGCCTTTTCTAGTTGGCTATGTTTTTTTTTTAATTGCTTCTACCATCTCCCCCTGCTCTCACATTACCATGCAGCACATTTGAGTCTTAACCTTTGATTATCCTGGTCAATAATCTTCAGCCTTCTTGTGTGCTTTTAATTCAGACCCATAAAGGCATTGTGTTTTTAAAGTTTTTTTTTTTAATTCTTCACCTCTCTCATTTTGTTTTGCTCTCCGATGTTCACCTCCACATTTACATTTTTTTATTTTAATTTGCTCAAGTGTCAGAGCACATGAGGCTAGATAGGTGGAAGGTTCACATCTGTAGCAGTCTATATATTGAGAGCCCACCAGTCTTCAAACTGTTCACTGCCCCTCCATACACGCAAAGGTCCTGGAAAAGCTTGTAAGGGACTCTGGGTCCAACATGTCCAACTCCTCACTGTAATATAGTAATTTAATGTTGTATGGGACTCTGGGTGTACCATGTCCAACCCCTCACTGTAACATAGTAATTTAACATTGTAAGGTACTCTGGGTCCATCATATCTAACCCCTTATGGTAATATAGTAATTTAATGTTGTTAAGAGACTCTTGGCCCATCATGTCCAACCCCTCACTGTAACATAGTAATTAAGTGCTGTAAAGGACACTAGGTCCATCATGTCCAACACAGCACTGTAACATAGTAATTTAATCTTGTAAAAGACTTTGGGTCCATCATGTCCAGCCCCTCACTGTAGCATAACAATTTATCCTGTAAGGGACACTAGGTCCATCATGTCCAACCCCTCAGTGTAACATAGTAATTTAATGTTACATAGTTACTTCAGAGCTTTTTGAAGATGTGCATCCATTGTAGCTTGCAACTAATTTCTGAATAACTCACAATATTATTAATAACAAGGTGGATGTCCAGGTGTGTCTTGAATATATGCTGTAAGGGACTATAGGTCCATCATTTTTTTCACATCTTTTTCCTTCTGTCATTGGTCTTGAGGCATTGCTCAGGCATCCACAGCTTGTCCTGCCCACTCTGAGACCCTACCTTGCTCCAGGTCCCTCCAAAACCCCAACCAGGCACTCCAAACCACCATGTACCCCCTAGCTTGTACCAACCAGGGTGGGGCTGGCCACCACTTACCTTTGGTGATCCTTTTTTATCTAGCTCAGTGGTCTGGTGCAGGCCAGATCATATCAGGACTGGAGGGGGTGGGCTCTGGTAGTGGGTGTGGGGCTTGCATGCCATCATCTCCTTCAGGAGCCAGGGTGCTTCCTTGTGTGTGTGTGTGACTTCATGATGATCCCCAGAGGTCCAGATGTGCAAAGACATCTAGCATGAGCTAAGAACACTCCCACACCCCTCTTGTGGACATCCGTCGATGACTCCACCCCCTGCATGCACGACCCCCTGCTGATGCACTTCCACTCTCCACTGGGAGTTGCTGCTGCTGAGGATTCATGAGCCCACCCTCCCCATGAGAGGGGAGTTGTCCTTCTAATGATCAATCCTCTCCTCCCTGGCCAACCACCAGCAACTCAAGCTCACTCCTGAGCCCGGGTCACAGAAGTAGTGCTAGATGAGGCATCCAACACCTCAACCCACAGTGCCTCCAGGCTGGCTATCTGGGTTCAACATGTCCAACCCCTCTCTGTAACATAATAACTTATGATGTTAGGGGCTCAAGGTCCATCATGTCCAACCCCTCACTGTAACATAGTAATTTAAGGTTGTCAGAGACTCTAGTTTCAGCATGTCCAACCCCTCATTGTAACATAATAATTTAATGTTGTAATGGACACTAGGTTCATCATGTCCAACCACTCACTTTAATATACTTTTCAACACTCTTTCCACTCCTAGAAGCTCTCCACAGCCATATCAGCTTTGACCAGAATTTGTTAAAGTAAGTTCTTTATGTTTGCCATCATTTTCTATATTGTTGTTGTCATTTATTGTATGTATTAAATAATGTGGGGCTTATGTAATTTGTTGATATACTCTAATTCTGAGTTTTAATAAGACTGTGTAATAATTATCATTACACAGGTCCTTCAAGTTAAAAAAATATTATACATATTCCAGCAGCAGCTCATGTGACAAAGAAAGATGTTTACCCATACATTTAAATTCAATCCAAAATTACATTTAATTTGTTTATCATGTAAGGGAGTGGAAAATAAAGTGCCTGTGTGTCCAAAGTCTGAATCACTGGTTGTAAAACTTTGTTAACCACATGTGACATAAGTTGGTAAATGTGCTTAGGACTCCATATACAGTTACAAGTAACTTCTGCTATGTGGTTACAATGACCAAAATCCACTTGTCCCTTGTTTTGCACTTCATCATGGTATGTGCAGGGTTTTATTTAACTGTAAAAATTGATTAGCGTTTTGCTCATAAAAGTTCTAAAACATTGTGAAAATGCATAGCACTTGCCTCACTGTGTTTAACAAACATAACATTGCTAGAAAACCTATATCAATGCTTTCTGTACAGTAAGTATTGTCCCAAGAAAAATACTGCTAATCAATTATTTCAAACCCTGTAATGTGTAACAGGGTCATAAGCTTTTCCCAGTGTGATTGCTAAGGGGGGAGATTCATCATATTAATGAGCTGCTTAATCTTGCATAAAGCATGGCAACCCATACTTAACCTGATCATGGATTTTAGAGCCACTCCCTTCTGATAGAAGCCACAAGCCAGGACAGTACTACTCTGTGATGGGTATCTTGAAAGCCATTGCAGGATGAAGACTGACATGAGACTCATTATTCTAAGAGGCACAGGGGGGAAATGCTATAGGCAGGGATATTCCAGTGGATATCAATGACTAGATACTGTCTATGGATAGAGGTGGATCATGTGACCACCAGGGACAACTAGGCTATGAAAAGAAAAATAGATTTTTGCTAACTCTGTCAATGAGTGCAAGAGGGGGTGGATGAAGGCAACTGTGGTAACAGCATTAGTTCAGGGCTTTGGGGATGGAACAGTGCCTAGTGACTGATGGTGTGCCACACCCTGATCTTTATGTCCACAGGATAGTTGTTAAAAACCCTGCATGCTCCAACATATGACAAACTAAAGTGTATTGTAACTTGGCAGCAAGATAGGTTTCCCACCAAGAGACCCAGTCAAAGCTTTTGCATAGTATTTTTAAGTGCAGCACAGTATGGTATGTTTTTCCACTCCATGATTGCCCCACCACTAAGTATGACTGTGTATAGGATCCATAGTTTTTATTAACTAACAAAAATGTTGAAAGAAAATGTCTCCATCGGAGTAAATACTGTAACTTTTCCAGATCATGAGAGATGGGACAGTAGTGGGCAGGGTTTTCCAAAGGATCCACTGAAGGTACCTCTGCCACTACTTTCAACACAAATATGTGTCCCACATCCTGTCAGACCATCTAGTAGATGTTAAACAGAGTTTTAAGTTTGCATCCCAAAACAGAAGTAGACACATCCAAACTGGATGTAACTTGCAACTGTGTCTATTTTCTGCTGCAAATTGTGACTTTTTCCATAATGGACACAAGTTCTAAAAATAACACCAGAGCTGCCTGGATGCAAGTGAGTGGACACAGACACAAGTACAGCTTCCATTCACATCTCTGACCAGTCCTTTTGAAAACTGCCACCAGCATCTTAAACTACATTGTGCTGCCTTTCTTAGTTGGGAAATTTAAATCCTATGGTGCAATTTATATAAACGTTCATGTCAAGTAAGTTTAATTTAAATCATTTTTTTAAGTTCTATTGGCAAACTCACATCTGATCAATCAAGATCAACTGTTATAAAATGTATTTGCAAATTCACTGGAATGCATTTGCAGCTCTGTCACAATACAATGCAAAAATTAGCTGCAGCTCTGATAACCATTTTTGTACAGGGTTGTTCTGGATCCAGAAGCACTTATTGACCTTAATCAGCAAATGTAAAATAATGCATTGGTGTATGAGTTTAATGCAAACTGTAATGTAACCTAAGCTATAGTAAGTACTGTAACAAAACAGCTCAGCTGCACAAATAAAAACAGCTCCTATGAATCGTTCTTCCTCTAACATGAAGCAATCCAACATAATATAAAACTAGAAAAATTAATACATGTTCTGCAAGTCAGTTTGTCAGACTTTACTGTGATCTGAGTATATGCTATATGGAAAACAACATGGGTGTTTTACAATGTTACCATAATAGCATGTACATATTGTGCACCTAATAATTCATTCTATCTGTTTTTTTCTCACACACATATATACATACAGTACTTAGTACCAAAGGACATTATAGTAATATTATCAAACACTATAATCATAGCTGATCCATCAATCACATGGGAAGCCATTATATTTCAATCCTGCCTATCCTTTCTAAAGTCTTCGAAAAGTTGATTTATAAACAGTTGAAGAACCATCTCAAAACCCATTCTCTCCTCAACCCAGCACAATCAGGCTTCCATTCTTATCATAGCACCATTACAGCATTGGCCAAAGTCACCAATGACTAGATTTCAGCTAAAGACACTAAGAAAATCATGGGTGCAGTATTCTTAGACCTTAGCAAAGCATTTGACACTGTTGACCATAATCTAATTGTAAACAGTCTTACCAATATAGGCGCCTCCCCAGTTATATCCCAATGGTTCTCCAATTACCTAACAGGAAGGATACAGAAAATCAAAGCAGGTCAAGTTGTTCTCTGCCTTATTACCTATCACCAGGGGAGTCCTGCAAGGCTCAATCTTAGGTCCTATACTCTTCTCCCTATACATCAACAACCTTGATTCACAAATAACCAGGTGAACCCTGCATTTTTTGCAGATGACACAGTCTTGTATACATCTGACCCCACAATACCGGAAGTCAGGGACATACTCAAAGCCAACTTTGCACAGTTAGAAACAAATCTTATCAATACCAAACTTCTCCTAAACACCAAAACAACTAAGGCCATGATTTTCTCCCCTAATATCTCCTCCATCACCTCTCCCAACCCACCTAAAGATTTTGTTGTTACCTCCCTAGGTGAACCGCTGGAAGTTATGTCTAAAACTAAATTTCAAACAACATGAAGTCTTGCTATATTATAGACATTAGCAGTTTGATCCAGCTCTAGAACTGCCCTGGAGTGAAATGGTTAAAACCATTCCAAAATAGAATTTTGGCACTAGAGCAGCTCTATCTGTGTCATTTCAAACTTGAACTGTAAGATTCTTTACTCCGCCTCAGTGAACAGTCGCTCCGGAGATTTCTCCTTCTGCTCGGTTCATTTCTCGGTTTAAAAAGTGTTTTCTCGATTGGATTTAACCGAGAATAGTTTTATTTTAACTGCAAAACCGTTCGGTTCAAGCTCTATCTGTGGTAACCGTAAGTAAATGAAGGTTTTGTCTGTGTGGAACTTGTAAGTTATCGGTTCAGTTTTGAACCGATCAGTGGGTTTAAAACTCATTTAAAACTGAAAGTTATTATTTTAGAGTGCGGTTCCCGGTTCTTATCGGTTCTAAAAAAAACAGATTTATTACGTTTTTTTCCAATACCCGTGACATGGTTAGGGAACCATAAGGGTGTCTTGCCCACACTGCCGTTAAAAGGGCAAGTTTTTGGTTAGGCTGGCATTATGTCTGAGAAACCCAAAAGAAAACCAGGCCCACTGGGTTTCAACACTGTGATGTTTGTGGGGAAGTCTTTGCCAAGGCTGACCCACACACCACATGTGTTTATTGTCTGGGGTTTGACCACCTCCAGTCAGACTGCCAGGTATGTAAGAATTTCCCTGCAGCCACCCTTGAAAAAAGATTGGGCAGGATCAGGGAACCAGAGGCCAAAAAGTCCGCTGACCCAGATGGCCAGCCCGGTTCAGTGCCAACCGAACCAGAGGAAGTGCCCTCTGACCAGGACCAGACTTCCTCGGGCAAAAGAAAAGCTGGTTCTGAGGAACCAATTCCAGTAAAGAAAACAAGAAAATCAGCAGGTCTGGAGTCCAAAATTCCCTCTCCAACTGCTGCAGAGATAGCAAAAGCCATACAAATTGTCCAGTCACTGTCTCAGGGTCCGTCCGAACCACCACTATCTGGTAAAAGGTCGGTTCGTCCAGTCCCAGTGGTTCAGGATTATGATCTTGAGGAATTTTATGAACCAGAGGAGGAAGGAGGATTATGAACAGTATGAATGTGGCTGGGAAGGTCTGGTGTTCCATTGAACTGGACATCTCCCCAGACAGACCTTTAGAATCTCCCCTATGCTGTCTGAGTCCCCATCTCATTTTATGTTTTATAAAAAGTTGCTGAAACCCTCCAGCTTCCTTTAGAAGAGGCTGTGGATGAGCAAGAGGAGCCTGATTTTGTAGAAATGATGGATATTCCAGAGTCTAGGAGATTGTCTATTCCTTTACATAAGTCTTTTAGGAAACAAACAATTAACATTTTAAAAGTTCCTAATTCTGTGCCTCCTGTAGATAAAAAGATGGACAGAAGGTATACATTGTCAGGCCCTGATACAGAATTCCTTTCTCAGCAATGCAGTCATGTTGGGGTAATTCAGGCTGCTGCCTGTGATAAAGCTAATATTCCTTGGCTTCACATCCTCCTGACAAGGATTCCAGGAAGATTGATGCCATGACAAAAAAAACAGTATATGGCAGCCTCTCTGGGACTCAGGCAAGCAAATTATATGGCTTATGTAGCTAGGTATCAGAAATCTAGATGGGATACTGTTATGCAGTTGGCCAAGCAGGCACATGGCCAGCTGGCTAGTGAACTAGAACAGGTGGCTGCTGATGGCATTGAAGCCTCTAAGGTTCAGTTTCATGCTGCTGTGGATGTTAATGATGTTTCCTCTAGGACCATGGCCACATCTGTAGCTTTTAGTAGGTTGGCCTGGCTCAGGTGTACTAGTTTGTCACAGGATACCCAGACTAAGGCTATGGATTTTCCTGTGGTGGGAAATTCTCTGTTTGGAGAGCAGACAGAGAATTACATGAAGAAGATGGATGAATATAGGACTACTTACAAGAGTGCCCAGGCTAAGGAGCGGCAAGCCACTCCTCAAAGGCATGCCCCCAGGGGGTAGGGGTAGGCCTTTTCACAGGCCTTTCTACCAGACTCAGGCCTCCTCTGCCTATGCTCAGAGGGGCTTCTTCAGAGGCAGGGGCAGATGAGGGGTGGGCAGACCTGCTCCCACCCCCCAGCCTAAAGCTCCTGCAAAACAGGCACCCTGATGGGGTGCCCAGGGCCGATTCTCCTGTACCAGTGGGGGGCAGGCTGGCTTACTTCAGTCAGAATTGGGCTTCTTTAACCTCAGACAAGTGGGTTCTGGAAGTAGTAAGCCAGGGTCTGGTTCTCAGCAAAAAAGTTTCCCAAGTTGAGAAGCAGACTTTTCTACTACAAGTGCTTCAGAGACCCTCGCTCTGGAAACAGAGGTCTCATCCTGTTACTCTCAGAGCAGTAGAAGGGTTCCTCCCTGCATCAGGGCAGGGGTCTGTATTCAGATACTTCCTTACCCCAAAAGACAGGAGAATGGCGGCCCATTTTAGATCTCAGATATCTGAACAAGCATCTTTGAAACCAAAGTTCAAAATGGTAACTCTGGCAATGATTTTACCTTCCCTAAGGCCAGGGGACTGGCTAGCCTCCCTGGACCTCAAGGATGCCTATTTCCATGTCCTAATCAGAAGATCCCATGAAAGTACCTCAGATTCGAACTGCCCTCAGGTCATTACCAGTTCAGAGCAATGCCCTTGACCTTACCTCTGCTCCAAGGGTATTCACAAAGTGTCTAGCAGTGGCAGTGGCCCACTTAAGGAGGCAGAGGATTGCTGTTTTTCCCTATCTAGACGACTGGCTCATTGTAGGCCAGTCCCCAGAACAGGTAAAATCTCACCTGCAGGTCACCCAGCAGCTTCTCACCTCCCTGGGTTTTCTGCTAAACCTACCAAAGTCGGTTCTGGAACCAGTCCAGGTACTCACCTTTATAGGGGCAGAATTGGACACAAAGCTAGCCAGAGCCTTTCTTCCCCCAGAAAGGGTAGGAATTTAGTGGCTCTGGCCTCTTCCTTCACTCTGCAGGTCTCTCGACCAGCAAGACACTTCTGCAGCTCCTGGGGCACATGGCTGCATCCACAGCTGTTGTGCAGGGAGCCAGATTTCAGATGAGAGACATTCAGTTTCACTTGAGAACCTTTTGGTCTCAGAGAGAACCCCCTTTCCAAGTTGGTCCCAGTGACTCGAACCTTGATCCTAGCTCTCCAGTGGTGGCAGGATCAGAGCAATTTAAGAGTGGGAGTCCCTTCATTTCCCCTTCTCATGACTTGACTCTCACTACAGATGCTTCCCTTCTGGGTTGGGGAGCCCATGGTGAGACCTTTCCACTCAGGAGTTTGGTCCCCCCAGGAATCTCTGCTCCACATCAATTTGCTGGAACTCAGAGCTGTCTTTTTAGCTCTTCAAGCTTTTTCTGCATCTGTCCACGACAAGGTGATACAAGTCAGAACAGACAACACCACAACAATGTGGTACATCAACAAACAGGGGGGCACTCGGTCTTCGGCCTTGTGCACCGAGGCAATGAAGTTGTGGTCTCTGGCCTATTCCCTGAACACTTCCCTCATAGCAGTTCATCTTCCAGGGAAGGACAATGTCCTAGCGGATGCCCTCAGCAGGATTTCCAGGGCCATCACGAATGGTCCCTGGATCCTCAAGTGCTGGGGATAGTTTTTGCCAGGTGGGGCATCCCTCAGATAGATCTTTTTGCAGCCCCAGACAATCACAAACTTCCTCTGTTCTGTTGCAGGCCTCCAGTGCTGGGCTCAGTTCCCCTGGATGCCCTTCCTCTGGATTGGGAGGGGAAGTTCCTCTATGCTTCCCCCTTTCCTCTCCTATTCAAAGTACTAGTCAAAATCAGATCTCAGCCTTGCAGGGTGATTCTGATTGCCCCGGATTGGGCCAGGCAGCCCTGGTACCCACTCCTTCTGTCTCTGACAGTCCATCTTCCCCTGTGCCTCCCCAGGAATCACAATCTGTTGACTTGTGCCCAGGGAAGGGTTTGGTATCCGGACCTCAAATCCCTCAACCTCAAGGCCTGGCTCTTGAGGAGTTAGAGTTTGCTGATTTACACCTCTCTCAGGGTGTTCTTGAGATCCTAAAGGCTTCCAGAAAGCCTTCCACTAGGAGCTACTTATAGTTCTAAATGGAAAAGGTTTTCCATTTGGTGTGCTGGAAAATATTTCCCCAGAATCTGCTGAATTGCCCATTTTGTTAGATTACATGGTACATCTTAATTCCTTGGGTCTCAGACCAGCTACCCTGAGAGTTCATTTGGCAGCTGTGTCTGCTTTTGTGTCAGCAGGAAAGTCATCCCTCTTTCCTCTCACCCTGTGTTTTCCAAGTTTTTAAGGGATTACTCCATACTAATCCTCCCTTTGGGAACCGCCCCTGCTTGGGACCTTAATGTTTGCATTGCCCAGTTAATGCAACCCTCTTTGAACCTCTGTCTTCTGCAGAGCTTAAGTACCTAACTTGGAAAACTGTTTTCTAGTGGCTATCACTTCTGCCAGATGCATAAGTGAATTGCAAGCCTTGTCAGTGGAGACTGACTTTATTTCTTTCCACAGGGATAAGGTAGTCCTGAGGACTAATAGGAAGTTTTTGCCTAAGGTGGTTTCAGATTTCCATCTTAATCAATCTATCTCCCTTCCAGTATTTTCACTGATCACTCCTCTTGGTGAGAGGAGGTTGCACAACCTGGATGTTAAGAGAGCTCTTAGTTATTATATAGAGCGTACCAAAGGTCACAGGTTCGAATCCTCCAACTTTTCCTTACCTATGGTGAAGTTGGGAAAGGCAAACCTGCCACTAAGAGATCAATAGCCAGGTGGATTGTCTCTTGTATCCAATTTTGTTATCAGAAAGTGGGCAGAGCCCCCGGTTTGAGGGCTCATTCTACCAGGGGTACAGCTGTGTCTCTAGCTGCTGCCAGAGATATCCCTTTATTAGAGATTTGCCAGGCTGCTACTTGGAAAACGGTACACACTTTTACCAAGCATTACTCCCTGGATGTCCAGGCCAGGAGAGATGCTCGCTTTGGCACAGCTGTTCTTCAAAGCCTATTCCCTAAGTAGGTTCTGCCCCTCCTCCATGGAGGTACTGCTGTGTATTCTGCTAATGTCTATAATATAGCAAGACGTCATGTTGTTTGAAGAAAAAATTACTCACCTTAGTAATGTTGTTTCTTCTAATGGAGTCTTGCTATATTATCATCCCCCAACCTGCCCCTCTCAGAACCTCTACTTGGTGGGGTCTGGACACTCAGTGTGGGCACTACTTATGTTCTGTTAGCATTTTGTCCCCTTTGGGACTTTGGGGGTGTGTGTGTACTGTGTGTGTTTTATTATACTTATGTTCCATTTTCATATTATTAGAATGGTGTTAGTATTTCTGGTCCCCTGACTTGAGTCTTGGGTGTTGGGACCATCAATGGTTGTTATTATTTAGGTAGCCATTTGGCTATGTGAGGTTACAGCTTCCACACAGACCTTAGTGAGTTTGGCTCGTAAAGATCTGACAGTTCAGGTTTGAAATGACACAGATAGAGCTGCTCTCATGCCAAAATTCTATTTTGGAATGGTTTTAACCATTTCACTCCGGGGCAGTTCTAGAGCTGGATCAAACTGCTAATGTCTATAATATAGCAAGACTCCATTAGAAGAAACAACATTACTAAGGTGGGTAATTTTTTCATCTTGGCTTCTGGTTAGACAACAAGCTCTCCTTTAATGAGCACATTGATGACCTGTCCAGAAGGCTAAAAGCTAGACTAGGCTTCTTCTTCCAAAATAGGTCCCTCTTTCCCCTGGAAACCAGACTCAGGCTTGTTCAGACCACCTCTTTCCTTTACTCGATTATGGGGACATCATCTACACCTCCTCAGCAGTTACCACCCTAAACAAATGGGACATCCTCTACCACCATGCCCTGCGCTTCATTACAAACTACCCATACCAAACCCATCACTGCGAGCTGTACGCAGCTGTTGGCTGGACATCACTTATCATCAGACGCACACTTCATGTTGGCATTTGGACCCTAAATCTTCTCCTGAATAAACTACCAAGTTACTTAACAGCTCTCATCCATTTCTCCCACAGTCCATAGTCCCTCAGAAAATCAGATTTTATCCTACTTGATGTGCCCAGGACTTGCTCCTCCTTTGGTAGATGAGCCATCTCAAGTGCCCTACCAACTATTTGGAACCAGCTGCAATCTACTCTGAAACTATCTAGTGTAGTCTATGTGAATTTCTTCAAAAGACTAGTGGTTTCAAAAATGAAGGATACCTGTAACTGCTTTTAATACCCATCCCCATCATTCTCCACTCTCCCTATGCTTCCTCTTACTACACTGCCATTTCTGAACTTGTACTAAGTTTTATTACCTTTTGATCATTGGCCGATGTTTTTGCAGGACCTAGTCTGCCCTTAATGCATTGTTATGTTATTACCTACAAGTATTGTTTATTTTGCTTGTAAATGCACCCCAGGACCTCCTTGTGAATGAGCTTGCTCAAAGGTGTTTTTCTGTAATAAATTTGAACTTGAACTTGAACTTGTACATGGTTACACTAATTGAAATCTATTAGGACAGCATCTGATGACATAGTGGCACTTTGAAGTCAAACCCTAACATAAATTATAAAAATAAAATATGGGTGTGTGGTTCATGATATGTGTTACTCACTCTTAGGGGTTTTGCCTTTATAAAATGTTCAAGCTTCATGCTTGTGGTTTATTTGGCATAACGCAGCTTTGGTTTGTAAATAAAACCATATTACACAGTCATCCATACATGTTACTTCACATAGCACATTACTCTATTATTGAAACAGTATTTAGTATTAAACAGAAATGTTTGAAAATGTATATAAACATAAATATGTACTATACCACGATGTGAGCAATGTTTTGAGAGTATGGGGCTAATTTTTAAAGCCTTCAGGTATGTCTATATGCAATTTTCCATGCTAAAACTTTGGACAGAAGCAAAATTGTCCCAATATCCTATTTTCAAAGCTAGGACATAGTTAGGTCCAATTTCAAACACTGTGATTTAATTAGGTCCAGTTTGCAAAGTTCAGGTAGAAATGTGCTTGCACACAGTTTTCATAGTCCGTGTAACCTGGTCACTATAAAATTTGCATATATGGTTAGCATTTTATTATCCAAAAACTGGATGGAAAGTACCATAAAACAGCTAGAAATCCTACAGGTATGTAGAACTTTGAAAATAGCTCCATGTTATGACTTCTGAAAGTATCATCTGACATAACTAGGAGTTATGTCTATTTTATGACTTTTGAAAATACCACCTTATAAATCTATTAACACAAACACACACACTAGGCAACACAAAAGCAAGCACACATAGACATACTGGAGCTACAAATAGACAGACAGAAACATGCATATGTGTACAGACACACAAAATACATGAATACATGCATACAGTACAGGAACTCATAATGTTTTAAGCTGTGTGCCTTTGTTACCTTAGAGGACATTAGCTTGCTATGGACAATGTGCTTGCACAGTTAACATCTGATATACAGTAGACACACATTTTATTTTTTATTTTATTTATTCAATCAGAAATACACCCTTGAGCTCAAGAGCTCATTTACTAAGGTTCTTCATCAAAATGGCAGACATACTGTACATGTTATGAACACAAACACACTCCTAGCAATATACAAATTACAGACAGAGCTAGGCACAAACACAAACATAAACAAATCATCATATCAGCTTGGAATTTATAAACAGGCTTAGCTGGCCCTTGGGAGAACTAATAATCCCCAGTCCTCTGGGAACTGGAACTGCTATCAGAAGTACACATTAGTTCAGAGGAAGTACAAATTGTATTGCGATTAAAAAGTTAAAGTAAGGGTTTGTCCTATTTTCAAATGTATTTATTTAGGATAGCTCAGTTATGATGCAAGTTCTCTTTTTTCAGTGTGGGTTCTACTTTTATTCATTTTACAGCTGAGCAGACAGAAGCACTGAGAGGTTAAGTGACTTGCATAAGGACATCCATGATATGCATATCTCAGATAGGAGTTGATCATGGGTCTTCTGGTTCCCAAGTCTGTGCTCTAATTACTAGACCATGCTGCTTCCAAGTCTAACTTAAATCTAAGACCTACATAAAAGTCAAGGAAATATGATGGGATTAACTCACTACAGGGTATGGGTTTACTGAGCTTTACTCAACATGTTATAAAATTTAATATTAAGAAGTTCAAACAACAAAGTTAGCATTCATGTTATTGGAAACCTTTGCATTTCAGCTAAAGTCAGTAGGAAAGAATAGTGTCAGGGCAATATTTAACAGAAACTTATTCAACTAAAAGGGTTATGCTCAGAGTATTTGTACTTACAGTTTGAACTCATGCCATACATTAATGTAATTCACAGTTAGGTATAATTGCCAAAGGATCAGAGATCAATGAAAGAGAATAGAGAGATGATAGCAGAAGCAAAGAAAATGCAGAGGGAGGGGGAGCTGGAGGAAGAGTAGATCAGAATGTAAGGAGAGAGGTAGAAAATGGGTCACAGAACAGATGAAGAGTATACACTAGTGAGTCCTAGTAATAGTTTTGAGGTGTTGGCTGAGGGAGCTGAGGAGGACAAAGACACTAAGGAGAATGAATGCAGTAGTAGGAAATGCTATAGGGTCTGGGCCTAGGCAACTAGTGGTTAGGGTGGATTTTATAGTCTGCTTCATATATAGTATGGTTTGTAACTAGGCTAAGATGAACACGATTACTATAGTCAAACTAGAGTGGAGCACCTGAAGCATAGGATGGGCGATATTGAGGGAAGAAGGAAAAGAGTCTTATAGTGGTACATACCATAATTTCCTTTTCTGTTAGCTCCAACATTGTCAATAGTGGACAAGTGTACAGAAGGAGGAGAACCGTGTGTGTGTGTGTGTGTTTGCCATTATAAACGCTCCTTTATAATGACAAATTACACCATGGTCTCCCTATAGCAAAAAGGGGAAACCTATTAATTATGAAAATGTAAGACACACTCAATGTGTGTGATGCTTTATAAGCCCCAAGAATGAATCTCAAGGGGTTTATTTAAGCATCACTCATCAAGGATGTGTATTAAATTCAGGTAACATTACTCCATGCTCCCATGCTTTATTTTAAATAATTTCTGCCCATCAAATTTTAAGTCACCCCTCATCCCCCCAAAAAAGTTAAGCTGACATTTCACTGTTTTTTCTTAGTCTAACCGGCTCCCCAGTCCCCAAAAGGCAATCATTTAGAATGTGCCTGCTGCTCTCTTGACCCATCCTATCTATGATTTGGAGGGAAGGGAGCAGCAGTCATTAAATTAAGCTTGCTCCAGTCTGAGTAAATGAGTTGTGATCAACTAATGCTCCCAAACAGAACTGCGCTGCCATTTCTTTTTTTGTTCTCAGGAGCCACATACATGTCGGCTAGTAAGTGTAAGCAAATAGGACATTTTCTATCAGGAAAGTAAGTAGATTTTTATAGATTTTATAGATTTATATAAACTTCTAAACAAGGGCCATCTGAGTCACACAGTGCTGACTTAACGCTGCATTTGTGAGTGTTTTGAGACAGCAGCTGCTGTTCAGTGGGCACATGAATGCAATAATAACCAGCGGGTTATTGTGGTGAATAGTAACTGGCCATCTCCATTGAAAAAAATTGATGGCTCGTTATTATACTAGAAACATAATTTATACTTTACAGCTCTGCCGTTAGTTCCCTTCACCACACCAATGTACTTTATGTTGTGCTCAAAGATCTACTACAACCTTTACCCACCTCACAGCACTACTGATGCACTGGGCTGCCAGACTTTACTTAATTAGGTCACTGTTCTTTCTATATTTCTGAAAGATAAAATAAATCTGTAAATTAAAAGTAACATTTGCATAATAGATAGCCTTATTTTTGTGATTAAACATGAATAAAACTCATGTAATTTTCATAATCTTATGTTTCTCTTTGAATTTGTAAAAAGGAAACATCAATAAATGCATTTAATATATTGACACATTCAAATATTTTCCTACATCTATGCTACTGACAAAGTGCTTATTGTAGTAATGCAGCTCACAACGTTTTATTTTGTTTGATATTTAAACCTGTTTGTACTTAATGATTTATAAAAAAAAATGTATATAAACTCATATGTCACAGAACCTATGAATTGACGTTTTATTTATTTCCATTTGAATTGATTAGTATTACTGTAATTTCTGTTAATCCAAAACTTTTTATAATTCAGACTCACTAATTAAGTCTATTCTCACTGTTCTCTTGCTGTGAAAATCTAAAGCACACTTCAGCGCCAGCTCAGACTTGATGTTTTTATGTGCTCCATGGAGCTTCACCGAACCATTGGCAGCAATATGTATTGTGAGGCATAACCTCTTATACCCACAGATGGCTCACATGCTGGCATCACTACCATCAACACCATTACCAGGTGACACCTTTGCTAGGCAGCCATGGCTTGTCTGCGGGTATGCCACTGGGATAGTTACCGCAATGGGAGGGTCAAAGGCTACTCGAATATGCAAGCTGATTTTGCAGTAGCCAATAGTTACTGCATGGCTATGTGATCTTAAAGTTTGTTCAATTGTGCTGAAATGTTCAAACACTAATTATATGAGCCACTGCCTAGCCTTAATAGCTGTCTGTCCACATTTATACATTATGGTCTCTTGAATATACTTAAGACAAAAATATTAGTTTGTGTTTGAAAACTGTAATGCAACTTTTTAATACTTATTCCTTATTTTCATCTGTTTTAAAGGTAACATGTTATATGAGTGAGTATTAGTGAGCACATCAATATGAGCAACTCAATAATACCGCTCACACTGAGAGCAAGTGGTGAAAAGTATCAATATATCCTGTAGAGTGAGCATAGCAGGGAGCTAAGCTCACTATTACAAGATATAGGATGTTGTTTGGCCAAACCCTGTTGAGCTGGCCATTTAGCATAGTGGTGTAAACCACCCCTTCAATGCAGAAGATCCAGGTTCGGGTCTGGTTTCAGGGGAAAGAATCTTTTGCATTTTTTAAAAGTAGTCACTTTCCCCTGAGTCAGTCCCCCCCCCCCCCGTGGTGTTAATTATTTTAAGTTTGGGAACATGGGGGTCATGCCCCATGCAAAGAGGGGTATGGGGGCAAAGCCTCCCACATAAAAATACTTATGTTGGTAGTTCTATTGTTTGAAAGTAGCTACCATCGCTATTTGTGACGGTCATTGTGATATCAGTTGCCCTTTTGATGATGGTCTCTTTTTTAGTCTTTTTTTTTTTTGTGATCAGTGGTCTTTCAGACTCGCCATTATCACATAAAACTGTTTTTTAAGTCTGTCTGCTTTTACTTCTTAATACACACAAATGAACCAGTATATTCAATTAGACATTTTGGTATTTGTGAATGTGTACACAGTTTATGAAATCCTGAGCAGCCTTGGTTAAGATGGAGGATGTATTATTGGAGCTTATATAATGGCTAGACTGAAACTAGCATCCGGATTGGCTGAAACAGCCTGCCACCAGGGCCGTTATTTCTGAACAATGGCCAGCTTGAAAACAAGTCCCAGTTCAATCGTTCGGCACCCGAAACTTGCCAGCCACCATTTTTTTCCACGCTTACTGACACAACAGCCCCCACCCGGGCCCTGCCACTCTGCTGAATGGAAATTTCACCAACAGCCTGATACGTCCTCCCAAACTGCTTGCTGCTCCTTCTCAGCATTGCCAAAATAAAGATTTTTTTAAAATACCTGCCAACTTGCTCCACCTCCCGACCTTCCGTGCTCCATTTTCACTCTCTGAACCTACTTGCACTACCAGTAATGCATCTCCTCACTTTTAAACCGAGCTGCACACTCACGCCATCCCACATTAAAAGTCAAATACCTCCCTGTAAACACTAATAGGCTACATTTTTGCCGTTGTCACAGAGTTGTTCAAGTGCTGTGTGTGTGTGTGTGTGTGTGTGTGTGTGTGTGTCTGTGTGTGTCAGATGCTCATAAACCAGGAGGACAACCTAATCCCAAACATCATAAATAAATACACCGCAGCGACCTCTAGTGATAATTCCAGACTTCACATTAGGCATTACTTTACAGCAAACAATATTTCTACTTGCTTTTTACTTATTTTTTTATATGTGCATTTACTTTCTTCTATAATTTGTTAAATGATCACATCTGGAACCCATTATCTAAGTGTAATAATACCCTCCAGGGTGGGCATTATGAGATATAACAGACCTTCCAGGGGATATAAGGCCCTTCGCCTGCTGCGTCGGGCCTCATTACACCCCTGAGCGGTCCGTGATATCCCAATAACGCACACCCTGTCAGGTATTATTACTTACATAACTATGCTTTGCTGAGTTACAGTACCAGACAGATGAATTGATTTATTCAGTTAGAGTACATCTCTTTAAAGATGCTGAACATGGGAAAAGCTACATCCTATTCCTTGAAGGGTAAACATGTGGGGATCGTCAAGGCTTAAATGGCAAATTAGCAAATGCATTTTTGGGTGACAAAAGACAAAGGGTTATAAAATGAATATCTGACCTAATATATGCTAGGTGTGACCCCCCCCCAACTCAGTCAAGTTGTCCTGGAGGGGCATGATCCTGCTAATAAATAAGAGATATGCAATGGGGCAGTGAGAGACATGATTTATCTATATAAGTATTGTTTGACCTCAGATAACATCACACAAGGCCTAAGACATGAGTATGGTGTTTGAGGGCAAACATAATGAGTACAAATAACGCACTTATCACACTGGCCCCCATCTCATATTTCATTTATGCAGGAGGGACCAGTTTGAGAAGTGGAAGTTGATTTCTTTGTAATTTCTTATTTTTTAATAAAAACAAAATGTTTACATGACTTTGAGGTGATTTGTTTTTTATAGCTCCAATTAATACAGAGGTCTCTAGGTGGTTGCTATGGATGGTAGGATTTCCCGATGGCTGTGACACTCCTTACATGTAATGTGACTGGGTAATCATGTGGCTTGCACAAAATTTGTATCTAAAGATGGCAGTATCTTTCAGCAGGTGAGAGTCGGTACAGATTTGTGGTTCCAGAGGCTAGACAACAATTTTTTAGCCATCATTTTGTTAATTACTATGTAGTTTTGATTTTATTTGCAGCGCAGAAAGGTTGTGGCCATTACAGAAAGAGAGAATGTGTGAGCATGAACTAAGCATGGTGGCAGCTTTACAGAGTCTTTTTTTAAATAAATAAATAAAAATAGGAATATCATATTCTCAGATGTGCAGCTGTAGAGAAGGAGTCAGTGGTTGGTGTGTGTTGTCAGTGAGTGGGGGAGCAAGTGAGCAGAGTAAAGCAGGATCGGGGAGTAGATCATGATTTCAGACAAAAGAGAAAAAAGATACAAATGTTGCTGGTTATTTTACATCACTTTTTTTAATTGTGGTACTTTACACAGTAGCAGGCCTCCTAGAGTTACAGGGATTCCTGTATCTTACAGGAAGTTGGCGTCATCTGCAGTGAAACTGTTCCCATAGGCTTGCATTGATTATATGGGAAAACAGAGCAATTTGGCTTCCATATTATATAACATACTCTACAGACAAACAGGAAAATTGACCTGGAGTTAAAGGAGAAAATGTCACACCTAGCAAGGAACACTGCAATAGGGTGAGTACAGTCTGCAGCAATGTAGAAAGTGAAAGTGACTCCTGCTGGTGGAAGTAGTGCTGGTGGGCAGGTGGGTGGGGTGGGGTTAGTCTGGCTGAAGATCTGGCAACAACTTGTGAGATAAATGAAGCTGTTTTGATAAATCAATTCATCTTACTGTTCACTGTTTTGCAATAAGAAGCATTATTTTTCTAGACTGATTAGTGCTCACCTCGAATGCATTTATCTTACTGCTGACTGTTTTGCAATGAGATAAATGATTGTCAAGACTGACTATGTCCAACCCTAGCACATAAAGAAATGTATCTATCTGGTAACTCAGCAAAGCAGAGTTATGTTCCCATGATACATCCCCATCTTATCCAAGGCTACTAAGGATTTTGTAAGTTGTGCAAACATTTACGTATAACAAAATGTCTATTTGAAAATACAGGTTCATTTGTGCATATTAAGAAGTAGAAAGAGAAAGATTTAAAACGATGAAAATAAGGAATATGGATGAAAAATATGCATTACAGTTTTCAAATGCAAACAAATCTAATTTTTTTGTCTTAAACATATTCAAGAGACTTGTCATGTATGAATAAGTACAGACAGGTATTTAGGGGTGGGCAGTCATTAACATGATGAGTTTCTTAACATTTCAGCACAACAGAGCAAACATTAAAGGTAAAGTCCCCTCAGCCTATTTTCTGCATACCTGTCTAGTCTGTAGGCATACACAATGATTCCCTCTCTTGTATCCCCTTAATTTCATCGTAATTTACTGTAAATATATATGAGGTTGCTTCACTCTGTTCTGCCGTGGTGTAAGAACCTGCTTGACTCCATTGCAAAGGTCGTGACCTGACTCATATAAGTCATCCTGGAATTTTATGATGTTTTAGCGCTAAATCATGCACTAGTTATACTCTATTAGTCAGTGCTGTTGCTGTCCTCTGCAGCCCTTATGTTCTTGTCTTATGCTGGCCATGAAACTTTTCATGGCAAAACAAGTGCCCTGCTGTTTTCTGTAGTTTAAAGTATATCTGAGTTAGAAAACAAATGCCTTTAGAGAACACAGGGACTTCACAAAACATTTGGCAGGATTGAATGAGAGTTTAATTTCTGCTGGCTTGTACAGGTACTCATCATCAACTCCCATGATACGTTACATTAGTGGAGACATGATCTTTATAACAGAAATAAAAAGGTTTACACACCAGGGCAAAACAGAGTGAAATAACCTTATTTATATTTAAATTAGGATGAAATTATGGGGATGCAAGAGAAGGAATCACTGTTCATGCCTATGAACTACATATGTAAACAGAAAATAGGTTGAGGAACTTCCCTTTAAGATCACATGGTCATGAAGTAACTACAGGCTACTGCAAAATCAGCTTGCATATTTGAGTAGCCTTAGACCATCCCACAGAGTGACTATTAGAGTGGCCTACCTGCAGACAAGCCATGGTTTCCTAGCAATGCTCTAACCTGGTAATGCCTATCGATGCCTGTGACATCAGCATATGGATGTCTGTGAATATAAGAGACTTTGCATCACAATACCACTGGTTGCCAGTAGTTTGGGTGAAAATCCACAGAACAGGTAAGAACTGCAAGTCTCAACTAGTGCGGAAATGCACTTTTGTTTTTCAGAGCCAGAGCGTAGCAAAACCAGCCTTAAGTAATGAGTCTAAAAGTTGAAAAGCATGGGTTTAACGAAAGCAATACTATTTCATTCAAATGGTAATAAAAGATAAATTCATTGATTCGGTACCATGTGAGTTTATGAACATTTTTTAATAAATCAATAGCTACCAGAAGGTTTAAATATCAAACAAATAAAACTGCCCTTACAGAAATAATTATATGAAATGTTTTCATGCTGTGCATGTAAAACTACCCATGTGATATGCATGCTGCAAGCATGATTTAAATGTAAAATTGGAACCGATTGCATGCATGTGGCATGTGTGCGAAAAGCAGATGTTCACTGATAACTCCACGTCATGTGTGATGGTGCCTCTACTAATAGGTAGAGAGAGTGGATAACACAATATAGACACAGCTTAGCGAGGAGTTCACCTGCAGCATGAGTGCAACACAAGCCAAGGGGGCAATTATTGTGCAAAATATTAAATCCAAATTTAATGCCATTATTGCCACATGATAAGAAAAACCTAGGCACAAATGTGTGTGTGGGGGGTATAACTGACCCCTTCTGCCACCCCTAAATGGCACACCTGCATTATGGTAGAAATTAATTCTTAGGGGCTGACATCAGTACAAGTAAATACAATGATTTCGACTGTGCTCTGAGGTACTGTATCTCCACGTTTCAGGATGTGTCCTGATCATCATGAGGGTTAGTGTCCCTCATTTTGAGTGTCCATGTCCCTTATTGCAGTGACAAAATGTGAGGTATGTGCATGCTTCCAAGACCCTACTCAGCACAAAGAGTGCTGAGCATGGCTATAGTGTATATGATCAATAAAGAATGAGAAAGAGAACGTTAAGTAAGATGAAACAGTTATGGAGAAACACATTTGTAGCATTAAATATGCATAAGGGATTTGCATGGTCCAAAACAAAAAGGATAGACTTCACAACACAGAGGCCTCTCTTCATACGTATGGAATGGGGGATGTTGACTGCTGTATCCTAGGCATTTAATGCAGTAAGCAAACAATACTTCACAAATTAATGGCAATTTAATGACAAAAATTAAAAACCATTAAGCAACTTGCAAAACTATCAGAATTAATGAGTTTACCTAATTTTAATGGGAAATCAATGAAAAGGGTATTTTAATGTCTCTAATTGTTTGCAGTAGTATGAGAAATAGAAACTGAAGTATTTTTAGAAGAGATTTGCACCAGCTTAGTTGCTGCATACATGGCAAGCGTGCAACATGTGAACCTGATGTGATTTTTAGAAGATGCCAACACCAGCTTACCTGCTATACATGTCAAGCTTGCAGCATGCAAATCTGATGTGTTTTTATACCTGTTTGCATAGGTACACTTTGTGTATGTGAACCCCATGCAAACATTGCACAATTAAGCACGTGGCATGCATTCTGCATGTATGTAGCACATATATTTCTGTAAGAGTATGCACTACATTACTACAATAAGTGCTCTGTCAGTAACTTGGCTAGTGGAGAATATCCAAACAACACAGAACATAAGAACATAAGAATTTGCTGGCAGAAGGAGAGTGTGTGGTCCATCTAGTTTGCCTGAGATGACTACCCCACCATCTACTGCTCTTGTGGAGGTAACTACTGTACATTGACTGCCTGATTCCCATTTGAATTCTCTGACAGTCTAAGCTGCCACCACCTCAGGTGGCAGGCTGTTCCAAGGGTCCACAACTCTCTGTGAGAAAAAGTACTTCCTAACATTGGTTCTGAATTTACCATCAACCAGGCGTAAGTTGTGCCCTCTTGTACATACAGTCCTATTTTCCTGAACGAGGTTACATTTTTGTACTGCATTTATCCCTTTAACAAATTTAAATGTTTCTATCATGTCTCCTCTGTTCCTCCTCTGCTCTAGGGAGAATAGATTTAACTGGCTGAGCCTATTTTCATAAGATTCATGGTGATGTCCCTGCACCATCCTGGTGGCTCTCCTCTGCATGGACTCCAGATGGTCTATGCCTTTTTTATGTTGTGTTGCATGTGCAGCACAGACAACATATTGTGGTTGCTTCAGTTGAGAAGTTGGACTGGAGGTGTGGTCCTGCAGCAGCCAATGGTGCCATTGTTTTTTGTGGCCAGACTCTGTGGCGCCAATGGCATAGCATGCTGTCTATGACAGCAGCTGAGAAAATGTGCTATCACCTTGAAAGAATTTAGCCACTGCAATCAAGCAGCTCCACAAAGTGGTCCCTGATTGCAGCAGCCAATTACTGCTGGTGTCCCTGTAAGCAACATGGTGGCAGCCACAGGGAAGCCGAAGGACAGCCACTGTCTCACATAGTCTTTTATAAACCTGATGGAGTGCCCAATCCCCCTGTCGGCATGCCCCCATCTAACTTAATTTGCCAACAGGGGTGCCCAATCCCCACTGGCATGTTCCCCCCAATGTTTTGTGTGCCGAGGGGGTGCCCAATCCCCTTTGGCTCATGCAACCCCCCAGTATGTGTCTACGGGGGTGCCCAATCCCCATTGGTGACAGTTCCTCCATCCCAAAACACACAGGTGGCATGCTGGGACCCCATCCCAGCATGCCAAAAGTACCTGTGAAATGGAAAAACCGTCTTGCGATGTCGGTGACTTTTTTTTTAACCCTGTAAAGAAGAAAATGGTCCCTCGCTGTCTGCAGGCCCCTCCCTCAACCTGTGCCCACCCACTGTGTACCCCACCTCCCCACACCCCCTTCACCTCATACTTACCTCCGGAACCCAGTGCAATAATCTTCAGTGGACCGGGAACACATCTGCACTCTTCAAAGCCGACCGCGAACTGAAGAAATGCTTGTAAGCTGTATAATGACATAAATAGGTTTTTTTCAACTTTGGTGCACATCTCAGGCATTTTGGGGAATTTTAGAACCAGATTTTCAACATGGAGTTATTGGGACCCCACCCCATGAATTCAGTCACTGTCATGGCGTTGTTAGGTCCTGAAAGGTGATTTTGCGGTCACTGCACGGAATCACCTTTCGGGACTGATTAACAAAATGACAGTGCCACTGTTCATGAGGTGGGCTCTCAAAAAGCCTATGTTGCAAATTTGGTGAAAACAATCAAAAAAATGTTTTACTAGCGTGCATTGTGCAGTTTCCACATTTGCTTGTAACTTTGCAAATCTGTAATATTTTCACTCCAGATTTTCAAAATTGGCATTTTTACACACCTCCTTATGAACAGCACAGCTGTCATTTTACACATCCTGTCTGAAATGTGTTTTCACATTACCGGCACAGAATAGAGTGGTCACTGTGGGAAATCAGTGCTTGGGACAGAGTAAGAAAATCAAAGTGATAGTGTTCATGAGTAGAGGTCCTAAAATGCCTATGTTGAAAATTTGGTGACAAAAGTCCAAAAAATGAGTATGTTACAAGTGTGCATTGCGCAGTTTCCATGTCAACTCATAACTTCGATATTTTGTAACATTTTCAGTCAACATTTTCAATATTGTCAGTTTTGCACACCACCTTATGAACAGTACAGCTGTCATTTTTCACATCCTGCCCGAAATGTGTTTTTGCACAACTGACGCATAATGGCACGGTTGCTGTGGGAAATCAACGATCAGGACAGATGAAGAAAATCATAGTGACAGGGTTCATGAGCAGAGGTCCCAAAATGCCTATGTTGAAAATCTGGTGAAATAATTCCACTAAATGACTGTGTCACGAGTGTACATTGTGCAGTTTTTATGCATGCTCATAAATTCAAGCATTTTTAATATTTCACTCAAGATTTTCAACACTGCCATCTGTTCACACTTACCTATGAATGGTACAGCTGTCATTTTTCACATCCTGCCCGAATGGTGTTTTCCCACATCTGGCACAGAATGGCGTGGTCACTGTGAGAAATCGATGTTCGGGACAGATTAACAAAATCACAGTACCACTATTCATGAGCAAAGGTCCCAAACACTTTCATGAGGTGGGAGTCACAAAAATTTGTTGTGCAAATACCAACAAACAGCCGGGGCATTAGGGTTTCTAACCATAATGTCCCACCCTGTACAGACTGACAGGTGTCAGGGATGTGCCTTTGCATTGCCAGCTGTCATGCTCATGCCATGCCATCCCCCCAACCTCAAGCCACTGACAGGTATCTAGGTGTGCCTTGGACTCTTCAGCCACACACTTCACCCCATTCTCCTATGCTGCATCCATCTCATCGTATGTCCTTATGAAATGGGGTGACTGTAAAGCTGAACACCCCAAGGTACACCTCAGCACTTGTCAGTGTCTGCAGGATAGGGTGAGGTAAAATGTCACGAGGGTTGTGGCTGAATGGGGTGAGCGTAAGGCCCGAGGACCCCAAGGCACAATGCGATATTTGTTGCACTGCAGGGTAGGGTGAGCTGAAATGCCATCAACGTTATGGCTGATGCTCAAAGGCACACCTCAGTGCCTGTCAGTCTCTATAGGGTGATGTGGGGTTGACGTCACTTTCATACTTCACTGCCATTCCTATTATGCATCTGTTCAACTCCTGCACTACTGATGCCAATATCAGTAAGACAACATTTGGCATTGACAAATGTTTGTTTAGGTGTGGCTTCCAGAACTGCACACAGTACTCCAAGTGAGGCTGCACCAAGGACCAATAGAGTGGGATGATTACCTCATGCTTTCTGCTAACAATACCTCTACCTATGCATCCAAGGATGCTGCGAGCTCTTGGTGGTGCTTTTTCCTACCTTTAAATAATCCAATATCATAACTCTTAGATTCCATTCCATCTTTGTCTTTTCCAATTGCTGCCCTTCCAGGTCATAGTTATTTCCTGGGTTCCTCTTACCAAGTGCATCACCTTACCCTTTTTGGCATTGAATCACAACTGCCAGTTCTTGGATCATTCCTCAAGCTTTTTTAAATCTGCCTCCATTCCTTGGACCCCTTTCTGTGTGTCCACCCTGTTGCAGAGCTTTGAATCATCTGTGAACAGGTAGACTTTCCCTTTCAGTCCCTCAGTGATGTTGCTGATGAATATGTTGAAAAGGATTGGGCCAAGCACTGATCCCTTGTGGAACCCCACTGGTTACTCTCCCCCTCCTGCGACAAAGTGCCATTTCCCATAACTCTCTGAGTCCTGGCCTGTAGCCAGATTTTTATCCAGTTGGCCACTTTCTGAAATATGCCTGTTTCCTCCAATTTATTTCCTAGACTTCTGTGTGGAACCATATGAAAGGCTTTGCTAAAATCCAGATACACTATGTCCACAGCTGCATTTTGGTCCACTACTCTTGTAACCCAGTTTGTTTGGCACGAGCATCCTGCCATGAAGCCATGTGTTTTGGGTCAAGTTTCCAACTTTCTTTCAGGTACATCACTACCCTTTCTTTAAGCAAGGTCTCCATTACTTTACCCACCACTGAGGTCAGTCTGACGGGGTGGTAATTTCCAGCTACCTCCCTGCTACCACTCTTGTGCAATGACACAACTGTGGCCCTTCTCCGGTCTTGTGGTGCTATGCCATCTTCCAGCGACTTGTTAAATAGTTTGGCTAGTGGTGCTGCAAGTTCTTCCTGCAGTTCCTTCAGAACTCTTGGGTGTATTCCATCTGGCCCAATTGTCTAGTTCCCCTTAATTTAGACAGCTCCTCAAGTACCCTTTCTTTTGCAAAAGGGCTGGTGTCTACTCCCATATTGTGAAGATATGCCTTGGCTAGTGCTGAACCATTACCTTTGCCTTCATGGGTGAAGGCCGAGCAGAAACATTTGTTGAGTACTTCTGCCTTGTCTTTGTCATTCTCCACCAGCTGTCCCTCTTCAGTTGCTAACCTGGTTAGTCCTACCTTACTCTTTCTTTTCCCATATATAATGAAAGAATGTTTTGTCTCTGCTCTTCACTTCCTGTTATTCTTTCCTCCATCTGGGCCTTGGCTATCCTAATTGCTTTTCCTTCTTCCTTGAATTTAATCCTGTATTCTTCTCTATCTCTCTCGGATTTGGTCTCTTTGTACTTTCTATAAGCTTTTTTTTCTTATCTCTAATTATAGTTGACACCTCTTTGGAAAACAAGAGTAGATTCTTTGATTTTCTGGATTTGTTTATTTGTTTTGCACACTGTGCCATGACTGTAGTTATAGCATTTTTCAGCTTTATTCAGGTGTCTGCCACATTCCCTGTGGCATCAGTTACCAGCAGTTCTTTAATACTTTCCCTCATTCTTGGGAAATTTGCTTTTCTGAAATTGAGCACCCTGAGTTTGGTGTGACAAGGGTTCTCTGTGTTGTTAATCAAGAACCAGACTGTTTGGTGGTCGCTGTTGCCCAGGTTGAATCCCCACTTTCATGTCTAACACCCTGGCACTGTTTGTGAGTACCAGGTCCAGAATAACAGATTCCCTAGTGGGTGACTCTACCAACTGATTAAGGTCCCCCCCATAGTGTGATGAAAAATTCTCTACTCCTCTCTGAGGAGGCAGTGAAGGTGGACCAGTCTACATCTGTTAGATTGAAGTCCCCAGCCAGTAGTAACTCGCCTTTGTCGATCATCCTCAGTATGTCTTCCAGGAGGCTTTTATCCTTCTTAGTCTCCTGCGTCGGGGGTCTGTAGATAAGTCCTACCCAAATAAGGTCCCTGTTACCAGCTTTCAGAGTGATCAATAGGGCTTCTGTTTTGCTGTGTCAATATAGTAAATTAATTTATTGTTTTCTTTGTACAAATTCAAACAGAAGCATAACATTTTGAAAGATACTCAAAGTTTATTCACATTAAATCACAAAAATAAGGATATCTAGTATGCAAATTTTAATTTCAATTTACCAATTTATTTTATGGTTTAGATAAAACTCTCTAAAAGTGTTGTTTGAGACTTTCTTCTTCCATGGAGTAATCCTTAATCTCAATACAGTCTCCTACTTCCCCAGTCACTTTATCCCCTACTAGCACTTCCTTTTCCCATGGCATTTCAAATATTATTTTGTTTTTAGCTACTTTGAACTGTCTTGGTTTCATGTCTCTTGTATTACCTAACTGTTAATCCTTGATTGTCAAACTGTATTTTATGTATCAATTGTTTTGTTTGTCCAAAACTGGGTGCTTATGAAAATGAGCAACTTTTGCTCACATGCCTTTCCAGTATAATTAATAAACAGAAAACTGAACTGAACTGAGAAATACAGAAAGAGCAGTGAAATAATTAAGTAAGGTTCCAAAGGTTTTCAGCACTACTCCAGAACTTCACAGAAAATAAAGGCTCAGTCACAAGTTCTATTGCTCATGCTTTGAAAAGCAATTTTATTTTCAAGCTCCACAGCTCCACAGTGGCTGTGAACATTCATAGATCACCTGGTGTGCAAACAAATGGACCACAGTGCTTCAGCTTTCACCTTTCTAAGGGGAAGGTGAAAGCCAAAGTGCTGGGGTCCATTTGTTTGTACACCAAGTGATCTATGAATGTTCACAGCCACAGTGGAGCTGTGGAGCTTGAAAATAAAATTGCTTTTCAAAGCATGAGCAATAGAACTTGTGACTGAGCCTTTATTTTCTGTGAAGTTCTGGAGTAGTGCTGAAAACCTTTGGAACCTTTTTATGCTGTCTGCTAGTGACCCTCTCTTCAGTGCACCCATCTTTCCTGAAGCATAGATAAAAGTTTTATGGGACAAATAATTAGTTTGGCAGCCCAATGCAGCATTTGTGCTGTGAGGCAGGTAAAGGGTGCAGTAGATGTCTTAGCACAAGTAATGTACACTGGTGTGGTGAAGGAAACTCATGTAAGAGTTGTAGAGTAAAATGCAGATTCTAGTGTATTTTTTATATAGAGATATGAGGTGTTACAGAGAATTTAAAAGAACAAAACAAAGTTTGGAATAAAGTATGCAGGACTACTGGTATATGACTTTTGATGGTTATATTAGAAATGCTGAAAAGATTTTCAAATGTCATCAGAAACATTGCTGTTACTTGTATACTATTAACTTTTTGACTGTCTCCCCAGAAGAAGCCTTATTGGTTAAGCTTTGAGGTTTGTTTAATAAAACACAACTGTTCAAGGCACTTTGTGTGGGAGCCTTTATTGGCCCACAGTAGCTCACCCCCATCCAGGATTTCCCATTTGGGGCTTGCTCCACAAAAGATTTAATATAACTACAGTGGTTGCCTGCAGAAACTCATACATAGCATGGTTAAAAAAGGATTCACGTCAAGTAACTGATATCCAACACAGCATGGGAAAACACCATGCAGTACACACGTAGACCACAGCCTATTTTGAAGACAACGAAAGTATCTTGCATGCAGAACACACTAATCAACCAGTCCCACCTTCACAAAAGGATGACAGCTATTGCATGTGACCCAGGTCTACTGGGTGTACCAAGCATATTCTGGGACACTCGCTCTGTCCTCCACACCTGCACTTCCAGCATAGCACAACAGCACACAGTAGTGGACTGCACCATTCTGACTAGAACTGTGCTATGCCATCTGCACGGGTACAGCAACCCACCCATGCAGCAGCAAGCACCCTGATATATCCCCTTAGTGAGTCTACCTTTCACACTTTTTGCAGCACAATATTCTACATGCTGCAGTTGCACCCATGGACATGATGTGGATCTGTTAAAAAATTAGTAAGAAGGTAAGGGATTCATATTTTTAAATAACTGGGATACCTTTTGGTAGAAAGATGGTCTTTATAGGCATGATACGTTGATTCTGGGCAAGAAGGTGTATAGGTTTGTGGGAAATAAATGGGACACTATTAGTGTATTTAAGCTGAAGAAGAGGGGTAAGTGAAAATTGTTATAAGAGGGATTATTGATAAGAGTGCAAATTAGGGGTGGGTGAAAAAAATCTTATGCGAAAGTTCAGAAATTGATTTCCGAACTCCCTAAATTCTTACACTTCCTCTCAAATTTCAAGTCCCAGTTGCCCCCAAAAAGCCCTGCTGTCTAGTGGTCCCTCCCACTTGCTCCACATGTAAAAAATACCCCTGGTGACTAGTAGTCCTCTCTTCTCCACCGGTAACCTGCCTGCCTGCCCCGAAATGTACAATAACTACGCATCCATATCCACTTCTCCAGTTTAAAAATCTCTGATGGTCTATGGGTTTTATTTTAAATTGTAACCCCTCCCATCCCTATCCCCATTCCAAAATTCCTGGTGGTCAGTGCCCCACCCCCAGCAGGTGTCCCACCACCTGGTTCTCACCCCATCATAACCCAGCAGCAGACAGACTGGCACAGTCCTCCTCTCTCCTCCACAGCTGGCCTACCCACTGAGCTGTCAATGAATGAGCATGTATGCACTCATTCATGGACAGCTAAGTGGGCGGGCCAACTGTGGAGGAGAAAGGAGGGCTGTGTCAGTCCGCCCACTGCTGGGGTTTATGTGATGGGGTTGGGAGCTGGGTGGTGGGACACCTGGCTGCTGGGGAGGCTTGGTTGGGGTCACTGGAGCCCCAGGGATTTGGGACTGGGGACTCAGGGATGGGGAGGAGGGGTAAATTTAAAACAAAACCCACAAGACCACCAGAGATTTATTTTTTTCAACTGAGAAGTGGAGATAGGGATGGGGGTTGAGGGTTACTGTACATTTCAGGGTGGGTTACCAGGTGGAGGGGAGGGACCACCAGCCACCAGGGCTGATTTTATTAATAATACCAGGTGAAATTTCACCCAGTATCTTTTGCAGAAGTTTTCTGCTCTGCTACAGGTGGAAGTTTGGAAACTTTTGCAAAAGTGCCATGATTTCCTCGGAAGTTCCATGGGGGTGGAAAATGGCAGTTTCACCCACCACTAGGGCAGATTATGCTCACATATCATAACATACTCAAAATCAAAACAGAAGAAGGGTTCAAGTAGAAATTTTAAGATTTGAAGCGCAAGGGGAAAAGGGGCCCTAAGAGTTAGTCAAAATTGATATTATACTGTAGCTGAACATTTGTATTGAAAAAATCAGAGTCTTAATAATAAGAACTTGAGGCAATGATGACTGAGGTGACAGTATACATTGTCAGCATAACTGAAACTTGGTCAGCTCAAAGGAATGATTGGTACAATAAAATATAAGAGTGTATACTCTTTAAAACAGGATAGAAAAGATATGAGGGGAGGAGTGTAGCAATTCATATAAGGAAAACATTAAAAACTGAGTGAGCTAGGGGTTACTATAATTGGAAAATGAGGCAGAGAACACTTGCATAAGTGTTGAGTATAAGAAGGTAAAAGCAGTGACATTTGGGGTGTGTTATAATTGTGATTCACTTAGGGATACAGAAATACTAAAAAATCAGAAAGGCTACAGTTAAGAGGAATATAGTCATAATGGAAGATTTTAATTACTGGGGCATATATGGGTGCACAGATAGAGAATCTGGTAGGCAGGGGTTCAGTCTGAAGAACTAATAAATGATTATACACTATCTTGCATCAGTATGTGCATGAAAATACTAGATTAAAGCCGATATTGGATATGATATTAGGTACTATGGGGAAGACCTAAAAGAGGTTCAAGCTATGGGTCCACTAGGTGTTAGTGATCATAAATACTAAAATTCATTACTAATTAACAGAGAATTGGAAAAAAAAGGGGAAACAATTGTCTATAACTAGAGGATAGATTTATTTGACAAATAAATGGGTGGCATTAAAAGATGAACTGGAAAAGGGAGGTGTGGGTAATGGGAGGGTAATCATTACTTTACCTTCTTAAGGAAGTTGTTGAGGTTTTAGGATAAACACAAACCAAGGATGAAAAAATGTAACAATAGATATATAAAATCAATTTACTGTAGTTAACAAGGAAGATCAGAAAGAAAATGAATGCACAGTAAACAGCATTTAAGAATTTAAAGACCAAAGATGCTAGATAAGCAAGAGACAGGAATAGAGAGAGATAGTCATCAATTAAAAATGATACAACTGCAGAGAGTTTTTAAGAGCACTGGTAGTGCTGTATGGAATTTGCAATGTGCATGCAGAGTCTGACTCAGCAGCCATCTTGTACACTGTTGTCTCGCTTTCATTCCTGTAAAGGGTTAGAAGTACCAATGGCACATGGCAGAGCTAGCACTGCCAACTGCTAGATTTCCTTTTATTTATTTTATTTATTTATCAGGTCTAGGATTACAAATACCTTTGAGCCAAGGCTCTTTTACAAAGGTTCCATGCCAGAGAAATACAAATTATGGGGAATATCAAGACAGACATTACAACAATGTGGACATTGCAAACAGATTACAGATTAATACAATTCATGGGTAACATTGTAAGCAAGGCAGCCAGTGGCATTTGTCAGAGAAAACAGACAAGAGATAAGAAATGTCAGAGTCATAGGGAGAGGGAAGAGGGGAGGGGGGAAGAAGGAATGTAGGTAGGGTGGGGAGAGGGTGAAAAGTGCAGCACTGGGTATTCCAAGATGTGAGGGTAGAATCCAGTGGGGGGGGACCACCACTAGAGCAGGCAGGGAAGTGGAGAAACAAGGTTAAGTTGGGCAGTCACAGGAGCTGTTGGTAGTGAGATAGTCCTGGAGCCTAGTTTTAAACATACCAATTGTCGGGGCAGAGGAGATGGTGGGGCTGAGGCCATTGAACCAGAGTGGCACTCAATCATACCTCTCAACTGTCCCTGATTTTCAGGGATGTCCCTCATTTTGCCTCAAAATATTCCTCTGTCCCTCGTTAAATTTCAGTTTTTGTGACTGAACAGTGGGGACTGTAAGCAAAAAATAATGTTAAACATTAAAGTTACAGACTAGTTCTTTCTCAGAAAATGCTTCTTGCACTAATTCCCTTATTCTGTCAGCTTTCTGAGTGAGTATTACCAATTTTTAAGATGTGTCCCTGATTCTGGGTCTCTGTCCCTGATTTTTTTAAACATCGTCCCTGATTTATGAGGTAAAAGGTTGAGAGGTATGCACTCAATAAGCAAAAGAGCATTGTCCCTGTGAAGTGTGACACTGGGGGACTTTCAGTAGCTGTAGTGTGGATCTCCAAAGGCACCATTTGTTGGTTCAGTGTTGTAACAGAGTTGAGACCACAGAAGGTGCAAGAGCAAGGTAGATTTTTTTCACCATGAAGCAGGTGAGAAACTTAATGCGGTTTGATAGTTGGAGCCAGCCAGTCTGGGTGTACAGGTCACACTGGTGGGTGAGATGGTGAGCAGCAGTGATGAGCCGACATGTCTTATTTAAGGCAGTTGAGAGGTGTCTAAGGATTGTGGTTGTGGCCGAGCCATAAATGATGAGACCATAGTCTATTACAGAGATCACAGAGCTCAGGACTGCAACCTTCAAAGCTTCTGGTGTGAGGTGTTGTATGTGTTTGTAGAGGAGACCAAGCCATGTAGTAGCAGCTCTAGGTACATTACCTACGTGAGATCCATAGGAGAGATTAGGGTCAAGCTGTATCCCTAAGTGAAGGGTGAAAGCTACAGCCAAACAAAGTGGTGTATGGAGACTGCCACAGCCACCACACGGGCCAACATGCAGGCTGAATTCAAGGTGAACTATGGCTGGTGCTTGGTTACCACCAACTTAAGATTTAGTATTTTCTGAAAATCTTGATGGATCATTACAGGGAGAATGATAATTACATCAGAGAGTCTCTCAAAGAGATCATGGCTGTAGCAGTGTTGCATGGAACAGCCTTTTGGAGGAGGTTGTGGAGTCAAAAACAGTGGTTGAATTCAAGCATGCATGGGACAGTCATAAGGCAGTTCTAGGGGGTGGGGGTAGAAAGAAGTAGGCTGCTGGTTAACTAGGATCTGCAGCTTATCCATTAGGTAGGGAAATGGGCAGACTGGGTGGGTCAAGCGGTCCATATCTGCCATCAAATTCTATGTTTCACGTCATCAAGCAATGCATAGCTGACATTAAGGATGCCCAGAGATGCAGTAGTATGTATTTTTACAGCTGAGGTGGTCTTGCTTCTTGGACTTCTTGTTTAGCAGCTTGTCCAATTCACCCTGCACTTTCATCTTGTGGATCACTGCATCTGCCATGTGCTCTTCCAGTGAAAACTGTTCTGATAGCCAATAATACCTACCCTAGAGGACAAAATACTTGCAGTCTGTATGGTCGGGTGGGACCTGGCAGAAGGCTGGGCACTTCTAGATGCTGAGCACAGGGCCCAGAACTGCTGGGATGATGAAGAAGGCCACTCCAAATGAGAAATCCCATTCCAGGATGTCTAAAAGTAGGTACAGTGAATCTTGTCAGGATGAAACCCACTTTTACAACATTCTGAAGGATGCTGCAGCAGAGTTACTGCAATAAACAATGTAATTTCAATGGAAATTAATTCATTTTGTCATGCAGGAAAATGTGACACTGCCAGGGTGAAGTGAATGTCACAGTTTCCTGCATGACAAAAGGGACTAATTGCCATTGAAATTACATTGTTTTCCACAGTGACTCTGCTGCAGCATGCTGCAGAGTGCTGTAAAATGCTGCAGAACTGGGTTTCATCCTGGCGAGTTTCACTGTAGGTCTCCTCCTTCTACACCTTCTCCAGTGGAGTGTCCTGAAATATGGACGTTTTCAAGCAGAACAGCAAAGAAGGACTAGTGTTCCAAAGGGGGACTGTCAGTCAGCTGTCTGCCATATCACTGATGTGGGGTTGATAGGACAGATGAGACACCCAAATCTGAGTCTGGATAGAGCAGCTTCAACTGCCAACATACAGGGTACACTGTAGGGTATGAATGAACGTCCCTAACCTAAATAACTGTCACCACAGACGGGAAATAAGGAAGTCTGGACTCCGGTCTAGAGCACTTCATTGTAGCACTCACCATTGGTTCTGAAGATTGGAGTTTCACCAGTTAAGATGAATGTGGCCCAGCAAGCAGAGCCTGAGGGGGAGCTATGAGGTACATGACCAAAATTGGTGCCAGGAGCAGCAGCAAGGGCTGAGTTTGTTCCTCTGGCAGTGCCAGTTGACATTGAACCTGGGCAAGCACTCCATATGCCCATCACTTCCAAGGGGCTCTTTTCCATTTGCAAAGGGCTCAACATCAATGTTGAGCACCAGATGATGGTGAGGAATGACTCAACACTGATTGTCAGTGATGAGTGATGATATCAGTGATGATGTTGAGAGCAGCAGAGAGATTGCAGCCATTAACTCTGCCTTAACTGACACTGGAGCCACTGGCTTTGGATCCACTGTGGAGGGTCCCTGGTGACTGGATTGACAGGTGGCTACACTGAGGTCTGGAAGGCTGGTGGAGGCTGAACTGGAGGATGGCCAACCAGGAACTCAGTAAGCCCCACCTGGTTTGGACTGGTCCTCGGTCAGTCCAGATTCCAAGAGAGGGAGGATCCATCACTTTTGATGGACTCATTCTCAACTTTGATGAGTTTGACTAGCTGACCATCCTGCACAGAGTCATTCAGATACTCAGACAAAAGTTTTATAGGCAGACTGATGGATTCCATGTGTATAGACCTCCCTTGAGGACTACAGTGCACGATTGCCCTCTTGAAGGGGACACCATGAGTGGCTCCTTATACAATAGCGATCCCATGACTGACATTGACTCTTCTTCTTTTACCTATTTTGCCAAGGTGGAGACTCCCCTTTAAATGAAAGGAGGGATAAAAGTTAGTTATGAAACCTTTTCTCTTCATGAGGATTCATTGCATATGCCTCTTATACTGTCAAAAAGTCCAGGACCAGGACATTCTCACAGGCCTGAGACTGCACCACTTTGGCCTGCAACTGTACCATCAACCCCACTGTCAATGACAAGCCACAGAGAGAAGGCTTGCTATGTAACACCTGGCACTGGTACTCCTTGAGTGCCCATGGGTTCCTAGCTTGGCACCAATGGCAATGCTTACCATCTTGGGCAATGCCCAAGCAGTACACACTAGCATCATGGCCATCTGTGATGGACATGGTGAATCTATATACCACACATCTCTTAGATCCTGATTTTTCCCTTAGTTCCATCCTGGACATCAACAGAGCAGTGAGGCGAAGACAAGGTGGTAAGGATGAGTCAAAAAAACAAAGCAAACTTCAAAAATGTGTTCAGATTACCCAAAAAACTAAACAGAATGCCAAGGTGAAGACTCACCGTTAAATGAATGGATGAATACCAGCAGCAGTGGTGGAGATGAAAACAGTGTGGGGGGCTTCAAGCATGTGTGGGATATATCAGTAAATATAATAATAAAGGCAGGGAGTGGGTGGGAGGGTCAATGGAACAAGATAGGATTTGCAGAGACAGGCTAGGTAGGGAACAGACTGGATAGGCCAAGATATCCTTTTCTGCTGAAAGATTTCATGTTTCTAGAATCTTAATTCACTAGCAGAGGCAGTGAAGGAGACCAGCTCCTTTCATCGGAAGAAAAGATCCAGCAGCAGTGGGGCCGAGCCAGAGAACCACATGGTTGGGTGGTAGGAGGAGATAAGCTTGAAGACTGTTCCAGTGATTGAGCATGTTCAGTGTATGCCTGCCTGTTTTGATAGTGAACTGACTCTAGATAGTTAGACATGAGATTTATTAATGATTTTTTGCACATTTACCAACACATTGAATCTTGCTAGCTGAACCCACAGGGCTACTAATGAAGCTTTACTGATCTACTCATGCACATCCTAGGGGCCATAATGCTGTGCCAGTGCTTTTTTGATTTTATATGCTATTTCCCTGGAGGTTTTGTACTAATTACCAGCAGTAAGGCAGAGTTGTAAACACTAGTCTATAAGGAATGATGGGAGAATTATACAAGATTTCAACCAGACCAGTTTGGAACTTTTAAAACCCCTATATAAACAAAAATCCAGCTGTCTTAATTGCTGTTTTCCAGAACTTTACCATTAATGCACAACAATAAAGAAGATTTGTTTTGGCATAAGTTTTATCCCACATAACCAACTTACTCGTGTTGTTTACTCATGCAGTAAAGTCAAATACCCACATCTGCAGCATTAGAATCATTTACACAACAGGCTGCAGCAGTTCTTAGGGTCCATAACTAAGTCTGCTTTACAGTAATACTACACTGACACTATTTTTTAGAACCATGTGGTGCCTCACAGCAGGACAGAGAGGCTTATGTCTAACTGCATTATACCCACAGTTTATCCCTGCATGCCAACATCACAAGATTCAATAAAATGGTGGCAGTATAGTATTAACATATGGAAAAGTTAGTCATGGATATCTCTGATGCCAGATAAAAGTAAGTCCAAATACAGTACTCCCTTTTTATAATGAATCTTAATATAGCAAATTCCCTTTATAATGAATAAGGCACTTGGACCTTTTAAAAACTACTCTCACCTGCTGCCTGTTAGCGCCTACAGTATATAAATTGCGTGTGGAGCCACACTCATTAACACCACCCAACTGAATGAGATCCACACAGCAGAGTACTGTAGCTACAGCAGCTACAGCATGCTGAAGAACAGCTTAAACTGAACATAATCACTTTTTAAAAACAAGATGTACGTTACACTAATGAGATGTTTACAGATACATTAGCTCACTCCATGACTCACAAGCAGATTCCCCAAATCTACACTGATAAATAAACAGAACAGCTACTAATAAATAACTCCTGTTTGTTTTTCTTTCCTTTTATTATAGGCACACTGCATGACCTGTAAACAGATTCCCAAGTCCATGCTAAAAAATAAACAGAACAGCAAATAACGCTACTAACAAACAGTTCTTGATTGCTTTTTCTTTCTTTTTATGTTAGATTAAGGACACACAGGCATGCTGCATGACTCACAAAGAGATCTCCAAGTCCAGGCTGAAAAATAAATTGTACAGAAAATGACTAACGAGCAAGCAGATTCCAATAATAAACAACAAACTAAAACTTTATAATGTCTCCTACTTGTTTTTTTCTGTTCACTAGAGATGCAGAGCATGATTTATGTTACACTAACTGTCAGGAAATGAGATGCATGGCAATCATGAGCTCTGATAAGTGGGATGGAAATGGACAATAAAGGTTTTGGAGCAGTCAGAATAGGAACAGCACTGGGGACGAGATCATACAGTAGTGGTTTTATTTATTTATTTATTGAAATTGTTTCGCACACTGAGCAAGAACTGCTTGTCTTCCAGTGCAGCCTGGGGGGAGGGGTACAGTGGGGAAGAGGACAAGGGTAGTCCAGGTCCTGACATATATACATACCATTACAATACAGTTGAAAACATTTGACAGAAATAGTTGAGTGTAGATGACAATTTACCCTTACTTATAGTATAGTAGCAATTACATGGGGAAGTCATGCTTTATACCTTGAAAACATATAATTAGATAATACAGCTGCATATGTTTGACAAGAATAGGTGAGTGTGGATTAATATATATATATACCCTAATAGTCGAGAGTAACAGTTACAGTAAGAAAATCCTGCTAAGGTATTGGGTTGTGGTATATAATGAGATAGGGGTAAGTGCAAGCTAGCTAGCTCAAAAGTTGGGATAAGTGCAGTAGTTGGGTGTGGTTAGTGAAGTAGCACCATTGGGCCTACTGGGAGAAGAAATATAGGAGTGTCTGAGGTAGAATAGATTGGAGAGTTAGCTGCAGGAGCAGTTTACTGAGCAGTGGTTGGCAAGGGCATAGGATAGTGAGCGGACAGAGGAAGAGTGGCAAATTTCAGAGGGGAAAGAGTTCCAGAGTTGAGGGAAGTGGTGAGAGAAGGTGGCCTGGCCAACTTGGGTCCGACATCTGGGGACTAACAGGATTCAGGAGTCTAGGGACCTCAGAGCATAGGTGGGTGCCAGAGGGGGTGATAGTACAGAGGTCAGGTACACTGGGAGGGTACCAAACTAGTTCCTCGAGATAAACTTGGCACAGTGTATTTGGTGACGGTTCTCAAGGGAGGGGAGAACAAGGGAGCGGTATAGTTCACAGCGGTCGGTGCAATGAGGAACGTCAAGAGCGAACTGGCAGAAAGCATTAAAAAGGTATCCAGTTTGGATAAAACTGACTTGTAGGCAGCACTGTAAACAATATCACAATAATTGAAGCAGGGAAGTATCATCTTCTGGATAAGCTTATGACGGACCGGATAGGGGAGGCTAGAATGGTTCCGATATAAAGCTCCGCACTTGGGGTGAAGGTTTGTTAGTATAGAGTCAGCATGGACTGAAAAGTGAGGTGGTGGTCAAGCCAAACTCCAAGATACCAGAAGGAAGTGATGTCTTCCAGCTCTGACTCATCAAGGGTGTGGAAAAGTGGGAGGTAGGGGAGCCTGGCTAGTTGTTGGGATGTACCAAAAGTCATAGTTACAGTTTCTTTAGCATTTAGAGAGAGCTAGTGAGAGTTGAACCAGAGCTGGACTTTGTTAAAATCCACCTGGAGGGTTGAGGCAACTGAGGCTGGGGAGGAGCCAGAGGAAAATAGGACAGTATCATCAGCATACATGTGGATCGAGGAGGCAGAACAAGTTTGAGGCAGGAAAAATAGAGAATTGGATAGGCCCAAGCACTGATCCTTGGGGGACACCAGTGGACATGGGGAGGGGAGGGGATATGGCATCCCAATCCTGACAGATTGAGTGCGGTCTTTAAGATATGCACTGAATCAGGCAGTAGCAGATGTGGAGAGGCCAGATTCAGAGAGGCTAGATAGTAACAGAGTGTGGAAGACTGTATTAAAGGCCTTGGCCAGATCGATGAAAATGGCAGAGGTGATGAGACCTCTATCCGTTCCAGATTGGATGGTGTCAGTGAGCTTTAGTAAAGAGGAGGCAATGGAGTGATTTTTCCTGAATCCGAACTGGTAGTGTGTGAAGAAATTTGAGTCGGTGAGATAGGAGGTTAGCTGGGTAAGCACTAAGTTTTCTTGCAGCTTTACCAGAGCAGGGAGGAGGGAGATTGGTCGATAGTTTGAGGTGGAGGAGGAGGCACCCCCTTTGTGGAGAGGGATGACAATGGCGTGCTTCCAGGACAGAGGGACAAATGCAGTGGCGAAGGATAGATTTAGGAGGTAGGCAATAGGGGTAGCTATGGCACAGGCCGAGAGGAACAGAAGTTTTGCTGGTTAGGTTCTAGCTGATTTGGTTCATTTTGCTAGTTTAGTTAGTTTCTCTAGCTCAAAATGGGAAAACCTGCAGATGCTGTCAGGGTGATGTTATTTTGTATATTTTTTAAAGAGAGAGGGGATAGAGGTTCAGGGGGGTCTTGGAACTGTGAGCTGGCTCTAATACACTGTGATACTTTTTGTAAGATAAAAGTTTTAAAAATGTGGCTGGCATTGAAAAAAAAACAAGCATGTGCAGTTTAGAAAAATTTCTTAATTGACACTGTGCTTGTCTACCTTGTTTGCATGATACCATTGTGGATGGAAACCTTGTTATTCAAAGTTGGGGCACATCATTAAATGAGTTGTATAATCTCTTTGTTTCACCTTGAAGTTTGTCTGAGGCTGAAATACACTCGTGAGTTATGTAGGATGTCACAAAACCATCCAGTCATTTGTTTAACTTTATTTTCTAAGGAGCAGACAGAACTGGAGCATTGTTTTTATTTTATTTTTTGCATTAACATTATGTCAGGGTATACACTCAAAGGGCAGCATGTTTCGAAACACTTGCATTTTTTGTAGTAGTTTTTTTCAAGATCAACAGCTTGGAAGTGCACCATTCCAGCAGCAGCTGAGGTTTAAAATTGTAAAAGGCAGATATCACTTCCGAAACTGTGGAAAGTAGTGCACCGAGGGAGTGGGTGAGTGGCATCACAGAGGAGAAAGGAGGAGGAGGAGGAGGAGACATCATAGATCACCAGTGATTTCAGCACTGTGGACAGCAGACCCGATCACTGCAGGAGAAGATGGGGATCGTTTCCGGTCACGGTCCCTTCTCTCTCCTACAGTGATGTGATCCCAAAGTGACTGCAAGGCTCTGCCCATGCAGTTGTAAAAGAAAGAGAAAGAAAGAAAAGAAACAAATGAATACAGGTAAGCTGAGCAAAAGAGAGGCAATTTGTAGGTGTTTAATAGGTATGTAAATAGTTAACATTAGACTAATACATGGAGACAACTGTTGAAGTCTCAGCTTTCCATTGTTTAACCTTGCAACATAATGGCTGCCCAGGCATAACTTAGTTTTCAAGACAGTTGTCTCTCTCAGTTTATGGTGATATTATTAGAGCTGGGTGGATTGCAAAATTCCACCAGCAGGGTCCATGCAGAACAATTTTTGAAATTTCTTTTTTAAATTACACAGAATTCCTAAAAGCATTTCTTTGTTTTAATAATAACACTTTATTAAAAAATTGAAAGAAGAAAGCTGACAATCAACATACAAACAACTTTTAGAAGCAATATTAACATCAGAAAAATAAACAAATAAAGGTAGGGAGGACATCAAACCTCTAAAATGTGAACTATTTCACTAGACAAAAAGGCATATAATTTCAGACCTTTCTAACAATGCAAAAATGATAAAGATTTAATATATAAAGATTTAAGATATAGTAGCTACAATTAAAGAAAAACATATCTTTTAATGCAAAGCATGGATAAATAAAAACAATAATCAAACTGAAGAAAATATTTCCATGGAACAACTAGATTACTCCAGACCTTCTGTGCCCTGCACTCCCATCCATTCATAGTTTTTTGAGATACAGTACGGTAATCATATCCTTACTATCCCTTCATAGATGCACATATGTATGTTGCTGTGGGCCCTGCAGTTCCATTTGTAGCACGACAGCAACTAAATTGTCAGCATAGCCTTCTTATTACCCCACCTCATGTACCCAGTATTGAAAATTTTCAAATCCCCACCAAAACGTTATTCCATACAACTGCAGTGCCAGTCTGTGCCACAGGTGCAAAAATACATTTTGGACAGGATTTGAAAAATGACAGCTATGACATTGATGAGATGGGGTAATAAGAAAGCTATGTTGAAAAATTTTGGGTCAAAATATTTAAAATTTCCAAAGTTAGGAGCGTGTGTAGCAAATTTTCAATGAATGTTCATAACTTTGCCATTTTTATATCTTTTGATCCCATCCCAATGTACCCACTTCTAACTATGTAGCAGATGTTATTAATAGTTTTTTTTATAGATTTTGGAATTACTGTGGTAGGGACTGAGGAAAAATAATAATGGGAAGGGATATCCAATATGGAATCTAGATGCAGACAATAAAGAGGAGGTACCGAGTAACAAGGGAGGAAAAGAAGAGAATATCAAGAAGCAAATCAGTAGGCCCAAACTTCATACTTCATAAAATTAGAACTGGAGAGGTCATGAATGAATTATTAAAATTAGATGAAAAGAAAGCATGGTCGGCACCTCTGCACTTCTTTTAAAATGTGCAGCCCCTGTTATAGCTTCTAAAATTACTTACATTTTTAATATGTCCATAACCACTTATACATACCCTAAAGCTTGGAAAGTAGAGAATGCAATCCCTGTATATAAATCTGGATCAAAAATAGACATACAGAACTATAGACCAATATCTCTTCTTCAGATGATTTCAAAGCTCTTTGAAAAATTAATAGGCAAACAGTTACAGGACTATCTGGAGCATAATAAATTATACAATTCATATCAATCCAGATTCTGTTCCTGTCATAGCACATTCACAGCACTGATAAAGGTTACAACTGATAGACAGATCTCAATGGACAGGGGCCTACTGGTTCGGGCCATATTCACAGATTTGTTCAAAGTGTTCAACACTTTGAATCACCTGATGCTACTGGACACATTGAGGGATATTATCCTTGACCAGGTGGCCCTGGACTGATTTGGAGAGTACTTACTTGGCAGAACACAACAAATTTCCTTAGGAACTCACATATTGCGATTGGAACATACTAAGACTGGAGTCCCTCGAGGGTCAGTGTTGGGATCGATACTGTTCAATCTGTACACGAATGGTCCTGGCCCCCTTATTAAGTGGGACAGGCACCATATGTATGCAGATGACGTGGTCCTGTACATAGAAGGAACATCAATTCCTGAAATTAAGAACACTCTCCAAAGAGATTTTGATGCCCTATAGGAATACTTTAGATCACACAAATTAATATTAAATACTAAGAAGTCACAGGTCATGATTTTTGGGAACAAACAGGCTGATATTCCCCAAACACTTCAAATCAAAACCTACTCAGACTATGTACTAGAACAATTACTTTTTTATAAATATTTAGGTGTATGGTTAGATATATAAATGAAATGGGACACATGTATAGACAGTCTGATCAAAACATTAATCACCAGGCTATGGGCTTGGTATAGATTAAGAGACTGTGTTCCAACATTGGCCAGAAAACATATAGTCAAAACTATGATAGCCCCATTATTTGATTATGGTGATGTGGCCTGTGGCGAGGCATCCAGGACAGAATTGGATCAGCTTGACATAGCTTTAAATAGGTTTGCTAGATTTGCCATGGACGCCCTCAGGTTGACACATCACTGTACAATGTATAGTGCACTGAACCTGACTGACCTAATGGAAAGTAGACATTTACATGTAATGCATTTTATTCATCAGAACCAGAAGAAAAAGACTCTGCATTACTTAGACACTCTATTTGAAATGCTGATTACTAGGACAGATTTACAGACAGCCCAAAATTTCGAATTCAATACCCCTGTGATGAGAACGCAAAGGATAATTCTACTAGAGTTGCTCAAGGTCCAAATGCTTGGAATAGGCTGCCACCTTATTTAAGATCTAAGAAAGTAGTCCCATGGAATAGAATTAAAGGCTGGCTGCTTCAAACCTTTGCACAACCAAAAACATGCAGTTCATATTGAATGGTAAATCATATGTATGTGTCTCCATTAATGTAACTTAAATGTACCTTTTTATAGGCAGCCTGGTGGTGCTGATGGGTTGAGGCTTTTGACGCCACACCTCGTGCCATGCCGGTGACCCAGGTTCAGGAATGGACTCAGGTCACTGTGGCTTAGACAGGGAGGGAGAGGATTGAGCATCCGGAGGACAGCTCTCCTCTCCCGGGGTGAGTTGTGGGCTCCGCTTGGCTCCTTGGCAGCCCCGATGGAGATCGGGGGCTCTACAGGAGCCAACACAATCAAGGGGTGGAGCAGTGGCAAATGGCAGCAGCACATTTGCGCAGACTTCATTGCACATCTGCACTCCAGGGGAAACTTCAACCAAAATACCTTGGAGGTTCAGCAAAGATAAAGGAGACCCGGGGGACCTGCCCACATCCCATTGCTAGACCTACCCTCCTCGGATCTCCTGATCTTTTTTTTTTTTATTGTTTAACCAGGAGAGACACACTAAACTGAAAGCTTGTTTACAGGTGCAACCTGGGAGCACAGGGAAATTAAATGACTTGCTCAGGGTCATACAGTATGCAAGTAGGGTTGTGGGATTCAAACCCAGGTCTCCAAATTTTCAACTCAGAGCCTTAAAACCACTGCGCTATACTGCCTCCATGGCTGTGAGATCTGGTACTCGATCTCACAGCCATCCCTCTAATTTCAGAAAGGCCACCAAGGGAGAGCGGGCCCTCTCCCAGGGGTTGATACGGAGGGGGCTGGACAGATGGTGGGTTGAGTAGAAGACCAAGGGAGGGGGAATTCAGGCTGGAAGTAGAGGCAGCAGTCAAGTGGGTACTCTGGAAGGATGTTCTGGACCTTTAGAGCAAAAATAGAGCCTACATAAAAAAAAGTAAGTACCTTTTTACTAAAAAAAAAAAAAGGATATTTTATGTATTTATACTTCAAACTGTATTGCATTTTACATTGTATGAATATGGGGCCCCATTGTAAATGAGTCTTTTTGCTCAATTGGCAATCCTATTCATTGGAAGCTTCTTTTAGGAATAAACTTTTACAAACAAACAAACAAAGTTTCAACACAGCCTTTTTATGACACCACTTCATGAACAAGGGTGATGAACATTTTCAAATCCTACGTGGAAGGTGATTTTGCCAAGTGACAGCAAAATCACCTTTTGGGTGGGATTTACCTAATTTCACTGACACTGTGCATGATGCGGGGTCCCCAAAGGGCCATATTGAAAATTTGGTGTCAAAATATGCAAAAATGGCCAAGTTGTGCAACAAAGTTGAAAACCCCTTTAAAATACATTGAACCACATGTGCCTTCATTTCTCATATTGTAGTCAGCAGTTCAAGCAGCAAGAGGTGTCTGCCATCAGAGAGCGGATCTTCACCCTGTGACCTGTTCACATGAGTGAGGGTGGTGTGGGGGCTTTACTGGGGGGGAAGGGGTGCTGAGTGGGAGGTGAGGGGGTCTGAGTGGTGAGGAACCATTTTCTTTTTTGCAGGTTTTGAAAAAAAGTATCAAGGGACTGTTTTCTTTATTCCAGGCATGGACAGTGATTGGGGGGAGTGAAGGGTACCACTAGACACCAGGGACACAGTATAATTTTATCACAGGGATGGTGATCAGCAGGTGGGGGGTGCCACTAGATACTGGGAACATAATGTTTTATTACAGGATGTCAATTGGTGGGTGGGAGGTGCCTCAAGACACTTGGGAAATACTGTTGTATTATAGGGACAATGATCATAAGGGTGGGGGATGCCACTAGACAATAGGGAAATAATATTTTATTACAGGACAGCAATTGGCAGGTGGGGGTGCCACTAGACATCAGGGAAATACTACTGTATTACAGGGATGATGATTGGAAGGTTGGGGGGTGCTACTAGACACCAGGGAAATATTATTTTATTATGGGGACAATGATCAGAAGGGTGGGGGCTGCCACTAGACACCAGGGCAACATTATACATTTGCAGGGACAGTGTTCAATGGGTGGGGGGGTTCCACTAGACACCAGGGACATATTATTTTATCATGGGAACATTGATTGGCAGGTGGGAGGTACAGCTAGATACCAGAGGCATATTATTTTATTCCCGAGACAAAGATCAGGGGGTAGGGGTGCCATGAGACACAAGAGAGCTATTACAATTTGAACTTTTATGGATCTTTACTGTTTGCAGTCTTTTCCATTTGAACAGTAAAGTTTGAACTGTAAAGAAGCACTAATGGTTATTTATCAATCGAACATTCCTTCCATAAACAAGTGCCAGGTGAAATGATTCTTGCCACAATAACACATATTTGCCCCATAAATTTCTAAATTGTTAGACAGAAATCGAAAGTGTGAATGAGACCTAAAAACACTTCTTGTTCACTGGTTAGCAAGCAGTATTTCTTTATAAAACCATTTTTAAAATGGTAAAACAAGAAACAAGATCGCTGACATCATGAACAGTATTTCTTTAAACACAATCAGTAAATACGAACATACAAAAACACCAGCAGAAAAAGGCCCAGAGGTCTATTGATTCTACCCAAGTATGGAGTTCACTGTATATTTTAACTGTGGCTGCCCCCACATTCCAATTTCATAATCCCTACCCCTAGCTTTTCCCTCCCTAGGTTCTTATTTGTATTTACTCTCCCTATGACTCTATCCCACCCCCTTTTTAAACTGTCCACTAACTTCAATGCAATCAATTCTTCTGGCAGTTTGTTCCACCCAGCCACCACCCTTTCTGTAAAGTAATGCCTCCTTGCCTTCCTCCTGAATCTTGCTCTTTTCAGTTTCAGACTGTGCCCCCTCGTGATCTTCCCTCCCTTTAAGTAGAACAATCCTGCCATCTTAACCTTTTTTATACCTTTTAAGTATTTGAAAGTCTCTATCATGTTCCACCTCTCCTTTCTATCCTCCAGGGAATACATGTTGAACTTCCTCAATCTTTCCACATGGGGTTTATCTCCTAGAACTAGGATCATCTTCTTTGCCCTACACTGCACCCCCTCCAGTAGTTATATGTCCTTTTTTAGGTATAGGCACTAAAACTGCACACAGTACTCCAATTGTGGTCACACCAGTGATCTGTACAGTGGCAGGATGGCCTCTGTCCATCTAGAGGTGATGTCCCTAGCAATACACCCCTGCATTTGATTGGTCTTTGCTGCCACCTTCCAGCATTGTGCCAATACCTTCATGTCTCCTGTGACTAGTACCCCTAGGTACTTCTCTACCTCAAAAATAGATACCTGCACTCCCCCCAGCCAGTAGTTAGTCTTAGGGCTTCTGGCCCCAAGGTGCATGACCTTGAACTTCTTAGTGTTAAACCCCAGCTGCCATACTACTGACCAGTGCTCAAGTTTTGCCAGAGCTTCCCAGAGTTCCTACCTCCCTTCCTCACTGTCCACTGTGGTACATTTCTTTGTGCTGGCAGTGAACAGTGTAATCTTACTCTTGATCCCTTCTGCTATATCCCTGATAAACAGGTTAAACAAAATGGAGCCTAGGACAAAGCCCTGTGGTACCCCACTGGTCACAGACCTTGGTTTGGAGAGTCCCTCCTTATAATTACCTTCTGCTGTCTGTTCTGCAGCTAGCTTTCAACCCATTACACTAGCTTCTCTCTGGCCCCTAGGTTTCTCAGCTTGCCAAGCAACCTTTTGTGAGGCACTGAGTTGAAGGCCATACTGAAGTTCAGATACAGGACATCCACAGCATGGCCCCCGTTAATTGCCCATGTTACCCAATCAAAGAAGTCAATTAGGTTAATCACAGGATCTTGCAGAGACAAACCTGTACTACATTTCATCCTGGAGATTATTCTTATCCAGAAAGGTTATCAATTTCTCTTTTAGAATGGACTCCATTCTGACGTGGAACCTTTGAAAATGAGTCCTTGACTCAAAGGTATTAATCCCAAACTGAAATAAATAAATAAAAACTTATCCACAATGGAAGTCAATTTTACCAGCCTATAGTTACTCGGCTTGTCCTTGGATCCACTCTTGTGGAGGGGCACCATGTGGGTCATCCTCCAGTCTCTGGGCATGCACCCCATCTCTAGTAAGATATTAAACAGGTCTGACAGTGGGCCCACCAAGACTTCTGCCAACTCCCTCAGGACTCTTGGATGTACTCTGTCTGGTCCTGGGGCCTTGTCCAACCACAGGGCTTTCAGGCCTTTTAGAACCCTATCCATCTGGATGACCCCATCTGTTACCTCTGCCCCTCCCTTGCCCGTTCCTCCTTTCCCTTGTGGTATTGGCCAGTCTTTTTCTTTAGTGAACAGAGAACAGAAGTACTCATTGAGTACCTCCACCTGGTCTTTGCATTTTTCTGCCCTACCCCCTCCCTCTTGATCAGGACAATCTCATCCCTACAACTCCTCTACTCTCTTATATACTTGAAGAAATCCTTTTCAACCCTCGCTGATCCTCTGAGCCAATCTTATCTACCTTGCAGCTTTAGCCACTCTGACCATTCTACTCACCTCCCTTGATTTCTTTGAGTACTCCACCTTGTCCTCCTCCTCCTACCCAGTTTTCTTGTACCAGTTGAAGGCCAATCTCTTCACCCTCACTTTCCCTGTCATCTCCCTGCCAAGCCTGCTTTTTTTGTTAGACCCGGCCTGCTTAATCTGGGTCTTGGCACATGTGCTAATGGCCTCTGTCAGACCCTTTGTTATGATGGACCATTTCTGTTCTGCATCCATTTCCGGGTAGACTGGAGTAAGATGATCCTCACAGAAACATAGAAACATAGACTTTGGTGGCAGATAAGGACCACTTGGCCCACCCAGTCTTCCCATTTCCCTACCTATTGGATAAGCTGCAGATTCTAGTTAACCAACAGCCTACTTCCTGCAACCGCCCACTACAATTGCCTTATGTTTGTCCCATGCATGTTTGAATTCCCTCACTGTTTTAGACCCCACAACCTCTCCAGGAAGGCGGTTCCATGCGTCCACCACTCTCTCCGTGAAAAAGAATTTCATCACATTACCCCTGAGCCGTCCCCCCTCTAACTTTAAATTGTGCCCCCTTGTTCTTACACATCTCTTTTTCTGAAAGATGCTACCCTCCTGGACTTTGTTGATTCCCTTGAGGTACTTAAAAGTTTCTATCATGTCCCCCTGTCCCTCCTTTCATCAAGGATATACATATTAAGCTCTCTTGGTCTCTCTTCATATGGTTTTGATGTAGACCCTGCACCATTTTAGTTGCCTCCTCTGGACTGCTTCCATACTGTCTATGTCCTTGTAGATGAGGTCTCCAAACTGCACACAGTACTCAGATGGGGTCTCACCAACTGTCTGTACAGAGGATAACCACTTCCCTTTTCTACTTGTGATGTCCTCCCTATGCATCCCAGTACCCCTGGCTCTCCTTACTGACTTCTCACATTGCTTACCCACCTTTAGGTCATCTGATATGACTACACCCAGATCCCTTTCCATTATTGTTGTCGTTAGTACCTCCCCTGCTATTGTGTACTCTTCTCCTGGATTTTTATTTCCCAGGTGCATTACTTTGCACTTCTTTGCATTGAATCTAAGTTGCCATATGTCTGACCATTCCTCCAACCTTGCCAAGTCCCTTCTCATCCTTTCTATCCCCCCTTGTGTATCAACTCTGTTACAGATCTTTGTGTCATCCTCAAAGAGGCTTACCTTTCCACTCCCTCTGCAATGTCACCTATAGAGACGTTAAAGAGGACTGGACCCAGTACTGAGCCCTGAGGTACTCCACTAGTAACCCCCCTTTCTTCAGAATGTGTTCCATTCACTATTACCTTCTGTGTCCTGTTGTGCAGCCAGTTTGCTACCCGGGCTACCACCCTGGGACCCACTCCCACGCTGGCTAACTTGATTATTAATCTTTTGTGCGGGACTGTGTCAAATGCCTTGCTAAAGTCTAGGTAGACCATATCCACAGCCCCTCCCTGGTCTATTACTTTGGTCACCCAGTCAAAGAAATTGATTAGATTCATCTGACATGACCTTCCTGCTGTGAATCCATGCTGCTTTGGATCCTTTGCCCCGCTGGCCTCTAGGTACTCAACAATTCTTTCTTTCAGAAGTGATTCCATCATTTTCCCCACCACTGAGGTCAAACTAACAGGTCTGTGGTTTCCTGCTTCTGCCTTGCTCCCACTTTTGTGAAGGGGAATCACATCTGCCCTCCTTCAATCCTCAGGTACCACCCCATCTTTCCATGATTTGTTAAAAAGTGTGGTTAGTGGTGTCACTAAGTCCTCCCTTAGCTCTTTTAGGATTCTAGGGTGAATCCCGTCAGGCCCCATTGCTTTGTCCACCTTGAGTTTTAGGAGTTCATTCAGTACTCTTTCTTCTGTAAATGGACTGGTGTCAACCCCACTATCCAGAGTGCTTCAACTGTTTGGTTTAGGTAACTCCTCCTCTTCTTCTTTTGTGAATACTGAGCAAAAGTATTCATTCAGTATCTCTGCCTTTTCACTGTCTCCCTCTGCCCACCTCCCCTCTCACCTCCAGGATGCTGCTCATCCTGGCAAAATCCACCTTACTGAAGTTTACTACTCTCATCCTGGTCCTGACTGTCTCTTTTCCTGTGTGAAGGAAGAACCACACTGTGCAGTGATCGCTGCCTGCTAGAGGGTCCTGCACAACTATGTCCTGGACATAGTCCCCTGTTAGCCAACAAAAGATCCAGTATGTTATCCTACCTGGTGGGCTCTGTCACCCCCTTCACTAGGTAGCTTTTCTGGATAGCCTCCAGGAATACCTGTTCCCTGATGTTAGAGGTAGCCATGGTGCTCCAGTCCACCCCGGCAGACTGAAGTCATCCACTATGATAGTGCTCCCCCTGCCACTGATCTTTCTTATTTTCTCCCCAACTCCCTGTCAGTTTTCTCATCCCATGAGGGCAGTCTGTACACCACCCCAGTCTAACATTCCTACTCTTGGAGTTTTGGAGCTGTACCCATAAGGCTTCTGGATTACCCTCTTCCCCCTCTTCCCTGGTACATAGTATCCCATCCCTCACATAAATAGCTACCCCTCTTCCTTTCCTCTCCCTCTGTCTGCAGTATTCCTCTATCCAGGGATCATGAGATCCCAGTCATGGTATTGGGTGACCCAAGTTTCAGTGATGGTCGCAATATCTACCACACCCTCTGCCATCATCGCCTGGAACTCTGCTACCTTAATTGCCAAACTCCTTACATTCAATGATACTACTCTCCACCGTGATCCTTGCCCCTCCTTTCTCAATCCCACACCCCTGCTACCACCCCTTGTTAGACTCCTTTACCTCCTGCCTACCTTGGGGGAGACCTTCTGGTCTGCCTTATTTGGTGACTGCAAATTGCATTCCCCCTCTGCCTCCCTTCCTCAGTTTAAATTAATTTTATTCCCAATGTGTTCTTCTAGCCTCTGTTTCAGGATCCCCAAGCCCTCTTTGTTCAGATGCAGCCTATCCGGCGAAAAGAGTTCCTTCCATTCCTAAGTCCCTCCCCACCCACCTAATTCCCCATACCCCATGGGATCATATCATCCACCCAGCCATTTATTGAACTCCTTGATTCTCTGTTTCCTATTGGAGCTTGACCTAGGTAATGGGAGAACCACAGAGAATGCCACCAATCTCCCCAGCTCTGTGCAAATTCTTGCAACCTCCTTGAGCCTATCTTGCACCTCCTCCACTGTACTCCCCTCCAGGTCATTTGTACCTAGGTGCACTACTATGTAAGGTTTATCTCATCCCTTCCCAACACACACTTGGGAGTGAATTGACCCACCCTCCCTGCTGTCATACCTGGCATACACTCCACCAAAGCATGGCTTTTCCATGCTCCCTTAAACCCCCATCCCACCTTTTTCAGTATCGAATCTCCCAGGATGACTACCCTTGGTTCCTTGTGATAACAGTGATCGTGGAAAGGCAATTGCCTTTACGGTGAGTGTACATCGCTGAAAATGTACACTCCCGGTGCACAGCAAAAAGGTGCCAGGGGACTTGTTTTTTGGGGGGCTATGCCCCAGCACCCCTACTAAACGATTCTCAACTCCGGGGGTATGTCGGGGTGCAAATGGGGAAAATTTCACGGCTAGGTGCAACAAAGGAAAGCGTGCCCGGACCTCAACCCAGCATCCTCGCAACCCAAGCCTGCCACCAACCCACCACACCACAGGGCCAGCTCAGCAGCCCAACACTGCACTACACCTCATAAACCCTCCCTTCCCTACCGCCTGTCGCTCAACGTGGTCGCTCCTCTCCGCACGCATGTACATACAGTGACACCCTGTTGCTATATTAGTGGTCCACACCATCCTGTCGGCCTCCCTGTCTGGTAGCCCTGTGAACAGGTGCTGTGATTGAGTCATCCATTTTGAAAGCACTCAATCGCGATCGCCATTGTCACAGGCTACTCTACCCTTTCACCTTCCACCTGCCCTACCCACATGTTGTGCCACACCTTGGGTCCCTGAACTAGAGATCCCCCCGCCATTACCTGCCACCCTCATCTCCCTTTTTCTCCCTCTCTGTTCCTCCTCCTCTGATTGCCCCCTGGCCCACCCCTCTGTGCTTCCTACCCAGCCTATTCACATCTACCCTCCTGCATTCACCTCTCCTCTCCTCTCCTCTCCATTCTACTCTTAGGTCTGCCCTTCTCCCCCCTCCTTCTGACCTATTTTCCCCTCTGGTCTTGCATCATAGGAGAACCTTAACATCACTCCATGATTCCCTGCCTCCCCCATATCCAACCCTAGTACCCATTCCCTCCACTTGTTCACTGCCCCCTCTTCTCAAGTTCCCCTTCACCTTCTCCTGTTCTATGCAGCCACCCCCATCCTTCTGTTTCCCCAAACTGATCAGCACTGAGAACCTGTTCTTAGTCCCTACCCCCTTGTCAGACCTTCTCCCATTGCCCTGTCCTGTCCTGCTTTTCCATTCCCTGGTCTTGTCCCCTTTTCATCCTCCCTCCCTTTCCTCCCTTCGTTACCACCTGCGATATTCCCAACCCAGAGCACCATGATCCTTGAGAAGTTGCTGCTCCTGGACCCTTTTTCTCCCCTCTCCACTCTGACCTGTGTACACCTGTTGTAGTATTTTGAGGAGCCCTTTCTGACTTAGTAGGCCCCTGCTGCACCCCACACGCATTTCTCCTTCCTATCCCAAGCTTCCATCTCAGTCTTCCTATTTCCTGCCTAAGCTGGCCTATTTGCCTACACACAAGACACCCCCTTTGCTCCACAGAGTTCCCAAGAATATGGCTACCCCACAGCCATTGCAGCTCACCTTCCTCCCAGACTCCCCTTGCCTACTCCTCCATTCATCCCCTCCTCTGCAATACCCCCACACATTTGTCTGCCCCAGTTCTTTTGTCTCCACATCCCCTCTGTACCCCTTGCCCAATTCTGCCTGATTTTATTTTTCCCAATTCTTCCTCATATTCAGAACTCTGCCCAGTGTGGCTTGCTGCCTGTCGTCCTCCCTGTGGATGCCTACAGATGCCACCTCATCAGATGCCACACTCCTGCACTGTGGCACTCACGCTTTGGGGTTGCTAGGCCTACTGGGAAATAAATACCCTCTGGGGCTTCCTGATTGGTCTTCCTAGTCATTTGATCCCTACGACCCAGTAGTCTCTCCCTCAGCCTCCCTCGCTCGTCTTTCTCCCTCCCTCCTCCCAGTCCCACACAATCTCTACAACACAAGCCCCTCAAACAATTGCAATGCCCATTTCCTCATTTTCTCCTTTGCTGCACTGTCTGTCATGGTGGCAATACATTTATATGTCTAAGCCATGCTCTTGGTGTATATTTCTTTATAAAATCTATTCATAATACTTGGGGAAAATTGTTTTTAAATGCATTTTGGTTGTGGACTTTGCACTTTTTCTATGTATAAAGACATACTGTTATTGATGCACTAGCACTTTAAATTATTTACACATGTGATCACTGAATTATAAAATTGCTTGCTATATAAGGCTGTCTTCAGCAGGGGGTGTTATCTTCACAAAAGCCCATGACTGGGTGAAAAGTAAGAAGTTTGTCTGTATCCTGTTTATTCCTGTACCAGGAAGGGATGCACTTTGTTTGCCTTTACTAGCAAAAAGACTGGAAGTTTGAATCAACACAGTGAGACTCTGGTCTTTTGTTCAGTGTGTGTGGCAAGTGCTATGTCTGTCTTACTCGAAGTTAAACTTAGTGTCACTGAGCACCCTATACCCATGTGTGGCTCTGTCTCTACTCAGTCTGTGACTGGGCAATGCAAAGGGGTAAGCACAACATTTCAAAATAGTACCTGGTACAGCACAAGTGTCCATAGGAGTGCTGTTGTGGCTAAACGCTTAGCTTAGAATGCAAGCAGAGTCAGCTGAAGCTAGTATAAGAACAAACAGATGTCCAGAAGGAAGTAGGAATACAGTTGTATTAATAATAGAATGCCTATTTTTTTATCATTGAATACTTTCTCACCTGCAGCCACAGTCCTGCCAATCTCCAGCCACCGCAGACCCGAAGCTGCCATGTCCTGCTGGCATAGGAGCTACACCATCGATAGAGGCTCCCCCTAAGCCCCCACGCCCGGCGAGGATCCACTACTGGTGCACGTCCTCCAGGTATCGTCGGACCGGTGAACTGTGGCCATTAAGCTGCCGAGGACTTGTGCTGCTGCTATTTCCTTGTTCTTTCCCAATGGCGGCACGGATGTGCAATGATGTCTGCGCACTAGCGTGCAGACGTCTGCCATGTTCCCTCCCAGCTTTCAGCACCCTGTGCCTCTGCAGTACCTCTGGGCATCCCCAGGGACCACCAGATGGTGGTGTGCATCCACCCCTTCCCCAGGACTAGGAGAGCTGTCATCGGATGCTCAATCCTAGTCCACCCCTGCTGACTCTCAATGACCTGGGCTCATTCCCGAACCCAGGTAGCCGGCGTGGAGTGAGATGTGGCATCCAGCGCCTCAATCCTCAGTGCCACCGGGCCAGTTAAAATGCCTATTCTTGAATTTAAAGGTACCCCCTTTAGAGGGAGCAGCACTCTAGAGCACAAGTTAATAGTGAGGAGAACAATGTGGACGTGGGACATACAAATGGAGAAACTAACAAGGCTAGGTTGACAGTTTGTTTGCTGTTTTGGCTGAAAATGCATGCACAGGGCCCTCTGGGTCCTGTGCTTCCATGGCAACATACATGTACCCATCTATGAAGGGATGTGGGCGCAGGAACCAGAGGCCCTGTACTGCCACAGAAAAATGAGAATATGATTATAGTATCTCAAAAAAGTGAGGAAATTCTTTGCAAAAAACTATGTTAATGCACCAGTTAGGGTAACTTAATGCCACAAAAGTAGATAAATGTGGCATTAGGGTTTCCAACCCTAATGCCCCCACCCCCTAAGCAGCAAAAGGAAAAAACATTAGGGTTTTGTGCCTCTGGAGTCTTGGCAAACCAGTGGTGGGGTCTTCCTTGGGGGCTGTCAGCCCTAATGCACACCCCACTCCCATGGGCCCTGTGTGTAGAAAGGAGATCAAGTGTGAGGTTTTCTCATGGAATGGGGGTGCCCATTAGTGTTGACAACCTGAAGGAAGACCACACCACTGACTCACCAAGACTCTGGAGAACCAAAACCCTAATGTTTTTCCCTTTGCTGCTTGGGGGTTGGTGGCATTAGGGTTTGAAACCCTAATGACACATTTCCCTACTTTTGTGGCATTAAGTTATCTTAACCGGTGCATTAAAGCAGTTTTTTTTCAAAGAATATCTATTTACATCTATACATATTACTGTGGTATGGTAGTGGCACTGGAGTTAGGGCTGAGTAGGCAGTTTAATGTTAAACGTCAGTGTTTGCACTTTAATATCTTTGCAACTGTTCAATAGATTTGCATGCAGTTTTACATGCACAGTCTCATGGGGGTAGATCTCTTGAAGTGCCAAGTTTCATTTGAATCCACATCAATTCAACAAATACAAACACAGCGTGAAAAGAAGCTGCGTACACAACACCATGCAGACAACTGACTGCATTGCCACAATCCACTGAAAATAGACATGCCTCAACACAAAAAACCTCATGGAATGTTGGTGGACAGGTTATGTGAGAGGAAGCAACTTGGGTGAGACAAAACTCAGGGATTCAGCACATTAACCCTGCGCGGAACATAACTTGGGTGAGAGAACTCAGGAGGGGACAAAACAGGAAAAAAATATAACACACTCACACAAAATAACAATACCAAATTGAGACACGAACCCCAGTCACCAGTTCCACAGCCTGCCACCTTACCACTACTCCATGATGGCAGCTCACTGACACTTGCCAAATTCAGCACCTTAGACTACTACTACTACTACAAAACATTAGAGGTTGCTAAAACACTAAATCGCTCTGCACTGTCTGTAACACAGATGTCGCTGCAGCACTTTTACTGTGGGGGGCTGCACCCAACCCCCCCATCAGGGAGCTTTTACCAGAACCCCCCCAAAAATTAATATAATCAACTGCGAGGTTGCACATGCCTCCGAGTAAAGGAGAATGTCGTACACCTTGTGTGGTTGTAGCACCCCCTCATCCACGGTATGCTCATTCACTCTCCTTCCCTTGATACTGAACTCCATGTAGTGTAATTCACCTTGCTGTAAGTGCTGCATGGTAAAAGCACTCACACATTAGACCTGATACTATTTCATTAAGGTTAGATATGAGGATCCTGAGATGTGTATAGTGATAAAAATATAAAAAATCAATGTTTTTGCTGCTTATTTGCCATCTGGTAGCACCCAGATAGTTTGAAATTTTTGTCTGAAATTTTCAGGGTAGAAAAGGCTTGCCTCTGAAGAATTTACTTAGGTAGTTTGGTGAAATAATATTAATTCATTCTAAAGTTAATACATTTTAAACATTCAGGTTCTGAGCATGCTCAGTCAGCACTTCAAAACAGCTGTAAAAACTATTATTCATGAACTATGATGTGATTCTAGGTGTCCAAGCCAGGATGCCTAGAATCATCTCATAGTTCATGGATAATAATGGTCTTATTTGCATATGTGTTTTTTTTTAAATTGAGAGAAACAGAAAAATTGTGTGAAAACTACAAGCTTTCCCTCCTTGGGAAGCTTGACCTGTTCAAAATAACTGCTTACAGCAATTTCTTTTTGGTTTCACTTATTCACATTGCAAGAAGAACAGTTCCTTATGTTTCCCACATTTTTAAAAAATGTCATTGTGAGCCTAGCTCATGAATAATCATGAGCTTATTTGCATAGATTTTTTTTTTCAAATTGAGGGAATTAGAAAAACTGGCTAGATATTTCTGTACTCGCTACAGAAATAGGAGACTACAGCTCACAGTAAAGAAATCATTTCAGCTATATACTGTATCCACAATGCTTCAGTTTGAAAATAAACATCTGAGATTACATTGTTGTAACAACCACAAAAGTAGGAGACTGCACCTCCCAGTAAAGAACATGGAAGACAAATTATTGTTGTACCCACTCTGCTTTGTTATGCACTTCTACATATTAGGTGCTATACTGCAGTTACTACTACTGAAATAGAAAACTGCACCTCTGAGTGGAAAAAAATCTAAGTAAACATTATATTCTACCAAAATCCTTTGCTTTGGGGTTATTGTTTCTCCCCCTTTTTTTATCTTTCCTTTTTTATTATTTTTATAATATGTCTCTATTTTCCCACCTGTTCTGTGCTAAAATAATATATGAGATTTATAAATGATTTTATATAACACTACAGTTAAGCCATAATTAGAAAATGAATTATTTTCCTTTAGGAAATGGATGCTGTTTAAACTATGATTGTATTCCATCTGGCATGATCAAATCCCCAGCTAAAAATAAAGCTATATTGTAATTTTTGATTTCTAACAGAGATTAGTTTTGGAAAGGGGGACTGCGTGTTGGCTCCTCACAACAGCTAACACAGTTTCAAATTCTTGACCGGGCTGGAAAGGGTGTAGGTGCAGGTGTGATATCATCACACCTTTCATGCTCCCCATAGATAGCCCGGCCCCTTCCAATCCTTCACGAAGAAGGAATCTTTCAGTATCAGCTCAGTGGCATCTTGGGTAATAGCTCGGGACAAATTGGAAAATTCAAACCACGACCTAACTAATGGAGATTAACAAAAATTAAAACAAAATAAAAAGAGAGAATCCAGTAAGTAAATACCAATATTTTATAAGAATTGGAAAAATCATGCAAAGAGAGACCTTTGTCCACTTTATCATAAACCGCAGAGTGATAGCCACATTGTTGACATATGGATCTGAAGAAGTTCAACATGTTTAGTTGTATTTTTATTTTGTAAAATATTTGATGTAAGAGAATGTAATGGTAACGCCCGGCTAAAAATATTTTTTTGCATGTAACTAGTAGAAAGCAGGTAAAGGACTGAACCTATAACCTGAGGTATACCAAGTTTAGTTGAAAGAATTTAGAAAGACAATTTATTATTAAGACACAATGCAGAAAAGAAACGGTAATGCCTTTAGAACTGAAGAAAATAACAAGTTAATAGAATTTTAACATTGTATGGATATTTAATGAGAACCTTGATGTGTTTTTGGAGTGGAGTTTTTAGTGCTTAATATCAGTATGTTTGATTAAAGGTAATGGGACTCTCTGGTTACTTTATTTCTTTTGAAGAGCCACCAAGACTGACTTTGTAGTCAAACATATTAATTTTCACAGGTATGTTTCCACCTAATGTTATGAAAGCTCATATTATCAGATACAATTTAATACATTGATTTTGGAGATAGAAATTGATATTGAATATTTGTTTATTTTTGATTTTCCAGCCCAAACTGAAGCTACTCTTGTGTCTGATGAAGGGACAAAACAGTCCTGAAATATTACAAGATTTAGAAAAATTTGTAAGAGAGCCAAAAAATGTTAATTAAGGCTGTTATTATTTGAAATGAAGCAGAATGTTATATGGAATTATGTATCAAACAAAAAGTGAAATGATATATAGAAAGCAGATATGAATTGGACACAAATGAATATAAAACTATAAATATAAACCAGTGATGAAGATATCTCCTTTTTTAAGAGGGTTGAGAAACCACACTCTTCATTAATCAGATTCTATAGTTCCATTGGTGGTACTCTCCCCATCCCCCGTTTAACTTAAGAACAGGGAACCGGGGGGAAACATTTTTCATATATTCTGCTATATACTGTATCCACAGTGCCTCAGTTTGAAAATAAATATCTGAGAGCTTATATTGTTGTAACAACTACAAAAATAGGAGACTGCACCTCCCAGTAAGGAAAACAGAAGACAAATTATTGTATCCACTCTGCTTTGTTATGCACTTCTACATATTAGGTGCTATACTGCAGTCACTACTAGTGAAATAGAAGACTGCACCTCTGAGTAAAAAAAAAAACTAAGTAAATATTATATTCTACCAAAATCCTTCATTGCTGTATGGAACTAATCCAATTAGTTGTTAAATTGCTGTAACCATTACCAAAATAAGAGTCAGCTGGTTTAACTAATATTGCCTACTTTATGTCCAAATGCAGTTAAAATAATAAATAATAATGTTTTTGAAAGTAGTTTTATGATTTATTTAAAATTGTACAGCTTTAACAATTGTTCTATACATGTTATCATTTTTAATGAAACTTAGGTAATTAAGTGATTGCCCTACAGATGACAGGGGTGATCAGTTCTAGCCAGGGTAAGTGTATAATTTATGATAGAACTCATGGATAATTCAGTGGCTGCCCTACAGACTGCAGTAGTGAGCGTTAACATTTTGCACTTTAATATCTGTATGAAATCACCACTCCAGCACAAACCCACCATAACAGAAAAACCACCAAATGCAAGCAAATGCTTAATAAAAGTAACTTTAAATCATACCAAGGTGTGGAGACCTCAAAACATGTATAAAAACATAGCACCAAGATAATGAGCTATTACTAAGGGTGGGACACTCCCTGAAGACGCTTATGGAAAACCAGTAGGAGATGGTGGAGCCCTGCTGGTGTTTTTCCAGGCTTATGTTTTCATAAATCATTTGAGGACTGCAAACTTTGGCATGAGCTAAAGTCACTTTTATTTTGCATTTGCTTTTTTTTTTTAAAGTGGGTTTGTGCTGGAGTGATGATTTTGTTTACATTTTGTTCTCAGTGAGCACATCCAGCCATGGGATGGGCTTGTCTTGTTGCACTTTAATATATTTGCAAACATTTAATGGATTTGCATGAAATTGTGTGGGTGTGGTCTCATTCAGGTAGATCTCTTGATGTGTCAAGTTTTGTTCCAGTTGGATGTGCAGATTTTGAGAAATGGATAGTGAAAAAACATTTAAAAATCACCTTTGTTTGCCTTTTTTTGTCATTGCCTTGCATGCGGATGGTTTGGAATTTTGGTCTGAAATTTTCAGGGCATAAAGGGCTTAGCCCACAGGTATGCCTTTCACTGGTTTGGTGACAAATATTAATCAAATCCAATGTTATTATTAGGTGTGTGTAAATCTCACAACATGCCACCTGTCATGCATTATTGCTTAAGCATAACTCATGTAGTTTAGCGACTGTCTACAGATGGCAGGAGAGATAATTTCTAGTCAGGGTAAGTGTACAATTTATAATGGAATGTATGTGTAATTCAGCTACTGCCTTACAGATGGCAGCAGTGAATGTTAAATTTTGCACATTAATATCTTTGCAACTGTTCAAATGATTTGCATGAAAATTTGCATGCATGGTCTCATGTAGTAGATCTTTTGATGTGTCTAACGTTGTAGTGCTCAGATGTGCAGATTCCAAGATACAGATAGTGAAAATATGTATCAGTATATATTATATATAATAATATATTATATGTAATAATATATTATATGCATTATATATTATCAGTGTCAGTGGCTCCGCAGATAGCACACTCACCTCTGAGGCTGGGAGATCAGAAGCTATGGGTTCTATCCCCACACCAGGCACTTGGGTTAAATCCCAATACTGACACTGTAGTGCAGCATGGGGGCGGGGTGCTGCACTCCTGAGGTGCCGTCTTTCGGATCAGACGTTAAGCCGAGGTTCCTTCTGCCTGTTTTGGTGGTAGTTCAGGTGGATGTTAAAGATCCCATGGCACTTCTCGAAAAGAGTAAGGGAATTTCCCCATTGCCCTGGCCAAATTTCCCCCATTCACTAAAAATACCATGAACAGCTTGATCTGTTTCAAAGTCAGTTGGCATTTATCTGTATCCCCCTCCCCTGGGTTGTGCCTGAAAATAGGCAGAATGTGTCTAGTGCACTTACCTGTTCAGCAAGAAATAAATAAATAAATAAATAAATATATATATATATATACAGTGGTGTGAAAAGTATTTGCCCCTTCCTGATTTTCTCTATTATTGCATATTTGTCACACTGGATGTTTTCAGGTCTTTAGACAAAATATAATATTAGATAAAGGGAACCTGAGTGGACAAATAACACTTTTTTTTTTCACTTATTTCATTTATTTAATGAAAAAAGTTAACCAACACCAACTGGCACTGTGTGAAAAAGTAATTGCCCCCTAGTTAAATCAACCCAATTAAAGGGATAATTAGAGTCAGCTGATTAAACACAGCCAGGCTTGATTACAGCCAGCCCTGCTCAATATAAACCTCACTTATTTTGGCCCTTACCATCAGAGTCACACTGCCAGCACAAAGATTCAACAAGCACATTATGCCATGATCAAAGGGAAGTTCCTGAAAGATCAGAAAAACATTTTGTTGCCCTCATCAGTCTGGAAAGTGTTACAAAGCTATTTCTAAGGCTCTGGGACTCCATCGAACCACAGTGAGAGCCATAATCTCAAATGGAGAACACTTGAACAGTAGTGAACCTTCCCAGGAGTGGCGGCCTGCCAAAATTACTCCAAGGCGCAGTGTAAAATCATCCAAGAAGTCTCAAAGGATCCTAAAACAACATCCAAAGAACTGCAGGCTTCTCTTGCCTCAGCTAAGGTCAGTGTTCATGACTCCACAATCAGAAAAGACTGGGCAAAATGGGCTTCATGTGAGAGTAGCAAGGCGAAAACCACTGCTAACCAAGAAGAACATAAATGCTCGCCTCTCATTTGCCAAGAAGCACCTGGATGATCCACAGCCTTTTGGGAAAATGTTCTATGGACAGATGAGTCCAAAGTGGAACTTTTGGACAACATGGATCCCATAATGTCTCGTGTAAAGCAAACACTGCATTCCACAGTAAGAACACCATACCAACAGTCAAACATGGTGGTGGTAGTGTGATGGTGTGGGATGCTTGCTGCCTAAGGACCTGGATGACTTGCCATAATTAAAGGAACCATGAATTCTGCTCTGTACCAGAAAATTCTGAAGGAGAATGTCCAGTCATACTTCCGTCAGCTGAAGCTGAAGCGTAGTTGGGTCATGCAGCAAGACAATGATCCAAAACACAAAAGCAAGTCCACATCAGAATGGCTAAAAAGAAGTAAAATTAAAGTTTTGGAGTGGCCTAGTCAAAGTCCAGACTTAAACCCAATAGAGATACTGTGGCAGGACCTGAAACGAGCAGTTCATGCTCGAAAACCTACCAAATGTTACTGAATTAAAGCAGTTCTACGAGGAAGAGTGGGTTAAAATTCCTCCACAGTGATGTGAAAGACTGATATTGAATTATAGGAAGTGTTTGGTTGCAGTCATTGCAGCTAAATGTGGCGTAACCAGTTATTAAGTGTAAGGGGCAATTACTTTTCACACAGTGCCAATTGGTGTTGGTTAACTTTTTTTCATTAAATAAGTGAAATAAAAAAAAAAACAAGTGTTATTTGTTCACTCAGGTTCCCTTTATCTTAATATTACATTTTGTCTAAAGACCTGAAAACATCCAGTGTGACAAATATGCAATAATAGAGAAAATCAGGAAGGGGGCAAATACTTTTTCACACCACTGTATATATATATTAGAGGCAAAAAACTCTGTTCAATGTATCAGTTAGGGTTGTTCCACAGTGGAAAGTGAGGAAATTCAGTGTTGGGTTGAAAACCCCTTGGACTCAGCCCACCCCTAACTGGCATTGGGGTGTGCATTGGGTAATAGCCCTAACTCTCACCCCATCACATGTGTAAGAAGCAGAGGTATAGGGAATGGGGTGAGAGTTAGGACCGATGACCCCAATGCACACCCCAATGCCAGCTGAGGGGGGTTGGCTGGAGGGTCCAAGGGGTTTTTCAACCCTAACACCGAATTTTCTCACTTTTGTTGCTGTGGAACAACCATAACTGATGCATTAAACAGAGTTTTTTGCCTCTAATTTCCCTTCTTTTTGAGAATGATGACGACAAATAGTGAAAGTAATGTAGCGGCAGAAGCGTGGGACCCTTCGGGACCCGCGCTCCTGCCACGTGATGTCTTGTGACATAGTAACAGGAACAGAAACACAAACTGAAGTGCAAACAGTGGCACACATGGTAACAGAAACGTAAATGGTAAAGGAAACCTTAATAGAAATGCAAGCGCAAAATGACGTCAAAGCGAACAGTGACGCAAACGGACGTTGAAGCGTATAAGAAAACACAACTGGTAAAATGAACAGTGATGGCAGAAGTATTTTAAATGGAAATATTAAGTGTCACAGCAAAAAGAACGCGAAAGGGAACAGAAACGAAAATGCGAACTCGAGCGCACACCTAAACGCAAACCGTAATGCGCACAGCCACGGTACCACAATAGTAAACACAAATGGTAAAGTTAACATGAAGAATAATGCCAAAGGAAACAGAAATGGGAATGGAGGCGCATACTGAAATGCAGCCCGTAACGCGCATGGTCACAGAACCGCAATTGTTAACGCAAATGGTAACAGTAACAGCTACAATAACACCAAAGGAAAGAGAAATGCAAATGCAAGTGAGTACAGAAATGAAAACCATTATGCACATGGTCATGGTACCACAATTGTAAACACAAATGGTAACAGTAACAGCAAAAATAACGCCAAAGGAAACAGAAACGAAACAGAAATGCAAGCGTGTATGAAAATACAAACCATAATGTACGTGGATGGTACCGTAATTGCAAATGAAACTGGTAATGGTAACAGCAACAATAACACCAAATAACACAGAAACGCAAACGCAAGTGAAAACGCAAACCGTAACGCAAACTGTAATGCACACGGTGGCGTAGACAGAAATGGTGCCACAAACAGTAACAGAAATGCAACTGGGAATGCTAACTGGCACAGTAACAAAAGGGCACACCCTTCTTTTCCCCAAAAAATGCATTTGAAAAGACAGTGAAAACAATGAATGTATACATAACAATGGGCCTCAGAGCAGAAAATGAGGACTTGGAATATTAAATTGCTTATATCTCAGGAACCGTATGACGTAGAAAAAAAATGCAAATTTCATATGAATTATGACTTTCATGGCTAGTTTTGTGCTTAGTCCCCAGTAGAGGGGGGATAATCATTTTTGCGATGAAAAGTCCATATCTCGCACCGTTTCGGAAATACGGGGCCCTAAAGGTGCGACAGGCGCCATAATGTTATCCAATGGGAAAAAGTGTTAAATTCAGAGTGCTGTCACTATGCCGCCCTCTTACATTTTTTCACCAAACCACTAAAAGGCACATCAGTGGGATGCTGGCTTTCTTCCCTTCAAATTTCAGCCCAAAAGACCAAACCGTTATTTTGCAGCATGGTGGCAAAGGATTTCTGTAATGCAGCGAATGCCATAATGTTATCCTATGGGAAAAGCGTCAACTTTGGAGTGCCGTGACTTTGCCACCCTGTAATATTCTTTCACTATGACACTGAAAGGCACATCTGTGAGATGTTGGCTGTGATCCTTCCAAATTTCAGCCCAAAAGACCAAACCGTTCTTTTGCAGCAGGGTGGCAAAGAATTGCTGTCATTTTGCCATAGCCTGGAAAAGTAGTGTCGCAATTTGTGAAAGCTTTCATAAAAATTTGCGACACTTTCGTGAGTGCGACACTACTTTGCGAAAGTACTTTTTCCAGAAACTTGAAAAACATATTTCTAGGGTGTTTAACCTCAAAATAAAGACATGCCTATCATCCTCTGGGTCCGACTAGGAAACACAAAAAGAATTGTCTTGCTAGAGGCTCTCAAATTTAAATGCCAAGCATTTCTCTGATCACCAACTGAAAACAAAATGGTGGATTTGCGAAAGTAAAAGGGCCATTTATGAAAGTAAAAACTGCATTTGCGAAAGTGTTGAACTTTTTGTTAACTTTTCTCATTGACTTATAATGGGAAATTTTTTTTTAATAACTTTTGAACCGTTTAATATTTTTTCACAAAATCTTCAAAAGGCACATCGGGGACCCCAGCTGCATGTTCCCTGAAGTTTTTGGACCAGTCGCGCAAACTGTGCGACCTGTAGGGATGAGCAAAGAATTTAAAAAAGTGTAAATGCACGTGCAGATCATGCTTAATAACTCCACAGCTGTACACCTGAACAGTACGAAAGTTGGCAGATCCTAAGATGTATGGTTCTTGATCATGTATTCCAAATTTCAGGTGAATCCATTGAACGGTTGCAAAGTTATTAAGGTGCAAAATTTAGGTTTAACATGTAAATGGCTCCTCAACCCTAACTATGGTAGCACTACCATGCTACCATTATATATAGATAGATAGATAGATAGATAGATAGATAGATAGATAGATAGATAGATAGATAGATACAGATATAGATATATATATATATTTTTGCTATTTTTGCCATTGCCTTGCATCCAGATGGTTTGTAATTGTGCTGTGCAATTTTTAGGGTAGAAAGGGTTTGTCCCATGGAGGAGCCTTTTGCTGGTTTGGTAAAAACATATTAAACAGTTCCAAAGTAATGAAATTTTAAAATTGTGGGTTCTGATCATGCTCAGTAAGCACTTCAAAATAGCTGCATAAAAGGGTGTGGCTTGGATGCCTACAATCACCTCATAGCTCATGAATAATCATGAGCTTATTTGCATTCCCTTTTTTAAAAATTAAGGGAATTAGAAAAATCAGTTGAAACCTACAAGCTATCCCTCTTTGGGAAGCTTGGTCTGTTCAAAATCACTGTAACACAAATCCCACACCAATGACTTCAACTTCACTGCCACCACCGTGGGTTTTTACCAGCAGGACCCAGGGAAACCTGTTTCTTGCCTCCTCCTTTGCATAAGGTCAGGAAAGTCAAACACAATAACTGCAAGTAGAGTAGCTCTTCAGAGACAGACTGCAAACAGAGTCCAGCAGAAATAGTAGAATTTCTCTTTTAAATAAAACAAGCAGTCACTGATTCTATAAAAATATGATTCTTTACTGAAAGACTAAAAGTATTTACAACAGGATGTATATACTGGAAAACAAAAGGGTTGCACATTTACTAAGAAGCAAAAAATAAAACAAGTTATAACAGGTTTCAGATAAAAGAATCTGAGCTATTCTCACTTTAAAACCTATTCATTTACCTGCTGCTGTCTGAAGAAAACACTATCCCTTAAGCTGTCTTTCTCACCAGACCTCTAGCTGCAGGGCTCTGGGGTCACAGATGTTCTAAGTCCAAGAGAGTGTGCATTCTTATAGCAACTCAATGTATTTCTTACTCACTGCGGAGAGGGGTTTCATTCCCTTTGAGTGACAGTTCCATGCTGTTCCAGCCCTCTTTGAGTGTGTGTGTGTGCTTGTGTGTATATATGTGTGTGTGTGTGTGTATATGTGTGTGTGTGTGTGCGTCCACCTTTCAGCACCTGCTTGCTATCGTTATGTCATGCACCTGTGTCCTTTGTCCAACATGGGAACATCTCCAGGAAGTACTCCCCTCCTAGGTTATTGCTTTTTTTTCTCCTCCCAAGCTGTCCTGTTAGCTTTCCCACAAGAACATCAATCCCTCCACCCTGGCTGATATTAGCTGTCATAAGCTACTTGATCATGTGATCTGTTAGCCATATTGGACCTGAAGCAGATGCATATTCAGAAAAGTAGAAATGAATCCAAAGAATACATGGCTCTGGTCCCCTTTCCCATGAGTCTCTTTTGGGCAACCTTCAAGAGACAGCACCATTCACGAAGGGCCTGGGGAATTCCTAAAGGAATATGCCATGGACTTAGCCCTGCCATGCCAGTCCATCTTCACTGGCAACATTGGCATTCTGCACCCCACTTCCATGCTGAATGATTATATTATACGACTGTAGTACCAAACTCCAGTGCAATAACTTTGCATGTTGCTCACTAGTCTTAAGGAGTCATGTCAAGGGGTTATGATCTGTGACCACAGTGAACTCCCTCCCACCCAGATATGGCCACAGCTTCTGAAGGGCCCACACTATCCCCAGACATTCCCTCTCCACAGTGACATATGCCTCTTCCCTGAGCAGAAGCTTCCGGCTCAGGTACACAATGGGTTGCTCCTTGCCCTGCAGTGTAACCTGGCTCAGGACAGCACCCAGCCCATGGTCCAAGGCATTCACATGTACTACGAACTTTAAGTCAAAATTGGGGCTAGCAAGCATGGGTGACCCACATAATGTCTCCTTCAACCATCAGAAGGCAGACTCACAGTCCTCTGTTCAGAGAATTATTTCAGGTGTTCTCTTTTTCATCAGGTCTGTCAGGGGTTTGGCCACATCACTGTAGTGAAGTAAAAACCTCCTGTAGTACCCAGATGTTCCCAGAAATGCTCTTACCTGTTTTTTTGTGGCAGGGATGGGCCAGACCTGGATGGCATCAACTTTCACTGGCTCTGGCGGATGCATCCACTGCCCCCTGGTGCCCAATGTAGGACACTTCTACCATACATACTTGGCATTTTTCCACCTTAACTGTCAGCCTTGCAGCCTTCAATCTGTGGAGCACCTCCTTCATGTGCCTGATGTGATCCTCCATTGTCTGGCTGTAAATGGTGATGTCATCCATGTAAGCTAGTGCATATTCACCTGCTCCAGCCAGGATGTGATCCACAAGCCTCTGGAAGAGTGTGGGCACATTCTTCATTCCAAATGGCATTACTCTGAATTCAAATAAGCCACATGGGGTAATGAAAGCATACGTCTCCCTGACTGCAGGGGTTAATTACACCTGCCAGTAGCCCTTTGTCAGGTCTATTGTTGCCAGGAACAGGGCTTTCCCCCAGCTGTTCTAAGGTCTCATCCATTCTGGGCATGGGGTTGGCATCTGACATTGTACAGCTGTTGAGCATCTGGTAATTGATACAGAATCATGTGGTACCATCTTTCTTAAGGATCAGGACCACAGGCAAAGCCCAGGGGTTACTAGACTACTAGATCACTCCAAGGGCCAGCATCTCCCTGAGTTCCTCCAGCTTGGTCTTCCTAACCCCATCAGGTACCCTATAGAGGGACTACCTCAGTGGAACTTGGGCCCCAGTGTCCACATTGAGTTCAGCCATTGTGGTGTACCCTGGATTCCCCATGAACATGTCCCCAAATTCTTGCAGCATCCCCCTCATCTCTTCAGCCTGTGCCAGTGTCAGCTGCTCTGAGATGGTGAGGTTATTCACTGAGGATCCCTCCCAGGCTTCCCCAAGTAGGTCCAGCAGGGGATCAGCCTTGTTCCCCTCCTATGGCATGTTGCACATGGTGAAGATAATTTCCTCCATATCATAGTAGGGTTTTATCATGTTCACATGATATACCCTCTGCCTGTACCTTCTGTCAGGCAGCCCTACTACATAGTTAACACCACTCTGATTTCCAATTATGGAGAATGGGCCCTCCTATGCTGCCTGCAGTTTATTGTGTTGGACTGGGACAAGTACCATCACCCACTGTCTGACTTTGTAATCCCAGGCTGTGTCCCACAACCATACCAGGCTTTCTGTTGCTGTTGTGCAGTGTCTAAATGCTCCTGGGCAAGCCCCATAATCTCATTAAGCCTGGCCCTGAAATTTAGGATGTGCTCCACAACATACTCCCCTTGGGATGGATGGTTACCTTCTCATTCATCCCTAACTAAATCTAGGGGCCCCTCACCCTGTGAACAAACAGCAGCTCGCAGAGTGAGAACCCTGTTGACTCCTGTGAGATTTCCCTGTATGCAAACAGGAGGTGGGGCAAATATTTGTCCCACTCCCAATTGTGCTGGTCCGCAGATGCCCGGAGTATAGTTTTAATTGAACTGCTCAACCAGGGTGATTGAAGCACAAAGCTGTTTTGCCACACACTTATCTCACAAACTGATAATTAATAACATGAAATTTGTTCCCTGGTCTGACAAAATCTCCTGGGGAAATCCCACTTGGCTAAAGATTCCCATAAGCTCATCAGCCACCTTTTCTACCTCAATAGAGGAGATTGCTACTGCCTCGGGCTACCTGGTTGTGTAATCCACCACAACCAGCATGTATCATTTGCCCATGCAACTTGGGGTACTTAGGGGCCCCTCTATGTCCACAGCTACCCTCTTAAAGGGTTCATTGATAATAGGCAGAGACACCAAAGCTGTCTTAGCCTTCTCTCCAACCTTTTCAATCTGCTGCAACTGCTGACAAGTCCGACAGTTATTTGCCACATCTGTGTACATGCTTGGCCAAAAGAAATTGCTGGCAAGCCCCTTTTTTTGTGTGGTTAATACCCAGGTGGCCTGAAAAAGGAATGTCATGGGCCAGGGCCAGAAGCTGATTTTGGTAGTCCAGGGGGACTATCAGCTGCTGGAGTACCTCTCCCTCTAGCTCCCTCTGTGGTATACATTCCCTGTACAACAGCCCATTTTCCCTATAAACTGACTTTCTACTCCCTTGAGAGGCCTCAACACTATCTGCTATCTCTCTCAGTTTTAGGAGGGGAGGATCAGCTCACTGTGCCCTGCCCATCTCCTCCTGTCTGACCCTCCCTAGTTCCCATTCAGAAGGAAAGCTGCACCTGGTGGAAACGTCCTCTGGTTGCAGCTGAGACTCTGGGCTGCTACTCCTAACTAGTCCTTCGCCCACACTAGCCACTTCCTCAGCTGCTGAGGGATGGGTCTGCACAGGCTGTGTCACCCCCTTCTCGCCCTCAGAATCTTGCCCTTTTGCCTGGTTAAGGGTAGTAACACATACTAGGCTTTCCCTGTGGTCAAAATCATTTCCCATGATCACATCCACAGGAGGATCAGGTTCAACTCCCACATCCTGTACCCCATGGCCACCCTTCCAGCTAAGAAAGACCAAAGCCATTGGCACTTGTATCACTGGACCCATGACTCCCCAAATCCTAAAGAATTGCCCAGGCAGAATGTACTCTACCTTGATCAGATCCTGCCTTACCATGGAGATGGAGGCATCAGTGTCCCTCAATCCCTGTGTTACTGTCCCATTGACTAGAATAGGGTGCATATGCTTGGTGGAGTGTGGTGGCACTACAGTCTGTGTGCAGTTTTCCAACTGTTGTGTACTGTCCTGGTCACCCCCTCCCCCAGGCTTTTTCCCTTTACTCTGGTTTGTAAGGTAGTCATAGGATGGATGCCTCACTTTCTGGCAAATCCAGCATTCCTTTGCTCCCGGCTCCTTGTTCTCCTTAGAACCAGTGAGTTATGTTTTAGGCTTGAGTGCAGGCTGGTTTCCTTTAGGATGCCCTCCCTGTGTCCCCTAAAAAACATGTGCTGCACCAACCCCAAAGTTCTTACACTGTGACTGTGGTCTGCTGGCCACATACAGATCAGCACTTTCTGCTAACCACTTTGTGGAGTGGCATGCCTAGTCAAGTAGCCAAATGTGTAGGTCATCAGGTACAATTTTAAGAAACTGTTCCCTTACAATTAAATCTTTAATTTGCTGTACAGTTCTTGCCTTAGCCCATCTACCCAATGGTCTAAATAATCACACATTTGGACATGCAGTTCTACATAGCTGTCTCCTGGGCCCTTTCTTAACTCTCTAAATTTCCATCTATAAGCCTCAGGAGTCAGTTCAAATGTTTTAATAACATTCTTTTAACCTTACCATAGTCTATGCAGTCATTATCACCCATCTGAGCAAATGCATGTAAAGCACAGCCAGTAAGCAATGGAGTCAGGTGGATCATCCAAGCAGCAATGTCTAATTTAAACTGCCCACAAACCTTCTCAAATTATTGTAAAACCAAATCCAGATCATCTCCCTCCTGGTATTGTGGAAACATTTTAGGATTAATCATTGCTTCGTGGGTTGAACCACCTTTGCCATTCCATACGGATTGCTGCACTGTTTGCTGGCATAATTTCTCCATCTCAATCTCATGCAGTCATTCTTTCTCTCACTCTGCTCGTTCCTTCTCTCACTCTGCTCATTCCTTCTCTCTTTCATCTCACATAAGGATCTCATGTGGACAATTCTTATTTCTCTTTACTCACATAAGGATCTCATGCTGGCAAATCCTTTCTCTATCCTCTACCACCAGCCTTATTTTCTCCCTTTCAGCCTCCAGCCTTACCCTCCTCATTTCGGCATCCTGCGGCACAAGCTCTACCTTGAGGATCTCAAGCTGAGGTTGATTGGGCTGCACAGCATCCCCAGGTTGTGTCACAAGGTGCCCCCCATGCTCAGCCACTGTGGCCTTAGCCTCACTACCTGGGTCACTATCCTCAGTGACTACCTGCTGATCAGGTATTGGGCCATGCTCATCTGAAACTGTCTTCCCCTCCTGAAGTTGGTCATATGCCAACAGGGATTCCATGAATGCACTCTTTGTCATGTCCTCATAGACAATCCCCTTCCCTGCACACAGCTCACAAAGCTAGTATACATGAAATTTGACATAGCCTAAGAAGCTCATATTTTCTAGCTACGCTGCACTAAAAAAGACATTACTAAACAAAGCAACCATTTGAAATTCTGCTTTGTGACTGTTGAGGTATATTTCTGCTGGCACTCCATCACCAATATAAAAACATAGACTTTGATGGCAGGTGAGGACCGCTTGACCCACCCAGTCTACCCATTTCCCTACCTATTGGATAAGCTGCAGATCCTAGTTAACCAATTGCCTACTTCCTCCTACCCCCACTATAATTGCTTCTTGTCTATCCCATGCATTCTTGAATTCTCCCACAGTTTTTGACCCCACGACCTCCTCAGGAAGGCCAGTCCATGCATCCACCACCCTCTCTGTGAAACAATACTTCCTCACATTGCCCCTGAGCAATCCCCCTCTAACTTTAAACTGTGACCCCCTGTTCTTGCACATCTCTTTTTTTGAAAGATGCTACCCTCTTGGACTTTGTTGATTCCCTTGAGTTACTTGAAAGTTTTTATCATGCCCCCCTCTCCCTCCTTTCCTTAAGAGTATGCAAATTAAACTTCTTTATTCTCCCTTTATATGATTTCTGGTGCAGACCCCGCACCATTTTAGTTGCCTTCCTGTAGACTTCCTCCATCCTGTCTATGTCCTTGTGGAGATGGGGTCTCCAGAACTGCATGTAGTACTCCAGATGGTGTCTCACCAACTGTCTGTACAGAGAGATGAAAACTTCCTGTTTTCTACTGGTGATGCCTCTCCCTATGCATCCCATTATTTCTCCAGCCCTCCTTACTGCCTTCTCACATTGCCTGCCAGCCTACCTTTAGGTCATCTGATATGACTACCCCAGGTCCCTTTCTATTTTTGTAATTGTTAGTAGCTCCCCCCATTGTACGCTCTTTCCTTGGGTTTTTGTTTCCTAGGTACATTACTATGCACTTCTTTGCATTGAATCTAAGCTGCCATACTTTTGACCATTCCTCCAACCTTGCCAAGTCCTTTCTCATCCTTTTCACCCCCTAGTGTATCAACTCTGTTGCAGATCTTTGTGTCATCTGCAAAGAGCCATACGTTTTCTTCTAGTCTCTCTGCAATGTCATTTATAAAGACATTAAAGAGGACCGGCCACAATACTGAACCCTGTAGTACCCCACTGGTAACCCCCCCTTTCTTTGGAGTGGACTCCATTTACTATTACCCTCTGCAGCCTGTTGTCCAGACAATTGTTTACCCAGGCTACCTCCAAGGGACCCACTCCCAGGCTGGCTAAATTGTTTATTAATCTTTTGTGTGGGACTGTGTCAAATACCTTGCTAAAGTCTTGGTAGGCCATGTCCACAGCCCCTCCCTAGTCTGCTACTTTGGTCACCCAGTCAAAGAAATCTATTATATTCATCTGACATGATCTTCCCACTGTGAATCCATGCTGCCCTGGGTCCTGTGTCCTGCGGGCCTCTAGGTACTCAACAATTCTTTCTTTCAGAAGTGATTCCATACTTTTCCCTACCACTGAGGTCAAACTAACTAGTCTATAGTTTCCTGCCTCTGCCTTGCTCCCACTTTTGTGAAGGGGAATCAAATCTGCTTTCCTCCAGTCCTCAGCTACCACATCATCCTCCCATGATTTGTTAAAAAGGGTCAGTGGTGTCAATAGTTCTCCCCATAGTTCTTTTAGAATTCTGGGGTGAATCCCATCAGACCTCATTGCCTTGTCCACCTTGAGTTTTAGGAGTTTTTTCAGGACTCTTTCCTCTGTGAATAGACTGGTATCAACCCCCCTATCCAGAGTGCTTCTATTGTTTTATTTAGGTACCTCCCCCTTCCCTTCTTTTGTAAATACTGAACAAAAGTATTCATTCAGTATTGCTGCCTTTTTACTGTCACCCTCTGCCCACTCCCTCCCCTTTATTAAGCCTCATTCTCTCTCCCAATGTCTTTCTTCACTCAGTTATGTACCTATAAAAGGTGTTTTCCCCCTTCTTAACTGAGTTGGCTATCATTTCCTCAGTGTGGGACTTTGCTATTCTGACTGCCTTCCTCACTTCCACCTGCTTTAACTGATAGAGTTCTCTGTCCTGCCCCTTCTGTGATTCCTTATACTTTCTGATTGCTATTTTTTTCTCCCTAACCTTCCCCGCCACCTCTTTTGAGAACCATAGTGTTTTTTTTCCTTCATTTTGTTTTGTTTATTTGCTTCACACAAAGGCTTGTTGCCTCTGTGATGGCAGTTTTGATTTTCCCCCATTGTTCCTCCACCCCTCCTTCCTGACCTTTTGCTAGTACATTTCTTAGGCACTCTCCCATTCTGCCAAAGTCAGCCATCTGAAAGTTCAGTACCCTTGCTTTTGTACAGCTTGACTCTATGGCTGTGTTTATTGTGAACCACACTGTCTGGTGGTCGCTTGTTCCCAAATGGCTACCCACTTCTAAATCCAAGATCCTCTCACTGTCCCCTTTTGAGAGTACCAGGTCTAAGACTGCTCCCTCCTGAGTGGGTTCCAACACTAGCTGCCTGAGGCATGATCCTGTAGGGCACTGAGAATGACTCTTCTCTTGGATGTAACTGCAGCAAATATGCTCCAGTTAACATCTAGCATATTCAGATCTCCCATCAACAATATCTCCCTTTTTTCTGCCTTCTATCATTTACTTGTACATTTCCTCCCCATGAGATGGTGGTCTGTATACAATCCTGTGCGGACTGTGGTGCCATTTCCTGTCTCCAAGGTGACCCATTGTGCCTCCTCTCCTCCCTGTTTACCTTTTAGTTCCATTGCTTTGATCCCTTTCCTTATGTAGAGAGCTACTCCACTTCCTCTTTTACCCTCCCTGTCCCTCCTGTAGATTGTGTACCCTGGTATGTTGACATCCCAGTCATGGTTCTCTGTGGACCAGGTTTCTGTGACTGCCACAATATCCAGACATCCCTCTTCCATCAGGGCCACTAGTTCAGGAAGTATCTTAGCCAGACTATGGGCATTGGTACTCATCGCCCTCCATTTTCTGATGGCCTTACCTCTTTTAGACCTATCCCTGTACTTCTGCCTTTGCCTCTTTCTCCATTTACCCCTGCCTTGCCCTCTATTGAGCTCTCTACCTTGGTGTTAACCTCACTAACTACCCTGTTTTGTGGGGGGAGACTGGGAATTCCCTGCTCCTTTTCAGTTCCAGCCGCTTGGCTAGCTTAAAAGCTTGCCAATGAAGCATTTAAACCTATCACCTAGGATCCTGGTTCCCCTCCCGGACGGATGCAGTCCATCATGCCAGAATAGGCCTGTATCCCTCCAGGAGGACCCCCAGTCCTCAATGAAGCAAAAACCTTGTCCTCCACACCAGCTTTTCAACCATTCATTGAATCCCAGGGTGCGGAGTACCTTTGCCTCACCCCTGCCCTAAATAGACAGCACCTCCAAGAAGGTTACCATGCATGCTACTTGTCTAAGGCCCCTTCCTAACTCCACAAACTCTTCCTGCACAGCTCTGATCCCATTCCCAGCTAGGTCATTTGTCCCTAGGTGGACAATGACAGATATCTAACTCCCTCTCCTGTGCAGCTGCTCCCACAATCCTGAGGATTCACTTCCTGTCCCTCCATGCCATGGGACCAGGCAGGTATCTTAACTCCCTTTCCCCTCCCTCCCCCAGTTCTACCCCTAATGATTGAGTCCCCCACTAGGAGTTGTTTCCTTCCCCTGTGGGATCCCATGTCACCCTCCTGTGGGTCTCCTTTGTGGAGGTTCCAGGCATCCTCCTTGGTCTCCACTGCTGGTGCCTCCATAGAGGAACAACACTTTGCCAGAAAGGCATATGAATTGTGGAGAGGTACAACTGGAGGGATGTGCCTCTGTTCCACCACCCTCACCCTCTCTGAGCCCACTGTAGTCCAACCACTCCTTATTCTTGGCAACCTCTATGGCAGCAGCAGTGGCCCTAGTGTTGCCTGGGTGGGGGAGGAGATTTCCTAATCCCCCGCCAGGTCCTGGGTGGGGAAGGAGATTTCCTACTCCTTGCCAGATCAGCCTGGAGATGAGCAACCTCCAACCTCAGAGCAGAGAGGTGTTTGCAAATACGGCAGCATTGCAGTCTCCAGAATGTCTCCCAGAAGCTATAGCTCTCTCTCAGAGTTCCTCCCTCACAGGAAAGCACAATGTCTGCTGCCCTGCACTGCACTGGTACCAGTTGCAGCACTGATATCACATCTACCACCAATGTGATGCAAATCCAACATCAAGGACTTCAAATTCACTGCCACCACTGTGGGTTTTTACCAACAGGAACCAGGGAAACCTATTTCTTACCTCCTCCTTTGCACAAGGTCAGGAAACTCAAATACAATAACTATAGGCAGAGATCTCCTTCAGAGATGGACTGTAAACAGAGTCCAGCAGAAATAGCAGAATTACCCTTTTAAATAAAACAAGCAATCACTGATTCTATAAAAAATATGATTCTTTACTAAAAGACTACAAGTAATTACAACAAGAATTATTTACAGAAAAACAAAATGGTTGCACATTTACTAAGAAACAGAAAATAAAACAAGTTATTCCAAACAGGTTGCAGATAGAAGAATCTGAGCTATTCTTATTTTAAATCATATTCATTTACCCGCTGCTGTCTGAAGAAAAGACTATTCCCTATGCTGTCTTTCTTACCAGACCTCTATCTGCAGGGCTATGGGATTACAGATGTTCTAAGTCCAAGAGTGCATACTTTTGTACAGCATCTCATTTTATTTCTTATTCACTGTGGAGAGGGGTTTCATTCTCTTTGAGTGACAGTTCTGTGCTTTCCTATCCCCTTTTGTGTGTGTGTGTGTGTGTGTGTGTCCATCTTTCAGCACTTCCTTGTTACCATTACGACATGCACCTGGGTTCTTTGTCCAACATGAGAACATCTCAAGGAAGGACTCCCCTCTGGGGTTATTGCTTTATTGCCTCCTCCCTAGCTTTCCTTTTAGCTTTCCCATGAGAACATCAGTCCCTCCACCCTGGCTGACATACAGTAAGCTGCCACATACTACTTGATCATGTGATCTGTTAGCCTTCTTGGACCTGAAGCAGATGCATAGTCAGAAAAAAATAAATGAATCAAAAGAATACATGACTCTTGTCCCCTTTCCCTTCACAGTCACTGATTACAAAAATTATTTTTTTTGTTTGACCTGTTCACATTGCAAGAACAATTCCTTATGCACAAAACTGTTTCAAAAATGTCACTATAACTGTAGCTCATGAATGATCATGAGATAATTTTGCATACCTGTTTTTTTAATTGAGGGAATTAGAAAAACGGAATGAAAACTACAAGCTATCCCTCTTTGGGAAGTGTGAATTGTTTTAAAACATGGGCTACAAATCAGTATGTTAAACATTAGGGCTATAAAAGGAAAGTCGTCATTGTTTAACTTATGGTAAACTAAACATTAGAGTACTGATTTTGTGTTTGTGTGAACTGAAAACGTTTCAACCCATTCAACAGCTTAGTAATATGCAAAGTTTTTAAAAAGACTTTTGGCAATACAGAGAAACAGGAAAATATTATTGGCAGTTTTAGTTTGGGTCAGTCTTGACTTAGGATAAGAGAACATTGACACAGTGATATCAAAGGAGGCAATGTAGTGTAGTGTCTTATGGTGTGGGCTACAATCCTGGAGACTTGGGTTTGAATCCCATATCTCCCAATGAATATGGTAATTTTTTTTTAATAGTAACTCGGTTTTATAAAAACTAATTATTCAAAAAACTCTCATGCATTTATAAAAACTAATTACAAAAAATGAAGTATCTCAAAAAGTAAGGAAATGAATTGCAAAAAAACTTTGTTAATCCACAAGTTAGGGTTAAAGTGACAAAAATAGGGAAATGTGGCAATAGGGGTTTCAACCCTCACACCCCACCCCACCCTGCAGGCAGCAACAGGTGTGGGTGTGCCTTGTGGTTGTCAGCCCTAATGCTCACCCCATTCTCATATACTGAACCCATCTCAACTTACTTACTCATGGAATAGGGTGAGCATTAGGGCTGACAACCCCAAGGCACACTCCATACCTGTTGCTGCCTGCAGTGTGGGGGTGGGGTGTTGGGGTTGGAACCCCTAACACCACATCTCACTACTGTTGTTGCTTTAACCCTAACTAGTGCATTAATGAAGTTTTTTGCAAAGAATAGATTTTGATATATATATAGGATATATATATTATAGTGTCACAGTCGCGCCACTATAGTTAGGGTTCAGCGGTCAGTTACATACTAAAGTCAAAAGTTTGGGCATTAATAACTTTGGACGTGTTCAATGGATTTGCCTGCAATTTGGTACATGTGTTGGGGCATGGTAGATCTCCTTATCTGCCAAATCGTGTTTCAGTCAGAATGGTGGTCTTTGTGTACAAAAGTGCTGAAAAATGCAAAATTATCCATTTTTGGAGGCACCTTTTGGCATTCTGAATGTGGTCCTGCACATCTGTCGTGTGGTGTGTCACTCTGTGATATGACTCATTTGAAAGAGCTTTGGTGGCTGAACATGCCACCTTTTGCTTGGTGAAAAAATATTAAGGCATTCAAAAGTTATGGCACTTTTAAATTCCTATTATAAGTCAATGGGAAAATTTATATGTATATCTTGCTATCAAAGAATGGGGTTCTGGCCATGTCGTCCCACCTGGCGATCAAAGAATTTGCAACCTCACGGTTCAAGAATCTTTGTCCCTGAGAATTTTTTCTAATTCTTTGATCGTGAGGTCTGCCATATTGTTTTCAGTTTTCTGATTGGAAAAACACAAATATCTCGGCTCAGGGGTCACTTCTGAGGTAAAACCTGGATGGGTTTTACTCAGGGGACCCCGCTCTATCAAGCTATGGCTTTGGTTCCATCCAAATATGTCCAAAAATAGAGTTATTAGCTTTCAAATTCTTCATTCGTGGGTCACTAATGATCTTTGACCATGAGCCTGCAAATTCTTTGATGTGATAAATTGCATCATGACGAGGAGCAGATGGCCAGATTTTAAATTATATTTGTGTAGCTCAGTGGTGCCCTATTAAGTTATATATGGGTGGGTTTTGCTCAGGGGGCTTCACTCTGCTACATCTGAATAAAAAACAGTACTTTTTATTATCCCTGGTAGTCTAGCTGCCCCCTCCCCATCATGCCAATGTACATAACGATGCCTGTTATCCCTGTTAGTCTAGTGGCCTCTCACAATGAGTATCATATAAATATGTTTATTTTTTATCCATGGTAGTCTAGTGGCCCCCCATGTGTGTTTATTTATATATTCTGATTATATCCCTGGTAGTGTAGTGCCCCCCCCAACCCCAATCTGTAGTTCATTATCATTAATATTGCTATCCCTGGTAGTCTAGTGCTCCCCCCTACCATCATAGCAAAATTCATTTGAATTTTGCATGTCCTGTAATCTAGTATTTGCGCCCACCAAACCCCACCCTCCCCAGCTGGCGACTGGCACAGGCCACTTCTCATCTCCCACGGCCAGCCAGCCAACTGTGTGTGTGCTTGGCGGTGGTGGAAACAGGCACTGTAAAATTATTTCTGAGTGCCTGTTTGAATTGCCGCTGGTAATACAATCGACAGACTGGCTGTGGAGGTGATAGGTGTGCTGCAGTCACCAGCTGGGGAAGGGTGGGGGTGCTGGGTGGCTGGCATTGCTGGGTGTGGGGGTGGGGGCCACTAGACCACCTAGGACATGCAAAATTCAAATGAATTTTATTATGATGGGAGGGGACCACTAGACTACCAGGGATAGCAATATTAATGATAATGAACTACAGATTGGGGGTTGGGGAGCACTAGACTACCAGGGATATAATCAAAATATATAAATAAACACACATGGGGAGGCCACTAGACTACCATGGACAAACAGTAAACATATTTATATGATACTCATTGGGAGGGCCACTAGACTACCACAGATAACAGGCATTATTATGTACATTGGCATGATGGGGAGGGGGCTGCTAGACTACCAGGGATAATAAAAAGTATTGTTTTTTATTCAGATGGGGCAGAGCTAAGCCCCCTGAGCAAAACCCACCCTTATTTAACTTAATAGGGCACCTCTGGGCTACAAAAAACTATTTTGAAATCTGGCCATCACGTCCCTCGCTCTTTGTTTGTGAGCGAGCAATTTCTTTGACTGCCAGTATGCAAATTCTTTGATCGTGAGATTCTTTGATCGCGATTGTGCATCGTGAGCGAGGGATGAGATGGCCAGATAAAAAAATTCATTTTCTCAGTTCAGGGGTGTCCTAGGGAGACAAAAAAGGGTGGGTTTTACTCAGGGGGTTTTGTTCTGATGAACCATGGCAGTGGTTTACCACAATTATTTGAATTTTGTAAATTACACAACTTTTTATTCTTTGGTCGTGACCCTGCAAATTCTTTGATCGCGAGTCTGCAAATTCTTTGATTGTGAGATTCTTTGATTGTGATCATGTGTCATGAGGGTAGGACGAGATGGCCAGATCAAAAAGTCAATTTTCTCAGCCCAAGGGTGCCCTAGGAAGTCAAATGAGGGTGGGTTTTTCTCAGGGGACTTCGTCCTGTTGAACCATGGTAGTGGTTTACAGCAATTTTTCCAATGTTGTAAATGTCAAAAGTTTTTATTCTTTGTTCATGAGCCTGCATATTCTTTGATCATGAGTCTGCAAATTCTTTGATCATGAGATTCTTTGACCACCATCTTTGATCGTGAGGGTAGGACAAGATGGCCAGTTTTTTTTTATAATGGACTAGATAGGGACATTTTGCCAAACTTTCAGATTGAATATCTCAGAAATGGTTTAATCTTTTTACTTGAAATTTGGAGGGTGTCTGCGGCATGTCCTGTAGATGTGAATTATAGTACTTACATGTCAGATAAATGTTGTTTTGCAGAGATATTGCGTGATGCACTTTACATGTTGCGGACAGTGTTTTGCTTGTGGTGGTGGCTTGAAATTGAAGGATACCTAGCCTTACTGTCATGGATGTAGTTTTCAGTCATTGTGTGTGTTAAATGTCAACAGGTGTGGAACTGTGCCAGTCTGATGGATGAAAATCTCATACCTTAAAATGTTATATCTCGGACACGGTTTGCTCTTTTCACTTGAAATTTGGAGGGTGTTGACGGTGTGTCCTGTGGATGTAAATTACAGTGTTTTCATGTCAGAAAATATTTTTTTAGCGGAGATATGGTGTGGCACAGTTTTTGTTCTGCGGACAGTGTTTTGCTTGTGGTAGTGGCTTTAAATTGATAGGATACCTACCCTTAGTGTCATGGATGCAGTTTTCTGTCGTTGTGTGTTTTAAATGTCAAGAGGTGCGGAACTGTGCCACTCTGAGGAATCAAAATTTCAAATTTTGACATATCATATCTTGGACATGGTTTGGTCTTTCTACTTGAAATTTGGAGGGTGTTGACAGGATGTCCTGTAGATGTGAATTGTGGTGTTTACATCTCGGAAAATGTATTTTTTATGGACAGATTGAGTGGCACACTTAATGTTTTGCGGACAGCGTTTTATGTTCTTCTGCTACATTCATATTAATTTAGTGGCTGGTTGTGCTGTTGTTACTGTACTTTTTAGTCATCAGCTGTGTAATGTCACCCAACATTTACAAGTCGGTGGGAGCATTGGGCCCAAGGGCCCCGCACTCCCACCAACTTACATAACTCTCTACTTTTTTTCTTTCATAAAAAGTAAGGAAATTCTATGGAAAAAACTTCATTAATGCATCAGTTAGGGTTCTTCTACAGTGAAAAAAGTGAGGAAATTCAATTTTAGAGTCCCCACCCTTTGCACCCCACCCAGCCCGCTGCCACCAACAGGCATCGGGATGTGCGTTGGGTCATTGTCCCTAGCTCTCACCCCATTCTCCTACACTGCACCACCTCAGCTTGTTTACACATGGGATGGGGTGAGAGTTAGGCAATGACTTAACACACACCCTAATGCCTATTGGTGGTGGTGGTGGCTGGGTGGGGGCAAAAGGAACCTAAAATCGAATTCCCCCTACTTTTTCGCTATAGAAGAACCATAACTGATGCAATAATGAAGTTTTTTGCATAGTATATATATATATATATATATATATCCTATATTAGTATGTTACACTTCTACAATGTCTAAATAATCTCTACATAGTATCAGTTTTTCTTCATGAAGTAAGGAGGAAGGGAGGTGTAGGGGTGGGGGTCATGGACCTGGAGGGAGAGTGGAGTTGGGTGGATGGATTGGAGCCATGGGGATGAGAAGATGCCCTGGGGCAAGATGAGTTTTGGAAAAGGGTCCCCCCTGCATAGTTCACATACCCAAGGGCTCCATGTTGAGTGGGCAGATAACACAGCCGGCCTTGGTGTCCCATCCTACTTGGGTGGTGTTATGCAGTGCCAGGTCTATTAAAAAACAAGACAGCAGTTATCTCTGATCTTGTTGGGTCATCTGACCTGGCTTGCATCACTGAGACCTGGCTGGATGAAAATGCTGGCCCAGTTTTGGAATCAGCAATTCCGACCAGGTTCTTGGTGATACACCACCAGAGGATGGATCGTAGGGGCAGGGGTATAACCATAAGTTTTAAATCAGAATTGGGCCTTGCAGATGTGCCTGTGGGAGATACCAAGTCCTTTGAGTGTATTGTGGGTGAAGGGGTAGGCTGCAGGATTCTTCTTGTCCACCGTCCTCCTGGGGGGTGAGAGGCAATTCCTGCAGGAAATCGCGGACTTTGTCATCGATATGGTGTTGGAGTCCCTCATATGGATGGTTCTGGGTGACTTCAGTGCCTGGGGTAGAAGACAAACTTTCTCAGTTTGGGCAGGACTTCATCCAACTTATGAACTCATTGGACTTCACACAGGTTATTACATCTGCACCCCACAGTCATGGTCACTCCTTGGACTTCTTCTTCCTACTGGGTATGGAGACCTCTGACTTGGTGGTGGCATCAGTCAGTTGGTCTGACCATCACACTATAAGGTTCAATTTCCTGGCTCCCCCCATAGGCCTGCTGCTATGGAGATGGTCCAGTACCACCCTTTAAGGGGTTTGGCTCCAGATGGCCTGGCAGTGGTGCTGGACCTATTGGGCCTTCCAAGTGCAAGCATGGGTCTAGACAATCTGTTACTGGACTATAATAAGGCTGTGATCATCTCTTTGGATTCCACAGCTCATGTCTGCATTCCCCCTCCTCACTCTTCACCCTCAGACCACCGGGTTTGATGGAACTTTGAGGGAGCTGAGGCATGTGAGGTGAAGGATGGAAGGGTGCTGGCAGAAAACGGGCCTTGAGGCAGACAGACTTAGACTGATGGCACATTATATGGACTCGACCATCTCAGCTCTTCCTAACTGTCGACAGACTGTGCAATCCTGTCTTTCTGCAGTCTCGGAGAGTGTTGTCACAGGATAAGTGTGACGAGTTTGCTCTATTCGTTGCAGATAAGATTGCAGACATCAGGTCTGGGATCTGTTCAGCTTGTTTCAATGGGTGTGGTGGTGGTCGGTGGGAGGTTTCAGACTCTCGGTTTGTTTGCTCCAACTTTGACCGGTTGATGACCATGGATATCGTGAGGATCACCCAGCGTATGTGGCCAGTCTGCTGTAGTTTGGATCCAGGCCCAACTCGCCTCCTTGTGGGGTGCTTTGATGTTATCAGCCTGGTCCTGGCAGAGATAGTCTGGTGCTCATTAGAGTCTGGTATGTTTCCTGACACCCTGAGGGAGGTGGTGGTGATTTCTTTCCTTAAGAAACCCTCTCTCAAACCAGACTGTCTCATGAACTACAGCCCAGTCTCTAACCTTCCCTTTGTGGGTAAGGTTATTGAGAAAGTGGTTGCACTGCAGCTGGAGGATCATCTTACCATCCACAATGTCTATGATCCTCTCCAGTCGGGATTTCAGAAGATGCACAGTACTGAGACAGCCCTAGTTCAGGTACTCGATGATCTCCTGATAGTGAGAGATCGGAAGTGCCATTCCATCTTGGTTCTTCTTGATCTTTCTGCAGCAGTTGACATTATGGATCATGAGGTGTTACTGGAACACCTGCAGCTGATCTGTGGACTGTCTGGTACAGTCCTCAGGTGGTTTCATTCTTTCTTCATGGGCAGGTCACAGAGATTGGTCTCAGGGATTTATTTCTTGGACCTGGTCTCCATGTCTTGTGGGGTACCACAGGGTTTCATTTTATCACCCATGTTGTCTGTGGTATATATACTGCCATTGGGAGACATTGTAAGATGGTATGGGCTGAGTTTTCACTGCTATGCAGATACTACTCGGCTATACATGTCTTTTATGCCCGATCAGGATGGCTATGTCTCAACTTTTAACAACTGTCTCACTGAGATCCAGGACTGGATTAGTGCCAACTGGCTGAGGTTGAACCCTGACAAGACCGAGGTGTTGGTTGTGGACCCGGGTCATCAGGTAGAGGGGTCTTCAGCTGGGTGGCCATCTAGGCTATGGCTCAGTGGTAGCCAGCTGATGACCACTGAATGGTGTGAAATCTGAGCACTATTTTTGACAAGGTGCTGTCGCTGACATTTCAGGTGTTGTCTGTCATCAAGACCTCATTATATCATCTGAGGAATATCACCCAGATCAAGCACCTTGTTCCACCTAATGATCTTCCAATGCTGGTCCATGCCTTTATGACCTCCCAAGTTGACTACTGCAACTACTGCAACTCCCTGTACCTAGGGCTACCATGGGTGGATATTTGCTACTTGCAGCTGGTGCAGAATGAGGCTGTCAGGTTGTTGACTGGTTTATCTCAATCTTGCCATGTCACATCTGTGCTCTGCAGCCTACACTGGCTGCCTATTCAGTGGTGGATCACCTTCAAGATTGGGTTGCTGATCTATAAGGCTCTATATGTACAGGGAGTGTGTTATCTGCAAGATCTTCTCTGTCCCTACTACCCTCTCTTCCTACTCTGTTTCACCAATGAGAGATTGCTAGAGGTTCCCAGGGTTCAATTGAAGACCTCTGGTGCCCGTGCATTTGCGTTTGTGGCCCCTACCCTGTGGAACTCTCACCCTCATCAGTTAAGAGAGTGCCTGATCATGGAGAGTTTCCAATCTGCATTAAAAACACACCTTTTTAATCTTGCTTTTCCAAACATTGATAATTTTTGGAGATTTTAGATCTGTATTTTAAGATTCATTGGTTTTTATTCTTGATTTTATATTTTATTGTACAGGTGCTTTGATATTTTGTGAATGGCACTTTTTATAAATAAATCATTGGTTGGTTGGTTGATTGATTGATTGATTGATTGATTGATTGATTGATTGAAGCATGGTTATCAGATGGGTAGAAATGGATCCCAGTGAGAATGAGATGCTGTGTTAGAACCAGACTATCCTGGTAGCATTGAAGTACACCAACGCTTTCATCACTAGCCTGGGGAGGGATCTGGGGGTGGCACAAGAACCATTAGACCAGCCCTGGTTGGTTAAACAGGTGTTTAATTTCATCGGCACCATCCACTTTACAGAATTCTAAAACAGGAGATATTGTGGCCTTACCCTGGGGCAGGGCTCCTCGCACCATGCCACACCCCATTTTGTGCTGCAAGGATGGCGCAAGCCCCCTTTAGTGCACGCAGCCTGCATTTGATGCAGGCTGCATTTGAGCATTGCTTTCATTGCACTTTTTTGCACAAGCCGCACCGTGCAGCATTCCCTGTGATGCAAGCACCTTGCATCATTTGGGGAAGCTTTCAGAATCGCGCCCAGTATGCTTTTATAGAAAATAAATAGTGTCTATTAACTTGATCCATTGGGTCACTGAAGGAAGCTTATTCTACACCCATAGTTTAGTAATCACTTTTTTGGTGCAGGCTATAAGGATAAGCAGAAGCCTAAGTTGTCTGTCCCTAATTTTGGGAAGGCAGGAGGAATATAGAGAAGAACTAATATCAGCAGAAGGGGTTACGGAATACTGAACAAGCCTTCTAAAACCCTTAGAATCACAGCCAGTACATTTGTAAAAAAGGACAAGACCAAAAAAAAAAGAAAAAGGAACCTGATCCACCTTAGGCTCACCACAGGCCCACCAACACTCTTTGGCACGCCCCCATAAGTATTTAATTGTAATTGCAGGGGTCTTGAAATAACACATCCAGCTTTTCCAAACAAACACTTTTAAATAAGGTGCAATTGATTGTATATTGGAAGTTAATATTTTCCCCACGGGATGGAATCACAAGTAATCTGTAAATTGTTGTTCCAGAATTCCTAAAAAACATTTCTGTGTAAACCACGGAATAATTTCCCATGGACTACATAAACAGTGGAATACTTTTTCGTAGATTACAGAATATGAATCTGCAGTTTATACAGTAACCATTTCACATGTAAAATGTTGAGTTTCTGTTACAGGCTTCTGAAAAACTATGTGGATTTCAGTTCCATTGGAACTTTTTTATCATACAGTTTTTTTTCTCATTCCTTGTGGTGCCAGATAGGCTTTTCAGGCCCTATCCACAGCCCCAACCAGCCACCATCTCCTCCCATAACTTACCTGCATAGTTCCCCCATGGATTTACCTCCTGTGGTGGGACTGGAGAGGGAGAACTGTGCCCCCACCCCAGAGTTTGAATCCAGTTCAACAGGGTCCTGGGATGACTGTGCAGAATGTAGCAGGTGAGTCAGAGGTTCCTAACTGTGCAACTCCCACTTTTCCCATTTTCTGTTTCCCTGCACTGGGATCAGTACACTAGCATCAGCATGGGCGTGCAGCATGTACTTAAATACTTGTGCCCAGCTGGCAGAGACATGGCCACATGCTGTGCTGCCCAGCCTTTGCTGTGTTACAATCAAGCTGCAATGTGCACTGCCCCTCCTCCATGAAGAAGGAGAGTCATCTATGGATGTCTGATCCTCCCTACATGTCTTGGCCCTAAGCAACTTTAGTTCATTCCTATAGCTGGATTGTAGGTGTGTCCTGAAGTAAGGTGCCCAGCATCTCAGCTCTCAATGCCACTGAGCTAGCCCCAGTTTCTTTGGATTTTGGAACATTTCACACAGCACTAGACATGACAAATAATGAAAAGAAGGTAGCAAATGAACTTAACTATTTTTATTCGGTGTTTAAACAAGAAATGGGGGTGAGTTGCATTCTTAGCTTGAGAAAAAGACACATGGCCCAATTTACAAAGCCCAGGATTGACACAAGGTTCTTGCGCCAAACATAAATGGCCCAAGTGGCACCTTGCATCATATACTGTACCCTGAGCTATTCACAAAGGCAGCCTGCATCAACCACATGCTGCCTGCCTCAAATGGGGCTTGTGCCATCAGTTCACCGAGACATGGGCTACAACATGGGACTAGGGGCTTGCTGCAGACACAGGCTGCCATTGCTCCACAAGTGGGTTCACAAATCTCACCCAGAGGGTGAATTTCTAAGTACCCTGAGACCAGCCAGAGTTGGTCTAAGGGTACTTAGAAATCACCCTCTGGGTAAGATGAGCATGTGTCAATGTGCTGCAGACCCCACCCCTGCCCCGATCCCCCCATCTGTATATAAAATAAATCCCTGGTAGTCTAGTGCCCCCCTCCCCATCCCTGATAACACCCATATTATTAATAATACTTAAGTAAATTCCTCTGTCCTTGTGGTCTAGTGGTCCCCTTCCCTAATCCCCCAATAGCACCTGTTTCCATAATATTTATTAATTTCCCTGACCTGGTGGTCTAGTGGTCCCCCTTCCTGATCCCTTGATAGCACCCATTTTAATAATAATTAATAGTTGTCCCTGTCCTGGTGGTCTCATGGCCCCCCACCCCCACACACAAAAAGTAGTGCCCTCCACCCTGCTTCTATACCCAAATCCCAAAATGCAGCCTGTGACCTGCACAGCACACCCTCCCCTCCATGGCCATCCACCAGACTGATCTGTCAGTGAGGGCATACTGTATAGTGTACATGTTCATGATTAATCATGAGCGCATACGCTATACAGTTAGCAGTCACTGACAGTTCAGTCTGACAGCCAGCCACAGAGGTGAGGGTGGGCTGTGCTGGTCATCAGCTGCATTTCGGGATTTAGGGGTGGGAGCAGGGTAGTGGGCACTACTTACTAGGGTGGGGGGCCACTAGACCACCAGGACAGAGGAATTTACTTAATTATTATAAATACAGGTACTACTGGGGGATCGGGGAGGGGGTACCACTAGACCACCAGGTCAGGGACAATATTAAATATTATAATAATGGGTGCTATTGGGGATTCAGGGAGAGGGGACCACTGGACAACCTGGTCTTGAGAATTATTACATATTATTCTAATGGGTGCTATTGGGTTCGGGTAGGGAGAGCCACTAGACCACCATGGAAGGGGGCAAGGATGATTACCTTTGCCACAGGAGCATGCAGCACACCCCTCCCTTGCACCAGGTGTTTGTTGCATGGGAGTGGCTGCTGCATGTGTGGGAACTTTGGTGCCTGAACCCCTCCTCTACCTGAATCTGGTGCAAGGTCCCTGGCCCATCAGGCTTCAGCACAAGCTACTGTTTGCTGCAGCTTGTACTAATCTAAGCCCCTTTCGTAAATCAGGTCCACGGACTCCAAAATGTGTCAGCAAAGTTTTTATTTAATTATTCTTTACAAATTATATCAAGTTTCTCTTAAAAGGCTCCTTTATGGGACTTTTCAAGAAATAAAATTAAATGACTTTAGCATTTAATATAAAAAAAGATAAACCTTTTCTAATATTTAATACTCTGAGCAAGTTCATAGTTGTGGATCACAAATTGTGCACACCTTAGAAATAAAGATTCTATAAAACTACCATGCAATGTTATATAATAAATCCATGTTTGGCTACCTGGATTTGCAAATAAGGTGTAGAAGATTTAATGAAACACAGTTTGTTGTGTCACCACAGTCGTAAATTGTGCTTATTTACTTTTCTTTAATTGCATCAAGCTGTGCTCAAACACCAGTAATATATACCTGTCTGTCATTAAGTACTATCCTGTTTGCACTGTAGTTTTACTTAGCCTATATCTGGAAGTTAAATAAAAATAAAACATTCTAACTGATGATACATACGTGTTGTATTGTTGTGTTTAAGTGCCACAGATATCTTCTTAGAACTCTATACCTTAACTTCTATAAACAAAATCTGGTCATAGCTGACACTGCTGCTTCAGAGCATCTAGTCCATCTGAAAAGTACTTTGAGCTCCCACCGCAGCTGACACTATACTTGTGCAGTACTCACACATGTGCAGTGATCGATAATCACTGTGCATGTGGGAGAAAGAGCCTGCCATACCCAAGATGGCCACTGTGACAGAAGTGTGCAAGTGTGCACTGAGCTCACAGTAGCCATCTTGGGCATGGCAAGCTCTTTTATTTCACCTACAGCTGCAAAAGTCAGGGATGGAAACAAAATAGTTCCCCTGTGGCAGGGATGCGTGCTGCTCACAGAGGGGAAGGGTTGCAGAGAACTAACCCACCAGCAATGACAGAAGCAGTGTGGACACAGCGACCACAGCACTGTAGAAGCACAGAGCTGAGGTATCCAGTCACATGCTTCCAGAGCCCCTTTTCACTCTCCTAGTAAAATGTCTGCAGGGCTCTGCCCATGCAGCCACAAAAATGAGACAAGGCATTCCAAAACTTTTAATTCCTCCCTGATTCTGAAACATGCACATACATAAATGTAAGATAAAACACTTTCCTTGTGTTTTCATTGAATCTTGTCAAAACACCATTTGTTTATAGAATCTTACTGGAACATGTAAAATCTTTCCTTCATGTGGAAATGCAGACAACAAGAGTGGGCCAATGACACTCCCTCTTGAACCCATGGAGACAGAAGATTGCACTGATGTCATAGCTCAAGTCAGCAAAAGTGTATGCATGTTACAAATGTGTCCACGCTGGTTACTGCAGCAAGCTGTACTCCCTAGACAGTACCACACAAAAACCTTCTGCAGCTGCCCACCATTATCTCTGCAGGTGCTATTGGTGCAAAGTGATAGGACTAATGAACTGCTCTGACCTCTGATTCCATAGATAACTTGATTAATAACTGTAAGACCTGCCCTGGTGTACATAGTGGCTCTGCTGCCCTACTGTTGTTAAACAATAAAAAGTTGCTGATGAAGGCTGAAGTAGGGGAAATAATTGATATTACATGAAAGGGCTAACATCCAAAAGCAAGCAGTATACAAATGCTGTGCACCAATAGCTACCAACAACCATTATTTAAACAGGCAAATCAAGTGGTGCTATGGCCAAAATGGGGTGCTTTCTAGTGAGATAGGTTGCTAAGGCAACAGGTGTGGATACACTTGTAGTGCATACAACGTCAGTGATGTCAGCGTTGACTTCAGCATGTCCTTCCATTTCCATAGGTACAAGAGAAAGTGCTAAATAAGGTCTCCCAAAATGAGAATGAACTGGGGGTGCAACAGTAATGGTGGACAGCACAAATGTTCTTTTGTTAATATGTTTTATTCATTTTTCATGAGGCTCAAGAGAGAGTGCTGCCAGTATTGCACAGCTGCCTGTATTTCCATGTGAGGAAAGGAGCCTTACATATTCCGTTAAGATTCAGTGAAAACTGACATAAGGGAAAGAGCATTTCTTGTACTAGTTGGATTCTATATAGTTACAAACCACAGTCAATCAGAGAAGCAGTCTGCTCCTACAGTTATCAAAGAACATTTAAATAAGTGAGTGAGTGAGTGAGTGAGTGAGTGAGTGAATAAATGATGTCCTCTATAGTAACACCTAGCTGGCTTAAAAAATCAATATTTTGCAGGCATTCACTGTATCCTTTATCTCTTGGGGAGTTGGGGGAGGTGGAAAGTTGAGTGCTGGATGGGGTTGTCTGGGGTTATCTTCTGAACTGAGTCAGGGTGTTTGACCAGGTGGTTACTTGGTTTTGTACAGCTGGGGAACAAGGTATTACTGGCCAGCCCTTAAAAGATATTTATCAAAAGGAGCTTTATTGGGAGCTTGGGGGGAAGACAGGAGGTGGTGGCTTCCAGATTGCAGGTGGGGGAAGTTATTGTTACACTTCTAGGAGATGGGCAGGAGGTAATAGATGTTTGCACTGTGTGAGGGCAGAAAATATGTCATCTCACTTTACACACTTCTCACTATAGCTTCTGTGAGGTCATAAACTTGGACTTAGTTTTTTGTTTTCTTTTCTTCTTTTCTTCTTTTTTCCTTCCCACCAACATCCCTATAATATCCAGTACTACTCATCTGATGTCTTTCATAGCTCCTTTCAGGTCGCTGAGCTTCTAGGAGGGGGGAGGAACTTATTTGTTTTTATTTGAGATTGTCATCATTGTTATGTATTGCATGTATTCTTTTCTTGAAAAAGCTATAAAGTGCATTAAATTTAAAAAAAAAGAAAGTATGTTATCAAAAATATAATTTTTTTTTGTTAAATACAGTAACAGCAGCACACATTGCGTAGTTCTTCCCTGGTGAAGTGTTACTTCACCCTGCGAAAACTTCACACAGTGGCACTTTGCCAACACTTTTGCCAGTGAAAGGCCACTACTTGCAGACTTCACTGGATGAAGCAGGTACTTCACTGGGCAAAGAGTTACATAGAAACATAGACTTTGACGGCAGATAAGGACCACTTGGTCCACCTAGTCTTCCAATTTCCCTACCTACAGGATAAGCTGCAGATTCTAGTAAACCAACAGCCTATTTCTTCTATCCACACAAGAATTGCCTAATGTCTGTCCCATGCATTCTTGAATTCTCCCACAATTTTGGACTCTACAACCTCCTCAGGAAGGCTGTTCCATGGATTCACCACCCTCTCTGTGAAAAAATACTTCCTTACATTGCCCCTGAGCTGTCCCTCCTCTATCTTCAAACTGTGTCCCCTTGTTCTTGCACATCTCTTTTTCTGAAAGATGCTACCCTCTTGGACTTTGTTGATTCCACTGAGGTACTTAAAAGTTTCTAGCATGTCCCCCTCTCCCTCCTTTCCTCAAGAGTATACATATTAAGCTCCTTTAGTCTCTCCTCATATGACTTCTGTTGCAGACCCTGCACCATTTTAGTTGCCCTCCTCTGGACTGCCTCCATCTGGTCTATGTCCTTGCAGAGATGGGGTCTCCAGAACTGGACACAATACTCCAGATGGGGTCTCACCAACTTCCTGTTTTCTGCTGGTGATGCCTCTCCCTATGCATCCCAGTATCCCCCAGCCCTCCATACTGCCTTCTCATGTTGCTTGCCAACCTTAAGGTCACATGATATGATTACCCCCCCCCGGTCCCTTTCTATTTCTGTTGTTGTTACTACCTCCCCCTCCACTGTGTACTCTTCCCCTGGGTTTTTGATTCCCTGGTGCATTATTTTGCACTTCTTTGCACTGAATCCAAGTTGCCATACCTCTGACCATTCCTCCAACCTTGCCAAGTCCTTTCTCATCCTTTCCATGCCTCCTTGTGTATTAACCCTGTTGCAGATCTTTGTGTCATCTGCAAACAGGCATACTCTTCCTTCCAGTCCCTCTGCAATGTCACTTATAAAGACATTAAAAAGCACTGGACCCAGTATTAAACACTGTGGTACCACACTAGTAACCCCCTTTTCTTCAGAGGGGACTCTGTTTACAATTACCTTCTGTGTCCTGTTGTCCAGCCAATGTTTTTACCCAGGCTACCACCCTGGAACCCACTCCCAGGCTGCTTAATTTGTTTATTAATCTTTTGTGTGGGACTGTGTCAAATGCCTTGCTAAAGTCTAGGTAGGCCATGTCCACAGCCCCTCCCCGGTCTACTACTTTGGTCACCCAGTCAAAGAAATCAATTAGATTCGTCTGACATGACCTTCCCACTGTGAATCCATGATGACTTGGGTCCTGTGCCCCACTGGCCTCTAGGTACTCAACAATTCTTTCCTTCAGAAGTGATTCCATCACTTTCTCTACTACAGAGGTCAAACTGACAGGTCTGTAGTTTCCTGCCTCTGTCTTGCTCCCACTTTTATGAAGGGGAATCACATCTGACTTCCTCCAGTCCTCAGGTACCACACCATCCTCCCATGATTTGTTAAAAAGGGTGGTCACTGGTGTACTAGTTCTCTCCTTAATTCTTTTAGAATTCTGAGGTGAATCCTGTCAGGCCCCATTGCTTTGTCCACCTTCAGTTTTAAGAGTTCTTTCAGAGCCCTTTTTTCTGTGAAAGGACTGGGATTGACACCCCTATCCAGAGTGCTTCTGTTAATTGGATTCGGTACCTCCCTCTCCTCCTCTTTTGTGAATGCTGAGCAGAAGTATTCGTTCAGTATCCCTGCTTTTTCACTGTCCCTGTCTGCCCACACATTGTCCATTCTATTCAGCCTTACTATCCCTCCCTTTGTCTTTCTACACTCCCTGATGTACCTATAAAAGGTTTTATCCCCCTTCTTAACGAAGTTGGCTATCTTTTCCTCAGTTTGGGCCTTCACTAGTCTGACTTCCCTTCCTGCTTCCTTCTGCCATAACTGGTATAGTTCTCTGTCCTGCTCTTTCTGTGTTTCCTTATACTTCCTGAATGCTATCTTTTTCCCCCTAACCTTCCCCGCCACCTCTTTTGAGAACCATAGTGGCTTTTTCTTTCATTTTGATTTTGTTTATTTGCTTCACACAAAGGCTTGTTGCTGCATGGAGTTACACTTCACACTACACAAAGTCAATAAAGATCACAAACATTTTTTGTGAATCTAAATTTCCAGACTTCACAAACATTTGGTGGTTGGAACCACGCATGGCAACTGATAATGAAAACTCAGAGGGGCACAACTCAAGGCAATTCAAAAGGGTAAATAACCAATGTATAATTGAAAACTACACGTGCTTATGTAAAAGTTAATTCTAGAGAAGCTAATACAAAACTGAATTTAACAGTTTCAGAACTAATGTGAATATCATATTTTAAAGCACTTTTATATATACTGTGTATTTTGCAGTTAACTGTGAGGTTGAGAGTTCAGTCTAACTTGAAACAGTTGATCACACAAGCATGTTGACAGTTTTTACATTTCATGACAAAATTTCAAGTATTGCAACACGTTTTGAACTAAGGGCTCAGTTTTCAAAACCCCAGTAATGATGCAAGGCATTTGCGTTAATGAGAACTGACACAAGTGGCTCACTGCATTGTACCTTATATCATTCTTGATTTTAGAAGGGGATTTGCGGTAACAAGGGGTCAGCTTGTACCAATGCAGTTTGTGCTGTGCTTGGGCAGCCCATCTTGGTGTGCAATGGTTTAAGGGGGCTTGAGCCAGGATGCTGTTGCTCCATCCCCTTTTTTGGAATTCCAAAAGTGGTCTTGTTCTCTCCAGGCTTAGACCAACCCAGGACTGGTCTAACGTTCCCTTGTGTCACTCTGCCTGCAGTGCCCCAGTGATGGATCCCCGTCACATTCCCCTCACCACAATGAGCCACCACTGTCAGCACACATGGAAGGGTACCATCAGAAATGCATGAGCATCCATCTGGCACTCATGTTGGTACCCATCTAGAGGTCATTCAGTGGCAGTCACTGGGCACAGCATGCAGAGCTGCAGCTTATCTCCATCAGGTGCCCAGAGGGCCATGGGGGAAACAACCTTACATTTGAATAGGTACACCCAATGACATGCATTGAGGATACAGTGATGGACCAGTAACAAGGTAATTGTATGTTGGGGCCAATTGCAATGCCAGGTGCTATTCACCCCGTAATGCCTGCTCATGCACTTCAGTGCTGGCCTGTATCCCTGCACAATATCCATCTTCCTCCTCACCAGCATGGCTGCCTGACTGTTCTGTGCCAGCTGCACCAGTGCAAAGCTGCTCTAAAAGGCATGTGAATGGCACTGTCCCACATCTGCACAGTCTGTTTAACAAGTACTGGTGGCACCAATTGGAGGGGACAGGTACTTGGTGCAGTGACAAGCCAACTATCTGTTTTGTTGGGAAGACATGGTCAACAGCCTGTACAATGTCCATGTACCTTGCTGGACTGTGGTTCCATTGCTGGAACTCCCCCCTCAGTTTTGTTGCTGCCTTTGTTAGACTCCTCCTGTGCACCACTTGTTCAGTGCATGGGAGCAGTTGAGACAAATCCACTGCCTTTTGCACTAGGACCCCTCCCATTCTAAAATCAGTGATCAGCACAACCTGCTTCTTGCCACAGCTTGCACTTATCTAACTGGTGCTTTGAAAATCTGGCCCTAAGAAAATAAGTAGTATCTGATAAAATACAATGTACAAACATTACCAAGTTAGAAAAAAGGTCAGCTACACAGAGATGTGTTATGTAAGGGAGGAATAGGGCTAATGTGTAATTTATTTTACCAGAAATATAGAAAGTATTTGCAACAGGAGAAGCTGGGATGCTACATCAAAGGACTCTCCCTTTTGCTAAGCCAAAAATAATGTATATTTTTCACATGAGTGACAGAAATGTTTAAGAACAGTTTCCTCCAATTCTAGAAATTCTTCTAAGTTAAAATGAAAACTCTAATTGGTTATATTAAATATGATGTACATAGAAACATAGAATTTGACAGCAGATAAGGACCGCTTGGCCCACCTAGTCTGCCCATTTCCCTACCTGATGGATAAGCTGCAGATTCTAGTTAATCAACAGCTTACTTCCTTCTACCCCCCTTCCACTAGCATCTGGTGATTACCTGGCATTTATCAGTTCTTAAATGTGCACTTTGGGGGAGTCAAGTAATCACAATTTATGTCTCATTTACTGCAGACATTTTAAGAATAGAGAACATTTTGATAGAGCTACTGCAACATAGAAATATAGAATTTGATGGCAGATAAGGACTGCTCAGCCCACCTAGTCTGCCCATTTCCCTACCTAACGGATAAGCTGCAGATCCTAGTTAACCAACAGCCTACTTCCTCCTACCCCCTACTAGAATTGCCTTATGTCTGTCCCATGCATTCTTGAATTCCCCCACTATTTTTGACTCCACAACCTCCTCAGGAAGGCTGTTCCATGTATCCACAACCCTCTCTGTGAAGAAATACTTCCTCACATTACCTCTGAGCTGTCCCCCCTCTATCTTCAAATTATGTCCCCTTGTTTTTGCACATCTCTTTTTCTGAAAGATGCTACCCTCTTGGACTTTGTTGATTCCCCTGAGGTATTTGAAAGTTTCTATCATGCCCCCTCTCCCTCCTTTCCTTGAGGCTCTACATCTTTAGTTCCTTTAGTATTTCTTCATATGTCTTCTGATGCAGACCCTGCATCATTTTGGTTGCCCTCCTCTGGCCAGCCTCCACCCTGTCTATGTCTTTGCAGAGATGGGGTCTCCAGAACTGTACACAGTACTCCAGATGTGGTCCTACCAACTGTCTGTACAGAGGGCCAACAACTTCCTGTTTTCTACTGGTGATGCCTATCCCTGTGCATCCCAGTATCCCCCCAGCTCTCCTTACTGCCTTCTCACATTGCTGGCCCACCTTTAGGTCATCTGATATGACTACCCCCAGGTCCTTTTCCATTTTTGTTGTTGTCAGTATCTCACCCCCTCATTGTGTATTCTTCCTCTGTGTTTTTGTTTCCCAGGTGCATTACTTTGCACTTCTTTGCATTGAATCTAAGCTGCCATACATTTGACCATTCCTCCAACATTGCCACTGTAGATTCATTTCTTTGACTGGGTGACCAGGAAAAAAGATTGGGAATGGCAGTGGATGTGGCCTATCTGGACTGTATAGAATACCTTTGACACTGTGCCACACAGGAGACTGGTAAAGAAGCTGAGCAGCATATAGGTGGACCCAAAGTGGGGAATTGGATTAGACACTGGTTAATGGACAGGCAACAGAGAATTGTGATTAATGACACTTACTCTAATGATATGTGAGTGACCAGTGGGGTGCCACAGTGCTCAGTGCTGGGACCAGTCCTCTTCCATGTCTTCATAAGTGACATTACAGAATAATTGAAAGAGTAGGGATGTCTTTTTGCAGATGACTCTGAAATCTGCAATAGGGTGGACACTCAAGAGGGGGTGGAGGGAATGAGCAGGGATCTTGTGAAACTCGAGGAGCAGTCAGGAGCATGGTAGTTGGGGTTCAATACCAAAAAGAGCAAAATCTTTCACCTAGGGCATAAGATATGAAACAAGTGGCTAAGTATGTAATGACGGGAGGTACTGAAAGTTACAAAGCAGTGGGTAGGGCTAGTGTGCGATGCTGGGATGCATAAGGAGGGGTATCTCCAGCAGGAGGACCAACGTGGTATTGCCACTGTATCTCTCACTGGTGAGACTCCACCTTGAGAACTGTGTCCAGGTTTGGAGGCAGCACCTCAGAAAGGACATAGACATGGTGGAAGCAGTCCAGAGGAGAGCAACTGAAATGGTGCAGGGGTTGCATGAGAAGTCCTATGAAGAGAGACTGAGGCATCTCAACATGTACATAATGGAAGACAGAGCAAGAGGTAAAGTGATAGAGACCTAACAAGTACCTCACAGGGGTGAAAAGGGTGCAGAAGGGAGTCTCTTTCAAATGAGAAAGAGAACCAGGACCAGAGGGCATGATATGAAGGTGGTGGTGAGGAGGGGAGTTTAAGATGGTTTAAAAGAAATACTGCTTCACTGAAATGGTGGTAGATGGCTGGAACAGACTGCCAGCAGAAGTGGTGGAGACAAAGAGTGTGTGTGTGTGTGTGTGTATGTGTGTGGGGGCTACAAGCATGGATAGGATAGGCTCCTCGAGAACCATCTCACTCGTAATGGTAAAAAGATGGTCTCCATGGTTTTTGGCTCCAGACAGAAGCTGGCTACCCTCCCAGCCCCCCCAGCACTCTCCATCTTGGACGGCTCACCACTGGAGTGAGTCTCAGCCTTCTAATACCTGGGTGTCTGGCTGGACTGTCACCTCAACTACTCCACTCATGTCGAGGCAATTTGCACTAAACTCCAACCAAAACTCGCAATCCTCTACCGCCACAAATCCTGCTTACTGAACCCCCACCACTGCGAGCTAGTACGCAAAACAACCTTGCCAGTTATAGACTATGCAGACGTAGTCTATGGTATGGCCCCAACATCCTCCCTCACCAGACTTGATATCCTGCTCAGTGCCTTCTGCCGAATCACCACTGCCTCTCCCCCTCTCACTCAACATTGCCTGCTCTATGCCCCACTCTCCATCACCCCGCTCTCCCACAGATGTATCATCCACTGCGCCTCCCTCTTAGCAAAATTCTGGTTTGGTTTCCTCCCCCCATACCTGGCATCCCTGCTCAACCAGACCTCCCCCCCAGCTATTCCCTTTCACCACAGGGACCTTCATATCAACCACCTCCCCTGCCCCCACACCTTTTCTGGCAAACTCGCCTTCTCGTACTGCCTCCCCCTTCTCTGGAACTCTTTGCCCTCCGACCTTCATATGGCCCATTCTTGTTCAGCTTTTACCCAGCTCCTCAGGCTCCTACCCAACCCGTTTTGTCCTACGTGCTCAAATAGTCCAAAGGCACTACAGAGGCACCACTCAACCCCTTCCAACTCACCAATGACGCCACCCCCAGTAGACCTTTCCTCACCTCTCTCACACTCCTAATTGTCCAGATGTTACATCTTGAAACATGTACTGTACTGTGTAATTAATTGATTGTGATAACTGCTTGTACTTCCTGTTACTCCCTGTACATACTGTACCGGGTGCTTTCCTGGAAGCGATATAAAATCCGATGTGCTTTTCCCGGTCATCAAAATTTTAAATAAAAATAAATAAATAAATATGAGTGTATTAAAAGAAATGCAGGGATGAAGGAGAGTGGCATGAGACCAGTTAGGGTCTGCAGAGACTGATTAGGCAGGAAACATCTGGGCAGACCGGGTCAGTCAAGCAGTCCTTTTTTGATGACAAATTCTATGTTTCCAGTTAAGATATGAACTAGGGAACTGTATTGTGTTTGAACTCTGTAGCCCTTGTGGAAAATTGTCATATTTATGTTCCATGGTTTTCATAACCCTGCAATACTCAAGGTTGCTTTAATCAACTTCTTTTGTTTTACTGGGGAAGGAGTTAGGCTTTTGGGGTAGAAGATTGAGTTTAATTCCCACAATGGGTAACATTTTCATCAACTATTGTATCATTCAAATACATGTTTATTTGTAATATACACATCTAAACTTAATCAATATATTATACATACTAAAATCAGAGTTCTGGTCACTAATACCTACTGTACTGTATGTTGATGCATTTTTTCAAAGAATTTACACATGAACTGACAGTTACTCTGCCTCCTACCATGAGAAGGAACTATAATGCACTTGACTCATAATTTAATAGTCATGATACACACCCAGGAATTAGGTGAGCTGAGAAACATGGGTTCAAATCCAGGGCTATGCTTTTAATCAAAACTATAAAAATGGGAATTGGAGAAATTGAGCAGGATATGAATGCTGATCTTTGTTATTGTTATATGTTGGAAGCTTTGTTAGAGAAATGGCAAAAATCAACAAGCATTTCGTCTGATGTCAGAAAGTTGTTTTTCTTTTATTTTGCCTCAGACTAACTAGTCCGTATTCAAACCCAGATAGCTTAGTTTACCTGTTTCCTAGGTGTGATAACCTATACACACCATTTGCTGATATTAACTTCACTATAACTCAGTGCTATAGTAGACATATAGGCATATTAACAATCATGAGACCAGCAAACCAAGTCTGAATAAAATCTTTACATTGTTTTGCATTGTCGTCACATGATCAAGGTTCAGATTTGAACAGGAGCAAAAAAAAAAAAATAATAAATTTATGTTAATGTTAAATTACACTAGAGTTGTGATCCATAGTATAAGAAGTTAGAATTTTAAGTGTAGGAAGTAAAAAGAGATTTATTATGAGGATTAAAAAGTTCAGCAAAAAGTGTTGCCTCAGAGACAACCATCTGCCTCTAGGGCACTGTTTGTTTCAATTTGTGTTTCTTGCTTTTTTATATAGAATTAAACATTATTTTGGAATATATTTCTCAAACCTTATGGTATTCATTGACTTTCTAGCTAAAGTTCTGTGCAACCAAAAGATAAACACCTCACTCATCAAATTATTGGGGAATGTCAGAGCCATCTGCTGTATTACAATAAATGGTTTGTTATCTTGCAATTCAAGTCAAGTCAAGTCAAAATATATTTCTTTTGCGCTTCTCAAATACCAAAGCGCAGATACATAAAAACATAACATTAATATAAATAAAAATTAAAATAAACACAGATAAAATTAGCACAGTTTAACTAATCAAAGGCCAAAACAAACAGAAAACTCTTCAAAGCAGTTTTAAAAGATTCTGTGGATGGGCACTCCCTAATCCGACGAGGTAGAGAATTCCACAGGGTTGGAGCTACAAAAGAAAAAGCTCTGGCCCCAGAAGATTGAAGACGAACCCTGGGTATTTCTAGCAATCCCTCGTTGGTGGAACGGAGTGAGTGGAAAGGGTGGTAGGGCCGAAGGTGATCTTGCAAGTATCCCGGTCCCTGTCCATGTAGGGTCTTATAGGTCAGTAATGCTTTCTCTGTCTTTCAGATGAGATGTTAAACCGAGGTCCCATCTGCCTGGATTAGTGGTAGTTCAGGTGGATGTTAAAGATCCCATGGCACTTATCGAAAAGAGTAGGGGAATTTCCCCGGTGTCCTGGCCAAATTTCCTCATTCACTGAAAATACCACCAACAGCTTAATCTGGTTCAAGGTCAGTTGGCATTCATCTGTATCCCCCGGTCGTGCCTAAAATAGGCAGAATTTGTCTAGTGCACTTACCTCGGTCAACAACGAAAAAAAAAACCGAAACGAACAAAACTAATGCGACCTTGAAGGTGATCCTCCAATGCACCGGCAGCTAGTGCAGTTTGCATAGAAACATAGAAACATAGAAGTTGACGGCAGATAAGGACCGCAAGGCCCATCCAGTCTGCCCATTTCTTTTTCTACCTTATAAATGTGCCATCGGCCTTTGCTCTGTCAGTGGCCTATCTATTCATAGTCATTTGTATTGCTCCCTTATGCCTATCCCATGCCTGTTTGAAGCCCTGCACTGTATTCATAGCCACCACTTCTTGTGGTAAGCCATTCCATGCCATTCCATGCAGTTTTGCAGAGAACAAGTGTGATGTGGCAAGATCTTGAAAGCCCAGTCAACAACCTGGCTGCTGCATTCTGCACCAGCTGTAGGCAGCGGAGGTCTACCCATGGCAACCCTAGATATAGAGCATTGCAGTAATCCAAACATGAGGAAGCAAAGGTGTGGACCAGTATAGGAAGGTCATCGTGAGGAACCAGGTGCTTTATCCGGGATATATTCCTCAGATGATAAAATGAGGACTTGACAACGGCTGACACCTGAGACTTAAGTGTCAGTTCACAGTCAAGTATTACGCATAAATCATGCACTTTTTCAGAGGGTCTCAACTGGTTCCCCCCTAGCACAAGGCTAGGGGGGAATCCAGGAGTCAACCTCTCTACACGATGACTGGGGTCTTCCATTCAGCATGGAGTTTTCTGTTTTCTGGGTGTGAGCTGGTGCAACCAAATTGCATAGATCCTTTGTGTATTTGGCTCCAGAACTTTGCGTTAGCTGCCTGGAATTAAACAGTTTTAATGGAATTTTAGATGTTGTGGTCACAGATATGTATGACTGGTTGGGTTCCCCAGGACATACCTCTCAACTGTCCCTGATTTTAGGGACGTCCCTGTTTTTGCCTCAAAATTTTACTCTGTCTGTCCTAAAAATTGTGTTTCTGTGACCAAACAGTGGAATTTGTAAGCACAAAATAATGTCAAACATTAAAATTGCAGACTTGTTCCTCCTTAGAAAATGCATTTTACACTAAGCCCCTTATTCTACCAGCTTTCTGAGTTGATATCCCCAACTTTGAAGTTGTGTCCCTGATTTTGGTCCTTTGTCCCTGATTTTTTTAAGCCTTGTCCCTGATTTATGAAGCAGGAGGTTGAGAGGAATGCCCCAGGATCCTGTTGCACTATATTTCTCCAAACAGCATCTCCCAATGATGTGGTATTTCCAAGAAAAACACCTTAAACATTCACGCCATAAACTTGTGCACTCACCAGTTCAAAGACCATAAAACAGACTTCAGTTCATGTCCCTATACTTCATTGCAGAAAAAATGCTAAAAACAGGCCAGCCAACAGAACACAGACCTCCTCACCCTCCCCCAGGATCCTGCTCCAGATCATAACCTCTGATAACAAAACTGTTTAATTGTACTTAGTTTCTTAAATGGGCAAAAGAAGCATAATGAAAACAAAGTCCTAGGGATGTATTTTCAAAGGCCAGAGAATGGCACAGGGTGCTTGCATCAAAAACAACTGATGCAAGTAGCAGGATGTGTCAAACCTAGTGTCAGTTCTGATTTTCAAATAGTGCTTGGGTCAAAAACAGGTCTGCATGTGCCACACTGGCTTGTGCCACGCTTGCACCAAAAAATGCCTGCACCATGTCAGAAGATATGCCTGTTGCACCAAAATGATGCACCGTCCCCTTATTTGGGATTTTCAAGGAATGTAAAGCCAGTCCTTGTGCCTAAGATGCTTTGTCACTGTTAGACCAGACAGAACTGGTCTAAGGGACACTAGAGCACATAAAGAGGCCCACAGCAGGTGGTCAGACCTGACTATACTTCTTTCAAGGGCCAATATTCCACTGCAGAACTAGTTTTGAACATTTTGGGGGTTTTGTCTTGGCCATTTCATCTGCTCTATTTCTTTACATAGCTTGAGTCATTCTTGTCATTTGTGTCATGTTTGACTCAACTTGCACCATTTTTTGACTCAACTTGCACCAATGTTTTGGCTGCAGCTTGTGTCATTCACATCCCTTGAGCCATTTTGTTGACACGGTGGACCACGTTTGTCAGTTTGGGGGACTTTGCCACAAAGAAGACTTTTCCTACAAAATATGGTGTACAATATTTGGCACACCTAGATCTGATGCAAGGTGGTTGTTTGATGCAGCTTGCATGGATCTAAGGACCCTTTGAAAATCCGGCCTGTAATGTGTGGGAAGTGGACAGCTGAAAAGAAAGACAAGGGGCTTGATTTTCTATCGGCCCTTAGATCAGTGTAAGGTGCCCTGATCTATGGCTGCAGAAAACTCTTGGAGAGTCAGGGACCCTGCTTCCTGTTCCAGAAAAAGGGAGGAGCTCCCTGTGCCAAAGTCCTGTGAGTTGCCACAGCTGCGGGGTTACATCAAAGCCTTGGCACACCTCAGGAGTTTGACAGATAGTCCTGTCAACCCCCCAGCCTGGCCCAACCCTAGTGGATCTGTGAAAGTGGAGGGGGAATATGCCTGCAGGGTTGGGGCTGGGGCAGAGGTCTATAGGGGTGATGGGGGAAAAGCAGAAGTAGGAGGAGTCAGAGGTGGCACCCAGCAGAGGTGCCATGCCCACAGGGACAGAGGCAATTGGTCCAGGTACAGGTGGATCTGAATGGATGGACCATGTCTCAGACTTCAGGTGGTAACAGCCCTGGCACCTGCCCCAGAGGTGCCACAGTGCCCTAATTGTGGTGGGTGGCATTGACTTCAGGTTATGGGGTTCAGTTGGTGGTAAGAAATGTTCCCTGGGTACCACAGCATTCCTTTGGTACACAACCCACTGCTTGGAGGCAGGCTGATGCACAAATACACTCTCAGGGTCTATGTCACCTTTGGGGCAGGTACCAGGGCTGTTGCCACATGGGGTCTGGGACAGGTTCCATCTCTGCTGATCCCTGTGTACCTGAGTCAATCAGCTCTGTCTCTGTGAGCATGTCATCTCCATCAGGTACAACCTCTGACTCCTCTCACTTCCGCTATTCCCTCATCACCCCTATAGCACTCTCATTGGTCCCTCTGCCTCTGGTCCTGACCTTGAAGATCCCTTCCACTCACCTCCATCCCTCCAGGGCAGTGAATCAGGGTCTCCAGACCAGCTTATGGCTGGTCCAAACTCATCCCTTCTTGCAACCATGTCAGGGCTTCTAAAATCACAAATAAGAGGAAGCTGTAGCCCTACAATGGTGCAATCCCCCTTGTGACCTGGCACACTGGCACTTCTGCCACAAGGGTGGCACAAGGTGGCTTTGGTGCAAGGCATCCTGATTTTGATGCATCCTGCACTTGAAAATCAGGATTGCCACAAACTTTGGTGCAAGGTGCAACTTACATCAAACCCTTTTGGTACAGGCACCTTGTGCCAAAATTCATGCTTTTAAAATTGAACCCAGAGTTTTAAACTGCCAAACTCGTGTACTGAATACTGACTTATTTTCAGGAAATGCTCCAGATAAAACATGGAAGAAGGTGATAGGGAAAATCAATGAAGCGATGGATCATGTTGCACCATTTGTGAGGGTAATGGGGGGGCTGTGGATAAAGGGTAAGTGTAAGGACTTAATCCATCAAAATGTAGAAAACTACAAAAATGACATTGTACACTGATCCTGTTCTATTTTTAAGAAGAACATTGACCAATTTCTGATAGATTCATGTGCTGCCAACCATATTACTGAGAGGGAATTATTGTACCTTAAACAAGATCACCCATTGGTCCCCACATTTTACACTCTTCCTAAGATACGTAAGGCCATCGAGAGATCACCAGGTTATGTTATTGTATCTGGCATAGGCTCCTTTGTGGAGAATTTGACTTAGTTTATTGACTCCTTTCTGCAAACTTTGGTGGTCCATTTAACCTCTTACCTATGTGACACCATGGTAGTCCTCAATGCTCTTCAGTATCAAAAATTTGATGCAAGTAGCATGTGGCTCACAACTGATGTGATGTCATTATATACTTCCATCAGACATCATTTGGGACTTAATGCAGTTAGATTTGTTATGGATTTCTAGACTGTGACGTTAATGACATTTTCTTATCTGACTTTATTTTTGTGGCCCTAGACTTAATCCTCCACTGTAACTGCCTTACATACAATTCAGCATTTGACTTACAAACTTGTGGCAGAACAATAAGGTCAGTGGTGGCCCCCTCTCATGCCAACCTATGTTTGGGTTGGTGGGAAAAGATGGTCATCTACTACTCCATTCAGAAACCATTCAATCAGAGGATTAAGTACTGTGGCCACTTTATAGATTACATTCTTGTAATCTAGAATGGATCCCTTAGTGAACTACATGACTTTATGTCATTACTTAACAGTAATGACTGGAATTTGCCTTTTTCATATATTGTAACCGGGATACTATCTAATTTTTGGATCTCACCTTTAGGATCTATTTGACAGGAAACATTATTACTGAAAATATTTGCAAACCCACTTCAGATAGTACCCTATTATAATATGACAGTGCCCATCCTAGTCACCTGAGAAAAGGCATCCCAAAGGGCTACTTTTTGCAACTTTGTTGCAATTGTTCTAATGATTCATCTTATCAAAAAAAAGCTGAATATCTCTTCAGGAGATTTGTGCAAAGAGGATCTGACTCTGTCCTCTAAGAGGAAACTATATCTTATGCATGTGTTCAAAACAGACACACTTTATTAACACCTAAAATTAAGTCCTCAGGCAATGACACATCCGTAAATTTCATCACTGAATTTAATTCTGTTAGTTTTCTGATTGCATGTGCCAAGAAAAAATATTGGCATGTCTTGAAAACAGACTCAGATTTATCAGATAATATTGGCGACAGTTCAAAAGTGGTATATAGAAAGTCACTAGAATTCATGATTTGGTTGTTCACAGCCACTTTATTGATACAAAAAGGCATACTGTGGTTTACTGCCACTTCCCCAAGGGATACATTGCTGTGGCAATTGTAATATTTGTAAGTTCATCAACACTGGAGCCATCTTTACTAACTTGATTAATAACTTAACTGGCAATATTCATCATTTTATTAATTGCAAAATTACTTTCACAGTTTACACAATTTGGTGTAGTTGCCCCTCTGCTATGTTGGATGCACTGTTTATCCTCTGAAAGAGAGACTACAGGAACATGTTCAGTTTATTGCCAGTGGTAAATGTGATACCCATGTTGGCACCCACTGGTACTACAGGAGCTTCATCATTGTGACCCTAACAACGTGAATTTTATAGATATTGACCATGTCCCAGTCTCTTTAAGGGGTGGTAATACACTTCAGAGGCTTTCACAAAGAGAAAGTCACCTCATTTTTACTTTGGAGCTACTGTATCATACCTTTGGGTTTAAATGAAGACTGGGATGTTACTCCTTTCATACATTTTTTCCAGTTTTTCTGTTAGCATTTGCAATTACATACATTTTTTTTTCACTTTCTGTGTGTGATTTTTGTTCTCTTGGTTTTTGTTCTCCTTTGGCATTCATATTTGTTGATTTTTTATTTTTCATTTCACTAATTTTTTACTTTTTTCACTTTTACTTAGTGCCCTCCTTTTAAGTTTTGACAGTTTTTCGATTGTATATCTAAGCACTGATTAATGTGTTTGTTGCTGCTGTTTTTAATTATTTTTTTTTTTCTTTTTCAGATTCTCTGCCTATATAGCTTAATGTGGATTCTTGTGGAGTGTCTCCTCAGACTAAGAAATGTCTTGGATGAAATTTGCATAGTGCTCCTTTTGCAGGAGTGGAGCACTTCTTGGACTTAACATTGTCACCTCTTTTCCTCTAACTTAGAACACATTCACTAATAATTTTCTACTTATTTGCACTTCTATAATTTACTAAATAAATTTTGACCTGTACTACCTGGTATCCACCTCCAATAGTGATACCATTACAGTGACCATCAGTACAGCGGCTGCAGCGCCAGGTCACTATACGGACAGTCACTGGACCCAGGCACTGTATTGGGGGAATGTGCACCCCCTCCCCTAATCAGCTCTCACTCAGAATTGATTATATTTAGTGGGGGGGGTGCAGGGGGCACAGTCCCCTGCATGGGGATTCAGGGGGAAAAGCCCCCTGAAGAAAACATGTTGCTGCATAAGAAACCATATGTTGACCGCAAAGCAGTTGACATGACAGTTTTGCTGTCTGGTTGTTCTACAAGATTTTTGTTGATGACCAGTCATAGATCTATACTAGCTTGGGTCCTATCATTGGTACCTTGTACTTGATTTGTTAATCAGATTCTACATCTTTAATTATTGCATTTATAATGTAGTGTTACACCAGTGGCCTGCCCCTTGACAAAGAACCTTCATAGGTTTGAAGAGACGGGGGTACTAGTACTGTCCTCTTAGATTTCACAGTAAACTCCTCTGTTTGCAGGATTTGCTATCTCATGGCTGTTATGTTGCACGCTTGAGTGTTGTATTTTGTTTCAGTGCTTCTGTTGCTGCAGCCGTTCTGTGCGCCCTTTACCTTGTGTTCCTTTAGTCCATCAGAGGCAAGTTACTTTAAATTATCATGATGCAGTAATATTTAATCAGCTAAGAACAAAAGGTAGCTGGGTGGGGGGCAAGAGACTAAGAAGAAGGTAGTATCAGAATGAAATAAACAATTTGAGGATGTTCGATCTTCAAAATCGATGGCAAAATACAAACAATTCTTGGGATCAGGAAATAATGACAAAAATATAGATAAATGACCCCAAACTTATAAATCTAAGGAACAAATAAGGAATGTGTTCATTTCATAAGTGTGTATTTTGCAATGTGAGTAAGACATTAATTCCCTTGAAAAGAAATAAAGCTGCAGAAAGGGAAATACCTGATAATTTGTTAATGGATGTAGAGGGTGTTGCAAAAAAATTTAAGATAATCAAAGTGGGGAAAGCCGTAGTGCCTGATGAAATTCCAAACTGAGTATTGTGGGAGGGTGCACATGTTTTAGGCCCAGGGGTATGCAGCATTTTTACAAAACTTTAATTTATAGCCAGGTTCCAGGAAAAAGGGTAAGGTGATGCCTGTTCCAAAGGCTGATTTACCAATGAGTCCTGAGAAAGAGTTTTGGCCTATTTTGTTTAGTTTTGTAACTGCAAAATTATGCACAGGTTTTATGTGTAATGGTTTATGGCCTCTGTGCTGACTAAAATACACTCAAATCAATTTTGGACCCAACATTGGAGTTCTACTACTATGACAATGACAATGTTTTTGGAGGTCTGTATGCAAGTATGGGATAGGGAAGATCATGCAAGAACTGTGCTTGTCCACTATTAAAAAGCATTTGCTCTTACTGCTCATGAAATTGTGCTAGGAAAGATGGAGAGATATAGTATGGTACTGCTTGTTGCCTGACCAGATGGTTGTATAACATTTTACAGGAAGGTCTCAATTGGCTGAGATATATGGGATAATATCAGTCAGAGACACCATTAATGGATAGGTTCCCCAAGGTACAAAATTGGGTCAAGTCCTGTTTCTAGTAATGGTGAATGGCATGAGTACTGTTGGACTGTGTCAGATATGTCAATGATACTATAGTCACTGACATTTTTGACACAAATACCAACAGTACAATGCAAGAAGATGTTTGGAGGATAGAAGAATGGTCAAAAAAGAATAAAATGTTGATAAGCCATCATAAAACCATAGAAATTCCTTTTGGAAAATGGACCAGCTGAATTGTACCAGCTCTGAGGTTTGACAATCTGGAGGTGGCTGTAGTAGACAGGGTAAAGTTGTTAGGTTTTCCCCTCCAGGAAAATTTTTTGTGGACTCGCCATATAGAATGTACTGTTAAAAAGCAAATACTCATCTGTATTATTTGGTCACCCTTAGAAGATCTGGTTTAAGCCAATCAGATATGCTTTATTTTTTCACAGTGCTCAGACTAGTGTTGGAATATGGTGCAATGGTGTGGCATGGTAGATAAACCATGGCTGAATCTGGTGATATTGAAAGATTGCAAAGAAGAACTATGAAGATTATTTTGGTGTCTCAAGTAAGTTATGCTGATGGTTTAAGTGGTTACAGAAGGGAGCAATAACATTTAAAATGAGAACAGTTGCCTTGAAATGTTTCTCTGAAATGTATTCACCAAGTCATAGATGGTATCTTCTTTAAAAAAGAACGCAAAGTCTGAATATAGCCCTATAAAGCAAGAAATGGGAGAAAAAGGTAGGGTCAAGATGAGACGGTATGAAAAATCCTTTTTTGTGCATTATTTACCTTAAAGTGTGAGTTGATATAAAACTTATTGGCCCAGATATTCAAAAGGGTTGCATCATGCACAATAGGGTTGCTCCAGCGCAAGTCCAAAAATTCGCCATTCTGCGATATTGAGCAGGAGGCAGATGCGCCCCCCAAATCACACTGAGCAGGAGTGCAATGATAATGAATGCATGTGAAACTGAAGGGGGAGGAACCATGCATAAATGGTGCAGTGTAATATTCAACAACATGCACCATGCGCAATAGGGGAGCAAGCAGAAGTTGCGCGATAGTGGAAATGAGCCAAAATAAAAAGGAACAAGGGAGAGGTGCACGAATGCTACAGGGAAGGCACATGTTGCTGAACTATAGCCAGACACACAGGGCAGGACAGACACACAGGGCAGGACAGAGAAAGGGCACCCTGAACCCACAGGCACAGGGAAGGTGTGGGGAGCCACAGCCAAACCACAGTGCAGAAGGGGGAAGTGCCACACAGCACTGAGGCCACCAGAGGAAGGTGTTCCCGGTGCAGGAAGTAGCAGCCAGGACAGTGGGGGGGACACAGAAACAGCTGCCAGGGGGTGGGAACACAAGCCAGGGACATGGCCAGTGCCACCATCTAGATGGAAGCAGTAATGAGGGTGAGAAGGCAGGCAGCAGGGGGGCGCAGCCGTGGAAGGGCCCGTCAGTGGTATGCCCCCAACAGGCAGTACCGAGCCCGCACCAGCTTCGAGATGTACACCGATACCGAGATCGTGGGCTGGTACCACCTGAATCGGGCAATTCTGAGGTGGCTCTGTGAGCTGTGCAGTGATGTGATGCAGGCACCCACATGACAGAGCCATGCTCTGTTAGTGGAGACAAAAGTGACAGCTTGCATATGCCTGCTTACCATGGGTACCTTCCAGAGACCAACAGGGGACACCACAGGCATAACCCAGTTGGCCGCATCATGCCACCTCACCCAATTCCTCAGTGCACTGCTGCCACATGCTGTGGAGCACATCCATTTCCCCAGCACACTGGCGGAGTGCACAGCAAACATACAGGAGTTCCACAGGGTAGCACGTATGCCTGCCGTGATAGGGGCAATAGACTGCACCCATGTGGCCATCCACACACCACCTGGCCCCGAAGGTGCCGCATATATAAATCGGAAGGGCTATACAGGCATCAACTGCCAGGTGGTGTGCGATGCCAGGGGGCACATAATCAATGTCTGTGGATGCACCCTGGGGGAGCACATGATGCCTTCATCTGGCACCAGTCAGCACTGTGCCACAGATTCAAGAGTGGGGAAATCCCCCCCTGGCCACTTAGTGGGTGAGTATGCAAACCACACGGGAAAACATAGAGCTTGGGAGGGGCATGGTCAGAGGTGACATGGGTATTGGCCTAGATGGCCCAAGGCAGGGCGACGCTGATCACCAAACTAACCTCCACCCTCTACACAGGTGACAGTGGATTACCCACTCTGTCCCTGGCTACTTAACATACCGGTGGCCCATGACCCCCATCGCAACAACTACAATGAGGCACATGCCAACACACGCAATATCATTGAGTGGGTGTTCGGGATGCTGAAGGCACATTTCGTTGCCTGACTCTGTTCAAGGTGCCCCAGCACAGCCCTCAAAGGCCTGCAGGCTATTCCTGGCCTGTTGCATCCTGCACAACATGGTCAATGACTGTGGGATACCGTACAGGCTGAAGAGGGTGACAGCGATGGGGACGATGAGGACGCTGGTGAAGATGGTGATGGGCAGCCCCTTGGGCAACAGGACCCCGACTGATCCGGGGCTGGCACAGCTGCACCGACACCATCATAGAGGAGCACTTCAGCCAACCCAGGTAAGTCATGGGACCATGTGCAACCACCAGTGGCAAAGGCACAACCCACAAACACACATGGACAAACACCAGGGGTGCATGCTGTCAAGGGAAGTGGCCGAGCATGGAACTGCACACACTGCCAGGGATGGGCAAGGTCTAACATGGCACGCAGTCATACACACACACACACCTCACAAGAATGCACAAAGGGTAGGAGGCACGCCTACGCAGACCACCACCCCTAGACACACACACGTCCACAGACCACCACTCCCACTGCCTGTCATTCTGCATGTGTCAGACACTGGGAACCATTGCAGTGTACCACAACTGCTGAGCATCATCATGCACATGCCACATCGGACGCCAGGGAGGTTGTGCAGATGGGCGATGTGTGTGCGTGCAGGGCTGGGTACCCCACACCATTGCCGCGCTGAAACGACACAATACACACAGGGCAGCATCAGACAGTAGCCATGTGCTGGAAGACAGGTCATCCGCAGCCACAGTGCCCGCGGCTGCCACGGATGCATGGGCGGCCCTGCTGAGACCTGCCAGCAGTGACAGGCTGATCAATGGCCTCATGGGGTGGCACCGACAGTCCCCCAGGGGTTCTACTGCATGAACGTGACCTTGCTCGTGTGGGGTCTGGCACACCAGAACATGCCTGCATGGGCTTGCTCGGGATGCCCAGCTGAACCCGGTGTCGACCAAGGAGGGTGTCTGTGTGCCGGGAACAGGGTGGACATTGCACTCCCGCGATGTCTGCGGCGCATGGGCAAATAACTGTGTGCCCATTGTGACCGCGACAGCTGTGAATGCCTGTGTCTGCCTGTCAATGGCAGTGGTCACATCCTCCCGAAACCGGTCCATCCCTGCCAGGAGCAGAGTGGTGTCTCTGCTGTGCTGCTCCTCTGCCTGGTGCAGGGCCGCACTCAGTGCACCCACCGCTGTCACAAGCTGCATCTGCTGATTGACTGATGCTTGGAGTATGCGGGTGTGCTCATCTATGAGGTCATCTGCCTGATCAGCATGCTGTCCCTCATGGTGTTTGCAGCCCTGATGGTCATCACCCCTTGAGGGTGGGTGCTGCACACCAGGGCCAGGCCTCGGCATGTCCACAGGCAGTGCACTGATGCCACCCCCTGACACTGTATCCCTATGGTCATTGGCCAACTGCTGATACTGCCCCTCTGGCTGCCGCTCTCCAGGGCTCAATGGTGCCACCACAGTGGCCACAACAGCCCCACTGTCCTGGACACACACCAGTGCTGTCCCACTGGTGCAGACAGGCACAGGCTGGGACTGTGATGTCATGCTGGCCTCCACGGGGCACCACCCACAACCATGGCTGTGATGTCACCTGCTGTGTGGCCATCCTGTGGCCCACACGTCTCACTGCCCATGACGTTAGATCCATCATCATCGGTGATGGACCCAGCACCAGCCCAAGTCTCAGCATGCTGGCATCCATGGACGCTGGCATGCTGGGACATGGGCAGGGCCTCCTCCACACCTGCTCCACCAACATCAGTCCGGGTGTCCAGGAGGGCCCACCATTGCCTTGACCCCCGTATGCCTGTGGAGGTGGATGGGCCCTCCTCCATCTCCATGCTACTGCCCTCAATGGAGAAGCCCACCACCGCTGACCCATGTAGATGCTCAGGAGCTGTAAGGGAAAAACAGTAGCAAATGTATGTGACCTACCCTGTCCCCCCCATTGATAGACCAGGACCTACCATCCAGTGATGGGCTACCACCCCTCTGGAATCCACCACCCGGAACACCCTCGATGGTGCAATGCTGCATGCTGCCAGCAACCCGATCTTCCTGTGGGGTCAGGCGTTGCACCTCTGGCTGTTCCCCACCGGTCACAGACCATGCTGCCCTGATGGCAGCCACCTTCTCTTTAATTCTCCGCCTGTCCATGCCCATCTTCTTTTTGCATTCCTTCCTGGAGCGCTGGTGGCTGCCATGCAGGTTGACAGCATGTGCCACCTCCTCCCATGCAGCAGCACGGGCCTGTGATGTTCCCTTGCATCCGCTGAACAGCAGCTCCTGGTCGAGGTAGGCCTCAAACAGGGCATCTGTCTCTGCCTTTGTGAAGTTTGGCCTCCTCTACCTCCCACGTCTCTGTTCCTCTTCCTCCACCTCACGATCAGTCATGATTCCTCCTGTGAGAATGACAAGTGTTACCTGTGACTGTGCAGTCCCATGCATGTTCCAAACACCACAGTCCACACTCCCAAACAGCATGCAACTCACTGCAATAGGCTGCAGTAACCGACTATGGACAGTGCAGCCCAATGTCGCATTTTTATAGCGCAACCCATGCAAATGAGGCGAGGCACATTTTTAAGTGGATGCAAATGCAGTGACTGTGCCATTGAATGGCTGATTAGATGATTTGCATATGCCGGCTGAATATCGCACTGTTGCGCTTTGCACAATTGTGTTGAACGTACTGAGCCAAGGACGCAGTTCTGTGACATGTGCAGTACATACCTAACTACAAATGCCCGGGTTGATGATGCAGGCACCTGCCGTGCTGGTGATGTGCTATGCATGAGAGGTAATGCAGGGCACGGCCTCCATTGTGCCAGTGGTGCTACAGAGCTGTTCACATATATGGTGCTGTGGCACTGGGGCATCATAGGCACACTGGGGCAACAGTGCTGTAGGCCACTACAGGAGGTGGCACACAGGCACCCAATCGCGCTACATGCATTGGGTTCCAATCGCGCTGTGGCTGTCTGTGCGCCAGAGACCCTTGACCCTGTGCCTGACCTTTGCCCCTAGGTGCCATGCGTCAGGCATGGGTGCACCACTATTGTGCTGTTCGGTGACAGCGCGATAGGGAATGGCAGTGCTGTACCGCACAGCATCTGCACGTGGCCGAGCACCATTTTGAATCCACCACAATGATGAGATGGCACGAAGAAGAGCAGTCATGTGGAGCCAGGTGGAGCTTACCAACCTGGTGGCAATCATAGAGCCCCATGCTGGGGCATTGTATGGAGATGCACCCCTGGACAGGGCCAGGAGTGCAGTGTGGCAGGAGGTGGCCGATGCCCTCGAGGAGGCCACCAGTATCAGGTGCATGGCGGATCAGTGTTGCCACCATTACGGGGACCTGAGGTGCAGGGACCTGGACCTGCTTGCCCACCTGTCGGACACGTGCCAGGAGGGGCACAGTACCATGGCTAGGTAGGTACCACATCCATACACTATTATCATCCATACGGGTATCACAGTTGCATGTGTCCGGCACATGGGGGGGCCGTCCAGTGTTGGCCGTGGTGGTGGTATCGTGGTGTGGGGTGGATGGGTATGGCTGTGTGGGATTGCACACACATGGGGGTGGGGCGACTTTGCTACCAGATTGTACTGATGTTCTCTCTCTCTCTCTCTATATTTGCACCTTAGGGCCCAAAGAACACAGACAGGCAAGGGAGTGGAGGCGCCGCCTGGAGGAGCAGCAGGGCAGGAGGGATGAAGGTGTTCAGCGGTGCGTGGACCAGCCTGATGATGGTGAGTGCCTTACATCCATGATTACTATTGCATGCTGTATAACTGGGCGGGCAGCGGGGCATGGCCACATCCATTGACACCACTGCCATGCACGCAACTTGTTACAGTCAGCACTGTCCAGTGGCACTGCACGTCTGGGATTGCATCAATGGTGGACCATGCGTGCACCGGGCACATGGCTGTGGCACTGCCTTCACACCGCATAGCCAAGTCACTGTATGGCCATGGTGGTGTTGTGCAGGACATGGGCAGTGGGAATGTGCATTGGTCCACATGGCTGTGGCTGCCTGGGTAGGCAGGTCTTGTGGACACTGTCACTGTGGGTGGTCACACACCATCACAGAGGCGTGGCACATGGCTGTATGTCATGCACAATGGGTGGGTTGCAGGGGGCTGGACAGTCACACTTATTGACTCTGATCCCTCGTCCTAGGTGGACGGCGACTCCAGGGGCTGGAGAGATGTATGCGGGAGCTGCACCAGGTGGCAAGGGCGACCCTGGAGCTCTTGCAGCGAATCGACCGCTGGGCAGAGGAGACAGAGGAGAAGACATAGGCACCATGTGGAGGAGGATCGGGGCACACATTGAAGACTCCATGCCCCTACTAACACCTTCCCCCCTTGACCCACCCTCACATCCCTTCTTCCCTCTCCCATATGTTCACCCCTGCCCCTTACCCACCCTCACCTGTTATGTGGCCCTTCCCCCCTCTTGTAAATAGTTGTAAATAGTTTTTTGTTACTTCTTTTAAATATATGCATTTTGTTATGACAACTGTGGTGGTCTCTGATTTGCAGTGGGCTACAGGTGCTCAGCTGCAGTGGTGTGCATGGCATCAGGGGTGGTGCACACTTGGGTGTGTGTGTGTGTGCAGAGGTGAACTGCCTATGGTGTGGGCAGGGGGGATCAGTCACTGTCTGTGGTTTGTGTGTTGTACTCTGTGCACTGGATGCCTGTGTGCAGTGGTCCACGGGGCCTGCACTGTGTGCATGGCACCCCTGTCAGACCGTCCATGGCCTGTGCAGCTAACACCCTTGCATGTCTGTGATATGCATGGTCTGCTGGCATGTCAGTGATGGCTGTCCATGCTGGATAACAACTGTACCCGGCACAATGCCAGGTTGCCTTCCATCACCAGTATGGTGCACATCTGCCTCCGGTGGCACTGTGGCCTCCACTGTTTTTGTCCCCCCTCCATGCTGTTGCTTGTGTCTGTTGCAGGGGTTGTGCTCCAGTGTCTGCCACCTGTGCTCGGTGGCATGCTGGTGGCATACAGCTTCATGTGGTGCCTGTGCAGGGTGGCGCTGGCACACCTGTGCAATGTGAGGTGCAGGCTGTGTGTACATCAGCCGTGGCCACATGCCAGTGTCTTACACCCGCTGTGTCCCCTGTGTTGGTGTGCCTGGTATGGGTGGTGTTTGTCGATGCACTGTGTTGCATCCTGTGTGCATGCTTCCATGCTACACTGTGTGGATCTGTGCTGGCTGTTGTGGCTGGTGCTGGGACAGGATGTGTCCTTGGGAGGGTGTGCAGGGTGCTGTACCACTGGAGGTGGGGTCCGGGGCATGCCCTGTCACATGTGCGGTACCTCGTGTGGCAACGCATGGTCGGTCTCTCAGCTGTACCTCAGGGGGGACATGCAGGGTGGCACTGTGTATGCTGTTGTTGCATTGCTGTCTGCTGCCACCTGCAGCAGGGTGCACATGGTGGGGATGCCTTGCATGACTCCGTGGTGCACAGGGTTGCATTGTCACAGTGGGCCTGATGGCATGCATAGGGTGTCCTGCATTGTTGGGCACTACTCCTGGGAAGGGTGTATGGTGATTGTGGTGCAGGGTGTGCTCTGCATTGGTGGGATGGTGTGCCATGGGGTGGTCAGCCCTCATTGTGTGCCAGTCACAGCTTGCCAGCGGGGTTGCTGGGGCACCATGGCCCAGCTGTGGGTTGGTTGCTGGTATCCATGGGCCGGTGGTTATTCCAGCTCTCCCCCAGTTGTGCAGTGCATGGGGTATGGGGGACAATGTCTGTTCTGCTGTGTGCTCCTCTGCCCATCTGTGGCATGGGTGGTGGGCCCCTGCATCCCTGGTTGTGCTGTTGCATTGCTGCCCTGCTGCAGGGGGCATCCCTGGTTGTGCTATGACGCATCTGGACTGCTCCGCTGAGCATCCCTTGTTGCGCTATGGTGCATCAGATATGCTCAGCTTCACATCCCTGGTTGCGCTATGGTGCAGGTGGTGCAATATTCAGTCATCTGCTGTAGGTGCATCTTGGTCTGTGCAGTTTTTGAATATCGCGCTTCTTGCACGTGGGTGCAGTGGACTTGCGCTTGCTCCTGCTGTTGTGCACTTTTTGGGCGCAGTTTGAATATCTGGGCCCTTGTGTTTGCTTTAATGTATTGTTGTGTAATACATAATAGCAGAGAATTGTGAAAGTGTAGATGTATTTACATAACCTGTGTGAATTTTACTTTTCTGACCTGATTGAAATAATATTTGTTTGCAATGTACTTCAACTAGTCCTTATGACCGGTTGCATCTGCATAATGTTTAATCAATTCGAATCAAATTAAGAGTACTGTACATGCACTTATAGTACTATAGAATTGTTTTAACAGCACCTTAGATGTTTCATCAAGTTTAGTCCTGTACAAGTAGTTATCATGATAGTGCTTCCAGCATCTTTCTTCTAACTTGGCTGGAATAACTACCATGACTTTTTATTCCAACTCCAAAAAATGTGTCTCCACTGTTCTGTTTAGATCTGAAAATACCATTTTAAAAATTAAAGTTCCTAAAGATTTGAATCATAGTCATTTTCTTAAGATATAAAACTTTTGTTTCTTTGAAAAAAGCAATACAAATCAAGCTGTTTCATGTACTATTTCTCTAACACACGCATTGAAATACTGTACAAGAACCTAAAAATAAAATGTCCCTGACAGGAATATTTCATGGTACCTTTAGCATCAGACCTGTGTACAAAATGCATATAAAATGTTTCTAATCAGAATATACTGCCTTTTTATTTAGAACAGTATGTTACAAGGATTTAAACATCCTTGTCACAGAGTGAGAAATATATAAACCAATAAAAACCTTTAAAGTACAACTGTTATGATTGTTCTACCTTCTGCAAATTCTCTGATATTTTTCACAATGTTTAGATTAGCTAAATTATATCAAGTCCATTGAAAAGCAACACAGACTAAAATGTTATATTAAAATATAAATAAAATGTTCAGTGTGCATACATTCCATTGACTCAGCCAACCAAGTTAATACCACAGTGTAGTACTAATGTGATGTCAAGTTGTGATCGCACTAGTGCAACTCAGTATAGTAGTGTGGTCTAACATTCATTGCTTTTATTAATTTAAAGTCATTGCTATGGCATGCAGTAATTTTTCAGGTGTATGTCTCTGCATTTCACAATAAATAACAGTTTTCTTGTGGCTTTTAGGTTTGTTTTTTTGTGGGTTGGGGTAGGGGTGCCATCATAGTATTAGTAGCAACTACATTCTCTTTATAAAATGGGGTCAAGGAATCCTATAACCTGATTGGCTACAACATCTTCTGAGCCATGTCCTATCAGAAGATATTGTAGCCAACCGGCACTACCCTCCACTTCCGAGCCCCACTACAGCAATAAATCAGTGAGCTGTGCCAACCATAAATGAAAACACAAGCTGGCACAGCTCACAGCAGGGAAACATCCTCTCAGCACCGCTCACACAGATCACCTCTCATGCTTTATCTGCAGAGCTACCATATAGCCGAAATAAAAAAGCACTGTTTCCAATGCACAAATAACCATATCCAGATTGTCCCCCCTTCATGTTTCACAATAAAGTAACAAAATTAACATGCTAGAAATGTATTTTCTACAAAACAGTGGCTGTTGTCCGATTCTCCCACATGAACTTCTCGTGTCCCCGTGCTGCTATTCCCACCATCATCATAGAAACTCTCCCTTACCGTCCTAACCTGTCACAACTCCATCACTGCATGTGCACTCCTTCATGGCTAACTGCCAGCTCTGTTCTCTAAAACAATCATTTTATTCTCCATACCACAGTGCAATATCGTCCCAATTTCACAGCCGCAAATGAAGTAATGACCCTGTACAGTGGCCGGTAAGTGACTCACTCGTCACTCCCGATTCTGGTACTCATTTCACTACCTAGGTTTAAAAGTAAGAAAACCTCAATAAAAAAATAAAAAAAGTACATTGTCTACTTCTACCACTTTGTGATTTGGAGGGGGCCGGACTGAGATGCAACAATATCGAACCAACCTCACCTGTCACTGAAACTGCACATGTGAAATAACCACTCTTACCCATTTAAACATTTGTGGAAAAGAAAAACACAAGAAACATAATGTAACAAGGGAGATCTAAAGGACCTTGCACTGCCAATAAAATACATTTCAAATTAACTTAATGGGGGGGGGACTATTTTTACTATTTCAAGTATTGGAAACTTTTTTTATATATATTTGACTTTTTTTATTTTTTAATGGGTAAAAAAAATTCTTTTGGGGGGCCCATGTTATAAGCGCAATAACACACTCTGAGGTGTGGGTTATCACCTGATAAGAGCACATCCACGTGCATAAGGCACTCGGCGCAAGCGCCTCATGCCTAACAACATGCCTGGGCATGCTCTTATTAGAAGATAACCCACACCTTGTCGAGTGTCATTGCATGCTTATTGTCACCACCTCTATGTAGAGATCCAGTAATTAACTGGTATGTGGTATCATTTTTTTTGTGTTGTAGGGTGGTGCTGTTCATTGTGTGGATGGGATGTATTCATTATAAAACCAAATTAATTATGTTGGATAGCCTTCTTAATCCCTTGGACACCTTGCAAACACTCACACTGCACCTGAAAACAAATTCAATATTTGTCCCTAATTGTGGCTGTTTACGCCTCTGTTGATGCCTTCTGCCCCCTGTTTATGCTCTGTGCCATGTAATTATACCATCTGTCCTCTGCCTAATCCCTCTGTTTATACTCGCTGGACTTGTTGCTAAGTATAGTAATGTACTATCTCATTCTAGTGACATTCCATGTCTGTCTGTAAATCAATGCACTCTGATAATGTTGCTCAGCACTGTATAGCACAGTTGCATTTCTGTGCCATTCCAGATACAAAATTGGGTGTGTTTCTGTAAACTCCCCAAGCATGTTTGCTTTGTACAAATAAATCCCTACTTTCTAATGGTTTTTGCATGTGCTTTGTGGTGTTTCTCTGAGGGGGTGGTGGGTGCAACCATAGCAGGGAAATGCTGTCTAATATAAAGTTTGCATACATATCTATTACAGGTTCTCTGCTTCTGTACCCGTGAGAAACATCTGTACAAGTAGCACTAATAATTGGCTCATATGGTGTGGCCTTGTGTGCTTTTGTTGGGTAGAGAGGTGGGAGTTGTGGTATGGTCATTGCATAGATGGGATATTAGAGACTAGTAATCCTAAGAACCTACAAAATTATTAGGATGTATTTATTTTATTTATTTGCTTTTGATGACCAGGTAAGTGCACTAGGCAACAGACCTGCCTATTTTCAGGCACGACCCAGGAGAGTACCAAGGAAAATACAGACATTTCTACACACATGAGTTACAGGCACAAGATAAAAACAACATTATAATAGCCACCTTTATGCTATGGATGCAACAATCTAATGCTAACACACAGCCAACTAACACACACACACACAGATAATGCATCTGCAAAGGAGCATATTATTTGCACACCAGTAAAGAGATTTATGAGCAAATTGATGTCCTCTATTAATATAGCTCAATATAGTGAAGCACTGTCTTGCAAAAATAACTATTTGCAAATCACTCCTTTAGGGTGGTGTGCGTGTGTGTGTGTGTGTGTGTGTTTATGATGGTGTTGTGGGGTGTGGTGGGTGGGTGTGTTGGATCATAACATGTTAAGGTTTTCTGTACATTCGATAAGCAGTTGTAAAAGTAGCCAAGATGATTTGCTCGTATGTCATGACCTTGTGTGTGTTGTTGTGGGGTGTGGTCTGGTGTCTGGTGATTGTGTAGATGGTTGTGTATGCTGGAGGATAGTCAACCTAATAAATCATTATGTTGCATATCTTCATGTATCCCATGGACACAACAACCTGACACCCGATACCATGAACTTCCACACAAACACACAATGGCCATGCAAAACAGTGACGTATCTGTGTCTAATTTCAAACATTTAGTAATATTTCTTGTGGTACTAAATACAACAGCTCTGTGAGGATGTGGTTTTATAGAATGTATAGTACTGGATGTTCAAAGGTTAGCACTGGCAAGAACATGGTTTGTGAGGGCGCTAACCCAGGTGTTTTTTTTATTCAAATTTTATTGATTTTATTGGGGTTTACAGCCAGATATTCCCCCGGGGGAAATCCCAGTAACATACAGACATGACTTATAAAAATAACAAACAAACAAAACCTAACATGCCCCTCCCCATCCCCATCCCTCCACTTCCCATATTGGTTCTCTTCCCCCCTCCCCCACCTTGTGCCAACCATACAGATATACAGAAGGTTATATAATATTGTTTGGAACTCGGACAGAGTTATCTGGTCAGTCGTTTCTCACTGTTTTCAGATAGAGTACAAGACTTGTAAGTTATCCCATGTCTTTTTATAGATATGCATTCTGTTATTGAGGCTGGCCATCATTTTACTAACCCAGGTTTATGTGGTGGCATTCATGGCAGGGCCATATTCAGAAGCCCTGCTAGTGCCCTTCAATCCTTACAGCACCAAGGAACTACAACACTACTGCACCTGCATAAATGAGGTGGTCCCCTCATGCATGCTAGCACAGTGAGATAGTCAAAGTTTAGCACCTGCAATAAACAGATCCCCAAGTGATGCTGTTTAGTGTCACAGAACACAATCTCTTATCTGGGCAGTAATCATGCACCCCCGCCCCCAAGGCAGGACTGCTGCCCCGCAGTCATCCACCCAGATCTCCCATTCCCTGGCACGGTACAAACCCTTCTGTCATGTGATCCCCCACTCACTGGTTTCCCATTTCTTCTAACTATAGTAGTCCCTGCCTGGTGACACCACCACTCAACAACCCCCTTACCTTGGTGTCCAGAGTGCCACACTGTGATATAAGGTGACCAGCACAGCCGTCTTCTCACCTCCATGGCTGGAAAGCACCTCAGTTGTTTCTACAGTACCCATGCTCACTGAAAGTTCATATGGCTGTCAGTCACAGAGGTGAGAGGAGGGCTGTGGCAATTACAGTACCTAGCTATGCCCAGATAATGGGGGGTGCATGGTGGTGCGGTGTGAGTGGCCAGGTTGGGCAGGGGGCTCTTTAGGGGGCACAGTGTACTACAATGGACTACTATAATTAGAGGAAATGGGAGATGGGGTTGTGGGAACCACTGAACACCATGGCATACTTCATCCACTATCAAGCAGGGCAATCACAGGAACCACATGACACCAGCATGTGGTTCATTCACTATTTGAAAGGGATTTTGGGGTAGGGGGGATCCACCAGTCCACCAATGCTGCCATTTCAAGGTTGTTAAAAGATTGCTGTGCCCCATGCAAATAAGGCCATAATGTGCATGCAAATGATCACTTAATACCTTGCATGCCCAATGGGCTAATTTACATTTACAAGTGTGCAGTGTGCATATATATGGAACCCAAACAAGCAGAGGGGGTAAAGAAAGAAGTGCCTTAGCAGGGATGTGAACACAGGTAGCCCAGAATGCCATTTTGGTTGCAATACCAGCTGTGCTGCAAAGGCACCTGGAAACCTGGGACTCCCAGTATCAACTTACTCTTCATCTGATGTACAATCTGGTGCTGCACATACAATTGCATTGTCATTCAAAATGGTGTGGTTTGCACATACATGGAGCCCAAACACACAGAAGATGGAAGGAAATAAATGCATTAGCCAGAATTTAAGCTCAGGTCACCCAGAATACAATTCTGATTGTGCTATCACCTGTGCTATCAAGGCAACTGGAAACCTGGAACTCCCAGAAGCACATTATTCTTTCTCTAATGCACAGCCTGGAAGTACCCTATTCTTTCCCTAACGCCCAACCTGGTGCTGCACAAATAATTACATTTTCATTTACAAGGGTACGGTGTGCACATATATGGAACCCAAACAAACAGAAGAGATATAAAAATAAGTGTATTAGCTGGTATTTCAAGCCAGGTCACCTGGAATACTGTTCAAGTTGTACTACCAGCTGTGCCACCGAGGCAGCTGGAAACACTGGACTCCCTGAAGCACCTTACTTCTTCTCTAAAGCGCAACCTGGTGCTGTACACAGATAATTACATTTTAATTCACAAGGGTGAGATGTGCACATATATATAACCCAAACAAATAGAAGCGAGAAAGAAATGAATACCTCTGCCAGGAATTGAACTCAAGTCGGCTGGAGTAGCATTTTGGGTGTGCTACTAGCTATGACATCAAGACAACTGGAAACCTGAGACACACGTAAGCACCTTACTCTTTCTCTAGCACACAGTCTGGTACTGCACAGAGAATTACATTTTCATTCACAGGGGTGTAGTGTGCACATATATGGAACCCATACAAGCAGAAGAGAGAAAGAAATAAGTGCCTTAGCTGGGATTTGAATTCATATCACTTGGAATACCGTTCCAGTTGTTTTTTTCTTTATCTCTTCTGTTTGTTTCCCGTTGCCTTGGTGGCACAGCTGGTAGTGCAACCGGAATGATATTCTGTGTAACCTGGGTTCAAATCCTAGCTAAAGCACTTATTTCTTCCTCTCTTCTGTTGGTTTGGGTTCCATATATGTGCAAACCACAACTGTGAAGGACCAGGTTGTGCATTAGAGAAAGAATAAGGTGCTTCTTGGTGTCTCAGGTTTCCAGATGCCTTGGTGGCACTGCTGTTAGTGCAACCAGCAAGCTATTGCTGGCAACCTGGGTCCAACAGGCTCATTTGCATGCTTAGGCTAAATATATCCCACAGTGGTCTTGGCACTATCTCATTTTAGGCATCCTTATTCCCATTGTGGCATATGCAGCCCTGGTATGTGTAATGGTTGCACAAATTCACTCACTGCTGTACCAACATGGACTGATATTTAGTCGGATAGTGCTGCTTGCTGTCCTTCTGAGTATCTCTGCAGGTAGGGGTAGTGCAGGGGCACACACAGCACAAACATTTGTGCTGCAGTTGCCCCATTTTCTGAATCCATTATAATACAACTTTTACAACTGTGAGTCAATACTTCTATATATTGTCAGAATGGGTTCTTTATCCACTAGATGTAACACACACTGTCCCAGTTGTTTGACATGAGCATGCTGTCCAAAAACATGAAAATGGACAGAGATTCCATAGCCACCGTACTAGACCAGGTATCAAATTATTACTGATCAAAACTGTTTCTGTGTTTACCTTGTAAGCATGTATTGTGTAACTGGTTCAGTCTAGCTTGGCATCTATTGTTTATGTACACAACCCTCTGCAAGAAGAAATGCCTCCTAATGTTACCTGTGAATTTAATCTCCCTTTATTTCCATGTTTGTCACTGCCTAATGTTTACTGAGGTAGTGTCCTCTACTGTCATCCCTTCCCACTGTGGAAACCTGTGAATTGGTTCCATCCTCTCCTCAGAGGGAAAGTGAACAATCTTGTTGCTGACCTTTTTTGTATTGTGAAGACCAGGATGCCAGCCTGAACAATCAATGTGTTGTACATTGTTAAGTGCATATATAAGTTCTCTTATTTTTCTTTTCACCACTACATTCATCATAAGCATTCTTGCAGACTGATTGGCACATTTCCACCCATTTCTTGTAATGCTTCATCGCCTTCTCTAATATTAATCCACAGATCAGGTACCTCCTTGATTGCAGCAAGAGGAAATGGATTATTCCACTACTTTGCCTCACTAACTGCGACTATGTCAAAATTCCCTTTACTGGCCCACCCTATCCTGAAAGTAAGTGGTAGACATATGACTGAAGGTAAATGGAATTAGAACCATCTATGTAATGCATTATGTCAACACCAATGTGTTATTTTGTCAGTTTTTCACATAAGTTTCATTTTAACTCTACCATGTACATAATGCCAAAAACATGTGTTTGCACATAAAGTGGTACAACACTCAAGTATCTACATATTATGCATACCACAAAGTCATTTTATCAGGTCTCTGTTTTCACCACCAATGTACTATTAACTATGACATCAATCTCAATCTCACCAATGCTTTATTTTCATTACTTGTCTTATTATATTGCAAAAAAATATTTTTAACTGTTTGCAATTGTTTTGGTTACTTCATTAACATTTGTCTTTTTTCCTTTGTCCAGTGCTAATGGGGAATGGCCTTGGAGAGCTGGCATTGCTTTTTACTAACACTTTCCCTGCAACAATCACCTTTGCATGGGTGTCAAGGGAAGTAGTATCCATGTCAATATATCTGGTTGCAATGGGGTGGCACCCAGGCCTTTCATTTCATGAAGCATGTCACGTGCCCCTACATGACAAATGTATATGAATCCTACTACTGTCAACATGGTGGTGTTAACTGCCATATCCTCTAGCCTCTGCTAGGTGTCAGGTGGTGCCATGTCTGAAAACCAGTGTTTACAGTGGGTGAGACCAGTCCACCACGTGACTGGCCCATGTACCAATACGCAAGCCTCTTATGATCATGATTTTCTGTTTATGACATGTTATCTGCACCACTGATCTGCTTGTCAGACTGCTTCTTCCAGTTCATTTGCCGGTGTCGAATTTCATGTGTCTTTCATATAAGAATGTATAAATATAACTGCCAATAATAGTAAATTCTTACCGCTTTACAGCACAAGTCATGGAAGTCAACAACTCCATTGCTAGCGACTATGTGGAAGATGCATCATTTGTTGAATATGAATATGAACATGAAAATGAGGACACTTAAGCAGTAATAAGACAATAGTTTCAGGAACATAGATGTATCACTTGATTTGTTTATTTATTTGAACATTGATAACTGGAAAATGTACACTGAGTGAAGGCTCTTTTTCTGGTGTAAGCCAAGAAAAAGGGAAAGGGATTCAATAAATTACATACTGCAGTAAAGAAGCATTTCAAAAATTAAAATTTAATAGTGGACCATTCTACATGGTACAGGGTAAATAAAAATAAAGGGTGAAGAGAAGCTTATTCCATGAGCAGCACCGATGCCCAATTAAATTAACAAAAGTAGGTTGAAATAATTCAGTGCCGCAGATGTGGTGGCAGACCGCATGGGGGCCATACCCTGGGGTGAAAACAGCACAGTGGGTAGGTCAGCTAGGGAGCAGACAGGAGCAGGAAAGGAAGGGAAGGGAAGGGAGGAGTTGTAGTTGGTGCCTAAGAAAAACAGGGGATGGTGAGAGACGGAGGGGGGCAGGTTCCAGTAGGAGGGAATGTGATAGGAGAATGCTGACTGTCCAGAAGAAGAGTGAAGGTGGGGGAAGGAGAAGGTATCAGGATCCCTGAAGTGGAGGGAGTGTGAAGCAAAGGGAAAGATTGAGAGGAGAGTCATATCAGATATATATATATATATATATATATATATATATATATATATATTTATTTATTTATTTGAAAAAGAGATGGGACCCAGGACTGAGCCCTGAGGCACACTGCTCGTAACTATACCCTGCTGTGACTGATGTCCATTAATCATAATGTGTTGCTTTCTATCAGTAAGCCACTTAGAAATCCAAGTGATAATGCAGTTATGAACACTATATGATCTGATTTTTTCAATTACTACTCAATGAGGCATCAAGTTGAAGACCTTACTAAAATCAAGAAACACAATATCGAAGGGAATATTTTTATTAAGCTTGGCACTTATATATTTGTAAAAGCACATTAGATTGGTCAAGGTATCTCAATTTTTTGTGAAGTTATATTATTCATTGTCCTTTACATTTATCTCTGGAGCTATTATGTCCTTAATTAGACTTTCTAAGGTCTTACATACTGCCAAAGTTAGACTTTTTGGTCCATAGTTACCTCACAACTGTTTTGAACGCTTTTTGTGTTTGGGAATAACATGCACTAACTTCCAGTCTTCATGTACATAACCACTGAGAATACAATAGTCAAATAGAACCTTCAATTGTTAAATTATGGCATCTGCTATCATATATGACATATGCCCTGTGATTCCATTGGGGCCTGGGATAATTTTGCCTTGATGTTTTAACAATTTAACTTTAATTTCTTCAAAGGAGAATGTTATAAGGGAGAGTACAGTAATGTATAAATCTGAGACCATTTATACTAACATACTAATTGCCAGTAGGTTAGGCCTTACGGTCTATCGAGTGTGCTCGAACCTCAGATCCCTAGTTGGGTGCCGAGGCCCTCCCCCCCTTTGTGTTCCAAAAAAACCCTGTCATCCATCCCCACCCCCCTGGGCCAGGAAATCATCTGATACATCCGCTCTCTGTGTCTGTTCCACCCTTTCTTGAAGCCCTCTACTGTGGATCTCTGAACCAGCTCACCAGGCAGTGCATTCCAAGGGTCCTCCACCCTCTCAGTGAAAAACCTCCTCCTCTTCTCCCCCTCACCCTTCCACCTTCCAACTTCAAACCATGCCCTCTGGTGATACCTCCCTGCTTTAGTCTAAAGATCCCCTACATGTTTACCCTATTTATTCACTGAGGTACTAGAGGACCTCAATCATGTCCCCTGTCTCTCATCTCCTCCAATGAAAACAGGCAGAGCTCCTCAAGTCTGTCCTCATACGTCAAATCTCTAGTCCTCGTATCATCTTAGTTGCCTCCTCTGTACCTCTCCAGGAGCTGTATGTCCCTCTTCAAGTGTGGTCTTCAGTACTGTACACAGTACTCAAGATGTGGTCTAACCAGTCCATTGTACAGCGGCAGAATCACTTCCCTGCTGCTAGAGGTGACCCCCCCCGACGATGCATCCCAACATCCTGTTTGCCTTGCTAGCCGCTCTCCTGCACTGCTCAGAGTTATTCATACATGCATCCACCATGACCCCTAGGTCTTTTTCCCCTGTTGAGGCCCCCAGCGCCTCACCTCCCATGGTGTACCTGTGTTTAGGGTTTCCCCGCCCAAGATGTAACACCTTGAGCTTGGTGATTTTTAAATTTAATTTCCATGTGTGAGCCCAGCTTCCAGGGTGTCCAGGTCCTTGCAGGGCTAACCCTCCTTTCCCTCTCAACTACTGCCCCATCTTGAAGTCATCAGTAAAGAGACTCATTTCACACCATATACCCTCCCTGATGTTCGATATGTATGCATTAAACAGGATTGGACCCAGGACCGATCCCTGCTCTACCCCACTACCGACCTCTAGGGTTCGAGAGCTCCCACCGACCACTACCTCTGGGTGCATCCAGCTAGCCAATTTTCAATCCATCTGACCATCAAAGGGCCTACTCCCAACCCCGTCAGTTTCTCCACCAGACCATTGTGGGGGACAGAGTGAAATGCCTTGCTGAAGTCCAAGAATAATACATCCACAGGATTTCCCCTGTTCAGTTCTGATGTTACCCATTCATAAAACTCCACAAGATTGGTTTGATATGATCTACCTGGCACAAACCCATGTTGCTGACTATCCAGACCGCCCACCTCCTCCAAGTACACCCCCATTCGTTCCTCTAGAATACTCTGCATTAATTTTCCCACCACCGAGGTCAAACTGATGGGTCTACAGTTACCTGATACTTCCCTCGACCCCCCCTTTGTGGATTGGCACCACATGTGCCTCTCGCCAATCCCTAGGTACCCTCCCTGTCTCAAGCGACCTGTTGTACTGCTCCACCAGGGGTGCAGCCAGTATGTCCGCTAATTCCCATAGTACTCTTGGATGAATGCCATCTGGCCCAGGAGATTTATCTTTCTTTAGGGCCTTGAGGTTTAACCACACCCTTTCAGTGGAGATAGCATCATCCGTCCCCTCCACCTTACTGACCTTTTTATCCTTATCCTAATGTGACATCAGTGGGGTACCTGTCCCTTCCTCTTGCTCCATTTCTGTTGCTCCCCTGATCCCACTCACTACCGCTTCTATCCCCATGGTGCCTTGCTTTGTAGATATCCCATCACCCTCCCTAGTGAACACAGAGGTGAAGTACTCATTTAATGCCTCTGCGTGGTCCCTCGCCTCTTCCACCCACCCTCCTTCTGATCTCAATCTGCCTAGATGGCCCTTAGTTTTTCTCCACTCCCCAATGTACCAGAATAACCCCTTTACCCCTCCATGTATCCCCTGCGCCAGCCACTGCTCTTTACTGGACTTTGCCCCCCTCACCATCCGGGTGAATTTTCTAGATGCAAGATGGTACATTTCCTTTTCCCTATCCCCTCTTTTTGTTTTATATTTTTTGTAGGCCGCCTTTTTTTCTCTGACCGCTATCTGAACCTCACTGGACCACCAGCATGGTTTATGTGACCTTGCTTCCTTATGTTTCACCTTAGCGCAGGTCCTGACTGCCTCATGAAGTCTCCATTTTATGACCTACCCATCTCTTTCCCACATTTGTCATTGATGTAATCCCCTTCAAGTGATCCTTGAGAATATTTTCCATGCCCACTAAGTCTGCCCCCCTAAAGTCCACTGCCAGTGTCCTAGATCTCTCCTCACCTCCCCCCCCTTGCTTATTTGAAACCAGACAGTATTGTGGTTGCTCTCAGTCAGGGGACCCTCTACAGCCAGGTCCCTTACCAGATCCTCATCTGCCAGAACCACGTCCAGGACATGCCCTTCCCATGTGGGCTCCATCACATGCTGTGTTAAGAAGACATCCTGGAAGCCATCCAGCAGCCTCTGCTCCTTGGCCCCCTTAGAGGACATGGTTCCCCAGTTGTACCTGGCATATTAAGGTCCCCCATCAACACCACTCCTTTCCATTTTGGTCCACACTGGGCAATGATGTTTTCCAGCAAACCATCCTCCAGAACATCACCCATCCCGGGGGGCCTATATACTAACACCCAGCTTGACCTTACCTCCTGCTGGGGTTCGTAAGGTGACCCATAAGGCCTCCATATTTCCCTCTGCCTCTTCTACCCTAGCAATTTCTATGGCATCTCTAATGAACATAGCCACTCCACCACCTCTGCCCTCCTTTCTATCCTTCTTCAGCATAGTGTACCCCCCCACGTTTAGGTCCCAGTCATGGTTTTTGTTGACCCACATTTCCATGACCGCTGCTACATCCACCCCCCACAAATAGCATGGCCTGGAACTCTGGAAACTTGTTTCCCAAGCTCCTGGCATTTACTAATCTACCCCCCATCCTGATCCTTTGTCGAACCCACCCAGGTTTCTTATATTTACATCCTCCCTCTGCTCCTCCTGAAACCTCTTCTCCCAGTCTGTTCTCCCCCTCCCTTGTGTTTGAAGGCTACTCCCCTCATCTGGAGGGGGCTTCTGTTCAGCCCTCCTCATCCCTCCCCTCACAAATTTAAACCCCACCTTTCTTGAATGTAATCAGCCACCCCCTGTTTAAGGACTTCCTTCCCTAACGGGGCAAGATGAAGTCTGTTATTGGCATACAGTCCCTTATCCTCCCAAACTCCTTTCCAGTTCTCTAACACCTCCAACCCCCTCTCTTCACCCCAATTCCTGAGCCAGTCATTAACCTCTGTGATCTTCATGTTTTTCTCCACTGAGGCCTTTGGTACTGGCAATATCTCTGAAAAGGAAATGTTGCATCCATTATCCCGACAGACTCTGGCAAGTTCTTGGAACCTTGCTTGGATTTCCAAAACGCTATTTCCCTCTAGATCATTAGTTCCCAAATGCACCAGAAAATCTGGTTTCCCTCCACAATCTCTAACCAGTTCGTACACCATGAACTTTGCTCTGTGCACTGTCAGCCCAGAGATACTCACTACCTTCACCTGGCTATGGCATCCACCACTCTGTCCCTCCCACTGGATACCCCTAATCATCGAGTCTCCCAATAACAGAACCTTAACACCGCCATCATCCTTATGCTTACCTCCACTATGCACTCTCAACCCCCCATACCCCCCTTATTCGTGATCTCAATTCCATGGGAGTCTTCCTACCTTATTAGAGACCCCCTTATCACCCTTCCCTTTCTGTGTCCCTTGTTATTTTGCCCACTTAACTCAGCCCCCCCCCGAATAGGTGTCTGCTTTAACCATCTCTTATCTGAACCATTTATCCTGGCCCTGATGGTTTCCCCTTCCCCTCACCACCATCCTCCCCCCCCTTGTAATAGTACCCCTACCTCCAGAGGCCCTCTGTGGGTCCCCTTTACCTAGGGCCCCATCCTTGGTACAGAGCCCACTGCTGAAGGGGGGGCCCTCTCCCACCTCCTTGTCTCCCAGTTTCTCTCCAGTCATGCTCTCCTCCCTCATGTCTGAAATAAGTTGCATCTCCCCCATCTGCTTAACATTTATGTTTCCCCTTCTTCCTCTGGGACTATTTCTATCCTTTCCATTACCAGTCTGTGATGCCCTTTGGGTATCCGACTCCCTCCCCCCCGGCCTTTGTATCTGTTTCCTCATTTCCAGCAACCCCTTCCTTCCCCTCCAGGTTACTTAGTAGCTCAAATTTATTGTAACACTCTATGCCAGCCTCCATCAAGTAACCTGAGTTTCCCCCAACTGCCCCTCTAAACTGCCCCTCTTACTCCCCTCTTGCCCTGTTCTGCTTAGGAGCTCCCTTCCCACAGTCTGCTCTTTAAGGCTTCCCCACAACAGACCCTCCCTTCTCACTATCTGCTCTTCTAGGCTTCCCCCTTCTCTCTCTTTATATTCGGAATGTTTACCCTGTACATTTTCCCCTTAGCGTCAACATCCCTGTCTAAGGGTCCTCTGTCCCTAATATCCCCCCTCCTGCTTGCTGTAACATAAAGCCCTGTAATTTCTGAGCATTGCCCCAGCCTCCTCTCAGTCCTATCCTTCTGCTGCCCATATCCACACCCCTTATCCTTGGACCCCCCTCAACTCCCCCAGCTTACTCCTTAACCAATATACTTCACTCCTGATACAAGCTAGCTGTCTACAGACTGGGCAGCCTCCCTCTCTCCAGGCCCAATTGAGAATTATTGCCATCCCACAGCCTGTGCAGCCTACAATCCTTCCGAAGATGCCTGCCACAGTGGAACATGGCCACCCTGTTTGTTCCTCTCTGTTCATAATAGCACACACCCCTTTTCTCAGTCCCTTCCCCCAGAATACAGTCTATCTCTCTATACTGACTGCAGTTATTTACGAACTCAATTTCAACCCCACCAATAAAGTTCCCAAGTCTCACAAACACATACAGTCCAGTGTGTGTCCAGTCCCACTAACAGTGTGTGCATGCAGACATCAGGTACCGTATGATGTCACAGGCCCACCAGTTCCTGTTGCTTCAAATTTCAGTTACAAACAGAAATGCACAGCCCTTCAATCCCAACTTCCAGTGGCTTTCCAGTATTTAAGAAACCACCAGGCAAACATCACATTTAAATTTCACTCTAATTATCACTGCCAAACAAGTGTTCCCACACCCAGCACACAAGCCCCAATAGTTACAATATAACAGCCCAAGTAGCAGTTCTAACTCAAAGTAGTAATTTTTAACACTCAGAACTAATTTCAAGTACAAAACTATTCAAATATTTCAGTTAAAACAGAAGATAAAACCAAACCTCTTTCCTGAAAAACCTCCTGCTTCTGTTCCCAGGTGGACAATGAAAGACAAGATGATTTTTGTAATTACCCCTTCCCCAACACCAGGCAAACATCACATTTAAATTTCACTCTATATCTTGCTTTGGGCCATAAATACTACACAAATTAATATTTAAAAGATTTGCCATTTCATTATTATCATTAACCAACACGCCATTGCTGGAGATAGGAGCAACTTGATTAGTTGTTTTTTTAAGGGAATTAATGTTGGAGTAAAAAGATTTAAAATTGCCTTTCCTGTCCCTTAGTGCTAATTGTTTTTAAAATGAGGCATTTGCTTTTCTAATTTATTTTTTGTATGCTTTCTGCAGGTTAATAAATGTATTCTTTGCAGTATCTCTTTAAGATGAAGGAAATCTTTATGGGCTTTGTTCTTTCTTTTTTAATTCCCTTAATTTTTTTGTTCAACCATTTTGGGTTTGGTTTGTTTTTGTTAAATGTTTGTCTAGTGGGAATATATTTATTACATAGACAGAGTATTGTGTTCTTTATGAGTTTCCATATTTTTGTGTCATCTTTGTTAGCTTAGGTTGTTTTCCAATCCATATCGTTTAGAGTTTTAATCATGCTGGTAACATTTGTTTTATTATATAGAAAAACTATAGTATTACCATTATACAGAGAACAATTTATAGAAATAGAAAACATAACAACATTGTGATCACTCTTGCCAAGGGGTGAATTTGCAGTGTGTTTATCCATCTGCAAACTACCAGTCCCTCTGACTAAGTCTAAGATCTTATTACCCCTAGTAGGCTCAGTGATGTGTTGTTTAACCCTTGCTGTGCTGTGGACTGATATATCAGTCCAGAATTCCTATATGTTCTAATTCTGTTGGCAGCCTAAGGGGTATGATGAAGTTGGTAACATAGTGATAATTTTTTCCAGGACAATTTTTTGCTGTCTTTTGGGTCCAGTCAATTTTGCCCAAATTAAAGTACCCCATAATTGTTAGACCTCCTAGTTCACTAGCTAATTCAACATCATCCAGAATGGCATTGTAAACCTCAGCTGGGCAACTGAAAGGTTGATAACATAATTTTAAATATAATGAATCAGTATGATTTAAGGTAATCTTGACTCATGTTGTTTCTGTTGGTAAGAAATGTTTGTTGATTTTTTACTGTAACATCCTTAGATTTGATGTTACTTTTCTCTAATAAAGCAACACCTCCACCTATTTTTGTACTGTGGTTACATTTATACACATGGTGATCTGACATGTTAAATTCCTAATCAGCTTTTTCGTCCCACCATGTTTCTGTTATTGTAGTCACATCTATCATACCAAGAGCAATACATGCTTTGAGTTTGTCACTTTCTTTTATCATATCATGGTGATTTAAATGGCACTCTAACCCCTTAGTAGAGATGTTGCTAAGGTTTGAAATTTGCCATCATGAATAACTTCATGAATTGTCCACTTCGCCACTTCATAATTAGCTTTGCTGAAAATATTGCAGTTTTTCAGGTGACTTCAGGCAAAGTTATGGCAAAATTGCAACTTCACCAGTGAATTTACATACCTTCTCATGGAAAAGTATCAATTCACGAGCCAAAAACATTACAATGTCGATAATTCTCAATTTGCAAATTTTGCAAACTTAGCTAATTATTTCACAAAGCTGCTATAAGTTTGGCAACTTTGTACATCTCTACCCATGAGTAAGTAGTATTTCTATACAACAAATATTGCTCATTGAAAGGAAGGTAATTATAAATGAATGAATAGGATTGACAGTACGTAAGAGTGATGTACAGTACAGGGGAAGGGAACATGTTGTCTCACACATTGGCTAACAGTTTTTGGAGGCATACTGACAGTTCATTCATGACACACATATACAAGTAAGGTTTATCCTGTTCCATAGGACATGTTCACACATGTACACAAGTACATGCATCACTATGGAGGCACTGTCAATGGCAATCAAAGACATGGTCAAACTGACCAGAGTTCCAAATGAAGACATGGGTATCTTCCCCTCTCATCATCATAACATGACTCTCTGTAGACAGAGACTATGGTGACATGGGTGAAGACACTACAAAAAGCAAACCAGCCCATGTGTGGAATCTGTCTCATTTTTCAACTCTGAGTATGTACTACTAATTTAAATAACATGTGCAAAAATAAAGTTTTCTGATTGGTCAGCACACCATTAATGCTGTGCAGTGATATGACCACACACATGTGTTACTTAGGGGATTTACAGTGTGGAGCTGTGTGATAAACTATTTATCAGCACTGGACCAGTATGACCACAAATACTCAAGAGTGGCATAAGCAAGTGATGTGCACCTGGACCAAAGTCTAAAGAGTAGATAAATAATGTATAACATAGGTTCCTTTCTTGATATCCTGCTTATCAAATATCCTGGTTTGTTTTTAATGGCAGGTCTATTGCCAGGTGGCCTTTATGCAATATATGCATAATAAATTCTAAGTTATAACATGCATCATGCATATGAAGATATATCTTTCTGTGAGATATATGAGTTGTGTTCATGCATATTGTATAGACATACATGACACAATAAAGACATTTCTTATTTTGTTTTTATTACAAGAGATATTGTGACACTACATATCAACAGTTTGTTTGGTAGTGTTGGAGGTATCTTTGATGTCATGCTCATGTTCCAGTGCCATCCTGTATGTAGCCCATTGAAGCCAGCATACTTTCTCATCTGATGAGTATGGTGGGCTTAAATATGCTGTACTAGACTAATTAATTTTATTGCACATACCCCAATAATGCAAAGCATCATGGAAAACATATAGAAGAAGATGGAAGGTTTGATACCTTTTATTGGGCCAACAAGTGTCTTGTACAAAGATGGAATTATACACAAGCTTTTGGGGCCACACAGGTCCCTTCTTCAGGTGAACAGCAAAACTGAGCAACAGGTAGTATTTATATCCACTGTGGAGCAATTAAAAATCAGGAAGTGAAGTAGGAAGGTGACATAGGGGACTAGAGATGAAAGTCTAAGATGCAAAAAAGAAAAACATAAGAAGAAATCGGGAAGGGGCATAGTAGGAACAGGCCAGTAGGAGATCAAAGGAAGCAAAGGCTGTGGCTGTGAAAGTCAGGAAGAAAAAGATAGCATTCCAGAAGTATAAGGAAACACAGAAGGAGCAGGACAGAGAGCTGTACCAGTTAAGGCAGAAGGAAGCAGGGAGGGAAGTCAGAATAGCAAAGGCCCAAACTGAGGAAAAGATAGCCAACTCAGTTAAGAAGGGGGATAAAACCTTTTATAGGTACATCAGCGAGCATAGAAAGACAAAGGGAGGGATAGTGAGGCTGAATAGAATGAATGGTGGGTGGGCAGAGGGGGACAGTGAAAAAGCAGGATACTGAATGAATATTTCTGCTCAGTATTCACAAAAGAGGAGGGGGAAGTGCCTAATCCAAATAACAGAAGCACTCTTGATAGGGGGGTCGATCCCAGTCCTTTCACAGAAGAAAGGGTTCTGCAAGAACTCCTAAAACTGAAGGTGGACAAAGCAATGGGTCCTGATGGAATTCACCCCAGAATTCTAAAAGAATTAAGGGAGGAACTGTGAAACCACTGGCTACTCTTTTAATAAATCATGGGAGGATGGTGTGGTACCGAGGATTGGAGGAAGGCGGATGTGATTCCCTTCACAAAGTGGGACCAAGACAGAGGCAGGAAACTACAGACCTGTCAGTCTGACCTCTGTGGTAGGGAAAGTGATGAGTCACTTGAAGGAAAGAATAGTTAGTACCTAGAGGGCCAGTGGAGCACAGGACCCAAGGCAGCATGGGTTACAGGGGAAGGTCATGTCAGACGAATCTAATAGATTTCTTTGACTGGGTGACCAAAGTAGTAGACCAGGGAGGGGCTGTGGACATGGCCTACCTAGACTTTAGCAAGGCATTTGACACAGTCCCACACAAAAGATTAATAGTCAAATTAACCAGCCTGGGAGTGGGTCCCAAGGTGGTAGCCTGGGTAAAACATTGGCTGCACAACAGGACACAGAAGGTAATTGTAAATGGAGTCCACTCTGAAGAAAGAGAGGTTACTAGTGGGGTACCTGAGGTTCAGTATTGGGTCCAGTCCTTTTTAATGTCTTCATCAGTGACATTGCAGAGGGACTGGAAGGAAAAGTATGCCTTTTTGCAGATGACACAAAGATCTGCAACAGGGTTGATACACAAGGAGGCATGGAAAGGATGAAACGGGACTTGGCAAGGTTGGAGGAATGGTCAGAAGTATGGCAGCTAGGATTCAATGCAAAGAAGTGCAAAATAATGCACCTGGGAAACAAGAACCCAGGGGAAGAATACACAATGGGTTGGGAGGTAGTAACAACAACAAAAAAGGAAAGGGACCTGGGGATAATCATATCAGATGACCTTAAGGTTAGCAAGCAATGTGAGAAGGCAGTAGGGAGGGCTGGGGGTATACTGGGATGTATAGGGAGAGGCATCAGCAGCAGAAAACAGGAAGTTGTTATCCCTCTGTACAGACAGTTGGTGAGACCCCATCTGGAGTACTGTGGCAGTTCTGGAGACCCCATCTCGGCAGGACATAGACAGGACAGAGGTAGTCCAGAGGAGGGCAACTAAAATGGTGCAGGGTTTGCAAGAGAAGCAGTATGAGGAGAGACTAAAGGAGCTTAATATGTATACCCTTGAGGAAAGAAGGAGAGGGGGACATGATAGAAACTTTTAAGTACCTCAGTGGAATCAACAAAGTCCAAGAGGTAGCATCTTTCAGAAAAAAGACTTGCAAGAACCAGGGGACACAATTTAAAAGATAGAAGGAGGGCAGTTCAGGGGTAATGTGAGAAGTATTATTTCACAGAGGGTAGTGGATGCATGGAACAGCCTTCCTGAGGAGGTTGTGGGGTCTAAAACTGTGGGAGAATTCAAGAATGCATGGGACAGACATAAGGCAATTCTTGTGGGGGGTAGGAAGAAATAGGCTGTTGGTTAACTAGGATTTACGTCCTATCCTGTAGGTAGGGAATTGGGCAGACTAGATGGGCCAAGCGGTCCTTATCTGCCGTCAAAGTCTATGTTTCTATGTAAAGGGAAGACAAAAGCATGCAGACAGGATCTGAGATCAGAGGATGGCTGAAAGGGTAGAATGGACTGGAGATGCCTAAAGATGCAAGGAAATCAAGAAATTAGGAGAAACAAAAGAACAAAGGCCTAGATAAACAGAGGTGTGAAAACAAGGCAGAGTAGGTAAGACTGAGCTCAGGAGTCAATAGGAGAGGCAGAGAGGATGTGAGGTATAGGAAAAAAACAGAACAGGCAGAACTCAGAGAAAAAAATATAATAGTCAGAGAGATACAGAACTAAAGTGTGATAATAGAGACATGATTTAGAACACAATTAAAAAGAATTACAGTTAACCATAGTGGGTCATGAAACTGATGTCCCAATTCAGTCCACAAATGTTAGATTTAAATTGTTTTATATATTTAAATTCCCATATCCTTCTGGCCTGTGTATACCTGAAATTGCTTCTAAGTATAAAGCCAGATAAATCCAGGAGAGTGTGATGTGCTTGTGAAAAATGGTTTCCTACTGGAGTGCTGATAATCTGGTTTACTATAGTGTGACAGTGGTGATTCATCCTGGTTTTCAGTGGTTGGCTAGTTTCCCCAATAAAGCAACCATTAGTGCACTTCTTGCATTGAATTAGGTAAACCACATTGCTGGATTGACATGTGAAGGATCCATTAATTTGTATTATGTTGTTCTGGCTTGTCTTAATGGTGGCCTGTGTGCATATGTGGGTGCAGGTCTTACATCTTGCCACATTGCATGGTGTTACCCCTCTTGTTTTCTGGTTATTTTGATCTGCTCGGAGTTTGTTATGACTCATTAGGTTCAAGAGGTTGGGGGCTGCTCATAAGCAATGACAGGTGGTTCAGGGAAGATGTCTTTCAGTGTTTCATCTTCTCTCAGCATGGGTTGTAGCTCTTTGATAATTTCCTGAAGGGGTTTTAGAATGGGGCTGTAAGTGACCACTAGGGGTGTGTGGTCAGTTTGATGTCTTTGCCTGTATTCCAGCAGATTGTCTCGTGATATTTGTATGGCCCATTCAAATTCTCTGTCAATTTGTCTTGGAAAACATGTTTTGGAAAACATATACAAATTCCCATTAGAGAATTGGGACTGGTTCAACTTTAAGCAGAATTGCATGGTGCTGGAAGCACTCACAGTGCAATCAGCAAAGGCTAAGAACAGCAGACACATACACGTGTTTTGTCCTCATTTGGACTCATCAGTGTGCCATATCTGTGTCTTAGCCCCGGGGGAGGGAGCCACCCACCCCTTAAGGGGGATGTTATTTGTTTGGGTCATAGGGAGCCCAAAATAGAGATGGAAAAGAACTACAAAAGAACCCCAGAGCAAATGCCCTGAGGCAATTGTGTTTTCTTTAAAATTTGGCTGTAAGGCCAATATCCTCTCGGATAACCCATCCTTCAGGGGTTCTTTTGTAACTGATTTTATGAAAAGTTCTATAATTGAAGTATACATTACTTTGTTAATTGTTAATTAGGGACTGCGTTAAGAAACAAAGTTGTGAAAAGTCCTGTTCACAAAACCAGTTTTGTAAGTTTAATCAATAAGTTTGACTGAATTCTAAAACTTGTATGCCAACATTAAGAGATTTCATTACAGCTTTGCCATTGGTGTAATTTCGTTGTTCATTTCATTGTCTACAATTATCAGTAAATCACACATCAATCATTGTACTTCTTGTTGAACCTCTAAATGTTATCTTCAATTACAATACTTTTTTTGGAACATTTGACCTGAGCACATAGTGGTTCTGGTCTTGTGTCTTGTTTTGCACTCCAGACATCTTGTGCACTGTGGCACATACAGTGCATACTACTTCCTCCAGCAGGTCTTTGACATATTCTGCAGGAATGAAATTGTACTTCTGAGCTTATCAAGAAATATAAATAGTATTTGTATTAATCACATTCCTTTTCATGCTTTTTTTCACTTTACTTTTTCCTACCACACAACTGGCTGGTTCTGTTTCTGCCAACAATGCCAATAACCCCATATCTCGCTACCCCTGGGATTTAACTCTGACCTGGTATCACCACAGCCTTCCACTAGTGGTGTAGTTGATGGAGGTATCCCAGTTTACTTCCAGAAGTCAAGCTTGGTTTGAGTCCATCCTGAGCCTAGTAGGCAGTATGCGGTATGTGGAGGACCATCCATATTATACTGCTCCAAACAGTGGTATTTTAATCCTTCCCTGGGAACACTCTGTGGAGCCAATGGTACGATGCTAAAGGCAGAGCATGAAGATGTCTTCTGCAGAGAGTGTCCCCACTATCCATTAGCTGCTTCACTTGGTCACATTGGTGCCATTGTTGCAACAGAGCTTGCTACTCACCCTCCACGTAGAAAGGAAATGTATATTGTGCTGTTCACTCCTCCTCCTCCTCCTCCTCCACTGTCAGGACCATGACTCCCCATGCTCACTTCAGAACATGGGTTATCTGCATCAGAAGAAGTAGCAATACTACTGCGAAAATGGGACCTCCCTTATAACACTACTGTATAATAGTGTAATACTGTTAATTGTCACACTGATTTAGTTTGTTTGCAACCATTTCAGATTTTGATGACATACATGTTTTAAAGCTCACAATAAAATGTGAATAACTGCAACATACACATTGTTATCTTATATCACAACTTCTGTAGAATCACCTTTTTATTAGAATTTATGTTGCATAGAGCACATGCTCAAGTGTGAACCAAAATCACAACATGGAATGAAAAGCTTAGTTAGTGGCTGCAGTCGTGATGCTACTAGTGCAGCAAAACAATGACGAATACTGCAAGACACCAGTTTTTCTCAATTCAGTTAATCAGGAGTTTTTTCAAAAGCTGAAGTTACAGAAATAGGTGAAACACACTGAATCATTAATTTGAGCCCACCACCAACCCTCCAGACCCCCACCTCTCCATCCCCTGTTAAATGAAATGAAACAGAGTTTTCTGAAATGACCTGGGATGCCCATACTAAATGAATACCCATACAGACATACACAGAAAAGTTTGTGCTTCATCATGAGCTTTCTATGGTAACTTGTGAACAAATTGAGCTTCACTATCAAGGTTCCTGATTACCGTAGAAACTCCAGATGCAAACATAGGCCTTGTTGTGTGTTATTATCTGAACATTAGCCTCTCTGTTACTCCCACTACTATAACTGACTGTGAGCAAACAGTGTTTGCCTTTGAGTGCCAATGCATGGTCAAATACCATTAGTGAAATCATTTGTTATATTCAATGTATTAGGTATTTTACTAGCACTTCATTCATAGTGGAAGACTATCATCTTTGGAGCAGACTGAATCATCACTGAATGTTATGCTTTGAGATCTGATGTTTGAAAATAACTGGACAACTTTGCAATGTCATTACACAGCCATGTGCTACCGATTACTATCTTGATTTGTACTGACAACTTTGAAGCTGATAATAAAATATAAAATGTTATAGTAATAACATGGATTACCCTCCTCCAAACACCATAAAAAAGTTTCAAAAGTGCTCGTATGTCCAAGCATCTGAGTGTGTCAAGGGACAGCAAGCATGTCTTCATCAAGGCTGATTGTCTTTCATTTTGTTTCTACACACTCACAGTTTAGCCATGCCTATGCCAAAGCAAATGCCTGTGGAGTGTGCACACATGGTGGAACCACTGCCACAAACACTCAAAGCTTCTTGAATCCTCTGTTTCCCCAGGACTCTACCTCATGGTAGACAAAGGCAGAGCCAGTTTTCACCACCCACATACAACAGCAGTCATTCTTTATTCTATGATCTTCCCCACAGTCACCCATCAGAGTACTGAGGTTGCTTTTGAAACAGGGTTGCTGATGTGGTGACACATGAGATGCAAATACTTCAGTAGTCCTTGCCACTGTACCTACTCAAAAGTTTTACTTTTTTTGCTGATTTCAACTGGCATGGTGTGATCCAATGTTTCATTTGCTCACTTATACTTAAAGGGCCATGTGAACACTCTGGTAACCCTGGAAATCATGAGCGTGGGTGTTCTGCACATGTGACACCACAGATTGCCATTTCACAACAACTTGTTCATTGTCACCTTCAAGAGTGGAACAGACACAACAGAAAAGGAGGTTCACAATGGATCCAGTACATGGCTGCAGTGCAAAGCAATCTTTGGTGTTTGAGATTGCCATCAGTTTCTTTTTAATACCTATATATAAAATCAATAAACCAGTTAATTTCATATCAATAAAGCAGTTCATTTTAAATTTGAGTAAATTGAAAACACCAACTGACATGCTCACAACCTTCAGACTGGAATCCCACAACATTTGCAAGTGGCATCACATGGATATGTTACATTACTTTGGTTATATTGACATGCGAATAATGTTTCCAAAGTTGATTTATTTTTTCTGGCAAGGTATTCCATATTATTCTCTATTGTTTTTATAAAAACCCTGCAAGAACAATATTAAAAACACAGGCAAATTTTATTATTGACAATGACAGACAGTGTTATCGCCGACTGAAATTTTTGAAAGAATATTATTGTACACTATACAACATAATGTGAAATCTAATATTGAATGTTAATACCACCACAAAGAGCTCTGTTACAGTTGTAAGAGTGATGTCCAGTACATTCTTAGTATATGGCAACAGTGAACAGCTAATAAGGAGTTCTCATAAACCTAGAATGTAACTGAGACCACTATTACAACAGTATGGGTAATATTAGAGGGAGTATTAATATATTATTTATTGACCACAATCAATGATCAACAAATTAAGTATTAACCTTATCCCAATGTGCCCATTTCCCTGCAAGCTGTGCATGAGATGGGTACACACAGTCAGTCTGTCTCATAAGTATAATAAAGGAGCACTCAAAAATAGTTTGGGAGCATTCTATCTATCTATAATGAATTAAGCAACAAGGCTCTCCCATGAGTTATGTTAACAGTCTGTTAATCATACTTTTGGGATGTAATGTTGCACTAGGCATAGCCATGCACCACATTCCTGTTGGGGCTAATTAACAGATTGTTAACATACCCCCTGGAATTACCTTAAAAACTGTTTTAAACCTGGATCAGCATACAATTAGGCTACATTGCATATTATTAAAAGATTAACATAAGGCTGATAGAATGCTTACAGCCAATCAGAAATATCTATTTCTCAGACCTTTTTCATAATAAAAAATAAAAATAAGGAGGTAAAAAAAAACCTCTTTAGGAACATAAGTGACAAACAGAAAAACGGGGGGTATTGTTATACAAATAAGCAGTGATGGTAAGAAGTTAGAAGAAGATAAAGAGAAGGCAGAGGTCTTAAATGAGTACTTTTGCTCTGTCTTTATAAAGGAGGAGCCTGGCAATAGGCACACCACTAAAGGAGTTAACAATTGTACAAGGGGCTAGATACAAACACGTTCACAGTAGAAAGGTTAAGGACTGAACTCAATAAACTAAAGATAGATAGATAAAGCTATGGGGCCAGATGGCATCCACCCATGCATACTGAGAGAACATAAGAATGAACTGGCAGCACCTCTAGCAGATCTCTTTAACAGATCCCTGAGAGAGGGAATTGTTCCATAAAACTGGAAAAATGCAATAGTGGTTCCATACCTAAAGGAGGGAGCAGGCAGGTGGTGGGATATCTAGCACCCTGCCAGTCTCACCTTGGTAGTAGGCAAGATGATAGAAACCCTGCTAAAGGAAATAATTTTAACTTTCCTGGAAGAGACAGGATAACTGGACAGCAGGTAACATGGCTTCACAGTTGGACGGTCCTGCTAGACTAATCTGATTGAGTTTTTTGACTCGGTTACTAAGGTAGTGGAATGGGGGGAGCCATGGATGTTGTGTACCTCAACTTTAGCAAAGCCTTCTACTCAGTCCCTCTCAGATGGCTGCTAAATAAGCTCAAGTATACAGGAGTGGGACAGGAAGTGATATCATGTGTTATCAGCTGGCTTAGTCAGAAGAACCAGTCAGTAATGGTCAACGGGGCAGCATCAGGTGATAGGAGGTGACCAGCGGGGTGCCACAGGGGTCTGTTCTGAGTCCTTTACTCTTCAATATTTTCATAAGTAACATCACTGAGAGGCTGGGTTGGAAGGTGAGTCTGTTTGCAGATAACACAAAGATCTGCAACAGAGTGGACACTGCTGAGGGAGTGGAACAAATGAAACATGACCTGCTCAAGCTAGAAAAATGGTCCAACATGTGCTAGTCAAAATTTAAAGCAAAAAAAGTGGAAAGTGATGCATCCAGGCTGGAGCAACACAGGGACAGTCTACTATCAGGGAAGGGAGCAGCTAACAGCCACCAAACAGGAGCAGGATCTTGGGGTCATCATCTCTGATGAATTAAAAGTGGGCAGACAATGTGAAAAAGCAGTGCAAAAAGCCAACAAAATGCTGTGATTCATAGGAAGGGGCATCACAAGTAAACAGAGGGAAGTGATCATGCCACTATACAAGTCCATGGTAAGGCCCCACCATGAGTTCTGTGTACAGTTCTGGAGGCCTTATCTCAGGAAGGATGTGGATAGACTAAAGATGGCACAGAGGAAGGCAACAAAAATGGTACAAGGGCTCCATGAATTGCCATATGAAAGCAGATTACAGCAACTCAACATATACTCACTGGAGCAGCACAGAGATAGGGGTGACATTGTAGAGATGTTTAAGTTCATGAAGGATATAAACAAAGTCCCTACCCAGGAACTCTTTCTGATCAATAGCTCCACAAGGACAAGGGGTCATGAAATGAAATTAAGGGGAGGGAGGTTTCCGGGGTAACATGCATAAATTCTTCTGTATGGAAAGGGTGGTGGCTCCATGGAATAGCCTACTTGCAGAAGTCATTGACTCCAAAACAGTAGAGCAATTCAAATCTGCTTGGGATAGGCATAAGGGGATTGTCTCTAACAAATTCTAAGGGGGGGTAGCACCCAGGGAAAACTAGATGGATCGTTGGCCCCATCTGCCATCACTTTCTATGTTTCTATGTCACAAATTGCCACCAATATCATGCACCACTTATAAAATATAAGCAGACAGTAGATATTTGAAATTATGCAATGATAACCAAAAAATAAAACTAAGCAAATAAATAGAAAAAAACTGAAATACCTTTAGGCACATGCCAGACAACATACTGGTGGTCATTATAAGGGCTTGTTATCTTGGACCCCTTTTGCTACTTGGCAATGATGAGGCATTACATGTTGGTCAGTATCTAAATTCTATTCTGTAATAGTCTATAAACAGTGTTTCAACCTTTCAGACTCCATGTGAGTGCTACCACCACACTCATTGCTCTGTGTAATTATTGTAAAACAGAGACAGTCATTATTGTAATGAAGTGGCAGACAAAATTTAGTGATTGTGTTAGCATTATGACATTAAATTGCCTCTGGTATGTTTGTCATTGGTTATTTTTATCATAGTGTGTGTGTGTGTGTGTGTGTCTGAATATATAACACACAACTGGAGTGAATTCTGCAATTGTTACATTATGAAAACCTTAGATATATGCTATTCTTATTACATTAAAGCATGAAAACAGCCTTAAAGTGATCAATACTAATAACCATTAAAGTATTAAATTTGATGAGTTATATGTTGTTAACAGCACACCTTTGGTGAGTTTGGAGCATGACATAATGCCAGGAGTGGCCAACAACTGGGTACATCTGTTACATAGAGAATGGATGGGTAGGTGGTTATAACAAGGATTTTACACCCCCCCCCCAAGTTGTGGAACACCACATAGACTCTGAGAGTGAAGCTTGAGTAGTTTATTAAGGCATCCCACACTAAGGGTGTGTGTAAAATCTGAGTTTTGACCACTACCCATCCTTTATTTTGTATAATATCTGGTTTCCATTTTTTTGCCCCTACTATGTCAATTCTTATAATATAAGCAGTTCTGAAAGAGAGGTCACTTCCAGTTCTACTCTCTGACAGCTGAATCCACTGTTTGAAACCTTGCTTCCATTTCCTTCCCCCATTTTATTTGTTTACCTTGCATGAGTTTTTCTTGGGTTTTTTTTGTCAGGTTACTTCAGTGTGCAGCACAGAATTGACAGAGCTACTGGTGGTACCAAAGATGAGGGAGGCAGTATGAGGGAGTCACAAGTGTTTGTTTCTGATATAAGAGTGGCTCCCGCTCCTCCACAGAGAAAGCTGATGCATGTTTATCATTATAACCAGCTGGTTATAATGACAAAATTACAAGCGGCTTTCTCTATGGGAAAAAATGGAAACTAGTTATTATACCACCATAACTGCCAGAACTAGACGCATGGTGGATTCTCTGTAGGGGGGGGGCCTCAAACAACAGGTACAACAACCCACAAGAGGCAGGGCTATCCTAGATCTAGTACTGACTAACAGGGAAAGGATCACAGATCTCCAAATAGAAGGTCACCTGGGAGCCAGTGACCATCACGTGGCATGGTTCAATTTGGCCACTAGAATAAAATCATCCCATTCCAAGGCAAAAATATGGGACTTCAGAGGAGCTGACTTTGATAAGATGGTCAACAAAGTTAAACTAGCCCTGACAAAAAGAAACACAGGTGAGGGGGTACAGGCAAAGTGGGCAAGCATTAAGGATGCAATACTTGAAGTAACATCCCATTGTGTTAGAGAGAAAAAGAAGTGCAAAAGAAGAAGGAAACAACTTTGGTTCTCAAAAACAGTAGCAGAAAAGGTCAGAGCCAAAAGGATGGCCTTAAGGAAATATAAGGGAATGCAATGGGATGAAGATAGGGAGGCATACCAAATTTCCCTAAGGGAAGCAGGGAAGGCAGAAAAGCAGGCAAAGGCCAAAACTGAGGAAACACTAGCACAAACAGTAAAAGAAGGTGACAAGACTTCCTATAGATACATTAGTGAAAGGAGAAAATCCAGAGGGGGTATTGTTAAGATCAAAGGAGATAAGGGGGCATGTGAGGAGGATGAGGACCATGTAAAACATATATCCTAAGTAGATACTCTTGCTCAGTATTTACTGAACAGAAGGCAGGGCAGGTCCCACAGCTCAGCACCATGGACACAGGGGGGAGGGAGGTGTGCACTAGTCCCTTGACAAAAGAAAGGGTCCTACAAGAGCTCAATAAGCTCAGGGTGGACAAGGCAATGGGACCTGATGGCATACCATCCCAGGGTACTAAAGGAGCTAAAGGTGGAATTAAAGAGCCATTATCAGAACTGTTTGGTGAGTCTCTGAGCACAGGAGAGGTCCCAAACTGGAGAAGGGCTCATGTGATCCCGCCGCCCACAAGAGTGGTAGCAGGAGGTGAGGAACTACAGACCAGTCAGTCTTACCTCAGTAGTGGACAAGATTATGAAGGCACTTCTAAGGAAAGGATAGTGCAAACACCTGGAATCCATAGGACACAGGATCCAAGACAGCATGGGTTTACAAAGGAAGGTCCTGTCAAACTAATCTCATAGATTTCTTTGACTGGGTAACCAGAGTGGTGGACCAAGGGGGAACAGTTGATGTCACCTACCTTGACTTCAGCAAAGCTTTCGATACTGTTCCACATAGAAGATTGATTAATAAGCTAGGTAGGCTCGGGTGGGTCAGAAGTTGGTCCAACTGGGTGGCAAACTGGTTGACGGGCAGAAAACAGAGAGTGGTGGTAAACAGTATGCAGTCAGAAGAGATGCAGATCACAAGTGGGGGTACCTCAGGGATCAGTCATGGGGCCAGTCTTCTCAAATATCTTCATTGGTGACATTGCAGATGGACTGGATGGTAAGGTTTGTCTGTTTGCAGATGACACCAAGATCTGCAACAGAGTAGATGATCCCGATGGGGTGGGCAGAATGAGAAGAGATCTGGATAAACTGGAAAATGGTCAGAAGAGTGGCAACTAGGGTTTAATGCAAAGAAGTACAAGATCATGCACATAGGGAAGAGAAACCCTGAAGCCACCTATAGGCTGGGAGGGGAGTTGCTGGCAGTCACAAGGGAAGAAAGAGACTTGGGCATCATCATCACCACTGATGACCTGAAATCATCCAAGCAGACCACTAAAGCAGTAGATAAGGCTAGGGGTGATGTTGGGGTGTATTAGTAGGGGTATCACAAGTCAGAAGAGGAAGGTAATAATCCCTTTTTACCAGACACTGGTTAGGCCCCATCTGGAGTACTGCGTGCAGTGCTGGAGGCCATACCTTCACAAGGACATTAACCAAATTGAGGCAGTCCAGAGAAGGGCAACCAAAATGACGCAGGGACTGCATCAGAAAACATATGAGGACAGATAAACTGAGCTCAATATGTATACCCTAGAGCAAAGGAGGGAGAGGGGTGATATGATCGAAACATTCAAACACCTTAAGGGCATTAACAAGGTGAAAGAGTCTAACATGTTTCAATATAAGAAAAATAGCAGAACAAGAGGACACAGCATGAGATTAGAGGGAGGCCGATTAAGGGGTAATGTGAGGAAGTTCTTTTTCACAGAAAGGGTGGTGGATGCATGGAATGGCCTACCTCAAGAACTGGCAAATATGAATACAGTGCAGGGCTTCAAACAGGCATGGGATTGGCATAAGGAAGCAATATAGATGAGTATGAATAGATAGACCATTGACAGAGCAAAGGCCCATGGCACATTTATATGGTAGAAAAAGAGATGGGCAGACTGGATGGGCCTTGCGGTCCTTATCTGCTGTCAATTTCTATGTTTCTATGTTTCTATAATATACCTCATATAACACCTTATTGTGTTTAACTAATGGGTCACATTTAGTGAATTTGATATATTTTGGGGAGCTACTCTCACATGCTTGGTACTACTGAGGTAATGGTGGCGATGAAACTACCTATAGGCCAATCAGAAGGCATAATTATTTTTACAAATTTCAAAATGTATGAATAATGCATAACGTTGATGTACTGATACCAATTATAAAACTGATCAATTATAAAAGTACTTTTGTTTTTGGAAGAGGAAACTGAGACTCAACATCTGACCATGCATCTCCAGAGATTTAATGCATGATCAACTAATGCCAGTCGAAGAACAACATTTTTTTTTTTACCTTTTTGTAACTGTGATGTGATATAACAACATCTGACAACTATTATATCACAATTAATGTTAATAGTAACCTTATAGGAAATAAACATACCTGAGTCAACTGCACATCTAATGCTATGCCTGCTGACAACTTCATTACTGATTAATTGCCATACTTAGCACAATGTCCAAGGCTGTCTGCCTGACCATTGCCACCACAAATCAAGCAAAGTCTCTTGACCTGCAATGATATGACTAACCATACTTGCTTACACTTCCAAAGTTTTGATATGGAAGGAAGACGTGCTGATGACTGATGCCTGAAGAATGATCTTGGGGAGCAACAATGAATGCCAATTTATTTAAACACTTGCATCATATGTGCCACTGTTGATCCTGAGAACAATATCACCACCGATACATGATGTTGCCTGCTGGTATGGATCCAGTATATAGCTGATTACGCCAAACCAAGATTTTACTACAAGCTGCACAAGTTCAAGAAATAATTAACATACTATCAACTATTCTTTTTTTGATAACCATTCCAGTTTCACCACAATGGAGGAAGTGACACCAGCTTAGTAACTTCAGTAGGCATGATTGAAATACTATAACTTTGGGAGGCTATAGATAGCTTTGTCAGGCTTGGTGTTCATTGAACATTCTCGATCACCATTATCAGTTTCTTCATTTTCAAATTCACTACCATCACTGCTAATAGGAGATAATGGGACATAGTCATCATCATGCAGGATCACAGTCTCATCTTACCCGTTGCTAAAGTCTCCAATTTTATTTTTATTTTACTTTAGTCTTTGGTAAACGGGTAAGGCCCACTAGGCACAAGTGCCTGTTTTCAGGGGCGACCTGGAAGCACTGGGTTGTTAAGTGATTTGTTTAGAGTCACACAGTATGCAAGTGGAGGTTGTGAGAATCAAACCAAGGTCTGGTCTGCTGGATGTACCAAACTCGTTCACTGCTCATTACTCTAACCTCCAGGCAATACTGGATGCATCACTGTCATCATCAGGTTTGTCATCCAGTAAACAGCACTGGGTACAAGTTTCTCCTGTCATTGGCTTTACCTGCACAGCTGTAATGACAAAACAATGCAAATGATCATCACAGGACATGGATGACATAAATACCCAAAATTGCTTTTAGAGTTACACAAGAAAAAATTGAATTACTTTATAATAGCCAGAGAATGTAACAGTTTACAATACCAAGCAAAAAACACAACACTGTGCACATTTAACTGAATGCTGAATAGGTGATACCAACTTTGTACAGTGCAACAATTAAAAAATTATCTGCACTGAGATGACCAACACCCACAGTTAATTGCTGCACCCACCACAGTCTATAGACAAATGTAACATAAGAGACAAAGTGTGATTTTATGAATTCAGGTATAGTAGCATTGTGTTACAGATCATCAGTACTGAACTGCAGTGATGTTACTACATGTCAATCAAACTGTAAACAGATTTATAAAATGGGTACAAACAAGACTGGTTCTTGCTTGGAAAAGAGGTACCTGCAGCTAGTCCTCTTTTGCAGCATAACTGAGCAGCAGAACTGAACAATAAGCAATAAAGCATGAGAGAAAGAGCATTATAGTTGGATAACAGTCCAACTAGGGTGGATTGAAGTACATGTGAAGTCAAATGCTTCCACCACCCAAGAAGGGCCATTAGCCCACCATAACACCCACTGACATCCTTATTGTGATTATGAAGTGGGTTCATTTTAGTGCCTAGCGGTTCTCCTCCTTCTCCGGTCAGCCCACATCTGCCAGTGCTCAAGCCCTGCCACTCTGACTCACAATGGCTATTAAATGCCACCAGTCTTAACCTAGGGCTTGTCCCATGTGACAGGTTCAGCGGGGGTTTCCCAACCCACTATAGTCAGCATTCAGTTTAGACCACCATGCCCAGTTGGTCAGTTGTGGGGCCCAGGAGGGCTCAGCACCATCCTGCAACTGGCCTCAGGAGGCATGATGTGTAATGCCATTATGACACATGTAACACACTTCCACATGTTGTGCATTGACATCTGCTACACCCCCCTTCCCCGACATTCTGGCCCAAGCTGTTTTTCCCTCAGCTTCTGCTAGGCAGCAGACAAGTGTAAGGTTCATAGTGCAGACCCTACACCATCTTGGTGGCTCTCCTCTGCATGGATTCCAGATGGTCTATGTCCTATTTTAGGTGAGGCTGCCAGAACTGCACACAGTACTCCAAGTGTGGCCTCACCAAGGACCTACTGAGTGGAATGAATACCTCTTTCTTTCTGCTGGTTATGCCCCTACATATGCATCCAAGGATGCTGCTTGCCTTTAGAACTGCGTTTTCACATTGCTTTCCTAACTTTAAATCTTCAGATGTGAGAACTCTTAGATCCCATTCAAACTTTGTCTCCTCCAATTGCTGCCCTTCCAGGACATGTTTATTTCATACACATCTTCAGCATTGCAAGCTGTAGTACTATTTCTGCACTGGTAGACTGGCCTGGATGTACTTTTGAAAAATATTTTTTGTTGAGCTACTTTCAGAGGGGCTGCTGTGCTGGAATAACAACCCTACTGAAACTACCACTTAGCCAGTTGGAGACCAGCAGTCTTTATACATATTTCACAGTTATGTATAATACATGACAATGTGTAATATTGGTATACCCCAGACAGCGACACCAACACAGCGACCTATGTCACTGTTGGCAAAATTGACAGTTCACCTACAGGTCGCTGTGCTGGTGTGTCTGAGACAGGGGCACACTGTCTCCTGGTCCTGCACCCCCTCTCTGAATCAACTCTGACTCAGAGTTGATTATAATTAGTACTGGGGCTTCAGGGGGCAAAGCCCCCCAATACAAAAATGAACCAGGAGACAATCAGGATTTTTGTCGACCATAATCCCATCACTGTGATGCCAGTCAATGAAAGTGTTGTTGAACCAGCATCCTAGAGCCTGTAGCATTTCATTAAATATTGTCAAGGCTTGAGTCGGATGTGAAACAAGAGGCATTGAAATTGCCTTTAACCACACAGGAATTGACAAAATAAATGCAATAACACTCGACAGGGTGTGTGTTTCTTGCTTAAATAATGTACTTAACCCTCCCCACTAGTTGAATGGCACTCTTGTTAAAACCTCCAGCCTCCAATCTATGGGGGGGGAGCAAATTAGGACTTGACAAATAACAGCATGTTGTGTCGTGTTATTGATTAATTAATGATTGCTAATGTGCTCATGCCACATCACTGTCACACACTGATGAACAATTGATTAGATGACCGGATAGCTGTAGTAGCCAACATTATGCCCCATAATAAAGAAGACAGGCGAGTGGGGTGAGGTGGGAAGTTTGGGAAATGGTTACTCAGTGTGTTGGTGTGTGTGCAAGTGTGAGTCATAGCAGCATCTGATCAGTGGTGGAGTGTATGTGTAGAGGAGTGCCACAGGGAACAAAATTGGGAACATTGATGTTCTTAAAGGGAAACTCTGATTGAGTGCCTCAGTGCAGCAGCGGCTGCAGAAATGCACGATTAGGGCTTTCAACATAAAATAATTTTTTTTTAGTACCTGATGCCCTGGAATTTTAATAGAAAAGATCCTCTCACTCCATCATGGCGACAGACCTGCAGGCGGACATCTCGCGCAACTCAGGTGGCTTCCGCCATGAAGGTTATGCTAATGAGGGCTATCAACATCTGACATTTGTTGGTGATGGGTTTTTTTTAGACAACTTTACTGGTAATTCTTGTCTTTAATGCATACATTGTAATTTCATGAGCCCTATAACTATCTTAGTTTGTCTTTAAGCTGGGTGGGGGTTGCCTTTCAGTAATCACATCCTTATACTGACTGTGACACTCATGGCTTGATTTGGGAGTTATCTGCTTCAGCAGTGTTATCTTATGTCAATTAAATTTATGTGCAGTAGGATTCTTTGTATGTGTGTTGCACCAAGCACATCTGAACCCAAGGTTCATTCGGACTGAGGGAAGTATTGTACTGTTAAACTTCTCTGACATCATCTTCTGTTTTTTTTTTAAATGAGTATTTTAAACCAATGGGGATTTTTTTCTGTTTTTCTCTGCATTATCTAGCTGTTATAAGTATTGTATTTTCTAAACAACTGCCATGAGCTTCTGAAGAAGGACTGGTTGGTCCGAAAGCTAGAGCACTTTGTTCTTGTTGTTACATCTATGTTGGTCCATTAAAAGGTATCAAATCATTTGCTTCTGGATCTGTCTCTCTCAGCACTACATTGCATTCCTCATTATTCAGGAGCACAACAGTTACAGACTTAGCAACTGTGCTCCACACCTTGCACACAGAAAGAGACACACACAGAGTGAATGGGAGAGAGACATTTAATTTCACAAGCCCTGCTGCTATGATCTCCCCCCAGACACCACACTGTGAGTGCACAGAACACTGCCTGACCTGATCAAGACTGTTACTGGGTTGGGGGGAAGGAGGTCTCATTGAGGGAGGCAACGTTGGAGGAAAACTCCTTTGATGTGTTTGTCTGACTGTGAAGAAGGTGGGGAATGGGAATATGGCTGTGGGACACTGAGCAGCACTGCTGACTGGAGACAGGGAAAAGTCTGCTGCAGTTGTGGATTACAGATCGGGCCTTCAGAGTTGCTCCCTAGTTGGAACAGTGACAGGCGGCCACCATGTCGTTGCATGTCTGCTGTAATTTGCAAGACATGGCCATGCTGTGGCTGTTTCTCCATTTGCTACAGTATCAATGGCTGCCTTTCACTGCTGCATTTCTCCACCCTATGGGGAAAAAAGTCATTTGCCACTCAGTTGTCATGGACAGACAGACAGAGAGAGAGAGAGGGAGAGGGAAAGAGAGTAGACTGCAGCAATTGTTCATTGTATCCCCCTCTCTCCTTGTCTCTCTCTCTCTCTCTCACACACACTCTCTCACACTATCAGCAATGTACTGGCACTCACTGTCTTCAGACATGGGTTTGCATACCAAAACAATGCAATTGCTGCAACTCCATCAGGCCACTGGGGATTAAATGCCGAAAGTCACTTACCACTCCCCATTATCCCCAATGACTGCGGTGGAGCACTTTCTTGTTTAGGTACTGTTTTAAATGGCTGCCTTTCAGTTCAGAAATCCCCAATATATAATGAGTGCCACATTGCTCCAGGATATTGATTCAGGGAACATCACAGCAAGTGTGCATATACAGGCATTTAATCCGTGGTCACCTGATGGTGTTTCCCCAATTGCATTTCTTGTTTCTCCTAAGCCATGTTATAAACTAAACTAAATTAAACTAAACTAAATCTACAACATTGTGAATGGCTTATAGCATCATGAAAACAGAGTCTTTAGTAGTAATGATTAATTTTGTTAATCATTTCATAAGCACAATGTGACAGTAAGGCAACACCATAAGACTGGTCTAGTGAAGTCATATACAAAAAAAATATATATATAACTGTTTTTACACATGGACATTGCATATAATCTATTCCATCTACCACTCACCAGAAAAATAAACAGTGATCAAAAATACATATCCATCAATTATACATACTGCATATTGCATAGTTCGGTAATAATACACAACAGTCAGTGGTGTATCATGAGATATTGTAACACCATGGGTACGTTGTATGGCATGAAGCAATGATGAGTGCTTCGAACAACCAACTGATGACAAAAATGGAATAATCCATGATCAGGTGTTTGTCAATACTGTAATAACCAAATAACCTTGGTTGGCTGTGAGGCACAATGTGCAACCAAGGGACTTTAGCCACCCAGGAAGTGAGGTGACTACATCATTGTCACAAATCCCCTCTGGAAAGTGCCTTGCAAGTCTTACAACTACAACTCTTCACAATTCTCAGTAAGTTTGACATCTGGTACACTGCTGTTTGGTGTAAGAACTATAATTACCACACTTCACCCACCATGTGTTTGAAGGGCACTTGGCTAATATCTCATGTTTCCAACACAAAGAAAGGGGCATGCATTAATCCTTAGGTTGTCAGAAGATTTAGAAGGTATGCATTTTTAGTACATGTTGTCAGGAGATCTAAACCTCACTTTTAGGTTCTTGGCAATACTGGGAATGCAAGTAATCACAGACACATTGCATAAGAGTAATACACTTGTTTATTACTACCAAAAAGGATAAAATCACAATTGCCCTAAGCAGTTCTTACCAACATGAACCAGGAGCCAGTGCTAAGTGTTTTCTATACCTTGAGGTTTTTTCGTGTCTCTTGGGATCCTGAGGTACAAGACAAGTGTATCACATTATAAACCTATGATAATTACTATGGTTATTATAAGATAGAAACATTTCTAGTTACAGAGATGAGCCCTATTGGCTAAATTAGAGGTGGCTCCACAGTTCAAGATAACATTATAGAATTTTGTAGCAGTCATTAGTTTGTGAACAAAAGAGTTCTTATACAGAGCCTTACATAACTCAGTGTAGTAGTACAAATCACCAAAAGCTGGCAATGCCGACTTACATATTATAATTATTCCAAGGACACAGGTGCCTTGGCATCTTACAAGTAAGAAATACATAGAAAATACATAGCAGAATATATGTATTAGCAAGCAAAGTGTATTACAACAATATGCACACATTTCCTGACATCTACTCTTGTACGGTAGATGCCCTTAGCCCTATATGTTAGTATAACATATGCTTAAGCACTAGCTGTCTACAGTATACTTCTGAGGGTACCAATTAGGGTGCAGGGACCTCGTGTAACATTCAAGCCCAGGCCTGGTCCAGACGGCACCACCAATAGCCGATACTAATGTGGAAGGTAGGCAACAGATAAAAACAATGATTAAAACTGCAATAAGCAATGTACCTCTTCCTGAGAGAAGTAAACAGGCCATTAAAACCCAGATTAGGCAGCTTCTGCTGGAGGCTGGCACTCAGGATGGTATTGTTCATACTGCGGCCGAGACTGCAGCTCAGGCTGCCCTAAACCAGCACTGTGACAATCTCCCTCTGCTTGATCGACCCAGTAATCTCCTACAAATGGCCTACTCTGTTCAGCAAATGGCTGACAGTATCAGTCCGATGAATCCATCCGACAACCACGGCTGTCACTTAGAAAAGGTGCATTCTAAATGCAAGATGCTTAGCCTCGCTGCAAAATACCAGGTCCAAATACTATGCCATACCATTAATCCTAGTTTGTGGGCCAAACTCCCTGATGCCATCCGCCAAAATGGGAATGCCAACTTTGATGAGGGTGCAGTTAAGCTCATTTCTGCTCACAGCTCAGGTGTAGCAGGAGTGATGCTTGCATACCCTGTAAAACAAAATGCAAAGAAAAGTCCAGTGACTTACCACCAGAGACTTTGGATGGCCTACCGAGCAGAAAAGCACCTGGCACAAAAAGCTGCAAATGTAGATCTGATTGAGTATAAGACTCTGTTCCTTAGGAACATGATTCCTGCAGTACAAAAAAAGGAAGAGCCAACCACCTACCTCAATACAGATAGGTTTGCCAACATCATCTACAACTACCAGAGACACAGTCACAGGGTAAACACATTCATGCCAGCATCATCCTTTCAATATGGTCACAGTGTTAAACTTGGACATCTGTCAAAAATGCAATGTACTCATGCATACCTTCTGTCTTTCTCTTTTTTTTTTTCTTTACTTTTTCGAATAGGCATGATTTCTTGCTCACATTTCAGAGACTACCTGGAAGAGGGGCTTGTGCGAATATTGTAGGGATGACATCAGGTCATAGACATCTACAAACTACAAAAGGAATGCACTAGCAAATGGGAAGGAAGGAGGGGTGGAAGAACAATGGGGAATAATAAAAATTGCCATCACAGAGGTAACAAGCCTTTGTGTGAAGCAAATAAACAAAATGAAACAATGTAAGAAACCACTATGGTTCTCAAAGGAAGTGGCAGTGAAGGTTCAAGAGAAAAAGAAAGCATTCAGGAAGTACTAGGAATCACAGAAGGAGCAGGACAGAGAATTGTATCAGTTAAAGCAAAAGGAAGCTGGGAAGGCAGTCAGAACAGCAAAGGCCCAAACCGAGGAAAAGATAGCCAACTTAGTTAAGAAGTTGGATAAAACCTTTTATAGGTACTTCAGGGAGCAAAGGCAGACCAAGGGAGGGATAGTGAGGCTTAATAAAGGGGATGGAAGGTGGGCAGAGGGTGACTGTGAAAAGGCAGAGATACTAAACAAATATTTTTGCTCAGTATTTACGAAGGAAGAGGGGGAGGTACCTAAAACAAACAGTAGAAACACTCTGGATACAAAAGTTGATACCAGCCCATTTACAGAAGAAAGGGTTCTGAAAGAACTCTTAAAACTGAAGGTGGACAAAGCAATGGAGCATGATGGGATTCATCCCAGAATTCTAAAAGAACTAAGGCTTGAACTAGTGACACCACTGACTACCCTCTTTAACAAATCATGGGAGGATGGGGTGGTACCTAAGGACTGGAGGAGGGCAGATGTGATTCTCCCCTTCACAAAAGTGGGAGCAAGGCAGAAGCAGGAAATTACAGACCTGTTAGTTTAACCTCAGTGGTAGGGAAAATCATGGAATCACTTCTGAAGGAAAGAATTGTCGAGTATCTAGAGGCCAGAGGGGCACAGGACCCAAGGCAGCACGGATTCACAATGGGAAGGTAATGCCAGACAAATCTGATAGATTTCTTTGACTGGGCAACCAAAGTAGTAGATCAGGGAGGGGCTGTGGACATGGCCTACCTAGACTTTAGCAAGGCATTTGACACAGTCCCACACAAAAGATTAATATACAAGTTAGCCAGCCTGGGAGTGGGTCCCAAGATGACAGCCTGGGTAAAGAATTGGCTGGAGAATAGGACACAGAGAGTAATAGTAAAGGGAGTCCACTCTGAAGAAAGGGGGGTTACTAGTGGGGTACCGCAGGGTTCAGTATTAGACCAGTCCTCTCTCAATGTCTTTTATAAGCAACATTGTAGAGGGACTGAAGGAAAAGTATGTCTCTTTGCAGATGACACAAAGATTTGCAACAGAGTAGATGCACAAGGTGGGGTGGAAAGGATGAGAAGGGACTTGGCAAGGTTAGAGGAATGGTCAAATATATGACAGCTTAGATTCAATGCTAAGAAGTGCAAGGTAATGCACCTGGGAAACAAAAACCCAGGGGAAGAGTACACAATGGGGGGGTGAGATACTAACAACAACAAAAATGGAAAGGGACCTGGGGGTAGTCATATCAGATGACCTAAAGGTGGGCAAGCAATGTGAGAGGGCAGCAGGAGGCTGGGGGGATACTGGGATGCATAGAGAGGCATCACCAGTAGAAACAGGAAGTTATTATCCCTCTGTACAGACAGCTGGTGAGACCCCATCTGAGTACTGGTGCAGTTCTGGAGACCCAATCGCCGCATACACATAGACAGGATGGAAGCTGTCCAGAGGAGGGCAACTAAAATGGTGCAGGGTCTGCACTGGAAGACATATGAAGAGAGACTTAAGGAGCTTAATCTGTATTGCCTCGAGGAAAGGAGGGAGAGGGGGGACATGATAGAAACCTTCAAGTACCTCAAGGGAATCAACAAAGTCCAAGAGTGTAGCATCTTTCAAAAAAAGAGGTGTGCAAGAACAAGGGGGCACAATTTGAAGATAGATGGGGCTGTCAGAGGTAATTTAAGGAAGTATTTTTTCACAGAGAGGGTTGTGGATGCATGGAACGGCCTTCCGGAGGAGGTTGTGGAGTCAAAAACAGTGGTGGAATTCAAGTATGCATGGGGCAGTCATAAGGCAATTCTAGGGGGTGGGGTAGGAAGAAGTAGGCTGCTGGTTAACTAGGATCTACAGCTTATCCATTAGGTAGGGAAATGGGCAGACTGAGTGGGCCAAGTGGTCCTTATCTGCCATCAAATTCTATGTTTCTATGTTCTATGTTTCTTGTCCTTCATTCATACCAAATTATTTTTGCAGTATATACATTGGCTCAAAACAATCATCAGTAAAATGATCATTATACAAACAGCTATTGACCTTTCCAGTCAAGATATGCAATGGTGACTGCATAATTCCACTTGTCCATGACCTGCAGGTTTAGATGGAAAATGGTGCATGCTGACAGTTTGTTTGTGTGTGTGTTAGAGCACCCATATGCAGTTTACCTATTTGCCATCTTCACTGTTGTGAATAATCTGAAATTTGCCTATGCAATTCTAAAAATCTGAATGAGCCACTAAGTGTACTTATAAATGTATCACTGAAATCTTGGTTCAACGATAAAACATATTGGGCAAATAAAATTATAAAACATTATGAAAATAACTGTGACACCCGTTACACAGACATACATGTATTTATAGATTGATAAATGCTACAAATTAAAACTACAACAATGGAAACATCTATCTGTGCACTACAGTTCAAATGCATGGCTCTTGTCAGGATACAATAGTAGTATAATTTACAATACTTAGTGATTATATAGCAGTATGACAAAGCTGTACTTATGAATGTGACCTCAGTGCTCAAAAAGACTGGCCGGAACACATAAAACACATTAGAACCATAAGGACCATGTAGGACAATTTATGCACACAACATTCCACTTACAGTATACTGTATATGAAAAAACTGACGTTAAAACAGGTTTATTTTTTATGATGAGAACCTTACAATGCTATTATCATAACCCAAATAAACACTATAAGAAAGTTTTGCCAATGAATGTGGCCACAATGCTTAAACCCGCTGTACTAAACACACAGATCACTTTTAGAACCTAAGCCTATATATGGAAAAAACTGATATTAACATGGGTTTTGATTTAGGGATGATCAATATTATTATAACCCCCCCCCCAAAAAAAAAAAAAGTAAAAACTAAGAGAAAGTGATGCCAGTGACTCTGACCATGATGTTTAAAACACTCTCCTAACACACAGGTCAATTTTATAACCTAACCCTTAATTGGAACTCAATATGCCACTGAGACATTAAAAAGGACTAAAACTGTTTTTTTTATTTACCTCTAATTATTCATTTTCCTTCAAATGTCACTTAGAGCTGATGTTGCCAACAGAACTTGAAGAAAATGAAAGAAGGAAGCACCTGTCAAAACTTACAACATGCACAGTAGCACAGTGACTGTGAGTCTAGTTCTTGGTCCTAACTTTGTATCATCAAGTCGAGCAGTCAGAAGCTGAGGCAGCAGCCAGCTGTGGGAGCACGCATTTATTTATTGAAATGTTTCACCAGGAAGGCACACTGAGCAACAAGTCAGGTCATGCATAGAACACAGACTTCAGAAAAATGTATAAATATATTATTTAAAAACTTTGTTTTCTGAAATGAATTTGTGCAATCTGTATTGTAGCTCATGGTTGATATAATCATGCTATTTAAACATATATGGGGCACCAGCTCTTTAATATGACCTGAGGTATATACTTGGTATGAAAAGAGGAAAAAAAGAAGAAGAAGACGGAGATGATGAAGAAGAAGAAGCATTGTACTGCATTGAAGGGGAAGGGCTAGGATAATTATTTGCAATGATACCACACTTTTCATACACATTGTATCCCAAAGTACTTTGTAAAGATTAAGAGGCTGTCACTGAAGTGATTGTAGAAGTGTGTTGGCAGCAACGCACACGTAAGTACTCACACATAGTCATGGAATTGCCTGAACTAATGTTATGGGCAGGAGACTAGAAAAATCCACTATGCTTGCAAGAAGGGCAGTGGGTTATTTATTTTCATTATCATTTGGAAGGATGTTGTGATGAAAAACCTAGAGAACAATCACTATTTCTACTGCATAGATTTGTAGTAGGCATTATCTTTTCTTATGGTGTGATGAGGAAGTGAACTAGAACTTCCTGACTTTGGTACTTATCTTGAACAAAGTAATACTAACTTAAAATTAAGAGTGACCAAGGACTGGAATTCTATCAATTTCTTGAGGCTGGTGATCAAAAAAGATGATAATTATGGTGTGCTTACTAATTTATGCAGGAAACTCTCTGATAGTAATCTTTTGCCACATGTTATGAGCAGTCACCCCCGGCACACCATAGTGAACATCCTCACAAGGCAGTCTTTGTGTATTAAATGTAGTTGCTATAGGGAGTTGAACTATCAAGAAAAGGCACCTGAAACTGGGAAATAGGTTCAGGGAGTGAGGGTTTAGTGGTGTGACCATAGACGGGGCAAATAATAGACAGAGACAGGATTTTGAAAGAAATTCTGACAGATGTGAATAATAAAGCCCAAGGTAGTACAGCAGGTCAGATGCTTGTCTGAATTTTATCACAGCCTACAGTACTCATCCCAGTATGTACAGTTACAGTGTATCACTGAAAACTACTTGTATGTTTTGGGCACTGATGACACCCTAAAAAGGGGATATATTTCTCTAAACCAAGAATGGTCTGTAAGAGGGGACCTTAACATCAGAGTCAGTGTAGTCCACTGTTTGCAATGCCCCTCAGTAACTACCAGAAATACTAGAACTGTTTGTATGCCAGATCTAAAAGTTGGGGATTTTCTTGTAGTCACTAAATTTTGCATGGGGATGCTTAAATTGATATATTTTGTAACCTACATACAAGTATAGTGTCTGCAGTTTGTAAATTCATGAACTGCAACACTAAAAATGTTGTTACCTCATGATTTGCAGCTGTAAATCTTCCTGGAACATTTGAGTTACATTAGCAGGGGGTCCTGATACTGCTCTTGCTAGCTGTGTGGCTAGGTGCTGTCATGAGCACTCATTTCATGAGAACTGAAAAGGTTAAATCAGGTCCATAAAGGGAGATGTAAATACTTTGTGACTGATACAAAAGGCATTCTGGATGTACCAGGTCAGGCCACTCAGGGTAAATGTTTGAATGTTTGTCCTTGAACTTATTTTATGTTAACAGAGAGGACTGATCATATGCAATTGTTTTCCCTTTGCCAGTTTATATTTTTCATTTCAACATCTAGCACTATGTGTTCTTTCTCTTTGATATTGTACTACTTAGAGGCTGAAGGTAGATGGCCACCTTGGTCTTAGAAAAGCACAAGAACTATGTGAAACATTCATCATGTGCAGCCTGTATCTTTAGTGCCCTAGCTTTAATAACTGTTTTTACAGCTTTCTTTTAGTGCCTGGCATTTGATCCCTGTTTTGTGCTACTGGACTTGACAGGACTTATTTTACAAGATCCCAGAGGGAGACCTGGAGTGGGTTTTTTGATCTGTCATATGGCCTATTACTTCTACATGGATTCCCACCAGGACAGCACCAGAAAGGGTAAAAGGGACTTCGGTTTAACACTTCATCAGAAAAATGGCACACCCCAATGGTGTAGCACCACCCCAGTACTGCATTCAAGTACCATCATTTTTAACCTGGCTTTCTGGCATGACAGGTGCAGAACTTAACCCTAAATTAACTGGTGGTGGTTTGATGATCAGTTTTTTATTGTGAATTTCAACACTTGAACTTCAACAGCAGGTTTATTTAGAGTGTAAATACAAATGCACTGTAAAGGTCCTGTCCATATTCAAGTCCCTTCTGCTTCTTCCTAAGCTAATGATACATATTTTGTGCTTCTAAGCTGGACTACTGTAGGTGTACATTCCTGCGGTGTACAAAATGAGTCACACACCTAGGGAGTAGACAGACAATGCTCAGCGAGTTTCAATCAAGGGTAGATCCTTAGAATGATCAAATATATCAGGGAATTAAAATAATTTCTGTTCATTAATACAGTGTGAGGGGCACAACTTCAGTTCAAGTATAAAAGACTCTAACAAATGCAAACAAACATTGTTTTCCATTACAAACTCTTAGTCCATAAAGATATTCCAAGAACTTAGATGTTTATGTAGTATGTATGGAACATGTTTTTATTGATATAGTCATTAATGAATTCCTAACCATCTACCCCGAACCCAAGCTCCATGACCACTATACTACATACATACGTCTGGTGAAAGTAGCCCTGAAAGTAGTCCTGAATGTTTCAGGTTTAAAAGTAAATAGTCAAGATGGCAACAAGAACAGCACACACATTTGGAGGATAAGTAAAGTTAGAGAAAGCCATAGTAGTTCAGGGGTCTACCTCTAACTCTGGAGACTGGCTGTAAGTGTATATACAATATGTTTACTTTTGTAACTAATTGGGTACAGTCTTACTTATCCTGCTGCGTGCCATTTACTGTTACTTTCTTGTGCCATGGTCATAGCCATGTGCCAGTATCAGCAGCTGCATTATGATCTATGAGTGTGTGTACTGTACTTCCAGGTTTATTCCATGTTTTGTACACATCTCTGTGAAGCACTTATTGTTAGACTCTGATTCTTTACAAAAAGACCAAGAGAAATTACCTCAATCATTTATGAAAACATTTTTGAAACAGAAACCACCATAACTAGTCACATGTTGTTCACTTGTTGTTCCCACTCTTTCTGTCTGGTGTGTTTGTGATTGAATTTAATATGGTTGAAAGTTATGCATGGTAATATGACTTCAAAGCAAGAGGTAAATACAGTATTGTATAAAATGAAATAATAATGATATTGCACGTAAATATATTCACTGAATATTTATAAATTTAATAGAATGTTTTAATCCTGTGATTTACACATTGAAGCAATACAGATGTAAACCTCTTAACATTTAACCTATGTCCATGTTTGTTGCTTCCTTAAAAAAGTCATGAACCACCCCAGTCTGTGGCTTAAAAAGATGCATTATAACTGTCAAAGATAGTCATTACATTTTTACCTTTACATTGAATATCTGACTAAGGAGGGAGTCAATGCATTGGGGCAGAAGTTTGATGTAAGTTTGATGGAATATTTAAACTAGCAAATGTGGAGAGGGGTGTAGTACCCCATACGTCAAATTGGAAGAACACCCCTCCCCCCTCAGTTAGTGGTCAAACAGGAATTCAGCATGTTTGCAGTTCGTCTGCATCACCAGATAAGAAAAAAAGTCAGTCTCCCCATACAAGGCACTGGAGAAATGCCAGACCTCACCCAACAACTAGCACACCAAAATCTGTCCAATGGAAAATCATGTACACAAATGTTCACAGTCTGGGAAATAAGATCCCAGACCTGCAGGCAATAATGTCAGAAGCTAAACTGGACATAGTAGCAATTAGTGAGGTGTGGTTTACCAGCAACTACACTTGGGAGACTTCAGTGCCTGGCTATATATTGTTCAGAAGAGACCAATGTACACAAAGGGGCGGTGGAGTGGCCCTGTATGTCAATGAAAATATCAAAGCTACAGAAATTCAGAATACACATATGGAGCCAGAAGAACTGTGGGTCACCCTGGAAACAGGAAATGGGACAGCCATAAGAACTGGGGTTATCTACAGGCCCCCAGACCAGGAGAGGACATAGACACATTGCTGTTAGAAGATATACAAAACATGACAGCTAAAGGGGAGGTTCTGATAATGGGAGACTTCAACATGCTGGATACAGATTGATCAATACCAGCAGGAACATCTGCCAGATTTAGACACATGGTGGATTCCTTGCAGGGGGATGGCCTCAAACAACTGGTACAACAACCCACAAGAGACAGGGCTATCCCAGATCTAGTACTGACTAACAGGGGAAAGGATCACAGATCTCCAGGTAGAAGGTCACCAGGGGGCCAGTGACCATCACATTATATGGTTCAGTTTGGCCACTACAACTAAATCATCCCTTTCCAAGGCAAAAATCCAATGGGACTTCAGAGGAGCTGACTTTGATAGGATGGCCAACAGAGTTAAGCTAGCCCTGGTAAAAAGAAACACAGGTGAGGGGGTACAGGCAAAGTGGGCAAGCATTAAGGATGCAATACTTGAGCAACATCCCATTGTGTTAGACAGAAAAGGAAGTGCAAAAGAAGAAGGAAACCACTTTGGTTCTCAAATACAGTAGCAGAAAAGGTCAGAGCCAAAAGGCTGGCATTCAGGAAATATAAGGGAACACAGCGGGGATGAAGATAGAGAGGCATACCAAACTTCCCCTAAGGGAAGCAGGAAAGGTAGTAAGGCAGGCAAAGACCCATACTGAGGAAACACTAGCACAAACAGTAAAAGAAGGTGACAAGATTTTCTATAGATACATTAGTGAAAGGAGAAAGTCTAACGGAGGTATTGCTAAGCTCAAAGGAGAAAAGAGGGCATGTGAGGATGAGGCCCATTTAAAAGCATCTATCCTAAATAGATACTTTTGCTCACTATTTAGTGAAGAGAAGGTAGGGCAGGGCCCACAGCTCAGCACCATGGACACAGGGGGGAGAGAGGTGAGCACTACTTCCTTCACAAAAGAAAGGGTCCTACAAGAACTTGCTAAGCTCAGGGTGGGCAAGGCAATGGGACCTGATGGCACACATCCCAGGGTACTAAAGGAACTAAGGGTGCAACTAGCAGAGCCATTAGCAGAACTGTTTGGTGAGCCTCTGAGCACAGGAGAGGCCCCAGAAGACTGGAGAAGGGCTCATGTGATCCTGCTCCACAACAGTGGTAGCAGGGAGGAGGCAGGGAACAGACCAGTCAGTCTTACCTTAGTAGTGGGCAAGATTATGGAGGCACTCCTTAAGGAAAGGATACTGCAACACCTGGAATCCATAGGGGCACAGGATCCAAGACAGCATGGGTTTACAAAAGGAAGGTCCTGTCACACTAATCTCATAGAGTTCTTTGACTGGGTAGCCAGAGTGGTGGACCTAGGGGGAACAGCTGATGTCACCTACCTTGACATAATTAAAGCTTTTGACACTGTTCCACATAGAAGATTGATAAATAAGCTGGGTAGGCTCGGGGTAGGTCAGAAGTTGGTCAACTGGGTGGCAAACTGGTAGACAGGCAGAAAACAGAGAGTGGTGGAAAATGGTATACAGTCAGAAGAGATGCAAGTCACAAGTGGGGTCAGGGTTCAGTCCCGAGGCCAGTCCTCTTCAATATCTTTATCAGTGACATTGCAGATGGACTAGAGGGTAAGGCTTGTCTGTTTGCAGATGACACCAAGATCTGAAACAGAGTAGATGATCCAGAAGGTGTGGGCATAATGAGAAGAGATCTGGATAAACTAGCAAAATGATCAGAAGAGTGGCAACTGGGATTTAATGCAAAGAAGTGCAAGATCATGCACATAGGGAAGAGAAACCCTGAAGCCACCTATAGGCTGGGAGGGGAGTTGCTGGCAGTCACAAAGGAAGAAAGAGACTTGAGCATCATCATCACTGATGAACTGAAATCATCCAAGCAGACCTCTAAAGCACTAGGTAAGGCTAGGGGGATGTTAGGGTGTATCAGTAGGGGTATCACAAGTCATAAGAGAGAGGTAATAATCCCTCTTTACAATACACTGGTTAGGCCCCATCTGGAGTACTGCATGCATTACTGGAGGCCATACCTTCACAAGGACATTAACCAAATTGAGGCAGTCCAGAGAAGGGCAGCCAAAATGGTGCAGGGACTGCATCAGAAGACATATAAGAACAGATTAATGGAGCTCAATATGTATACCCTAGAGCAAATGAGGGAGAGAGGTGATATGATCGAAACATTCAAACACCTTAAGGGCATTAACAAAGTGAAAGAGTCTAACATGTTTCAATATAAGAAAAATAGCAGGACAAGAGGACACAGCATGAGATTAGAGGGAGGCCAATTAAGGGGTAATGTGAGGAAGTTATTTTTTTACAGAAAGGGTGGTGGATGCATGGAATGGTCTACCGCAGGAAGTGGTGGCTAAGAATACAGTGCAGGGCTTCAAACAGGCATGGGATAGGCATAAGGGAGCAATACAGACGAGTATGAATAGATAGGCCACTGACAGAGCAAAGGCCAATGGCACATTTATAAGGTAGAAAAAGAAATGGGCAGACTGGATAGGCCTTGCTGTCCTTATCTGCCGACAACTTCTGTTTTTCTAATATGCATAATACCCTATAAGATTATTTCAACAGTTACTTTAATAAAGCATATATCGGTTGGCTAGGCTAAATTAAAACAAAATACAAACTTTAGTAAAACACTGAAAAATACTTTTTAAACAGAGATATGGAAGCACTGGTTTTATGGGCAGGAAGACTGCTGTAATGATGTCACTGCTACACCAGTCTGAATAGTGTGAATTGCAGCAGGTAAAATCAGTTGGGCTATGCTGATTGAGATTCTAATATTCTATGAAGAAATCCCGGTATTTTATGCTTGGGATGGTGTAACAAGAGAAGTTACAGCTTTCCCCTGCATATTTTAGGATGATCCCTCTCTGCGGGACACTTCTTTTTAACCTACTTCACTGTTCACTGAAAGGGCTGGGGAGGCAGCAACATCATCACAGCACTCTTGCACTCCACAAAATATATGCCTCCTCCACATCACAATTTTAATACTGTTCTTGCTGAATACATTTGCTTAATAATAACCAGCAGTTTACATACTATATCTATACAGTAATCATTTAAATTAATATAAACAAATTGATCACATATGGGATGGTATACATTACCTTTAAAAGCTACACAGTTCAAAGATAGAACTTTCCTTAGGTTAATCCAGCTCTACTATCATTCAACTATGGGTGACTATCAGATTTCATTTAAAATATGTTTTTCTTCTTCAACAAGGAGAGCAATAATAACAATAAAAATGAGAAGACAGGGAATATAATTGTCTTCATATTTTGGTTGTATCATTTTTTGAAAATAAAACACATATGAAAATGTTATTTAATATAAGATGTTAGAATGACCAAATGTGAACAGAAGAACTATAAAAGTTAAACTTGTGCATGTATAACTGGTTTGGCAGTTCTTCAGATTTTCTATTAAGTTTGGTACTGCATAAAGAGTCACTGCAATACATCTAGCATATTTTTCTAACATGGCTGAAGGCATTATCATAGCTCTCAAAGGAGGCAAACACATACAGTATAGACAAATTACAAATTCTTTTATGTACTGTACAGGTAAAGTGTAACACTTTCCAACACATATTTTGGAACCACTCTAAATGAAATTAATACCAGCTACTCAGTATAAAAGAATGTTGCAATAAAGTTTAGGTACACTGAGGACATCAACAATAACAGAAATGTAGGAGTTAATAAATTCAGGAGGGAAATACTTCTGTAATAGTACTCTGCTCACAGAGAAGCTCCACTGTAATGAGAAATGTTATCGTATCTGGCAGTGTTTTCAAAAAGTGTCTTCAGTGTAAAACTAACATGTCGTTCATGCAAAGTTGTGAAAATATAAATTAGCTTAAAGCTTTTACTTTGCTACTATGAAGCAAAGTATACAATTTTGAGATAATTTGTATTATCATTTATTGCCACCGCATATTTCTGCTAATTATATTTTGCTGATGTGTATAGTTATTGTATTGTAATATATGGATAGTTAAAATAATACCATCAAAAAGCATACAAGCAAATACACTGGAACCAAAGTGATAATACCATCAATATCGTTCAGAGACTGTAGTACTATCATTCCGAGCTCTGAATGATACTATTATAACAAAATCTAAACAACACAAACACAAGCTCTCCTACTTCATTCAATGGTTTCCATGTCCCCCCAACTGTCAATCAGACAGCAGTGTCCACACGTTTTGAATCACAGCTCTTGATTAGCTGAATTCTGTCTGTGGGTGGGTGAAACATTTTCAATAACATGGTGGCAGTCTCTCGCATAGCGAGCGATTATCTCATCTTCACTGTTTCCGTCATATTTTTTATTTTAAACAAAGTCATTTTTTCAGTGGATCCTGCCTTCCCTGCACATCAAAGCAGCAAAAAGGTAGGGCTCCCCGTGAATCTTAAGCAGACCACTGAAATACAGAGACAGATGATGGGGGATGGGAGGCAGTTCTTGAACATGCACTGAGTGAGTCCTCAGTGTAGCAGCAGACACGCAGCGAGCGAGTCCTCAAAGCAGCAGCAGCTGCACAAGTTTAAAATCGGATCCATATATTACAAAAAATTAAAAATAGGTGAGACTGTATTACTCGGAAGTAATACCATCTCAAGGTTCTGGGGACAAGGGAACCTCTCGAGCTTCACACTCGAGGTCCCCTTGTCTCCAAAACCTTTCAATGGTATTACTCCCTTGTAATACACTCTCACCTATTATTGTATTTATCTACTGTATTTATAATATGCATTAGTACTTCCTAGAAACATAGAAAGTGATGACAGAAGAATGCCAGTTGTTCTATCCAGTCTGTTCTGATCCCCACCTATCCTATGAAACTGAGTTCACCACTGATCACTCGTCTTCTGCCTTCTCTTTTATCCCCTCCCTATCACCCTCACTAAACCCATGTGTCTATGCCACCTGTTCGCAAAGCCTACCATTGACTTTGCAAAGACCACCTCATTGGGCAATCTGCTCCACCTTTCTGCCACCCTCTTCATAAAACAATAAAATCCTGATATCATTCTTAAACTTGCCCCAGCCCACTTCTTTATGATACCACTAGTGTTTATGTGTTTCTCTGAAGGTGACCAGTGAACTGGTGTCACCTTCACTTATTACCTGAAAAAACTAGTATGTTTCTATTTTACCCCCTCCTGGTTTTTAGCAAGTACATCTTATGGTACATCAGCCTTTCCTTGTAGAACACATCCTGCTGCTCCTAATCATCTTGGTGCACTCTTGTTAAATGACTCCCCCATATCACTATCCTTCTTCAGGTGAGAATTCCAGAATCATACATAGTTCTCTAAGTGGGGTCTCGCCAGAGATATGAACAAGGCCAGTATCATCTTTTTGTGACTCCTGCTGATCACCCCACCTATGCATGTCAACATTTTATTAGCCTTGCCTACTGCCTAATAACATTGACCAGATAGATTCAATTTTTTCTGTTGGTGTCCAGCTCTCAACCTCACATACACTAAATTACTGGTTCCCATAAACTGACACCACAAATCATAGCTTGTAGATACAGTAAAGTGTATTACTGGTGTCAAAACAGTTCACAGACAGTAAAAAGTAAAAGTAAAAAGATATTTACTAATCGATATGTTTCAAACTGATAAGCGATTCTTCAGGTAAAAACAATGATACCTTAACAGGCAGTGAAATACATAGGCAGTGGAAGTAAAAAAGAGCAGTGAGGGGGAGGAGTAAATGTAGGTCAGAGGAGGCTGACTGCAGATTGAAGTTCTTCGAATTTCATAGGTCCTTTGTTATTCTAACACAATCTTAGAATTTCATAGGTCCTTTGTTATTCTAACACATTAATTCCTATGGGATAGAATATGTACAACTAATGTATTCAGCAATTTTCTGCCATCTAAAAGTTCAGCTGAGTCTTTGTTAGTCTGAATAGCTGTGAGATTAACATCTACCTTTTTATGATGGCCTGGATGATTAAAATGCTCAGCTGCAAACAAGTCCAGGATGTTGGCAATATTTTTTTCAAATTTTGCAACTTAAAAATCACAAAATGGTACAAACAGACTACATGTCAAGAAGTACACAAAATCAAAGACATTCAAAATATATATTGGAAAAAAAACAAGAAATGAATAAAACCAATTGGTACAGACACATACTATCATGACAATTCCATTCTCTTTTTTAGACAGTTCACGTGTTGTCTTTTGAAACAGGTAAAAACAGGCTGTAATACATTTGATAATAAGGTACCCATTTACTGTGCTAGTTGCTCCAACACCCATTGCCCCCTCTGTGAATTATATAAAGCACTGTGAAAAAAGTGCATCCATCTGGATTTCATGTTTTCTCCTGAGTTCCTAATCTTGGTGGTCATTGTCTCCATTCTTAATATTAGTCTTCAGTTATCTAGGCATTGATTAACAGTGTGGCAGTGTAGCTTGCAGCCATTTCTGCATTATGGCTTTGGAAGTACTCCCTATCAATATTAGGAACAGATAGCATTTCTTTTTCAGCTTTTTTCTCCTTGCCTGTACTGGAGGCACACTGCAAGGTGACAGTGTAGCTCTCATATGCTTTAGTGGCTTCCCCTACCAGAATTCAAAACTAAAGATATGGATATAATTGGTCTGCTGGTTACACTATCTCCAACACTTATCAGAATATGATGGGTCAGTGAGGGAGGTTATGACTGGGGTTCAAAAAAATCTACCTAAAACCTTCCACCTGCAATCTCTGCAAGAGTTGGAAGCTGTGGTGTTTCTTATGAGCTCCCAGCATTATCTCCATTTTTGCTCCATTATGGAACTTCCTACCTAGGTCTCCCATTTTGACTGAATTCTACCACATACTTCTGAATAATGGTTCTCACATAAGGCCCGCAGTCCAGAAACAAGATGTACTGCTTTTTCCTCCTACCATGTTTTTTAAATCACACCTTTGCTGTACAAGTGGAGATTTTTGCAGTTTGACAGGGAATGGCAGAGTTGTAGATAACAATGAAGATCTCTTTGTGGTAAGTTGAACACCCTCTGTATCTGTCCAAAAGACTTAAATTTGCCTGCCTGCATCATGTGCCTGATGAATTTAAGACCTGTCCTCTCCCACCTACTAAAAGTGGGGTCTATATTGCTTGGCAGGAAGCCTTCTGTATCTCTTATTGAGGTATAGCAACAAATCCCTTTTGTGTCTTCCATTTTGTTGAGGACTGCCAGTCATGTTTGCAGGAAAGTTTTTGACCATGTGTTTTGGATATGTCACATTACCTGACTATCCATAGTATTGATTACTATATCCCTGGACCAGTTCTCTCCTTCCAGTGCACTCACCCCATTCCATAGAAAGGAGTACAGGTATTGTAGTAAAAAGCCTGATTGCACTGTAGTAAGTTTGGAACACATGCAGTTGCCTTTGTTTCCTATCCCTATTGAGCAGGCACCAAGGATCCTCTGTTTACTTTTATTCTACAAAAATCGGGGACTAGGCCATCTTAATTCTTTTCCATGCAGCTTGCAGTATGGGGATAGGAAGGGATACAAAGATGAATAGAAATCCTGGAAGGATATTCATCCTTAAAACTTTTGCTCTCCCTAAAATGGACAGTGGGAGAACATTAATCCGTTCATTTATTCATTCATTCATTTATGCATTTAGTAACCGGGTAGAGGCACTGATCCAGAGGACCGTTTTCAGTCATGACCCAGGCCACAAGGTGGCAAAAAGAAAAACAGCACAGATACAAATAGTAAATACAAATACACATACTATACAGTACAATGCAAACTGAGCTTGTGGTGGCAGGGAGAAAGTATACATTGGTAACCAGGTTATACAGGGTAGAATATGAATAAGCAGAGACAAAGCAAACAAAACAGATGGTACATATTTAACAGAATACAAATATACAATAACAGTATAGATTACAGTGGTTCACGTTCAACACAGTTCCATACTGCTGTGGCAACAAAATGCTGTGCAAATTTCAAACAATTCAACACTTTCACTAGAATATTTGGACAGATAGGTGAGATTGGGGTGGTGGTAATGGATTTGGGTAAAGGGTGTTAAGGATGGGAGTAGGAAAGAGAAAGCCAGGGTTAAAAACAGACACACTTTCAACACTATCATAGTATGTTTTAGGAGCTGTGACAGGGGAGGTAGAGGGGGGCAAGCTAAGGCAAGTGGGTTATAGGGTGTGAGGGAGGGGCAGGGGAGACAGGGGCTGAGGTAGTCTTAAGGGTGGTGTGGGAAAGACAGAGGAGAGGAGAGGAGGGATGGGCAGACAAGGGAGTGGAAGTAAGTGCTGCTAGTTTCAGGCAAGCATTGAGGATATATAAGTTTTACCATCTTTGCGCAGTGCAATGACAGTGACAGTCAGCAGCCGTAAGGAGTCAGGCTTTCAAACTACGTTTAAAAGCTTGATGGGTTGCAGATGAGCAAATGGACAATGGGAGCTTGTTCCATAGGGAGAAAGGGAGCAGCTATTGAGAAAGCTTGATTTCCCATGGTAGTGGTGACGCAGGGTACTTCTTTTGGGGAAATTGAGGAAGCCTTAAGATTCCTTGAGATCACTCTATCTGCCAGGAGGGGTGAGTAGGGGGACGGGTGGTGGTTTCAGAGTGCATTGTCCACCAGACAGCCCATTGCATAGTCAAAGTGACCTTGTAGTGGGATCCACCCTAGGGTCTGGTAGAGGGAGCAGTGATGGGAGCGGAAGGGAGCTAGGAGGACAAAACAACACATAGAATTGTAGATCATGTTTAGTTGTGAGAATAGTATGAAAGTTAGATGTGAGTAGACCAGGCAGCAGTAATCAGGGAGGGGTAGTAGGTTTCCACAGGCGATGGTTAGGTGTGCTTCAGCAGAAAGGTAAAGTTTGTGTCGGTATGCATTGCCCAGTTTGTGGTGGATCCTTTGTGTGGTATGATTGATATGTTTGGAGAAAGAGAGGGAGGGGTCAAGGGTAACTCCTAAGTATTTAAATGAGGTGACATTTTCAAGGAGGGGGGCCACTGGGGAAAGTACCAGAAAGGGGGACTTGGTTTTGGCAGCCCTGGCTAGGAAGGGTTTAGAGCCGAACAGCATTGATTTAGTTTTCCTTTTATTGATTAGAAGCTTTTTGGAAAGGAAGCATTAGTGAGTGGAGCCATAGTTCTTTGTGAGGGCAGAGAAGATGGAGTCGATCGATTTGTTGCTGCGATAGATGACTAGATCATCGACATAGAGAAGAGAATTACAACTAAGACTGTCTCTAGGGAGTGTATTTGTGAACATGGAGAAGAGCAGAGGGAGCACTGTGGAATCCCAGTAAGTACAGGGAGAGGAGCAGAGGATGCTTTGCCAATAGTGACCATCTGTTGATGTTAGCCTCCATTTGTTGAAGTAGTGGGGGGGTATTTACATCGTATAGGTTCCGAAGTTTAATTGGGACTTGTATACCCAAACAGTAAAAGTGCAAGCTTACCCATTTGAAGGATCATGCATATTTGAATTCTTCTTCTAAGGGTTTACCACGTAGCCAGCACATTTCTTGCTTGTCTTTATTTGCATTAAACCTGGATGCTTTACCATATGCATCCAGTATACCCACCAAGGCTTCTACATTTTTGTCTGGGTTATGCTGGAACAACAGCATGCCATCTGCATAGAGCACAATATGGACTTCCTCCCTATGGTGACAGCTGCTAGGTGTTCTATGCCTTTGGCAAAGAGAAGTAGGGACAAAGGGGCACCCTTGTTATTTCCCCCTCTTGATGTTGAACTGTAAAGATATGGTCCCATTCACCCCAACAGTGGCTATAGTTGTGCCATATAGTGTCCATAGTTTCTCTATAAACTGTTCTCCTCAGTTGAACTTATTCAGGCTTTCCTTTAGAAAATGCCAGCTTAGGTAGTCAAACACATTTTTGGCATCAGCAGAAGTTACTGCTGCATTGTGTGGGCTTTTTTTCTATTGTAGAGATGATTTTTAACAGCTTCTGGATGTTGCCCTGAATATAATGGTGTGGGATAAATCCTGCTTGATCAGGATTGATTAACAGCCCTATTACTCCCTGCAGTCTGTTCGCTAAAATTTTTGTGTAGTTTTGCATCTTGATTCACTAGACATATTAGTCTATAGGAGCCACATATTGTGGGATCCTTCCCCAGTTTTAGGAGAACGATGATCAGGGCTTCTTGCTAGGATGGAAGAGGGTCTCCACTCTCCCAAACAGCATTAAGCCCCTGGTGTAAGGGAGCTACTAGGTCATCAGTAAATGCTCTAAAAAAATCACCAGAAAAGCCATTGATTCCCTGGGACTTACTTATAGTTAAATGCTTAATGCCTCCTCTAATCTCTTGTCTTCTTCTAAAAGGCCTATTTAGTAGCCTCCTCTGTTCCTCCATTAGCTGTGGCAGCTTGGGCTAGGCTAAAAAGTTCTGAATGTTTGGTGTAGTGTCATTATTCTCTTCTTTTCAGTAGAGCTTTGTATAAAATTTACTGAATGCCTGGGCTAGTTCCTTGGGGCCCACTATGTATCCCCTGTAGTTGTATATTTCAGTTTTAGGACCACTCTCTCTCTGCCTTCTGCTTTTTTAACCAAAATTCCAGAAGGTGCCCTACTCAGGCCCCATACTTCTAATAAATTCTATTTGTGTAACAAAGTTAGGCTTCTGCTTTTCTTCATTGTAAATGATTGAGCTCCTCCCTCAACCTCTGTTATTTTTTTGAGAAGACTACTGAAGGAGAGATTGGTGGAACGTCTGGTTATCAATGGACTACAGGACCCAAGGCAGCATGGTTTCACCAGGGGGAGGTCATGTCAGACCAACCTCATTGAATTTTTTGACTGGGTGACTAGGGAGGTGGATCAGGGGAGGGCAGTGGACATGGCCTATCTGGAATTCAGCAAGGCCTTTGACACTGTGCCACATAGAAGACTATTACACAAACTGGGGAATATGGGTGTGGGCAGGACAGTTGTGTGATGGGTAGGTAACTGGCTGGGTGGCAAGACACAGAGGGTGGTAAATGGCTGTCACTCCACAGAGGGAAGAGTGACCAATGGGGTACCTCTAGGATCAGTGCTGGGACCGGTCCTATTCAACATCTTCATCAGTGACATTACGAGGATCTAGAAGGCAGAATTTCACTGTTCGCTGATGACACAAAGCTCTGTAACAGAGTAGACACACCAGAGGGTGTAGACAGAATGAGAAGGACCTGCAGAAACTTGAAGAATGGTCAGGGTTTGGCAGTTGAAATTCAATGCAAAGAAGTGCAAGATAATGCATATGGGACACAAAAACCTAGCACAATATATCAGTTGGGGGTGAGGATATCATGCACCAAGCAGGAAAGGGATCTTGGGGTTGTCATCTCTGATGACCTCAAGGTAGGGAAACAGTGTGACAAGGCAGCAGGTAAAGCAAATAGGATGCTGGGAGGATAGGCAGGGGCATCACCAGCAGGAAAAGGGAGGTCATAATTCCGCTATACAAGACACTAGTGAGGCCCCACCTGGAGTACAATGTACAGCTCTGGAGACCATACCTATCTAAGGACATAAACAGGGTAGAGAAGGTTCAGAGGAGGGCAACAAAGATGGTGCATGGATTGCATCACAAGTCCTACGAAGACAGGTTGAAGGAACTGAACATGTACTCCCTGGAGGAGAGAAGGGAGAGAGGGGATATGATAGAGACATACAAGTATCTTACAGGGAGGAACAGGGTGCAGGAAAACACTATTTTTAAGTGAAAAGGATGTTCCAGGACTAGAGGGCATGAGATGAAGTTGGAGGTAGGACGATTCAGAGGAAACATGAGAAAGAATTTCTTCATAGAATGGGTGGTGGACAAGTGGAACACCCTGCCAGAGGAAGTGGTGGGGGCTAAAACAATCACGGGATTTAAGAATGCATGGGATAGACATAAAGGAATTCTAGAGGTCAGGGGTAAGGGGCAACAGACTTCTAGGAAAACAAACTGAACTTACAAGCTCAAATGGGCAGACTGGGTGGGCCATAGGCCCTTATCTGCCGACACTGTCTATGTATCTATGTATCTAAGACTCCTGTCACCAGATTGTTTATGCTCTAGCTCCATGGCAAGAAGCTGCTATGTTAACTTGTTTTGTGTATTTGTGTTTTTTTTTATAGTTGAGGCATATGAGTTTAGCTGGCCTCACAGGACTGCCTTACTCCTGTCCGATAAAAATTTGGGGGCCGAGTCATGCATTTTGTTAAACTGAAAACATTCCTTAATTGCTGGGGACACTTGTGTGCAAAACTGTTCAACACTAAGAAGAGTAGTGTTGAAGTACCACTGAGACTCCTTCTTCCACCCACAAAATGTAATGGCAGTTTTATCGGTGCATGATCCAATATCGTTATTGAGCATATATGGCAGGCCTGGATGGCCTCAAATCCTGCCCTCTGCACATAAAATCTCTCAATTCTAGAATAGCTTTGGTTTGGGGGAGAAAATAATGTCAAGTTCCTTGTAGTAGGATTTCGTTCCTGCTATGGTTCCATGAGCCCCATTTCGGCTCTCAAGCTGTGGAGGGTACTCACTGCCACCTTGCTGAGTTCAGTGCTCCTGAGGATCTATGTAAAGCAGGTTCATCTACTGTATTCTGGTCTTCCCCCAGGAATAAGTGACCAGGAACTATGGTTGCTATCCTTATTAAGCAGGAGTTTGGAAAAAAACAAACGGATGTGGCTGAGGTGGGACAATAGGCATTCACAATGTGACCTAGATTGTGTCTCTGTGATAAACATACAGCTGCTACCCTTCCTTCTTTATCTGTATATGAGTATGGGAACTGCCAAAGAAGAATACCTTTATATAGCAGAATTGTTACACTGGCTTTCTTGCTTCTAGGATGTGATGTAGGCACCACCAGCCCCACCCAGCCATACCTGAGCTTCATGTGCTCCTCCATTGACATACACTTTTCCTTCCTACAATAGCCCAATATTGCAGTTACCCCCTTCCATTATTGAAGAATTCTAGCCCTTTTCACTACTGTACTACTCCCTTTGACATTATATGATATGATCGTGAGGTCATCCATTGTCATCCCACATTATCCATTTATCTGTCTGTCTGTCTATCTATCTATCTATCTATCTATCTATCTATCTATCTATCTATCTATCTATCTGTTATAGTGGCACTGTAGCGCCACTATAGTTAGGGTTGAGTAGGGTGTTCAGTGTTATACCCTTAACTTTGCACATTAATATCTGTTACTCCATTTGACAAAATGGGCAGAAATTTTTCATGTGTTATCTAAGAGGCAATGTTTTGATCTTTTGAAATTTTTGTGATGGCAGTTCGTACAATTTCTGAGATCTGCATATGTAATTTTTTTGTAAAAGGCTAACTTGTTTCCTATGCTTCACATGTTTTTTTTTGTTTGCTCTCGTCAACAGCCAACATTGAATGGAATGTTTTCTCCAGACTTGCAGGGGACATGTATCATGTCCTAAGGTAGTGCCTTTGATAGGTCTGGTGAAAAAATATAAAATGGTTACAGAGTTATAAGGCTTTAAAGCTTAGCATTTTCCATTCCAAGCATGCACAGTGGGGTTTCCGAGATAATATTCTGGTGCAAAATAAAAAATCTGATGTCACAGATGCCTGTTTTATATTTCTCACCACTTGCTTGGCATGGACTTGCTTGGCATGGCATCAAACAATTGCTTGTGCTGCAACAACCATCATCTTGTCGTATTTTTTCTTCACAAATTATGAACTGACAAAAGTGGAATATACATAAATATGCTGTCATCTTAAGAAGCAAACACAAAACCTAGTTAAAAGCTCACTGTTCATCTAGATTCTGGAGTTTGTTTTTAATAATAAGGGCCAGAAATACCTTTTCTGGACACCTAAAATCCCAGGTGAGAGCTCAGTGAGAAGAGCTCTTCAGTACGTTCTCCATATGAGAACAGCAGGTCTTTCTTGACTTCTGCAGCTGCAGCTGGAACTCATGCTGTGGGCTGCAGTGAGAACAATGAGACACCATTTTCCTGGTGTCTAATTGCACCCTCATCCCCCCGATTGCTGTCCCAGTAATAAATCAATATTTCCCTGGTGTCTAGTGGCCCCTAACTCTTTTCCAATCACTGTCTCTACAATCAAAGAATACTTTCCTGGTGTCTAGTGGTACTCCCACTTGCTGATCACTATCCCCATTAGAAAAGAAAATTTCCCTGGTGTCTAGTGGCACCCCCATCCACTGATTACTGTCCCCATAATAACATAATATTTCCCTGGTGTCTAGTGGCCCCCACGACTTGTCAATCACTGTCCCTGTAATCAAAGAATACTTCCCTGATGTCTAGTGGCATATCCCCCCCACACCTGCCGATCACTGTCCCTATAATAAAATAATGTTTTCCTGGTGTCTGGTGGCACCTCTCAAATGCTGATTACTGTCCCCATAAACAAAGAATATTACCCTGGTGTCTAGTGGCACCCCCCACCCACAAATTGCTTTCCCCATAATCAAAGAATATTTCCCTCATGTGCAGTGGCACCCCACTCCCGACTAGTGATTGCTGTTCCTGCCTGAAATTAAATAAATGGTCCCTCAGTGTTTTTTTTTACCTACAAAGAAGAAAACAGTCCTTCAGTGATCTGACACCCCCTCCCTCACCTCCCTCTCAGCACCCACCACACCGCACCCCCCCTGTACACCCCCACACTCCCACACTCTCCTGAACAGATCACAGGATGAGGACCCACTCTCTCATCAAAGGCAGTCTTGCTGCTGGAACCATCAACTGCAATATGAGAAACTAAGGTAAATATGGTTCAGTGTATTTTAATGGGATTTCCAAATTTGTGGCATAACTTTGCCATTTTTGCATATTTTGAGCCCAGGTTTTCAACATGGCCTTTTCTGGGGACTGCACCTCTTGAACAATAATAGTGAAATCACACAAATCTGGCCAAAAAGGTGATCCCATGGTCACTTGGCAAAATAACATTTCAGGCAGGATTTAAAAATTTTCACCACCCTTGTTAATGGGGTGGGGTCATAAGAAGGCTATGTTGAACATTTTGGGATCAACATATAGAAGTATAGAAACATAGAAATATTGACTTTGATGGCAGATAAGGACCACTTGACCCACCTAGTCTGCCCATTTCACTACCTGTTGGATAAGCTACAGATCCTAGTTAACCAACAGCCTACTTCTTCCTACCCCCCCACCGGAATTGCCTTATGCCTGTCCCATGCATTCTTGAATTCCCCCACTGTTTTTGACCCCACGACCTCCTCAGGAAGGCCGTTCCATATGTCCACCACCCTCTCTGTGAAAAAAAATACTTCCTCACATTGCCCCTGAGCCATCCCCCCTCTATCTTCAAATTGTGTCCTCTTGTTCTTGTACATCTCTTTTTCCGAAAGATGCTACCCTCTTGGACTTTGTTGATTCCATTGAGGTACTTGAAAGTTTCTATTATGTTCCCCATCTCCCTCCTTTCCTCAAGGGTATACATATTAAGCTCCTTTAGTCTCTCTCTTCATCTGGCTTCTGTTGCAGACCCTACACCATTTTAGTTGCCCTCCTCTCTGGACTGCCTCCATCCTGTCTGTGTTCTTGTGGAGATGGGGTCTTCAGAATTATATGCAGTACTCCAGATGGGGTCTCACCAACTGTCTGTACAGAGGGATAACAATTTCCTGTTTTCTACTGGTGGTGCTTCTCCCAGGACATCCCAGTATCCCCAGCCATCCTTACTGCCTTCTCTCATTGCTTGCTTACCTTTCAGTTATTTGATATGACTGCCCCAGGTCTCTTTCCATTTTTGTTGTTGTTAATCCCCCCCCATTGTATACTCTTCCCCTGGATTTTTGTTTCCCAGGTGCATTACTTAGCACTTCTAAGCTGCCATACGTTTGACCATTCCTCCAACCTTGCCAAAGCCCTTCCCATCCTTTGCACCTCCCCTTGTGTATCAACCCTGTTGCAGATCTTTGTGTCATCTGCAAAGAGGCATACTTTTCTTTCCATTCCCTCTGCAATGTCACTTATAAAGACATTAAAAAGGACTGGATCCAGTACTGAACCCTGTGGTACCCCACTAGTAACGCACCTTTCTTCAGAGTGGAATCTGTTTACTATTGCCCTCTGTGTCCTAATGTCCAGCCAATTTTTTACCTAGGCTACCACCCTGGAACCCACTCCCAGGCTGGCTAATTTGTTTATTAATCTTTTGTGTGGGATTGTATCAAATGCCTTGCTAATGTCTAGGTAGGCCATGTCCACAGCCCCTCCGTGGTCTGCTATTTTGGTCACCCAGTCAAAGAAATCAGTTAGAGTCATCTGACATGACCTTCCCACTGTGAGACCATGCTGCCTTGGGTCCTGTTCCCTGCTGACCTCTAGGTACTCAAATATTCTTTCTTTCAGAAATGATTACATCATTTTCCCTACCACTGAGTTCAAGCTAACAGGTCTGTAACTTCCTGCCTCTGCTTTTCTCCCACCCTTGTGAAGTGGAATCACATCCACCCTCCACCAGCCCTTAGGTATCTTACCATTCTACCATGATTTGTTAAAAAGGGTAGTCAGTACCAGACCAGTGGTGCTGAGGGCTGAGGCACTGGACTCCTAACTTGCACCATGCCAGCGACCCATGTTTGGGAGCAAGCACAGGCATCTGGGGGTCAGCAGGGGAGGAGAAGGATTGAGCATCTGATGGACTGCTTTCCTTCTCCAGGGAGGGAGATCACCAGCTCTTGGTGCTCTACTGGCTCCTTGCAGCAGCTGGGTGGAAGTGCACTGAAAGCTTAGAAGGGGGAGGAGATGGGACAGATGCCTGGAGGAGTGTGTGCTGACGTGTGTGCACTCTCTCCGCTGGTGTCATTGCATGCCCTACCTCCCAGAGGAAGAAAATGAAAATAGGCACTGGCCAGGCTGAATGAAGCTGTCCCTGCAAGTGCCACCCCCAGGAAGGCATCTCCCTGGTTGGATCCATGTTGGGTGGGTCAAGTCACTCCCCACCACCCTGCCATGAAGGATAAGTCATGGGGACTCAACTGAGGGGGTCTGATCCTCAGGTGATGTCCCTGTGGGATGGTGAATAGGGAGAAGGAGTGCTGGCCAGCATTACAGAGAAATACCACATCAAAAAAAAAAGGGTAGTCAGCGGTGTCCCTAGTTCTCCCCTTAAGTTCTTTTAGAATTCTGGGGTGAATCCTGTCAGCCCCCATTGCTTTGTTCATCTTCAGTTTTAGGAGTTCTTTCAGAACCCTTTCTTCTGTGAAAGGTCTGGTATTGACCCCCTTATCTAGAGTGCTTCTATTGATTGGATTAGAGACACAGGGTCTTAATGTTGCAAGACACTATGCCACATGTATATATCGCGCTGCCAAAACAGCATGATATAATGCAAGCAGCATTATGGGGGATGTGCCCCCAAACCCCCCCAACTAAGATATCTAACTCTGGGGGGGGGGTCAGTACATATCACACAAAGTTTGAAAAAAGACAATTTTTCAGGCGTCAGGCGTGAATCGTACCCGGTCCCAAACGCTCTGCCTGCTTCCATCCATGCCAGTGGCTCATCCCTTTGAGCCATGGCTGCTGCTCGGTGGAAGCCCATTCTAGTAGAGGTAATATCCTCTGCCTCCGACAGTGAGGGGTTGCAGTACCACAGAACCATTTGCAGTATTGCACCCTCTCACTGTCTTATACTGCGCTGTCCTATACTGCACTGTTACAATTTTGGGGTTTTGTCATATGGTATTAAGCATACAACAATTTGACCTGGTAGGCTTCTATTGATTGGATTAGGTACCGCCCTCCTCTTCTTTTGTGAATACTGAGCGGAGGTATTCATTCAGCAGCCCTGCTTTTTCACTGTTCCTCTCTGCCCACCCACCCTACTCTTTATTAAGCCTCACGATCACTCCTTTGGGCTTTCTTCATCCCCTAATGTACCTATAAAAGATTTTATCCCCCTTCTTAACTGAGCTGGCTATCTTTTCCTCAGTTTGGGCCTTTGTTATTCTGACTGCCTTCCCCATTTCATTCTGCTTTAACTTGTACAGTTCTCGGCCCTGCTTCTTCTATTTCCTTATACTTTCTGAATGCTGTCTTTGTCTTCCTAAACATCCCCACCATCTCCTTTGAGAACCATAGTGTTTTTTCTTTTGTTTTGATATGTTTATTTGCCTCACACAAAGGCTTGTTGCCTCTGTGATGGCAGTTTTGATGTTTCACCATTGTTCCTCCACCACTCTTTCTTTCCTGTTTGCTAAAGCTTTTCTGAGGCACTCTCCCATTTTGACAAAGTCAGCCCTCCTAAAGTCCACTACCCTCACTTTTGTATGACTTGACTCTGCAGCTGTGTTTATCATGAACCACACTGTTTTGTGGTCACTTGTTCCCAGATGGCTGCCCACTTCTAGATCTGAGATCATCTTTCCGTCCCTGTTTGAGAGTAAAAGGTCTAACATTGCTCCCTCCCAAGTGAGTTCCAACACTAGCTGTCTGAGGAATGAACCTTGTAGGGCTTCGAGAATTACTCTGCTCTTGGATGTGACTGCAGCAAGGTACTCCAGTTAATATCTGGCATATTCTGGTCACTCATCAACAATATCTTCCCTTTTTCTGATATCCTAATGATGTCTTCTATAATTTCCTTGTCCATTTCCTCCCCCAGAGACTGGTGTCTATATACAACCCTTGTGTGAATTGTAGTGCCATTTTCAGTCTCCAGGGTGACCCACAGTGCCTCCTCTCCTTCCTGTTTACCCTTTAGTTCTGTTGCTTTGATCCCTTCCCTTACATAGAGAGCTACTGCTCCGCCTCTTCTACCCTCCCTGTCCCTCCTGTAGATTGTGTACCCTGGTATGTTGACATCCCAGTCATGGTTCTCTGTGTACCATATTCTGTGACTGCCATGATGTCCAGGCATCCCTCTTCTATCAAGGCCACCAGTTCATGGAGCTTCTTACCTAGACTCCAGGCAGTGGTACTCATCATACTCTATTTTTTGATGGCCTTACCCCTTTTTGTCCTATATCTGTCCTTACTGCCCTTGCCTTTCTTTCCATTTAGCCCTGCCCTTCCCCCTATTAACTTCTCTATCTTGGTGTTTACCTCACTAACTACGATTATTATTTTTGGGGGGGCTAGGATTTTCCTGCTCCTTTTCAGTGCTTCTCCCCTTGGCTAGTTTAAATTCTTCCCAATGAAACATTTAAACCTATCACCTAGGATCCTGGTTCCTCTCCTGGACAGATGCAGACCATCAAGCCATTATAGGTCTGCATCCCTCCAGCTGGACCCCCAGATCCCCAATGAAGCCAAAACACTGAGCTCTGCACCAGTTTTTCAACCACTGATTGAATCCCATGGTGTGGAACACTCTAGCCTCACCCATGACATAGACAGACAGCACTTCCGAGAAGGTTACTCTGCGTGCTACTTGTCTAAAGCTCCTCCCCAACTCCATAAACTCCTCCTGCACTGCTCTGATCCCTTTCTCAGCCAGGTCATTTGTCCCTAGGTAGACAATAAAATCCAGCTCCCTCCACCATGCAGCTGCTCCCAAAAACCTAAGGATTCGCTCCCTGTACCTCCAAACCATAGCCCTCCTAACAATGGAGTCCCCCACCAGGAGTTGTTTCCTTCCCCTGTGGGGGTCCCATGCCACCATCCTGTAGGTCTCCTTTGTGGAGGTTCCCAGCACCCTCCTCTGTCTCCATTGCTGATGCCTCCATAGAGGAACCACACTCTGCCAGAATGGCATATGAATTGTGGAGAGGTACAACTGGAAGGATGCACCTCTATTCCTCCACCCTCACCCTCCCTGAGCCCACTGTGGTCCAACCGCTCCTCTTTCTTGGCAACCTCTAGGGCAGCAGTGGCAGCCCTGGTGGTCCCTGGGAGGGATTGGAATTCCCCTGAATCCTGGCCAACTCAGCCTGCAGATGAGCAGCCTCCTTCCTCACCCCAGAGAGGTGCCTGCAGAAGGGGCACCGCATCCTCCAAAACATCTCCCAGAAGACTGCCACTCCATAGCCACTGCACTGCACCAATCCTATCATTTCTTATTTGTGGCCCCTCAGCTGTTGTTTTGTATGCTTACTCTTTCCTCTCTCTGTTTATTTATATGTTTATAAATATACATATTTATAAATATGTTAAAATGGCAAAGTTATGCGCATATGTTGAAATTTTACTGTGCTCGCTCGTACTTTTGGCAATTGTAAATATTTTTACTTCAAATTTTTAACAGAGCCACTTTTTACATAACCTCATGAACATGACAGCCATCATTTTTCAAATACTGGCCAAAATGTGTTTTTACACTTGTGGTGCAGAAGGACATTTTGGTGGTGCAGAATGATGTTTTGGAAAGGATTTGCAAGTTTTAACTACTGGGTTCATGAGGTGAGGTAATCAGAAGGATATGCTGACAATATGGTTGCTGTATCACTACAAATGCAAGTGCAGGGCCAAGAGGGGCCCTGTGTTTCCACAGCAACATACAATACATGTACTGTACATGTCTATGGAGGGATGGGAGCACAAGAAAATGAGAATTCAATTATACTATCTCAAAAAGTAAGGAAATTAATTGCAAAAAAAGGTCATTAATGCACCAGTTAGGGTAACTCAAAACCACAAAAGTACAGAAATTTGGTGTTAGGGATCATAACCCTAATGCCCCACCCCACCCCCCATGCAGCAAAAGGAAAAAAAAATAGTTTTTTGAGTCTCTGGAGTCTTGGTGAATCAGTTTTCTGATCTTCCTTGGGGATTGTCAACCCTAATGCCTACCCCTTCCACCAGTCCCTAGCCTCCAATCCAAAGTACAAGGCACAGCTCCAAGCTACTGACTCATAATGGTACACTCTTCAGAGGTAGAGAAGTATGTCTTGCCACATATTGCCAACACTCTTTGTTGTACCTTTCTTCTGAAGGCCCTTGTGGACCCTGCATGAAAAAAGATCATGTATGATGTTGTTTGCTCAGAGAATGAGGTGGGCATTAGTTACTCCTTGAAATAAGGCTTCATCAGGGGGCTTATTGCAAGACGATACATAGGGACAGTGTGGCCTGGTGTTTTTCTACATGTTTGGACTACAGTAAAACAACATGGACTCAGCCCGGGTGTGTAGCACTGATTTTTGCTAAATTTTCCTGAGATTGTTTTGCAGCAGCACCTTTTGAGGAGGCTGGTAGTGTGCTAGTTTTCTCTTTTTAACATTGTATGACCATTTGAGCTGGCCCTCACTACCTGACTGTTGATCAACACCTGGTTGTTTTTGGATTTAAATACTGTCTCAACAAACTCACAGATTAACTGGGCAACTTCTTCATTACTGCTGCTCTGCCTGTAGATCATCTTCGATATCACGCTGGCAACAGATTCCTTTTACCACATCAGAAACTGAGTTCCAGGCAGTTTTCTTGAAATTACCAGCTCCTTCAGGTATATAACAACCTTACCTTGGTAACAGCTCTTCTCCCAGTAATACCTCAGCTAAACAACTTCTAAAGAACAAATGTTATCCTTTTTTGATTGCACCTGACATGTATGCTGGAGTTGGTGATGTTGCCTACCTGTCCACTAGTTGCTGAACTTACTTGATTGTTGTAATCTTGATTTTCTATGCATTCTATTTTTATTTACTTCATATGCTGCATTATGGTGTTACGTTTGTTTTCTGATAACTTGCTCCCTCTTCCCCTGTCCCCCAGGTCACATCTGTAAATCAGATTGTATATCTGTATGTCTACCTGGTGAAACACTTTAAATAAATAAAAAAATATGTAAATAAATAATAACATATTGAAAAGGATGTGGGCCTGAATTTTATGTTACAACTAAGGGTACACTGTTGGGGTCTATTCTTTTCCTCAGCTGCAGATATTCTTCTCTCAGTATCTACTTGGTTTATATGGCTGGAGTCCTCCTGTCTTAAGCATCCCCTCTGTGTAATGTGTGTTAGTTCTGTGCATCTCATGTCAAAACTGGAATATGCTAAGCAAATGTGGCACAGTTTTAAGGTTTATCAGATATAGTAATCACCATATTCCTCTCTTCCTTCATCTGCTACCCCAACCCCTAATTCTGTATTCCATACTTGTGTTCTTACCTCCCATGTTCATGACTTTTCACTTTTTCACATAAAATCTCAACTACCATATAATGACCCACCTATCCAACTTCTCAAAGTCCTCCTTCATTACCCTGATTTCTTCCTTGCTATCCACCATCCCATAGATCTTTACATCATCTAGACATGGTCTACCAAATGGGTGGCTAGGTTGGGTAGTGCGGATATCACCTATTTTTAGCTGGGTATGGTAGTTCAGGTAGTATACTACCCTACCAGACATAACAGTGTAATTCTCAGTTTGGGTAGTTTGAGACGGGTAACAGGTAATGGGTAAAGGACTTCCAGGCTAGAAACAGACATTAAAAGGGTAGCCTTTGGGGCCCTTCACAAAGTGTACAGCAGAACAGGAGCACATGACACCAGGCTGACACCTGATTGGTCAGTGGTGTCTAAAGGGTTGTGCTCCATCTGTTGTGAGCCTGTGTGGCATAGATAAAGCAGTCTGGAAGCAGTTCCATGTGTGCTCACAGCTGCAAAGACTTGTGTTTTGAATCAACAGTTGAAAAAAACATATGCTACATGACCTAGAAGTCAGACAGAAGCAAAATTAGGAGAGAAATATTGGGGAACTGAAACGATTTCAGGAGGAGGAGATGAAATGATTTCGGGGGGGGGATCAGCCTCAGTTGATGAAGTGGTGCTGGGGAGAGAACAGCGGAGCAAGGTGGGGGAAAAGATAGGCAAAAATACAGAAGGCAGCTGGTTTGAAATTTAAAGTTGGAAATCTTGAAACTTTATTAAACTGTTAGGTGCCCCTGAGCCCTGTCATTTATTATTGTGCCATAGTCAGCTTCACTGACTGTATCTGCAGCCATTAGTAAATCCTTTCATGGCTGAATTACACTGTTTGTTAGGTGTCACTGAACCCTGTCATTTATTACTCTGACATACAGTAGTCAGCTTCAGCTACACTGTCTGACTCTGCAGCAGTTAGTGAAACAATAACCTTTCACAGCTGTCTAGTATGTCTCATATTTGCCAGTCTAAGTCTACTAAAAAGAAACACAGTGCTGCTGCATGTGCAACTATTAATGATGTGGGCAAGATGAATCATACCACTAATGAAGAACATAGCGGCAATAATAATAACAACATCACCAAGACTGGCACTAAATGTCTTGAACAAAAGAAAAGCATGTTAGTAGTGAAATTATAGTAGAGTCTCAGAAAAAACTAACTAGAGTTACTTGTAGAGGTACTGAACATTTTGTCACATATGCCAGGATACTTCCAGCTGCTGAAGTAGCATGCAAGGTGGGATCCTTCTCAAATATAAACTGAACTACTGAGGCAGCGAATGCTAATAGAGATTGTGGTGATAGTGAAGACTGACAATGGGATAGCCCAGGCTAAATCCCACATAATGATGATGGCACTTCCAGTTCTTCTGAATCTTGTGGTGATGAGGTCAGTAGCTTCGATGAGGGGGGGTAGGAGAGGATGTTGCTGCAAGGCATGGGAGGCAAGTGCAGAAAATAAAAATCATATACTAAATGTAAGAATAAGAAGGTGCATATGAATGAGAAAAATTCATCTCAACAAGGAAGAGGCAATGTAGAGTTTCTCTAGGTCCCTTGACTGTACAATGAATAGTGTCAGGCACCATGGTAGAAAGCAAAACAATGTATTTCTTTTATATTGACTCTGCAGACAACTCTCGAGCTATATGCAGTCTGTGCAAAAAGAGCATCAGTTGTGGTGGCAAAGTGGCAAATTTTGGAACATCAGTAATGATGTGACATGCAAAGACAAAACACTCAGTTGAGTGGGGCAATGTGGTTGGTATGGGCGGTAGTGGAGGTAGTGGTGGTGGTGACCATCGTGACAATGAACTAGAAACAGTAAGTGACATTGAATCAGCTGATGTGTCCTTGCAGTCATCCCAAAAAAACAGATTATTTTCTGACACCATCAAGTACTGGAAAATCCAAAAGTAGTACTCCACATGAAAATGGTGTGAAAAATACATTCCCCCAAAAATTTAAGGTATCTCATCAACTAACATTAAAAGAAAGTGTTGTAGGAGATCAGAATTTACCCACCAGCATCCAACATGCCAGCTGTTAAATAGAACCATTGCAGAGCTGTTGGTCGATTGTCAACTCCCTTTTGCTTTTGTTGCCCCAAAAGGTTTCCTTAAGTTCATGAACTGGACTGAACCACGGTACACTATTCCCTGTCAAACATATTTTGAATAAGGCTGTTCCACAGTTGTATGAGTTGGTGCGTACTGAAATCAATAAGCTGTTGAAACTCTTTGAGGTAAAGCAGATTTGTGACCAGTAACCAAACAATTGACTACACGACTGTTGCAGCTCATTGGCCAAGTTTTCATTCAGAAAGTACTAATCCCCACTGTACGTAAGCAGCAGGAAGTGGACTATATTATGTGTCACAGTTGTTGAGGATAACCATACTGCTGTGAATATTTTACAGGAGCTGGAAAAACAGTCCCATAAATGATTTACTCAGTATTCCTTTTCTCCAGGGTTCATAGAGTCAGATAATGGTGCCAACAAAGTCAAAGCTGTCAGAAATGGCAACTACCAACACATATTACCTTGTTTTGCACATTGTTTAAATCTTCTTTTCCATAATTTCATAAATAGAAATAGAGATGTTGACAGCCTGTTAAGTCTTGCAAGAAAAATATGACAGCATTTTAGCCACTCTGACAGCACAAAAAAATCCTGAAGAGGCTGCAGAAGTCAAACAACTTACCACTGCATTCATTAAAGCAGGAAGTTCCAACCCACTAGAATTCAACATTTTACATGTTGAAAAGACTTACTGATCAGAAAAAAGCTGTACATAATTACACCATGCAAAATCAAATATGTAAAATAGATATCATGCTCAGTTTCAGCAGCTGGACTCTACTTGAATCTTTGGTCACCTTACTGGAGCCATTGAGGCTGCCATACATGATGTCAGTGTGGACACTGCAACTCTGAGTCAAATTCTTCCTCAAATAAGATTTCTTCACATTTTCCTTGGTGACATGAAGAAAGACTTTCAGTCAAAAGAAGACACCTCCACGGTTATACTGGCAGATTAATTGTGTCTCAGACTGTCAACTGACCAGAGAATAAATGCCATGTTTAAGATGATACCTATGTTTTGGCTACACTGCTAGATCCCCACTTCAAAGGGAAAATTAAAGCCATCCATTCTGCTGGGGAACAGACTGAGTATTGGAGAGATCTTCTGCTAACCAAATGTGACATTATCCCACCAACACCATTAACTGATGTACAGCAGTCAACTCTGCCAAACCATCAGAGTGCACTTCTGGTGCAGACAATCGCACATCTATAAATGCTAAACAATCATCGCTGTTATCAGTGAGGGAAAGGATATCTACAGCTACTTCTCAGGCATTATATGGTCAGGGTCAGAAAGGCAAATCAATTCTGAGTGTCCTGCAACAACGTGGAATAGTATCCCGTAAAGAAAGTGCAGCTGGTTTATCTGCCAGACTGGTAACCATCTCACACAGCACAATGATCCTGGAGTATTTTGCAGACCATACTGTCATTGGTCTTGAGGAAGATCCATTACTCTGTTGGAAACAAAAGAGAACAATACGGCTAGATCTACCAAATCTTGCAATAATGTACCTCAGTTGTTTACCTTCAAGTATACTATATTCAGAGTGCATATTAAAGGCAGCTGGAGAAGTAGTCACTGACCAAAAAACACTGTTAAGTCCTGTAAATGTGATATAGTTTATATTTCTCAAAATGAATGCTGACAATTTCCCAATTGTCCCAAACAGTGAATTATGCAGCTGTGACCCTGAACATGAACAACAGCCTATAAACTGTGATACTGAATATGATGACTAGGTTGTGTATGAAACAAATGAAAAAACATCTGTGGAGTGGCGTACTGCCAGATTTAGTAACTTAACACTGCTAAAACATCTCTGTATCTCAGCAGTTGCAACTGTCCCTCTGAAATAAATCCTGCCATGCACAGACAGTTTATGGACAAGTAGGCATGTTTGTCCTTTTTCTGACAGTGTTGGCACCATTATTTAAATATGAATTCACTTGCTTTTCTATTTTTTACATTTTCTCATCAAACATGTTCCACATGTCACTTACTGTTCCAGCCCTGCTCTCTCTCTATATATTTATTTATTTATGGAAATCTTGGGATTGATACTGTTGAGCAACAGCTCTTTACATAGATTCCACGTCAAAAGAAAAACATCATCATGATAACAATTACAGTAACAGGTACATTGCAAGTGTCACTAGGCCTGAATACATCTAGGTAGAATACAGCAAAAGCCATAGGTTCGCTGAAAAATACAGATTAAAATTGAGGTGGGACTAGACACATTTGGGATAGGTAAAGGACAGAGACAAGGGGTTTTAAATGAATACACTCCAAACAGACAGTACAGTTCATTTAAATAATGGAAGCAGTGTACAAGGTATGCCTGAGTCAGGTAATAGCTGGCTTACTAAGGACAGGAAGGTATAGCAGGTCAAAAGTGGAGGGGGGAGGTGGACAAGAGAAGGGGAAGGAGGTGGGTGAGGGGGAAGGATGTGGAAGGGAAAGGGATAGGTGGGGATAAGCAGGGGAGGGGTGACAGAGAGTAAATGCTGAAAGGTTGATGGTACAGTAGGGTAATGTGGATAGAGTGTGAGACATAAGGTGCACGTATGGAGCAGGGAGGCAGTCTTAGTGGTAGCACTACACACATTCTGGAAGGACTGTTGCTAATAACTTACAGATCTTATATCATAGTTGTTACCTCAGTTCCCTCCATTGACTTCACTTTCCCTCAGTTTTACTGTCATTCTTCTTAGACACATACTACTGACAAAATATGCCATCACCACTGCCAGCATGCCTTCAGTTTATTATGCTTAATGCAAGCCATGGGCATAATTTTTGGAAACAGCAGCAGACTCATTCAGAGCAGCTGTGCCTCTCATACCTACCTCAGCAATGCCCTTCATGGGTATAATTTTTTGGAACAGCAGTAGGCTCACTCACAACAGTTGTGCCTCTCATACCTTCTCACCATGGGTAAAATGTTTGAAAACAGCAGCAGCAGACTCAGCCAGAGCAGTTGTGCCTCTCATACCTACCTCAGCAATGCTCCCATCAGTATAATTTTTTGGAGACCTAACAAACAATGCAAGACAGCAGCCTTTCACATTTCTGATGTGGCCAGCACGGGGTAATAGGGTAGTAGAATGGGTAGGGTAGTAACTACTCAATCCTAACCAACTACCCATTTTGCATTAGGGTATTCTTAGGGTAATTTAGAGTAGTTTGGAGGAACCTGCAGATAGTGTTTAGGGTAGGGTATTTTACTACCTGCTCATGCCTAATGTCATCCATGAAGAGGCAGATCTTACCCTGGATAGCTTCACTTATTTCACAAATGAATGTATTAAAAAGCACTGTCCCCAAGGCTTAATCCTGTGGTATGCCATTAGTGACCACCCTCACCTCTGAAAATTCCCTATCGTGATCCACTCTGTGATCTCTCTGAGGGTGTCAGTTAGGGCAGTGTGACAAGTAAAGGAAGGGACAAAACTAATCCTGACAGAGGGGGTCTGAGGTTATGAGTTGGCCTGGTTTGAAAGTGCAGTCTGGTCCAATACTCGATGGCATGGGACAGGGAAAGTGGATTACAGGCAGCAGCCTGTTTCACAGACATCCGTGTGGCATGGAGTGGGGCAGGGATATGCTTCTCGGGTATGGAGAGGGTACAGGAACCTGGAAGAACTATAGGTCAGCAAACAGCAACAGGATAGAGGCAGCAAGAAAAATAACATTCACCATCAGCAGCAGTGCAATGCAAGTCACTGAACAAGGTCTCGGCAAGTTATAGAAATAAAAAAAAACCTTTTGTTTCCAATCTCTAACAAATACTCCCAAGTCCCTGGACTGTCACATGACCAACAAAGGCAGACAATCATGATATTGGGGTGCTGAAGACAGCAAACCAATTAGGGTCTTTTTTCTGTGATTGACGCATGTTCTAGCCAATCCTGTGTGTCAGCCACCACAGGACATCCCAAAGAAACAGTGTAGCAGATCATTTGGAGCTTTGCATTGAAAGTAGACAGTTATGTGTGTGCAGACTCGTAAAAAATCATAACTTCATTTCAAGTTTTTTGTGACTGAAAGAGAGAGAGAGATGAGAGAAAGAGGGAGAAAGTAGAGAGACAGAACAATAAATTCAATAGCAGACAACAGCACAGTGCAGATTGCAGACATTTTCTTAGTTTTTGAGAAACTAAAGGGCAGGGATTTGGGGTACTACAAAAAGCATGGCCTGAAATCTGCAGTGCCATGAGTCAGGGGCAGTTCTCATGAAGTCATCCAGAAACAAAAACATTATAGTAGTGATAGGTTAGGTCAAAGCAATCTGTTTTTCTTGCAAATCAAGAACAACAAAATCACTGGCATCCAACAAATGATTCATTCTTTTACTTTTTGAAAAATATTTAAAAAAAAATTAAAAATTAAGAAAGTAAGAAGAAAGAACTAATAAAGGGAGCAGTCAGGATAGGAGGACATTGATGGTCATTGTGCCTCATTAATTTTGAGGGGTGGAGGCTTCATGTCTCAGACTTTGTATTGCCATCTTTGTGCCTGAACTACTACTTGGTCATATTGCTGTGCCGTACACTCTGTATTGCCCTTTTTTGTGTATGAAGTACTACTTGGTCATAGTGCCATAAATATTTTGAAGGAGGGGTGCCACCTATGTCTCAGACTTTGTAGACTGTATTTTAAGAGGTGGGTGTCAGATCTCAGACTCTGAATGGCCACCTCTGAGTCCGAACTAATACTACTAATTAAGTAATTAAGTTGAACCACAAAAAATAGATTCAGAAGCAAAATCTGTTATGAACATGTGGCCAACACCAACAGTCTGACTGAAATTGGTATACATATATAGAATAATACATGGGGTGGTGTGTTTAATGAGATTTTACACACACCTGAGGTGCTGGATGCTACATAAACCACGACAGCGAAGCTTGAGGGGTTTATTTAAACTTCCAACATCGAGGGTGTGTTTAAAATCTCAAGAACACCCACCCCACACGTTTTATTTTATATAATTGTTGGGGGGGGGGTTCTTGCCATAGCAATTATATAAAATAAAAAGACGCATCCGGTTCAGATGAGGCGCTGTCAGTGTTCTGCGGCTGAGCGGCTGCTGAAACCTTTTCTTTTTATGTTGTTTTTTTTTAACATTTAATAGACTGCAAGGAAAAATATACAGGAGCAATGTGAGAGGGTGTTTCTTCACAGAGAGGGTGGTGGAGCCCTGGAACAGGCTACCAGATGGAGTGGTGGGGGCTAAATCGGTCGAAGAATTCAAGAGGGCATGGGACAAGCATATGGGGCTGAGTATCAGGGGAAGGTGAGGGCTGGCAGGGAGAGGGAGGTTAAGTGGGAAAAAAGGGCAGACTAGATAGGCCAGTATGGTCCTTTTCTGCCATCAACTTCTATGATTTTATGATTTAACCAAGGACTCGAAAAGTGGAAGTGTTTAACCAGGACTCGAAAACTGTACTGCTGTGAGGTAGTTTTTTTTTTTTTTTACATTCACTTACCGCCAAGTGACACTGACAGAGTTGACAGTGGCCAAGTGTCTGGTGTGTGTGTTAAAGGAGAGTGGAGGCAGGAGCATGCATGGAGCAAGGTAAACCAAGCATGTGTTTGCTGTTATAACCCTCAGGTTATAACAACAAATTATAACTGGGTTTCCCTATGGGAGAAAATGCTCCCCAGTTCTTATATATAGAATAATGTATGACTGGGTGTGTGTAACCCGATTTTACACACACACACATGAGGTGTGAGATGCTACATAAACCCGAGGGAAGCCGAGAGTTTATAACATCTCACATGAAGGGTGTGTGTAAAATTATGGTTTTACACACACTCACCCTCCCATACATTATTTTACTTAATTACTGGTTCCCATTTTTCTTTTTTAAGTTATAGTGCAAACCGGGATGTTAGCTACTCAGCCACAGTTCCTTGATGATACAGCGGATGCATGTATAAGTGCTGCTTGAAGGGTACGAACAGCAGGATTAACCAGATAGATTTGTAAGTTTGTGAAGGCAATATTAACTAGATATATATTGAAAAATAGCGAAAAGATTTACCTGTATGAGAGTGTGAGACAAACTAGTGCAGGTGCTAGATAAGAGAGCAACGGATCCTCCATGTTGGCTGAGGTGTTCGGCCTGCCTCTAGCCATGGTAATACCCAATAAGCTTTCTGTCTTATGTTTTGATTGGCAGGGACTGATTACAACCTCGTGGTTGCAACTGAAAATATCAACCGGGCAGTTGTAACCGCAATGTAAAAGTCTGGTTATCCAGACATAACAAATGGGAACCAGTAATTAAAAATATTTCCTAATGAAGCAACACAACCAGAAAAATAAAAGAATGTTGGTGAATTCTGTGATCAAAGTAGTGCAGCACTGTCGGCATTGCCAGAAAAATCAAATAAAACACAAGAACAGGTAGCCAAAACAGTCAGACCTAGAAAGTCAGTGATTAAGGAACAGACTCTGCCTAGTACCACTAGACGTGGCACTCCAGGATATGACACTCATGCATATCCAGATCCTTCACTGGAAAGCACTGCCTCTGATGAATATATTGCAAATGTACAAGAACAAGAGCACGATCAAGACGATGTATTAGTTATGCTCTTCCAAAGGTGGTGAATCAGAATGTGACACCGATGAGATAGAGGATGCCACCTGGGTTCCTGAACCCAAAAAGAAAAACAAAAAAGCACATACAGCAAACACAACTACTAGTCATAGTCCATAGTTGAAAACAATCAGTAGCAGTCATAGCAGCTCTTCTGGGAACAGCCACAGTGTTCATGAATAAGGGTCAGAAACACCAGTCACCACAATTGCTGAAGTTCCTGGCATGATGTAAACATGTTCCACCTCAATTTTGTAGAGCTATTTTCACGTAAGTCCCAGAAAATTAATGTTCTGCTGTCTGCACCTTTTGTCATTTGGGAAGTTAGCAGGGGGAAAGTGAATGGCCAGTTTGGGACAATATCACTGAAAAGGCATTTGCAAAGAGCACATCCAACCATTCAGCTCGGCAACAGTATACAGCAAGGGAAAAATATCTGTGATGAAAATAATCCTGCAGACTATAGTGATGGTGAATAGATCAAGAGACAAGGCAGAAGAGAAACATGTTTGACTTCACTGACAAAAGTATTTGGACAAGCTACAGCTTCACCACTGCAGACCCATGGTTTTTGCTCCCCTAAGTGAACTAAACAGCATACCATTATCGTGGTGTTGAACAAAAAACTACCCACAGTTGCTCACATTAAGTAACATTAAAAATTAATTAGTTAATAGCTGAATTTATTGCTAAGGATCTGCAACCATTTTTTGTGGTGTGGAATGGAGCTTTTAGAGCCCTATTAAAATATTTTGCTCCATGTTACAGTACAACATACCAAGCCATAAATATTTTGCAACTGTTGCTGTTCCCAAAATATACGAAAGTATGCAAAGTAAAATAAAATTGTCTCTTAAAGGGAGTGACTATAGTGCTGTGCACCTGACCACAGATATGTGGATGAGTTATCAAACCACTGATTATATAAAACAAAGACAAGGCACTGCGTCAGCATGTGGTCTAAAAGCAAAACAAAATGGTAATATTAAATGCACGCTGAAAATAGAAAATAGAGTTAAAAATCTACGTTTCGACCTTAGGTCTTCTTCAGGAAATATCTAAAAGAGAGAAAAAAAAACAAGTTAGTGTAGAGGAGAGGTAAAATGAGAGAGATATATATGTGGAGAAAGAAGAAGGGGGAGGCTAAGGGAGAAGAAGTGATAAAAGGTGAGATTCAGAGAGAATCTGAGAAACAAAAAGGTGATGATGGGAAAGATAAAGCATAATGGGAGAGAAAGAGTTGGGGAAGTTCCCAGGTAAAGACTGATTAACAGGGCCTTGTAAGAGGGCTGAAAGGTGACAAATGTGTGAGAAGGAGACAGAAATGGAGACACATGGTGAAAATTAAAAATAAATGAGTACAAAAACAAATTGACTTTAGGGGAAAAAAGGGATGGCTGAAAGATGTTAGTGAAAAATAAGTCTATCATTTAAACCAGAGGGCTGCTGGGAGCCAAGGCGGATGATCAGCTTGGCTTCCATGTTTTTTCTATCGTCAGAATCCCGGAAGCCCTGCTGAAGGACACAAACAGAAAGGTCATTGACAAATTGGTCCCTGGAGATAAAGTGGGATACAATGGGTTTAGCAGTTTCACCATTCCTGACTGCTCTGTAATGTTCCCTGAAACGGTCAGCAAGACACCTACCAGTTTCTCCTATGTAAATAGCTGAACACCTCCTGCAAAGAATACAGTACACCACGTTAGTGGAGGTGCATAAGAACTCCTTGGTGATGTGAAAAACACCTGTAGGCCCCCGAATCTCAGTTACACTGGAAATAAATTTGCAGGTGTAGCAGTGAGCCCTGTTGCAAGGTTTGGTACCTGGGGAGGAACTGTTAGAGTGGGTAGGCTGCTTTTACCAGGAGATTGCGAGGTTAGGTGGCTGCAGGGTAGGGAGGCAATAGGTAGTTCTGTAAAGGAAGCACCAATGTTAGGGTCAGTTTGCAAATGGAAGTTACTAGTGATGATCCTGTGAAGAGAAGGTGTGCTCTGATGGAAAGGAAGAACTAGTGGAATTCGTCGTTGTTCTTGTGTGATGGTATCCCTCCTGCGGGGTTCAAGGTTACGGGGCATGTTACTGACCCGGGAGAGTGCTCTGTCCACTGTGCTTTTAGGTTATCCCCTGTTGATAAAAAAACTATGCATTATTTGGGTCTGCTCAGTAAAATCATCCTCTTCACTGCATAACCTGCGAAGTCTAAGAAACTGTGAATAAGGCAGGCCATTCTTGACATGTTTAGGATGGAAGGAGCTATGGAGGAGGAAACTGTGAGAGTCAGTGGGTTTGTAATAGACTGATTATATGTACATCACAGCACATTGGGTATCACAATTATTTTCAAACACCACCACAAGCAGCAGTGTACAGGAAGGAAGACAAAGAATGGCAGCTCTTTGCATTAGCATGATTGGTAAGCATCACATCACTGACAATATTTTGGAAGACTTGCCCCTGAGACTCAATACTGGATCTTTGGTTTCAGAGACTGGCACCAATATTGTTAGTGCACTGAAATGTGGTGGTTTTACTCACATTCCAAGCTTTGCACACTAATTAAATCTGTTTGTATGAGTTTTCCTTTCCAGTGGCAACAGTATAGTAACACTAGTAGGAGCAGCAAAGAAAATCTGTGGCCATTTTAGTCACTCTGTAAAATCAAGTGGTATCTTGGCTGACATCCAGAAAAAAACAGATTGGCAATACAGCAACTAAAACAAGATGTTCCGACAAGATGGAACTCAATGTTTTGCAAATGTGAGAGACTTCTCGTGCAAAAGAAGGCAGTCCATGAATGTACCAAGGAACATAACATAGCAGGTGGTCTTGTGCTGAATTCATTCCACTGGGGCCTCATGGAGCATCTTACATTGCTCTTGACTCCCTCTGAGGAAGCAACTCAACAGATTAGCAAGGAGAGTGCTACTCTGAGTCAGGTTATTCCCATCATAAATTTATTGAACAAGAAACTTAGGAGGCTGCGTAGAGGTTTTGAACAAAAAAGAGACAAATGTGGTGTATCCCTTACAGATTGCTTGATCCAGCAATTCCAAAATTGCAGAAGACTTAACAATATCATGACATACAAAAATGTTCTTCGTTTGACCCTTCTTGACCCTTGGTTTAAGTGGCAGCAGTTGCCTCCTTCAGATCTTTGTGTCTCTTATCCTGAATACAAAAACATGCTGATTTCAGCAGTTGCACAGGAAAAGGAAGGAACTGTATTTGACAATACAAGTGAATCATGTAATGTAGATTCTGCATCTAATGATGCTACATCTATTGGTGCTGACAGAGTAAGTTCCACTTAGTGCCACTATGTACTCCTTCATCAGCACTGGGCAGTCCTGTATAAAGTCCTGTTTCTTGACTCTTGAAAATGTCATGTTATTCTGAAAAGCACACAGATGACTCTCGTACTTTTTGTTCAAAACTCATGGAAATTGACAATTCAGATTTGTATGTAGTGGAGCCACCTTCGTTGTCCTTGTCTGATATTCTGGATACCTGTTTGTGAGAATCAAGCATTAATATCACCGATGACCCTTTCGAGTATTGGCAGGAAAAGCAACAGATCTGGCCTGCACTATCTGCCTCTGCTATAAGGCTTATTAGTTGCTCTCCCACTAGTGTTTACTGTGAGCATATACTTAACATGAGTGGAAATGCTGTGCCTGATACACACAAAGCTTACTCCTGAAAATGTACAGTGATTTACTTTCCGAAATGTCAGTCTCAACAAATTCTCTTACCAGTTCAGTGAATAGCAACAAGAAAATAAAAGTGACAACGATGACAAACAGCTGCAACAGGTGTTTCATAATAAAGGTGTTTCCTTGGAGGTGTTTGAAGACAATGGTGATGGCATTTAATTTACAGTAATTATTTATTTCTTTGAATTCAGAAGACAAAGGTCATAAACTATAACAGAAAAATCAAGTTAGAAAATTCCTTCTTGTGAGGTGATGGTGTATATTAAACATATTGCTGCATGTGTTTTTCACATTCAATCTGGGGACCCAGGTGGAGATTAATTTGTTTCTTCAGCAAGTTAAAAATGCAAACAGGCAGTGAATTGCTGGATGTTTTTGGGGTGGAGAGCAGCACCAAGAGGTGTTACACAAAGGAAAAATGTATGTGCACAATAGCCATGAGTTCTGGCTCCCATTGTCCTCTGGTTCTACATCATGCAGATCCCCACATGCTTGATGACGGGAGAGAGGCAACGGGGCTGGGGGCTGGCAGGCCGGCTTCATGGCAGGAGTAGACAGCAGTCTGGGCCAAACAGCTGTATAAAAAAATACTTTTATACCATAGTTGACTGTGCACAGCCACCATGAGTGCTGGCCCCACATGGCCCTTGGGTCCCGTACAGTGTGGATCCCCGCTGACTTCACTGGGGGAGTGGCAATGCAGCTGGGGACTGTCAGATGGACCTCAAGGCAGGAGTAGGTGGTGGTTGGGGCCAAACAGCTCTATAAAAGAAAATGTATACCATAGTTGACTGTTCATGGCTGCCATGAATGCCCATCCTTGTGTTCCACACCATGTTGATCCCTGCTGGCTTGAGAACAGGGGGAGTGGTGATGGTGCTGGGGACTGGCAGGTCGGCCTCATAGCAGCAGTAGGTGGTGGTCAGGGCCAAACAGCTCTATTAAAAAAGAAATATGTAGCATAGTTGACGTCAATCAATGTCCAAAAACTGCAGTGCTGGGTGGGGGGAGGGGAGCAAGGGAAATCAGATTAAAAGTAAGTTGCAAAACACAAGTAATAAAAAAAATGACCAATCAGACAGTAGTGAGTGGTATAGTTTGGGGCCTATGATGCTTGCTATGAAGGCAAGAAAAATAATTACAAATGAAAAAAAAAAATAACATCTCAAGTCAACAGGGTGGTAAGGATGGCTGGAGCCTCATCATATATCCTGCTCATGCTGCTTGTCTCCCAACAAAAAGCATGCCAGACTCCATAAAGGCCTGCACTCTGCTGTTGTCTTCCTGCTGTTTAATGTGTTGGTCTCTGTCTCTGTCTTTCTCACTAATTTTTGACACATGGTCTCCTTTAGCAGTATAGGGGTTAAGGGCACTGAGCAGCAAACCTGGAGACCTGGTTTGAGTCCCATCAGCCCCCATCTGCATACTGTGTGACCCTAAGCAAGTCACTTAACTTCCTTGTGCTCCCAGGTCACACCTGGAAACAAGATCTGGCTTAGTGTGCCTGTCCTGGTTAAACAATTTTCCCCTTTCACTGCAAAGCCCCAAATGAGCTGCATGCACTGGGCTGGATTCACAAATGTTTTGGGGACTAAGTCCCACATCACAACTCCAGTTGCTGACTGAAATCTCCACACTTACAGAGATTGCTATTCACATCTGCAGCAGCTGTGGAAGATGTTATGGCTGATCCCACCACCTGTAACATTCTTCTGCTGCTGTGGGAATTTCCACAGCAACACCACCAGCAAGGTGCCATAAATCATGGAGCCAGTGGTAAAGTGCCTCCACATTTGGGAATACTGTACTGTAGCTGTGGGAGAAATTGTGGATCCAAAGCTGCAGGATTTTCAACAGTTTTGTGAATCCAGCCCACTGTTTTCTACGTTGAAATGCCACAAAAATAGAAGAAGAAGAATCAGTATTTATATGGCACTTTTCATACACAGTATCCCAAAGCACTTTACAAGCAATGCTAAACTGGTAGTGAAGTGACTGAATGTGTGGTGGCAGCCATATCACCCTCACCCACACACAGCCTGGATGATTGCATGAACCAGTTTCTGGGAAGGGGAATGTTGGTCAGAACACCAGGAATGTTCCCTGCTGTTTTACAAAGAGTACCCTGGGTTCTTTTACTTCCACCCAGACACCACCAGGATGGGCAGAAGGGACCTCAGTTTAACATCTCATCCAGAGGACAGCACACCCCAGCAGTACAGAACCCCCCAATACTGCACTCAGATGCCAGTCCATCCGAGTGTGGGACAAGAACCCACAACCTTCTGGTCTAGAGGTGGATATGCTACCAACTGAGCCACGCTGACACTATTTTATTTTATTTTTTTTTTTTATTTATTTATTTTTTTTTTTATTATTATTATTATTTTATTTTTTTATTTATTTATTTTTTTTTTTATTATTATTATTATTTTATTTTTTTTTTTTAAAGCTACGTTTTAATTTTTTTTAACTAACGGATCTAAAATAGTAATACTGCTGCATTTCTCATACTCAGACTAAAAAAATGGTCTACAATTCATCAGAGGAAAACAGAACCTTTTGGAAATAAATCAGAGTCAGAATCAGAACCAGGTTGCAACTGACCCACCCGTCCCTATTATGGAATATGACAAGGTTTGTTTTCACTGTATGCAAAACAACACATAACTAAGAGAGAAGTCATAATGCTAAAGCAGAGGATGAGAAGCATAAGGTGACTGTATGGAATGATTATTTCTGTTTCATATTCATGGTGGCGGACAGGTGCCCGCTTCCAGACTGCAGCATGCAACCAGCAGGGGATCATTAGCAAGTGTGAACAAGAAGCCCATAATGGAGAACAGAGTACTGAAGGAACATCAAACACTGAATGTGAATACATCAGTGGGCCCAGATGAGTTACACCCCAGGGTGTTAAGGGAGATAAAGCAGGTCCTGACAGGCCTACTAATACATAGATACATAGACAGTGTCGGCAGATAAGGGCCGATGGCCCACCCAGTCTGCCCATTTGAGCTTGTAAGTTCAGTTTGTTTTCCTAGAAGTCTGTTGCCCATTACCCCTGACCTCCAGAATTCCTTCATGTCTATCCCATGCATTCTTAAATCCCGTGATTGTTTCAGTCCCCACCACTTCCTCTGGCAGGGTGTTCCACTTGTCCACCACCCGTTCTGTGAAGAAATTCTTTTTCATGTTTCTGAATCGTCCTCCCTCCAACTTCATCCCATGCCCTCTAGTCCTGGAACATCTTTTTTGCCTAAAAATAGTGTTTTCCTGCACCCTGTTCCTTCCTGTAAGATACTTGTATGTCTCTATCATATCCCCTCTCTCCCTCCTCTCCTCCAGGGAGTACATGTTCAGTTCCTTCAACCTGTCTTCATAGGACTTGTGATGCAATCCATGCACCATCTTTGTTGCCCTCCACTGAACCTTCTCTACCCTGTCTATGTCCTTACGTAGGTATGGTCTCCAGAACTGTACACTGTACTCTGGGGCCTCACTAGTGTCTTGTATAGCTGGAATTATGACCTCTTTTCCTGCTGGTGATGCCCCTGCCTATACATCCCAGCATCCTATTTGCTTTACCTGCTGCCTTGTCACACTGTTTCCTACCTTGAGGTCATCAGAGATGACAACCCCAAGATCCCTTTCCTGCTTAGTGCATGCTATATCCTCACCCCCAACTGATATACTGTGCCAGGGTTTTGTGCCCATATGCATTATCTTGCACTTCTTTGCATTGAATTTCAACTGCCAAACCCTGACCATTCTTCAAGTTTCTGCAGGTCGCTTCTCATTCTGTCTACACCCTCTGGTGTGTCTACTCTGTTACAGAGCTTTGTGTCATCAGCGAACAGTGAAATTCTGCCTTCTAGGTCCCTGCAATGTCACTGATGAAGATGTTGAATAGGACCGGTCCCAGCACTGATCCCTGTGGTACCCCACTGGTCACTCTTTCCTCTGTGGAGTGACAGCCATTTACCACCACCTCTGTGTCCTGCCACCCAGCCAGTTACCTACCCACCACACTACTGTCCTGCCCACACCCATATTCCCCAGTTTGTGTAATAGTCTTCTATGTGGCACAGTGTCAAAGGTCTTGCTGAAGTCCAGATAGGCCATGTCCACTGCCCTCCCCTGATCCACCTCCCTAGTCACCCAGTCAAAAAATTCAACTAGGTTGGTCTGACATGACCTCCCCCTGGTGAAACCATGCTGCCTTGGGTCCTGTAGTCCATTGACAACTAGATGTTCCACCAATCTCTCCTTCAGTAGTGCTTCCATGATCTTCCCCACTACCGAGGTGAGGCTGACTGGTCTGTAGTTCCCTGCTTCCTCTTTGTTCCCACTTTTGTATAAGGGGACTACATCTGCTGTCCTCCAGTCTTTGGGTACCTCCCCTGTTTCCAGTGATCGGCTAAACAGGATAGCCAGAGGTTCAGCCACCACCTCTCTTAGTTCTTTAAGGACCCTGGAGTGCACCCCATCTGGCCCCATTCCTTTATCAACTCTTATTACTTCCAGTTCCTTCAGGACCCTTTCTCGTGTAAAGGGACTTGTGTCCATTTCTGCACCATTCTCACCCCTTATACTCCTTTCAGACCCATTACCCCCCTCTTCCTCAGTAAAGACTGAGCAGAAATACCTGTTCAATATGTCAGCTTTACTGCTGTCATCCTCCACGCGGCCCCCATCCTCCCCCTTCAGTCTCACTATCCCTCCCTTTGTCTTTCTTTTTTCACTTATGTACCTGTAAAAGGTTTTGTCCCCTCTACCCACTGATTTTGCAATGTGTTCTTCTGTCTGAGCTTTGGCTTCCCTTACTGACCTCCCTGCCTTCCTTTGCTTCTCCTGGTACTTCTCCCTATCCCCTTCTGCCTGTGTCTTTTTGTATTGCCTGAATGCAATCTTTTTGGCTTTCACTTTCTTGCTACCTCTTGGAAAACCATAATGGTCTCCTCTTCCTTTTCCTCTTGCTAACCTGCTTAATGCATAATTCTGTTGTTCTTGTAATCCCCATTTTAAATACTGCCCACTGTTCCTCAACCCCTGATTCCTACCCCATTCCCCTTAATGCCTCTTTCAAGTATCTCCCCATTTTCCCAAAGTCTGCCCCCCTAAAATCCAGGATACGTGTTTTTGTGTGGTTTGGTTCTGCTCCTTCTGTGATTTCAAACCACAATGACTGGTGGTCACTGTTTCCCAGGTGCTCCCCACTGTTACCCCATCACACTGTCCCTGTTTGTGAGCACAAGGTCCAGTATTGCCTTCTGCCGAGTTGGTTCCATGACCAGTTGCTTGAGGAAGGCACCCTGAAGGAGTCCAGGATAAATCTGCTCCTAGTTGATGCTGCTGCTGGGATGCTCCAGTCCACGTCTGGAATATTGAAGTCTCCAACCAGTACTACCTCACCCTTGTCTGCCATTCTTTGAATGGGTAGCATCAGCTCCCTATCTGTTTCTTCCTCCTGGGCTGGTGGTCTATAGACCACACCTGTGCGGATGGCTGTCCCCATTTTCCTTTCCAGCTTAACCCGGGGTATCTTTCCCCCATTTTGTTCCTCCTGGATCTCTGTGGCCCTTATGTCATTTTTCACATACAGTGCCACTCCTCCTCCCTTCCTCCCTTCCTGCTCTGTCTCTTCTGAATATGTTGTAGCCAGGTATGGCCATCTCCCAGTCATGGTTATCATTACACCAGGTTTCAGTGATGGCCACAATTTATTTATTTATTTTTTATTTAGTTTTTGTTGACCGGGTAAGTGCACTAGACAAATCCTGCCTATTTTCAGGCACGACCCGGGGGAGGAGGATACAGATGAATGCCAACTGACCTTGAACCAGATTAAGCTGTTGGTGGTATATTTAGTGAATGAGGAAAATTTGGCCAGGACACCGGGGAAATTCCCCTACTCTTTTCGATAAGTGCCATGGGATCTTTAACATCCACCTGAACTACCACCAATCCAGGCAGATGGGACCTCGCTTTAATGTCTCATCCGAAAGACGGCACCTCAGAAGTGCAGCACCCCTCTCATGCTGCACTACAGTGTCAGTACTGGGATATTAACCCAAGTGCCAGATGTGGGAACTGAACCCACAGCCCTCTGATCTCCCGGCCTCTGAGGCAAGTGTGCTACCTACTGAGCCACTGACACTGACAATGTCCAGGTCTGACTGTACCATGACAGCTTCCAGATCTTCCATCTTGTTGCTAAGGCTCCTGGCATTTGCACACATGGCTTTCCATGATTTGACCTCCCTAGACTGTTTCACTGTTCTACTCCAGCCCCTTCCTTGGTTGTCATTTATCCCTGGTTCTCCTTGCTGTCTGCCCTTCTGCTGAATTTTGCCCCTTTTCTGCTTATCCACCTCTTGGGCACTAATCTCCATCTTTGCACACTGCTTTGCAGAGATAGCCACTCCTCTGGTTCACTGGTTCTACTGCTAGCTGTGGGGGTGAGCAAGTAGGTATCATCCTTGCTGGCCTGCCACCCCTTTGCTAGTTTAAATGCTTGTCAATGTAGCATTTAAACTTATCATTGAGTGCTTGGATTCCCTCCAGGATGGATGCAGGCCGCCAGGCTTGGAACAAACCTCCATCCTCCAGATGGGTCCCCAGTCACCAATGAATCCAACCTTTCTCACAGCACCAGTTCTTCAACCATGAGTTAAAGTTCCTGGTGCATGCACTCCTATGCTCTCCCTTGCCTCTCACAGGTAGTACTTCTGAGAAAGTGACAGAAGTAGCTACTTGCTTGAGACCCCTCCCCAGTTTCCTAAACTCTTCCTGAAAAATAGATCTCTTTAACTGATCCTTGGAGACAAGAAAAGTTCCAGAAGACTGAACAACAGCAAATGTGGTCCTCCTACATGAAAGTGGGAGTCCATGGAGTCAGTCCAATATAGACCAGTCAGTCTGATGTTTATAGTGGGAAAAGTCAGTCAGTTATAGACCAATCGGTTTGATGTTTATAGTGGGGAAATTACTGGAGTCCATAATTAAGGAAAGGATAGTGGATTTCCTGAATGCCAATGGGCTGCAAGATTCCAGACATCATAGATTTACCTGTCTTACCAAACAAGCCTGATTGAATTATTTCATTGGATGACAAAGCCATGGATAGGGGTCAGGCAGTTGATGTCTTATACCTAGATTTAGCAAAGACTTTGACTCAGTCCCACATGGGAGACTGATAAAGAAGTTGGGCACCTGGGTTTGGGGAAAAGATTTTGGGTTGTATGAAAAACTAGTTGAGTGTGCAGACCTAGAGGATTTTCATAAATGGAGATCCCTCAGGGGAAATGGATGTCATGAGAGGGGATCAGGGTGATCCATCAGTTCTAGGACCAATTCTTTTTAATACGTTTATTTATGATATGAGGAGGGAGTCCTATGAAGGATATGCTTCTTCACAGATGACACCCAGGTCTCCAGAAGACTGGACACTGAGGAGGGGATAAGGGCTATAAAGGCAAATCTGGAAAATGTGGAGTGGTTGGCAATGGTGTAATAGCTAAAATTTAATAAAAAAAGTGCAAGGTAATGCACTCTGGGCCAACAACACAAGAAAACTGCGCTGAATGAATAGGGTGATAGTGGAGAGCACATCTGGAAACAAAGCTGGGGGTATAAATAATAGAGAGCATGAAGGTATCATCACAATGTAGTAGTGCTGTGAGAAATGCAAATCTAATGTTGGAGTGCATAGGGACAGGAATCACTAGCAGAAAAAAAAAGTAATACAGCCCCTGTATAGATCCCTGATTTTCAATCACTAGGTGCAGTTTTTGAACCCACACTTGAGACAGGACAGGGACAGGGACAGGTTGGATCGAGTGTAGAGATGAGCCACCGAAATGATACAGGGCAACAGAGTAGGTCCTATGAAGAGCACTTGGAGGATCAAAAAATGTACATGGTGGAGGACAGAAGAAAGAGGGGCAATGTGATTGAGACTTTCAGGTACCTCTAGGGGACTAAACAAAGTGGGACAACAGTGAGCTGTTCACAATGAGTGACAACACTCGTACCAGAGGCAACTCCTTAAATTAGTGGTGGTGGGGGATAGGCTTCAAGAATGACATCAGAAAGTACTTTGTTACAGAAAGAGTACTGATGGTTCAGAATAAGCTTCCAGAAGAGGTCATCAGGGCTGAAACAGTAGAATGGTTCAAAATGGTTTGGGGCAGACATATAGAATAGTGGTTATGGGGCAGACTGGGGCAGGAACATGGAGGACTGATAAGGGCACTGTGACAAAATTATACAGGCTTGGGCAGAATAGATGTGCCACTGGGCCTTTATCTGGCTTCATTGCCTATGTTCCTATGGGTTCCATGTGATAACCACAAAGATTAACACGTGGCTCGCAAAAGAGTGAGTGCAAATCATTGAATACAAAACCAGCGATCAACACTACAGTGACCTTAAGAAAAATCAATGGCACAACACTAAAAATACAGGGGTGTGATCTAAACTTCATCTATAAATAACTAACTCCAGGGTGTGGAGACTGGGGGAAAGAGCCAAACATGGGAGGAGGGAGCTACTCTGTGGAGTAGTAGTCTGCAGGAGGAGAACAATGGGGGGGCAACCTGTGAGTATGGAGTAAACAAAATCAGGAATAAGCAACAATAACAAAAATAAAAACAAACCCCACCCCAATTCCAAACCCTGGACCATCACCATCATAGACCATGGCCTTAACCACCACGCCAGACAGCCAGCTCGAATTGGCTCTTCCAAACAAAATCCTATATCCTTCTTTCGCTAGCTCTTCCTCACTGTACAGTCCCTAGCTGTCTTTTCCAGTCTCTATCATTCCTCCTAGCTGTTCTCTCACACTCGCTATTAACACAGGTGCACAAACTGAGTCACTCAAATTGAGTCGCTCAATCTGAGTCGCCCATATCATGGGTTACCATTCCTATGTGTTCTCCCAAACAGACAGTCTGCACACAGCTAGATTTTGTCTCCCCTACCCCAAAGTCATCCAGTTTCTTAACTAGCTTTCTATGTAAAATGGAGTTGAGCACCATACTAAAGTCCAAGTGCAGTACACCCACAGTCTGGCCTCTATCAGTAGCCTTTGTTACCCAATCAAATAAGTCAACTGGGTAAATCTGGCAAGAGTGTCCTGTAACCTTTTTATCTCATAGGACTCCATAAGCCTTTCCTTAAATGTAGGCTCCAACATCCTATCAATTACCAAGGTCATGCTAACTTGCCAGTTGTTTCCCAGGTCATCCCTACTGCCACTTTTGTATAGTGGCACCATATTAGCTACCCTCCAGATACTTCAGTGCTCCTTTACCAGGTTTATTTTGTAACAGAGACTCTGGTTTCACTGAAATGTCTAATCAAAAAGATTAAATGAATAACACATAAATTATGAAAACCCTGCTTTGCATGTATGCATACTGGGAATGAGTAAATGTACCCACCTGACATCACCTCCCCATATAATAGGCCTGGTAAACTTGGCTCAGCACAGAAGATTTAGTACAACACAACTCAGCTGAGATTTAGCCTTTAGCCTGATCTGATCTGAATATCAGTTCATACAATACCTTTTGTTGCTCAATACTAGGCAGGAAATAAATCAGTTTCCAGGTCCTCTCTTGTGTATTTCATTTTCTGCTAATAGTAGTAGAAAGACAGAAATGTTGACAGAATTAAAATCTGTTTCAGATTTACCTCTTTTAAAAAGGATTTTTCTCAGCTTAGATCAAGAATGATAACTTGGTTTGGATTTGTCTATTTTAGTTTCATGTAAAATGTCAAGATTATTGGTGTGGCGCTCAGGGATTTGGCTTCATTGGGGACTGGGGGTCCACCTGGAGTGATGCAAGCCTATACTGGCATGATAGGCTGCGTCTGTCTGGGAGGGGAACCAGGATCCTAGGTGATAGGTTTAAATGCTTCATTGGCAAGCTTTTAAACTAGCCAAGGGGGGAGGCACTGGAAAGGAGCAGGAAAATCCTAGTCCCCCCCAAACAATCACTGTAGTAAGTGTGGCAAACACCAACATGGAGGTGTCAATAGGGAGAAGGGCAGGGGTAAATGGAGAAAGTGACAAAGGCAAGAAGAACAGGGATGGGGCAAAAGGGGGTAAGGCCATCAGGAAATGGAGGGTAATGAGTACCAATGCCCGTAGTCTGGGCAACAAGCTCCCTGAGCTGGTGGCCTTAATGGAAGAGGGATGCCTGGATATCGAAGCAGTCACAGAAACATGGTACACAGAGAACCATGACTGGGATGTTAACATACCAGGGTACATAACCTACAGGAGAGACAGGCAGGGGAGAAGAGGGGGAGGAGTAGCTCTCTATGTAAAGGAAGGGATAAAAGCAACTGAACAAAAGAGTAAACAGGGAGGAGAGGAGGCACTGTGGGTCACCTTGGAGACTGGAAAGGGCACCACAATCCGCACAGGGGTTGTGTACAGACCCCCATGTCAGGGGGAAGGAAATGGACAAGGATATGATGAAAGGCATTCTTAGAATGGCAGAGAAAGGGGAGATACTGTTGATGGGAGACCTGAATATGCCAGATGTTAACTGGAGCACATTTGCTGCAGCCACATCCAAGAGCAGGGCCATTCTTGACGCCCTACAGGTGGCAGGCATTAGACAGCTGAGTTTGGAACCCACTGTGAGGGAGTAATCTTAGACCTCAGACCTCAAACGGGGCAGTGAGAGGATCTCAGATCTAGAAGTGGGTTGCCATCTGGGGACAAGTGACCATCAAACAGTGTGGTTCACGTTAAACTCAGCTACAGAGTCAAGCTTCATACAAAAAGTGAGGGTACTGGACTTTAGGAGGGCTGACTTTGGCAAGATGGGAGAGTGCCTCAGAAAAGCACTAGCAAACAGGCTAGAAGGAGGGGTGGAGCAACAATGGGGAATTATCAAAACTACCATCACAGAGGCAACAAGCCTTTGTGTGAGGCAACTAAACAAATCAAAATGAAAGAAAAAGCCACTATGGTTCTCAAGAGAGGTGGCTGTGAAAGTCAGGAAGAAAAAGACAGCATTCTGGAAGTATAAGGAAACATAGAAGGAGCAGGACAGAGAGCTGTACCAGTTAAGGCAGAAAGAAGCAGGGAGGGAAGTCAGAATAGCAAAGGCCCAAACTGAGGAAAAGATAGTCAACTCAGTTAAGAAGGGGGATAAACCTTTATAGGTACATCAGCGAGCGTAGAAAGACAAAGGAGGGATAGTGAGGCTGAATAGAATGAACGGGTGGTGGGCAGAGGGGACAGTGAAAAGCAGGAATACTGAATGAATATTTCTGCTCAGTATTCACAAAGAGGAGGGGAAGTGCCTAATCCAATTAACAGAAGCACTCTTGATAGGGGGGTCGATCCCAGTCCTTTCACAGAAGAAAGGGTTCTGCAAGAACTCCTAAAACTGAAGGTGGACAAAGCAATGGGTCCTGATGGAATTCACCCCAGAATTCTAAAAGAATTAAGGAAGGAACTAGTGAAACCACTGGCTACTCTTTTTAATAAATCATGGGAGGTTGGTGTGGTACCTGAGGACTGGAGGAAGGCAGATGTGAGTCCCCTTCACAAAAGTGGGACCAAGACAGAGGCAGGAAACTACAGACCTGTCATTCTGACCTCTGTGGTAGGGAAAGTGATGGAGTCACTTGAAGGAAAAAATAGTTGAGTACCTAGAGGTCAGTGAGCACAGGATCCAAGGCAGCATGGGTTCACAGTGGAAGGTCATGTCAGACTAATCTAATAGATTTCTTTGACTGGGTGACCAAAGTAGTAGACCAGGGAGGGCTGTGACATGGCCTACCAAGACTTTAGCAAGGCATTTGACACAGTCCCACACAAAGATTATTAGTCAAATTAACCAGCCTGGGAGGGTCCCAGGGTGGTAGCCTGGGTAAAACATTGGCTGGACAACAGGACACAGAAGGTAATTGTAAATGGAGTCCACTCTGAAGAAAGGGCAGTTACTAATGGGGACCGTAGGGTTCAGTATTGGGTCCAGTCCTTTTAATGTCTTAATCAGTGGCATTGCAGAGGACTGAAGGAAAGTATCCCTTTGCAGATGACACAAAGATCTGCAACAGGGTTGATACACAAGGAGGCGTGAAAGGATGAAAAGGGACTTGGCAAGGTTGGAGGAATGGTCAGACGATGGCAGCTAGGATTCAATGCAAAAGTGCATATAATGCACCTGGGAAACAAGAACCCAGGGGAAGAATACACAATGGGTGGGGAGGTAGTAACAACAACAAAACAGGAAAGGGACCTGGGGTAATCATATCAGATGACCTTAAGGTTAGCAAGCAATGTGAGAAGGCATTAGGGAGGGCTGGGGTATACTGGGATGTATCGGAGAGGCATCAGCAGCAGAAAACAGGAAGTTGTTATCCCTCTGTACAGACAGTTGGTGAGACCCCATCTGGAATACTGTGTCCAGTTCTGGAGACCCCATCTCCGCAAGGACATAGACAGGATAGAGGCAGTCCAGAGGAGGGCAACTAAAATGGTGCAGGTCTGCAAGAGAAGCCATATGAGAAGAGACTATAGAGCTTAATATGTATACCCTTGAGGAAAGAAGGGAGAGGGGGACATGATAGAAACTTTCAAGTACCTCAAGGGAATCAACAAAGTCCAAGAGGGTAGCATCTTTCAGAAAAGAGACTTGCAAGAACAAGGGGACACAATTTAAAGATAGAAGGAGGCGGTCTAGGGCAATGTGAGGAAGTATTATTTCACAGAGAGGGTAGTGGATGCATGGAACAGCCTTCCTGAGGAAGTTGTGGGGTCTAAAACTGTGAGAGAATTCAAGAATGCATGGGACAGACATAAGGCAATTCTTGTGGGGGGCAGGAAGATATAGGCTGTTGGTTAACTAGGATCTGCGGCCTATCCTGTAGGTAGGGAAATGGGCAGACTAGATGGGCCTAGCGGTCCTTATCTGCCGTCAAAGTCTATGTTTCTATGTTTCTATATTTTAATGTAAAAGCTGTACTTCAAATCTGAGTTGAATTTTTCAGTTTTATAAAGCTGTAATTATGATCATCTCTATCTTGGTTATATAGTCATTCTGGAATAAGTGATTGCTGACTGTTTAATATTTTGCTACCAGTACATGAATAACATCTAAGAGCATGATTCATAGAAGAGTCTCCTATTCTGTGACTAGGTGGCACAAATTGTTTGTAGTGCTGTTTCAGTGTACATTACATAATTCAAGCCAAGTATTTACAACAAGAGGTAGGCAATGGTTAAAATCTGGGTACAAACAAGGACTGCTCCACTGATAAAGACTGCACCATGCTAGAACCACAGCAGCAAAAAGAAACAAGTTGGCACTAGACGCCGCTGATATAAGTAAGCAAAAATATTTTATTGCATTAAAACACACCAGGCTATAGTATTACAAAAGTCTGGTTCCTTTTTATAATGCTGCAGTCTGATTTGTCTTAATGCAGTAAAATATGTTTGCTTACTTAATTAGCAGTACACTGGCGGATTGAGGCCTGGACGTGAGGGCATGCGCCACTCCCTTTGGTGAGAGGGGTGCCTTTGATGAATTGCAAACTGCTGCTCAAACTGCTGCTATTAAAGAGATACTGGTGCAAGCCTATCCCTCACAGAGTTGTCAGTCATCACCCACTGATGCTTAACCCCCCTCGATTATGAGGGACATCCCTCATTTTACCCCTCAAAATTGATTTAATCTTCTTGCTTTCATGGTGCAGCACACTCTGCTGCAGCTGTCCCCATTAGGCAGAGAGTCATGAAGTAGTCATCCATGAACTAGTAATGTACCCCTGAGGAAAGATCCATGAGATGTGGTCCAGGTGAATCGTATGCAACCAGCACCAATGTCAGAGCAAAAGAAGGAACAGTATGTGAGCGCCATGGCACCCTGACTTCAGGGGGAGTGATCCACTCCACAACATGGAATCAGGGAGAAGGGGGAGGACTCCAACAGTCTGCAATGCCTGGCAAGATTGAGAAAGCAGGTAAAGACTCATAGTTGATAGCAGTGAGCAAGAAAAGCCAGGGATGTGAAGAGGAGGGAGGCCTGAGAAATGTCCTGCTATAATAGGGGGCAGAGCAAAACAGGCAGCAACTTTTATGAAATGTTGAGAGACCGACATGGGCTTCAGCTGTTCAGGCCTCTCCAAGTTCCTCTGTATATTGGGGTGCAGGATGTTAATATGTTGGGATGGTCTGAAGGGTGGGAGGGAGGTAGAGGTGGCTACCTTGTGGAGGGGATTGCCTGTATTACTTTCTGCCCTGGTTTGGGTTCTAGGTTACAAGGCTGCTGTGGCCTGTGCAGTCATTAAGTGAAAACAGTCTGCTTTTCTTTAGTAGCCACAGGCAATATTTTTGGAGGGAGAGAGAGAGAGAGAGAGAGAGAGAGAGACTTAGCATTGCCATTAAGCAAAAGAGATAAAGAAAAAAAATAGTACCTTAACATTTTATTAACCAGGTATAGCACACTAAGCTGAAAGCTTTTTTACAGGAGTGACTTGTTCAGGGTCACACAGTTGGAAGCTGTGGGATTCAAACCCAGCTCTGGGCTGCTAGATATCACCAAATTTGCAGCTCAGACCCTTAGACCACTGTGCTATACTGCCTCTGTTACCTTGTTGTGTCTCTCTCTGAGTCTCTCCTATATCTCATTATATGTACTTATGGAAAAAGAAAAGTCAATGGAGATTGTAGCTGTTTTATATGACATGGAAAATCAGAATAACTTGACCAGTTGAAGTATTGGCAGATGAGTGCAGTCTAGCTACATCTTACTATCTGCAGATTTAGTTATGAAGGAGCAGAGTGGACTGATGCCACTTTTCTTTACAGGCTTGCTGCATTCCAGATTTTCCATAGGGTTATTGCAGTGTACTCTTTTGGGTGTGCTTTAGCCTGTGGTTGGATGGGGAGGAATAACTCAGCCCACTAGCATTACATAAGCATGCCTCCAAACACACACAAACGCTTAGTTCGTTCAGACTGAGCCACTGGATGGTTTGTGGCTGTGCTTTCTTTCTGTTCCCCTTCTGCATTGATGTTTTTTGCCTCCTTTCTCCTTCTGCTGATTCCACTCCCTCCTCTCCTCTGCCTATTTCCCTTCCTTCTGCCATTGTGACCATGTGCTGCCAGCCCCTGCTTGTTCCTTGTGGTGCATTGCTGGGGTTCTCCCCTGTTCTTTCCCTTGCCCTCCTGCTGCCCTCGTTCCATTCTGTCTTTGTCCTCTTTCTTGCCATCACAGCCATGTGCTGCCTAGCTGCCCCCGTTCCCTTCTCTCTGGTTTCCCTGCTCATCCCTCCTCTTCTCCCTGCTTACCGCCTCATGGTGTCCCACCTCTCCTGGGTCTTTCCTCTGCCCTGCCTGTCCATCATACCTTCTGTTGTTTTTCTTTTTGGGGGTTTCTTCCCCTGCTCTTTCCTCTTGCTGCTCATCTTCTGGGTCCATCCTCAGTGATGTCAACACGCAGCTTTAAGCAGTACTGAACTATGCTCTCCCCTGCTCCTTCTTCACTCTTTTCTCTTTTCTCTTCCAGCCTCCTAGCCTGTAGTACTCTTGTCCTCACAGTACAGAGGACTTCTCAGCACTCCTACTTCTCCGACTTTTTCCAGGGTCCAGTGCTCAGCACCTCAGCAGTTCCCACGGGCCAAAGAACATCATTTAAAGGGACATCCTGAATTTTGGACTTCATCTACCAAAGTACATCCAGATACAGACAAGTCTCACCTTACCCATTTTTTGCCTTTCTGTACCTGCACAGAGGATAGCCTGCCCTCTGCTGACCTACGTGGGAGTCTGCGTCACTGCCACCTCCCATCCTGGTGGCTCAAATGCTGGTCCACTGGACTTCTGGTTTACCCTACTCCCTTGACCTACGTGGAGGTCTAGTTTAAATCCCATCTCAGGTCCTACATGATGGACCATCACCCTGACCTATGTGGAGGTCTTCTCACATACTTCATCATTCTTCCAATATGGAGGTCTTCTCATGGCTCATTGCCTTTCATCCCTTTCACCAGTCTTGCACTGCTGCTATAGACTCAGTTTCACTATCCAGTGCTCCTGGTTCACAGCCCAGGAACTATTTGACTAATTTCTAATGGCTAAATCTAAGCAGGGCAGCATTCCTCCTTCTAATGAGCCACTTCTCCAACCAGTACCAGATGCCAATGCTGAGCTCTGCAATCTTTTTTTCTATCCTCTGGCTTCTTCCCTATCAGATGTCCAGATTCACCTCGTATACTTGGAAGCCTGCTAACCTGCTCAGTGGCTACCAGATCCTGCTCTAACGGACATGCTTGCTCACCTCTCATCTCTTGAAACCCTTGTTGGTACGCAGTCCTTCCTACCTCCTCTTGGATTACCTGCATCCTTGCCTATCAGCTCATCCCACGCTACTGTGGTGTTGCCTCCCAACCTCCTGTCTTCCACTGGTCCTGCAGTTCCAGCTTCACCTTCTCCTCAAGATTCTGGTTCTTCCATGTGGCTGCTCCTCTGCATACAATCTCTCCCACTCACCTCATCCCAAGTCAGCTGTGCAAGGAAGTTATCAAAGGGATAGAGGTCAATTTAATTTCCCTCCTTATTTCCTTCCATTACTCCCTTGAGAACAGGGTCATCTCATGTGGTGACGTCTCAGTGGTGTTGAAGTACAAAGACCCAAGACTCGCCAAGAAATAAACTATCCCAGAATTAATTCTTGCCTTCAGCCTCTGTAGGGACACAGTCTGCACTGCATTCCCCTCCCAGCATCAGGAATTGGACTTTTACCTCTACCTCCTAGTGGATTTGGGGACCGGATATGGGGACACGCACTTTTACAACTACCACCATTCCTTTTCTTCTAAAGCAGCTGCAGCCTTGGCCCACTTCAACACGAGGCTTGACTGGTCCATTCTAGACAATGAATTAATTTGCCACCATTTTGCAGGTCAGCAAGCTCTGTCCTGCCTGCTCTGCAGCTCTTATTCCCATTTTGCCTCACTTTGCTCATTTTCAGTCTCTCACTCTCCTGATCCTCCTCAATGGATCTCGCCCAGGGACTCAGCTGCTACCTCCTCGAGTCTTACTTGTACCATTCCTAATCCTAGCATTCTTCCTTGCACCAGCCATGGTAGACAAAGTCGACCAGTGACCTACAGTACATTGGAAACCAGGCAGTCTGCAACAACTTCAGTATGACCAGCTGCACTGTCTACGGTTGTCACTACCTTCACATATGCAGCTTTAGTAGCGAGGCCAATTCCAGGGCCAATTGCCCACTACTACCTCAATAAGTGACAACTACATCTCCAACACAACTATTTGTTCCATCCCTTCTAGCAGCTTCTCCAAATTCAGTTAACTCTTCATTACTCATCTCTGGAGCTCCTATCACTGCTGCCACATTTCACCACGTGCCTTCCCATGTCATGCCTACTACCTACATGCAGGTCTTACTTGATTCCAGATGGACCCACATGGGGGCCGCAATTCATTGCCTTAACTTTTCCAGATTCTCAGTCTTCTGTGGCTTGACTCTATCCTGGACCTATCCTGCATCATAGTACTGTACCGCACCTACACTCCCCTGTGTCATGGAACTCTCTGAGGAATCATCTGCCTGGAAGAATATTTCAAGATACGAAGATATCAGTGATGCCTATCCAGCCCACTTTCATTCCTTCAAACTCCAAGTTCACTTCCATAGCTCAAGATTATCTCTTCTTAGTACACCCAGAAGAAGGGCTGTCCAGCAGCCATGGTTCCTCAGAGGTTTCCCCCACAGGGTCAGTGCTCCCAGATCTATGGGATTTCCCGTATTTTACAGGGTTTGGGGGCTGAAAACGGGATACGGGAAGGATTTCTGTATTTTGTACAATCTACGGGAGAAATTGGCACCGACACGGGGAAAAGTTGCTGCCGAGAGTCCCAGACAAGATTTCAACAAGCCTGCCTCTTGATTGGTTCAGAGACCCAGTCATGCTCTGATCATGCACTGACTGTGGTCTCCGATTGGCTATGCGCAAATGCTTTGATGCAGTGCTGGTCCCGGGAATATGTTTAGTTTGTTCCCGACTATACTTTCCACTTGCCTAGTTAGTGCCACCAATTTTGCTGCGAGAGAGAGGAGTTCGAGGATCAATCATTCACACATCTGAGCCGCTGCCACCATGTGTTTGGCGCTTAATCACCCCAGGACCAACCTCACCCCCCACATCCAATCCACAAGAGAGTCGACGAGAGGAGACCCCTGACCCACCACCACCAGTCCCCTCCCATTTCGTTAGCCTAGAAAATATAAGAGATGTCTTTTCGCCTTATCTCACCGGAGGATCATCTTGAAAAGCCGCAGTTTAAGTCAGGCATCCGCATTGAGATAACCTCTCGACTGGTGGTTCCGCTTTTTGTCGGGTCTTTTCCAAGCCAAGCCAGAATATTTCACACAGGAAGAGCCTGATGCCCGAGCTGCCTTCTCATGGGAGAATCTGTAAAAGGTAAAATTAATTGTCTGTCTCTGGAGGCTGCATTCTTGGTTTTAAAATTTTTAAAAGCAATGAAAAACAGCACATCTTCATCCTGATTTTTTTTTGTGCTTTGGCTGCCTGGGACAGAGTGTACTTGAGGAGATGATCTCTAATTTTTTTAATACATTTAGTGCCAAAAAACTCCTTTCAGTCACTGGAGTCAGGATGGAAAATAATTCAGGTGTGTCCTCCCTGTCAGTGGTTATTGAGACAGTGTCTACTTGGAGGAACTCAATGAGAGCTGAATTTTTGAACATGATTTTAGCAGGTTGTGTGTTGGAGCATTTTTTTAAATATAAATATTATATAAATATTAAGAGAAAAAGAATAACAAATAAGTTGATGGTCATTGGGACAGAGTGGTGTACTGGGGGAGGCCTGGTCAATGAGATCTGCAGTATGAGTTTTTCAACAGGGTTTTAACAGTGTGTGCATGTGTGTGTGTGTGTGGGAGCTTGTTTTAAATATAAATATTAAGAGAAAAGATGAACAAATAATATAATGAAACAATTATTCTGGTACCAAACCGGTCTGGGCAAGCAAATAATAATCATGAATTATTCATTAATCTGTGTGCTGCTTTGGCTGGGACAGTGTGTACTCTGGGGAGGTCGAGGAGATCTAAGTAATTTAAATATAAATAAAACTCCTTTCATTCACCAGAGGATGAAAACATAATTCAGGTATCAAACCTCTGTCTGTGGGGTAATCAAAGAATCATGCATCGTTTATGGATCAATTTGGCTGGGACATGTACGTGAGGGAGGTCGAGGAGATGATACTTTTTTAAATATAATATTAATAATAAAATCCTTTCAGTCACTGGAAGATGGAAAAATAATTCAGGTGTCCTGTCTCTGTCGATGGGACAGAGTGTACTTGGGGGAGATTGAGGAGATCTCTTAGTTAATTTAACATAGAAATATTAATTAAAAAAGAAAATCTCCCTTCATTCACCAGACGACGGAAAAAAAAAATAGGGTACCAACTCTGTCTCAGGGTATCAATCATGCATCGTTCTCACAGTAACTAAGAGCACTCAGAACAGCCAGAGCATGTGTTGTAGTGATTTTGACAACTGTAATGATGCCGATTGCATACAGGAAAATCTACAGGAATTTTACCCAAGTTTTACAGGGAAAATGCAGGAAAAATTAGGGTCTGCTACAGGAAAATGCTTTGGCTGATCTGGGAGCACTGCAGGGTGTTTTTCCTCTCCTGCATGCTGCTGTTCACACTCTCTGAGTTGGAGAAGGTTTTCATGCTACTTTTTTGGGGCCTTCATTCCCCCCGATCTCGGCCTCTTGACAAAAGGGTGAGAATCAGTAACGCCAAAATAAAAATCACAATCATAAGTTTACACAAGCACAAGTTATTCCCACACATTGAATGGGAGGATGTTAGCCCATGGTTCAATGGGGGGATAATGCCTCCCACTAATACTACATAAGCACACCCCCAATAACACACAAGTGCTTAGTTCATTCAGATGCCCTCCATCCTCCCCACCTACTCCTTCTCCACACTCTTCTCACCCTTTCTGCTGGGCCTTCATTCCCCCTGATCCCAGCCTCTCGACAAAAGGGTAGGAATGAGTAAAGCCAAAGTAAAACTCACAATCACAAGTTCTCACATGCACAAGTTATTCACATACATTGAAGCGATGGTTAGGATGCGTGTGCATGGTAATTTCTCATTGCTAGTAATCTGTGACTACAAATATAGCCATCTGAAAGATATGAAACCTGAACATTTTAATAATTACTGTTTTCTTGTTTGGAATTGATATTTTTTTATAACAGCATGTATGTATAATGTATTGTATGATGTGTCGTATATGCATCAACTATTCCTTAAACACCTGCAGTATATCTGTGAGCACTATGCATTATATTGTGTGCTTGATTCATCTTTAACACACATTGCAAACAGGTAGTTTTTTTTAAATGTGTTTGTTAATTTTTATTAAATGTGCAGCTAACACAGACCCATCATCCCCTTGTATTACTGTTTCTCAAAGCATCCTTTGACTTGATCATATCTAAGTTGTCTGGTAAGAAGTGTAGGGGCAGGGTATTACTCAGCACTTGTTCATGGGGATGACAGCTGGAGGTTAGGCTAATCCTTTTCAACTGAGCCCATATCCTAAATTCTCTCCATCACAGTGCAGTGACAAGTTGCCTTGGTAGGGATGGGAGGGAAGCTGAGGGACATGCCTGGTTGTTCTAAAACAATCACATATCTCCCTCAGAATGTATACAGTATATCCCTGTGAAACAGACTTTGCTGCTTGCAGCTGCTCTGTGATGGAAAGGGAACTAGGAGATTTTTTTTAGTGGATAATCAACACTTTGCTCCTGAAACTGGGCTTAAAAAGCACCAAAATGCACCATGTCACAAATTACATTTTCAAAATTTCATGGGGGGCATGCCCCAAGACCCTGTAGCAGAGGTTTCATTCTTGATCACAACTGCACCCCCCCCCACCGTAAATTCCTTGATCCGCCACTTCTGTTCTTTTACTTAAGGTAAAAATCCACAAACAGACATTTGTGAGATTACATTTTTTTCACATTCACAAAAAAATACAGATCCTGTTAAAAACTTTTTCCACCCTTAGTTGGCATTTGATGTTATGGTTGTAAAAGTCAGGCTCTATTACCAAATGTGGAATTTTGTTTCTCTAGCAATTTGATGAATGTGGCTTTCATTTCCTTACTTTTAAGGTTAGGTATGTGTGCTCCTGTGGTACTTGCAATATTTTCTTTCTGCAAGTCAGCTAGATGTCCATTTGGATCCTGAACATCTGCTAGATGTGATATCCCATTTCACTACTGAGAGCACAGAAAAACTGCAAAAATAAACAAACTCTAGCCTGAGCCAGTAGGTATGCAAAATGATATTGGATGGGGTTGGGAAGATGAGATAAATATCTTAAAAAAGTAATGGACAGAGAAATGTCCAGAGAAGTGTGTATCCTATTGCAGCTAAATAATAAAATACCACTATACGTAGCCCCGGCTCTGGTATGGACAAAGTAGTTAGTGTGTGTCATCTTTTGTTATGGTGCCCCAGATTGTGGTGTTATGGTGCCACTGATCCTCATTGCTCCCACTGATGCAGTACTGGTCATCATGGTGTAATGCCGGCACTTTTCTGGATGAGATGCCATCCAAAACCCCTAGATCAGTGATCCTCGGACCATGGCTATAGAGCCTTATGTGGCTTTTCAGCTTATCACCTGTGGGCCTAGATGCAGGAGGATGGCCAGGCTCTTACATAACATTTCTGGTAAATGTATATGTAGAACATGGGTACCCCATCAGGTGAGCGCTACCAGAATAGTGCCGCACTATACAGTGCTAGTCTGGTAAGTGATCACATGGCCAGTAAGGGGGAATTTACGGCACATGCTGTAAGTGCTCCTCTGGTCACTGTCTGGGGTGCTGAAAGGGGATAAGAGCACCAGGAGCCAGGAGGCTGGCCAGGCTGCTTCCATGGTGTGGAGGGCTGGGGCACTGAGCAACTCAGCCAGCAGCAATGAAAATCAGGATTCTAATCCCGATCTCCAACCTTTTGGCATACCTCAAAATAAATGGTGCAATTTTTACTGCATGCAACATGCTGATGCTATTCTTGTCAGAGCTCTTTGTACCCAGTCCAGTACATGTAATGTACAGACAAGCTATGATTGTAATGATGTGGATTCTTGTATAGCCCTGAGGCTAGAGCAGTGATCTGTGAATGAGCTTAGGACACTGAGCAGACCTGGGCCTGAACCTTGCAACCTCCACCTGCATACTGTGCAACCCTGCCTAGTGGGCCTTGCCCAGTTACCAAAGAATGAAATAAAATGAAAATAAAATAAATGAGCCAGCCTCTTTCCTGCAAGGTCAGAATTACTTTTGTTTATTTTTTATGAAGGAGAGGGAAGGGGATGGCCCACATTAAGTGCTAGAGATAACATAGGAGGAGGAGTGGACAACAATCAATTCATGGAGGAGAGAGAGTCCTCCAAGAATTATCAAGGCTGAAGGGGCACAAGGCTATGGGACTGGATGCCTGTGGAGTGCCCTGTGCTCCCACCCATCTATAGTTTTATTAGGTAGAGTAATCGTATCCTTATTTGCCTGTGGGAGCGCAGTGTCATTTGGGCCCTGCGGTCCCATCCCTCCATAGATGCATATATGTATGTAGCTGTGGAATGGCCCTGAACTTTCATTTATACTGTAGGTCAACAGTGATCAATTTGTCAGCATGGATATCTTATTACCCCACCACATGTACCCAGTACTGAAAATGTTGAGGATTAGAGTATTAATAGGAAATAGTAACAATAACGGATGAGGAGGAGCTTTACTGACCGCATGCAAGCACCAGTAACTGTGATCAATTAGTGCTTTTATCTAGGAGAAGATGCCTCCAACACACACTAATATTGTTGCTTAGAAGTAGTTTTTAGTAGATGTAATAATTGTAGTGATTCTGCTTCATTCACTAGCATCTAGGATAGCAGGGAATAGTTCATCTAATAAAGGTATTTTCTGCTATGCAAAATGTTTTCATATTGTAAACTTTTCACTGACATCACAGCATCAGAAGGGAGATTCACTTCTCTACCCAATTAACCAATCAAAAAAGGAAAGAAAGTTAAGTTTAAAAGTGAGTTTAGGTCCCTCTTTAACAATATATATAGGTGTGCCCTTACCTACCCAGGTAAGACAGCATGTGCTTTGTATTGAATGGCTATGTCACTGTGGTAGATTGCTTGTTTGGAAATAGGTAGTTTTATGCAGTGAAAATGTAGGTATTTCTGCTGATTCATGATGACAGTTCCCATGAGTAAAAAACTGAATTAGTTACACTGTGGTTATAGATTTCTAATGCAGTATTCATAAAATAGTTTGCAATAAGTATTGTGCAGCCTTTTGTATGTCTTTATTTTTGGTATATGTATCATACTGCTATGACAACTTCCCTGGAAGTGAGTCATAGAGACAGTGAAAGGCAGTAGTGGTATTTTTACACCTCTAGTGTTCAGTCCTGCAAACCCCCTCATAGGCTAGTTATCAACCACATACCCAGGACCACACATGCTGGTGGATGTCCTGCCATATCTGTCACGGTGTGTGTGTGTGTGTGTGTGTGTGTGTGTGTGTGCATGATCATTTTTTCAGTGCCCCTAACTTCATGGGAAACCTAGACATTCTTGACATGCATTTAACCATTGCTAATGGTTTTATTTTGTGTTTTTTCTTAAAGTATCATTTGCAGTGCTGATCACGAAGGGTTCTTCTGCAGGGTTTTTTAAGGTTAGTGCATTATAATGAAGATGCATTCTAACTTATGCCAGTAGAAGGATGTATAGATGTAATTTCCATGATGTGTACAAAAATCTAGTGAGTAGCTGGAATAAATACAGTTAAAGAGCTCAGTGGAACTGACAGTGGATCCAGATGAGTGAAGTGTAACTGAATGCAATTAATGTAGAGGGCTGTTTAGAATGGTCATAGTTCACTTACTGTGAAGTTTTGCTAAGTTATTTTTCAAGTAGCTAAAGCATTTTGGCTGCTTTTATATTCATAATAACAAGTAACATTAAGTAGGCGTTCAGTATGCGTTTGAATTAACCCGACATCCTATTCTGACTTATTAAACTATTTTTTCAAACCATTTGATTCACTATTTACATACAGTACATATGAACATAGGAAATTGGCAGCAGGTACAGGCCATTCGGTATATCTAGTCTGCTCGAGTGTGCAGCACTTCAATGAATTAGACTGCAGCTGCCCCCTCTCCCTCATATGCCCTCCCCCATCTCCCACCCCCTGCCAATTTGTACCCTCCCCTTGAATCTGCCCCACCCCCTCTTGAAACCCCCAAAACTCTGCAATGATACAACTTCCTCTGGCAGAGCGTTCCACCCTGCCACCACTCTTTCTGTGAAATAGTGCCGCCTCAGTTCCCTCTTGAACCTGCCCCTTCCAGCTTCATAGAGTGTCCCCTGGTTTCTCTTCCTCCTTTCAGATCGAACATACACCTGATGTTTTCTTTGTTCAAAACCTTCAGGTACTTGAAGGTCTCAATCATATCCCCCCCCCCCTTTCCTCCAGGAGCTCTCTCAGTCTCTCTTCATATGGTCTGCCCCCAACCCCAAGATCATTTTGTTGCCCTGCTCTGTACCCCCTCCAGTAGTTTGATGTCCCTTTTCAAGTAGGGGCACTAGAATTGCATGCAGTACTCCAGATGCAGTCTCACCAGGGACCTGTACAGGGGCAAGATGCCCTCCCCACTCCTAGAAGTAATCTCCCTTGCTATGCACCCTGGCATCCTGTTTGCCTTCGCTGCTGTCTTCCTGCACTGAGCAAAGTAGTTCTTCTCCCCAGTTACCAGCACTCCCAGATCCTTCTTCTCCTTGGATTTTGTTAATGGGACACCCTCCAGCCAGTAATTACGCTCTGAGTTCTTGCTTCTCAAATGCATTACTTTGCACTTCCTGGCATTGAAGCCAAGCTGCCAAGTGTGAGATCATTCCTCCAGGTTTACAAAATTCTCCTGAAGTACTTTTGCTCCCTTCCCCATCCCCCCACCCCCATCTACCTTGGCACAAATCTTTGTGTCTTCTGCAAAGAGACTGATCTTGCTCTTAATCCCCACTGCAATGTTGATTATGAAAATGTTAAACAAATCCGGCTTTAGCACTGAGCCCTCTGGTACACCATTTGTTACTGCCTTGGGTTCAGATGCCCCCCCACTATTACCTTCTGCTCTCTACCCTGCAGCCAGTTCTCGATCCATCTGACCAGTTTCCTCCCTGCTACCAGACTCTTCATTTTGCAGGTCAGCCTACTGTGTGGCACTGAGTCACAGGCCTTGCTGAAACGTATTTGGTCACAGAAGATTGATCCCTATGATTGATCCCTAGGAATAAATCTGGCTGAGACAGACACAGATTTGGTAGATAGATGATAGATTTGAGAAAGCTTGCAGGCAAAACCAGTCAGGGTCACAGTGTGTTTGGCTTTTTTCTACTACTGTGTCAGATATTTACCCTATGTAAGCTTTTTAAATGTGGATTAAAGATTTCAGCGTATCCTGTTACCTAGTTCCAGTTTTTTGTTTGATTTATGAACTATCCTTCTGGTCACAGGCAATTGGTGAGGGGTGGCACTCTGTGCAGAGTTTGTGTGGAATGGCTAGCATGTGTAATCCATCTAAATATTTGTATTATCTTGTTTTTGTCTTATTTTATATTATGGAGCAATGTAACCTGAATCTGTCTTTAAATTTTAGGAGAGCCAAGACAGCTGATCATGAACAATAAAGGAACCAGGTATACTAGAGTGTATATCAGATGTTTAATAAAATAGCAAAAGCTGACAACGTTAATCCTTATAGATGAAAAGCCAACTATGCAGCTGAAGGCCAGTTTTACTAGAGGAGGAGTGGCTGAGACAGTTAGGAAGATTTTTTTCTCCATACTTCCACCCACATGAAAACCAAACTTATAGGTGTAAATCAATCAATCAAGCAAAATATTTAATTAATCACGTGAACATCGTTGAGCAAGAGGATTTTCAAGATGGACCTGGAAAGGAGAGGTTAACAATACATACAAAGGATCAGTCACTTACATCATAATTGGGTAAACAATATATACAAAATAAATTCACACTTACATAGTATTTATATACAGCAGTAATTATACACAGGAGGTTTATAATACACATGAAATAGAGTATTAAAAAGAGCCATTAAGCTAAGACCATGAAGAGTATGCAGCTAAAAAGTATAGCAACTGTAGTATAGTATATACAGGTTAAACCTATGCAACTATAATTACAGCATGTATTTGAAGCATCCTTGAGCATAATTATTGACTGAAGGAGTTTCGTGGGTCATGGGAGGAGTGGGAAGGGAGACGCAAGAGGGTGAGTAAGGAGAGGTACATGGAGTTCCCGCAAAGGCATGTAATGATTGCAGGGGGAAGGTGGCATCAGTTAGGGTGTGGAAAGCAAAACACAATGATGGTGACAAGGGGGTAAGCAGGGAGTGTAGGTGGGAGCCAGGGGGACATGGTAAAGGAACTAACAATAAGGAAAAAACACAGGGTCAGAATAAAAGGAGCAGTCAGGTAAGTTCTTATAGGCTCTAACATTGTTCAAGAGGGATGGAAAAGATGTACGAGTAAAGGGATGCACTGGAGCAGATGGAGCTGAGGCTAGGGGGAGGTGACATCAGGGGAAGCAATTACAGGATTCCTTGATAGAGCGAGAATAAAGTGCTTTGAAGGCTGATAGTTTGATTGGGTAGGCCAACTTCAGGGTTTTTTGCAAGTTGTTCCAGAGAGAGGGTAAAACATGAAATATGGCAGACCTGACGAAGCACAACCTGAACTTCGGTACAGCAAGAGATATAACGGAGGAACTCCTTAAGGCATATTTATCTATCACACCTGGAGGAAGACAATCCAAAATGTACTGAGGCAACATCTTTGTGATGGCTCTAAATGTCCAGAGAGCTGCATTCCTCTGTCTTCTATAGTTAAGGGATGACCAACCTACTGCAGGGTAAAAGGAGCAGCAATGTGTGGAGTATGAGAGACCAGTTATGAACTTCAAGGCCCGATGGTAGAGTGTGACTAATTTAGCCAGGGCAGACATGGGGCTTTGACTGCAAAGGAAATCTGCGTAGTCCAATAAGGTAAGGAATGTGATTTGGACCAGTCTCTTCCTGGTATCCAGTGTAAGAACATTTTGATCCTATAGAAGATACCAAGCCTCTGTCTAAGCTTCTTTAAGAGATCCTCAATGTGATCACAAAAGGAAAGCTTTTGGTCTATCCACACCCCTAGATATTTGAATTTAGTAACATATCCCAGTGATCTGGGGAGTATTACCTTGAGTTGTGGGGTTATTAACATATGAAAAGGGAGAAAAAAAGCATCGCCTTTGTTTTTTTGATGCTCAGGAGTAGTTTCTGGTGTAGTAGCTGTAGTTGTAGAAGATTACATTCAAAAATCAATCAAATTGAATACCAAACCAGCACACCTAAAAAAATGGATAAAATATGAACAGGAAAGGAACAGAGGAACACTAAAAAGCAAAACATTATTTGCCCACTGTATTAAGGCATTATCATTGCTTAATTTTTAAGTACTAGAGATCGCAAAATCAATTAGAATGAACAGAATTTAATTTTAAAAGATAGAGTGCAGTACTTGTCAATACTACAGATCACATATCAGTTCCTAATGTTTAATACCACTGAGTGCTAATAATATTAAAAGGCACAGTGCAGTACTTGTCAATACTAGAGATCACAAATCAATTATAGGGGGTCAGAATATATGAAAGTCTTTATCGGTCCTAAGTTTTAATACCGGCGATTGCTAAAAATATTAAGATGGTGTAGTATTTGTCAGTTCACTATTTACAAGTGCTAGCAATCACAAGAGTATTAATGTAATTATATAAAACCTTTGTTCTCTTATAGGTTTTACTGCCTTTGAATTACCAACATCACTAATAATGAAAGGAACCTCAAAAAAATGGCAGGGGAGGACGGGGAAAAGGGAAGAACAACTGTTGCTATAAAACTCAAAATCAAGCAAAAACCAGTTAGGGCAGTGAGTGCAGTGGCAAAAGGCAAAACTATAGGCTTATGGTGCCTTTGTAAAAGCCCTTGTCAAATGTCAATATTTGTTCCTAATGCAAGGTAAATACTAGCAGCGGTCATGTCATTTAACATTGATCTTTAGCAACTGTGGCAATGGCTATTTATTATTGTTATTATTATTATTATTGTTATTATTATTGTTATTATTATTATTATGATTCCTATACATGACAAGAACTTCATCTTTTTTAGTTGTCCCCTTGTTTCTGCCCCTTCCCTGCTTTCTGATATTTTACATTTTTAATGCGTATTAGTACCAGAAGTTGCACTTTTTTTTTGCAAATGATTAAAGTAAATCTCATTTGACAAACACAATACTCTTATCACATTCACAAAGGCTCAGAGTAACATCACCATGCTCTTTCACCTACCCAAGAGGTCACTTACATACCACAAGTACAACCTTACTTTTTTATTTTGTATTTTGTAATTAGGTTGGCTCTAGGACATAAGCTTGATTATTTGCAAGAGTAACCCGAAAGAGCCTTATGGCAAGGGATAAAGCAGGGGGTCAATGTTACTGTTGACAGGCAAAGCCACTGGTGCAGTGGTAGTGCTATTGCTCCCACCATTATCCACCAACAGTGTTGACAGCAATGACAGCACCAGTATTGCCATTGCATTGACAGCATTTTACAGCATTTGTGTAAAAATCATGTTACAAAACTGGTTTTAAAAATTGTCAGACAGTCAGAGTTACTGTAGTTCATAGCCACTGCTGCTGTACAATCAGACTGATCTGTTGATTAAAAATGAATTCTAATTGTCATGCTATAAAGTGCTGCATTGACAGCATTGACAGCACCAGTATTGGGATCGCATTGACAGCATTTGCCTATATCAAGCAGGACAATCACTAGATCCTTCTATTCAGCTGGTGATGCTGGACACTCACAGAGAATTCCTCAGCCACACTCTGAGTGTAAATAATCTCATGAGACTGTATAAATACTGATACTGTTTTTTTTGCTATTCAATTTTCCTCCCCGCAGTCCCTGGCTGGCTACCACCCCATCACACCATCACCCGAACATTGGACCTCCTCTCCTATGTTCCCATGACTTACCCTTCATGGCAGGGGTGGTGGGGAGTGACTCTACCTACCGCAAACAGATTCAGCTAGGGAGGAGTCCTCTCAGGTTGGCGCTGAGGGGGGACCATCTTCATGCTCCATGGCCAGGGACCTTTTTCCACTTCACTTTCAGAGTTAGGAGCATGCAATGCTGCCAATGTCACACAGCGCACGTGTCCACACACTGCACATTGGGCAGCTGCTCCTTCTTCATCCCAGCTTCTGGCACATGGCATGCCAACCCCCAGCCACCAGGGGTCAGGCAAATGTCAGTCCATGGTCCCCATCCTTCTTAGGAGAGGAGAGCTGTCACTTGGATGCTCAATCCTCTCCCTCCCCAGTGACCTCCTCGCACTGTGAACACGGGTCTCAGGCATGGCAGGAGATAAGGCATGATGCCTCAGCCCTCGATGCAACTGGATCTGATAGTGTTTTTTTACTGTGTTGGACTTGGATACTGCTCCTTGTAAGGTATAGGCAATTACAGTACTGTTTACAATGTATTCTGGTGTGCTGGTTGGGGGGATTTTTAGTTTTGGATTAAAGATTTACTTATTTAAAAAAAATGTTAAATTTGTTTTTCTTTGTTTGTTGAGCACAACTGCTTCTGTATGTTTTGCTCTACATTTAAATGTTCTGCATAACTGCTGAAGCACTACTCTGGAGGGGTTACAGTATGCCATTTTTGCCAACCACCTACCAACATCACAATTTACTAATGTGTTTAATGATATTCTACTGATACTGCTACTTTGTTAAAGTTAACAGCTAATGTTGTTTGTTGATATAGCAGCAATATTGAGTGGGGGTTAGCTTGTGACGCAAATCATGATTTAAACCATCTTTTCCAACATTCCCTGACCACACGGTTTACTCACATGCAATTGTTAATGTTTAATTAGTATTTTTTTATTTACAGGATGATGATCATCGGTGGGGGTGGGGGCACTAGACACCAAGGAAATAAATTAAAGATGAACTACAAAGATGAAATTTATTTAAATGTCTTTCTTTTCATAGGTACTGCCAGTATACTAAAAAAAACTATGTAAACTACTGTGTCTGTGTTCTTTATTTAGTGCCTGGTGGTCAATGTGCATGCCCAATCTTTCAGTAGCCATCTTAGGCATGGTGGCCAGTAATGCTCATGTGCGGGACCACAGTCAGCCACCAATTTGTAGAAAAGGATGTTTTCTTCAATACACAGGTGAGTTTTTTTAAGGGCAGCAATGAGGAAAAGGAGGAGTGGGGGAAGGGACACTTGAATAATGTACAGGACTACTAAGGGCAACAAAACATGTGAGTATTAGTCAAGCTCAGCCTGTACCTTCCTGGTACAAAACTAAACTTTCAAAAGGGGAATAAAATAACATACGCCTTAAACAGTGTTCAGTGTGTAGAGAAAAGGAAAAGGAGCAGCTGAATGCAGGCAAACAGAAAACTGCAGCTGCCCCCAAACTGTCAGGCTGCAAAAGGACTCCGCTTTTTGTATTATTAAAATCACCCAAGGGGAAGGTGGCAGGCACCAGCAAAGGGGATGTTGTAGCGCCACCACTACTTGGCACAATCTTGGACTGGACCAACTCAAGCTGGTGCTGCTGCTTACTGCTGCTGCTGCTACTGGTCCTTCTGCACTGAATGGCCCCCCCATCGACCAAATCTCTTTGTGTACAGGTGCACACCTTGGGGGCTGGGGGGACAGATGAAAGCTTACCAGCACTTCTGCACTAGCTCCCTGAGTGGGAGGGGGGAGCAGATCACAAAGCAGAGAGGCAGCAGCAGGTCACATTCAGAACATATATGGATTGTCACTTCAGCAAAAAATAGTACGGTGCCAATGGACTTGCTCCACAGTACAGAGACACAGAGGCCACTGTGCAGTAAGTCTATCATGTTGTTCGTTTGGAAAGAACACAAGGAATGCAGGAGTCCATTTTGAAAGCAATAAGTCTGCAGGGTTCCGCCCGCCTGCAGCCCTAAAAAGTGGTAGAAAAAATTATAAGTGTGGTATATGGGGAAATATACCAGTTGAGGGGCCTGATGAGGTAATAATGCTATGAACCTTCTGGCCACATCGAGTTATAATCTCATTTGGCCCCTGAGACAGTATATTTCCAAATATCACACTCACCAGTAATTTATTTTGTATAATGCATTAGGATGGTGTTTCTTTTATGTTTTAATCACAATTGCAATCCTTTCTGTGTTTTGCTTCAGTGTTTTTAACCTCCTGTCTTTTCATAGTGTAGTGGCGTTTTTGCTTTGTTTCATCCCTCAGTGTAGAGTTCTCCTATAAAATGAGATATGGCTGCAGTGACACATCCTTTAGTTTGGCATGGTCAGTGCTAGGAAGTGGCATGGTGTCTGCAGTCAGGAGAGGCATAGCATCTGCAGATGGGAGCAGCATGTGCATGGCATCCTTTGTGTGGATGGGAGTAACAGGAGCCTGTGGTTGGCAGTGGCTTGTGAGCAGAAGGACTTTATGCCAGATCATGCAGCCATCAACATGGAGGGCATAGTGTTTGAGAGTGAAGAGCTTTCAGAGACATGGAAGTAGCAGCATGGAGGGACTGACAATTTTTATTTATTTTTTTACTAGGAAGTGGACTTGGCACAGCCCTTTTTCAGCCATGCCTGAGACAAATAAAAAACATTACAACACGTTAAAATATATTCCAAAGGACAATATAACTTACAATGTTTAACGACTCCTTACAAACAATGACACTTATTCTCAGGGCTTAGAAATTTAAACAACAAACATTTAAAATTGGTCACACTAGTTGCTTCATTAACCAAACCTGCAAACTCATTTAATGTGAATGATCCAAACCATGAAAATGCCTTCTTAAACATCTCTAATTTAAAACAAGCATTTGTCAATGCCGAATGTTGTCTTGCTGGCATTGGCATTGGTAGTGCTGGGGTAAGAGACATGCATAATAGGAATGGCAGTGAAGTATGGAACTGATGCCAACCCACCCTTATTTAGATACTGACAGGCATTGAGGTGTGCCATTACAATGTTCATGCGCCATTTCACTTCATCCTACCCTGCAGACTCCGGGACAGTGTCGCATTGTGCCTTGGGGTCATCGGGTCTTATGCTCACCCCATTCCATAAGGAAATACACTGAGATGGGTGCAGTATTGGAGAACGGGGTGAACATTTGGGCCGAAGAGGCCAAGGCACACCTTGATGCCTGTCAGTGGCTGCAGGATGGGGGTTGGGGTGAAATGATGTGAACATTACAGCCGACAATCCAAAGTCACACCCCTGATGCCTGTCAGTCTCTATAGGGTGGGACATTACTGTTAGAAAACCTAACACCCAGGGCATTTGTTGGTATTTGAACTCCAAATTTTCAGCATGGGCTTTTTGTGACTCCACCTCATGAAAGAATTTAGGAATTTGGCTCATGAACAGTGGCACTGTGATTTTGTTAATCCGTCCCAAACATTGATTTCCCACAGTGACCGCACCATTCTGCACCAGATGTGCGAAAACTTTCAGGCAGGATGTATAAAATGACAGCTGTACCATTCATAAGGAGGTGTGAAGAAATGGCAATGGTGAGAATCTGAAGTGAAAATATTAATAATTCTCAAATTTATGAACGTGCATGGAAACTGCACAATGCATGCTCATAACACTGTTATTTCTTGGAATTTTTTCACCAGATATTCAACATAGGCATGTTGGGACCTCCACTCATGAACAGTGTCACTATGATTTTCTTAATCTGTCCCAAACATTGATTTCCCACAGCAACCAAACCATTGTGCGTGCCAGATGGGCAAAAACACATTTTGGGCAGGATGTAAAAAATGACAGCTGTACTGTTCATAAGGAGGTGTGAAAATTGGCAATGTTAAAAATCTGGAGTGAAAATAATAAAAATTCTCGAATGTACAAGTGTGCGTGGAAGCTGCGCAATGCACGCTCGTAACACAGTCATTTTTTGGGAATTTTTTCACTAAATTTGTAACATAAGCTTTTTGGGAGCCCACCTCATGAACAGTGACACTATCATTTCATTAACTGATCCCAAAAGGTGATTCTGCACAGTGACTGCAAAATCACCTTTCCGGATAGAATGACAAAATGACAATGATGGAGTTCATGAGGTGGGATCCCAAGAACACCACATTGAAAATTTGGAGCCAAAAGTCACATAAATGGCCAAGATATCCACCTAAGTTGAACCCCCATTGATGCCATTATACCGCTTACTGTGATTTTCTTCAGTTTGTGGTCAGCTTTTTAAGAGTTCAGATGTCTCCCGCTCCAATGAAGATTGTCAAGTTGGGCTCCAGACGTAAGTATGGGGTGATGGGGAGTGCAGGAGGGTGGGGTGCACAGAGGGTGTTGCAGGTTGGGGGAGTAGGCATAGTGACAATGAAGAACAGTTTTCTGTGTTACAGGGAAAAAAAGGACATTGTGGGAAGGTTTTGTTTACAGGTTTGTTTTGGGCACACTGGGGTGGGCTCCCAATGTGCCACCTGTGTTTTTTGGGAACGGGGGACTGAAACCAATGGGGACTGGGATCCCCATTGGCAAAAAAAAGCATCTCTGTGTTGGGGGGGCATGATGCTGAGGGGGATTGGGCACTCCCCTCGGCAGATGAATAAAACAAGTGGAGAGCATTATGCCCATGGGGATTGGGCTCCCCTATTGGCAAACAAACTGGGGTGGGGACATGCCAACAGGGGGATTGGGCATCCCTGACATCGGCTTTCTAAGGACTGTGAGAGGTGGACAGAGGCAGCCGCCGCCATGTTTATTGAAATGTTTCAGCAGGCAAGGCACGCCCTGAAATGACAGAGTGTCAAGTCAAGTCATGTTTATTTAAAAAGACGTCCAATCCCAAGGGCTCTGGGCGCCACACAAAAAGTTTATAGCATTTCATACCACATAAATACATAAAAAGAATATAATACATATACGTAGTCAAAATTAAACCCCAAAAGCTTGCAGAAATAAGTAGGTCTTAAGGCAAATCTTAAAGGCAGTTATAGTGGGGGCCTCCCTAACTGCAGCTGGCAAAGAATTCCAAAGAGCGGGGGAGGCAACACTAAATGCTCGATCGCCCGCAGATTTTAATCTTGTTCTTGGAACAGTTAGGAGGCCACCACTAGATGAGCGGAGATTACGGGAAGAGGAGGAAGGTACCAGGAGAGCTGACAGGTAACCAGGGCCCTGTCCGTGTAGGGCCTTATAGGTGAGAAACCCCACCTTGAAGAGCACTCTTCACCTGACAGGCAGCCAGTGCAGTTTGCGCAGCACAGGTGTAATGTGACAAAATTTACTCTGCCCAGTTAAAAGCCAGGCAGCAGCATTCTGCACAAGCTGCAGTCTGCAGAGAGAACCCCCAGAGACCCCGAGATAGAGGGCATTACAGTAGTCAAGCCTAGAAGTGACTAAGGCATGCGTCAAGGTAGGGAGGTCCAGAGACGGAACAAGGGGCTTAATCCTGGCAATGTTTCGAAGATGGAAAAAAACAGGAATGGACCACGGAAGAGTGCTCCCTCATTGCAGCAGTGAAATTCTTTCAAGTTGGTAGCATGCTTCTGAACTGCTGTCATAGACAGTGTGCTCATTCATTGGTGCCACAGAGACCAGTCCAGAAAAGCAGTGGCGCTATTGGCAACAACACTGCCGCAACTCCACAACCTGCTACTCCAGCAGGCTGCCACAAAATGTTGCTTGAGCTGTGCATGCAAGACAACATAAAAAGGGATTAAGAATAAAGACTTTACACAAATCCTAGTTTTTTGCCACAATGTTAATGGTTAAACACCTTTGAAAGTGACTTTGGTTCCAGAGTTGTTGCTACTCTATAAGCAAAAATTGCTTCATTACATTTAAGTCTAAGCAAAGTGGGCAAAACTTCCAACTTTTGGACATCTGACAGGAGAGTTGGTGCTTCATTGAACATGACTGTTTGGTAAGAGGTAAGGGAAATGTTGTGTTGCTATGAGGCTCTGAGATATATCATTTTTGTTTTGATCTGGATATTTTTTTTTGTGGGTCTGGGAGTCTTTGATTATGTCCTGTGTAAAATGTTCTTATTTGTGTGGTAATTGGTGTTATTGGTTTGGTAGGTATTGTATATTTCTTGATGTGTTAATTGGTTAATTGGTGTGGTAATTTGTTCTAATTTGTGTGGTACCACAGAGTTTATGTATAGTGAAGATACTCTTTTAATTGGTATGGTATAAAGTTTTAGTTAGGGTGGTATATATACTTTTAATTTTTTTTCTCGTGGTATACAGATTTAACTGGGCTAGTATACACAATGCCCATAGAATTCTAAGGCCACAGAATTTTGTGCACAACTTGAAACCTACCGCAGAATATCTGCAGTGCCACAGAGTTCTTGATTCTTGGGGATTCCTTATTAATATTTAGTTTTTCCATAGCAACTGGTTCCCTTACACTCTTTTTATATCCAAAACCCCACTATGCACAGCATGTGATGTCATGAATGACATCATATCATACATTAGGATGATATCATACATTAGGTAATGACAGGGCTGTAGTCTGCCACAGAAATGAATGCTCATATACTTATCATTGCTCCCACTCCCTGAGGAACTGGAATAGCACATCAGGTACTGTGATATTTGCTCAGTCTGTACTCTAGCCAAATAAAATTTTCAGTCTTAAAGTTATTACACTGAGGCTAACTTAAACAAATATCTGACTGCAGCATAGACCTGTTAACTGAATACCTTGCTTTGCATAGATTTATTTATTTTTTTATTGAGTTTTGTTGACCTGGTAAGCCCACTGAGCCTAGAAGTCCCTTTTTCTGGGGGGGAGGGGGGATACAGATGTTAAGCAACTGAAATTGAACCAGATTAAGCTGTTGGTGGTATTTTTAGTGAATGGGAGAAATTGGCCAGGACACCGGGGAAATTCTCCTACTCGTCAGAGAGGGAACCTCTGTCCAAGATGGCAGATGCACTTTTGCCTTCTGAGGAGGGAGCTATGGAAGTGGGAGACTTGGTCTCTGCTCCCACCTCTGATCAAATGGAGACCACGGCAACACCTACTGATGTTTTTTCTGTTGATGCTACTACTTCAACTTTAAGTTCTGCTGCTAATACTCAGGCTGGTATGCCTAGCCCTAAGCTTACTCATTATGGAACTGACTTGCTTACTTGCGTGCCTACAGTTGACCTACCGAAGGATTTTTCTTCCTCAGATTCTGATATCCAATGTTTGGCAGAACAGGAGATCCAGGAGCGTTTTGTAACGGCGGAGCGCCGTTTTGCGAGTGCAAAAACGAAACTGCAAAGAGAATTGCAACACCTGAGAGCTGACAGACAAGCTGCATCTTCCACTCGGTAGGATGCTTTTTGGGATCTACCTGATGTGACACCTCCTCAGCCTGTTGCTGTGACAGGCTCAGACCCGAAAAGTGAATCGGTAGATGCAACCCTACAGCCTGCTCCCCTGCCACCTACAATACATGCCGATTTGGACTCACATATTCAAAATGCTTCACCAACCTTACAGAGCACCCCTCTAGCACATGAATTACCTGCTGTTGAACCAAATAAAACACCTACCTGAACTGTTGAATCGGCGCTGAGAGGTGCTGGCTGGGTTCAGAGCTCTGTCACAGGGCAATGGAAGTCGGGTCCATCTCCTATACGGTCCCCTTGCCCTGAAGATTTCCCAGAGCTACAGAGAACAACAGGCTCTTCAAAGGTCTCTACTGACCCCTTGTGTCACCCTCAAGAACTGGAGCTTACACAGAACCCTGTGTTGGATAGTTTGAAGGGTTCTCCACCTCGGGCTTCTCTTTTTCATACATCTACAAAGCCTCTGGCTCTCCTACCACTGCAGCCCCCCCAAAAAAATTGGAACCAAGCTGTTCTTATTCTTTCTTTAAATTTCCAATCCAGGCTGCTAAGAGACACAATGCTGTTCACTTGGCTTACCTGGGGGGGGGAGTTACCTGAGCCACCTGATCGTGTGTATGTGGCACATATGCTTATAAAGGATTCTTTAAAATTCTTTTCCCATGAAATATATGTGTTGATTCATATATCTGGTGAAACCATGTTTTGATATTAGTTTTCAAACATCAAGGGGCTTGGAGCGTTTTTGGTCAAAGTATAATGCTCTGCGGACTACTGCATTATGGACCCCATTTCAGGCTATTCCTCTTTCTAAAGCTGCTTTTAAGTCTATTACTATCCTGTTTCGAAATGAGGGGGTTGAGGTGGAGGATGTTGTATATTGGCTGAAGCAGTGTTATGACGTCCAGGGTCAGCCAGAAGCCATTTTGGAAACCGAGAACATTTGGACTGGGGGTTGGAAGGTTAAAGTCTTGTTACGCTCTAATGATTCTGGTGTTGTACATCTACCCAACTCTTTCTTTATAGGTCGCAATAGAGTGGTCTTGTTCTACCTGGGTCAGCCTAAGGCTTGCTATCGGTGTGGTGACCCTGCACATCTTAGTAATGTGTGTGATAAAATGAAATGCAATATCTGTGGGGAACCGGGCCATGTAGGGGCACACTGTTTGAATGAATGTAGATGTAACCTCTGTGATGAACTGGGGCACACTTTTCAGAACTGTAAATGGACTGCGCATAATCAGGAATTTCATGATGGTGGAGTGGACAAGCGCTTTATTATTACACAAGGGCAGAAGGCTCGTCTCCGGACCTTCCTGGTTGCACCTCCTCCAAAGGCAGTTCAGCCCTAAATGAAGGCCCCGGTGCCTGTTGCATCCTCAGGGGTTGTACCTCAGGTGGTTTCTTTTATGGATGACCCCTTAATCATGATTTCTCCTGTCTCTGATCCTGCTCAGTCTACTTTTCCAGTCCAGGACCCGGTCCCGGGTCCACATACTATGCCTCCTCCCCCCCACCAAGTGCCCACAAGTGTTATACGTCAGAGGTCAATGAGGAATAACCCCAGGGTTGCACCTTCACCTGTGTGTGGTCTGGAACATCCCCGTGCCCTTATCTAATTCTTTTGAGCTTCTCCAACCCCTTTCTGATGATGCTGGAGGTGAGTCCGACTCTTCCTCCATAGCTTCTTCCCTCCCTGATGGCACCACTGACTCCGAGTTACAACTTGGTACTGACCTTTCTCAGAAGCGGAAGGCCAAAGTAAAGCTTAAAGAGAAGAAGGTGGTTGGGAAAAGGAAATTGTAAAGTGTTTCTTTGTCTGTTTTCTTTTTTTGGTGCTATGTCTCACTTTGTTTGCCATACTGTTAATGTAAATAGTATGAAGCGTATGACTAAAAGGAGATTGATTTTTTCCTTTTTACGGCTTTTGCCTTTGGGTTTTTTTTTATTATAGGATACTAGAATTCACACTACACACGAGATCCGACAAGCACAGCAGGACTGGTTACTGGGTCCTTCTTTTTGGTCGATTGGTCAGGACTCTTGTTCAGGACTGGGAATTTTAATTAATATCCCAGATTTCCATTTGCTCAAATTGTTTGATGTAGCCCCTGGTAGGGCGCTCATTATAGATTGTGTTGTTGGGTCCTGTCCCTATTGGGTGTTAAACATTTATGCCCCTCAAATCAAAACTGCACGTATAGCTTTATTTTCTCAACTCCATCCGTATTTGCACACTTCCTTTCAGGTATTGTTTGCTGGTGACTTTAATTGTAGCTTGAGTCTTCAAGATAAGAGCTCTTTTGCTGCTACTACAAAGAAACTGTTTTGTGATTCCCATGAATTGGGTAAAATGGTTCGAGTTGCCCGCTTAACAGATGCCTATCTCTCCTTTACTACACAACACACTCCTGCTTTCTAAAAGGATAAACTAGCCACTTGTATTGATTATGTGTTTTCCTCTCATACTGTACCAATCATTTCCGCCAAAGTTCAAGCTGTTGAGTTTTCTGATCAAAAGCTGCTTTCTGTTGGTTTTGGTTCTGCTGTTTCTTCCCATAAAGGTCCTGGTATTTGGAAATTCAATACATCTTTGCTACAGGTCCCGATGTTTATGCAGTCCCTTTTGTCCTTCATACAGGCCCGTAAATCTGTCTCTATATGTTATGAAGATCCGGTTCAGTGGTGGCTTGACATGAAGCATGACCTGGTTTCTTTTTTAAAAAATTATAGTCGCTTAAAATGTAGGAGGGAATATTTAGACTATTTGCAGAAGAGGGTACATTTTCAGTCATTATTAACCAAGCATACACGACGGGGCAGGACCTTTCTCAACAATTAAAAGTCCTACAGAATGATATGTTGAATTTCCAATTATGGCAATCACAACAAATTTATCATCAACACAAATTTTGTATCGTTAGAACGCGTGATGTTATTTGTCCTTTTGAATCAAGTTCCCGTCAGACTGCCCGAAAAAATATGACGTGTCTTCTAAATTTAGAAGGAACCTTATGTTCCTCACATACTGAGATTTGTCAAATTGTGACTAATTATACTACAGCCCTTTTTTCTCCCCTCCTAGCTGTAGCTGGTAACAGTGCGACTTTGTATAGTGGCCTTGATATTCCAGCTCCCTCACAGCTATGTCAGGACCAGGCTTGTTCTCCTATAACGGAGCAGGACTTGACATTGGTTATTTCTTCCTTACCTGTACAGAGAACTCTTGGTCCGGATGGTCTCCCTGCAGCCTTATATAAGGTGCTGGGTGACCATTTGGTCCCAGAACTTACATCTGTGTTTAATTCCATGTTAACATGTGAATTTATCCCTTTGGAATTTACAAAGGGTACTTTGATTTATACTTTTTTTTTTGAAATTCCAAATTTTATTGAATTTAAAGCATAAGAAAACATACACAATAAATATTGAAAACGTAGGCATTTACAAGATCCAGCCCATATCCAAGTTCCAATTGAAGTGTATCATGTACTTATGAGCTAAAGGAATAACAAACCTATACCCCTTCCCTCCTAATACCCCAACCCTTCCCTTACCTCTCCCCCAGGATGTGCCTTAATAGAAAAACTGTACAGAGGTAACTAAGAGCTAATCAATATACAGTAGCCTGTATCCAAGGGAATCTAGCACAAATCAGGCAATCAGAGGCGATCCATATGAAACATTAATGTAAATAAAGAGCATCCAATTTGCCCCATCTCCTGTTAAAGGATGTCAAACAGTTCCGGGTACTTGCTATTAGTTTCCCAGTCTTAAAATAAAGAGACATTTCTTTGATCCGTTCTTTGTAAGATATAACTAATTGGTCCATCCAATGCCTAAGGACCAGTCTTTTCACTGTTATCAAAATTAAAGCCATAAGGAATCTGCGTTCCAAAACCTGAATGTTAGTGAACTGTCCTAAAATACAAATTTCTATAGTAAACAAATCGCTAAGTCCCAGAAGAGGGTCCAACTTAGTTTGAATCAATGACCATAAAGGAGCCACTTTGTCACAGTGCCAAAGAATGTGTACCAGGTTACCTTCAGCAATACCGCACCGTGTACAGGTGCTCGAAGCCAATCTAACTAACCTGGCCAGTTTGATTGGCGTATAATATAAGTTACAGTATTTAAAATGTGGTATTGAGTTAGCCTATGTCCATCTTCAATTGACTTATATTTATAAACATAAAGGTGACATCCATTCTCTTGAGAATTGGTGGTCTTTATGTATGTTAAATACCGACTTTAAGCTATTAATAAAAATTATTGTGAAGCGCTTGGTAGGGATTGAGGAGGTGGTTTTGCATCCCGCTCAATCCTGTTCTGTGCCTCAAAGCAGAATTTCTGATCATTTGATTCTCCTTCGAGAATTATTTTCTCATGGGTATGCAGATCTGGCTTCGGGACTTGTTGTTTCAGTAGATCAGAAAGCAGCTTTTGATTTGGTTTGGCATGATTTTTTATGGGAAGCACTTTGTTTTCTGCATGTACCTGATGTTATGATACGGTGGATTCGTGCTTTCTATAGAACGGCTACTGTTGTGCCTATAGTGAATGGTTGGATAGGACCCATAATCACCACAAAAAGGGGGGTTCGTCAGGGCTGTCCTTTAAGCCTGTTGTTATATGTATTCTTTCTACATGTTTTGCTTCGTCGGTTGAATGCTAACTCACAGATTCAGGCTATTTCTAGTTTTGCTTTATGCTCGCCTTATAAGGCAATCACCTATGCGGATGATGTTTGTTTTCTCGTTGCTGATGCAGCCTCAGTGGTTCATTCTCTCCATGAGTGCTCTATTTTTGGAAACTTTTCTGGTGCTGTTTTGAATTATACTAAAAGTCTGGTTATTCGGGTCGGTACTGTAATCTCCCCCTCGGACCGTATTGGCCCTTTACGTTTAGTTGAGGGCCCTATTCATATTTTTGGGATTTTTTTGGGGACACAGGACTCAGATTTTTTTAACTGGAATGTTAAACTACAACAAGATAAACTTAAGGTGGCCTCTTGGAATCGGGGGCAGATTGGGAAAAAGAAACGTGTCTTTCTGATTAAAAACTACTTGATCTCCACCTTCCTTTTTTTGAGTTATGTATTCCCTATTCCACAACAATTAGAAACTGCTGTTTTTAGCCTGTTTTTTCAGGCTCTTTGGGGAAGTTGGTTAAACCCGATAAAGCGGAATGTCACTTATTTACCTATCCCTGAGGTTGGCGATTGTATGGTTAATCCTTTGTTATTTTTTTCATGTATTTTTTTCAATGCAAATCTCTGGCCTTTGTTGATTCATGCTCAAAGAGGGTCAGAACCCTGGTTTTATGACTCTTGTAGGATTTGGTTTCATCAATGGGAAAGTAATTCATTAACTGTATTAAGACAAACTGTTGGTATAACAACCTACATAAAACATATGTTTTTACATCTCAAACAATGGAAAGTGTCTGTCCAGATGTTATTAAATCATTCTCATAAAGTATTATATAAGAATTTACTCTTGACGGTTTGTGCCATATCAGTGCCCTTTGATAAGTGTCCCAGTCAACACCTCCCTCCCTTGTGTCCTTGTTGAGATGTAAGAGGGTTCCAGCCAAAATGTGGGATTTTCATTGGCTTTCATGCCATGAAAGGATTAATGTAAAAGCAAATCATAAACATAAGCAGTCTCAAGATCGAATGTGCTCCCGCTTATTATGTATTACAGAACTTGAAACTATAATCCATTTATTTTTGACTGTTCCTTTATTAAAAATTGGTGGTCCTTTTTGGCACAGGCATGGGCCACTCCCTTGTTTCAGTCGGTCACTTATTTGAATACTGTATATGGAGCTTTCCCCCCAGTGGTCACCATGGCACCAGGACACTTTGAACCTTGTTTTTGTCTGTATTAAATGGAATATCTGGATGGTGCGTTGCCTGTTTTCTTTACAGCAAAAGGACTGCTCCTACTTGGAGCTTGAAAAAAAGATTGTATAAGATTTAAAAGACATTTACGAGCATGAACGTACTATATATTCGGATACAGCTCTTTTGGAACTATGGAAGGCTCTTCCTTGGATCACAGACTCTGATTTGCTGTTACCTGATTGGTTGTATATTAGTTATTCTGTTCTTCTCTATTTGTATCATTCTTTGTGTAATATTGTACTATTTTATATCTCAATAAAACTTTCCCCTACTCTTTTTTGATAAGTGCCATGGGATCTTTAGCATCCACCTGAACTACCACCAATCCAGGCAAATGGGACCTCAGTTTAACATCTCATCCAAAAGACAGCACCTCAGAAGTGCAGCACCCCCCTTATGCTGCACTACAGTGTCAGTATTGGGATATTAATTCAAGTGCCAGATGTGGGAGCTGAACCCACAGCTCTCTGCTGTCCCAGCCTCAGAGGCGAGTGTGCTACCTACTGAGCCACTGACACCGACATTTATTTGTGCCTTTAATGTATAGAGAAGCCCTCTGAAATGAAAAACTGGTAAAATAAATTAGTCTGTCTTTAAAAAAGTACAAGAATTACACCCAAAATGGTGGAATGTAATGATGTACAGATGAAAGAACAGACCTATTAAATGAATAGTTGCACTGTACACATTTTTGCCAAGATTATCGATTATATGTCATGGCTGATAGCATTACCTTGCTAAATAGTAAGTTAGGATGAACTCCACTGCAATGTATGATTTTCTAAAGCAAGATATGCTTTTATTTTTCATAAGTTCACACCAGCCAAGGGTGACAGTTTAACAGCTGATTCCACTTTCTCCTGCCCATATACAGTGTTGATTTCTTTCTAATTGTTTCAGTCATTGACCACTATTCTGTAGTGGTTAGGGTTACCACTTGTCCCCATTTTCATAGGACAGTCCTGATTTGCGCAGCTGTGTCCTGCAAAAAAACATGAAAAATACTACATGTCCTGACATTATAGAAGAAAAAAATATTCTCTGACTTTCCTCTAAATGTTGCAAAACACTATAATATCTTAATTAAAATATCATAAAATGATAAACACTAGAAACAATCAAAATGCTACAACACTTAGTCTTAATTCTGATTATTTAAAGAAAACAAGTTGTTGCATTGGTCTAGGTTACATATTGTCCTGCAAAAAAATCATGTTTCAGTAAGAAAAGTCCCACTTTGGGCTTCTTAAAAGGTGGCAACCCTAGTAGTGGTACAACTTAATTTTCATTAATAGTTCCTCTTTTATAATTCCTTGTGACCCTTCCTGGGCTCTTTACCTGGCCTCTTGTTGTTTCCAATTTCCACCTTCATTCTTTCTCCACTATTATCTTGCACAATTGCTGCTCAAAACATTTCACAGGGAGTTTCCAGCAATGCTCATTTGCAAGATTCAGCCATATCCTAGAAGTCAGAACTATTAATGAAAATTAAGTTGTACCGCTACAGCATAGTGGTCAATGACTGAAATAATTAGAAAGAAATCAACACTGTATATGGGCCTGAGGAAGTGGTGTCAGCTGCAAAACTGCCGCCTTTGGTTTGTGTGAATTTATAAAAAATAGAAGTATATTGCTTTGAAAATTCAGACTTTGCAGTGGAGTTCATACTAACTTACTATTTAGCATGTTGGACTGCCTTTTATAGGATGACTCAAAATACATTAATCCTTGATATTTAAACATAGGACAACCTGAACCCCTAGAAACAGTTATAATAGCATTACTTAAAATTATGAAGAAACGCTGTATGCAGGGCCAGTCATTGGGCCAGTGGGTAGCATGTTGTGTTCCCATGCCGGTGACTCAAGTTCTGCAAAAAGCTTGAGGAGCTGTCTGGGCAGCAAGAGGATGGGGGAATCAGCACTGTCACACACCACTGCTCTGAGCCTGGAAATGTATGGCTCAGTGTTCTGTCACATGGGTGACACCCTGTGATGGGCTGGGGAAACATAGAAACATAGACTTTGACAGCAGATAAGGACCGCTTGGCCCATCTAGTCTGCCCATTTCCCTACCTACAGGGTAGGCCACAGATCCTAGTTAACCAACAGCCTATTTCTTCCTACCCCCCACAAGAATTGCCTTATGTCTGTCCCATGCATTCTTGAATTCTCCCACAGTTTTAGACCCCACAACCTCCTCAGGAAGGCTGTTGCATGCATCCACTACCCTGTCTGTGAAATAATACTTCCTCACATTGCCCCTGAACCGTCCCCCCCATCTTTAAATTGTGTCCCCTTGTTCTTGCATGTCTCTTTTCCTGAAAGATGCTACCCTTTTGGACTTTGCTGATTCCACTGAGGTACTTAAAAGTTTCTATCATGTCCCCCCCTCCCTTCTTTCCTCAGGGGTATACATATTAAGCTCCTTTAGTCTCTCCTCATACGGCTTCTCTTGCAGACCCTGCACCATTTTAGTTGCCCTCCTCTGGACTGCCTCTATCCTGTCTATGTCCTTGCGGAGATGGGGTCTCCAGAACTGGACGCAGTACTCCAGATGGGGTCTCACCAACTGTCTGTACAGAGGGATAACAACTTCCTGTTTTCTGCTGGTGATGCCTCTCCCTATGCATCCCAGTATACCCCAGCCCTCCCTACTCCTTCTCACATTGCTTGACAACCTTAAGGTCATCTGATATGATTACCCCAGGTCCCTTTCTTTTTGTTGCTATTACCTCCCCATTGTGTATTCTTCCCCTGGGTTCTTGTTTCCCAGGTGTATTATTTTGCACTTCTTTGCATTGAATCCTAGCTGCCATACTTCTGACCATTCCTCCAACCTTGCCAAGTCCCTTCTCATCCTTTCCATGCCTCCTTGTGTATCAACCCTGTTGCAGATCTTTGTGTCATCTGCAAAGAGGCATACTTTCCAGTCCCTCTGCAATGTCACTTCTGAAGACATTAAAAAGGACTTTCTTCACAAGGGGATATGTGTGGCGTGGGCTGATGGGGCAAAGTAGTGTGTCAGAATATGTGGGTTGGCATGAAAAATGAGTCTTGAAATACCTCCACAATTCTACTTATTCCATTTTGAATGAGACCTGTACAAATGAGGATATAATTCATGATCACAAAAAGAGAAATTCATTTTTTTAAACTATGTTACAGAATGCATATAAACATATAAGTGACATTCAGTGTGAACCTCATGAGTAGTGTAAACAGCATGATCAATCAATCAATATCTTTATTTAACCAGGCAGGCACCATTGAGCAAGCTCATTTTCGAGGTGGACCTGGGGTTTATCATACAAAAGGAGAATACACACAATGACAGTAACAGATACAGTGCAGGTACATAACAGCAAAAGGCATGTGTAGATACAGGTGCAAGTACAAGTACAGGATACAATACAAGGAACGTTATACAGGCAGTCAAATTTGTAAAAGTGCATTGGAGAACTGGACAACAATGATGTTACCGGCAGATGGCAGTCTAGTAAAATACTAAGGCCAATGTGTCCATAGGTCAGAGAGCAATTGAGGTGCATAACATTAGACAAGCAATGGTTCTGCTAGTAATGATTGGCTCGGTTAGATTCACCCCGGTACCACAAGAAGATAAGCAGGAGGATGGAGCAAAAATACGAAGGGAGGGAGGAAGGATTGGGAAATGAGTAGGAAAAGCAGGGGCTGAGAGTGGGAAGCAGCCAGGACTGGTAGTATATAAAAGCTTAAGGGAAGCCAAGTCCATGTTTTGGGTAATTAAAAGGGAGGGACACAGGAGTACGCAGGAGTACTGTGGTGAAAGGGGGTGGGCCCTATGAGCAGAGGCAGCAGATATTCAGAGAAAAGGAATACAGGGCCCTCATGTTAAGGCTAACAAACACACAATTCCTTATTGTGGGTCAAGTATAGCATTTTGAAGGCTTGGAGGCTAATGGGATTAATTATTTTCATGTTTTTTTGCAGCTTGTTCCACAATTGAGGCAGCACATAGCTAATGGAGGCCTGACCATAGCAGGATCTTGCCTTAAGTACCTTCAATGAAATGTAAGAAGCACTTCGCAGTGCATAACTACTTTGTGGGCATAGTGGTAAGCAGTCCGAGATATAGTCGGGCAGTTTGTTGAGGAGGACTTTGTAGGTCCAAACTGCGGCATTCATCTGTCGTCGGAAGCTGAGAGATGGCCAACCTACAGCTGAGTACAATAAGCAATGGTGGGTATTGTAAGGAAGGTCCGTTATAAATCTTAGGACTCTGTGATAGAGTGTATCAAGTTTCATGAGTGAACCGGCAGGACCCTGGCTGTAAAAGTCAGCATAGTCTACTAGGGAAAGAAAAGTAGTTTGCACTAATCACAACTTGGCGTCCCTAGTGAGAAGGTTTTTTATCCTAAAGAAGATGCCATGTCTCTGTCTAAGTTTCTTTGACAGTTCTTCTATATGTTCTAGGAAGGAGAGTTTATTATCAAGCCATACCCCCAGATACTTGAATCTAGGTACATACTCCAGCTGTTCATCAAGTATTGTGGTAATCAGGGGAAGAGTCCCAGATGAGACCAGATTTGGTAAATTGGGAAAGGGTGAGAGAAGCATTGCTTTAGTTTTCTTAGCATTCAGGAGTAACTTCTGGTTTAGCAACTGAAGCTGAAGTTGATTGAATTTATCCTGGAGATCTGTACATGCCGCATCAGAGGAGGGTCTACCTATGTAGAGCACTCTGTCATCTGCAAACAGATGAATGTGGGCCTTTTTTAGGGTGGCATCAATTCTATTGATATAGACTGTTAATAAAAATGGACCTAAAATAGAGCCTTGGGGAACGCCCCTCAGGAGGGGTTTAAGAGGGGAGACATCCCCCTCAGCTTTTACTTGCTGAAAACATCCTGTAAGGTAATTACTGAACCATCTGAGAGAAATGACATCTAAGCCAATATTCTGGAGAGACGAGACAACCAGGCCATGATTGACGGTATCAATCACTTTGCTTAGGTCCAGAAAAACTGTGCATGCAAAGTCCTTTTTATCCAATTCACCATGCCAGTCATTGGTTACTTTGGCTAGAGCTGAGATTGTGTTATGTTGTGCTCTAAAGACCAGATTGTAATGGGTTGAACAAATTTGCCGACGTCAGGTAATTCCAAAGCTGAGAATTCACAATTTTTTCAATCATCTTGGACAGGACTGGGAGAAGTGAAATTGTCCTGTAGTTGTTAACATCACTGGGATCCCCAGATTTAAACAGGGGAATAAACTGGGCCATTTTCCAGATGGAAGGAAGGTCACCCTGAGAGAAAGATAAGTTAAATGTGTAACAGGCACTGCTAGGACACCTTTAAGAAGTAAGGGTCAATGAGGTTGGTGCCTGCACTTTTCTTGACATCTAGCTTCAGCATGAGTTCTTCAACTTCTTTCAGAGAAGTAGGTTGAAGAAAGAAGGTCAAGGTGGAGAGGGTGGTTCCTTGGTTAATAAAACCTAGTTGCACACAGAGAGTATTGGCTGGGGAGGAATTGAAGGCTAGCCCTGTGGTGGCAAAGTGGTTATTGAAGGACTCAAGAATTGTCAGTTTATTGACAATAGTAGTAGTGCCAACTGAAATTTTGGTGAGCAAGGAACTACCAGTAGTATGGCCTTCTATGTCTTTGACTATTCTCCAGAATTTGGAAGAACTCTTAGACGAGAGATCAAGTTGGGAGTGGTAATTACTAGCTTTAGCTTCTCTGACCTTTTTGGAGCACAGGTTCCTCACATTCCTGAAAAGGTTCCAGTCATTTGGGAGTTTAGTCTTCCGAGCAGTTTTCCAGAGTGCATCCCTGTGCCGCAAGGCATCCTTAAGCTCATTTGTAAACCACCAGCATGACTTTTTTCTGACATGGACTTTAACTATTAGTGCATGTTTGTTAAGAGCACCAATCAGGATGTCTTGGAAGATGTTATATGCAGTAGCCACAGAGTTTGCTAGATAAACGTTCTGCCACAGCAAGGAAGAGCCTAACTCGGTAATGAGTACATGAGTATACAGTAGATAAATCATTTATCACACAAGGTCCCCTCTGCATATTTCATTTATGCAGCAGGATAGGACCTTAAGTGATAAATTTTTTAGCTTTATAAAAAATATTATTTCTAAAAGTCTTTGGCTCAGTTTTCAAATGGAGAAGGGGTATGACACAAGTGTCACCTTGCATCATAGTTTGCTGTAATTCCAAATTTTCAAATGCTGGCTGTAGTGAAATGAGAAGCCCCCCTGCACCACCCTTGTGGAAAATGCACTCATGTGCCAGGTCACAAGGGTGGTGCACTGCAGGGGGATGCACCATCCCCTTATTTAGGATTCTGTAAGCCCTGCCATGGCCACAATAGGGGGATCTGGTTAGCCCAGCCAGGAGGTGGTCTAAGGGACCTGTGCCACTCCTGGGCATGGCAGCAATTGGGGGGCTGCAAGATGGGCACCGGGAGCATAAGGAGCACAAGGGTGCCCTAGGGCCAAACTGCGCTCAGCCAGAATGTGTATGGGTTGAGGTGGCACCCTGCAAGGTTGCCCTGTGTCATTATAGACAGCCAATTGGCCCAGGTAAAGGGGGCTGGCAGACAGGGATTGGGACCTGGCCTCAGAAGTATACATCCCTGGCACCTGCCCCATTGGGGCCACTGATCCCAACACCATCAGCGAGCAGCAGTGGCTGCAGGTTGTGGGGTGCAAGTAAGGATGGGTGAAAGTACGATTTTTCACCTCGCAAAATGTCCATAGAAATCAGGGAACTTTTGCAGAGGTTTCCTAACTTCCACCTGTGGTGAAGCAGAAAACTTCCATGAATGTTATGGGTGAAATATCACCCAGTGTCAATTCATAATAAACTTAAATAAAGAGAAAAATCCTTTCAAAAAGAAAGAATCTCATCTGAACAAGTTATGGCGTAGTACAATACAGAGCCAGTGAAACATGCTTATACCTTTTCGCTTGGTCAAACAATTGTATACCTGTAAAACATACTAGTATTTAAATAATACAAATATGATACATAATATCCATTGTTTTTAATCTGCCATTCAAACTACGTCAGATTACCTTTTTAGTATTTTAGGTAAACATACATTGTAGTAAAAAGGTAATAATAATACTTACGTGAATTTTTTTAGGATTGAAAATTGCCAAGATTTAATAATACAGTCAACTACAATAAAATGGGGGGGGATGAAGAGATTTCAACTATTCAAACTGTATTACTACTGAGAAGTTCATTTCAAGAACTTTAAAAATATTTTTTACTAATAAGGATACTGATGTGTTACGAATTATGCTGGCAGTATTAACTTGTTTAGAGAATGATGCATAATTCATTCTACCTTTCGTACAATTCTATGAAGTACTGCTGTGTGTTAGTTCAGTATGAGCTATTTCTGCAGTTTACTGAATGAATTTCAACAGACCAGACTCCCTTCGGTTAGAATCCCCAATACTTGGTAACAAGCCCTATGTAAGCTTCAGCTACTGTGAGCTGAATACAGTTTCCTAAAGCTGTGAAGATTGTGACTTCCAAAGTTGCATATTTATGCTATTCTCAAATACGTTGCTGCCTAACCTCATATTCCATAGTAGCAGCTGCTTATACTTATGCATTAAAACATTTACCAGTCCTACTGTAGATGGTAACCTAACATTACAATGAAATAGGAAACATGTTGCTGTCCTGCCCTGATCCTCATATTGGCACTTAAAAATAAGCCCTGGTGGCTAGTGGCCCCTCAACCCACTCACCCCACAGGTACACATTAAATATCCCTGGCGGCAAGCAGTCCCTCTCCCTACTGGATCACCTGCCTGACTTTAAGAAAAAAAAATTTCCTTTTAAATAGTGATCTCTCCCCCATCCCTTCTCTGACAGTGCCCACAGCCCAACAAACCCTGATACCCTGGTGGCTAGTGGTTCCCCTCCACCGTTACTCCCAAAGTGTAGAAGCCCTCCCCCATCTCCGTCTGTGCTAAAAAAAAATGCCTGGTGGTCTAGTGGTTTCTCCAACCCCCATCCCAATCCCCAGTCCCATATTGTTTCCCTGTGGACTAGTTGCCTCCCACCACCCCCCACCCATCATAAACCCCAGCAGGTGGACTGGCACAGCCCTCCTCTCTCCACCTCAACCAGCCCTCCTACTGAGCTGTCAATGAATGAATGCATTCCTGTACAGGAATTCACTTATTCATTTACAGCCCAGTGGGTGGGCAGGCTGCGGGGAGAGAGGAGGGCTGTGCCAGTCCATCCACTGAGGTTTATGATGAGAGTGGGGATGGCGGTGGAGCACCTGTTGGGGTGGGGTGGGTACTAGACCACCAGGGAAATAATATGGGACTGGGGATCGGAAGGGGGGTTGGGAAACCATTTGATCACCAGGCAATTTTCTTTAAAACAGTACAGATGGAGATGGGGGGTTACTATACACTCTGAGGGGGTGAACGGGTGGAGAGGATGGACCACTAGCGACCAGGGAATTTGTTGGGCTGTGGGCACTGTTGGGCAGGGGATGGGAGGAGGGATCACTATTTAAAACAAGGAAGGAAATTGTTTTTTTAAAGCCAGGCAGGTGATCTGGTGGGAGGAGGGAATGCTAGCCTCCAGGGAATAGGGATATGTTCCTTGTTTTCTTGTAGGGCAGGTGGGGGGAGGGACCACTAGCCACCAGGGATTACTGGGGATTAATTTGGGAAGCTTTTTTAATATAGGGAGGCAGAGTTTCCACAAAAGTTCAGAAATGGATTACCAAACTTTTGCAGAAGTGAAAGTCTAACTTTCGCTTCAGTTCCATTGGTGAAAATTTTTTTCGGACACCCCTAGGTGCAAGTGGTAGCTTGGAATGGTCCCTGGGCACTGCAGCAGCAACCTGGTACCTGGCTCCCTCCGCTTGCAGGCAAGCTGCTGGTCACCAATGGTGTTGGGGTCAGTGGCACCTATGAGGCAGGTGCCAAGGCTATATCCTTCTGAGGCCAGGTCCCAGTCCCTGTCTGCCAGCTCCATTTACCTGGGTTGATTGGATGTTTCTAACAGCACATGGCACCCCTACAGGGTACCACTTCCACCCCCACACATTGCAGCCATGCCCTTGTCACCTTCTAGTGCACCCCAGTGCTTCTTATGCCCCCAGTCTCCTTCTGGAAGGTACCCCTCCACACCTTTGCAGCCCCTAGAGTGTTCTGTAGGGTGGGGGGTTGACAGAGCCTTTTGCCAAACACCACACGTGTGACACCTCTCCAGTGCAACCCCACAAATGTGGCAAATCTCCAGTCTTGGATGCAGAGGCCCTCTTTTTTTTAGAATACAGTGTAGGGTCCCTGATGCACTCTGAGATTGCCGTAGCCCTAGATCACCACAAACTGCAGTGATCTAAGGATTCTTTGAAAATTGAGGCCTATGGGTTGTTTTTTTGAATTATTGGTACTGTGCATTTCCCCTTCCTGTTTGCCATAGCCATAGCCATGGATGTGGTGTTAGGATGACAAGCTGATGCTGTGATGTAGCAGTTCATTGGTGCCACAGTACGTCTGCAGAAATTACAAACCACTGTTGCAGAACTTCCAGGGCAAATAGTGATCCTGCTGCAGAACATGGTCCCAAAGTGCCGCAGAAAAACTGGGACCTTGAGTATACAGAGGAATATTTGCAAATGGATCCAATGGGAAAAAAGTCCCATCCATGTATGGCAAAGTTCAGGATTGGCCATCCAGGCCAGTCTTTATGCAGTTGTATATTCCAACACACTGTTCCAGACCTGTAACAGACTTTGTAAGTAGCCCTGCAAGCCACTCATGAAGCAACTGCATAATGACGCATGGCATTCCAGGCCTGTGGCGTACTTTGCAATTAGCCCTGTTTCTAATTAATGAAATAGCGGAATCATCACATGTACTGAAGCAGAACTGTACCAAACTGCATGAGTGGCCCTATGTGCCACTCAAAAGCAGCTGCATTATCACATGCAATGCACCAGGCCTGTTGCTGGCTTTACAAGTGGCCCTGTGAGCCACTTGCATAACAACTGCAGCATCAGACATATTTCCCCTGGCTTGTATTCAGTGGCCCTGCTGTCTCACAACACTCCAGAGCAGTGATTATTTTAGCTTGTGACTGTATTCCTCGTACTATGCCATTCACAGTATGTATGACCTCAAAATATATGAACAGAAACTGACTTGTGCTTTGTCAGTCAATTTGGTGGGGGAGGAGGCATGTGAGTGGTGTGCTGTAGGCATAGTTAGGGTTAAAATCCCTAATGCTACCTTTCTTTGCTTTTGAAATGTTGGTAGCAAATAGCAAATTGATATATTAACTATTTACCTTTTCTGTCATCTGTGTGTTATAATCTATATAATTGCTGATGAGCCATGATTGCACTCAGATAACTGTGGTGTAATCTGCCGTTACATATGGCACGTTGTAATGGTGGTCACAAGACATCTCAGAGCTATCACTTCAATGCTGTAGCACAAGTGTGCTCTGTATGACACCACTGACTACTCCCGGACAGAAAATTAAGCCAGAGGGCAAGTCTGCAGTTTATAAATTGCTCTTTTCTGTACATTTGTTGAGTCAGTTGTCACAAAGTAGATCAGTTAATTTAGTTTTCATAAAGAAATGGCATCCTGATTTGAAATATCTGAGCTAGGCAAGAGGTAATAGTTTCTCTCAGACCAAGAAAATGTGAACACAAACTGAAAAATGGAAAGTGATGTAAAACTGTTTACTCCTTTTCTGAGAGAAAAAGGAAAAAAAAACTTTTGATTTTACAGCATTACCTATGGCTGAAAAATGACAGTTTCATTTTTTTATGAAAAACAAAGTGATGACTGTGACTATGAACCAGGACTGGATTAAAGAATTGTAGCCAGCACTGACAGATATTTAATTAAACAGAAGTATGCTCACTTGATTTTTTTTGTTAATTTGTTTATCCCCAACTCTCTGACAGCCCCCATCTGCCTGATCTCAGCCCCAGCCCCTTCACCTGGTGTCCCCTAGGACTTACCTGTTACTCACTACTTGTTCTTCCAGAGCTTTTCTCTCTGGTGGGGGAGTTTGGGCCCTCCTTACCTTGCTGCAGATGGAGCCAGTGTGAGTGATCATGCTTAGGTAGCCAGGTGTGGGGCCGGCAAGCCAGTTGGCCTCATCCTGCCACTCAGAGTGCTTTATCCACATTCATCCCAGCCCCAGGAAGACAGCATTAAGGGGGTATCTGGTCAAAACCCCGACCGCATGTATGCGTGGTCAGAAACAGCATACGCATAAATGCGTGCATGGTTTCAGAGTTTGTTTATATAATCTATTGCAGTTTTGGACTGCACCAAACTAAACAGACCATGCAGTGTGGTTTTTGCCCATGCTATTTTTCGTGGTGGGGTTTTGACACAGTATCTGTCAAGGGCATGCTAAGGATGGACCCACGCTAGCGGGTGTCATGTGCCATCTTCTGATGTTCTCCCTCCCAAGAGCCATTCCTGCTGTACTGCCATCTGTGGTTGCAGCAGTGGCAGTATAACAGAGAAGCATGCTATTCCTCCCTCCCCAGAGGAGGATAGCATCTCCTGGGATGCTCAATCCTCCCCTCCTTGACTGGCCCCCTTGCGCTTGAGCTCATTCCCAAACTTGGTTGGCTGGTGTGGGTGAGGTAAGGCACAAGGTGCCTCAGCCCTTAGTGCCACTGAACCAGCACCTGCTTGCTTGATGTTTAATAGTGTTCAAACCGATTTTCTGAAATTAAAAAGACACTAACAGCAAAGCAAAACTGTTTGAAACAAACTCTGGCCAGAGCAGATAGGGCTGCTGCCAAGGTCATGGAAGAGGGGCCAGAGGAGCAGATCTAATGCAAAATTGACATTGTTTGAAGGATATACATGACAATTAACCAACAAAGTGCAGTACAATGTGACAAAAAAAAAAAAACTCAACTTTTCATGTGTATGCGCTTTTTCAAGAGGATAACATTACAAACTAACAGTGTTTATGTAGAACTAGACCTTAATAAATTAATAACACCACAAATAAAGTGCCAATCAATAGATTAAAAGCAGTCAAAACATGAGAAGCTAGCAGACCATCGAATTACTGACGCAGTCATGGCAAATGACTAGAAATATTCACATTTATTAGATTGCAGTCAAACTGCTGCTCAATATGTGTGACTACAAGCCTAGAAGTAATGATTACTATCAATGCAGCATTACATCAATGAACACAAATGTGGCAAGTCACTAGTTTGATTCTAATTTACAGTTCATTACATATAAAACGCCATTAGAAATGCTTGAATAGATGTTACTAAAACTCATGATTACTTCCAATGTGGCATAACAGTTAACTTCCAAAACTCAAAAGAAAAATACAGCATAAGAGCAGAGCACTGACAGTTCTGACTTCATTACAGAAAAGGCTGGAGCTAGTCCTATTATTGAGACCAGGGGGCGACATGGCATGTAACGTGAAAATCCAATATGCCTCCCATTGTGCCAGAAGTAATTCATGATGGCTGCCTCAAGGACCAGTGCAAACCTTTTCAAGCCCAACAAACATCCATTCATGAGGAAATGCTGGATTTGCAATACAATGTACTGACAGAGCCGAATCCAAATTCCCCTGCTGTAAAGACTGCGCATGTTCATCTACGCACTCTCTAAATTTCCCTTTCACCCTACTGACATAATTTTGTGCTTATGAAATGGGTCCTTGTGAAAAAAAATTAAACCAAACGTAACCAATAATACTTAACAGGAAAAAGAAACAATGAAAAAATATGCAAAAATAAAACATCTGAGAAAAATAGTCCTTGAAGTCTGTTTGGTGATCTTTAGATGGTGTTGTCTGTAGTCTGTAAACGGTGTTGGAAGCCACTAAAGGACAGTGATATCTGTCATTTGTCAGTCCTGCAGCTGCTTCCTCCCTCCCCATGTTGGAGAATATATATATATATATATTTTTGGGGTAGTTTTTTGAGCCTTTTCTTTCATGAAGTCAATCCTGAATGAAATAATCCTGAATGAAATAAAAAAAGCTCTTTTTTTATCTGCTAGACCATTCCTGCCTTGAATTTTCCAACATACCCAATCCCAGTGTTGAAGATCCCTGGCCCCCTCCCACCACCAGGTATCCATCTCCAGGTTTAAACATGCCCAAAGCCAAATATGATGTGTCCATGAGCTCATCCCTTAACATCCCAGTGCTCCAGTCTGCCCACCAGTGGAAATGAGTAGAAGCAGGAACCTACCAGAAATGAAAAGCTGCATCTCAAATGGGCAGTCCTGGGTAAGGGAAATGTCAGTTAAAATAAACTTACTTAGTAGCACCTTCCTTCAAACTAAGCTATACTGTACTGAGGAGAGTCAACATTTTATGTATGAGTATAAATGACTATTTCCATATAAAATGTCAAATATTAACATTTTTGAGGAATTATTTGTCTTGTAATATGTTTTAACCAAATGGAGTAAAATTCTCATGCATAAATAAGGCTGATATCATGGCACTTCACAACAGAAAAAAAACTGTTTTGTAAGAATTGCTGTTGCCATATGAACAAATCCATTTTTAATGTTTATTTACCAGTGGACATGACTTCGGCTTATCATGCCACTGTAAATGGGGTCTATCTCTTTTACCTGCACTCTGTTGAGGCGCTTGAAAAACAAATGTCTGAAGAATCTGGCCACATCCAAATCTGCCACATCCTTCATTCCCTCTTGCCTCAAACACTGCAAAAAAGAAATCTGTATCACAGACGTTATACCAAAAGCAGACTCTGTTATTCCAAACTGCCTTCTGCTCAACCTTGACTATGTAAAAAACTTGAAATTAAGTGAATTCAGTATTGTGGGAAGTGATGCAACAGTTAGTTTTTATGTGCTAACACCAGCCAATGTCCGTGCATAATTCATTAAAAAAAATACATTTACTGACATCTTATTTTTTACATATTCAGACTACTGTTGCAACATAGCAAAACAATTATCTGTTTCAATTATGTTTGATTGGATTTGATAGGTTCATTCACATTTTGCAAGCCCCAGGGATTCATTGTGTGAGGAAGGTCTTGGTCAATACAATAGATGAGTAAAGGTGTAAAAGAAACATTATGTGGGGCCGGACAGAGACTGAAACAGCATGAGGGACTCAAATCAAAGTGGTGGTGATGAAACAACACAAACAGGACCTCCAGATGGCAGAAAAATAGTGCCTACGAGAAGACTGCATTGACACAGTGGAGTGCTTCATAGACCACGGAGGTGACTGTGATGCAACTCTGAAATTGTTGCTCAGTCACAGTGGTTTCCTCTTTTGATCTCAAGAGGTCTGCAGGGCTCTGCCCACTGCAGCCCTAAAAATGAGAGAAAGGCCAGCATCCCTTGAACGAGCAAGTACTTTCTGAAGAAAACATAGATAACCTTTCCAGTTCTAGCACACCGTCTCAAAAAAAACACCAATCGGACATCTTGAGTTCCTGTTTTTCCATATCAGTATGCAGTTTGCGTTATGAACCAAGGAATAATATGACCTACTGTAATGTGGGGATACGTGGTTCCAGGAGCTGACACACAGGGTAACAAATACTGCACTTGGAGTACAATGAGTGCCAGACAAAAATACAAGCAGATGCAAATGCAAGAGATCCATAAAACCTGGAATTCATTAAAATAAAATTCCCCGGCAAACGTACAGTTGTGGCATATCATATAGAATAATGCATGGGAGAGTGTGTTTAATGAGATTTTAGACACACCCTGAGGTGCTGAATGCTACATAAACCCCGAGAGTGAAGCTTGAGGGGTTTATTTAAGCATCTAATACTAAGGGGTGTGTGTAAAATCTTGAGTTAAACACACCACCCTATGTTTTATTGTAAATAATTGCTGGGGAGTGTTTTCTCACCACATCAATTATGTAAGATAAAAATACATTGGTGTTCAGCCATGTTCAGGTTGGCATAAAGTGCGGTCTGACATCCCTCAACTGCTGAAAACTTTCCATTTTTTTCTCCTTTTTTAAAAAAAAAAGGTTTACTCAAGGAGCCACCTGTTTAAGGAAGGATTGCTGAAGGTTACTGGTGAGAGGCAATATTTTTTTATTTACTTACCACCGAGAGTGCTGCTGGTGGTAAAGTAGAAAGTGCAGAGAAAGGGAGGAGTGGAGGTTTGTGCAGGCATGGAGCAAGGGAAACCCAGCATGTGTTTGTCATTATAAATTATAACCGGGATTCCCTATGGGAGAAAACGCTCCCCAGTTATTATAGTTATATAAAACCAACTGACCAAAACCAGTGCTAGTGAGAGATATATCTTTTTGTCTGACTCATAATTTTAACTATAAATCTGGGCAGTCATAGTGGTTCTGAAACAATTGGCCTTAAACTACATGGAGTGGTGAAGGAGTTCAAACCATCAGTAGGATGTCCTGAATCAAAATGAATTACTAACCACTCAAACCAGAAAACATATACAGTATCCTGAGACTAAGATTGTGATGCTTCCTCCACAAAGGCAAAACAACTCTCTGATCATTGTAATCTGTTGGTATAAATACTTGCTATTTTTGTCTGAACACAAAGAGAAATTTCGAATTTACTGCATCCTGCCTGTACCAGTGGGCAGCCATTCATGTTGGCACTGTGACTCCTGTAAGAACAAACTCTGGTCAAAGCCGATATGGCTGTGGAAACCTTTTAGGAGTGGCAATAGCGTTGAAAAGAATATGCAGTGCTCTCGACGCACCTGAGTCAGATGTAACTGATACTGCAGCGATTACAGAACTGCGCATGCATGATACTCGCACATGTGCAGTTTGACTCAAGTCAGCCATGTGTAACATGGCAGTGCTGACATGAATATACGTGATACTCGCATATGCGTGATTTAAGTCAGTGCTGCCATGTTGTACACGCTGGCCATCAGAATCTCAGCAAAGCTATCCTGTGTCAGTACATTGCACGCAGACATAAGAGTGGGTGAAAGTAAGACCCCACTGAAAATGAGATCCTGCATCTCAGCAAAGCTATCCTGTGTCAGTACATTGACAAAATGGATAAAAGTATGAACCCACTGAAAATGAGATACTGCATCTCAGCCAGGCTATCATGTGTCAGTACATTGTAACAGGGCTATAATACCATCAAGAGGTTCTGGGGACATGTGAACCTAGAGAGCAAAGCTTGAGAGATTCCAATATTTATCCAGAGCCTTTGTGATATATTGCAGGTGGGTTTTACCATTTAAAATAAATAAGAATACATAAAATAACCTTAACATTTGTTACATTGATTTTACTGACAGGCATAATGAAGTCATTTGTGTACATGCATAGATTTGAGGATACAGGAAAATGGACAGGAGTTTTGCCCCAGTTTTACATGGAAAATACAGGGAAAAGGAGGGTGACATACAGGGAAATGCTTTGTTCAGTCTGGGAAAACTGCACTTAACACCACCATGATTTCTTTGTAATTCCCCTATGATGACCCTTGCAACCTCTGAAAACCCCTGAAACATTAGTAACAAGTCTGACAAATTCAGTGACTCTGGGTCCTGCTCAAATTCACATTTTTGTCTGCCTTGCTCCTAAGGGATCTAGCTGTGGGCTTTTAAACAACCTCTTTAAACAACAAAGGAAGCATAAGGACAAAATAATTTCACATCCTGCACTTGTACTTGAGTAAGTATGCCCAGGCTATCAATGTAATAGGGCTAGGGAGTGTATGCCTGTAAGGTCTTGCATAGCCAAAGCCTCTTCTGCCTAGCTGTGACCCTGGGTGACCTCTGTAATAAGTTGTACTAATAGCCCGGATGGCACAGAAACAAACTGGACTGTGCATTTCTGTGTTTGCTGTTCTATCCTCTCCCTTAGTTAAATCTTACTTGACACTATGTTCATGTCTAGCATTGCTGCCCTGCACCACATTCTTATCTTCTTCTTCTTGATCAGTCACTCTGGAAACATTATACCTAACTGGACTCAACCCCGGATCCTTGTGGCTGGAATTAGCCTCCACCACACTATAGGCTGGACTTCTGGGGATTATTTTTCTATCTCAAATGGGCCCTGGTCTCCCCTGTTTTTCCATCCTCAACGTGATTGTTGGGTTTCTACTTACCCATCTACCTGCATCATAACCACCTCAGGACCTATTATCTTCCATTTCCTGGGCATGAAAGTGAATGCGAAATCATTGCATAGCTCCAGAATGGCTACTAAACAAGCATCCAAACTGATTAGAGAGTACCTCCTAAGGCTCGCCCTCCTGCTACTTCTGGTATTAGGAAACATCCACCCAAACCCTGGCCCAGCATGCCTTATTACAAAGGATAATCACCGGAAACAGGGGACTCTTCACCTGGTCTCTATTAACATTAGCAGCCTCCCGCGCAAAATTGACCTCCTTAAAGCCTGGGTCTTGCTAAACAACCTCGACATACTCTCTGTCATTGAAACTTGGCGATCTCCCAAAATACCAGATGCAGCGGTCGCCATCCCTGGCTACACTACCTTCAGGTTGGACAGATCGACTAAGCATGGTGGTGGTTGTGCTGTCTACTAAAAGACACTCTAAAAGGACTGGTCTTGCCTGCTGTTGACCTTGGGTTCCCCACCCAGGTACTAGAGATTAAAGTGCTACTGGGGGCCCACCACAAGACTCTCACAATCCTATCAGTTTACATACCTCCCACGGACCCTACCACTGGTCATCATAGTGTCCTGGACTACCTGAGAGCCCAAAATCACATCGCTGAGACAATATTACTTGGTGACTTCAACATAAACTGGCTGTCTGCCTCCTGTGGCCCCGTGAAGGATGCACTGGCAGCTCTGCACCTTACTCAGCTGGTCAGCTCTCCCACTAGAATTAACTATAAGACTGGGACAAGCACCATTCTTGGCTGGATAATCTTTAATCTCCCTGACCGTGTCACCAACGTAAGTGTGCACCGTGACTCACTCAATGACCACTCCCCTGTTACTTGCAATTGGACCAACAAATTCCATGCCCCACCACCTCTAACTATCTACAATAGAGTGCTAAGACATGGCCTCCTGGAACTCCTAAAACAACACTTGCGCTGTTAGGACCGGTCACTACTCGATTCCTCTACAAACATTAATGTATCACTCCAACATTTTATCACCATGTTCAATGCAGCTTGTGATGTTCATGCACCCCTCAAGAAAATGAAGGTGCGGGGCACTGTTCATCTCTGGATTACTCCCGGGGCTGATAGACAGCATGAAACAGAGGGACTACTTCTGGTACAGTACAACCTCAGAGATCCAAACAGCATGGGAATGCATGGTGTTCATATCGCTGAAATTTTCGTAACTCTGAAAATAACTTTGAAATAACTACAATAGGGCGTCTTGCAGTATCAAATACAATTTTAATATGAGTCAAACAACAAAAGGTTAAATACAGATAAGTAAGTTTCAGTGAAAGCTGTTAAGTTTCAGAATGTTTAAAAAAATGTGTTATACTGTAGCACTTTGCTTCAGTGAGCAGTGACTTTTTTTTTGGCAGCAAGATGTTGCAGTTCCCTGAGCAACATTAGGTACATGGGACTCGCTTCTTGCTGCTGCTCCAGCCATTCTACACAAACTGAGAAGCATTCTTCAGCTTTGCTGTGAGGAACATTAACAGTAACTGCCTCATTCCCCTCATCTCCCTCACTGTCAATTTCATGTTCTGTACTCACTCGTGTTAGATTAATGATGTCAGTGTCTGATAAGATCTGATGCTCCGTTTCTTCATTATCAGCATGAATCCACTCCTCCTGCTCCTTCTGGGTTAACTCAAGTGCTTCATGCTCCTCTCCAAAGGTAAACCCCCAATCAAATAAATGTTTAACCTTAAACACACTATTAGTGTTTTATTGGGGAGCAGTCTCCAATACAGACCTGTCTCATTGCAGTTAAAGACTTGATTTCTCGTGAGGTGTTGCAGTTCCACTAGGTGTTGTAGGTTGATTTTAAAAAACTGTGAGGCTTCACAATCAGCTGAAAGTGCCTCCCCCTGCATACTGAGCTGGCATATACCGTGGCGGTTTTAGAAGCAATGTAACTACCCAGAACTAGCCTTGAAATCTTCTTCAACACTGTCAGGGTACATTTTTTTAAATAAAGGTTTAGCTTTCTTGCTTACAATGATGCTGCTGATCGGGGTACCTTTATGGCATTCTTGGGTGAACCACAAATGCATGGCACAGTCAAAGTCCTCGTTTGCTGCTTTTCTAGCAATGCAACAGGTTTGAGCAGACCCTGTATCTTTGGCTTCTTGGGCAAACTGCTTAATTTTATCCTGAGACTTTTTTAAGTCAAAAACTGTTGATTTGCCAATTCCATACTCCTTGGCAACAGCACTCTAACACCACATTCAATTTTACTTATAGGTTCAAGTTTAGTGTCGATACACAAAGTTACCCACTTGCATTTGTTAGCCTGTTTTCCTGCCATGCTGATCTACGCTGATAGTGTTGAAGAAGATTAACGCCTTTTAAACAGGCAAGAAAATGAGCTACAGGTGGCAATTAGTGCTTAACTCTTAGCGCTTAGCACTTGGGGGTGCAGTTAACTGGTCATTCCAGTTCTTTGAAGTTCAGATCTCTGAGGTTATACTGTACTAAGCTACAGGACTGGCAAGCCTATAAAGCTGCAAGAAAGTCCTGCACTTGGGAATTCCGAAAAGCAAGAAGCAATCACCACAAGGAGTAACTTATCAATACCTGGTGTGACAGCAGGACATTCTGGGCAAATATCAATGATGTTCTGGGGAAAGACCCAAAAAAGGCTCCCGAGATGTTTAACCTTGGTGGTACCCCCATACTTGACCCACTCATAATAGCGAATACTTTGAATGATGCCTTCACTGACCTAAGTAGTATGCTACCACAAGACTTCTTTGATGACACCACCTTAATGGCAGCACATCATCCTGACACCAAGACAAATCATCAACCCCCCCCCCCCTTCTATGTTAAACGTGTCTCAGTGGCCCAGGTCAGGAAACTACTAAACAATGTGCTGGGCAAGTCCAGGCATAGTGGTGACTCTTTAGACCACAAGCTAATCACACTCACCATGGAGGAAGAAGTACTTCCACCTATTACTAAATTACTTAACCTCTCTCTAACCCTTTCTCAATTCCCACAAGTATGAAAACAGCCATTGTTACCACAGTTCACAAATCTGGAGACCATGCACTACACAGCAACAATAGGCCTATATCAGTCCTCCCACCGCTCTCTAAAATACTTGAACGTATTGTTGCCAACCAACTTGTAGACTACCTCGAGATATACTCCCTATCATGTGAACAACAGCATGACTTTCAGAAAGGGCACAGCACCATCACCGCACTCTAAGAATTCACCAGCTACGTCCAGCAGTCTATCGACCAAGGCAATCTTGTGGGTTCAGTCTTTCTAGACTTAACCAAGGCCTTCGACATGGTTAGTCACCGACTCCTCCTTAAACAACTCTCACAAACTGGTCTCTCCCCTGATACATTGCCCTGGTTAGAAGCTATCTTGAGGATAGATCTCAATGCCTGAAGATTGCCAGTGCTATTTCTGACCAGAAGCCTGCTCAGTCTGGGGTACCCTAGGGCTCAATCCTGGGTCCACTCCTTTCAGCATCTTCCTTAACAATCTACTGACTGCCTGCCACCAGTGAACACTGCTCTACGCAGACAATGCTGTCAGTTTTGCAAGCCACCCTGACCCTTACATCCTTGAAAGTAACCTTCAAAAGGGCTTCGTGGAAGTTGAGTACTGGTTCCACAACCATGAACTGGTACTAAACTACAAGAAGACAAAAGTCCTGTTGTTCTTCTCAGCCTGCAGTTGACATAAAGAGCATGCTCTTACCATCCAAAATTTCCAAGGTGACCCCCTTGAACAAATACAGCACTTCAAGTACCTATGGGTTACCCTTGATGGACACCTCACCTATTCACTGCACATTGAAAATGTTGCCAGAGCCATCATTACCAGGATTGGGCTCCTCTATCGATGGAGAAAGTCTCTAACACCTGAAGCCCTAAATCTTGCTGTCCACAGCTCGGTGCTCTCCTTAATCAACTATGGACTTGTCATTTATGGAACTGCTTCCACCACTGCACTCAAAATGCTCACTGTGGCACTGAACAAGGCCTGTGGAATCCTAATTGGTGCACCACACCTCACACACACTTATGATGTCTATCAGCAGGCTAGGTGGCTCAACTTGCATGGGAGAATTAAATACCACACCTGCTTACTTGCCAAAAAGATTCTCCTTGGTCCCATGCCTTCAGGATTAGGATGCTTACTTCACAAATCCCCAAGACCCAACATATGCACACCTTATCTTCTGCACTCCTTCTAGTCCTGATGTGCCGGACCACCCAATACCAATGCTCCTTTTGTATCAAAGAGCCATACTGGTTAAATGGCCTCCACAATGGTTTGGCTCACCTTACTAGTCTCGATGAATTCAAACTCAAACTTTGTCAGCACATTCTAACTGAAAGCTCCTGTGAATGCACCACTTAACATCCTTGTCCCTCTTCCCGGGACCTCACCCCCCCACCATTCTTCCACTGTTCTCTCTACTTGTCTTCCCCTCTCACTCTCTCCTCTCCCTTCCTGCCCACCCATCTCCCCCTCTCCCCCCCACTGTCTTCCTTGCTTTTCATCCCTTACTGTCCTAGCTGCTACTTGACAATGCTGCTTGGTTGCTATCCCTTCCTTGATCTGGCTCCCCTCCTAATTCCCTCCTCTTCTCACTCCCTGCCTTGAATCACGTGCTAAACTAATGTGTATTTTTTTGCTGTTCTCTTATTCTGTATTTTGTAATGCAAATCACTTAACTGTTTGTGAAACCAGTCTGTTTTCCATTATGGATCTGTGCCCCCCCACCCCATTGATGTGGAACCTTTGTAAATGAGCTGCTTGGTGCTCAAAGGTACTTGTAATCCTAGATTGAATAAATAATTTAGCTGCCTAGCATTTACCTTTCCTACAAATATAAAACCATGAGAGTTCCAATGCCACTAATTAGATAGATCCTGAAAGGGTTAGCATAAATCAACTCTTCAAAGGAAATACTGTAAATCATTGCTACACACATGCACACATTGGGAGAGATGACCAAGAATGTAATTTGAAACTGCTCTGCAGTTAGATGCAACAGTATATGTGTTGGAAGTCATATCAGTAAATTCACTGACCTATGCAGCCAGTATAGTGTTATGCTTATATAACTGTGTTAGTTTTGGTTGTGGCCATTCCCACTCTCTATTCCAGAGGAATTACCACCCTGTAGGGGTATTAAAGCAAGGAACTCTCGGAGAGGGTTCCACTCCGAGAGGTGCCATGGGACGGTTCCCATGGCTAAAGGTACCTTAGGAATCCCCAAAAGAAATGAAATATCATCCCCAAAAGGAGGCAACATGATGCGTATGAGCAAGCAGTAACAGTGACATAGAAGCAGTAACTGCAACATAGTAATAGAGAAGAATAGTGATGGCTTGCATTGAGAGAAGGGGATCCCCTAAGGAGAGAGGGAATGGCAGGACATCCTCCACCTCCAACCAACAGCGGAACCTACCTAAGGAAACTAGAGGAATCAACTATGCTAAGTGTTATTATCTGAGGCAACAGAGGAGAGAAAAAAACCCTATGAGGAGGAAATCTCTGGGGATCCAAGGTCTAGGTCGCCTTCCCTCCAGGCTTGGGAAAATGTATTTAGTGACATCTCTGCATCTACAATTTGGAAAATCCAATTAAAGGGAAGTGAAAAATATTCCAATTTGGAGGAAGGCTCTCACTCAAACTCTCTAGCGGGAACGTCATGGAAGGTTGCGAGAAAATTCTCCAACAATACGAGCATCCAAGGTGCAGGAGGAGAGCAACAACTGCTGAAGCACTCACCTGGCCCACCCACCCTATATCAAATCAGGTGAACCAGAGGCAGTCGTGGGGAGAATGCAGTGAAGGTGCCTTACTAGGGAAACCACTAAAGTCAATGGCCAACAGTTACAGAGGAACACTAGAGCCAAAGGAGATCGTAACCATCCTTCACCTCTAGTCTTAAATTCTACACCAGGAGCTGCTGTGGTGTAGCAGGCAGCTAAAGCCAAACCCGGGTCAAGGACATTCCCAGCTACAGACCAGGTGAGAAGGATCTCACCCCAAGTTGGACACGCTCGATGATGCAGACTAAATGCAGAGTGAGACCAACGGCTACAGGAACCTGCACCAGATTAGAATGGCTGGCATGCCCCAGAATTTATTGAGAGCTGTAAAGCTGGTGAGCTGAATGAGCATGACATGCTGAGATCATAATGAGCATTGAGTGCTGAGTGCTGAGACCTTGCAAGGTCGAATGCAGATTGAGAGCAGTAGAATCCCAGGGGAAGCAGAGGGGATGGCACTAGGCATAAAGCAATGGTTTGCGTGAGCAAGGAGCAACGGTTGCATAAGCAAGTAGTGGTAATAGGTGGGCCTGCATAACAACTGTATAGCAAGTAAACAGCACAGAGTTAGGGGCAAGCCAGCCAGACATGAATAGCCAAATCAAGGTGATAAACACTGAGGATTTTTAGCAGCAAAGACAGGGTTTAGAACAGAATTAATTAACCACATAGGCCATGACCCCAAAACTCCTCCCAGTCCTGCCATAGGACAAACAAGGAAGCGATGAAAGGCAGAGAACCACATGCAGATATAAAACTAATTTAATAGCCTCAGCAGGAACTTCAGCTAACCTCAGAGTAAACAAAGTACAATAGGAATGGGTATAAACAATGCAGCAGCAGGAAGCAAGTAGGCCTGTACAGCAGTAGTAAATAAATGAGTACACGGAGTTGTAAGTGCAAATAAAGGAAGCATAATGCTCTTAAGCATTGTCAAACAGGCGGTGCAATGAGACTGCAGCAATAAGGTAAGTATAACAAGCAAGAGTAAGCTGTACAGCTAGATTCAAGTAATCTGAGTCAGGTGAAAGCAATAAACTAGGCCACATGGACCAGCTATAGTTGAGTAACTGAAAGCTAGCATTATGAGCTCTGAATAGCAGTATGCTAGGAGCCTAGAAAAGCCCCCCCCCCAAAAAAAGGAAGGAAGCATACACAACTGAAGGCAAAATACAAACCAAAGCAGGAAAACAAATACAGAAGCCCTGCAGAGACAAGCAAGGGGGCCAGCTCCAGCAGGGAGGTCCGACCAGCTCAGGGAACAAACTGGCACAGCCTTCGGCTGCCAAGACGAAATGCTTCACAGTGAAGCTGAGAGGAACTGCTTATATAGCTCAGGAAGTGGGAGTGGCTGGCTGCTTGGTCACTGAACTACAGGTAAAGCCTATCAATTATTAGCAGAGCCACTGGAAAATTGCAGAAAAAGTTAACCAAAATTGTGGAGCTTTTTGCAGAAATTGCAGATGCCCTACTGTAGACCTTGTGTGTTTCAAAATAAATATTTTAATGTTTTCTGCAGCATGTATTAGTCAGTATAAACTGCTAAATGAATACACTGCCAATTGTATATGTTTAAAATATAAAGAAAAGTTTATATTCCTAAAATGAATACTAAACTGATAAGCTAACATAAGCATTGTCTATCTTCCAAAATTTAAAAACAACTGTTTCAAAAGTGCTAAATAGATTCTATAAAGTGAACCACAGCAAATCAATATTAGAGAAATCCAGAAGAAATATTTTTTTTCTGTTTCTGGATGCCGAATAATGAACCTGATCAACAGCTGTTTACAGTGCTCTGCAAGATATTCGCCCACTTTGGTGCAAGAAAAAATAAGCAGATAGAGTGGTGAATAACTGAGTTTTAGTAACATGTTAAAGTGTTTAATGTTCATAATTTGCACTGTAGGCACTGTACACTATTTTTGAAATCACATATTTAAACATTAAATCTTGGGGATAATGGGGCTGGCAGTATAGAGGTTAGAGTAACTACCTGTAACTGTGAATGAGCTGGGGACATCTAGCAGACCTGGGATTGATTCCCACAACCTCCACTTCCATACTGCATGACTCTGAGTGGGTCACTTAACCTCTTCAGTGTTCCTGAGTTGCTCCTGAAAAAAAGGCACTTGTACCTAATGGGCTGTACCCAGTTACCGAAAAAATTAAAATATATTTTTACTGCATCATACAGTAGTCAGGATACCCTGTAATTTACCTTTGTTTTACTCTGGCTGCAATGATTTTGTTTAAAGATAAATGTCCAGATACATTTTATGTGTTTTATAAGCTTGTTTTTAGACTTTAGTCAGATTTTTATTAGTCTTTGCACGTGAGCATCTAGGTGGTAGATTGCTAAGAGCAAGATCACTGTTAGCAACTAGCTTATTCAAGTTTAAAATCAGCAGGGCCATCTAAAAATCCTCAGTTGTTTGAGTCAAAACTAGTCTGAATGAAAGTATGCTCATAAGGGAAAATCTGTCCGACCACTTGCAAAAAGATTCATACTGTAGGTAGCACCCCATGTCGGTGGACGGGATAATTTGCACCTTTTTGCCCATCTTTTGTTTCAGCCTCTGTGTCAACAAAAAGTTTTCTGACAGACTGTTTCAGCACAAAACAAATGTTAAGTGTTTAAGTGTACTTAGGCTTTGCCAGTGAATTTTGAAACCAAACAAGTCAAGGATTCAAAAGAAAGCAGTGCCACATAAAGCTCTTGCCCTAACTTGCACTGCACTGTTTCTGCCAAACCCAAGTATGCATGCAAAATTGTCAGTATATTTAAGAGTATTTTATTAAAAATGTTAATACTTTTTACACAGTTCAATGTAAAAACTCAAATTTGCAAGAAATTGCAGACCATGTCAGTTTTTGCAGAGAATAGTGAAAACTGCAGATTCCGCAAAATAAAATTGTGGGTGCAATTTTCTAGTGGCCCTAATTATTAGTCTCCAAAGATAGCAAGTCACATTGCAATAATGAACAAGCTGAAAAAAAGATTCAAAGAAACACATTCTTAGATGCCTGCACTACACCTGCCCTGTTCATGGCCCTACAAACAAACAGTGGGCATCAGCCTCAAGTGCTGTCAGTTGCTTGCCTTTCATCAACATTAAATGCATTACACAGTGGGCACAACTGCATGACACAAGTCTATCTGGGTAAACAGGGGGCCCGCAGTCTCCAGTGTTGTTAGTCCCCTGCCTTTCACCAGAATAAAATACTTCACAGAGTGAGTAAATCTGCACTGTATTTGCCCTGTTCATGGCCCTACAAACAAACAGGGAGCTTCAATCTCCAGTGCTATAAGTGTCCAGTCCCAAAGTTTTCACAAGCATTAAATACATCACACAGGAGGCACACTTTATTTAGTTATTTATGTATGTATTAATTGTAGTTACATTTTGATGACTAGGTGAGCCCACTGAGACATGCAAGTTGTATAATACAATACAAGTGAGAAAATACCAAGTAAATAAAAGATATTCTACATACAGTGAACATTAGTTTATCACAAATTTGAGTAGCCATGCACGATACCTCTCATTCTGGGCAAACAGAAGGCTTCAGTCTCTAGAGCTGTTAGTCCCTCACATTTCACCAACATAAATACATTACACTGTGGGGGATCCTCATGCCTACCCTGTACTTGCTTGCACTCTTTCTGTAGATAAATATAGGACTTTTGTTTCCAGTGCTGCTAGCCCTCCACCTTTCACCAGCAACATATACATGACTGCCTTGTGCTCCCAGGTCATAGTTACCACTATTTACATGAAATACCCACAGCACTGGGTGAAGGTATAGTAGGGTGGTGTTGGGGCTAGGAAATCATGGGGGGGGGGGGTGAGTTGGCCAGAGAATAAAATCTGTATTGGGAGGAAAAAAAAGAAAAACAAGCATTAAAGAACAAAACAAATCCTGACCTTGCCATGTTCAGGTACTCAGGATCAAGGCAGCCTCAGGGCCCCATGTAAACAAAGTTGGGTGGCATCATACATGCATTGGCACATGGGCTCTGACCTCCCATTCATACACACATCATCACACTTGGCAGCCTGTTCAAAAGAGGCACAGGACTCAACTGCCACTGGGATCAAATAAAAGTGCTTAACCATGGGAATGTAACTCTTTCACATCCATACAGGCAGGAGATGAGGTTCCTTAGCACTGTCAGTGTATGTGGCATGCCTTACACAAGCATGTTCCTCATTTCTGCATGTTTGTGAGTGGTTGTCTTGTGCCCTGGAGGCTGGAGGTAATGACCTTGTGCTCCAGGTTCTATGTACACTGGTGCAGTAGGCAGCTAGGGAGCATTCTCCACCACAGACAAAGCAAAACTTGATAAACCCTCTCACTATAGTGCTCCCCTCCTCACCTACAGACTCACCAGAGGAGCAGTAAAGGAACATTGCTCCTGTCCACACTGTATCTGCCCAGCTACCCTGTAATGTACTTGCCTTGTAATCTATCTGCCCTGGACTCTACCTGTAATGACCTTGTGCTCCAGTTTTTATGTACACTGGTGTAGTAGGCAGCTGGGGAGTATTCTTCACCACAGACAGTGCAAACTTGAAAACCTTCTCACTATAGTGCTCCCCTCCCCTTCCCACCCACAGGCTCACCAGAGGAGCAGTAAAGGAACATTGCTCCTGTCCACACTGTTTCTGCCCAGCTACCCTGTAATGTACATGCCCTGTACTATACCTGTCCTGAACTCTACCTGCCCTACACTGTACCTGTCTCATACTGTGATTGCCTGAATGCAGTACCTGCCCTCCTCTTTACCTCCCTCCTGCTGTACCTTCTCCAGCACTCTACATGCCCATGCACTGTACCTACCCCACACTGTTCCTCCCCATTCAATGTACCTGCCCTCACACTATACCTAGCCCCACACTTTTCTTTTCTACACTGTACCTAACCCACTCTGTACCTGCCTCCACAGTGCATGTGCACCCACACTGTAAGTGGCAGAGGGTTTTCAGTCTGTCGTGTTATCAGTCTCACAAGTCACCTTGCACCAAGGGCACTAAATACTCCACAGTGTGGTGAAGCCTGCACTGTACCTGCCCTTTTCATGGCCCTACAAACAGTGGACTTCAGCCTCAAGTGTTGTCAGTCCCTTGCCTTTCATCAACATGAAAATGCATTACACAATGGGCACACCTGCATGGCACCTGCCTATTTAGGTAAACAGAGGGCTTCAGTCTCCAATGTTGTTAGTCCCACACCTTCACCAGAATAAAATACTTCACAGAGTGATTAAATCTGCACTGTACCTGCCCTGTTCGTGGCCCTACAGGGAAACGGAGCTTCCATCTCCAGTGCTGTAAGTGACCAGTCCCTCAGTTTTCACAAGCATTAAATACATTACACAGGGGGAACACTTTATTTATTATTTATGCACATATGTATTAATTTCATTTACATTTTTATGACCAGGTTGCCCCAGTGAGATGTGCATTTTGCATAATACAATACAAGGGAGAAAATACTGTACCAAGTAAATAAAAGATATTCTACATACAGTGAACATTAGTTTATCACAAATTTGAGTAGACATGCATGATACCTGTCATTCTGGGTAAACAGAGGGCTTCAGACTCCAGAGCTGTTAGTCCCTCACCTTTCGCCAGCATTAAATACATCACACTGTGGGGATCCTCAGCCTATCCTGTACTTGCTTGCACTCTCTCTGTAGATAAATATAGGACTTCAGTCTCCAGTGCTGCTAGCCCCCGTCTTTCACAGCAGCAACACATACATGAGAGAGTGATTAAGTCTTATGTTGGAAGTCAGTATGGCATAGTGGTTTTGGACACAGATCTAAAAACCTGGAGACATAGGATTTAATCCACAGCCCCAGCTTGCATTTTGTGTGACCCTGAGCAAGTTACTTAACTTCCTTGTGCTCCCAGGTCACAGATACCACATTTTAAGTGAAATACCCACAGCACTCCGTGAAGGAACAGTAGGGTGGTGATGGGGCTAGGAAATAATTTTGGGGAAGGGAGGTTGAGTTGGCCAGAGGATAAAATCTTTATGTGGAGAAAGAAAAAAAGGAAAACATACAACTAAGAATTAAAGAAATCCTGACCTGTCCATGTTGAGGTTCAAGACAGCCTCAGGTCTCCATGTAAACAAAATTGAGTGGCATTATACATACATTGGCATGTGGGCTCTGACTTCCCATTCATACACACATCATCACACTTGGCAGCCTGTTTAAAAGAGGCACAGGACTGTGCTGCCACTGGGATCAAATCAAAGTGCTTTAAACTGTTCTTCATTAAACAAACTGTCCCCGTGTGTCCTCTTTTTGATCATAGGAATGCAACTCTTGCATGTCCATTCAGGCAGAGATTTGGTTCCTTGGAACTGTCAGTGCATGTGGCATGCCACACAAGCATGTTTCTCATTTCTGCAGGTTTATGTGTGGTTCCCTTGTGCCATGGAGGTAATAGCCTTGTGCTCCGGTTTTTATGTGAACTGGTGTAGTAGACAGCTGGGGAGCATTCTCCATTACAGAAAAATAAAAACCTGACAAACCCTCTCACTATAGTGCTCCCATCCCCACCCACAGGCTCACTAGAAGAGCAGTAAAGGAGCATTGCTCCTGTCTACGCTGTATCTGCCCAGCTACCCTGTAATGTACCTGCCCTGGACTCTACCTGCCCTACACTGTACCTGTCTCACCTGAACTGCCCCAGTGCCAGCCACCTGCCTTCTTTCTCATATCGCAGAATATCGACAACAATGTTGTCGACATCCTGCATGGAACAGTGCCGACTGTTGGAAATGTTCCCATCAGGAAGAAGTGTTTTTTACACCCCATCTCTAATTAACCAACTCTGAGTCAGAATTGGTTCGGGGTTGATGCGAAACATCAAGAGTTGCGGTGTCGGCATACGGTGGGCCACCACAGTGACCTGGCGAGATTTGTCACTGTGGTGGTGTTCGCTGTAGAATTATCATTTTGGAGGTGTGCTACCCCTTGCTCTTTACCTCCCTCATGCTGTACCTGCCCCAGCACTCTACCTGCCTATGCACTGTACCTACCCCACATTGTTCCTGCCCATGCAATGTACCTCCCCCACATTATACCTAGACCCACACTGTTCTTGTCTACACTACCTGACCCACTCTGTACCTGCCTCCACACTGCATCTGCACCAGCACTGTAAGCAACAGAGGGTTTTCAGTCTCCAGTGCTATCAGTCCCTCAAGTTGCCTTGTACTAAGGGCACTAAATACACCACAGTGTGGTGAAGCTTGCACTGTACCTGCCCTGTTCATAGCCCTTCAACCAAACAGGGGGCTTCAGCCTCAAGTGCTGTCAGTCTCTTGCCTTTCATCGACATTAAATGCATTACACAGTGGGCACACCTGCATGGCACCTGTCTGTATGGGTAAACAGAGGGCTTCAGTCTCCAATGATTTTAGACCCACATCTTTCACCAGAATAAAATACTTCACAGAGTGATTCAATCTGCACTGTACCTGCCCTGTTCATGGCTCTAAAAACACACAAGGAGCTTCAGTCTCCAGTGCTGTAAGTGACCAGTCCCTCAGTTTTCACAAGCATTGCTGTAAATACATCACACAGGGGGCACACTTTATTTATTTAGTTATGTATGTATTGGTATCACATCAATGCAGCAATGGGAAAGCTGTGAAGACTATCAGAGTGACAATATCAACTCTTCACTGTGATGGTCCGCTGGCTTCCTGACAGTGCTGTATCTAGGGAATTTGCCCACTCCCCGAACAAACTCCGACTTGGAGTTGGTTATCTAGAGTATGGGGGCCCAGAGCCCTGCACAAAAAACACAGACTCCTACAGTGACTGCACAATGTCAATTGGCATTATTATGCCATCGCTGTGCTGATGGTCGGCTAATTCCTTGTTGCTGCGATGACATGGAACCCTATGTATGAATGTACTGATTTTATTTACATTTTGATGACCAGGTTGGTCCACTAAGACATGCAAGTTGTATGATACAATACACGGAAGAAAATACCACATAAATAAAGGTATGATATTCTAGATACAGTAAACATTCGTTTATCACAAATTTGAGTATACATACATGATACCTGTCATTCTGGGTAAACAGAGGGCTTCAGACTCCAGAGCTGTTAGTCCCTCACCTTTCACCAGCATTAAATACATCACACTGTGGGGAAGCCTCAGTCTACCCTGTACTTGCTTGCACTCTCTCTGTAGATAAATATAGGGCTTCAGTCTCCAGTGCTGCTAGCCCCACCATCTTTTTCCAGCACCATATACATGACTGAGTGATTAAGTCTTATGTTGGAGTCAATATAGCACAGTGGTTGAGGACACTGACCTACAAACCTGGAGAACTTGGTTTTAATCCACAGCCCCAAATTGCCTACCATGTAACCCTGAGCAAGTTACTTAACTTCCTTGTGCTCCCAGGTCACGCCGGGAAACAACTTAGGTTTGGTGTGCTTTTGCTGGTTAACCAATTTTCCCTTTTCCTAAGTCTGCATTGTATCTACCCTCTCTACACTTCTGCATACAGACAAACATACAGCTTCAGTCTTCAGTGATGTCAGTCCCTCACCTTTCGCCAGCACTAAATACATCACACTGTGGGGAAGCCTGCACTGTAACATCCTGCACCATCTCTGTCCCTGTAGCTAAACAGAGGTTGTTACTGTTGGTCACTCACCATTTACCAGAAATAAATACATCACAGGATATGTTTGCACTATGCAAGTCCTCACTGCACCTCTGCCTACAGACAAACACAGGTTGCAATAAGAACAAAAACAACCAAAAAAACTACAACATTTTTTATACAGAACGACTCCATCAGTCAGATGTAAGCTGATTAGAGGGGCTTGTGTTGATTTCAAATAAAGCAATAGCCAGATGTAAATGCATAAAATAGCTAAGAATAAAAATCCTCACTTCCATTAGTGCCCAGCATCCATGCAGGAAAATGCAACATTATCCTTATTTTTAGTTTTGAACAAATAAGCCTTTGCCTCCCAAAACTGACAGCATTACCTTAACATGCAGCACAGCACATTAAAGAAACACATTCTTAGACTAGCAGGGCACTTAAAAAGCATAGAATTTAGATGTTATTTGTGTTAGAAATATTTGACACTTCTTGAGACAAGTACCCCTTGTGTGCATTGGAACTTACTTACTACACATGTAAGGGGCCTGGAATCCTTATCTTAGATACTACAGTATATTTTTATTTATGTTTAAAACACTTGACAGGTCTTGAACTACAGAAACCCAACAGAGAGAAGGGAGTATTTTATTCTACTGGTGGTGATTTGCAGTTGTGGAAAGATACACTGAAAAGTACTAAAATGTGTGCCTTGGTATCCCATTTTTCCAAAACAGCTAAAATATGGCAGTAGGAGAAACTTCTTCAAGTGCTCAATAAGAAATTTTCAGACATCACTGTATGTTCCAGCATCAGATCACCATGAACATTGTGAGCAAAATGACCCAGCTTATGTTACCCCAACCCTATTTTTGGAATACAAATATGTGGGAGACAACCTGATTTATTTTGTTCTAGGCCATGAGCAAATTTCAATTTCAGTTTAAAGGTCCTCACATAAATTCAACACTATTGTGAGTTTCATTGAACAAGAAAAGTATATAAAAAGTCATGGTATATCACTCAATAGAAGAGTTTAATTATTCAGTTGACGTTTACTTAGGCAATGCAGGTTTCAAAAGAAAAATATGTTTATATTAGCAATTAGCAAGTAATTATGCAAGTAGAGTGGTGCCCATCTGTACACATTGGTACAGTCTTTCTGGTAGTAGGCTTTGGAGGAGGGACTGCTGAATTTGTCTCTTTGCAGCTTGTAACAATTCATAAAAATATTCCTGAGAATCACAACATCAATCAATGTTGCTATGAAGTGGTATATAGTTGTAAGCTGGCCTCAGTAGGGAATGAAACTCTGCAGCAGGCAGAGTCCAGACAGTAGCTGTTTAATAACTCTTAGCAACAGTTACATACACACTTCTCTCCTATTTTTAGCCTTCCATCCCCAAGTAACAGATTCTGCCCCTACCACTTGCCAGGAACAAGAGGTTACACTGGTTATTAACTTTACAGAGTGTTGTTTGGGAAGCGCTCATGCTTAGGCAATGTATACCTTAGACAGGTACAGTATACCACCGATTGCATGTTGTCCACCATGTCCTCACAGCAGAGGGGGTCTTCCCACCCCAAAGTATAGGTGAGCTATTTCCATACCATGGTTCAGCACCTGTAGTGCACCATGAACTGATGTCCAGCAGGGAGCAGCGTGCACACATGCGGGCATAGGCAGACACCCTGCCATGCCCAGTGCTGTCAGCAAGATGCTGATGTATTTAAGGGAATACACACATCGTCAAGGGCTACCTATCAGGTCGTGGGATATGTTGGGTGATAAGTGAATGGGAAGCACATCATAAAAGGAAACCCTACCTTGATTCTAAGACCATAAAGATGTGCCTCTCACTATTAATGTATACTCTACTATAAGGTATGGATGCTGCACTGTAGGATGAGGACCACACAGTACACAGACCCGACATCTTCAGACCACATATGGCACTCAAGGGCATCTGCAACACCCATTACCTTGTATGGTTCTGGCTAGAAAATTGGTGAACTGTTTGTCCAGATTTGAAGACACTATATAGCCCACGATCAAAAGGTCCAGGACCCTTTCTGTTAAGACCAAGGTGATATATGTCCCTGCCTGCTATGCAACAGCTCCTTACCATGGGTTGCAGATGACATGACAAAGGTGAGCTAGTCCTCATTGTCACACAAAAACTACAGGAGGTGATGGCATCATTGCTGGTACATGCTGGGGACTACAGTACATCCAGTTCCCCAAGTACCATTTGGGCATACAAGTGGTGCAGGAGGTGTTCTATGAGTCTTATGGTTCCAAGAGGTGCAGTTCAGTCATACGGTAGACTGCACACAAGCGGCAATCCTGGCAGCACTTGTCAGTGAGGAGGACTACAGGAAAAGGAAAGGATTTCACAGCATGAACATACAGGCCATAGTGGGCAGTGCCAAGTGCCAGTGCGTGCAATACACCAATGTGCAAGTGTGTGTGTGTGTGTGTGTGTGTGTGTAAGTATGCAGGGTGGGGGGGTGTGCCTTGACAGGTGCAGTGGCTGTCTCATTGGCTGTTGTGGATTTTGGTGGTCACCCTGCACCCACACCCAGCAGGCATCCCTGCCATTCCATCTGGACATGTCCAGCCCTAGTGGCTATGGGCAACTGCTCTGGGGGGGGGTGAGGGTCAAGGACTGAGTGCGTGTGTATGTGTGTGTGTGTGTGTGTGTGCATGTGCATGTGTACGTGTGTGCGTGTGTATGTGTATGTATGTGTATGTATGTAGGGTGGGAGGCATGCCTTGACAGGTGCAGTGGCTCTCTCATTAGTGTAGTAAATTTTATTGGCCACCCTATACCCCCCAACCAGCAGGTATCCCTGCCATTCCATTTGGGCAGGTCCAGCCCTGGTGGATATGGAAAACTGCTCCGGTGGGGAGTGAGGGCCAAGGGCTGAGGGAATTGGAGAGCTGAGGCTGTCCACCTGTGTGGCACTGGGCTGTAGCAATGATGTGGTGCAGCTGCTGTGCGACAGTGACAGAGAGGTGGGATGTGCAGGTGGCAGGTACTACCTCTAATGGCCTAGTTTGTGAGGTATCCTAACATGCCCTTGAGCACTTCACCCACCATCTTAAACTCCAAACAGAGCCTCTGCACCTTCTCCCAAGTAGGTGTGCAATGGTGCTACCCTCCCAAGTAGGTGTTGAAGTGGTGCTGCCCCTTCTGTATGGCCTTGTCCTGTCATATGGGACTTTGTTGCCACTTCTAGGGCCTGGGTCACTTGAAACATAGAGGCATGTCTGTGTTGCCAACTGACCCTGCCATTAGATGCTGCCCAGCTGACCAGTAGTGCTGTGTGCAGGGATGTCAGTGCATGTGGAGGTGTCTGGTACTGGTGCTGTGGGCATGTATGATGCATGCCCCAGCACATGCATCTGCATGTCTGTGTCCTCACCTGCTGCAACTGATAAATGGGGTTCAGGAACCATGCTTCTAGGCAGTGTGGGGTGCTCTGCATAAAGTTAGTGATTAACTACCATGAGCTCTGGCCAGTCAGCCCCTCCACATACTGTTGTTGGTCTCCTTGTCTTCATGCAGGTCAGTCCCTGCATTGGCCATGCTGGCATCTAAAGGAGGAAAGACATACAGTTAATGACTGGACTGGGCACTATTGTGGTTGGTGCAGTACACCATTGCTGAACTCACCATCGTACATCCTGGTTGGTGGTGTCCAGAAGGTCAGCTGTGTGGACATTGGTCACTACAATCAAGTAGTCATCATCCTCCTTAAAAGACAAAGAACCTCTGTGCATAAACACTGAGGCAAGGGTTACCCCAAAGGGCATTTGGCTGGAAAGCCAAGTTTCAAAGACAATTAATGCGAAAGACAGAAGAACATCATGCTGAGGTTGGAGACCTTTAGCATTGAAATAGGTAAAGGGTGCTAACTCTCTGTTAGCACCCTCTGTGTGGAGAGGCCTTTCGGCACCATGCACTTCTGCTAAAGTTGGACCAGCATAACATTCTGTGGTGATTTGCATATGCAGCCCATGATGCTTCGCATTGTGGGGCATGTGTGATTTTGTATCATCCTCCTTGACCAATAACATGGGAAGGCTGCTCCAGGAGTTGAGGGATTGCCTTAATCGCTGCTACTGTCACTGTAGCTTGCACTGTGCCACATGTATAGGGCTGAGGTCGCTCACCTGGCATGGTATCCTGGCCTTCCTTCTCACCATTCATGGTCACCTGGCTGATGAGTTTTGGGGGGTGATGGTGGACCATCACTAGTGGCATTCTGTGATGGCTGGTTGACTGTCTGCCAGATTCTTCTGGACTACCATCCTCAGGTCCCTTCACTTGTGCTTGATGGCCTTACTGGACCTGGGTTCCAACTATACTGGATTGACAACAGTCTGGATGGCCTTCCAGATGTGGGCATTGGTGGCTGGCTGCAGTTGGATGGATGCCTGAGCAAACAGCATGGCATAGCTATTCCTGGTCTGTACCACTGCCATGCTAGACACAGCTGCCAGAGCATGGCTATGGCAGCCTGCTGGGTGGGCCACCTCCATGTACAATAGAGTCTGACTGCCCCCACTTCCTGCTGCCATAGCCAGGGGAGGCATGCTCAGGTGTCCTTGGCCCCACCTGCTCTGCTGTGCTGCCACCTACCCCTGTACGTAGGCCACTGTCTCCCCCTCAGTCCAGTGGGACACACCCTGCCCTGTGATCAGCTACTGTACATTGCCACTGCCAACATTTTCATCCTATGCGCCACCAGTATTTGGCATGTCTTATAGTAAGTGTGTGCCCTAGCCTGCAGATGTCCACTTGTGGTTGGGTCACAGGACATTCACGGGTCTGCATGGACTCCCCGTCCTTCCTGACACACTGCATTGTGCATAATTACATGCCCACTGAACACCCTAGTGGCCACGTCCCTCTCCATAGTGCATGCCGGGATGCGATATGTATTTCTGCCCGACATAGCTGCTTACCTGATTTATATGGCATTGCCATATTAAAGGCACCATTTGTGCATAGGGCCCAATGTTCATACACAAGGAGCAAAGGCTGCAGATTAGGTACTGTTTGTAGACACCAGCATAACTTGCATAAACAAAAATGCTTTTGTCTCTTCAGCATATGTAAGAATTAAAACAACACCAGGGCAAAGCAAAATAACAGAGAGTTGTTCTTTTAATTTTAGCAGGTAACTTGTGCCTTAGAACCAGCCAATGAGGACTAAAGGTAAGGTATAACAAAAAGTCAAAAACCCCATAACAGTATACTGTGGCATTCAATAGTGACCAGTCGCTCATGCCTTAGAACCAGCCAATGAAACATTAACTGTGATTATTTCATGGTTCATGTATGATAGCTACGATGACTAAAAGTAAGGTATAACAGAAAGTCAGGACCGCATAAACAGCATACTGTGGCATTTAACAGTGATCAATTGCTATATACATACTGTATACAAAATATAACAGTATAAAAACACACATTTTAAATCGGTTAGGAGATCATTTGTAACGTGATATTGGTACTTCTGCTTAAGCTTCACACAAATCTCTTTAATTTCCTTTGATTGTGTGACCAGGGAAATAGATCAGTGACGAGCAGTGGATGTGGCCTGTCTGGACTTCAGCAAGGCTTTGGACACTGTGCTGAATAGGAGACTGATAAAGAAATTAGGCAGCTTGTGAGTAGTATCCAAAGTGGTGAACTGGGTTAGAACCTTGCTAATAGATTGGAGACAGAGGGTGGTGGTTAATAACACTCACTCCAATGATGGGAGTGTGTCCAGTGGGGTACCACAGGACTCAATACTCAATAATCTGACTTTTTCAGTGTTTTCATAGGTGACATTGCAGAAAACCAGAAAGGCAGTATATGCCTTTTTGCACATGATACCAAAATCTGCAATATCGAGGCCACTCGATGGGATGGAGATAATGTCTAGGAGTCTTGCAAAACTGCAGGGATTGTCAAAAGCATGGCAGTTGGGGTTTCAATGCCACAAAGTACAAAATCATGTACCCAGGGTAGAGGAACCCTGGAACTGAGTATAGGATGGGGAGGAACTAACAGTCAGTAAACAGGAAAGGGACCTTGGGGATAGCATACCTGAGGATGTTAAAGTGGCTGTACAGTGTGACAAAGTACTGAGTAGGGCTTGTGAGATGAAGAGGTGCATAAGATGGGGTGTCTCCAGCAGGAAGAGAGAGGTGATGTTGCCACTGTTTCACTTACTGGTGAGACACCACCTGGAATACTGTGGAGAAGTCAATCTTAACACTGTTTTACTAGCCCAAACCCTAGTCCAAATTGACCAGGGCTAGTGCAGCTAATGCTCTACTTGTGCATCTTGACTAGTGCAGGTTTTCATGGCTGCTAATGAAGCTAAAAAATTCTCTACTTTAGCAGGCTCTAGTCCTCATGCTAATCTCTTTCACTGTTCCAGATGGCCTGATGTGATTAACAGCTTGTTAAGAGTTGCATTTATCTGGCAGTTCAAGAGGGGCAACTCACAAAAGACTCAATGTGAGTCATTATCACTCCACTGTTAGGACTTTCAGCTAGTGTCCATGGTGTGATCAAGGGTAGAGTGCTGTTAAGTCACTAGCTTCTAGTTTTCTGAATGTGTCTCTGTCTAACAATTTGTCCCGCATTATTAAGACCAGTGCCCCTCATTTCCCTATATTTTGAGTGTCTGCATTCAACATTTCAGTGACAAAATGTGAGGAGGTGTACAGGGTTGGACCTGCAGGTGGTGGGTTTTATCCCAGTCTCACCAAAACTTCCCTCTCCCCTCTAAATCTCTTAACTCTGTTCTTTCCCTGGACACAACTGCAGCCCACACTCTGAAATAACCATCCACAGATCCATAGCTGCCATTACTGGCAAGTGTAGGGGGTCCTCAACTCTTCTAAATGAACCATGCCAGCCATCACCATCCATATAGTCCCGCTGTTATCACACCCAGCATGTCCTTTCATCCTAAAAACAAAGCTTTGGATCATGTACAGTACAAGAATCAACCTTAATAAAATGTATAATTTAAAAGCTTAAAATCAGCATTCATGGGGTACATAGATTATCCTATATAGAAACAGAGATAGTATAGCATCATGCCAGTGTACTATTTTCCCTGGAGTGATTAAAGGACAATATTAAAAAAAAAATCTGTTATTGTTGGGGCAGAGAAAAAAATGGCATAGTTTTCTATTTCCCAAGCCCCTTAGGTTTGAGTAGCCCCCACCCCAAATAAATCTTAGATGTGCTCCTGGCTCACTTGAGACTGTACAAAAAACTTCCAGAAGTGCAGGTCTCCAGTTGACTAAAGGGTGGGGTCTGAGAGTGTCTTTCTCTGTCTGTTCATTGCCCTGTGGGTGGTGGTGGTGACAGTGTGGTGTGGTGCATGATGATGTCAGCTATTGTGTGTGCAGAGCTAGGACTGCTTCATACCTCTCAACCTTTCTTCCCTGAAATGTGTGACAAGATTTGTGTCAAATGACCAAAATGTGTGACCTATCATCAAACTTGGCACTGCATGTTCAGAACACGATTGCTGTCAGTGCACTAATGTTAATAATGTTTGCTGATAACAGAGCATAATAGATAATTATGAATTTCTGCTTTTTTTCAGTCTCTGTGGGAAATGTGGAATATCCCCGTCTTCCTGTGGGGCAGAGGATTTCTGAGGGTAAAAGGAGTGACGTACCTCATAATGTGTGACAGTTGAGGGATATGGACTGCTTGATTGAACATTTGCTGTTGTGATGTCCTCTGGTTTAGTTGGGGGGGCAGGAAGTGCGAAGGCCATGGTGCAAAACAATGGAGGGGGGCGGTCACTGTGTGTGATGGCATTGCCACCTTTTTTTTCTGCTGGAGAGCTGGAAGCAATGTGGGGAGCAGGAAAAATGTGCAATAATCAGAGTATTTCTTGGCTTCCATTGTTACCTGTATAAGTGATCAAAATGTAACATTATAATTGAGGGCTAGTGCAACCATCTGTGGGCTAGTGCAATTTTGAATCAACTTGCCCTGCTGGCTATTGCAAAAAAAGATTAAGGTTGACCCCTGGTACTGTGTCCAGTTTTGGAGACTGCACCTCACAAATGACATAGATAGGATGGAGGCAGTTCAGAGGACGACAATTGAAATGTTGCAGCAGCTGCATGAGTAGCCTTATGAGGAAAGACTGAGGAATCTCAACATGCATACCTTGGTAGAAAGGAGAGAGCAAGGTGACATGATAGAAACATACGAGTACCTTACAGGGGTGAACAGTATGCAGGAGGAGTCTCTTTGAAAGGAGAAAATGCACCAGGACCAGGGGGCATTTGATGAAGCTGGAGGGTGGGGGAAGGGAGTTTAATAAAGATATGAGGACACATTTTTTTCATTAAAAGGGTGGTAGATTCCTGGAACAGACTTACAGCAAAAGTAGTGAAGGCTAAAATAGTGAGGGACTTCAAGCAGGAGCAGTAAGGCGTAAGGGTTGCCCAAGACCAGACAGGGTCTGACAAGACAGATTATTTATTTATTTATTTGCTTTTGTTAACCAGGTAAGCTCACTGGACAGACAAGTGCTTATTTTCAGGTGTGACCTGGGAGATTACACGGTACAAACAAGCACATCAGGCAGAGTAAAAGGCAACATACAAGAACTTCAGGCATAACAAAATCAATTTGGTAGAGTAACAGCATTATACAAGCAAAGGCAACAAAGTAAACAAATATAGCGCATGCCATACCCTCAGGGGGTAAGGATAGAGGGTTACCGGGGGAGAAAAATATAGAAAAAAGAAGTAGACTGGGTAATCCCACAGACAGTAGGGCAGGGAATGGGCCCAGAGCAAATTGATAACATTTGATGCAACTAGAAGTTACAGGAACATTATTGGAGGAAGTGCATTCAATAAACAGGAGCCACACCCCCAACAATCGAACTGGGAGGACTGGCACAGAGACAGGTGGAGGCCAATTTTAGGAAGCCCCATAGGGAGGCTTTGAAGCAGGAATGGGAGTGGGTGGTGCAAATGATTGAAGGAAGGGAGTTCCACACTCTGGGCGCATATGCAGGGAAGGCCCGATCACCTATGATGGAGCAACTTTTTGGTACCAGGAGATCCAGTGAGTCACTAATTCTTAAGTGATTGGAAGGGGTTCCAGGGATGAGGGGTAGGGTGAGTGCTGAAGGGGTAGCAGTTCTGACAATGTTGTCAATGAAGTTGTCAAGGACAAAGGTATGGTGCTTATTGGGAGGAAGCCACTGCAGCCATGTGTAAAGCTCACAGTGGTGCATGAGGTGAGGGGCAGAGAACGCAAAGTGGCATACATTGTTGTATGCAGTGTCCCATTTTATGAGACTGGTCTTTGGGACAGAGGCAAACGATACAAGCCAGTAGAAGAGTGAGGGTAGGAGGACCCCTCTGGCTATTGTGAGTCATGCGGCTGGGGTAAGACTGCTTTTGGCTCTGCATGCAAGTCCAAACTTGCCATTTGTAGCATTACACGTGTTCCAAATGTGCTGAGTGAGGTCCAGTTGTGGGTCAAGGGTTACACCCAGACACTTGACAATGTCCGCAGTTTGCAGGGGGTAGCCATCTGCTCCAAGGATATTTAGGGGAGCAGGGCAGGTTTTTGTCTTGACCGTGGAGCCAAAGAGCATTGCCTGGGTCTTTTTATTTGGTTGATGGTCAGCTTATGGCCCTCAAGCCGGGCTTGAATAAGGTTGAAGTCAGAGTTTAGCCTGGAGTTAATGAGGGTGATATCCTGGGAGATGGCCAGGATGACTAGGTCGTCCTCGTATAGGGTGGAGCGCCAATGTGCTGTGATGGAGGGCAGTTCATTTATGAAGAGGGAACACAGTATCAGACCAAGGATGGTTCCCTGGGGGACCCCACAGTTCACTGAAGAGGGATCGGAGAGGGCACGGTTGAAGTTGGTGTATTGCTGCCTGCCGGAAAGGTAGTTAGAGAACCAGGCATAGGCGGGGGGAGAAGCCCAGAGACTGAAGAGTGAAGCATAGGAGTGAGTGGTCAACCCGATCAAAGACTTTTGAAAGGTCCATGAAGATGGATCCGGTCAGCTTACCTTGATTGGTAGTGGACCTGATCGTGGAGATCACATCGGCAAGGGTGTTAGAAGTGCTATGCCCTTTTCTAAAGCCATGTTGGGCAGGGAAGCGAAGTTCATAGTGCTGAAGGTAGTGTGAGAGCTGTGAGGCAACTACTTTCTTGAGAAGCTTACAGATCACGGGGAGAATCGCAATGGGACGGTAGTTCTTGAGCTCTTTCCGGTCACCTTGTTTGTATACAGGGATGACCTTGGCCACTTTCCAGACACCAGGGATGATTCCTGAGATTAGAGAAGTCTTAAAGATGTGAGTGACAGGCTGGGCTAGGAGGGATGCCCCCAGGCTGAGCAGTTTGGGTTATAGGCTGTCATGCCCTGCCCCATTGCAAGGGGAGAGACCTGCAAGGAGATTCTGGATCTCCTTGACAGAGACCCATTTTAGGTAGAAGGGGGGTTGGGAGTGTGCCCACTCAGGGAAGAACCATGAGCCATGGGGTCGGGGGACTGGGAAGGAGGAGCGGGCAGGGCACAGAACAGGGAGTTGAATGCATTGGCAGATTGTTACAGCTGACCCTGCCAATGTGCATGTCAGTGACCTGGACTCTGGTGGACCCTCTGACTGTGTTTTTGAAATTTTGCCAGAAACTCCTCAGATTTCTAGCCGAGGATAGCATGGCAGTTTGACAGAACTCACTCTTGGCAGTGCAGATGGCTCTTTTTACATGAGTTTCTGAGCTGCCAGTATTCTGTGAAGTCATTATTGTTGAGGGAGGTCTTGTATCTCTCCCAGCATTTGTCTCTTTGCTTCATGAGGGAGAATAGTCCTTTGTGGAGCCATTTTGTGATACTGCCCTTCACCCTCCTTTTTGTGAGGGGGGCATGTTTGTTTTGCAAGGGAGTGAACACAGTGAGAAAATGTTCAAGAGCTCCTGAGAGGTTACTGGTGGCAGTGACCTGGGACCAATCAGCTGGTCGTATGTCCACAAAGTAGTCATAATGCTACATTTGGAGTAGTCCCTCATCTGGATCACTTTACGGGGGATTTGGGACTGGGAGATGCCCAAAGTGCAGTAGGTGAGCGAGTGATCTGAGATGACATCAGGGAGAATGCCTGAGGAGACTATTCTATCCCATCTATTGCTCAGTACCCAGTCGATGAGGGATCAGGGGCATAGCTACAAGGGTGCAGTCGCACCCGGGCCCATGAGGTTTGAGGGGTCCAAATCATAATTTTGTTGTCTGTTCAAAACCAGGGGGACCCTATAACATACCCTTGCACCCAGGCTCTCTGAGAATTTGCTACGCTACTGTGAGGGATCCTTTATCCCCCTGGGAGGAGAGCCTAGAGGGTTCAGTAATGAGTTGGCTGAGGGCAAGGTCGGTGATCAGAGGCTCGTATTGCTTGGTGTTAGATCCCATCCAGTTTAGGTTAAAGTTGCCAAGGACTAGTACCTCATTTGAGCCAACCTTTTTTTTTTAGGCTATCAAGTAGCAAGGAGAGCTCTAGCACTCCTTCCTTTGGAGGATTATAGGCACAGACCAGGTGTACCTTTTTTGTGTTTCCTAGCAGGAGAAGGACATGCAGGAACTCACAGACTGGGGGTGTAAGGGTGATGTGTTCAATGATAGACACACTTAGATGTATCTTACAATAGAGGAGCACTCCACTCTGTGCTTGTTCCCTGCCCTGTCTTGTCAGATGAGGCTGTAGCCCAGGAGGGCGCATGCAGAATCAGGGGTGTGAGGCTTCAGCCAAGTTTCTGAGACCCCCATGATATCAGGATTATGGTGTGCCACCCAAGCTGTTAGCTCTGCTAGGTTATGTAGGATACTATGAACATTCAGGTGTGATATTTTTATGCTCTTGGTGGATTGCCAGGCAGTGAGGAACTTGAAAGAGTACGTGGTGGCCTGGGGTCCAGGGAAAAGAACCGAGCCCCCAGTCAGTCCATGGAGGGCCATGCCCAAAGTCACAAATGCAGCAGATAGCAGCGAGGTTCCAGGCACACTTTGTGACAGAGTAACAGGAGGCTCAGGGAGGTTACAGCGTTGCCAACCCTTATCCAGACTGTAGCGCTATAGGCTGTTTGTAGCCATTGCTAAGTTATAGGTTGCTTAAAAAAGCATGAGCACAGGGATGGCAGCAATATGATTGACTGGCTCAGCTATAACTATGCAAACCATGCTACTGTAACACCAGTAAAAAGTTACCAAGGCAGAACGCACCCCAAGGGGCTATGTGTTGCCGACAGATGCTGGGTAGGACCTGTTTTATTTTCCTTAGTTGAGGAACAAGACTGTGCTTCAGTTGAGCATCAGTTGGAATATATTGTCCTGGACAGGAAAGGACAGGGCTGTCTGTCTAGCAGCTGCTGGTTAGTGACAATAGAGAAGGTGTAGGGCAGCCACTAGAAGTGAGAGCAAATAAGCTGCTAATGGGAATGTGGGCTGATAGGAGCAGCAGCTCATGAGACCCTGCCTATAAAAGGCTGAACTCACCTAGGGTAGTGGAGGGGGGTGTGGGGCAACCGGTGCGGAGTGCCGGATGGGCCTCCGTGTGGTCTGTTGAAGTACTACTGGCTTATGAGAACTCTGAGTACAATAATGCTGCTGCAGCGTGGTGTATCTATACACTGGGGGATTTTCACTGGAGGTCCGACTGCTTGCTGGGGGGGAGAGATGAAGTCCGAGTCCGAGACCCTCATGACCGACCCACTGAGGAGAGAGGAACAAGGTAAGGATTATATACTGAGACCAGGTAGGCTGGAGGAGGAGCCTAGTCAAATGCCCCACTAAGTCAGTAAGGGAAATTAGCCACTTTAAAACAGCATGAGTTTGTTACAAACAGTTTAACAGCATGCTGTAGCTTTTAATATTAGCACCCGAGGTCCACAAGTCTTAATTCGGGACAGGAGACCCCTAGAACCTAGCAGTTTTATCAGCAGAGAGAAAAGCCAAGTCTGCTGTGAATGAAATAATTAAGGCTCTCCCCCCAAAATTCTGTAGAACACAAGCCGAGTTTCAGACTTAAAGAATGCCAAAAAAGCCAAGTCTTCTGTAGGTAAAATAAATTAAGGCTCCCCTAGATTGAGCAGAACTCAAGCAGATGTTAGGATTTAAAGATAGCCAAAGGAGCCAAGTCTGCTGAAGTACAGTAACTTAAGGCTACCGCTGGTTTGGGTTAAAGTTAAGCGGACTGCAGGATTTAAAGATTGCCAAAGGAGCCAGGTCTGCTGTGGTAAAATAACTTAAGGCTCCCCCTGAATTTATCACACACAAGCAGATTTTAGGATTTAAAGTTTGCTAAAAAAACTATCAGCAAATGTATGCCAACAGAAATGTGGAATGGCTGTCTAAAAATGGCACCAAGTTTGAAAGTCCCAGCAGGGAACATCTGGATAGACAGGGTGGGCTAAGCATTTATTTTTTGCTGACAAATTCTGTGTTTCTATATTTCTAAGTGAAATTCTGAAATTTTGAAAGCAGAATGTTAAGTTCAGAATTATTTTCTGCTGTTTATGTAACCGCTGATTAATTTTCTGCAAACCACGGATTACATGATACATGGAACATTATTCCATGGTTTTCATAGATTGCCATAATTTTGCTAAATTAAAAAAGAAGTTCTGAAAATAATTTCAGAAGCAGAATTACTATTCTGCAACAATTCCACCTGCAAGATTTTGCATTTCACACAGCTTTAATACCCAGTGACTCCCCTCATAAGAATACCTTTTTCCACAGTTACCTTAAATCCCTGTACTGTTTTCATGTACAATGTCTTTACTTGTAGGTGGTTTCATGGGGTCAACACCCTCTGGGAATAAGTTCATCCTAATGTTGCCTCTGAATTTTCCACCCCAGAGCTTCAGGGTGTGTCTCCGCATCCTATTGTAGTAGTCCATATCAGACATCGCAGTATGTTTGATTCTCTCAATACTAAATACTTGAATATGTGAAAGATTAAAATCCTGCCCAGTCTCATCCTCTTATTCAGTGTGAATGTGTTAAGGACCTCCAGCTCCTTCTCATAGCCTTTTCCCTCCATTTCACAGATAATTATGAAGTGTAGCATCTTTCAAAAAAAGAGATGTGCAAGAACAAGGGGGCACAATTTGAAGATGGGGGGGCAGCTCAGAGGTAATTTAAGGAAGTATTTTTATCACAGAGAGGGTTGTGGATGCATGGAACAGCCTTCCGGAGGAGGTTGTGGAGTCAAAAACAGTGGTGGAATTCAAGCACACATGGAACAGTCATAAGGCCATTCTAGGGGGTGGGGGTAGGAAGAAGTAGGCTGCTGGTTAACTAGGATCTGCAGTTTATCCAGTAGGTAGGGAAATGGGCAGACTAGGTGGTCCAAGCAGAACTTATCTGCCATCAAATTCTATGTTTCTATCCTGTTTTGCATCCTTTGTACTTCCCCAATGTCCTTATATATTGAGGAGACCAACACTGCTCACAGTACTGTACTATAGGTGGGACATGACAAGGGTCTTGTAAAGTGGCAGGATGTCTTTCCCTGCACTACTGGTCACCCTCTTGAGATGCATCACAGGATCTTGCTAGCCCTCTTGAAAGCAATCATGCCCTGTTTCCTGCATTGGACACGGTCTATTATGATCCTCATATTCTGTTCCTCTTTGTTTGCAGCAAGAGAAGCCCTGCAAAGTGCGTAGGCCCTACCTCTGTTTTCTTCCCCAAGTGTACCACCTTTCAATTGGCAACATTGAATCTGAGGCTTAAGGAATCATCCCAATTGCCCAGCTTATTCAGGTCCTCCTGATGTTTGTTCACACCAGCAAGGGAGTCCACCACCCTGACTAGTTTAGTGTCATCTGCCATCTCAGGCAGTATGCTGTAGACCCCTGTTTCCAGATTATAGATGAAGATGCGGAAGAGCAGTGAACCCAGGATTGATCCCTGAGGTCTGCTACTGAGTACTCCATTCCACTCAGGGTAGTGCCCATCCATTATCACCATCACGCTCTGCTTCCTTCCCCCAAGCCAATTAGAAATTCAATTTTTGCATGTCTTATATGCCTAGCACTGGTTTACTTTGCCCAGAACTCCAATGCTCAGTGAATTATTGAAGCTTCATGATGATCAAAGAATACATGTTATCCTTTGATCTTTAAGATTCTCATTGGCTTGTCTCCACATTATCAGTCTCAGTTTTGCAGTCTACTGATTCCAGCAGCCTCTGTGTTTCATCATATTATTGTATAATGCTATATTGTATAATGCTATCTTTAAGAGAAAAAAACATTTTGCAATGTACTGAAGCTCCTGTTCCATGGCATACACTCCCAATTAGGATCAGTAATATCTCATTGACTCACTTTGAAGATGTCATTAGGATCTTTTCCTTCAGTAGACTTTTGGAAACCTGAGCATTTGAACTGTATGTTGCACAGCATCTTGTGACATCCTATACACATGATGGCAAGGCAAGGCAATTTTATTTGTAGGGCACCCAATCCCAGAGGCTCTGGGCATCTAACAGAGTTTAAAACAAGAACACAGACATAAAACAATTATAAATAACTATAATAATAACCAACTGATAAAAACAGCAATTGAATTATAATGGGCTTTCAGACTGTCGCATATGGGACTAGAATAAGATGGAATCAGCTGTCTGCGAAAGTCAGGACAAAGAAGTGGGCTTTCAGCTTCCACTTGTGCACCTCAATCATGGAGGCCTCTCAGACTAGTGGTGGTAATGAATTCTACAGGGTCAGCCCAGAGATGCTAAATGCATCATGTCCTGAGCCGAACCCTCGGAATGACCTGGAGGCCCCTCAACAAGGAGTGGAGGGAGCTAGCAGAGGTACAGTAGCCAGTGTCTGGAGCACAGAGAGATAACCAGGAACCAGTCCATATAGGGCCTTAAAGGTGAGAAGACCCACCTTGAAAAGGACCCTCCACCTAACTGACAGTCAGTGCAGAGCTCACAGGACAGGGGTCACATGACTGGACCTCAAAAGGCCCGTCAGTAACTAGGACTCTGCATTCTGCACCAGCTGCAGTTGGTGAAGGGTCCCTCCCATGATCCCAAAGTACAGAGAGTTGCAGTTGTCAAACCTGGAGGTCATAAAAGCATGCACTAGCATTGTCAGGTCCTCGGGCGGAACGAGGGACTTAATCTGGGTAATGTTCCCCACATGGTAAAAACCACTGCTGACAACAGATGACACCTGATCTTCAAAAGTCAATCTGTTGTCAATGACCCCACCCCAATGTTGCACCCTCGGGAAATCCACCAATGGGATGGAACCCAGGAAAAGCCCTGTTTTAGCCCCAGGAAGTAACCCATCACATCCGCAACCAGGCTTAATCATCAGTACCTCCATCTTGGCCGGGTTGAGTCTCAGCCAGCAGGAAGCCATCCAGTCATTGATTTTAGCCAGACAGCTGTTAAGCATGTCGACAGCTCCTGATGTTCTGGGGGCAAAGGACAAGTGCAACTGGGTATCATCTGCATAGCAGTGACACTCCACATTGTACTGTCGAATGATCTCACCTAGGGACAGCATCGGTGACAAGATTGAGCCCTGTGGCACTCCACAAGACAGAGGCTTTGGAGAGTAGGAGAATTTCCCCATCACTACCCGCTGCACCCTGTCTGAGAGATAGGACTCAAACCACCTGATGACAGTCCTGGTGAGTTCACAAAACTCACAGAGCTGATCAAGAAGCATAATGTGGTCCACAGTGTCAAAAGCTGAAGAGAGATCAAGGAGAACAAGAACTGACCTTTCTCCTCTATCTCTAGCCCAGAGCAGATCATTATGCACTGCAACTAGAGCTGTTTCTGTACTATGTCTGGCCCAAAAACCTGACTGAATTCGCTCATAGATGTTCAAGGACACCAGGCACTCCTCAAGCTGATGTGCCACTAACTTCTAAACAACCTTGCCCAAAAAAGGCAGGTTGGAGATAGGACAGTAATTTGCCAGAAGGTCAGGGTTGAGGGAAGGTTTCTTTAGGAGGGGCCTCACCAGCGCTTCCTTCAAAGCCACTGGGAGGACCCCTTCTGCAATTAAGCACCTGGAAATCCTAGCTAACACCCGGACAACAGCTTTGACACATTCCATTAAGAAGCGCTTCAGGGCCAGGTCCAGTTCCCAAAATGTGTGCTTCAGCTCTAAGATCATCTTAGTCACTTTAGACTCTTCCACCAGCCTAATCTCCTCCCAGACAGGTGGAGAGCCTCTACAACCCCCAGCACGACCATTGTGAGGCAAATGCCTCCCTGGCACAATCCCTGACCGGATGGCTGACACTCTGTCGAAGAAAAACAGAGCAAACTCTTTACACAAAGTGGGTGATGATGCTTTTTTCAAATGCAGACAGGCTGGATGAAGAAGCCTGTCTACAGTCTGAAATAGCTGAGATGGTCTGTTTTTCCCCACAGCAATTTCCCTGGACAGGAAATCTGCCTTCTTGTGGGAAATTGCCCCATGGTACTCCATTTAGTGGGCATGCAGGGCCAGCCTGTCGGCCTCCAGCCAGGTTCTCTGCCAGCAATGCTCCAACCTCGGACCCTTTACCTTCATCACCCTGAGGTCGCCATCAAACCAAGAGGACCTCAGGTGAGAGGATCGGGATCATTTACAAACTGATGTGAAAGCATGCAGAGCTTTGGAGGCCACACTATTATAGGTGGCCACCACCTCTCCAGACCCAATTGCACATGCCACGTCAACCCAAGATAGGTCAGCTAACGCAAGCAGTTCTTCAGGGCTCACACCCCTTAGATGGTGGTAGCTGACCATCTCCATGAGGGGGACTACTGGTGGGGCTCCAGATGTGAACTCCAAGGTACAATGATCAGACCTAACTACCTGCACAATCTTGAGGTTATTAACCTCAAGTCCCAAATGGAACACCAGATCAAGTGTGTGGCCATACTGGTGTGTCGCAGAAGCAAATACTTGTGACAGATACAGTGAATACATCAACTGGAGGAGGTCATAACTGAAATGTGAGGATTCATAATTGATCCAGGCATTGAAGTCCCTCAGGATTAAACACCTGGGGGACTCCAACACCTGGTTGACAACGAAGTCTGTCACCTCCTGCAGGAAATCTTCCCCTGCCCCAGGAGGGCAGTAAATGAGGAGAATCCTGCAGTCTGCACCTGCACCACCATGCATGGAGATGCACTCAAAGGATCAGGTGCTGCTGACCGGGTGTACTGCGAAGCCCAGGCTGGCTCGAAAACAATGGCCACCTCCCCTTCCCTGCAATCCTTCTTTGGGCAGTGCACTATGGAGTACCCTGTAGGGATGGCGGCCTCAAAGATTGGGCCTACATCATCACCAAGCCAGGCCCCCATTATGCAAGCCAGGTTGACAGTGGAAATCAAGACCACAAAAATAGCAGTCTTGTTCCTTATTGACCTGGCATTGCAGAGCACCACCTGAAGGGGAATTGATTACACGGTTGATCCTTTAGCTGCCTGCCCACTCGGTCCAGTAGGGATACTAGGTATGGAAACCAACCATGATTGGCCTCTCTCTCAGCTCCATTTACACCCAGGGCATCTCCTGGACAGGACAGCCTCAATGTAGCTCATCACCCCCTCCTTGGCTGCCCTCAGCTCCCTGCGGATCACTCGACTCCTAGTAATTCTGACCTCCCAACAGCACCTCACTGCACTGGCAGGAACTGGGAGGTCAGTAAAGGGGGCAGATGTCATGGAGCCAAGTGTCAGCGTAGGTTATTCTAGTAGGGTTGTGGCACCAATACACCTTTGCCTGGCTAATCCAGTCCCCACAAGAAAACCAAAAATGCACAAGATTTCACTATGCAAAGACAGACCATACATCATAAAAACCTCACCCCAGCCACTTAATAATGCCCCCCCCCCAGAAATTAAATTATATGCTCTTTAAATTATAGGGAGAGCTCAACAGTGCAGTGTGCTGTAAAGTTCACTCCAATTCACTGCTGGAAAAGGACCATAACATCCAGACTTTAGCAGTTCAATATCCAGAGGAAAATTATCCATCTAATCAGATGTTTTAATTCCACAGAGCAACCTCAGAATATGAGAAAAGGACAGCGGTGCTCACACCACCACGGACCAAAACCCTTTCAATGTCAGAAACCCAACCAAAAGGCAGTTTTACGAGGAGCAAAGTATTTTAAGGTGACGCAAGACAGCAGTCAACCACTCCTCTCACAAGCACTAACAGTAGTAGAAGGTCTAAGCATGGGACACACCCCTTGTAGCACCAGTTTAAGAAACTCCAACCATCAGAAGAAAGAGCTGCTACCACCAGGTCCTCCGCTTCCCAGACTGGCATTTCACCAAAGGAGCTAAGTCAATTGCCAACACACCCGGCAGTGCTCCACAAATGCAAAGTTCCTTCATCGAGATAGCCCACCACACAGATGAAACAGATGAATTGAGGAAGGCCACTCCTGTCAGGCTCCACATTCAATCCTACAAATGGCTGTGTGACCAGGTGGAAATGGTGAGGCGTCAGTGGGGTTCTCCTAGGAGGTAGCAGAGCTCTCACCTCGCACCACACCAGTTACCCCCAACCATGATGTTCAATTTTATTTGATTGCCTTGCTATAGCTACCCATAATTCTCAGGGGAATGAGACCTACTGCATGCACACAATACAATATAAAATACAGTTACCCACATTCTATGATGCGTATCTAGTTTTTGTGTGTTTTATTTTCACATTTTCATCTAAATATTTTGAAAAAAAAAACTTGATACAGGCCTAACAAATTAAGTTAGACTTTGTAGTGGGTTACTACCAATTCACAGGATATATTGTAGGTTTTAAAATGTCAATACCCATCACTTTCAGCTACAGTAGTTACATGACAGTAAGCAGTAAAAGGAAATACTGAAGATATTAAATTCCTTGGGCCCTTAACATTCAAAACTGCATTATATTGTTTAATTGTCTTCTTATAGAAGTTAATTTTTTTTTTCCCTAAGAAGAGCTCAGAATGATTTTTTTTCTAGAGCTGTTATTAAATGAAAAAAAAAAAGAGCTGTATCATTTAACTTTAACATGGGCATTTTCCAGAACTTCTTTTTTTCATTCCCTCTTTTGGTAAGATTCTTGGAACATGAAAAAGATTTAATAGGATGTTTCTGTCCCTAGCTGAATGTTGAAAGAGTAGTTTTCTCCAAGCAGCAGTACAGGTTATTTTACACCTTCCTTAAACTAATATGTTAGAAGTGACTTCAGTCACACTTTATTTTCATTACTTGATTGTTTTCAGCAATCGTGTAGTAGATAGATAAACATTGCTGTCAGTGCTGTCTGTAGGGAACATAAGAAAATCACATCCATGGGTTTCCTTACATTAATTCTAAACCCTTCCATGGGAACAATTGTCAGTTATAGTTAACAGTATCAGTGGTTCAGTGGGTTGCAGTCTTACCTTTGAGACCAGCAGCCTGAATGGTCAGGGGTTCTAATCCTATCCTATCAAATGACGTTAGGCTAATACCCAATACAGATACTGTGAGCGTCACAGGGGGTGCTGCACTGTTGAGGTGCTAAACTTTAGGATGCAGTGCTAAAGTAAAATCCTTTTTGTTCAACTTGAGGGGCTGTCCACCCTCCTGGCCCAGGTATTTAAAAGTACAGCCAGTGGTGGGTACCCAAGACATCACTGGCTGTAATAACAGTGCACCTATTTGCTCATCCCTGATTTGTTTGGCACCCCCCAACCCAGTGGCAAGAAGTAGTGTGCCTTTGCCCCAATCCCATTTAGACGTGTTGACACTGGCGTGCCCACCCCTGGTGCAGCCAAAATCTGTGACGTTGAGGTGCTAAATCATCGGTGTTATCCACAGACCTGTAATGGAGGAAACAGTCCCTTGTAGTCCTTTTTTTTCTTTTTAATTTATTTTTTACTTGAAAAGAAGAAAGTGGCCACTCATTAATTTCTGATCCTCTGAAAGCTAATCACTGACCCCACATGCAGCACACACCATCCCACCCTCCACACACCACTCACTCACTCACTTACTCACTCACTCACTCACCTAGAAATGGTTCACCACTGCTCCACGAAGAAAAAAATCCTTTTCCTTCAATGCCTGTTGGGAACTAAAAAAAAAAAAACAAGGTATGTGCTGTCAAAAAGCTGGTAGCCTCCCAGCTAGCTGACTACCAACAAACTCATCACCTTCTTACACCATATCAACATGGTTTCCATAATGAACATAGCAGTAAGTCTGCTCCTGTCCACATCACTGACAGCATCAAAACTGCTATGGATAAAGGTGCACTCACTGGAGCTGTCTTCTTTGATTTGTCCAAGATGTTTGATCTAGTTGATCATGCTCTCCTATCCTGAAAATGAATTGTTATTGGTGTTTTTCCTTATGCCACCTCCTGGTTTGCTAACTACTTCTTAGACAGCCAGCAGTTCATCAAATTTGGTGATGCTGTGCCAGTTTTTAATTGAGGTATCAATTCTAGGCCCACTCATTTTCTCAGTTTTCATTAACAATCTCCCCTTGGTCACCACCTATTTTTCTATCATCATGTACGTCGATGATATCACCCATTACTCTAGTTGCCTGAACCCCTACCACATTAATGCCCAAATCAATTCAGACTTCACCCACAATCAGAACTAGCTTGTGGCCAACAACCTGGTTCTCAATGCCTCCAAAATCCAAGCAATGTTAGTTGATTGTAAGGCACACAGATCATTGTGCACTCATCCTGTCTCCATCCAGTGTATTGATGGCTCACCTCTCTCACTGGTGAATGAATTTAAGTACCTTGGCATTACTTTAGACCCTACATTGGATTTTTCCACACATATCTCAACATTAAGTAAATCTGGTGACAACAGGCTTGGCCTGGCATATCGTCTCCACCACGTTCTTATTCCGAAAGCATATTTAGCCATCTCCCAAGGCATCCTTCTCCTCTGTCTACAGCATGGCTCACATTTATTTGTTTATTTATTTGCTTTTGGTAACTGGGTGGGGGCACTAGGCATAATAATGCCTATTTTCAGGCACAACCCGGGAGAATACAGTTTGAAATACATGAGCATACATGTGACGCAGCACATGAGCTATATAACACAGTTAGGAGGGGAATCACATACACTCAAACTTAGGGTGTAGAGAAACATTGTTTGGTATAATACAGTCAAATACATTTTGGACAGAGTGAAAAACAAGTTCAGAAAAACAATGTGAGAAAAATACACAGACAATACAATAAGTGACATTATGTGGAAATTGAAAACAGGGAGGAGAGGAAAAGGGAGAGTGGTGGGAAGCAGAGGAAGAGGGTAAGGGATGAGAGAGAAACATGTAAGGAGGGTATTAAGAGAGGTGGAAGAGGTGTCAGAGAAGTAGATTACCTAGTGAAAATAGACGGCAGGGAGAAAGGATGGTCTAAGGTGGATGAAAGCAAGTGCAGGGTCTGGTAGCACGCAGATGAGCATGGTGAAGTTTCTTAAAACTAGCATGGGTGGGAGCTCAACAAATAGTTTGAGGTGTGGATTTCCAGTACCTTGGAGCCGTGTATGAGAAAGCATGTGTACCCATATTGGTTTTGCATCTAGGGATGTGAAGAGGGTTCTGTCAGTAGATTGGACTCCATAAGAGAGAGGTTGTGAGTACAGTAGAGAGGCGAGGGATAGGGGGAGGCCTGATCTGGTAATGCAGTCAATCAGTAAGCCATAGGACTGGAGTCAATGGGTGGAGGGGCAAGGTCAATTTAGGTCAGCATAGAGCTGGCAATGGTGTTTGTAATGAGGGGATGCAGAGGCGTAATGACAGATGCTATTATAGGTGGTGTCCCATTTATGGAGGGAGGATTTTGAGGCAGATAGGTAAGTGACTGAACCATAGGCCATGGCTGGGAGCAGAAAGCCTAGTGCCACAGCTAGTCTAACCAATGGAGTGAGGCATAGCTAGTACAGTAGGCACCTCCTATCTTAGTGTTGACAGATTTACAGCTAGTAGTTATGTGCAGGTCAAAATCTAGAGATTCATTAAGAGTAATGCCCAGATATTTAAAGGATCTGGTGGTAACCAGTGGGGAGCCATCCGCACATGAGATTTTGAGGGCATGTTGATTCATTTTAAGTCTGGCAGGTGAGCCAAATAGCATAGAATATGTCTTGCTTGTATTGAGACTGAATACTTGTGAAGTCTGAGGCAAGAGGGTGGTTTATGTCAGCAATGTTTCTTGCACTATGGTAGATAGAAACATAGACTTTGATGGCAGATAAGGACTGCTTGGCCCATCTAGTCTGCCCATTTTCCTACCTACAGGATAGGCCGCAGATCCTAGTTAACCAACAGCCTATTTCTTCCTACCCCCCACAAGAATTGCCTTATGTCTGTACCATGCATTCTTGAATTCTCCCACAGTTTTAGACTCCACAACCTCCTCAGGAAGGCTGTTCCATGCATCCACTACCCTCTCAGTGAAATAATACTTCCTCACATTGCCCTGAACCCCCCATCTTTACATTGTGTCCCTTGTTCTTGCATCTCTTCTTCTGAAAGATGCTACCCTCTTGGACTTTGTTGATTCCACTGAGTTACTTAAAAGTTTCTATCATGTCCCCCCCTTCCTTCTTTCCTCAAGGGTACACATATTAAGCTCCTTTAGTCTCTCTTCATACGGCTTCTCTTGCAGACCCTGCACCATTTTAGTTGCTGTCCTCTGAACTGCCTCTATCCTGTCTATGTCCTTGTGGAGATGGGGTCTCCAGAACTGGACACAGTAATCCAGATGGGGTCTTACCAACTGTCTATACAGAGGGATAACAACTTCCTGTTTTCTGCTGCTGATGCCTCCCCTATGCATCCCAGTATACCCCCAGCCCTCCCTACTGCCTTCTCACATTGCTTGTTAACCTTAAGGTCATCTGATATGATTACCCCCTTGTCCCTTTCCTTTTTTGTTGTTGTTACCACCTCCCCTTCCATTGTGTATTCTTCCCCTGGGTTCTTGTTTCCCAGGTGCATTATTTTGCACTTCTTTGCATTGAATCCTAGCTGCCATGCTTCTGACTGTTCCTCCAACCTTGCCAAGTCAAGGTCGAGAAGTGACGAGGTCATCTGTGTAGAGCAGAGATGAACAGGTAGGTCCAAGCAATGGGATGTCATTAATGAAGATTGAAAAAGGCAAGGGTCCAAGAATAGAGCCCTGGGGCTTGCCAACATGTATAGATGAAAGGTCAGCTATGGCTGAGTTGAAAACTACTGCCTGCTTTCTGTCAGTCAGATAGCTTTTGAACCAGGCCTCTACACCGGTGGAGAAGCCTAGGGGGCGTAGTTTAGCAAGAAGAAGGGAATGATTAACCAGGTCAAAAGCCTTAGCTAAATCAATGAAAACTGCACCTGTCAGAAGGCCCTAGCCCAAAGAAGCATAGATGTCGTTTGTGAGTTTGAAAAGGGCAGTGGAAGTGCTGTGGCCTTTGCAGAAGCCATACTGGGAACAAGACAGAAGGTTATACTTCTGAAGAGATTCTATGGATTGGGTGGCCACTATTTTTTTCAAGATTTTGCTAAGTGCAGAGAGAATTGCTATGGGACAGTAGTCTTGATTTCTTTAGGATCACCGTTTTTTGGAATGGGTGTGACTCTAGCTATTTTCCAGATACTAGGAACTATACCATGGCATAGAGAAAGGTTAGAGATTTTGGTTAGATGAGACACTATGAGAGGGGCAGCAGCTTTTAAGAGCCTTGGTTCCAGACCATCAGACCCCGAGCTGGTACTGTCAGGGACAAAGAGTAGCAGTTTTAGAACTTCTGTTCTTGTAATGCTCCAGAACCTAAAAGAAGGATGTATGTGAAGAGGTTTAGTATCACCGGAGGGGGAAGCAGTGTGTGCATGTGGGAATGAGGCCAGGTAGCTGGTTAGGTCTGAGAAGTGGCCTTTGAAAGAGTTGGCTATAATCATCGGATTGTTGCAGTGTATGCCATTTATCAGCATGTCATTTGAATGGACCTTATGATTAGCTCCAAGGAGGGTTTTTATGGTTGACCAGAGTTTCTTGGAGTCCCCTGTGGCTTTTGTTAGCAGGTCTTTGCAGAAAGAACTTTTAGCTAATCGAATGTTTCTTTTGCATGTGTTTCTCAGAGATCGGTAGTTGTCATAGGTGGTCTGAAACCCAGAGGCTTTGAAATGCCACCACATTTTGCCACTGTCCCTTATTTAGGTGAGTAGGTATTTGGTTAAAGACTTAGTCTGAGTTCCATGAATACGACGAGTGACACGGGGAGTGTGGGTGTCTTGGAGCAGACCAAACCGGGCCTAGAAATATTCTAGTGCCAACTGGGCATTTGCTGAGGTGTAGATGGGTGACCAGTCAATCAGTGAGAGATCATGTATAACCTGAGTTAAGATAAAGTTGGCCAAATTGCAGAAAGTGATGAGTTTTCGAGGAGGAGAAGGTTTACTGGTAGAACGCCAGATGCAGTAGATTGGGGTGTGATCACTTATTGCATCTGCAAGGGTACCTGCACAGACTATGCTGTCAGGATGGTTTGTAAGGACCCAGTCAATAAGTGTACTAGTCCAAGGGGGAGCCATGACCCTAATTGGGTCTGTGATTAGTTGGTTAAGGTTGTGGCCTTGTACCATGGTATGAGAGGACTGGTTTGATTTACTATTCCAGTTAAGTTGAGGTCCCCCAATATAAGGACTTCATTTTGCTGATGATACTTTCCACTCAGGAGAGGAGTTCTTCAAGACCAGTGCTACCACCAGCAGGAGGGTCATAGGTGCAGACTATGTGTAATTTCTTAGAGCCTATCTGTAAGGTTGCATGGATTGTTTCACAGTGAGATAGGGTAGGTAGGACACTGTGGGATAGTAACAAATGAGGTCTATAGAAAATGGCAACACCACCTCCATGCTTTGTTGAGGGCCTGTCTTGTCTGATTAGATTGTAATTTGGTAGCAAGCAGAGGGGATTGGGGGTGGAGGAGTTTAGCCATGTTTCAGATAGGCAAAGGATATTAGGGGTAATACTGAGCAACCCACACCTTGAGTTCTGCTATGTTGTGAAGAAGGCTTCTAATATTCAATTGTACAATGCAGAGGCCCTTGGTGCCATTCCAGGTTGTATCAATGTGGGATAAGTTACTTACAGGCCCTGGGTTAAGCTCAATATTCCCAGCTAACATTAGGGCTAGGAGTAACAGGTACCATAGCTTACAATGGATGAAAGGGGTAGACAGGGTGAGGTTTAGCAGTGAGGATTTATGCAGAGTGTAGGCTACATGGTAGATGAACTTGTAAGGGATGAGAAACGGGGAGGTGTCACAGGGCAAGTGAAGTGGCATATGCATAATGGAGAGCCTAGAGACATCAAGGTAGGTGTAGTGATAGTTTCTGGTTGGTGGGTAGTATAATAAAGGGAGCCATTTGAGAGTAGAAAAAATAGAAACTATCAGGAATAATGTATGAGGATTTATGACCATATTGATTTTAAATGAGTGGGTCATATAAAGTGGGATGTACAGGAAGGGAGGCTCGATTTTGAGAAATGACAAAAATGAATTTTGCTAGCAGAGTTATGATTGGGGAGCCAGAAAGATGGAAACAAATATCAGGCGCCCTCTAGCAGTCAAAAAATATAGCCTGTTAATGGTAAAGTGAGGAGATAGTTAATTTTCTACTGGGAGTGGCCTACACTATGCCTAATGCTATACTGTATAACTGGTGCCACCTAAGGGTGGGAGTGGTGGGGGGTGGGTTGGGAGCAGTCCCATAGTGACTGTGGGGAAGCAGCACCTGGCAAGCTCGGAGCATTTCTTACAGTAAAATTCAGTCTCTCTCCTAAGCTGCTGGCTATGTGATTTAAGTTAGAGCAGTTCCTTGTGCCTTATTTAGCTGCTTTCTTAGAGTTTAGTAGCAGAAATGCAGGTTAGGGGTACTGAAATTATATTAGCAGCAGGGTTCCTTTCTTTGCACTGTTCAGCCATCCAGTAGTATTAAGAGGAACAGCTAAATAGGGACTGAGATATATATGGAGTTTAACCGGGATTCTACCAATCAGAAAAAAATTCAGTTTAAAGTTTTCCAGTCTGTACAGCTAAATCAGCAGCTTAACTTGTTGCTAGAATTAGATGTTGGGGCACTTCAAGCTAATCCGGCACATAATTCAGTATTAGCCACAGGAAAATTCAAATTCTAGTCTTTGATGCCACTTTCTAGAAAGTGGCCGGTAGCTGAGATACAGAATTTAAATTCAAGGTCCCCACCTAGTGAGCACATATTTTTGTGTAATCGTTTAATTAATACAGCAACTGGTGCAAGTCCTGTGCATTTTAGGCAGTAATTTTTATCATTTTGAAACCGGGCAGAGGTCCAAGTAAAAACAGTGCCAAAATTCGAAACACCAGACAAAGGAATGCAAAAGTTGTGAGACGCTGATAAGACCGGTGAATTAACTTTAGTATAGGAGCCTTGATTTGTTGTAGGGAGAATGCTCCAGGGATGGGTGTGCCCTCCTGTAGCGAAGTCGAAGGAGAAAGAAAGAGGGTGAGCACACTGGTAATATGGGAAGGAAGAGGAAACAAAGTGCAGTTATTTGAGAGTTTTTTAGGAAGGGGTGGAGACAGCAAAGTAGGCGGTAGGATAGGGCAGAGAGATAAGTCTTAATTACCATTTTATAGTGAAACAACTCTGGGACATGCAATATTCAAAATTTTAAACTGCAGTGCTAAGCAAAGACTGTAAAACAGGTATAATCCTAAATTAGCACTGTATCCAATGTAGTATTACTTCAGAGATGCACGAAACAAACATGGGCAAAGTCTGTTTCACGATCACTCTGCTGTATACAGTATCTATCTACATGGTGTGTGTACATTTCAGCAGTCAACTTTGATCTTTGCAGTTAAGGGTGGCAGCACCCGGCAAACTTGGAACAGTTCTTGCAGTAAAATTCAGTTTCCCTCTTAAGCTGCTGGCGATGTGATTTAAATTATAGAGCAGCTGCTAACTTTGTATATGAAGATCAAGGAGAACAGTTCTTACAGTTAATTTCAGTCTCCCTCCTAAGCTGCTGGTGATGTGATTTAAATTATAGCAGCTGCTAACAATGAATTAGCAGAGAAAGCAGAGCAGTTCTTGTACTTATTTCAGAAGGGGGAATAAAAAGTGCTCAGTATGTGACTAGCTGCTCAGCCTCCCTCCTAAACTGCTGGTCAAGTGATTTAAGATAGAGCAGCTCCTTGCGCCTTATTTAGCTGCTTTCTTTAATAGAGTTTAGTAGCAGAAATGCAGGTTAGGGATACTGAAATTGTATTAGCAGCAGGGTTCCTTTCTTTGCACTGTTCAGCTGTCCAGTAGTATTAAGAGGAATAGTTAAATAGGGGCAGAGATATATATGGAGTTTAACTGGGATTTTATCAATCAGAAAATAATGCAGTTTAAAGTTTTTCTGGTCTGTACAGCTAAATCAGCAGCTTAACTTGTTTCTAGAATTAGATGTTGAGGCACTTCAAGCTAATCCGGCATGTAATTCAGTATTAGCCACAGGAAAATTCAAAATCTAGGTTTTGGCACCACTTTCTAGTAAGTGACCGGTAGCTGAGATACTGAATTTAAATTCAAGGTCCCCACCTAGTGAGCACACATTTTATGTAAACATTTAATTAATACAGCAACTGGTGCAAGTCCCGTGCATTTGAGGCAGTCATTTTTGCCAGTTTGAAACCGGGCAGAGATCCAAGTGAAAACAGTGCCAAAATTCGAAACACCAGTCAAAGGAAGGCAAAAGCTATGAGGCACTGCTAGGACTGGTAAATTACCTTTAGGATAGGGGCCTTGACATAGCTTACTCATCTTCACTAACAGCCCCAAATCCTTGCAACAGCAATGGGATCTTGCATACAACAATACCTGCCATTTTGCTATGTCCTTCCCCAGCCTGATTCATCATTGCACCTTCTATTCCTCTCTAGGTTGACTGTCTCGCTCTGTCTTTACGTCATATGCTTTAGTATGCTTTCTCTACATACTACTAAGTTCTGCCTCCTCAGCCACCCATTTCTCTCTATTACATGTTAGTCACCCTGCCTACACACTCCGGTCCATAGATCACACCTCTCTCATTGTCCCTAAATGTTTGAACAAAATTTGCAACTGGACATTCTCCACATTACCCCTAGGCTATGGAACTCCTGCCCCACCAAGGATCACAGCTCACCCATACAGTCATCCTTTAAAATTGCCCTGAAGTCTTCCTCCATAAATATCCAGCATAAAATAGGCTTAAAGAGTCTGCCTGTTTTCATATACCAGCAAATTAAGGTATGTATTCAGGCTAGTCTAGGATCTCCACCTTGGGTTTACCAGACTGAGGTGTTTTTAGGATCATTATTTCAATTTACTGTTCAATCCAGAGATATCTCCCCAATCTACAAATTCTTATTGGACAAACTTTGGCTGAATATTCCTTCAATAGCATTTTATTTATTTCATATGAATCAGACATATGGGAACAAATCTGGAGAAACAATTATAGATTCTCAAAACAGGATAGATTGTGACTTAAAAGATTTAATATACTGCATAACGTGTATTATTCACCATTAAAACTTAAATTAATGGGTAAAGTACAAAATGGTCTCTGTCCAAGGTGTCATCAAGATCTTAGTACTTTAAAACATATGATATGGTCTTGCCCCATAATATATCATTTTTGGCAGCAGGTTTTAAAAGTCTCAGAACCTCTGTTTCAAGGATCATGTAATTTTAATATAGAAACCTGTGTATTGGGTGACCTTTCAGCTATACCGTCCTTAAGATATAAATATCATTTTGCTCTTATCTCTACAATTACACTACTTCTTATTATGAGATATTGGATTAAATACATATCACTACCTTTTAGGGAATGGGTTCAAGAGATCCATACAGCCTTTTATGCAGAAAGGCTGATAGCTTCACAATTTCATAATACACCCACATTTAATAAGAGATGGGAGCAATTTACAATATTTATGGCTGGGAGGTTAAAAAATCCTGTTTGTCATTAACATTCCAACTTTCTAGGAAAGTAGAAATGAAGCAAGGAGCAAGTTGATGTGTTATATTATACAGTGTCCTGGTGAGAATCTTAGTAGAGGTTAAGAAGCATCATTTTTAAAGAGAGACACAGAGAATTGGGAAAGGGGGGTTTATGACTGTGACTTAGTTACTCCGTAATGGTGGAATTTAATGGGGAGGGAAATGTTTAAGGGTTAGAAGGAGGGTTAGGGGAAGGGGGGAATTCTCAATGCAGAATGTCAGATGCAAAATGATACAGGAAATGTTTTGTATTGTAATGCTTGTTTTTGTAAAAATCTCAATAAAGCATATTATAAAGATAAAATTGCCCTGAAGTCTATCTCATTTTGTCCATGGCTTGCATTATTTCTAACCCCCACTTCCCAAACTTTCCACTGCACTTCCACACCATCCACGTTAGCCTAAGTTCTCATTAATTTATGTCAATTATGTTTTTTTCTGATTCATTTTGCTTAATTTACTGTACCATTGAGTTATTTGCTTCCCACACTGAATCTGCTCAATTTAGTTTGTATCTGAGTAACATTTTAATTTATTCTTAGTGCTGTGTGGAATTTTCAGATTCCAGCGGAATGGAATTTCACGGAATTTTAACATTTCTGCTAGTATTTCTGCTACATTTCACTGGAAATGGAAAGGCAGATTTCTGGAGAATTTTATTTCATGGATCTCAAAATTTTCCACAAAAATGGTTGTGGAATGATTTTCTATGGGAAAAATGCTGTTCTGCAAAATAATATTCTGTGGATCACAGCAGGCAGAATTCCACAGAAAAAAACAGCAAAATTCTGGCAGAATTTTCATTGGCAGAATGGTCATTCCATGTTAATTCTGCCATTAGAATTCCACATTCCGCATAGCACTATTTGTTATATTTTTGACTGGACTCTCCATCATATTATGGACATTCTGATTTTTTTTTTGTATTTTGTTTTGTACAGTACTTGGAATTTGTTATTTCTATTCTTTACTCTTCTAGGTCACAATTAAAAACAGGCATTTAGGTGTCTAGTGTATTTACCCAGTTACCAAAAGCCATATAACTATGGAACATTAATGTATTCTCAATGTAGTTTGAACTTTTATTCATAACTTTGTCATTTTTAAGTTTTTGTTTTTTTGCACAAAATTTTCAACATGGCACTTTTGGGACCTCTCTTCATAAACATGGTAGGTGATCTTTTTTAAATTGGGGACAAACGTTGATTTCACAGTCACTCTGTGAAATCCATTTTTGGTGGGATTTGAAAAGTTCACACTCAGTTTCATGAGGTGGAGGTCAGAAAAATACTATTTTGGAAATGTGTTGAAAAAATATTAAATCACTGGGCTGCCAGCACAGCTGTACCACTACAGTTTGTGATGCTGATGACCTGGGTTCAGAAGTGAGCCCAGCAGTAGGAGGGTCAGCTGGGGTAAGGAAAATTGAGTATCTCACAGATGGCTCTCCTCCCCTCCGGGGAGCATAGGGAAGCACTCAGTGCTCAAGTGGCCCCTAGCAGAGGCTAAGGACGGACAGCCAGAGCTTGCAAGATGCAGGAGTGTGACAGATGTTCAACCATGCACCACCACATCACTGCATGCCATGCCCCAGGGGAAAAAGCCTGAAAAAATTACCAGGCTGATCAAGGAGGATGTCAACTCCTGCAAAACCCACACAGTCTTCTGGGGCACTCAATCCCCTGCATCAGCCTCAGTCCTTTGTCAGGGAGTAGTGAGGATCCTCCTCAGTGGCTCCATGCTGGGGTGTAAGCCAGGGTTCATTCTGGGGGTAGAGGTGAGTCCCAAGGATGGGGGTGGTGGGGGTACAGACCGATGGCTAGCCACCTTGTAGCCAAGAAAAAACAAGCATTTGCAATGCTAAATGTTTGTTTGCTGGCATTAGCAGTGGAAGTGCAGGAGTTAGACAGATGCAGTATAGGAATGGCATTGAAGTATTGAACTGACGCCAGCTCCACCCTCACCCTGCAGAGATAGAAAGGCATTGGGGTGTGCCTTTGGGTCATTGCCCATGACGGTCATGACATTTCACCTCACCCTGCCCTTCAGAAACTGACAAGTGTCGAGGTGTGCCTTGAGGTATTTGGGCTTTACATTCACCTCATTCCATAAGGAAATATGCTGAAATGGGCACAGTATAGGAGAATGGGGTGAACTCTGGGGGCAAAGGGTCCAAGGCACACCTCAGTGCTTGTCACTGGCTGCAGGGTGGGGCTGGGGTGGAATGGCATGAGCATTACTGTCGACAATCCCAAGTCACACCCCTAAAGCCTGTCATTCCCTACAGGGTAGGGCGTTATGGTGAAAAACTTTAACACCCTGGGTGTTTCTTGGTATTTTTACTCCAAGTTTTGCACATGGGCTTTTTGTGACCCCACCACATGAACAGTGACACTATCAGTTCATTAGGAGAAAGGTGATTTTGCGCAGCGACTTCGCCATTTGGTGCAACAGGGGCAAAAACGCATTTTGAACAGGATGTGAAAAGTGACGTGTACTGTTTATGAGGAGGTATAAAAATGGCATTGTCCCGGATTCCCCCTTTTTCCCCACAAAAGACAGACCACTGGTGTGTTGTTGTGCTCAGACAGGCAATTAATTTATTGTGTATCATAATTTAATTTACAGTTCCCATCATCATTTCTCATTATTGTTTCTTCCACAATTTTTATTTGTATTGCATCCAATCGTCAATCTCTGATCATCCCTCTTTCTTCCTCTTCTTTTTTTTTTTTTTTACTTACTATTTTTTCTGCCCCCTTCTTCACTGCTCCAGGAACCTTTCTTCAAGGTTTCCTAGGTCATGCACGCTCCCATAGTTCCACCCTGGGTACTTCTCATTCCGGGTACCAGCTGCCTACTCCCATCCTGCTGCGGTTTACCACCCCCCGTCGGGGAGGAGAGGGCCATCCCTTACCCTCTCTTACACCTCGAGACTGTGTCAGGAGGTCAGATGGCCCCATCTCTAGAGCCCAGTTTAGGATTTTCTCTGGACGACCGGAACCTGTCTACAGGAACCTGGGACAGAGTATTTCCATTTTTCTGGTCCCAGTCCTGGAGGCGTCCGTACACTAGGAAAGCCTAGGGGCCAAGCACGTCATGACGCGCTTGTGCTCCGGCTTCTGACGGGCGCCTCCCTACCCTTTTCTGCAAGCTACCCTCACTGCACCTCCACCTGTGGCCACCCAGGTGGTGGTATAGCAGTGAGACTTGCATCTTACCCCACCCCCGGAGGAGGAGGAGAGCAGCCTTTCAGTGCTCAATCCCCCTCCCCCTGGCAGGCCCTCCTGCTGCCTGAGTCCGCTCTTGAACCCGGGTCACTGGCACCACGAGCGGTAACCCTACTGCTGCTCTGGTGGGCCAGCACTTTCTTCCTCTTCTTCTCGCTTCCCCAGGTGAACCCCATCTGATCTGTAAAAATCCCTACCCATTCTTCCACCCCTCACAGTATTATGTGCCCCCCCCATGTTTCTTATCAATGTTCCCACCCTTCTATTCATTTTCCTTCTGGCCCTATCAACTTCTATGTGACTATGTTCATGTCTCCATACCCTCCTTGGTATCATGTCTGACCAGGCTATGCTCAGCCCTGGCCACCACTTCTGTATCTTCTCTAAATCCTGTTTTACCCGCAGATACGTGTCCACCCATGACTTCCCCCAAATTTCATTACCCCCCGTGTATAATGATTAAATCTGGGATGGGTCGCCACTCTTTCATTTCTTTCAGGGTAGGAAGCAACTGTGCCGATCTCACCCCTTGGATGCCACACCATTCCAGCCTACATTGTCTGACATCTTGGTACAGCTGTTTTCCCCAGGCCTTTTTCTCCACTTTCTTTTCTGCCCAATAAATGTAGGAGTGCCAACAGATCCATACTTCTGTGATCCTCCCTCTACCTATAGAATTTAAGTAAAATATACATCTTAATCTCTCACCATCTTAACTTGCTTGTTCTGATTCGAAATCATTTCTTTTTCAACCCACCCCCACCCCTTCCGGCTCCGTTTCTGGAAGACAAAACAACAGATGACATGTTAATCTCAGTCCTGTAGAGCCCGAATATACCTCTTGTAACTGGCCGACTGCCAGTGTCCCTTTTCCAGCATACTGGTCACCATTTCTCCTGCCACTACCCATTCTGAAGCAGCCCCTATTTGAAAGGAGTGAGACGAGTAATTACCTGGGTCCTCGCCCAGGAACGTCATGCCTTTTTTGAGTATGGCTGTTACCTGGTAACTTGTCACCTTCCTATCCCCATGCACAAATAATCTCTCTTTTTAATCCCATGCTCTGTGGCGTATGCCTACAAAGCCTTTACTGGGCACACTGTCCCATCTACGTGAGCCTTAATGGCTACGACACACCCATTTCCTTCTGATCTGTCTTTGACCTCTTAATTATGATTTGTATTTCTTTCTGCCCCCAGGTTATGTCTCCCAATTCCAACCCCCCCTTTCGTCGTTTTTTCTACCATGCCCCACCACCTCACTCACTCTCAAGGACCCTGCAAACATCACTAAATAAATTGTATGAAACAAGTGTGTTTCTTCCTTGTATTTACAAATTGCCGATAGTATACCCACTAATTTGGCTAGCCAATGATCTGCTATTGGTCGCCTACCTTCCTTGGGCCTTTGTTTCAACCTACTCCACCCTTGCATCATTCTCCATATCAACATTGTCTTCATGTGGTCCTTCCACCTCTTTAGGCTATAAACTAAACTGATCCCCACTAGGTACACCACCACCATGGTGTGGGCCTTTCCTTTTTGCCATTGATCCACTGTAAACTTTCCTAGCTGTTCCTCAGTAAGTGGCCCACTTACCTCCATGTGGTGCACTTCCCTGAATGTTTGCAATGCCCACCATGCCCCTTCATAGGCCCTCAAGGTCCGTGGTACCCATAAGTTGCGAAACAGAATTTGGTCTCCCTCTTGCCAATGTCCCAGACATTCATTGGTATGGGTGTTTTCCACTCCTCTGCTGCTGATGCCAGCATCCAGAAATGATACAGCTGCAGACAGGAAAGGCTGCCAGCTAAGATATTTTTAACACCCCCTCTATGTGCTTGCCCCTGAATGACATATTCAGTTGCAAACCTCGTAATACTAGCTGTCTCAACACCCACATAACTGTCTCAGACCTGGCTCCCCTGTTGTTTAAAACCTCTACCACTGCCTTGTTGTGACACCAAAATGTAACCTTCTGGTCCCGTAATTCCTCTCCCCACACCAGGGTGCAGGCCCAAATGGGCATGATTTCCAACAGTGCGATGTTCTTTACCCTTCTGTCTCTTACCCAATTTTCAGGCCATGGCTCTGGGAACCATTTTCCTCTCAGATAGCCCCCCATTCCTAAACCCTCTGCCACAATTGTATACAATTCCAGATCTGTGTTATAAACCCATTCCTCCTGCCAAAAAGAACAGCCATTGTAGTTGCTGAGGAATTCCTCCCACTCCTTGAAATCTTTTTTTACACCTTTTGTTATATCCGCCAGGTGGTGTGGTCTTGCTACTCCTGCTGTGGCCCTTGCTAGCCGCCTAGTAAAAGTCCTTCCTGATCTGATTGCCCAACAAGCGAAATTCAAATGCCCCATTACCTGCTGCACCTGTCTCAACTGCACCGGTCTCCTGCTCGTATGTACTTGAATCAGCTCCTACAGCTTCAGCACTTTGCTGTCTGGTGTCTATCTCAATCCCCAGGAATTTCAGCACCGTACTGAGGCCTTCTGTTTTTTCCAGTGCCAATGGTACCCCGAGCTCTCTACACAGCTCTTGAAAACTAGCCAGCATCCTCTCTGTCTCCCTCTGTCCACTGCCTATTAATAGAAAGTCATCCAAGTAATGTATGACTGTCTTATAACCTGTTTTTTCTTGAAATATCCACTGCAAACAGGTGCTGAATGCTTCAAATGTAGCACAAGCTATGGAGCAACCCATAGGTATAGCCTTGTCAAAATAGTACTTAAAATACCACCATAAAAGCCAATAGGTTCCAATCCTCTCTTCTAACTGGGAGCAACCGAAAGGCAGATTCTATATCTGTCTTAGCCATCCAAGCATCAGGGGTCACTCTGATAATTTGTACGGCCTCTTCCAATGTGGCATAGGTGACCCTGCTGTGTTCCTCTCCTATAAAATCATTAACCAAGTCCCCCTCTGGAAATGATAGATGGTGACTCACCCTGTATTCTCCCCTTTGTTTTTGGGAACCAAATCCAATGGGGAAATTCTCATGTTCCGTAATGGGGGGGGCTGGGTATGACCCTTCTACCCTACCTGCCACCTTTTCCTTCTCTATTTTTTGCTTCAAAATGTCCTCTTTTCTCCTAACTGACCCTAGGTTGTTAGCCTATCTTGCCTTTCTTGGCCCTTTGCACTGTAGTGAAAAGCCTGTTCTAAAACCCTTATTTATGGATTCTGCCACCTCCCTATCCAGGTAATGTTTTAGCCACTTCTCCCACACCTCTATCTTGATGGGGATTCTTGCTTCCTGAAATTGTTCTCTTACTGCTCCCCACTTCTGTCTGAAACCCCCCATCCCTGGCCAAGTCTTGTTCGTATTTCTGCTCAGTAAGCCTGGCACCCCCATCCCCATATCCTCTGCCTCTTAAACCTCTACTCCATGCCTGCCCCCTATAACTCTGCCCTTCCCAAAAGGGTTGCTGGCCTGATCACTGCCCCCCCTCCTACCTGGGCCCCTTGTGTCCATGTGGTCCTGTATCTATTCGCAGGATGGCCTCCCACATCTTGAACACATGCGTGCCAGAACCGGCATTGGGGCTGTGAACAAAATGCCCTGTTATATCCCCAGCAACACTTCTGGGGTACTCCCCCTCTTTTTCCTATTTCCCCCTCCAGTGTGGATTGATCAGTTACATAGTCTGTCCACAAATCCAACTACTTTGTGTCCCACCACACATCCCCATATGTCGCCATCCTATGGTGAAAAAAAATTGTCATAATATATCCACTCTACTCCCACTTTAGCCTTTGCCCTTCTTATGATCAAGGAGTACATAATGAGAGGGATACCCAACTCTGGTTTCTTTTCCATCACCATGGATAAGTATATAGCAAAACCTACGAACCACCCATCCCACCTCTTTCCTTTTGTAAACTTGTCCTCTTCTTTCTTACCCAGTAAAATTATTGCTGCTGCCATCTCACTCTTCCCAGTATTCTCTGTCTCCTCATATTTTGCTGCCAACACTCTACTCACTAAAGCAAAAATGTCTACGTTCTCCCCTTTCCATATTTTTTCCTTCGTAGCTAGCGGTATGTGCTCCCCTATTCTCATCCCTGGGGCTCCTATCTCCCTTGTTCCTTTTCCTATGCCTTCCATCACCTTTTCCACCTCCTCTGTTGTCTCTTTATCTGACCTGATCTCTGACAGTGCAGATTCTATCTGCCCTAAACTCTCTGTCCTGAGGGCTGCAACAATTTGGCCTTTGTACTCTTTTATACTCTCACCCATGGAAACTGATACACTACCTGTGGGCTTGTCAGCTCCATGTGGCCTGCTGTCTTCGAACTACCCTGGTCTGGCTTGCTGTGGTAGGATGGCTGGTTGAGGCATTGGCTGCAGAGGAACCGCAATGCTCGGGGGGATCAGGTCTGAGTTCCAGTGGCGGCACCACCACCTGCTCCAGGGGAGGTATTAATGATCTGGGTACACAGGGCTGAGGTGGCACTGGGCTGACCGCTTGAGGAGGAACCACCAGTGGTGGTTGAAACCTTTTTGGACTGCTTTGCCTCCCCGCCAGTCATTTCCCATCACCCCCTTTTCCTTTTCCCACTTTTCATTTCTCCCTGGACTTCCCTGGTTCCTCCCCTTCTACCATCTGCCACATCCTGTCGGCCTTCTCCGCCAGCTCCATGATAGCCTTGTAGGCATCCTTCTTTGATGGCCTGTTCCTCTTTGGTGCCATCTCCTCTTGCTTTCCTGTGTAAAAGCTACAAACAAAACTGACAAAGTATCCTCATTAATGAGCAGTCATGTTTTATGTACCATGCCTTTGTCTCGTCCTCTTCTAGTAAACAAACCTCGCCTTTATTTTTGAAAAAACGGCCATGACTTTTTACTCGCTTGCTCTGTTCTGATGACTTTTTTTTATATATATAGGCCTCTGCATTTCATGCCAACCCCCCCATGTCCCCATCTTTTCCTCCATTACTCGCCAACATGCCATGGCCATACCCCGCATTGTTCACTATCTTACCTTCTGTCCCACTTTAACTAGCCCCATAATCTTGTTGACCACCTCCTCTGTACTAGGCCTTTCATATGACCTGCCTCGCCATGAAAAACAGCGTTTGACATCATGCCGCATGGCTTGGTTCTCTAGGCCCTTCTCCCTAGCTTGTGTTCCCATCTCCTTGCCTTTTTTGGTACCTTCCCCTCTGATGTGCATCCTCCCCTCCCTTTTGCCATGGATATGCCATCTCTTCATAGCTAGGCCTGCAATGGGATAACCCTGTTGAGCTACTAGCATCTGACATCACTCCCTGTGGCCCCGCTAGGCCTTCTCACTCCCCAATGACTGTCTCACTGAAAACTGGCATCTGACTTCCCATTGTGTGTCTTCACTAGGCCCCTATTGCCCCCCCCGCTACCATCTCACTGAAAATGGTATTTTTTGTCCCCTCTTGTCCTGACTTTGCCTGCAGTTCAGGGGCAATGTGGGGAAGTATTTTTTCACAGAGAGGTTGGTGGATGCATGGAACAGCTTTCCTGAGGAGGTTGTGGGTTCTAAAACTATGGGAGGATACAAGAATGCATAGGACAGACATAAGGCAATTTTTGTGGTGGGTAGGAAGAAATAAGCTGTTGGTTAACTAGGATCTGCAGCTTATCCTGTAGGTAGGGAAATGGGCAGACTAGGTGGGGCAAGCGGTCCTTATTTGCCATCAAAGTCTATGCTTCTATGTTTCTATGTATCCTTTCTCACCACACAAAGGCATCTGCTGCTGCACCGCATGGCCTTCTAGGCCTGTCTTTTCTACCCATCTCACCCATGATGGCATCTGGCCTCACCATGTGACCTCACTAAGCCTTCTTGCTCAACCACCCAGCTTGCTGCATCAATTGCATCTGACATCACACCACGTGACCGTCCCAGGCTTGTCTTGCTCCATGCAACCGTCTCGCCTGCAATGGCATCTTGCTTCTCCCCCCATCCTCGCTCACTAGGCCCATCTGCAGCCTAGAAATCCCAGCATTTTCCACCTATTCCACTCGTGTAATTCTCGTTTTCCACATTTTAGCCACTCTGCAGGCAAGCTTGCTCTCTTAGCTCCTCTTTTCCAACCTCTTCTAATTCTCCATGTCTCAGAGCATGTGACACACTTCCCATCTTAGCACCCCTTCTCCCAAATGCCCCAAGCCACCAAATCAGCTGCTCCTTGAATTCAGCTCTCTGGACTCATAATCTCTATGGCATCAATGCAAGGATAAAACACACACAAAACAAATCAAATCAGCAGCTCTTCACATTCTGTTCTTTGTATCCCTCTTCCCCAGTTGGCACAATGCAAGAACAATAAAACACCACACCCAAAGACCACCGCTTACTTTTTTTTATGAAATCGGCATATTATGATTGCCCAATCATTGCTTGCCTTATCATGCTCCTTGTCACTCCCCTTACCTTCCCCCTCCCCCTCTGAGCAAAACCATCTTATACTTAAGGGGAGGGGGGCACCAGGACAGCATGGTCTGCCCCTTAAAGGACAAACTCCATTGTTGAAAAGCTGGAATGAAAATGTAAAAAACTGGTGAAGTCATGTGCGTGCATAGAAACTGTGCAATTTACACCCGTAATGTAATTAGTTTGGGGATTTTTTACAGCAGATTTTCAACACAGGCATTTTGGGACCTCTGCTCATGAACAGTGTCACTGTGATTTTCTTAATCTGTCCCAAACACTAATTTCTGACAGAGGACCGCGCTATTCTGCTTCTGAAATGCAAAAACACATTTCGGGCAGGGTGTGAAAAATGACAGCTGTACTATTCATCAGGAGGTGTGGAAAAGTGTCACTGTTGAAAATCTGGACTGAAAATATTACAAATTCGTGAACTTATGAAAGTGTGTGGAAATTGCGTAATACACACTCATAACACAGTCATTTAATGGAGTTTTGCCACCAAATTTTCAACATAGCCATTTTAACATCTTTGCTCATCAACAGTGTCACTGTGATTTTCTTAATGTGTCCTGAACATTGATTTCACACGCTAACCATACCAATGTGTGCTACATGTGCGAAAACACATTTTGGGCAAAATGTGAAAAATGACAGCTGTACTGTTCATAAGGAGGTATGGTAAAATGGCAATGTTGAACATCTGTAGTGAAAATATAAAAAATTCTCAAAATTTTGAGCTTGTGTAGGAACTGCGCAACACACACATTGGTAAAACAGTCATTTTGGGGAATTTTTTCACCAAATTTTCAATATAGGGTTTTTGGAGATCTACCTCATGAACTGTGACACTGTCATTTTGTTAATCAGTCCCAAAAGGTGGTTCCTTGCATTGACCACAAAATCACCTTTTGGAACCGATTAACAAAATGACAGTAACTGAGTTCATGAGGTGGAGTCCCAAGAACCCCATGTTGAAAATTTGGGGACAAAATTTCCCATAAATGGCTGAGATATGCACCAAAGTTTAAAAAAACCCAGTTTATGCCATTATACAGCTTACTGGCATTTCTTCATTTCGAAGTTCACTTTAGACGTGTTCCCGATCCACTGAAGATCATCGCGTCTGTGTCCGGAGGTAAGTATGGGGTGAGGTGGAGATGTGGGGAAGTTGGCTACTCAGAGGGTGGGCATAGGTTGGGGGAGGGGAAGAAAGTCAATGGGGGCTGTTTTTCTTATATGTGTTTTTTTAGAAAGACAATTCAGGACTTTGCCACACTGAGGTGGGCTCCCAGTTTGGCAGCTGGAAGTTTGGGGGGGCCGTGGAGCTGATGGGGAATTGGACACCTCTATTGGCCATACAGACTTTTGCCATGCAGGGGTGGGTTTCCAGCCTGGCACTTGGAAGTCTATTTTTTGGGGGGGTTACAGTGGATCCAAGAGGGGATTGGGAACCCCCATTGGCCATACAGTAGGGGGAGCACATGAGCATGTTGGGGTGGGCTCCCAGCATGCAACTTGGGTGTCTGTTGGGGGGCAGGGAATCCAAGAAAAATATGGAGCTGTCTTTGACAGCAGTTCAGATGCAGTGCTGATGTGTAGGCACTTTGCACACTGCCGACGGCAGTATGCAAATTGCCTACACGTAACCACCACTCATTGTAGTGGTCTTTTGCTTTGAACTATATGACACGGCATCTGAACTGTGGTCATAGACAGCTCAGACATTCATTGGTGGGGTGAGGCCATGCCTGCAAGAAAGAGCAGGGCATTGGAAGCAAGGTGGCACACCTACAAAAATTCATATGGTAGCACTATGTTTCTTGCACATGCGTGCAAGCAAACATAAAAAAAGAATTAAGAAATTACAATGTTATGAATTAACGTTTCAGTTCTTTAATGTTCACTTATAACTTTAGTATCTTTAATTTTTTTTACCCCAGATTTTCAACAAAGCCTTTCTTGACCCCACCTCTTGAACAATGGAGGTGACATTTTCAATCCATCCAGAAACGTGATTACACAGCCTCTCTGTGAAATCACCTTTCATGCAAAATTTAAAAACATTTAACTACCAGGTTCAGCAGTTGGGTTCAAAAAAGACAATGTTTAATATCTGGGGTCAAAATCTTTCAGAACAACAAAGTTATGAAGGTACTCTACATTAAAAATGTACAATGTTCAACCATACCCTTGGTTATGTTCAATATTTTTGAACACAAATTTTCAACATAGCCATTTTTACACCACCTTATGAGCATGACAGGTGTTGCTTTTCAAATTCTGACCAAAAAGTGTTTTCTTACTTGTGGCACAAAATGATGTTTTGGCCAGTACTTCATAAATGACACATATCATATTCAGAAGGGGGCATAAAAAGGCTATGTTGAAAATTTGAGGTCAAAATGTAAAAATAAAAAATGATGAAATGTTTTGTTCAGAGCTGGCCATTGACCTAGTGAGTAGCACATTGTGATACCATGATGGCTAGCTGAGTTTGGGGGCAAACTCACCAAACCAACAGGATGGGCCAAGCCTGGGGAATGGCACTGCTTTGTGGCACCACTCCCAGCCTGGAGAGTGATGATGCAGTGCTGGTCACATGGGCAATAAGTTCACTCTTCACTTGGCATAGAGCTCAGAGGGTCCTGCTTTCCACATCTGAAGCTTCAGTGAGAAGTGCTTGGCCCAGAGGGATCTGTGCTTCTGCATCCAGAGGGACTCTTTCCTTGGCACAAGGCCCTACCCCTCCATCTGTTTGCATCTGTTCATGCATGAACAAGTATATGATTTCACTATCACAAAAAGAAAGGAAATTCCTTGCAAAAAAAACTACTTTAGTGCACATGTTAGGGTTAAAGAATGCAATGTGGACAAAGTAAGGAAATGAAAAACATTAAGGTTTGGAGTCTAGGGAGTTTTATTTATTTGTATTTCGGATGACACCTTTGAGCTGAGGGCTCTTTTACAAAGGTTCCACATCAAGGCAATAAGGACAATAAGGTACAAAACATAACATGATCATTACAATGGAACTTACAAAAAAAAAAAAGACAAATAAGGTTACAATAATAGCAGCCACAGGCATTGTCAAGGAATTGTGTTGTGAGTTTATTATACAGTACAAGTCATAGGTGGCTCAGTGAAGCTTTGTTAGCAGTGGGTCAGTGGGTATAGAGAAAGAAGAGTGGTGGTGAAGGGGTGGTATGGGAGAGAGAGAGACAGAGGGAGGAGGGGAGAGATGGGGAGGGCATTGATTGGGTATGTGGTAGATGGGAAAGAGCAAAGGAGGAGAAAAAGAGTGGATTAAAAAGAAAAGGAGACAGATTCATCCTATACCCAGTAATGGGGAGTAGGAGAGGAGAAGGAGCTGAGGCAGTGAGAATGGATTCTTGAGGGTAGTATGCCTGGAGGGGATTATAAGAAGCAATCACAGAAGGCATTAGCCATGAGGTGTTGAAGCAGTTTACACTTAAAAGCACCAATCGTGGCAATGTTGGAGATTTCTGTAGGTAGCAAGTTGAACCAGGTGGAGGCTCTGACAAGGTAAGAATGCTGAGCTTGAGAGATCTGACAGAGAGGTATTATAAAGGCTAGACTGTCCGATCTTCCAGTTAGGTGGTGAACACGCTGCTGGGTCAATATTGATTGTACTCTAGGGGGCATAAGGTCCAGTGATATCTTCTTAGCTAGGATGCAGGTCTGGTACATTAGCCTGCTGGATAGCTGGAGCCAGTTAGCCTGCTCATAAATGTCACATGTGTGAGGAAGGCGGGCAGCTGAAATAAGGAGTCTACGTGCCTTATTAAGGGCTACAGCTATGTGCCAGACTGCAGTATCAGTAACGGATCCATAGATAACAGGCCCATAGTCAATAGTTGAGATAACAGAACTCTGGATAGTGAGGGTCAAGGCTTCAGCCGTTAGGCAATGTTTATGCTTGTATAGTAGCCCTATATGGGAGCTCACAGTTTTAGCGATATTGTCAATGTGTTTGGTATACGAAAGGGAGCAGTCAAGGGTCAGGCCCAGATATTTAAACATATCCACCTGCTCAAGAGCGACTTCTTCATGGTTGTTAATTATGAATTCATGGTCCTGGTACTTGTTGTGGGTTCTATGGAACAACATTGTTTTCATTTTTTCATTTTTTTGTGGTTAAGGATGAGTTAATGTGAGCAAAACCAGCCTTCCACTTCTGTGAAACTTTTCTGTAGTTGAGACTGAAGAAAGGTGGGGTCGGTGTGGCAAGTGAAGATTACTGCATCATCTGCATACAGTAACATTCTGTCATGGCAGGAGGCAGGGAGATTGATCAAGAATATGCTGAATAACAAGGGACCCAGGATAGAACCTTGGGGTACTCCAGAGTGGATTGATAGGCATGACGAGAGGAATTCATCAATCCTGACCTGTTGGGTCCGGTTACTGAGGTAGCTTTGAAACTAGAGGGTAGTTTCACTTGAAAGACCAAGGTGGGATAATTGTTTGAGGAGAATGGAGTGACTGACAGTGTCAAATGCCTAAGTCAGGTCAATATAAGAGGCGTTGACCAACTAGCCCTGATCAAGTGCATGATGGATATGCTAGTGAATTCGAGAAGTGCCGTGGTAGTGCTGTGCCCTTTGTGGAAGCCATGCTGCTGGGAACATTGCAGACTGTATTTTACAAGGTACTCTGTGAGCTGATCAGCCACTATCCATTCCAATGTTTTGGACAGAGGAGGAGATGGATATAGGCCTGTAATTGTTTGTGAGAGTCTTGTCACCACTTTTATGGACTGGAGTCACCACTGCCAGTTTACACTTTTGGGGGAACTGGGAGAGCATGAGGGAATGGTTGAGGATTTTGGTTAGTGGGAACAGGACTTTGTCAATGCTGAGGGCGAGAAGTTTCATATCCAGTGAATCGCCACTGACCCTAGAGTTTACAAGCACTTTAAGAATGTGTTTTTTAGCTAGACTTTCCAGGGTTGCTTTGAAATGGAAAGGAGGGTGCCCTGGTGGCAAACCTGAACTAATAGGAGCTGGGTTGACTGTGGGGGTTTCAAAAAAGTTAGGGGTAACACATGACTACAGTCAGCAAAAGTGGTGTTAAATGCGTTGGCAATGATTACATGGTCAAGAGTGATGGTACCATCTATGTTCAACATTGTGGGTGTTGTTTTGGTATCCTTTCCAGTCACTTCAGCAAGGTTATGCCAGAATTTACTCCCTTCGTTCCCGGTGCTGGCTAAAGTGTTCCTGTAATAGTTAGCCTTCTCATGGTGGATTGCTCTGGTACATGCATTCCTTGCTGTTTTGTAGGCATGGCTATCATTCTGGGTGCCAGTAGCCTTAGCACGATTCCAGAGCTGGTCTCGAGATTTCATTTGTGTAAGGAGGCCTAGTGTCATCCATGGGTTATTGACATCCTTGATCTTACGCTTCTTGAACGAAGCATGAACATCGCAGGCTGAGTTGAAACAGGTGATAAAGTATTCAACTGCTGTGTCTACATCAGGGGCTATATCAATTGGTGACCAGTCATGTTCACGAAGGAGTGTTTTAAATGACTCAAGATGACTGGGGGGGGTCAACATTCTCCTGTTAATAGTTTTGGGAGAGAGTTTGGTGTATTTGTTGGTCCAGATACACAAGATAAGGGAATGATCACTTAAGGAGTCTGGGAGGACTGTTGCTTTGGAAATGTGCTCTGGATGATTAGTTAGCACCCAGTCTAGAAGTGTACAGGTACCTGTTCTGTAGTTTACTCTAGTAGGTGATTTGACCATTTGTGAGAAGTTACCAGCAGCTACGGCATCCTTATAGCTATTTGAGCTGGAGGCCAACCAGTTGATGTTGAAATCACCAAGCAGGATAACTTCTATATTCTGATCCAGGGAGTTGATACAGTCAAGGAGGGAGTGAAAGCCCAGATTGCTCAACTTGGGTGGTATATAGACAAAGACAACAGTCAGGATCTTGTTATGAGTTCTGAGAAGTACTTTGGCAGCAAGGATTTGAATGTCATTTCCAGGGATGGGCACGCACATGACATGACCCATGAGGGACTCTTTAAGGCAGAGGGCACAGCCTCCTCCTTTCTTGGTAAGTTTGTCCTGTCTGAAAACTACATATCTGGGAATTGCTATTGTGGAGTCAGGTATCTTCAGAGACAGCAATGTTTCCAGCACTGACAGGATGTTTGAATTGTGCTGGAAAACCCAGGCAGTGAGGGTATCAAGTTTGGAGAGGAGGCTGCAGATGTTAAAGCTTGCCAAGGAGAGTGACCCTGCACTGTTGCTAATCTTGTGGCCAGGTTGTAGAGGGCTGGGGTTAGGGTGAATGTTGCCTGAGAAGAGCAACAGCAGCAGTATTAGATGTTTTAAAAGGGGTTTAAAGTTGCTTCTGTGGGGCAGCAGGGCCCTGTTTTTAACAGGTTCTTTTCCGTAAGGATGATGCATGAGGTTTGGTGAATGAGTGGTGAGATCTTCTTACAGATTGTGAACCATAGTACACACTCCCTCCACTGAACAAATAAACATGACCCTTGCTTCACACAGAGCCTGCAGGTCCCTGTATGAAGAAAGCTATGACAGATTGTGTTGGCCACATGTGGCAAGTCATACTTCTCTCCCTATAAAGAGTATATGCCTATGAACGACTGGTTTAGAGCTGTACTTTTTGCTTCACAGTGTGTGCTATAGGCTGTGGAAGAGGTGATAACCCAAAGGAATACAACACCACTGATTTACTGAGACTGAGTCCAAACCCTAATATATTTGTTTTAATTTCTTTACTTTGTCCACTTTATATTCTTCATCCCTAATGTCTGCATTAACGTAGTTTTTTTCAGTGATATCTATCTATCTATCTATCTATCTATCTATCTATCTATCTATCTATCTATCTATCTATCTATCTATCTATCTATCTATCTTCCTATTTTCTATCTGTTTATCTACTGTATTTACCTACCTATCTATCTGTTTATCTATCTACCTACCTATCTCCCATCTTACTATATATCTATCAATCGAGATATATTCTTGCAAAACAAAACTGTTAATGCACCAGTTAGGATTCAAGTTAATGCCAGAAAAGTAAGGAAATGTGACAAAAGTGTTTCTAACCCTAACTCACCACCCACTTCTCCAGCAGCAAAAGAATAAACATTAGGGGACTTGAGTTTCCAAAATTTTTAACAAATCAGTGGTGGTGTCTTCCTTGGGGTTGCTAACCCTAATGCTCACCCCAGCCCATAGGCTTCAGTCCAAAGCACAAGGTACAGCTCTAAGCCACTTCCACAAAGTGATACACTCTTCAAAGGCAGAAAAGTATGTCTTTTCACATGTTGCCAACAGAATCTGTTACAGTATATGGTAGGGCTTATTATGAATAGAAACATTGGCTTCCAAAATCTTGTTGTAGGACAGTTCAAAGGTCTAAAAGGTTGTTGTACTGTCATTCTGACATCACATCGATAGTACAACAACTTTTTTGACTTGCCCTACCACCTGATTGGCTGATTCCCAGCACAGATTCAAAAACACAGAAGAAAATGGCATCATAATTTAGCGAGCAGTCAGGTGAGCAGTTTATAATTGCTATACAGTTTGGACACGGACTATGTGATCAGCTTTGTGTGTCCAAACTGTTTTCAGTGTTTCTTTTTTTTTCTTATTTACTGCCGCAGTTTACGGTTGTTGGTGTAGCGTGGGATTGTAGCTAGGAGTCAGATGAACTGGTAACTTCTGGGGAAGGACTGCACTGAGCACTGGAATCCTCAGGTAGAGGAGTGGTGAAAGAGAATGGCAAAACAAAATGGAAATGTGAACACAAGGTATGAACCTTGCAAAATTTTGGGTAACCATATACTATATTAAATAGTGGATGGTCAACCATCCACAACTAAAGCCATGTTTCCATCTTGGGAGTCGATGGTGTCACAGAAACCTCTCGAGCTTCGCTCTTGAGGTTTTAATGAAGCCATCGATTCCCTCGATGGAAACACAGCCTTGTTGTGGATGGTCAATCATTCACTAATCTACTGTATATGTAGCTTTCTTCACCCTGCATGAAGAAAATAGATCATGTCTGATCGTGTTTGCTCAGGGCAGGGAGTGGGCATTAGGGTTGACAACCCCAAGGAAGACCCCACCACTGATTCATCAAGACTCCAGAGACCCAAATCACAATTTTTTTCCCTTTGCTTTCTTGGGGGTGTGGGTTTGGTGGGAGTCAGGGTTGGAAACTCTAGCATCAAATTTCCCTACTTTTGTGGCATTAACTTGAACCCTAACTGGTGGGTTAACACAGTTTTTTTGCAAAGAATTTCCTTTCTTTTTGAGACAGGGGAATCATATCCCCATTCAGGCAGGTCCCTTCAGACCTGCACGAACAGATGTAGACATGCAGAGCCCTTTAGTCCCTGTGTCAAGGGAAGACTTCATTCTGCTACAGAAATGCAGGGCTTGGTGGGGCCTGCACTTACCTGCAACAGTGGGGTTCTATGTGAAAATGGTGATCACAGAATTGCGATTGCCATTTGGTCGAGTGTATATCACCAAAAATGAATTACGACGATGTACACTCATGGCAAACTGCAAGGCAGTGGCTGGGTTTCTATCCGCACCACCTACTTAAGGATTCTCAACTCTGGGGGGGTGCATGTCGAGGGGTTAAACTTAAGAAAATTTGAAAACCCAATCTGACACAAAAAGCGATTGCCCCAGAACCAAACCCGGCACCCTCCCAACCCCAGCCTGCCACCTATCCACCACATCACACAGCCACCTCAGCAGCTGACCACCACTCTACACCCCACATACTCTCCCTCATCATCTGCCAGTTGCACGGTGTGGTTCCCCCCCCCCGCACAAGTATATATATAGTAACATCCCATTGCTGTATTTGCCTACCCCTGTATCTGGTCACTACCCTGCCAGGTAGCCCAGAATGCAGGCATTGTGATTGAGTCACCCATTTTGTAAATGCTCAGTCATGGTCACCATGTTCACTGGATACCCAGCAGTGGATGTTAAAAATTAATGGGGCTGTCTGGTGGACTGTAAAAACACAAAGCCCCTGGGTCTTGTGCTTCGATGTGGCTGCAGACACAGATGCACAGGTTAAAGAATCCATCTGTTAGCTGAAGCACAGGGTCCTCTGGCATCCACGGTGCAGATGTTCAGGGCTCTAGGTCCAGAGAAGAGTTTTGTTTAATAAATTTTAATTAGGCCATGCAAGTAATGCTTCACCTACACTCCACAGGGTGGGGGAGTGTCACAAGACAACACCTTGTCCCCAGTCTCACCCCATCTAGCGGGTCTCTGAACTTGCCCCTGAATTCAGCTCACTGGCATGGGATAACAAAGCAGTAAACACTGGAGTAAAGGGCGGTATTATACATAACATTCATAATACTTACCTTTTTTTTGTTTTTGTTTTTTTATTATGACCCCAGATTTTCATGGCAGTCATTTAATGACTTCCTTTTATAAACATGACATATGGCATTTACAGAATACTGGCCAGACCATCATTTCACACCACATGTGTGAAAACACATCTCATCCAGGATTTGAAAAATGTCACCTGTTACATTAATGAGCTGGTGTGAAAAAATTACTGTTGAAAGTCTGGAGTCACAATAGTGAAGATTAGTGAAGCTATGAGTTAATGTCGAAATATTTCATTGTTCACTAATAACTTGGTAATTTTACAATATTTCTTCACCAGATTTTTACCATAGTCTTCATATGACTCCATCTCATAAACCTGGTAGGTTAAAATTGTCAAATCCCACCCAAAATGTGATTTTACTGAGTGACTACAAAAAAAACATTGTGACCTGAAAACTCCATTTCCCGTACATGCAAAAAATATAGGTGCAACACAAAAAAACAATTTCCCATGCACACAGACAATTTTGGTGCCTCAGAATGGGTTTGCCCCCAAATTCCTTTTTCCATGCACTGGGGGAAATTGTGACCTGAAAACCTCAGTTCCCCATATGTATGGAATGCTTGAGTGTCTCAAAATGTGTCCGACCCCAAAATTTCACCTTCCATGCAAATGGAAAACTGTGACCAAAAAACTCAATTTCCCATGCACACAGAAAATATGGGTGTGACCTGAAACTCAGTTTCCAGTATGCAAGAAAAATGTGGGTGTTTCAAAATGTGTCTGACCCTAAAACTAATCAAGAAAAAGTGATTATCACAGCTGTAATAACTGTTCTGCTCTATAGCATTCTATTCTAGTTTACTGTGATGTCAGGTTAATTTAAGTCTTACAAGTAGTAGCCATTTTTTTTATTTAGTATGCTTTTTCTTGCTACCTGCTGCCATTACCTTAGCCTCAGTCATGGCCCCCTCCACTCCCACTCCCACATTAGCCATAACTCTCTGATATCCCCTGGCTTGCCCCTAGGGCAGGGCTGCAGCATCGGCCCTCCTTAGTGTTGCAACTGACGGGATAGGTCAGGAAGCCAGCCTGGGAGCTCATCAGAGTGGAGGGGCAGGCTTCATCTAGGTAGCAGGCAGCAGTGTTGTTCCCCCTGTATGCGGGACAGGGATGTGCAATGACAACCGGCATCCACCCTGCCCTTCATACTGCATTCTGGTGCCAGTCATTGTGGTACCCCTGGTCTCTGCCAGGGCTCCATCAAGACCGTTCACACTCCCCTCCCTCCCTCTGAAGAAGGAGAATAGTCCTTGGGATGCTCCATCCTTCTGCCCCCGGCTGGCCCGCTGATGTCCCAGGTCCATTCCCAAACCAAGGTCACTGGCATTGCAAGCGGAAATCCAACCACTGTGCCGATGGGTCAGCTGTTAGTAGTAGTTCATTTTAGCACATATATACTAGTATTATTGTCTTTCTTCTTTTCTTTTCAGATACAACCATCTGTGAAGGTCCCTATCTATTCAGAAAGAACAGCATGTCACACTATATGTACTCAAGTCATCACATGAGTGAGCAGTATGTTCATATCTTGAACGAAGGACCCGCAACAGGACTGGTATCTTTTTACTAAAAGGATCACATGAGGGGGTTGGACTGTAGCTTTATCTCCATTAAATTAGCTTGAGGTTTGTACCTACCCTATTTGTAGGAGGGTCAGCTACTGTTTTTAAATATTCACGAGTAGCACTTTATATTGAGCAATGTCATTTTAAATTGTTAAGCTACAAGACCAGCGCTTCAGTACTTCCAGGACTCTTGAGAAAGTCCACAGCAACACTGGTCAGGTCTTCAGTCTGGGCAGGTCACTGGGGTTTTTTCCAGAGTCCCTTAAACAAGCTCTGGTTAAGCCCCTGCTGAAAAAGACATCTTTGGATCCCAATATCTTGGTGAATTACAGGTTGATCTTGAACCTTCCCTTTCTGGATAAGGTTCTTAAGAAGGTGGTCATGGAGCAACAAGAGGGCCACCTAATGGACTTCCAAATTTATGAACCATTCCAATCTGGATTTAGGGCCTTGCACAGCATGAAAACTGCATTGGTCAGGGTATTAAATGACCTGCTCAGGGCGAGGCATAGAGGAGAGCAAACAATTCTCATCCTCCTCGATCTGTCCTCAGTGTTTGACATTATGGACCATGGGGTGTTGTTGGACAGGCTGAGGAAATATGTAAGACTCACTGGCAAGGTCATCAGCTGGTTTGAGTACTTCCTCTGGGGCAGGTCTCAGAGGGTGATACTGGGGAATTATTCCTCAGACCCAACAGACCTACCCTCTATAGTTCCCCAAAGTTCTGTCCTCTCCCCCATATTGATCGTAGTGTACATGCTGCCCTGGGTGACTTTATAAGGCAGTATGAACTGGGTTTTTATTGCTATGCTGATGATACTCAGCTCTGCCTGTCCTTTGCACATGGGAGATTTGATGTGGTTGACATGCTGAATTAGTGCTTGACCAAGATCTGGGCTTAGATGTCATCAAACTGGCTGGGACCTAATCAGGGAAAGACTGAAGTGTTGGTGGTTGAGTCCGGTTGAAAGGGAGGAGTGGGAGCCTCTGGGGATAGGTTGGGACTTTTTATTGGCCCAGTCAAACTGGAGGCCTCCCCAAAGGTGAATAATTTGGGTGTTGTTCTGGATAATGAGCTGACACTTAATGCTCAGGTGTCAGCTGCTGTCTGGACCAGGTTTTACCATCTCCAGAACATCACCTGAATTAAGTCCCTTATGCCACTTGATTACTTCACCACACTGGTACATGCTTTCGTCACCTCAAGGCTTGACTACTGTAATGCACTCTACCTTGGTGTCAGAGGAGGTGTGTTGTGGCACCTGTAGCTTCTGCTGAATGTAGCAGCCTGGTTGTTGACTGGACACTTGAGGTTCAGTCACATTACACCGGTGCTACACAAACTGCATTGGCTGCCAGTGCGCTGTCCTATCACCTTTAAAGTAGGTCTTCTGACCTACAATGCCCTACATGGGTTGGGTCCGGGCTACCTGAAAGAGCGTCTGCATCCTTACACCCCATCTCACTCTCTCAAATTGGCTGGAGAGGCCCTCCTGGAGGTCCCCAAAACTAGGATAAAATTTTCCAGGGAGCAGGCATTTGAAGTAGCAGCCCCGGTCCTCTGGAATTCACTGCTGGGGTACCTCTGGGAGTTGCCATCCACAGAGTTTTTTAAAGAACAGCTTAAGACCTTCCTGCTTGAGCAGGCCTTTGAGACCTGAGGAATTTATTCTGGGTCCATCAGACAGCTTGTGAGTCAGTCTGTTTTAAACTTTTTTTTTTCATTTTTTTTTTTATTTTATTTGAACAGCAGTTTGAAAAAACCTTTTAATGGGTTTATGTAAATTTTTATGGATTGTATGTTACCTGTTTCCTTTTTGCTGTGTTTGTATATATTTATAACTTGTTGTAAGGGCACCCTGAGCCCAGGGGGAAAGGTGCTCAAAGTGAATAAACTCTACAACTACTACTACCTAATTATTTCTATGCTTGCCACCACCTGGTAAGTTTAACTATACAGACAATTTTGGTTTGTAAGCACTTTAATATATTTTACAATAACACTTTGAATAAAAAAAGTACACAGATCTTGTCTGCTGTCTGGTGTCTATTTCATTTGTTTATTTTTGACAGCAAATTTCCATTTCCAGTGGGTATGGGATCCAAAAAGTAAGTTTCAATGTTCATGGAAAATTTGGATATGACCCAGAAACTCAGTTTCCCATGTGCATAGAAACTTTGAGTGTGACCCAAAAAGTCAGTTTCCCATATGCATGGAAAATTTGGTTGTCTCAGAATGTGTCCAGCATCACAACTCCTTTTCCCATTTGCATAGGAAATAGTGATAGAAAACTCAGTTTTCTTTGTGCACAGTAAATTTGGGTGTGACCTGAAAACTCAGTTTCCTGTGTGCATGGGAAATTTGGGTGCAACACGAAGTCTCAGTTTCCCGAGCATAAAAATGTGGGGGTCTCTGAATAAGTTCAACATTGAGTGAGTAGTTTGCAGACAGCTTGGGCACTGCATACTCCCTACAGGGGATCACAATCCTGATTTGGGGGTGAAGCAGTTCAGGCCCAGTCCTTTTAATTAATTGAGTCTTTTTTTTCATTGAGGGAGCACTCCACACACAATTTTTGTGGAGCCATGAGACACCCTGGCAACTTAGCCCATCTACCTCCATTTGGATTATATAATTTTTTTCTAGCACTTATCTCCTGTTTCAAAAGGGCACCATGGAAGCAATAAATATCCAAATGTATGTCAATTTTAAAGACTGAAATGCACTACTGGAGCTGTGGCCGATATGCTTTTCATTGTTTCTCCCCTCAGGGATTTTCCCATATGGTCAAGCTCTTCTGCTAACAGATCTGAGAAATCCCTGCTGCAAGCTTCATTTCTGCCATGCTTCAGAGGCCTGAGCTTCTTGGGTCTTATACTAGACACAGAGATGGCTGTAAAGGGGACAATGGTGGGGCTTAAGCACCCTATCATATGCTACTGTTTCATCAGATCAGTCTATCTGGTCCCCAGTTATAGACTAGTACCATTTTTTAAGTAAATGAGTCACCCCTTGCACTTTATATCCAGCATCTCCATGCACAGAATAGTATCTGAATGTGTTTAGGGCTTCATCAAGTTCATAGATCTCATAGATAAGTACAAGCAAAAAGGCTTGCACCTATATGATGCTCGCCGCTGTCATCAGGTGGAAAACTTCCATTTATATACTGCATAGTAATCATTAAGTTTATTTTTGAAATCGCTGATAAGTGCATTGCCTACCACCTCATGAAGGAGGCCATTCCAAACATTAATGACCCTCTGGTTGAACCAGCACAGTCTCCTCACAGTATTTTACTTTTTCCCTGTAGTTAAAGAATGTGAGCTCTGATATTATAATGTTGCTCCCTAAGTTCAAGGCCTAGACAGTCCCACAGGTTGGTGAAATGCTGCAAATATGAGACATAAATCCCCTCAAAGTCTTCTATAGTTGGATGAGTACATCCCCAAAGTCAGAAGTCTTTCTTCATACTGTAGTTCTCTAAGCCCCCTTATCATTTTGGTAGCTGAGTGTTGTACCCTTTCTAGTGTATTAATGCCAGCACTGGTGGAAGGCACCCGTAGCTGGACACAATACTCATGGTGCAGTCTAACAAGTGAGGTATAAAGAGGAACCAAACCCCTTATCTCGACTTCGTACGTATCTCCTAATACAATATAGGATATTGTATGCTTTCTTAGCACAGGCACTGCAGTGACTTTTAAACTTAAGATCATTTGTAATTTGAACTTCAAGATCCCTTTCTTCAGAAACAACTTTAAGCAATGTTCCATTGAGATAATAATTCGCCAAGGGATTTGCTCCTGCAAAGTGCATTTCTGCACATTTTTCCAGACTGAATTGAAGTTTATGTTCCTCTGCCCATTTTTTCAATGCTATCAAGCCAGCTTGCAGTACACTTTCATCCTTCCTGATTATTTATTACTTTTTTATTTTAGTCTTTAGGTAACCGGGTTAGGCCCACTAGGCACAAGTGCCTGTTTTCAGGGGTGACCTGGGAGCACTATGTGGTTAAGTGACTTGCTCAGAGTCACGCAGTATGCAAATGGATGTTGTGAGAATCAATCCCAGGTCTGGTCTGCTGGATGTACCAAGCTCATTCACAGCTCATTACTCTAACCTCTAGGATATACTGCCAGCTGTTACTGTCCCTAATTTGGTGTCATGGCACATTAGGTATAATTCCAACAGACAGAACTATGTCCCTTGTTGAAACCTCACTCACAACCAAAAGCACAGTTACAAAGTGGTGCCTGACCTCACCCTGCAGGGAGGGGGTGGAGGGAACCATTTGGCATACTTTTCCTCTTCCTTGTTATACATTCATCAGTGGCCACAGACAATGCCTTGAGGCAACAAGCGTGAACTCCAAAACTGCTGCCATGCCTTCTGACTGCTCTCTCTTAACATGTACAGTATAAGGGTAGCCCTCTGGAACTGCATCTGATCTGTAATAGCAGTGAAATGCAGCTGATAGTTTTCATTCAGGATGAACCGTTTTGAAGCAATATGGTTCTGGTATTGTTTTCTAGATGCCGCAGTGCTGAATTGCTATTAAAACATAGTTTTTTTTTTATAGTTGGGTTAATCCCCATCTTAGAAATGCAATTTCTATTTCTTACACATATATATAAAGATAGAATTGTGTAATGGTACTTCTTTGTTTTTTTTTTGTTTGTTTTTTTGTAAATTTAGCTCATGGGTTAGGGAGAGGTACTGTAAAAGTCTAATTCATGTATTGTCCATTCCTTAGAAAATCACTCTCTTAATGTCAGAACTTTTCACATAAACAATTTGTCCTAAAAGTGATTTTGCCATTTATAATAGTAAATCTGTTGATTCCTCATTGGGAGACTGGCACTGGTATATCATGCATTTGTAATTTAAATTGTGCAATTAGTGTGTCTTTATTTCAAGAAACCCACAGGACTGCGTGTAATTGACTTTTATCTATTTCATTCATTCTGAGTAAATCCTTACTGGCCTTAAAATGTTAACACTTGCCTCCTGGACTGTGTATGCCACCAATCTTGCAATTTAGTCAACCAAAGTTTGCAAAGACTGGGGTCTAGTACAGAGCACTCTGCTCATACCTTATGCTACCATGCAAGTATACTATATTAAACAGTAGTGCCTGTATATTAGAATTGAGTAAACACTTTAAAGTTAAACTCTGCTTTTTTTCAACTTAATAACATTACCTCTTTTCAACCAACATCCCCAAAATGTGGTAGGAGTGGAGTCTGGGACACAGACTCAGGATCCAGAAAATATTATGTCAGTCTCTTTGGGGGTGAAGTTCCTGAGGTGCAAAACACAAAAATTCACTGTTTTTAAGATTTTTATTTTTGTTCATCTGTAACTAAAAATGGTTTTGTTTTGAAATCTGAAACTTGAAGGTTTGGCAGAGTCTGAAGTTTTTACTTAGGTAGTTTTTGAAATAAAAGTTAAAAACTGTGCTATTTTCTGAGCACCCTCAAGAAAAAAAATGAACGTTCTAAGGATAGCTGGATTTTTGCGTTAACAGTATTTTTCATGTTTTTTGCTGTCATCACTCAAAACATGCTTTTGTGAGAATCACTTTCTTGGAAATCACTTTTCTGAGATTCACTTTCATGATGTGGTAGTAAAAAATATGAAAGTGAAAAGTTTGGTAGTGAAAAATATGAAAATGAAAATAATGGTACTGAAAATTACATTTGTGGAAAAATAAACATAGTGAAGCGGATTCTGTTTTTGGCACAGAAACCATAGGGTCTTGCCCATCTCCATGTGTAGCTGCAAGAAATAGAGGGCCCTGCACTACCCCACCAGATGGACTCTTCCAATGGCGCTGGATACAAATGGTCCTGCTTGTCTGCAGTTGCATGGAAGTGCCAAGGCCCAAATGCCCTGCATTGCAGTAGCCCCACAGACAGCCTCTCAGGCAGCCCCACAGACTCTTGTCTTGGGACACTGCACATCTTCATCCATAGCTGTCAGGAAAGGCAGGTTCCAAAGGTACTTTGCTTTTCTAGGCAGGTGGACTCTTCCCTTGGCACATGGCCCTACTTATCTGCATCTGTAGTCAAGAGAAGCACAGGGCCCATGGACAGCCCATGAATTCTTGTCTTGGGGCCCTGCACATCTACATCTGTAGCCACACACAGACAGACTTTTTCCTTGACACGGGGTCCAGGAGGCCCTGTGCACCTGCATCTGTAACTTTTCTTGCCATTTTCTTTGTTTCTTGGTGTTGGTCTCTGCATGCACAATGTCACATGGAATCTTCCCTTGGTACAGGGCCCAGTCAGCCCTGTGCATTTCCATATGTTCACACAGGTCCAAAAGGGTTCTACATGAATGAGGGTATGAATCCACTATCACAGAAAGAATGGAAATTCATTGCAAAAAAACTATGTTAATGCAGGCATTAGGGTTGACGAACCCCAAGCAGACAAACTAGAAGCATAGAAACATAGAATTTATTGGCAGAAAAAGACCACTTGCCCCCCCACTCCCTGCATAGTTCATCTCTGCAGACCTTAAATGGTTTCTGAAGTCCCACCCTCCTCTCTGCCTATTTACAAATATTCCCCTATGTCTATCCCATGCATGGATAAAGTCTCCTACTGTTTTTGCTTCCATCAGTTCTGCTGGCATTCTGTTTCAGGATTCTACAACTATTTCAGTGTTGTAATACTTCCTCACATCTCACTTAACCCCAGATTCATCTCATGCCCTCTGGTTCTGGTGCTTTTTCTCATTTGAAAGAGACTCCCCTTCTACACCCAATTCACCCCTGTAAGTTACTTGTAGGTCCCGATCATGTCCCCTCTCACTCTGCTTTCATCCAGGGTATATATGCTGAGATCCCTCAGTCTATCTCGTAGGGCTTTTGGTGCAACCCCTGTACCATTTTAGTTGCCCTCCTCTTGACTGTCTTCACCCTGTCAATTTCATTTCTGAGGTGCAGCCCCCAGAACAAGACACCATAATCCAAGTGAAGTCTCATCAGCCAGTGATATAGTGACACCACCTCCCTCTTCCTGTTGAAGATATCACTACCTATGCATCTGACTAGCCCTACTCTCTGCTTTGTCACACTGCCCTGCCACTTTGGGGTCATCAGATATGAAAACCCCAAGGCCCCTTTCTTGCACCCTCCTTATCTTCACCCTTTGATTTCTTCTTCTTACTTACGTACCTGAAAAAAAGTCTTACCCCCTTTAACTACTCCTTTGGATATCCTTTTCTCTGTCTGTGCCTTTGCTCACTCACCACCTTTCCCACTGCTCTCCATTTTACTTGCTACATCTCCTTGTCCTCCTCCATTTGCATTTCCTTATAGCACCTGAACACCACCCTTTTTTTCTTCACCACCGTGGCCATTTCCCTATAGAATCATAATGGTCTCCTTTTTTTTTTGTGCTTTTACTCACTTCCTTCACACAGAGCCTGGTTGCCTTAATTATGCCCTCCTTTTTTTTCCCTAGTGTGCCTCTACCCCTCTCTGACAATCTGCCATGAGGCAGTTTCTGAAGCAGTCTACCCTCCTAAAGTCCAGGACCCTCCTCCTTCTCATGTGGTTCCCCTCTGTCCCTGTCTTAGTATTAAAGAAGGCTGTATGGTGATTACTGGTAATTGAGGGGGGTGCCCATAGTGATGTCTACAATACTGCCACTGTTTGTAAGCACCAAGTCGAGCACTGCCCTATCTCTAATAGGTTCTTTATCTAGCTGCTGAGAAAAATCTCCTTATAGGGAGTAATGGATGGCCCTGCTCCTTGCCCAAGACTGCAGTTGGAAGGTTCCATTCTGTCTGGCAGATGGAAGTCACCAACTAGCAGCACCTTCCACTTACTTGTTATCCTGATGGTGGTTTGCCCTAGTGCCTTATCCAACTCCTGTCCATGTGCTAGAGGTATGTATACCATCCCTCTATGGTTAGCAGCCCCAGAGCCTGTCTCCAGAATGAGCCACAGCACCTCCAGCCATTCCTTTTCCTCCAGGTGCCCCCTGTACTTCCATGTGCATATGCATATACACACAACAGGGCTGGTTGCATTAAATATGCCCTCTCACGTTTTTCCCACTGTGCCACTTCCTCTATCTGGCAATCCAGCTACAAGGCAGTTTCTGAGGCAGTGTTCCAGTTCTTTACAATATGCCCTCCTAAAGTCTGAGACCCTTTTCCTTATGTGGTTAACCTCTGTTCCCATCTTAGTGTAAACGCACTGTATGGTGAACACTGGTAAAGTACTTAGGGAGCCTACCCACTGTGATGTCTGAATTCAGTTCCACACAGGAATCTGAATAACAAAGTCTGAACACCAAAAATAAATGCAGGTTCTCAATTTCAATTGCCAAACTGGCATCAAAAAACAGTGCTGTACTGGTGTACAAACAAAGTGCCTGTTACACTGTGGAGACTGCCCCAGCAGTTCATATCACCAGGCTTTGTCAGGCCCTGCTCATGAAACTTGGTGAGGTGAAGTGCTGGGGCAATCTCCACAGTGTCACAGGCACTTTGTTTGTACATCTGCCTTTATTTTTGGTGTTCAGACTTTGTTATTCTGATGTCAGCATCTGAATTCTGTTTACTTGTTTATTTAGTTGAGGGGTTAGCCACCCCTTTCAGCAGAACTTCTTCATTTTTCACTGTAGTGCAGCTGCCTTGTTCTATTTGAACTGCCACTGTGATATCTGCAGTGCTGTCCCTGTTTATATGCACCAGGTCCAGCACTGTTTCATTCCTAGTGGGTTCCTTGACTAGCTTCTTGAGAAAAGCCACTTTTAGGGAGTGAAGGATGGCTCTGCTTCTTGCAGAGGCTGCAGTTAAAGGGCTGTACTCCACATCTGGCAGACTGAAGTCACCAACTAGCAGTACATTCTCCTTACTTGTCATCCTGATGATGGCTGCCCCTAGTGCCTTATCATACTCCCCCCCAGTGTTGGAGGTCTGTATACCATCCCTCTAAGGAAAAAGCCCACCCCCCAAGTATGTCTCCAGGATGGCCCACAGCACCTACAGCTCTTTCTTTTCCTGCAGGTGCATCTGTACCTCCATGGACTTGATTCCCTCTATCACATATAGTCCAATATACAGATTTGGACCATCTTATGACTGGTTCTCCCTTCCATTGAGCTGGGATACAAATGATGAACACTGATGAGTCCTGAGCAGGATGAAACACATGCATTACATTATTGGGTTGTGTTTGATTTTGTATTTCTTTGAATACTGACTTTATTGCCAATACCCTTCCCTGGTAATGTTTGCTTCATGCTTTGATTGGCATTTTACTAATCCCCAATTTTTCCATCCTAAAAAGGTGTGGTTGCAGAATCTGGGAATTATTTTTATGTTCAGACTAGTTGGTCTCAGGTACAAGGGTGCAAATATTTGGCATGAGAATATATGTTAAATATATAAATGGGGTATAGGTTCACAAAGGGCAGGAATATCAATTTTTGAAGTCCATGTACAACTGTGGAGTATGAAAGTTGGGTATATGCTTCTAGTTGGTAGGGCAGAGTTTGGGTGAATTTTTAACTTTAGAAGCAGGTGTTTTTTTTAACTTTGTGATGGATAGGAATATACTGTATATTCTTGGAAATCTGAGTTGTTGTTAACCCAAGGGAGTAAATAAATTACTCTGTAATGCTCACCATTGCCCATAAAATGTCATCATTGGCTGGTTAACATTTTATGCTTGTCTAAAAAAATGGCTTCCTCACCTCCACACTAATGTGTTCTAGAGTGGACACACTTATAACTGTGGTTTGCTCTTTGAGGCTCTATAAAACATGTTTGGGGCCTCCTGGAACATTACATTCCAGCTAAACAGTAGCCTTTCTATGTTTATCCAAGTTGGTTTCCACATATCATGTATGTTTTGCTGCATTAAAGGATGTTTAATATTAAGTGTGTAGTTTGTAGCCAATAAATAGGTCTTGAATTTCATTATCACAAACAGAAATTGCAAGACAGTTGTCACAAAATTATAGTTATATAGATGTATTTAGTAAATAAAGGAAACTAGGAGGGCATTACATTATATTTCAATTATAGAAGCACAAATACAGAAAGTACTAAAAATGGCCTAGTGAATTGGGAATGGTGAACTCAAGTTCAAAAACTGTGATGTTAAAGCAGCAGGGTATAAACTGAAACATAATAAAAGAAATACAGTATGTCCATGTTCCCAGAACAAATTATTACAACCAAATAAGGGGAATAAAAACCACTGTGGTAAACTGAAAAATTATAAACAAAAGACATTTGCAAAAATGAATTACTGTGGTACGAGGATACATACTAAACTACAGAAAATTCTAGAAGGCTAGTAAGGCTAAAGTAAAGGGAGAGAAGAGAAAACCTGAACATAAACTAGCAGTTATAAAAGGAACCAAGACAGTTATATAGATACGTAAAGTCGACAGGTCCCACATTCAGAAAACAGTGCAAGTGCAGCACAAATTTATGTGCTACACTTCTCCCTTTGCTCCTCCCAGCTAGAGATGTTTCGAAATAAAATTTTGCTGGTGAAATTTCTGCAAAATCTGGAATTTTGCTGCATGAAATATTTCACAAAATTGCTGTGAAATGGTGAAATTTTACCCACAATTTCACCTTCCCCCACACAAAGGGGCATCTGTATTTCCCCAGTTGTCTAGTACCCCCCCCCGGCCGCTCATGGTCCATTTAAAAAAAATTATTTCTCCCTGGTGTCTAGTGGTCCCCCACAGCCTATCACCAGCCCAATGTTTTTAAAAATTATCTCTACCTAGTGTCTAATGCCCCCCAACTGATCACTAGCTTAAACTGAATAAAGCTCCTTCTCCTCCCCCCAGTTACCCTCATGCTATTCTGCAAACAAAATCCTCACTCCCTGGTGTCTAGTGGACCACCCACATCCCCACCCTCTTATCATTCACACAGCATCCACCCCTCTCCCCCCAGTACCCCAATCGGCCACTGGAACAGCCCTTCACTCACCTCCATGGCCGACAGCCCAACTGAGTGCTCAATGAATAAGCTGCACAGTTATCACATCTCATCCACGAAGCGCCTGTAGCTCAGTCGCACTTCAATGAATGAGTGTATGCTTTGAATATATGCATGCTTACTGTATGAAGGCTCTCTCTCTCTCTCATTTGCATGAGCACAGTCCTTACTTTTGTGCCACTAAGGGTTTAGGATTTGAGACTGGCCTCAGCATGGGGCTTCTAATATTTGAAGAATTAGTTTGTGTGTTGCAAATGTGGTTATGTAGTCTAAGTCCTAAGTCCTAAGTCTCAAAGATTAAACCTTAGTTTGAACAGAGCAGTCATTCTGCACAGTGCTAAGACTTTTAATACTTGGCCCTATATTTCTATACATGGAGAACTGAACTGTGGGATCACAGAATAGTCCACCTTAAAACTGATAAATAATGGTTAAAAAATATTTCTAAGGAGGAACAGATGAACTATTAGTAGGCATGCATATTGACATTTTACCACTATGAATGGGGGCGGGGGCTGTCCTGCTGACCCTTGCTGCCATCTTCTGCTTGTAGACCTGCATATAAACCTGAATATAAATTGCTTTTCTGACGTATTCTTATGTTTAGGAAACATTTTCTTCTAAAATACTGTGCCTAATTAAGATACATAAAATATGGTGAATGTTATTTGAAAGAATCTTATGCTTGGTTTAAGGAATATTGCATGCATTTACAATAATGAACTTAGTAAAGGCAGCTGGTAGGAAAACATCAAAGTAAGGTAAGGTAAGGTAAACCAAGGGGCTCTGGGCACCTTCCAAAAGGTCAAGCAGTCAGAATAAGCAACAAGTGACATAATCAAACAGAAAAATCTGTAGAAACTGTTGAATACTCATAAAGGTTCAAAGTTTGTCTTTCTTTACTGATCAGCTATATAAAGCCATTACAAATGTTAAACAGACAGAACTACAATCAAAGGAAATACACTCATTAAAATATAAGTACCAATATGAACAATACATACATTTTTGGTGGTTATTGCACATTCTGTGGAACCACACTGTCTAATGTTCAATTCACAATTTGGCTCAATAATGTCAACCTCCCTTATTTTGTAATAGATTCCCCTTTTTTAAATATACTTTCTGTATTTTTTTTTTTTTTTTTTTAGAAAAAAATATACCACATTTCTGACAATAGTTTCTGAAGACAGAGTTATTTGACAGGCACAGTATTTCTCTGGTGTCAGGTTCATTGTACATAAATGATCTGCTACCCAGTAATCTGGAGTTTTATTGTACAAGGTAGAAAATTAGCCCATGAATTAAATCTTCCTTTTTGTCCTATAGCACAGTCACATTTTTTCTATAGTATAAGTCCAACTACTAGCCTTAGTACTATATATCTTGCAGTTAGTACTTCTAAGTGAAATGCTTTAAATAAACTGTACATCACAAAAATTATCCATTCTTCATGATTTTGAATAAAGGAAAAGCTTCAACATGTGAAAAATATTTATATATGACCAGCCATGATAAGGCTTTTGAAATCTGGACTAGCAGTATGTATGAATATCTGATTCTTTAGCTTTTCCATACAATCTATTGGTGATTATTGGCATACTGTACACAGCATCTACTACTCATTTGTATACCTGTCAAATAATCTGTCCATAAATGTTGGAGTTTAAGCTTTATTAATTATATCCTGACATAATTCTGCCAAAGAGAAGGAATTTCATAGTTATTCCAGATTAAATATCCATCCAAAAAAGGACATAGTTAACCTGTTTGTATCCAATCTGATCATTATAATCCTATAGGAGATCACCCAATCATATATAGTATAGTGGTACAGTAGCGCCACTATAGTTAGGGTTGAGTAGGGTGTTTAGTGTTAACTCCCTAACTTTGCACATTAAAATCTTTGGCACTGTTCAATGAAATGAGCTGAAATTTGCATGTGTTGTCTAGGAAGCAAGGTTTTAATCTGTGGGTAATTTTGTGAGGTCAGCTTGTGCAGTTTCTGAGATCCGCACACGTCATCTTTTGTAAATATTTAACTTTTTTTCTTATATTTAACATGGATGTTTTTTGCTGTCTTCTAACACCTACATGGAATTGAATTTTTTTCCAAAACCTTGCAGGGGCATGTGTTATATCCTAAAGCAATGCCTTTGATAGTTCTGGTGAAAAACTATTAAATGGTTCCAGAGTTATAAGGCTTTAAAAATTAGTGTTTTCCATTTCTGAACATACACTGCAGGGTTTTTGAGATAATGTTCTAGAGTGAAATTAAAAATTTGATGTCAAAGATCTTTTTTTGTTTTCATGCCACTTGCTTCTCACTTCATGAAACATTCGGTATTGCATGAGACCACAGTCTTTTTTTTTCTTCCTCGAACTAAAAAACATTTAAAATACATGCAGAAATTATGTCTTTTTTAAAAACAAACTCCTGAATCTAGCTACATGGGATCCATTTCACTAGACTCAGGAGTTTGTTTTTTAAAAAAACAATCCCAGAAATAAATTTTCTGAGCAGCCAAAACCCTGGTGCCCAGCTCAGCAAGAGGAGCACTTCCACTGCATTTGTTGATATATTATTTAATAAAGCTTTTCCCTCTGTTTAATTTTTAAAAATACTGTGGTTATTATTTTATATACTGTGTGTATATATATATATTGATTTGTGTATAGTACTTGGATATCAGTAAGTGCCTAGAGCTGCAGTGATATACAGTGATCTTTTAAATTAATAAATTAAACTAAACTCTGTATGAGAACAACAGGACTTTCCTTATTTCTGCAGTTGCAGCTGGAACTTGTGCTGTGGGCTGCAGTGTGAGAAGTGATCCTCCAATCCCATTCTGTCTGCTGGATCACACTGCAAGAGACAGAGAGAGAAAATATTGCTCACTGACATTTTGAAAGGTATTACTGTGATTAAATTGAGGTGGGTTGTGGCTTCAGGATGATGAAATGGGGTGGGAGTATGAAAGTGGAGTTGAATGTGTGAGTTGAAAGTCCAGGTGAAAGTGACTGAGAGGATGGGATTGGCGAGGCTTAAAAGGAAGGAATGGCTAGAGCACCATTACAGGAAGGAGCAAGAGAGAGTGAGAGAAAAAAAGGCTCAATGGCACTTGGTTGAATGGAAAGAAATAAGCATTTGTAAATGCTGAGAGTTTGTTGTTGGTATTGCTTTTGTACATGCCTCTTATATGTTTCTCTGTATATTCCTCTGTCTTGCATTTATTTTAAGGGTGGGCATTATGGTTGGAAACCCTAATGCCTTGGGTGTTTGTTGGTATTTTTGCTCCAAATTTTCAACATGGGCATTTTGGGACATCCCCTCTTGAACAGTACCAGTATCATTTTGTTACTCATTCCCAAAAGGTGATTTCACACAGTGATTGTGTCAGTTGGTGCCACAGGTGTGAAAACAAATTTTGGGCAGGATGTGAAAAATGACAGCTGTACTGTTCATGAGAAGGTGTGAAGAAATGGCAATGCTGAAAATCTGGAGTGAAAATATGAAAAAGTGGTGAAGTTACAAGTGTGCGTAGAAACTGCGCAACACACATTCGTAATGCAGTCATTTTTTAGAACGTTTTCACCAAATTTTCACATGGCCTTTTTGGGACCTACCCTCATGAACAGTGGCACTGAAATTTTTTTAATCTGTCCCAAAAGCTAATTTCACACAGCAACCATGCCACTGTGCGCCACAGGTGAAAAAACACACTTTGGAAGGATACAAAAAAATGACAGCTGTACTTTTCACAAGGGTGTGTGAAAAAAATGTCAATGTTGGAAATACAAAGTGAAACTCTTAAAAATTGATGACCTTATGAGCCTACATAGAAACTACACAATGGACTCTCATAATGCAGTCATTTTTGGGATTTTGTCATCAAATTTGCAACAAGGGCTTTTTCGGACCTCACCTCATTAACAGTGGCACTGTAATTTCATTAATTGGTCCGAAAAGGTGATTCCATGCAGTGACCATGAAATCACCTTTCAGGACTGAGAAATTAAATGACCGTGACTGTGTTCATGAGGTGGGGTTCCAACAATCCCAAAGTTGAAAATTTGGGACCAAAACTCCCATAAATGTCTGAGATATCAACCTAAATTGAACCTCCCAATTCACTGCCATTATAGGACTTACCATCTTTTCTTCAGTTTGCTGTCAGCTTTTGAAGAGTGCAGACATGTTCCCAGTGCACTGAAGATCACTGATCCTGACCTCTGGAGGTAAGTATGGGTGAGGGAGGATGCAGATAGATCAGGTACACAGAGAGAGGGTGCAGGTTATGAGAGTGGAGGGGGCCGGAGGCAACAATGAGGGACTGTTTTCTGTCTTTTCAGGTTTTAAAAACAAAAACAGTCTTTATGGGTCTGTTTTCTGTTTTTTACAGGGAAACTATGGATGTTGGTACACTGGGGTGGGCTCCCAGTGTGCCAGAGTACTGGGGGCTGCAGTGTTGACTCAGGGATTGGGCACCTTGAGGTCAGAAGTTATTTAGGGGGGATGCATCCAACACTGGGAGTGGGCATCTCAGTGTCAGAAAAACAGGATTCGATGCAAACCTGGGGTTAGGCACCCTGAGGTCAGAGGTTATATGTGTGTGTATATGTGTGTGTGTGTGTGTGTGTGGGGAGGAACACATCTAACACTGGAAGTGAGCATCTTGGTGTTGGGGGAAAAAAACAACAGCATAGAGAAGGCAGGCAGGAAAGTGCCTCCTCCCAGCCAGTGCAGGGACATCAGGATGCAATCAGCTGTTTGCTCTGTGGTGACCTGCAGATGAAAGGAAAATGCTGGCTCCTGATTGGCATGGCATTTTCTTTTCAAGTGCAGACTACTGCAAACAAAACAGCATCAGGACCAGCCTGACTAAGGATTCAAGTTTATTGCAGGAAAGACTCCGTTGAGCAAGCTCATTCACAAGGAGATCCTGAGGCACATACACATACACATACAGTTCAACAGGAGATATAAAATGTAGAACAACAAAGAAAAAATATATAATACAAGCGGTATACACAATAGAAGTCCTTATGTTATATATGCAGTAAATTCCAGCTTTAACTTTGCCCTAAATTATGCAACACATCTCAGCTTAATAAGTAGAGGGCCAGTTGGTACCTAGGAAGTTGACTTGGTGTTGGGGTGTTGGGGACCTAGTAGCACCTACATATGTCTTTTAATTTAGAGATAGCTAGTGTTTTGTAGGAGTTAATTGATACGATGCTGGTTAGCTTCAGCATGGCTTGTAGTTGGTTCCAAATGTTTGGGAGGGCATATGAGACAGCTCCTTGGCCAGCTGTGGTACGTGTCCTGGGAACATCTAGTAGGATAAGATCAGATTTCCTTAGGGAGTAGATGCTATGCGAGATGTGTATGAGAGATGTTAAATAGACAGGCAGTTTGTGGAGTAGTAATTTGAGGGTCCAAATGCCAGCATGCAGGAGGCATCTGGTGGCAAGAGAGGTCCATTCAACTGCTGCATAAAGATCACAGTGGTGGGTCCTGTATGCAGAGTTAGTAATGTAGCGAAGAGCACAGTGATAGAGTACGTCCAGTTTAGATACGCTCAAGGTTGGGGAGGAGATAAAGATAATGTTTCCATAGTCAAGCAAGGGAAGGAATGTTGCTTGGACAAGTCTTTTGCTGGTTGAGAGAGAAAAGAGGGTCCTATTTCTAAAGAAAAAACCCAAGCATGCTTTAAGCCTCTTTGATAGATCCTCGATGTGGTCATTGAAGGAAAGCTTGTTGTCGATCCACATACCTAGATATTTAAATTTAGGTACAACTTCCAAGGGTTCACCTAGGGAGGTAACTGAAATTTTTAGGTGGGGTAGGTAGGTAGGGCACCAGACAAGGCAAGTCTCGAGAAAATCGTTGTCTTGTTTTTTTTGGCATTTAAGAGAAGCTTGCCATTGGTAAGTTTGCTTTCTAACTGGATAAAGTCAGCTTGGAGTGCTTCCCTGACTTCAGTTAAGGACGAGCCTGATGCGTACAAAACCGTAACGTCCACAAAGAAAGGTATGCTAGAGTTCTTTATGTGGGAGTCAAGGTTGTTGATGTACAGGGAAAAAAGGATTGGTCCTAGGATGGAGCCTTGAGGGACTCCTCTGGCAATTGGAAGGGGGAGAGATAGTAGGCCATTAGCTTTGACTTTTTGTATCTATCCCATGAGATAACTGTTAAACCACTGTAAGGTAAGTGGAGTGGCACCTATGTAGGCAAGACAGGCGATTAGGAGGTGATGGTCTACAGTGTCGAAGGCCTTACTGAGGTCTAGAAAGACTGCACCAGTAACCTTCTTGGTGTCTGTAGCATGGATTCAGTCATTAGAGACTTTAGCCAAGGCTGAGATGGTACTGTGCTTTGACCTGAAGCCAGATTGGGCCGGGTTTAGGATTGATTGTGTTTCAAGGTGATTTTTTTAGTTGGTTGTATATAGGTTTTTCCAGCACTTTGGAGAGAATGGACATGATAGAGATAGGACTGTAGTTGTTTAAGTCACAAGGATCTCCTGATTTGAAGAGAGGAAGAACATGGGCAGTTTTCCAGCAGGATGGAACAGTGGCTGTGGTAATACAGAGGTTGAAGATGTGAAGGATGGGAGCTGTGAGCTGGGCATAGTCTAACTACTAGAAAAATTATTCAAGACCATCATCCCCTGCACTTTTCTTGGTGTCAAGGCTAAGAATTATGTCTTCGACTTCTTTGTAGCTAAACAGGCACAATTGGAAGGGATGAGGTGGAGTAGCATGTGTAGAATCTGGGCTAGTGTTGCTATTCACTTGGCTAGCATATGGGGAGGAGTCAAATGCCAACCCAGCAGTGGCAAAGTGAAGGTTAAGTTCTTCGAGGATTCGCAGTTTATTTTCAACCATCCCGTCTTTGGCCAGAATTTTGGTGGGAAGGGAGGAAGCAGCAGGATGGCCTTCAATAAATCTCAGTGTCTTCCAGATTTTTTGGGAGTTCCCTTTGGCCTGCTCCAGAGTGGAGATGTAGAAGTTTGCTTTAGTAGCATGTACACTTTTAACACAGGCATTTCTGGCAGTTCTAAACACCTGCCAGTCTGCTGGGTTCTTTGTGTGCCTGGCCCTAGCTCATAGCTTGTCTCTATTGGTAAGTGCAGATTTGAGCTCTTGGGTGAACCACAGATGCGAGATTTTCTGTACCCTCATTTTAATAAGAAGAGCATGCTTGTTAATTAGGGTGGTGAGGTTGTCATTTAGGACAGAGACGGCGGCATCAGCAGATTTGGCAAGATATTGGTCTTGCCACCTGATCGTAGCTAGATCGGTTAGGAAGTTTACTGAGCTGAATTTACAGAACGAGCATTTGATTCTGAATTAGGGTGCTGCTGGGTTTTAGATTGGAATCTTGTACATACAACAATACTGTGGTCACTCATGCCATTATGGAAAACTGCAGAATGTGAGATTTTATGGGGATGTGAAGTTAAGATGACATCTAAGAGTGAACTGTTGGCAGAGTTAGAAGCATTGATTCTTGTGGGTTCAGTTACTATCTGTGTAAGGCCCAGCTCATCACAGATGGCTTTTAGGGAGTGGGATTTAGCAGTGAGCCAATCCATACTGAAGTCCCCTAAGATTATTGTTTCCTTGTTAGCAGCCAAAGTTATGGATTTCAACATGTTAAGAATTTCTGTGCCTCCTGATGGGGGGTCTATAGCCACCACTGATTGTGATGCACTCTGAGGATGGAAGGTGAAGTTTAAGTGAGACAATCTCATATTCCTTGGGCTTAGTTTTACAGGAAATGCTGCTAACATCAAATTTTGATTTAGCATATACAACCATCCCCCCCCCGAATCCCTATCAGACCTAAAGAGCTTGAAGCCCAGTACAGTAATTTGCAGATCAGTGTTGGGTCTTTTTTAGCCATGACTGGGTAATTATAATCAGATCTGGGTCAGTGTGGGCTGTCCAAACTTGAAGATGATCAAGTTTTTTGAGCAGGCTTAGAATATTGACCATCATCAGTTTCATCCCAGGAGCAGCTGCAAACTCCGACGGAGAAGTGATTTGAGTTAGGGGACCTGGATTTAGTTCGACATTGCCTGAACAGAAAAGGATAATTAGAAACATTTTCTTGAGGGCATTTATCAGGTAGAAGTGGGCTCTTTTTGTATGGGTTCTTGTGTGGTGTTCGGTCATTGAGGTACGTCTAGCCAGGGCATAGGATATGCTGACATGGCCATTCAAGGCTAGCAGGGGAAGTGCACAGAAAGACATTGGTGAAGGGAGGAGGGCCAGAGGAGAGGGATGAGAATTAAAATGAAAACCCAACAGATTAAGAGTAGGGAAGCAATATGAAGATGCAGCAGGAACTATGATTGTGGGTTCCCAGGCTAGGATGACTTCTGACTTAGCATGGATCAGTGCTTTATGAGTCATACTTTTTGCCAGGATTAGAAGTAGAATGATAATGCAGGCCATATTGCCCACGATTGAGTACAGTGATTTGTGTAGAAAGACCAAGAATCCCTCTAGTGGCAGGTCTGTATAACCTGCTAATGGAAAACTAGCCACTAGCACAGTTGAAAAACTTCTATTACACACTTTAAATGTGCCTTGTTCTATCTAAAATCTATTTGTAAAAAGTGCCAGGTGGCAGAAGCATGGGAAAAGTCCTGGCCAATCAGAGCAGGTTTGTTGGAAGCGTCCGTGTTCTGATTGACTGCACTGTCCCGTACCTTCCAAGGAGCTGCAGGTGGGCATCCTGGTCTCGGTCGGTGGCTGGCTAGTTGCCGGCTGACCGTGGGGGAGCTGAAGCAGCCCCGTTCAAGGGCAGGAAGCTGGAGAGAAGAAAAAAGAGCAGGTCTTAAATAGCATAGAGGTTAGGATGGGTTTAGATTTAAGCTGTTTAGCAAGACAAAAGGGAGTTAGACTTTTCGGCACCAAGGCAGAGTGCTTGGATGGGGGAGTGCAGGATTGGTGTGATACTGTCAAGCCCCATGCAGAGCACTCTGCATTGGACAGGCAGTGTCACACACCTCAAAGCCTACTCTCCTAAGGAGTTTGATGTGCATGCATGAACTCAAAAAACAGTTCAATTAAACTGAAGTGGAAAGTGGCTTCTTGAGTGAGGGAGGCTGGCAGATGGACTAACGATTGGGCCTAGGTCACTACATTGGTGTTAGCTAGGTTGAGATATGCCACATACTGAAAATGTGGGGGCGTCCTAGAAATTGTTACAGACAGCAGAACAAATGGGAAGGGGAGAGGTGGAGAGAAGCAAGAAAACAAAATAGACAGGTCAGTAGAGGAAGGACTGTAACCTGTAATGGATGTGGGGCCATAGTCTTCATGGAGATATTGTGGAAAATGGGGGTGCCCATTGTACAGGAGCCTAGAGCATTTAAATAGAGAGGTACAGTGGCTTAGCTGGGAACTGGAATGCAGGAACAAGGGAAGCAGAGAGGATCAGCAGGGGCTGATAAGACAGGCAGTAGACACAGTGATAACAGGGATAGGACAGAAAATAAAAGAGTAACACAGAGGCCGAGGGCATGCCATCGTCAGGGAACATACAGAACTAAGGAGAAGATATGGTGGGTGGTAAGGAATGGGAGGGTGAGATAATCTACTGTAAGAAGGACAATTCTGGCTGGCAGTATAGCCTAGAGGTTAAAGTAATGAGCTGTGAATGAGTTTGACACATCCAGCAGACAGACCTGGGTTTAATTCCCACAACCTCTACTTGCATACTGTATGGCTCTGAGCAAGTCACTTAACCTCCCCAGTGCTTCCAGATCACCCTTGGAAACAGGCACCTGTGCCTAGTGGGCCTTACCCAGTTAACAAAAGAATAAAAAAAGAAAAAAAGGGGGAAACAGAGGATTGTTCTCTGGTTGAGATAACTACATCTAACAGAGATACAATATTGGCAGCTATAGGAAAACAAGAGACTATGGGAGGGGAAAGGGTCAGGGAATCACAAGGATACATGTTGTAAGTTGGAAATGAGGGGTGAGTATCTCAGAAGGTCAAACAAGGAACAGAAGCCAAGGGGGAGGGTGAGAGGGAGGGGAGTAGCTCAAGAGGGAAGAAGGTAGAGGAGAACAATGAGGGGAGGCAGAGTTACAGAAGAGAATGGAGAGGGCATAATGGGAAAAAGGATGGGGTACCAGGGAGAGAGAGGATCATATGGGAGTGAGGAAACAAGAAGAGGGGGAGCTGCTTGTACACATGGGATGACTACAGCAAAGGAAAAGAAGGGACTGGGGAGGGGGTGCAATAGTTTATGAGGAGGTCAAAGGGAGTAGTGGTAGAGACAAACAAGCAGCAGAAAGGTAGTGGTCCTTGGAGATTCAATAATAAAGGGTATACAGTGGGGGAGTAATGGGGACTCATGGAATAACACGCTGATAGCTTGCATGCTGTGAATGGAGGCAGGGAGAGCAACACTTAGGATCAAGGAGGTGGTGAGGGACACAGGAGGGAAGCCTGCCTTGATTATATACCTTGGAACCAATGATGTATCAGGCGATGAGGAAGGGGTGGTACAGAACAGATTCAAGGAAATAGCAAGATCATGAAGGTGTTCTGTGAATTTCCTGGCCTTTTTGGTAGTAATCCCAGTCCCCAGGGCCAGCACAGCTAGGAAAAGAATAGTGAAATTCAATGAGTGGCTGGATACTTGGTGTAAAGAAGAGAGGTACAGTCTTATACGGGGTTGGGGGACACATGGACAAATAAGGGGCTTTACTGCTCTGACAGACTGTACCTTAGTTGGGAGGGGAGGACAATATTAAAGGAGTGACTGGAGGAATGTATGGGAAAGGAACTTGGTTCAAACTGCTAAGGGGGGAGTAGGGGAGCAGAAGACCCACACAGTTCTAAAGGGGGAGGTCAATAGGCCCCCTCACAAGGGCTGTAAACAACAAAGGGGCAGGGGAGAGGTGCAGTTAAGGAGTGGGGGAGAGGAGGGAAGAAGGGCAAGCCAGGACAAAGATATTGAATAAAAGAGCCAAAGCATTACAGGGACAAAGTGGAGGGTGGTGTCGCTGAATGTACGCAATCTCAGGAACAAGATGGCAGAAATGCATGCCATCTTAGCAGAGGATAAGGTAGATATAGAGATAGTTACCAAGACCTGGGCTACAGCACACCATGACTGAGATCTTTTAATTACAGGTTACAAGCTATACAGAAGGGACAGAGGATAGGCAAAGCGGGGGTTGGAGGCAGCATACATCAAGGAGAGAATAATTTGCATGATGGAGGAGAAAAAGGGTAACACAGAAACATTGTCAAAGTTACAGGCTAGCAGAAGAAGGAAGATCAGGATGGGGTGGTATACAGACTGCTCATCCAGGGTGAGGACAAGGACAGACAGCTGTGTTCCCAGTTCAGGATTGCAGTCAGAAAAGGGGAGATGGTAGTGGTGGGTGATTTTAACCTGCCTAAAGTGGACTGGACTACTCCCACCACATCCTGTGCTAGAAGTCAGGAAATCCTAATTGCAAACCAGGACAGTTTCATGACTCAGTGTGTGACTGATGCCACCAGGAGGTGGGCAATTCTGGACCTAGTGCTCACCAATGGAAAGCACTTAAAGGAGATCGAAGTTAGGGAACCCCTAGATGTAAGTGACCACAATACACTGTGATCCAGTTTGGACATGGGCAAGGATGGCATCCCCACCAAGACCAGAACATTGGATTTCAGGAAGGCAAATTTTAAAAAGATGAGAAAAGTGCTATGAGAAAACCTGGAGAGCACGGAGAAGGGCCAGGAGAGAGGACAGATTATGGGACATCATTAGGAGAGCTATTCAAAAAGCCACAAGCAGTTGTATCAATTGAGAGGGAAGAAACTGAAAGCCAGACCAGCAAGCTGGTTTAATGGGGAGGTGGCAAGAGTGGTAAGGGAAAAGACGGCAGCCTATAGAAAATTTAAAGAATAGCAAAGAAGGAGGAGGAGGAGGAAGAATACCGGAGACTAACAAAGGTGGCAAGTAGGGAAGCGCAGCAGGCAAAGGCACAGAAAGAGTTCCAAATAGCTGAAGGAATAAAGAATAGGGAAAAGGCCTTCTTTCACTACATAAGCAAAAAGAGAGAGAAAAGATGGATGGCATTGTTAGGCTGAGGAAGAGGAATGGTTGGGTTGACCAGGATGGGAGCAAAGCAGCGGTATTAAACAAATACTTGTGGTCTGTCTTTACAAAGGAAAAGGATGGACCGGTGCCACATGCAAAGAGAAGAAGGGAGGGACTAGGGAGGGAAGCCCTAATCAGGGTTGAAAGATGAGGGGGGGCTGATGGCCCTGAGGGGGCACAATTCCCCTGGGCCAGATGAAATACACCCAGAAGTGCTGAAAGAGTTAGCAGAGGATCTGGTGGGGCCACTGGCTGTTCTTTTCAATAGATCTCTAGAGTCAGGAGTGGTTCCACTGGAATTGAGAACAGTACATGTAGTGCCACTATACAAGAGTGGACCCAAGGATGACATGGGTAACTATAGGCCAGTCAGCCTGACCTCGATAGTATATAAATTCATGGAGACCATACTAAATGAAAGGTTGGTGAGGTACATAGAGAGAATGGTCTACAGGATGAAAAAGAAAGCATGGGTTTGTGGCAGGCAGATCATGTCAAATGAACCTGATCGAGTTCTTCAACTGGATCATGAGGGCAGTGGATATAGACCAGGCAGTGGACATCATATACCTGGACTTTAGCCAGGCCTTCAATTCTGTACCACACAAAAGGTTGATAATGAAACTGAGGGAGCTAGGGGTGAAGGAGAATATGGTAAGATGTGTTGAGAACTGGCTGAGTGGTGGAACCAAGAGAAATGTGGTTGGGGTCAGTTCTCCAGCACCAAGGAGTTTACCTGCAAGGGATCGGTGTTGGAGTCATTGTTGTACAATGTCTTCATAAGTGACATCAGGGTAGGCATTAAAGTCAAAATGTGCCTATTTGCAGACACCACCAAACTCTGTGTAAGAATGGACACCAAGGAGGGGATATAGGACCTGAGGGAGGACCTTGCAGACTACAGAGATTGTCAGGAATCTGTCAACTTGGTTTCAATACCAGAAAGTATAAAGTGGTTCACATAGAACCTTAGCATAAAGTATTATATAAGAAGGGTTCTGGTAACTGCTTCTGAAGAGGAAAAAGATCTAGGGGTAGTGGTTATGAGTGACCTGAAACACACCTCTAAGTGTAAAAAGGCAATGGGGAAGGTTAACAGGATGCCAGGTGTATTGCAAGGGTATTCAGTAGTAGGTGGAGTGAGGTTATTTTGCCATTGTCATTGGTGAGACCACATTTAGAACATGGTGTGAGGTGCTGGGATTCTTACCTTAAGAAGGACATCAGCATGCTGCAGGGGATCCAGATGAGAGCAACCAAGATGATTGAGGGGCTACAGGATAGATCCTATGAGGAGAGGTTGGGTGCCCTGGTGATATACTCCCAGGAAGAAAGCAGGCAGAAGGGTGATATGATAGAGACCTTCAAGTACATGAAGGAAATTAACAGATTAAAAAGGGAGGGTCTCTTTAAAATGAGTGACAACAGTACCACTATTGGGCACAGCCTAAAATTGATGGGGGGGTACAGAAGTAATGTAAGGAAGCATTTCTATAAAGAGAGGGTGGTGTCCACCTGGAATGAGTAGCCAGAGGAGATGTTATCAGCAAGGATGGTGGGAGCATTAAAGAGAGCCTGGGACAAGCACAAAGGGAACCCTTGGGACCAAAGAAGGGGAGAAGGGGGGAAGAGGGCAGGATGGTTGTGGGGCAGGGTCATTGGCGCAAACTGTAATGCCAGACCCTGCATCATGTACTGAATAGATGTACTAGACTGGGTGGTCTTTTCCTGCTGGCTTTTTTTGTATGTTTGTGTGTTCCTATCATTGGTAGTCCAGTGGTTCCTACCCCCTTCCCTGTTCTCTGGTCACTCTCCTCCTGCTGCCGTTATATGTCCCTGGTGTCTAGTGGGACCCACACCCCCACATCAGTGTCCATGACTATAATAATAAACAAGTTCCTCAATGTTTTTTCCCCTGCAAAAACTAAAACATTCCCTCTCTGAGAACCCCCTTTACCTTCATCTCCCACTCAGCACCCACCACCCACACCCCCCAGTACACCCCCATACACCCTCATTTACCTAAACAGGTCCTAGGTTTAAGACCCAATCTCTGAGCAAAGACAGGTCTTGCTACTGGAACCTGTGACTACAATATGAGAAACTAAGGTAAATGCAGTTCAATGTATTTCTAAAGGGGCTTTCAACTTTGATGCATAACTCAGCTATTTTTTGATATTTTGACACCAATTTTTTTAACATGGACTTTTGAGTACCCCACCTCATGAACAACATGAGTAACATAACACAACCTCTACCTGAAAGATGATTTAATGGTCAGTTGGTGAATTCACCTTTTGAGTGGGATTTCAAAATTTTCCTTCCCACGTTTATGAGGTGGGGTCATAAGAAAGTTATGTTGAAAATTTGGGGACAAAAGTTGTAAAATTGGCTAAGTTATGCTCATTTGTTGCAATTTTGCTAGGCACTCTCGTAACTTTGGAAGTTTTACATTTTGTAACCCCAAATTTGCTACAAAGCCTTCCTATTACTCCACCTCACGTATGTTACAGCTATCAGTTTTCAAACCTATCCAAAATGTGTTTTCGCATCTGTGGCATGGAATGATGTTACAGCTGTGCCAAATTACATCTTGGCAGAGACTTGAACATTTTCTTTCCAGGGTACATAAGGTGGGGTGATAAGATTACTATGCTGACAATTTGGTCACTGTTGTCCTATAGATGGAAGCACAGGGCCCCTCCACAGCTATATAGATATACAGTATTCATCTACGTAGGGATGGAAGCGCAAGGTCCAGGGGGCCCTGCATTCACTAGCAAATAAGGATACAATTATTCTATGTCAAGAACTATGGATGGGTGGGAGCACTGGGCCTAGAGGACCCTACACTCTGACAGGCAAATAAGGCTATGATTACAATATCTCAAAAAGTAAGGAACTTCTCTGCAAAAACTACATTAGTGCATCAGTTAGGATACAGGATAAAATGACAAACAGGAAAATATGATGTTGGGGTTTCAACCCTAAAACCCCTGCACCACCCCAGAAGCAGATGAGAAGTGGAGTCTTCCTTGGGGTTTTCAACTCTAACATTCATCCCATTGTATGCACTCATGAAACATACACACCTGTCTCCATCACATCTTAGCTTTTCTGTTTCTGCAATGGGGTGATCATTAGGATTGACAATCCCAAGAAAGACTACACCCTACATTTGTTTCAGGGCTGGGGCAAGGGTTTTAGGGTTGAAACCCCTAATATCATATTTCCCTACTTTTGTTGCTTTATCCTGAACCCTAACTGATACATTAACAATGTTTTTTTGCAAACAATGTATTATAGGGGTGCGGTCGCGCTCCTGTAGTTAGGGTTGTACTTGGAGTTCTATGTTAAATTCAAAATTTTGTACCTTAAAAATGTTGGCACTTTTTGATAATATTGCCCCAAATTTGACATGTGGTGTCACTCTGTCAGTTTCTCAAGATGTAGAAAGTTATGTTATGGCATCATGTATGGTTTTTGAGATCTAAGGTGGCAAAAAACAGGAAAAAACACTTTTTCCCATTGGTTTACATGGGATTTTTTTGACCTCATATACAGCCCAGAGGGAATGAAATGTTTTCTAGAAATTTTCAGGTATGATGGAGTTTGTGCCAATGGTGTGCATTTGGATAGCATGGTGAGAAGGTATCTCACCATTTCTGAATTATAAAATTTTTTGTGATAGATGCTCAACAGGCATATAAATGAAAACAGTTCAAACTTTTAATTGTTGATGATTTACTGTTCCTGCTCAGAGAAATACTGTTTGTGCTTCCCCCATCTTGTTTTTTATGTTGATTGCGCGCATGCGCAAGAAACATATTGTGGCAGCTTTCTCCAGAAGCAGGTTGTGGCAGCGCGGAACTGTTGTGGCCAGTGCTCCCACAGCCTGTAAAAGCTTGGCCCGCTTCCCCCAATGCCATGGCATGCTGCTGCTGATGCTAGTTCAGCCAGTGTGCCACCAACTTGTTAAAATTTAGCTGCTGCAATCAGGAGCTCCCTCGTCATTGCAGCATCAGCCATTCACTGCAATGAGGGTACGACCTGTCACTGCAGGGCTGGATCTTTGACACACTGACATTGTTTGAGAACACGGCGTCAGTTTGCCGCTGTGTTCACAAACAATATTAACCCCCTACTGTGTTTATTTGCCATCGAGGGCCCCAATACCGATTGGCTTCAGTACCCCAATGTTTATGCTGCCGATGGAGGAGCCCACTCCCTGTCGGCATTATGTAACACCCCCCTTTTGTTGTGTTCCAATGGGGGTGCCCAATCCCCTTTGGCATAATGTAATACCCCCCTTTTGTTGTGTGCTGATGGGGATGCCCAATCCAGCACTGGCTACAGCTGTCCTCCCAAAAAGGAAGACTCTGGTGACACACTGGGAGCCCACCCCAGCATGCCACATGCCCTTGTAAAATAAAAAATGGTCCAGTCATGTCTTATTTTTTTAACCTATAAAAAATGAAACTGTCCCTCGATGGTCTCCCTGGCCCCCTCCCACAACATGCGCCCACCCACTGTGCATCCTGCCTCCCCACACCCCCTCACCCCATAGTTACCTTCAAAGCTTGGCGTGACGATCTTCGGTGGACTGGGAACATGTCTGCACTCTTCAATGCTGACCGCGAACTGAAGAAATGCTGGTAAGCTGTATAATGGAATAAATGGGGGGTTTCCAACTTTAGTGCATATCTCTGGACACCTCCTCATGAATTCTGGCACTGTAATGGTGTTAATCAGCCCTGAAAGGTGATTTTGTGGTCACTGCGTAGAATTACCTTTCCGGGCTGATTAACGAAATGACAGTGTCAGTGTTCATGAGGTGGGCTCTCAAAAAGCCAATGTTGCAAATTTGGTGGAAAAAATCCAAAAAATGACTGTTTTGCGAGCATGTGTTGCGCAGTTGCTACACATGCTCATAACTTCACAAATTAGCAATATTTTCATGCCAGATTTTCAATATTGGCATATTTTCACACCTCCTTGTGAACAGTACAGCTGTCATTGTTCAGATCCTGGCCAAAATGTGTTTTCACACTTCAGGCACAGAATAGCACAGTCGCTGTTGGAAATCAGTGCTCAGGACAGATTAAGAAAATGACAGTGACACTGTTCATGAGTAGAGGTCCTAAAATGCCTATATTGAACATTTGGTGATGATACTCCATAAAATGACTGTGTTAGGAGTGTGTGTTGCACAGTTTGCACGCACGCTTGTAACTTCACAAATTTATAATATTTTCACTCCAGATTTTCAACATTGCCATTTTCCCACACCTACTTATGAGCAGTACAGCTGTCATTTTTCCCATCCTGGCCAAAATGTGTTTTTGCACTTCCAGCACAGAATATAGTGGTAGCTGTGGGAAATCACTGTTCAGGACAGATTAAGAAAATGACAGTTACACTGTTCATGAGCAGAGGTCCTAAAATGCCTATGTTGAAAATTTGGTGATGATAGCCCATCAAATGACTGTGTTACAAGTGTGCATTGCACACTTTCCACGCACCCTTGTAACTTTGCAGATTTGTAATATTGTCATGCCAGATTTTCAACAGTGGTATTTTTTCACACCTCTTTATGAGCAGTACAGCAGTCATTTTTCACATCCTGACCGAAATATGTTTTCACAGTTCTGGCACAGAATAATGCTGTCACTGTGGGAAATCAGTGTTCAGGACAGATTAAGAAGATGACAGTGGCACTGTTCATGAGCAGAGGTCTTAAAATCCCTATGTTGAAAATCTGGTGATGAAACTCCATAACATGACTGTGTTACAAGTGTGCGTTGAACTGTTTCCATGCACCCTTGTAACTTTGCAAATTTGTGAAATTTTCACACCACATTTTCAACAGTGACATTTTTTTCACACCTCCTTATGAACAGAACAGCTGTCATTTTTCACATCCTGGCTAAAATATGTTTTTGCACTCCTGCCGGAGAATAGCACGGTCACTGTGGGAAATCAGTATTTGGGATAGATTAAGACCGAGTGAGTGAGAGGTGGGAGTGACCAAGCTCAACTGAGCTCTGTTGGGACTGCTGTGGATTTGTTTGTGGGCAGAAAAAGGCCCCAGTGCAAGAGCCCAGTACAAAAGGGCAGCCTGCAGCACTGGGAGAAACAGAACGAGAGAGTGAGTGAGGGAGGGAGAGTAAGCGAACTCACCAGAGTGCTGTCAGGACTGCTGTGGATTTTTTTGTGGGCAGAAAAAGGCATCAATGCAGACAGGGGCCAAGTACAAGAGGTAAGCCTGCAGTGGTGGGAGAAACAGTATGAGCGAGTGAGACAGGGGGACTGAGTGAAATCAGAGGAGCTCTATCAGGACTTCTGTGAATTTCTTTGTGGGCAGAAAAAGGTGCCAAAGCAGGCAGGAGCCCCGTACAAAAGGGCAGCTTGCAGCACCAGGACAAACAGAATGAGCACATGAGAGAGGGAAACTGAACGACCTCAACGGAGCTCTGTTGGGACAGCGGCAGATTTCTTTGTGGACAGACAAAGGTGCAAATGCAGCCAGGAGCCCCGTACAAAAGCACAGTCTGCAGCACCAAGAGAAACAGAATGAGAGAGTGACAGAGCGGTAGTGAGCTAGCTCAACGGAGCTCTATCATGACTGCTGCAGATTTCTTTGTGGACAGAAAAAGGTGGCAATGCAGGGAGGAGCCCAGTACAAAAGGCCAGCTTGCAGCACTGGCAGAAACAGAATCAGTGAGTGAGAGAGAGGGAGTGAGCAAGCTCAATGGAGCTGTGTCAGGACTGCTTCAAATTTCTTTGTGGCTAGAAAAAGCCACCAATGCAGGAAGGAGCCCAGTACAAAAGGGCAGCCTGCAGCAGTGGGAGACACAGAACGAGCGAGTGAGGGAGGGGGAGTGTGTGATCTCAATGGAGCTCTGTTGGGACTGCTGCAGATTTGTTTGTGGGCAGAAAAAAGCAGCAATGCACGCAGGGGGACAGTACAAAAGGGCAGCCTGCAGTGGCGGGAAAACCAGAATGAGTTGGTGAGAAAAAGGGGGAGTGAGCGTACTCAGTGGAGCTCTATTGTAACTGCTGCAAATTTCTTTGTGGGCAGAAGAAGGTGGCAATGCAGGCAGGAGCCCAGTAGAAAAGGGCAGCCTGCAGCACCAGCAGAAACAGAATGAGTGAGTGAGAGAAGGGGAGTGAGCAAGCTCAACGGAACTTTATCGGGACTGCAGTAGATTTCTTTGTGGGCAGAAAAAGGCACCAACAGAGGCAGAAGCCCAGTACAAAAGGGCAGCCTGCAGCACCAGGGTAAACAGAATGAGTGAGTGAGATGGGGGAGTGAGTGACCTCAATGGAGCTCTGTCTGGACAGCTGCAGATTTCCTTGTGGGCAGAAAAAGGTGCCAACGCAGGCAGGAGCCCAGTACAAAAGGGCAGCCTGCAGCACCAGCAGAAATGGAATGAGTGAGTGAGAGAGGGGAGAGTAAGCAGGCTCAACAGACCTGTGTCGGGTCTGCTGAAGATTTCTTTGTGTGCAGAAAAAGCCACCAACAGAGGTAGGAGCCCAGTACAAAAGGGTAGCCTGCAGCGCCAGGAGAAACAGAATGAGCGAGTGAAAGAGGGGGAGTGACCCACCTCAATGGAGCTCTGTCAGGACAGCTGCTGATTTCTTAGTGGGCAGAAAAAGGTGCCAATGCAGGCAGGTGCCCAGTACAAAAGAGCAGCCTGCAGCACCAGGAGAAACAGACTGAGCAAGTGACAGAAGGGCAGTGAGCAAGCTCAACTGAATAACACAATCAACATTCGGCATTGACAAATGCTTATTTTTTATTGATTTCTAAATAAATTGTTCTTGGTAAAGAATGACCAAGACCTGTATTTAGGTCTTAGTCACATGTTTAGTTCCATCATTGTGCTATTATTTGATAAAACTGAGGGCAAATATGTCCTTTAATAATGCGAATCATATCATTCGCTTAGCTAGGAGCAACTGATCACAAAATAACCATTCGAAGTTCTTTACGGTTCGAACTTTACTGTTTAAACTGTAAAAACTTTGAACAGTAAAGGTCTATGACAGTTTGAACTACTGTATCATATCTCCCTAGTATCTAGTGGCACACCCTACTTGCCCCATCCCCTGAATAAAATATAAATATTCCCTGGTAGTCTATTGGCCCCTCCCCTGTTCTCCAACAGCCCTCCACTTGCTGCTGTTATGTGCCCTGGTAGTCCAGTGGTCCCTCCCCCTTCCCTGTTCTCTGATCACCACCCCCTTGTTATTGTAATGAGCCTTGGTAGTCTAGTGGTCCCTCCCTCCTCCCCTGTTCTCCAATCACTGGTCTGGTACTGCTGTTACATAACCTGGTAGTCTAGTGGTCCCACCTCCTCCTCTGTTCTCTGATCACTGTCCCGGTGTTGTCATCATGTCCCCTGGTAGTCCAGTGGTCCCACCCCCTTCCCTGTTCTCTGATCACCATCCCCTTGCTACTGCTGTTATGTGCCCTGGTAGTCTAGTGGTTTCTCACCTGTTTTCTGATCATCATCCTGGTGCTGCCATTATATTCCCTGGTAGCCTAGTGGCCCCTCCCCTGTTTTCTGATCATCTTCCTGGTGCTGCCATTGTATTATCTAGTAGTCTAGTGGTCCCTTCCCCTCCCCTGTTCTCCAATAGCCATCTGCTGTTGATGTTATGTCCCCCTGGTAGTCTAGGGGTCCCTCCCCTCTCCCCTGTTACCCAATCATCATTCTTATGTTGCCATTATGTCCCCTGCTAGTCTAGTGATCCCTTCCCTGTTCACCAATTGCTATCTAATGGTGCTGTTTTGTCCCTTAGTAGTCTAGTGGCCCATTTCCCATTCCCTGTTCTCCGATCACTGTCCGGTGCTGCCGTTATGTCACATGGCAGTCTAGTGGTCCCTCCCTCATTTTCAGATTACCGTCCCCATTCTGCCATTTGTCCCTGGTGTCTAGTGGTGCCCCTACCTTATCTGTGTTGGGGCGTCCCTGAAATAAAGAAAACTGTCCTTTGCTGGTTTTTTTTCTGAAAAGAAAAACAGTCCCTCACCAATCAGCACCCCCCCACCCCAACCTCCCACTGAGCACCTACCACCCCATACCCCTCAATACATCCCTACACACCCTCATTCACCTGAAAAGGTCCCAGATTTGAGATCCACTCTCTGATTGAAAAGACATGTCTTGCTGCTGGAACTGGTGACTGCAATATGAAAAACTAAGGTAAACACTGTTCAATGTATTTCAATGGGGATTTCAACTTTTATTCATCACTCTGCCATTTTTTAATATTTTGATACCACATTTTAAATGTAGCCTTTTTTGGGACCCCACCTCATGAACAATATGACTGTCATTATGCAACTCCCACCAGAAAGGTGATTTTGCAGTTGCTTGCTTGTTGAATTCACCTTTCAAGTAGGGTCTGGAATTTTTTCTGCACTTATCCATGAGGTGGGATTATAAGAAGGCTATGCTGAAAATTTGGGGTCAAAATATGTAACAATGGGAAAGTTATGACCATTCATTGCAATTTCACTATGCACACTCGTAACTTTGGATATTTTAAATATTTTGATCCCAAATTTTCAACAGAGCCTTCTCTTTACCCCACCTATCTATGTTACAGATGTAATTTTTCAAATCCTGGCCAAAATGTTTTTTCACACCTGTGGAGTGGAATGGTGTTGAAGTTGTGTGGAATTACATTTTCGTGGGGATTTGAACATTTTCTGCCCTGGGTACATGAGGTCGGGTAATAAGATGGCTATGCTGACAATTTGGTCACTGTTGTTTTTTAAATGGAAGCACAGGGCATGGAGGGCCCTGTGCATCCACAGCTACATACATATACGCATCTATGGAGAGATGGGAGCACAGGTCCCAGAGGGTCATGCGCTCCCATAAGTGAAATAGGATACAATTTTACTATTTTAAAAACTAAGGAAATAAATTGCAAAAAAAAGCTTTTATTAATGCTCTAGTTAGGGTTAAATCAATAAAAGCAGGGAAATATGATGTGAGGGTTTCCAACCATAACACCGCACCCCCACCCTGCACATGCCAACAGGCGCTGGGGGGTGCCTTGGGGTCATCAGCAATAATACTCCACCCATTCTCTTATACTGTTCCAAGCTCAGAATATTTACTTATGGAATGGGGTGAGCATTAGGTCTGATGACCCTAAGGCACCCCCCCAATGCCTGTTGTGTGCAGGATGGGGGTGAGATGTTAGGGTTTGAAACCCTAACACCGCATTTCCCTATTTTTGTCAGTTTAACCCTAACTATAGCATTAGCAAAGTTTATATATATATATATAGATATGATATGACATGGGTGAGAGTGAGATAGCAAAAATATCTCCACGAGCTGCATTGAACTCTAGGTATCCCACAAGTAAACTCTTGATATCCGCCACTCGTGGGATACCTAGAGTTCAATGACAGCAAGTGGAGATATTTCTACTGTCTCACTACCACCCATGTCATATTCAATGTATACAACAATTGTGGGTCTCTCTTTTGTCAGTTTTAAAGTTATTTACATTTGTTTGTTGCAAAAAGTGAAAAAATGTATTTTGTGCTGTTTATTGCCAATTATAAAAAACTAAAAGGTATCTGTAAATGAAACCACTCATATCGTAGATCTTTTTATGCTGAACAACATTTTTGCTCACAGTACCATGCTATCATTTTTGTTTTAAAGTCATTCACATTTGTTTGTCAAAAAAGTGAAAAGAAATTGCACATTCTGCTGTTTTCTTTTGGTTAATTATAAAAAAGTGAAGGGTAGCTATACATGAAACATCACTCATTTTATAGATCTTTTTGAGCTGAACAACATTCATGCTCACCGTACAATGCTATCATTTTTCATTTTAAAGTTGTTTGCATTTGAATGTAGTTTGTACTGTTACTGAGGCCATACACTCTAAATGAGTTCCGAACCTTTTGTGACATATCCAACTGGCCAAGATATCCATTGTGACATACCCAACTGTGAAGATATAAATGATATCTCTCATGTAGTCAGTGAGATATATCTTTAATGTTGAACCCCAAATATTGCACTTTAATAACTTCACAAGCATTCAACAGATTTGCACGAAATTTTGCATGTGCAGTCTCAAGGAGCAGATCTCTTAAGTGCTGAGTTTTGTTACAGTTGAATGTGTGGATTCCCAGCTGCACATTGTAAACAAACATAACAAATCAATGTTTTTTGCTTTGTTTTTTTGTCATCGCATTGTACCCAGATGGTTTGGAATTTTGGTCTGCAATTTTCAGAGTAGAAAGGGCTTGGCCCACAGGGCTGCCTTTTACTACTTTGGTGAAAAAATATTAACCCATTCCAAAGTTATTAAATTTTAAAATGTCAGGTTCTGAGCATGCTCAGTCAGCCAGATAAAATAGCTGCAAAAATTATTCATAAATGCCTAGAGTTGCCACATAGCTCATGAGTAATAATGAGCTTATTTGCATACCTTTTTTTTTATAATTGAGGAAACTAGAAAAATTAAGTGAAAATTACAAGCTGTCTCTCCCTGTGAAGCTTGGTCTGTCCAAAATACCTGCCTACAACAATTTTTTTATTTCATCTGATCACATTGCAAGAAGAACAGTTCCTTCTATGCCCACTGTTTTCAAAAATGTCATTGTAAGCCTAGCTCATACATAACCATGAGCTATTTGCATACCCTTTCTTTAAAATTGAAGGAATTAGAAAAAACTGGCTAGATATTTTTGTACTCACTACAGATATAGGAGACTACATGTCTCAGTAAAGAAATCATGTCAGCTGTGTACTACATGCACAATACCTTATTTTGAAAATAAACATCTGAGATCTTATATTGTTGCATCCACTATAAAAATTGGACGCTGCACCCCCCAGTAAGGAAAATAGAAAACAAATTAATTTTGTACCCAAAATGTTTTGTTATGCATATCTACATATTAGGTGTTCTACTGTAGTCATTTCTACTAAAATCGGAGACTGGATCTCTGAGTAAGAAACTTTTAAGTAAACTTTATAATTCACCAAGAATCCCTCATGGCTGTTTGTAAATCACCAAACCAACAAAAATTGCTCCAGCTACATGAATGTGCTCATTCAAAAACAGCACTCAAAGTTATAGCAATCACGGCACAGGTCACAGGCAGGGTATAACAAGCTTTATTAAATAATGTAAAGAATGAAAGAAATACCAGCTCCAAGAACAAGTGAACAAGGACCCTGACCAGTTTTGCAACTAGTGCATCATCATGGGTGTGGTCTTGTTGCCACACATTACTCTTCTTAAATAGTGATAGCATTTAAAGGGGAAGTACATTAAAACCAAATACCATGTGTAAATATTCAAAGTATATATAAAGCGCAACATGGGTCAGTGCAAATACCATGTTAAATACTGTGTCATACAAATAAATTAACCCTCACTAATCATATATTAAAAAGCAGTGCAAACGACAGACCACTATTTACATGTAAATAGTGATTTTTTGTTTGCACCATTGATGATGACACATTAGCTGTAAAACCAGTCAGGTCCTTGTTCACTTGTTCTTGGAGCTGGTATGATTTTTTTAATTTTTATTCTTTACATTATTTAATAAAGCTATACCCTGCCTGTGAGCTCTGCCATAATTCCTATTACTTTGTTTATAAATCAGCCTGTTAACTAACTTAACAAAAAGGGACTATTTTCTGTCTGAAGTCAGTTGCAATAATAAATTGTATTGTTTTTGAAAGCCGTTTTATATTTTGTTATTTAATTACACAGCTTTAACAACTTTCCTCCACATGAGCACAACATACACCTGGTTGGTTGCAAATTCAGATCCAATATTATGAAGTACTTTTTCACAAAGAAGGTAGTAGATCCTTGGAACAGCCTGCCATCTGAGGTGGTGGTGGCTAAGACTGTCAGATAATTCCAACGGTCATGGGACAGTCAATGTAGGCACCTCAACAAGAGCATTAGATTTGGAGGTAGACATCTCAGGTAGACTAGATGGGCCACACAGTCTCCTTCTGCCAGCAAATTCTTATGTTATTATGTTATAATTTGTACTGGACTTTATGTGTAATTCAGTGACTGCCCTACAGATGGCAGTAGTGAGCATTAAGTTTTGCACTTTAATATCTTTGCAACCATTCAATGGATTTCCATGAAATTTTGCTTGCACAATCTCAAGGGGTAGATCTCTTGATATGCTAAGTTATTTTCTTGTTGGTTGTGCAGATTCTGAGAAGTGAATAGCAAACAAACAAACAAAAAAGTAACAAAATCACTGTTGCTCGCTGTTTTTTTTTTTTGCCATCGCCTTGCACACAGATGGTTTGGATTCTGGTCCAAAATTTTTAGGGTAGAAATGGCTTTGCCCACAGATGTGCACTTTGCTGGTTTTAATCCATTCCAAATGTATTATTATGTGTTTGTAAATCTCACAACAACACACCACCTGCCATGCATTATTGCTTAATGGGAACTCATGTAATTCAGTGACTGCCATACAGATGGCAGGAGGGATCAGTTCTAGGAGGGTATATGTACAATTTATAAAGGAACTCATGTGTAATTTAGCAATTGCCCTACAGATGGCAGGAAGGATCAGTTCTAACCTGGGTAAGTGTATAATTTTTAATGGAACTCGTGTAATTCAGTGACTGCCCTACAGAAGGCAATAATGAGAGTTACATTTTGCACTTTAATATCTTTGCAACCATTCAACAAACTGGCATGAAAGTTTGCATTCATGGTCTCATTGGGTAGATCTTTTTCTGTGCAAAGTTTTGTTCTAGTCAGATGTGTGGATTCTGAGATGCGTATAGCAAAATAACATTAAAAAATCACTTTTTTTGTTGCTTTTTTTGTCATTGCATTGCACACAGACAGTTTGGAATTTTGGGTCTAAAATGTTCAGGGTAGAAAGGACTTGACCCACAGATTTGTCTTTTGCTGGTTTGCTGAAAAATATTAATCTGTTCCAAAGTTATTATTAGGTATGTGTAAATATCACAGTAACACACTCCTGTCATACATTATTGCTTAAACAGAACTTGTGTAATTCAGTGATTGCCTTTCAGATGGCAGGAGGGATCATTTCTAGTGGGGTAAGTGTATAATTCATAATGGAACCCATGTATAATTTAGTGACTGATCTACAGAAGGCAGGAGGGATCAGTCCTATAGCCGGGGTAAATGTATAATTTATAATGGAACTCATGTGCAGGTAGGAGACTGCCCTACAGATGGCAGTAGTGAGCATAACATTTTACACTTTAATATCTTAGCAACTGTGCAATAGAGCTGCACAAAATTTTGCTTATGTGGTCTCATGGGATAGATCTCTTAATGTGCCAAGTTTTGTTCCATTTGGATATCTGAATTCTGAGATGCAGGTAGAAAAAAACATTTAAAAATCCCTGTTTTTGCCATCACCTTGTGCCCAGAAGATTTGGAATTTTGGTCTGAAATTTTCAGTGTAGAAAGGGCTTGGCACACAGATGTGCCTTTTGCTGGTTTGGTGAAATGTATTACTGCATTGCAAAGTTCTTATTAGATGTGTACAAATTTCACAACCCCTCCACATGCATTATTGTTTTAATGGAACTCATGTGTAATTCAGTGACTGCCTACTGATGGCAGGAGGATCAATTCTAGTTGGGTAAGTATATCATTTATAATAGAACTCATGTAGGACTGTTGAAAGGTCAGGTGCACTTACATGGGGGGGTGAAGCAATGAAGAAGATAAAGCAGTGAAAAGGTAGATGAGGTAGAACAGATATCTGCAGGAAGAGAGTTCCAAATGGTAGGAAAGTGATAAGAGAATGCTGCCATCCCTGAGGTGGATGTACGGGGGGCAAGGTTCCAATTGGAGGGGTTGCAAAGGGAGTTGTGGGGGGTAGCAGGGATGGACAGGAGGGAATGAAGGTAAGGAAGCAGGGCACCAAGCAAGAACTTTCCAATTAGTGAGGCACTATGGGGAGGCACCTATCCTCAAAAAAGAGGAAGGAGAGGGAGGTAGAGAGGTCACAGTTGTGAAAATGTGGTGAACAGGCAAGGGCAAAGTGGCAGAAGGTATGGAACAGAGTGTCCAATCAGGTAAAAGTGGATTTGGGGTCTATGCTACAGAGTATGTCTCCAAAATCAGAGATGGGAAGGATCATCTTCTGGATGATCTCACAGTGGGCTGGAGGGAGGAAGCAGCTCCGGTGTTTATATAGTGTTCCCAGTTTGGGTAGTAATTTTTTCTGGATAGTATCCACATGACCAGTAAAGTCAAGACTCCTGTTGAGCCAGAGCCCAAGGTATTTGAAGGAGAATATGTCCTCTAGTAAGGAACCATCTATGGTATGGAAGTAGGAGTGGCAGGAAGTTTGGCTAGTTTTTGCCTTGTGCCAAAGGTCATAGATACCATCTTTTTGGCATTTAGAGACAGTCAGTTTGTGCAAAACCAGTGCTGGACATTGCTGAAGTCCAGTTGGAGGCTGGACGCCACATCAGTAGTGGAGGTAATGGAGACAAAACCATATCATCTGTGTACATATGGATGCTTACAGTTGAGAAGACAATAAGAAGTAAATTTAGAAATATCCAAAGTAGTATCAGTCCAGAACTGAGCCTTGTGAAACACCTGTGGTGATGGGGAGAGGTGGTAATAGGGAATTACCAATCCTGAGCACTTGGGACCTACACATGAGACAGGAATGGAACCAGCAAGTTGCAGACTTGGTGAGACCAGTGGCTGCCAACTTGTTGATGGGAAGTGAGTGGGAAACTGTTGAAGGTTTTGGCCATGTCGACAAATATGGTAGAGGTGATGCATCCCTGATCCATGCTACAGAGAATGAAGTCAGTGAGCCATAGAAGGAAGACTGTGGTAGAATGGGCCTTATGGAAGCCAGATTGGAAGGGGGTGAAGAAGGAGGAGGAGAAGGAGGAGGAGGAATCAAAGCAGGTAGACAGCTGAGCCAGGGCCATATACTCCTGGAGTTTAGCAAGGATTAGGAGCAATGATATCAGGAGGTAGTTTCCAGGGTTAGAGGAGTCACTGCCCTTGGGAAGAGAAACTACAGTAGCAAGCTTCCTGGAATCAGGGACAGAGGCAAGTGAAATGGATAGGTTTAGAAGAGAGGAGAGAGTGAGAGCTATAGCATGGGCTGATAGGTGCAAGAGTTTAGGGTCAAGCCCATTGGAGCTTTTGCCCTTGTGAAGGTTTAAGGCAAGAACAGCTTGCAAGGTATCAAGTGGTGTGACTGGAAGAAAGGAAAAGGATGATTAAGTGGAAGTAGGTGTAGTAGAGGCTGGCAGTGGGCTTGAGTGGGAAGCAAAGAGAGTGGAATCACATGTGGTGAGGAAAATATTGAATTCTATAACTACAGCAAAGGGGTCAGAGATCATGGCATCACCTCTCTTTAAGACTGGGGAAGGGATTGGGCTGGGGGGGGGAGACAAGGGCATGAACAACCTTCCAGAATTTGGAGATGCTATTAAGGTTTTCTTGGAAGGTGGAGTTGAAGTACTCTGTTTTGGTGAGGCATATGCCCCAGTGCAGGTGTTACAGAGAGCCTGATATCTAACAAAATCACCATGGACTCCACTTGTTTTGTAAACCACCCACGCTTGGTCCTGATCATTTTGGCAGGCCAGCAGCTAGGCTGATACCCAGGGGAGATGGGAACTATGAACCTTAGTCTTCTTAAAGGGAGCATGCCTGTCCAAGTATTCAGGAACTGAGTATTAACATAACTCAGGGCTGAGATGACAGATGAGGCCTTGGCAATGGGAGACCAGTCAGTTCCAACAAGTTCCTTGTGGAGTGAGGATAAGTCTAGTGATCAGAATGAATGGATACAGATTATATTTGCAGGTGCTTTGGGACAATGGAATTTGCTAATGCAGTAGATCATGTGGTGGTCACTGAGTGAATCCAGTAGTATTCCTGAGGAAACTACCCTGTGGGGGTGAGATAGTAGGACCCAGTCCAGCAGGGTATGATTATCGGACTTATGATTTACTCTAAGTGGGTAGGATCACAACTTAGTTGTTTTAGATGCAAGGAAGAGATGTGGTTACAGACTCTGAATTAACTGTTGTACAGCCAGTTGATGCTAAAATCACAGAGAATGTAGAGTTCACCAGATGAGGAGTGGGTGATGAGGGTAGAGAGGAGGTCTGTGATAGAGGAGGGGGAGGAGCAAGAGAAGCTAGGACAGCAGTAGACCCCACCCACACAGATAGGAAGGGAGCAAGGAAGAACGCATTTTATTAATAGAAGTTCATAGGCTGAGAGTGCGGTGGTGTCAAGAGAGATGAAGTTCTGGATGGAAGATGATATGTTAATGGTCACTCCCCCACCCTTGGCAGACCAGTCCTGATGGATAAGTAAGTAACCAGAAATGGAGATGGCAGAGTCAGGAGTTTTAGAGGAGAACCATGATTCTGTGATGATCAGAATAGAAGGTTTCAAGTTAGACATGAGGGGTTGAAGTAAATCAATCTTTAGTAGAAGGTTACTGATGTTAAGGTAGACCATTTTTAATCCTTTAGGGAGGGCAATTGGGATATAGTGGGATGGACCAGGGTTAGGTTCAATATTTCCTGCCATTAGGAGCAGTAAGATGATGAGTAATTTAAAGGGAATGGATAACCTTCTCGGGTGGGGGTAAGGCTTTTGGGGATATGAGAAGGGGGTAGGGTTAGGAATGAAGGTGGAACTATGGGGGGGCTGAATGAACCAAAGTGCCATTAAGTGCAAACCAGGTGAGCAGCATATGGAAGAGCATGGATGCCAGGGTGAGTGGGGAAGGGGGTGGAGACAGGAAGAGGGAATCATGGGTGAGGGTTGTGAGGGTGGGGATTGATACTGGTAGGGCAGGCAAAGAAGTGGGAGGGAGAGATGTCATGGTGAACAGGAGGAGAAGGATGGCTAGGACAAGGAGGAACATGGTGAATGGGAGAGGTGGTAAAGCGGAGAGTAATTAGAGTAGATATAGATGGTGGAGAAATGAGAGTATGGTAATAAAGACTGATTTGTTGAAACAATGAGTTAGCTAGCAGAATGCTGCAAGCATAAAAAAGTGTACACTGACAGAAGAAAGAGAAAGATGAGGTGGAGCATAAAAATTTATGGAGCAAAAATAGTAAGCATTTTGACCAGAAATAATAGGGAAAACTGGGAAAATTAATAAAAACCCTGACAGATGATTAATTTAACAATTGGAGGGAGGTATAGCATTACAGCCTGAATGGAGATCCCCTAAGTTAGCACAGAAAACACAATAAATACAGGTACAATCCCGAAGTGAGTGAAAATTAGAGTGAATGACTGGCAAGGAATGACAAATTGCAGCGATTAGGGAAAGTAATGAAACATTTTGGTGCACAGTAACAAATGCAAGGTGAAAGGTGTAAAAGAAAATAATTACAATACAATTTGCAAAAGCCTTTAGATGGAACAGCAGTAGAATAACAAGAGAGTCAATACATCCATCTCTAACAATTAATACCACTCTCTCAGGAAATAGATTAAGCTCTAACAGCTAATACCATTCATTTGAGAGACAGGAGTGGTTACCTTAGAGAAAATTAGTACCTTAAGCTCATGGCAAGTAATAGCACACATTCAAGAAAATTAGGGGAGGTTTCATAGAAACCGGCACCACCTCCACCCTAAAAGATCAATGGCTAGATGACAGTAAGCTGAACATATTAAAATATCATTGTAACTGAGTATTTAAAAGGTAGTGGAGGTGGGGGTTGGAAGGTGGGCTAAATTCAAAAGATGCAGATCTCTCAGAAGATAATTTATCAGACTTAATGTTTTCAAATAGCTCCAGTAATTCCTGATTAAATCAATCACAGACCCAGGATTAGGGACGGCCAGCATAGATGTTCCAATACCAGGGAATGTAAGAAATTTAAAGTCCTGAACTGAATTACAGGGGTAGAACATGGATCTCCAACCCCTGTCCCATGTTGCCCACAAGACAAGAGGAACCACCTCAGGCTGTGGACACTAACACCTGCTGTTCGCTCTGCTGATTGACTGAAGATCAAATTCAAAAGACGCAGATCTCCCAGGAGAAAAATTGTCAGACTTAATTTTTTCAAATAGCCCTAGAGATGGCAAGAGGGATCAGCTCTACCCAGGGTAAGTGAATGATTTATAATGGGACTAATGTGTAATTCAGCGACTGCCCTACAAAGAAGCAGTAGTGAGTGATAAATTTTGCACTTTAATATCTTTGCAACTGTTTAATGGATTTGCACAAAATTTTGCATGTGAAGTCTTATGGGGTGGGAGGTTGGGATGGTTAGATCCTTTGATCTACCAAGCTTTACTCTAGTCTGATGTGCAGATACTGAGATGTGGATAGCAAACAAAAATACTTCTGGTTTGGGCTGTTTTTTTGTCATTGCCTTGCACCCAGGCAGTTTAGAATTTTGGTCTGAAAATTTCAGAGTAGAAAGGGCTTGACCCACAGAGATGCCTTTCACTAGTTTGGTGAAAAATATTGATCCATTCCAAACGTATTCAATTTTTAAAAATGTCAGGTTCTGAGCCTGCTCAGTGAGGACTTCAGAACAGCTGTATAAAGGGGCGTGGCGTCAATGACTTGCATTACCTCATAGTTCATAATAATCATGAGCTTATTTGCATGCCTGTATTTTTTAAATTGAGGGAATTACAAAAAATCAGTTGAAAACAACAAGCTTTGGGAACCTTGTTTTTATCCAAAATCACTGTTTACAACTATTTTATTTTGGTTTCACCTGTTCACATGGCAAGAAGAACAGTTGCTTATGAGTCCCATGTTTTCAAAAATGTCACTGTTACTGTAGCTTATAAATAATCATGAACTTATTTACGTACCTGTTTTTTTTTTAAATTGAGGGAATTAGGAACATTGGGGGAAAACTACAAGGCATCCCTCTTTGGGAAGTGTGAATTGTTTTGAAACTTGGGCTACAAATCAATATGTTGAACATTAGGGCTAAAGAAGGAAAGTGTCATTTTTCAACTTATGTTAAAATGGACAGAGTATTAATTCTGAGTTTATATGAATTAAAAAAGTTTCAGATAATTCAACAATTTAGAAATATGCAAAGTTTAAAAATACTCTTTTGGCAATACAGAGAAACAGGAAAGTTTTATTGGCAGTTTTAGTTTGACTCTGTCTTGACTTAGTATAAGAGAACATTGACAGAGGATTATCAAACAGGCAATGTAGTATAGTGGCTAAGGCTCTGGACTATGATCCTGAAGGCCTGGGGTTGAATCTCCCTGTCCCCAATGAATATTGTCAAAAGTTTTTTTTTCTTATCATGCATTTATAAAAATGAATTATAGAAAAGCATTTACGTTTTTATACAAACTAATTACAGGAAAAGTAGTATCTCAAAAAGTAAGGACATTTATTGAAAAAAAATTATTAATGCACTAGTTATGGTTAAAATGACAAAAGTAGGGAAATGTGGCATTAGGGTTTCCAACCCTAACAGCCCCACCCCATCACTCAGGCAGCAACAGGCATGGAGTGTGCCTTGGGATTGTCAACCCTAATGCTCACCCTATTCTCATATACTGTACCCATCTCAGCTTTCATACTCATGGAATGGGGTGAATGACAGAGCTGATGATTGCAAGACACACTGTTGCTGCTTGCAGGTTAAGAGTGGGGTATAAGGGCTGGAAATCCTAATGCCACATTTCCCTGTTTTTGTCACCTTAACCCTAACTAGTGCATTAATGAATTTTTTTGCAATTAACGTATATATATATATATGTATATATACATACACATTAGAGGCCAAAAACTCTGTTTAATGCATTAGTTAGGGCTGTTACACAGCGACAAAAGCGAGGAAATTCGGTGTTAGGGTTGAAATCTCCCCTTGAAGCACCCCACACCCCCCCCAACTGGCATTGTGGTGCACGTTGGGGTTGTCGGCCCTAACTCTCACCCCATCAGATGTGTGAAGAAGCAGCGGTATAGGAAAATGGGGTGCAAGTTAGGACCGACAACCCCAACGCGCACCCCAATGCCGGTTGGGGGTGTGGGCAGGGGGTCCAAGGGAGACTTTCAACCCTAACACCAAATTTCCTCTCTTTTTTTGCTGTGGAACAACCCTAACTAATGCATTAAATGGATTTTTTTGCCTCTAATTTCCCTTATTTTGGGAAGGATAATGAGAAATAACGGTGCCAGCAAACACAAATGGTAATGCACATGGTGACACAAAGCGAAACAGAAAGATAAACAGTACTGTAGACACAAATGGTTAAAATAATGCAAAACGCAAGCGCAAATTAAAATGAGAAGGGTAACGCACATGGTACCGTAGACAGGAACACTAAGTGAAACGGTTACGGAACTGCAAGCAGAAGTGGTAAGGGTAACAGTAATGTAAGTGCAAAGGCTGGTTTTCCCCAAAAGCTGCATAGAGAAAGACTGTGAGTAAAGAATGTATGCATAATAATGGGTCTCGGAGCAGAAAATGAGGAGTTGGAATACTAAATTGCTTTTATCTCAGGAACCGTATGATGTAGAAAAAAAGTAAAAGTCATATGATTTATGACTTTCTTTGCTAGTTCTGTACTTAGCCCCTAAGAGGGGGTGAAGCATTTTTCCAACGAAAAGTCCGTATCTTGCATCGTTTCCGAGATACGAGCCCTGAAAGGCGCGTCGAACGCCGTAATGTTATTCTATGGGGAAAAAGGAGAAGTTCGGAGTGCCATAACTTTGGCTCCCTGTAATATCTTTTCACCAAACAACTACAAGGCACATATGTGGGATGTTGGCTTTCTTCCCTCCAAATTTCAGCCCAAAAGACCAAACTGTTATTTTGCAGCAGGGCGGCAAAGGATTCCTGCAATACGGCGGATGCCATAATGTTATCCTATGGGAAAAAGCATCAACTTTGGAGTGCCATAACTTTGCCACACTGTAATATTTTTTCACTGAAATATGAAAGGCTCATCTTTGAGATGTTGGCTATGTTCTTTCCAAATTTCAGCCCAAAAGACCAAACCGTTCTTTTTGCAGCAGGGTGGAAAGGAATTGCTGTCATTTTCCCACAGCCTGGAAAAGTACTGTTGAACTTTGCGAAAGCTTTCTCAAATTCATGCGACAGTGTTGCAAATGCGAAAGTACTTTTTCCAGAAATTTGAAAAATATATTTCTGGGGTGTTTTACCCCAAAATAAAGACATGCCTAGCATCCTCAGGGTCCAACTAGGTGAATACAAAAAGAATTAGGTTTTTATTGACTGGGTAAGTGCACTAGACAAATCCTGCCTATTTTCAGGCATGACCCGGGGGAGGAGGATACAGATGAATGCCAACTGATCTTGAACCAGATTAAGCTGTTGGTGGTGGTATTTTTAGTGAATGAGGGAAATTTGGCCAGGACACCAGGGAAATTCCCCTACTCTTTTCAATAAGTGTCATGGGATCTTTAACAGCCACCTGAACTACCACCAATCCAGGCAGATGGGACCTCGGTGGAACATCTCATCCGGAAGACGGCACCTCAGAAATGCAGCACCCCTCTCATGCTGCATTACAGTGTCAGCACTGGGATATTAACCCAAGTGCCAGATGTGGGAACTGAACCCACAGCCCTCTGATCTCCGCCCCAGAGACGAAGTGTGCTACCTACTGAGCCACAGTGACACTGCTAAGGTTCCCAAATTTAAATGCCAAGCATTTTCTGATGACCAACTGAAAACAAAATGGTGGATTTGTGACAGTAAAAGGGTCATTTGTGAAAGTAAAAACTGCATTTGCGACACTGTCAAACTTTTTGTTAACTTTTCCTATTGACTTATAATGGGAAATTGTTTTTTGAATAACTTTTGAACTGTTTAATATTTTTTCACGAAATCTTCAAATGGCATGTCGGGGACTCCGGCTGCACATTCCCTGAAGATTTTGGACTGGTCGCCCAAACCATGCCACCTGTAGAGACGAGCAAAGAATTCCAAATAAATGCTAACATGAGTGCAGATCACGCTTAATAACTCAGCAGCTGTATATCTGAACAGTACAAAAGTTGGCAGATCCCAAGATGTATGGTTCTTCATCATGTATTCCAAAATTCAGGCAAATCTGTTGAATGGTTGCAAAGTTATTAAGGTGCAAACTTTTAGGTTTAACATGTAAATGGCTCCTCTACCATAATATATATATATATATATATATATATATATATATATATATATATATATATATACATATACATATATCTATATATTCATTACAAAAACATTGTTAAAGCATCAGTTAGGGTAGTTAATAAAGTAAAAAAAGTAAGGAAATGTGGTGTTACGGCTTCCAATACTAACACTCCCCACACCCTGCAGACACTGACAGGCATCGAGGGGGTGCCTTGGAGATGTCGACCCCAATGCTTGGGTTAGGGTCAATAGCTCCAAGGCATACACCAGACACCTGTCAGTGTCTGCTGAGTGGGGGTGAGGTTTTAGGGTTGGAAACCCTAACACCACATTTCCCTGCTTTTGTAGCTTTAGCAAAAACCATAAATGATGAATTAACAAAGTTTTTTTCAATGAATTTCCTTATTTTTTCAGATAGTATAATCATATCCTTATTTGTCTGTGGGCACGCAGGGCCTCCCATCCCACCATAGATATGTATATGTGTGTAGCTGTGGAAGCACAGGGCTCTCCAGGCCTTGCACTTCCATTTATAGGACAACAGTGAACAAACTGTCAGCATAGCCATCTTATTACCCTACCTCATGTACCCCGGTATAGAAAATGTTTGAATACATGCCAAAACGTAATTCTGCACAACTGCAATGCCATTCCATGACACAGCTGTGAAAACACATTTTGGGCAGGATTTGAAAAATGACATCTGTGACATACATGAGGTGGGGTAATAAGAAAGCTATGTTGAAAATCTGGGTCAAAATAATTGAAATTTCTGAAGATGTGAGCGGGCATACTGAAATTGCAATGAATGGTCATAACTTAGGCATTTTTTCATATTTTGACCACAAATTTTGAATATAGTCTTCTTATGACCCCACTCATAAATCCAATTGCTGAAAATGTTCAAATCCATGCCAAAATGCCATTCTGTTCCACAGGTGTGAAAACACGTTTTGGGTAGAGTGTGAAAAATGACATCTGTACTGTTCATGAGGTAATGTGAAACAATGGCTATTTTGAAAATCTGGAGTCAAAATATTAACAATTTCCAAAGTTATCCACATGCATAGAAGCATTTCAATGAACGCTCGTAACTCAGCCATTTTTAGGAGTTTTTTCATCAAATTTTAAATAAGGGCTTTTTGGGACCCCACCTCATGACTACTGGCACTGTCATTTTGTTAATGGATCGAGAAAAGTGATTTCATACAGCAACTGCAAAATCATCTTCCGGGCTCAATTAACAAAACAACAGTGCCAGTGTTCATGAGGTGGGGTCCCAAAAAGGCCATGTTAAAAATTGGGGAAAAGGTTCCTAAAAATGGTAAAGCTGTCAACGTAAGTTCAGAACACCATTAAAATACATTATACAGCACTTACCTTGATTCCTTCATTTGCGATCCAACTTTGAAGAGTGCAGATGTATCCCGGTCCACAGGAGATGACAGTGGATGACCTCCAGAGGTAAGTATAGGGTAAGGAAGGGGTGTGGGGTGGTGGGAGCTCACTGAGAAGGTTGGGATGGGGGAGGAGGATGATGAGGGATCATTTTCTTTTTTTAAGGTTAAAAAAAGATGTCAGGGATGTTTTTCTTCTTTACAGGTTATGAAAGCATAAATCTTTCAGGAAACTGTGAATGGGCTCCCCAATGTCTCATACTGCTTGGGGAGCTTCTAATGCCAACATGGGATTTTGCCCCCAACATCAGCAAATAAAATAGTGGACTGGGGAGACATCTGACACCAGGAGTGGACATCCTGGTGTCAGATTAAATAAATAATAAATAAATAAGGTACTGGAGGGTGCAGGTGCCACTAGACACCAGGGTAACATATGAGAGAAAGAGGGTGCCACTAGGGAAATGATTGGTGGGTGGGAGGGTGCCACTAGACACCAGGAAAAATAGCATGTGAAAGCTCAACGTGCAGTAAGCAACAAGAGTTCCAGCTGCAGCTGCAGAAGTCAACAAAATCCCACTGTTCTCATAGAAAGAGCATGGCAGAACCGGTCCTCTTGCTAACCTCGGCACCTGGTATTTTGGGTGCCACAAAAAGTGTTTCTGGCCATAATAAAATAAAAACATCAGAATATAGCTAAATGTGTCCTGTTTAGATAAGTGATGATTTTTTTTTTGTATTACATTCATTTTTACATTTTCTTTATTTGCTGTCTCGCTAATGAGAAAACAAGATGACAGACACAACAGAGCTCTACCAAAATACAACAAGCTCTATGTGACCCTACATGCGAGATGACAGTAGCACCTTCAAAAACAACACAGCACTGTGAAAACAAATTAGGCTGTATGTGAACCTACATGCAAAAATACAGTACATCTTGTGAAAATGAAAGTATTTTCATGCGGAACATCTAACTTTTCTAATAGGAAATATTGGGGAAAATATAACAATTTTATAACTTTTTTTTTGTATTTCTTTCCAGAGCTCTGGAAGCACACCTGCTTTCTGCTGTCCACCAGCACCATCCCTCAAAGTCAGACCCCCTCTCTTATGCTCCCATGACTTACCCTTCATGGTAGGGGTGGTGGGGAGTGACTTGATCCACCTCAATGGATGATTGCCAGGGAGGTGCCTTCTCAGGGCTGGTGCCATGGGGACAGCTTCATTAACCGGGGCTGTATTTTTCCATTTTCTTCCTTACAGGCTCACGGCGTGCAATGACACCAGTGACTGGGTGCCTGCACACTCCTGTGCATGCACCTGTAAAGCATGTGCCTCGTCCCGCCTCCCCATAGCAAGCGGCTCTGTGCCACCGAGCCCCTAGCCTCCGCTAGGGGTTGGTCAAGCACCAGCCACTGGATACCCCCTCCCCAGAGATGGAGAGCAGTCCATCAGATGCCCAGTCCTTCTCCTCCATCTCCTCCTCACTGACCCATGGCTACCCGTGCTCATTCCCAAACATGGATTGTCGGTGTGGCGTCCAGCGCCTCAACCATCAGCGCCACTGGGCCAGTCAATTTTATAACTTTTGAAAGGATTAATATTTTTTCACCAACCCTTCAAGGGGCACATCTGTGAGGCAAATATTTTCTACCCTGAATATTTCAGACCACAACCTAAAGCAGTTTCTGACATACAGCTGTAGATAAAACCCAGCAAAAAGATGTACAGTAAATTTAGGATTTGTTGACACTTTATATCTCAAAATACATATAACAGATCCACACGAAATTTACCATGTCAAGCAACCTATCAATAGAAATTATGCATGCAAAATTATGTGCAAATTCATTAAAGGATTCCAAAGTTATTAAAGTTCAAACATTTGGCTTTAACATAGAAGTTTGCACTCAACCATAACTATACTGATGCAACTGCACTAATAATAAATATATATAGATACATAGACACTATCAGCAGATAAGGGCCTACGGCCCACCCAGCATGCCCATTTGAGCTTATAAATTCACTTTATGTTTTTCTAGAAGTCTGTTGCTCTTGTTCCCTGACCTCCAGAATTCCCTTATGTCTACCCCATTCATTCTTAAATCCTGTGATTGTTTTAGCCCCCACTACTTCATCTGGCAGGGTGTTCCACTTGTCCATCACCTTTTCTGTGAAGAAATTCTTCCTCACTTTTCCTCTGAATTGCCCTCCCTCCAACTTCATCCCATGCCCTCTAGTCCTGGAACATCTTTATTGCTGGATAATAGTGTATTCCTGCACTCTATTCCTCCCTGTAAGGTACTAATATGTCTCTATCAAATCTCCTCTCTCCATCCTCTCTGTCAGGGAGTACATATTCAAGTCCTTCAGCCTGTCCTCATCAGACTTGTGATGCAATCCCTGTACCATCTTTACTGCCTTTCTCTGAACCTTCTCTACCCTGCCTATGTCTGTACATAGGTAAGGTCTCCAGAACTGTACACTGTACTCCAGGTGGTGCCTCACTAGTGTCTTGTATAGTGGAATTATGACCTCCCTTTTCCTGCTGGTGATGCTCCTGCCTATGCATCCCAGCATCCTATTTGCTTTACCTGTTGCCTTGTCGCACTGTTTCCCTACCTTGAGGTCATCAGAGATGATAACCTCAAAGTTCCTTTCCTGTTTGGTGCATACTGTGTACTCACTCCCCCAAATTATATGTTGTACCAGGGTTTTTGTGCCCTATATGCATTATCTTGAACTTCTTTGCATTGAATTTCAACTGCCAGACCCTTGACCATTCTTCAAGCTTCTGCAGGTTCTTTCTCATTCTGTCTACACCCTCTGGCGTGTCCACTCTGTTACAGAGCTTCATGTCATCGGCGAACAGGGAACTTCTGCCTTCTAAGTCCTGTGCAATGTTACTGATGAAGACATTGAATAGGACTGGTCCCAGCACTGATCCCTGTTGTACCCCACTGGTCACTCTTCCCTCTGTGGAGTGACAGCCATTTACCGCCACCTTCTGTGTTCTGCCACTCAGTCAATTACCTACCCACCACACTACTGTCCTGCCCACTCCCCTATTCCCCAGTTTGTTTAATAGCCTTCTATGTGGCACAGTGTCAAAGGCCTTGCTGAAGTCCGGATAGGCTACATCCACTGCCCTTCCCTGATCCACCTCCCTTGTCACCCAGTCAAAAAATTCAATGAGGTTGGTCTGGCATGACCTCCCCCTGGTGAAACTGTGCTGCCTTGGGTCCTGTAGTCTGTTGGCAACCAGATGTTCCACCAATCTCTCCTTCAGTAGTGCTTCCATGATCTTCCCCACTACCAAGGAAAGGCTGATTAGTCTGTAGTTCCTCACTTCCTCTTTTTTCCCGCTTTTGTATAAAGGGACTACATCTGCTGTCCTCCCATCTTTGGGTACCTCCTCTGTTTCCAGTGATTGGCTAAACCGGATTGCCAGAGGTTCGGCCACCACCTCTTTTAGTTCCTTTAGGACCCTGGGGTGCACCCCATCTGGCTCCATTGCTTTATCGACTCATTACTTCCAGTTCCTTTAGAACCCTTTCCCGTGTAAAGGGACTTGTGTCCATTTCTGTGCCATTCCCACCCTTTATACTCCTATCAGGCCCATTACCATCCTCTTCCTCAGTAAAGACTGAGCAGAAATATCTGTTCAGTATGTCAGCTTTACTGTTGTCATCCTCCACGCAGTCACCATCCTCCCCTTTCAGTCTCACCATCCCTCCCTTTGCCCCTTTTTTACTTATTTATCAATAAAAGGGTTTGTCCCCTGTATCCCCTGATTTTGTGATGTGCTTTTCTGTCTGAGCTTTGGCTTCCCTTACTGACCTCCCTGCCTCCATTTTGCATCTCTTGGTACTTCTCCCTATCTCCTTCTGCCTGCATCTTTTTTGTATTGCATGAATGCAATCTTTTTGGCTTTCCCTTTCTCTGCTACCTCCTTGGAAAACCATAATGGCCTCCTCTTCCTTTTCCCTCTTGCTAATCTGCTTAATGCATCATTTTGTTGCTCTGGTAATCCCTGTTTTGAATATTTCCCACTGTTCTTCAACCCAATTCCTTCCCCATTCCCATTAATGCCCTTTTCAAGCATCTTCCCATTTTCTCAAAGTCTGTCCTCCTAAAATCCAGGATAAGTGTTTTTGTGCAGTTTGGTTCTGCTCCTTCTGTGATTTCAAAAATTCCCAGGTGCTCCCCCACTGTTACCCCTATCACACTGTCCCTATTTGCGAGCACAAGGTCCAGTATTTCCTTCTGCTGAGTTGGTTCAATGACCAGTTGCTTGAGGAAGGCACCTTGAAGGGAGTCCAGGATAAATCTGCTCCTGGCTGCTACTGCTGGAAGGCTCCAGTCCACATTTGGAATATTGAAGTCTCTAGTCAGTACCACCTCAACCTTATCTGCCATCCATTGGATGGCTAGCATCAGTTTCCTATCTGTTTCTTCCTCCTGGCCTGGTGGTCTGTAGACCACCGCTGTGTGGATGGCTGACCCCATTTTCCTTTCCAACTTAACCCACAGTATCTCTCCCCATTTTGTTCCTCATGGATCTCTGTGGCCTTTATGCCATCTTTCACATAAAGTGCAACTCCTTCTCCCTTCCTGTCTCCACTGTCTGTTCTGAATATATTTTAGCCAGGCATGGCCATCTCCCAGTCATGGTTATCATTACACCAGGTGTCTGTGATGGCCACAATGCCAGGTCCAACTGCACCAAGGCAGCCTCCAGATCCTCCATCTTGTTGCTAAGGCTCCTGGCATTGGCACACAAGGCTTTCCATGATGTGAACTCCCTGGACTGTTTAGCTGTTCTACTCTAGCCCCCTTCCTGGTTGTCCTTTATTCCTGGTTCTCCCTGCTGTCCGTCTTTCTGCTGAATTTTGCCCCATTTCTTCCTATCCACTCCTTAGGTGCTTATCTCCATCTTTTGCACACTACTTTGTAAAGATATCCACTCTTCCTGTTCACTGGTTCCACTGCTAGCTGTGGGGTGAGGGCAATTAGGTACCTTCCTTGTTGGCCTGCCACTCCCCTTGGCTAGTTTAAATGCTTGTCCATGTAGCATTTAAACTTATCATTAAGTGCTTAGATTCCCCCCCCCCAGGATGGATTCAGGCCATCAGGCTTGAACAAGCCTATATATATATACACACATATACACACACACACACACACACATACACACATATATATATATATGTGTATATATATTTATATATATATATATATATATATATATATATATATGTGCAGATAAGCACTCCAGTATGAAGCACAGTGTCAGATTTACTGCATGACAAAAGGGATTAACTCCCATTGAAACTGCATTGTTTACTACAGTAACTCTACTACAGAATTCTGCAGTGCGGCGCTTTATCCTGGGGGCCTTATCTGTATATATATCTATATATACATATTGATATACACATGGATAGATACAGACAGACAAACAGATATATAAATAGATTGATTATAAGAGCATGGTAGCACACCAATAATGAAGGATGAACAGGGGTTTCAATGTTAAAATTCAAATTTTAAACTTTAATATCTTCACAAGTGTTCAGCAGATTTGCACTACTTTTTTCATGCATTATCTTGTTTGTGGTCGCTCTCTTTACATGGCAAGTTTCATTCCAGTTAGATAGGTGGATTACAAGAGGTGGATAGTGAAATAACATACAAATTTGCAGATTTTTGCTGAATTTTCTTGTCTTCGCCTTGTGCACAGATGGTATGGAATTCTGGTTTGAAATTTTCAGGATAGAAAGGGCTTGGACCACAGGTGAGCTTCCACTAGTTTGGTGAAAGAATATCAAACCATTTCAAGTTATTACATTTTAATATTTTGGATTCGGAGCATGCACAAAGAAGTTTTTTGGATAACTACCTGGAACATATGGGCCAATCCTTTTTCATGAGGGAAAATCCTTTTTTGTTTGCCACCATCTTGTATTCTATTTTTAATAAAAAAAAATTACAAAACCCATAAAAATGACATCCTGACGAGAGACCAAAACATGTATCTTACTGATTGCAACTCTGTTCAGTGGATTCTGCAGTTAATTGCAGGAGAACTAACCTGAAATGTTTTTGTTTGTTTGTTTTTAAATTCCTATTTGTCACTCACTTCAGCTTTTGCCTTATGGGCTTTTTTGTTCAAACAAAAAACAATCTCCTTATAGAGAAAAAAGATTTTGGACTTATGTTTTTCCAAGCTTTTTCCATATCAATCTTTTTGTTCAAATGAAAAATGTTCCCTTCATAATGAGAAGGATTTCGGACTTCATTTTTTTTTTCAAATCTTTTTTCATTTGAATGAATCCTTCTTCATTTGATATTTTTGTTTAAAAGAAAAAGGATCCCTTCAAATGGAAAAGGATTTCTGACTTAGTTTTTTGAAGATTCTTTTCTCATTTGAAGAAATCCTTTTCTGTATCCTTTTTTCATTTGGAATGGAAAAGGATTCCTTCAAGCAAAAAAGACTTTGCAAGATGTCCCCATAATTCTGTTTTTTCTGGTGTCTACTGGCACCCCTCACCTTCTTATCACCATACCACTAATGTTTTAATTTTCCCTAGTGTATAGTGGTGCCCCCACACCTCCAATAGTCATCTCTGTAATTTTTGTAGTGTTTCTGTGGTGTCTAATGGCACCCCTCAACCTCTGTTTGCCATCCCCATAATTTTTGTCATTCTACTCTGGTGTCTACTGTGCTTTTCAACATCCAATCACTGCCTCCATAATTAATACATATTTCCCCTAGTATCTATTGGCACCCCTACCCTCTGATTATCATCCTAGTTATATTTTTTCCCTGGTGTCAAATGGCACCTTCACCCTCTGATTGCTGTCCCTGTCATGTTTTTGTCATTTCCCTTGTGTCTAGTGGCATCCCCTACCTGCTGATCACGGTCCCCATAATTTTTTTTCCCTGGTGTCTAATGGCACCCCCACCCTCTGATTGCTATCCCTGTATTTTTTTTTTCACATTTTCCCTGGTGTCTAGTGCACCCCCAACCTCCAGTGCTGCCTCTATATGTTAGTCACTGTAATGAAGAAAACCTTCCCTCTATGTCTTTCTTCCTGTAAAAAAGAAAACAGTCCCTTTCTGATCTGACCCTCCCATCCTGACCTCCCACTGCACATCCATCACCCCCCTACCTCCCCCACACCCCCTCCCACACCTGAATAGGTCCCAGGGTGAGGATCCACTCTCTGATCAAAGACATGTCTTGCTGATAGATCTGCCAACTGCAATATGAGAAACTAAGGTAAGTGCAGTTCAATGTATTTCACAGGGGTTTTCAACTTTGTTGTATAACTTTGCCCTTTTGGCATACTTTGACACCAAATTTTCAATATGGCCTTTTGGAGACCACACCTCATGAATAATGTTGGCAGAATAATGCAAATCCAGCCTGAAAGGAGATTTCACGGTTACTTAGCAAAATCACCTTTTGGTCAGGATTTGAACATTTTTACTGCCATTATTCATGAGGAGGGGTCATAAGAAGACAGTGTTGAAAATGTGGGGCCAAAAAAACTAAAAATGGCAAAGGTATCCACATCTGTTTACATTTTGCTACTCTTACTTGTACCTTTGGTAGTTTTAAATCTTTTGACCCAAACTTTTCAACATAGCCATTTTTTACATCACCTCATAAACTAACATTGTTATTTTTCAGATCTTGCTGAAAATGTCTCTTCACACCTGTGGTATGGAATGATATTTTGGAAGTGCAGAATCATGTTTTGGTGGTGATTTTAAAATGTTCAGTACAGGGTACATGAGGTTGGGTAATCAAAATGCTATGCTGACAATTCGGTTGCTGTTGTCCCCACAGCAACATCCTTATATTTATTTAAGAAAAGATGGAAGTGCAGGGCCCAGAGGGCCATATGCTCCTACAGACACTTGGATACGATCACACTATCTCTAAAATTAGAGATAGATGGGAGTACAGGGCCAAGAGGGCCCTGTGTTCCCATAGAAAAATAAGGATAGGATCATACTTTCTCAAAAAATAAGGAATTTGTTTCCAAAAAACTGTGTTAATGCAACATTTAGGGTTCAGGATAACATGAAAAAAGTAGGTAAGTGTGGTTTTAGGGTTTCTAACCCTAAAGCTCCACCCCACTCCTAAAACAAATCAGGGTGCAGTCTTCCTTGGTTTTCTCAACCCTAAAGCTCACCTCATTCTATACACTGCAGAAACATACACGCCTAATGGTATGATAATTAGGGTTCAGAACACCAATGAAGACCGCACCGCTGATTTATTTTAGTGGTGAGGTGCAGTTTTAAAACCACATTTCCCTTCTTTTCTTTCACCTTATTCTGAACCCTAACTGTTGAGTTACATCTTTTTTTTTCAAAAGAATATATATCTGCACAGTGAGGACTGAGTACCCCATTTAAGGTTAAATGGTGAAACATTGTACCTTAATAACTTTGCCACCACTCAATGGATTGGCCTGACAATTTGGCAGGCACAGGGTGTAGCCACATATCTTGGGATCTGCAAACTTTGGTATCAGTCGGATATACCGCTGGGGAGATATTTAACAACATTCTGGGGCACATTTACTTCTTTTGTGCATTCTTTGCTGGCACCTACAGGTCACACGGTTTGCACAACTGGTCCAAAAACTTCAGGGAGCATGTGGCCGGGGTCCCTGATGTCCTTTGAATATTTTGTGAAAAAATATTAAACGGTTCAAAAGTTATTTGAAAAACAAGTTCCCATTTTAAGTCAATGGGAAAAGTTAACAAAAAATTTGACACTTTCACAAATGCAATTTTTAGTGTCGCAAATGACCCTAAAAATCTACCATTTTGTTTTCAGTTACTGATCAGAAAAATACTTGGCATTTAAAATTGGGACCCCGCTAGAAACAAAATTATTTTTGTGTTCACCTCGTTGGACCCTCAGGATGCTAGCCATGTCTTTATTTTGGAGTTAAACACGCCAGAAATATGTTTTCCAAATTGTTGCAAAAAGTGTCGCAAATCACGATTATACTTTTCTAGTCTATGGCCAAAATGACAGGAATTCTTTGCCACCCTGCTGCAAAAGAACAGTTTGGTCTTTTAGGATGAAATTTGAAGGGAAGGCAGCCAACATCTCACAGATGTGTCTTTTCATAGTTTGATGAAAACATATTGCACGGATGCAAAGTTACAGTACTCCAAAGTTCACATTTCTTCCCATAGACTAACATAGTGGCATCTGCAGCACCTTTCGGAGCTCGTATCTCAGAAATGGTGTGTGATACAGAATTTTTGTCACAAAAATTGAGTCAAAACCTACCCAGAAAACTCATGAATCATGTGAAATTTTTATTTTTTTCTATGTCATACGGTTACTGAGATATTAGCAATTTAGTATTACAACTGTTCGTTTTCTGCACTGAGGCCTATTATTATGCATACATTTTTTGTTTTTGCTGTGTCTCTCAATAGAGCTTTTAGGGAAAAATAGGGTGTGCGCTCCACTTACTGTTACACATAGGCTTTACACTTCTCTTTCCGTGCCTGTTTGCATTAGCGTTCCTGTGTACACCAATGTGTGCGTTACCCATTGCGCTTGCGTTTGCGTTACTGTTGCCATTTGTGTCTCCACTACTGTTTGTGTTTGTGTTTCGCTTAGCATCACCATGTGCATTATCATTTCTGCTGGTGGCCTCCCTTACATTTCTGTTTGCGTTTGTCTTTTGTTTTGCGTAATCGTTGTTCTTACCATTACCATTTGTGTTTCCAATTGCATTCCCATGCCTGTGCACATTACGGTTTGCATTTCTGAACACGCTTGCGTTTGCATTTCTGTTTCCTTTGGTGTTATTGTTGCTGTTACCATTACCATTTCCATTTAGAAATGTAGTACCATGACCGTGCGCTTTACGGTTTGCGTTTCCATACGCGATTGCATTTGCATTTCTGTTTCTGTTTCTTTTTGCGTTATTGTTCCTGTTACAGTTATCATTTGCATTTACAATAGGGGTACCTTGACCATGCACTTTACCAGTTGAATTTCCATATGCACTTGTGTCTCCATTTGTGTCACTTTTCACTTTGACGTCACTTTGCACCTGTGTTTCTATTAATGCATGCTTTACAATTTACGTTTGTGTCACCATGTGCGTAAACATTACCGCTTGCGTTTGCATTGCTGTTACTGTTACTATGTCACAAAAAATCATGTGGTGGGACTGCTGGGTTGCAAAGGGCTCCGTGCTCCCACCACCACATTCCATTCACTATTTATAGTCCTCATTCTCAAAAACAAGGGACATTAGAGGCAAAAATCTCCATTTAATGCATCAGTTAGGGTTGTTCCACAGCGACAAAAGTGCGAGATTTGTGTTAGGGTTGAGGCCAGAGTTCTCGCGCTCACCCTGCTTTCAACTGGCATTGAGGTGCATTGGGGTCGCCAGTCCTAACTGTCACCCCATTCTCCTATGCCTCAGCTTGTTCACACATGTGATGGGGTGAGAGTTAGAGCCAATGACCCCAATACATACCCAATGCCAGATGGGTGGGGTGGGCTGAGGGGGTGCAAGGGGGGGGTTCAACCCTAACAGTGAATTTCTTCACTTTGCTTACTGTGGAACAACCCTAACTGATGCATTAAACTGAGTTTTTTCCCCAAAGAAAAGGTCATCATTTATTTCCCTGTATACTTGTGACTAGTCTATCAACTGAAAATATACCTATGACAAATCTATCAAATAAAAGTACATACCTGCATTAATCAAACAATTACAGATATAGTGCTCCCTCTCTATAAATAAAATTCTATAAGAAACTCCCTCTTATAGTGGACACCTTTGATGGCTCCCATTGTTCCAAAAATAAGCATATTAACACCTCACTATAGGGAATAACTAGCTATAATGAACACCTGTGCTGACTCCTGAGGTGTTCACTATAGAGAGAGAACACTATATACCTACACTAATTAATGCTATATACCTAAACTAATAAAAAATTACAAGTACATACCTGAACTAATAAAAAGTATACACTTGCACTACATTAAACCATATTAACACAAGCTGCAAAAGAACCTGGAAAAAAGTCAGTGAGCTTGATTTTCAAAGGCTGTCATAGGACTTGTGTGAAGTCCTGCATCAACCCCATTCTTTAATGCAGCTGTACCAAACTCCTTTGATGCAGCTACACCCAATTTTAATACATCAGGTGCAGCTGTGACACTTTCCATGATTTATGGTAGCTTATGCCAAATATGTGTGGCAAGCCCCATGCAATGGGCCTCTCAAATGGTACAAGTTAGACCAGGGAAAACCTGGTCTAACACATGGTATTTGACTCTCAGGATCAAAAATCCTGATCGTTGGCTGAGCAAATTCCACTAGCCCCAGTGTGCCAATTGAGCAGCACACTAGGAGCTTGTGGCATTCAATGGGCTTTGATCATTGAGCCCACTTACACAAAACCTTCCCAAACCCTGAATTCCCCAAAACTCCTAACTGCAGTCACTACACACCATTCCCTTCTTGCTGCAACAGACCTTCAGGTGCCACAATGTGATCTCAAATGCAATCTCTATAGCACTAACTATCCTAATGTATTATGTTCAACAAACAATAGTTAAGGGTAGAACACTGTGAAATATACCCATCTCAGAGGTTAATTAGGGCAATAAAGCCACTTGCCCTTTGGGGTCATGCCCTTATAGCCCTAATTAGTCCCCTCAATGGGTTTACATCCTTGTATACCACTTATCCATTATTCTTTCTCTTTCTCTCTCTCTATATATATACATATATATATATATATATATATATATATATATATATATATATATATATATATATATCCTAGGGGTGCTATAGGGCTTCATATTTATGGCTGAGTAGGATGTTTAATGTTTAATCTCTAACTTAGCATATTACTACAGTAGGTTCATCCATTCTACAGAATTGCACATAATTTTGTAGGTACAATGTGAGGGATAAGTTCTTTTAATTTGGCAAGTTTCATACCAGTCGGATATGCAGATTCTGAGATGCAGAGAGTCCAAGAAGAGGAAAGAATGAGGGTTATTTGCTGTTTTTCTTCACCCATCTCCAACCCAGACAGTTTGGAATTTTGTTCTGAAATGTTCAGGGTAGAAAGTGCTTTGCCTACAATGGTGCCTTTCATTGGTTTGGTGAAAAAAAATATGAATGCATTCCCAAGTTATAAGGACTTGACATTTTAGTTCCAAGCATGCTCAGTAGGGTCTTTGAGATAGATGTGTGATACGAAAGAAGAATTTCTGCTCACAAAACAAGATTCATGTTTTTGAAGCTGAAATTCTTTTGTGTGCCAAAAATTCTTTGTTCATATGGTGGCCATCTTGTTTCCATAAAAAAAATGAAATCCCATCAAAATGATGGCCTGGAAGGAAAGAAACACATGAATATTTTTAAATGGGACCAGTTTAGGTTGATTCTGCACTTCGTTTTTTTTTTTAAATAAAGGGACCCCAAAATATGATTTGGGACATCCCAAAAATCCTTAGTGAGACTTGTTTCATTAACTAATTTTCTTGTTTTCTGATGCTTCTGAAAGAAGAATACAGTCTCATAAAACAAGATTCTCAGCTCACAAAACAAGAATGTGGATTTTGTTTTTATTTTTCAGTCTTATTTCATCAGCAGGCCTCTTGCTTTGTCTCACAAAAAAAATTAATGAAACAAGATGGAAAATACAAAAAACATGGCTCAGGGTTCACAAAGAAAGGCAAAGTGATGTGCAAATGTTTGCACTGTACCCTGCTTTTGTGCTGGTGGGCAGTGGGGCTATTCACAGTCAGATTGTATGGTGCACTATCTGACTGTCAATAGGGGCAAGTAGGAGCAGCGCTAACCCAGAAAAACCACCAGGAACCCGAGCAGCGCTGCCTCCACAGCCAGCTAGGAGAATGGGCTGGAAACAGTAGCGAACACGTGCTAAGGCACGATTCATGAAAGAGGCCATGCAAATGAGCCCATTGGGCATGCAAGGTGCAATAGGTGGTTAGCATGCCCATTTTGGGCCATTCACAAGGCCCTTGTCAGGCCTAGCATTGCCCCCCTTTCCAGTCAGCAATTGCTGATCCCATGACAAATATACCCTTTCCAAAGTGTAGTGATGCTGCCCTCCCCTGCCCTGATTGCCAGCCCTGTCAGACATGTTTCCATAGTGTAGTGGTGCCCTCCCCTGCCATGATCATTGACTCATCCCAGAACAGTGTCCTTAGTGTAGTTGTCCATCCCCAATCCCCCAGTCACTGATTATTGTGCCCAAACACAAAATACCCTATTCCCTGGTAGTCTAGGGTCCCTCCCCACCCCATCCAGTGTGACCCAGCACCCACCTTCACACAGTTCAAAAATGGACTCAAACTACATCTTCTCAATCTTAGCCTCTGTGGCTGTAACCGCTAGCTCCCCAAAACAGTCCTTCTGGCTGTTGTACTGATCTGAACTCTCTCTACGCCTTGACATGAAATGCTAATATGGACTCTGATTATTGGCGAAACTGATGTATATACAGTATATAATGTATGTGGTCTAAACTTTCTGTATGTGTGTGGTCTAAACATACTGTTTATAATATAAGCCTGTGCGAACCCTATTGCTGTCCTTGTGTAAATGTTATCATTGTACTATTTGTGTAACAGATTGGTGTAGCAGATGTAGCTAATGTAATTATTGTTTTAGTGTCCTCTCTGTAACTAACTCTGGGTCACCCCTGAAAAAGGGACCTCTGGTCTCAGTGGGTTTACCCAGTAAACAAAATCTAAATAAATAAATAAAGTACAATGACTGTGGGGATTGGACCCAATCTGTGATCAATGACCAGCACAGCCCACTTCTCACCACAATGGCTAGGTGCCGACTGAGCACTCTTGGAGTGCATATAGCCTACAGTACAGTCAGTGACTGTGCAATCACAGTTGCTCAGCTGTGCTGTAGACTGTACATGCTCCATAAGGGCTCAGTTGGTGGTCAGCCATGGTTATAAGAGGTGGGCTGTGCTGGTCTCCAATCACAGATTGGGATGGAGTGGGGTGGTGGGTTACATTGGATGGGATGGATGGATTTGGGGGAGGGACCCTAGACTACCAGAGAATGGGGTTTTCAGGTTTGGGCACAGTGATCAGTGACCAGGGATGGGGAGGGACCATTACACTACAGACACTGTTCTGGGATGAGTCAGTGATTGTGGCAGAGGAGGCACCACTACACTATGGAAACATGTTTGTCAGGGTCGGTGATCAGGGTAGGGGATGGCACCACTACTCAGTGGAAAGAGGATATTTGTCATGGAGTCAGTGATCAGTGCCCATAGAGGGGGGAGGAACCACTACACTATGGAAAGGAGACATATGTCATGGGGTTGGCGATTGGGGAGGGGGAGGAACCACTACACAATGGAAAGGTTTTTTTTAATATGAGGTCGGCAGTCGAGGAGTGGGTAGGAACCCTAGACTATCAGAAAATAATTACTGTATTTGGGGATGGTGATTATAGACTGGTGAAGTGGGGTGACCACTACACTATGAAAACATTATTGTTCCTATAAGATGGTGATTGGGAAGGGGAAGAGGCCCTGGACTACCAGGGAAAGCATTTATTTTGGAGCAGAGATAAGAGACCAGGGAGGGACCACTATACTATGGAAACATTTATTTTTTATATGAGTCGATGATCAGGGAGTGGAGTGGAGTTCCTAGACTACCAGGGACTAATTTCTTCATTCGGGGATGGAATCAGTAACTGAGGAGGTACCACAATACCATGGAAACATTTATTTTTTATATGAGTCACTGATCGGGGAGGGGGGAGGGACTCTAGACTACCAGGGACTGAATTCCTTTATTTGGGGAGGGGATCGGACACCATGGAGGGAGATTGGGGAGCCACAGTACCTCTGCCAGCCACTAGGGTTGAGTGGATTACTGCCAGGTTTTTGTTGGCTGTAATTTCTCCACACAAGGACCTCCGCAAATGGCACTTGCATGGAGCACAAACTTTGAGGATTGTACTGTGAGGATATGCAGGTCCCCTTCCCTTCATTTTCATAGCGGCTCCCCTCACACCTTTGCCCCGGTGCAAATACAGTTTACATGGGCAAACTGGGCTTTGTGAATACTAAAACTAAGAAAACCCAGGCAAAGTTTTGTGAATCTGGCCAAAGATTTGAGATTAAGTTTTTTTTTTTTTCCATCTTATTTCATGAGCAGACCTTCTTGTTTTGTAAGTAGTTTTGTCACTCATGAAAAAAGAAGGCAGGCTCACAAAACAAGCTTGAGAAAAATGAATTCCATAGTCGTGTTTTATGAGCTCTGAATCCTCTTTTGTAAGGCTGTATTCTTCTTTCATCAGCCTCATGAAACAAGAAATCAGCTCACAAAACAAGAATGAAAAAAATAAGCCCAACATATTTTTTTGTGAGCAGACATTCTTCTTTCATGATCCTCACAAAACAAAGACTTCTGGCTCACAAAACAAAAATATGGACTCATGAAAGAAAAATTTCTTTAGAATGAAAATGTCAATGTTTTGGTGTGACCGCACCAGGAAATAGCCATGCTTAGGGCAAAGATAACATAAACAAACAAAGAGAGGAGACCAGCACCACTGCCAATGCAAAATGCTGAACTACGCCGTTCAGTAAAACATGGCAACTGAATAAAAAGCCACTGAAGTATGGAGATGCACCAGACTAATGGATGAAACCAGTCCAGTATGAGTTCAGTTCAAATCCTTTATTTGATATAGTCCAAATACGACATAAGATCCAACGATACCCTGCTCCAACAAAACTTCCTTGTCACGCATGTACTACATCAGGTGATGTAGTACGTGTGTGACAAGGAAGTTTTTGGACTATAACAAATAAAGGATTTAAACTGAACTCGTACTGGATTGGTTTCATCTGTTAGTCTGGTGAGTCTGCACACTTCAGTGGCTTTTCATTCAGTTGGCATATGTTTTACTCAACGGCATAGTTCCGTCTTTTGCATTGGCAGTGGTGCTGGTCTCCTCGCTTTGTTTCTTTAGAATGAAAGAATGATGAGTTTCCCTCATAAATGTGCCAGTTTTGAAGATTTCAAAGCCAGATTTTTAGCATGTGATTTTTATGACTCTTCCTCATCAACAATTGTGGAAACATACTTAAAACATGATTAAAGAGGTCCATCTGTAGCCATGCAGAACTGCTGGGTACCTTCCGTACCCAGACTGACTCCTGCACATCTGCATCTGTAGAAACACAGATGTGCAAGGCCCAAAAGGCCCCATGCTTCCATGCCTGCATGGACATCTCAGTTGGCGCACTGCCCAGAGGCCATGCATGTCTACATCTGTAGCCACATGGATGTGCAGGGCCTAGAGGGTCCTGCACTTTTGTGGCCTAATAGACTCAAAGGTTGGTGCAGAGCCTAAGGGCACAACCATGTCTGCATCTATAGACACATAAAAATGCAGGGCCCTCAAAGTTCTGTGCTACCACAGCAAGATGGATGTGTTGATGTAAGCACCATGGGGACATGCATGAATAAAGATACAATTCCATTATCTCAAAAAGAAAATAAATTATTTGCAATAAACTGTGTTAATGCACTAGTTGGGGTTCATATTAAAGCAACAAACAGGGAAATGTGGCATTGGGGTTTCCAGTCATAATCACCCATCCCCCAAGCAACAAAAGGAAAGAATGGTAGGGTTTTGGATCTCCTGAATTTTAACAAATCAGTGCTGGGATCTTCCTTGGAGTTGTCAACCCTAATGCTTACCCCTCCACCCAGTCTGTAGTTTCCTGTCCAAAACACAAGGCACAGCTCCAAGGCAGTGCCTTGTAGTGATACATTCTTCAAAGGTGCAGAAGTTTGTTTCACCACATGTTGCCAACAACACCTGTTATATCTTTCTTCAACAGGATCATGTGGGCCCTGTTTGAAAAAAATACATCACATCTGTGCCTGTTTGCTCAGAGTAGCGGGTGAGAATTAGGGCTGACAATCCCAAAGAAGACTTCACCACTGATTTGCCAAGACTCAGGAGACCCAGAATCCTAATGTTTTTGCCTTTTCTGCTCGAGGGGATGGGGGTGGAGAGTTAGGGTTCAAAACCCTAAAGCTGCATTTATCTACTTTAGATTTTTTAATCTGAACCTTAACCAGTGCATAACACATTTTTTTGCAAAGAATATATATGTTGTGTTGGACTGCCGCATCCTACTGAAAGACTGTCAGCTGTCCTGCTGAGTGCAATCAGCAGTTGGTAGCCAAAAGAGCACAGATCTTGTAGATTTAACTGCCCATATAGACTAAATCTGTTCATCTTCACCTGGTACTAGCAGATGTCACTGCTTCAGTTCTTGAAACAGCTCCTCTAATCAGGAGATTCTGAAGTTGGGGTGTGGGGTGGGTGCCTTTGTTTCCAGTGCAGCATTTAAGCACACTGTTGCATTCTACTGAGAGACTAACAGCTGTTCTGCTGAGTGAAATCAATAGCCAGGAGCCGTAGGGGCACAGATCCTGTGGATGCAGCTTCACAATGGGATTAAATGTGCTCACCTTTGCTTGCTACTAGCAGATGCCTATGCTTCAGTTCCTGAAACAGCTCCTCCAATCAGAAGACTCTAAAGATTGGGGGAGGATGCCTTGGTTTCCAGAATGGCATTTAAACACACTGCTACATTCTTCTAAGAGACTGTCAGCTGTTCTACTGAGTGAAATCAGCACTTGGAAAGGCAAGCACACCAATCCTTTGGATTTAACTGTAAATTGGGACTAAGTTTGTATGTCTTTGCCTACTACTAGCAGACATCCTTGTTGCAGTTCCTTAAAAAACTCCTCCAGTTGGGAGAGACTAAAGATTGGGGACAGATGCCTTGGTTTCCAGCACAACATTTAAACACACTGTTATATTCTACTGAAAGACTATCAGCTGTCATGCTGAGTGAAAGCAGTAGTCAGGAATTAAGGGGGCACAGATCCTTTGGATTTCATTGCACTTTATGACTAAATCTGTTTGTCTCTGCCTGCAACTAGCAGGGGGAGGAGTTAGACAAGGTACTGGTAGATGCCACTGACAAGATGGCAGTCAAGGGAGAGGTGCTACTGGTAGGGGAATTCAGTCTGCCAGATGCAGATTGGAGCATCCCAGCTGCAGTTTCAACTAGAAGCAGGGACATCCTGGACTCCTTGCAAGGAGTGTTCCTCAGGCAACTTGTCAAGAAACCCACTCATCATTCATGTGACATTATTGGACCCGATACTCACTAACAGGGATAGTAGAGGTTCTTATGATCTCAGTCAGAAGCTGAGATTTTGATTAATTATGTGCTTGGAGCTGGTGAGGAGCAGACATACAGCTACGTGCTCTCTATACTGTGGAGGAGTATAGAGAAGTAGGAAGACATCGCTTTATACAAGTTTGAGGAAAGGTATGCCACCTAAAACTAGAAAGTTGATCTCCTTTTCAGATTATCTTTAAGCTGTGCCTTTGTTGCATGCCCCACTTGATGTATTTTCTCCCCCCACTGCAGGAGAAAGGCCCCACTGGGTGGAGTGTGGTGCGGAATTGCAGTGGTGGAAGAGGGCCAGTCAAAACAGCTAAAAGTTCGGAAGTGTGGATGAATGCCTGGATTAAAAGAAAGATTGTTCAGCTCCACATCTCAAGGGATGTAACCCACCTGGCTATTTAATTGTTTTCTATTTTTATTTGTTCTGACTCACCGTGCAAACACTCGTTTTTAGTAGATAGTATTATATACGTACGGGGAGATGTGGGAGGTGGTACAGAGCTCTTTTGAAGTCTGGAGTTTTTTTAATATTTTATGCCTGTTATTCATTTTTTTTATTTTCTTGTGATTTTAAGAAAATAAGATATTTAGCTCAAACTAGGAAAATGAGTGGCTGTTCACTGATAGGCCTGAGTAAGTCACATGGGTTCCCCTTTAAAAAGCATACCTGTGCATTTAGGTAAATCACTCTGCAGGGTTCCCAAGCAGCTGACAGTGGCATTCTCATTTCTTTTTTTTTTTAAATAAATCCTCACCCAATGGAACATTTTTAGATTTGTTAAAACTAGGTGGCTTTCCTTGTGGTAATCTGTGGATGTGCCAACTTTTTTGACTAGAAAACACCTGAGGCCAAGGTTTTAGACAGCTGCATTTCTGCCGAAAACAAGTGTGAGTGGGAGCATAAAAGCTTGGTGCAGAACTGCACAGTGATTTGACTCTGTATTCTCAATATAGACTATAAACAGCGATAGAAGTAAGTAGAAGTTTTTGGTTACTTGCGGCAAAGAAGATTTTGGTTATAGTGTCTCTGCTGTGGTATAATTTGTTCAGTTAAGATTCAATTAGAACTTCTAGAATTGTGTGGGACTTGTCAGGCTGGGTTTGGGGAGATTCTCAGTTGCTGGCTTTGGAATCTTCATTCTGTGTTTTTTCTTTTCTCTTTTTTCTTAGTGGATTTGAGTAAAACTGAACCACCACAGAAAAACCACAGAAGGAATCAAGCATTTGCCTGGCTTGTTAGAATAAAATGTTTTAAAAATTTTCTGGCTGAAGACACTACAGCAGAAATCTGTCTACTTGGGAGACCTGACTACCTCAGTTTATTAGAACTTCTTCCTCGGCAAAATAGATAGCGTGAGCTGTGGATCCATGCAGTATAGCACTAAAAGTAAAAATGTATCTATCCTTCAGGACTGTCTGCAAAACAAGATAATAACTGTTAAAATTAAGACTGTGAAGAATCTGGGAAACATTTGTCTTGGGCCATTCTCTATATCTTTCTTCTCCTATTTTAATATGAATTGTGCAATAATAGACAGAGTGAGCTGTGGATTCGCACAGTATACAGCTGAAAGTAAACTATATTTACCCTTAAGGATTGTCTGCAAAACAGGATAATAACTGTTAAATTAAGACGGTAAAGAATCCTGGACGTATTTGTTTGGGGCCATTATTTATATATTTTCTTTTTATTTTAATGTGAATTGTGCAATAGGAATTCTCTATAGTGAAACATTTGTTTTAACTATTTGAAATGGTTGTAACAAGGAAACAGGCTTTGGTAGCTGAGTTTAATATAGTGACACCAATAAACAGTCTGGATATGCAATCTCCAGATGGTACAAATCAATTGATTGAGCAAGCAGTGATGGGGCTGAGTGAATCCCTGAATGAACAATCGGGGTTTCACTCAACTCCAATCACTGCAATTGCTAAGGAAACAAAATGATTATCTAATAATAATAAGAAAACAGTTCAGTATAACAGAAATAGTTCAGATGAGCCAAATATCGGTAAAGTATTAGAAGGGAACAAGAGAAGATTTTTACAAAAGAAAACAAAAATGGGCTCAAAAATTTTTTTTCAGACTAATCAGACTAAACAGACCAAAATAATTGATAACTTCTCTTATAAAAAGGGAACGAGAGATTTTAGATAGGCAGGATATGTCAATTAAAATAGTTGAGGCAAATTCCAGCAGGGACTAAAAAGTTATAAATTATTTAGAGATTCAAATTGAAAGAGAAGTTAGAGGGATTTCTGATAAATGAGATTCCATTGAGGTAGTGGCAAAAGGAAAAGAATGTAGTAAGAATCATGCAAGTATTTCAGTTACCCCTAATTTAGACCTAAGTATATCTAGGGATTTAATTGACAAAACTAATGAGAAAGGAAAACTGGAACAATCAGTGGGTAGTGTGGAAGTAGGGGAAATTATAGGAAATAGTCCATGTAGACTCTCTGATTGTTCACCCTCACAAACTTTAAGCTTTCCCCCTAATTATTTTCATGATAATAACCAGGAAATTGGGTGGCATAATGATTTAAAAAATATTGCTAATGAGTTACAAGTAACTATTAATGGTCTTAAACAACTAAGTACTCCTAGAGAAAAGTATGCTGTTGGGAATAGTCACCCTCAAGCATTTTGGGCTAAACAGTATTTAACTGAATCTGTGTTAAAATATCCATTTGGAATTAGTGAAGCCCTAAACAGTTTTGTTCTTAACCCTTATGCAGCCCATCTTATGAGCCTTGAACAGTTGTTTAACTTTGGACATGAGTTTGACTCTATAAAAGAAAATAGACAAACTTGTTCCCCAGGTAGTTTCGCCCTCTATTGTCAATAACAATGTTACCCCTTTACACCCAGACTCTCCATTATTTGTATTCCTGATTCTCCTGTTAATATTAACATGCAAGGGAAGAAGAAGAAGAAGAAGAAAAGGAAAATAAAAGAAAAGGGATTGGGGAACCATTTGTGTGGCAGTGGAAACTCCAGAGAATCACAATGAGAAAGAAAAGAAAGGAAAAAAAGGGGGAAACAGAAGAAGGTTGACAAAATAAAAGCTTACAAAGAAGTGCTAAAACAAGATAATAAATGCACTCAGACTGTAATGGAACAATGTGACAGCCTCTTTTCCCAAATCCCTGATAGACTAACTGCCTAACCTGGTGCACAGGATATCATTCAACAGCAACAGATTATGCTAGAAAACATTTCTAAAGAGTTAAGACAGATGGATGAAAACATTATTGATATGAGGGAAGAACTCATAACAAAAACTCGCAGGGTTGAACTGATTAATGACCTGATAGCAATACAAGCTGAAGAGCCGGGGGAAACTAGTAGAAATGGAACCCTGTGCTATACTAATGCTATATGGATACAAAGGCTTTGGCCCCCATATCAACCATAAAGAAAAACAGAAGATTGTGAACCTGTTTAGGGCAGAAACTGGTGTGGACCTGAGTATGACAGATATTGCACAAATGTGGAAGGACAAAGGTGAGAAGGAAAGGGACTGTATTTCTGTATTTTGTTTATCACCAAGAGCTGCAAATCACATATGGCTAACTAATGTATCTCTTAGAAGACATGGCTATGAGGTTGATTTTGTTAATAGAGATCTAATGAACAGAAACATACAGAAGGGAAGTTACACTTCTAAGCAAATTAGTTTTTTTTGTCTGTATCCCCAACTGAATGAAACTAGGGGTGAAATAAAGAACGTACTACACAGCTTGTTTGTACAGACCCAGAAAGTGAATGCTGAGGATCTAACCATCTTAGAAGTAGTCAGATGGGGAAATAAACAAAGAAATGGCCACGTTGATGTACTAATACAAAACGGAGAAATTGAGGAATTGATATTAGAAAAAGCAACAATTACAAGATTTGTTTACACATTACAGACAGCAATATTTTGTTAGAGTCTTACATTAATACAAACAAAAAGAACAATGACAAAATAACTAATAGGGTAACAGTATTTGGTATAAGTAAAATCAAAAATGAAAATAACATTAAGCTAAAAAAGGTGGTTATATGTTTGTTGGAGCAATGCTTGAATATTGAAATTAATAATTGGTAAGCCCTTTCTGTTTCTAGGGAAGGAGAAGTCCTGATTTTTAGCAAGTCACACTTTGTGTTCACTTTTGGAGTCTGTATAATAACATTACGGACAGTGTGGGACTGTTGGATACAATGGGTCTTCACATATTACCTATTAAACAAGAGATGTTAAAGAACAATCAAAAGGAGTCTTTGCAAGTAGAAAATCATAGACCTGAAAATACTAGTGAATTAGATAAAAATCAGGATCTTTTATTCAATTGTACAATACAAAACAGGTTTGATTTATTTAATACAGAAAACTGACAACCACATAATAACAAAAGAAAGGGAGACAACTGCTGAGAAACAGTTTCACATGATATTATGTCCTGGAATGTTTCTGGCCTATAAAATACATTTTCAGATGTAGAATGGATGAGGTATATGAAGGGCAGTAAGAAAATATGTCTTCAGGAAACTTGGTATTCTAAGGATAATGACGTAACCATGAATAGATATCAGACTTTTAATGTCCTAGCTGTTAGACTTGCAAATTCAGGAAGAAATGCGGGTGGGCTAGTTTCATGGCTTAAAATCAATAAAAATCTTAAAGTTGATATGAATTCCTCAAACAAAAATATACAAGCATTTAGGGTTCAATATTACCAAGAAAAAGTTTACATTTCAAATGTCTACACACCTCCCCAACATCTAAACACTATAAAGAGGGTCTGTGGGATCTTTTAAAATACACTATTCATACTGTTTGAGCTATAACTGCATGTGAAATGACATTGATTTGCATGGATTTCAATGCCAGAATATAGAGAATGAAGTATGGGTCGGGGTGTGTAATGAGAAGTTTACACACACCTGAGGGGTTAGATGCAACATGAACCCCGAGAGTGAAGCTCGAGGGGTTTATTAAAAGCATCTAATCCCGAGGGTGTGTGTAAACTTTGAGTTACACACAGCAACCCATTTTTCATTTTATATAATTGCTGGGTTTTCCTTTTTTGCCACAGCAATTATATAAAATAAAAAGCTGTTTCCCTGGGATGATCTGGTTTCAGTGAGCGGTCCGTGGTTGCCGTCAGGACTGACACATCTTTTTTACTTTTTTCTTTGGTAGGGCAGGCATATGTTTGTTTCATTATTATTTTAGTATATTTACATTTCAAAAAGCACTTACCTCCAAGTCCGAGTGGCAGTTTGCGGTTCAGCGAAAAAGGAAGCGGACAGCGTCGAGATGTCAGGAACTAAGGTGGACACATGCGCAGAGTGTGGGAAACCATGCGCATGTTTACCATTATAAACACCCCTTTAAAACAGCAAATTTTGCCACAGTTTCCCTATGGAAAAAGGGGAAGCCAGTTATTATTGGTAATTACTGTATGATGGGTATTGAGACAGCAGTTATCATAACTGGTGTCATAAGAATACTTATATTTTCCCCAGGGCTTCAGCAGACACTAAAACAAATAGTACAGGTTTAAAATTAATAAATATATTTAAGATTAATTTTTTAGCTCCACTCAATGGAAGAATAAAAGGAGATGTTACAAGGAACTACACACATGTTTCTTCTCATGGTACTACAGTAATAGATTATGCTTTCTGGAATGGGGACAAGGGCATTTGGGAACAATGTGAAATAGTAAAATGTATGGAAAGTGACCATTTTCAAATAATTCTGAAGTTAAAGAGTCAAATCAATGAGGAAAAAGATGACCAAAGAGAACTAAGGATAGAGATTAGGAATAAAAATAACATAAGGTGGAATAAAATAAATGAAAGGTCAGTAGTGGAGACAATACAAAGGCTCAAAATTAAACTGATAACATCAATGTAGAGGAGAAATTAAAGGAACGTAGAACCATAGGTCTCAATGAAATTAAAGAGATCCTGAAGGCCTCCAGTATTACAAATGTAATGAAAAGAAAATTGGCAACTGGTTTGATAAGGATTGCTCTAGGGGAAAAAAAGGGTTTAAATAGATAACATAGAAACATAGAATTTGATGGCAGCTAAGAACCGCTTGGCCCACCTAGTTTGCCCATTTCCCTACCTAATGGATAAGCTGCAGATCATAGTTAACCAACAGCCAACTTCCTCCTACCCTCCACTAGAATTGCCTTATGTCTGTCCAAAGCATTCTTGAATTCTCTCACTGCTTTTGACTCCACAACCTCCTCAGGAAGGCTGCTCCATGTATCCATAACCCTCTCCGTGAAAAAAATAACACTTCTTCACATTACCTCTGAGCAGTCCCCCCTCTATCTTCAAATTGTGCCCCCTTGTTCTTATACATCTCTTTTCTGAAAGATGCTATCCTTTTGGTTAACTCAATGAAAAATTCAGATTTAAAAATAAATAGCAAATATCAGAATTCTGAAAGAGAGAAATACAAAATAATGTTACAAAAGAAACAGAGGGAACATTATAATAGACAATGGGAAAGAATGCTTACAATAATAGAAACAAAATATTATCAGAGCTTATTGACTTTTAGTAGCCAAAGGTACAGTCAACCATAAAAATGAAGTAGATTTTTATATTCCCACTGATGCCTGGATTAAACATTATTCTGATATGTTCAATGTTTCTAATATTGGGTAGGTAAAGCAATTAAAGGGATGGATATAGTAACCTTTAATCTAATAAAAAATGTAGAAACTTATTTTGCTATTGCCACATTAAAACAAAGGAAAGCACCAAAACCTGACTTTATCCCTGATGAGTGTCATATCTGGCATCTCCTTCAGTATGGACAAGCATACTTACCAAATATTTTAATGTATGCTGTAAGAGTTTAAAATTTCCCTAATTCTGGAAAGGGGCTATGGTCATATCAGTTTTTAAAAAAAGGAGATAAAGATAATCCAGCAATGTATTGACCCATATCCTTATTGGATATTATGGGAAAAATATTTGCCAACATTATCCTTGTGAGGCTAAGAGAACAACCAGAGGTGTTAGGAGGTCTGTCAGAATATCAAGCAGGTTTTAGGGGTGGTTATAGTACTATAGATAACTGTTATGAACTTAATCACTTGTATGAGAAATGTGTCAAACTCAGGATGCAAAGGATTTATTTAGTGTTTATTGATTTTAGTGCTGCCTTTGACATGCTCTCATCCAAAAGCTTTGGGAAGATATGAGGGAATGGCGTTTTACACCATACTTGATAAATATAATAAGAGAATTGCACTCTTGTACATGGGCTCAAGTAAAAACATCCTCTGAAGTACAGTCTGTAATGAGATTTTCTACAAACTGTGGTGTTTGTCAGGAATGCATACTAGCCCCAACATTATTTTGTATTTATATAAATAGGCTCCTAACACAACTATAAAATATTGAAGGAAGGTTGTCCTGTATTTATGTATGCTGATTACTTAGTTATTATATCCCCAACACATTCAAGACTTCTTAAAAAGTTGGGAATTTTACAAGAGTATGCAAATAAATATGAACTAAAAAACAATGAAAATAAAAGTCAGGTAATGGTTACGGGTTTACAAAAACAAACAAAATGCTAGTCAATAGGGAAATTAAGGTTAAAAACAGTAACATTTTATAACTATTTAGGTCACACTTTTTCTCAATCTGGACTCTGGACAAAGCATATAGATACTAGAGATGGGTGAAGCGGCCCCAATTCGCTCCGTGAAGTGATTCACAGAGTGAAGGTGAATTTGTGGAGTGCCTAGCAATGCGAAGTGGAGTACTTTGCATTATAATGGGTAACGCTTAGTCCATTGAGAACAATGACTTCACCTTACTTCGCCTCCTCAAACCACTACTTCACCATTTCTTAAGGCAAAGTACATTGAAAGCAATGTACTTTGCCTCACTTCGCCTTGTTTTTAAGCTCCAAAGATGAAGTTTGCAGTGATTCGTGGGATTTCAGGACACATGGGCTCCAGATTGTTCTGCACAGCCTCAGTTCGGGGTAGAGTGTGTAGGAAGCTGTAGGAGACAGTCTGCTCTGAAGCTCTTTGCAATTCAAACCTTCTAAAAGCTGTTAAAAAAGCCTTTTTGAGTCTTTTTTTGCTGAAACTTTAGTTCATCAATTGTAGGAAACCCTCCTGTGCTCATATTATTGAGCATTTATTGTTTGTGTGTGGATTTTGAATGTTATGTACAACATTCAGTCTGTGTGTACCGAGAGACAGTGGAAGTGTGCTTTGGGAAGGGGCGTATCTGTGGTGTAGCTAGATTAACTTGGAAAAAAAGACAGTTATTTCTGTTTTGGTGATATTTTTCTTATAATTGTGTGATTGTACACACAGTAATATTTTCAATAATTCTTGCCATTTTTTTGCTGATTGTTGTGGTGCATCAGTGCATAATTTTAGTTTGTTTAAAATATGTGGTTATATTACTGAAGTTTTCAATTTGCTGCACATTACTTAGTGTGTGTGTGTGAGTGTGTGTGATGCATGTCATCAAATCAGACACCTTTTATTGTGCCACATAGTAATTTCAGCAATTTTAACCTGCTATCCACAGCAGCTGTGTGATTTTGGTACTTCTTTGTGGTATCTTTACAGGTACTAGTAATAGTGACTGTTACTGCAGCAGTGCAGTTTGCAGTACACTGTCCCCCTCCCACGGCCCACCCCAACCTGCAAAGGTATACTTTTCTGGATTTAATTTTCTGATGATGAGCACTGGTTAGGTGTTGTGCCTTTGTACTGTAAACTTGTTGTGTAGTATCTCTCCAGGTTTCACCACCCCACCATTGTACTCATTGATACATGTTTTTAAGTCTTGGAGTTTTTTTTAAGATACAGCTCATCAGGGAAGCACAGCCATAGGCATTCATGTTCCTAATACAGTTTCATATAGGTTAACTCACACCATCGACACTGAATCATGTTCTTCATTATCATGATCACAAATGCAGCCACAAATCACGATTCACGATCACGTCACGAATCACATTCATTTTTTTTCTAGTTACTTGGATGTATTGTAAGCCTGTTTTGTGTTATCTCTCCAGGCTTCACCACCCCACCATTGTACTCATTGATATGTGTTTTTAAGTTGGGGAGTTTTAAGCTACAGCTCATCGGGGAAGTACAGCTGTAGGCATTCACGTTCCCAATACAGTTTCATATTGGTTATCTCTCACACCATTGACACCAAATCACATTCTTCATTATCACGGTCACAAATGCAGTCACAAATCATGATTCATGATCACGTCATGAACCACAACATTAAGTTTTTTTAGTTACTTGGATGTATTGTAAGCCTGTTTTGAAGTATCTCTCCAGGCTTTACCACCCCACCATTGTACTCATTAATAAGTGTTTTTAAGTTGGGGAGTTTTGAGCTGCAGCTCATTGGGGAAGTACAGCCATAGGCATTCACATTCCTTCCTGTACAGCATGTGAGTTACAGTACTATAATTAGTGGTGGGCAAAGTGGCCCCAATTCACTCCATGAAGTGATTCATGGAGTAACGCAGAAGCCGTGGAGTACTCCACAATGTGAAGCAGACTACTTCACTTCATAATGAGGAACATGAAGTCCATTGAAACCAATGACTTTGTGTTATTCCGCCTTCCCCAAACCACTTCTCCACCAATTTTAAGGTGAAGTACATTTGAAATTAATGTAATTTGCCTCATTTCATCTTGTAATTGAGCTACAAATGAAATTCTGCAGCGATTCATGGGATTGCAGGTCACATGGGCTCTAGATTGTTCTGCACAGCCTCAGTTCTGGCCTGAGTAGTGTGTGTGTGTAGTGGTAGCTGGAGACAGTTTGCTCTCAGTGCTCTGTGATTCAAAACCTCTAAAAGCGGTTTAAAATGCATTTTTGAGTCATTTATTTTGCTCAAAATTTACTGGGAAACCCTTCTGTGCTCATATCATTAAGTGATTATTGTTGTGTGTGAATTTTGAATGTTAATTTAGAGCAGTCAGTCTGTGTACTGTGAAGTGTGCTTTGGGGGAGGGGCATATTTGTGGTGTAGGTACATTAACTGGGAGAAAAAGGCAGTCTTTCTGTTTTGGTTATAGTTTTCTTATATAACCGTGTCAATGTGCATACAGCAATATTTTCAGTAATTCTTGACTTTTTTTGCTGATTGTTGTAGTGTAGTAGTGTACAATTTGTCTGTTTAAAATATTTGGTTATATTACTAATGGTTTTCAATTTGCTACGCATTACTTATAGTACATGTGTGAGTGTGTGTGTGTGATGCATGCCATTAAATCAGACACCTTTTTTGTGCCATAGAGTAATTGCAGCTGTGTGAACCTGCTATCCACTGCACCTGCATACATTTGTTATACTGCATTGTGGTATCTTTACAGTAGTGGATTGTTACTGCCATGAACTAATCACCCAACTGTCAAAATGTATTCCTTTCCAAATTTGGATTTGTGACTTGTGTGCTCTAGTTAGGTGTTGTTGTGCCTTTTCATATGCATCCCTTGAGTGCGCAGCGCAATCTTAATCTGTCTATGCATTTGCAGTGCACCCTTAATTCTGGGGAACTGCATTTCTAGTTATGCTCTCATTTCACTTCGTCAGCACTGGGGAATTTTCTGGACACAAGACAGTAGCATTTCATTTGCACTGGGGAATTTTCTGGGATCTGGACACAAGACAGTAGCATGTTGGGGATGCATATTAATTCTGATGACTCTGTGACCACTGCACGCATGACTGAGTGCGCCATTAATTCTGAGAAACTTTGCATTTCTTGTTATGCTCTCATTTCACTTCTTCAGCACTGGGGAGTTTTCTGGATACAAGACAGTAGCACTTTGGGGATGCACATTAATTCTGGTGACTGTGTGGGTGGGGTGCTGCCAATATTGTTGTCACTCTGCCTTACTTCACATTTAAAGTGGAATGACAATGCGAAGTAATAACAACAAGGTGAAGTGAGCATTTCCTATGGGGCACTCCACATAGCGTAGCACCAATGTGAAGTGGACACTTCATGTGCACTTCATAGGCAGATTTTAAATTTGCTGCATCACTAATAGATACATTGAAACCAAAATTAAAACAGACTGCAAACTCTTTAAATCTCTTTAATAAAAAATATGGGTGTAACTCAATAAAACCACTTATTTGGGCAACTAAAATAAAATATGATGCCCAATTGCTATATGGCACAGAGATTTGGGATTCTAAAACAATTGAATCTCTGTAAGTCCCATTAACAAAACTTTTAAGATCCAGTTTGGCCTGAGTCAGTCTGTACTAGGACCAATGATCAGAGGTGAACTGGGCTTAGCAAATATTGCTGCTTTAGCCTCCTCCAGGAAAATAAGTTATTGGATTAAACTTCTGCAACTAGAAAAACAGTGTCTGCCATATATATGTTTAAAAGATAAATAGGAATGGAAAACTAATGGATTGAGCCTATCAGGTCGGTTGAAGAAAGTATCCAGTATTTTAAGAGAAAATGGGCTGGAATATTTAGAAAGGTTGGTTGTCCTCTAGTAGGAAGTTTAGAGTACGGAACAAGATTTAAATCATTACAGCAAGATAATGGAGGGGTTAATAAGGGACACTCTATTAGCTACAATTAATTTAAAAGATTTTGAACAGCATGGTTTTAAAAAGGGAAGGAGTTATATTACAAACTTATTATGTTTCTATGAAAATGTAAGTAAATCCCTGGATAATGGGTTATCTTGTGATCTGATTTTATTAGACTTCAGTAGAGCCTTTGATATGACTTCTCATGGTGCTATTATTGACAAACTTAAATTGCTGAGTGCAAACCCATTTATAATATGTTGGATAGAGAAGTGGCTGTCGGATAGAAAACAGAGGGTCCAGATAAATTGGCAACTGTCAGATACTGGTGTAGTGACTAGTGGGGTCCCACAGGGTTCTGTGTTGGGGCCTACATTGATTCAGATATTTATTTCTGGTTTACAGATAATTTAAATGGCTGGGTCACAAAATATGCGGATGATGCAATGTATATTCAGTAAGATTTAGATAGTGTTACTAGCTAGGTAGAAAATGGGGTATGACCTTTAACATGGATAAGTGTAGGGTAATGTAGCTAGGGGAAACATAACAGTAGAGTAATATACACACTGTGTGGACAGTCCATACATTTTTGTTCATCAGAGAAGGATTTAGGATATTTTGTATCTGATAAATTAGATACAAATGATCAAACTCAAGAGGCTATTAAAAAAATGTAATAATATCAGATGGTCAATTAAAAGAAACAGTATCAGCAGGGATAGTAACATTGTGATGGCCCTGTTGCAAGCATATGTGTGACCACAGTAGGAATATGTATTTAAGATATGGTTTCCAGCTTCAAAATTAGAAAGACAAAAATTAGAACAGGTACAAAGGAAATTTACTAAAAGTATCAAAGGTATGGAAGGTTTTGAGTATCAAGAGAGATTATGTAAGCTAAATTTAATGTCTATTGAGACTAGAAGGGTAAAAGCAGATTTTATTTTCATGTTTAACACCATGCAGAATTACAGGTTACTAAATGATTTGGAGATAGCCTTTAAGCAGAATGGATGTAACACTAGAGGACATCCTCTATAGTTAAAAGATCAAAGGTATCAAACAAATAAAAGTAAATATGTTTATGCTACAAGAGTTATTAACCCTTGAAATGCATGCCTGAAAATATAATTATTAGTAAAAATAAGGTTATGTTTAAATCAAGACTTGATCAGTATTTGTTAAAAGGGAATACACCCAAATACTATGATTATTAGATGTATACAATAGGAGCATATATGGGGAAATGCCTACTGGCTTCAAGTCACCCTCAGTTATAGTATGAACCTCAGTTATGAACCTCAGTAAAGGATGGCTGGGAAGCTGAACCATACAAGGACAAGGCTTCTGGACTTCAAGAGGGTAGATTTTATAAAGATGGGTGAAAGCCTAGAGATGACCTGGCAGGGGGATATGTCCTGGGTGGGATGGAGGAAGAGTGGGTGAAGCTAAAATGTGCCATAGTGAAAGCAACAAACCTCTGCATTAAGCAAGTGAGAAAAAGTAAGAGGGAAAAGGGACAACTATGGTTCTCAAAATAGGTGACTGATAAAGTAAAGGCAAAAAGGGTACTGTTATGAAGATATAAGGAGCTGCAGAAGGAGGAGGAGAGAGAGGTGTATCAGCAGAAGCAGAAAGAAACAGGGAAAGCAGGCAGGAGTGCAAAGACACAGACTGAAGAGAGAATAGCCCAAAGAGATAATGAAAGGGGACAAGACATTTTTTAGATATGTAAGTGAAAAGAGGAGTACCAGAGGAGGGATCATAAGGTTAAAAAGGGATGGGGTGACAGTGCAGAGGGTACCAGAAAAGGCAGATATCCTGAACAAGTACTTTTGTTCAGTGTTCACAGTGGAAGGAGAATGGGAGGGATCACAATAAAGTAACAGGAGCTCTGTAGGGAGGGAGGTGGACACTTGTCCTTTTTCAGAGGAGAGAGTCCTAAAAGGATTCACTAATCTGAAAGTAAACAAAACAATGGGACTGGGTGGGATACATGCTATGGTACTGAGGGAGCTCAAAGAGATACTGGTTGCACTTCTGACAGTCCTGTTTAACAGCTCACTGGAAACAGGAGTGGCCCAGAGCACTGGAGGAGGGCAGATGTAGCCTATCTTCATTACAGGGGTAACTAGGAGGATGCTGGCTATTATATGCCAGTCAGCCTGACATCGTTGGTTGGAAAGTTAATGGAATCACTGCTGAAGAATGGGATAGAGGAATATTATGAGTCAAATGCATTACAAAACCAGAGACAGCATGGACTCATGGGAGAGAGAGAGATCATGTCAAACAAATCTGATAGATTTCTTTGATTTGGTGACTGAGGAATTCGATTAGTGTGGAGCAGTGAATGTGGCATAGTCAAGTCAAGTGAAGTCACTCTTTATTTTTGAAAAGCACTTTTCAAATACCAAAGTGCTTGTACAGAAGTAAAAACAGAAAATACACACTAATTAAAACTACATAAATTAAAATAGGAAGCACAGGTAAATTATAAATTAGAGAGCATCTGCAAAAGCTAAGTCAAACAAATACGTTTTTAATGTGGACTTAAAAGTCTTAGTGGACAGGCACTCTCTAACCCAATGAGGTAGAAAATTACAGAGGGTTGGGGCCATGAAGGAAAAAGCTCTGGCATTTAATATTGTTCCACATAGGAGAGTATTAAGAAAGCTGGGTAGCTTAGGAGTGGGTCCAAAAGTGGTAAACTGGGTAAAAAACTGGTTAGGGGAATGGAGTCAGAGAGTGGTAGTAAACAGAGTTCACTGCAATGAGGGAGGGGTGACCAGCAAAGTGCATCAGGGGTCAGGGCTGAGACAGGTCCTCTTTAATATCTTTATAGGTGACACTGAAGATGATTTGGAGGGGAAGGTCTGCCTCTTTGCAGATGATTCCAAAATCTGCAATAAGCAGACATTCCAGGGTGGATGAAAAGGCTGAGCAAAGACTGGAAAAAACTCCAGGAGTGGTCATGGGTATAGCAGGTTGGCTTCAATGCAAAAAAGTGCAAAGTTATGCATATGAGGTACAGAAACCCAGGGTCAGAGTACAAAATGTGGGGAGTGTTATTGACGACCACCAAGCATGAGAGAGATCTGGAGGTAATCATCTCTGCTGACCTAAAGGTGGCCAGGCAGTGTGACAAGGCATTTCGGAGGATGAATGGAATGCTGAGGTGCATAGGAAGAGGTATCACCAGCAGAAGGAGGGTGTTATGTTGCTCTGTGTAGATCACAGATGAGATCTTACCTGTAGTACAGTGTATAATTCTGGAGACCAGATCTCAGGAAGGACTTAGACAGACTGGAGGCAGTCCAGAAGGGAGAAACTAAAATGGTGTGGGATCTGCATTAAAAGTCTTATGAGGAGAGGCTAAAGAAACTCAATATGTATACCCTAGAAGAGAGAAAGGAGAGGGGATATGATAGAGACCTGTAAATACCTCACAGGATATACCTGTATAAGGTACAGGAGGAAAGTATCTGTCAGAAAAAAAGATGCCCAAGAACAAGGGAGCATGCTATGCAGATGTAGTAGTGGGGTAAATTCAAGAGCTATGTGAGAAGGTAGTTCTTCACAGAAAGACTGGTGGATCCCTGGAACAGTTCATCAGTGGAGTTGGTGGGGGTGAAGGCAGTTTTGTGGTCCAAGAAAGCATGGGATAGGCATAAGGGAATCTTGGTGGAAAAGAAGGGGGAAGGAGAAATAACCAAAGATCAAGTAGGGTCTGCAGTGATACTGTAGGTAGGGAAAAATGGGCAGACTGGGTGGGCAAAGTAGTCTTTACCTGCTGACAAACACTATGGACCTAATTTAAAAAAAAAGCCTTTAGATCACCACAATTTGCAGTGATCTAGGGGTGCAGCAAGCTCTGGGTATGACAGGGATCCTGTGCCCAATTCTATAAAAAAAATAGGGTCCCTGCACCAAACTTTCCAGGTTTGCTACAAATTGACCACTCTGCCAAACAGTTTTTGTACCTGAAGGAATGGCTGCAGGGATCTGCCCCCCAATGCAACCACAGTATAGGTAGTTGCCCTGGTGGTCAGCTGTGCCCCATTCTGATGTCCCCCTGACATTCCCTGATGGGCTATGCCCCTCGATCCCTGAGGTCCATGAGAAATGAAGATCTGATCTGGTAGTCTAGTGAAATACCAATGCCCAATGTCCCTGAGAAATAGTGAATGATCTTCCCCGGTAGTCTAGTGGCTCCCCATCCCCAATCTCCCTCAAAATTGTTACTGTCAGAGTCCCTTGTGGTCTAGTGGAACCCCAACCCCAATCTGCCCACAAATGAATATGTCCAGAATATGATGGCTTGGTGATCCAATGGTTCCACCAACCCCAAAATGACTGTAAAGGAACATATACATTTATCCTCACCCCAGCAGGTAGTGCCCACCACCCTGCTACACCCATTCTGAACCAATGGCCCACAACTGGCACAGCCCTCCTCTCACCACCATAGCCAGCTGCCCAATGAGCTGTCAGTGAGCACATACTGTATACAGTACATGCTTATTGATTGACAGTGCACTCATGTTCATTTATGGGGAAATCAGGCTGGGGTGGGTGTGAGGAGGTGACCTTTTGCAGTTTGGCGACCTCCCTACTTTCTGGTGATCGCCTCACATTATAGTGACCAACTTAGGGTTTGGGGGTCAGCTTTTTAGGTTTCCTGATCTTATTATTGCTAAAGGAGGTGTTACACAATGCATTGTGTATGCTAACAGAATGTTCTAGAAATGGTGATGTATCACAATGTAAAAAAGGGAGATGGTCCAGCATGTCATTTAGAACCTAAACAACTTAAAGGTTTTTTTTGCTGAAATGCTCCTTATTTTTATGACTGCAGTGGGTGGATCCTGCAGCTGTCTTGCTGTAGCTGGAAAAATGTGATACCGAAGCACAAACTAGGAGTTTTTAGTGTATCCATCCACAACTCCAAATCCCTATGCCAGTTGAATGTAATACTCCCCTCTCTCTGTTCAGTAGACCAGTTCCAACCTTCAGCAATATTTTTTCAGCTTGTGTGTCTATTTTATCATTTTTGCTCTAACTGTCCTGACAGCTACAGTACAAGTCACATTAAACTGTTCCACCAATGAGTTGCTTTAGCATTTCTGAGTTGCATACGTGTTGCTGGATTTAGTACTAAGCCTTGCACAAACTGCTTTTTAAGAGGTATATCTCAGTTTTGCATTGCATTGTGATTAGGCATAAGCTTCATTCCAACTGAGTAGCAAAAGCATTTTATAAACATTGCTCATTGGTGGGACAGTTTAATGTGACTTATACTGTAGTGTCTAGGAGTACACACAAAGGCAAGTTACTTACACCACTTCTTTGAAGCAGTTTAACTGTCTGAAACAGTGCAATTAGAAACTTTTATTTTTGGACTAGTGTCAAAAAAGCCTTGCTTGAATGCTTAAATTGCCAACTATGTGGGGGGCTCTCCATTTTGTAACCAGAGGTGTACAAGGCATTTTTAAAAAGAAAACACCATGTTTATTTGACCCATTTTAACACAGGATTTAGAATGTTTACTTGCTGGCTTGTTAATTTTATTTATTATTGAAATGTGATTTGCTAGTCTTTGGAACCTAAATCATTTACTGACATAATTTTCAAAAGGGAAAACTTCAACATTTTAGAGAAAATAACTCCAGAGGAGTTTCAAATGACTTTATGTCTCCCAAATGTGTGTGTGTATGATTTATTTTGTCTGAAGAGTTGGTTTATGCTAACCCTTTCAGGACCTATTTAATTGTTAGTGGCATTGGAACTCTCATGGCTTTGTATTTGTAGGAGGGGTAAATGCTAGGCAACTATTGTTTTAGAGGTTTCCATGTGTTGCAAGGGGATTACAAAGAAATCATCGGGGCATCAACTGCAACACCTGTCTACCCTGGAAAGCATATCTCTTACATTGCCAGGACCAAAATGAGGGACATTACCCATTAAAATCGGCAAATGCTCACAATCAAGGATACCATTCTTACTTGATGTACAGTGCTGCATCACAATTTTCACATCTATTTAAATGCACTCCACAACCTACCCTAAGGGTAATACTGTGCACTGGCACAAATACATACAGTACTGTCTTGTAAAAGGAATGCATAGGTAAACCAAAAGTTAATTGGCTGAACAGAATTGCAGCCATGTTACAGCTGATTTCCCAAAAATGAATAAAGTGGTAAAAAAAAAAATAAAAAAAATAATAAGGTCTCAAATTGTAATTACAGTGTATACAATGTCTGGATTATTAAAAATAATAATAAAAAAATCCCATGTTGTAGCTTATTCAACATTGGTCAACAGTGGGATACCATCATACTACAGTAACTTCATACAGTATGTACCCATCATGGTGTCACCACTCTATGAGTAGCATTGTGCTTCACATGTGTTCCCCTTGATTTTTTCTCCCTTGCTCAATGCATATATTATTACATAGACAATGACACCAGAAAAAGACCAAAGGTTCATTTGATCTTCCTAAACTTCCCTATCTACCCCGGGACTTATTGTCCATGCAGGGTTTTATCCCTCCTGGCCCACTTCCCTGCTTCTTTCTTTGATGCTGCTGACCTGAGCAAACACCAAACCCTTCACTCCATCCCGGGCGTGTCTGAAACTATTTTTAGTCTTACTGCTCACCACCTCCACTGGTATACTGTTCTACAGCTTCAATACCCTTTCCATAAAATAGAATTTCTCACATCCCTCTTAACCCCTCCCCCAGTTTCAACTTGTGGGCTCAGGTTCTTGTTTGTCAAAACATGTTTGTTTTACAGTCCTTGGTCAACTCTCATTGCATCTTACTTGGACTCCCCCCTTAAAACAATATACATCTAAGCAGCAGGAGGGAAGAAGAAGAATATGGCATCATGAGTGGCTACATTTTTGGAAGTGTTCCTAAAGATCAAGGAGTATACAATTAGAGTAGGTAAAGAATTTGAAACAAAACAAGCCTAGGCATAGTAACACCATTAGTATGCATTTTAGTTCTACCATGAAAGGAGCAGATAAAACAACCAACAACATTAGTGAATTTTAGAAAAGGTAAGCAGTTAGAAAATATGGGTTTTGAACTAGAAATAATATGATGCAAAAAGGGTTGATAGTGAACCATTTAACATAAAAATTAGGGGAAAAAAGAGAGAGAAATTACATTCCTTATCCATCTTGGTCATTAGTAGGAGTCAATTTTTATCCTTCCTGGCACTGGGTATGCATAAAGGATCACTACCCTCACCAATGGCTACTGTATGCATTTATCCATTAAACTACAGTGTAATTTATTACTAGTCATAGGTCACCAAGGTCATCAAAATCTCCAATTCTCTGGGGTGGGGGGTGTTATTTTAAAGCTTTTTGTTCTTTTATCTCTTTCTTTTCAAAAAACTTATTATTCAGTCCCAAGGATTTTTTAGCATCTAGTCTAAAACTCCACTCCTGCTCAGCACAATTCAGGGCATTTTTTCCAAATCCCCTCCCCCCCCCCAAATGTCTTTATTTATAACTTATATTCCTAGTACTGTAACTTTGTGCTGGATTTGAGGGTTTTTGTGGACATGGTTGGCCATAGTGTAACTGAAGTTTTTAATTTTTTATGGCTTGAATGTGCTCATAAATTCTTAGATGCAGTCTACGCTTTGTTCTGCCAACACAGAAGCTGCCACATGAACACTTCAGGAGATATACAACCCATTCTGTGTTGTAATCTATACTGCCTCTAATGGTCTCAGTATTGCCATTACTGGGGTTTTCAAAGTTCTCCTGTGTTTCCACATGACAGCAAGTTTTACAAAACCCATTTGGTTTTGTTCCCCTTTCTATATTTTTGTCCATACTCCTAGGGTCAGGTTGATGACTGCTCACAAGTCTTTTACTGACATTTTTAACCCTTTTGTAGGAAACCATAATTGGTTGTTCTAAAATGAATTTGAGTTCTGGTAACCCCTGAAAGATGGATAAGTAATCTTTCACCATCTGCACTATTTCCCTAGTGCCTCCCCCATAAGAGGTCACAAAGTTCATAGATGGCTCAATTTTTTTTCTTTTTCTTTTTTTGCGAAGAAAATTACTCCTTTGGTTTTTCCCTCACACAATGTAGTGCATTTCTCAAGTTGGTTTCCCTGTATTCTCTGGATTTGAATTTTTCAGTCAACTCTGATGCCATTTTTCAAAATGCTCTGGACTAGAGCAGTTCCTCCTCACCCTTATCTGTTGTCCCTTTGGCAGATGCCAAATTAGGTGTGGGGGTGGCAGCTAGTTGCATGGCATTGTTTTTATCAGGGAGTTTAGTAAAGATGTCTGTTTATAGGGCACCATCCTGTTTCTTTATGATAGTAATATCAAGACATTTAATAGCCTCTGAGCTCACAGATGATTTGAACTTAAGATTCTCACTGCTGCTTTCCAGATAAGAAATACATTCATACAGTTCTGTTTCTGTCCCATTCTAGACCAGGTGAGATCATCAATGTACAATTTGTAGATATCTATTTTATCTAACTACATATTTTTTTCTGCATTGTATACTACCTGTTCTTCCCACTCCACCAGATAGAGGTTTACCAACGTGGGGCTAAATGAGCCCCCATGTCAGTGCCCTTCTTTTGCTTGTGCATTTAACTTTCATATAGGAAAACATTATTACTAAGGACAATGTCAGTTAAAGCAGTGATCATATTAATGGTTTCTTGTGTAAGGTCAGTGTATCTTAATATTGACTGTTCTATGGCATTGATTCCCCCTTCCTTGGATATATTGGTATATAGAGAGTTGACATCCAGTGTTACCAGAAGCCACTCCCCCTCTACCTACATTTCTTCAAGTAGTGTTAAAATGTGTCCTGCATCTCTGCAATGACTACGTGTTTTTCCCACAAGTGGATTTAGGTAACTGTCCACAAACTTCAATATAGGCTCCATGACCCACCTGATCCCAGATACGATGGGTCTACCTGGGGGCACTGTAGAGTTTTTATGCACCTTTGGTAAGGTATACAATGCTGATTTTCATGCTGTTTGTACAGATATGTAGTACAGCTCATCAGTTGAGATCAAACCTGTCTCATGTAATTCTAATGGAGTGGTTTCTATTTCCCTTTTTATGTTGTTTGTGGGGCCAAAGCTAAGTTCTTGATTGAACTCTGTGTTGGAACGTTGTCTGTATACCTCCTCTGAATATTTCTCAACATTCTGTATGACAATGCTACAGCCTTTATCTGCAGGCTTGATTACAATGCTGGAATCTGCAGCTAAACTGCAGATTCCAGCATTGTAATCCATAGATGGACAGGGGCTGCTGTCCCTTTATGGACTCATATCAAAAGGAAGCTGTTGCAAACTGACAAACTATCAAATGAGCCCCAGATAGAGTCCTCGACTAGTGTCTCCAAACCTGGCTGCTTACCTAAAAAAAAAACTTTTACTCCTCCTCTCAGGTGACATTTAGATGAACCCAGGGCCAATAAATACTAGGATCTCTTCCTCCTCGGCCAAGATCTGGAAATTCACAAAGGGTCTAAAAATTGTGCATTTGCTGAGAAGATTTTGCTGAGCAGACCCAAATAATGCATAGTTTCTTTATCAACAGGGGATACCCTAAAAGCACAGTGGACAGAGCACTCTCCCGGGTCAGTAACATGCCCCGTAACCTTGACCCCCGCAGGAGGGATACTGTCACACAAGAACAACGGCAAATTCCACTAGTTCTTCCTTTCCATCAGAGCACACCTTCTCTTCACAGGATCATCACTAGTAACTTTCCCATCTTGCAAACTGACCCTAACATTGGTGCTTCCTTTACAGAACCACCTATTGCCTCCTACCGCCGGCCACCTAACCTGCGCAATCTCCTGGTAAAAAGCAGCCTACCCACTCCTAACAGTTCTTCCCCCCCAGGTACCAAACCTTGCAACAGGGCTCGCTGCTACACCTGTAAATTTATTTCCAGTGTAACTGAGATTCGGGGGCCTTCAGGTGTTTTTCACATCACCAAGGAGTTCTCATGCACCTCCACTAATGTAGTGTACTGTATTCTTTGCAGGAGGTGTTCAGCTATTTACATCGGAGAAACTGGTAGGCGTCTTGCTGACCGTTTCAGGGAACATTACAGAGCGGTCAGGAATGGTGAAACTGCTAAACCCATTGTATCCCACTTTATCTCCAGGGACCACAATGTCAATGACCTTTCTGTTTGTGTCCTTCAGCAGGGCTTCCGGGATCCTAACCATAGAAAAAACATGGAAGCCAAGCTGATCATCCGCCTTGGCTCCCAGCAGCCCTCTGGTTTAAATGATAGACTTATTTTCCACTAACATCTTTCAGCCTCCCCTTTTTTTTCCTAAAGTCAATTTGTTTTTGTACTGATTTATTTTTCATTTTCACCATATGTCTCCATTTCTGTCTCCTTCTCACACATTTGTCACCTTTCCACCTTCTTACAAGGCCCTGTTAATCTGTCTCTACCTGGGAACTTCCCCAGCTCTTTCTCTCCCATTATGTTTTATCTTTCCCATCATCACCTTTTTGTTTCACAGATTCTCTCTTAATCTTACCATTTATCACTTCTTCTCTCTTTGCCTCCCCCTTCTTCTTTCTCCACATATATATCTCTCTCATTTTACCTCTCCTCTACACTAACTTGTTTTTTTTCTCTTTTAGATATTTCCTGAAGAAGACCTAAGGTCGAAACGTAGATTTTTAACTCTATTTTCTATTTTCAGCGTGCATTTAATATAACCATTTTGTTTTGCTTTTAGACCACATGCTGACGCAGCGCCTTGTCTTTGTTTTTTTAAAAATTGTGCAAATGAGTATATGTAACCTAAGACCACAAATGCATGAACTAGAAGCTTAGATGGATCTTTACTCCCCGAACATTGTTGGCATCACAGAAACCTAGCTAGAACCCTCTGTACTCAACCACAAAATCAATATCACAGGATTTAATGTCTTCAAGAAGGACAGGGCCATCAAGAAAGGTGGAGGGGTGGTGTTTTGTGTAAAGGACTCCATAAACACTCTTGATCTAAGTTCTTCTGGGCTTGATAATAGGGAAGGGGTCTGTGACCATTTCAGGATTGGGAGCCATATGTTCTCCTGGCATGACCAGTCTGATCACCGGAGAGCCATATGGGGGTATGCATAGCAGAGGTATTTTGTAGTGCATAATTGAGCATAAATTCATCCCACAATGATATTTGAATAAAGCATATGTTAATCAGTTGGAACACTGCACAAAGAAGCCACACTGGATAGCTTCCTCTCCAGATCCTCCCTAAAAGAATCAGAGGAGTTTTAGCCATGACTTTGTAGCTGAAAAAGCAAATGGTTAGTAACTCAAAATGAATTCCTAATACATGCTTCAGGTAAATCTCTTGGAGCCACTGAAAAAGTCCCATTCTACTGGCCTCTGTTCTTTGGTGCAATGTTTCTGTGTCTCAGCATAGATAGGGGTGAGCCTGGCCACCCCTACCACACATATTATTGGCATATATAGAATGTTTGGTTGGGACATGCCCTGGAATTAGTAGTAGTTTTTGGAAACTTTCGCTGCAAATCACTTGAAACATTCATCCACCCCTACTGATGAAAGCAAAAGCACTCCAGTCTGTTATGTTCTCATCTATGATTGTTTTCTTTGTTGGGTGTACTAGTTTATCATAAAATGTATGGCTGGTTCACAGCATCAGTGCCACCTTAACATTAGCAAAGCTCTGTTTAATATGCTTAAAGGAACACTGTCAACTTCCTTAAGCCTCAAAGTGTCCCTAGTTTCAAATGCACATTTTATGATTGTTCACATTATATTCAGACTGTTTATGCAGCTGGTAGTTTGATTCACATCTCTTTTTTCTTTTAAAAAGTGAAGAAACTAACTGCCACCATACTAGTGTTACCACACCAAAACATGTTTGTTTACATTTCTTGACCACATCACACTGCATCTTTCCTGGACTCAGAAACACCCCCAACGCAAGCTAGCCACTCATTATGCAGTGGGAGTAGAGGAGACTAATGTATCATGAGTGACTGTGCTCTTGATGTGTGAGTCTTATGTTCAGGAAATGTGTACTAAGAGTAGTTCAATGACTTGAAGCAAAACAGAGCTAGGCATAGCTGTACTTTACTGTGCATTTCATTTCTAACAAGCAATGAGGTAGATAAAACAACCAGCAACCTAAATGAATTTTAGAGAAAGTAAGCAATAATAAAATGTTGATTTTTACTTAAAATAATATAATATAAACAAGGTTGACAGTGTCCCTTTAATATTTCTTGCAGTTGTATGACCTTGCATGCATTGACTCAGTCCTCCTTCCATCTCCACAGCTTTCTATCCTTCCTGAGGAACAAATGCCTTTCTAATGATCTGAATGCTACATAGCATCCTGATGTAACTATGGTTGTACCTCTCACCCCACCTAGATCTCAATTGATATGAGGCTATCACAGTAAAGTACATAAAGTGCTCAGCACCTGTTAAGAGATGGAGAAGGATGACAAAATAACTGGCTGGACCATTCTGTGTATCTGAGGGTAGGAGTCCAACTGTCCCTCCCACTTGGGACACTGATGTCTTAATCAGGCAAGGGTGGCTGGGCATGGACATCTACTAGGCCCAGGCTGCTATATGTAAAGACACATGGCATGTCTGGTGCCTCTGCCTTCAGTGTTAATACTGAAAGCCCTGCTAACATCTGGCGACATTGCCTGAACTGCAAATCTTTGCCAACATGATACCTCCTCTTTGATTACAAGACATCATTTGTGCAGTCAAGAGGCATCCAGAGCTGATTGTCACTGGGTTTGCCACTTGATGTGCAATACTCTGGGCTTTGGCACCAATGTTGTTCAGCACCTTGGTAAGCAGTAACACTAACTGTGATGTCATCAGGCAACCCTACCACGAACCTTTGAATGTTTTCTCCCTCACTTCCCACTGGCTGATGTCAGTAACACAAATGGTAGTATCAGTACTGGCCTATAATATGGTGGACACTGCAGTGCCAATAGCCTCTCATAAGTAATGATGCTTAACTTCCTCATATTGTCCCAGCATCAAGAAAATTCTACTTCATGGAGAGGGTGGTGGATAACTGAAACAAACTCCTAGAGGAGGTGGTGGTAGAAGGGAATATGGGGGGATTCTATGGAACCTGGGAGAGGCAAAAGGATCTCTTGGATCTGGGGGAGAGATGGCAGGAAATTGCAAAGTCCCAGCAGCTTGTTAGGCAGACTGGGTGGGCCTGGCAGATCTTTTCTGCCAACACATTTCTCTGTTTCTATCAAGGATATTAGTGTGTATGTGATATTGTGTATTCAGTGGGTGACCTCCACAGACAATTCCAAAATATGTTATTGTGGAGCAAAGTAGCAGAGATACTGAAAAGCATAAAATTGGACTTTTGATAATTAAGGAGCTGCAGAGCCACATGAACAGAGGCAAAGAGCCACATGAGGCTACCAAGTCTCACGTTGCAGGCCTTTGTATAGGGTCTCTGAGTGCATTCTAGTTAAACTGATATTGTGAGACACCAAATCCTTAATGATAGGGTGTACCTATAACCCTCTGAAGGTGGCAAAAAGTGGGCTGGATCATATCACCAGTTATGTGGGTAACAACCCAGTGGGTGAGATAATACTTATGGGTGACTTTAACTTCAATTGGTTGAACAACAGGGCACACAAGTCTGCCACTATGGATGTGGCACTCATTCAAAAAATCAATGAATCAATGAGGTTAAACATCAAGTCTGGAAACCACACTATCCTGGATTGGATGCTAGTAAACCAACCCAATAGAATCATAGCTGCAGATTTATTACCTGACACACTCAGCAACCACTCTCCTACCTTCTGCATCTGGAGGAACAACTCCTCACTCAAATGTTCCCCAAAGATCCTGTTTGCTTGTGACCTCTCCAAGTTTTATCAACTGGCGTTTCTCAATGAATTAAGAGGAATGTACTGGAATGACTTCAACAGCCTCCTTAACATTGACCTAGCACTGGACCTTTTCATCCACAGCTTCCTAAGTGCACTCAATAAACAGGCCCCCTGAAACAGCACCGAGTTAGTGGCAGATGCTCATACTGGCTGGACTGTGAACAAAGAAAATGTATGAAACTCAGAGATAAGGTATGGAGAAAATTCAAACTCTCAGGGGAGCTCAACAACTGGCAGAATTATGGGGCTCTGAGGAACAACTGTAAAAAAGAGCTCAAAAACACTAAACATCTTTACAGTATATTAAATCCCTGCAAACCAAAAACCTGTCTGACCCAAAAAGGTTCTGGAAACAAATTAATAGTCTTCTTAAGGGGCACTCAGCTGATGCCACACTGAGCATCCAAGTCAATGGTCAACCTGTCTCCAAACCACATGCATTAGCGGATGCATTTAAAAACTTTTTTATCAATCTCTATAAATATAAAGACCCCGAACAAGGTAACATGAACCCTTCACACTCTAATTCTCCCCACAGTCCTCAGTTCCATTTCTGACTAATCTCTCAGATAGAAGTCCTTACCCTTCTGAGATCTGTCAAACCAGATGGCTCCCCAGACTTCAACAAACGGGAGCCCAAATTCTTGAAATTAGCCACACCAGTTATAGTGACTCCACTCAAGAACCTCTTTAACAGATCCCTTCTCCTCGGTCAATTCCCCACAAAATGGAAAATGGTGATGGTGGTCCCCATCCACAAAGGAGGTGCCAAAGATGTGGTGAAAAATTATAGACCTATAGAAATACTTAGTGCACTTGCAAAAATGTTGGAGAAGTTGGTTTATAACAAGATCCAGGACCATATGGAACTCTACCATCTACGTTTGGAGATGCAGCATGGCTTCCAGAAAAACCATGGGACTGACACTGCCCTCATCAGGTTCACAATGGATGTATTTGGGGCAATGGACGAAGGTTTAGCAACAGGAGCAATATTCCTAGATCTCAGTAAAGCATTCAATTTGGTGTACCATGATCTCCTTAACAACAACCTTGGACATCTTGGACTGGACTGTCATGCATGCACCTAGGTCCAACATTACCTACTGTAAAGGAAGCAATTGGTCAAATGGAAAGGCATTGCATCTCACCTAAAACTGGTCAACCAAAGGGTTCCCCAAGGATCCATCCTGGGGTCCCTGCTATTCTCTGCTTCATTAACATACCCAAACACTGTGGGGGGGACAACATCCAACTCTATGCTGACCATACAGTCATTTACTGGATCTCTAAGGACATAAATTAACTAAACCTGGACCTCAACACTGACCTCAGAATCCTGGAAAACTGGCTTGTAGATAACAAACTGGTCTTAAACCTGAAAAAATCTAAATCCATGCTATTCGGCCACAGACACCGGGGTGGTGATAGAAGCAATCTTCTTCATATATCCTCCACAAATGGTACCAGGCTAGAGGTCTGCATGTCCTTAAAGTATTTAGGCATACATCTCAATCAGGTGTTAATACTAAAAATGCATGTGGAGGCGGTAACTAAGTCCCTCCACCCAAAAATTGGTCTTCTATATAGGCTAGGTGGGTACTTAACCAATGAAGCTTGGCTGAAAATTGTCACAGGAACCATACTCAAAGTACTGCTCTATGGAGTCCACCCATTCTGAAACCTCTGTGCAGCACCAAACTCACCAAACTCAGAGTTCTCTACCACAAGCTCGCTTGATTTGTTGCTGCTGCCCATACCTGAGACCACCACTGTGGTGTACTCGCTGCATTAAACTGGCCGGGTTTTGAAGCATCGCTAGCCTATCCTACCCTCTGCCTAGCTTACAAAACAATTACACTTGAGGCCTTCCCCAGTCTAAATGGACTTCTCCAATACAAAATCCACAAATGGGAGCTTTGGTTGTCCTTAAACACTGATCTAGAAGCTCCACAGTCTCAAATATGTGCATGAGAGAAGTCCCTTGCTATCTCTGCCCTGTTATTTAGAACAGCCTACCACTGGATGTGAAAAACTGTGCTACCTTGACTGCCTTTAAGGCTGCTCTAAAATCCCGCATCTTAGTGTACAGAGCATATAACTGCAATTAATGTGCAGATCTAGTCCACAGAATAGCGGCATGACCTCTTGGCCCACTCCAGTGTCCAGGCTTTCAACTCTAAGGCACTTAACCTTGACGTACAAACCTGAACCCATTTACTTATAGCACCATCTCACCTGTGCCAGCAGTCCCTAAAGGGGGTCATGCCCATGAGTCCTAAAAGTTAGCATTTGTGTGTTCTCATTTTACCCCACCCACATCCACCCCACCAAACCTCTCCCCCTGGTTTATGCCTTCCTATTGTTAGTCTAATAGCATAAATGTATTCTACTATCTGTACCTGACTGCATGTGTTGGATTCCTATGTCCTTGTAACTTAACATGCATTTGTAAATGCTTTGATACACTGTTACCCTGTCTCTGTATGTAAATTGTTTGGCTTACACTGTATGTAATTAACTCCGGGTCCCCCCTGAAAAAGGTACACCATGTCTTGGTGGGCTTACCCATTTGACACATTTCATATGAACATATGAAATTCCTGGCAGAAAAAGGCCCACAGGTCTATCAAGTCTGTCCAATTGTGCAGCTCTTAGTTTCCGATCACAACCACTGCCCCATCACCACCCAAACCACTCTCTTCCTCCTCTGTTCTGGTCATTAGTTGGTGAACAATCCAATGCTTGGTGAATTCCGCTTCACAATAACAGGAAGAGCTGACATCAAAGGATCAAAAAGCAATATCACTATGAACGCTTGGCAGCCACAAGCCAGTTATCCCTGTAGTAACTTTTCTGACACCTCCTGCTTAAAACCCAAAAAGTCAGAAGGATCGTGAAGCCCTCCTTTCACAGTCTGTGTTCATACTGAAAATCAAGATCAAGTGAGCTTTTGCCCTTCTGCTCCTCAGGTGGTTTTTGCCCTCCCTGAGCTCACCTTAGGACACCTGCATTACTCTTTGACAGGTGTACCACCCCGGTCAAACTCCCCACCTGACACTGTCCCCAGAGTGGGTCATGCCCGGATGCCCAGACACTTGGAGCCAGATGTGAGAGCCCCAGTCAGGCTTGCGCCCCCCCTGCCTCATTGGGTAAGTGAAAAAAGACAATAAATAATAAACTGTGTAGTGATTCCCTCTCTTGTATTGAGAGGTTACAGTATGGCATGGATTGTTAGTGTATAGTGTTTCTAGATCATACAGGCAAACTTGTAAAAATGTTTCTACTGTGGGGTGAAGAGGAGGGCAAAAAGTGGAAGTGGGCTTAAAAGGTGATATAATTTCTACCCCATCTGCATCATCTTCATTTCTATCCTCTGTACTTGCATCATGTGTACTGTTATTCTCATCCCTTAGAACAGTCATTATTAAGATATGCTGACCTTACACCAGAAACTATTAATATGATCACTGCTTTAACTGGCATTGTCCTTATCAATAATGTTTTCCTATTTGAAGGTAAAATGTACTAGCAAAAGAAGAGTACCACCATGGAGACACATTTAGCACCAAGTTTGGCAAACCTCTGTCTGGCAGAGTGGGAAGAATGGATGGTATACATTGCAGAAAGAAATACATAGTCAGATAAAATAAACATCTATAAATGGCACATTGATGACCTCTTCCTGATCTGGAAGGGGGCAGAAACAGAACTGTATGAATGTATTTCTTATCTGGAAAACAGCAATGAGAATCTTAAGTTCAAAGCATCTGTGGGTTCAGAGACTATTAATTGTCTTGATATTATTATTATAAAGAAACAGGATGGTACCCTATAAACAGACCTTTTTACTAAATCCACAGATAAAAACTTTGCTTCGTGCATCTAGCTGCAGTCCCCCACATCTAATTCAGAATCTGCCAAAGGGACAATACATTATGGTGAGGAGGAAGTGCTCTAGTCCAGATCTTTTTGGAAAAAGGGCTTCAGAGCTGACTGAAAAATTCAGATCCAGAGAATACAGGAAAAGCAACTTAATGGATTCAATACAATGTGTGAGGGAGTCACTTCTCTTGCCAAAAAAGGAAAAGAAAATATTTGCACCATCTATGATTGGCAACTGAAATTGAATACAAAGAAGTGTGTAGTTATGCACTTGGGATGCAAAATCTGCCAGAAGCTTATACTCTAGCAGGGGAAGGAATAAAATAAAATGAGCAGGAGAGGGATTTGGGGATTATACTATCAAGCAACCTTAAAGTATGTAGACAATGTAGCAAAGCTGTGGGGAAGGTGAATGGAATACTGGCATGCATTGAGAGGGGCATAAGAAGTAGAAGAAGAGAGGTTGTGATACCTCTTTACAAAACCAAGGTGAGACCACACCTAGAGTATGGGGTCCAGTTCCGGAGACTGCATCTAAAAAGATACATAGATGGGATTGAGAGAGTTCAGAGAATGGCAACCAAGATGGTACACGGTATGCAGGGGAAGCAATATGAGCAGAGGTATAGGGAATAAGATCTGTACACATTGGAGACCAGAAAAGAGAGAGGGGAGACATGATATAGACATTTAAGTACATTAAGGGTATCAATACGGTGAAAGAGGGGAGCTTGTTTAAAAAGAAAGAGGGGGCTAAAACTAGAGAGCATAGCCTAAGATTGGAGGGAGGAAGATTTAGAGGAAATTTGAGGGGACGATTCTTCACAGAGAGAGTGCTGGAGGCCTGGAACAGACTACCAGAGGAGGTGGTGGGGGCTTAAATGGTGGAGGGATTCAAAAGTGCATGGGACAGACATAAGGGGTTGGTTGGGGGGGAGATGGTCCATGAAATTGGTGATGAATAGGGGAGGAAAGGGGAAGACTGGATGGGCCATTTCTGTCCTTTTCTGCTGAAAAAGGTCTATGGTTCTATGACCTTAGTGACCTCCTATGGGGAGGCACTAGGGAAATAGTGCAGATGGTAAAAAATAACTTATCTATACTTCGGGGGATAGCAGAACTAAAATCTCTTTTATAACAACCAATTTTGGTTTCCTACAAAAGGGGTAAAAATTTCAGTAAAAGACTTGTGACGAGTTATCAACCAAACCCTAGGAGTGTGGACAAAAATATGAAATGGGGAACAAAATTGTGTGAGGTTTGTAAAACTTTCTGCCACATTGAAAAACAAGAGAATTGTGAAAACCCCAGTAATGGTAAAACCATAACCATTAGGGGCAGAATAGATCGCAACATAGAAGGTGTCATATATCTCCTGAAGTGTTCATGTGTCAGCTTCCATGTTGGCAGGACAAAGTGTAAACTGAGGCTGAGAATTTATGAGCACATTCAAGCCATAAAAAATAAAAACCTCAGTTATGCTATGGCCAACCACGTCCACAAAAACCCTCAAATCCAGCACAAAGTTACAGTACTAGGAATGGAAGCAATAAATAGAGACATTAGGGGAGAGATTTGGAAAATGCCCTGAATTGTGCTGAGCAGGAGTGGATTTTTAGACTGGATGCTGAAAACCCCCTGGGACTGAATGTTAAGTGTGAGTTAGCCCTATTTTTGAAATGAAAGAGATAAATGAACAAAAAGCTTCAAAATGTCCCCCCCCCCCCGAGATTTGAAGATTTTGATGGCCTTTGTGATCTCTCTCTAGCAATGAATTGCACTGTAATTTAATGGATAAATGCATGATGAAATGCATGAAATCTGTTTCTTCTCACATCTTGCTGTGTTTGTTCATTACAGGCGTACCTTAGTGGAATGGATTCAGCCATAGAAGAGAGATCCTCTGGTTGTTTTCTGTCTCAATAAACAAAAGGTGGAAGAAGTTACACAATTAATTAACTTGAAGCTGATCGAATATGGTGGACTTATAATTATGTGGAAAAGTGTTACAATGGATTATTTTCCTTAATAATAATAATAATAAACTTCATTTATATGGTGCCTTTCAAAAATCAAGGTGCCTAACATGTTTAAATCACAAAATTTTATAACAGCAAAATCAACAAAACATATAAATAACATAATATGATCGTAAAATCTTTTCATCAGTTAAGTACCATAAGCTTGGCTCCATAACCAGGTTTTCAGTGCTTGTTTAAAACCCTCCACCGTCATGTGCTCATGTAGCCAATGGGGTAGAGAATTCCAGAGGGTAGGGGCAGCATACATAAATGTTCTAGCACCAAAAGATTTCAAACACAGCCTCAGAATCTCTAGCAACCCCATGTTGGTTGAGCGAAATGATTGCCTGGGGCAATGAGGGACCTGGAGCTCTTTCAGGTAATATCCAGACCAAGTCCGTGTCAGGCTTTGAAAGTCAGAAGATCAACTTTAAAGGTGATCCGCCACTGAACTGGCAGACAGTGCAGTCCCCTCAGTACCAGTGAAATATGACAGGACCTTGAGTATCCCATCAATAGCCATGCCACAGCATTCTGCACTAGCTGCAGGTAGTGGATTTCCACCCCAGGTTGCCCTAGATACAGGGAGTTGCAATAGTCCAAGCATGAGGTCACAAAGGCGTGGATCAGAGTGGGAAAGTCGCCAGATGGAACAAGGTGCTTAATCCTGGCAATATTCCTCAGATGGTAAAATGAGGATCTGATGACAGCCAACACCTGAGAATGCAGGGTCAGCCCATTATCAAAAACTACCTCCAGGTTTCACAACCATTCAGAGGTTAGGAGATGCTCACCCCCAAGGTATAAGCCAGAGGGTGAACCCCCACACAGCTTCTCTGTCCGGTGACCCAGATCCACTACCAATACCTCGGTCATATCAGAGTTCAGCCTTAACCAACTGGCATTTATCCACTCCTGGATTTCAGCAAGGTAGTTATTAAAGACCGAGAGAGCTCCATCCTGATCAGGGGCAAAAGATCGGTAGAGCTGGGTATCATCTGTATAGCAGTGAAAATTCAGCCCATACTTTCTCACAATGTCTCCAAGGAGCAGCATGTACACTGTGAACAACATGGGGGACAGCACTGAGCCCTGAGGGACTTCACACAATAAAGGGACTGGGTCTGATTAAAAAACCCTGGACACCACCCTCTGAGATCTTCCCATGAGGAACAATGTAAACCACATGAGGACTGTACCCGACAGTCCATAAATGAACCTCAGGTGATCAAGCAGTAACCCATGGTCCACAGTGTCGATCGTTGATGAGAGATCTAGGAGGACCAAGATGGAGCGACTCCTCCTGTCCCTAGCCATAAGGAGATTATTCAGCACCCGAACCAGTGCTGGCTCGGTACTATGATTCTTTAAAAATCCTGACTGATGGGGTTCGTAGATGGCATTGATGGTCAAATGGTCCTCCAGCTGTGTGGCCACTACTTTCTCAATCACCTTCCCTAATAAGGGAAGGTTAGAGACTGGTCTGTAGTTAGTAAGGCAGTCTGGGTCAAAAGAAAGCTTTCTTCAAGAGTGGTGTAACCACCACCTTCTTTAGGGAGCTTGGAAACTCACCTGTCTCCAGGGAGCACTAGACTATCTGAGCTAGGACTGGGACAATGACATTACTACAACCCAAAATAAGAGAAGTAGGTCCCAGGTACAAACTACAGCATGTAGGGTGCACACTCTGGACGATCCGCATGACATCTATGAAAGCTGGCCGATCAAAGGTACTCCAAAAATGACCAGGATATATGAACCTGCACTGGTCTATGGCAGCTCCCATACAGTGTGCCAGATGGAAAGCTAATAAGGTTTCGGCCACCTTATTTGCAAAAAATCGAGCAAGTTCATCGTGCTCTTCTTGTGAAAAGGCTTTCTGAACTTGTAGACAGGCTAGGTTGCACAGTCTGTCGACAGTTCAGAACAGCTGAGCTGGTTGATTTTGAGCAGCCGTAATCTCCCTGGACAGGAACTCTACCTTCTTATGGGAGATTTTGGATTGATAAACTTGATAATAGTCCATCAATCTAAGGCAGTTGGCATCAAGAGCGGACCTCCTTCAGCAACGCTCCAACCTTTATCCAAGTCACTGCATCTCCCTCAGAGTCCGATCAAACCATGGGGATCGAGGGTGAAGGGAGAGTGGATGAATATGGACAGGAGCAATGACATCCAGAGCTGCTGTAATGGCCAAATTATAAGCAACCACGAGGGTTTCTGGGTCATTATTTGCCTCTGAGAAGGACAAGAGATCAAGGACAGCCATTAGGCCTTGAGAATTGATATCTTGCAAATGGCAGTCCCGAATCATCACTACAGGGGTTGACCTACAAAGTGGGGTGCTAAAACTAAACCTCATAGTGTAATGAGCAGACCATCCAACTGGTTCCACCCCCACGTTGGAAGCCTCAATCTCCGGGAGGAAGACTAAGTCAAGAGAGTGACCCTGATTGTGAGTGGCAGTGGAAGCAACCTCTGTGAGGCCCAGCAATGTCATCAACTGGAGGAAGTGCTGACCAAAATACGAGAGTTCGTAATCGACCCAGGCCTTAAAGTTGCCCAGGACCATCAGCCTAGGTGACTCAAATGCCATGTCAATGATGAAATTTGCAACTTCCTGGAGGAATCGTTTCTCATCACCTGGTGGATGGTAGATGAAAATGATCCTACAATCTACACCTGCCACCACGGTACAGTCAGATGACTCAGTCTCCCCCACTGGTACATTTGTGAGGTTAAGTTCAGACTTGAAACAGACCGCTACCCCACCCCTTGTAACCCAGTTTCGGGCAGTGTATCACCGAGTACCCTGCAGGAACTGCAACCTCCAAAATTGGGCTAGAATTCTAGTCCAGCCAGGTCTCAGTGATGCAAGCCAGGTCCACTGATTTAACAAGATCTGCAATAATTGCAGTCTTGTTTTTAATTGACCTAACATTACATAACACCACCCGAGCTGGGTGAACTTCCTGGGCTACCTGGACAACCTGCCTACCACAATGGTTATATAATATGCACTTACTAAAGTAAGAGGCGAGCACTCAGTCATGTAGGAAGGTGTTTTATTGGTGCTTTACTAATTGAACAACTCACTTATTTATATGAATACACCCTATAACCAACTGTAACTAACTCTGATGAAGCCCTGAAGGCAGGGTGAAATGTAAAATCTCCGGGCAACAGTGTGAATGCAATGCTGCTAGTTGCCTGTTACTGTTGTGCAATGGAATGGTGACTAAAACCATTTAAAACTATCTGACAACAGCTTGGACTCAGCTGCCTGTATGAATGGTCAGTGTGCCAGTGAACAAGAAATATTTGTCGGAAAATTTGCAATCTACTGTAAAATAATTTATTTTGTATATAACACTGGTTACTTCATATAATTTCAAAAATAGAAATAATCATTTAAATGTCAATGAGCATAAACTGTATCCATATAATCATATTCAAGTAGAAAGCATCTGGGACTTCCCCAATTTTAATAACTATTCTAAATAAATACTGTGAATAAAAAAATACATGCATTGATGAGATTTTCTCTTGATCTGCAGTCTCAGTAATATCGTCTATGGCTGTGTTTTTAATTTCTACAAGATATAGAACTATAACAGTTTCCTGTCACGTTTGCCTTCTAAACACTGGTAAATACATCTTTCACAACAAAAAGTATAATGTGGTAAATTTTTTAGATAGAAGATCTTGTTGTAGACAGTAGGACATCATCAGGTAATCAGGTAGTATGTCGACATCTTGAATGCAATCACCTCTAGCACATCTTGGAATCACAGAAATTTGAAGGCAATTCTTCCAAATCTCAGTTGACAAACATACAATTTTAATAAAGAAAGACAACTGGCCCATCACGTTCCTTCCTCATCATCTTATTTGGAATATCCAGTCACCCCATTTTCTTCAAAGTAGAAGAAGAAGAAGAAGAAGAATCAGCATTTATATAGCACTTTTCATATAGTGTATCCCAAAGTGTTTTTACAAGCAATGCTAAACTGGTAGTGAAATGACTGAATGTGTAGTGGCTGCCATATTGCACATCAGCACCCACACACAGCCTGGACAATTGCAAGAACCAGTTTTATGGGAAAGGGAATGTTGGCCAGGACATTGGGAATGTTCCCTACTCTTTGCGAAGAATGCCCTGAGTTCTTTTACATCTGCCTGGACACCCATCAGGACAGCACCAGGATGGGTAGAAGGGACCTCAGTTTAATGTCTCATCCAAAGGACAGCACACTTCAGCAGTACAGCACCCCCAATACTGCATCCCACCCCTGGAGGCAAAGTCCCACCCCCATCCCAAACCTGAGAGCAGGCCACTGGCACAGCCTTCCTCTCTCCTCCTTGGCCGGGAGCCCACTGAGCTATTAATGAATGAGCACATGCTTGTACAGTGTTGGTCTACAAAGGGTGGCACTAAAAATAAACCCCACAGTGTAATGAGCAGACCATAAAACTGGTTCCATCCCCACACTGGAGGCCTCAATCCCCAGGAGGAAGACTAAGTCAAGAGAGTGACCCCGATTGTGAGTAACAGTGAAAACAACCTCTGTAAAGCCCAGAGATGTCATCAACTGGCGGAAGTGCTGCCCGAAATGTGAGAGTTCATCATTGACCCATGCCTTAAAGTTGCCCAGCCTAGGTGACTCAAACGCCATGTCGATGATGAAATCTGCAAGTTCTTGGAGAAACTGTTTCTCATCACCTGGTGGATGGTAGATGAGAATGATCCTACAACCTACACCCGCCACCACGGTACACTCAGCTGACTCAGTCTCCCCCACTGGTACATTTATGAGGTTAAGTTCGGACTTGAATCAGACCACTACCCCCCTTCCAACCCAGTCTTGGGCAGTGTATCACCGAGTGCCCAGTAGGAACTGCAACCTCCAAAACGGGTCCAGAATTCTCATCCAGCCAGGTCTTGGTGATGCAGCCAGGTCTACTGATTTAACAAGATCTGCAATAATTGCAGTCTTGTTTTTAATGGACCTAGAATTGCATAACACCACCCGAGTTGGGTGAGCTTCCGGGCTGCCTGGAGCACCTGCCTACCACAATGGTTATGTAATATGCACCTTCTAATATAGGAGATGGGCACTCAATCACATAGGAAGGTGTTTTATTGGTGCTTTACTAATAGAACAACTCACTTATTTGTTTAAATACACTCTTATAACCAACTGTAACTAACTCTGATTAAGCCCTGAAGGCAGGGTGAAATATAAGATCCCTGAGCAACAGTGTGGCTGCAATGCTTCTTTTTGCATGTTACTGTTGTGCAATGGAATGGTGAATAAAACCATTTAAAACTATCTGACAACAGTTTGGACTCAGCTGCCTGTATGGATGGTGAGTGCACCAGTGAACAAGAAATATTAGTAGGAAAACAATTTGCAATCTACTGTAAAATAATTTCTTTTGCACATAACACTGGTTACTTTATATAATTTCAAAAATAGAAATTAGTAAAGCACCAATAAAACACCTTCCTATGTGATTGAGTGCTCATCTCTTACATTAGTAAGTGCATATTATATAACCATTGTGGTAGGCAGGTGGTCCGGGTGGCCCGGGAAGTTCACCGAACTTGGCGGTGTTATGCAGTGCTAGGTCCATTAAAAACAAGACTGCAATTATTGCAGATCTTGTTAAATTGGTGGACCTGGCTTACATCACCAAGACCTGGTTGGATGAGAATTCTGGCCCCATTTTGGAGGTTGCAGTTCCTGCTGGGTACTCGGTGATACACTGCCCGAGACTGGGCTGCAAGGGGGAGTAGCGGTCTGTTTCAAGTCCGAACTTAACCTCACAAATGTTCCAATGGGGGAGACTGAGTCATCTGAGTGTACTGTGGTGACAGGTGTAGGTTGTAGGATCATTCTCATCTACCATCCACCAGGTGATGAGAAATGATTCCTCCAGGAAGTTGCAGATTTCATTGTCCACATGGCATTTGAGTCACTTAGACTGATGGTCCTGGGTGACTTTAAGGCCTGGGTTGATGATGAACTCTCGCATTTTGGTCAGCACTTCCTCTAGTTGATGACATCTCTGGGCCTCACAGAGGTTGTTTCCACTGCCACTCACAATCAGGGTCACTCTCTCGACTTAGTCTTCCTCCTGGGGATTGAGGCCTCCAACGTGGGGGTGGAACCAGTTGGATGGTCTGCTCATTACACTGTGGGGTTTAGTTTTACCATCCCCCTTTGTAGGCCAACACTGTACAAGCAAGCGCTCATTCATTAATAGCTCAATGGGCTCCCGGCCATGGGGGAGAGGAAGGCTGTGTCAGTGGCCTGCTCTCAGCTTTGGGATGGAGGGGTGGGACTTTGCCTCCAGGGATGAGGTGGGGGTACACTAGACTACCAGGGATACTGATTTTAATTCAGGGATTGGGGAAAGGGAGCGAGGGTCACTAGACCACCAGGGAGAAATGTTTTCTTTTTTTATAACTACTCCTGTATACGGCATGGGATCAGGATGGGGGTTATTGAATGGGTTAAGGGCACGTTGTCTTGGACTGGCAGAGTGGGTAATCGGGTGGGGGGAGGGACCGCTAGCCATCAGAAATTAAATGAGCTTTTTTTTAAAACATAAGGTGAATGATCAAGTGGCAGGCAGGACTGCTAGCCACCAGGAATTACTTAGGCTTTTTCTTAAAATATGGGACGGGTGATCAGGTCTAGGCGGGACAACTAACCACCCGGAATTACAGAGGCATTTTTTACAATATGTGTGATCAGTGGGGAAAGGAACCACTAGTCACCAGAGAATTAATAAAATGACATATTGGGTAGCCGTGCAGGGGAGGCGGAAATTCCGGGAAAGTTTGTAAATGGATTTCCAAACTTTCGCTTCAGTTCTACCTGTGAAAGTTTTTTTTCACTCACTCCTAGATATACTGCATTGCTTACTGCTGTCTTATTGTTCTGCTTTTGTAGCATTGTTCTGTAACATCCCAAGTCATGCCTGAAAATAGGCAGTGTTTTGTCTAGTGCACTTACCCAGTCAACAAAAATGAAATACAGTAAATAAACCCTGCTAGTGTTCCCGCCCACCTCCAGTTTACTTAGAAATATACAGGTGCAGTGTAACACAATGGTTTAAGGCTGTGAGCTGAAAACCTGGAGACCTGGGCTTGAATCCCACAGCCCCCACTTGCACACAGTATGAGCAATTCACTTGTTTATTGAATTTTCTTGCCCCAGTAAGCCTACTGGGCCTTGAAGTCCCTTTTTTCAGGGGCGACTGGGGGGGAAGGGGGATACAGATGGTAAACAACTGAAACTGAACCAGATTAAGCTATTTTTGGTATTTTTAGTGAATTAGTGAAATTTGACCAAGACACCAGGGAAATTTACATACTCTTTTCAATAAGTGCATTGGAATCTTTAACATCCACCTGAACTACCACCAATCCAGGCAGATGGGAACTCGGTTTAACATCTCATCCAAAAGATGGCACCTCAGAAGTGCAACACCCCTTAAGTTGCACTATGGTGTCAGTATTGGGATATTAACCCAAGTGCCAGATGTGGGAACTGAACCCACAGCCCTCTGATCTCCTGGCCTCAGAGGCAAGTGTGCTATCTACTGAGCCACGGACACTGACACTTAACTTCCTTCTGCTCCCAGGCTGCACCTGTAAACAAGCTTTCAGCTTAGTGCGTCTCTCCTGCTAAAAAAAAAAAAAATTACCAAACAGTGTTGATCTGAGTAAAAACCACCGTGGGACACCACTGGTCACTTGTTTCCATGTTAATAGACAAACACTAAGTATAACTTTGTTTTCTATGCTGCAGACAGTTACTAACCCCTTATATTATTTAACCAGCTATACTATGATTTTCCATTTTGTGAACATGGCTCCTGTGTGAGAGAGTGTGCAATGCTTTGATGAAGTCCAAATTCACATCATCCACAAGTTTTCCTATGTTATATTCCTTATAACATTGTCAAAGAATGCAATAAGATACAATAAGATTCATGTTGCATTGTCTACTTTACCAACAACCATACTGAGCTTTTGAATCTAAGTAATTTTTCCGCAAATGTTCAAACATTTTATTTCTCATTATTATTTCTAGTATCTTAACTGGTACTGATGTCAAGCTTGCTGACCCATATTTCACTGAGTCAGCACCAGGAGCTCTTTTGAAGGAATATTGGAATGACAGTTGGCAACTCTCCAGTATTCTGGTACTGCACATAGGCAGATCTCATTGACTCAATGAATATCATTGCCTCTGAAGTGAATAGCTCTTTGGCCAGCTTCCTTTGGATTTTTGAGTTCTTTCCACCAGGGTCCATTGTTTTCTTTGTATAAACCATTTTGAGCACTTGTTTAACTCCTTCACCTGTTATTCTTTTTTCCTGTAATGTGCATGTTATTGTGCTTCTTTAAAAAACATTTTACCGAGAGTTATTGTTCCATTTCCTCCTCTGTGAGTTCTGATGTCAAAACCATTTTGGGCATTCCACCAGTAGGGTCACTGATTTTGTGATCCTTCAGGGGTCCAACTGCTTTTTGTATTCTTGGTTTCTTTTTTAATACAGTATTTAAAAATGTATTAGCCTTCACTTCTAATGATATCAGGTTTTATGCTGCTTGTTTTCCTTCTCTGAGTTTGTGTTCTTCTCTTTGAGTTAACCCACGCAATGCTGTCTGTTTTTAAACTGTGTCACACAATTTGTAGGTTTTGTAGGTTTTGTGCTTCTTTGTCATCATGACTAGAACTTAATGTGTCATTCACATTGTTTCTGGCTTCTAGTATTTTTCCTTTTCCTCTGTGGGAAGCATTTTTGTTTGAAGTTATTAATGTGATTTTTGAGGATACATCTCTGATGAAGAATCCCAAAGTTGCAATACGGTGCACACAAGGAAAGTGGTGCTTCCATAAACAAGGCAAAGTTTAAATACAAAGTAGTTTAGGGCACTCACCACCCCATGACAGGGACACAGAGACCTAGTGGTTTCTCACAAAGTCATTTATTGGAACAGAAACAGACACATGTCTTCACTTGACATGTTTCAAACTTCTTAGTTCTTTATCAAAGGCATTTGATAAAGAACTAAGAAGTTCAAAACATGTCAGGTGAAGACATGGGTCTGTTTCTGTTCCAAAAAATGACTGTGAGAAACCGCTTTGTCTTTACGTCCCTTTTATGGGGTGGTGAGCATTCTAAACTACTTTGCGTTTGATCTCTGATGAAGAACACTGATGCCCTTAAGCATGTTTCCTCAGTCTACTTGTGCTGTAAACTCTTTTATTCATGTATATTATGCCTTATTTAACAGCATGGCATATGCTGGTCACTGGATTTTCTCTCTGCTCCCTACAGTACTGAATCTCATGGTATTATGGTCAATGTTGTCCAGTATTTTTTTCTTTTGTTTTCCTTTCAGCTACTAGGTAATGGGCCCAATGTACCAATGAACAGGAATTATGCACCGGAGTCACATATCCCACCCATGAAGCTTCGCACCTGTGGACATGTGCACACTGGTCATATTCAGCACCTGTCAACAGGCCTTCCCCTCCCCCCGGTGTGTAGTTCTGTGCAGGGTGGCTGTGGGCAGAGTCACAAACCAAGTTAGTCATCCAATCAGATGCCCAGCATGGGTCTCTGTGTGGATCCCTTGTGTGGCACAGTACAGACCCAGCTGCGTGACTAGTCCCACAGGCACTGGATCCACATGGTGAAGCCCCTGTGGCCAGCAACACCCACCTGGTGCACACAGGTCACCCATCCCATGCATGCCAGTGGCCCCATAATGCCGAAGCTCCTCCAACAGAGCAGTCCCTGCTTCCTGGGTGCAGTTGCCAGACCTCCCCATACTCTGGCTCACATATGGCTGTACCCTTTAGTACCTGACATTCCCCAAGCCATTGGCAATGGGCAGTCCATGCCCCGTGTGCACACCAGACATTCACACCCCAACATGTGGCTGGCCATTCCCCATGATGTGCAAGCCAACTCCCCCCACACACACACACACACACATGGAGGTACCACCACTTCCACCACCCGACCCGGCACCCCAGCTTCATGACTGGTGGCCATTGTAAACCTGTCCCCCAAGGGCACCAATCTCCCCCCTACCCTTACCTTCCTGTCAGTGCCATGTCTCTGGATAACCAGTGGCACAACCCTCCTTAGATCACCTCAGTTGCTGGCCATCTAACTGTTGCTGGGAATGCGCTGCCTATTTATAGGCTGCACACTCCCGGCAACAGTTGGACGGATGGCAGCTGAGGTGGTGTGGGCAGGGTTCTGTTGCTGGTCATCCCACGCTATAGTACCAACAGGTAGGTACATGGATGGAGAGCTTATCAGTGTCACATGGGGCACTGTCATTACTGCCAACATTGTGGGGGAGGCATCTGTGACCAGGCTAAGGGGGTCAGTTGGCCCAGACAGAAAAGCCAGGCATGAGGTTGCAGTGCTTGAGGGGGATTCATTCCCATCACCAGGATGTGGCAGCAATGTGTGACTGGGGGATGCCATCCTGGCACCTGGGGTCAGGGCACCACCATAGACTGGGGAAGGGGCATGCTGTTTCGGGGTGTGGGCACCTGAGTGTGTTGTAGATTGGGTGCCAATTCCCTCCATGGGCAGGGGCATGGCTGTGTGTGTTGGAGGGGTTCCGTGTATATGCTGTTGTGCTGTGCGCATGGGGCTGGACATGTAGGATGGTTACAGCAGGATTCTTCCTGGCATAACAGATGCCCTTCAATTCCCCCAGTGTACAGCACTACTCACCATGGTGCATGGTAGGTAGTGTTGGCACACCCCTGGCATGCCACACACCCGCCTCTAGCATATTGCTTTCCATGCAGCTGGGAGGTTGGGTGAGTAGGGCTGAATGCACCGGGTAGGGAATGCCAGGTGGGGGGGACACAATGGGTGCAGAGTAGCTACATGCTGCAGATATACAGCACAAAGTCACTCCACCCATTAGTGCATAGGGCCCATTGTTTGTTGCTAAAAATTCAGTTCAGTATTGCTTGATTTTTAATGTTTCTTTATTTGTCATTTATTTTGTTTGAAAATTGGGAACAGGGAGAGGCACAGTGAGCAGAAGCTCATTCTCAGTTGCTACCCAGGGGTGGGGAAGTGAAGAAATATCAGCACAATACATAATAACAAGTGAATTGAACAGGAGTGAGAAAAAGGATGGTATAAACCATATCAATATTAAATAGTAGGCACAAAGAATAAAGTGTGGTCACAGCCCAGTAATAATCACTTATTCAAGCGCAAAGTAAAGCTGGCAGCAAGATGTATTGACAACATGTGAGTGAACAGTTGTATGAGTTATTTCCTGACCTTGTGGTGGGTGGAGAGACAAAGGTAACATGATAGTGAACCAGAAGGCAGGTAGTGGGGACCCATCCAGTTGACATATGGAGGCCCGAAGGGGTTCACGCTAAGGAGGTATCAGGAGAAAGGATTACAGGTATAGGTGGGTGGAGTTGGCATTTCAACTGGTGTCTGAGGGAGGCAGGTAATGAGGAGAGGAAGAGGGAGGCAGTAAGTTGGTTCCAGAGAGAAGGAAGTTGATAGGAGAAGGCAGATTGCCCAACAAAGAAGTACAGGTGAGGAGTGCTGAAAGTGTGATGGTCTCTGGAACAGAGAGAACATGATGCATGGGGTACTTGGACATTGAAAGATGAGAGGTAGGAGGGAAGGGAGCCAAACCAATATTTGGATATGAAAGAGGTGCAGTGAGCCTGACATTGTGAGGGCAGAGGGCAGATGGCAGATGGATAGAGAGAAATAAAGAACACAGTGGTAGGTATGAGAAGGAATTTGTACCACAGTGGTATAAGGAGACACAGAGGTTATCCAGTCTGGCAAGGGAATTGGAAGAGGCAGTGTCATAGACCACATCTGCCTAGTTGAAGACAGGGAGCATCATTTTGGTAACACGCTCCCTGCAGACATGTGGAGATAAACAGTCTTTGTCACTGTACAGTGCACTGAGGCTGGGATGGAGTTTTACATAGACATCATTGATGTGAGTTGAGAAGGCAGTCTTACTGTCTAGCCACACACCAAAGTACTTGAAGGACTGAACTGCTTCCAGAGGTGTGCCATACAGAATGGTAAAAACTTGGGGATCAGTGAGTCTTACCAGTTTCTGACTGGTATCAAAGGTCATGGACACCATTTTTTAGGTGTTGAATCTAATTTGATTGAATTGGAACAAGTCCAGAACATTGTTGAAGTCCAGCTAGAATAGATCTTCCACAGCTGCAGTGGAGACACCAGAGGTGAAGATGACAGTGTCATCTGCAAACATGGATATGTGAGTTGGTAGAGTTAGAGGGTAGGTCATTCAGGAAAATGGAAAAGAAGATGGGACCCATGATGGAGCCCTGTGATACCCCAGCATGAATGGCAGTTGATGTGACAGGATGCCTTCTATCTTTACAGATTGTTGACAGCTCATGAGGTCAGAATGGAGCCAATACACAGCTGGAGCTGAGAAGCCAGCAGAGTTCAGTTTGTCCATTAGATGGAGTGAATGAGACACCAAATGAAAGACTTTAGACAGATCATTGAAAATGGTGGCCGTTATGTGCCCTTGATCCATTATAGAGAAGATGGAATCAGTGACATTTAGCCGGAAGGAGAGGGTCAAATTGTGCTTTCAGAAACTAGACTGGGAATATGAGAGGACATTGGAGGATAAAAAGAAGTCAAGGAGTCTGGAACTAAATAGTTTCTCTTGGAGCTTTGAGAGGGATGGAACGAAGGAGAAGAGACAGAAGTTGCCAGTAGAAGAGAGGTCATCTCCTTTGTGAAGTGGAGTAACCTTGGCCAACTTCCAAGACTGAAGAACAGCACAAAGGGAGAATGAAAGGTTGACTTGGTGAGTAAGGAGAGCTGCAATGGTAGGAGATGAGAGGTGGAGGAGTTTGGGGTCCAGGCCATTAGGGATGGACATTGACTGGTTGAGGGAGGAGAGAGCAAGCAGTGTTTCCTGGATGGTGACAAGGAGGAAGTGGAAATCAGCAATGTGTGGAGGATGGAAGAAGGGGAGAGGAGGGGAAGGGGATGATCCAGGAGAGGGAGAGGAAGGGAGGGCTCAGGTTCTGAAAAACTCACTGAAGTGAGCAGCAACAGAGGTAGCGTCAGATACAGGTGAACCATTTACCTTGAGGACTGGGGGAGAGGACTAGGCACGGGTGCCAAAAAGGGAGTGGATAACCTTCCAGAATTTATCTGAGGGCTTAAGATTTTTCTGGAGGCTGGCCTTGAATTGCAGAGATTTTGTGGCCTGGACAGCCATAGTATAGTTGTTCCTCAGAGCCCTGTATCAGATGAGATCAGGAGAAGAGTAGGATAATTTATAGCGGACCCAGGCGAGATGATGGGATATACAACCAGTCAGTGATTTCAGAGGTAATTCAGGGGTGGTGGTAAATTTTGACTCTGGAGTTCCTGAATGGGGCATGCTTGTCCTAGATGGATTAAAATTTGGAGTGGAATAGGGCAAGGGCCATGTCAATATCATGTGCTGAGTGGAGGACTTACCAGTCTGTTGCAGCAAGGTCACTCAGTAGAACACTGAAACACTGATGCTTAGCAACTGGAGAGACTTGGACCAGATGTATTTTGATGAGATAGGGAGATGCTGAATTTTCCTGATGCAGAGAGTCAGGAATGGTTGTTAAATAAATACAGCAGCAGGGGCGAAATGGGGTCAGGATAGAGGTTGCTCTTATCTTGTCCCCATACCCAAGAGTCCCGAAGATATCGGACAGGTGCCGAGGTCTTCCCCGACATCTCATCCTGCCTTGGCAGTGTTGTGCAATGCCAGATCTATAAAAAACAAGACAGCTATCGTAGCTGATCTTGCTGGGTCATCCGATCTGACTTGCATCACCGAGACCTGGCTGGATGAAAATCCTGGCCCTATATTGGCCTTGGCAACTCCAGCTGGGTTCTCGGTGATACACCGTCCAAGGCTGGATCGTAGGGGCGGAGGTGTGGCCATTATGTTTAAATCGGAACTGGGCCTTGTGGATGTTCCATTGGGGAACACCAGATCTTTTGAATATATCCTGGGCGAGGGTGCAGGTTGTGGGATTCTCCTGCGTCTACCGTCCACCAGGTAATGGTGGCGAATTCCTACAGAGTTGCAGACTTCATTTATCGACCTCATGTTGAGGTTCCAGATTAATATGGGCGACTTCAACGCATGGGTCGACGATGAACTCTCTATTTTGGTCAAAGTCTCCTCCAGTTGATGAATACACTGGGCCTGACACAGGTTGTTACCGCCTCTACCCATATAGGGGGTCATTCATTAGATCTGGTCTTTCTCTTGGGTATGGAGATCACTGACCTGGGGGTGGAACCAGTCAGTTGGTCGAACCATTACACTATAAGGTTCAGTTTCAGGGCCCCCTCTAATAGGTCTGCCCCTACGGAGATGGTCCAATACCGCCCTTTAAGGGGTATTGGCCCCAATGACCTAATGGCAGTGTTGGATCTATCGAGTTTGTTGGGTGAATGCATGAGTCCAGATGGTCTTGTATTTGCCTATAATAAGGCTGTGGGAGATGCTCCTGGACAAAATTGCTCCTGTTCGTGTTCTGCCTCTCACCATCCGTCCAAGGAGTCCATGGTTTGATGGCCCCTTGAAGGAATTAAGGTGAGTAGGCGAAGGCTGGAAGAGCCTGAAGCCGAGGAAATTGGGCCTTGATGCTGACAGGCTTAGATTGCTAGCCCATTATGATGGCTACCAATCAGAAATCACTCAAGAAGGCAGAATTCCTGTCCAGAGAGATTTCTGCTGCAAAGAATCGACCGGCTCAGCATTTTCTGGACTGTGGACAGACTGTGCAATCCAGTCTGTCTTCAGCCTGAGAAGCCTTTTCTCAGCTTAGATGCGAGGAGTTAAGCTCGCTTCTTTGCAGATAAGGTTGCCAGCATCAGGTCCGCATCGGTCCGACCTCTCCTTCGGGGGATTGTGGTGGACGACTGGTGGTATCTAGTCCTCGGCCTGTCTGGTTGGATTTTCACCGCCCGGAATTCGTTGACATTGTGAAGATCATCCAAACAATGCGACCAACTAGTTGTAGTTTGGATCCGGGTCCTACACCGCTGTTAGTAGGTTGTGTAGAAGTTATCTACCCAATCCTTGCTGACATTGTCTAGAAATCCTTGGAGAGGGGGGTTTTTCCTAACCCCCTTAAGGAGGCAGTAGTTCGACCACTCCTAAAAAAATCCTCCTTGGACCCAGACTGTCTAGCTAACTACCGGCCTATCTCTAACCTGCCATTTGTTGGTAAGGTTATTGAAAAGGCAGTTGCACTGCAATTGGATGATCTTACCTCTCATAATGTCTATGATACTCTCCAATCTGGCTTCAGGAAAAGGCATAGTACTGAGACTGCCCTTGTTAGAGTATTGAGCGACCTCCTAATGGCCAGAGATCGAAAGGCTTGTACCATTCTGGTCCTTCTTGATCTTTCTGCTGCATTTGACACTGTAGACCATGGGGTGCTACTGGAGGCGACTATACGGGTTTTTGTGGGCTGTCTGGTACAGTCCACAAATGGTTTCATTCCTACCTTACTGGTAGGTCTCAGAGAGTTGTCACCGGAATTTATTCCTCTGACGCTTTCTCCCTACCGTGAGGTACCACGGCTCCATTTTAGCTCCGTGTTGTTTGCAGTGTATATGCTGCCGTTGGGAGAAATCATCAGGAGATACAGTTTGAGTTTTTCACTGCTATGCAGATGATACTCAGCTGTACCTATCCTTTCTCCCCGATCAGAGTGATGCACTCTCCGTACTTAATAACTGCCTGGATGAGATCAGAATTTGGATGAGTTCGAGCTGGTTAAGACTTAATCCGGATAAGACTGAGGTATTGGTTGTGGATCCAGGTCATCCTGGGAGGGGTTTGGGTGTTGGACAGCCATCGGGTTTATTACTTGGTGGTGTACCGCTGTCTAGCTCTCGACAGGTGCAAAATCTGGGCGTTATTTTTGATGATGGTCTGACCCTGAAATCACAAGTGTCAGCTGTTGTCAAATCCTCTTTTTACCATCTGAGGAATATCACCCGGGTGAAACATCTGATTCCCCGGGAGGACCTTCAACTTTGGTCACGCCTTTGTACCCTCGTCTGGACTACTGTAATTCCCTCTACCTAGGGCTACCAGGGGTTGATATCCTCCGACTTCCAGCTGGTGCAGAGCGCTGCAGCCAGGCTTTTGACTGGGACTCTTAGAACCAGTCATATTACGCTCTAAGCCTTGCGAACTGCACTGGCTGCCTGTTCAGTGGCGGATCACCTTTAAGGTTGGTTTACTAACCTTCAAAGCCCTACGATCAGGGACCGGTTACCTGAAAGATCTTCTGGTTCCCTATTTGCCCCTCAGCCCTCTCCGGCTCGGCCAGTGAGGGATTGCTAGAGATTCCCAGGGTTCGTTTGAAGCTGTCGGGATCTCGTGCCTTTGCCTTTTCACCTCCTACCCTGTGGAATTCTCTACCTCACTGGTTAAGAGAATGCCCGACCGTTGACAGTTTTAAAATTGCTCTAAAAACATATCTTTTTACTTTGGCTTATTCTTTATAGTTATGATTGTTTAGTGTTGGATTTCCCTATTTTATTTAATTTGTACAGCGCCTTGATTTTGAAAGGCGCTTTAAAAATAAACATGAATTGAATTGAATTGAATACATTTGCAATGATACAGTGGGGACTGGAGGTTACAATCCAGTCCCAAGGTGTATGGTTGGAGGATTTGGGATTGAGCCAGTTGTGTTCTGAAATAACCTGGGACAAATTAAGGAACTCAATCATAAGAATGGTAGCTTTGAAGTATGGGAAAGCCAATTTATGTTGAAGTCCACAAGGAGGATGAATTCACCTGTGGTGGAATGGGATGTGATGGAGGGAAGGAAATCAACCAGGGATGACTGAGAGATCAACCCCAATGAATAAAGGTATAGATGAGAGGAATGGGAGTCTGACTAGAAGAAATTCATGGGAGGCGGGTGTGGCCTCACTAAAGGACATAGTACAAGACAGGCTTTGGTGGATGAAGATGGCAATGTCTCCTTCACATTTTTCCACTGCCCTGCCTGAAGAAATGGTAGTCAGGAAGGGACAGGTTGGAGTCTGGAGTCCTGAAGGAGAGCCAAGATTCCATAATACAGAGGACATGCCAGCCCAGTGGTGCTGAGTGTTGATGGTGCTGGTTGGCACACCTCGCTCCATGCTGGTGACCTCAGTTCAGATGTGGACTCGGGTCACCAGGGGTTGGCCCAGGGAGGTGTAGTTTCAGTACCCAGGATTTGTCTGGCCCCTATCATTGGCTGGGAGTGAGGCAGGAGGAGGCTATTGGCTGAGAGGAGGGAGTGGCAGCTACTAATGATCCATGTACGGAAGCATGCATGGGGATACCGGGGTGGCATTGCACTCTGCTCCTTGGGGGAGAAAAAGAGAAAAAATGGTTGTCTAAACTGCCACTGGTAGCCCTGCACTCCATTGAGTGCCCAGGCCACATTGCACTAGCATGAAGATAGGTTCTGGAGGAAAGAGGTTGAGGGAGGCTGGGGTCACTAGCATCTGGAGGGTGGCTTTGGGCACCAGAGAAACTTCATTAACTGCAAAAAGTAATACAGAGACCATCAGAAGAGTGAACTTGATCCCGAATAGAGAGGGGGTCAAGGTTGGGGAGAAGGCTCCTAGCATTCAGATGGCAAATGCTACTACCCCTTTGCAGTAGTGGAGGAGAGGAGGCAGGGAGGGTGATTAGGGGGCCAGAGTTGGTCTCCATGTTGCCAGATAGGAGGTTGGGCAGGAGAATAAGGAGAAGGATGGAGTGGTGCTTCTTACCCTTGGAGCCAGTAGGAGAGCAGGGAGAAGAGGGGCAGTAAGGAAACAGGATGGCATGGTGGAGATACTTCAGGATAAAGGAGGGGTAGGGGAAGAGATCAGGGTGATGGGGAGGTAGGAGGAAGGAGAGGTACAGAGTGGTGGGACTTTTGCATGGGGAAGAAAGAGTAGGAGAGTGGGTGGGGGAGGGAGGTGGATAGGGTTGGAGGAGAATAAGGAAATTGAGCAGGCAGAGGAGTGAAAGGAACATTGCTATCAGGAGGGGCAGGCAAAGGCAAATGGCATGTAGGAACCTGTTACGGTGTGGGTTCTACAGATGGACACAGATTCACTCAGAGACAGCAAATGAGGTGCAACCCACTTGTTACTTAGTGGGGTGTTTATTACTTCATAAACCTCTATTCAGCACCAAGAAGAAAATAAACACATGAAACAAAAAAAAACAAACAAATAAACAGCAAAACCCTTCCCTTCTCACTGGATTCTACCCTCACATGTTGGTATACCCAATGCTGCACTTTTCACCCTCTCCCCACCCTTCCTACATTCCTTCTCCCCCCCTTCCCTCTCCATATGACTCTGGCACTTCTTATATGTTGTCTATTTTCTCTGACAAATGCCACTGGCTGCCTTGCTTACAATGCTACTCTTGAATTGTATTAATCGGTATTCTGTTTGCAATGTCCACACTGTCTGTCTTGATGTTCCCCATAATTTGTATTTCTCTGATGTAGAACCTTTGTAAAAGAGCCAAGGCTCAGAGGTATTTGTAATCCTAGACTTGATAAATAAATAAAGAAAACATAAATAGAACAATAGCCTTCTATAGCACTCTATAGATCTCTCTCACTGTTGGTCAGGAGGAACTGACCCTATCTATATGTTACTGCTCAGGTAGTACTTAAGTACCCACCTACCTGAGTCAGGTGACCAAACATCATCCAAACTTTAAAACGTGTTCTATATTCCCACAAAATTGGTTTAGACAGCATAAACATATTAGAAATGCATAAAATCCCATTGTAGATCTTACAGCTGTAAAAATAATACCTATATGGAGAATTAATTTATATCTACCAAGAGTTCCAAAATGATTGACAGCTTGGTTAAATATAAACCCGGGCCACAAGGGGCCACTGTTCCCCTATAGTTGCTGCTCAGACAAGCTGAAGAGCTAGGAGAGACCACACTTATCCTTCTCCTGCAATGCAACCTAAAGTTTATCAGGTTTATTTTGTATAGTTCCTCCTATGTTAATTGGAATAATGACCTACAGGACTGCTCACAGGGAGTTAGGGCAGTAGAGACCCTTTCTAAGCAACAAACCAACATAAGATAATGAGTATTAACATGTAATCTCGTTCCGGGGGAACTGTTCTGCTTTATGATTCTTTTCTGATATTCCTGGGGCAAATATGGAAGTGGCAGTGCTTCTGTTGTATATTTAGAAAACCCATATACAAGATGCATATTCTTATCATGGCCCCAGGGATCATTTGAACTTGCTTCAGTCATTTGTTTTGCTGCAGAGACACTCGGCCGACCGCTGAAATGTCAAGCGGACGGCTGAAATGGCAAGCCAATGGCTGACACTTTCACTTTCTCCCTGCAGCTATTTTGGGAGCAACAGCTTCACTCTCCTAACTGTGGTGAGCTCTATTTGAGATTATAACTCCAATTAAACATCCTGTCTTCATCTGGAGATACTGGGAAAATGAATATAGCAACACAGACTGCCGTCCGAGATAGTACTATAGCTTCACGAACGATCGCTTATCGAACATGTGCACAGTCGCACAGGTGGCAAAAATAGCATTTTCTTGGCCCCAGCTTTTCCAGATAAGACAGAGAAGCACCACAGGGCAAGAAAGGAGCATCTGTTTGTTCAGTTCATTACAGGTACCCCCGCCATACTGAAACCATTCAAGATTTATACTATAAAATAAAAGGGGGGGGGTCATACTTTGCAACTGCATACTTGATTAGTAATTGCCTTATACATACAGTGATAGTAAGTAAACACCATTGGGATAAATAAAAGAAAAAGGGAAAGGGGCTGCTGCTTGCATAATCTATAACATACATTACTTTTGGTACCTTTCAATTTACATCATTTTCTCATAATGTTACTGGATATGCTAGCAATCCATATTAATAGTGATGGACACCCTTTTACTGACAATCCTTCAAAAAACTCAAGGTCACTTCAAGTTGACCTTCTTGCACAACTCTGTGGACCCATGAAAGGAAGAGAAAACAAAAGAGTGTTGAGAGAAGATGGGGGGAGGGATACTTGGAGGCGGCCTGCCTTCAAACAGAAAAGAAAGGGATAGCCTTAAGAGAGTAGAAAAATAGAGGTTGCTACCAAGAAAAAAAAAAGGTCCAAAACCCAAGTGGCAGGGACTGATCCTGTCACAGAACCACAGCACATTATCAGTGCACAGTAACAGTCATGGTACAAAGCTACAAAATGAGACTAGTAGTGAGACATGTTGCAGTATAGGCAATTAAAACAACTAGGCAAAGCAGTGATCACTTATGCTAAGCTAGTTGCAACAGCAGTGTCTATGAATAGAACAGTATGTAGCGATGACCCAAATAGGGGTAAGCACAGCAAAACAAATGCAAAGCAAATGTTACTCTAAGTAATTACAGCAAAGCAGTGCAAATACAAAACAGATATGCAAAAATCAAATTCAGGGGTATGGTTTTGTATTTAGCAGTGCAAATTCAACATGCATCAACAAGTTCAAAGCAGGGGTTAGGCTATGTGAATTCAACTAAGCAGTGTAAGTACATGGAGATAGGAGTGATCCAAGTGGGGAGCAACCACTAATGCAAATTTATTTGCAGTGATAGGCAGAGTAATATATATATAGCTGAGTTATGCAGCACATAAAAATCATACACAGCTTGGCAAGCAAGGAGTTCAGCAATAGATGACTATGAGCAGCTGTAACTTAGGGGTGACTCACGAAGGGAGGAACTGCAGGTAAGAGTTAATAGAAGGGTCCCAAGCAGCAAGAGACAACAGACAGGCAGAAGGAACTTACTGTCTACAGAGCAGCATTGCTGGCTGACAGCTGACTTCAGGCTGACTCGAAGCAGACTCCTCACAGTCATGTCCTATCTGCATAGTCCATAGTGCAGACAGGCCACTAAGTAGCAAAGACTGAAAAGGTTTAGACTCCCACCTGCAGACAGCCCGATTGACTGAAGATGAAAATCAGCTTAGTCTACCAGGCAACAAGTAGGCAGACTGGTGATCAGGGGCTGGGAGATTGGCCATGGGTGGGGGGAGGGAAGAACAGTTGTGCACGCACCCCTGCAATGATGATTCAGAAAAGTCCGATGATTTGAAAGTGCTGACCACTCTATGAATGTGAACAGCTGGAGAACAGATTAAAGTTGACACTCTTGGCTTTAGTCTCACACAAAGAGCCCGATTGGTTGTAGGAGCAAAATATCTTAATAACGCAAGCAATCAGTAGGCAGGCTGGTGATCAGGGGCTGAGAGGTTGGCAACGGGTAGGGGGAAGGAAGAATGGCAGTGTACTCACCCCTAGCATGATGGTTCAGAAAGTTCAGATGACTTGAAAGCACCCAGCACCATACATGGGAACAGCTGGAGCAGCAGATCAGAGCTGGTGCTCTTGGTTGTAGTGCCACCCACAGCACAGCCTGATTAGTTGAAGAAGCAAGGCACTCTCTTCAATATGCTCCATCAATTATAAATTATATCTAAGCCTGAATGTTCTTTTCTCCCAACCTATATGTTGATCGTAAGTTCCTTCTGAACAATATGTTTCCCTTTATATAAGCTTTCCTGTTCTTGTCATATAATTTTAGTTCCTGATTCCACATCTCATCTGACAGTCTGTAGCATAAGTGGAGTTAACTGTGTCTTCTCTTTCATTTAATATCCTTGTACAGAGTGTTTTGATCCATTCCGAATTAATGTAATATATTTCAAATACCTGTAGCTAGTTTCTGATGTATATTGCTATTCATCATCCAGTTTTCCTTGCTCTATGTATTTTGAATAGTTTGTGGTTGTTAAACTCCTTACCCCACAAATCATTTTCACCCTTCCATATTTCTGTCATTTCACTTATGCCCAGTCCTTCAAAGGTGGTTGATGTCTATAGTTCTCCCTTTGTTTTCCACAGGCTGTGTGAATTTGTGTATTAAAACGTAGTTCCTGTCCTGTTTCTTTTGCTTCTTATTCCTTTTGGTTGCATTACTGGCTTTGCCCATTTCCTTGATTGCCTTGGAACTATTTCCATGTTTGTCCATTTTCACTCTAAGTGTGGTCTAAGTGTCACAGGCCTTCTCAAGTGTCCCTTCCCTTGATTAGTTTACAGTCTTCCCAGTGATTGTGTTAAAAATGTTCCCCAGACATTTCACTTCTTGACTATGTGAATGTAGCCCATTGTTTTTGACATTATCTTCTCTTTTATCAAATGCTGTACAGTTTTTTTAGGAACATGAATCCCTCCTCCTTGCACCGCACTGGGTTTAATCATTTATCCTGTTAATGTTGTCCTTGCATCTCTCATCTCCAGAGTGGTTAAGTAGTATATTTGAGATGTTTGTAGCTTTATTCTCTCTCTTTAACCTCCTTAATAAGGCCCCCACATATCCTTCTTTACATTGTCTTCATTATTACAGAAGGTGTTATTCATCCTTTCTGTATTTGTATCATTAGCTGTTGTTAATTTCCAAGCGGCTCCAGTAATTTGTCAACCCAGTAATGGCTGATCGATTGGCATGGCATTAGCACTACTGCTTGTGATGTCAGCAAAGGCAAGCACAACAAGAAAGCTGAGACTAGAGGAATTTAATGGATGGCTAAGAACCTGGTGTTGTGCTAAAGGGTATGGCCTGTTGGGGGGTTGGGAGGGACCTGGGAGGACAGTAGTCTCTATGCCAAGGACAGACTACACTTGAGTGAGGAGGGAAAGAAAGTGTTGAAACAGAGGATGGAGAAGTACATAGAGGAAGTTGGGAATTTAAACTAGGAGTGGGGGTGGCAGTTGGGGAAGAGATATACAGAGACCACAGGTTGGAAACCATATGAGCTTACCCCCATAACAGTGACAAAGGACAAATGGCAAGTACTGTTGGTGATGCTAGGAAAGGAGGCAGGATGTGAGGGGAAGGTGGAAAGTGGTTACCCTTAATGCTAGGAGCCTTGGGAGAAAACTGCAGAGTTACAAGTTCTCATGGCAGAGGGAGAAGTGGACATTGCAGTCATCAAAACATGGGCCACCAATACAATGACTGGGACCTGTCTGTACCAGGGTACAGATTATTTCATAGGGACAGAGTGATTGGGAAAGGAGGGGGTATGGCACTATATGTGAAGGAAGGACTGAAGTGTGTAAGGGAGGAAGGGGAGGAGGGTAGTACAGAGTCACTTTGGATGCAAATCCAGGATTCCAAGAATAGGATTCTTAGAATGGGAGTGGTATACAGGCCACCATCTCAGATGGAGGAGTTAGACAGGGAACTAGCAGGACAGATCAGGAGGACCTGCGAGAAGGGTAGTGTGGTGATTGTGGGGGACTTCAACATGCCAGGAGTGGACTGGAGCACCCCAACAACCAGGAACAGAAGGGAGCAGGTACTGCTGGATGCCTTCCAGGACAGCTTCCTGCTGCAAATGGTCAGTGAACCAACCAGGTTAGGAAATACCCTTGACCTTGTGCTGGCAAATGGGAACTTTGTGAGAGAACTTACAATGGAGGAACCGCTGTCGGGGAGTGACCACCGCTCAGTATGGCTCACATTGGATATGGGCAAGAAAGGAGTGGAATCTGGCACAATAGTGCTGGACTTCAGGAGGACTGACTTTGGGAGGATGGGGGAAGTGGTAAAAGAGTACCTGGCCAGAATTCAATCTAGTATGGACACTTACCAGAGGTGGGAGCTCATAAAGCTGGGGATAGTGGAGGCAACCAAAACCTGCTGCAAAGCCCAGAGCAAGAAGGCTTGGGCTAAGAAACCAATCTGGTTGAGCAAGGAGGTCATGGAAAAGGTAAGGATGAAAAGAGCTGCCTTTAGGAAGTACAAGAAAACAGGGAGGGCAGAGGACAGGGAGGAGTACTTGACAGAATCGAAGGAGGTGACAAGGGCAGTAAGGGGAGCCAAAGTATCAATGGAACTGAGGCTGGCACAAGGCATTAAGAAGGGGGAGAAGGACTTCTTTAAGGACATCAGGGAGAAAAGGAGCTGTAAGGACCACATAGTAAGGATTAGGAAGGAGGGGGGTTGGGTGGAAGCAGGGTGCGATAAGGCGGAAGCACTAAATGAGTACTTCTGCTCAGTATTTACTAAAGAGAAGAGGGGGGTGACACACAGATGGGAGAAATGGCAGAAGCAGGGGAAGTGGTGACAGATGGAAATCATGAAGCAGCGTTGAGAGGTTTGAAGGCACTGAGGGTGGACAAGGCGCCAGGCCCAGATGGCATCCACCCCAGGGTACTGAAGGAGTTGGCAGAGGTCCTTGCGGACCTTTGGCAGACCTATTTAATGCCTCACTACATTCAGGTGTGTACCTCAGGACTGGAGGATGGCTCATGTGGTGCCCCTCCACAAGAGTGGCCCCAAGGATGAACCAGGAAACTACAGACCAGTGAGCCTCACATCCACATCGTGGGTAAGCTAATGGAAACTATCCTGAAGGAGGAGGCTGGTGCTGGCCTCCCTAGAGGCCAAGGACTAGGCAGCAGACAGCATGGCTTCATACGTGGCAGATCCTGCAAACCAACCTGGTCAAGTTCTATGACTGGGTAACTAGGCAACTGGACAGGGGCCATGCAGTGAATGTCTGTATCTGGACTTCAGTAAGACATTCGACTCAGTGCACATGGAAGGCTGGGAAGGAAGTCAGTAGGCACAGGGCGGTGCAAAGCTGGTGAGATGGGTAGGAAACTGGCTGCAGGGAAGGCAACAGAAGGTGGTGGTGGGTGGGGAGCTCTCACACCCAAGGGCAGTGACAAGCGGTGTTTCACAGGGCTCATTGTTGGGACCAGTGTTGTTTGGGATATTCATTGCAGACATATCATGGGACATCAAGAGCAAGATCAGTCTGTTTGCTGATGATACCAAGGTAGGTGCAGTGGTGAATGACCTAGGGGAATGGCAGGGGTTGCACGATGATCTGGCAACGCTTTAAACCTGGTCAGACACCTGGCAACTGGGCTTTAATGCCAAAAAGTGCAAGATGCTGCATTTTGGGATGAAGAACCCAAGGAGGAGTTACCAGCTAGGGGAGTGCAGCTAGCCCAGACAGAGGAGGAGAAGGATCTGGGTGTGCTCATTACAGGGTCAATGAACAACTCGGCACAATGTGGGAAGGCAGCTGCAGAGCAAACAAAATGCTGGATTTGTATTGCAAAGGTATATCCTCAAGGAGAGGAGGTGATTCTGACACTGTATAGGTCATTAGTTAGACCACACCTGGAGTACTGCTTGCAGTACTGGCGTCCGTATCTGAGAGGGACATTAAGTTACTGGAGGGGGTGCAGTGCAGAGCGACAAAGATGATCAAGGGGCTGGGGGACTTATCATATGAGAGGAGGTTGAAGGAGTTGAACATGTACTCACTGGAGGAGAGGAGAGACGGGGTGACATGATTGAAACCTTTAAATACATAAAAGGAATAAACAAGATGGGTACAGAGGGGCTGTTCAAAGTAAGGGAGGGGATGGTCACCAGGGGCCATGATATGAGACTGGAGTGAAGAAGGTTCAGGAGGGAGATGAGGAGACACTTTTTTACAGAGAGGGTAGTGGCTGGGTGGAATGCGTTACCTACTGAAGTGGTATGCAGTAGAACAGTGGACTGCTTCAAATGAGGATGGGACAGGACAAAGGGGGGTTAATGAAGGGGAAGGGTGGAAGGAGGGCGGCTGCAGAGAGTGCTAGCTGCGCATTCGAGCAGACTTGATAGACCTCTAGGCCTTTATCTGCTGGCAAATTTCGTATGTTCATATGTTTGTAACCTGTGTTCAGGAATGAGCCTGGGTTGATGAAGACCAGCCAGCAGGAGATGGATTGAGCACCCCAGGGGATTTTCTTCTCCTACTGGGAGTGAGGGACACTATACCACTGCAACACTGCCACCTTCGGATGCACAGGTGGAAGTGCATGGTTAACAGTGTAAGGGAGGGGAGGTGCCATTAGACACTTGACTGAGGAGTGTGACAGCATGCCACCAGCCTGGACTTACATCTTTGTGCTGGTATCCTATGGGGCAAGGGAAAATTAAGGAGTACATTCCCCAACACCACAGCTTCATGATGACTGCCATAAAATGATTGCCCTAAAAGACAATACATCCGTCAATACAACCGGTGACAGGTGCAAAAAAAGTATATTTGAAAAAAAAAAATCTCTGTAAAGTACATGTTTAATTTTGGTCCTTGGCAAGCAATGTGTGTGCCTTTATGTTATTTTGACACACTTATCTGGAATCCCCACAATGCTGTGTTCCATTCTAGCTGCATCCAGTAATGTTTGTTTTGGTTGCATGCATCATATTGCAAAACTAGAAAATTTCATGTCAACTAAAGTTTGTGATCAGTGACCATCCACATTTTCATGCCAAAAAATATTCAAGGACGATCAGCTGATAGCAGCTGTCATTTCAAAAACACTGTTCAAGCAAGGTTTGAAAGCTGACAGCTTAGGCAAATGCTAATGCTAAGGCTAAAAATCAAGACAGTGCCTGCTTTAAAAACAGTACCTCTCTTTCACTGTGTCGCTTGTATACTGACTAACCGCAACTGGCAAAAAAGCAAGTAAATGTAATTTTTCTGCACTAGAGATAGCCAGTCTTGACATAGACATTTTAAGCCTGACAGCTGGCAATTCATTCATTAATGAATCAGTCTGTTACCCAGCAACTGTCTACTAGTGTCCTGTCTTCACCACTAAAATCGGATATGCACAGTACATAGTTTATACTCCTGAGGTCAGATTTCAACATGCAAGCCAATTTGGGGGTGATGACTGCTGCAAGGAATTATGAGATCAAGTTTTAAAAAACAATTAATGAAAACATGGCTCAGAAATATAAGGCCAAATATCTGCCAAAATTAATGGATACACCAGACCATTCACAGCTAATAAAGAAATTGCCAACCAAACCAAGGGGCTGCCCTTCAATTCCACATGAGGATGTTGAGCTTGAACTTAAAAAATTGTTACGTTCCTTTGAGGTGAGACTGGCATTTTCAACAGCTGAATTTTGATCACCATAACCACAGGCATTGTATGAACTACCAACCCACAGCTTCTGGCTAAAAATGGTGGTACTCTGTTGTCCTTACAGCAATGGTCCTGGCTATTCATCAGTCAGATGGGCTTTAGTAAGAGGAAATGGACCAAAGTGAGCAGAAATACCACTGCAGATTTCTAAAACATTAAAACAGAGTTCTTTGGAAAGATAAGCTTAGCAGTGAGACAAGAGCTCATACGATCTGATCTGATACTAAACCTGGATGAGACCAGTGTGAATCTCATTCCATCCTCAGAGTGGATGATGGATGCAGTGGGCAAAAACTGACTGAGGCAATTGGCCTGGGTGACAAGCACTAGGTTACTGTTGTGTTATGCTGCACCTTTTCCTGCCACTATCTGGAGGAGGCAGTATAGTGCAGTGGTTTAAAGCTCTAAGCTGCAAACCTGGAGACCTGGATTTGAATCCCACAGCACCCACCTATGTACTGTATGATCCTAAGCAAGTCATTCAATTTCCTTGTGCTCCCAAGTCACACCTGTAAACAAACTTTCAGCTTAGTGTGTCTCTCCTGGTTAAACAAATAAACAAACTATCTGCTCCCCCCACTGGTCATCGGGTTAAGCCACACAAGTCAGTGCCATCCAGAGCTTTTGGTACTGCTGCACCATCATTGTGTAACTCTCTTCCACATTATATATGTGCAGTCAGCTTGGTGGAGGCCTTTAAAGCCTCTTTGAAAACTTTTCTTTTTGATGAAGCTTTTAGCGTTATTTGAAATGTTTTCTGATTTTACTCTTGGGGATGTTTTGCTGTAAAGTGTTCTGAGCCCCAGGATAGGGTGCTATATAAATACAATTTGACTTGCCTTGCCAGTGTTCCCCTTTCCAACTAGCTGGCAAACTACATACACCGGCAATCACTGTGTGATCCCAGAACCTATCATTCAGTCCACTGAAAAAGTTATTGTTCCTCACACAGAGTCTGTTAAAACAAATCATGGACTGCTATCAGTGCAATGCTCCATCCTAATTTTGGATTATTTCCATGAGCCCACCATAGATGCTTTCTTTAAAGAATGGATCAATACAACATCATCCTAATTTTTGTGCACACTACATGCACAGACCAACTGCAACTATTAGACATATCACTATACATTAAATCTTCAAAGAGCCACTGACACCTCAAGAAGAACTTTGGAAAACATGTTTGGACACAAAGCAGCTTCCATTTCTCCTTTGCTCTGTATTTCTTATCCCAATTAATTACTATTGAGATATTATGCCTGAAAATAGGATATTTGTGCCTTGAGGGTTCATCAGCTCCTACTGCTTCTTCTCAGTCTCATATCATAACACTCTGCTTGTGACATCAGAGTTATTACCATAGGAACAGACTGTGATGTCACAACAGAGCATTACGATTTCAAGTAAGGAGTAAGCTACAGAGGCAGATGAACTCTAAAGGATTTAGATACTGGTTTTTGTGAGGATTTCTTCAGTGATAAATCATGGAGAGGAGAAATCTATAGAAAATATAGGAAATACAAGCTGAATTGTGTCTAAATGTTATATTTTTTAAAGTTTTCCATATGGTGTCATCTGCTCTTTTAACAATGATCTAAAAATGCAGTTCACTAGTTGGCACACTAACCAGGCATCCACACAGCTCCAAAAGGGAAACTCTGGGTCACATTATCACTGTTGATTTGCTAACAGCAGAGAAAACCCATCATGCACAATGGCTTGTTAGCAATTTTAGCAACCACAGTACTTGAGTAGATGACTGTAGGGGAGTGTTTGTGTCGGTAGGCTTCCTTGCAGCACATTCAAGTTGTCTGGATCATGTGAATGTTAAGGAATAAAGTATGCCCAGTAAATATTAGAAGGAAACCATTTAAAATTTCTTAAAGCTCTTATACTAAAATGTTTTTTAATCTCACAGGTTCCTAGCAGAAGATTGGAAGAGTATATAAATCAGGAGCTACTGAAGCAGTTTAAATCACACTCACTCACTCACTGCTTGCTTCTTTTTTAATTTTCTTTATATGACCAATAGCGTTTTTTAAAACCACATTAATTCCCACAAATGAAAAATTAAAGAAATAAAAGTGCACCTGCAATATAAATGCTGTAAACATTGTACCATTGTTCAAGCTGTTTTCCTTATTAGGTACAGTGATCATGGTGGGAACAACATACTGTAGATGCCCAAATGTTAAAAGGAGAACCATGTGGTTTGTACAATTGACCACAAATATTTGCTGACAAAAACTTTGTGCCCATATGTGGCAGTGTAAGCATAGAGACGTTTTTTGGTCAGCAAATATTTCCGGTTTTAATAGGATATTTCTTCGTTTTATTTTCCTCCATCAGTATATTAAATCTATATACTATGGGTGGTGGCAGATTTCCATTACTCAATGTCTTGCAGTTTAGATTGGTAGTGCCTTAATAGCTTACTGCTGCTTTGCTTTCAATTTCACTGCTTTTGATTTAATTAGTAGTGCTTGTGTTTGTAAAGCTGGCTTTGATATTCTCCATCCACTTGCATAAGCTGCAGCTTTCATTTCTCTTTTGCTAAAGTAATTTCAGCAATTAGCTGTTCAATTATTTTACACTGTTCTCAGACAAGGTCCTCTTTGTATTCTTCTGTAAATACTAGAGTGAACATTTGACATCTTTCAGTGATTTACCTCAATATTTATTCCACTTGTGATTACATCACTGATTTTATTATTGACAGTGCAGGTCTCTTCTCCCCTTCTAGTGCCTTGCTTTGTAAGAGCTCCTTTTCAAGTGGTCATGCTGATGTTGGGTCACATTTTCCCATATCACTTCCTTGCAATGTGCTACTGAGTTAAGAACAGTAGAACAGGAACTAAACTTATGACAACCCTTTATGTAGGTCCTCCCTTTTTCTGTCCAGAGCAATGTATAAATATATCTTTATTTCATCCCTCTCCATTCCTAGGATGTCCAACAGCAGGTGGTAAGTAACAAATAATATATCCAACGTAAGTTAAAAAGTAAAAACAAGTTCTATTAAATTTAAAATGACCCTCAGTCATGTGATTAATTACAACAATATCAAATTAATCAGTAATAACCAGAATCTAAATTATACTTAAATTAAGTATGCAGCCACAGCCAGTAAAATGCATTTAAAAAAAAAGCCCTGATGGGGTTATGCCAGCAAAAAAAATTTCTATCAAGTATAACTCTTACAGGATTATATTAGTAGCAAATCAATAACTGTGAACTTGCTTGAACTATCCCTTAAACAGATATGCAGTTATAGGCTCTATATTATTAGAAACGTAGAAACTGATGGCAGATAAGTACCGCAGGCCCATCTAATCTGTCCATTTCCCCTTCCTACTGTTAAAGCCGCAGAACCTACTTGACCTCAGGCTTTACCTCCTTAGTACTATTGCTAGGGTTCCCCTATGCCTGTCCCATTCGTGCTTAAATCCTCCCACTGTGTTTATTCCCACAACCTCTACTGAGAGTCTATTCCAAGCATCCACCACCCTTTTTGTGAAGAAGTATTTCCTCATGCTACCCCTTAGGCTACTGCTTTATAACCTCATATCATGCCCCCTTATTCCCAGACATCTCCATTTCTGAAAGATACTACCCTCTGGTACCCTATTTATGCCTTTTAGATATTTGAAGGTTTCTATCATATCTCCCCCGTCTCTTCTTTCCTCAAGGGTATACATATTGAGGTCTCCCAGTCTCTCCTCATATGACTTTTGGTGCAGGCCCTGTACCACCCTTGTTGCACTTCTTTGAACTGCCTCCAGCCTGTCTACATCCTTTTGGAGATGCAGCCTCCAGAACTGGACACCATATTCCAAATGAGGCCTCACCAGTGATCTGTACAGTGGAATTACCACCTCCTTTCTTCTGCTGGTGATTCCTCTCCCTATGCACACCAGCATCCCACTGGCTTTCTCCACAGCCTTGGCACACTGTTTGGCCACCATCAGGTCATCAGATATGATTGCCCCCAAATCCCTTTCCTGTTTGGTGACCATCAGTTTCTCCCCCCCCCCTTCATGTACTCCTTCCCTGGATTCTAGCACCCCAAATGCATGATTTTGCACTTTTTTGCATTAAATCTCAGCTGTCACACTCTGGACCATTCTTCCAGTTTACCTAGGTCCCTACTCATTTTCTTCACCCCTCCCAGAGTGTCCTGTTTTAGATCTTAGTATCATCCAAAAAGAAGCACACCTTCCCCTCCAGCCCCTCCACAAAGTCACTTATGAAGACATTAAACAGGACAGGGCCAAGGACTGATCCCTGTGGCACCCCGCTGGTCACCCTCCTTTCCTCAGATTGAGCACCATTTGCCATGGCCCTCTGTCTTCTATCACTCAGCCAGTTCCTAACCCAGTTTACCACCTTGGGACCCACCTCCCAGGCTGCCCAGCTTGTTCACAAGTCTTCTATGTGGAATGGTATCAATAAATCAATCAACTTTATTTATAAAAAGCGCCTTTCCAAAACCAATTCTGAAGCAAATGATTTGATACCTTTTAATGGACCAACATAGATTTAACAACAAGAACAACGTGCTCTAGCTTTTGGACCAACCAGTCCTTCGTCAGAAAAATAATGGCAGTTGTTTAGAAAAATCAATACTTTTAACAGCTAGATCATGCAGAAAAAACAGGAAAAAATCCCATTGGTTTCTGTTACATTGATGATTTGTTTATCATCTGGATGGAGGGCACAGTTGCACTTAAAGATTTTAATCACAAACTTAATAGTCTCCACCCTACCATAAAGCTTACCCTGGAGTATTCTACCACCAATGTTAATTTTCTGGACACCACATTCACCATTAAGGATGGAACCTTACTGGCATGTATTTACAGGAAGCCAAGAGACAGACAGACAGAGATACCGGCACAAGAAAAGTAATCACCCAAACCATACAAAAAAATCTGTCATGTACAGTCAAGCACTCCGATGTCACCGTATTTGCTCAAATGAGAATGACAGAGATACACATTTGGCTATGTTGAAAAACACCTTTATTGAGCAGGAACACCCTTCCAGAGAAATGGACAGGATAACAGAACATGCAACGCAAGTACCAAGGCAACAACTACTTCAATATAAAGAAAAGACAGCTCAAGACAGAATACCCTTAGTAGTCACATATCATCCAGACCCTGAACTTCTGCGTAAGATTATTAAAGACCTCCACCCAATGTTTAGTGAAGATGAAGCCTTTAATTGTATTTTTAAGAAACTCCCACCACTATCTTTTAAACAACCACCAAATTTAGCCAGCCTAATTATTCGGAGCAAACTTTCACCAGAACAGAATACCATGTCACACAATGGCACAAGGCCCTGCAATCAACGCACCTGTAAGACTTGTGAGCTCATTTCCACCTTGGTCTGTGTGGTTACATCACAAAACATACAATTCAAGGTGCATGGGAGTTATACATGCATATCACGACATGTTGTTTATTTCATTCAGTGCAAGAGATGTCCACAAACAGGTTATGTTGGAGAGACAAGCCAACAGCTCCACACTAGGATGAACTCACACAGACATACTATTAGATGGAGGAAGACTGAAAAACCAGTGGGGCACCACTTCTCCTAGCCTGAGTACTCAATTTCAGATATGTCAATAATGGTCTTAAAAGGAAATCTAAAAAATACACAACAGAGATGAGCTTTTGAGATTAAACTTATTTTATATCTCAACTTGGTAGCAGATGGGATGAACGCTGATCTTGGTTTCATGGGACATTACAGAACCTGACATCCAGAGACCTCTTCTTCTGCAGACTGGCATATTATAAGACTTCAGCTTATGTGGGATATGGGTGCGTGTGTGTATGTATGTGTGTGGGTATGTGTTGTGAGGTACGTGATATAACAGGTGTGAGGCTTGCTGGCACATTGGGGTAAGCCTCTGTTTTGATAAACGGAGTTACAGTGTGTTAATACTCCTACTTAACACACATAACGAATATTAATTCCTCCTTATTTTTCATCTGCCCGGGAGTGGGGTTGATTCCGTTACACCAGATTCAGATTACCTAGCCTGTTACTGTACATACAGGAGTGTTATCATAGACTGTCACATACATAATTTGTTTTTAACTCTGTATACATTGGGGTGTGAGATCTCATTTGCATGGGGGTCCTGGACAGATCTTTTTACATTAGGCTAATATTGTAGTGACTTGAGGAAATGTAGGTATGTTAGACCTCTGGTCTTACACACATACTTTATATTTACTTCTAATTACTTTATCCTGGGGAGGATGGCAGGTTTATTTCATTGTAGTTGTATCCAGAATCCTTGGAAATGTGTGTGTCTGTGTGTGTGTGTATGTGTGTGTGTGTGTGAGCATCTCTTTGAAGCTAGTTATCCCCCCACATTATGGGGATGTGGGATGGGGTAGGGTGTATCATTTGTGTGAAGAGGAGGAGGAGAGAAATTACATTTTTATCTAGACTGGTATATTATCGGACTTCATTTTGTGTGAGATGTGGGTGCGGGTGTGTATGTATGTGAACGGATATGTGTTGTGAAGTACATGATATAACAGGTGTGAGGCTAGCTGTCACATTGAGGTAGGCCTCTATTTAGATACATGGAGTTACAGTGTGTTACTACTATTAATTCACACACATAATGAATATTAATTCCTCCTTACTTTTTATCCTTGCCCGGGAGTGGGGTTGATTCTGTTACACCATATTCAGATTACATAGCCTGTTACTGTACATACAGAAGTGTTACCATAGACTGTCACATATTTTTTTTTTAACTCTGTACATATTGGGGTGCAATATCTCATTTGCATGGGGGTCCTGGCCAGATCTTTTTACATTAGGCTAAAATTGTAGTGACTTGAGGAAATGTAGGTATGTTAGACCTCTGGTCTTACACACATACTTTATATTTACTTCTAGTTACCGTATCCTGGGGAGGGTGGCAGGTTTATTTCATTGTAGTTGTATCCAGAATCATTGGAGATGTGTGTGTGTGTGTGTGTGTGTGTGTGTGTGTGTGTGTGTGTGTGTGTGTGTGTGAGAGCATCCCTTTAAAGCTAGTTATTCCCCCACCCATTATGGGGATGTGGGGTGGGGTAGGTTGTATTGTTTGTGTGAAGAGAAGGAGGAGAGAAATTACATTTTTATCTCTTTTTCAGATTCCTTAGACACTTCTGGTACATCAAGTTGTTACATTCTTGGTGTATATTGACATATTGACAGAGATGAGTTTTTGAGATTAAACTTATTTTACACATTGAAGTAGGCCTCTATTTAGATACATGGAGTTACAGTGTGTTACTACTCTTACTTCATACACATAATGAATATTAATTCCTCCTTATTTTTTATCTTTGCCCGGGAGTGGGGTTGATTGCATTACACCAGATTCAGATTACCTAGCCTGTTATTGTACATACAGGAGTGTTGTCATAGACTGTCACATATATAATTTTTTTTAACTCTGTATACATTGGGGTGTGAGATCTCATTTGCATGGGGGTCCTGGACAGATCTTTTTAAATTTGGCCAACATTGTAATGATTTGTGGAAATGTAGGTATGTGAGACCTCTGGTCTTACAGACATACTTTATATTTACTTCTAGTTACCTTATCCTGGGGAGGATGGCAGGTTTATTTCATTGTAGTTGTATCCAGAATCCTTGAAATGTGTGTGTGTGTGTGTGTGTGTGTGTGTGTGTGTGTGTGTGTGTGTGTGTGACAGCATCTCTTTAAAGCTAGTTATCCCCACCCACATTATGGGGATGTGGGGTGGGGTGGGGTAGGGTGTATCGTTTGTGTGAAGAGGAGGAGGAGCGAAATTACATTTTTATCTAGACTGGTATATTACAGTACTTCATTTTGTGTGGACGTGGGTGCGTGTGTGTATGTATGTGTATGAGTATGTGTTGTGAGGTACGTGATATAACAGGTGTGAGATTTGCTGTCACATTGAGGTAGGCCTCTATTTAGATACAAGGCATTACCGTGTGTTACTATTCTTAATTCACACACATAATGAATATTAATTCCTCCTTACTTTTTATCCTTGCACGGGAGTGGGGTTGATTCCATTACACCATATTTAGATTACCTACAGTAGTCTGTTACTGTACATAAAGCAGTGTTATCGTAGACTGTAACATATATATTTTTTTAACTCTGTACATATTGGGGTGCAAGATCTCATTTGCATGGGAGTCCTGGACATATATTTTTACATTAGGCTAATATTGTAGTGATTTGAGGAAATGTAGGTATGTTAGACCTCTGGTCTTACACACATACTTTATATTTACTTCTAGTTACCTTATCCTGGGGAGGGTGGCAGGTTTATTTCATTGTAGTTGTATCCAGAATCCTTGGAAGTGTGTGTGTGTGTGTGTGTGTGTGTGTGTGTGTGTGTGTGTGTGTGTGTGTGTGTGTGTGTGTGTGTGTGTGTGTGTGTGTGTGTGTGTGTGTGAGAGCATCTCTTTAAAGCTAGTTATCCCCCCCAAACACACACACACACACATTATGGGGATGTGGGGTGGAGTTGGGTATATTGTTTGTGTGAAGAGGAAGAGGAGAGAAATTACATTTTTATTTATTTTTCAGATTCCTTAGACACTTCTGGCACATCAGGTTGTTACATTCTCAGTGTATATTGACATCAGTACATATCACACTACATGGACTTAATTCCTTGGTGGTCCACAAGTAGAGTTTTTTATTTGACACTAATACTGCCAATTAATATTTAAATTATCATTTATGAAGTCCTGTCACTACACTAGAGATTTTTTGAAATTTATGGGACATGATATCTAGCTGGAGTGTTCAGCAGGGTGACAGGTCCAGCTGTTTTACACATCATAGAATGTGCACTGATGTTTTTAAGACAACTTTATTTATATGTCTTGTCTATAATGCATACATTGAAACTTCTTAGAGTACTAAGACAATCTCAGTATGTCTTTAATCAGGGTGGGGGTTTCATTTCAGTAATCACATCCTTATACATGTTGTGACACTCAACTTGATTTAGGAGTCATCAGCTCCAGCAGTGTTATCTTATGTCAATTACATTTATATGCAGTAGGATTCTTTGTATGTGTTCCACTAAGCACATTTGACCCCTTGACAAGCCTGGCTGAATGTAGTATGGTTCTGTTAAATTACTCTGACATCATTTTCTGTACTTTTTAAATGAGTATTTTAAACCAATTGGGATTTTTTCTGTCTTTTCTGCATGATCTAGCTGTTAAAAGTATTGTTTTTTTCTAAACAACTGCCATTAAGCTTCTGATGAAGGAATGGTTGGTCTGAAAGCTAGAACACTTTGTTCTTGTTGTTACATCTATGTTGGTCCATTAAAAGGTATCACATCATTTGCTTCTGGATCTGTTCTTGCAAGGATCAATACGGCAGCTACTAAACCTAGTATCCAAAACCAAGACACTTGTACATAGTTCATTAAAATAAATCAAAACAATTTCTTAAAACCAGAATAAAACTCATGACTGCAACATTAAAAATCGATGTATGCCAGACTAAAAAGAAATGTCTTCAATACTGCTTTAAAACTTTCGACCATCAGGCAATCTCACACCTGATGAGGTAGAGAATTCGACAGGGTTAGGGCTATAAAACTAAAAGACCTGGCCCCAAATATCTTTAAATGAACCCTGGGAATCTCTAGCAATTCTTCATCAGTGGATTGGAGATTGCTGGTGGGACAGTAAGGATGAAGGAGATCCTGCAGGTAACCAGGTCCCTGGTCATGTAGGGCCTTATAGGTCAGCAAACTGACCTTAAAGGTGATCTACCACTGTACTGGCAGCCAGTGCAGTCCTCGAAGCACAGGCATTATATTACTGGTCCTAGATGAACCAGTCAATAACCTGGCTGCCATATTCTGCACAAGCTGCAGGTGGCAGATGTCAACCCCCGGTAACCAAAAGTAAAAGGAGTTGCAATAGTCAAGGTGGAAGGTAACGAAGAAGTGGACCAAAGTTGGAAGATAGTCAGAAGGAACCAGATGCTTCACCTGGCGATATTCCTCGGATGGTAGAAAGAGGTTTTGACAAATGCCGACACTTGCACTTTAAGTGTCAAACAGTCATCAAACATAACGCCCAGCTTCCGCACCCAGGCCGAGGTAGTTAGCTGCACACCCCCAAGCCATAAACTTGAAGGTGATCTCACCAACAAACCCATCTTCTAAAGACCTGGGTAACAACCAACACCTCAGTTTTTTCTGGGTTTAACCGCAGCCAATTCCCATTCATCCAATCCTGGGTTTTGGTGAGACATTTGCTAAAAACTGAAACAGCTGCATCCTGGCTAGGCACAAAAGATATGTATAGCTGAGTGTCACCTGCACAGCAGTGAAAACTCAAGCCATGTCACCTAATAATCGCTCCCAATGGCAGCATATATACCGCAAACAACATGGGTGCCAAAATGGAACCCTGTGGCACCCCACAGGATAGGGGGAGCGATCCCGAGGAAAAAATCCCAGACTCCACCCTCTGAGTCCTACCCTCTAGGAAGGATCAAAACCATCTGAGAACTGTACCAGACAGTCCACAGATGAACCGCAGGTGCTCCAATAGGACACCATCTTCTACGGTATCAAATGCCGCAGAGAGTTCAAGAAGGATCAAGACGGAACGGGTCCTTCAATCTCTCGCTATTAGAAGGTCATTAGGTACCCAGACAAGGGCTGTCTTGGTACTATGTATCTTCCTAAATCTGGACTGGAGAGAATCATAGACATTGTGGCTGGTCAAATGATCATCCAGCTGCGACACAACCACCTTCTCAATAACCTTACCCACAAAGGGCAGGTTAGTGACAGGCCTGTAGTTAGCCAGACAGTCAGGGTCCAAGTAGGATTTTTTAAGAAGGGCCAAACCAAAGCCTCCTTCAGAGGATCAGGGAAGATCCTCCTCCTCTCCAAAGACATCCAGACTATCTCAGCAAGGACCGGACCAATTTTATTCACACAGCCCAACTACAGTTGGTCAGACACAATAATTGGATGATCATCACAATGTAATTGATCATGGGGAGGCTGAAGTCACACCACACAAACTAGGTGTCCGACATCTCCTGCCGACCATCACCGCTCCCATTAAAAAGGGTCAAGTGGATACCAGACCTGATTGAGGCAACCTTATCTGAAAAGACTCAAGCAAACTCCTCACACCTTTCTTGAGAAAAAGCACTTCCAGGTTGAAGACAGATTGGATTGCACAATCTGTCCACAGTCCAGAAAAGGTGAACTGGTTGATTCTGTGCAGCAGCAATCTCCCTGGAGAGGAATACTGCCTTCTTATGGGTAATTGCTAATTGATAGACCACATAATGGTCCATCAGACTAAGTCTGTAACACTCCAGGCTGGACTTCTGCCAACACCTCTCTAGCCTTCATCCCACTCTCCTCAACTCCCTCCTAGTCTCATCAAACAAAGCAGACTTGGGGCGAAGAGTGAAGGGACAAACATGAACAGGAGCAATGGAATGTAGGGCCCCTACTACCGCCTTATTATAGGAAAGTACCAGGTCCCCTGGATCCATGCATTCACTCGGTAAACCTGAAAGGTCCAGTACTGCCATCAGGCCATCTGTTGAAACAACCCTCAAAGGGCGGTACCAGACCATCTCCATAGGAGCTGGCCTACTGGGGGTGGCCTTGAAACTGAACCCAATGATGTGATGGTCAGACCACCCGACTGGTTCCACCACCAAATTGGATATCTCCTTCCCCAGGAGAAACACCAAGTCCAGTGAATGACCACCAATATGGGTTGGAGAGGAAATAACCTGTGTGAATCCCAGCAAAATCATTAGCTGGAGGAAGTCCTGACTAAACTGTGAGAATTCATCGTTGACCCAGGCATTGAAATTCCCCAGAACCAACCATCTGTGGGATCCCAATGTCAGGTCAATGATGAAGTCTGCGACATCCGGCAGGAAAACATTTCCATCTCCTAGTGGACGGTAGACGAGAAGTATCCTGCACCCCACACCCTCACCCATGATACATTCAAAGGAGTTGGTAGTTCCCACTGGTACCTCCATTAGGCCCAGACTGGATCTAAACAGATGGCAACACCCCCACCCCTACAATCCATCCTTGGGTGGTGTATCACTGAGTATCTGGCCAGAATTGCTGATGCCAAAACTGGACCAGCAGTCTCATCCAGGAAGGTCTCGATGATGCAAGCCAGGTCAGATGACCCAACAAGATCCGCTATTACAGCGGTCTTGTTCTTAGTAGACCTGGCATTGCTTAACACCACCCAAGTAGGATGGGAACCTGAGAAAGACTGATTTACATGCCTGCTATAAGCAGAGCCCTTGTGTACGGGAACCAGACAGGGAGGACCCCTTTCCTGGACCCATTTCACCCCAGGACATTTCCTTGTCCCCACTATTCCTATCCACCCACTCCTTTCCATTCCCTCTCCTGGCCCGGCCATCGTCCTCCTCCTTCTACTAGTCCCCAAGGTCCTACACCATCTACTGTGTATTACCTCTGGTGACAGTGGAGGACAGGAAAAAGGACGAAGGTCCCTGAGCCTGGAAGGGGAATAATACCCAACCATCCTTATGCCTTCACAACACATCTTCACAAATCTGACAGATACCAAACCTACAATTAAATACTTTCAATCACCCACCCCTAAAACAACAAAAGCTACTAAATAAATCTTTAAAATCCAAAATAAAAAATACATGGGTCCATTTTAAAGTCCAAAAGGAAAGAAATGTTCGATCAAAAGAATCCTATATAAAATAAATAAACAATTATTATAACCAATAACTTAGGACCAAGATATAAATCAAACAGAAAATAAGATCTTCAACCCCCTAGGGCCCTCTCATAGCCTAAGGAGGCCAAACAGAAACCAGGAACTTTCACTCCCAGGAAAGTAGAATAGCTATGTTGTCCCAAAATATTTTTTCCCAGTCTCCAGGCACTCTCACTGCGAAGAAGACTGAAACGAGTAAATAAAGTAATTGTCCAAAGTATTTTCTGCCCCCAGGAACTCTCACTGCAAGGGGAGTTCCAATTCAGCAGTAAAGTAAAAATGCAAAATTTGTCCATAAACAGATTAGAAAATCAGTACAATATTATCCAGAATGTGTTCTGCCCCCAGGCGCTCTCACTGCAAGGGGTTTCAAATTCAGACAGTGAAAAAATGAAACATCTCACTGTAAACAGATGAGACAGCCAAAGAAATAAAGTAGGACTCCTCTTCTCTCCTTGAGTATACAGATAGTGCAGGAGTGGGTCCCAAAAAGATCCCAAATGGGGGACCAAACTGCACATGCCCATGGCCAACACTGAGGATCCCCACTGGGGCCCAATCACCAGTTTGCTCCCGGAGAGACATAAAGGACTACTGACCCAGTCTGTCAGCTATCTGGCTGGCCCAGGACCAGGTCCTCTATGCTGCCACGCACCCCAGTAGATGGACCCCCACAGGGTCGGGACCCCAACTCACAGCACTGGAATGTACCATACCTTCCAAGTCAATTAGACTTTCATGGAACAACCAAAATTAAAATCCAAGCTTGCCTTTGTTTCCACAGAACAACCAAAATTACAATCCAAGCTTGTCTTCACTTTCTCATATAATAGCCAGTCAGTTTGTCCAACAATTCCCCTCCTTTCTTCATCCCTTCCTTCACAAAGAGTAATTTGACTCTGGGATCCTGTTGAATTGGCCTCCAAAAGAAAATACAATAAATCCCAATAAGACCTGGTAAAAAGGTCACAGTAGCAGATCCAGTGCAAAGAACAATACTGCAGGCAACAGCAAGCCGAGACAAAAATGGCCCCAGTGTGCACCACGGAGACAATCCAAACCGCCTTGGCACCACTCCAAATTGCTCCAAATGGCTCTAAAACCACTCCAACCAGCCAACCATCCACATCAACTGGGTCAGAAAAAATTGAGAACGGGAAGGTGGCAGGGAAACAATAACGCAAGACAACAGGTAAATGGCGTAAAATAAACTTTAGGGGAAAATTAAATCAAATAAAAGTCGAAAATATGGGCTCACTGCTAACAGCAGGCGGTGGCACACCCAGTCCGGACACATACATTGCTCCCCCCAATCCACAACCTTAGTCGCCCAGTCAAAGAAATTAATTAGATTTGTTTGACCTGACCTTCCAGCTGTGAATCCATGCTGTTACATATCCTGTGCTCCACTGGCTTCAGGATGTTCCATGATCCTTTGTTTAAGTAGTGATTTCATAATATTCCCCACTATTGAGGTGAGGCTGACTGGTCTGTAGTTTCCAGCATCCTCCCTACTGTCACTTTCTTGAAAAGGAAATACATCTGCCTTCCTCCAGTCCTCCGGAACCACTCCAATATTGAGTGACTCATCGAACAGTGCTGCCAGTGGTGGTGCCAGCACCTCCTGTAGTTCCCTTAATATTCTAGGATGTACTGTATCTCATCCAGTCCCACTGTCTTGTCCACTTTCAGTTTTGTGAGTTCTTTTAGGACTCTGTCTTCTATCTCCCTCCCATATTTTTTCATGTTGCCTAACTGTGGTCCCTCACCTTCTTCTCCTGTGAATACAGAACACAAATATTTGTTTAGTATTAATGCTTTTTCCAGGTCCCCTTCCCCCACAATCTCCTTCTTCCCCTTTAAGCCTTACTATCCCACCCCTGTTTTTTCTCCCTTTATTAATGTACCTATAAAACGTCTTTTCTCCTTTCTTTACCTCCCGTGCTATTTATTCCTCTGTTTGTGCCTTTGCACTCCTGACTGCTTTCATTGCCTCCCTCTTTATCCAGATACACCACCCTGTCCTCCTCCTCCTCCTCCTGCTTTGTTTCCTTATATTTCCTGAAAGCTTTCTTTTTTGCCTTTACTTTCCTAGCCACTACCTTTGAGAACCATAGTGGCTTCCTCTTTCTCTTGCCCTTGTTTGCTTGCCTAATGCAAAGGTTTGTCACCTCCACTATGGCTCTTTCAGATGGGCCCACTGCTCCTCCTTTCCCCCCTTGTCCCACCCTGCCAGGGCATGCTTGAGACATATCCCCATCTTAGTAAAGTCCATTCTCCTGAAATCCAGGACCCTCACCTTTATGTGACTTGACTCTGCCACTGTACTTATGCTAAACCACACTTTGCAATGATCACCAGATCCCAGGTGTTCACCCACTCTGGCATCATCAATTCTATCTCCATTAGTGAGTACCTGGTCTAAAATTGCACCCTCCCTGGTGGGCTCTAGCACAAGTTACATGAGGCCTGCCCCTTGTACAGAGTACAGGATGTCCCTGTTCCTGGCTGAGGCACCAGCAGGGATGCTCCAATCCATGCTGGCAGATTGAAATCACCTAACAGCAGCACCTCCCCTTTAGTTGCCATTGTGTAGATGGATTCCACTAGATCCAAGTCCATCACCTCATCCTAAGCTGGAGGTCTGTATATCATGCCCATGTGAATGGCAGTGTCGTTGCCTGTCTCATGGGTGACCCAAAGTACCTCCACTCCCCCTTGCATTCCCTGTTCCTCAGTCACCCTAATACCCTTCCTGATGTAAAGAGCCACCCCCTTCCTTTTTATCCCTCGTTTCTTCTAAACAGAGTATAACCTGGTATGGCTACATCCCGGTTATGGTTTCCAGTATTCCACATTTCAGTAATAGCTACAATGTCCAGGTCAGCCTCCATTATCAAGGCCATCAGGTCTGGGATTTTATTCCTTAGGCTGCAGGCATTGGTATACATGGCCTTCCACAACCTACCATTTTTTCTTTTATCATCCCCCCTGCTGTCTTTCTGCCTCCATTTGTCTTTCCCATTTTCAACCACCTTCCTCCTGTTCTCTGATGTTCCCCCTTCTATGTGTTTCATTTCCTCTGGTGATACCATAATATTATGGTCCTCCATGTTGAATTCACTAGCCTGTGGGGGTGGGCATTTTGGTTCACCCTTGCATCCTTCTGCCACCCCCTCCACTAGTTCAAACGCTTGCTAATGAAGCATTTAAACTGTTCACTGAGGACAGCGGTCCCCTCACTGAACAGGTGTAAGCCATCCCCCTTGTACAAAGTCTCAGTCCTCCAGGTGGGTCCCCAGTTCCCAATAAAACCAAAGCCTTTTTCTCTGCAGCAGCTCTCCAGCCATGTGTTGAAGTATTTGGTGCAGAGGTTACTAGACTCCCCCTTGCCTTGGACAGGCAGCACCCCTGAGAAGATCATGGAGCTTGCTACCTGTGCAAGACCCCTTCCCAACCTCCTGAACTCCTCATGCACCCTTACTATCCCTGCCTTGTCTCTGGCCAGGTCATTTGTCCCCAGATGGACAATGACATCAAGCTTCCCAGGCCTTGCTACTGCTTTAGCAATTCTCTAGATCCTCTCCTCATCCCTCTGTGCTGTGCTTCCTGGTAGACACCTCATCTTCCTTTCCTCCACTGTTCCTTTCCCCAGTTCCACTCCCTGGAATATTGAGTCCCCTACTAGGAGACACTTCTTCTTCCTTTGGGGTACTCTTCTGTCAAACCTGCTCATCCTCCAAGGTCACAACTTTGGGTGTCCCAGTGGGAGCCTCCTGCTCCTCCAAAACTGTGTAGGAGTTATTTAGTTGCACTGGGTGAGGGATGTGCTTTTGATCCACCCACCTCACCCTTTCTGAGCCCACTGTATTCCACACACTGCTTTTGCTGGTCCTCCTTTGAGGTAGTGAGTATAGACTTGGTGTCCCTTGGTGGGGGAGGAGATCCCCTGAAACCTAGTCAACTCAGCCTGGAAACTGGCAGTCTCTTCCCTCAGCCCAGAGAGGTGCCTGCAGATGGGGCAGCACTGCAATTCCCAGAACACCTTTCTGAACACTGCTATTATCGTTCATTTTAAATCCTGTATGGTGATATTGGCAACAAGTGGGGAACTATAGTAAAAACAATCCTGAAAACAGTTCTCTGAAGCTACTGAAGCAGCTCACATTTAAAACAAAAGAAAACAACATTGTCTTAAGGCTATTTAGTAGTTCTCTAGCAGTCTAATTAAAACCATGTGATGCACAAGAAGATTTCTGCACAAGTCAAGGGAGCTCAGGATAAAAAAACTAATCACAAATACATAGAATCCAGCTCTCACCAAACCAATATAGGAAATGCAGTTCTCAGAGTTTTTTAAGGTGCAAAAAGTTTATTAAGGTGCTAAAACAACGCGTTGATGCTCTTCGGACTACAATGCCCTTTATCAAAAGACATATCTCCAGTGCACAAACTGACCAATTTTTATACAGTCACTATGATGTCATCATGCAATGCCAGAGTGGTATCTCATGCACAGGAATAACAAAGTCACAGCAAACAATAAAAAACATTCTATGTAAAAACAACATTTAGATACAGTAGAATTAATATACAAATAAATAACTTTTTAAATCTAAAATACTTTATAAAGATTCTAAATTTTTCCAGTACATTACATTACTTCTACCTTACATGAACCTCCACACTGACATGTATGTGTTTCTTTTTTAGAGTTTTGGCTAGCACCAGGATTTTAACCTCCATCCTTTTCTTGACGCAGCTACCACAAAGAATCTCTGAAATTTACTGGAAAAGTTTAGAATCTTCATAAAGTATTTTAGATGAAAAGTGTTATTTATTTGTATATTAATTGTATCTAAATGTTGTTTTTACATAGAATGTTTTTTATTGTTTGCTGTGACTTTAATTGTTATTCCTGTGCATGAGATACCACTCTGGCATTGTATGATGACATCATAATGACTGTATAAAAATTGGTCAGTTTGTGCACTGGAGATACATCTTTTTATAAAGGGGTAGTCCAAGATGCATCAAGGTGTTGTTTTAGCATCTTAATAAACTTTTTGACACCTTAAAAAAATCTGAGAGCTGTGTTTCTTATATTGGTTTGGTGAGTGCTGGATTCTATATATTTCCAATTAAAAACTTCTTTGAGCATAGATGCCAGCTCATTGGCACAGGGTAGCCCTACTGCTCATGATGCTAGTGATCTGGGTTTGGGAACAAGCCTGGACTGATGGAGGCTGACTTGGGGGAGAGAGTAAGCACCCCATAGGATGCTCTCTGTCTTGGGGGTTGGCACAGTCTTGGGGGTTGATCCCATCCTGTGCCACAATACTGCCACCAGGGTGACCACAGATGCCCTTTGCAGACAGAGGGAGGCGGGTGGGCAGAACTCTCTGGGCATTTGATGTCACTGTGCCTAACATTAGTCAATGTCCATTGACATCACTGCATGTCACTGTCCCTAGGGGAAGGATCAGAAAAGAAAAAGGCCCCAGTCCCAGTAGATGAAAGACACCAGTACATCCGAGGTTATACACCATCAATCAATTACATACTTCCTGACAAGCAAAGTGGGTCTGGGGTTTAATCCCCACCTTGACCCCACCTGATTGGTATTCTGTGGCAGCATGGAGGAAGGCAGTGCAATGGTAAGGTAGGAGTACACCCGTGGGTGTATCGTGGAGATCTTGAAAAAGTCAGGGACCAGAGATGAGAATAGGGCATGAACACAGAATTAAGAAAAAAACATAAATGTACAGTACAGAACATTTACTGGTCTGCAAGTTCAAAGCCACCAGAGTCAGCATGCAAAAAAAATCAATTTAAAAGCAGCAATAGATAAAAAAAAATATCACTCACAAATGTAAAGTGGAAGACTGCATTTTGGAGGTCAGTAAAAGTGATCAGTCCTTTGTTTCACTCCTAGAGTGCAACAAAACAATCAGATGTTCCTGATATGAAAGACAGGAGAACTCCTTCACACTTTATCCAGGTGTTGTGTCACCTTCCTCTTTCGCAGCAATGACCAGGTTCATATCTTTCTTGTTCAAAATTTATGACCAGTTCTTGCAGGTGTGATTTTCTCCCAAAGAGTTAGGACAGAAGTCTCCAAATATCAAAACATCTATTAAATAAAATAACACATATGGGGTTAATGACAGAAAAAAAAATTGAGCAGTGGTAGCTACAAATCAGACTACTATTAAAAATGTAAATGAAGCTATAGAGCCTATGATGTTTTTTCTGCAAAAGCCCATATACTAGAAAAAAAGTTTTTTTTCTATCAGATAGGAATCTTTTAGACCTATATTGGTAGCAAATCAGTAACTGTCAACTTACTTGAATTATCTCTTAAATATATATATATATATATATATATAGCTACAAACTCTGGATATTGGGTTTTAAACTGGCAATACAGCTAACTGCCCTTGTTCATGTATGTGTTTTTTCCTTATCTTAATCCAATGCTTGGGAAACTGTTACATTATTCGGTAGGATGGTTTCACTTCTTTAAATCATATTTTCAATTTGGGCATTTTGCTTTGAAAAGTCTTTACTTCTAGAATATTTCTTTAAGTCAATATAACTTCTCCTACAATTGAAATATATCAATCAGCATGTATAGTTTCATGTCTGACATAACAAGACCTTCAACATGATGTGATTTGTATGCACGCATCGTTCAGAATTTTAGAGACAATTTTATTTTTGCCATATTTAACTTTCTGGGTGTTACACAAACTTGAGTATGGTGACCCCTGACAGTTTACAGGCAGACAAGCAAGGGAGGAGTTTAGGAGAGCAAAGACAGACACAGAGCTGCAGATTGATGGAGAAAAATGTGGCAAAAAAGATGTTTTATGTACATATAATTAAAAAGGAAAACAGCGATGGATGCAACCTCTGAAGCTGGAGGGTTGGCGGGGGGTGGCTATTGAGTATCCCATGGGCTGCTCTCCTCTTCTGAGAAAGGGTGGGATCAGTGGTCACTGTTAGCCTGGTCCCCAGTGGTTGCTGGGGGTTGGCATACTAATGCTTTAATGGGGAGGGTTGGAGATGGGGCAGAGGTCCAGCATGCTGTGCATGGGAGCTTGTGCAGCACTGCCGTTGGCACCTCTACACATCCCTTCCTCAATGCCAGGGGAGAAAAGGGACAAAAAGCAGGTAGCATAAAAGAGAATATATATATATATATATATATATATATATAAAAAGGAAGACAGAGTAGTACACTTAGGTTAGCTGAGGGAGGGTAGTGGACATGACACACAAAAGGCAAATGTATTAAACAATTACTTCGACTCAGAATTCATTGTAGAGGGCAACAGTCCCCTGCAGGAGAATGATATCAAGGCTGCTGCATGAAGGAGCCTGAAAATGGATGGAGTACAAATCTTAGCTGACAGAGCAAAAAGGATCTGGAAACTTTCAGGGTAGGCAAAGTGCCAGGCCCAGATGGCTTACATCCATGGGTACTAAATGAACTGGACACAGAATTGGCTGTACCCCTAATCTACCACTTAATGTACCACTGATGTCCAGGGTGGTACCAGTGGACTGAAGACCTACATCATGGTTCAAGGGGAGACAGGGAGGATTCAGGGAACTACAGGCCTGTCAGCCTTACCCCAATGGTAGGTAAGCTGATGGAGACCATAATCAAGGAAAACATGATGAGCTACTTAGAAGACAACAAACTGCAGGACAACAAGACAACAAATAGCATGGGTTTGTGGGGAGATCTTGCTTGATCAACTTGATACTGTTTTTCAAATTGGTGACCAAGGTGATTGAGAGGACAGGCAGTAGATTTGCTCTACTTTGACTTCTGCAAGGCCTTCAATTCAGTACTACACAGGAGACTGCAAAAGAAGTTAGAGAACATGGGAATAAAGTGGGATTTAGGTAAGTGGGTAAAATGTTGGCATGGGGAAGGCATTAGAGGATAGTGGTGAATGGGGTTAAATTGGATGATAGGGAGGTCATGGGATGAGTGCTGTAGGGATTGGTTGTGGGACCTGTCCTATTTAATATGTTCATAAGTGGCATTCAGGAAGGTACATAGGGAAAGTTGTGTTTTTTTTGCTGATGCCACACAGATATGTGATAGGGTGGATCATGGGAAAGGGATGTGGGAGCTCCAGAAGGACAAAGAGCAACTAGTTTGATGATCAAAGGTTTAGAAGTTGAAATCCAGTGCCATTAATTGCAAGGTAATGTGCTTAGACAGATGGAATCCATGTACCGAATATTAGCTGAGAGGGGTTACACAGGCCTCTTCAACAGAGGAGAGAGATCTGGAGGTTATAATCAGTGGCATCAAGAATGCTGGAGTGTATAGGGAGAGATTTGGGCAGTAGGAGTAGTGAGGTAGTTCTGCCACTGTACATGTTCCTGGTGAGGCCTCATTTAGAGTATTGTACTGTACCCAGTTCTGGAGTCCTCACCTGAGGGAAGACATTGACAGATAAGAGTTGGTACAGCAAAAAGTCACCAAAATGATCCAGGGTCAGCATTGCAGATCCAATGATGATGAGCTGCAGGCCCTAAATATGTATTCAGTGGGGACCAGACAGGAGTGAAGGGACATGGTGGGAACATTTAAGTGTCTCAGGAACATATACAAGGTGACTACTGAAGAACTATCGGCATGAAATAAGGATTCAGTTTCTATGTGGAATCACTGAAGGTTGGTTGATCCAGTTCAAGTCAAACATGAGGGGTTTTTTCTTCACTCAGTGGGTGGTGGAACCATGAAAGAGACTGCTGGTGAAAGTGGTGGGGCAACTACCCTTAATGGGTTAAAAAAATGGCTTTGACAGAGCAAGGGGACTCAGAGTCCTCTGGGGGGGCAACATGGATTTCAGGGGTGGGGAGGTGGGGGATTGGGTAACAACCATCCAGTACAGTAGGTTAGTGGGTAAGGTAAAATACAGTAGTAAGGATGGACTTGATAGACTTTTGTTTTCCTTCTGGTGTCAAATTCTATGCTTCTATGTTAAATTCCAGTATTCCACACAAAAGGATATAAAACAGGTGAACATAGATTTTTAAATTATTTCATAAAAATAGAAAAACATGTATTTTAAAATAAGATATTTTTCTGCATTTGTTTATGCTAAATGCTTTTTCTCAGTAATAAGTGATTTCACCAACATGTGCTGTCTATCAAACGAATGGTTTATTGCATTTATTTTGTTTTGGTAAGTAAAAGTTTTTAAATTCTGCAATTTGCATTACACATTAATGAAAATTAGTTTAGCTTAGTTTTCTTTGTTTTTGTAGACTGAAAATGAGCATTTATACAATAAACATTTTTGATAATTCAGATTGGCATCAGTTCTACATGTTGTTTATAAACTTGCCCAAGCAATTCAATGCTGACAAATATTGTAAACTGGAATAACTTCAGTTAGAAATCTGGTAGACTTCTGAGAAGAATTTCATCTTAAAGATAAATCCTTGCATTTCACACAAGTGCATTCTGCATATTATGCAAACAATAGCATCAGTGTAACTGAAAATGGTGCATAGTGGTCTTTCTACAGAGAAATGAGGGGGTGATTTTCAAACAACTTTATCTATCTTTTGGACACAGTTGCCCAACATCTGTCCAGACATTTAGACCACCTTAAAGGTTGTCTGACAAATGCGATTGCTGCAACTTGTACTTCAGAAATGATGCATGCATCAAATTGTTGACATGTGCACTATTTTGTGCCATAAAATGGGTAAAGTGTTGCAAATGTCAATATGTTTGAAAACAGGATTCAAGCACCCTGACATATTTACCTGGATGCAGCACATGTTTGAAATATGGATACAAATGCAATGGCCAGAGTTTTGAAATCCCACCAAAAAAGTATTCTTTTCTCATATTCGTTTTATTTTGCACCAGTGATGCAGGCTGGAGAAGGCATCTACATTTCCACATTCATGTTGCCCCACACCCTTTACTTTATAGCTTTATCTGATATTTGTAGAAGCTATTATTCAGTACCAAGGCAAAGTCTCCGACTGTGGCATGGATTTTCAGTGTTAATTCCATGTCATACTTAGGAAGGGAAGTTTAAGGGAGTGGGATGAGGAATTGTCTGAGAGGGAGTGTTTATGGTAGAAAGCCACTTTGAGACATTGGGTCAGGAGGGATAGGTTGGAATCTCCTGGTCTTCATCTGCTGGCAACTTTTATGATTCTATGTTTGTAATATTTTTTTCACTTCCATAGGTAATGTTATATGTCTATATGTAGGGATTCTGTATGGTTATAAACAAAATCCACTTTGAGTGTGAACTGCTACCTCAAACCTTTCAATCAAAGGCTAATTTATGCATTCTGCAACCTTAAAGAAGTAACATGAATGTTCAAGAAGCAAAAGCAGACACAGAGCTACATATTGCAGAGGGTGTCAAAGGGGGAAAGTTCTTTAAGCACATAAAGGAAAAAGAAAGACCAGTGGGTAAGGAACTGTCAGGAGGGGTCACAGAGGATGACTAACAGAAAACTAATGTTTTAAATAACTGTTCAGTATTCATGGTGGAAGGCCCTCTACCAGAGAGTGGTGTTAAGATCTCCACAAGATGGGTAGAGGAAATGGGGTGAGCTGTAGTTATGATGAACAGAGTAAATAAGAGGCTCACAGCTCTCAAGGTAGATAAGGCACTGGGACCAGATGGCTTGCCCCCAGGGGAGCTTAGGTAGCTGGGTTCAGAGCTGCTTGACTCTGGCCTAAGAATACCTAAAGGCCTACCTAGAGGAAAATTGGTTACACAACAGTAAGCAGCAGAAGTATGGGGTGGGAAATCTTGACAGACCAACCTAATGGTATTTTTTTACTGGGTCACATGAGCAGTTGATAGAGGGCAGATGGTAGATTTACTCTACTTAATTTTCAACAACACTTTTGACTTGGTGCTTCTCATGACATTGCTGAGGAAGCTGAAAAACTTGAGACTGGGGAGGGAATTGATCTGATGGTTAGGAAACTGGTTAAAGGAAAGAAAACAAAGGGTGGAAGAACATGGGGTCAAGTCAGAGGACAGAGGGTCACAAGTGGGGCGCTGCAGGGTCAGTTCTTGGAACATTCCTGTTCAGTATGTTCACCAATAACATGCAGGAGGGAATCAAGGACAGGATGTGCTTCTTTGCAGATGGCACACAACTATGTGGAAGGGTAGAAAGTGAGAAGGTAGTGAGGTAGTAAAGTGTGATCTTAAGAAGCAGGAGAGGTGGTCCAAAATATGACATTTGAAATTCAATGGCAAAAGACTCAAAGTGATTCTCATAGGAAAGAGAAACCTACGTACAAAGTTCCAGATTGGGGGGGGCATTAGTGGAAAGGGACCTGAGAATCATCATTACTGACTTTCTTAAAGACCCCAGCCACTGCAATAAAGGACACAGCATGGCAACATGAATGCTAGGATGCATTAGGAGGGGATTTGCAGAAGGTTGTTACGTTGCCTCTGCAGTCTGCACAGATCAGTGGAGAGTCCTCTCCTGGAATACTGTGCCCTCTTTTGGAGACCATAACTGAGGAAGGTCAGGGATAAGCTAGAGTCTGTTCAGCACAGGGTCACAAAGATGATTCAGGGCCAACAGGGCTGATTCAGTGTGGAACAGCTTAAGATCCTAAACATGTACTCGCTAGTGGGCAGAAGGGAGAGTGACAAAAGATAGAGATGTACATGTTCCTGAGGGGAATTAATACACTGAACTGCGAAGCCCTACTCAACAGGAACAATTGTGCAGTCATGACAGGATGTGACTGGGGGCTAGTCAGAGAAGGCTAGTCAGTGGAAACTTCAGGACAGATGTGTGGAAGTTCTACTTCACCAAGAGGAAGGTGGAGCTCTAGAACAGATTACCAACAGAAGTAGTGAGAGCAGGGACTGTAAATGGGTTCAAACATGGCTGGGGCAGGTTCAAAAAGCTAATACTTCCAGAAGAAGGACCTAGTCTGGAGTTGGGGGCTGGGAGAAGAGGAGAGGTTGGGGAAGACTGGATTGGCCCTCAGTATTTATCTGGCAGCAACATGTGTGTTTATATGTTTCTGTTTCTCAGTGTCACTATTCATAAGTATGCAAAATAATAAAAGGCATGGTGCAGTATCTATCATAAGAAAATGTCAAGAAAACATCTAGAAACTATTTGCCAAGAGACGTCACCTGAACAATGCATTAAATTCTTAACACTGCATGGTCAAGTGCTGCATCTCATTACCAAGGTAAAAAAAGCCACATTACCTACAAAACCAGGGTTTATTTCATGAATATACTTTGCTATTTGAAATGTATTTAAAGAAATGAAGTAGGGGAAGTGCTAGCTGCACCCCTGACAGTGTTATTCAACAGCTTACTACAAACAGACATGATTCCATGGAGGACAGCAGACATGTTTCTGCTCTATAAGAGCAGCAGCAGGGAAGAGACTAGCACCTTTGGCCATTCAGTCTCACATCACTAGTAGGGAAATTAATGGATATTCTGTTGAAGGAAATGTTAATAGAGTATCTTGAAGCCAAAGGGCTAGAAGACCAAAGGCAGCATGGATTCATGAGGGGAGGTCATTTCAGATGAATCTGACTGATTTCTTCAACTGTGTGACCAGTGAAATAGATCAGGGAAAGGCAGTGAAGATTATCTATTTGGACTTTAGCAAGACCTTTAACACTGTACAACACATGAGACTGTTAAAGAAATTGAACAGCCTAAGGGTGGGATCCAAAGTGGCAAATGCGGTAGAAAACTGATTAATGGATAGGTGGCAGAGGGTGGAGGTAAATGGCACTCAATCTAACAAGGGGAGGGTGACAAGTTGGTTGTCAGAGAGGTCAGTGCTAGAATCGGTCTTCTTCAATGTCTTCATAAGAGATGTTGCAGAAGAACTGGAAGGAAAAGTATGCCTTTTTGCAGATAGCACTGGGTGACCAGTTGGGTATCAGAGAGAGGTCAGTGCTAGGATTGGTCCTCTTCATTGCCTTCATAAAACACATTGTAGAAGAACTGAAAGAAAAAGTATGTCTTTTTGCAGATGGCACTAAAATCTCTAATAGGGCAGATATACAGGAGGCAGAGGATAGAATGCTTAGAGACATTGGGAAACTTGAGAAGTGATCAAAGGCATGGCAGCTAGGGTTCAAAGACAAAAAGTGCAAAATCATGGACCTAGGGCATGGAAACCAAGGAACAGAGTAGAGGATCACGGGAGAGGTATTGACAGCAACTAGTCTGGTTAGCATATTGGATGACCTCAAAGTGGTAAGACAGTGGTAAGGCAGTGTAACAAGGCAGTGGGTAGGGCAGCTGGGATGCACAGGGAGAGATATCACCAGTTGGAGTAGGGTAGTGGTGTTACCACCTTCTTGCTTGCTAATGAGACCCCACCTACAGTAGTGTGTCCAGTTCTGGAGGCTACACCTCAGAAGGAACATAGTGGTGGAGACAGTCCAGAGGAGGGTGTCTAAGATGGTGCAGGGGTTCCACAGTTGCTCAGACTGAGTCAGATAAAGTGGCATTGGGACTTGTTAGCTGGGAAAATGAGGCAAGCTGAAAGGCAACCATTAAAAGTGAGAGAGAGAGAGAGTTACCAACCCATGTTATAATGGCTCAGTCTCCCACTAGTTTTCCGATCCACTGCAATGCCGAAGTATGATCCTCGTACCTCTGAACCCCAGGAAGGTTGGAACATTTTGTACTGTGCTCTGGACTTCTGGAAAAGGTGTTCACATTCCTGTGTTTTTCCCCACAGTGGTAGCTCCAACAGTGAGCTGTGGATCAAGAGAGAGAGAGAGAGAGAGAGAGAGAGAGAGAGCAACAGCAACAAGGAGAGTGCGAGAATGGGACCTGTAAATTTAAAGTCATGCAGTGTCCCCTCTCTCTCTTTCTCTCTCTGTCTGTCAATATGTCTCTCTCTGTTTCTATGTCTGTGAGGGTCATGCCTTGCCATCTCCCCCCCAGTGGCATTACACCATGGCAGTGTCATCCACAAAGAACAGATATCATCAGCAGATGTGAAAGTGATAGCCAACAAAGTGGCAGGAAAGAGGTCGCTGGTGAGTGAGAGAGTGGCAGACAGGCACACACAGAAAACAGCAGCACACAAGCTTTGCAACCACTTTCTGTCTTTGAGTCTCAGCACCGTGTTCCTTATCAGAGGTGAAGTGTTGCCTATCATGGTTGTTACAGGGCGGAGATTGTAAGCATGGCTGGGGAAAATCAGTGGTGTTAGTGTCTCTGTCAGTATGAGCCACTGAGAGAGAAAGAGAGAGAGACACACACACACACACACGGTAAGAGTGAGTTTGGGCAAGCGTTTTCATGTAGCTCTAGGAAAGTCAGTGGTGTCTGTGTCTCTGTCAGTATGAGTCATGGAGAGAGAGAGCGAGAGAGCGAGAGAGACACACACGGCGGGAGTGAGTTGGGGGCAAGTGTTTCCATGTACTTGCCCATGAGAGAGCTGTTAGAGAGAGACAGCAGCAGGCTGCTTATGAGGGGAGATCGTAGCAGCAGGGCTGGGGAACATTACTGTCTGTCCACTGTACTGTTTACTAAGGAGTGAGAGACAGTGACACAGAAGCATACAGTGAGATAGTGACAGCCAACGTTGCAGATCCTTGTGTTGTCCGAGCTGCATGTGCATATGTTGGGGGGGGGGGCAAATGGAATGTCGTAGGCATGGTATCAGAGCATATTATGCACAAGAAATGTCACCAATCATGTCACTACTGTATTTGTGACATTTTGATGTGCATAAGAGCTTTGAAATATGCATTTTTTTTGTTAGGGACTATTTTGCAAGGTGGCAGGATAGAGTGCCTTTTTGGTCTTTAAACACAAGACAAAACCCTTTTTGTGGGTTTTCCTGTGTTTTTGACATAACCTATATTATAGTGAATATTCACTCCAGAATATGGGTTATGTAAGCATTAAGCCACTCTGAAGGAGGCTACTGGGGAATTAATGCATGTTTGGGGGGGGGGGTTGTGGCATGTGGCCAAAGGCCAAGTGCCTAGAACCAACCAACCATGCATTAATTCCCCAATAGAAGCCTCTTTCAGAGTGGTTTAATGCTTACATAACCCCACATTCTGGAGTGGGTTATTGCACCTGTAACATGGGAAGCACAAGTGGAACAGTATTGTTTCAGGTATTAATTGAGAAAAATGAAAAACAAGCAAGACTTTCAGGGATGTTCAACTATTTTAGTGTGCTAATTCAAGATTACACGTTATAAGGCTGGTAACATGTAATAATATCGTGGGGGGTGCAATTGTCACCAACAGATATCCACACTTTTATTCGAAGTATTACACTTTTTAGTATGTTTTACAACTTTTGAAAAGGTAGACATTTTTATAAAGCTACCGCTGTTACACTCGAACACGTTCTGAAACTATGCTGCTTCATGTCGCTTTGTATCGTGGGACTAATTCCCACACTTATTTGCATATGCCTACATTTAACTGTGGCTCTGTAAGTAATACTGCAAGCAGCAAACAATGCACACCACACTACAAAACAGTTGTGTTTTTAAAGTATTATTAAGTAGTTCTCTACTATGGATTCAGAAGAGCATGCAACAAGAGAAAAGGTACTATTACTGTTAGACCTGGAGCTCATTTTCAACTAAGCAGTTGGATTGCTGCACTTTCTCTGAACTTCTCATCCACCCATGCCGTGATCTCAAGTACTCCACACACTCAAAAGGTAACATCAGAATTGCACATTTTAAACAGTTTGCTAACACCACTATGATAGTTACTCCTTCATGCGAGTCTCCAAGTTCCACTGGATGGGAGGTTGATGGGAGAAAGTGTGCTTTCTATAATATAGATGTAGATGGCGATTTCGGTGTGGTAACTTTCAGTACTACAAGTCAAGTTGGGCAATACTAGAGAATGAATGCCATCCACGGCTTACATCATGTGTGGTACTTTCTCCAATCTGTTTGCTATATTTGACTATACCATTAATTTCCATGTTACAAAGGCATTTAATGCATGCCTTGGGTGCTGTGAGGACACTCAGCCTGCAACTTTGTGCCTCACAATGCACCCCAGTAGTGCATTAAATGCCTATAACCCCATACCCTATCATAGGTTATTGCTAACTTAATGCACACTCTGTCATGCTTACTGCATATCTATACAACAAGTTAATATTATATTTACAACCTTATTGGTTCTTATAATTCCATGGCAGATCAGCTCACTCGTTAGCATGATCGCCATCCCACCGATGTCATGCCATTGCTGATGCCCCAATAACTCTTATTCTTGATCAGCTAACAGGAAAGGTTGTTCTTACCATCGCTCAAAACAAAATGAACATCTGAGCAAAGGATGCTGTGAAATCCTGATGAAATGTGTTTCTTAAGATGGTCGCAGACAGCAAACATTGAGGGATTCAGAGCCTGAATATCAAGTCTGACTACCCGAACAGTGAGTCCTCTGCTTCAGGCACAAAATAAATATTGTGAAAATAAATATCACAAATTGTAGTGAGAAGGAAACAACGTGACCTATTGAGAACTGAATCCAAGCCCCCAGAATACTGTCATAGTGCTCTAACCACTGATCTACAGTCTCACATGGTTGGACCTCAGGTTCCCAGGAACTAGACACATTTTCTTTATCTGATATTGCATATCCTGCAACTAGGAATACCCAAAATAATAATTAGATGTTTTATGGTGAAGTATTAGCCATTGCTAAGCAATTTAAATCACAAATTGTATTGAGAAAGAAATAATGTGAGCTACTGGGAAATGTATGTACTCCCTCAAATGCCATCATGGTGCTGTAACCACTGAGCTACAGTCTCACATGGTTGCACCTGGAGTTCTTGGGCACACTTCCTTTCTCTAGTATTGCATATCCTACAACTAGGAATAATCAAGATGACAATTAGATTTTTTTTGTGCAGTGTTAGCCACTCTTAAGCAATAATTTAAATCGAAATTTGTACTGAGAAAGAAATACTGTGACCTACTTGGACCTGAACCCATGCCCCCAGAATACCATCCATTGCTCTAACCTCTGAGCTAGAGGCTCATGTGATTGGACTTGGGGTTCCCAGACACACTTCCTTTCTCTAGTATTGCAACTCCTGCAACTAGGAATAATCAAGATGACAATTACTAATACTATACCAAAGCACATCTAATGAAAATAGAGGGGGGTAGACTTAAGGGACAACTTGAGGAAGTATTTTTTCACAGAAAGGGTGGTAGATCCATGGAACAGCCTCCCAGCAGATTTTGTAGGGGCAAAAATGGTAGGGGAATTCCAAAACACATGGGCAGACATAAAGGAACTCTAGTGATAGGAAAGAGAGGGTAAGATGTAGATCATTTAGGATTTGTGGTATAAGGAACAGGTAATGAAAATGGGCAGATTTGGTGGGCCAAGCGGTCCTTTTCTGCCATCAAATTCTATGTTTCTATGTTAATTGGAAGAGGGCAACCAATTCAACTTCTAATGTAATGAACAGTGATGTGCATCCCATTTTATTTTTAAATAAACTGTAGCAGTGATAGTAAACTGCATTTAAGGGAGCTAAAGCAGACTCTGATGCATGATGGTAAATGACATCTCCATAATCTAATACTGGAAGAATTGATTGTGCAACCAAGTGTTTTCTATCAGTTATAGTCGGGCAATACCTGACCCATTTTAGACTGCCCAGACAGGACCAAATTTTGGAAATATTTTTTTCAATGTGGTGATTTTTAAAAGTGAGGATAGGATCAAAATAAAGCCCTGAATACTTAAATCCTGTAATGCTTTCTGAGAATTATTTAAAGTGACAGTGAAAGGGTAGGCTATGTCAGTTAAAGATCGCTGTGAAGAAAATAATAGATAAGGAATAAAGTTTGAAGTGGACCATACACAACGAGCCTGTGTTTCCATCAAGGGGTTGAGATGCTAGCATATGGACCTTGAGAGTGAAGCACGAGAGGTTCTTGCTGGCATCTCAGCTCTGAGATGGAAACACATGACTAGTTGAGTATGGTCCCCCCTCATATTTTATTTCTTATAGCTTATGGTTCCCTCTCATTTAAAAAAATATTTAAATTGGGGCACCTTTCATTAATAGGTTACTGGATTACTAGATGGACAAGACATGAGAAGGTTAAAGCCCATTGAAGATGTCTCCCACATCTGTATGGGTGTATTAGTTATGTCCCATTGTCCAATTTAAGTGCCTATCAAGACTTGCTTTGAAGTTATTTAAGTCATGAGACTCTACTACATGTTGTGGCAGCATGTTCAAGAGTTTTGCCACTCTTATGGTGAAGAAATTATCCCTCTTTTGAGTATTAACTCTTTGGATAATTAATTGGCGCTTATGACTTCTAAGATTAGCATTATGAGTTGCTAATTCCAACCCACATTGAGCAGTCAGGGAAGGGTTTTTGAGTATCCTAAAAAACTGGAGGAGGTAACCCCTACTCCTTTGTTCATCAAGTATAACCAGGCCTGTTTTTGCCAGTCTTTCATTTTAAGAGAGGTTGAAAAGAACTGGATCCAGCACAGCCAGCCTCAGTTAGAAAAAAGATAGACTCGTTAATGGAGTAGCCCGCTACCAATTAAGGTTTACATCAAACTGGAATGAATTGGTAGTGGACTGAGCCCACTCACCAAATAGTAAAAAAAATGATGTATTTATTTTCTGAATTTACATTGAAAAGATTCTCAAAGGTATACAGTGTACATGGTTCAAACATTTCGGAAAGTGATTCCTTCATCAGTGAACTCCACTGTATCTATAACAAATTCATAAATATTATATTGAAGTACCACCATCTTTGTTAATTTCACTTCACTTCATCAGTAAATTTAATATCCACAAAAAACATATTATCACCTCATATTTCTCTTATAAACACCATTGGTCTTCTCATATGTCTACAAATGCATTCCTGAAAGTACAATTTTTTTTTTGAAAAATGTTTTTTTTTGTATATATAAAATAATTACCTGATGTGACCACATTACCACTGATAGTGACCCCTGACTTGTTAAATTAATGCTGGCTTCACAATTTGCTTTCCTTATCAGTACTTATCAAATAAATCTCTTTTTTCTGCATGAATTATCAGTATGTTTGATACTGTTTTTTCTCACAAAAAGTATAAAGAAATAGATTAAATGATATATCTGTCATAGAGTTCTTTAATTAAATCATAGAGAGCCCTGTTAAAAATGACACAAAAGGAAAAGCATTAGTGTTCTATGGTATTTTACATACCCCTCTTAACGTCTATTCGACTTGTACAATTATTCTTTTATATTACTTCAAGGCTGTCGTACCATTTGTTTAAACCCATTAGTTCCATTAAGAGTATTATGAAAAGAAAGTTTATGTGAGAAACACCAGTCACCATGTGTTTTAGTGAAGCCTTCATGCAAAAATAGTAAACGCTTTTGATTTCTTATTAGTTATAGCCCTATTGTGTCATCACATTAGTGTGGTCGCAAAAAAATGTAAACTTACTTTCTAGGGTTGCTCAGAAATTGTGTAGGATGCTGTCTTCTCCTCCACTCCAACTTGAAATGGAGGTGCAAGATGCTGAGAGCATATGCAGTTTAAAAGATTTGTTCCTTCTTGGGGAATCGGGCATGGAAGGGTGAAAATGGTCACACGACCTCAACGCAAACCATGTGTGCCTGACCTGCTTTTGCAGCACCTAATGCAAAAAGGATAGTAGGTGTCGCCAACCATATACATTAAAGTTGTGCTATCACTTAACATCCTGTCCATTTTACACCATTCCTGTTTAATTCAGTAGTGAAGACAATATTAGTGGCTCTTACATAAACATTGGAGCTGGATCACTAGCATTGCGGCACAATTGGAAGTCAAGGGCACATCAATCAGGAGTTTGAGCAACAAACATAACATTTCAACCCTCTATAACAGTAATTCATACTCCCCCAAATTTTTCTAGTTTAAAGTACATTATTAATATTAGGAACTACTGGGAGGTCAGGGGAGATCACAAGCATATCAAATAATAAATGGGGCATCAAAATAAAAACATTCTAAAACTAATTAGGTAACCATAATATTCCAGCCCTGTACATCAGTAATTCATACTCCCCAGAATATTTCTTGTTGAAAATAGGGCACACAAGCGGAAAGATCATGTGACATACATCTCATTCATGCAGAACATCTACTCAAAAGCATATTTATGGCTATAGAGGGTTGAAATATTATGTTTGTTGCTCAAACTCCTGATTGATGTGCTCTTGACCTCCACTGACCTCCAATTGTGCCATGATGCCACTAGTCCAGCTCCAATGTTAACATAAGAGGCACTAATATTGTGTTCACTACCGAATTAACCAGGAATAGAGTAAAATGGACAGGATGTTAAGTGAAAGCACAACTTTAATGTGTATGTTCAGGGACACCTACTAGGCTTTTTGCATTAGGTGCTGCAAAAGCAGGTTGGGCACACAGGGTTCGCGCTGAGGTCATGTGACAATTTGCACCCTCCCATGTCCAATTCCCTGAGGAAGAGCTAATCTTTTAAACTGTGTATGTTCTCAGCATCTTGCACCTCCATTTTGAGTTGGAGTGGAGGAGAAGAGAGCATCCTACATAATTTCTGAGCAACCCTAGAAAGTAAGTTTTTAATTTTTTGTGACCACACTAACATGATGATACAATAGGGCTATAGACTAATAAGAAATCAAAAGTGCTTACTATTTTTGCATGAAGGTTTTACTAAAACACATGGTGACTGGGATTTCTCACATAAACTTTATTTTCAGAATGCTCTTATGGAACTAACAGGGGTTTAAACAAATAGGTATGACAGCCTTGAAGTAATAATATAAACAAATAATTGTACAAGTTGAATAGAAATTAAGAGGGTTATGTGAAATACCATAGAGCACAAATGTTTTTCCTTTTGTGTCATTTTAAACAGGGCTCTCTATGATTTAATTAAAGACCTCTATGACTGGTATATCATTCAATCTTTTACTTTATACTTCTTGTGAGAAAAAACAGTATCACACATTCTGATGATTCAAGCAGATAAAAGAGATTTATTTGATAAGTACTGATAAGGAAAGCAAAATGTGAAGCCAGCTTTAATTTAACAAGTCAGGTATTACTACTGGTGGTAATGTGGTTACATCAAGTATATATTTTATGTATACAAAAAAAACGTATTTTTAAAAAATTATTTTTTACTTTCAGGAATGGTATTTATAAGAGAATATGGGGTGAGAATATGTTTTGGTGGATATTAAATTTACTGATGAAGTGACGTGAAATTAGCAAAGATGGTGATATTTTAATATGATATTTATGAATTTGCTATAGATACAGTGGAGTTCACTGATGAAGGAATTACTTTCCGAAATGTTTGAACCATGTACACTGTATACCTTTGAGAATCTTTTCAAAAAGAATTTGGAAAATAAATACATATATATATTTTTTAATATTTGGTGAGTGGGCTCAGTTCTCTACCGATTCATTCCAGTTTATTGTAAGAGAGGTGCCATAAGTTGGGGATTGACTTAGTTATTCTGTGCTGGACTTGCTCAATGAGGTTGATGTCTTTTAGGTAGGAATTCCAAAATGGGGAACAGAAATTGAGATGAGGCCTAATGTAATTTTTGTACAGAGGGAGCATGCAGTGCTCGCTTTTATTAATGAAAGTGGATTTGATGCAATTCAGAAGCATGTTTGAGGTTTGGGTGATTTCTTTGGAGTGCTCAGTAGGAGAAAATAAATTGGTTATGATAACCCCTAGATCCCTTTCTTTGGTAACTGGAGTTAATTCATGATTGCCAAGTGTGTAGGAAGAGTGAGGGTTGTTCCTTCCCATATGCAGGACAACACATTTGTTTGAATTTAATTTCATTTTGTTAAGTTCTGCCCATCTGGTTATATCATCAATGTCTTTAGCTAGTGATAGTTGTTTTTCCAGGGTGTCAACTTCTCCTCCTATTTTGGTATCATCTGCAAATTTGACTAGACGGTTCTTGATGCTTTTATTTGAATTGCTGATGAAGATGTTAAACAGGGTCAGTCCGAGGACCGAGCCCTGTGGTACACCACTGCTTACTTCTCCGATTGGTGAGAGGTGCACCCTTACTCTCACCTGCTGCATTCTCTCGCTAAGCCAGTTACTTATCCATACCACTAGTTAGGTGCTCAGTCCCATATTTTTGAGTTTGTTGATAAGTTCCATGTGTGGGACTTTGTCAAAAGCCTTGCCAAAGTCCAACAGGATAATGTCCACAGGTATATTGTTATCAAGACTTATTCTGACATAGTTGTAAAAGGTCAGATTTGTGATACACGTATACCCTTGAATGAAACCGTGTTGATAGCTGTCATAAATATCCAGTGTGGCTAATTCTAATTCTACTCAATTTTTGATTAGCTGCCCCATGGTTTCACTAAGGGTGGGTGTGCAGCTTATTTACCTATAGTTGAGTTCATTATCCCATGGTCCTTTCTTATGAATAGGTATCACTATTGAAGTTCTCCAATCTGAGGGGATCTGACCAGCATACCTCTCAACCTTTTGTCTCCCAAATGTGGAACATTGCCTCTCAAAATGTGGAACAAATGAGCAAAATGTGGAACACTTAATCAAATCTTTACCTAGGAGGCTCAGAACACTGTTAAAATGTTTTCACTTATGTTTAGAAAGTCTGTTATTAATTCAGTAATATTTTTTTGCAACATTTACTAGAGATTTTTGCTTTAAAATGTTAATACTAAATGTGGAGCAAGTTCTCACAATGTGGAACAGGGAGCTTTTGTGAAGTAAAATGAGGAACATTCCTCGCAATGTGGTACACTTGAGAGGTATGCTGACCAGATAAAATTGATTTATTATAGATTATTGTAATCAGGTAAGCAAGACTGAGTGCTGCCTCTCTAAGTAATAGTGGGCTGAGTTTGTCAGATCCAGTTGAGGAATTTGCCCTGAGTTTTCCAATAGCTACTTTGATTTCACCCTCTCTAAATTGTATGTTGGGTTATGCTTCAGTACTGTAGTCGGAGGTAGTATATTTCTGATTGAAAACAGCAGAAATAGCCATTGAACTCCTGTGCAATTTTACTTTCATCAGTTATTATGTTACCGTTAATTTCCTTTGGGCCCAGTACAGTAGGTCAGTAGAATTATTTTTTTGACTGTTCACATGTGCAAAGAAGGATTTATTGTTGCTCCTAGTATGTGCAATCTTGAATTCTAGTTTGCCTTTTTCCTGTTTGATTTTTTGCTTGAGTTCTTTTAATTCACACTTGTATTTTGTATGATCATCATAACTCTTGGTTCTCTTGGATTTAGAGTAGGCTTTTTGTTATGCTTTGAATTGTTTTTTTGACAGTTCTAGTTAGCCACATGGGTAATCTCCCTTTTCTAATATGTTTTTGTATGGTAGGAACAAATTTGGATTCAGCTGTTAATATTTGTTTGTTTGTTTTTTAATATTCCAGCTGGCCTCAATAGAAGCATTGTGCAGCTTTATGTCCCAATCTGTACTGTTAACGTACCAAATTATGTAGCCGAAGTTTGCACTGTTATAGTTTGTAATCAACTGAGATATGACTGGTTTACAGGAGACAAGTGTAATACTACAGGTGATAATGTTGTGGTCACTCCCTCCCAGTGGGCAATTTGCCTTAATGTCTTGTAACAAATTGTCATGGTTAATAAGTATTAAATCTAATGTATTATTTCCTCTTGTGGGAAAAGTTACTAGTTGATATACACCAACTGAAGCCATCAAATCAATGAAGATATTTTTGATATAATTGGTACCAGTTAATAATTCCCATTTAATCCCTTTAAGATTGAAATCTCCTATACTAACTACTACCCCCAATTCAAGCATATTGGAGATATCATTAGTAAGAGCTTTATTATACTCCAGTGAAGAGTTTGGAGGCCTATAACAGCTGCCTAAAGTGAGATGTTCCCTGTTTCTGTTGAGTGTGACCTGAACCCAGATACTTTCAACTTTGACAGTGTTCGGTACTGGTGGAAACACCTGGTGGCATTCAGTGTTGTCTTTTATGTATACATATACTCCCCCACCTCTTGTGTTTTCTCTGTTGTTAAAGTAAAGTTTGAACCCACTTATGTCCATCTACCAGGAACTTACATTGTCCCACCAGGTTTCATGAACTGCTATGACATCAGTATTATCTATTATTATTAGTGCCACCAATTCAACGATTTTGGCCAGATTGAGGCTCCTTGCATTTAAACTCATGATCCTCAATTTGCCTGTAGTTACACTGCATGAATCTTTACTACCTCCTATATGAGGTTGTGTACCCCAGACCCCCTTACAAGCTAGTTTAAAGATTTTTCAATGTGTGTTTTGAAATATTTTACCCAGCATGTAGTTGCCCTGTCTGCTGAGGTGCAGTCCATCCCAAGTGAAGAGGTTGTACGTAGTTTCATATTCTTCCCAATTGGTTAAACAACTATGGTTTTTTGTAGCTTCCATTTCCTTAACCAGCTGTTGACAGCCTTAATTTTTTGGTTTTTGTAGTATCCAGCCCTTGGTACTGGCAGTATTTCAGATAGACAAATTGTACATCCCTTGGATTTCAGCTTGTTGCAGAGTTCAGTATAATCGGCCTGAATACTCTCTAAAGAATGCCATTTATGTTGTTAGTGCCTACAAGTGGGTTTAACCCAGCATTGTGTAAGATATTGTCCAGCATGTTGGTAATGTCATTTATTTTAGCCCCCTGAAACTGCAACTAGCTCTGTTTGCCTTATCTTGTCCACAGATAACTCTATCTATATACTTGGTCATCGAGTCACTGAGAACAAAGATTTGTCTTGGTTCAGCTTCTGGGATGTTTACAGAAATGTCTGGGCGATGTGTCCTTGTGGCCTTGGAAGACACTGTATTTGAAGTAGGCTGGGAGCTAGTCAGAGTCATAGGGATGGCTTTATCCTTATCATTACAAGAAATGTTGGTACATGTGGTAGTTTTGTTAAAGTTAATGGAGCAAGTAGCTTGCTGTAGCTGATCATTAGGGGTAGCTGCATTGTCTAATTCCATATCAATAGGGCAGGAGGCATAGTTGGGGGAGGAGGGATGGTAGCCCTAGCCTCGTCCTCAGTTTCAGGGTCATTGTGGTTAGGGTAAGTGAGTTTTGAATACCAGTTACATAGTGGTATTTCAAAGTCCATTGCTCGATGGCCTATTTTAGGCCTACATCTAGCACCAATTTTGGCTCAATCTGCCTCATCTGGGACCTCCTCATCCTGCTCATCATCCTTGTCCCTTTTCCTAAGTACAGAGTTGTGGTTTTCAGATACAGAGTTTATCAGGGGACAGTGGCCTTCTTTGTTAAGGATGTGGTTTTTACCAAATGTTAGGTGCCCTGGAGGTGGGTCTGCCATTTTAGTACTAAGTGCTTGAATTTTTTGCCACATTTCATTCTGGTTAGTCTCAAAACTCATCATTTATTAAAGCAATCTTGCTTTCTAAGGCTTAGATGTAGATACATTTTTCACAGGTAAATGAGTCACTATGGCTCTGTAGTGCTTTGAACAAATACAAATGGCAACTGTTACATTTGATTCCCAGATCCCATCTAAGGATTTAATTATATGCTCCATAGTAAATGTTTTGGAAATACCTGAGGGCAAGCAATTAGGTGTAGCAGAAGAGAGATTGGGTAACAGTGATTCAAGTAGATTGATAGAGGAAGATGAAAAACAAGCAATCTTTTTTTTGGCTTACTGCAAGTGTAGCAGCACCCATGAAAGCTAAGTTTTCAGACTGCCTTTATTTCTGTAATCTAGTACAATGTGTTACTTAATTTCAGTTAGGATTGGTGTCATGATATGCAGAGATAATTTACAGTATATCAAGGCCTTTGCTTCTTTGGATCCTGCTGGACATGCCAGACAGATGCTTGGATGCATGTGTCTCTGTGTGCATCTCCATGCACAACGCTGTGTGCTCGCCCCACCCAAGCTAGCCCCAGTGGCTAGGAGCTGCCCAAGAAATACTTTGTAACCCAGAAGTAGCCACCGGGGTCACAGAATGAACAGTGAAGTACAACCAATTGAAAACAGTAGTAAAAGCTACCCTGCCACTCCACCAGTTATACCAATGGTGTAAAACTGCATACAGGAGGCTTAAAGTTTAAAAACTATAACAAAACACGTAGTATTAATAGTAGTAGTAGTCAAAGGGGGGAGTGCCCTAGGACTACAGGAATGGCTTCACTTTCTGTCAGTCCAGCTGCTAGCTCAGGGACCCCTCATGGAAACACACAGCAAAGTGTTCAGAACTTTTAATGTACTACTGCTGTCGCTGTCTTACAGCCTCTTTGTCTGTGTCACAGAACAGTGCAGAGTCAAAATATTGATATGTACCTTGTGTTCAGTTAAGGCTTGTTGTCAGCAGCTCTGACTGCTGTGAAGTCAGTTGGTGTGGTTTTATTTCTGTGTGCCTCTGCTAAGATTCATGGTCGAACTTTATTTAAAAAAAAAAAATGTTAAAAATGATATGATTTGGAATCATGGAACTGCATACAGTAGTCCATGTCCAAACTGATTCAGTGAAGTGCTCGTTAAGTGGCACTGCCATGTTTCTAAAGCTTTTCTTGTCAGGAGACTTGGCTTGTCCAATCAGGTGGCATTTATTGGAGCAATTAATGCATATTAATGATGGAACGTGCACAATAACTTTTAGAACATGCTCAACTTTTAGAATGCTCACAACAGGATTTCAGCAGTCACTGATTTTCATACAGAATAAGCCTAATCGTATACTATAATTTTTGTTTAAAATGGGACAGATTGCCACTGAATTATGTTCCAGGTGCTCTAAAAGCCTTCTAACATATTTATGGGAATGTGAGTGGGTGTGCCCTTTTTGAAACTCTAGCAGAGAAAGATTGGTCTAGACTAGACCTTCTCTCCAGATATTTGTCTTATTGGTGCTTATCAATATAAACTACTAGGCCAGCAGAAATATATGTCTCTTATTACTACCTGTGCTAAAATGATTATATTGTGACACTGGCCAGACATGGATGTTCCCACTTATATGAAATGGTATAGAGAGATTTTGTTTGCCTTACAGACTGAGAAAATGATTGCTGATAAGACAGATTGCCTGCATTTATTCCACAGGAATTGGAAATCTCTATATGCCCTCTTACTTTTGGATAATAATAGTTCATTGCTGAATCAAGCTGCTTCATAGGTATTTCATCTAGTTTCATTCACTTCCCTGTGGTTGATTTAATTGTGTTTCTTATGTCCATGAATGTACATTCATATATCCTATAATTTCTCTTTTTGTATGATGATCAGTAATACACTGGGATAGAAGGAGGGGGTGAGGAAGCATTCTTTTGCAGTTTTCTCCTTGTTTGGATTGTGTTTATTGCTGTTTGTTATTGGAAATTCAATAAAGTATGTTAAATTTCAAAAAACATAATTTAGATCTTTTTGCTATTTAAAATGAATAAAGTATCTGAAACCTAATTTACCAAGTTATCAAAATCGTGTTCTAATGTTTTGGATAAAAAAGGGACAGATTTTTGAGCTGAAGAAGAACAGTGTGTTCTTGTTATTTGTATTATCTTTCTCTTACTGTTTGTATTGTGCCAGTTTGTTTTGTACACAGATTCAAAAATCGTGACTTCACGTTCCACTGAGTTGTAATTTTGGAACATAAAACAGATCCAGCATAAGGTAACAATTAGAATGGTTTTGCTTTCTAATTCTGTCAGTCAATAACTGCCAAGAAACAACTTCTATAATAAGGAGATTGCTGTCTTTTTTGGAGAGCTCCTGTTGCATGACCATCTAAAAATTTCTACCCACTGAGGCAACTGTTAACAGATTAATTAACTTTTAGGGTAAAGCTCCAGTTTTTGGTGACTTTCTGTAACTGTCTGAAAAAGCAATGTTAATGAATGCAACACACCTTTCTATGCACAGTTTTATAAACAAAAACATTACCAGAGGTATCCAGATGTGGAGTTCCATACGGTCACATGACCCATTTCAAAGTGGCTGTCATGAACATTGATGTGTTATACTGCTGAACCCTAGTATATACATATGGCCATCGCTACATGTATTGCAACTTGTAACATTAAATGGAATACTGGGGGATCCAGAATTGCAAAAATGTATTTAAACTATTCATGTAAAAATGTCAGTGTTGATTGAATGTACAGTATAATTGAATGCTAACTCATCTCTGACTGTATGTTCTCATAGTAATATAAATCACCCTTGTTCACCTTGTATTTACTGCCACTATTATGGCCTGGTCGTGCCTGAAAAAAAAAGGTCATTGGACCAGTGCTTTTATCCAGTTAAAAAACAATAAATTTGAAAAGTACACATTCCATCTGGCACACAATTAGGATACAGTTATACAGAAAGTACTAAACATTAGAATGTAACAGCAACAATGCATAGAGGTTTCAGATGATACTGTACTGACAGAGATCTTTTCAGCTACTGATTCCAACCATCTTAATTTATCAAAAGGAACATAGATGTTCAGGGTCTTTCAGAATACCATAGAACATTTTACTAATGAGGTATGGCATTGAGTTTACCTGGAGGTGTCAGCTATCGAGAGATGTCAATGTCTTCAGCTGTAAAGTAATTAGCAGCATTATCCTTTTCATGGGTTCTTGACACAAAAATAAAATGATATCTTGGCTGGAAAAGCTGTGTTCTGTTAAGCACATCTTCCCCAACCCGTTGACTTCATATCTCTAGACTGCTAACACCTTCAGGTTAGCCCAATACTCATTTAAAAGTACCTTTCATGCACTTTCAGACTTGAAAAGAATCAACACAACAATATTCCTTAATAACGTGTTGGGCAGTCTCTGATTTTAAAGGAACTATATCAAATGCTCATAAAAGAATCCATGCCAATACTGCTGGCTCTTTGAACATCAGATTTTTCTGATGTTCATTTATTCATTATTTTTTTAATTTTTTATTTGGCAACCAGGTGAGGTACTCTGATCCCAGGGACCATTTTCAGGTATGACCCGGGCCATTTAGATGGCACGAAAAAACACAGGCACAGTAAAGCAGAAAACACATAGCAAAAAAAGCACATACATTTTACAACCATTGTGAAGGAAGGAGGACAACTGAAATACACATCCCAAATGGCACACAGTTACTTTGTTAGGCATGGGAGAGTTAAAATATACCCAGATTATCTAAACATTACAATATTTCAGCATCAGGGCCTATTACAGTAAGTGCATTGGATTAATAAAGACCTACAGGCAGTATATCAGACAAGAATTTACAGTCATTTGAAAAAGCATCTACATACAGTACAGATCTACTTAACATTGCTTCCAAGAAGTACATTCTGAAAATTGGAGGTGAGACCAGTGCTTGCAATGTGTTAGGAAGGGAGTTCCACAGCTTGGGTGCGGCACAGGAGAAAGCTCTCCTACCCATCTCTGTATTGCATCTGGGACAATCAAGCAGCCTGCAATTTGAGGATCTTAAGTCACAACGGTTGCATTTTGGCTTTAGTAGCCCTATCAGTGGTGATGTTGACCTGGCATGCTGTGTTTTTGAGATGAGCATTCCAAACAATAGTCCCCTGTGGTCAGCAGGGAGATCCAACCCAGAATCTGGTACAGTTGGCAGTGATGAGTACAAAATGGACCTTGTGTGATGAATCTGCATATGTTATTATAGGCTGTGTTTATACAATTTAGTAGTTGTGGGGATGTGAGGGCTATTACTAGGGAGCAGTAGTCTAATATGGGGAGGAGATGTCCCCTCCCAATAGCAAGTCTAAAGAGACAGAAGGTGCTTGAGTTGATAACACACTCCAATCCATTGGTTTACTTTCCTAATTGCTGTGCATATCTGATACTCAAAGGTAAGAGCTGGGTAGAGCGTGACCCCAAAATATTTAAAGTCTCTTACCTGCTCAAGGCAAGAGCCATCTGTGGTCAATATACTGAGACCTTTTGTTGGATTGGGAGTGCACTTAGACAGCTTTTGTTTGAATCTGAATGGCATACACTTTGGCACTGATGATGAGCCTGTGCTGTGTGAACCAGTCAGTGTACTGTGTCACTAAAAGCCCTGTTTAGGGCCAGGTTTAATAGGGAGAGGTTATTATCACTTCTGTTAATGATGAGGACATCTGCATACATTTTTTTTGCTGTTTGTGTGTTCAGCTAGTAAGGGGTTGACAAAATGTGAGTACAGTTGGAGACCTAGTATGGAGCCCTGGGGGACTCCATTTTGGACTTTGAGAGGGTTAGATAGTGTACTGCCTAGCCTCACCATCTGAGTTCTGTACATTAGGTAGCTTTGGATCCATTTAATTGTGTTCTGGGGGAAGTTTAGGGAAGTCAGGTTATGTAGCAGTATCTCATGATCAGCCACATTGAATGCTTTTGATAGGTCCACAGATATAGTCCCCGTGAGATTATCCTTGTTTGCTTCACTGAGGACACAGTCTGTAAATTTAATGAGCACTGTGGTTGTGCTAAAACCTTGCTTAAAACCATGCTGGTCTGTGAAGAACAATCCACAATTCTCGATGTGCTCCGATATTTGGCAATGGACCACTTTTTCAAGTATTTTACCCATGTGAGACAAAATGGACATGGTCCTGTAGTTTTCAGGTAGGTGTGGGTCACTTGCCTTGAATATTGGGACTATTCTGACTTCCTTCCAGAGTGTCAGAACAGTAGAGGTAATCAGCGCTAGATTTATTATATGCAAAAGTGGTTTTGCAACAAATTCCTCTGCAAGTTTAAGGAATCGCAGTGCTAATCCATTGCTTCTCGCACTACCCGAAGTTTGGTAGCTTCTTTAGGAGATGGTATATCTCAGATTTGGATGTTACCTTAAAAATAAAAAGGGGGGGAGCAAGTCATCCTATCCTGTTTGTCAGTAATCTCAGACGTGGCTGGTAGCATGGCTAGGTGCGAGTCTAGGCTCGAGAATTTGTTGTTCAGAAGGTTAGCCATGGTGTCAGGGTCAGATTGGAGGCCCATATCAGTATTTAGGGAGTTAGTACAGATTTGTTTAGTAGGTTTGAGAATTGAGTTTACTGCTGACCAAAAACTCCTGGGATTGTTAAGGTTCCATGTTTGCTGGGACTTGAAATATGATGATTTTAAGGATTTGGCTTCCCTCTTGCACATGTTCCTTGGTCGTTGGGTACTCTGCCCAGTTCCCTGGAGTTGGTGCCAGTTTCTGATTAACCTATGCCTTATCCCATGCTTTTGACAGCGTAATTAATTCCTTAGTAACCCGTTGTGTATTTCTTCCCCTGATGTAGAGACAGGGCAGTGTTTGTTTTGGACTGAGGTTAAGGCCGCAATGAGAAAGCCCAAGGCTGTGTTCATTTCTTTCAGTGCAAATATGTTGGACCAATTTATTCCCTTTAGATCTTTTTTTAGCTTCTTCTCATTTACCTTAGTAAAATTTCTGAAGGAGATGAGCCTTGGTGGGGGCCTGATTCTCTGGCATGACATGTACAAATGGTAGAGGAGTGATCACTAATGGAATCTGACATAACTCTGGTAACACTGGCTCTATCTTCTCTGTTTGTGAGGATCCAGTCAAGTAGTGTATGGTTACCTGTTCTGGAGTTGTGTCATGGGGGCGACCCTATGATCTGTGTAAGGTTAGTTTCTCTTAGCAGTTCTGCATAACTATGTTGTTTATTATCCAACCAATTTTGGTTAAAATTGCCTATTATAATAGTGTCCCTTACTGGTGAGAGGCTGGCCATATCAGTGATAATTTTCCTTAGGCCATTGATCCCCCCAAGTGGAGGGTTGTATAAGCAGCCCATATGCATTTTTAGAGTTGCAGCAATAGTAACTTCCATTATCAGCCATTCAGGGGTTGATTCCTGGGCTGCACTGTGGGCAGTGATGGCCCCAGTCAAGTTGTCCTTCAGATTAAACATCACCCCTCCTCCCTTTTTTAGTCCAGGCTTAACATTCCTAAAAATATTATAGCCCTCTATGTGGCAGAGTGAGTCTAGAGATGTAGGTTTTAGCCAAGTTTCATTAATACATAGGACAATAGGCTTATGAATTGCTATCCAGGCCTCCAGCTCCTGAATTTTGGGTATAATACTCCCCACATTGATATGGGCAATTCTTACATCATGTCCATGGGGCCATAGAAAGAAATGGGTGGTTATGGTATGCTGTGGGCCTGGGTTAGCTTCCACATCCCCACACCGGAGGAGTAGAAGATCAAGGAATAGTAGTATCTGTAACCTCCCTGGATTCCCTGTCCTGCGGCTCCTTGGGCAATCTGGAGCATACATAGGTGGTGAGTTTTTTCCTGCTGGGATGAGTTGATGTGGTGATTTGGTACTTCAGGGGTGTAGGCTGATCCTCCAGAGGGGATCTCCCATTGGTTGTAAGTGACTAATCATTAAATGATGAGTAATCCTTGACAAGGAGACAGCTGGTCATGTCACATAGAAATAGTGTAGCTGTCAGTGTGATGGTTATAATGCAGCATGCAGTAATGAACTTACATTTTTTATTCCCTTGGTATCAATGGTGCTAGCCTTTCTTTAGTCAATAGGTATGAGATCAAAGAAAAAGGGAAAAGAAAAAAAAATACTTTGTTCCTAAGTTAGCCATTGATTTCCTCCAGGAAGATCGGGCTACCAGTATTAAGGGTTTCTGATTAAAACTAGTGAGTTCCTAATTTGCCAATGTCCTAACTGAAGAGAAAAAAAATCTGACACCCTCTGTTGGGGATATTTTATAAATGGCAAATGAGAAAATGGGGAGTTAGTCACATGACTAACCTCCCCTATAAAGGGCAGCCAGCCATGGGCTAATTGCAATAATTACACCTCTGTTATTAATTACTGATTTATTTAACCAATTTAGCACTTATTTAAAACATTTTTGGTACAAAGCTCTGTATATTGCTAAAGTGGTTCCACTGTGTAAACGCAGAAATCCAGTTATGGTAAATAATGGTTCTGTTACACTGGTAACAATCATTGACAAATAATGGTTATTATGGCCAAACTGAATGGACTAATAGTCTTTTTCTGGCCAACATTTTCTCTGTTTCCATGATTTTAAATGTTCTGAGCCATTTTTTCACATACAGTTAGCTCATGATATACATGCCCTCAATACACTCTCATCATGCCAACCAGGGTTCAGGCAACACTCATTTTATTTATTTATTTAGTTTTTGTGTACCGGGTAAGTACCATAGTCATGAAATTACTATTTTCAGGCATGACCCGGGAGATTACAGTAGGTAGACAAGGAGTTACATTATGAGTACTGGTAGAAACAAAATACAGAGCAAACAGGATTATGCAATGTTTGAGAAGGTACACAGTTAGGCAATTACAAGGGTAGGTAATAGGTTGAGTTAGAGTTTACACACGGTAACAAACCATTCAAGTAATAACTATGACATGTAGCAAGAAAAACTGGGTTAAGAGCAGCTGAAGGCAAAAACAAATAGAGACATAAGTGCCAAAACCTATCCAGATAGTGTAGGAAGAGTGGAGAGTAGTTTGCTGCAGTGGAGAAGTGAGGCTGGGTCTGAAATACAAATTCATGGGGATTTGAAGCAGCCACAGGAGACCTGCCTATAGAGGAAGGAGCAGTAGCTGGTTTTAAACTGGGCATGACTAGATGCTAGGCAAATGTCAAGAGGCAGGGAGTGCCAGAGTTTTGCTGCTGAGTGAGAGAAAGCAAGGGTTCCTTTGTTTGATTTACATCTAGGTATTTGCAGCAGTGATTTGTCAGTTGATCGTAGACCATGGGAGAAGGACGGTGAAGTTAGCAGGGAGGCCAGCAAGACAGGGATCCCTGATCTAATAACATTAGCAGTCAGGGAGCCAAGGGCAAGAGTTTGAACAGAGGCAGGGAATAGCCAATTTAAGTCAGCATAGAGCTGACAATGTTGTTTCAGCCAGGGAGAGGCCGAAGCATACCTGCCGATGCTGTTATAAGTCATGTCCCATTTCCTGAGGAGAGTAGTGGACAAACTAAGATAAATGGCTACCCCATAGGATAATGATGGCAGCAAGATCCCTTGGGCTATAGCTAATCTAGCTGCCTGCATAAGGACGTAGCTGGTTTTGTAGGCTACAGCAATTTTAGCATTAACTGATTTACATGTAGACATTACATGCTCATCAAAGTTTAGATATTAATCAAGGAGTACTCCAAGATGCTTGAAAGAGTGTACTAACTTGAGGACTATGCCACCTTGCCATGAGACTGTAAATAGATCCTGTTTTTTCTTTAATTTGACTCCTGAACCAAACAGCATTGTAAGTGTTTTATCAGCATTAAGGATTAGCTTATGATGGAACAGTCAGGACTGAATAGACTTAAAAGCAGGAGTAAGGGTCAGGTTTATATGGTGAATGTTCTTATCATGACAGTGCAAGACCAGGTCATCTGCATAGAGGGTGGCTGAGCAATCAGGGCTATTTGACGAGATACTATTTATAAAAATGGAGAAGAAGAGGCGTCCTAATATCGAACCCTGGGGAACACCAAGGTTAATGGCCATTGGGCTAGAGATAGTGGAATGGAATCTAACAATTTGAGTTCTATTAGATCGATAGCTATTGAACCAGGTCACTGAGTTTGGCAAGAAACCAAGGGCTAGGAGACTATCTAGCAGAAGAGGATGATCAACAAGGTCAAACACCTTTGTCAGGTCAATAAAAACTGCCCCCGTGAGGTGGCCATTGTCCATTGTGGTTAAAGTATCATTTGTGAGCTGGAGCAAGGCTGTGGAGGTGCTATGACCTTTTTTCAAAAGCCGTACTGAATTGGGGAGAGAAGTTTATATTTAGCCATGTACTCTGTAACTTGTATTGATACTAGCTTTTCCATTATTTTACAGCACTGGTAGAATAGCTATAGACCTATAATTAGCCATCTCTCTTTTATCACCCTTCTTAAAAACCGGGGTTATTCTAGCCATTTTCCAGACATCTGGGACAATTCCATTACAAGGGGAGAGGGTATAGATCTGTGATAATGGCTGGGCAATGAATGATGCAGCCAGCTTTAAAAGTTTTGGTTCTACACCATCAGAGCCTACACTAGTATTATCAGAAATGGTATTCAGCAGGCCTAGGACATCAGCCTTGAAGTAGAACGGAGGGGGAAATGCAGCAGGAGTGGGTGAATTGGTCGGAGGTAAGGGCTGACCTTGGAGGAAGGCAGATGTGAAGCTGGACAGATCAGAGAATTGTTTATTAAATGCTTCTGCAATTTATTTATTTTATTTATTGAAGAGAATCGGAATTACAGTTGTCCTAGGGTTGTTGCAGTGAACCTTGCTAATGATCATCTCATTTGACAAGGGAGTATTTTTAGCACTCAAGAAGGATTTGACGTGGGTTCAAAATTTCCTGGAGTCACCTGATGCTTCCAGGAGGAGCCTATTACAATATGTGCTTTTTGCTCCTCTAATCTGCTTTTTGCAATCTTTCTCTGGGTTCTGTAGGTATGGTAATCTGAAGTAAGTCTAGTTTTTCTGAAGTGCCTCCAGTTCTTATCCCTAACATGTAATGCAGCAAGGAGGTCTTTGTGTAACCACTTGGTGGGTGCCACGCAAACCTGCCAGGTCACAAGAGGTGTACGTCTATCCTGAATTTCACAAAATTTGTCTAAGAAGTAGTCTAGTGCCATTTGTGCATCCAGGGATTGAGAAAGACAGGACCAGTCAATAGTTGAGACTTCATACTGGAACTGCACCTGGTTCAGACTGGTGTAATTCCTGAAGGTGATATAGCATGGGGGCTGAGACTGGGAGCTAGAGTGTTGCCACACACAGAAAATAGGGGAGTGATCAGATATGCAATCCGGCAGAGTTCCAGCATCCACAGTTCTGTCAACCCTACTTGTTAATACCCAATCCAGTAGCATGCTTGACATTGCCTTATGGCAGATCCTTCTTCAGCTCAGTTATAACTTGATGCAGGTTATAGCTTTGGATTACAGATAGAAGTGACCCTTGAGTGTGTCCAAGCCAGTTTAGATTCATATCCCTAGGATAAGCAGTTAATTATGACCTGCTAGTTTCACCAGGTCATCCAGTAGATTTGCAAAAGCTGACAGCCCTCCCTGGGGCGGGTTATAGGCAACCATTATATGTAGATTTTTTGCAACCAGATGGAGAAGTGCATGAAGGGATTCACAGATGGAGGACTGGGGCATAATTTTCTGTGAGACGTTTAGATGTGCTTTGTAAAACAGTGCAACACCCCCACCCCACTGAGAGGATAACCTGTCATTCCTAATAAGATTATAATTTTGTACTGCACAGGAAGAGTCGGGAGTGGATGGCTTAAACCACATCTCAGATAGGCACAATGCATCTGGGTTGTGGGTGGAAACTCCTCCAGCTCTGTGCAGTTGCATGTAAGGCTCCTAATGTTTAGGTGGGCTATATGGAGCCCTGAAGCAGTAGACCAGGAGGTATTTTTGCAAGGCTGGGGATATGAGGGACCAGGGTTCTGTTCCACATCACCTGCCAGCAGGATAGCAAGCAGCATTAGATACCAGAACTTGCGATGAATGAAAGGAGTAACCATAGTAACTTTAGAGCAGAGACTATGATCTAAGAATGCAGCCACAAGATAACAGATGAACCTTGGGACTAGTAGAAGGGTGATGTCAAGGTGATCAGTAGGTCTAGCCAGCATGTTGGAAAACTTGAAATTTCTATTTGAGTTCTGCTCCCTGTCACCACTTTGGGAACAAGGGGTCAGGGAGAACCTAGCCAGTGAGCAGAGCAGCAGACTGGCCACAAAAGAGACCATATAATTTAGTGTCATGATGAGCAGCAACACCGCCATTGCCAGATATGCAGAAAGAAAGAGGACCAGCCTTATGCAGCTGGAAACAACAACCACAGAAAATCAAAAAGGAGCACCAAGAATATGCTAAAAATGCTCCTAGTGGTTGTATGTGACAAGGAGCAAATGCAAAGTGGCCTGTTAGACATCAGTTGAAACTGACCAAAATCAGACTATATAAGTAACTGCCGAGATAGGGCGGTGGGTGGGGAGCTAGTCAGAGCCAGTGGGGTATCAACATCCTGGTAATGGTAAACAGGCTGCCGTGCTGGCTGGTGGCAAGGTCAGCTTATTACCTTAACTTTATGAAGAAGGGTGGTCTCCTGCAAGCAGGACCACTTTGTGAGTGCAGCTGGGCAAGTTCAGGACTGGGGCCGTGGAGGTTCAAGTCTGGGGCCATGGAGGATCGAGTCGCACCTGAGCGGGAAGGTGTATCCTGGGAAGAAAAGGAGAAATGAGGGGATTTAAACAGGGTGAAAGAGGCAGGGCTAACTATATAACAAAGAGTGGGGTGGACTATAGTATAGACTTAGGGAGGCAGAATGGAACTCAAGTTAAAAGTTTAGTACATACAGCCTCCAACTTGTCCTTTCACTTATTTATGTTCCAAGTGCATGCAGTCAAACTTAAACAAGTACACGCAGTCAAATATTACACCGTGCCCCTTCTTAAAACAAATTGTAACTTAAGTTTGCAGATAAATCAAAAACTGTGCCCCTTCATTAAACAAATGTGACAAACACGAGGCTTTTCTTTTCTTTAGTATTCACAGAACAACATCCAGGAGGTATTGCAATCAGGACTGCAGACTAACGGCTTGCCTGTGAAAAGGCGCCAAAAAAGAAATTCAGAAAAGTCCTAAGTGTCCTAGAGGTGGTAAACAGGCTGCCGTGCTGGCTGGTAGCAAGGTCTGCTTATTACCTTAACTTTACAAAGGCGGATGGTCTCCTGCAAGCAGGACCACTTTGTGAGTGCAGCTGGGCTAGCTCAAGACCGGGGCCATGGAAGATTGAGTCACACCCAAGTGGGCAGGCGTATCCTTAACTTTATGAAGGCGGGCGGTCTCCTGCAAGCCGGACCACTTTGTGAGTGTAGCTGGGCTAGTTTGGGACCGGGGCAGTGAAGACTCAAGTCCGGGGCTATGGAGGATTGAGTCACACCCAAGCAGACGGGTGTATCCTTAACTTTATGAAGGCGGGCGGTCTCCTGCAAGCAGGACCACTTGTAAGTGTAGCTGGGCTAGTTCGGGACCGGGGCAGTGAAGGTTCAAGTCCGGGGTCATGGAGGATGGAGTAGTGCCCGAACAGGTGGGTGTATCCTTAACTTTACAAAGGCAGGTGGTCTCCTGAAAGCAGGATCACTTTATGAGTGCAGCTGGGCTAATTCGGGATCGGGGCCATGGAGGTTCAAGACCAGGGCCATGGAGGATCGAGTTATGACCAAGCGGGCAGGTGTATCTTTAATTTTATGAAGGTGGGTGGTCTCCTGCAAACAGGACCACTTTGTGAGTGCAGCTGGGATAGTTCAGGACCAGGACCATGGAGGTTCAAGTCAGGGACCATGGAGGATCGAGTTGCATCCGAGTGGGCAAGTGTATCCTTAACTTTACGAAGGCGGGCGGTCTCCTGCAAGCAGGACCACTTTGTGAGTGCAGCTGGGCTACTTTGGGACTGGGGCCATGGAGGTTCAAGTCTGGGCCTGTGGAGGATCAAGTTGCGCCTGAGTGGTCGGGTGTATCCTTAACTGCTCTCATAAAGTTTTATAATTAAGGGGTGGTTGCCTCAAATAAAAGTGAATTAATTGGAGTGATTTTCATTGATCTCTTGCAAATGTTGACATGGTAGAGTATAAATTGTTATGAGATCATAAGTAATCCCTCTTGTGCCTAATGACTTAATCAACATGTTGTTTAACATATGGTGTATTTGTCCAAAATATACTGGTTTGTTGAGCTGGGGAATGTTTCATCCAGCATTTCAACTGTGTTTTACATAGTTCTCCAATGTTTATTTTTTAATCTTGCAACATCTACCTTTTTTAGTTTCAATTTTTGGCAGTAAACAATCCTACCCAAAGATGTCATCACAATGTGTACACATGTTATAGAGTGAAATGTTTCTGATACTTCAATCTGGTTGTTCCAAAGCATGTTGCAAACTGATGTTAGTTTGCTGCAGTATATCAACATAGCTTTGAGTAAACAAACCAGTGACAAATAGAAAGACTGATAATATTCTCTTTGACACTTCTCTTAGATTGAGTTTCTTTTCTGCTTTTCTGACAAAAATGGTTGCAGGAGGCAGTCCATCACTAGCAATCAGGTGGTTAAAGTCAAATACCTTGGACTCTTTAAGCCTCTGCATTACTGTCTGTGTAGGCAACTGCTTGAATGCACCATGCCTCACAAACCAGCATTTGTTAACAGATTCAGAATGTGCAATGTTGTTACAAATAGATCCCATATTGCATAATAGCCTTTGTTTCCAGTAACGAGTTATGAATTTGAGTTGTGCAGAATTCCATCAGTGGAATTCATGTGGAATGGCAATTCCATCTCTGAAATGATCTTCAGAATTCTGAAAAGAATTTGCATGTAAACTGCAGAATAGTATTCCATGGGTGATATAATCTGTGGAATAATATTCTGCATGTTACAGAAAATCTACCTGCAGTTTACATATAGTGTGGAATATGATTCCACAGTTATCATTCGGCTTCAGAATTTAGCAGTTCCACTTCAAATTGAATTCCATGGAATCAGGCAGAATTTCCAAAATTCTGTGAAATTCAAGTGGAAGTGGAACTTGAGAATTATGCACAGCTCTAGTTATGATTACTCTGTTAATAAATTAGCAACATTCTAAATTGGACATACTGCAGTTTGTACTATAATAGGTAAGCAAGACTTGGGACAAACAGTCTTCATGATTTTTATTACTACTCCATTTGTAATTTTTTTTAAATTTGATCATTGAGGGAATGGCATAAAAAATCAAACTGACTGACAATTTATAATGCATGATTGTGTGTGTGTCATGCTTGGATAACATCACACCTTGGGTGGTTGGGCAAAAGACTGCAGGATGAGTGCATCTAACTACTGAGAAGTGACATTATCAAGCATGACAACACTTTGGAGTACATTATTGTGATTATAAAATCGCTATTTTTTATACAGAATCAAAGCAAAATTAAAATATATATTTGGAAGGCTTTGCCTGTGGTTCAGTGGGCAGGAACAACCACTCCCCCTCTCTGTATTTAAACCCACAAGCCCAGACCAGCATTACTTAGCCATTTCGATTTCACACTGAGCCGGGGTGTTGTGGGCTTCTGCTGCACGCTTTTGCTTCCTTTGCTTTCTCTGCAGTGGTCTCTGCCACCCTGGTTGCTGCCTCCTGCTTCCCCGCTTCTCTCCTCCCCTCCTGGTCTCTTTCTTCCTTTCTTGTTCCAGCTCTGTTCCTGGGTACTCCTTCTTATCTCCTCCTCCTCCTCCCTCTTCCAGCTCCAGTCTTTCTTGCTCCTACCCACCCTCCATTTCTTGCTGCGCCTGGCCTTGCCTTTACTCTGTCTCACCCACTTGGGCACTCTGTCTGTTTCCTCTGCTGGCTATGCACCCCCCACCCCCGCTGCTTCTCTGTACAATACCTTCTACATGAGGTGCAAGGCTTACAAACAACTCTGGGATAAGGACTCACAATCAGGTACATGTATTTTTTTTATTTAGTATGCTTTTCTTGCTGCTGGTTGCCATTACCTCAGCCTCAGTCATGGCCTCCCCTGCTCCCACTCCCACATTAGCCATGACTCCCTGATACCCCCTGGCTTGCCCCCTAGGGAGGGGTTGTGGCACCAGCCCTCCTTAGTGCCTCAGTTGATAGGATAGGTCAGGGAGCCGGCCTGGGAGCTTATCAGAGCAGAGAGGCAGGATTCATCTAGGTGGCAGGCAGCAGTGTTTTCCCCCTGTATGCGGTGGTGGGGACATGCAATGACAACCAGCATCTATCCCGCCCCTAGTACTACGTTCTGGTTCCAGTCACTGTGGTACCACTGGCCTCTGCCAGGGGTCCATCAAGCACGAGTCACACTCCCCCCCCCCAGAGAAGGAGAGCAGTTCTTGGATCACTCCATCTTTCTCCCCCCAGCCAGCCCTCTGATGTCCCATGTCCATTCCAAACCTGGGTCACTGGTGTCGCAAGCAGAAATCCAACTGCTGTGCTGATGGACTGGCTAGGTACATGTCTTAACAATTGACACTATTCCCTCAAAAAGCTGATAGTCTAAGGGAAGTAGTGTAAGAAGCAAGTTTCTGAAGAAGACCTAGTCTGTAGTGTTACTGTTTACCATTATTTGTGCTTACTATCCTCACTATTCAGTCACAGTAATAGAAATGTTCAAGGGACAGAGGAACTTTTTTAAAACTAAATCAGGGATGTCACTGAATATCAGGGACAGTTGAGAGGCATGCTATGAACCTTTTTGGGGGCTCGCTGCTTCTTCCAACATCAGCAGTCTTTTCATTCCCCTCCATTCTGTTCTTCTTACAGTCTTTGGCTGCACTTCCTGGTTTCTCTCTGCTCCATTGTATTTCATAAAGCTATACCACCCCCTTTTTCCTCTGCCAAGTCTTAAAGCTGTACTCTCCTTTTTCTTTCTCCTCCTGCCACCTCTTCTCCATCAGCTCATGCTAATACTGTAACTAATTATATAATTTATTTCCAGACTCACTTGGGGGTCTGCTAGCTTTATTTTCCTGCTGTCCCTACATGGAGGTTACAGCTTATTTGCTTCTGCACCTACGTGGAGGTCGCAGTAGCTTTATGAGTCATGGATATTTATGTTGTTCTGTACCTACATGGTGGTCACAGGGCTTATTACTTTATTTTCAAAAAATACTACATTATCCTGTACCTATGTGGAGGGCACTGAGCTTGTTACTTTACTGCATATTCTTCAATTCATTGTCCTGTGCCTATGTGGAGGTTGCAGTAGCCTTATTTATTTAGTTTTTGTTGACCGGGTATGTGCACTAGACAGATTCTGCCTATTTTCAGGCATGACCCGGGGGAGAGGGATACAGATGAATGCCAACTGACCTTGAACCAGATTAAGCTGTTGGTGGTATTTTTAGTGAATGAGGCAAATTTGGCCAGAACACCAGGGAAATTCCCCTAGTCTTTTTCGATAAGTGCCATGGGATCTTTAACATCCACCTGGACTACCACCAATCCAGGCAGATGGGATCTCGGTTTAACATCTCATCCGAAAGATGGCACCTCAGAAGTGCAGCACCCCTCTCATGCTGCACTACAGTGTCAGTATTGGGATATTAACCCAAGTGCCAGATGTGGGAACTGAACCCACAGCCCTCTGATCTCCAGGCCTCACAGGCGAGTGTGCAACCTACTGAGCCACTGACACTGATCTGCCATAACTACCTGGAGGTCACCGGCAATTTTTTACTTCTTCAGTCTATGATCTACATTGCCCTATTCCTATGTTCCTACAGCTGCTATTACTGCAAATAGTGTACCATGCATTCACTCTGTACCATGCTTTGATTCTCAAAATTTCTGGAGTTGTTACTTTAGTCATTGTTCCAAGCACTATTTTTTGTTATTTTATTTACATTTCTATTTGTTATTTTATTCACATTTACATACTTGTATCCTGTTCTCTCTGATGTGGAGCCTTTATAAATGAATCTCTGTCTCAAAGGTTTGTAATTCTGAGCTATAAATAAATACATACATGCATACATACATACATGGAGGTCACAGAGCCTGCTACTTTACTGCATATTCTTCAGTTCATTGTCTTGTGCCTACATGGAGGTCACAGGGCTTGCTACCATACTGCATATTTTATTTATTTTGTCCTGCACCTACGTGGAAGTTGCAGGGCCAACTACCATCTGCAATTCTTCGTGGACTTTCGGCAATCACCATTTGTAATACGCAGGTGTACCACCGGCCTTGCTTCCCTGGAGTCTGATCAACCAGTCCTACCATAATTACTATGGCTTCTATCTCTCGTGACCTGAAAGAAGGTACTCCAGCTGCTGCTCCTCTCTCTCATAGGAAACATATTTCTGAATCCAGATATCCTCTTATGAACTGGACTGTACCTTGATTGATCACAGACCTACAGAAATTGGCATCTCTTGTTCATCTCAGCTAGAAAACAGGAACTACTCCACCTCTTCATAGCTGCTAATCCCAGGGAATCCTCCTTTGACTGATCCACCTTCTCACCCAGCCTCTGACGCCCTGTCTGAAATGAAAGATCTCATCAACCAACTTGCCACATCTATGCTCGATGTTCAGGTTTGCTTCTTCATGTTGGAATACCATCTCCATGCTAAACCTACTACTCAGCTATCTCCCAGTACAGATGGAGCCATTCAGTCTCTTCCAAATCCAGCCTCAGTTACTCGAGCCACTATAGCATCTCCTCCAGACCCAGGTATACATTCTCAAACTACTAATCCCCTGTTATATTCCATATTCATCTAGTTCCCAGTTATCTCTGCAGAGACATTATTGAGGGAAAAGATGTTAATCTGCTCTCCTTATTAATATCATCTCATGCCTCCTTAGAAACAAGGTTATCTTTTGTGGAAACATTTTAGTCATTTGCAATGAAAAGGTCCTGGACTGTCTAAGAAGCTCCCCTGAATTCATCCTGGCTTCAGCCTCTATAGAGACATACTTTGTTCTGCCTTTCCATAACGGTGTGAAGAGCTCGATTCTTACATGTACCTCATTGTTGAGCTCAGAGTTCATTACGGTGGGACCCACTTTTTCGATTTTCATAAGATATTGTCCACCAGTAACAGCAGAAGGAGCTTCACAATGGATTACTCATTGGACCTTTCCAATATCCACCATTCTCATTTCTCATATTTGTTCTATCAGACTCACTACAAGGAAGTTTTCAGGCTCAAAGAGACTCATCTTTGATTTCTCTGCTCCATGGGCTCCTCACACTCTCAGCATCAATTCATTGATATCTTCAGAGGATTTCTTTTTATTATACACCTGAATCGACAATGCTATTACCACCATCCAGCAATTTGACCAAGGTGTCTCACTGTGAAAGCTGATATTTCAGATGCCTTTAAGCTCATATCAGCCCTACTTTATGGCATCTTTACAGCATTAAATGGAAGAACTCATATTATTTCACAATATGCCTGACCATTTGGTTGTAAGAGCAGCCCCAGGTTGTTCAATATATTTTCAGACACTCTATGCTGGTTTTTGATACTCAATATTCATCCTATTCCTGCTGACTTTCTACAGATAGGGCCACTTAACGTTCTTCTGGCATATGGCATCTCATCCCTGAAGATTTTATTTCAGGAGTTAGCTTTCGCTCTATCCGATCAAAAGATTATTGGACCTAACACTACTTGGAATTCCTAAGCTTCAAATTAAATTCAGCAAACCTGGAAGTCAGCCTACCTAGATAAACATCGATGGATCTGAGACGTGGTCAATTCCTTTTTGCCAGATCCTCTTGTACAAAACAGGAACTTCTCTCGCTGCCGGGATATTTAAATTTTGCAATATGCATAATTACCCTGGGCCGTTCCTTTATATAGTCCATTCTTAATCTAGCATCTTCTGTTTCTGAAGTGCGTCACCACATCTCAATTGCCAAGTCCAATTTAGCCATGTGGGCTCTCTCTTTGAAGACCTGGAATGGTTGTCCTATCATTTTCAAGGACTTTTTCCCAAAACTTTATCCCAGGATTTATACAGGTTCCCCTTCGAATAACAGACTGACACTATATTTGAAAATTCTTGGATTGATGTTCCATGGCCTCAAGACAATTTCAATCTTCCTGACTTTTCCATCACCTCATGATTGTTCGAAATGTACCCTATAGAAGCTGTCATTTCCACGTGGGGACATCTATGGTTCCTCCAGACAATATTCATATTTCTGACAGCCTGAATACTGCTGACATCGTCATTAAAGGCAGATCATCGTCACATTCTATAATGCTGTTAGCATGAGGACTGACTTGGATTTCCTTGCTTCTTAAACTCTCAATTCATTGTTTACGCATCCCAGGTTCTGCTAAAACTGCTGCAGACTATTTATCTCATTTTCAATTTCAAGAATTATGACTTCTACATCCAGCACCAGACCTAATCATGACTCCTCCTCCTAAGTTTGAAGATCTAATCATGACTTAAAGTTCTAGCTCAACCAAGCACAGAAAATGATGTGGTCTGCTTTATCTTCGAATACCCTTTCAGGCTATACTTTAGCATGGAGAAAAATATACTACATTTTGGGCCATACAGCCGATTCCATCAGTACCTGCCTCTGCAACACATAATAGCATTCATTACCTACTGAAATCAAGCTCATAACCATTCTCATGGCACCCTCAGGCAATATGTATTGGGCAATCAGAGTTTCCTTGCTTATCTGGATCCCACCATGGCCTTCATCCATTCCAAACTATTCAGTTATGCTACTATTGGCTGCCATCAATAAATCTATGATTGCTAAACCATCTCAGAGACAAATTACTTCATTTGCTTCAAATCAACCCATTAGAACGTCCTCAAACAACAATATATCTTCTGCAATTTGTCTCACATTCTACGGATTTCTTCACCCAGGTGAATTTACTGTACCCTCATCATATGCTTCTTCTTTTCTTACTATGGCACATTTGAAGAAACAAGGTGATCACTGCATCGTTCACCTGCCACCCTCCAAGACTGAGAGTCTACACAAAAGAGTCATCATAATCTACTTCCCACCATTCAATGACTGGTGCCATATCTGAGTATTCAATCAACTGCTTCAGTTTCATGCCAACTCTTGTTCATCTGTTCAGCTTCTGCCCACCTCCAATCAGACTCCTCTTACAACAAAATAATTTATGAACTCTGTCAAATTTCTTCTCCAGGGCCTGGGATACAACCTGCTCTCCTTTTCTGGACACTCTTTTCACATAAGAGCAGCCTCATCAGACTCCAAGAGCAACATCTCAGCACCCGTGATCAAGCAACTGGGCAGATGGACTTCTTCCTGTTTCAAAATGTACATCCCAACCCCTGAGCAAGAATTCTGTTTAGCTTTTCAAACCATCTCCTCTTAATATGTCCAGAGGAAGGGCAACTTGGTGGCCATAGTTCCTCAGAGGTTTTATTCTCTAAAGATTTTTTTTCCTCTTCTGTGTGCTACCAAGTACACTCTCCATGAGTTGGAGGAGATGTTATTCGTAACTTTCTTTTTGGGCCTCCATTACTATTAACTGCCTCTACCAAGGGTGGGAATGAGTAAGGCCAAACCAGTATCGCTAAGTATGCACCAAGGACAACACGTAAATGCAGAAAAAACACATTATTCATGCACATTGAAATATATTAAAAATAGATTTGTAGTTGATTTTTGATTGTGCATGCATATGAAAAAAAATCTTGTTTCAGCCATTAAGTGGTACCTTGGATGCTCAGCTGATGTGAATGCCTGATTGCAGCTCCCCCATCTCTTTCTCTCTCTCTCTCTCTCTCTCTCTCTCTCCATCAGTCTCTTTTCAGTGCACTCTGAGTGTGTAGTTCCCTTCCCTGAATGCAAGTTACTTTTCCACTTCAGACTGGGAGAATAATAGAGAATTGAAAATGGCTATGGTCAATCAGTAACTATAGTAGAGAACAGAGTTACGTACTCTGCCTCTTATTAGTGCTCTCAGTCTTTCTGTTTGCACTGGGTGGTGTAGTGTGCATCAGCTTGCAATGGAAGTTTGAATTTTTGTTGCAGTTTACTTGGTAATCAGTAGAATGAGAAAGTAAACAGGGTGTTCGGTTGGAGTGGAAGGATTTTGTGTTTCATTTATACAATGGTTTTGATGCAGTGGAAGGACAGGAATGACAGCTACAAATTGTTTGTATTACTGACAGAAGTTGGTAGACATGCCAAGTATAGGCAACTTGAACTCAGGAGATGCAGTGATTTTTTTTTTAACATGTGGTCCTGTGAGTGCCTGACCTTCATACAATGATGTTGTGCAATATCGCTTCTTTTAACATATTTTATCTCCCATTGCTGGTGTGGCTTGTTGGCTATTATACTGACCATCTGTTCTTCAGCTCTTCTCCAGCTGTCAGGGATTATGCTGCATGGCAATAGGACTTCTTTTTTTACCTTGTGTTTTTCTGTTGCCTTTTTCCCCGAAACCCCAACCCAATTATGCCAGCACAAAGGATGTGAGTCCAGGCTGTAGACATGCTAGTACACATCTCAGCCAAGCACCTAATGGTGTCCTCCCCTCACAAGATCGTGAGGCCTATGCCACTGACCGTGCATCCACAGGCAGTGGTAATGGGGCAATGTGACATCCCTTCCCCCATCAGAGGAGGAGATCATCCTTTGGGAAACTCATGCCTCTCCCCCCCCGGTTGGCCCTGATGAACCAGGCTCATTCCTGAACCCGGGTCACTGGTACATCTCAGCCAAGTGCATAATGGTGTCCTCCTCTCCCCAGATCATGAGGCTCATGCCGCTGGCCATGCATCCACAGGCAGTGGTAATGGGGTGATGTGAAAGCCCCACCAGAGGAGGAGGAGGAGAGCATCCTATGGGGCCCTCATTCCTCCTCCCACTGGCCAGGCCTGATGAACCAGCCTTGGTCCTGATCCCGGGTCACTGGTGTTGGGGGTGGTAGTGCTACCACCATGCAACACCACTGTTGAAAGTGGGCACTGATCAATCATAGTCTAGGATTTTCTTGCCATTTTATAATGGTTTTTAAATCTATAAGAGCCCTCTATCTGGTTATATTTCCTGCCATGAGTTAATTTTTTTATTATTAGTCATCATGCCTTAGCACAAGTATTATGATGGAAGAAATCCTGTGCAAACATTCCAAGGAACTGGTAGCTTCAGGATGGCTATTGTGATTAGAGGCTTGGAAAAAAGAATCAGTTGACATGTAGGTCCATGCCAGTGTGAGGAAGGAAGGTGTTAATATAAAAAGGAACATATCCTCACAAAACATGGATTCCATGGAATTCCACTATTTAGAGATGTTTCTAGAGGATCTCAATGGTCTGATGACCTCCATAACTTAAAGGGGCCCCATTGAAATCTTGGAACATTTTTCTGTGACTGAAAACCACAAAAGTCAGTGACACTGCTGTAAAAATATAGGTACAATTCTCGTAAAGAAGTTTGAACTTTTCATTTTATTTAGTTAATTATTTGTTCAAATTGGATGTACACCTTTGAGCACAAGTGCTCATTTACAAAGGTACCTCAACATCAGAAGATTAAAGCACAATTTCAAATAATAAAGAGCTTACATGACAGTAGAGGTAGAAACAGTGCAAGTGTCCAAGTGCAAGTCAAGCATAGTAGAGAGTAGTAGAAGCAAGGCAATAACAAACTACAAGAGCTTTGTCAGGTGCTGGGAAGGTTACATAAGCATAATTTGAGGGAGATCAGTGGCAGACACAGTTGGTACAGGGGGTAAAGGCTTGTCTTAATTCCCTCTTAAACTGGCTAATTTTGGGGAGGCCCATCAGAGATTCCAGTAGGTCATTCGGCTACTGCAGGTCCCTAATGGCAAAAGTGTGCATGGCAAGATTTGTGTGTGAAAAGTTACATTAAAAGCATTTCTTGACATGATCTGGATTGAATATTGGTTTAGGACAGGATGCAAAAGGTTTCGAAAAGCCAGTGGTGTGAGGCCCAGCACAGCTTTTTTGCCCAAAAGGCAGGTGTGAAATTTAATTGTTTCCTGTAGGGGAGCCAATTGGTCTGAGAGTAGAAAGAAAATGTGTGGGTAAGTCTATCAGTATCAAGAATGAAACAACAGGTATTGTTAAGGGCTAGTTTGACCCTACTGAGTACACTGTCAGGGACCACACCATATACTGTGACACTTTAGTCAATAATGGGGAGGATAGTACTGACAACAGCAATACACCTGTATTCCTGGGTGAGATTATGCTTTTGCCTGTACAGAGCATCTAGTTTTATACTGACTGTAATGACAATATTGTCAATGTAGGGCGCAAAGGAAAGGGCACCATCAATGGTGACACCTACAGTAAGTATTTAAAGGTGCTGATCTGTTCCAGAGAGGCCCCATTCTCATTTGAGATAGTAAGGTGATTAACCTTTTTCCTCAACTGTAGCACTGCAAATAGCATTGTTTTAGTCTTTTTGTAGTTCAAGACTAATTTATTTCATTTGAACCATTCCTCAAGTGTACTATAACTACATTTTAGGTCAGCGGTAAGAGTATCCTGGCATGAGCCCCTAGAATAGATGACAGCTTGCTGTCCTGCTGGCACAGCAGCAAGGTGTCTGATTGTGGTGCTGACATCCTCAGTTCGGGGACAGATTCGGGAGTTGGAGGCCTGACTTGGGGGAGAAGGACTGAGCTTCCTAGTGATGGCTCTCCTTCTTTGGGGAGAAGAGATAGAGTGTCCTGTGCTTTACGGACTCCTGGCAGAGGCTGGGAGTTCTGCCATGGCTGGTGCCATCAGTTAAGGGGACAGCAGACGTAGGGCTTCAGCCCCTGTATGTCACTGCATGCCCCTCCCCCTGGGACCAGCATCAAAAAATAGCTGGTGATCCTTATATGATGCCCGCCCCAGTCCCGCCATACCCACTGTGCTTCCCTGTGCCTACTGAGATAGTGTTCTATTGGTCAGCTTGCTCCCATGGCCCCACCCTGTGGGCAAGTCCAGGAAGCCCTGCCAATGGGTGCTACACACAAATGGTGTGGAATGACTATGCGCGCATATCTGGAGCATGTAGCCACCCCACACCCATTGTGCCACTGCATTGCATGCACAAAGGAGGGGCCACACAGACACAATGTACCTGATCCCCCACGTCTGTGGACCGCACTGTGCTGGAGGCATTCAGGGGCATGCCAGCAATATGCGGTATTCACTAAAGCTGCATAGTGCTGGCTGCATGAAACAATGGAGGTGATAAAGGGTCCACCAGGGTTGACCCTGCCTTAACCCTCTGCGCACCCCCAGGGACACCATTCACTGGACCAGGGGACCTGGACAGTGCACTCCGTGGTGTTGCCCCTGCCCACTGAGCAACCAGTGAGGGCAGCGGCAGTGCGATGGGTGAGTGCCAGACATGTATGATTGGTGGTGGTACTGGTATGCTGCGGGGGGGACTGTAACATATGCCAACCTATGGGGGCTCAGGGGTACAGGGGTACTGCCACAGTGTGGTCAGGGCAAAGCTGGCATTGTGGGTGTGCAGGCAGGAGGCGGAACCAATGCCAGGGACCTGCAGTGCACCAGGAGGGCACAATTCATGGTGGCTGGGCCAGTGAACTGACCGGCCATAAGGACCATGCCATGCATGTCCAGGCGCCTAGGCTCATGCACTACCCTGGACCCATGCATCACAGTGTGAGGGATCTACTAGTAAACCCAGGATGGGCATCCCATTGGATGACTGCCCGGGTCTGGGACTCCTCCTCTGGCAATCCTGTGGAGTCCTGCTCTCTGGGAGGAGCTGTGGACAGGAGGCTGGCATTAGTGAATGCCAGTATGGGTGCACCTGTCTGTGGGGCACAGGATTGTATGTGGGGTACATGACTTTTTCTGGTACCCTCGCCTGCTTAGTGCATAGGACCCAGTGGTGGTGACGCCACTGGTAATCTGGATGAGTTTACATGGGGTTGGGTCATCATACTGCCCCATCTTGTGGGGACAAGCCAGGATGGTGGGAAGCCATGGCAGTCATGGTGGGGGGTTGGAGTTCGGAAGGGTATGGGCAGAGGTTAGAGATGCCATGCCGAAAAAACAAGAATACATGATGGCATCATCTGCATACAGCAGAACATTTGATGCAGTACATGCTTCAGGGAGGTTGTTAGTAAAAAGGCAGAAGAGGAAGGGACCAAGTATGGAGCACTGCAGAACCCCAATTGAGACACTTTTGGTGTCTGATAGCAACCCATTGATTTTAACTCATTGTGTTCTGCCTGTCAGATAGCTGCTGAACCAGGAGACTATGTCAGAATAGAGGACAAGAGTGGAGTTTTCCAAGCAGGAGGGAGAGGCTGACCAGATCAAAGGCTTTAGTTAGATCAATATAAATGAAGCTCACAAGGTAACTGTTATTGAGGGCTTCATGTAAAAAGTTTGTGCATTTGATTAAGGCAGTATAGGTACTGCCAAGTTTTCAAAATACATGCTGCTGTTGACATGGGATGTTGTATTTATCAAGGTAGGAGACCAGCTGATCTGAAACAATTCTTTTCAGAGCCTTTAACAATGGGGAGAGAATTGAAATGGGCCTGAAGTCTGTGAAAAGGACAACTAAACAGGGTTTCCTGGGAAAATCAAGGCTGCAAAATCCAAAAACATGGGGCTGTAGTCTAAGCCCTTATCTACCATATGCTGTGCTTCATTTTGTGCATAATGTAGTTTTAACACTGTTTCATTATGTTTAAAAAATGTAAACAAATTGGACATTTTTTCAAAATGCCCCCTCCAGTAGCAGCCTAAGACAGCTGTGATGTGCTTGCGTGATGATGTCAATCGAGCGCGAGAGCCCTAGAGCGATAATGGGATGTGTATAGGGGTCTGTTAAGCATACTTCTTTTAACACCCTTTTACTGCATACATGGGTAAAATCCTTTAATGTGCACATGTGACGAGGGTATCACACATGTTTTTACCCATATATGCAGTCCAAGGATGTTAAAAGAACAATATTTAACAAATCTCTATACACACCCCATTATTGCTCTGGAGTGCTCTTGCTCCATTGACATCATCACCCAAGCACGTTGTGGACATCTTAAGTTGCTACCACAGCAGGCATTTTGAAGGAGTTGCCAATCTGTTTACATTTTCTAAATTTGATGAAACAGCGTTAAACTGCTTTATGCAGCCTGTCCGCTGGTGCAGTGGTAGTACTACCGCTTGTGATGCCTTTGAACCAGGTTTGGGAATGTGCCTGGGGTGACAGACGGCCGGCTGGGGGGAGGAGGCTCGAGCATCCTAAAACACTCACCTTCTCCAGGGAGGGGCGGTGGAGGCCAGAAGAGCAGCAAGCACCTGAGGCAGTCTGAGAGGTTGGGGAGTGTCAGACGTTAGCAATTGCACCTTGACATCTGGGCACATGTCATGCACCCAAGAACAATGGAAAAAACAGCTCCCTGAGCACCGAGAGATGGAGATCCTGGTGCAGACCCCACAACTCCCTCCTTCCTGTCCTGCTGAGTACCTGATGAAACAAGAAGGATCTCGAGTTGTACGGGCCCCACCTTGTACCTGCCTGGGGGGTATGACCATGGCTCTATTGGGGTCGCCCACAGGCTACAGGTAAGGTGGAGAGCATAGGGGCAGACACCATATGAGACTCCTAATGGTGTATGGCTTAGAGATCAAGGGGGAGTATAAAGAGCAAGTTAAAAAAAATATTACTTTATGCACAAAATGAAACCCAGCATATGGCAGGCAAGGGATTAGACTACAGCCCTATATTTTTGGATTTTGCATTCTTGATTTTTTCTGGAAACCCTATTTAGGAACTCGATGCTTTGTCTGTGCTGGAGGCCTGTGATAGTGGTCCAGGGGAGGCCACGGCAGCATATAATAAGGCTGTCACAGGGGCCCAGGACCACTTGCACCAATCTGTGTATGTCCCCTGGTTTCGCAATTGGCTATCTGTGGTTTGACGGTGAGCTAAGGATCTGAAAAACCAGGGGACAGAGATTGGAGAGGCACTGGAGAAAGACCAAATCCCCAGAGGAAAAGCTGGTTCTGATGAGTCATTATGATGACTATCAGAATGTAATCACCAATAAAAAGACAGTGTTTATGTCAAAGATGATTGCAGCTGGGAGGAATCGACTGGCTCATTCTTTCAAGTTGTAGACAGGTTACTACATCCTGCCTGATTGGAACCTATTACAGCATTTTCAACTAAAAAGTATGAGGAGTTTTCTTGATTCTTTTCAGACAGAGTGTTCTCTTTGGAAGCTGGGATTTCCCTAAGCAGAATACCATCATCTAGCAGTGGTGGACCTCAGAATGGCAGGTGCATTTAACCTGACTGGGGGGAGTTCCACCCGGTTCGTGTGACAGAGGTTTGAGGAGTGATCTTGGGCCTGAAACCAACTTTCTGTGACATGGACCCTGGCCAAATGCGTCTATTTGTAGGCTGCATTGGAGCTGTTGGACTGATGTTCACTGAGATTGTCTGGTGTTCACTGGTGGCGGAGGTTTTTCTGGAGCCTCTTAAAGAGGCTTTGGTGAAGTCCCTGCTGAAAAAAAACATAATTGGACCCCAACATCCTGACGAACTTTCGACAATCTTGAGCATACCTTTTTTGGGGAAGGTTCTTGAGAAGGTAGTCACAGAACAGCTTGAGTTTCACGTCAAGGAGGTTTAGATCTATGAACCTTTCCACTCTGGGTTTAGGACCATGCACAGCATGGAGAAAACACTAGTTAATGTGTGGAATGACCTGCTCAGGACGAGGGATAGAGAAGAGTGAACCATTACTGTTCTTCTAGATCTATCCTCTGCATTTGACACTGTGGACCATGGGATGTTATTGGACAGGTTGTGGGAGTATGTTGGACTCACTGGCAAGGTCATCAGCTGGTTCAAGTCCTTTCTGCAGGGAAGGTCTCAGAGGGTTGTTTTAGGAAATTATTCCTCTGACCTGATGGCCATTCCCTTCGTAGTACCCCAAGGCTCTGTCCTCTCCCCCATGTTGTTCACAGTGTATATGCTGCCCATGGGTGAGGTCATTAGACAATATGAGCTGAGTTTTCACTGCTACGTTGATGATACTCAGCTCTACCTGTCCTTCACACTCGGAAGACCTGATTCCATTGACATACTTAATATGTTTCTAGCTGAGATCTGGGCTCTGTCGCCATCTAACTGGTTGGGACTCAACTCAGGTAAGACCGAAGTATTGGTAGTGGAGCCGGGTCGAAATGGGGTTGGGTGGCCAGTGGGGTAAGTCTAGGGCTTTCTATTGGTCAGAACTAGAGGCTTCCCCTAAAGTCAAAAATATGGGCGTGGTTATGGACAGCAAGCTGACACTTGATTCCCAGGTGTAGGCTGTTGTCCATTTTGGTTTTTACCATCTCCGCAACATCGCCTGAATTAAGTCCCTTATCCCTCCTGAAGACCTGGCTACCCTAATACATGGGTTTGTCACCTCCAGACTTGCCTACTATAATGCCCTCTACCTTGGGGTCAGTGGAGGTGCACTGAGGCACCTGCAGCTGCTGAACTCTGCAGCCTGGTTATTGACAGGTGTGCCAAGATCCTGTCACATAACGTTGGTCCTGCGTGAACTACACTGGCTGCCGGTGCATTGTCACATTTACTTTAAAATAGATCATTTGACCTATAAGACCCTACACAGGTTGGGTCTGGATTACATGAAAGGGCTTCTGCACCCCTACATCCCGGGTCATTCCCTTAGGTCAGCTGGGGAGGCCCTTCTGGAGGTGCACAAGATGAGATTCATTTTGTTAGGTGACTGGGCCTTTGAAGCCTGGACCGGGCCTTTGAAGCCTGGACTGTCTAAGAAGCTCCCATGAATTCATCCTGGCTTCAGCCTCTATAGAGACATACTTTGTTCTGCCTTTCCTTCATGGTGTAAAGAGCTTGATTCTTACATGTACCTCATTGTTGAGCTCAGAGTTCATTACGGTGGGACCCACTTTTTCGATTTTCATAAGATATTGTCCACCAGTAACAGCAGAAGGAGCTTCGCAATGGATTATTCATTGGACCTTTCCAATATCCACCATTCTCTTTTCTCATATTTGTTCTATCAGACTCACTACAAGGAAGTTTTCAGGCTCAAAGAGACTCATCTTTGATTTCTCTGCTCCACAGGCTCCTCACACTCTCAGCATCAATTCACTGATATCGTCAGAGGATTTCTCTTTATTATACACCTGAATCGACAATGTTATTACCACCATCCAGCAATTTGACCAAGGTGTCTGACTGTGAAAGCTGATATTTCAGATGCCTTTAAGCTCATATCAGCCCTTCTTTATGGCATCTTTACAGCATTAAATGGAAGAACTCTTATTATTTCGTAATATGCCTGACCATTTGGTTGTAAGAGCAGCCCCAGATTGTTCAATATATTTTCAGACACTCTATGCTGGTTTTTGATACTCAATATTCATCCTAATCCTGCTGACTTTTTACAGATAGGGCCACTTAACGCTCTTCTGGCATATGGCATCTCATCCCTGAAGATTTTATTTCAGGAGTTAGCTTTCACTCTATCTGATCAAAAGATTATTGGACCTAACACTACTTGGAATTCCTAAGCTTCAAATTAAATTCAGAAAACCTGGAAGTCAACCTACCTAGATAAACATCGATGGATCTGAGACATGGTCAATTCCTTTTTGCCAGATCCTCTTGCACAAAATAGGAACTTCCCTCATTGCCAGGATATTTAAATTTTGCAACATGCATAATTACCCTGGGCCGTTCCTTTGTACAGTCCATTCTCAATCTAGCATCTTCTGTTTCTGAAGTGCGTCACCACATCTCAATTGCCAAGTCCAATTTAGCCATGTGGGCTCTCTCTTTGAAGACCTGGAATGGTTGTTCTATCATTTTCAAGGACTTTTTACCAAAACTTTATCCCAGGGTTTATACAGATTCCCCTTCGAATAACATACTGATGCTATATCTGAAAATTCTAGGATTGTTGCTCCATGGCCTCAAGACAATTTCAATCTTCCTGACTTTTCCATCACCTCATGATAGTTCGAAATGCACCCTATAGCAGCTGCCATTTTTACGTGGGGGGCATCTATGGTCCCTCCAGACAATATTCATATTTCTGACAACCTGAATACTGCTGACATCGTCATTAAAGGCAGATCATCGTCACATTCTATAATGCTGTTAGCATGAGGACTGACTTGGATTTCCTTGCTTCTTAAACTCTCAATTCATTGTTTTCGCATCCCAGGTTCTGCTAACACTGCTGCAGAGTATTTATCTCATTTTCAATTTCAAGAATTATGACTTCTACATCCAGCACCAGACCTAATCATGACTCCTCCTCCTAATTTTGAAGATCTAATCATGACTTAAAGTTCTAGCTCAACCAAGCACAGAAAATGATGTGGTCTGCTATGTCTTCGAATACCCTTTCAGGCAATACTATAGCATGGAGAAAAATATACTACATTTTGGGCCATGCAGCCAATTCCATCAGTACCTGCCTCTGCAACACATAATAGCATTCATTACCTACTGAGATCAAGCTCATAACCATTCTCATGGCACCCTCAGGCAATATGTATTGGGCAATCAGAGTTTCCTTGCTTATCTGGATCCCACCATTGCCTTCATCCATTCCAAACTATTCAGTTATGCTACTATTGGCTGCCATCAATAAATCTATGATTGCTAAACCATCTCAGAGACAAATTACTTCATTTGCTTCAAATCAACCCATTAGAACTTCCTCTAACATAATATATCTCCTGCAATTTGTCTCACATTCTACGGATTTCTTCACCCAGGTGAATTTACTGTACCATCATCATATGCTTCTTCTTTTCTTACTACGGCACATTTGAAGAAACAAGGTGATCACTGCATCATTCACCTGCCATCCTCCAAGACTGACAGTCTACACAAAAGAGTCATCATAACCTACTTCCCACCATTCAATGGCTGGTGCCATATCTGAGTAATCAATCAACTGCTTCAGTTTCATGCCAACTCTTGTTCATCTGTTCAGCTTCTGCCCACCTCCAATCAGACTCCTCTTACAACAAAATAATTTATGAACTCTGTCAAATTTCTTCTCCAGGGTCTGGGATACAACCTGCTCTCCTTTTCTGGACACTCTTTTCACATAGGAGCAGCCTCATCAGACTCCAAGAACAACATCTCAGCACCCATGATCAAGGAACTGGGCAGATGGACTTCTTCCTGTTTCAAAATGTACATCCCAACCCCTGAGCAAGAATTCTGTTTAGCTTTTCAAACCATCTCCTCTTAATATGTCCAGAGGAAGGGTAATTTGGTGGCCATAGTTCCTCAGAGGTTTCCTTCTCTAAAGGTTTTTTTTTCCTCTTCTGTGTGCTACCAAGTACACTCTCCATGAGTTGGAGGAGATGTTATTTGTAACTTTCTTTTTGGGCCTTCATTGCTACTAACTGCCTCTATCAAGGGTGGGAATGAATAAGGCCAAACCAGTATAGCTAAGTATGCATCAAGGACAACACGTAAATGCACAAAAAAACACATTATTCATGCACATTGAAATATATTAAAAATAGATTTGTAGTTGATTTTTGATTGTGCATGCATATGAAAAAAAATCTTGTTTCAGCCATTAAGTGGTACCTTGGATGCTCAGCTGATGTGAATGCCTGATTGCAGATCCCCCATCTATCTCTCTCTCTCTATCGGTCTCTTTTCAGTGCACTCTGAGCATCTAGTCCCCTTCCCTGAATGCAAGTTAGTTTTCCACTTCAGACTGGGAGAAATAATAGAGAATTGAAAGTGGCTAGGGTCAATCAGTAACTATAGTAGAGAACAAAGTTACGTACTCTGCCTCTTATTAGTGCTCTCAGTCTTTCTGTTTGCACTGAGTGGTGTAGTGTGCATCAGCTTGCAATGGAAGTTTGAATTTTTGTTGCAGTTTACTTGGTAATCAGTAGAATGAGAATGTAAACAGGATGTTTGGTTGGAGTGGAAGGATTTTGTGTTTCATTTATACAATGATTTTGATGCAGTGGGAGGACAGGAATGACAGCTACAAATTGTTTGTAGTACTGACAGAAGTTGGTAGACATGCCAAGTGTGGGCAACTTGAACTCAGTAGATGCAGTGATTTTTTTTAATATGTGGTCCTGTGAGTGCCTGACCTTCATACAATAATGTTGTGCAATATCGCTTCTTTAAACATATTTTATCTCCCATTGCCGGTAGGGCTTGTTGGCTATTATACTGACCATCGTACTTCAGCTCCTCTCCAGCTGTCAGGGATTATGCTGCATGGCAATAGGACTTCTTTTTTTACCTTGTGCTTTTCTGTTGCCTTTTTCCCTAAACCCCAACCCAATTATGCCAGTACAAAGGATGTGAGTCCAGGCTGTAGACATGCTAGTGCACATCTCAGCCAATCACCTAATGGTGTCCTCCCCTCACAAGATCATGAGGCCTATGCCGCTGACCGTGCATCCACAGGCAGTGGTAATGGGGCAATGTGACATCCCTTCCCCCATCAGAGGAGGAGAGCATCCTTTAGGACACTCATGCCTCCCCCCGGCTGGCCCTGAAGAACCAGGCTCATTCCTGAACCCAGGTCACTGGTACATCTCAGCCAAGTGCATAATGGTGTCCTCCTCTCCCCAGATCATGAGGCTCATGCCGCTGGCCATGCATCCACAGGCAGTGGTAATGGGGTGATGTGAAGCCCCCCCAGGGGAGGAGGAGGAGAGCATCCTATGGGGCCCTCATACCTCCTCCCACTGGCCAGGCCTGATGAACCAGCCTCGGTCCTGATCCCGGGTCATTGGTGTTGGGGGTGGTAGTGCTACCGCCATGCAACATCACTGTTGAAAGTGAGCACTGATCAATCATAGCCTAGGATTTTCTTGCCATTTTATAATGGTTTTTAAATCTATAAGAGCCCTCTATCTGGTTATATTTCCTGCCATGAGTTTATTTTTTTATTATTAGTCATCATGCCTTAGCACAAGTATTATGATGAAAGAAATCCTTTGCAAACATTCCAAGGAACTAGTAGCTTCAGGATGGCTATTGTGATTAGAGGCTTGGAAAAAAGAATCAGTTTGACATGTAGGTGCATGCCAGTGTAAGGAAGGAAGGTGTTAATATAAAAAGAAACATATCCTCACAAAACATGGATTCCATGGAATTCCACTATTTAGAGATGTTTCTAGAGGACCTCAATGGTCTGTTGACCTGCATAACTTAAAGGGGCCCCATTGAAATCTTGGAACAATTTTCTGTGACCGAAAACCACAAGTCAGTGACACTGCTACAAAAATATAGGTACAATTCTCATATAGAGGTTTGAGCTTTTCATTTTATTTAGTTAATTATTTGTTCAATTTGGATGTACACCTCTGAGCACAAGTGCTCATTTACAAAGGTACCTCAGCATCAGAAGATTAAAGCACAATTTCAAATAATAAAGAGCTTACATGACAATAGAGGTAGAAACAAGTGCAAGTGTCTAAGTGCAAGTCAAGCATAGTAGAGAGTAATAGGAGCAAGGCAATAACAAACTACAAGAGCTTTGTCAGGTGCTGGGAAGGTTACACTAGCATAATTTGAGGGAGATCAGTGGCAGACACAGTTGGTACAGGGGGTAAAGGCTTGTCTTAATTCCCTCTTAAACTGGCTGATTTTGGGGAGGCCCATCAGAGATTTCAGAAGGTCATTCAGCTACTGCAGGGCCCTCATAGCAAAAGTGTGCATGGCAAGATTTGTGTGTGAAAAGTTACAGTAAAAGCATTTCTTGTCATGTTCTGGGTTGAATATTGGTTTAGGAGAGGCTGTAAAAGGTTCTGAAAAGCAAGTGGTGTGAGGCCCGACACAGCTTTTTTGCCCAAAAGGCAGGTGTGAAATTTAATTCTTTCCCATAGGGGAGCCAATTGGTCTGAGAGTAGAGAGAAAATGTGTGGGTAAGTCTATCAGTATCAAGAATGAAACAACAGGTATTGTTAAGGGCTAGTTTGATCCTACAGAGTACACTGTCAGGGACCACACCATATACTGTGACACTTTAGTCAATTATGGGGAGGATAATACTGACACAGCAATACACTTGTATTCCTGGGTGATATTTTGCTTTTGCCTGTACAGGGCATCAAGTTTTATACTGACTGTACTGACAATATTGTCAATGTAGGTCGCAAAGGAAAGGGCGTCATCAATGGTGACACCTACAGTAAGTATTTAAAGGTGCTGATCTGTTCCAGAGAGGCCCCATTCTCGCTTGACATAGTAAGGTGATGAACCTTTCTCCTCAACTGTAGCACTGCAAATAGCATTGTTTTAGTCTTTTTGTAGTTCAAGACTAATTTACTTCATTTGAACCATTCCTCAAGTGTACTATAACTACATTTTAGGTCAGCAGTGAGAGTATGCTAGCATGAGCCCCTAGAACAGATGACAGTTTGCTGGACTGCTGGCACAGCAGCAAGGTGTCCGATTGTGGTGCCAACATCCTCAGTTCGGGGACAGACTCGGGAGTTGGAGGCCTGACTGGAGTGAATAGGACTGAGCTTCCTAGTGATGGCTCTCCTTCTTTGGGGAGAAGAGATAGAGTGTCCAGTGCTTTATGGACTCCTGGAGGAGACTGGGAGTTCTGCTATGGCTGGTGTCATCAGTTAAGGGGACAGGCAGATGTAGGGCTTCAGCCCCTGTATGTCACTGCATGCCCCTCCCCCTGGTACCAGCATCAAAAAATAGCTGGTGATCCTTATATGATGCCTGCCCCAGCCCCGCCATACCCACTGTGCTTCCCTGTGCCTATTGAGATAGCATTCTATTGGTCAGCTTGCTCCCATGGCCCCACCCTGTGGTCAAGTCCAGGGAGCCCAGCCAATGGGTGTTACACACAAATGGTGCAGAATAGCTATGCACGCATATCTGGAGCATGTAGCCATGCCACACCCATTGTGCCCCTGCATTGAATACACAAAGGGGGGGCTACATAGACACAATGTACCCTATCCCCCATGTCCGTGGACCGCACTGTGCTGGAGGCGTTCAAGGGGCATGCCAGCAATATGAAGTATTCACTAAACTGCATAGTGCTGGCTGCATGGGTGTGGAGGGTGGTACAGGGTACACCAGGGTAGACCCTGCCATAACCCTCTGCGCACCTCCAGAGACACCATTTGCTGGACCGGTGGACCTGGACAGTGCACTCTGTGGTGTTGCTCCTGCCCACTGGGCAACCAGTGAGGGCAGCGGCAGTGGGATGGGTAAGTGCCAGACATGTATGATTGGTGGTGGTACCGGGATGTCGCAGGGGGGGACCATAGCACATGCCAACCTATGGGGGCTCAGGGGTACAGGGGTACTGCCACAGTGTGGTCAGGGCAAGGCTGGCATTGTGGGTGTGCAGGCAGGAGGCGGAACCAATGCCAGGGACCTGCAGTGCACCAGGAGGGCACAATTCATGGTGGCTGGGCCAGTGAACCAACCGGCCATAGGGACCATGCCATGCAGGTCCAGGTGCCTAGGTGCATGCACAACCCTGGACCCATGCATCACAGTGTGATGGATCCACTAGTAGACCCAGGATGGGCATCCCATTGTATGACTTCCCTGGTCCAGGACTCCTCCCCTGGCAGCCCTTAGGAATCCTGCACTCTGGGAGGAGCTGTGGACAGGAGGCTGGCATTAGTGAATGCCAGTATGGGTGCACCTGTCTGCGGGGCACAGGGTTGCATATGAGATACATGACTTTTCCTGGTATCCTCACCTGCTTAGTGCATAGCACCCAGTGGTGGTGATGCCACTGGTAATCTGGATGAGTTTCCATGGGGTTGAGTCATCTTGCAGCCCCATCTTGGGGGGACAAGCCAGGATGGTGAGAAGCCATGGTGGTCATGGTTGGGGGTCGGAGTTCAGAAGGGTATGGGCAGAGGTTAGAGATGCCATGCCAAAAAAAAAAGAATATATGATGGCATCATCTGCATACAACAGAACGTTTAATGCAGTGCTTGCTTCAGGGAGGTTGTTAGTAAAAAGGCAGAAGAGGAAGGGACCAAGTATGAAGCACTGCAGAACCCCAATTGAGACACTTTTGGTGTCTGATAGCAACCCATTGATTTTAACTCATTGTGTTCTGCCTGTGAGATAGCTGCTGAACCAGGAGCCTATGTCAGAGGAGAGGCCAAGAGAGTGGAGTTTTCCAAGCAGGAGGGAGAGGCTGACCAGATCAAAGGCTTTAGTTAGATCAATATAAATGGAGCTCACAAGGTAGCTGTTATTGAGGGCTTCATGTAAAAAGTTTGTGCATTTGATTAAGGCAGTGTTGGTACTGCCAAGTTTTCAAAATACATGCTGCTGTTGGCATGGGATGTTGTATTTATCAAGGTAGGAGACCAGTTGATCTGAAACAATTCTTTTCAGAGCCTTTAACAAAGGGGAGAGAATTGAAATGGGCCTGAAGTCTGTGAAAAGGACAACTAAACAGGGTTTCCTGGGAAAATCAAGGCTGAAAAATCCCAAAACATGGGGCTGTAGTCTAAGCCCTTACCTGCCATATGCTGTGCTTCATTTTGTGCATAATGTAGTTATAACACCGTTTCATTCTGTTTAAAAAATGTAAACAAATTGTTAATTTTTTTCAAAATGCCCCCTCAAGTAGCAGCCTATGATAGCCGTGACATGCTTGCGTGATGATGTCAATGGAGCGAGAGAGCCCTGGAGCAATAATGGGATGTGTATAGGGGTCTTTTAAGCATACTTCCTTTAACACCGTTTTACTGCATACATGGGTAAAATCCTTTAATGTGCACGTGTGACGAGGGTATCACACATGCACAGTAAATGTTTTTACCCATATATGCAGTCCAAGGATGTTACCAGAACAATATTTAACAAATCGCTATACACACCCCGTTATTGCTCTGGAGTGCTCTCGCTCCTTTGACATCATCACCCAAGCACGTTGTGGCCATCTTAAGTGCTACCACAGCAGGCATGTTGAAGGAGTTGCCAATCTGTTTACATATTTTAAATGTAATGAAACAGCGTTAAACTACTTTATGCAGCCTTTCTGCTGGTGCAGTGGTAGCACTACTGCTTGTTATGCCTTTGAACCAGGTTCGGGAATGTGCCTGGGGTGACGGAGGCCCGGCTGGGGGGAGGAGGCTCGAGCATCCTAAGACCACTCACCTTCTCCAGGGAGGGGTGGTGGAGGCCAGAAGAGCAGCAAACACCTGAGGCAGTCTGAGAGGTTGGGGAAAGTCAGACATTAGCAATTGCAACTTGACACCTGGGCACATGTCATGCACCCAAGAACAATGGAAAAAACAGCTCTCTGAGCACCGAGAGATGGAGCTCCTGGTGCAGGCCCCACAACTCTCTCCTGCCTGTCCTGCTGAGTACCTGACAAAACAAGAAGGTTCTTGAGTTGTACGGGCCCCACCGTGTACCCGCCTGGGGGGTATGACCACGGCTCTATGGGGGTCACCCACAGGCTCCAGGTAAGGTGGAGAGCATAGGGGCAGACACCATATGGGACTCCTGATGGTGTAGGGCTTAGGGAGCAAGGGGGAGTATAAAAAGCAAGTTAAAAAAAATACTACTTTATGTACGAAATGAAACCCAGCATATGGCAGGCAAGAGCTTATACTACAGCCTTATATTTTTGAATTTTGCATTCTTGATTTTTTCTGGAAACCCTATTTAGGAAATCGATGCTTTGTCTGTGCTGGAGGCCTGTGCTAGTGGTCCAGAGGAGGCCACGGCAGCATATAACAAGGCTGTCACAGGGGCCCAGGACCACTTGCACCAATCTGTGTATGTCCCCTGGTTTCGCAATTGGCAATCTGTGGTTTGACGGTGAGCTAAGGATCTTAAAAACCAGGGGACAGAGATTGGAGAAGCATTGGAGAAAAACCAGATCCCCAGAGGACAAGCTGGTTCTGATGATTCATTATGATGACTATCAGAATGTAATCACCAATAAAAAGACAGTGTTTATGTCAAAGATGATTGCAGCTGGGAGGAATTGACCGGCTCACTCTTTCAGGTTGTAGACAGGTTATTACATCCTGCCTGATTGGAACCTATTACAGCATTTTCAACTAAAAAGTGTGAGGAGTTTGCTTGATTCTTTTCAGACAGAGTGTTCTCTTTGGGAGCTGGGATTTCCCCAAGCAGAATACCAGCATCTAGCAGTGGTGGACCTCAGAATGGCAGGTGCATTTAACCTGAATGGGGGGAGTTCCACCCGGTTCCGGTGACAGAGGTTTGCGGGGTGATCTTGGGCCTAAAACCAACTTTCTACGACATGGACCCTGGCCAAATGCTTCTACTTGTAGGCTGCATTGGAGCTCTGGGACTGATGTTCAATGAGATTGTCTAGTGTTCTCTGGTGGCGAAGGTTTTTCCAGAGCCTCTGAAAAAGGCTTTGGTAAAGTCCCTGCTGAAACAAAACATCATTGGTCCCCGACGTCCTGGCGAACTTTCAACCTATCTTGAGCCTTCCTATTTTGGGGAAGGTTCTGGAAAAGGTCATCACAGAACAGCTTGAGTTTCACGTCAAGGAGGTTCAGATCTATGAACCTTTCCACTCTGGGTTTAGGACCATGCACAGCATGGAGACAACACTAGTTAATGTGTGGAATGACCTGCTCAGGACGAGGTATAGAGGAGAGTGAACCTTTTCTGTTCTCCTAGATCTATCCTCTGCATTTAACACTGTGGACCATGGGATGTTATTGGACAGGCTGTGGGAGTATGTTGGACTCACTGGCAAGGTCATCAGCTGGTTCAAGTCCTTTCTGCAGGGAAGGTCTCAGAGGGTTGTTTTAGGAAATTATTCCTCTGACCTGATGGCCATTCCCTTCGTAGTACCCAAAGGCTCTGTCCTCTTCCTTAGTTGTTCACAGTGTATACGTTGCCCATGGGTGAGGTCATAAGGCAATATGAGCTGAGTTTTTACTGCTGCATTGATGATACTCAGCTCTACCTGTCCTTCACACTCGGAAGACCTGATGCCATTGACGTACTTAATATGTTTCTAGCTGAGATCCGGGCTTTGTCACCATCTAACTGGTTGGGACTCAACCCAGGTAAGACCGAAGTATTGGTGGTGGAGCCAGGCCAAAAGGGGGTCGGTTGGTCGCTGGGGTAAGTCTAGGGCTTTCTATTGGTCAGAACTAGAAGCTTCCCCTAAAGTCAAAAATATGGGTGTTGTTATGGACAGCGAGCTGACACTTGATTCCCAGGTGTCGGCTGTTGTCCGTTTTGGTTTTTACCATCTTCGCAACATCACCTGAATTAAGCCCCTTATCTCTCCTGAAGACCTGGCTGCCCTAATACACGGGTTTGTCACCTCCAGACTTGCCTACTACAATGCCCTCTACCTTGGGGTCAGTGGAGGTGCACTGAGGCACCTGCAGCTGCTGAACTCTGCAGCCTGGCTATTGACAGGTGTGCCAAGAACCTGTCATATAACGTCAGTCCTGCGTGAACTACACTGGCTGCTGGTGCATTGTCACATTTACTTTAAAATAGATCATTTGACCTATAAGACCCTACACAGGTTGGGTCAGGATTACGTGAAAGAGCTTCTGTACCCCTACACCCAAGGTCATTCCCTTAGATCAGCTGGGGAGGTCCTTCTGGAGGTGCACAGGATAAGATTCATTTTGTTAGGTGACTGGGCCTTTGAAGCCACAGCCCGTTTTATGGAACTCTCTTCTGTGCTATCTCCAGGAGGCCCTTTCTTTGGAGAACTTTGAAAGGGATTTGAAAATCTATCTGTTTCAAGCTGCCTTTGAATTATGATTAGCAGAATTATTTATGTTTTTAGCAAGCAGTTTTAAGGGACGTTTGTTGTTGATTTTATTGAATTAATTAATCATACATGTCTTGTCTGTTGCTATTTGTAAGGGCACCCTGAGCCTTTGGGGAAGGGTGCCCAGAATAAATAAAATCTACTACTACTATGACTACTACTGTTACTACTAGTTGTACTTTAATAACTTTAGAATCATTTATAAAGTGTGTTGGATTTCCCACTTAAGCACAAGACAAAGAGGTAGGATTAGCACTTGTCTTTTGTTTCCTGCCCTGGACATGCATCTCTTCTTGCCATGGGCACAGAGAAAGAAAGATTTCCTTGCTTTTATACTTATTCATTGGCTCAGAAATGTCTCTGAATTCTCCCTTGGGAAGCATGAGAATGCTATGGAGAGACAGAAAAGAACTTTGAGGCACTGCTTTGAAAACATACCAGCAGAAGCCTGTAGTCATGGAATGTTGAACTTCCAACATCCCTGAAAGAATCTGGACTGATACATGATGGTACTGTAGTTGACAGATTAAACTTCCTGGGAAACCAAAGCAACTTAATTTGTGGACCAGCGGTGGGGAATTGGCCAGCCACCAGCAAGATGGCAGCATGATTTGATTCCTCCTGACTCCGAAAACTAGATTGCTGTATGTCTGCCATTGCTGCGGGGCATCAAGGCTCAAGAAAGGGCACCAGTGTGAAGTCCATGTCATGCTGATTTCAGGAATACCCCATCACCATCACCGTGCCAATACTGAGAAGCAAAAAACATTATCTTTTCTGCCAAGCAATTTCCTACCCACCACTGAAAGTTAAAGCATCCACCATGAGACTTTCACCCAGACAGCTGAGTCACATCACACTGTCAGAGGGACAAATATGGATAAGGCTCCAGAACTGACAAGTGATCTAGCAAACATAATGGATTAGCTCCAAAGGAAGCATCAAGACACAGCGGTCATCAAATCTGCAACAGCTCAGATGAACAAAGATGTGACTGCTGTCAGCCAGCTTGTTTTTTGTCAAGGGCACAGACCACCATATCACACAGCTGAGTATAAAAGAGGGACAAATGACTGGCTATCTTCAAGAGCAGGCATGGAATTCAGGTACCTGCTTTTGAAGGTAGATGACTTGGAATATTGGGCACAGAGGAACCACCTCTGACTGATAGGCTTACTAAAGGGTGTTGAGGATAATGACCTGGTGTCCCTCCTGTAACACCTGATTCCTTCACTCTTAAATGCCCCTAATTGTCCACCGCTGCAGATCATGAGTGCTCATTGGTCTCTGGCCCTCCTACCCAGTAGGGAGAACATCCTAGGCCAATTCTGAATAAACTGCTATGCTATCTGATTAAAGAAAACATTCTCATCCAGGCAAGGGAAAGGGGCCCTCTGTCCTGTGAGGGCCCCCAGATCTCATTCTACCAACACTTTTCTGCCAAACTCTCTACCAAGCAGAGAGCATGTGACAGGGTGAAATGGAAGCTTAATCACCTTGAAGCAAACACCTCTCTACACTACCCTGTCCAGCTGCAGGTTATTCTACAATGGAGTAACCTACTAGTTTGAATCCCTAGAGGCAGTAGATGCCTTCATAGTCAGGCGCTGGCCCAACTACAAGTTCCTAGCATTGCCATTTGGCAATAACAGCTCTCCACCTCGGTCTGAAGCAACAGACTCTACACCCTCGAAAGACCCTTCTCCATATGGGCACTTGGTCAGAACAGTGCCTACACTAGTAGCGCAGTCAAGAAACACGCAGAAAAAATAGCACCAATTTTGTTTTTACAGGGGGCTCTACCCCCCACACCCCAGACCAAAGGATTCTCACTCCAGGGGGAGCAGATCACAGGGAAAGTTAAAATTTGTGGGGCCATGAAATACTGTTTCCATGGCCCCACGTATAAAATACTAAGTCCTGAGTGCACAAAAATGTTGGAGAACAGGATTAGAATCCTGGTGTCCAATGCCGCTGGCCAAGCTGCTCAATGCCCCAGCCCTCCATGCCATGGGAGCAGCTCAGCCAGCCTCCTGGATCCTGGTGGTCTTGTGTCCCATAAGCACCATGGACAGTGACCAGGTGAGCACTTACTGAAAGTGCTGTAAATCCCCTCTCACTGTCTGTGTTAGCACTACAGGGAATAGCGTTCTCTTGACTGGCGTTGTTCCTATAGCGCTATTCTAACCAGGTACCCTCCAGAAGCAGCCTCTGTGACAGACCATTATGACAATTCTCAGTAGCTGCAGCAGCATTGGGGCAGGGGGAGAAAAAGATATAAGGCAGAGGTTAAGATGATCAAGAAGCAGAAAACAAGGGTCCTCCTTTCCTACCTCATCCAGCAGCCTTCCTGCTGAAACTCCCTTACCCACAGCCAACAGATATGACCCACTGTACCAATAACCTCCTGAAGCCTCCAAACCTACAGTGGCTTTCACAGCCACCTCTTTTGAGAACCATAGTGGCTTTTTCTTTCATTTTGATTCGTTTATTTGCTTCACACAAAGGCTTGTTGCCTCTGTGATGGCAGTTTTGATGATTCCCCATTGTTGCTCCACACCTCCTTCTAGCCTGTTTGCTAGTGCTTTTCTGAGGCACTCTCCCATCTTGCCAAAGTCAGCCCTCCTGAAGCATAGTACTCTCACTTTTATATGGCTTGACTCTGTAGCTGAGTTTAACGTGAACCACACTGTTTGATGGTCACTTGTTCCCAGATGGCAACCCACTTCTAGATCTGCAATCCTCTCACTACCCCCCGTTTGAGAGTACGAGGTCTAAGATTGCTCCCTCATGAGTAGGTTCCGAAACTAGCTGTCTGAGGCCTGCCACCTGTAGGGCATCAAGAATGGCCCTGCTGTTGGATGTGGCTGCAGCAAATGTGCTCCAGTTAACATCTGGCATATTCAGCTCTCCCATCAACAGTATCTCCCCTTTCCCTGCCATTCTAAGAATGCCTTCTATCATATCCTTGTCCATTCCCTCCCCCTGACATGGGAGTCTGTACACAATCCCTGTGCGGATTGTGGTGCCCTTTCCAGTTTCCAAGGTGACCCACAGTGCCTCCTCTCCTCCCTGTTTACTCTTTTGTTCAGTTGCTTTTATCCCTTCCTTTGCATAGAGAGCTACTCCTCCCCCCTCTTCTCCCTTGCCTGTCTCTCCTGTAGGTTTTGTACCCTGGTATGTTAACATCCCAGTCATGGTTCTCTGTGTACCATGTTTCTGTGACTGCTACGATATCCAGGCATCCCTCTTCCATCAAGGCCACCAGCTCAGGGAGCTTGTTGCCCAGACTACGGGCATTGGTACTCATTGCCCTCCATTTCCTGATGGCCTTACTCCTTTTTGCCCCATCCCTGTCCTTCTTGCCTTTGTCACTTTCCCCATTTACCCCTGCCCTTCTCCCTGTTGACACCTCTATGTTGGTGTTTACCGCACTTACTACCGTGATTTTTTGGGGGCTAGGATTTCCCTGCTCCTTTCCAGTGCCTCCCCCCTTGGCTAGTTTAAATGCTTGCCAATGAAGCATTTAAACCTATCACCTAGGATCCTGGTTCCCCTCCTGGACAGATGCAGCCCATCATGCCAGTATAGGCTTACATCACCCCAGGTGGACCCCCAGTCCCCAATGAAGCCAAATCCCTGAGCTCAACACCAGTTTTTCAACCACTGATTGAATCCCATGGTGCAGAACACCCTAGCCTCTCCTATGCCATAGATGGGCAGCACCTCCAGAAGGTTACCGCATGGCAAGCTTGTCTAAGGCCCCTTCCTAATTCCACAAACTCTTCCTGCACTTCTCTAATCCCTTTCTTAGCCAGGTCATTTGTCCCTAGGTGGACAATGACATCCAGCTCCCTCCCCTGTGCAGCTGCTCTGGCAATCCTGAGGATTCGTTCCCTGTCCCTCCAAGCCATGGCGCCAGGCAGGCACCTTACCTCCCTCTCCCCTTCCTCCCCCAGTTCTACCTTCCTAACAATGGAATCCCCCACCAGGAGCTGTTTCCTTCCCCTTCGGGGTCCCCTGCCACCATCCTGTGGGTCTTCTTTGTGGAGGTTCCCACCATCCTCCTTGGTCTCCACTGCGGGTGCCTCCATAGAGGAATCACACTTTGCCAGAATGGCATAGGAATTGTGGAGAGGTACAGCTGGAGGGATGCACCTCTGTTCCACCACCCTCACCCTCCCTGAGCCCACTGTGGTCCAACCGCTCCTCTTTCTTGGCAACCTCTGAGGCAATGGCAGTGGCACTGGTGGTCCCTGGATGGAAGAGGAGGTCCCACAAATCCTGGCCAAGTCAGCCTGGAGATGAGCAACCTCCTCCCTCAGCCCAGATAGGTGCCTGCAGATGGGACAACACCGCATCCTCCAAAACGTCTCCCGGAAGACTGCTGCTCCACAGCCACTGCACTACACCACTCCCATCATGTCTTATTTCTGGCCCCTTAACTGTTTGCAATCCTTACTCTTTCCTCTGTTTTTTTTCTCTCTCTCCTTACTTTCTGCCTGTGTGCCCTTTAAGCTCTTGATTGTCCTGTTCTGAGACAAGAAACTGTACATGACTGCCACATTCCAAAATTGTGCCTCACCACCACATTCCAAAATTGTGTGGCACTGCCACATTTCAAAATTGTGTGTAACTACCACATTCCAAAATTGTACATCTCCACCACATTCTGAAACTGTGAATCACCTCTGCATCCCAAACTGTGTGTCACTGCTGCATTCTTAAACTGTGCATCATCACCAGATTCCAAAACTGTGTGTCACCACTGCATTCTGAAACTCTGTGTCACTGGTGCATTCTAGAAGTGTGAGAAAACAATTTCCACCAACAGAAATTCAGCAAAAGTCTGAATTGCACTTCCACGAAAGTTCGGAAATCATTTTCACAACTTTTGTGGAAATTCCACCTTAAAACTGTGGAATAAATATACAGACTGCAGGTTAATTTATTAAACTGCAGGGAAAAAAATCTGCACAGAGGGTAAAGGTAAACGGAGTCCACTCTGAAGAAAGAGGGGTTACTAGTGGGGTCCCGCAGGGTTCAGTATTGGGTCCAGTCCTTTTTAATGTCTTCATAAGTGACATTGCAGAGGGACTGGAAGGAAAAGTATGCCTCTTTGCAGATGACACAAAGATCTGCAACAGGGTTGATACACAAGGAGGCGTGGAAAGGATGAGAAGGGACTTGGCAAGGTTGGAGGAATGGTCAGAAGTATGGCAGCTAGGATTCAATGCAAAAAGTGCAAAATAATGCACCTGGGAAACAAGAACCCAGGGGAAGAATACACAATGGGCGGGGAGGTAGTAACAACAACAAAAAAGGAAAGGGACCTGGGGGTAATCATATCAGATAACCTTAAGATTAGTAAGCAATGTGAGAAGGCAGTAGGGAGGGCTGGGGGTATACTGGGATGCATAGGGAGAGGCATCAGCAGCAGAAAACAGGAAGTTGTTATCCCTCTGTACAGACAGTTGGTGAGACCCCATCTGCAGTACTGCATCCAGTTCTGGAGACCCCATCTCTGCAAGGACATAGACAGGATAGAGGCAGTCCAGAGGAGGGCAACTAAAATGGTGCAGGGTCTGCAAGAGAAGCCATATGAGGAGAGACTAAAGGAGCTTAATATGTATACCCTTGAGGAAAGAAGAGAGAGGGGGGACATGATAGAAACTTTTAAGTACCTCAGTGGAATCAACAAAGTCCAAGAGGGTAGCATCTTTCAGAAAAAGAGACGTGCAAGAACAAGGGGACACAATTTAAAGATAGAGGGGGGGCCAGTTCAGGGGCAATGCGAGGAAGTATTATTTCACAGAGAGGGTAGTGGATGCATGGAATAGCCTTCCTGAGGAGGTTGTGGGGTCTAAAACTATGGGAGAATTTAAGAATGCATGGGACAGACATAAGGCAATTCTTGTGGGGGGTAGGAAGAAATAGGCTGTTTGTTAACTAGGATCTGCGGCCTATCCTGTAGGTAGGGAAATGGGCAGACTAGATGAGCCAAGCGGTCCTTATCTGCCATCAAAGTCTATGTTTCTATGTTTGAGAGCCTGATAGGCTGGACTAACTTTCCTGTTTTCTACAGCTAAGGTTTTATCCACCACCTCTGGCATACTTTGACCTATGCTTCAGCAACCCAGCTAAAGTTCCCCTCCCCTGACTCCTTTAAACTCTGCAGAGTTTGGCACCAACAGCCACCACAAGGTGCTGCTGATCATTGCAAGTTTTGCTGATGCACAGGCACTTAGTTCCCCTGTATATTTATGCTCATACCTATGCTTTTAACCTCTCCACCTTTCTTAGTCTACCCCCTGTCCCTTGGATGGCTCAGAAAATTATCACCATGTTCTATCATCATCTACTTGCCCACCACTCAGGTCAGAAGGGGCAGCAGGACAGCCCTATGTTTCTTTGTGGATGGTGGGACAGAGCCAACACCACTATCAAGGTTCTTTGTTCAAAGCCTACAACCAGCAACATGATATTATTGATCCACTAAATCCTGGCTAGAATGGCAGATGACTGATCTTCCCTGTTATTGTCTGCCTGTCTGCATTATTTGGTACTTCACCACCACAGCATCAGGATCAATCAATCAATGTTATTTATATACTGGAGGGTATGTGAGCAAAAATGCCCATTTTCACAAATGTCCAGTGTAGGAAATACAAAAGATAGTGTAGATATACAAAAGAGAGTCTATCAGTTGCAATGTCTTTACAAGGGTAACAATGCACAAAGATTCTGTAGATATGCAAAACAGAGTCAAATGATTGCACCATCTTTACAAGGGTAACAATGCACAGACAAAACAAAAGGCAATTGGTTACAATAATGCGAAAGGGAAACACCAATAAGTAGCACTAATGTTTACATGTGAGACAAAAAAAGAAAGCAGATAAGGACAAAGGCAAGATATAAATAGGGCAGAACCCTAAAGTGCAACAGGTAGGGACAGTACAAGTCTTGTAGGGTAGGTTGCACTTGGGGAGTAGTTAGAAGATGTAGAACCAAGGCAAGGAGAAATAGGAGAGGAGAGTAAATGGGCTAGGTTGAGAGAGGTGCACTGGGTTGGCGATAGGGGGTGGGAAGAGGAAGAAAAGGTGGGAGAGAGACAAGGGATAAGCAGAGGAGTGAACAGCTGGATTTAGTGGGGGGGCAGGTCGGGGCAGCTGCAGATGGAAGAATTGAGAAGGTGATCTTTAGGGAGGAGTTGAAGAAGTAGATGGGCCTAAAGGCTTGGATATCAGGGGCAGTTTGTTGTACAACTTTGTGCCCTTGAAGGTGATAGAGTTCTGAACTTGTTCACTCCAGTAAAAAAAAGGTGTCAAAAACCAGACATGAGGGCCCTCTGGTTGCCCATCCTGCCGGTGAAAAGGGGAAGAGGCAGTCCACACTGGGCGGCAGCAATTTAAGGTGCATCTTGTGGAGGAAGGAGAGCATTTTTAGATGGAACCACCCTTCAAGGGTGGGCCAGCTAAGGGAGGAGTAGAGGGTGCTGTGGTGAGTTTTCAATGGTAGGCCAGTGACAAAACAGGCTATGCAGTTGTAGGTGGATCTAAGTTTGGAGTAGAGTAGAGATGAGGTGGGAGGGGAGAAGACAATGGATCCATAGTCAACAAGTGGCAAGAGAAAAGAGCTGGCTAGGCAAAGCCTGGTTGCGGGGAATCAGGAACTTTCTAATCTGCAGAGAACACCATGCCTGATGTGGATCTTCTTTATGAGGTTGTTAACATGGAAATTGAAGGAGAGACGAGGGTCCAGGTGGAGGCCAAGGTATTTAAATTCTGACACCTGTTCATTGAGGCTGCCAGAGTTCTCAAATAGTGTAAGACCGGTGACAGGGGATTTTCTAGGGCCTAAGAAGACCATGAACTTGGTCTTCTTGGAATTTAGGACCATACCATTACCAGAGAACCAGGAGTGCAATTTCCTGAAATTTGACTGTAGATTGTGGAACATAGTGGTGGGGTTGATGTCACTAAAGTAGAGAACCATGTCATCAATGAAGAGCACACATTGTGTGCTTTGGCATATAGCGGGGAGGTTATTAAGGAAAAGTGAAAACAGAAGGGGACCCATCAAGCCTTGGGGGTCCCCATAATTAATCGGGCATTCAATGGAGAGATGACTGTCGATGGAAGTTTTATTGGATCTCCCCAAGAGGTAGCTTCTGACCCATTCTACAACATTAATGGAGAGGTGTAGACCTCTTAGGGCATCAAGGAGGAGGGTGTGGTCCACAAGATCAAACACCTTGGTCAGGTCAAGAAATACAGACCCAGTGTACTGGCCTTTGTCAGTGGCCATAAGGATGTTGATAGTAAACCTGACCAGGGCTGGTTCTGTGCTGTGTCCAGATCTGAAGCCATGTTAGGCACAGGAGAGTAAATTGCTGGATTCAAGATAGGCAGTGAGTTGAGAGTGTACAACTTTCTTGATAATTTTTGATAGGTGGACTAGAAGGGAGATAGGATGGTAGTTTCTGACTTTGTTTCTGCCATGATCCATTTCAGGATCCCTGCCACCAACCTATGCTTTGACTGTTTCACCATTTAGACTTTTCTTGTACAGAACTAGTGCAAGTTTTCACCTCCTCAACACCAGGATTTATATTTATACTTGGTATTTATACTTGGCATAGAACAGTTGAAGACCAATAGATCCATATAAACTGTCCCCCACTCTAGTGGGTCCACTTTCATTACTCCCCAAGAAAAAATTTGTCAATTCCTTTTTTAAATTTTTCTAATGTTTTACTTTCCACCACGTCTCTTGGCAGTGTATTCCATACTCTCCCTGTCCTATTAACAAAGGAATAGTATATACCATTTTTCCTTACAGTCTTAAATTTGATTTATTATGACTTCTTAACCCCCTCAACCCTTCTTTTATTTTTATACCCATTTCCTCTACCAGCTCATGGTCGTTTACAATTCGAAACATCATCAAGTCTCCTCTTATCCTTCTTTGTTCTAACATATATAATCCTGTCCTCTATAATCTCTCACTATATTCATATTTATGGAAATTTCCTATCATCTTAGTATACCTCCTCTGCACTCTTTCCTCTCTCCCTATTTCCCTCTTTATATATGGATTCCACAACTGGAAGCCATAATCCAAATATGGCCTGATGTAAGACCTATATATTGGCACCATACATCCCAATGATTTATTTTTAAAGGTACATTTTATGTTTCTTACCATATTATTTGCTTTTTGTATGACTACCGTTCTTTGTCAAATTTTAGTTCTCTATCAATCATTATACCACAATCCTTTTCTCTATAACTTTTTTTAATTCTTTACCATCAAGTATATATCCCTTTCTTCTCTACTCTCTCTTTCTAAATACATTACCCCGATTTCTCTAAACTAAATTTCATTTTATTTTGTCTAGCCCATTTTTTTACTTTTCCCAAATCCTTTTTCATCCTTTTCTGTTGTCCTATTGTTCTTACTGGTCCCCCCAGCTTGATGTCATCTGCAATCTTCACTAATTGATTAACAATTCCTTTATGTAAGTCACTAACATACAATGAGAATAATATAGGACCTAACACAGAGCCCTGTGGCACCTCGCTCCTCACCCTCACTGATTCAGACAGCTCTCCTAATACTGTTACCCTCTGACCTCTATCACTCAGCCAATTCTTCACCCATATAACAATTTCACTATCTATTCCTATTTTATTTAATTTTATCAAATTATCCTGAGCCACTTTGTCAAAGGCCTTTTGAAAGTCCAAAAATGTTATATCCACTGGTATATTTTTATTTAAATCCTCCTTAATCTTTTCGTAAAAGCACAAGTTATTTGTACCACATACTCTATTTTTTTTTTTAAATCTATGTTGTTTTTTGTCTGTAAATCCTATCAACCACATACTTTCCTCTATTCTTACTTTTAATATACTTTCAACCACTTTCCCCAGAATTGCCGTCAGCCTCACTGGTCTGTAATTTGACATTGTTGATCTTTTTCCCTTTTTAAATAAAGGCACCACAATTGCTCGTCTCCAATCTTCTGACACTTCACCAGTCTTGATGGATTCATTAATTATCCACACCAAGATTTCTAATATTAATGGTAGTACTTCCTTAATATACATTGGATGTAACATATCTGGTCCTGCAGATTTATATATTTTTATCTTGTTTATTATCCTTTCTGCTTCCTCTTTAGTAACCATATCCAGATTTTGTTGGCTCATATCCACTACTACATTTCTTACATCATTTTCTTCCTCAAAAACGGATCCCAAATAATTATTTAGTTTGTTTTCCATTTCACTAGGATCATTAATATCTCTATATCTCTGCAGAACTGGTGTACTTACCACAGGACACTGCACTGTCCGGGCAAAATGCATCAGTGACTCCTTCTTCACCACATCCTATGCAGCAGACCAATCCTCAAAGGGTTATGGGACAAGCCCTCCCCCAAATTGCAAAAGGTGCAAGGTCAAACCTGCTTCACTGTCAGTTTTCCCAATACCTGGCTATGTGTTTAGTTGTAATGTTTATTCTGCAAAGGCCCTCTCTTGCAACCAGTTCAACTGCTAAATGTTTGAGACAGTCCAATTTCCTACTGTACAACTGACTTATCAAGCATACAAACTTGTTATCGGTTTGCCCAGTAAGAATTTCCATATCTCTTTGACTGTTTTGTTTCTGGAGGGGAGGGTTTCAATGCAAAATTACTGACCTACATGACCAACACAGGTATACCTCTGTCTAGGTTAGGAAGTAATATGAAGCAGGGGCTGCCTAAAATATTAGGGGCTGGAACAAGAATCATAACATGGCAGGCAGAGACAGGTTCCTTGCAAATGTGATAGACCCAGTGTTAGGAGTGCTCATCTACCCTTCCCCCCTACTGTTTGTCCCCCAACCTCATATCTTCCTTCCCTTGCCACCTTCTCTGCTAGTCTCCAGTGAGATTCTGCCTTACACCTACACTCCTGTTAAGGTTGTCCTTGTAGCTGATTCAAAACAATCACATACATCAAGAGCTAGACAGGCAGGTAGAATTAGGGTGGCTTAGATCTGATGTCCCTCTGAAGCTTAACAAAACATCTCCTTCTTAGCAGGTGACGAGCATATGCACACAAGAGGGCTCTCTTCTTGCTCAGATTGACACTAGATGGGGAAGCGAGGGCCCACCCATCCTATTGCAGCCACCAAGATTGCCTTTGTTGTGGAAGTTAATCATTGGCCCCCATCTCCTGATGCATAGTCCTGCTTAATGGAATGCAGTCTGAATGACTGTACTAATTCTGTGCAAAGGACACCCAAGGCTCACTAAGGTCAGAATGAGTTGGCAATCTCCTCCTTCCCCCTATGTACCCCCTCCCTCCTACTCCCCATCCTCCACACATTTTTTCTTCTACCCCTTTCACATCTCCTTCCTCAATTGTTCCCATCTACCTGTGTCCTGCCCTTAGATGAACACAGCTGGATGTGACATGGGATCATAATTACAAGTTTGGGTACACACAAAGTTCATTTTGCCTTTATACATTTATGGTTAAAGCAATATGTTGACATTTTAAATGTTACTACTTATTCTACTTTTATTACTAGGCTTGTTATGGTAGCCATGGTTGTTTCAACTCTCCCTAGTAGCTGTGTCTGGGTGCTGGCATCAGAGAGTTCCACCCAAGGGACAGTGGATGTGTCCACCTTTTCCCAGCTGGAAACCCCCTCAAATATATATATGGTTTTTGCTCTAATGCCCTGTACTGCAGCCATTCTGTCTGGGAATGTGGTAATCTATGTCTTACAAATGTTCACATATGTATGATCTAGCAGACAACTTTTATCTGGTATCAGTGGGCACAGTAGATTGGTGTTCCATGGTGTTTTATGTCCCCTCCCTGTAGTCCCACCCCGATGGGCTCTACTCTGATGCATCTGCTTATTAAAACCTTAACATCATATGTTGATATGTGGCATCCTTACAGTTTGTAATGTGGATTGTCTAAGGTATGAATTCACCTCCAAAAAGGAAATGTATCATATCTAGACTTAAGAACTTGCATGCTAAAGTGGCCTTCCTGTAGTAGACTAAGCTCCACACTGAAGAGGATGTAAAACTATGAAATAAATGGGTGGGCCTTGAAGTACATAGCTGTGTACCCACTTCCAAGGCAGGGGTGTCAGCGCTTATTCACAGGTCACTTCGTTGATCCCTGGACACTCAGTCCCCGAGCTCCAAAGGCAGGTGACTGATAACAAAACTCAGAGCCCCTGAGGGTCCCATAGTCATCACTAGTATCTATGGTCACAATAATGATGACCCATTCCCTTTCAGCTCTCTCTGCCAAGCTTTACTGAATGTGGCAACTCTGCAGACCCCCTATTAGTGGGCAGGGATTTTAACCTTACCCTTAACCACTACCTGGAGTGGAACTCCAGTAACCTAGAGACCCACATCAGCAGATTAGCTGTGGTCTGGGACCTGATGTCTGTGCATTCTCTGGTTGCCATCTGGTGCTAGTAACACTTGACTACCTTAGACTACTGCTATTTTTCATCCTTCAGTACTACCTCAACTTATATAGATTTTTGGCTTACTTCTCTGGCCTTACACATAATGCATACATCATGTATTGCACCCCTCTACCTATTGGACCATGCCTCAATGTCTTTCTCTATGCTAGATGGCCTTCCCTACAAATCCACATCTTGGCAACTAGACCCCTACTTCTGCAGGACCCCAAATTCCCTGCATTACTAGGAGAAGAGACTGTATCCTCTTTCCTAAATAATATTACTGGTGAGACCACAAAAGCCACCTTCTAGGAGGCCTTCAAGGCCTACCTCCAATGTCACATTATGGGGTATATACTGTAGTTGTTTAGCACAAAGCTAGAGAAAGAGAGCAGAAGGAGCTTCAAACTGAGCCAGCAGCTGAAGAATAATTTGAAAGGTTCTCCTCTTCCTGGCTCCCCCCTCTCTGCTTAGAGAAATTAGATCTCTTTGAATGCATCTTATTGTCTTATCCACCAGGAAAGCTGAGTTAGTGGTGCTCTACCTGAAGCACAAATATTGGGATGGGGACAAGAATACCAGTAAGCTGATATCATATAGATTGCATAAACAACAGAGGGCTGACATATCCATGGACTGCAAAATTCGGTTGACTGGAACTCTTCAGACTTACCCCAACAGTTTAATAATCTTATGTACTCATTCTATAGTCTGCTGTACTCTTCACAAGCCCCCCAAATGAAAATAACCCTAATGGTTTTCTGGATGGTTTGCCCATCCCACCTTTGCCTAAAGCACTTAGTGTAGCCTTAGGGGCACTCATCTCCACTGCAGAGTTTAAGGCAGCAATTGGAGCCCTTTCTCTGCACAGGTCCCCAGGTAGGGATGGTATTCCTATAAATCTAGATGACCTAGTCTCAGACATAGCATCCCCAATACTACAATCTGTGTTTCAAGAGGTGCATAGCTGCTCTCAACTCCCACCCACTATGAGGGAGCACTTATTATGGTTCTTCCTAAGGACAGAGAAAAAAAAAACACTCTACCTGGCTATGGGCCTATTTCACTAACCAACACAGATGCCAATGTTCTTGACCACAATACTGGAGACCATTCTGCCCCTCCTCATTCATCCAGCTCAGGTAGGGTTCATAAAAGGGCATCTTAGTTTGGACCATCACATAATACTCCTCTCTCTAATGTCACTGGCCAAAACTACCCCCTCTCCAGGTGCAGCCATGAGTGTTAATTTTGAAAAGACCTTCTACTCAGTGGAGTGGGGCTATCTCCATGCCATGAAGAATAGAATGGATTTCAGCCCCCAGTTTGGAGGATTGGTCAAAACCTTGTACACACAGCCCTCTGCTATGGTGCTGACTAGTGCTATCCTGTCAGACCCATTTTCATTACAAATGGGCATTCGACCGGGTTGCCCCTCTCCCCTGTACTTTTTGTGCTGACCATTGAGCCCCTAGCCATAGCAGTGAAGTATTACCCAGGTCTCCGTGGAATAGAGGTGGGCCAAGTGGGCTTGCATTCATTACTTTACATGGATGACTGTCTGGTGCTCCTCAGGAATGCCCCTTAGAGCGTTTGTATCTTACTCAATCTTCTGAAGAAATTTACAGACATCTCTGGACTCAAAACTAACCCCACAAAAACTGAAATTCTGCCATTGAATGTAGTATGTGCACAAAACTCAAAGGGCCCCTTTCAACCTCCAGTGATTGAGCAAAGGTATTGAATACAGTACCTTGGGATATGGAGTTGCCCAGATCCGGGGGGGTATATGGTTTCAAATAATCTCTCTCCCCTTTTTTTATGGCATATTTTTGTCCCCATCTGCCAGCATGGGCACCAAGGAAGCATACTGACCATACAGACTCTGTCCCCCTTATGGGGATCATACGGCACAGCAGTTGGGGCAGGATTTTCATGGCTGTAGAAGTAGCTACTTGATCCCACTTTCCCATCTCTGAGGATGCCAATGTAAAGGACCATGGTCTAGCCATGCAGCTGTGCTGAGGACATGGCTGCAGCCAAACAACTAATGACATCCTCTCCTCCACACACCACATCCCAGTGGAGCAGTGCCCAAGCCCTCCCTGGGAGAGGAGAGCTGCTGTACAGTGGCTTAATCCAGCTCCCACCCTCCCCCACCAACCACTGACAACCCAGGATCATTCCTGAACCCAGGTCACTGGCATAGCAAATGATGTGGCATCCAGCACCTCAACCTTCAGTGCCACTGGGCTGGCTTATCTCTCTCCTCTTTTGAAAAAACTTAAAGAAGGCTGTGATCATTGGAAGCCCCTTCATCCTCCAATATTACTGTAAGAGATAGTGGCCCCAAAAGTAATCCACTGCCTTGGCCACTTAGCAGTTCATCTTCAAAGCAGCTGGTTCATGAAATTTGACACATTGATGTGTGACTTCTTATGGGAGGGCAAGTCCCCTGATATAGTAGATCCAAACTCTGAGCGCAATGGAAAAAAAGCGGCTGGAGTTTGCCATGGTTTCATGTTTATTATGTTTCCTTCTGATGTGTACAAATGCTCCAGTGGTTCTTCCCACCCTCCAACTCAGCTCACCCACTCTGCATCACAATTGAGAGGCACATGGATCAGGTGACTAAGCCAACTGCCAGTCTCTTTGGTCCTCTGCCCACTTTTAGGAACAAAGTCCCCACATTAGCACGTCAGCGTGTCAGCATGGCTCAGTTGGTAGCACATCCACCTCTGGACCAGAAGGTCATGGGTTCTCGTCCCACACCGGGATTGGACTTGCACCTAAAAATCACTGGCATCCGAGTGCAGTATTGGGGGGTGCTGTACTGCTAGGGTGTGCCATCCTTTGGATGAGATGTTAAACCAAGGTCCCTTCTGCCCATCCTGGTGTTGTCCTGGTGGGTGTCCAGGTGGAAGTAAAAGAACCCAGGGCACTCTTCGCAAAGAGTAGGAAACATTCCCGGTGTCCTGGCCAACATTCCCCTTCCCATAAACTGGTTCATGCAATTATCCAGGCTGTGTATGGGTGATGATGTGCGATAGGGCCGCCACCACACATCCAGTCACTTCACTACCAGTCTAGCATTGCTTGTAAAGCGCTTTGGATGTATGAAAAGCACTATATAAATGCTGATTCTTCTTCTTCACCTTCTCTAAGGGCATGAAGGAAGCTAGAAAACTGGCTCCATACCCCACTAATTTCACACTTGCTGCTGCCTTTCTGGTTGAAACCCTTTCTGACAATAGGAGGTGAACAGATCTACTTGGCATTTTGGGTTAAAAAGGGGACCCAGCAACTGTCTGATTTGCAGCAACCTAGCACCAATCATATGGACTCCTTTGAAAGCCTAAAAAGGATGTATGACCTCCCCAGATCAGGTTTTTGGAGGTTCCTGCAAATCTATAGTGTTGTGCACTACTGCCTTCAAAGCTCCCAAAAGAAATCCACATATGTTCCCCTAAACCACTTGGTTTAGTTTATTTAAGTTCAGTTTAGTTTATTAGATTCAGAAAACCTTTTAGCTAAAGCAGACCTTTTTCAAAAGCGTCCATGTCATTTACAGACAAACAGTCCAAAAAGTCCAAAACTGTGCATCAAAAAAATTCATTTAAAATTACAAACTGACTTATTTGAAAAAAAAGTAGTACATAATTTTTAAAATCCACAAATCTCAGATGGAAGCAAACTCCAGACCTTTGCTGCTCTAATAGAAAAAGACATTTGTCCTAAGTTAGCTTTCCTGTAGAGAACTTGATGTCTTTGACATACCATGTTCCTAGTAAGGAATCTACTCAAGACTTGATTCAAGAGGGGTTGAACCCCAAGTGGGGTATGACTCAGAAGTGACTTTTTACACATAATAGCAAGATTATAATCAATTCAAAAATGAAGTGGTAGCCAATTTAGTGCAGTATATAACTGACACCTATGGCTATCCCTTTTATAGTTTGAAACAAATCTACAGGAACTATTTACAGCAACATTAATTTTCTCCAAAATAGTACTACAAGCTGCTGAATAGACAACTAATCCAGATTCAACAATTGAAAGAATCAAGTTATCCACCATTAACGTTTTAACTTCACCAGTAAAACTATTATTTCAATAAAGAAGACCATTTCATTTATTAATACTGTTCACAACATAATCAACATGGCATGCAAAAGACAGCAAGGGATCTGAAAAGACCCCCAGATATTTCAATGACTGAACCTGCTCAATATTCTTACCACTTAGAGTATTAAAAGTCAAAATTGAGCATTTATCAATACTTTGCCTGATCCCAAATAATACAGTCTTGGTTCATTTTTTGTATTAATAACCAAACCATTTTGCTCAAACCAATCCCAAATTAGCTTAAAATCAGATTGCAAATACTTCTTCATTTTATCAAAATCTACCTCAGAAGTATAAAGAACAGTATCATCAGCATATAAAATTGCCCAGGATTGTTTGGCAACATTAGATACTGTATTAATAAACAGACTAAACAACACGGGTCCCAGAACAGACTCCTGTGGATCCTCTGTTTCTAAAGGCAAACCAGAGCAAAACAAATTATTACATTTTACTCTTTGGGTTTAATTAGTTACATAATCAGAGAACCATGCTATTGCATCAATTGGCAGTCCCATCTCTCTGAGTTTTAATATCAATAGCTTATGATCAACAAGATCAAAGGCCTTCACTACATCCAGGAAGATCACTCCAGCATATTCACCCCTGTCCAAGTCTCCACAAAGATCCTCAGTTAACTCAATCAGTGCAGTAGTCATATTATGCATCTTCCAAATGCCATGCTGTTCCTTAGTAAGCAAAGCATATTTAGAGATGTATTCCTGCAGTTGGTCACTGATAATCTTCTCCAGGGTCTTGGATGGGGGGGGGGCCAAATGGAGAAGGGCCTGTAATTCAAAACAATGGCACGGTCCCCAGATTTAAAACAGGCAATAAACCAAACTGAAATGAATAACTGAACAATTTATGTATAGGTAATAATAATGCATCAATAGCCAATTTAAACAAACTCTGGTCAGAGCCGATAGGGCTGCAGGTGAATGATATGGAGTAAAAAGTTTGTTTTGCAATATTTTTACACCAAATATTAAACATGGGCTTGTTAAGACCCTGCCTCATGAAGAAGGGCAGAGAAAATGTTTAGCTATTGGCCTAAAGGTGATTTCACACAGGGAATATAAAAGCAAGTTTCAGGATGCAAAAACACATTTTGCGCTGGAGTTGAAAAATGGCAGCTGTCACATTCATGAAGTGCTGTAAAGAAATGGCTGTGTTGTAAATGTGGGGTAAAAATATTGAAAATTACCAAACGTATAAGCCTACATTCAAAAAATTCAGTGTAGACTCATAACTTTATTGTTTTTTGGTATTTCTACACCAAATGTTCAACATAGCCTTCTTATGACCTCACCTCATGAACAAAGGCAATGAACATTTTCAGCTCCTGCTCTAAAGGTAATTTCATGCAGGGGCTGCAAAATCACCTTTTGGGATCTAAAAAAAACCCATTTTGGACAAGATTTGAAAAATCACAGCTGTCACACTCAAGAGGTGCTATAAACATATGGCTATGTTATGAATTTGAGGGAAAAATATTGAAAATTACTAAAGTTATGAGCCTGCATTCACAAAATTCATTGTAGGCTCATAACATTGTTGTTTTTTTAATATTTTTAAACCACATTTTCAATATAACCTTCTTATGAGCCCACCTCATGAACATGGGCAGAGAAAATGTTCAACTCCTGCCTGAAAGTTGATTTCATGCAGGGACCATGAAATCACCTTTTAGGACAGATCTGTCTAATAAAAGTTCAATCATTCATAAGGTAGGGTCCCAAAGAAGACATGTTGAACATGTGGGCCAAAAATATGTAGAAAGGCCCAAATGATGCCGCTAAGTTCAAAACCTCTTTGAAATACATTGAGCCACATATCTGTTTCTTCAGTTTGCAGTCCGGCTTTGAAGAGAGAAGACATGTCTGTGGTCCAGAGACTATTACAGCATTGGACCCCAGATGAGTAAATAAGGGCTTGGGGGTGTGAAGTGGTGGGTGTTGAGTGGGAGAGTTGGGTGGGGATGATAATGATGCAAAAGACATCGATGGATGTTTTTCCTTTTACAGGATACACAACAACAAAAAAAGGATGGCGGAATCTCCACTGTGACACTGGGGGATTGGGCACCCCCAGTATGATTGTTATGTTTCAGGGTGGTGGGTGCAGAGACAGAGGGTCAGGTTGGGGAGGCAGGAAAAAATATATATTAAAAAACACACACACACACCAAGTAACCACACATGCACAGTAGTGGAGGGGGGGATGACAACAAAAAAAGGATGGAGGGATTGCCATCATGACACTGGGATACTCAGCACCCCCAGTGTCACTGTTATGTGTTTGGGGGGGTGAGGGGGTGCTGAGAGGGATGGTCGGGTGGGAGGAGGAAAAAATATGGACCACTAATAGACAGTGAAGAGCGCTTCACAGACACAGAGGTGACTGTGATAGAGCTCCACACAGTTGTTCAGTCAGAAAAGTCTCCCTTTTTTGTAGCAAGAGGTCTGAATGGCTCCACCAACTGCAGCCCTAAAAACTTCATGTCCAACTGATCTGGTCCCAATCTAGTTTTGGAGGATGACTTTGCTAAGTATTTCTTAACAATTTGAGGTGTCAAATATTTAAAGTAGAACTTTGGCCTATCAAAGTCAAGATCACCCATAATATCCAAATCAGATAATATCTTTCTCAAAGCAAGTTTTTACCAACATTAACAAAAAAAAATTGAAATAGTCAACAAAAGCCTCCAAATCAGTAATGTTCTGACTGTCAGTATTCAATATAGAGGGAGTAAAGTTATTATTTCTTTCCAATATTTAATTTAATTTAGACCAGAATTTCTTTGAATCATTATGAATATCCCTTTACTGTGCCTTAAAATAGTCAGTTTTAGCTTTCTTCACTAATCTCTTACATGTATTTATCATTTTATTCCTGGAGATGTGATTTCTATCCACTGTTTTTTCTTTATCTTTAGCCCATGCTATATCTCTTTTATCAAAAAAAAAACACTAAACAATTCTACAACCACTTATTCTTTTCCCCTCTAACTCTCTTTTTTCTTACGGGTGCAAACAAATCACAAGCTTTCTTAAAATGTACAGCAAAATAATCAAATTATAAACTGATATCTGAAATACAAGCCAAATAACACCCATCAACCTGTTCTACATATTCTTTAAAAGACTGTATTTTATCCCTATTAAGGTTCAGAGTATGAATGCATTTTTATTTATTTAGTTTTTGTTGACCGGGTAAGTGCACTAGACAAATCCTGCCTATTTTTAGGCGTGACCCGGGGGGAGGGGGATACAGATGAATGCCAACTGACCTTGAACCAGATTAAGCTGTTGGTGGTATTTTTAGTGAATGAGGGAAATTGGCCAGGACACCAGGGAAATTCCCCTGCTGTTTTCAATAAGTGCCATGGGATCTTTAACATCCCCTGAACTACCACCAATCGAGGCAGATGGGACCTCGGTTTAACGTCTCATCCAAAAGATGGAATTTAGGATGGGCTCGTTTCATCTTAACTGTCCAAATACAAAGAACAGGTGAATGGCCACTTATAGAATCAGCAATATCTCAACCTTCATAAACCTGTCCTTATGGGTCACTAGTTTCCAATCAATCAACAATGCAGTACCACTCTTACAGTTAATTTAGGTAGGGGAATTATTTGATTCTAAAAGAGAACAACTATCCTATTTCTACATGTTCAATGTGTGGTGCATAGCGTAGTGCTTGTGTATACTTATGAACGTGAATGTTATGGATTTGAGGTTATGAACTTGGAATGTGACATTTTTCTATTCCCACCCTCAGTAGGAATGCTGGGTAGGTGTAGGAAAAGAGGCCCAACAAATTGTAAATGGTTTGATTACCTCCTCCAGTTCTGGAGAGTTTGACCAGTAGCATGCAGGAGAGGAAACCCCCTGTGGGGAAAACCTCTGAGGACCCATGGCTACTGTCTACATGTCAGCATGTCTCAGTTGGTAGCACATCCACCTCTGGACCAGATGGTTGTGGGTTCTCGTCCCACACCGGAATTGGATTTTGCACCTACAAATTGCTGGCATCTGAGTGCAATATTGGAGGGTGCTGTACTTCTGGGGTGTGCCGTCCTTCGGATGAGACATTAAACTGAGGTCCCTTCTGCTCATCCTGGTGTTGTCCTGGAGGGTGTCCAGGTGGAAGTAAAAGAACCCAGGGCACTCTTTGCAAAGATTAGGGAACATTCCCAGTGTCCTTGACAACATTCCTCTTCCCATAAACCGGTTCATGCAATTATCCAGAATGTGTGTGGGTGATGATGTGTGATATGGCCGCAACCACACATTCAGTCACTTCACTACCAGTCTAGCATTGCTTGTAAAACACTTTGGGATACACTGTATATGAAAAGCACTATATAAATGCTGATTCTTCTTCTTCTTCTACTGACTTGCCGGTCCTTTGGGCAAACTATGAAGGAGATAGTCCTAAAAGATGTGGACTGAGGTTTGATTCTAACTATGTCTAAAACTCTTATCCTCTGAGTCTTGCTGGTCAATGAGTTGTGTCCTCTGAATCTTGACGGTAGGCAGGAAGGTCAATTCTGAAAGATGAAGGATTCTGGAAGATAAAGAACAGTCTGGTTCAGATAGATGTCCAGATGAAGGAAGATGTTAAATGATGTCCAGGACTCCTGTTGTGGTATTCGAGAACTGGAAGCTTGACACGAGGATGGATCCATGAAATTAAATCAAAGGATGGTTGAGAACTGGACAGTGGTCCACTTGAAGGTCCCAAAAGGAATACAGTGCAAGTTACATTAAACTGTTCCTCCAAAGAGTTGCTGTAGCATTTCTAACTGAGTTGTATAGGTGTTGCTGGATCCAGTTCAATGCTTTGCACAAACTGTTTCTTAAGAGGTAAAACCCAGTTTTGGATTGAATTATGACTGGACTGCAGATGCATTCCATCTGAGTTGCAAAACCATTTTGCAAACATTGCTCTCGAGCTGGTTAAGCATTGACAAATAAGGCATTATGAGTTGCCAGTGCATTGCTGACTGTAGAAAACAATGCTAAACCAACTCATTGGTGGTACAGTTTAATGTGACTTGTACTGTACAGAAGGAGGAAGTCCAAGAGGCAAGCCAGAGTCAGTCCAAAGGTGAGAAAGCCAAGTTGATGTAAACACAGGGGCCAGTACTGAGGGAGTCCTCAGCAGGCAGCCGATGGACTGAAGGGAGGAATGGATATGAGGAACCGAGTCCCATAACTGGCGGGCAGGAATGGCTGGCACTGCTCAATGGTGTTCAGGCAGAGCTAGAGATTGAGAATGCTCGAGGAGTGGAATTAAGTGGAATGAGTAGAAGAACGAAGTTGGAGACAGGGACTTTGAACCCCGGCAGCCAGGGAAGCACACCTGCACTCAATACCCTAGAGGCAGAGCTAGGGATGGAGACTGTCAGCTGTATGAATGTGTGAGAAGACCTCCATGTAGGTCAGCAATGAAGGTCCTTCATGGAGGACCTAAGATAGCATCGACTGAGGCCTCCACATAGGTCATGGTATAGACAAATGTCAGGATTGCAGAGACTACCCACATTGAAGGGCAGGAACAGCAGACAGAGGCACAAGAGTGTCTGATGAAGCCACCCCACAGTCAGATGATGTTTCACGAGATAATGCAGCCACTGTAGGATGGTTGAATGGGAGACAACAAGAGCTCTTTGAAGGCAATCTGACAAGAGAAGCAGCAGCAATGTGAAGAGTTGGTGAATAGGGTATCATGAAGAAGCGGAATAGGAATCCCATGTAGGCAGAACAAAGAAGTGTGAGTGAAGTGATATCCACATGGGTCATTGCTGATGGTCCTTCCCAGAGGACCCACAATGGAATGGAATGATACTTCAGTGTAGGTCTGAGGTAAGCCCAGATGCCAAGGACCCACACGTAGTCACGGAGGAGGTGGCAAGGGATGGACTCCCACATAGGTCATCAGATGGCAAGCCAGCCTCCATGTAGGCATAGTGAAGGTGAAGTGGGTATCGAAGAACAATGAAGTGTGTGGAAAGTGACCTCCACATAGGTCATCACTGATGGTCCTTCCCAGAATACCCAAGACAGAATAGAACTATACCTCAATGGAGGTCTATGGTAGATCTAGAGGCTATGAACTTGCAAGTAGTCATTGAGGAGATGGTAATGGACAGACCCCCATGTAGGTCAGCATATGGCAATGCCATCCTCATACAGGGGCAATGTTATCCTCCATGCAGGTGTAGTGAAGGCAATACAGGTAATGACATAGAGGTGGGAACTGATGGTCCTTCCCAAAGGACCCGAGATGGTGTAGAACAAGACCTCTACATAGGTCTAAGGGACAGTAATATGCCAGAAAGGATGGGACAAGCACCCAGTGGCTTAGATAAGAAGCATCGCAGCACTCAACCTCCACTGAGGTATGGGAACCACCATTTAGGTCATCAGCAATTGGCAGACTCAGAAAACAGGGAAGGCAAGGAAGGCACAGTGAAGGGAAATGCAAGTCGTACGTACCATCAGCAATGAAATCCCCCAAAACCATGGCTGGCAGTCCAAGGTAAATAGCAGAGACTGAAGTGAGGCAAACAGGAATCAGAGCAGAATGCTGCATGTGAGGCACTGCAGGAACTGCGCAGGACCCAAAACAGCTGTGGGTACATCTAAGAAATTGAAGATCATATTATGGTAAAAGGGGAAGGGGTAGCTTCTGTACTCAGATAACAAGATGTATGACAAAATAGCAATGAGTAACAAGTAGAGCAGGGATCACAGAAGAACTTATAGTTCCTGAAACAATGCCAAAAGTAAGCTGGTAGAGGCAGCTGGTACTGAGTAAAGCAAGTCTGGGCAGGCAACCATATCTGAGCTGGTGTGAGCAGGAGGTGACAAAAATGCTGTCCATGATGTGGCACAATCAAGAGCTTGGAAAAGGATGGGATGAAAGTATATGAATGAAGAAACTGGCAGGAGAGATATGACACCTGCTGTAGCATCAAAATGTGAAGCATTTAGCACTGCTCTACGGAGCATGCCATCAAACATTGCCCCGCAAATAACTTGTAGAGGAACTGCTGCATAATCTCCCACAGAACACCCGTGAGCTGGAATTTAGTCCATACAACATGTACCAAACCACAGCAGGGACAGATGGCAGGAGAAGTGGCAGAGACCAAAAGTCAGCAGAAGAAGATGGCTGCAGATCCATCAAGGTGCACTGGGTACACAAGGAGGCAGGGACAGTCAGGAAGGCAAATGCTGATGGTGAGTGTCGGACATAACAAAGCCGACGCAGGAACATGGAAGGCAGCATGTGGTGACAGCCATGAAGTCTTGGCCACAACTGTATGTCAGTTGCTGAAAACTGGTAAATGAGAAGGCAGTCAGAGAATGGCAGGTGACATTGAAAGGAAGGAGCAGAGGTTCGGGGAGCAGACATCTATAGTTTGCTGCAACTCAGTGCTCAAGGGATGACATCACACCCTGGAGCACTGTGAGGAACAGAGCTGCAGCTCTGGAAGGTAGATGCCCAAAAAGGAAAAGAAGCAGAAGAAAGAAGACAGCAGGAGCCATAACAGAGAGGAAGAGAGACAGAGAAGCAGAGGAGATGACTGGAGGATCAGGAGGGGTCACAGGCAGTAGGGGGAGAGCAGAAGCAGGGAGGGGAGCATGGAATGGAGGAGGTACAGACAAATGGAGGAGGCCAAATGAAAAATGTAAAAAAACAGAATGGGGGCAAAGATGGGGGAAAGAATGAAAGGGAGAAGGGGAACATCTGAGGGGGGAAGAGAAACAGGAGGGAACAACGAGAAAAGGTAGGAACAAAAGGGGTCCAGGAGATGGGAACAAACAGAAAAGGAGTCCAACAGCACCAATCAAGAGACTCAGGAGCCAAAAGGGCAGAGGTGCCAGGAAACGGGCCCTAAGTCACAAGTCCACAGGTGCTGAGTAGAGTTTCGAAATGTTTGAAGCTGAGCAATGGAAGTGCCAAGGTTAAGTATGGGATGTGTGAGGAGATATTCCCCCCACATTGAACCTTGGGGTTTTAGCCCTCCCAATAAAGATTTATCTAGTAAGTAGTAGTAGTAAAAAATTTTTATTCATACAAAAAAATGAATAAGGATATCTCCACTGAGCCGAAGCTCCTTTACAGTGAGATCTGACAACCAGTTTGTATTAAAATCCACAAGTATAACTTTCTCATGGTTTCTATTTAAAAGTTGGGCCCACTTCAAAAACAGATTAAATCCCAAATCAACTATGCCAGGTAGGATATACAGTAAACAGAAACAACTGTAAGATTATTTTTCCCCATCCCTAAGCTAATGTTAACTGCTAGAAACTCACAAAGTTGTTAATCACAGAAATAAGTGTAGTCTGTAGATATTTTTTAGCATAAAGGAGGAATTCACCACCCCTTTTACCCACCCTATCTCTCTGAAAAAGGTTATATGAGGGCAACATAACCTCAGAATCACAAATTCTATCATTCAACCAGGATTCAGTAATCACTACCACATCAGGATCCCTCATGTGAACCAATACAACAAACTCATTGAAACTTAGGTATTAAGAACCCCGCACTAATGTGGAGGCAATCAATGAATCCCCTAGAAGTAACAACAGCAGCATTTGGTGCACCAGGGATAGGATGAACTGAACCTAATAAAAGCAAAAGATAAATCGTATAATGTTTCATCATCTAGAAGCATAGAAACATAAAAGTTGTCGGTAGATAAGGACCTCTTGGCTAGAGATGCAGTGAAGTAAAATTCCACCCATGAAGTGGACATGAAGTGACCACTTTACGTTAGTATTTCGCTATGTGAAATGCCCATTTTAAACCTTCACTTCGCCACTTTGCACTGTAATTATGACTTCACGTTGTGCACTCCACCTTATTCTGCTTTAAGGTGGAGTGAGAATTCACAGGTAACTGACACACATCACATGGCTTACACAGTGTACTGTAAGTCACATGCTTCAGGCAGGCAGGCAGGAGGTTATGGCTGAGCAAACACACTCTCCAGCATGGGCTGACTTACATGTTTTACATGGGGTGTGACAAATGGCTCTGCTCAGCGAATGGCTAGGGGTGGGGTGTGGATGTATGATGAAGAGGGGTGCACAAGTGACAAGTCCCCGGATAAAGTTATTTTACCCATTTTACATACCGGGGTTGATGTACCACTTGCACTAGATATGCTGCATTGACCACCACCACCACCACCACTGCTACTCTGATCACCACTTGACAAGATTTCTAAATCATAATCCTCCCCCTCATCATTCCTGTAGTAATCCTCTGGTGTTATTTCATCATTACTGCAAACATTCCTACTTGGTCTTACACTCATGGAAGGGGATGATATGCTCAATAAGGTTGATGATGAGGGTGAAAGCCCCACTATGGCATTAGCTGCCATCTGGTGCCAGGTCCACAGTGCCATGTGCCTGTTCATAAGATGAGTATGCTGGCCCCCGTGCCCAGATGATTCCCCTTTTTACCTCGACTCACACATGCATGGCAAAGCTGGCAGATTGCAACTGACTCATCATTTGCATCTTGGACAAAAAATCCCAAACAAGGGTTTGTGCTACATGATTTTTCAGACTGGACACACTTGGATTCCAACTGACCACCATGACTACCTATGATTATTACTGGGTCATCATCATTATCAGCAGGAAGTACTAAATCACAACTTTTTTGAGGGGGTGGAGTGTAACGCCAACAGACCCAAACACAACCACCTTGACTTTCTTTTTCTCTGGTTCCCAACAGGGGTCACTGACATCATCATCATATTTATCAACATCATCCACATCCACATTTTCAGCTTGGATGCTGTCCTGTGGAGAACATGTTCCAACCACAGCATAATCATCATCATCATCATCATCATCACCCGATATTTTTGCGTCACACTTAGAATCATTGGTTGGCAAAGGCATGACCTCAACAGCGCTGGAAGAAATGTGACATTGTGAGTTATCATTGCCAGGATCAGAATCATGTTCAGCTACCATGGGGATATTAATGGGGAATATGACATCATCTACACTGTCAGTTACAGCTTTAGACTCAACTATATTTTTTGAAATGGTTAACTGGTCAGAAGTGGAACTTGATGCAGCAATACTCATGCCAACAGAAACTGCACTAACACCACCAGCTGGTACATCATCTCCTCCAGCTATGAGTGAAGCTACAGATTGTGCTGTAAAAAACGTTGATGGAGAAATCCCTTTACTGACATCAGCTATGCACTTCTACGTACTAACACGCCCATAGACAATCTTGCCACTGGCAGCAGTGCCATGGCCAGATACAGCTTTGCTTGCCTGTCTCTTTGCAGGCATTTTGGGAGATCACCAAGAAAATTCTAAGCAAATTTAAATTTCTTAACCTTCAGTCTGGGCCGGTGGATGTGAAGCCCAAAAAATCAACTGTGGTTTGCAGATGGAGATTGGGCACTAAATAGATGCAAAAGAGCAGTAAGATTAAGAGTGCACTGCACAATCAAGAAAAGATCCAAGCACAAAGTCACAACAACACCTTATGAAATGGGCATCATAAAATAGGAGCTGTGATTAGCTAGTAGGGATGTGATATTCATTCTGATGCACAGGAAAAAGGACCAGCAGTACCCTGTGGGCATTGATCTAGGTGATGCTGCCCACTCAGAACCTTAAGAAAACAAAACACAGCCATCTTGTTTATGCCAGAAGTGGTACCAGCCTAACTGTAAAAAAATAAAATAAGTACCTTTGACCTCCTGTTCATTTCATCTTAATCTTTCAAAATGTCTGTGTTTTAAATCCATCTGCATGTCTCCTCGTGAATGCAGCATATATGAAATAAAAAAAAACAGAACAGCTGCAATCTCTCTCTCCCAGCCCGCCCGCTCGCTTTTGAATGTTTCAGTTTTAATTCCAACTGCCTATCTCCTCGTGGGTTCAGCATGTAGTAAACGGGAAAAAAATAAACAAACAGCCGTCATCTCTCTCCCAGCTCGCCCGCTTGTTCAGAATGCACTTCTTGCAAAAAAAAAAAGAATTAACGAACAGCTGTGATGTCTCCCAGCCTGCCCGCTCATTCCAAATCCATTTCTCTGTGAGGTCCCAGCCCACCCACTTGTTCAAAATCAACTTCTTTGAAACAGCAGCAGAATAAAAAAAAGAAATTTTTCATCTTAGTTGTCTCCACACAGCATTGTATGTTTGGGGGGGGGGTGAATACTGCCATGACAACCAGAGCTAAACTACAGAATCCTTTGTAGGACAAAATTCCTTCAGTCAAAAAAAAAAACACATAACACATTTAGGAGGAGGAACTATTTTATTAAAACTGACACAAACACACACATGTTTTTTCCTACTTAAAATTAGGAATTTTACCTACCAAATGCAGTTGCACTACAGATTGCCATTTCATAAGCGCAATCAACCACTCCAGTGTGTGCATTAGACACTTTAACACATGGCTAGGAGGCTGGACACACTCAGCCGATGGCCTTGTGCCTCACTATGCCTCTTAGCTGTGTGTTAAAGTATCTAACGCACACCCTTTCGTGGCTTATTGCTTACTTAATCAGTGCTCACAAGTCACAATCCAATCTGGAACAGAATACCTTTTGCCAGTTGGGGGGGCAGTTCCCCACAGTAACAGTCCAAAAACAAGATACTACACAGCAGTACAAAATCACACAAGTGTGGTGGATAGCAGATTCACACTGCTGCAATTACTCTGTGGCACAGTAAAAGGTGTCTGATTTGATGGCACATATCGCACACGCACACGCACACACTCACACCTACAAGTAATGCATAGCAGATTGAAAACTTCAGTAATATAACCAAATCTTTCAAACAAACTGAAATTATACACTGCTGCACCACAACAATCAGCAAAAAAATGTCAAGAATTACCGAAAATATTACTGTGTGTACATTAACACAGTCATACAAGAAAAATATAACCAAAACAGAAAGACTGCATTTTTCTCCCAGTTAATCTACCTACACAACAGATGCACCCCTCCCTCAAGGCACACTTCAATTGTCTATCAGTACACAGACTGAATGTTCTAAATTAACATTCAAAATCCACACACAGACAATAAGCACTTGATGATATGAGCACAGGAGGGTCTCCTACAATCGATGTACAAAATTTTGAGCAAATAAAATTACTCAAAAAGGCTTTTTTAACAGCTTTTAGAAGTTTTGAATCACAGAGCTCTGAGAGCAAACTGTCTCCAGCTACAGTACCACTACACACACACACACACACTACCTAGAACTGAGGCTGTGCAGAATAATCTAGAGCCCATGTGACCTGCATTCCCATGAATCACTGCAAAATTTGCCTTGGAGCTTAATTACAAGGCGAAGTGAAGCAAAGCACATTGATTTTTATGTACTTCTCATTAAAATTGATGCAGAAGTGGTTGGGGTAAAGAGGAGTAATGCAAAGTAATTGTTTTCAATGGACTTCACATTCCCTCATTATAATGTGAAGTACTCCACTTCGTGTTGGGGATTACTTCACGGTTTCCGCATTACTCCACGAATCGTTTTGAGGGAGCAAATTTTGTCCACTTTGCCCACTTCTACTCTTGGCCCACCTAGTCTGCCTAGTTTTCCCTGCTTACTGTGCCGCCAGAGATCCTACTTGATCTCTGGTCATCTCCTACCCTTGCCTTACTACCATGGTTCCCTTGTATGTGTCCCATGCATGCTTGAACCCTGTCTCCATTTTGGCACTGATCACCTCCTCTGGAAGGGCTTTCCGGGTGTCCACCAACCTCTCTGTGAAGAAGTATTTCCTCAAATTTCCTATGAGCCTCCCCCCAAGTTCATAACATGACCCCTCATCCTCAAGCTTCTTTTTCTATGGAAAATGTTACCTTTCTGTACCTTAGTAATACCAGTTAGGTACTTGAATGTTTCAGTCATTTCCCCCTTTCCCTCCTTTCTTCTAGAGAGTACATATTTAGTTCCTTGAGTCTCTCCTCATAGGGCTTTTGATTCAGACTCTGCACCATTTTGGTAGCCAGGGAAGGGCCAAGGGTCTGGGGCGGGGCAGCATGGGGGAGTCATCCCTACCCGGGGCTATCCCCACAGAGGTATAACACAACAGTTCTGAAGAATAAAAAATACCCCCCAATCTGGCTACCTTATGCCTATTTCCTAATAATTTGCAGGTCCATTCCAACATGTCTGACTGTCTGCGTGTCTCCCTTCCCCTTCCTGACCCTCCTGAGTCTCCTCCCCTGCTGTTCTGCCACCTGGCTTGCTCCCCATGCCTGCTCCCACCCACCCTGCCGTGACCCCATCACCCAACCTGACCTGGGCCATAGGAGCAGCCATGGAGTCAGTTAGCCAACAGCAGACTCACTCAGGAGGAGGAGAGGTCAGGACAGCTGTCAGAAACAAGCAAAGCATGCAAAAAACAGTGTAATTTAAAAGTGCTGCAGACACACACTCACTCCCAGACAGTGTGGTAGCCAGGCTGGCCTGTGCTGTGCCTCTTAAGATTTCCAATCAAGTTTCAACTCTGTCTGTAGTCTGTCTCTCATCACGCACTCACTGAGTCTGTCTGAAGAACATTATGCGTTGATCTGTTTCCTACTTTAGCCCTTCAGTCAAATTTCAGTACAGTCAGAGCCAACCACAGGTAATGATGACTAATGTGTGTGTGGGGGAGGAGGGGAAGGGAGGGATGCCAGATAGAAGTGCACCATAGGAATGTTTTAGTAATTCCCACAATTGCACATTTGATCAGACTCATTCATGTTGGTTTCTGATGGGGTATAGGCGGGTAGACTATTTCTGCAATCACTGTCTGTTCAGCTTGACAGCTCGGGGTGATTCCCTATCCTATTCAACAGATCCTCATCCCACACTGAACCAAAGACAACCTGGCCAAATCCCCCAAAAAAAAAGCAGATTCACTGTCCCTTCTGCCACTGTTTCACTGAAAGAGAAACTATCTGCACAGGGGTTGTATACAGACCCCCTTCTCAGGGGGAGGAAATGGACAAGGAAATGATAGAAAGTATACTTAGAATGTCAGAGAAAGGGGAGATATTGCTGATGGGTGATCTGAATATGCCAGATGTTAACTGGAGTGCAGTTGCAGCTGCCACTTCCAAGAGTGGAGTTATTCTAGATGCCCTACAGGGGGCATGCCTTAGACAACTAGTATTGGAGCCCACTTGAAAGGGAGCAATATTAGACTTGATTCTCTCAAATGGAGATGGAAAGAGGATCACAGATGTAGAAGTGGGTAGCAATCTGGGAACTAGCGACCATCGAACAGTATGGTTCACAATAAACACAGCAATAGAGTCAAGCCATACAAAGACAAAAGTACTGGACTTTAGGAGAGCTGACTTTGCCAAAATGGGTGAGTGCCTAAGGAATGCACTAGCAAATGGGCAGGAAGGAGGGGTGGAAGAACAATGGGGAATAATAAAAACTGCCATCACAGAGGTAAAGAGCCTTTGTGTGAAGCAAATTAACAAAACAAAACGATGTAAAAAACCACTATGGTTCTCAAAGGAAGTGGCAGTGAAGGTTCAAGAGAAAAAGAAAGCATTCAGGAAGTACAAGGAATCGCAGAAGGAGCAGGACAGAGAACTGTATCAGTTAAAGCAAAAGGAGGCTGGGAAGGCAGTCAGAACAGCAAAGGCCCAAACCGAGGAAAAGATAATAACTCAGTTAAGAAGGGGATAAAACCTTTTAGGTACATCAGGGAGCAAAGGAAGACCAAGGGAGGATAGTGAGGCTTAATAAAGGGAGGGAGGGTGGTCAGAGGGAGACTGTGAAAAGGCAGAGATACTAAACAAATATTTTTGCTCAGTATTTACAAATGAAGAGGGGGAGGTACATAAAACAAACAGTAGAAACACTCTGATACAGAAGTTGATACCAGCCCATATACAGAAGAAAGGGTTCTGAAAGAACTCTTAAAACTGAAGGTGGACAAAGCAATGGGGCCTGATGGGATTCATCCCAGAATTTAAAGAACTAAGGGTAGAACTAGTGACACCACTGACTACCCTTTTAACAAATCATGGGAGGATGGGGTGGTACCTGAGGACTGGAGGAGGGCAGATGTGATTCCCTTCACAAAAGTGGGAGCAAGGCAGAAGCAGGAAACTACAGACCTGTTAGTTTAACCTCAGTGATAGGGAAAATGATGGAATCACTTCTGAAGGAAAGAATTGTCGAGTATCTAGAGGCCAGAGGGCACAGGACCCTAGGCAGCATGGATTCACAGCGGGAAGGTCATGCCAGATGAATCTGATAGATTTCTTTGACTGGGTGACCAAAGTAGTAGATCAGGGAGGGGCTGTGGACATGGCCTACCTAGACTTTAGCAAGGCATTTGACACAGTCCCACACAAAAGATTAATATACAAGTTAGCCAGCCTGGGAGTGGGTCCCAAGATAACAGCCTGGGTAAAGAATTGGCTGGAGAATAGGACACAGAGAGTAATAGTAAATGGAGTCCACTCAGAAGAAAGGAGGGTTACTAGTGGGGTACCGCAGGGTTCAGTATTAGGACCGGTCCTCTTCAATGTCTTTATAAGCGACATTGCAGAAGGACTGGAAGGAAAAGTATGTCTCTTTGCAGATGACACAAAGATCTGCAACACAGTTGATGCACAGGGTGGGGTGGAAAGGATGAGAAGGGGACTTGGCAAGGTTAGAGGAATGGTCAAATGTATGGCAGCTTAGATTCAATGCTAAGAAGTGCAAGGTAATGCACCTGGGAAACAAAAAAACAGGGGCAGAGTACACAATGGGGGGTGAGATACTAACAACAACAAAAATGGAAAGGACCTGGGGGTAGTCATATCAGATGACCTAAAGGTGGGCAAGCGATGTGAGAGGGCAGCAAGGAGGGCTGGGGGGATACTGGGATGCATAGTAGGGAGAGGCATCACCAGCCGAAAACAGGAAGTTATTATCCCTCTGTACAGACAGCTGGTCAGACCCCATCTGGAGTACTGTGTGCAGTTCTGGAGACCCAGTCTCCGCAAAGACATAGACAGGATGGAAGCTGTCCAGAGGAGGGCAACTAAAATGGTGCAGGGTCTGCACCGGAAGACATATGAAGAGAGGCTTAAGGAGCTGAATATGTATAGCCTCGAGGAAAGGAGGGAGAGGGGGGACATGATAGAAACATTCAGATACCTAAAGGGAAACAACAAAGTCCAAGAGGGTAGCATCTTTCACAAAAAGAGGTGTGCAAGAACAAGAGGGCACAATTTGAAGATAGAGGGGGGGCGGCTTAGAGGTAATTTAAGGAAGTATTTTTTCACAGAGAGGGTTGTGGATCCATGGAATGGCCTTCCGGAGGAGGTTGTGGAGTCAAAATCAGTGGTGGAATTCAAGCATGCATGGGACAGTCATAAGGAAATTCTAGGGGGTGGGGTAGGAAGAAGTAGGCTGCTGGTTAACTAGGATCTGCAGCTTATCCAGTAGGTAGGGAGATGGGCAGACTGGGCGGGCCAAACGGTCCTTATCTGCCGTCAAATTCTATGTTTCTATGTTTAAATGAGCTACCCTGGGTAGTTGCAGAAACCATACCCTATTTCCATCAATGTAAAGGTTCATGTTACTATGGTAAAATAGCAGCAACTTTAGAAAGTGCAGAGAAATTAGAATGTTTTGTGGTTGGAGCCAGTATTATTCTGGTACTGTACTTCAGCTGGGTTACAGAAATTTAAACAGCACTGAGTCCTGCAACTAGCTCTGCCACACTGAAACAAAACAACACCAGCCCATCTGATTAAAAAAAAAAAACACACACACACAGTTACTGATGCCCCAAGACTCTAGTACTAATATTCTTCAACTGGAACATCAGTTACAGAAATGTAAATGAAACTCTCTTGTACTGATCTAGCTGTAGCCTGCCCCACCGAAAAAAACAACACTGGCCCATCGGATAAAAAAAAAACATTCATACGGTTATTACTGATGCCCCAGGACAAGTACTAGTGAAGTAAAGCTTGTATGGTGATACTTAGGACATCAGTGTGGCCGTGGTCAATTGTACCTTCATTTAAATTGTGCCTACCATCTCTACTTCAAATTCAGAGCAGCAGCACTCCTACGGCATCGACGGGCAGATGACAGGACAGACCACGACCCTGTTCCAGACTCAGAATGAGATAGGAGACTTAACTCAGTGGTGGCTGAAAACGGGCTTGATCGGGCACTTGTGGCATGCCAGAAACTCACATTTCTGAATGGCAGCAAATGGCTGGTGTGAATTAAGAGACCCATGACATTACTAGTGTATCACTAAGAGGCAGTGCTTGCTGACATTGTGGGCTGGTCCATCCACAATCTGCCTTGGAGTGCCCCGACTACTTCCTGCAATCCGAGGGCCCTCTTAAAGTCACAGAGACTCTCTCAAAAAAAAAAAGAAAAGAAAAACAGAACCAAGTGGGACTCGAGATGTACAGTGGGAGAGGGGCCTGGCATGTTGATGTTCCAACCAACCTGGCTCCACTAGACTGTCAGCACTCTGTTCATCATGCTCAGAACAATGTTTTCACTTAAAATTTCTACAAAAAAGTGAAGGGACATGGCCCCCTCACCTTTAAAAGTAGTGGGCCATGGCACCCCCAACCTCCCCAGCTCCAGTGCCCCTGTTGGTAGCCCTCTTTTGTACCACCTCCACCTTATCAATGTTATTCTGGAGGTGGGGCCTCCAGAACTGGACACAATTCTAGAGGTGGGGTCTTACCAGTGATCTGTACAGGGGTAATATTACCACCTTCTTCTTACTGGTGATACCCTTCCCTATGCACCCAAGCATCCTGCTAGCATTCCCCACTGCCTTATCACACTGCTTGGCTACCTTCAGGTCATCAGAAATGATAACTCCCAGGTCCCTTTCCTGTTTGGTTGCTGCCAATACTTTCCCTCCCAGTTAGTACATAGGCCCCCGGTTTATGTGCCTCAAGTGCATGATTTTGCACTTTTTTGCATTAAAACACAGCTGCCAAACCGTTGATCATTCTCCTAACTTTTTCAAATCATCCCTCATTATTTCCACCTCCCCAGTGTGTCTGTTCTATTGCAGATTTTTGAGCCATTCATGAACAGACATACTTTCCCTTCTAGCCCTTCCACAATTTTGTTAATAAAGACATTGAAGAGCACCAGGCCTAGTATTGAGCCTTGAGGCACCCCACTGTTCCCCTTACCTTCTCCAGAGTGGACACCATTTACCACCACCCTCAAACTCCTGTTGCTTAACCAACTTCTTACCCAGTTCATAACTTTTTGACCCACTCAAAGACAAGTCAGCTTGTTCACAAGTCTTCTATGTGGAATGGTGTCAAAAGCCTTATTGGAATCCAGGTAAGTTACATCAACTGCTCCTCCCTGACCCACTACCCTGGTCACCCAGAAATAGAACTCGATCAGGTTTGTTGTTGCCTTGCATCCTGTAATCCACTGATTACAAGGTATTCCACTATCCTTTCCTTCAGTAGTGTTCCCATTATTTTGCCCACTACTGAAGTCAGGCTGACAGGTCTATTGTATAATTTCCTACCTCCTCCTCCTCCTCCCTGTTCCAACTTTTGTGAAGTGGGACCACATCTGCCCTCCTCCAGTCCTACAGAACCTCCCCTGTTTCTAATGATAAGTTGAACAGAGTGGTCAGAGGTGCAGGCAGCACCTCTTTGAGCTCCCTCAGTAGCCCGGGGTGAACCCCATCAGGTCCCATTGCATTGTCTACTTTTAATTGTGCTAGTACATTGACGACTTTCTCCTCTGTGAAAGGACTGGTGTCCACCTCCCTACCATATATACGAAAACAACCTATAGTGACATTTACCAATCTGATATCTTTTAGAGCTAGTTATCTTTTTTTGAGCATTTAGAATAATTTAAACCAAGTAGCAACATAGACATAGACTTTGACGGCAAATAAGGACCGCTTGGCCCATCTAGTCTGCCCATTTCCCTACCTACAGGATAGGCCGCAGATCCTAGTTAACCAACAGCCTATTTCTTCCTACCCCCCACAAGAATTGCCTTATGTCTGTCCCATGCATTCTTGAATTCTCCAACAGTTTTAGACCCCACAACCTCCTCAGGAAGGCTGTTCCATGCATCTACTACCCTCTCTGTGAAATAATACTTCCTCACATTGCCCCTGAACTGCCCTCCTTCTATCTTTAAATTGTGTCCCCTTGTCCTTGCAAGTCTCTTTTTCTGAAAGATGCTACCCTCTTGGACTTTGTTGATTCCACTGAGGTACTTAAAAGTTTCTATCATGTCCCCCCTCTCCCTTCTTTCCTCAAGGGTATACATATTAAGCTCCTTTAGTCTCTCCTCATACGGCTTCTCTTGCAGACCCTGCACCATTTTAGTTGCCCTCCTCTGGAATACCTCTATCCTGTCTATGTCCTTGCGGAGATGGGGTCTCCAGAACTGGACACAGTACTCCAGATGGGGTCTCACCAACTGTCTATACAGAGGGATAACAACTTCCTGTTTTCTGCTGCTGATGCCTCTCCCTATACATCCCAGTATAACCCCAGCCCTCCCTACTGCCTTCTCACGTTGCTTGCTAACCTTAAGGTCATCTGATATGATTACCCCCAGGTCCCTTTCCCTTTTTGTTGTTGTTACTACCTCCCACCCATTGTGTATTCTTCCCCTGGGTTCTTGTTTCCCAGGTGCATTATTTTGCACTTCTTTGCATTGAATCCTAGCTGCAATACTTCTGACCATTCCTCCAACCTTGCCAAGTCCCTTTTCATCCTTTCCATGCCTCCTTGTGTATCAACCCTGCTGCAGATCTTTGTGTCATCTGCAAAAAGGCATACTTTTCCTTCCAGTCCCTCTGCAATGTCACTGATGAAGACATTAAAAAGGACTGGACCCAATACTGAACCCTGCGGTACCCCACTAGTAACCCCTCTTTCTTCAGAGTGGACTCCATTTACAATTACCTTCTGTGTCCTGTTGTGCAGCCAATGTTTTACTTAGGCTACCACCCTGGGACCCACTCCCAGGCTGGTTAATTTGACTATTAATCTTTGTGTGGGACTGTGTCAAATGCCTTGCTAAAGTCTAGGTAGGCCATGTCCACAGCCCCTCCCTGGTCTACTACTTTGGTCACCCAGTCAAAGAAATCTTATTAGATTCATCTGACATGACCTTCCCACTGTGAATCTATGCTGCCTTGGGTCCTGTGCTCCACTGGCCTCTAGGTACTCAACTATTCTTTCCTTCAGAAGTGACTCCATCACTTTCCCTACCACAGAGGTCAGACTGACAGGTCTGTAGTTTCCTGCCCTACCAATACAAAAAAAATAACAAAAGGGGTCCCTATGCATGTGCATCTCATTATCTGTCATCAAAGACATAGCAAAACCATAATTCAAATGTGGTTTATGAGGCTTAACAGTCCCTCCCCTGACAACAGGATTCATTTCTCTTTTTCATCCTAATTACTTGAGGTTTGCAATTGACCATTTTATTTATGAGTACTACTCTCAAACTTGATAGTACTGTCACAAAAACCAAAAGAAAACTTGCAAACAAGTTTTACTTTCATAGGCTGCTCACCCTATTATTGTTAATATCAGATTCAGTACACCCCCACCCAAGCCCTTTCCCCCCAGGTTTTACAGTTCATAGTTCTGATTTTTCAAATAGTATAGTAGTGGCTACTCATGTTTCTTCCTCAACCTTAAAAATTGTGCATTTGAATATCAATAGCCTTGTTTGTAAGTGGGACCAGTTTGTAGTCTGGTCTGAACATAATACATTTGATGTGATTACTCTATCAGAAACCTGGTTAAACAATAATATTAAGGATTCTGAAATTTCATTAACCAATTATAATTTGTTTCATCAGGATAGGGTGGGTAGATGGGGTGGTGGTTCACTAATCTATATTAACTCTTGTTTAAATGCAATCAGGATTCAGGATAACGTGGGGAAATCAATGTGTGACCTAGTTTCAATGGGGTACTTCCTGGTCAGGAAAACTAAATGGTCATAAGCTCCATATACATACCCCCAGGGAAATTCAGAACTGGTATTGACTTGGTTTCGCAATTTAAATCAAAACTACCCTTAAATAGAGAGTGGATTCTTTTGGGAGATTTTAACAGTGACTGGAGCTCTGTTGGTAAAAACGTAATGCATGAGACTTTATTAGACATGGGTTTACATCAGTTGATACAGGATATTACTAGACATAATTACAAAGCAAATTCAGGTTCAGCTCTGGACTGGATACTGGTCACCCAGTTGGATAGAATTTTAAATGTTGATGTTCTTCCAGACATTACGAGTGATCATTGCCCAATCATTTGTGAATGGTCCGCTAAGTTTATTAACAATCCCCCCAAATACACAGAATTTAGAAAGCTTTCATCATTATCACCAGAAGGTATAGCGAGGGTAAGCATAGACATAAATTGGTCCCTGCTTGAGTCTATAAGTGACACTGATACATTACTGGACACCTTCAAATCTATATTTGATTCATTGGTAGATAAATAAGCCCCCTGAAAAAAATGAGAGTTTGTTCTTCAAAGCAAAAATGGATCACAAGGGAACTTATTAATTTAATGAAACAGAGATTGTAGTTGGAAATATTGTAAGACCTGTGGGGATATTGGTTCTCGCCTGGCTTATAAGAAGCTGAGAAACAAATGTAAGTCGGATATTAGAAGGGCAAAGGCTAAGTTTTTTATCAACGAACAAAAAGAAGCCTTTGTAACTCTTGGTACATCTGGAAGACATTAAATAATCTATTGGGGAAGGGGCCAAAAGAAAAATCAATTATTTTACAGCAAGGTGATACACTCATTAGCGATGCAGGATTAGTCTCTGAATGCTTTAATAACTATTTTGGTGATCTGGATGGTTTAAGGCAACCATTCTTGAATGTTAATTCTGTAACTCGTAACTCTTCACTATCTCACTGTGACATAAACACTAAGGCCCAAATATTCAGAAATGCGCCAAAGGCCAGTGCAAGTCCGGCGCAGCGCAAATCCAATGTGCTGTGGCACAACAGGAGCCATATTCAGAGGTTGCGCCAGCTGCACTGCACCAGTGCAACCTGGCTGAATATGGCACAGTTGCACCATGATACAGAAAGAGATGATCCTGCACAACTGTGGGAGCAGAGCAGCAGAGCAACAGAGGGGGGCATAGCACAGAAAAGAGACACAGGGACAAAGCCAGGGAAGCACAGTGACAGGCCACAGGAAGCCACCACCAGCAAGGCACAGGAGGGTGCACACAGGCACCCAGACACCCCCAGAACACAACAGTGGCACAGATAGTAGGCAACAGAAGGTGTCAAGGGCCAATGGAGGGCCACCAAGGGAGCCTCTTCCTTGCAGTCTGCAGGCCGTGCCCCCCCCAGTGACCCAAACCAGAGCAGGCCACACCCAGGACCAAGCAGCCAAGCACACACATGCCACACAGGTACACAGGCAGCCCACACAGTAGGCACGGAATGCATTGGGAGGCATGTACCATGACAGAACACATGGGACAGGCCACACAATGTCAAGCAGTGGCCCCAACACAACGTGCAGCCAGCACCCAACCACAGACTATGGCCGTGTGCCACCACCACACACACAACTGCCACACACCCTTCACAGCCACCCTATGGGCACCTCAAGGCACAGTCACCAACTGAGGGGAGGGACACACCACAGTGGGACACACCACAGCACACAGCAGCGAACCACAGAAGCACAACACATGCCCCAACACACGTACACCACATGGACAGACACTGAGAAACTGCAGCATGGCTTCTCACACCACCTGTAAAGCAGAGACTGACACAAGCAGGTAAGTAAAAAAATACATATTTCAAATCCAAACTATGTACAATAACAAGGGGGTGGGAAAGGGTAGGAAAGCAAATGAAGGGGACAAGGAACAGGGACTGTACAGTGGGATGGGGGATTGTAGGGGGAGGTACAACAGGGGAAACAGGGGAATACTGGATCCAAACTACCGGCGGCCATGGTCTGCCATTCCTTGGTGTCTATGCTGCCTCCGGTCCTCCAGCAGCAGGCGGCAAACCTGCAGGATGGCCTCCATAGTGGTGGAAGTTATGAGAATAAGCTGCCAGAGCAGCCTGCAGTAAATGGGCCTCCGACATCTTTGCTGGACACCTATGATGAGGGACAGGACAGGTGATCAGTGCAATGTCCCAAGAAACCATGCCCACCCACAGCACGCAATGGGCAGTGGGAACACCCCCCCAGAGGGCCCGTACTGGCCATCCACAGGGGGGTGGGCCAATGCCTTCCAGCAACTCGGCACACCACGACAGTGCACAGGGGTGGTCCCTGCCACACAATGGCCACTCGACTGTGCAATGATGGTCACATGGCACAGTGCACTGGCAGCACCTCAGCAATGTCAGTGGCAGCCGGGCGCACACCCACCCCACCACCAGCTGGCACATGTGTCCAATGGATGTGCCACAGTTGCATACATCACACACAGTGCAACACACATGACTGCCACAGTACATGGCACAGGTGGCCATGCCTGCAATCATGCACCCACCACCCCAAATGTACAGTGTGAAGGACCATGACAGTGCCTACATGCCCTCCACGGCCCCACTGGTGCCAGTCCCGCTCCTTCACCTCCTCCGTGGCCCACCAGAGATTCTCAGGCCCTTGGAATGAAACAAATACAGTTACACATCAGAAAACATCCACAGTAGCTGCCCACAACCCCCACCCCATACACAGGGTGAGCCCCTACCTAACATGTACCACATGGCTGCATCGCAGTGCTAGCGGCAGATAGCAATGCCACACATTGATGTGCATGGTGAAGGTGCACTACTCTGCAGGACATGCCAGGCAGCCTAGCCAACAGCACAGTACAGCACCAGGGTACACATGCAATATGGGCTGACTTACCTGGCTGTGGCACAGCCCCATGTCTGACGGACACCTCAAGCCTCCTCCGGTGCTCTGGATCCTGCCTCATGAGGTCAGCATACCGGTGACGGCACTGCTCCCTCATCCTGGCCACCCTGGTCCTTTGCTGCAAAGAGTCAGTAATCCCCTGCCACACTGCCACCCTTGGCTGATGCAGGGGCATCTGGCCAAATAGTTGGGGGGCATGGGGCTGGACACAGGTGACCAGGTTGATGAGCTCAACCTGTGTCAAATTCTGGGCTCTCAGGACTCATTTCTGCACCATGCTGTAAAGCAATGTCAGTGACCAAAATGGCGGCAGTAAGTGCACATGGCCATGATATGCCCCAGATGAGTGATGCGAGGGAACATGCGCCGTGTCCACCCATTGCACAGTCCCAGAGATGCGTGGCATGGGTGTGGCTAGGTGGGGTCACCAGGTGAGAGGAGTGACCCAGGGGTCAGGGGTCACAGCAGGGGTCAGGGATTGCCTGCCTCTGCGCAGTTCGCACATGCACTATAGCAGGTGTGGCGCATCATGCACTATGCTCCCCATTGCGCTGTCAGTGCACAGTGCATGATTGATACCATGATACCATTTGGCACATGAGCACTGTGGGTCTGCGCACCGTGCATGCGTGTGACATTGCACCGCAACATGCTCTGGAGCAATCTCATTGTGTATGGAGCAAAATCAAGATATTCAGTTGCCACATACAAATGAGCTTCTCTGCCAATGCGTGGTGCACTGGGTACATTAGCATGTCATTACCGTTGCACCAAACCTCATTTGCATGCATTGGGCTATATAAGTGCCACAGAACAGCACAGGCCATGGACCAGTATTGCATCCTTTCAAGGTAAGTTGCACATGCCGCTGCAGCTCACTGGAGCAGCCAGCACAGCAGGGTGGGATGGAATAGGGTGATGCTTCCACTGACACAGTGTGCTGTCCATGTTCACAGAGAGCAACATGTCAGAATGTGAGGAGGGTGAAGAGTGTGGGCCTGCTGACAAATGCAGGCCCAATTTCACAAGGGCGGAGAAAGAGGTCCTATTCGATGCCTACCTCAACATTGAGCCCCTGTTGAGTGGTGCTACGGGCACACCACAGGCTAGGGCTGGGGCCTGAGACGAGGTGGCAGCATACGTCAGCAAGTATGGCAGCCACCAGTGGTCAGCACAGGAGTGCCAGAAGAAGGTGGGCATGGACAAGAGGTGCATCAAGGAGAAGGTGGCAGCCATCTGTGCATCCTGGAATGCCACTGGAGGGGGACCTGCAGATGTGCCACCACTCACTGCACAGGAGGAGTTGGTGGCAGCCACCATGTGCCGTAGCATGGTGGAGGGTGTACCTGGTGGCAGATTCCAGATGGGTGGCAGTCCATCACTGCATGGTAAGTATGTCAGCCATGAACAGCTGGGGGCATGGAGGGTGTGTACATGGCCATGCTTTTGTGCATGCAGCCGGCATGCAAGTCATATGCATGTATGTGCACCCACGTATATGCCATCCTGCAGGACACATGCAGTGGCAGTGTGGGGGGGCACATGTGGGCAATGCATCACTAACACCCCTCTCTTTCTCTTGCAGCACCAGCACACCTCTGTGCAGATGATGGGGCACCAGTGGCAGCAGCAGCCGTGAATGCTGGAATGGCCTCGGAGGTCCAGCCTTCCACCTCCACTGGCACCCGAGAGCCTAACAGGCTGCAGCTGACCACCACTGTGCTGGCAGATGTGCTGGTACTGAAGTTGGATGAGTCCCTGGATGTGTTACTGCAGGATACCAGCCTTGGTGTCCTCTGCGCAGACACAGATTGGGTGGGATCCGACACCGATGGCGACATCATGCTCAACCTGGACAGCATGGCCACCACTGTGGGTGAGACGCCTCTGCTGGCCACCAACACAGGCAGCACACCCAGCACTCTGCCAGTGGCAGAACAGCTATCCACCACTACTGCTGGTGCAGCAGTGTGCACTGCCCTGGCTGTGCCATGTGGTGGAGGTGGTGAAGCTGTGCAGGTGCTGGGTGGCACACAGTGGCAGGACGGGTGACAGCAGCAGGCTGTGGGTGTGTACATGGCCATGCTTTTGTGCATGTAGCTGGCATGCATGTCATGTGCATGTGTGTGTGCACCCATGCGCATGCCATGCTGCAGGACACATGCAGTGGCAGTGTGGGGGGGCATGTGGGAAATGCATCACTAACACCCCTCTCTTTCTCTTGCAGCACCAGCACACCTCTGTGCAGATGATGGGGTGCCGGTGGTGGCAGCAGCTGTGAATGCTGGAATGGCCCCCGGAGGACCAGTCTTCCACCTCCACTGGCATCTGGGTGCCTGATAGGCTGCAGCTCACCACCACTGTGCTGGCGGATGTCCTGGACCTGGGGTTGGAGGAGGCCCTGGATGTGTTCCTGCCGGATGCCAGCCTAGGTGTCCTCTTTGCGGACACAGATCGGGCAGGATCCAACAACGATGATGACGTCACTCTCATCCTGTACAGCATGGCCACCATTGGGGCAAGATGCCCCTGCTGGCCACTAATGCAGACAGCATGCCCAGCACTCTGCCAGTGGCAGAACAGCTGTACGCCACCACTGTGGGTGCAGCAGTGTGTACTGCCCTGGATGTGCCCTGCAGTGGAGGTGGTGCGGCTGCGCAGGTGCTGGGTGGTGCACAGTGGCAGGATGGGTGACAGCAGCAGGCTGCGGGTGCCACCGGGCAGCCAGACACAGGTTCGTCACCAGTGCACCTGCCATGTCCAATCCCCCTGCAGACACCACTGTGCAGCATACACCAGAGAGGGGGTCAGTGCAGCGTGTCTGGTCACCACATGGGGATTGGCGTCTGGCCTGGGATCCCCAGAATGCTGACCCGCTGGCTGAACACACCCGCTTGCTGCGGGCATCCATTCAGCGACAGGTGCTGCTCACCACTGGGTGCACACACTGCACATGGAGGTGCACCAGTTAGCTGTGCAGCAGGATAGGGGTGCTGTGCAGATCCTGGTAGGGATGCAGCACATGCAAGAGGCCATGGCTGCATCTCTGGATCACATTGCCACTGCGATCTCAGATGGCTTTGTGCTGCAGGCTGCCACAGAGCATGGCCAGGCACAGATGACCCCAGCAGTGCACTGTCCACCCCGTGAACCCAGCATTGGGCAACCCCAGTGCAGTCGACACTTGGCTCTGATGTCAGCATCCCAGGCACACCTGGGGCTGGCCTGTTTGGGCACCTTGACACTCCCTCACAGACACGGTCGCTGTCCCATGGTTCAACCCTGAGGGGCTCTTGCACACACCCCCATGGCTGATGCATAGCCTGTGGCTGCCAAACGGCCCAGGCATGGCCACCCCCATGGCCGTGGTGGCCATGGTTCTGTGCAGCAGACCTGACGCGTGGACTGCCCCGCCTGCAGTCTGCAGCTGCTGCCCAGTGCACACGTGGGTGGTGTGTGTGTGTGTACCTACCATTGGTGTGGCACCTATGTGTCATGCCACATTCTGCCTGTGTGCATGCTTGACCGGCCACTGGGCCATGTGGCATGGGTGTGATGATGGCAGTCTGGCACCAGTTGCGTCTGTGCACTGGTGCGATGCAGCTGATCCATGCCACATACCCACATCTGTGTGTGTGGGCACATGTGTGTGTGTGTGTGTGTGTGTGTGTGTGTGTGTGTGTGTGTGTGTGTGTGGTGGTGGTGGTGAGAGGTGCTCTGTGTGGTTGTGTGCCCCTGTCTCCCCTACCCCTGCTTCATGCCTCTGTGTGTGCATGCCCTATGCCATGCACACCCTTACATGTGTGTTGTACCTGTTTGTGTGGCCCATGCATGTGTATCAAACCACCTACCTGTGTGCACCATAGTGCTCCCATGCAGTGGTGTTCCTTAGTCATCTCACCTGCTGTTGCAGCCGGGGATCCCTCCACCCAGAGGGTGGCTGTCCACCTCCTTCCAGCCCATTTCCTCCATCATCCCCACTAATGTTGCCCTCATGAGCCTCGACAGCTATCCCACGGTCAATGGCCATGTCGTGCAGTATGCAGCAGGCCAGGAATAGGCCACAGGCTTTTGAGATGCTGTACTGTAGGGCACCGCCTGACCTGCCTAGGCAATGGAACTGTGCTTTCAGCATGCCAAAGACTTGCTCGATGATGTTGCATGTGCTGGCATGTGCCTCATTGTTGCATTCCTCTGCTGGGGACGAGGCGTGCCAGTAGGGCGTGAGCATCCAGGGCCATAGTGGATAGGTGCCGTTTCCTATGTGGATAATAACATGGTTAGCCCTCTGCTGTTCTATGCTGCACCCCTTGCCTGTCCCTGGCACCCACACCAACATGCACACCCTACCCTCCCCCATCCCATGGTCTGCTCTGCCCATCGCCCCTTGTCCATGCCATACTCACCCACTAGATGGCTCACGGGGATGTCTCCACGTTCAAACCTGTGTCACAGTGCAGAACTGTGCCAGATGAACACATCATGTGCACTCCCAGGGTGTGTGGCCCAAACATTGGTTATATGCCCTGTGGCATTGCACACCACCTGGCAGTTGACACTCAGGCGCCCCTTCCTGTTGATGTAGGCCACACCCTCAGGGCCAGGTGGCATGTGGATGCCCATGTGGGTGCAATCAATGGCCCCAATCATGCCAGGCATACATGCTACCCCGTGGAAGTCCTGCATGGTTGTTGTACGCTTTGCCTGTGTGCTGGGGAAATGGATGTATTCTAACGCACGTGGTAGCAGAGCTTTGAGGAACTGTATGATGAGGCAGGATGTGCTGACTGGGTTATGCCTGTGGTGTCCTCTGTTGGTCTCTGGAAGGTTCCCATGGTGAGCAGGCACATGACGGCTGTCACCCTCATCTCCACCAACATGGCGTGGCTCTGTCTGGTTGGTGCCTGCATCTCCTCACTGCACAGCTCACAGAGCTGCCTCAGATTGACCCTGTTCAGGCAATACTGGCCCAAAATCTCCATATCACTGTACTGCTTGAAGGTGATGCGGGCATGGTACCACCTGTGTCAGGCATACTGCTGACAGGGCCTTCCACAGCCACGTCACTGTTTCTCCCACCCCCTCACACCCCTCATTATGGCCTCCATCATGAAGGGCACACTATCCATGGCCCTTGCTGTCCAATATCCCCCTGGGCAGTTGGCTGCTGCTGGCTGTTTGCCACGCTGGTGCACTGCCTGGCAGTGTGTCTGTCTGTCTCTCTCACTTTCTCTGCCCATGGCTCCCTCTTCAATGCCACCTCTGTCCTTCTCCCTGTGTCAGCTTTGGTCTCTTTCTTTCTTTCTTTCTTTCTTTCTTTCTTTCTTTCTTTCTTCTCTCTCTCTCTCTCTCTCTCTCTCTCACTCCCTCTCGCTTGGCACAAGTGCTGTCTGTGTGCTTATGCCCTGTATTTATAGGAACAAGTCTGCTCGGTGCATCCTTGATTTACTCCGCACTTACGCCATGGTTTCACAGTTGAATATCCCACTGCGCTGGTTATTCATGGGAATGCCACTGCACTTGCGCCTGCATTCATTATAGTTGTGCATTGGTGCAATGAGATTTGCACTGCGCACTGGCTCCCACTGAATATGGCTCTTTGGCACAAGTCCACACTTGCACCAGCACAACTCAGTTGCACCATGCGCAACTGCTTTGAATATCCGGGCCTAAATGTAAATTTCACTTAGTAACCCCCAATGTAGTTAAAGAATATATGCTTGGTAATGAACCAACCCCCATCTGATGTACGACGGTCTTGACTTTCGGATTTTGAAATCAGATATAGACAGTTTTGCTAATCCTATTTCAATTATTTTCAACTTCTCAGTCTCCCATGGAGAATTTCCTAAGCTTTGGAAATATTCTGTCATCAGACCTATACATAAATGTGGTAACTTAGCGCATGTTTCTAAGTATCATCCAATTTCTCTTCTTCCTCCATTGTCTAAAATTTTAGAAAGGATAATCTTAGACCAGATTTCTGATCATTTAACCAAATACAATCTATTAACAGATTGTCAACATGGGGTTTTAAACTGGGCTATAACACTGAAATGGCCTTGATGAGGTTTACCAGAGAAATACAGAGTGCCCTAGATAAAGGACATTCTATGGCAGCCCTCTTTGTGGACCTCACCAAGGCCTTTGATCTTGTAGACTATGATTTGCTCCCTAGTATTCTGGATAAATTGCAGTTTTCTTTGGAAGCTATTAAATGGTTTTCCCACTATCTCACAAACAGGACGCATGTAACTAGTATTAATGGTCATTATTCTTCCCACCCTCCTTTCTACTTTAAAGTGGTCAAGTTGTACCAGGTCCGCAGCTATGTTACCAAAGCCATTAGAAGTCCAGATCCAGTAATGACTCCCTCGACCTCAAACTTCTATCTCTCACCCTTGAAGAAGTACTCTAGCCACTGACTAAGATCTTTAACCTCTCTCTCAACCTTAGCCTGTTTCCAGACAAATGAAAATATGCCACTGTAACCCCCATACATAAAAGTGGTATCAAAACTGCACATGAGAACTTCCGTCCAATCTCCATCCTACCTCCATTCTCCAAGGCCCTGGAAAAAATTGTGACAGATCAGCTTACTGACTTCCTGGATAAGCACAGCATCATGTGCAAGTAGCAACATGGTTTTAGAAAAGGTCATAGCACCTCCATGGCTCTACTTGAATTTACTGGTGCAATCCACCACTTACTGGATAATGGTCAGCTAACTGGGTCTACTTTCATTGACATGACCAAAGCCTTTGATACCGTCAGCCACCGTCTTCTACTTGCCTAGCTTCAGCTTGCAGGGCTCTCACCCAGTTCTGTGAACTGATTCAAAAGCTACTTAGACAACCGGTCCCAAAGAGTGAAAATTGCAGATACGCTCTCAGATCCTAGACTAGTCTGGTCCAGTGTCCCACAGGGTTCAATTCTGGGCCCCCTCCTCTTCAGCCTTTTTTTTTAACAGACTGCCAGACTCCTGTCCAGAACAAATCTTACTATGCGCAGATGATGCAGTCATCCTAGCCTCCCATTATGATCCAATTAATCTACAAGAAAACCTCCAGTGGGCTTTCACAACAGTAGAAAACTGGTTCTCAAAACACAAACTGATCCTAAACCAGAAAAAAACAAAGACCATGACTTTCAGCAGCTCCCACAACAAAAACAAACATCATCACTTCTCCATCAGTACCAAGCAAGGAATCACCCTTGATCAAGTCCATACCTTTAAATACCTTGGCCTCACCCTTGACTCTAAACTCACCTATGTTGCCCATATCAATAATGTTGTGAAAGTAGCAAACACCATGCTGGGCCTACTGTTCTGACATAGGAAACATTTAACCTCTGATGCCTTGTCTGTTTCCATCCAGAGCTCCATTGTTAGCATTCTAGACTATGGAATCATTATCTATGGCTCTGCCACTGCCTTCTCGCTCAAACATATTTCCACCTCCCTCAATAAAGCCGGTTGACTCATTACTGGAGCCCACTGTCTCACCCATACTTGTGACCACTACTCCCAAACTGGATGGTTGCAGCTGAACAACTGAATAAAGCATCAAACCTGCATCGCAGCAAAGAAAATTATGTTGGGCAAGGCTCCCCCTGGAGTGTGCTCCATCCTTAAACCCAAAATCAACAACTGCAGCACCAGGAGTGCTAAGCCCCAAATCCTGCAAATCCTCCACTGTCTCACATCTCAAGGCCAAAGATCATTTGCATATAGGGCTCCTAGCTGGCTGAACAGTCTCACCAGTGACATCTCTACCTCACCAATGTTGGGTGCTTTCAAGGATAAGCTCTGCCTCTCCCTAATAGGCACTAACATCTGTGACTGCCCCGCTTAAGCAATGTTTCTCTGCACTGTTGCAGACTGCCTCTACTGACTGCTATTGTCCTCTCTATTAGCACTTGTCAGTCCTATGCCCATCAATTGCTCTTACCCCATGTCTGTCCTGACAAAGCCCTATAGGCTGCCATACTCAGTCCTACTCCGCCCATGCCCTGTCCTCCTTTATGCCCCTTTCCCTTTGTTGCCTGCTTCCTCCTAGTGTTTATATGTACTGTCGGTATAAATATGATTTATGACAACCGAAGTATCTGTTTGTTATTCTGTACCTTGCAACCTGTTTGATCTATATTGTCTGTACTTACTGATGTGGAACCTTTGTAAAAGAGCCTTGGCTCAAAGGTATTTTGTAATCCTAGACTCAAATAAATAAATAAATAAAAGTTAGTTAGATGCAGTGTTCCCCAGGGATTTATCCTGGGACTGCTTATTTTTTTCCTTATTCATCAATACAGCTCCAACCTCATGTGTTTCAAACTCCATTACAATGTACGCAGATGATGCAGTTATATATGAGTCAAGTTTAACACCTAATGATGCTGTTAAATCCAGACCACCTTTGATTCTTTTCAGAATTGATTGACCTCCAATTCATTAGTACTTAATTCTGCTAAAACCAAAATTATGCTGTTTTGTTTAAAAAAAACAGTATTGTTTACTTAGTTTCTGTTCGTGACATCATGGGAAATACCATGGAATTGGTAGACACATTTAAGTATTTGGGCCTGGTTCTCGACACTAAATTTACTTTTGAACCTCATGTTTCCCACTTTACAAAAAATATTCAACAACGACTTGGTTGTCTATATAGGATTAAATCTTTCTTGACAAATGAGTCAAGAAAGTTATTGGTTCATAGTTTCCTATTTAGTGTCCTGGACTACGGTCTTGCGATGTACTTAACAATGAATTGTAGCTCCTTCACCAGATTAAGTGTCATGTATAGTTCCATCCTGAGATTTATGGTCTGTGCATCTGCAAGAACGCATCACTGTCTTCTATTGAAATTTTCCAGTTGGTTATCTCTTGGTAACCGCATTCATTTTAAAATAGGTACCTTTTTGTTTCAAATTAGAGTTGGTTTACTGCAGAAATCTATAAGTGTATCTTTTTCCTAAATATTTAAATCTGAAAGGTACCAGATCTCAGTCACTGCTTACATTTGGCTTACCTTCTTTTAAGAAAGCTTTAGGCCAACACTCCTTGTTATATAAGGGTCCATATCTGTTTAATTCATTCCCTCAGGATGTGCAAAACTGTAATACATTATTGTCTTTTAAAACTAGCCTGAAAAATCATTTAAAACTTTCTCAGGATTGTACATGCTGATGTTGATGTAATACTGCTAATGTAAGATGTTTACTGTATTCTGTCAATGTATGAAGTTTGTATGGTTTTATAACTGTAATGTTTTTTGTAATGCTTGTCGTCTGTGAAAACGGGCAGTCATGCTCATCAGACTTACAAGGATAAAAAAATAAAAATGAAAATGAAATGAAATTTCAGCAAAAACAAACTACTGCATGTTAGAGAACCCTAACCAGCCCCCAATCCATAGCATTAAGCAATGAAACCACAGTAGCAAGTTCATTTTAAGACACCCTCCTCCCTCCTTTATTAAATACATTTCCCCAGTGATCCCCACCCCCTAAGGCCTCATAGTAGCCAATTATAGCAACTTCCTAAAGAGGATCTCCTTTCCTGCAACTTCTTAAAGGGGCGGTCCTTTCTCATGCTCAGATTTAACAAACACTGCTGACTGTCTTATGTTAATCACACTCTCTTTCCTACAACCTCCCACTACCAGTGCCTTACCACTGCTCTACCCCTGGGCATATTCTTCTACCCAACTCAACTTTGTACCCCACTTCCCTATTCCCTCACTGATTACTGTCCTGTAACCTTCACTCTTTCTTGCCACCAGCATGGAGTGCCTTAAGCGGTTCCACCTCCCCTACTTACCCTCGCTCCTTGTTCTTCCCCTCTGCTCCTCTTTGCTAAACTCCCCCCCCTGCCCCTCCCCTCCCTTCCATCCCCTCCCCACCAGTTTTGCCCCAAATCCTTCTCACACCCTCCATCATTTCTCTCACTCTCCCCTCGTCCCAGACCTCCTCGCCTCCCTTCCTTTTCCCCCCATCCCCCACTTGTGCATCCAAACCCATCCTTGCCCCTTCCCAAGCAAGCCCCTTCATCAGCCTTTGCCTGTTCTATGAGTTCTCTCCTTCCTACCACAGCCATATCTTTTTCACCCACCACTACACCAGGCTATACTCCACCAAGCTGTTTTTGCTCGCGAACCGCAGGCACTTAAGGCTCCTCCTCCTCCTGTTACTCCTTATCTCAGGTTCCATTCACCCCAACCCTGGCCCCACACCGTCTACCTATTTCACTCCTCACTCATCCCCCAAACTCACTAAACAACTCACTTTTGCTCACCTTAACATGCAAAGCCTTTTGGAAAAAAAAAAACCCTAATCAAGTCCTGGATGACGGCTAACGCTTTTGAAGTCATTGTCCTCACTGAAACCTGGCTGAAGGATGGTATCTCCCCCAATTAAATCCTCCTTGAAGGTTACCCAGTCTTTAGAAAAGACAGGGTGGGGAAGCGTGGGAGAGGCTGTCTCATCTGGGTGCCGATAACCTCCTTGCCACCAAATTCGACTACCCACCTCCTCCATTGAGACCATCTAAATTAACCTCCTCTTTGAAGCAGATCAAATGGTCACAGTCAGTATGGTGTACCTGCCACCCTCCTCCTCACCCCATGATCTCTACCTCTTTCTCAATATCAAGACCTCCCTCCCCCAAGGGAAGGATTGGATCATCCTTGGGGATTTCAACCTAAACTGGCTGTCCCCTCACTGTGACTCCACCAAGGAATCCATATTTGGTCTTGGCCTACACCAGCTCATCACTGAACCTACCAGAACCAACTACAAAACTGGATCTCAGTCCCTCATTGATTGTGTCCTGGTCTCACACCCCTCCCATGTCACCACCTCCAGAGTTCTTCCCAACTCAATCTATGACCACTGTGCTGTCTTCTGCTGAGGGTCCACAAAATCAATCCCCCCGCCCACACAGATTCATCCAAACCAGGCAATTAAAGAAGCTGGATGCCTCTGAATTTTCCAAAGCCACCATAGCTCAAGACTGGTCCTTCACTGAAAACATTTCTGACATTTGCAAAGTGCGTGAAGCCTTTAGCAATAAGTTTCTTGTCCTCTGCGACCGTTTCATCCCACTTAAAAAAATCCAGGTTAAGGGTTCTAGCCAAGAATGGGTCACCCCCGAGCTTCTCAACTTAATGAAAAATAGGGACCGAGCCTGGATATTATACAGAAAATACAAACCCTCCCTATTCCTCCAAGACTTCAAAGCCCTCAGGAACAGGTGCAAATCTTCCACAAGATCTGCTAAATCCTCCTTCATCCTGGAAAAAACAATGTGCTGCCCAGGGGAACCCTAGGAGGACCTGGAACATTCTTAACAACCTTCTTGGTAGGAACATTTCCAAAGATCATATTTGTCTTACCTCTGAAGGGACAACCACCACTGAGCAAAGCAAAATAGACTCCCTTTTCAACAAATACTTTGGTGAACTCAACCAGTACAAGCCCAGATCCACTCCTATCTCATTTAGCCACACACCCCTCCCAGTTTCCCACCTTAAGTTCCATGTCAGGTACCTAACCCCTGGTGAAGTGGTCAAGTTAATCAAAACAAATGACCCAAGACCATCCAAGAGTGCTGATAACATTGACTTCAGAGTTCTCCGTTTTGTTTGTGACTCCCTGGCCATCCCTCTTGCTAACATCCTCAACCACTCCATCTGCATTGGGTCCTTCCCAAAAGCTTGGAAGTGCATCATTATTAAACCTCTTCACAAATCTGGTTCTAAGGATCTAGTATCCAGCTACCATCCCATCTCCCTCCTTGCCCCTCTCTCCAAAATTTTAGAGAAAGTGGTCCACAGGCAGACCTCGGAATTCCTCTCCAAATACAACCTGCTCACAGAGGCCCAGCTTGGATTTCATGCTCGACACGATACCAAAACTTCCCTCGTCAAGTTCGCCCACTCCACAGAATAAGCTAACAATGAAGGCCTCTACACCGGTGCTGCATTCGTAGACCTCACCAAAGCCTTCGACCTTGTTGATCATGAAGTCTTCCTCCATACCCTGGTTGGCCTCCATTTCTCATCTGAGGTCTGCCTCTGGTTCAAGGATTACCTAATGGGCAGATCTCATCGCACCTTTATTGGTGGTGTCCTCTCTGAATCCTGCCCCATCAAATACGGCATCCCCCAATGGTCCATCCTGGGCTTCTCTCTCTTCTTCTCTCTTCTTCTCTTCTCTCTCTTCTCCTCTCGTCGTTAACTCTCTGCCTGACATTTGCACCACCTCAGAACTCATTCTCTGTGCTGATGATGCAGCCCTTTTCTGTCAGGACAAAAACCCCAATGCTCTCATTAACAAACTCCAATTTGATTTCAGCAGACTTCACACCTGGTTCATGTCCAAAGATCTTGTACTCAGCTCCAAGAAAACTAAGTTCATGGTTTTCTCTAGCCCCCGTAAACTCCTTGGCTTTGATCTCTCCCTCTATGACAACCTTGGTAATGCCATTGAAAGAGTCAGTGAATTCAAATACCTTGACTTACTCCTGGATAGCCACCTCGATTTCAATGCTTACACTAGCCTCACAGTCAAAAAAGCTCACCAATGCCTCAGTATCCTCCACAGAACCAAGCATTTTCTTAACAGGGAATCCAAATCCTTCTTAGTCTCCAGCTTCCTCCTTTCTGTCTTCGGCTATGGTTCACTTGTCTCCCTCCCCCCGTCTCTCCATAAAAATTTCTCCAGACTTTGAAGCTCCTACCACAACACTATTTGCTTTGTCTCTGATCTCCCTAAACTCACACAGCACTGTGACCTTTATAAGCTCACCAGTCAGCCCTCCCTTGAGGCTCACCTCAATTGCAAGATGGTCACCTTCTTCTTCAGACTCTCCTGTGGACTGCTCCCTGATTGCCTCACATCTCTCTTCCAGACAGCAACCACCACCAGGACCACTAGGCTGTCCTCCACTCTCTCTCTTTCACTGTTCCTTTCTGCCAGACCTCTCAAGGCCAGAGAACACTCTCTTTTCTGGGACCCAAGGCATTCAACTCTCTCCTTCTGGAACTAAAACTCTGTCCCTCCACAAATGTCTTTAAACATGATATCAGGAGACATTTCTCTCCCACCTGCACCTGCTTGCAGCCCTAATCTGGCTCCCATTTTCCCCTCATTCTCTGGCTATCCACCTCAGACACTTACCCTCTCTTTCTAGCACTTGTAGTTAATCCACCTAGGCTAGTTTTAGATTGCACTTAAATTTTTTTGTTTCCCACTGATATATTATTGTTTAACCCTCACTGAATGCTTAATGTCACCTTGTATTTGTTAATTCATGGAGGTGAGTTCATGCTTTGCCCTTTAGTCTATATTATCCTAAATGTATGTACCATTTTATTAACCCTCACTGTTAGTTAAATGTTTAAGTCTATGTCATGTCTCATGATTGTTGTATGTAACTGGACGCTTGTGTAAATGGGCAGCAATACACATATGCCTTTGTAGTATAACCAATAAAAATGAAATGAAAATGAAAGTGAATTATTTCCAGCAGGTATACACAAAACCAATTAGGGTTAGCTAATCAAATAAATTTAAAATTCAGAAACCTCAATAGCTGCTAATATAGCTACAGACAATAGGGACAGATAAACAATATTAATTACTAACAGCAGCAGCCACAGCAATCTCAATTAAACTTTAATAACAACACCCAGTCTTAGGCAACAGCAGGCAATTACCTATGAAAATAGCAGCAGACAAAATGTATAACAGCAAACAGTCCCTAATAAAATTCTTACTGGTATAATACCTAAACAATTAAAATACACATTTAAGGAAACTAAAATATTAAATTCAAAATAATGACTAAAACACCCAATAAAACATAAAACTAATCTAAAAACTTACAAACAGCATATAGCAGCTTTTATGTTTGCAAATTGGACTACCACCATCGACTGTTAGTGAAGGTTTGCTATCAAAATCTAACTAATGAAAAGAAAATTAATTCAATAAGTTAGTGCCCTAGTATCCTGGATCAGAGCCCCTAGTGGCAGGGCAGGCTTGATATATAAGGAGATCCTCAAAGAGGCCACCACCGCTTCTGAGGGTGCCAGAGGGAAATGGTCTCAGGCCCTAGGGATTGACATATCAGAGGACCAATAGACCCAGAAACATAGAATTTGTCAGCAGATGGGGACCATATGATCCATCAAGTCTGTTCTTGGCTTCCTACCGCACTACGTAGCTGCTTGCTTGTGTATCCCATAGTGTCTGTCCCCCCCCCTGAATTCTCCTACTGTCTTGGCTCCCACCACCCCCTCTGGCAGAGTATTCCATGGTTCCACAATGTGATCTGTGAAGAAGAATTTCCTCATGTTGCTTCTGAACTTTCCTCCCTTAAGTCGAAGGTTGTGCCCTCTAGTCCTGCTGTAGTCCTTTACCTGAAAGAGGTTCTGCACGTGAACCCTGTTGTTGCCTTTAAGGTATTTGACTGTTTCTATCATGTCTCCATGTTTCCTGCATTGTTCTAGGGAGTATAATTTGAGGTCATCCAGTCTTGCTTCATATGGTTTCTGATGCAAGCCCTGCACCATCTTTGTTGCTCTTCTCTGTACTGTACTTTATTATGAACAAAACCAGTATTTGCTATTACAATTGATCAGGTGTGGTTACGGGCCTCACAGCCTCCTTGCACCTTAACCTCCTTAGTATGAACCTTAGTATGAACCATTTCCAGCCTATCTATGTCCTTCCTGAGGTGTGGCCTCCAGAACTGGACACAGTACCCCAGGTGAGGCCTGACCAGGGATCGATACAGGGGCATGATTACTTCATGTCTTCTGCTCATGATACCCCTCCCTATGCATCCCAGGATACCACTAGCCTTTAGTACTGCCTTTTCACATTGTCTACTGACCTTGAAGTCATCTGATATGATCACCCCTAGGTCTCGCTCCTGCCTGGTAGCCACCAGCTACTCTCCTTCCAGTAGTACAGTTTCCTTGGGTTACACTTTCCCAGGTGCATGACCTTGCATTTTTTGGCATTGAATTTCAATTGCCAGGTCTTGGACAACTTCTCCAGTTTTTGGAAATCAGTTTCTATGCTTTGCTGTCCCTCTTTTGTGTCTACCCTGTTGCCGATTTTGGTGTCATCTGCAAACAGGCACACCTTTACCTCCAGTTTATCAGCAATGTCGCTGATGAATATGTTGATTAGGATCAGCCCCAGAACTGAGCCCTGCAGGATCCCAATAGTCACCCTCCCCTCCATAGACAGAGTGCCATTTACTAATAGTCTCCGAGTTCTCCCATGAAACCAGTTTCTGACCCAGTTTGTAACCTCAGGCCCAATTCCCATGTTCTCATTTTTTGATTAGTCTGCTGTGTGGAATAGAGTCAAAAGCTTTGCTGAAGTCCAGGTAAACCACATCCACTGCCCCACCCTGATCCACTGTTTTGGTGACCCAATGGAAAAAAATCAACCAGGTTTGTCTGGCAGGATCTCCTTGCTGGGAAACCATGTTGATTTTTGTCAAGCTGACCAGTTTGCTCCAAAAAAGCTTTGATTCTTTCCTTCAGCAGGGACTCCATCAGTTTTCCCAAGACTGACGTTAGACTAACTAGATGGTAGTTACCTGGCTGTTTCTTGCTTCCACTCTTGTGGAGTGGTACTACTGTTGCACTCTTCCAATCCTCTGGCACTTCCCTGTTCCTTAATGATTTGTTGAAGAGCACTGCTAAGGGGGCTTCCAGTTCCCTCCCTAGTTCTTTCAGTATTCTTGGGTGTATCCCATCTGGCCCAATAGCTTTATCTACCTTTAACTTGTCTATTTCCTCCAGGACCCTTTCCTCTGTGAAGGGGTCCATGTCTATTCCTTCAATCAGACACTTCTTTATGCCTATCGTTGATCCATTACCATCTGCTTCCTGTATGAAGACTGAGCAGAAGTACTCATTGAGTGCCTCTGCCTTCTCCCCATCTTGCTCTGTGGTCTTTGTTTGTGAGTCTAACAATGCCCCCTTTGGTCTTTCTTTTTTTCACGTATGTACCTGTAGAAGGTTTTGTTACCCTTTTTTACTTCCTGAGCTATTCTAACCTCTGTTTGAGCCTTTGCATTTCTTATCACTTTCCCTGTCTCTTTTAGTTTCTGTTTATATTCTGTTTTGTCCTCCTCATTCCCCAACTCCTTGTACTTTCTGAAGGCTATGTGCTTTTCTCTCACCATGGTTGCCACCTCCTTGGAAAACCATAGTGGGTTTTTCCTCCTTTTGTTCATACTAACCTGATGGGCACACTGTGATGTGACCATGGTTATTGCATCCTTCAACCTTGTCCAATATTCCTCAATGCTCCCTTCTGTCGTGTTACTAAGGTTGTCTCTTAGGCAGGACTTCATGTTTGTGAAGTCTTCCCTCCTGAAGTCAAGGACCTTCATTTTGGAGTGTGTGGAGTCTACAGTCCTTTTTACTCTGAACCATACCATGTTATGATCACTGTTGCCCAGGTGGTTCTCTACTTCAACACCCATAACCCTATCGCTATTTGTGAATATGAGATCTAGAATCATGTTACCCCTTGTGAGTGATGTCACTAGTTGACTTAGGCCTGCTTCCTGAAGTGTGATTAGGAATTCCCTGCTCTTCTGTGATGCCACTGTGTGGGTATTCCAATCTATGTCTGGCAGATTGAAATCCCCCACCAACACCATGTTCCCTTTGCCTGACATCTGGAGGATGATTTCCAAGATTTCCTTATCCCTGGCTTCCTCCTGATTTTGGAGTCAATAGATTATTCCTACCCGAATGGGTTTCTGGCTTCCAGACCCTATTGTGATCTATAGATCCTCTGTTTCCCCTACTGCCTGCTGCATTTCTGTAGCATTGATGGTACCCTTAACATAAATAGCTACCCCCCTCCCTTTTTCCCAGTCCTATCTCTCCTAAACAAGCTGTACCCTGGGATAGTCACCTCCCAACCATGATTATTTGTGAACCATGTTTTGGTTATGACCACCCAGTCTAGTCCTGTCTCAGCTATTGTGGCAGTGAGGTCAATTATCTTGTTAGCCAGACTGCGTGCATTGAGGCATAGTGCTGACCACTCTTGCTTTGTCGCTTTGTTTGTCATGCCTCCCTTGATCTTATTGTTCATCCCTTTGTAGTTTTCCCTGTTTATGGTTCCTCCCTTTCCACTGTGATGGTCAACGCCAGAGTTGGAAAGGGTTTTATGTTCCTGGCTATCTGCTTTTGCTATCCTGGAGTGTGTAGATTTGGTGCTAGCTGTAGGAGGAGACAGCAGGCTCTATGTGTGCTTCTTCTACTGTCGTCTCCCCTCCTGCTAGTTTAAATGTCCTACATGGACATCAAATTTCTGGCCCAATGCTCTGACTCCCTCTTTAGTTAGGTGGAGGCCATCGAATTTGAAGAACTCCCTTTCCCAGAAGTTGCCCCAGTTTCCGATGAAGTGGTGCTCCTTTTTTGTGGTAGCAGTCCTTGAGCCATGAGTTGAGCTCACTTATCTCTTTCTCTCTGATTTTCTGCCTGTTTTTCTCCTTTTCTTAAACAAGAAGACTCTCAGAGAATGCAATACTGGACGAAAATGAAACCAATTTCTCGCCGAGCTGTGCAATGTGCTCTTTAAACTCCTCAACTGACCGGCTAGCAAGGTCATTGGTCCCTAGGTGGATCAAGATGTTTGATCCCTCTTCTTCCTTTTAACTATGTTGACTGTTAGGTTAGTGTCCCTCCAAGCTGATGCTTCTGAGAGACATCTGACCTGCACATTTGCATGTTTGTTTTGTCTCAGGTGGAGGTCCACACCACAAATCATGGAGTCCCCTATGATTATGATTTTTTTTCCTGTTGAGGTATTGTTTATGATGCTGTTTTACTATCCTGTTGCATTTGGCATTCCTTTGGCTTGAGACATCCTCCATCATTATAGATGGTATGGAGGCAAGAGATGTGCACCTGCTTGCTGTGTATAGAGTTCTTTGTTGGTTTGGGAGAGTTACCTGAGCTCAACCCCCCTTTCCTGCAATCAGTTGCCATCCCACAGGCCTGGTCATTCTCTGGGGGAGAGGTGTGCTGGTTTGGTGTCAACGATGTTGAGGTGCACTCCTAAAAGAAATGTTTCCCTGTAGGTGGTTATGCAGGATGCTGATCTCGCCTCATGCCTCCTGCAGCTGAGCCCTGAGGTGACATATCTCCAAGCATATGGGACAGCAGCCCTGCCTTCGGGCGTTGTGACCATTGAAGAGTGTCCCGCAGTGTTGGCAGCCAACGACATCGATGTACGTGCCAGTGGATGGAAAGAAAGAAAGAATTCATAATTATTCAAATTTAGAGGAAGATGATCTGTTTCAGGTGGATGAAAGAGAAGCAGGCTTTTTTTCCCTTCTAGTGAGGTCAGGCAGGAAGTGGGCAGTGACATGCAGAACCTATATAGGAAGAGGACTAGGGGTGGGTGGGAGGGAAGAACCTTTGGTACTCCTTCCTGCTGAAAAAACAATCAGTTTGTTAAGGTTTGCCACTTAGTAGCACAACTAGAGACTGGAAGAGAGAAGGTCTCTTTCTCAGTCGGTGAAGATCAGTGAAGCTAAGCAGACAGTAAGGCTAGGAGCTGGACTGCACTTGGCATATGTCTTCTAGAGTTGCCCTTTGTGTCTGAGCTGTTGCTTCTGGTTGTTTCTGCCTGAGAGCTTTATATTAGAAGCTGTGGCAATTGGTCCTCACATCATTCCCAGACTCGAGAAGTCTTCTGATTCAAAACAAAATACTGCACATGTGGTACCATACGCCAGATAGACTACACACATCAGGACTAATGTCCCATGATAAATGATTGGAGATGCCAGGCTGTGGTTGCTGACCCACTACACTTCATTTTGAGCTGCCCCATGATCAAGGCCCCAGAATTCTGCGGCCGCAGAATTTTGCGCTGAACTTGCAATCTACCGCAGAACTTCTGCGGTGCCGCAGAATTCACTCTTCTTGGTGATTTTTTATTAATATTTCTGTTTATACATAGAATCTGGTTCCCCTCCTCTATTTTTATATCCCAAACCCCCCCCCATATGTTCAGAATGTGATGTTATCATTGCTATAACATCATACATTAGCTAATGAGATGGCTGCATTCTGCAACAGAAATGAACAGTCACTTATCTATCACAGCTCCCGCTGCCAGAGACGGTGGCACAGCACATCGTGCATGGTGACATTTGCTCAACCTGCACTACAGCCTAATATGATTTTCAGTCTTACATTGTTGCACTAGGGCCAACTTAAACAAAACCTTGTCAACAGCACAGACCTGTTAAGTCCATAACTCACTTTGTACAAATCTATTTGTGCCTTTAAGGTATAGAGATGCTATCTGAAATGAATAACTGGTAAAATTAATTTAATTGTCTAAATTTTTAAGAAAAATAAAGTAATTATGCCAAGAAAAGTGAATATAATAATGTGTAGACATGCTGAAAGAATAGACCTGTTAAATAAATAATTGCACTGTATGCATTTTTGCCAGGGTTATTGATTACATATTGTCATTGGTTGATAGAATCATCTAAAAGTTATTGAGAAATGTTGTGTGCAGGGACAGCTGTTGGAGCAGAGGGTAGCATGCTGTGTTTCTGTGCCGGCAACTCAGGTTCAGAGATTAGCTCTGGGAGCTGGTTGGGCAGCACAAGGATTGTTGGAACACATCACTGCTTGGAGCCTGGGAAGGTATGGTGCAATGTTCTGTCACATGGTGGACACATTGTGATGGGCCGGAGAGCTCTATCTCACAACTGGTTCACATGCATGTCATGGCTTGATGGTGTTACGCAGTGTGTCAGGGAAAGCAGGTTGACATGAAAAATGAGTTTTGCAATAACTCCTCTATTCCATTTCCAATGGGACCTGTATGAATGAGGATGCAAGTTCATGGAAATTAAAAAAAAAGTAAAAAAAATATATATCTATATATATATATATATATATATATATATACACACACACACAGTATATCTGTCTCTCTCACCACCCACACATGCATATTTGTATGTATGTTACAGATTGCATATAAATATATAAGTGATACACAGTGGGAACTTCATGAGTGGTGTAGAAAGCACATACAAATATATAAGTGATAGACAGTGGAAACCTCATTAGTGGGACAGATAGCATGCATATAGAAATACCTTATTTATCACATAAGATCCCCTCTGCATATGTCATTTATGCAACAGGCTAGGACCTTAAGGGAGAGACATTTGTTTTGCTTTTTTAGGCATAACATTATTTTTATAAGTCTGTTATTTTTTGAACTAGTATTACTTTGCGTTCCACCATCCTGATTACTATAACCACTGTCATGAAAGTGAAGTCAGGATGACAAGCTGACACTGTGATGGGTAGTTTGTTAGTGCCGCAGAACTTCCGCAGAAATTACAAACTACCACTGCAGAAGTTCTACGGCAAATGGTAGTCTTGCCGCAGAACTTGGTCCCACTGTGCCGCAGAAAAGTAGGGGCTCTGCCCATGGTACAGAAACTCTGGGCCTGAGTCCACAGCTGCTACAACAACAGTGTGGGGGACTGTGTCACATTTCTATCTCCTAGGCCTTTCTCCAAGGCCTCCCTCCTTCCTGCATAATCACCTGATGTGGATTTTGATAGCAGTGATAGAGGCCAAAAGACTAATATTGCAAAGATGGAGTATGGTAGAGGTACCATCCATAACTCAGTGGATGAAAGCAGTTCAAAGTCTAGCAGCCTAGATAGAATGGCTCATTTTGTTAAGAAAACACTTCCCAGATAGCAGAAGATATGTGACACTTTCTTGCAACCTTGGTACTCTCCCCCGGACCCCTCCTGAAAGCCCTATGTGACTACCCTTCAGGTCACCTTCAGACACTTCCACTTCCTCTCTCTCTCTCTCTCTCTCTCTCTGTCTACTTCAGCATAGTCCCAGCTGAGGCTCTTCACCTGAATTTAGGCCAGAGACCCTACTCATTTCTCTCCCCTCCAGGGTAGCTTGTGAATATAAGTGTAATACCTTGCTCGATATGCCTTCTTAATGCCCACACTGCTGTAAGTCCTGCTGTCAATATGTAATGGTACCTGTATCATTTGACTATTTGTATTTTTTACTAGAGTTTTGTAATACTGTAATGACATTTTTCTTAATAAAAAAATAAGTGCAAAACAAAAAAAAAACAACTTGTGAATCAGAATCAGTGCTTTGTCAAAAAAGACCTCCAACTTCCCCACATAGATTGTAAATAGAGATGCTTCATGCCAGCTGGTGAATTGAAGTATTTACTTAATAATATTTTTGCTAACAATAATGTTCTGGTTAACATTGAGGGTGTGGGGCAAATCTGATGCGGTATTTATCAGAGAAAAAATAAACAAAATATGGTTATGTTAGTTGAGTGATATCTTTTCAAGTACAGGATTTTATGTCATCATAGAAAGGGTCTGAGAAATGCTGCAGTCTGATTGACTGCTACTATTCTGACAGCCTTACATTAATCCCTGTTATGCTGCCATGTACAGACTGACCACTATGATGCATGACATCTTACTGGCAGCGTTCCATCCTCCAGCATTGCTGAATGTGTGGGATGATGCATTCTGATTCTGTACCAGTACTCTAAAACTGCTGCTGTAAGCACTATTGTATCAAAAATAACCCTTCAAATGAGGAAAAGAATCAATAAGTGCACTTTTTGATATTTTCTTGTTTGAAAAATTTTCATGATAGCAACAAGGCAATCACAGGGGTTACATTAACAATCAGTTAATCAGCTACTAGCGGCAATGTGGTACCCAGCTGCACCTTCTGGAAATTACGCCCAGGCAGGGGCGTCACAGTCTTTTGATCTAACCTCTGGTCATACCTTATTGCTTAATTAATGGTGTGTTGTGCAGTACGTTCTGTGTATTAATCCATCCTTTTGAAAATCTTGTTCTGCCACAGCTCAAAGGTAATGGACTGTGATTGTGCCCTTTTTTGTCAGTATTGTGCTATTTCTAAATACAATGAAAATCAGTCTCTTTGGAGAAGGTGAAAATCACAAACTACCCAATTCCGATGGTGCCATGCAGTATTGACAATACAAGAAGAACAACTTTATATATATGCAATCTGTTATGGTACCTTTCGGTTCTGAAATATACGATTTCTCATGCTTTGTTCTTGAGCACAGAGGGAATGAGAACCCATCTGTGTCAGGACACAGTTGCTGCTAATAGATGACACTATATTAATTTTTGTGCACTGTCGTTTTGCTTTCTCTATGCAGTACGACAACACTGTGAATAATATGACTTCTGAACTGTGTAACCTGATTAGACAAAGTACATACTGACATATATGCAGATGAGCAAGTGTTTCATTAAATTACTTACCTGTCTTTTGGTATATGTTGCTTGTCTCAGGATGTACTGTTATTGAGCATTAGGGCACACCTGGGTGCCTTGTGTGGTATGAGTCTCTAACATATTAACATACTAATAAACTAAGAATCCAGCACAGTAGGACCTATGGTCTATCAAGTCTGCTTGAGGATCAGTTCCCATTCTGGGCTCCATTGTGACCTGCCCCACCCTGCCCCCAAGAGTCCCCAACTCCGTCACTTGACTGGGGTTGCCATACAAAGCTAGTCCTTCTGAGACTCACCCTCCACCTATACCTATATCAGCCTCATTTGATCCCCTCCACAGTCTTTTCAGCCACCAGTTCTGCAGGTAGTGCATTTCAATATTGCACTATCCTCTAAGTGAAGTAGTGTCTACTTGTCTAACCCATAAGTCTCCTGCCAATGTGCCTCATATGGTGCCCCCTTGTGGCCCCCTCCTTTCTCAGCTAGAACATCATGTCCAGGCTTGTCCCATTTACCCTCTTAAGGTATTTGAAGACTTAAACTATATCCCATCTGTCCCTCCTCTACTCCGGGTGTTCAGGTTGAGGCCCATCATGTCTCTCCTTAGAGGATTTCTCACCCCCCCCACACACCCTGCATCATCTTGGTCGATCTGCTCTGTACCCTTTCAGGAGTGTAATGCACCTTCTTTAAGTGCACTCACCAAAACTGCATGCAGTATTCAAGGTGTGACTTAACCAGGTAATAATATAGCGGAAGGAGTACCTCTCAGCTTCTGAAGGTTATCACCCTTGCTAGGCACCCCAGCATATTGTTTCCATTGGCCACAGCCCTTCTACACTGCTCTGAGTTATTCATCTTGGTATCCACAACCACCTGTAGGTGTTTATCCCCACTCAAAGTCTGCAGTGTTTCCCCTCCCAAGGTGTACACATGAACTGGGTTCCTAGCCCCCAGGTGGAGAACCCTGCAATTCCCACTATTAAACCTCAGTTTCCAGTTGCGTGACCACCTTTCTAGAGCATCTCAGTCCCCTTGTAGGGCTAACCTACCTTCCTTATATTCTACCACCACCACCCCAGCTTCGAGTCTTCAGCAAATAGGCTCATTTCACTGCTGTTACAGTTCCTGATGTCTGAGACATAACTGTTAAACAAATGTGGGAGTAGCACTGACCATTGGGGGACCCCACTAATGAACCTCAAAGGTGATGAGATGTCCACCCTCCCCCATGAACACCAGCTTCTGGAAACACACAGCCAGGCAGTTCCCTATGCACCTGTTGAACTGCGCCCCTACCCCCATTTCTGTCAGCTTCTGTAGCAGCCTGGGGTGTGCCACCAAGTGAAACACCTTGCTGAAGTGTAGAAAGAGAACATACACTGGAATGTCTTGGTATAGAGCCCTCGTCACTCAGTCATACAACTGCACAAGGTTGCTCTGAGACAATCTGTCCTGAACAAAGGCATGCTGGTGATCACCTAGGTGGCCCTGTGCCTCCAGAAAGACCCCCAGTCTTTCTTTTAAGATGAACTGCATTGCTTTTCCCACACTGGTGTCAGTCTTGCAACTTGTCATTTCCCGACTGCTCACGTGACCTGCCCTTCTGGAGAGGCACAATGTAGGCCATCCTCCAGTCCTGAGGAACCCATCTTGACTGAAGGGAGGAGTTAAGGAGGTCCCCCAGAGGTGCAGTCAGGACATCTGCCAGTTCTTTTAGTACCCTGGCATGAAGACTGTCCAGGCTTGGTGCCTTTTCCACTCTTAGGGCCTTGACAGCTTCTCACACACTGTCAACAGGGATTTCAATATCTGTGGCCTCTCTCCCATTTGCAGGTCAAACATGTCCTTCCTCATGCGGTGCTGCCATACCATTTTCCCCAGTGAAGACTGAGGCTAAATAATCATTTAGTGCCTACACATGCACCCCTACCTCCTCTGCCCACCCCTCCCTGACCTCAGTCTATTTATCTGACCCTTCCTTTTCTCCTTTCCCTGATGTATGTGAAGAACCCTTCATCACCTCTCCTAATTGTGTGACCTAACCTATGCTCCATCCTTGACATGGCCAACCTCACCACCCTGCTGACCTTTCTGGCTATCATATCATTCTCCCCCTTATCTATAATCCTATGTGATTGCCTGCATTGGCTGCAAGTGGCCTCTTTTTCCCTTGCTGCATCCTGGACTGCCCTTGTCCACCAGCTTGACTTCCTGGCTCTACCTTTGGGTGTGTAACAGAAGGGCACAACACACACTGACCTATCCATTATTCCATATATTTACCTACTCTGAATAATTTGAAAATATACCTCTTACCTTCTAAAACAGTCACACAATGTTGTTCCACACAGCAGATTGTTCTGATGAAGGAAAACATAAAGTATTGATTCATCACTTTGTTAAATATATATTGCTATTTTTTTATTTAGTGGAAATGTGTCCTACCATGGAAACTTAAGGCTTATTGTTTTGCAAAAGTGTTCTCCAGTGTCCCCCCAATCCCCCCCCCGACCTGCATTATGTGTTGATACTGTTATGGATATTTAAGACCATATGCCCTCTTGTGGTGGTATACTGATCATGCAACACTACCACCTCACACCTCAACAGTATCATTTATCAATATTTAATTGCCTCTTGTCTGATACCTGTTGCAGCCAAAACAAACCATCAATAAAATGTGGCAATCTCTGATACTCAACAAAGTTATACTCGTCAATTAATAGAATTACCTCTACCTAATTTCACGTGGTATCTATATAGTTTGTTAAGATCATATCCTGTGTTTTGTTCATATAGTAGCCTGCAACCCCCCCACCCCCTCCCTCTGGGACCATGGCACACTTCCAGCAGTTACTATCCATTATCAAACTGCTGCCCTACTGCCTCCTTACCCTGCCTTATATTGTATGGTGGAGACAGTGATGCCACATCTCTACACTCATGTTTGTGGACAGCACTGACTGAACTATCAACTGAGTGTGGAACTTTATAATGTGTATGCAGTCTGCACTCAACATATACTGTCACAGTTAAATAATCATGCTGTTGGTGGCTGTCCATGGAGCTGAGGGAAGGGCTCTTTTTTACAGGTTGTGAGACATTGTTTTTAAAGCTGTTTTGTGTGACTGTTGTATCTATGAAATATGAACTGTACTTAGATAACATTCACAGCAAAACACATGGTCAGAAATGTTGTGGAATTTCTGTGAAACATAAACTTTTCTGTTGTTTTGCATGGAGATTGGCCCCCATTCTCAAAAACAAAAACATTGTGACTATCATGGTGGTGAGTGCTGAACTGTGCACATTAAGAGGTTCTGTTTGTAGGTCATATGCACAGATGCCATTTTCTGTGTGGTTCCCCTATGCAGAACCATAACTGAGGCATGCATGATGTGTGTTGATGGCCCGGGTATAGAGTGGAGGATACAGACATGTAGCCAATTTGCTGGATGCCCAGGTCCCTGCTGTCTATTACTTGTGCCCATGGTGCATCATGTTTGCAGCTGGCATGCAGTATGCTTACTGAACTGGAGAGGGTATGTGGCCTATTTGCTGCAAACCCCTCTCCCGTGAGACATGTGGCCTGCTGTTATCAAAATATGTAGCAGAGTTCTGCAGATCTATGTTGTCACTGTTGTGACTATCAACTGCAGGGGGGAGAGAATGGGGGGGACATGACGTGGCTACAACTTCCTGGACTTGGTGTAGTCAGTGGATGTCCTTGCACAGAACTATGCACATTTATACAACCCACAGAGTCCAGCATAACCCCACCCCCCAAAACTGCTGTCTGCAACGACCATGTGTGGAGGTCTGTGATCAACTGGATGACTGGGTGCACATGTGGGGGCTACATGCTTTATGACTGCTGTGATGGGGGTGCAGAGGGTGTGTTGGGTGTGTGATGGCCTACGCGACTCAATGAAGCAAGGCATATCCAGTCCGTATATTTGTAGATATGGCACGGAGTGTGGATAGGAGATGGAAACTGGTTTTAAATGTCAGAATATATCTTTTTAATTTCTGACCATGTGCATGGCTGGCACAGTAGAAATATATGTAATTTCAGTTTGCTAATGAAATAAATATTAGAAGAATAGTTTAAAAGAAACATATACAAGAAGAATGTACAGTGTGGTAAAAAAAATAATGACATAGTTTGATATACCAGTACTTACATGATATCACACATAAGATGAGGATCATCAAGATAGGGGTGGGGGGTAGAGAGGCCACATAGTGGAAGGCCATGTGCACAAATGCCAGGAGCCTAGGTAACAAGGTCCCAGACCTAGCAGCAGTCATGGCAGAGGAGGAGTTAGACTTAGTAGGAATTACAGAGTCTTGGTTTCATGACAGACAGGACTGGGACATGAAAATTCCAGGGTACACACTATACAGGAAGGACAGAGTTGACAGGAGGGGGGGGCAGTGTCACACTATACATGAGGGAGGGGATCCCAGCATCGGAAATGGAGGGTAGGTTGGGGACACAGTGGCACTATGGGTCTCGTTGACCACAGAGAAGGGTGGTGTGGTGCGCACTAGAGTGGTATACAGGCCACCAGGGCAACCAAAAGGGGTGGACAACCAAATGGTTGAGGAGATACTCAGGATGGTGGCTGAGGGAGAGGTGCTGCTGATGGGAGATCATAACCTGCCAGATGTGGAATGGGAATCAATGACTGCAGCCTCATTCAGGAGCAGCACGATTATAGACTCTCTCCAGATTGCCCATCTCAGGCAGCTGGTCAAAGAGCCAGCCTGGGAAGGTGCGGTGTTAGATCTGGTGCTTACAAACAGAGACAGGACAGGGGAGATATCATTGGGGGATAACTTAGGTACTAGTGACCATGGCACTGTGTGGTTCACAGTACACAGATTGGCCTCATGCTACCGGACCAAGGTGAAGGTTTGTGATTTCAGGCATGCAAATTTTGACAAGGTGAGGAATTATGCTCAGCAGGCAATTAAAGGGATAGGGGAGCTTAGGGTGGAAAACAGGAGTCACAATAAAGGGAGCCATCGTGGAGACCACTGACCATGGCACAAACAAGGTAAGCAAAAATAGGAAGAAAAGGAGGACACTGTGGTTCAGTAGGGAAGTGGGGGCCAGTATCAGGGCTAAGAAGTGAGCCTTCAGACTATATAAAACAATGCAGAGTGAATGAGACCGGATGGAATACCAGGAAAAGCAAAGGGAGATGGGGAAGGTGATCAGACAGGAAAAGGCAAGGACAGAAGAGAATATTGCCAAGGTGGCCAAGAAGGGGGATAAGACCTTCTTCAGATATAATACTGAGTGGAGAAATCGGAAATGGGATACCGAGTCTATTAGCAGAGACAGGGGAGAGGGTGGAGGGGGACTGGGAGGAGGCTGAAATGCTGAAAAATTACTTCAGTGCAGTTTTCATGAGGGAGAAGGTATGGGTGGGGGGCAACTCCAGGCCAGCCGATAGGGAGGGGGCAGCGGTAGATGTGAGTCCCTTCCGGGAAGAGGAGATCTTGCGAGAACTCAAGAGCCTGAAGGTGGACAAGGCCATGGGGCCAGATGGGGTTCACTCAAGAGTGTTGAAGGAGCTGAGGGAGGTGTTAGCAGCCCTCTTGACCTCTCTGTTCAATGAATCCTTACACTCAGGGAAAATCTTGAAGGACTGGAAGTGCACGGATGTACTGCCCCTGCATAAGGGAGGGGGGAGGCAAGACATAAGCAATTACAGACCTATAAGTCTGACTTCTGTGGTCAGCAAGCTCATTGAAAAACTGCTCAAGAACAGAATCATCAGCTACCTGGAGGCAAACAGCCTCCTAGACACAATGCAACATAGCTTTTCCAAGGGCAGATCTTGTCAAACAAATTTGGTCAGGTTTTTTGACTGTGTCACTAGGGTAGTCAATCAGGGTGAGTCAGTGGACATAGCTCACCTGGATTTCAGGAAGGTTTTTGATACGCTACCGCACAGAATGCTATTGTACAAAGTGGAGCGCCTGGGGTTGGGGGGGTGGTTACAAGATGGATGCGAAACTGGCTGGAGGGCAGACTACAGAGGGTGTTAGTCAATGGGGTTACCTCAGGAGTGTCAGTGGTCACTAACGGGGTTCCCCAGGGGGCAGTGCTGGGACCCCTGCTGTTCAACATCTTTATAAGAGACATAGTGGAGGGGTTGGAGGGTAGAGTGAGCCTGTTTGTGGATGATGTAAAGATCTACCATAGAATGGACATGTAGGATGGAGCCAAGAGGATGCAGATGAACCTAGGGAAGTCAGAGGTATGAGCCAGGAAGTGGAAGTTATCACTCAACATGGCAAAATGCAAAATCATGCACCTGGGCAGACAGTATGGGAGCATGGAATACAGATTGGGGGACAAGCCACTGGCAGTAACCAAGGAGGAGAGGAACCTGGGCATCATCATCTCCCACAACTTGAAGGTGGCTGGGCAGTGCAGGAGGGCAGCGGCAAAAGCCAGCAGTTTCTTGGGTTGTACTGGAAGAGGGATCACCAGCAGGAGGAAAGAGGTCCTGATGCTCTTGTACACCCAACTGGTCAGGCCTCATCTGGAATATGGGGTCCAGTTCTGGAGGCCTTACCAAAAAAAGGAGGTGGAAAGGGTGGAGCGGGTACAAAGGAGGGTAACCAAGATGGTGATGGGGCTTGGCCACTTGCCATATGAGGAGACACTGGGAGCCCTAGACATGTACTCCCTGGAACAGAAGAGGGAGAGAGGGGACATGATAGAGACTTTTAAATACCTAAAAGGGATCAGTAAAGTGCCTACAGAGAACCTATTCCAATTGAAGGAATGTCCCAGGAAAAGGGGGTATGATCTCCAACTTGAGGGTGGTAAGTTTAGGGGTAATATCAGGAATTACTTCTTTACCGAGAGGGTGATGGACACCTGAATGGGCTGCCTAAAATACTGGTGGGTGAAAATACAGTGAGGGGTTCAAGATGGATTGGGATAGACATAAAGGGCTGTTGAAGGGAGGGGGAAGGAAATCAGAGCAAGCCTAGGGGATGCTAGGCAAATGGACAAACTAGGTGGGCCTGGTGGGCCTTTTCTGTCATCACCTTCCTATATTCTTATGTTCCTATGTTCCTATATTGCTCAGTTGGAGGCCTCCCACACCCTGCAGCATCTTGTACCCAAGATGGATCTTAGTGGGGCTCTTTGGGTGTTGCATTTGGGCCCTCAGCCACTGTTGGGGCAGGTGTCTGGACCACAGAGGGCTCAACCATGATGACATCTTCACTGTCATCCTCTGTGGCCTGTTGTGCACCCCCAACAGCACCCTCCAGTTGCTCTTCCTCCTCTGCAAAATTGAAAACAGTACAAATAGCATAAGAATTGTGACTGTTTTGGCATAGGTACAAATTAGTGTAGAGATCGGGACCGATGTTTCATCTGTGACATTCTATGCCCTGTGACATCTGTGCCATTGTTTACAACATTTTTTCACTCAGCTGTTTCTTCTTTGGTTAAGGTATGAGTTTCTTCTTCATAAAGTGTGACAAGCAGCAGTTATCCCATTGTTTGTTATGGGCACTGGTATCAAGTGACAAATGTTGCACAAAAACATTGACTTGTCTCCCATTCACAGCATCCAAAGAAACCCATTCACAGCATCCAAAGAAATAGAAAAACTGAGCAGAAAAATACTGTCTATGATTAGTGTAACTGTAAAACAGTTGTAACATTATTAAAATGTGATTGTTCTTGTAATTAACTCAGCATGTGTTCGAATATCACATTGGTAATGAATTTTTTAGTTGGTGATGAATGCTGGCCATCCTTGTTGACTGTGAAAATGATAGAACAAGGAATTTTGCAGATGTACCATGTCCAAGGTTGGCATGGGCAGACCCAGGCATGAAAATGGGGCTGTTACATATGCATGATACCATAGGGCCTTTTGCATTTTATTAAGGACACACAGTATTTGCATCATTTTTGCAGCGATGTTTCAGCTGTCTATGAAGCTCCATTCTGTTTCTTTAAGTATCTAAGTGATGTCAACTCTACATCATTATTACCTGGCAGACTAGATTGTGTAGGCATTTTATTTCAGCAGGAACAAGGTACACTGGTGTCACAGCATGTTTTGTGTCTTGTAATGTTATATTCTTTGGAGCTACATTGTTAGACAATTACTATATATACTATATATATATATATATATATATATATATATATATATATATATATATATGAAGGTGCAATTCCACCTTTATAATATGTGTGCAGTTCTTGTTAAAAAAAATCAGTAGATAATAAGAAAAAATCTTGGTTGGTTAAATCAGCAACAGGAACATATGAAAAGGATATCAGTGTCATGGCTGCCACAAATAGATATCTTCTAAGTTACTACTATCAAAATCAGGCATCAGTGGTTATAATACTGATGGCTTCTCAAAGACAAGAACAGCAATGATGCATCCAGATAAAATCAAAGAAAAAAACAGTAACAATTTATTACAGGCTGTAGATTTAATAACTATGAGTCATAATCTATGACTTGTTAACTACTGTTGTATGTATCAAATATATAATATCATGACCAATTTCAACAAAAAAATGTCAGTGTTGCTCATTTCCTTAAATAATGGACTATTAAGGGGTTCCAGGGTGCAATTGTGGTAGGGTAATTTAATGTTTGTTATGCACACCGCCTTAGCCTCTGGGTGCTGTCCACCTGCACTCCCCTTCCAATGTTTGTATTTAGTTCCACTTTTAATTGAACTTCATACATTGGGGTCTTTGAATTAAAACGCTTTTATTTGTCACCATCTTTTTAAATCATGAGCATCTATTCAATCATTTGTTGTGCATTTTTTAAAGTTCCATTGCTTACTTCCAGTAATAGTATGTTGTTCTTTTTAATATAATACAATTCAATATTTTACTGTACTTATTTAAGCTTTCGTTTGTCTCTCACATGTCCACATGCTCACAATAGTATTTCAATCCAGTCAAGTCTTCTTGGTGCAATTGCCTATTCCTCTCTCTACCCAAGGTCCATTTCAAAATATTCCTGTGTCAACACCTTTTTATTTTGTTTTCAGCCCAAAATCCAGAGTGCTGTTTCTTATTTTAATGGTGCAGGAAAGCATTTGGAAGACACCAGTTAGCAGTCTAAATGCCTACTTTCACCATTGCCTTCTTCTTCCTGCTTCCTCCTACTTTGAATAGCCCAGCCTCCTCGGTGCAACCACAAATCAGACATTGATGACTCGTACTAACCTGCTGACGTTTCGGAGAAAGAAATCTCCATCATCAGAGCTGTCTGTTTAGACATGAGTGGCCTTTGTATTTGACCTTTCGCAATTAGTGTTGACCTCCAGCAAAAACAGTGTGATTTGGGTTTGAAATAATAAACAAAGTATAGATAATTTCAATCATATTCAGATAGCTAAAAAGGAAAATGTGTAAGAAGGAAACTAAAAAGTAGTAATTATATATTTGACCCTGTACAATTGATGGTGACCTTCTGTATAAGAGAACAAATAGTAACAGGGAAACTATGAAGATAGTTACAGACATGTGAGGCAGTGGGTCGAAGTAGAATTGTTGTGATAAATCCAGAGATTTGAATGTATAACACATGCAGTAGTATTAAATGTTATGCGGTAAATAAATGAGAACGTTTGAAATATAAGAGGTCGAATGAGGCTGCTAGACAAAATATGAATGCATAAAGTAGAAAAGATAAATGTTCAAAGGTAGTTTTTGATATATTGAATGAAAAACAGTGTATGAAAAGGCCACTCATGTCTAAACAGACAGCTCTGATGATGGAGATTTCTTTCTCTGAAACGTCAGCTGGTTAGTACATGTCATCAATGCCTGATTTGTGGTTGTACAGAGGAGGCTGAGCTATTCGAAGTAGGAGAAAGCAGGAAGAAGGAGGTAATGGTGAAAGTAAGCATTTAGAGTGCTAACTGGCATCTCCCAAATGCTTTCCTGTACCATTAAAATAAGAAACAGCACTCTGGATTTCAGGCTGAAAACAAAATAAAAAGGTGTTGACACAGGAATATTTTGAAATGGACCTTGGGTAGAGAGAGGAATAGGCAATTGCGCCAAGAAGACTTGAATGGATTGAAATATTATTGTGAGCATGTGGACATATGAGAGACAAATGAAAGCTTAAATAAGTACGGTAAAGTATTGAATTGTATTACATTAAAAAGAACAACGTATTATTACTAGAAGTAAGCAATGGAACTTTAAAAAATGCACAACAAATGACTGAATTTTTATAGATGCTGAAGATTTAAAAAGATGGTGACAAATAAAAGCATTTTAAATTTAAAGACCCCAATGTGTGAAGTTCAATTAAAAATGGAACTAAATACAAACATTGGAAAGGGAGTGTAGGTGGACAGCATCCGGAGGCTAAGGCGGTGTGCATAACAAACATATAATATCATGACTCAGAATAGGTCATTAATGTTTACTGGTAAGTTGGAAAGGGTTTCGTAACTGAGGCATGTCTGTGCTACTCATGAGTTATTGTCCTGCAGCATCGCACTTGAAGATTTAATGCATATCTCGAGTCACGGTATTGTATATCCACCTGTATGCATGTGATGTGCTGTGTGTTTCACTCACCAGCAGAGTTGACCACCTGTAGCTGGCCGACTACTAAAACCTCTCTCTCCTGACCTTCAGGGACTGGTACAAGGTGTCTCCTTCTTTCTTGTGCGGCAGGGAGATTTTGTTGTTCTGTATTTGACAGAACAAAAATTAAGGAAAAAGATATGTTATTGTGCACCTTATTGGTTGCTACTACCTTTATGTCAAGCAACAATGCAAAAACTATTCTGGTGAGTGTCTCTGCTGATGTTACTGTTGCAGTACAATAGCTTGTACTGCTATGTGTACTACCTTTATTCTATTTATTTATTTCAATCTAGGATTACAATACCTTTGAGCTGAGGCTCTTTTACAAAGGTTCCACATTAGTGTGTGCAACAGTAATCATTTTTAGTTACAAACATATAGTCATTGACTTACAGACATGTAATAACCAGTACAAAGACTTGAGCTATGAGTAAGACAAGGGAAGGGGGTGGGTGGTGGAGGAAGCAGGTAGGAGATTGAGGGGAAGGAGGTGCAGGAGGTAAGGGGAGTATGGGAGGTGGTTGGGGCGGAGGCAAGAGTGGAGCTATGGGGGGGAGGTGGGCGAGGGTGGGAGACAGTGCAGCCGGGGGACCTTGTCGAGGGAATATGACAGGTAAGGTGCTAGGGGTGCAAAGACTGATTGTAAGTGCTGGGTGCTGGGGTATTTGCAGCTGGAACAGTGGAAATGTTAAGATGGGCAATCGCAGGATACAAGCAGTGAGAGGCGCAGCTTGGACTTGAAGACGCCGAGTGTTGGAGCGGAAGTTATGTCACTGCCAAGAGAGTTGAGCCAGTTGGATACCCGATAGGTGAATGATCTTTTAGCTGCAGTACATTCTATCTTGCTTTATGCTGGTGGATTGCTCTAGCACCTCCACACAATTCAAAAGACAGTTGGTATGGGAAATAGAGAAACCATGATTGCTATATTTCAAACATGAAACCATGAAGTATGAAAAACTACATAAGTTTATATATGGGTGATGTGTTGACTTGTCTGGGGAGTTGTGATTCATCTGGATCTTCTAAGGGTTACTCTTGAAGTGAGAGGGAATAACATTATGCATGTTGCAGAGCACATTGTTTTTCTGTAGTTACCTACGTTATATGTACGTATATGGTAAGAACAGAGTTACTATGCAGTATACAGTTTATCGAAAAAAAAAACATAATATTATGTACTATTCTTGTTAATGGATTACTAACTGTGTGTGTATACAGTGCGCAGTGTGTGGTGGTATGTTGTTAGACATGGCATTACATGAAAGTTGTATGATTCAACTGGCACACTGCTGAAAATATTGTCTTATGGTACATGGTGGAATGGTGTTATGCATGGAATTCCATGCCTGGAATATGCTTGTTCTACCACAGTAATGATGTCATTATGTTGCTCTGCTGCAGTACTGATGTCACTACTGTGGTAGAACAACTTGGAATGGTGCTACATGCTTGATTTCCCCTATCCTATTAACTTGAAAGTTATTGTTTTTAAAACTTGAACTTGTATAAATTTCTGCCGCACTCTGTGTCAGTAATTTGAGCCTACCACCAACCCTCAAATGCCCCCCAACCATCAGTTCACTGAAACAAAGTGCAATGTCCAAAATAGCTATGGATGCCCATACACTACACACAATAGCAGATGAGCAACTCTGTGCACAAACAGTGTGTTGTGCCACCTTGTGGATCTGATTCCCATTGACCTTTCAAGCTTCACTCTCAAGGTCACAAGGAATCAGAACACCTTGGTGGCACAACACATTAGTTGTACATAGTTGTCCATCCACTATCCTATGTGTACTGGTATGTTACTATAAGCACAACCCCTGTGCATCATAAGATGGTCCTTCTACATAGAAAACCATTTACTATTGCACATGTAAACAGCTAACAACTGTACATCCTCTACAGATAAATGGATGGATGTTTAACAGAAACAACAATGTTCAACTTCCACATAGCTTCCTGTTCACCAAGATAATAAAGCAGGCAATTATGTCATTACTTTAATCTCAAGAGTAATGATACTAATTATAATATGACTATTAAACATCCAGTGATCTCATTGTTGAGGAGCTCAAAACTAAGTGCTGATATCCCATGATGGCAGCACTGGGAGAAGTTCCAGTGCTCTCTTCACAGTAGAATTAATAAAGCCAATCATTCCTGGCTACCGTCACCTTTATTCACCAAAATACTTCAGTTAGGCCCTAAAAATAAAATTTTTTAAATTCACAAACAAAAGAATTACATGTTATTTGCCCTCATTATACTTCGGTCACACACACATACATAACTTGATAAATAAGCAATACAATACTTAGAATTGTAAGTTATGGTCTTTCTTTGATGAACATGAAAAATACATTTCTTATCCTCACCCGCATACTATGGGAAGTATTAAACAAAGCAGCAGTATAAAAAAAATATTGCTAAGCTCAAAGTACTAAGATCAGCTATGTAAAACATCAGTAGAATCAACATGGTGGGATGCAGCAAGGCTCTTTAAGGGGTTATTTTATCTTTCTTTTAAGTGTAAGTTATAACCTTTGATGTGCTTCTTATGTTTATTGATTAGTCATGTAAGTTTTGCTGGATTTTTCTTATAGCCATATTATAATTGCAATAAGATGCTCCTGAGTGTGTGTTGTTCCTGAATAACTCCACACCTACGGTGGTGGAAGCACTCGTCCTGAAGCCTTGTGCTTCAACCTACCCTAGCTGTGATGTTATTCAGCGATGATGCAGACCCTGTCATCATGTATTGCTTAATTATATTTTGATGGTTTCAATAGTAGGGACACTCTGATACTGTGCTGCATTACCTGAGCACTGGTCATGTGCTGGTAATTTCTGATACTTATAACAATGTTTTCATGGAAAATCACTTATTAACATCTGTAGATTTACTATCAATCATAGTAACAAGTATACCTATGGCCATGATGATGGTTGTCAAACTCAGGTTTCCCTGCCCCCTCCCACATGTAGTACGCCGGCTTGTACCAGTCCCTGTTCCACCTGTGGACTTCTCCGGCAGCCTTGGTCTTGTAAAAGGTCTGCTGGGCCAGCTTCCACTTCCACTGGCACTTGGCACTTGTTCTCTAAATGCCTTGCTCACCAAGGCATGACCAGCTTTTGAAAGAAAAGGGAATGCAAGTATTTGTTTACTTATGGAGTATATAGAACTTACTTTGGGTTTCCTACACTGGCATGCTGACTGCAAATCATTTATGTACAGTAAGTAACTTTATAATGACTGTTCTTGAGGAAAATATAGCATTATAACATCTTGCTTAGAATATTGCTTTGGAAACAAGTAAAGTTGGACATACTACCATTGCTGTGAAAAAATAAAAAAGTGCTGATGATTTTCACAAACATACCATGTTTAATGTTTGACTCTTGTTACTAAAAAATTACCCACCACACTTAACATGCTATGTAACAAACTATTATCTTATCAGTTACACAAATGTTAAATCATAGGCCAAGAATGTAAATGCACTAATGCAAAGTGCACTGGGAGGCAGTATACTGCAGTGGTTTAAAGCACTGAGCTGCAAATCTGGAGACCTGGGTTTGAATCCCACAGCCCCCACTTGCATATACTGTGTGACCCTAAGCAAGTCACTTAACTTCTCTGTGCTCCCAGGTTGCACCTGTAAACAAGCTTTCAGCTTAGTGTGTCTCACCTGGTTAAATAATTGGAAAAGGAAAAAAAAGGTTTGGCTTTTTGCTGATGTTTGCATATTTCAGTACTGCTAAGCAACTACTACAATCTTTTCTACGTATACATTTTACTGGGGATATAATATATCAATGTTTTTTTACCTTTGACCAAGTGTGGGCCAGGGTAAGGTTGATCGCCCTCATCACAATTGTTGGATTTGCATTTTTCTCAACAGCTTGGATAAGGGCCAGCACATCAGTGTCACTCCAGGTCTTTGTCATTGTTCTTTGTTGATGTTGTCTGTGAAATGAGTGAAGAGAAAGGTAACATAATTAATACTGCTTTTTTACAGTGGATGGTTTGCTCACATAATATTGTTAATGAATACATTGACATTAATAATCAGTGTACTCAACAACAACTAGGGACAAGAATTTAGTGTGGGGCCTTGTGCAGAAAAGCCTATGAGGCAGCTAGCACAGAGACAATTATTATCCTGAGATCTTGTCTAACTGTACTATAGGACTACCGGACTACCCCTCACACACACACTTCCCCCCCAAACCCCCTCCACATATGTTGGATATGATGCACTGTATCCTGATATAACAATATAAGTCAAGCGAGCAGGTTGACATTTACTATTAACCTCTACAACAACAACTGGACAGTTAAGGCAACTGTGGGAGGTCGAATAAATGTAGTCTATCAATGTACTTCCCTGCTCAAAAAACAAACTGTGTATTGTAAAGTGCCAGGAATAGTTCAACTGAACAGTTATTTATTAACATATAATCTCCATGGCAGCTATCACGGACACAATTTAAGAGGCATGTCACATGATACTGGTATCACACATCACCCTCTGACCCTTCCCAAAACCACATCACCCACCCACAACCTCAGCACACATGAGGCAGTGTATTCTAACACCACAGTATCCCCAAACTGGACGGCATGACTTTTGCACTTAACATACACAACAAGTGTGCAGAAGATGTAAGTCTGGGAACTTCAATAGATGTGTTCTGACAATGTAATTTCCTATTTACAAATCAAACCGTGTCTTGGTAAGTGACACACACAATCCAAATGTATACTTTGCAATGTCCGTGTGGCTTCCATAACACAAATCACTGACATTATTAATGTCTGAGATGTTCCATAGTTACACCATGGTGCAATCCCCTCCTCCCACCCCCCCATGCCTCCCATATGAGATGGTGGATTTCAAGGCTGCAGTACATTTCAAATGAATACCCTAATATGTAAAACTAATGTTATTGACAACAACTGGACATAATAGTAACCTGTTGCAACTTGCACAAAAGTACAGAGGCAGTGAATCACCCTATGCATGCATCAAGTTGTTTATTCTAGAGTGATACAACCAGCCTAAATGAGCACTTTTCCATTCCTGCGTAACATCATTGGCAGCAAGCATGTATACAATTTTACTATGTGTCATTAAATGGTGCTGACATAGCAATAGCTCCACCCCCCCCCCCTTGGAAGACATAGGAGACTGTATGAAAAGGACACAGAATTACCCTAATAAGACATTACTGTTAACAACTTACCTCCATGACAACCACTACACAGAAGATAGAAGTCTTTCAGTTTGCAGAAATCTTTCTTGATAATGCTGCTCCCTGCTCTAATTGCAAGTGGTGCATTCTAAAGTCACAACAACAGCCCAAATGCACACTTTTTCCTTGCTGTATAACCTCCCTGGCAGAATCTACAGACATTATTTAACTTTGGGACATTCCATGGTACTAGTAAGACACTGGCCCCACCCACACACACACACACACACACACACACAGACACACACCCTGCTACCAGCAGAGATAAGGTAGTGGATCATGAGGTCAGAGTATGTCTAAAATGAACATCTTAATTTTTGTAATTAACATCCCTGAAGCTGTACAGAAGATGCAACTCTGGGAGGTTGCACACATAAACTATGACAATACCCTTACCAACTAAAATATGAACATTTCTATTTGAAAGATAGAAAGACAGTCCAAGTGAACACTTTCTAGTCCAATATAACCACCAGAACAGAAAGCATGGACTTGATTAAGCTCTAAGATGTTGCATGGTTACACTATAGCACTGCACCCCCAACCCCTCAACCCCATCCCTTTAGACATGAGGAGGTGTATGCTGCTGTTAGGCTATGTCTCAAATGGACACATCAGAATTGATGGTTAACCTTTTAAACAGAGATCAAACAGCAGATTCAACTGTGCACCCTTGCACATGTTTACTGTGGCAATGTTATAGTTTCACCAAATGGATCCTAACTTAAAACCACATGTTAGCTGAATGCTGTACATTTTTTATGGTAAAACTGTTTGTAAGCAACTATTTCAATTTTTTTAACTACTGCACCTTATATGGATCATGTTATGAGATGCCAAAAGCCCAGCAGAATCTTGCCTGTTTAATTGTAATGTAACACATATAGCCCACCTTAAGTGATTTTTGTTTAACATACAATCACAGTGACAGCAAGAGACTGACCATTCTAATTGAAAAAATTGTGTTTGACAGTGTGTGCATTGCGTAAGTGCAGCTAGTCTATGTTTTGATCAAATATTTGTGGTTCTTAAAAGAGCCATTTGGGTTTCCTGCATAGTGGGCAGTGAAGACATATGTAGAGGTACACATTCAGAAAAGTGCAAGAATGCCATCTCAGAGGTCCCCAAGGAAAATAGCGTTGCCAACGTTTGAGAGATGCACACCATCTTTAAGATATAGCCTATGTTTAAAATGTCAAATTTGGGGTGAGATATAGTGTGCATTCCCATAACATGAAGGAATCCAGACACTTGGATGGTGACCTTATGACATGATCTCTCGAGTCCAGGACAGTATTCCTCACTTCTCCAGATCACCCACTCTGTAATGTCTGAATACAGAATCTTACAGGCAGATAACATCTCAATAAGAGTCTTCAAGTCTGATTGTGCAGCCTCAATTAACTCTATTCCACTTTTGTGGCCCAGATCATTCCCTCTAAGAAGGATGAGTAGTATGTCTGGTGCATGGTGTGTCTCCAGTAGCCAACACATGGCTGGCATGAGCTGCTCCCATCTCATGACACTCTTGCAAAACCACAAGACATCGCAATTTGGTAGCTGCAATTCATTGCCAAAATAACTTGCCCTAGCAAATGCTGCTGCTCTTCTTACCAGACTGCTTCCCACAATCCTAGCACAGGCTCTGGAGCTTTCTGCCATTCTTAATCTTAAGCAAGATCCTTGTGAAGACAGCAATCTCAAAAATATGTTTCTCTCTGAATGGCCCTCTGCCAAGTGACTGATGTTTCTATGGGATGGAGATGTTGGAGCACAAAATAGCTGAGCCATGTAGCAACAGATAATGTGTGCACATATGATTGGTTTATCTCTGTATTTAATTGTCAATCAGGTAAATAATTGTTGTTGTTATGTCTACAGAACTGTTTGCTATTGGCCTTTTGTTTATTAAACATTCTTTTTATTTTGGTGGGATAAGGTACATGCTTGATTGGCCACATGCTGCTGCATGACAATATGAAACATTTCTATTTCCCACTGTCAACCAGTATAGTGTGTTACAGAGCCACGTTTCCCTTCCTCCCTTTTGGAACTGTCATTCTGTGTGGTAAGAACCCCTTCTGGCTATTCTTATAGAAATGCTATTTTTACTCTATTGAAAACCTTTGAAAAACATTAGCAGAAAAGGTAGTTAATCACAGTATCTTTCCCAGACATGCAAACTTAATTTGTTGTTGCAAAACATTAAGAGAAAGAGAAATAAAATAGTTCAAGTTGCAGACTGGCTGAGCTGTTGAGTTGTTGTTCTATGGTCACTTGTGTTTTTCTTTAATGTTTAACAGTTTGAGAATGAAGGGCACTGCAAGTTTGTAAGATGAATCATTTTGAAGTATGGGTAATCCATATTTTTTTATATATGCTAGTTTTAAGTAAAATGAGCTATGGAAAATATATTTAAAATCGATAGCTGCCTGTGCTGTACTACTGTAGGGGGAAAAAGTAAGACAGGTGCAACAGTTTATCATGGCATATTTTTAACACTGTTTACTTCAAAATGCTGCACAGTACAAACTTGGAAAAAAAGCACATGAGAGAGTACTATAAATGACTTTGAAATTTACTATTCTTATCTAAATTCATCAAAGAATAATATGCTTCACAAATGATGTTTCCTGTGGTTTGTGTATGAAAGTAAAATAATGTATCACTGTGGAAGCATTTTACATAACAACATTTTACTGCTTCTTACTTCAGACTGACAGATGCTACAAAATTATGAGAAGCAGTACATTAAAGTATGGTAATTCCAATTTTGATATGTGTTACTTTTATGCCACTTGATCAATCATGAAGTGTTTAAATGATTTTAAGGGTTAATTCCTTTTTTTCTTGAGAAACAGCTCAGATATGTAGCAGCAATCCAAGATGGCCTAGTTCTTGCTGTTCCATGTGCTTCCATTGGTGTAGAGTGCTCATTTCCTGTTAACTTTCAAATCTTTTTTCATGAGTGTGCAAAATCCTTGATCGTGACTCATGTAAGAGGCGATCCCCTTTCGCAAGCTGTCAAAATCCTTGTTCGCGAGAGTTTTGTGAGGAACTTGAATGCAATACTAATGGCTTAAAACAAAAAAATACATTTTTAAAATTGTTTTAATGAAGTACATATGCATCTGTATGCTTTTATGTATTATTTAATCAACTGTTAAGCATGTTTGCTCTATTTTTTATGTGAAAATGCAATCTCGGTGATCCCTGTTTGCGAATATGCAAAATCCTTGACCATGACTCGTGATGAATGAGGATCCCTTTTCGCAAGCTTACAAAGTCCTTGATCACAATAATATTGCAAGGAATGTGAATACAACAGCATTACTTTAAAATAATAAATACCTTTTAATGGTTAATTTTAGCAAGTAAATATTGTACTGTTCACCTGTATATGCTATTTAGACCATTAGTAACCATCCTAGATACATTTTAATCCTGAAAATGTAGTCCTGATGATCCCTGTTCGCAAACATGCAAAATCCTTGATCGTGAGCGAGTCGCGAACAGAGATCCATGTTCATGAGCATGCAAAATCCTCTTTTGTGACAAATCTTTCAAAAATTAGTTTTTAGAATATGTTGGCTTGTTTATTTACATGGGAATAGTCACTTTACAGCTCAAGAATGAGGTTTTCATGTATTATGGGTGTCTGGTTAACATAATAATTTTTTTATTTAAATTCCACAGTGTTTTTATAAAAAATGTTTACTGTTTATGGCAATGAAGAGGGCACTATTGATACTAGCAAACTTCCCTACATTTTAAACTCCTCCCCTACACTATGAACAATGTCACTCATAACTATTTTTGTCTTCGTGAGGACGAGTGCATTGAGTACACAGAGGGTGTGGGCAATAATGGGCTTTATTCATGAAATGTGTGGATGGCTTCTTTTGTCTGTAACAGAAGTGTGTGGTCAAGTTCCTTGGGGGTCTGTGCAATGCAGTCTATCTGTGCAATGTACAAAGCAGAATTGCCTCCACCTATATGGCTAATGCCCAGCTATACATGGGTGGGCAAGAGTAGTCAGCTGAAGACTTCAGTATCAACATCCTGTGCAGCATTCTGTCTGTTAGGAAAAACGTGGTGGCATGCGGGTGGAAGACATCCACTACAGGACCCAGTTTGGTGTGTTAAGGTGCTGTGTAATCGGGTCTGCAGTCCCACAGTGAATGGCTCCTCATGAGCTTGTGCAATGGGTGGTGGGTCTATGTCCAGGAACCTGATCAGCAACTACTGTTTCTGTATCTGGTGACCACATGTGTCTTCTATAGGTGTGCACCTCTTTTTTTGGGAAGGTATGTATAATTCATATGTGTCCTTACCCACTTTCATGAATAGGGCCAAATGTTTTTGAGGTGTATGTAGCCTGTAATAGAGTATAAAATGGTAATTGACAAAGAGGTACTTTTAGGTCACACAAACTTTTAAAGTGCCAGAAAATATAACTAGCTACTACAATATGTGTGCTTTAATAGTGGGAAGAGTGTTGTGTAAAAACAGTTGGGGGAAGGGGTTGCAGGAGTCTATGTTATATGACCTTATTGTTTAAGAAAGACAGTCAACAAGGATTTTGCTTTGCATAAAAGACTGGCACAAACATAAGTGGCAGACTGGGCAGCTATGCTGCTGTGTCATATAAGAGTTGTTAAACATACATACAGTTATTTCCTAAAACTAAAGTGAATAAATGGTGCTTTGTGCAGTGTTTGCTATATGTCAATTCTCATTGATACTAATCATGTATTTTTCTCTTTTTTATAGGTATAACTTGAAAACAAAAACAGAGTGGCACAATTCAAGAAGACTTACAAAAATGACCATTGTATGAAAAGTGCAACCAGTTTCAAAGCAAAGCAGGCATTTTGGTGGTTTCCTCTCATGTCAGAGTGAGAAAACTGGTATTTCTCATAAACAGAAGTCAGATGAGTGTCATTCTTCTAGTGGCACAGTTTCTAAAAAACATACACTTGTGAAAAAATGTGTCCATTCTGGGAAACTGTCCTTGAAGAATGAGGAAGAAATCTGTCTTGCTGAAAAGACCTGCACTAAAGCCTCATAAGGTTATGCGTGCTAGTACTGTGAAACACAGAAAGACAGAAAGAGTGATATTAGTGATACTTGTGGTACCACCCATCACGATAGAACTTGTTACTTCAAAAGAATGGTACATACTGCTAGGATTGAACATATCATTTCAGCAGTTGTTAGATATAAAGGAAAGAAAGTTAAATGGAAAGTTTCTCTCATGAAACTATGTTTGAGAGCAAGACATTGTTAATATGGCTATCAATATACGGTCACAGTTGTGAGTTGTTATGATGTCAGTCATTGATAAACTGAGTGTCAAAATTGAAACCACGAGAGATAGACTAATATCGTTTAAATAGCTGAACAGAGACAACCTTTCAGGCATATTTTTGGGAGGAGGCATATAATGTTCATGATAGTCAAGTGACTTTGGAACTGGACGTCTATGGCAAAGTTCAAAACATTTTACTTGTGTCGCATGATGATAATGTCATGGATGAGGATAATGAGACTTCTGGAGACATTCCACAAAGAAAATCACATGCTATGAAATGGCCTTGTGATGATATGCGCAATATCAGGGAAGAATCATTCTCTGTTATTGAAAAGTTCCTTCACATATTTTTAAACACAAAGAGATGTTTAAGACACAGACTGTTTGTCACTATTGACAAGTGTGACATTAGACCTCTGACTGGTTTGATGGGACGTTCACTTGCTTGTTTGCAAACTGGAGCATGTGAGACTATATTCCATCATTTTCATATGATTGTTGTGCACAACTCCGGGATGCAGAGATTTGTGCAACAGCTGTATCATGTAAGATCTTTTGTGAGAAGCTTCACATGTTTTGATTCTTTGTTGAATGATGGAGATGTTGATGGCATCATTGAGTTCATTAAAGAATTGCAACAAAAAAATAAGTTGAGGCAAAGTATTGATACAGATAGTACCATAGCATCATGCAGACTGGCACACTGCAAGAGACACACTTGCTAAGGAAATTTGGCTCTGCAATTGCCAAATTTGAAATGAGCAAAACTCAGAAATTTGACATTGTCTGTGTCTCATGTGAATGACTGTTTTGCAAGGAACAGTCCATTCATGTAGATCTGTACATTTCATGATGGAATGAGATGTAGGGTCAACTGAAAAGGTTAAGCATGCTTTGCACTACCTTAAGGAACACAATCCATTCTATGTTGACATTGACATAGGATCATTTGCTGATGTTCAAATCCAAGTTGATATACCTGATTGTTCTAAAACCATGATTGAAAAGGTTGAGGCTGACACCAATGAAAATGTGTATGAACAATACACTATCCACCCATTGCTTGGGAAGGACCCAGTTGTGGATAATATAGATCTCTACCAGATGAAACAGGTAGAGGGGAATCCTGTCAGTATCTGGGAGAGTACACTTGAGGCATGTTGCTTTCCTGATTTGTTTCTACATGGCATAGGTGGACATCTGGATGAGCGTGAAATACGGGTTCCTGGAGCTGAGTACAGAGCTCTAAGACTGCTGCATTCAGATGGAAAATTTTGCAGAAATATATCCTATCTCTTCTACCTTTTGTGGGAGAGTGAACAGAGCATTTTATCAGTGAGCATTGCACACACATTATGACTGGATACAGAATTTCACAGCATGACAGCTGCACAGTTGATCAAGAAACTGGAGAAGAAAGATGAGATACTGCAAGCTAGTCTTTCTTCAGTTCTGTCCAGCATGCATGGCACCAAAGAGTATTGATACAGGCAGCACTCTGAGGTGATGTGCATGTTAAGAAAGTTTGGTCCAGCAACATGGTTTGTCTCACTCAGTTGTGCAGAATACTACTGGGATGATGTGGCTGACCTTCTTAAATGGACTAACTCAGAGATGGATGGCATACAGAGTATGACTCTCGGTGAGATGTGTTCACTAGATCCAGTCTCAGTGTCATGATACTTTCAGCTCCACTTTCAGGCACTGTTGCAATTTATTCTATCAAAAACCAATCCACCTCTTGGTATTGTTGAACACTATTTCTGGAGGATATAATACCAAGAATGTGGAGCACCCCACATACACATGCTGTTGTGGGTGAAAGATACTCCATGGACTGGTGACAGTGACGAAACTGACATTCTTAACTTCATAATGAGGCATGTGACGTGCTAGATTCCTGACAAGTGTGACAGTGCAATGCTGTGGAAGATGGTGCAGATATTTCAGCTACACTTGTGCAGAAAATACTATCACAGAAATTTTAAAAACAGAGAAAACTGGTATACAAGATACTGGTTTGGATTCCCTAGATGAGTCTGCATGACTGCGTGCCTAAATGATGTTTTCTCTGCTATGCAACATCATCTCAAAGCTAAATCCACACAATAAGTGTACAATTTGCTTCATAGGGAGTCAGAAGTAGGCATCAATGACTACAGTCCTGCTCTGTTGTTGAATTGGCAGGTGAACACTGATGTCCAGTATGTTGCTGACAACTCAATGGCTCTGGTGAGGTATGCTACTTCATACATCACCAAGCATGAGAAAACCTGTTTACAAGAACTGTGGGAAGAGTTGTCTAACTGCAATAGGTCTATATCTCTCTACTGTGGTCACTTGGCTTGAAAACTCTGTCACACTGGGAAGGTGGTGCATATGAGGCTAATGACTGTCTTATGTGCACATGCCTGTATGATAAGTCTGAATCAATCTGTGTATTAAATGTATACTTCAAAGAGAAGAGGCATCATGTCCTTAGAAGTCATGATGAGATTGAAGAGCTTGCTGCAACCAGATCAACATCAACAAACATACTAAAGAGCAATCTGACTAATAATTGCTATCCACAATGCCATACTGCTATGGATGATTTGTGTCTGAGGTTGCCTAATGGTATGACTACAAATGGAGTGTCCCTTCTGACCCTGTGAAGGACATATGCAAGGTCCCAGGTCTACACGGCTCTCTGGTAAAGAGACGTAAACCATGGTTGATTGACCACTGTAAACTCAGCTTGACAACTACAGAAAGTAAAGAGCACCACTATGTTGCTTTTCTATTTCTGTTCTAACCTTGGAGAGATGAGGGGACTTTGGAAGGTACATGTGACACTTTTGAAGAGCAGTTCAATTTGAGCTATGAGTCTTTCACAACTGAAGTGTCAACTGCATATATCAAGAAACTGGACCTCGAGAAAGAACAACTTGAGAAAGCAAGGCAACAACTGGAGGAGAATACTCCAGTGAACTCACAGGAAATGCTAGATCCTGAGGGTAAAGGAGCACTTGGTGCTCCCTTGACTGCAAACGACCCAGTTGTGTTGATGTCAGAGATAGAAAGAGCTATGCAGCAAAGCACACACTTTGCTGATAAATCGGTCAACATTGTAGATGAATTGAATACTCATCAACAAGTTTTCCATTCCATAGTGATGCATGATGTTGAGCATGGTATGAAACACCATAGCAAGGAATGTTTGTGTGACAAACACATGCTTGTCAGTGGTGCTGCTGGCACTGGTAAAAGCTTTGTGATTGAAGCAAAAATTGCAGCTGTTCATAGACTTACTGATACGCCAACATCAGTGATTGTATCTGCTCCAACTGGTCTAGCAGCTTACAACATAGGCAGTGTCACTGTCCATAAGCTGTTTATGCTGCCAGTTGAGCATGGCAAGGCTGGAGAGTACAGAAAGTTGTCTTTTGAAGTTGCAAGTGAACTGAGGGCCATGCTTGACAAAATGGAGCTACTGATTATTGATGCGATCAGCATGGTTTTCGACGTTCTTCTTACTTACATTCACCTATGTCTGCAGGAGATACTTGGCAGTGATTATGATGTACCATTTGGTGGCAAAAACATTGTTGTCTCTGGAGATCTTCTCCAACTAGCTCCTGTCAATGGACAACATGTATTCACAACTCTTTCAGTAGAGGAAGCTAAGAAGATCACTGGATGCATAGGTGGAGTTATTCTCTGGGAGTTCTTCTCTTATGCTGAACTGTTCCATAATGTGCAACAGAGAGGTGATATCTCTTATAAAACATTACTTGATGAGGCTGACATTGACAATTTGTCAGTTTCTCATTTACAAGTGCTAAGAGCACATGTTATCAGTCCAAAAGACAGCTCTATGCATGATGCATGCAAGCTATTTACGGACTTACAGAGAAATGGACAGCACATTGTATGCTTGTTGCAAAGACTTAAGCAATGTGCTGAGTTTAACCAGATTATGCTACAAAGAGAGCAGCGGCCTACTGTCACAGTGACATCACTTGATGCAATAGGTGGTGTTAGTCTAATGCACACAATGGTGACAAAAATGGTTGATCATCTCAGAGAACTGACAGCTAATGTGTCTCAAACTGCTGGCTTGGAAGCAGTTTTAACACAGTGTAAAAATGCATGTGTTATGCTACAGAGGACTCCTGATGTTGATTGTAGACTGGTTAATGGAGCAATGGGTTACACTGTTGATTTTCAGTGCAATGCACAGAAGACAGTTGTTGATTTTGTCATTGTTAAATTTGACAGCCATGACAGTCCTTTTCCCATTGACAGATGCACTGTGAATTTTCAGATTATGAAGGTCATCTATGTTATACATAAGCAGTTTCCACTGTGTCTGGCTTATGCTGTCTCCATTTACTCCAAGCACTTGGTGCTCTCTTGCCTGCAAATGACCCAGTTGTGTTGATGTCAGAGATAGAAAGAGCTATGTTAAGACTCAGCCTTGATAGTGCAATTGTTGTTATTGGTATGGGAATCTTCAAGGATGGCATGTCATATGTCGCTTTGTCATGAGTCAGATCTCTTTCTGGTCTGTACATACTGATCCTTGCAAAGAATAAGATACGTGCTGATGTTAAATGTATTGTGGAATACAACTGGCTACTTATAGTGTACCAAACAGCTGCAACTCTGATTCCTGTGCCTAGATACATTCCCATTTAAGATGTGTCTATGGATACAACACATAAGTTGAAAAAGAAACAGTGTAAAACTTCAGTGTCTTCACCATCTGCTGTTCATGGCAATCAGTCACTTGCTGATCAAGTCAGGTCACCACCTGCAAAGCAATGCATTGGCCTTGAGAAACTACCTATCTTTGACAATAGCACTGGAGTGAACTGCCCTGCCAGTTCTGCGATGCAAGCTCTTTTGCATTTGCCAGAGTTTGTTCACCTATTGAGTGTTGCAAAGTCAACAACTCTTTCTGATGCACTGAAAAGTCATAAGAGGTAGTAAGGAACAAGTACCTAGCTTGTAGAGTTTAACTCCTCTGAGGCTTACTCTGTCAAACTATCCTGGACAGAGGATGTGTGCTGACAATGTACAACAGGATGTGGCTGAATTCATGGTGGCTGTGATAAACAGCTTAGCCAATGATGGTATTCCACTGAGACAGTACTTTACAGTGGACTATGTGTGCAAGTATGCATGTTTGTCATGTGGACACATAGAGTCACAACCAACTAATAACATCCTTGCAAAATCCTTGATTGTGACTCATGTAAGAGGCGATCTCCTTTCGCAAGCTGTCAAAATCCTTGTTCGAGAGAGTTTTGTGAGGAACTTGAATGCAATACTGATGGCTTAAAACAAAAAATACACTTTTAAAATTGTTGTAATTAAGTACATATGCATCTGTATGCTTTTATGTATTATTTAATCAACTGTTAAGCATGTTTGCTATATTTTTTATGTGAAAATGCAATCTCGGTGATCCCTGTTTGCGAACATGCAAAATCCTTGGCCATGACTTGTGATGAATGGGGATCCCCTTTTGCAAGTTGACAAAGTCCTTGATCACAAGAATATTGCAAGGAATGTGAATACATCAGTATTACTTTAAAATAATAAATACCTTTTAATGGTTCATTTTAGTAAGTAAATATTGTACTGTTCACTTGTGTATGCTATTTAGACCATTAGTAACCATCCTAGATACATTTTAATCCTAAAAATGTAGTCTCGGTGATCCCTGTTCTCGAACATGTAAAATCCTTGATCGTGAGCGAGTCGCGAACAAAGATCCATGTTCGTGAGCATTCAAAATCATCTTTCGTGACAAATCTTTCAAAAATTAGTTTTTAGAATATGTTAGCTTGTTTATTTACATGGAAATAGTCACTTTACAGCTCAAGAATAAGGTTTTTATCTATTATGGGTATCTGGTTAACAATAACATTTTTTTCTTTAAATTCCACAGTGTTTTTACAAAAAATGTTTACTGTTTATGGCAATGTAGAGGGCACTGTTGATACTAGCAAATTTACCTACATTTTAAACCTCTCCCCCACACTATGCACAATGTCACTCATAACTATTTTTATCTTTGTGAGGACGAGTGCATTGAGTACACAGAGGGTGTGGGCAATAATGGGCTTTATTCATGAAATGTGTGGATGGCTTCTTTTGTCTGTAACAGAAGTGTATGGCCAAGTTCTTTGTCGGTCTATGCAATGCAGTCTATCTGTGTGATGTACAAAGCAGAATTTCCTCCACCTATATGGCTAATGCCCAGCTATACATGGGTGGGCAGGAGTTACTGAAGAAAAATCTGTTAAGTTATGTAGATTGTTTAGAAATGCAAACACTGGTTGGGAGTGCCTCAGATTTGGCTGAAGTACTGTATGTTCTTTGAGGGTGACTGAATGCAGTTCATATATCATCATTGTGCTTCAGTATTTCAACTCACAAGGCATGACAGTTAACACTGATTTAATTGCTGGAAGAACTATATTCTCAGGCACTCAGTTTGACATGCATGCTATCATTTTCCATCATGGACCTTCTGTTCAGTCAGGACATTATGTCACATGGCGTAGATTTAGAAGTGGATGGGTGGAGTGCAATGATACAGTGTGTCCTATGAGAGAATGATTACCTAGGAATCTAAAAGATGCATATGTGATCATTCTCCATAATATAGTTGCTGTCAAATGCATTGAGGAGTGATTTTGGTAAGAAACCTCTAGGATGCTACCATATGCTCCAGATTACTTAAATTTCTATGTACGCTGTCTCTGGTTACAGATAGGCAGAATGCAAACAAGTATGATATGCAGGCCATTATTAAATACATTCACAATGACACGTTACTTTTGTGACAAGTTGTTATCTGTTATGGATCCACAACATGCCTTCAGATCATACAGTATGTGGGACTCTTGAAGTGTAGCTCTAAGACTTTTGGGGAGTCCATTCCACTTGACATGAAGCATGTCATATTTGTTCTGATTAGTACTGTCACTGCCACAGGCCCACAAAAACAGTATGTCAATGTTGTTGTTACTCTCACCTCTTACTGAGACACATGAGACACTCATATGTGTCCGTAGTGAATCCATTTGCAACCTGCTAACAGTTAAAAGTGGTATGTCTTTTACTGTTACGCTCTACCTTAGTGACCTTGCTGTCTTTACTTACGAGACTAACATGAGCACAATCCAAGCAGACTTGAGGAAGCTGGACAGCACTTACATGTCAGCAAGTAAGTTATATCTTGGCACATGTAGTTAGAAAATGCTGAACCATTACATGACTTTTGCTTTAACACTGACATGCAGTTCAGAATAATTTCTGTGACTGTTTCTCATTTATGATGGTACACACAAGGTGACTGCAACTCATACAGTATGTGATGCTCTTGATGTATCGCTGTAACACCTCTTGGAGAAAACTCAAGTTGTCATGATGAGATTTGTGCTTTGAGTGAATAGTACTGTTACAGTTAGACTACAGAAACAGTATCACATTTTTATTTTGTTTCTCAGCTGTTATTTAGAGACATGGGAAACTAATATCTGCTCATAGCAAATACATTTGCAGTTTGCTAACAGTTAAAACTACTATGTATTTTTCTGTTATGCTGTACGAGTGACCTTGATATCTTTACTTACAAGACTGACATGAGCACAGTCCAAGCAGACTTGAGGGAGCTGGACATCACTTATATGTCAGCAAATAAGTTATATCTTGGCACATGAAGCTATATGATTCTAAACCATTTTATGACTTTTGCTTTGTCACTGTCATAGGTTCATGATGATAAGCAATGATAAAAATTTGATAGCTGTATGATATCTTCCTCAAAGGAATATATAATTGATTCACCGGACATGACTGCGTAACCACCAAACTGCGAATCAGTATTGTTAATATGTATATAAGTCTGATACTGTTTTAAGACTGGAAGTATCCTGATGATACATTTATTTGTAATTCTTGTTTTTGAGAAAAAATCTTATGTTATTGTGCATGTTTTTATGGATGCCATGTCATGTGAGAACCTTTAACATTTAATGTTTTGCATTGCATAAAATGTTATTCAGCAACTTTATGTTGGTTGTGTGTATGTATGTGTATCTATCTATCTATCTATATATATATATATATATATATATATATATAGATAGATATATACACACACACACACACATATATATATATATATATATATATATAAAGTTCAAATATACAAAATATGTGTAATATATTACACAATAGGGGTGGGAGCTATCTCAGTGTGATAAATCTTGTTATTTTCATCGCAGTGTGATAAATGCAGCCAAATTACATTTATCACACTCTGCTTACCTCATCAGCATTTATTTCAACTGTGCTGATCTCACCCAGCAACACTCAGATTCTTCCTAAGTATTGGAACTGCTCTCATGAAGTTAATGACAAGAATGTAGCTCATCTGTCACATCTGTACCTATAAGTCCCTCTTTCACTTTCATCTTGTACATTTTGTGAAAGTCCCCAAAACAAGCAAACAGTAGCCTGAATTTCATACTGGAAAAGAAGCCAAAAAAAGAGTGAAGCCTTCCACATCCACAAATAACACAACTACCAAGGAGTACAGCCTGCTTTATCCCACATGACAAGACAGTGTCTTGAGCTCATTTCATCAGAATTTTCCTTTTTTGTCCTGTGCCTTCTTTGTTTATTCCACAAGATGAAGTGAAAGGAAAAAAAGTTCTGGAAACCTCTATTTTATATATCGCACATGTGATGTACAGTTGTGTGCTTTGGAAAATATCTTCACTCCTGCAGAGTGACTTCTGGATACTCTCACTCATGGCTTTGCCACTTGTGAGTATCCAGAGGTCATTCTGCAGGAGTGAAAATATTTTCCATATCCATCAGGTATCATATATATATATTTGCACAATTGATAGCTTCAGTTTAATAGAAGGGTACTTGTGTATATCTAAACTACAATGCAGATGATTGGTGTGTTCCCGCTCTTTTATAGGATCACCTCTATTGAGGGGTCGGATGAGGAATTTTCCAGTTCAGTAAGTATTTACTTAAATGCCGCAGGGCAAGATTTTGAAACCTCACCTACATTTTACATACTGTATATGATATGTGCTGTCATGTACTTATATGAACAGTATGTTTAACATAGTCTTGAACTGTGACATGTCATAACATGTAAGTCATGCAGTACCTGGTGTGGTGACACTGCAGCAAACTATGTAACTAATAACTGACTGCAACAATATGTTTGTGTTGTGCTGTTTGTGTTTATGCTATATGTGCAAGACAACCATTCTTATCTGAATCTGCATTTCATTTTAAATGTGCAGAGCCTTTGTACGCTATTTGTTATGTATACACTGATGCAGTGTACTTCATCCATTGACATGTATTCAATTTCAGCAATGTTTATGGTTAACTGTGGTTTCAAAAGCCTGTCATTTTTTTAATGATAATGTGGGTTTAAACTTTATCAAAATAAAAATAAGTTCAATTGGTTAGTTAAAGTATTGTTATCATAAATATGCATAGCGGATTAATTTGTTAAAACAGATGAACATATTGATATTAATATTATTCTCAGAAAAAGTGGTATACATAATTTTTAATTATATAACTGTAATATCATGAAAATAATTTGTTATTAATGTAAATAGTTATTTGTCAAAAATGTCAAGGGTGATATATCATAATAATTCCATAAAGAAAGTAAATAACTAATACAGCAATAATGTTAATCTAATATTGTAATTAGGTCAATACCACTATTTTTTATAACTATAAATATGTATGCTTAGTGAGTCTGTTATCTTTAGAAATAAACTTTAAGCACCTTAATATACTAAGCTTAGCAAACACAAATATATATGCTTTAATAAATCTTTAATATAAAATAATATATAATTTGATGAGTTTAATATTGTGATATCTTATTGATAATCACAACAGAGATCTTGTTTTAAGTATATGAACAATGCCATGCTGCATTTTTTCTTAAAAAAATGAACTTTGTTTGTAATGAAAACTATTTGATGTGTGTTGATACAAAACACATTGGAAGACCACAGTTACAATAATGTCCTTATACATTGTACAGGAGAACTGTTTTTTTGCCCACCCCAGGAACAACAATCTAATTTGGCAATACCTCAATTGGAATTTCTAAATTAAAATCTTTAAAACTTATGTTCTGTGTCTTGTGTATTATTTTTCAATCAAGTTCTGTTTAATATTTACATTGTCATTATATATAGTACAGTAGTGTTCTATTTAGAAATCCATCCATTTATAAATGCTGTTGTGGCACAGTTTAAAGGTGACTGAAATGTTATTTGATTGCTTGAACATACACAGTTAAATAACAATCTGTTGAGGGGAGAACGAAACATGTTATGTTCTCAAAGATACTCACTGCAGTGGGAGGCAGGAGGCACTCAGCTGTGTGTTGTGATAATAATGACAAAAAGAAAACACTGCCTTGAGAATAGGCTGCATGTTTTACATTATCATAGTACACTTTTGCATAGTGGCACAAAAAAGATTGAAAGCTTTTGTATGTCTTTCACAAAAAGTAAGGAAATTCATTGCAAAAAACTTCATTAATGCAACAGTTAGGGTTGCTATTAAACTGACAAAAGTTGAGAAATATTAATAGAGGCAGTATAGCGTAGTGGTCTAAGGCTCTGAGCTGCAAATGTGGTGACATCCAGAAGACCATACCTGGGTTTGAATCCCACAGCTTCCACTTGTATACTGTGTGACCCTGAGCAAGTCACTTAACCTCCTTGTGCTTCCAGGTCGCTCCTGTAAAAAAGCTTTCAGCTTAGTGTGCTATACCTGGTTAAACAACTAAATAAAAAAAAATATATGTTATTAGGGTTTCCAACCATAACTCCACACCCCCCCCACCCGCAACACACACATGCACGCAGGGGAAGCAGCAAGGCAACACAACCAATGAGAAACAGCCAGCATCAGGTAAGAGACAAAGACATGCAACTCTGTGAACATACCACAAGAGACACCCATCATCATGTTCAGCAACTGTATCACTTCTACTGCCATCCCAGTGTCAATGTCCAAAATTGTATTTGCTGATATGCATGAGTGTGAGTGCAGGGTCTGAAGGTCCCGCTCTCACACTTATGCATATGAGTATGTACAGTTTGGGAGGTTGACAAAACACTCAGCATCGGGTAAAGAAATAAACATATAACTCTGTGAACATATTACAGGAGGCATCCATCATCATGGTTCAGCAACTGTATCACTTCTGCTGCCATCCCAGTGTATTGGAAGTACACTCACATGCTATGAAACCATGTGGGGAGGTGCTAAGAAGGCTATGTAGAACATTTGCGATGAAAATTCTTTGTGATGGGACAGTTATGACTATTGCAATTTTGTGACATCTTCTTATAACTTAATGACTGAAAGTACAGGGTTCTCAGTGTCCTGTGTTAACACAGCTATATGCATATCTGCAACTGTGGAATGATGGGAGCACAGAGTCTAAAGCAACCTACATTCTCAATGTGACATTTACATACTGTTCTTCTGTGTGGATGAAGGGATGGAAGCACAGGGTCTGAAGTAGCCTCTTCTTCCATTGTTAGATATGGACACTGTTGTAGTATCTGGATGGATGGATGAAAGTGTAGGGTCTGAAGAATCATATGCTCTCAACATGACATATGGAGACTGTTGTACTATCTGGATAGAGTGATGGTGTTCCAACCATGACATATGGACACTATTGTATTATCTCAATGTAGGGTGGGGGTGCAGATTCTTTCAGAGCCTACACTCCCACCCCTCCATTGACATAGTACAACGTAATCCATATAACACACTATCCATATGTCACAGTGGGAGTGCAGGGTCCTTTGGACTGTGCCCTCCAAGCCCTACATTGACATAGTACAACACTATTTACAGTATATATCACACTGTTCATATGTCACAGTGGCAAGATAGAATTGTTTGGACCCTACAGTACCATGATGCCATTGACATAGTACAATACAATCCATATCTTACACTATCCATAGGTTGTGGTGCTCTAATTGTGACATATATATGGTGTGACAGATGGATTCTGTTATAGTATCTCAATGGAGGGATAGGAATGTAGGGTTCAAAGGACCCTGTGCTCTCTCTGTAACATATGGATAGTGTGACATATAGATTGTGTTCTACTATCTCAACAGAAGGATGGGAGTGCACAGTCCAAAGAACCATGAGCTCACACTGTGACATATGGATAGTCTGAAATGTGGAAAGTATTGTTCTATGTTGATGGAGGCATGAGAATGTAGAGTCCCTAGGACCCTGTGCTCCCTCCCTGACACATGGACAGTGTTGTTTGATCTCAATGGAGGGATGGCATAACAGTGTTCAACTGACCATGTGTTCCTACTATGAGCTATGGATACTGTTATATTATCTGGATGGAGGTACAGAGTTCATGCAGTGGTCCATCTTCCATGGTTGCACAGCATGTGGGTGTACCCCTGAAAGACACTGGGATGGCAGCAGAAGTGATACTGCTGCTGAACCACCATGATGGATGCCTCTTGTGGTATGTTCATAGAGTTGTATGTTTTTTTTCTCTTACCTGATGCTGTCTGTTTCTCATTGGTTGTATTTACCTTGCTGCTTCCCCTGCTTGCGTATGTGTGTGTGTTGCAGGTAGGGGGGTCTGAAGTTAGGGTTGGAAACCCTAATGACGTATTTCCCAACTTTTGTTACTTTAATAGCAACCCTAACTGTTGCATTAACAAAGTTTTTTGCAATGAATATATATATATTATGGTAGCACAGTAGTGCTACAATAGTTAGGATTGAGGAGCCATTTACATGTTACACCTAAAATTTTGCACCTTAATAACTTTGCAACCATTCAACAGATTTGCCTGAAAGTTAGAATACATAATCAAGAACCATACATCTTTGGATCTGCCAACTTTTGTACTGTTGGGATATATGGCTGTGGAGTTATTAAGCATGACCTTCGTGCGCATTTATGCTTTTTTGGAATTCTTTGCTCATCTCTACAGGTTGCACGGTTTGCACAACTGGTCCAAAATCTTCATGAAACGTGTTGTTGGGGCCCCTGATGAGCCTTTTGAAGATTTCATGAAAAAATATTAAACGGTTCAAAAGTTATTCAAAAAACAATTTCCCATTATGTCAATGGGGAAAATTGAAAAAAGTTCAACAGTGTCACAAATGCAGTTTTTACTTTCGCAAATGGCCCTTTTACTGTTGCAAATCCACCATTCTGTTTTCAGTTGGTCATCAGAAAAATGCTTGGCATTTAAATTTGGGACCCTCGAGCAACCTGATTCTTTTTGTATTCACCTAGTCGGACCCTAAGGATACTAGGCATGTCTTTATTTTCAGGTAAAACACCCCAAAAATATGTCTTTCAAATTTCTGGAAAAAGTACTTTTGCAAAGTACTTTCGCATTTGCGACAGTGTCACATAAATTTGCAAAAGCTTTCACAAAGTTCGACAGTACTTTTCCAGGCTGTGAGAAATGATAGCAATTCTTTGCCACCCTGCTGCAAAAGAACAGTTTGATCTTTTGGGATGAAATTTGGAGGGAATGCAGCCAAGATATCACAGATATGCCTTTCAGTGTTTCAGTGACAAAATATTGCAGGGTGGCAAAGTCACAGTACACCAAAGTTGATGCTTTTTCCCATAGGATAACATTATAGCATCCGCCGCATTACCGGAATCATTTGCCGCCCTGCTGCAAAATAACAGTTTGGTCTTTTGGGCTGAAATTTGGAGAGGAGAAAGCCAACATCCCACAGATGTGCCTTTCAGTAGTTTGGTGAAAACATATTACAGGGAGCCAAAGTTATGGCACTCCAAACTTCTCTTTTTTCCCATAGGATAACATTACGGTGTTTGCCGCGTCTTTCAGGGCCTGTATCTCACAAACGGTGTGAGATACAGACTTTTCATCATAAAAATGCTTAAACTAGCCATGAAAATCATAAATCATATGAGTTTTAAATTTTTTTCTATGTCATACGGTTCCTGAGATATAAGCAATTTAGTATTCCAACTGTTCATTTTCTGATCCGAGACCCATTATTATGCATACATTCTTTGTACTCACTGTCTTTCTCTATGCAGATTTTGGGGAAAACTAGCCTGTGCACTTACATTACTGTTACTCTTACTGCTTCTGCTTGCAGTTCTGTACCTGTTTCACTTACTGTTCCCATCTATGGCATCATGAACTTTACCCTTTGCGTTTTCATTTGCGCTTGCGTTTGCGTTATTTTGACCATTTGTGCCTACAGTACTGTTTATCTTTGTGTTTCACTTTGCGTCACCATACGCATTACCATTTCTGTTTGCGGGCATTGTGTTACTATGTGACAAGACATCATGTGGCGGGAGCGCAGGGCCCTTCCGCCGCATTACATTCACTATTTCTCATTATCATTCTCAAAAAGAAGGGAAATTAAAGGCAAAAAAACTCAGTTTAATGCATTAGTTAGGGTTGTTCCACAGTGACAAAAGTGAGGAAATTTGGTGTTAGGGTTGAAAGCCCTCCTTGGACCCCTCCGCCCACACCCACAACTGGCATCAGGGTGTGCATCGGGGTTGTTGGTCCTAACTCTCAACCCATGCTCCTATACCTCTGCTTCTTCACACATCTGATGGGGTGAGAGTTAAGGCAGGCAACCCCAATGTGCACCCCGATGCCAGTCGGGGGTGTGGACGGGGGGTCCAAGGGGGGCTTCCAACCATAACATCGAATTTCCTCGCTTTTGTCACTTGGAACAACCCTAACTAATGCATTAAATAGAGTTTTTTGCCTCTAATATATATATATATATATATATAATATAAAAGAACAACTCTTCATTACTAAAGAAGGTACAACAAATTGCTGACTGTAATGAAACATGGCACTCTGTATGTATTCACAGTCCATTTAAAAAGTATTAAACAAATTGCAAACAAGCTGTCATTGTGTTGCTTGAACCTGGATCCCCCTGACTTGTGGGTAGTTTTTCTAACTACTGCACTGTGGCACCAGAACACTCTGAAAAGAGATATTAACAGTTATATGTTGTTGTAAAGAAAAAATACAAAGGAACAGCTATGATACAAGCGAATACAGTGTAGCCAAGTGTTATGGTTTCATTGTTATTAATTTCTTAACTATTTCCTTGGATACTGGAGGTGCTGTAGTGCCAGTCTGTCTTTTTTTTTTCAGAACTCCTGTCTGCAGCTTCAAAAGCAGACACAGACTACATCTTCCGGAGTTGAATTTCTTTATTCTTTTTAATTTAATTGTATTAAGTTGTCTAATTGTGAAAGAGAAATTAGCCAACTACAGCTAATTATTATTATATTTATTTATTTATTTATTTTTTTGCAAAGCAGACCACGATCTTGTGGTTATGTTCAGGTTTACAATATAAAGGGAAGAGATTAGCGGGCAGAGATGTTCTGACACTTGTTTAGGTTTAGTTTACATACAAAGTCAGCTGCAGTTTGTGTTATTTTTTGACAATATTAAAGTTTTAACATTCTGAATTAACCAGGAATAAGAAAAATCAGCTCGGAAGTCCTTTAGTCCATCAGACAGGATTATTAAATTGTTTATATGTCATCTGATGTACTTTTTATACTTGGTTGTATTGTATTGTTAAATAATGAATAATGATACCTAACGCTGATTATTTCCTGAGTTTCTTCCTTCATTCAGTTTTTTTGGGGGGGTTGATTATGTTGAGCCACTGACTCACATACCAGGATCATTTGGTTTTGCTTGATTTAGTCTTTTAGTGGGATGTAAACATTTTAATTTTAATAATAAAGCCTTACAAGACTGGAGTATGTGTGATGTTCCATGACATCCTTCTGCATTTACTCTTGCTGTATGGCTCTTTTTTCCATCTGCAGTTTGATTGAGTTTCTGATCCTGTAAATTTCTTTGTTGACTTTTCCCCTTCAGCTTCATGGAAAAGAGAAACTGATTACTATGCACAACCAGATATATGATCTGTGCACCAGAAGAACTTGATGTTATGGAAACGGGCCAGACATTATTACCTTTGTAGTTTTAAACTAACCAAATTAATTAAAACTTGTTCCAGGTTTGTTTTTAGTCCTTTTATCTGGGTTGCTAGCAGTCTCAGAGTATTTGCTGGAGTGAATTTTGCAACATCTGCAAGAAACATTTTCACAATGATTCGCAGTGACGTGTGACAGTACTGGTTATATACAGCTGTCACATTTTCCAAGAAGAAGAAGATTAGTAACTACTGCCAGTCATCCTCTCCTCAGTGGTGGGGAAATGAATGGAAACCCTGTTAAATAAAAAGTTAGTAAAGTATCTTGTATCCAATGGGCTGCAAGACTGCAATCAGCAAAAATTCATATGGGGTGGTGATGCTAGACAAATAGTATTGATTGTTTTGACTGGCCAGCCAGGGAACTAAATCAGGGGAGAGCAGTGCACATGGTCTATCTGGACTTTAGTAAGGCCTTTGACATTGTGCCACACAGGTGACTGATAAAGAAATTGAGCAGCCTAGAGGTGAGATCCAAAGGGTGAACTGTGTCTAAAATTGGATAATGGATAGAAGACTGAAGGTAGTGATTAACAACACTCACTCAAATGATGGAAGAATGACCAGTGGGTGGGTACCACTGGGCACAGCACTGGGTCTCATCCTCATCAAAGTCTTCATAAGCAACATTACAGAAGAACTGGAAGGGAAGGTATACTTTTTTGGCAGATGACACCAAAATCTGTAATAGGGTAGACACTCAGGAGGAGCGAATGAGAATACGTAGGGATCTTTAGAAATCTGAGGAGTGTTCAAGAGCCTAGCAGTTGGGGTTCAATGCCAAAAAGAGAAAAATCATGCACCTAAGGTGTAGGAACACATGAGCTAAGTATGGGAAGGCAAGTACTAACAGTCACCAAGCAGGAAGAGGACCTTAGGGTTATCATATCTGATTACCTCAAAGTGGCAGAGAAGTGAGACAAACCAGTGGGTGAGGCAGTGGGATGTTGGGATGCATAGGTAGAGGTATCTCCAGCAGGCCAGGGAGGTGGTGATACCACTATGTCACTAGCTTAAAAGGCCCCACCTAGAGAATTATGTCCAGTTCTGGAGGCTGCGCCTCAGAAAGAACATAAAGAGGGTGGAGGCAGTCCAGAGGAGGGAAACCTAAATGGTGCAGGGGTTGCAACAAAAGCCCCATGGGGAGAGACTGAGGTATCTCAATATGTACACCCTAGAAGATGGATGAGTGAGGGGGACATGACAGAGATCTACAAATACCTCACAGAGATGAACAAGGTGCAGCAGGGGAGTCTCCTTTAAATGCAAAAGATCACCAGGACTAGACAGCATGCAATGAAGTGAGGGGGGGGGAGTTTAAGAAGGATGTTAGGAAGTACTACTTCACTGAAAGAGTGACAGATGCTTGGAACAGACCGACAGTGGAAGTGATGGAGGGGAAAACAGTACAGGGCTTAAAACATCCCTGGAAGAGACATAAAGGAATATTAGTAAACAGGCATGGAGGGGGAAGGAGGGTTGCTGGAGAACAATTAGGGACTGCAGAGACAGACTAGACAGGGACAATCTGGGCAGACTAGGTGGGTTAACCAGCACTCTCTTCTGACAAAGCAGCATCTACCCTCCACACCCCCCCCCCAGGTATCCACCACCTAGTATCTCTAGGGATCTTATAGTATGTCAAGTGTACTAATTTATTTAGATTAGCTTACTTGTAGTCTGTACACCACGAATTGAAACCTGCTTGCTCCACTGTATCGCTGAAATTGCTTGTATGTCCATTTGCTTTGCTTTGTATGCTTTTTATTGTATCTCACCTGTATTGTTCCCCACTGTTGTACTCCACCAAAATGTTGTCTCCGCTCCCTGCAACAAGGTAAATCCGAACTGTGAATAAATAAATAAATAAATAAATAAAATTCTACTGTAGGTTTTTGTGTTGTTATGTAATACAGCAATTTAGATGAACATACAAATGTGCCAGTAGAAACAGACCACCCAGTCTCTCTAAGTCTGCTTGAGTGTGCAGCCAGCATGCCTAGTTTGCAGCTGCCCCACCCCCTCCCCATTGTCATTCCACTGCCACCACCCACTTCCCCCACCCTCACTCTCCCCTCTTCACTGTCCCATGCAGTTTTAAAGCTGCTTAAAGATTTACATGATACCACCCATTCTGGTAGTGCATTCCATTTTGCTACCACCCTCTCTGTGAAATAGTATCTCCTCATTTCCCTCCTAAATCTTCCCCCTCTATTCTTAGCCCATGCCCCCTGGTGTCCCTTTCCCTTCTTAGCTTAAAGACCCCATCTTCCCCATTCTTATTGATCCCCCTCAGATACTTGAATGTCTCTATCATGTCCCTCCATCCCTTCTATCCTCTAGGGTGTACATATTCAGGTCTCTCAGCCTACTCTCATAGTCTCTCCCCTCCATTCCACATATCATCTTTGTTTCCCTCCTCTGCACCCCCTCCAGTAGCCTGATATCATGCTTTAGGTATGGCCTCCAAAACTGCACACAATACTCTAAGTGCGGCCTTACCAGTGACCTGTAGAGGGCAAGATCACCTCTCTTCACCTGGATGAAAACTCTCTCGCTATGCACCCCAGCATTTTGTTCACTTTTGCAGCCACTTTTCTGCACTGGGCAGTGTTGTTCATGGTCCCTGTTATCATTACCCCTAGATCCTTCTCCTACTCAGTGATCCCCAGCTTACCCCCCCCCAGCCAGTATTCTCTCCTTGGGTTCTACACCTAAAGTGCATAACCTTACACTTCTTTGCATTGAACCCCAGCTGCTACCTCTCTGATCACTCCTCTAGCTTGCTTAGGCCCCCCTACAGCTGCTTCCATCCCTTTCCTCCATCCACCACTGTTCTGATTCTGGTGATGTCAACAAACAGACTTACCTTGCTCACCACCCCATGTGCAATGTCTGATATGAAGAGCCCAAATAATACTGGCCTCAGCACAGAGCCCCATGGCACCCCACTCATCACTGGCCTTGGAGTTGAGAGCTCCCCTCTCACCAGCACCCATTGCAGCCTCCCACTCAGCCAGCTTGTAATCCAGTTCATCATTTTTGTTCCTACTCCTACACCAGTTAGCTTCCTTCCAAGCTGCCCATGAGGCACTGAATTGAAGGCTTTGCTGAAGTCCAAGTAAAGAACATCCACTGAATTACCTTTATCCAGCTCACCTGTCACCAAGTCATAATTTTGTATCAGGTTGGTTTGACAAGATTTCCCTGAAATGAACCCATGCTGCCTCACATCCTGGAGGCCATTGTCCTCCAGGTATGACACCAGTCTTTCCTTTAGTATCATTTTCATGAGTTTGCACACTATGGAGGTGAAATTTAATGGATGATTACTCAGTTCATCCCTTGGTTCACTCTTGTATAATGGTACTTCATGTGCCATCCTCCAGTCCAGTGGCACACATCCTGACTCCAGTGAGGTGCTGTACAGATCTGCCAGTGTCTCTGCCAACACCTCCACCATCTCCCTCAGCACCCTGGGGTGGATACCATCTGGCCCTGGTGCCTTGTCTACCTTCAGTGCCCTCAGTCCCTCTAGGATTTTACTTGCCTCAGTTCTTCCATCTGTTGCCTCCTCTTCCCACCCTCCCAGCCCATGGTGGTAGCGGTCTCCCCTTTTCTTCCATGAACACTGAGCAAAGGTATTCATTCAGTGCTTCCACCTACTCCTCCCCCTTTTCCATCCACTTTCCACCCCTTTTTATCCTCACTATTGTCTCCTTGCTCTTCCTTTTCTCCCTGATGTATCTGAAAAAGGTCTATCCCCCATTAATTCCCTGCACTAAACTCAGCTTCCTCTGGGCCTTGGCTACTCTTAGTTTTCTGGTCACCTCCCTGGACCATCTGGCATATTCCTCCCTGTCTACTTCCTTCCCCATCCTCTTATACCTGTGGTGCACCTCTCATTTTTCCTTCACCACCTCCACTACCTCGCTATTCAACCAGCATGGTTTTCTTGCTCTGCTCCTCTTACTCTGTGTCTTGGTGCAGGCTTCTGTTGCCTCTGTTATCCCTTGTTTAATAATATCCCATTTCTGATCCACATCCATCCCCTGCCTTATGCCTTCCAGTTTCCCTTTCAATACTTCCTGCATCCTTCCAAAGTCTGCTTCCCTGAAGTTTACCACCTGAATAACTGATTTCTCTGGCTCTCCACACATCGTGATACTAAACCACACCGTTTGGTGATTGCTGCCGGCTAGTGGGTCCTTCACCTTTATTTCCCTTACTGACTCCCCATTTGACAATATCAGATCTAAAGTGTTCTTTAGCCTAGTAGGTACACTAACCAACTGTGTCAGGAGACCCTCCTGGATCACATCCAGGAGCACTTGCTCCCTAGCACTGGAGGTGACCAGAATGCACCAGTCAACCCCGGCAAGTTGAAATCCCCTATGATGACCACCTTCCCTTTTCTAAATACCTTTCTGATTTGTCCCACTAATTCCCCTGTCAAGCTCCTCAGGATGCCCTAGTCACTCTAGTATGCAGGATATCAAGTTTTTTCCCTGGTAAGAAGAACTTTGTCTAGCCATACCATAGAGGCTTATACTGTCTTTATATCCACTATTCCTCAGGCACACTGCACACAGTAGAACAAGTGCCTCCTAATGTTATCCATGAATGTACCAACTCTGAACTTTGGGAAATTTTCCCACATACAACACCAGATCAAACATTTCCATATATTCCATCTTGGTAACACCCTTGAGTATACGAAAAACTAAGATTGTGCTCCTTTCCAGCCTTCTTTTCTGCAGAGTGAAAATATTAAGAGATTCTAACCTCTCTTTATAGCTTTGTCTCCCATTCCACTTATTTCAGTGGTTCTGTATTGCACCCTCTTCAAACAGCCAATGTCCTTTTTGAATTGAGTAACCCATAACCACATGATGTACTCCAGATGATGCCTGACCAGGGGTTACGAAGGGGTGGGATTACTTGCCCAGCTCTGCTGGTCACCTCCCTTTTGATACACCCCAGCATTCTGCTGAACCTCTTGACAGTAACTGCACTTTGCTTGTCATGCTTCATCCCCTTGCCTAATATGAAACCAGGTCTTTTTTCTCCCCCACTGCAGCAAGAGTAGCCCAGCTGTGTGTATAGGTCCTACTGTACCTCTGTTTTCACTCCACAAGTGTAGCACCATGTACTTGACTACATTGAATCAGAGACTCTAGGAGTCTATCCAATCACCCACATGTTCAGATCCTCCTGACACTTGCCCCATCTTCAAAGGAGTGCACCATGCTGGTAATTTTAATGCAATTGATGACCTAAAGCAGCCTGGTGGAGACCCCAATTTCCAAATCAGTTAGAAAAATGTTAAACAGATGTGTAACTGTCTTTCAAATAATCTTTAAAGGCGATAGGAAACAGTTTTAGATATCTTTATAAAACACCTTCTCTGAGCTTCCATTTCTTGATGTCCACTGTTTTGACATGCTTTTGCTAAAAAAAAAATGCTTGCATTTTTTTATGTAGTCCTGCATATTTAGATTTAGATGTCTAGCCCTTTCTGGTTATAACTCTCTGTTCCACATTTTCTCAACATTCTATGGAAAACTACTAACTAGCAGTGTAAATAGTGAAGAGGCAAAAATGCAAAATGTGAGTAGTAGTATACGTGTATACTAACTGTCAAAATCTGATATAAAAAAATGACATACGATTGATAGCCAGATATGACATAATGTCCCGCCTTTTTTGATTGATGGCCGGATGTGACATAATGCCCCACCTCTTCTACATGTTCCAGAAATTATGCAATGGCCCTGCCCCTTCTGTATCCCTAATCTGCCAGAAATTACGCAATGTCCCACCCCCTTCCATGTGGGTGCCTGATATGATGTAGCACCCCCACCCCTTTTCATGCCCCTGTCCACCAGAAATGACAGAAACCCTGCCCCACCCCCACCCCTTCCATGCTGTGATGCAGCTATGGGTGGAGATAAGGCTGGCTTGTCTGGGCTAGCCCCAGACATGTTAGAAGGGCTATGCTGATAAAAGCATTTAGCACTGCTCCTCCATAGTTGGTTTATATTTTGCTCTTGTGTGTGTGTATTGCCTGAGGAAAACAGCAAAATGGATGAACCTAGCCTATCAACATCTGCTAGTGCCACACCAGAGGATTCTGTCATGACTGAATTGATTGAATCATTCTTGAGACTTGGTTTGCATGATAATCATAAATGTGTTGATATGGATGAACAGTGGGAAGAACCAAATGTTGAAAAATGCCCTGATGAAAAGTCCGATGTGGCCATGGCAGCAATTCAAGTGCCACCTGAAAAGAGTATTATGTTAGACCTGATAAAGGGTATTCTAATACAGCTACTGCAAGACTTGATGGCTCAGGACTTGAAGATAAACTGTGAGGGATGCACCATAGAACACCCCTCACAGATAAGACATAGCTGTTTATATGAACCAGAGGAGGGGTACTGGGAGTGTGTTTTTCCTGAAGTCTGTGACAGGTTGTGCCCATGCCAGATCAAGCTACTAGTTAAATCAATAGCATGTAAACTCGGGTACACAGCATCCTATTTTGATACAATACAAGCTATAAATGACACTTTGTCTGAATTTAAAGAGATGCCATGTATTGCTAAGGAACTTGACACACGGTATGAAGAGTTGAGTGTAACACTACAGAGTGCTGTTGAAGAAGCGGTTTCATCAGGAATTCATGAAAAATATGTTAAAAGCCTACTGCAAAGGAAGCCCTGTGCCATATTATATGCACTTGTATGATGCTGGGAGTTCTGAAGAAGAACACAGTGCTTCACGGTGAGAGCTGTTAATATGGGTAACCTGTGGGGAAATCACCAAAGAATGTCTGAAAAGCAGAAAATAGAACATCTTTTACAGACTTTGACAACCATACAAATTTCATACCATGCTGCTCAAACTCCATGAACCCTGTAAACTGTGAAAAACTTCAGTTTATACAGATTGTATTGAGTGACGTTAAAAAAGATGTAGGCTGGTGTGAAATAATGAACACGAGCAGGTTCCTAAATAATAATGTGTTAGAAACTATTCAAAATGTGCTACCACTAATATTTAATAAAATGGATGTGGTTTCTCACGGTTGAGTATTGGTAACTGTGACCTACATTGTTGATATTTGTTGTTACAGTTTAAAATGTCAAAGACAGGAAGATGTTAGCAACGTAATTGAATTTATAACCAATTTCTTGTTACACAGCAAAACAAGGCCTTGCTTTTTTTGTTGTAATATTTATAATGCAGTATAACATCAATTTATCACAATGGTTAACACATGCTCTGTGTTGTTATATTATTAGATGTATACATTGTGTGGTCTTTCATAATAAAATGTTCACATCTGAAATAAACACTGCTGTCCTGGCCATATTACTAAACAGTGGTCATGGTTAAGAAATTATTGAAAAAAGATATGACCCTCATACACCAAGTAGCTTAAGAGGTGTTCCCAGACTACATGGTGCTGCCGCAAAACAGGGAAAAAGAATTACTCACACTCAAGTAACATGGTGGCTGTCTTTACAAGATGCCTACACTATGCACAAATCTGTGTGGAAACAATTTATTAGAAACACAGTGGTTGTTAACAACATTGATGCACAATGGCAAGCTGATTTGGTTGATATGTCTAGTTTTTCCAAAGACAATGATGGTTTCCATTTTTTTCTAACAGTTATTGATGTTCTATCAAAATATGCATGGATCAAAGTGCTAAAAAAAAAAATCTGGAAGAGATGTGACAGAGGCTTTTAAAATGATGCTCAGAGAGGACCACAAGCCTAAAAAATGACAAACAGATGAAGAGGCTGAATTTGTTAATGCTAATTTTCAATTATTTTTACAAGAACAAAACATACATCATTTTACAACATTAAATGATGTTAAGGCTTGTATTGTGTAAAGATTTAACCATACATTAAAAACAAAACTGTGGAGATATTTTACAACATTTAACACATATAGGTACATAGATGTATTATAAGCTTTAACAAAGGCCTATAATCTGAGCTATCACAGGTCCATCAAAATGAGGCCCAATGATGTGACAGCAGCCAATTCTTTAAATGTCTGGAAAATTCTATTATGCTGACATCAATGGGTGCTTTTACACACTGTATGTGTATACAGGCATTGCTGAACACCAGAGTCATTGATAGTCACATGCCCATATCTGGTAAGAATAATGCAATCATAACCATCTGCTATGATAAACCAGATTATATACCAATCAGCAAACAACAGTTTGACAACATAAGTATTGTGATAAAGAATGGTCAAGACAAAAATGTGTTATTCTTGTTTGGCAAGGTGATTGTGAAGCTTCACTTTCGACCTGTTAAAGGAGCCTTCTGAATGACAATCATATCACAAAAGTTGTACAGTGACCCAGATCTTTATGTAGCCTATTATAAAGCACAAGCTGGTCATGGCTTATCTGGTTTTCATGATGCCCCTGTTGTGTATGCTGCTGGTATAGGCAGTATATTTAGAACATTATTTAGAAAAGCTGTACCACTATTACAAAAAGGCTTCCAAACAGTAAAACCACACCTTAAAATAGCTGCTAAAAATATTGTAAAAGATGCCATGGGAAAGGTTGTGAGTTCCTTCATGACTCCAGATCGGGACAACAGCAAGATGGGTCAGGAATGGTTGTTTACAAGAGGTCCAATAAGAAGAGGAGAATGGTCCTACCAGGGTCCCATGAAAGTGTTATTAAAAAGTGGCATGTTCAAAAGAAAAGAATATTTGTGAAATGTAAGTGCAAGGAGAGAAAACCTCTTAAAACTAACAGTCAAAGAGACTGATTTTAAGCCATGGTTCTGGTACACAGTATGTCTGAAGAATATGGAAAGTCAGAATTAGACCTTTTCGTGTTACCACCAACCCAAATCAGTATAGAGAAAAAGCTGTATGTTGAAATCTCACCCTTGTCAGCTACAATGCACCCTTGAAATCTTATGTGGCTGGTAACGGTGAAGATTACACAGACCTAAACAACATCTTGTTATACCTTTTCTGCAAGATCACTAAGGCTGATGATAGCAACACTGATGATGTAGCTAGAGTAAGTTTAATTAACTACCCCTGGACAGCCATCTTTAGCCAGGTGGATATAGTGGTGGGTGACCGGCTGATTAGCCAGAGTAATAACTGCTACCCCATACAGAGCAATTAATGAGTCACTGCTTAATTACAGTGATGACACCCTGTCTACACAATTTTCATCTGGATTATTTTATAAGGACACACCAGGGCAGCATGAAAACACCACTCTTAATGGTCCCAATGAGGGTTTTAAAAAGAGTGCTACTTTTACAGTAGAGAGTTGCAGTGTAGAACTGCTTGGACCAATTCATGCAGACCTCTTCTTCCAGGAAAAGATGATCCTGAATGGTGTGAATATTAAAATTAAACTCGTTTGTAACAAGAATGAATTTTGTTTAATTAGTGGTCACGCAGATGAAGATTATAAACTACAAATTAAATCTGCATTTGTTTATGTTAAAAGGGTAAAAATGTCACCAGCTGTATATATTGGCTATGCTCAGGCTTTACAAGCTGTTAATGCAAAATATCCTATTGACCGTGTTAGCATGAAAATGTTTAGTATATCTGGGGCAGCAGTGTGTGTAACCAGGATATTCTGTTTCTGGGGCAGATACCAAAATTGTTGGTGATAGTGTTTGTTGATAATGATGCTTTCAGCGGTGTGTACAAAAAAAGTCCATTCAATCTGAAACATTTTAACATTAACTTTATAACCCTGTATGTGGATGGTGAACAAGTTCCTGCTAAATCACTGCAACTTAACTTTACAAATGGTAATGCTGTCAGAGAATATATAAACCTGGTCCACACTAGTGGAAAACATATGAAAGATAGCCCATTGCTGATAGACTGTGTAGGTTTTGTCAGGGGTACACATTATCTGCTTTTGACCTAAGCCCTGACTAAGGTTGTGGTGACCATTATTCACTATTATACAATGGCAAGAAAGAATCTCGGGCTCTCATTGGTCAGTGTGGGACTGGACCCATGGTGTTATCCTGGCATAACACCACAGATCTAGTCCCATCAGACTGACAACCTCATTGAACGTTAAAAAAAAATCACTCCACAGCCCTCGCTACCATTACGTTCAGCTCTGCCCACTGCTCTGAACAATGAGCAGGGTGAGGAGGGGGGACCTGCCACATTACTTAGAAACTGCTTAAAATAATAACTGCTATGATCGGTATGTACAGGTAGGCATGTGGTTTTGAAATAGAATGAACATTTAAAATGTGTAACTCACCTGTTTTTTCTTTGATGGGCAACCACTTAGTACCCAATACTTCTTCCTTATCAGTAGAACTAGAAAAAGTACATTGTCTGTAAATCCAGAAGTTGGCTGGCGCAACACCCCCTTCCCTTGCCCCAGGCTCATTAAAATTCTGTTTCAATCTGACTTACATTCTTTCAGTACAGATAGCATATCTTTTGTACTTGGAGAACAAAACTGAAGAGAACAATTAATTCAGTTGAAGTGCAGTGTCCCTACTTTTGAACACTGCACTTAGTCTGCTATGGCATGCTGATCGGAATGGTGACAGCTGACACAGTTACACAGATGGCTTCATACCAGTTAATTTAAAAACTCCTAATTTAATAAGCTGTTGTTCTATCAGCATAGACAGTAAAAATACAGTAGAGGCAGACAAGTTCCCATTAAGGAAGGTGGGGCTCAAAGGAAGAGCCACAGACTGACAGTAACAAAACAGCAGCTCCACCTACTGGAAAAACATAATCAGCACTACTTGTTCACTAAGTATTCCTACACTTTCAAAAAATGACAGAATAATGCAGTTTTAATAAAGTTTTTCATTTTTTTCTTTAAAAGAATACATGAGCCATTGTATAATAGGAATAATACACTCCAGGGTATGTGTTGTGCTGGGATAATGCCATGCCTGGGGTATTGGATGCACTCAGCCTGTGGCTTGTGCCCAACCACATCATGCATGGCATTATACCAGCACAACACACACCCTGTCATGCATTAGTCCTTTAATACGCTCTGGCAATTTGAGAGCTGAAATACATTTTGCTGACCCTCTACCAGCTACTGTGAATATGTTGTCTTTGATAATGTGGTAGAAATTAATCAAAGACGAAATGTTGTGTTTGACTTCAATTAAATATGAACACTCAACAACTGGATACCTTTCTCCAGGCAGGCTCTTTTACCAGACACAGTTTTTTGGGAGGTTTTGAAAGTGATCAACTATCTTCAGAAATATTAACTTTTGTGCCAGCTTCTTTAGTGGTGAATACGCAGCCCCAGCCTATGCCTGGTGAACATTGGTTAGCTATTTATCTTCCTGACCATACTACAGGGAATTTTTTTGACTCTTATGGCTTTCCTCCAGACTTTACATTTTTTCCACCAGCAATTGTTAATTTTTTGGGGAGGAATGTGGCAGAAACACTGTTTAACCCAAAACAGGTTCAAGATATAACATTTATGACCTGCACCCAACATTGTATATTTTTCCTTCATCATAGGGGCAAAGATGCAATCTTTAATGATGTAGTTAGGTTGTATTCTGATAATTTAATGTCAAATGATCAAAAGGTTTATGCATTTGTCAATCAGTGGAGAATTGTTAAAAGGTTAAAGCCTTCTTTTTCTTTTAGTCCACAGTCAGTAATTTCACGTTATGATTATAACCAGCGTTATTACTGCTAGTAGATATCAAAATAAAGCATGCTGTATGTTATAGCTAACAGATGTAGTTTACTTTTATAGTGAATAATTACTAATTATTCTTACTGTAAGGAGACAATAAAACCCAACAATTTGTACAATGCATCAGACTGTCTTTATTTTTTACAATGTGACAGCAAAATCAATGTCAACATGTACATAATTTATAAAACATTTGCAAAAATTCAGTTTACCGGAAATGTGTGGTGCCCTATCCAAGACATCACACTATCAACCATGCCATTTTTTTAAAAGGGGTTTTTCTTATTTTGGCCACAGGTGATGGTGAGCGGGTTTCAGGTATTAGTGCTATAGAAATACCTGTCAGAACCTTTGAGAGGTTGTTCTTAGTACTATGAATTGAAGACCTACAGTATTTTGGATGTTAGGGACCACTGATTCAGGAGCGTTAATTTCTGCTAAAGCTCTGATAGAATGTTCCCACCCCCTAGCTTTTTTAGCATCATATGTGTGTCTTTGTGAAGTAACAGCCTTGACTAAGTCATACATATGAGACACTTCAACAGGCACACTGTGATATATAAACCACCACGATCATTCCAGTCTGTAACACCAACAGACCTTTTGAGTTTGTTTAACAATATTTCAGAGTGTTTTCTGGCATGTACAGAAACACCTTGTAATATGTCATTGTAAATATCACTGGTGCCAGGTGGCTTTGCCATGCTATCTTGTGGTTGCATTAGCTCATGAGGTATCAAAGATAATGACATATTTGCTACATCTTTTTCCCCTTGGCATACAACTGTGTGGTAGCATTGCAACACACTCCCATATACTTTAGCCATCTCATATTCAGACAGCTCAGTCCTTTGAATAACATTGTATATTTTAGCATCCAGCCATCATTCCATAACCTTTATTGGTGGCTCTTCAGGGGGTGGATGACCTCTTAGCATGTCCAGCTGTTGTGATACTAAGTACATTTTTTTTTTGCAAATTGTTTAACCAGGTGAGACACACTAAGCTGAAAGCTTGTTTACAGGTGCAACCTGGGAGCACAGAGAAGTTAAGTGGCTTGCTCAGGGTCACGCAGTACGCAAGTGGAGGCTGTGGGATTCAAACCCAGGTCTCTAGATTTGTAGCGCAGAGCCTTAAACCACTGCTCTATACTGCCTCCCTTGTTGGGCATAATCCATGTCTATTCACCTGCTTGTTAGAAGACTGGTTAAAAAGGGTATAGCAACACTAAGCAAGGTGCCTATAAATCTCCCAGTCTGTGTTACAAGTTTTTTTTAATGTTTTACAGATAGATTTTTATTACTTACTTTTTTGATAATGTTGTGCCTCCTCTTCAGCATCTTAATCTGGTAAGCTGTGAGAGGTATAGTCCCTTTAATAGCATTGAGTGCCACCTCAGCAATTGACACTATTAAATCATCAGAGGCTGAACACAGTATAGCTTTTGATTGCTGTGGTGTCCCCTTCATGAACATCTTAAGCAATGCAAGGTTTCTTTTCAGATGTGCTCACATGTCTCAGTACTATGAACATCTGGCTACAATGAACAATTGTCACATCTCTTATTTCTGTGGTGCTCTTTTTTCATGGTGTATGCAACAGGTAAATCAGAGGAAAATAAACCAGACCTTAAGCAGTAAGATTCAGGTGTTGAGGCTTTTAAGTCAACCAAAAGATAACCATAGGCCTTGTGAGTTGCATCCTTAAAGGCCTCTTTAAAAATTGTCATCTTTCCAGGATACATCTGGTGAGCCAGTGTACTAACCTGTAGCTTATCTCTGGGGTTCTTAAATAATACTGTATAAGTTGCAATTAAATTTATGGTCTGCCTTTTTTTAACCTAATCAGCCATCATGTAGTCTACACAATAATGTTTGTGTTATAGCATAGGACCTACATAATTCTGATTTTCCAAGTTTGTTAAAAAAGTGTGGAAAGTAGCCTTTTACTCCCTCAAAACCCATAGCCAATGGCATTACTGCAAGCTTCATTGGAAGGAAATTTAAGCTGTCTATAAATCTGATATTTAGCCATTTTACAGTGACAAACATCAATTTACTTCCCTGAGTCAATAACTCCACTTCCATTTTTTTCTTTTACAAGCTGGTTTGAAATGAAATGGCCATCATACCCCTTTGAATTGTGAGCTATGAAAATGTACCCCTGAAATCTTTTTTGGATAAACTTTTTTACAAATTGGGCAACACAGTCAATTCCTTCAAACTCCCACTTTCAACCTCTTTCAAGGCTATAGATATCATTTGGAATATGTATAAAGTCACCTAGGCTGACATATTGCATGCATTCAAAATCATAATATACGTAACTAGCTGAACAAGGTGATGACTTTAAGGGCTGGATGTAGCATAAGTGAGTTTCAAAAGGGTGTACAACTGTAAGATAATTATGGTACTTTGGCTTAAAACAAATATGGTTATCACCATGAGGTTTTCCACATGATGCACACAATATAGATAAATGACAACCAGGGTATGCCAGTTTATGTCGTCTGTAGCAGGCTGTGGAGCTACAGTATTTGTGATAGTCAAGGCACTTTACCACCTCACTTTGTACTTTACTACAACCAAATGATCTGCATGCATAGCACACATTAGAGCATGTGTGTGAACCTTTGTGTGCAAAAAGGGCATTACATTGCTCACTACATTTCATTCATTCATTTTTCCCACTTAAAATATTAAACAAGAACAGATTAAAGTGCACTCACCACCATCTCCTTGTGATGCTTTTGATTCTAAAATAATATCATGAAAGCCAACTTGAGAAAGCTGTTTTGCTAAATAATTAGCCATTTTAAAATCTGTGCCACAAGAGTTTTTAAAAACTTGAAACTATTCAAAAGTCTTACTGACACTGGTTCACTGGCTGTAAACAGGAAGTTGTGAGCTAATGCATCGACTTTTATGAGGTACAAAGGATCTAAACACACCCCCAGGCACAGGTGAAAACTGAGAACCAGTGTAACATAAACCAATGAGGGGCTAGAAGACTCATAGATTAGTAATCATTACATTTAAATACTTGGGGGTTGTCTTGGCCAGTAGAAGCACAAATATATTTTAGATGAAAATGGTTTAAAACAGATATGACCTGCAATAAAACTATGATATGATACAACACATATTTACAAATGTTAATGCACAAACTGTGTGAAACACAAGCAAATAAATTAAACCAAACTTCTTTCAATTAAAATGAATAGGGCATTTGTTTAAACAGGGGAAAAACATAAAGAGGGGATGTTTTAAAACTTAATTATTTAAGAACTAGAAATAAAACTATGATATAATATAACACTTCTAATACATATTTACAAATGTTAAAGAAAAAACTGTGTACAGTAAAACAGAAGCAGATGAAATAATTCAAACTTTCTTCCTCTGAACTAAATAAGGCCTTTGTTTTAAATGGAAAGAAACATTAAGAGGAGTTGTTCTGCAACTTAATTATTTAAGAACCAGAAATAAAACTAAGATATAATACAACACTTCTGACACTTATTAACAAATATTAAAGCACAAACTTAAGTGTGAGTGTGTGCACGTGTGTGTGTTTCTCCAATAAAAACATTTACATTAGGGTTCATTGTATAGATTAATTTTAGAATAACATCATCCTGTTTAACAAAAGAGACACTCTCATTATATCATTTTATTGCTTATGAATGTAATAACTTTAGCTACAAAGCTAGAATAATTGACATGCGCAGGAGATGCTCATAATTCAACTGGTCACAGTTTTCCAGACGTATATGTCTGTGTGTGTGTGTGTGTGTGTGTGTGTGTGTGTGTGTGTGTGTGTGTGTGAGACCACGCTAATGGTCAAATAGGCCTAAGGAATATCTTAAGCCAGCACAGTTGTTATTCTCGTGAAGAGATGAAGACTTTACTGTGCAGTTATAGATAAAGTGGTAACGGATTAAACTGGTCAGGAGTCCTCTCATATCAGTTTGGACACAACAGGTTTCATCCAAAAATAAGCCCCAAGCAACAGTGGACAGCATTGTGTTTCACAGGGCTTAACAGATAACTTCAACTGATATATTTCAAGCATGACATATGCCCCCAGACCACCATAATTTGAGTTTTAAATTCAGCTCATGAAATAAAGTAATTCAAAAAACAATATTTCAAGACCTTCACATTTAAGAAAAACATGCTACAGTTTTACATAAAATAAATATTAGCATACACCTAACAGCATGTTATAAAGAAGTGTACTTTTTGATAACCTGCAAAACAATGCCTGTCTTTTCCTGTAAAAAGAGATTAGCTTAAACAATGTGTGCAGCTATTTTTAAAATGTAAAATAAAGAAGGATACATTACACACTGAAAACATTTTATATTTGGGGGTGGGAAGACTGATGGTTATAGAAAGAAGGACCTCTAAATTTGTAAAAAACATAAAATGAGCAGGGGAGAACTTAACTAAACAACTATAAGACTTTTAGGCATTGACAAACTAAAAATATGAAAACTGTCAGGGAACAGCATCTGTAGGCATTGAATGTTGAGATACAGCATACTATAATGTGCAAAGCAGCATTTTTTGAAACAGATAACAAGACTGCACAACATATTTTAAACATTGTGTACTTGATCAAAAGTTTCACCGCTTTATTCAAAATACAAAAGCACATCTTTTAAACAGTGTAAAGGCAGCATCTGATCAGAGGCTTTACCCCATTTATTAAAATCGCAATCAATTTATTAAAAATATAAATACAATGAACAGGGAAAACATAACTGAATTACTATAAGCCATTTAGGCTATGACAAAATAAAAATATAAAAAACTGAAAGCATCTTTTAAACAGTGTAAAGGCAGCATCTGATCAGAGGCTTTACCCCATTTATTATAGAACCTCTCAATTTATTAACAATAGAAATAAAATGAACAGGGAAAACATAACTGAACTACTATAAGCCATTTAGGCTGTGACAAAATAAAAATATGAAAACTGTAAGGGAACAACACCTGTAGGCATTCAATATCAGTATAAAGCATACTGGCATAGGAGTCATTTTAGTAAATTATAGTTTGTATTTTAATATGTTTATTGTGTTGTTTGTAGTTTCATTGTAAAAGCACTCTGAGCATTGGAAGGGCACTTTTTATAAATACAATTTTACTTACTTACTTACATACTAAAATGTGCAAAACAGCTTCTGACATGTCCTGAGCAACCCTAAACATGACAACCTTCACTCCACCCATAGCAGCATCACAATATGAGGGGGATGGGGCTGCATCATATCTCTGCACAAAGGTGAGAAAATGGGGGTTGGTGCATTATGTCCAGAGCACACGGAAGGGTGGGATATTGTAACATTTACTCCACACACGGGAAGTGGAAGGGGTGGGACATTACATCATTTCTGGGCACACTGGAAGCAGAATGGGAGGGACATTATGTCATATCCAGCAATCAATCGCACATCATTTTTTGATATCAAATATTGACAGTTAGTATACACATATACTACTAACATGCTCTAAACTATACATACTGTACAAATCCTTTTTGAAGGAAAAATATTAGCCAGCCCTTATTGGGAGATGGAAAATTAGTGATGAAAGGTGCAATTTTGTTATTCCAATGTTCAAATATTTTCATGCATTTTCCATCATAGTTATTAAGATGCATTATTTACTCAAGCTGTGCATGTGTGATCAGCTTTAATGAAGCAGCTGTCTTTTGGAAGTAGAATGTGGGAGACATACTGCTGAAAGAATGGACCAGAACACAGGAAAGTTAGTAAAAGTAGAGTTGCATTCAGTATGACATTAAATGGGACAGAGAGGGTTGTGAGGGTATATATATATATAGTGTATGCCATGCCTATGCAATGTAAGTAAGCTGAAAAACATTACAACGTACACAGTATTCAGTCACTAGGCTAGTAATTTGGGCTTAGTTAAACTATGATGGGAAATGCAGTCCAGGCTGTACTGAACCTATGTCAGTGGCATACCATCTCAACCTATTTAGCTGGTCAGAGCAAATTGTTATGGTTGAAGTATTTACAAATAGTGGCTATTTTTATTGTTATTTGTATTTTTCTATCTGGAGGAAATACTATCTTCAGCAGTGGCAGGAAAATAATGTTTTGGTCTTCTATAAGACAAGTTAAGTGACTTCTTCAAACCATAATGATTCAAAGAAGAACTATGTTTTAAAAGAACATTTGTATTCAGCAACAGAAATGGGGTCCACTATCTGATATTAAAAACATTCCCATTTTTTTGTACCAGTTGGTTCCGTATGCTGAGCATAATATTGTGCTTAGTGGTAAAGGTTGCATTCATCTTACCTTAGACAGAGACACAGCTTTTATCAGTCTTGCCTGCTTCAGACAAGGAGAAGATTATTATTGAACTTCTTCTCCATATTATATAAAGTTCAGGAGCCATGTTTATATTGCCTCTTAAAGTAGAATTTTTGTGCAGTTTTGTTAATCATATGACTGGAATATTTTAAAAAATAATTACAGACAAGAATAATTCTCTCTTAAACTTTAAATGCTGTAAGTATATGTTAAGTTTACACTTTTATGATCCATTACAGCGAAAGAGTCCAAAAAGGTGATGTTTATGAAAAAGCATTGGTGATAAAAGGAGATATACGAGTTTCAAATAAATATACACTGGAACACTGGAGAAAGAGGCCTAAATGATTGACAACTAGATGTGCAATCACTGATAAAGACAAGAATGCAGGCAACCAGAAAGGCTCTCTTGGTGGGACAAAGGATGTTCTTTTTACAATGTTATAAATACATATTTTGCATATAGAGTGTACAAAATATAGATAGACAGACAGACAGATCTTCATTTAGTAAGGAAAATATAATTGCTTTTAAAAGGGGCTATATAACAGACTCATAGGAAGGTCAAGCAGATCTCACAGTGAGAGACAAATGGTTAGCTGAAGCTCTACTGGTTGGAGCTGAAAGAGTGGACTAACTGGGGATTCATTTTTTGTGAGGGTCTCATTATGGAGGGATGGGCCTCAGCTAGGGCTGGGAAATAAGTAACTTCTGCCAGCAAAATGTTGCAAAAGTACAATTTCACTTCTGTAAACAGCATAAATATTTCTATGAAAATTTTGTGAAATTTCAGCAAAATTTTTTTTTTACTCTTTTTTGACATTTAACATGTTTTATTGCATTTACAGTAAGTCAGTATAATTGATGGCCACCAACAGCACAAATTAGCAACTTGGTTGGGTGGAAACCCCTTGGAGATACAACTCTGTGTGTGATCTGAACATTGTATATGTAGTATGTATAACAGCAGAAGCTGATGGAAACACTGGAACAAGGCATAATTGTCTGAACATACAATACAATAACACAACTACAACTAACATTTAACCAATCAGTTAGCTTTGACAATATAGTTGTTTATCATACATTAAGAGTGCAATATATAGGTGATTTAGAGAAGACATGGATGTATAGATCAGATGAACTGGGGAGGGGGAATCTAGATCGCTAGTTATGTAGTACCTAGATTATTCTTGAGACACTCGGGTGTAATTGGAGAACATATGACAGCCATGTGGTATTATGTAATAGGGAAAAATTAGGTATGGGCCCCAAACTTTATTATAAAAGTCAAGTTGCAGGTTGTCAGAATATAGAACTGTCTCATAGCAAGCTACTTTTCCTAGTTCTAGAAGCCACTCCGGCAGCACAGGTGGGAAGCATCTCTCCAGTGCTAGAGTATTATTCTTTTTACAGGGACCAAGGCCCTTTGAAGCTAGTGCATTTTAGCAGCAGGGGTTTGTTGACCCAGCTCCACTTTGCACATGAGGCCTAGTATGACTAAGGATGGTGTGAGGGTCTGACCTGTACCTATAATGTTTCTACAGGTCTGCTGGTCCTTGGAACAAAATGACTGTAGCCTCAAACAGGACCAAAGAAAGTGTGAAAGTTCTCCTCTTGAAGAGAAGGAGCACCTTCAACAAGTATCTGAAGGTACTAACTGCCATTTATGTAACTGTGGTGGGGTTCTATGCCACCTATGTATGATCTTGAATTGGGTGAAATGACTGTTGGTCTCTCTTAGGGCAGTTTTTAAACCTTTACAGCAGGATTCCCACTCATTCTTTTGGAGTTCAGTATCCAGTTCTTTGCTCCATTTTACCCAGAGTTTATCCAAACTATATGTGTCAATAGTGCACAGCTGTTTATATATGTAGCTGGCCTTAGGAAGCATACTGTCATCTGGGGTGATGAGTTTCTCAAATACATTGATACTGCCAAATCTATAGTTGGGCCCAAGAAGGGGATGAATTCAGCTTGGAGCTGGAGATACTGCCTGTGCCTATGCTTCTCTAGCACAAACTTGAGTTGTAGTTACCCAAATGTCTATACATATCCCACCTTGGCATCATTTAATTGGGATAACTGCTGGATACCTCTGGAGGACCAGACTTGCCAATTTACTGGGATACCACCTATTCTGAGGAGAGGATTCCTCCACAGGGGGAGGTTGGGTGAGCCCCCAGGGCACCAGCCCAAGCTTTTGCCTACACTAGTCCACATTTCTGTGGTAAGCCCAATAGTGGGATGAGTATGCAACCCAGGTGTAACCCTACCATACATCACAGCAATTCAAAGGTCCCTGCCCAGTAAATAAGCTTCACACTAAACCCATTTAGGCAGTGTAATTGGTTCTTGAGTGGATGAAGCCTGGGATAGCTGTAATAAGATATAGGCCACATGCCTTAGCTTAAAGTCTTGGAGGACTAGTCCCCTATCATCTAGGGGAAAGACTAGCTTCTTTTGACTGATCTGTCAAGGACCTTTCCCCCAGAAGAACTGGAGCATCTTCTGGTGTATTTGCTGTAATAACTCAGGTCTAATCCTTGAGGGAAGGTTATCAAGGATATAATGAATCTTGGCAGCTGACATAATTTTAAAAACTTAGGCTTGACCTCAGTGTGATGGGGGAGACAGTTTCATCTGGCTAGGTCTTTAGTCAGGGCAGTCAGTATGGAGGGTATGTTAAGACCATTCAGGGCTCTGAGATCCCAGGTAAAATTGATTTCAAGGTATTTCAAAGAGCCCTTTGCCTTTTGGAATCTGCAAGGGAAGTCTGTTACATGTCTAGTCTCTGGCAGTCATGGTAGGATCAATGATTTGGCCACATGTGCCTTGTAGCTGGACAGAGAGCAAAACTTCTGAAGGAGAGTCAGGACCACAGGGATGGATTCTTCTGGCTTTATCATTGTCGAAAGAATATCATCCACATAGGCTAAAACCTGATGTTTGGATCCCATGTATATACCATGAATAGCTGGATGGTTCCAGATAGCCTGTAGTAAGAGTTCTAATGCAAGCATGAATAAAAGAGGGGAGAGTGGACAGCCTTGTCATGTGCCTCTCCCTAGCAGGAATGGTAGAGAGGTCATTGAATTATTGAGCACCGCAGCTGATGCTCCATTATAAAGGATGCAAATATACTTTAGGAATGACTCCTTAAAGCCAAATACATGTAGTACATGGAACAGGTACGGCCACTCCACCCTATCAAATGCCTTTTCAGCATTGAGAGAGAGAAGCACTGCCAAGGGATAAACACAAGATGCCTGTCACATCGGGTTAATTAGGTGCCTTGTGTTGTCTGTGCTATGTCATAGGGGAAAAGAAGCCAACCTGATCTCAGATGATTAAATTTGAAATAACTCCCTGGAGATCAGCAGCTATCAACTTGGCATATGCCTTACAATCTGTTGTAATAAACAAAATGGGCCTGTAGCTATCACATTGGGGGGAGGCCTTTCTTGGTTTTGGTATAAGAGAAATTACAGCCATATGCTCAGAGACAGGAAGGGACCCTGTCTGGGTGGCCTCATTGAGGGTGTCCAACAAGGGATCTAGATGGAGTTGTTTAACATGTCTGAAGAACTTCACCAAGAGGCCATCACTGCCAGGTGCTTTACCAGCTGGCATGGGGCATATAGCCTCTTCATTTCCTTCAGGGTGAAGGACCTGTTCAGCTCTTCACAGGTTTCTGTGGTTATAGTGTGCAAGCCCAATGTGGATGTGAGTGAGGTCAACTCTTGTGTAGGATTTACTTCTCACCCATAGAGGGTCTTGTAAAACTGCCAGAGAGCAGAATTTATGTCCCCAGGTCTGGTGCAGCCCTCCCCAGATACATCTTTGATTCCTGGGATTTTTGACCTTATTTGTCTTTTCTGGAATTGATATGCAAGGGATTTCCCTGGCTGCTCTCCAGACTCCCAGAAGAACTGGTGGAGTCAGAAGAGAGTGAACTCCACTCATTGGTGTAGGTGTAAATTGATTTTGTACCATGTACCCATGATCTTAGCTAGTAGTTCAGAAGAGTGACAGGAAGCTTCCCTGTATTTGTCCTCTAATTCCTGGAGAGCTAGCAGTGCTCTTCCAGATCAATCTTTTGCCCTCTGCCATTTCACATGTGAGGCGTAACTGATGCATCAACCTCTTATAAATTCCAGCAAGGCATCCCACCTGGTAGCATCAAAGGTGTCACCAGGGCTAGGAGACTATAATTTCCTTCTTTAGTAGCTCACTGAATGCGGGGTCTTGTAGTAAGTAGGTTTTGAATATTCATTGCTTCATGCGGGACTCATCTGGAGTCAAAGAGAGCCATGTAAAGGACATTGGACCATGATCCAATCTAACTATGGTACCTATATAAGCTTGAAGAACATCTAACACCCAGTGGTGTGGTATCAGCCATAAATCAATGTGAGAATAAGTCTGATGTGGATTCAAACAGAAAGTGTAATCCCTGTCATGGAGGTGCACCAGGTGCTAGATATGCATAAGACCTAGATCTTCTGCCAAGTTGCTAAGAGCCTGTGAGGCTGGTGATCTCAGGCCACTCAGAGCTGTGGTCCAGTCCAGAACATCATCTAGGGTGACTTTGGCATCTTCCCCAGAACCAAAGAGCCTTTGCAGTTTGTTAGCAGGGTCTGAGCCAGATTGATAAAGAAATCCAGTTCAGATGAATTGGGGCCATACATATTGCAGATTGTCATTTCCTGATTATCTAATGTGCACTGGACAATGACAAATCTGCCTTCAGGATCACTGATAATTGATTTGGCTTGGTAGACAAATTGCTTATGTATAAGTATCACTACCCCTCTACTTTTGTAGTATAAAAGCTGCCAAAGGCCTGTGCAACCCAGACCATTTTAAGTTTGTTGGTCTTTGATGGGGTAAGGTGCATCTCCTGCAGGAAGACTACACCAGCCCCTTCTCTCCATAGATGATCCAGGACTTTCTTCCTTTTAACAAGAGAATTGAGACCTTTGACATTCCAGGACACCCACTTTACAAGACCAGTAGCCATAGCAACAGCATAAGGAAATATAGGGCATATACCAGAAGATATAACGTCTAAATAAGAGGACATCTCCCTAGTAAGTAAAAGAATGCCCATTGTTAATACTGTAAAAGAAAGGATTAAGTGCTCACCATAAATGGTAGCTTCCTCTGTTCCTACTCATATGATCAGTGATCTGTGCTCTACCAACGTCAAACACAATTTTGTCTAGTAATACAGCTATAACATGAAAAATAACAAGAAACATAATGGAAAACAATAATATTTGTATGCAAGCATTTGCTACTTGGAAGCATCTAAATGAGTAACACTGAAGCATTACAGTTAAGATTTGTAGATATTTGAAAGGTCCTATTTGTAGGTGACTGGATCTTGACCCATTCAGTGGTGGAGAGCCCTAAAATGTCCAAACTTGCCACATGGCAGTAGCTTCCATGAGGTAGAGAGATCTATCCTCTGTGACCACTATTGTGCCAACCAGCTGTATATAATTGCTGTGGCAGCAGCAAGGAAGGGGGAGAAGTATGAGGTAAGGTGCAAGGCAGGGGGAGGTGAGGGAGAGACGGGGGGAAGGAGAGTCATGAGAGAAAAGGAGACAGCACATCGAGCATGAAAATATCTTGAGACTGCAATATATGGGAATAGTTGGTACCAGAGTTCACATTCTATTGTTCTGTGCTATTGCCCTTTCCTACCCCCACTTCAGGAACCGCACTCTGAGCTTAGCTCACAACTAAAAGGTAGCTATATCTAAACTGATCTACTCTAATGCATTAAGATGGGAGCTTACAAGGTCTGCATCTTGGCTGCTGCAGCAGCCAGGCTCAACACTGCTACTTCTGAAAGGCAGAATGTGTCTATATAATAGGGATCTTTCAAAATGTGAAACTCTAGGGTATGTGCAAGACTGGGGTACGCATGAAGGGTGTGAAGGATGTACATCTCAAGGGGGCTATTGTTTAGAGGGGGCATGGAGATGGAGAAAATCTAGCAGGGGAGCCTTAAGTTTTGTTGCTGAATGACAGTGTTCGCATCACTGGGCAGCTTGCCTGCTTAAATGTACAAATCCACCTGCTGAGCATGGAAGGCTGCCTTGTGATGATGCGTGATCTTGGTGTGCCACTGTCAATATAGAGTGACTAACCTGTTAAGAAACAAGGAGGACACCACCGGTTCAGTTAGGAGCACCCATGCCTGTGAGGATATCACTCTGCACCAGTAGGTCTCCAGCCTCTCTTCCCTCACATCAATGCTTAATTAGGGGAACAAGTGCCTTGCAGGTGCATGCAGTGCAAACAGCCTGAGGGTGTTAGCGGCTGTCAGGTTATGAAGGATAAGAGTTACTATAATCAGATTTCCCATGCTGCTTAAGAAAATAATGGGAATGTCTACAACTCTAGGCACTAGATTTTACACATTCTTACCCCAGCAATCCATACTGCACAAAAAACAGAAAAGGCACTTAACTACAAATCAAGATGTTTCTCACCCAAGTAGGCAGTTTGCACTACTGTTTAGCATGCCTGCTCAAATATGCAAACACCCCTTCTAAGCAAGGGAAACTGCCCTGTTGCTATAAGTGTTCAGCGAATGCTGTTAGCTGGAGAATATAGGAGAGACTAACACTGAGCAGGGGGCCCTATTCAGGTTCTGGCTGTCAATAGGAGAGAAATACCCACTTCTCAGGGAAGTCAACCCTTCCCACTTGCAGTGCAGCATTAGAATGGAGGAAGAAGGAAAAATGCATGCCATGCACTCACAGCATGAGAATCCTACAGGCTCCCAGAGCTGACGGGGCTGGATGAGGTGAAAACCACTGCATTTAGGTAGCCCAAACTGCCTACAGCATAGTGTGTTTAATAATCAGTATTAACTATAAGGGTCTTACCTCAAAAGCCCTGGGGCATACACATGTAAATTTAGTGAGGCAGACCAATAGGCAACCACAACCAAACCATACTGGAACAAATTAACTATGGTGAGTCAATGGAATAGTAATGATAAGAAAAAAAGTTACGTTTGTAGCAAAAGTCTATACAAATCATGCACAGGCAGGAGGTAAAGAGTCAGATGCCCCATGTTATCCTCCGATTTACCTTGTCTGCAGCTCATCAGGCTTGAGAGTAGTTCCCACTTCACTCCTGTCTAGTACTGGCACGGGCATTCTCAGATTCAGCAACTCTATCTGCTTAGGAGTATGTGTCCTCAGGATACCCATATGAAGGAGTGGTATACTTAGTTCCTTTAGTCGGTGTGACCAGCAGCTGTGTCTTGAAGGAGAAAGTCCCCTGGGTGCCCACTGCCTTCAGCACTGGTTCTCTGTTTGAGTCAAGGCTTGTAGCAGAAAGATGTGATTCTCTGCTATGGTCTCTTGGGCACTGTCTAGTCACCTATCCCTCCACATGGCATCTATTCCACCCTCTTCTACTAGACCTCTTCTCCTTAGTAGTTTGACACTGCATGTCAGCATGCTCAGCTTCTAGCTGATAGTTCGAGGGTCTGAAAGCTGACTATGGAAGCATTCGCTGAGGTTTTGTTTTTATTGATTCAGCTGATGTGGCTCAGGACGGTGTCCTAGTTAAAGCATTGGGCCAGTGCTTTGCATGAACTGGGAGGCTTCATATGGTGAATGAAAGATGTGGGAAATGCCATTGCAAGTTAATGACAATTTTGATGGGTATTGTAATTTATAAGGAATGCCTTGTGCTGTAGGGCTTTCTTGATGGGCACATATTCCTTTCCATGTTGTGCTAGCTTGGTAGGGTAATCAGTGGAGACATAGATTCAGTGCCCTTGCCACATCAGGGAGCCTCTTTCCCTTGCTAGATCCATGATCTTTACTTTGTCTGGATAATGGTGAAATTTAACAATGAGCAGCCTTGGGAGCTCTTCTGGCTTAGGTGTGGATGCTAGTGTTCTATGGGCACAATATATCTCAAGTGCAGGCTTCCAAGTATACTGCACCAGCTGAGCAATTTCTCACAGCAGGAAACCAACTGGATCATGCTTCTCTGCCCCTCCGGGAAGCCAAAGAGATGGAGGTTGTTACAGCTTCCTTTGTTTTTGCATTCACTGCTCTAATCTGGAATAGTGACACAAATCTCTCCAGCTTGTGTATCCCAGTCTGGTGTCTAGAATCTTTGTCATATCTCTCTCTCTCTCTCTCTCTCTCATGTGTACATATATATATATATATATATATATATATATATATATATATATATATATATGTGTGTGTGTGTGTTTTGGGATAAATGAACTGATAAAAGTAGTATCCCAGTCAGGCAGTGGAGATATCACTGATATCTCCATGTTACTATACATCATGATATCTATATGTTCCTGTACATCATTGAAATGAAAGTGAAAGTACAGTATTTCACTCTCTTTTACACATCTCTCTCTTTCTAGCACCTACCCCCACCATCCCCCCAAACACACACACCTTCAACATCCATCTGTTTAATCCTGCCATTATTCCTAAACAAATAAAATAATTTAAAAGGTTCCTGGTTGATTCTGCCACTGTGGTACTGAAAAAATCCTGTATTATTTTCATCCCCCCCCCCAAAATGTAGCATGACCGAGCAGTATGTAGACTACCAGATGACTGGTGCCAGATCTCTAAAATAACTAAGTCTACCAAGAGCACAGTGAGTGAGTTTGCCGCTTCACAACAGGAGTCGGAAGCGTGAGTGCATGTTGCTATAGCGACATACACTCATGCTTCCTTCTCCAGTTCTGGAGTGGACAACTCTCTCTCTCTCTCTCTCTCTCACTCTGTGCTCTCAGTAGAGTCTGTCCCTTCATTTAACTAAAAAATGTTACAGTGAGCTAAAAACCAGGATTTTCTAAAACAGACTTAGTTATTTTAAAGATCTGGTACAAGTCATCTGTTAGTCTAGATACCGCTTGGTCATTCTACATTTTGGGGGGGGGGGTGAAAGTAATATAGGGTTTTCATAGTACCACAGTGGCAGAATCAATCAGGTACCTTTTTAAATTATTTTATTTATTTACAAATAATGGGAATGTCAACTGGATAAGACTATTTAAAAAAGTGTAAACTGAGAGGATCAACCATATAATTTGTTTTAATAAAATATGGCACCTGTTATGTTGCTGGAAGATTTTTTTGGGGAGGTGGGGAGTTCTTAGGGGGATTGTGTTGCATAAAGCCCAAAACATTGTCTTCCAGAGCCAGCCTGAGTCTCTCCGTGACCTTCGCAGAATCCTTTTTCTTTTCTTCAGGAATATCAAAGTCCTCCCACAGTAAAGCATAGTCTCCATCCATCATTTCTGATTCATCCGTGGTTCCCAAAAGCAATACCATGTTTAGTCCAACATCAACATCATCAAGCTCCCTTGGTTCTTTCCCCTTGTTAGCCAGATTTTAATCTGAGCAGAAGTTCAAACTTATATGAGGTAAAAAATCCAACCCATCGTCTGTTTTTGTCTCCGCAGATCTCGAGGCTAGGGAGGGAGGGAGACCTGGTCCCCAGCCTCCAACAAGCCCATCTCCTCCTCTGTAACACATTGAGCAGCCATCTTGCTGATGAACAGCAAGTCCTCTACTGGTGAGTAGGGAAATTTCCCTGATGCCCTGGCCAAATTTCTCCCCATTCGCTAAAAATACCACCAACGGCTTAATCTGGTTCAAGGTCAGTTGGCATTCATCTGTATCCCCCTTCCCATAGTCATGCCTGAAAATAGGCAGAATTTGTCTAGTGCACTTATCCAGTCACCAAGAACTAAATAAATAAATAAATTCACTTCCATCATATGCAGAACAGCAGTGGTTCTTGTCCACCATGTGCACGTGCAGATGATCCATACCTGGGGCTGCAGCACAATGGGTGCTGTACATAGATATGGCACCACAGTGGGTCACTTGTAGCTACTGTGGTGCAATGCCACACATAGGCCACTCATCTGTGCCCATTACGGTTGCCTGTGTCTCACCTACCAGTTGGAACAGCCAGTGGGTGGGTTGCCTAGAGCACTATGTTGTGCAGTTCTTGACTGATAATACCTTTTCCTACACTCTGCTGATCAAGGGGCCAGAGGACCTACTGGCACCCACCAGTGTCACCATAATCAGGACAACAGGCAGGATCAGGTCCAAATAAGGACCCCATCTACATAGACCACAGGATGCTGGCACATGAGTATGCTTTTATGTTGCATTCTCCTATCTCTACCTGGAGGCACGTACAACAGGGTTTGTGCCCTGCTTGCCATGTCCACTGTATATGCAACATTGCTTCACTGTGTCAAAACACATCTCATATGAAGCTCTGCTCCTGGCAGGTGTGGCACTCCTAGAGCCACAGCACACCTGCTGCCACCATTCAATGTCTTGATTGTCACATACTGCCACCATGGCAGCAATATCACCATTAGCAACCCTGGCCACATGACACACCTGGCAGGCTGTGGTGTGTGGTGGGATCTCCAGGCACCCTGCATTGGATTGTTGCGATCACCACAACAGCACCCCAACCATGGCCTACATGCACCCAATGTGTCCCACTTACTATCGCTTTATGAGTCTGCTGCCAGGGCTATGCTGCCTTGATAGACCACATGTTTCCTGTCCTGCACACAGAAGCAGGTCATGCCTCCTGTAGCAGAGGCGTGTCCAACTACCCATACCTCATAGGATGACTTTCTGTGTGGTGCTGGTCTGGCATGCCATGGCCACTGTGTTACACTCACATCCATAGGGTCACCTTTTTCTTGGGTGTTGGGCTTTCGTCTCTGATGTAGGGACACACCCTGCAGCATGTCCATTGTTTCATCAAGATGCAGATGCTAGGCTCAATATATTTCAGTGCACTCAGAAACAGGGGACCACCAACATCTCCACCTGTGCACCACTACATGTATCCCCTGGTCTGTCACTATGCAGTGCAGTTGCACAGCAGGGACATCTCCATGGCTCACAGATCTGCAAACACTGCTCCACATGTACATATGTGTCCCATACTGTGCTGGTTTATAACTGCTTGTATTCAACTTTATATCACTGTAGGTTGCCAATTGCTGTGGTGCACCTGCTGACCACTCTGTCTTGGGGTACCATGCTCTTTGAGCATGGTTGCTTGTCCTGTGGGGCTAGTGCAGTTGTCATTGAGCTGTGGTACTGGTGACACATACAGTGGTGAGCAGGGCCAGCATTCCATGACACCAGCTACACAGAGTGTAGTTCTGGACAGTCAACCCCACTGCTGAAGTGTGGTTCCATGTCATGACACACACACACACACACACACATTCAGTGGCAGACAACCCAGGCCACCAGGGCTCCCCTGTCATTTACAACAGTCTTTTTCTTGTATTCTGTGTTGCTCTGTGTGTGCCTGTTTGCTGTGCAATGCTGCATTATGTTGGTTCATGGCCTGCTTTGCTAGCATGCTACAGATACAGCATGTACATTGCTCTCCGCAGCCACAGACTCTTATTGGATGACTCATCCAGCTGTCCTGCTTCCGTGCTCTGGAGACTGGCACCTTTGACAGTGGTTGTACATGTTCAACATGTGTGCCTGCAACATGAATCAATGGCACTGCCACAGGACACACATTTGCAGCCATACTATCACATGTGAGGCTACATGTCACTGTGGTCTGGGGGCTTACTCTGCCCCCTGGCCTGTGATATGCTTCTTTACCAGTGTTGAGATGCAGTGGGTGTGTGAGGATTCCTCATTGCCATCCAGGCCTCCTGGACTCAGTCCAGTATGCCATTGTGGTATGCCACCGTGGTTTGCCATTACCACACTGGCCACCTACATGGCAGACTCCACTACCCAGTCCAGTACTCATGGATGGCATCCACAGTCTTTGCTCCATGTTTTAGACCATGACCCAACCTGTGGCCCCTGTGCCACACTGCGGGGCATGAATGAAACCTGACCTTGTCCACAGTTCTGGGTATGTGGTTATGTCTCTATTCTGTGAAGCAGCTGTGCCACCCATATCCCATATGTGCCATGGTCTTAACGGTGCTGCAGGGGGTTGGGTGCATGTCTATGTGTGATATCTGAACCTACATGGTCCACAGTCTGTGCTAACCTGATTTACGTCATCTTCTTTCTCCACATATTTGAATGTCGGACACCTGCCATTTCCCAGAGGCTGGAGATGATGAAGGGGAGGGACAGCCCCCTCCAACTGATCATTCTACAGCAGTGTCTCATGATAGAGTGCCTCTAAAACATTGAGGTGGTGACAACAAGAATAGCTTATGCCCTTGAGGAGACAGCCAGGAACATGCAGTCATCACTACCAGCTGCACCATAACCTTCCCCTTTCCCATTGTTCCAGTTCAACACTTCACTGTCCCTTGTTCTTCCCTAGTGGCTCTCCCTTTGTGTGTTCTTTTTTTGCTTTGCATTGTACATCGTTATTCATCTTGCAATATTTTTTTTAATTTTCCATAGTAAATGTATGATTTTATTTCTCATACTCCTGTGTCCTGCATCTGTACTTGTGCAGTATTGCCATATTCCTTTAGATTGCTGGGGTGCCCTCACTTGCCCTACCCCACTGGGGGTACATCCATGTCTGTCTCAGAGCATAGGGTCTCCCCTGGTGGTCCAGCAGGTGTCCATCGCTGCACTACCACCTGTGCAGGGTTCCATTTATGCCAGTCATGCTGGCATGTTGGCTGTCTTGTTGACTCCCACAGGTGTCACCTTGCACATCCTTTATATGGAACAGCCCACACCCCACCTGTGACTGCCCATTGTTAGCAGTACAGTATATGTCACTGAGAGTGCTACTCTACCATGTTATCTGTCAGAGCAGCTTATCTCTGGGAACTGTGTGTGGCTGTATCTGTGTGAGTATCCCTGCCTACCATGCCCTGACTCCCCATGCATTCTGTCACTTGATATGCAGTCACCTGCCACAGGTCAGGGTGGCCTGTGCCCTACCTCTCTGTGCTGGGCTCCTGCTGCAATCTGCCACATTTGGTTTACATGTTGCTATATTCAGTGGTGTGCAGTGTTTGAGTTGTGCATAGCAATGTGCTTTGCCTATGTGCCATTGCACCCTATATTCAATGGGCTTGGCAAACCAGCTATCACTCTGAATTTAGGGCACATTGGTCTTTGTGCAAGTGCAAACTGCTGTAGAGCATAAACTTTGTGAACATGTGTACATGGAAACTATGGAACAGCAAGGGACAGGGATGCAGGAGTGTTCCCCAGGGTTAAAGGACCTGCATCAAATAGATTTGTGACACTGGCATGTTTGGTGGGCCAGGGGGGCACATGAGGTTGTTGGGGCTCAGAACAACCTTAAGGAAAAAAACAACTATAAAAGAACAGGGGAAATGAATGGAGTGGGGGAGGGACTAAACAAAGGACAGAAAGGGCAAAAATGGAAGGAAAATTGGGACCATGGGAGAAGCCAGGGAAGGGCACACAGCAGGGGAAAGCAGGGGACAGCAGGGAAAACATGAGATACTGAGGACAGTGGAGGAAATAGAGCAATATGGGAGTTTGCACACTTGGGAGAATGGGAGGAACCAAGATAAGGTGAGTGGGGGGAAGAGTAGCTCATCAGGGGCAGTCAGGTGAACACATAACATGTTGGTGAGAGAAGAAAAAGTGATAGTCTTTGGTGATTCCATCATAAAGGCTATACACTGGGTAAGAAAATGTGACCCAAGCCACAGACAATCAGTCATCTTTGAACATGGGATGGAAGCAGGGAAAGCAGGTTCTAGGATCATGCAAGAGGCAAAAAATGTGGGAGGTAAACTTCACTTGATTATATACCTGGGAAAAAATGTTTTGGCAGGAAATCAGGTTAGGGTGGTCCAGCAAGGGTTCAGGGAGTTGGCAGTGTTGAAGAACAGAAGTGAGCTCTTAAGCCTTCTCAGAGGTTATTCCGGTTCCCAGCACCAGCAGGGCAATAAAATGGAGGATAGAGGACTTTAACGAATGGCTGATGAACTGGGGCAGGGCAGAGGGGTTTGTTTTTCTTGGAGTATGAGGAAACAGGTGGTTGAATGGGGGACTTTTTTCAAATGATAGGCAGCACCTATATGAGGAGAGGTCGAAAGTCCTCATGAAGAAGCTAAAAGGGTACATGGATGGGGCCTTATATGTAAACTGCTAAAGGGGGAGTATGAGGCTAGGAAGAAAGAAAGGGTAGGTAAGGGAGGAGGGAACCTAGCTGGCACTCCCCCAGAAGTGGAGAATGGGACTAGAACAGGGGATAATACAAAGGGAGAAAAAAACATATAGAGATCCATGTGAGTAAATACCTGTATCTTGAGCCACAAAATCATGGACTTAGAGGCTGTCATAGCTGGGGGGGCTGGATCTAGTGGTCATCACAGAAACCTGTTGCAAGGAGAACTTGGACAGGGACTTGGTCATTCCCAGTTTTACTCTGTTTAAAAGGGACACGGAAGGCAGAATGGGGGAGAGGTAGCTCTTTATGTGAGGGACTACATAAAGGCTACAGAAATACAAGGGGTGGAGGAACAGGTACTGTGGGTCACACTGGAGAAGAAGAAAGTGGTAGTTATATGCATGGGGGTGGTATACAGACCTCTAGCACAGGGAGAAGAAGAGGATAGGGATCTGTTGCAGGCAATACAAAAGATGGCTAGCAAGGAAGAATTGTTACTGGTGGGAAACTTCAACATTCCAGATGTGGAATGGAGTCTCCCTGCAGTGGCAACCTCAAGGAGCAGGGACATCCTGGACTCTCTGCAGGAGACGTGCCTCAGGCAACATGAAATAGGACCCACTAAAGAAACTGTGGTGCTGGACCTGATACTAACAAATAGGGACTGTGACAGGGTGAGCCCTGTCACAGTGGACACCCCTGGGATACATTAAAACCCCTTCCCCAAGCAGTTTATATGTTTTGCATAATGTCCAACGTGCTGGTTGGCTGATTATAAATTAAGTGCTGAAGTGCTTACAAAGGTTTTTGTGCATATTAACCTAAAACCAAAACTAAGAGTACAGTACAAAATGAGAGGGCTGTCTTAATATAATAATCAGAAAAACTTGTGTCTGCTTTTTTCTAGATGTTAGCAGCCCCCTTCTAAGATATATTTTGTTGCAGACAGCATGAGGTATTTTGACCCTGGATGAGAGTTTAAGAGAACACAGAATATTCTAACCTTGGCTCTGACCTTTCCAATGTTGTAAACACATTCTTCTGTGCTCCAGGTGACTGCCAAAGAACTGTTCTTTATGGAGCAACAGTAGCTCCAAGTGACTAGTTTTATGGTATGTCTGCCGTTAATCAAAAGGCAGTGGAAACATTTTTCAGCTTCTAGTGAGCTTATAAAAAGCCCTACCTCAGTGCTAAGAGAGGATAGATAGGGAGGTCAGTTGAATACAGACTGAGGAAGGTGAAAGACCTCCTGGTAGTGTGTGCTTTCACACTGTTAAGCTGAAGAAAAATCATTGGAAGCTGCTGAAGCTAAACAGTTGTCTGACTTACCATTTTGCTTTCTGTATATTTTACTTGATAAAAATAAAATGATAAATGCAATCTTGCATTTTTTAATCACCCAATTTGTGGTCTGCCTGAAACTGTGTTATCCTAAACCCACACCCGGTGACATATGGTGTTAGTAGTGGGATCTGATTGAATGGCCGTGGTAACAAGGAGTAGTTTAGTCAGTTGGTGCCAGACCTGGTAACTAGGATGCATGGCAGAGGTGTATGATGTCAGAGATGAGGAGCACAACACCTGATGGAGATGGTGACCTTGGTGAGGCATCATGGATGGGATGAGATGGATCCAGTAACCAAATGGAGACCCTGATACAACTTCTTCACTGGATGAGTGGGAGATGGCTGGAGGCTGATAGATGCTGAAGAGAGGTGGAGTGCAGATGCCAGGAGCTACTTGAGAGGTCCCACTCAGATGATGTCAAGGAAGAATCGGTGAAGCAGGATCCATGGGCTCTGAAGGAGGAGGACCCCCTGATGGAGCATTTGTGACCATTTGTGGAGATCCCATTGTTGCTCATTTTTCCAGGCTGCTATTTGGTGGAGGATAGCGAACGAGAGGAGGAGACCCCAGGTAAGACTTTGACTGGCAATGTGATGCTGGGGGAGAAGACTTCAAGCAAGATGGAAGAAAACATTTTGGCCAAAGGTACTTTGCCATGTTTTGAACCTCCTCCCATAAAAAAAATGATTGTTCTCCTGGTGCTGACTGGGGAAATTTGCAGCTGGGGTATCCTGAAGTTTCCCAGTTAAGGGGGTATGTAAAATTCAAGGATGGGAGACAGGTTAATGGTGGTGTGGGGGACTGGTTATGGTGGTATGAACTTAGGAATGAAGTTCTGTATCATACAAGGCCCAACCCCCAGTCAAAGCAAGTGGATGCCCAGGTAGTGGTACCTGTAGCATATAGGAAAAAGGTGATGGAAGATACACACTTCAGTCACTCAGGGCTGAGCCATGAGAAGGTATTGGCTAGATTCACCCCTTAGCTCTGTTGGCCTGGCATGTATAGGCAGGTAGCAGCATACTATAAGACCTGTTATGGGACAGACAAGTAACGACCCCGATAGTGATGTTGAGGAGTAACCCAGAGGATGAAGAGCAAGAGATGGAAACCTTGGAAGAGGGGGAGACTCCCAAATAGAATGGAAGAAACTAGGTGGTAGCCAACACCACTAATAGAATATAAGATTTGATATGTAAACCCAGAGGTTAGGGACAGGCTGTTAGGCATACAGCATGGTATGCTACTAGCCTAACTTTAAATTTCTGAGTGGGGACAGAGCAGGGTGGCTCTTCTTCCCCCCCTGAAGGCAGTTCTGCTGGGTGCTGGATGGTCCATCTGTTCAAATGTTCAAGTGTATCTGATCAGGGAAAGTCAGTAGATGACTTAAAACTGCCGCTAGTGGTTCTTTCTCCTATATGCATGTGATGAAATTGTGGACTACTAATGGAGAGACTACAGTAATTTCAGAATAATTTAAGATGTCTCAGAATATTTGGATAATGACAGAAATAATAATTATGAAAGGGACCATGAGATGGAACTTCCGGTGAGGGTGGGCTGAAGCTCCACGCCCTTCCAGGGTGTTAGTTGAGATTTGGACTACCATAAGACAGTTGCCCTCTTATGCGGGGGATGTGTGACAGGGTGACTCCTGTTATAGTAGACACCCCCAGGATAAATTGAAACCCCCTTTCCCAAGCGGTTTATATGTTTTAAATAATGTCCAACATGCTGGTTGACTGATTATAAATTAAGTGCTAAAGTGCTTATAAAGCTTTCTGTGCATATTAACCTAAAATCAAAATTAAGAGTACAGTCACAAAATGAGAGAGCTGTCTTAATATAATAATAACAAAAACTTGGGTCAGCTTTTTCTGGATGTTAGTAGCCCCTTCTGAGATATATTTTGCAGCAGACAGCATGAGGTAATTTGACCCTGCAGGAGAGTCTAGGAGAGCACAGAATGTTATGACCTTGGTTCAGACCTTTCCAATGTTGCAAACAAATTCTTCTGTGCTCCAGGTGGCTGCCCAATAACTGTTCTCTATGGAGCAACAGTAGCTCCTAGTGGATAGTTTTATGCTATGTCTGCTGTTAATCAAAAGGCAGTAGAACATTTTTCCAGCGTCTAGTGAGATTATAAAAAAACCCTACCTCAGTGCTTTCACGCTGTTAGGCAGAAGAAAAAGCCTTGGAAACTGTTGAAGCTAAGCAGTTGCCTGACTTATCATTTTGCTTTCTGTATATTTTACACAATAAAAATAAAATGATAAATGCATAACTGACTTGTGGTCTGCCTGAAATTGTGTTATCCTAAATCCATGACCAGTGACAGGGACAGTGTCAATAATGTAGAGGTGTTGAGCCACCTTGGGATCAGTGACTAGGGGTTGGGGAAAGTTGTGAATTCTGCTTTCATGGAACTTCCACTAAATTTTGGAAATTTCAGAACTTTTGCCATTAGCAAAACTGGGATTGTTTTCAGATTTTCACAGAGTTCCATAGACTTTTTTTGTAAACTGCATAAAAATGCATATAAACTGCAGAATTTATTCTATCCTCAGTTTAATGAACTGTCAGTGAATGAGCGCCTGCTTGTACAACCATGTGATCATTCACTGACAATTCAATGGGCCACTACTAATGGAGGAGAGAGGAGTGCTGCATTGGTGGCCCACTCAGGGGCAGGGTGGAGGAGAAGCTGGGTGGTGGCAGATGAACTGTCAGGGTGGGGGTCAAGCAGACACCAGGGAATTGGGATTATTTTTTGTAAGGGATTGGGGATGGGGAGGTCCACTGGACACCAGGGAAAACTGGGAATAGAGGGGGATGAGTCAGTGGACTGCGGGCTGTTTTTTTTTGTGGATTAAGGAATCCAGTATAGGGAAGGGGGTCCACTAGACATCAGGGAAATAAAGTGTTTTGGAGGCCATGATCAGGGGGGGTGCCAATAGAAACCAGGAGGGTCAGAGGAAGGGATTGGATGTATTTATTTCTTTACTGGGACCCCTGATCGGGGGGGGATTAATAAATTAAACTGCATTTAAAAAAAGCCTCAGAACTGACTACTGGCAGTGATCCTATCTGGGGATATTTTTCACAGTTTAATAAATTACCCGACAGTTTGTATATTTATTCTGCATTTTTAAGGCAGAATTTCCACAAAAGTTCTAAAAATGATTTCCAAACTTTCACGGAAGCGAAATTCTCACTTTTGCCGAAATTCCACCAGCTAAATTTTTTTTTCGCACACCCCTACCAGCGCCCATTGGTCAGTGAGAACTGGGCTGGAGTCAAGCCACACTAAAACAAAGGTCATGGACTACAGCAGGGCTGACATTGAGAAAATGAGGGTATGCCTGAGGGGTACCCTTGCAGCGATGGGGGAACAGAAAGGGGTGGAGGAACAGTGCACTACAATAAAACAGGGAATCAAAAGAGTGACCAAGCTGTGTGTCAGGCAGATCAGTGAGAGCATGAGGAGGAGGAAGTCAATCTGGTTTACTAGGGAGTTATTTATTTATTGAATTTTGTTGGCCCGGTAGGCCCACTGAGACTAGAAGTCCCTTTTTCAGGGGTGACCAGGGGGAAGGGGATACAGACAGTAACCAACTGAAATTGAACCAGATGAAGCTGTTGGTGGTATTGTTTTAGTGAATGGGGGAAATTTGCCCAGGACAACAGGGAAATTCCCCTACTCTGCCAGCAGGTGGCTTAACTTCCTGCAGAGTGGAGGAGCTCAGTTTGGAGCTGGTCAGCAGAAGAGGAGAAAGTGCTGATGTGGCAGTGTCCCTGTTGGATGTTCTGAGTGAGGTCACGTGGGAGATTGGAGAGATAGTCTCCTCTCCAGCCTTGATTTCCACTAGAGACCATGGAGCAGGATGAGCAAATGAATGAAGCAGATGAGGAGGGCAGAGAAAGTAAAACAGAAGGTGTTGGAGATGCAGCAAGTCTAAATATGTCCTCCATGGAGATGAAGGATGTAGAGCAGCAGAAAGTCGTGAGTACTATTATTGTACGGAAGAAACATGCAGGAAAAGTTGTGACAGAAGAAAAAATTAGAGTTAAACAAGTGTGCAGAAAATGCTGAGCAAGAAAAGGGTAGCGAAGATGACAGGCTGCAAGCCTGTCAAAAACAGCACAGTGTGAATGACACAGTAGCACCAAAGGGAACCACACCCTTGCCAATTGGAAAATACTCAGCTGATAGTAAAGCCCTAAAAGGGAAGGCTAAGGGGAGTTGGAAATGGCTCAGCCTAAGTAGGGCGGTAGAAAGCAAGCAACATTGTACAGAAAAGGAAAAAGAATCAAAAAGTAAACCAAATACTGTGAAAGTAAAACTTGGGGGCCCCCAAAAAAGAAGAATGTAAGGAAGTGACAGAAGATGAATCAGAAGGGAAAGTGTTCTCTGATTTTAAAGATACCCCAGAATGGGTAATGGAGGCATTGTTACAAGCAGGGTGGAAAAGAAAAGAGGATTGAACAGGTTGGGATATAATAGGCCTAGCATATGGAGAATAAGTCACATGAAACAAGATGTCAGCAGGGAGGCAGTAGAAATGATTGAGGAGCAAGAAATAGGTGGAAAAGAGTAAAATAAGGATACCGATGAAGATGACATGAAATAAATAGAGATAGAAAGCAACCTTAGTATAAGTGAGGAGATGTCCATGGAGCTTGAACAAAAAACTAAACAGTCAGACAAAGAAGCTGGGGAAAGTGCAAAGAGCAAAAAGAAAGAATATGGGGAAGGAATTCGAGAAAGAGTTTTTTTCCCAATGAAAACAAACCCCAACAGGCTAAACTCAGAAATGTGGTTAGGTTAATATTTAGAGGGCCCACAATAGAGGCCCCAGATAGAATATTCATAGGCAGACACCTTTTAAAGGAGAGCATGAAGTTCTATCCATTTGAGATTTATGCTCTCATTCAAGTTCCAGGGAGCACAGAATACAATTTGAGTTTTAAACATCCAAGTGGATTGGATAGATTTTGGAAGCTATATCACCAGTTTAAAATGACAGGATTATGGAAAGATTTGATTGCAATTCCACTAACCAAACCAGCCTTTAAAATAGTCACAGTTCTGTTCAGGAATGAAGGAGTCAATGTAATGGATATTAACTTTTGGATTAAACAGAGGTGCACTGTACATGGACCACCAGAACCCATATTAGACGAAGAGAACATATGGGTAGGAGGCTGCAAGTATAAAGTCATATTAAAACAGGTTGAAGGAGAAACACAACATTTGCCTAACTGTTTTTTTTTCTGGGGCAGGACAGAGGAACAGTTTTTTATGCGGGGCAGCCACACGCTTGTTATAAGTGTGGAGAAAGAGGTAATTTGAGCAATGCCTGTGAAAAGGTTAAATGTGGTCTGTGTGGTAAAGTGGGGCACTTTGGTGTGGACTGCAAGGACAAAGTTAGATGTAGCTTTTGTGAGGAGGAAGGGCATGTGTTTTCGCAATGCCCATGGGTGTCACACAATAGCCCTGATCCTGGTGAAAGAGCAGAGCAAGATATATACTTGGCGGTGGCACAGAAAGAAAAAGGTCAACAAGATAAAGTAATACTTGAGGCCCTAAATGAAGAAAGAACAGGCCAACTGAATGAAACAGGAAAAACAGAACCGGAAACTCCCCATATGTCAAACGGCAAGGCTGGAGCAAAACTGGAAAATAAAAAGGAGGGAAATATTCAAACACAATACAAAGAATCAGTTCAAAGTGAATTCACCATGGTCACAAGATCAGAAAACAGACATCAAGGACAGACAAAGCCAAAGATTGTGTATGAAAAAGATAGGGAAGGGGTTGAACTAACTAACAGATATACTTTATTGCAAGACAAAGAATGGACCACATTGGATGAGGACTCTGATACACCTAGCCCAAATTCTTCACAGAATGAAGATGGAAAAAACATGGACACTCAGGTATCCAAAAAATGCAAAAAAATCAGAAGATACAAGATGAGGCATTAACACAAAATCTCAAGAATGGACTGCGTAAAATGCACAATGTGCAGTGTTAACAGTATCAAGCATAGGAGGAAAAGATTAACCACATTTAAAATATTAAGTGACATTAAAAGTGATATTATATTGTTTCATGTTACAAGGTTTAGCACAATAGAAGAAATTCAGCGGGCACCGAAAGAATGGGTTTAGGGACTTTCCTTATGGTCTATAGGGAAGGATCAGTGTTCGGGGGTGGGGTAGCCTTTACCACACAGCAGGTTAACATTTTAAAAATAATGGATTTAGTTCCAGGTAGAGCTGTATTAGTTGACTGTATAATTAAAAAGACTTCGGTAAGATTAATAGCCTTATATAATCCTCAGGTTAACACAGAGATAAATAAATTAATGGGAAATATAGAGCATTACTTACGTACTGCAAGACTGGTGTTATGGGGAGGGGACATTAATTGTGGTCTGTCTAAAGCAGATTGGGAGAATTTCACAGAAGTTTTTTTGTGATACAAATGTGTTAAAGAAAATTCTGGAAAAAGCAGACATTTAAGATGTATATAAAATTATGGAGAAAAAGGGGAGCATGCACATTTTAAGGGGACTCGATCTACTAGGATAGACTTTTGGATGGTTTCCTAAAAGACTATAATAAAAAGCATACAGAATATTCCAATAGAAACATCAGATCATATGGCAGTGGAACTTGTGCTAGATCTGGGAAAAAGGATGGTTTTTGGAAAAGGATATTGGAGGATGAATGTGGAGAAATTACAGGAGGAAAAATGTAAAGACAGTATTATATATTTATTAAAGGCAAGAGAAACTGTTATAGAAATATATGATGATATATCTGAGTGGTGGGAGGATACAAAATATGATATTAAACAAATGATGCTTCAAGAATAGCATAGAGTAGAAGACCGGAATTATGGGAAATACCTAAGTTTAAGGGCAAAATTATATAAATTAATGACTAGCAAGCTAAATACAAGGTAAAGAAAACACAACAAATTAAAGACATTAATAAAGAAATGAAAAAATATCAATGCAATAGAATAAAATCATTAATCATGGAGCAGAAAAGTGGAACTCAAGGGTCAAAATATCAGACAAACACATTTGATAGTAATAAAGATAGAGTAAAAGAAAGGGCAATATATGAATTAAAGGATGATAAAGGCAAATCCTTTTCTGACATTGGGAACAGTAAGTGTATAGTGCAGGAATTTTTAAAACAAAAATACCAAAAAGCCTAAAGGTCAGGAAAATCCAGAGTTTTTTACATAATTGAAATTGCCTAAATTAGGAATAGAGGAAGCAAAGGCAATTAATAAAGAAACTGCAGAAGAGGAGGCAAGAGAAGCAATTAAAACATTAACTAAAAATACTTTGCCAGGAATAGATAGTATTCCAAACTCATTTTTTACAATGTTTATAAATCAGCTTGCCTCTTTAATGACAGCCATACACAATAATATTTTTATGGAGGACAACTCTCAGAAAGTATGAGGCAAGGTATAACTGTGTTTCTTTATAAGAAAGAGGACATAACTCAGATTAAAAATTGGAGACTGATTAGCCTTCTAACAACAGATTATAAAATACAAGCTAAGATTATTAGCTAGTAGTTTATAATCTGTGGCCAGATACTAGCTAAGATTATTAATAATCGTTTAAGGACATTTGCTGATAGATCAAATTTGGACACACAAACTTGTGCAATACCAGGGAGGAAGATTCAGAAAAATCTGCTATATTTAAGAGAGATCATGAATAAAGGACAACAGAAGCAACTGAAAGGATGTCTGTATGTGTTAGATCAGGAAACAGCCTTTGATGTAATAAAACATTCATATATATGGGATGCCTTAGCAGAGTTTAGCATTCCAGCTAGATTATTAAATATGATCAAAGCCTTATATAAGGGGGTACAAATATGCCCCATGATCAATGGACATCTGGGGATTCATATGTTTATTTATAATGGTGTGAGGCAAGGGTGCCTGTTAAGCCCTTTATTATATGTTTTTTGCTTGGACCCAATTTTAAGAAAAACAGAAAATGATGGTGTTATACAAAGTGTGTTATGGGAGGGTCAATTGTTAAGGAAAACTAGTGCCTATGCAGACGATTGTGTTATTTTTGGTAAAAAAATCAACAAGCAGGGGAACAAATGTTGAAGTTAGTAGATAAGAATAATCTTTATACTGGAGTTATAATAAATAAAAAGAAAAGTAAGTTATATCCTTTGGGAGGAATTGAGGTAGAATAGAAAGGGGATATAGAGGTGGTGCAAGGGAATATAATAATTTTAGGGATCGTTTTGGGAGGAAAACAAGTTATTCAGCAGAATTGGGAGGAGAAATATGAGATTAACATAGAAACATAGAATTTAATGGCAGATAAGGACCGCTTGGCCCACCCAGTCTGCCCATTTCCCTACCAGATGGATAAGCTGCAGATTCTAGTTAACCAACAGCTTACTTCCTCCTGCCCCCCACTAGAATTGCCTTATGCCTGTCCCATGCATTCTTGAATTCTCCACTGTTCCTGACTCCACAACCTCCTCAGGAAGGCTGTTCCATGCATCCACAACTCTCTCTGTGAAAAAAAATACTTTCTAACATTACCTCTGCACCGTCCCTCCTCTATCTTAAAATTGTGCCCCCTTGTTCTTGCACATCTCTTCTTCTGAAAGATATTGCCCTCTTGTACCTTGTTAATTCCCTTGAGATACTTGAAAGTTTCTATCATGTCCCCCCCTCCCTCCTTTCCTCAAGTGTATACATATTAAGTTGCTTTAGTCTCTCCTCGTATGTCTTCTGGTGCAGACCTTGCACCATTTTGGTTGCCCTCCTCTGAACAGCCTCCACTCTGTCTATGTCTTTGCAGAGATGAGGTCTCCAGAATTGCACGCAGTACTCCAGATGGGGTCTCACTAAGTGTCTGTAGAGAGGGATAATAACTTCCTGTTTTCTACTGTTGATGCCTCTCCCTATGCATCCCAGTATCCTCCCAGCCCTCCTTACTGCTTTCTTACATTGCTTGCCCACCTTTAGGTCATCTGATATAATTATTCCTGTCTTTTTTGATTTTTGGTGTTGTTATTAACTCACTTCCCATTGTGTACTCTTCCTCTGGGTTTTTGTTTCCCAGATATATTACCTTCCACTTCTTTGCATTGAATCTGAGCTGCCACGTATTTGACCATTCCTCCAACCTTGCCAAGTCCCTTTTCATTCTTTCCACCCCACCTTGTGTATCAACCCTGTTGCAGATCTTTGTGTCATCTGCAAAGAGGCATACCTTTCCTACCAGGTGCTCTCCAATGTCACTTACAAAGATATTAAAAATGACTGGTCCCAGTACCGAACCCTGCAGTACACTGTTAGTTACCCTCCTTTCTTCACTGTGGACTCCATTTTCTATCACCTTTTGCATCCTATTGTCCAGCCAGTTTTTTATCCAGGCTACCACCTTGGGACCCACTCCACGGCTGACTAACTTGTATATTAATCTTTTGTGTGAGACTGAGTCGAATGCCTTGCTAAAATCTAGGTAGGCCATATCCCCTCCCTGGTCTACTACTTTGATTGCACAAAAGAAGGTTTAAAATGGAAACAGTGAAATATGACGAAAGGGAAAATAATTTATTTGTTAAAGACTTTGATTGTAAAAATATTTTTATATGTGGCATATACAGTATATTTCCTGTTCCACAGAATATGCAGAATAAGTTATTAGGGCTCTGCTTTCAATTGCTATGGGGAAGTAAATTGAATCCAGTTAAAAGGGGGATTACATGTACAACTACTAAAGAAGGAGGATTGAATATGTTACAACCAATAGTTTTCTTTATGAGTCTTTTTTAATAACAAATATAATACCATTGATAAGGGGAGAAAGCAGTAGCTGGATGATCTTTACTCAGCAATGGTGTTTACCCTTTTTAAGGAATATAGGGAAAAAGGGGAACATAGTTAAACAAAAACTCTGGCCTGACTATATGGAAATTAGTAGAAAGTACCCAACTATATGGATGTACCTATAGACTCTTTAATTAGGAAAAATTGAAAACAATTGTATTTAGAAATAATGGAAGGAAATTATTTTGAAAGACCAGAGTTCAAGGTGGAAGAAGAAGAAGAAATTAAAATAAGTGACAATTTAGCATGTACATTAAAACAAAGAATTCCTCAGAAAATGAAGGAGACAGTGTGGCTATGTAGTCATAATAAATTAAATGTAAGAGGAAATCACAAGCATAAGAAAATGGAGGAAATAATGTGTGGTAAATGGGAGTGTGGGATGAAAGAAGAAACAATGTAACATCTTTACTTTGAGTGTACATTTATTGCTCCCTTTTGGGACTTATTAGCCAATTACTGGAGGATGGAATGTTTTAGTAAAATGACATATAATTTGTTGATGTATGAACAGTTGTCTAAAGAATGGGGAAACTGAACAAAAGTATGGTGTATGTGATACTTGCAGTTTTGAAATGGGTAATATGGCAATGTAGGTGTCTGAGATTTTTGCAAGGAAATGAACATACTGTGCAGGATATATTATTTAAATTTCAATATGAAATTGATAAAATATACCAAAAGGAATGTAAAAGGTTTGGAGAAAAGAGAGCAAGAGAGATATGGAAAGATATTGCTGGTATAGGTTAAATGAAGTTTGTTCGGATATGTGCAAAAGTGTTGATGTATGTTTTTCATAATTGCATGTTTTAGGTGTTTTAATAAAAATTCTATATATCTTTTTGATAAGTGCCATGGGATCTTTAACATCCACTTGAACTACCTCCAATCCAGGTAGATGGGACCTCGGTTTACCGTCTCATCCAACAGACATTAACGGAAGTGGTAAGGACAAAAAATATAGCCTTCATAAAGTACAAAAGAACGGAGATCACGTGATACATCTGGCTTGCTAGCTGCTACTCCCTTGAGCTCCCGCTCTCCCCTTCTGCAATCTATTATAATTGACAGTTTTTGGGCTAATTTCACAGAGTCTGCCTACCTGATACCATAGTTTTATCCCAGTAGAAGTCACCTGGGGGGATCTCAGAGTTCTCCAGAGAGAACAACAAGCCAGAATGGAGACCGAAATGAAGGCGGCCCTACCTAGGCATACATCACCGGTCTCACCTGATAAACAAGCCAGGAAAGCAAAGTCCCAACAGCAATCATCATCGGCCAAACAACTAAGTGCCCTCTCTGCTCCGATGCCGCTATCTGAGGAGCATTTTCTACAGGAATTATAGCCGTTTAAAGAGACACTACAAGATATCTCGGCTGACCTTAAAAATCTCCATAGCGAGATGGCTGAACTTAAAACTCAGGCATCAGACAATGAAGCATGCACCCACTCTTTGGAAGTCTGGTGCGACAAAGCTGACTCTGAATTAACAAAATTAAGACAACAAATTACCAAACTGCAGCTGAAAACAGAGGACTTAGAGGGTCGTAGCAGAAGGAATAACATCTTAATCTTTGGCTTACCAGAAGGGGCTGAGGGTTCCTCTGCTATTGCATTTGTGCAGAAGCTCTTCACTAAGATCATAGGACCCTCACCACATAATCCCACCTACCTAATTGAACGGGCACACAGGTCTCTATGTCCAAAACCAGATGATTCAGCCCCACCTAGACCAATGATCATCCGGCTGCTCAACTATCTTGAAAAACAGCATATTCTCTTGAAAGTCAGGGAATTGCATGCCATCCAATGGGAAGAGAAACGGCTGTGCATTACCCAGGACTTGCCCCTTGAAACCCACCAGTGGAGAGCCACATTTCATCCCGTGGTCAATAAATTGATTATGGCCTGCATTAAATTCTGGATGGCTTATCCTGCGCGCCTCCAGGTCTTAATAGATGGCGTGTGGCAATCGTATGATTCTGTCACCCAAGCTCAGGCTGATCTGGCAAAGAAGATGCCCTCGCTATTCAAAGCCCCATGAAATAACCTGCACAAATATACGCATGGGACTCTGGCTGCCTTAGTATCCCTTTTTGTTTTTATTTTTTTTTTCTCTCCTTTTAGGTCCATGCTGCTTACCTTAGCTTTGCCTGGTTTGGTATGGTGCCTACAAGATGTGAGACTATCCTTGGTGGAGCATCGACAGGGCTGGAGCCCGGCAAGTACCGACGGCGACCTGCATAAATGGGAAGATCTGCGCATCATCATGTTGCTTTCCAGTGGGACTCTTTTTGTGCAGTATTAGTTTCCAGGGGGTCTGTTTTTCCTTCTTGCCAGTGTGGCGTCAGCCCATCGCTATTTCTGTTCCCCTGGGAAACAATCTGTCCCTTGTGGGTCTGTCTAACACACTAACACCACTGATGCTAAGCCGCCCCTTATTTATCTGTTTCTCTGCTATTATTTCGGTCACTCCTTGTCCTTCAGTTTTGTCTTCCATACCTTCCTACTCCTTTTTGTATTATCCCCAGTCGGTGCCTGCTGGCTAGGCAGCGCTCATGCCTTTTATTTTGTCTTTTGCTGTTCTTTTTCATTTTTGTACCTGTGGTTCCCTTTTTTCTGTTGAAGCTCCTTCACTTCTGTTGGTCTCAGTGCTTCCTGTTCTATATTTATGCTGTATCCGCACCCATTCCCTTAAGTTTACTCACTTTTCCTTTTTCTTCTTCCTTTCCTCATTCTTTTTCCTCTCCCACTACTCGGTGCCTTCCTAGGCTACTTATGTAGTTAGATCTCATTACTCCCAATGGTAAGGTGCCACTCTCTCCTTTCTCCCCCTCCCTCTTTTTTTTTTGCTGTTTCTCAGACTGATGTTTGAGGGTGGGCTCTGGGGGGAAGGGGATGGGGATTACATTGGGTTAGATATGGCCAACCACACGTACTGGTGTATAGGGGGTGTACCCTAGGTTCCCTCCTGAGTACTGACATAATTATCGCCACTTTGGGATTCGTACTGTGGCTTTTAGGGAGGACTGTAATGCTGGATATTATGTTAGTAAGACTCACAATACTTTTAGATTGGTTACTGCCTCCAGCTTATACTTAGATGGGGCTATGGAGGGCGAACTTCCTAGGGTGCAAGGGGGACCTCTACCTAGTAAGAGTACTATGGCTAGTCCGTTCTACTGGAACTTGGGTAGAGTGTCTGTTGTAAATAGTTCTTAGTAGGTATGATATATTGGGGGGTGTTAGTCGAGAATCAGGGTGTTCTACAGTCTGTTATCCTTAATATCATGTGGAGTTCTCATCCCATGCCACATGTTTATTGGTTTAGGCAGTTGTTATGTGCTCATTGGAGTGTGTGGAGCACAAGAATTAGCTTAATGGGAGTTTATGTTCATAGAGAGGGGTGTGTGGTGTACTTTTTCTATTCAATTGTGGGCCTGTACAGGAGGTATTAGAAAACAGATGGCCAGTGGTATTAAAAAATTTATAACGTGGAATGTAAGAGGGGCTCGTGAACCTAGCAAAAAAGTGCAAATTCTTAAACACTTATCCTTTTTACAGGCTAACATCTCTTTCATTCAAGAAACCCACCTCCTCCCTGGGGAAGCTACTAGCTTGCACAGACAGGAGGTTGGGCAAGTTTATGCCTCCGGCATATCAACAACAAGTGGGGGAGCCACCATTCTACTTCACCGCTCAGTTGCTTTTCAGGCTAAAGCAACAATCACAGACCCATTTGGGAGACATGTATTAGTCCATGGCCTCTTAGATCACACTGAAGTAGTCCTGGGGAGCATATATGGACCAGTAGGAGGGAACCCTAATTTCTTCCTGGATTTGTTAGGTAAATTGCAAACATTTGCATCTCTGCCATTAATACTTGGTGGGGACTGGAACTTACCCCCCCCAGGACTTAGACCGATCCAATTACCCACTTAAGCCTCCCTCCATTGCCCAGAAGGCGTTCTCTGACTTTTTAGACTCCGCTGGGCTATGCGACCCTTGGTGACTACAGAACCCTATGACCCACCTCTTCACCTTTCAATCCATGATACATTCCTCATGGGTCCCAGTTGGACTATATTTTACTTAGCCACTCACTTGTGCAGGGTCTAGGTGATTCCACCATAGAACCAATTGTTATATCAGACCATGTAGTGGCCTGGGTGACTGCCGTGTTAGATCACAATTTTCAAAGAGACCCGGTATGGTGTCTAAATACACAGTTTTTGAAGGAAGATTATGTTACCACCAGAATTTCTGATTTGATTCAGATATTTCTTAGCCATAACCATGGATCTGTTGCAAGAGCGGATCACGAGTGGTGTGCATTAAAATGTTATTTGAGAGGGGAGTTTATTAGGCTCGCCTCCACTCGTAAACGGAAAAGAGAGGCTACCACTGCAGCGCTTCTGGCTCAAATTAGGTCACTCGAACACTCCCTTCCTTCTCCCCCCTCATCAGACACTCTGAAAACATTGCTACACTTATTATTTGTTAGGTAAATTGTTAGGTACCATTATTACAAGAAAAATCAGAATTTGCCATATTAAGAACCCGAGCAAAATATATCGAGCAGGGGGAAGGGCGAGTCACCTTTTAGCATTGTGGCTGAGGAAATTGGGAGCCTCTAAGCTAATTGCCTCTATTGAAGCTCCTGATGGGGCCATTAAAACCCATCCTAAAGACATTGCCTCAGTTTTTAAACAATTTTACTCTTTCCTATACAATAAACGTTCCCTTCTCCCATCTCAAAGTGAGGCGCTAGAGTACTTGTCTGCTTCTTCATTACCAACTCTCTCTCCTGTGCAGCAGTCCCTTCTAATCACTCCCATTTCTCTCCAAGAAATATTGTCTGCTATTAGTAACTTGGCACCTGATAAAGCCCCAGGTCCTGATGGCCTATCGGCAAATTTTTATAACATTTTTGCGAAAGATCTTGCACCCAGTTTGTTGTGTTTATACCAACACATGCTCTCAGGACAAATCTAGGACCCAACCTTATTAGAGGCCTCAATCATTCTTCTTCTCAAACCTGATAAACCGCCACACTCCCCAGTGAGTTATCGTTCAATTTCCTTGTTAAATTGTGACATTAAAATTCTTGCCAAGGTACTCGCTAATAGGATTGAACAAGTCTGGACCTCCTTTCTCAGTTCAGAACAAATAGGTTTTGTGGCTGGTAGAACTCCAGCAGACCATCTTCGTAAACGCTCATACATTATCCAATCGGCGAAACTCTCCCCTGTTCCAATGGCACTAATTTCCCTAGATGCAGAAAAGGCATTTGATAGGGTCGATTGGAACTTCTTGTGGACCACGCTACAGGTAATGGGTTTTCCTAATGATTTCATTAGATGGATTCAAGCTTTGTACCTCTCTCCCAGGGCTAGAATACATTGTAATGGAGTATTATCCAAGGCCTTCCCCCTTTTTTCAGGCACACAGCAGGGGTGCCCACTTTCCCCCTTCCTATTTAACCTGTATCTTGAGCCTCTTATCAGGCATTTGAAATCTTCTCCTCTAATTGTTGGTTTACCAGTAGGTAATAGTGTCCACTTGCTCTCGGTCTATGCCGATGATATACTCCTTCACCTTTCGAATCCAGTCTCCTCCCTAAAAGAGGCTTTGGTTATTATTGATAATTTGGGGAAATTTTTGAATTGTAAACTCAACATTGGTAAAACCGAAATCTTTCCCCTTAATCATTTAACATATAGTTCAGCTTTCAGTCAATTTGGTATGAAGTGGACTCCACATTCCATCAAATATTTTGGGATTTATATTACCTCGAATTTATCTTTGTCACAGAAGCTTAATTTTGAGGATCTATGGCACAACATTCAGCAAGATTTAATAAGGTGGAAAAATCTCCCACTCTTGCTATGGGGCAGAATTAATATCATCAAGATGAATGTCCTACCCAGACTGTTTTACCCTTTAAACATGCTAGATACATGGTTACTATTGTCCTTTTTTCAACGTATTCATTCTGGTGTCAACTCATTCATATGGTGAGACAAGGCAACCAGAAGATCTTATCTTAAACTGTCCCAGCTTAAGGAACTAGGAGGGATTCACCTTCCCAACTTCCTATTCTATTATTGGGCCTCCCACTTGTATAAGTGTGGGAAATGGCTGTCTCTACCTGAACTCCTTACTCATCATGATTATGTCCCACTATGGCTGCAAATTGAATCGGACATGTTTGTGTCTCATAAATTAGCTCCAGCATCTCTTTTTTATACATTAAGGAAAAATATACCCAAAGCATTACAGTCTTTCCCGATTGGTATTTCATTAAGAGTTCTTTCTCAGCTGTTTAGTCACTTCAAGGTGCCTCCAACTTTAGATTTTTCCCAACCTATTTGTGCCAATCCGAACCTCAAAATAGGAGATGCTCCTGTAACTGGAAGTTGGTTACCAATTTCCCCTGTGCATACTGTCGCCAATTTTTATTCGCAGGAATGTATTCTAACCGTGAAACAGATTTTACTTAAGCTTGGCTGGCTGTCATCGGCAGTCTTTAAAATTCTTCAGCTTAAGCATCTTTTAATTAAAACATTAGGGTGTAAATTCAAAACCTCTCAAATTGCAGATTTTTTTCAGCAAATCTCCATTTCCGCTAATAAACCGCACGGTATAGCTAAATTGTATGGCCTGCTTTATGCTTTTCCTCAATATCCATCAGCTGCCAGTTTTAAGATCTGGCAAAGGTTCTTCCCAGACAAAGACATAAACTGGCATTGAATATGGAGGGATTTATATATATATATATATATATATATATATATATATATATATATATCACACTCAAGACAGGTACAGGTTAACACAATATTGTATTATACATAACCTCTATTATGCTCCTATTAAACTGGCTCAGATGAAGCACCTATCAGTCAACACATGCTCCAAATGTAATAAAGAAGAAGGCTCACTTCTATATATATTATGGTCACGTGACAAAGTATCTCCTTTATGGAGGCAAATAGAATCAACTCTGGACCCACTGTTGGGTCTACAGGGCCTTTTCTCCCCCGTGATTTGTGTTTTTGGCAATTACTCCGAAGTCCAGGTGAGGGAGAAAAGATTCCATATGGCCCTAATTTCAATGGTGGTCAAAAAGTTGGTGCTCAGACACTGGATGGGCCAAGTCCCTATTTCCTACACAGAATGGCTGCATGAAATGTCTTTTGCACTTTGGGTTGAGCAATTAATAGCAAATGTGAATCACCACCAATCCTCATTTAATAATAAATGGAGGAAATTATATGCCTTTTATCTGAATTGATAAGGAGCATTAGCTGTTCCATGAGCCTCTCAATCAGGTTTTTTTCTCTCCCTCTGCCTCTTCACATCTCTCCCTTTTCTTGAAAGCCCTTCATGATCCTCAATGGGCCACCTCCTTTCTTTCTTATTACTTCTTCTTCCCTTTCTTGCTTCCTGTTTTGTACAGTAGATTACTTACTCTGGCTTCTTTCCTTTTTTTTTATTCAATATGGCCTTAACAGTACAGTAATTTTGTACACCACAAAGCAAGGGTGGATGGGGAGTGGGTGGGGGGGTTATTAGATTAATTATTTTGGTTCTTATTTTCCTTTGAACATTGGATTTTCTGGTTTACTTATCTTTCTGTTAGCTTATGTGATATATTGTCTATTGTTTATACTCTGTATGGTTATACTGTATTATGCATTATAATCAATAAAGTATGTTAAATTAAAAAGAAATACAAAAGAACTCAGAAGGAGGGGATAGGAATTGTTACCAGGAGAAGCAAAAGGATGCAGATATGGAAGTGAGGAGGGCAAAGATGTTAACAATGAAGACAATAGCCAAGACAATTAAAAAGGGGGACTAAACATTCTATAAGTTCATTACTGAATGATGTAAAACAAACGAAGGGATTATTAGGCTGATGGGGGGGTTCATGCAGAAGGGGACCATCACAAAGCAGACATACTTTCTCAGAAGAAGCCAGAAGGGGAAGGAAACATATTCAATTCAGTACTTTACAGTAACTGCTAATTGCTAATTTTCTTTTAAACTTAGATTGTGGGCTTTTAGTGACACTGAAATTTCTTTGCTGTCTTTACTTAGAATTGTTTTTGGGCTGTTGAAAATTTAAAATGTAGTGGTGGTGTATTTCTTTGCTGTCTTTAATTGCTGCAAATTTTCACCCCCTTCCCCCAACTCTTAATTATATGCCCTGTTAAATCTGATTGACAGGAGCTAAACACAGGGGATAGTAAGGGGTGTGGAGTAGGAGGGGCATAAGGGGGAAGAAGCCCACCCTCAGCACGACAAGTGTTTTGACTCATTTTTTTATTTATTGGTTTATTTTCTTTTTTTAAAAAGAAAAGTATCTGAGGATCAGTGGCAGGATTTTTAGGACAGTAAATGAATAAAAAGGGAACTAGAAGAGCTTCAGAAACAGACAAGTAGTGGAATAGCGTTATAATTGCAGTATAATGTGGGGAGTGGTGCAATGCAGTGGCTGTGGGGCAGCCATATTCAGGCAGACCTTCTAGATACTGAGGTGCTGCCCTATCTGCATGCATCTCTCTGGACTGTGAGATGAGGTAGCCAGACTCAGAGCAGAAGTAAACTGGGTCAGGAGTATCATCACCCATATCCAGAGACCACCCAGTCCAATACAACTGCCTCAAAGGATGCCAAGAACAAGGAGCACTTGGATGACAGTGGGCTCAGGGAGGGGTAGAGCGGTCAGGCAGAGGCACATCCCAGATCCTATTCCACTCAAGAACTCATATGCCACACTGGCAAATGGAGACAACCAAATAGAGGTACCCAGAGAAGTGGAAGGAAAGGATGTAGAGGTAAGCCAAGGGGAAGGGAAGGAGAGGGAGGTGAGGTGCCTACCAGGTGCCACAGCATGGAGGGATGGACGGAAGATCCTGGGGATCACTGGGAAGGCAAGACAGGAGGGTGAGCTGGATGTCATTATCCACCTAGGTACTAATGACCTGGCAAATGGGGAGTCAAAGTAAGTTCAGGAAGAGTTTAGGAAATTGGGGAGGGGTCTCAAGCAAGTAGCAACTTCTGTCACTTTTTCAGAAGTACTACCTGCTAGAGGCAAGGGAGAGCATAGGGGTACATGCACCAGGAACTTTAACTCATGGTTGAAGAACTGGTGCTGTGAGGAAGGGTTTGGATTCATTGGTGACTGGGGACCCAATTGGAGGGATGGAGGTTTGTTCAAGCCTGATGGCCTGCATTCATCCTGGAGTGGGATCCAAGCACTCAATGATAAGTTTAAATGCTACATTGACAAGCATTTAAACTAGCAAAGGAAGGTGACAGGCCAGCAAGGAGGGTACCTACTTGATAACCCCCCACAGCTAGCAGTGGAACCAGTGAACCAGAGGAGTGGCTTTCTCTACAAAGCAGTGTGCAAAAATGGAGATTAGTGCCCAAGAGGAGGATAGGCAGAAAAGGGGCAAAATTCATCAGAAGGGCAGACAGCAAGGAGAACCAGGGATAGAGAACAACCAAGGAAGGGACTGGAGTAGAACAGTGAAACAGTATAGGGAGGTCAAATCATGGAAAGTCATGTGTGCCAATGCCAGGAGCCTTAGCAACAAGATGGAAGATCTGGAGGCTGTCATGGTGCAGTCAGACCTGGACATTGTGGCCATCACTGAAACCTGGTGTAATGATAACCACGATTGGGAGATGGCCATACCTGGCTACAACATATTCAGAAGAGACAGGGCTGATGGGAAGGGAGGAGGAGTGGCATTGTATGTGAAAAATGACATAAGGGCCACAGAGATCCAGGAGGAACAAAATTGGGAAGAGATACTGTGGGTAAAGCTGGAAAGGAAAATGGGGCCAGCCATCCGCACAGGTGTGGCCTATAGACCACCAGCCCAGGAGGAAGAAACAGATAGGGAGCTGATGCTAGCCATCCAAAGGATGGCAGACAAGGGTGACGTAGTACTGGTTGGAGACTTCAAGTATTCCAGACGTGGACTGGAACATCCCAGCAGCAGCATCAACTAGGAGCAGATTAATCCTGGACTCCCTTCAAGGTGTCTTCCTCAAGCAACTGGTCATGGAACCAACTCAGCAGAAGGCAATACTGGACCTGTGCTCACAAACAGGGATAGTGTGATGGAGGTAACAGTGGGGGAGCACCTGGGGAACAGTGGCCACCAGTCATTGTGGTTTGAAATCACAGAAAGAGCAGAACCAAACACACAAAACACGATCCTGGATTTTAGGGGGCAGACTTTGGGAAAATGGGGAGATACTTGAAAGAGGCATTAAGGGGAATGGGGCAGGAATCAGGGGTTGAGGAACAGTGGGCAGTATTTAAAATGGGGATTACAAGAGCAACAGAATTATGCATTAAGCAGGCTAGCAAGAGGAAAAGGAAGAGGAGACCATTATGGTTTTCCAAAGAGGTAGCAAGGAAAGTGAAAGCCAAAGAGACTGCATTCAGGCAATACAAAAAGACACAGGCAGAAGGGGATAGGGAGAAGTACCAGGAGAAGCCAAGGGAAGCAGGGAGGTCAGTAAGGGAAGTCAAAGCTCAGACTGAAGAACACATTGCAAAATCAGTGGGTAGAGGGGGCAAAACCTTTTACAGGTACATAAGTGAAAAAAGAAAGGCAAAGGGAGGGATAGTGAGACTGAAGGGGGAGGATGGGAGCCCACGTGGAGGATGACAACAGTAAAGCTGACATATTGAACAGGTATTTCTGCTCAGTCTTTACTGAAGAAGAGGAGGGTAATGAGTCTGAAGGGAGTACAAGGGGTGAGAATGGTGCCAAAATGGACACAAGTCCCTTTACACAAGAAAGGGTCCTGAAGGAACTGGAAGTAATAAGAGTTGATAAAGCAATGGGGCCAGATGGGGTGCACTCTGGGGTCCTTAAAGAACTAAGAGAGGTGGTGGCTGAACCTCTGGCTATCCTGTTTAGCCAATCACTGGAAACAGAGGAGGTACCCAAAGACTGGAGGACAGCAGATGTAGTCCCCTTATACAAAAGTGGGAACAAAGAGGAAGCGGGGAACTACAGACCAGTCAGCCTCACCTTGGTAGTGGGGAAGATCATGGAAGCACTACTGAAGGAGAGATTGGTGGAACATCTAGTTGTCAGTGGACTCACAGTACCCAAGGCAGCATGGTTTCACCCAGGGGAGGTCATGTCAGACCAACCTCATTGAATTTTTGACTGGGTGACAAGGGAGGTGGATCAGGGGAGGACAGTGGACATGGCCTATCTGGACTTCAGCAAGGCCTTTGACACTGTGCCACATAGAAGACTATTACGCAAACTGGGGAATATGGGTGTGGACAGGACAGTAGTGTGGTGGGTAGGTAACTGGCTTAGTGGCAGGACACAGAGGGTGGTGGTAAATGGCTGTCACTCCACAGAGGGAAGCGTGACCAGTGGGGTACCACAGGGATCACTGCTGGGACTGGTCCTATTCAACATCTTCATCAGTGACATTGCGCGAGGACCTAGAAGGCAGAATTTCACTGTTCGCTGATGACACAAAGCTCTGTAATAGAGTAGACACAAGGAGGTGTAGACAGAATGAGAAGGACCTGCAGAAACTTGAAGAATGGTCAGGAGTTTGGCAGTTGAAATTCAATGCAAAGAAGTGCAAGATAATGCATATGGGGCACAAAACCCTGGCACAATATATCAATTGGGGGGTGAGTATATAGCATACACCAAGCATGAAAGGGATCTTGGGGTTATCATCTCTGATGAACTCAAGGTAGGGAAACAGTGTGACAAGGCAGCAGTTAAAACAAATAGGATGCTGGGATGCATAGGCAGGAGCATCACCAGCAGGAAAAGGGAGGTCATAATTCCACTATACAAGACACTAGTGAGGCTTCACCTGGAGTACAGTGTACAGTTCTGGAGGCTTTACCTACGTAAAGACATAGACAGGGTAGAGAAGGTTCAGAGGAGGGCAACAAAGATGGTACATGGATTGCATCACAAGTCCTATGAGGACATGTTGAAGGAACTGAATTTGTACTCCCTGGAGGAGAGGAGGGAGGGAGAGAGGGGATATGATAGAGACATACAAGTATCTTACAGGGATGAACAGGGTGCAGGAATACACTATTTTTAAGTGAAAAAGATGTTCCAGGACTAGAGGGCTTGGGATGAAGTTGGAGGGAGGACGATTCAGAGGAAAAGTGAGGAAGAATTTCTTCACAGAATGGGTGGTGGACAAGTGGAACACCCTGCCAGAGGAAGTGGTGGGGGCAGAAACAATCACAGGATTTAAGAATGCATGGGATAGACATAAAGGAATTCTGGAGGTCAGGGGTATGGGGCAACAGACTTCTAGGAAAACATAAACTGAACTTACAAGTTCAAATGGGTAGACTGGGTGGGCCATAGGCCCTTATCTGCCAACACTGTCTATGTAACTATGTATACTAAGCAAGTACTTCTGCTCAGTATTCATAGAGTAGATGGCCAGAACAGGGCCATAGATGCAGGACAGGGACACAAAGGGAAGGGAAGTGGACACCAGCCTTTTTACAGGAAAAAGAGTCCCGAGTGAGCTAAAGAAGCTAAAAGTGAATAAGCCAATGGGATTGGATGCAATGCACCCCAGGGTGCTGAAGAAACTTTGGGAGGAGTTGTCTGCACCCCTCATTACACTATTCAACCTATTGCTGGAAACATGGGTGGTACCAGGTGACTAGAAGAGAACAGATGTAGTCCCACTCTGCAAAGGTGGTGATAGGGAAGAGGTTAGAAATTACATACTAGTTAGCCTGACTTCAGTAGTGGACAAGATGATGGAATCACTGTTAAAGGAAATGAGTGTTGAATTCCTTGATACAAGTGGCCTGCTGGAACCAGGAAAGCATGGATTCACCAAAGGACTTTCTGCCAGACAAACCTAATAGAGTTTTTTGACTGGGTGAGTAAGGTGGTGGACCAGGGCAGGGCAGTGGACATGGTTTATTTGAACTTCAGACAGGCCTTCAGCACCATCCCTCATAGAAGACTGGTAAACAAACTAGGCAGCCTAGGGTGCATCCTAATTTAGTGACATGGGTAGAGAACTGGCTTACTGGCAGGAGCCAAAGGAAGGTAGTAAACAGCAAACACTCTGATGAGGGAGAGGTGATGAACGGGATGCTGCAGGGGTCAATGTTGGAGCTGGTCCTCTTCTATGTCTTTATTGGTGACATTGCAGAGGGGCTGGATGGGAAGGTATCCCTATTCACAGATGACACAAAGATATAAAATAGGGTGGTTTCCTGCAGCTCATTTAGACCACAGTTTTAATAATTGGGAACGTTCAGGATTACATTTAACTTTGAACTTTATTCAGAATAATAATATGATACCTTTTGAAATGCTGAGATGTGAATAATAGCTATCTGAGAATGACAGATTTCTCTATTTGCAAGTGACTGCCTTTATTAGGAAATTACTTCCTCCTTCTCTCTAAGCTATACATCCTCCCTCTTTGATTCCATTGATAACTCAGGCAGTCATGGGCAAAGCTCCTACATCTCATGCTCTTTCACATATATGTAAGGCTCTCCATCAATTCAATACAGGCTCTCTTCAACAACTTGGTCAACAACGACTTCAGTAGTGGGCAAGGTGATGGAATCACTGCTGAAGAAAAGGATAATTGTGTTAAGGTAGAAGGACAGTAAGGGTCCAGTGACCACAATATGGTGTAGCTCAAGGTGGACATGGGGATCCAGTCAGCAGATACAAAAACAAGAGTCTTAGACTTTAGAAGGGTGGACTTTACCAGAATTGGACTACAGCTAAAGGAAACCCTGCAAATGAGAGGGGTAGGCAGGAATGTGGAGGAGAAATGGGTACACATCAAAGAGGATATAGTTGGGATAACAGAATGATGTGGCAGGTCTACAGGCAACAGTAAAAGGAGAGAAAAAAACCTCTTTGGTTCTCAGGAGGGGTGGCAGAAAAAGTAAGGACCAATAGGCTAGATTTCAGGAAGTATAAGAAGTCACAAAGTGAGGAGGACAAGGAGAAGTACCATAAGTGTCTGAGAGAGACAAGAAAGGCAGTAAGGAGTGCTAAAGTGCAAATGGAGGAGAGAATAGCTCAGTCAGCTAAACGGGGAGGGGACAAGGCAATTTTCCGGTACATCAGCGAGAAATGGAAGGCAAAGGGGGGAATAGGAAAGCTTAAAGAGACCAGGGGGCAGATAGTGAAGAAATGTGTGGAAAAAGCAATGATCCTGAATGAATATTTTTGTTCAGTCTTTACTGTGGAAGGGGATGAGCAAGGCCCACAGTTGGACTTCAAGGGTGTTAAAGATAGGGAGGTAAACATCAGTCCATTCACAGAGGAGAGGGTCCTAGAGGAACTGGCAAAGTTAAAGTTTGACAAAGCCATGGGTACAGATGACATACATCCCAGGGTCATAAAGGAGCTGATGTATGAAATGGCAGCCTTTTTGGCAGCCCTGTTCAGTGAGTCCTTAGACACTGGAGTGGTCCCAGAAGACTGGAGAAAGGCAAACATCATCCCCCTTCACAAGAGTGGTAGTAGGGAAGAAGAGGGGAACTACATGCCAGTTAGTCTAACCACTGTAGTCAGGAAAATAATGGAGGCACTCATCAAGGAAAGAATTGTGGAACACCTGGCAGCCAATGGGCTGGTGGGCCTAGGCAACATGGGTTCTGTACAGGATGATCCTGTCAAACAAATCTGAAAGATTTATTTGACTGGATGGTAAATGTGGTAGACCAAAGGGGGGCAATAGACATTGCCTACCTCGATTTCAGATAAAGACCAAAAACTCTGATCCAGCCAAACCTCAGAGAAGTAGACAAAAAGGAAAGCATACTTTAAGAGGAGTGTTCATAGTCCAATCAAGAGCTAAAGCACACTAAGCAAAGATTGGAAATAATGGCCCTCTCACCCAGAATTTCTTCAATACAAAATCATTTTATTTTCATAACATCCACACCAACAATGTCCTATGTTTCAGGAATACCTATCATCAGGGAGTCTGGTTATCAAGTTATACTCATTCTTTCTTTTGTTTTAGGTTTACCATGAATGTATTTTATAGTTTGTGCTTCCCCTTAGGTGCTGTATCAATTCATATTTTGAAACTATATCCTGTCTTTAAATAGCTTCTTAAGTGAATGCATCTCTTTCAAAGGGGAAGAAAAAAAAACTTGACTTCAGCCTGGGAGTGACTTGGGGGGGCATATTATTTACACAGTTATCCTCTAAAGCAGTGATCACTGTCAGGCTGAGTGGTGCCGAGGGTTGAGGTGCTGGACGCCACACTTCGGGCCATGCTTTTGACCCAAATTTGGGAGTGAGCTCAGGTGCCTGGGGTCAGCAGGGGAGGGATCGAATTGAGCGCCCGGCGGGCTGCTCTCCTATCTTGGGGGGAGGGCCTGGGAATGTCTGGAGCTCTGGTGACACCTGGTGGAGACCGGGTGTAGCAGAAGCACAGGCAAGCACGTTACAGCATGCCTGACGCAGGCAGGGTTGCCATGTGCAAGTGTCGGGAGGTGCACATGCTTGGAAGGTGGGGAAGATAAATTGAAAAAAAAACTGCAAGTGGGGATAGGTGACTGCACCTCTCCTCCATGCCCAATGCCGGATCTGACTGGGGCTGGCCCTCATCACTCCTCAGCCCACCCCATTCCCACACTGGAGTCTGTCTCACAAGGATACCAGGTAAGTGGTCTGGCTACGCTTCCTGGGCAGGTTAAAATAGGGGTGCTGGCAGTGGGACGGGAGGAGGGAGAGGGGCATAGACAGCAGCGGATCTTAGGTGAACAGGCACAGGCAGAGGATGCCTGATAGTGTTCCCCCTCACCATGCTAGGAGGAAAATAAAGTTGAAAAAAAAAGCAGTGATCATTGAGGTGGTGCTAAGACCAGGGTTAGAAGTGCCCTCTGAAGTCACAGGATCGGCCACTGAGGTGGGAGGGGGGGGCATCTGGCTAAAACTCTAGCCACCAAGATTCAGACAGGTACACAAGGGGAAACAAAAACACAGAATTCTTGGAAAATGGGGAATAAATTTACAGTTTTTGTACCAGATAAACAGAAAAGCAAGGAAGACTCAAAGGGAGATGAATCTGACTCTTCTTCTATTGCTGGTACAACCATAGACATTATGTCTGACCCTGAGGATGGGAAAGGGGAAAATCCAATATCTTGCAGAACTAGACGAAGAAGGATCTCTAAAACCCTCACTGTGAGCCATATGTAATTTCCCCCCTTAAATCAGCTCCTATATGCTCTCTTTCTATAACTACCATCAATGTTAATAGCAATAAGATTCATAAGAGAATGCTTACTACCCCAGGAATGTTACAGGAAGGACGTAGTGATATCTACTGCATTCAGGATGTTCGGATTAAAACTCAACCTGAAATGCAGCAGGCTACGAAAACATGGACAAACGGTGCTTTCTTTTGGTCCATCAGTGATTATTTATGTGATGGTGTGGGGATTTTATTTACCAACCCTGAGCTTAAGAGATTCAGATTAGTAGATATACAGTCAGGTAGAGCTCTACTTTTGGATATTAATTTTCAGGGATAATGCTTTAACCTAATATCAGTATATGCCCCACAGACTAAGGCTTTAAGAACTTCTTTATTCAAAGATATTCAACCTTACCTACATACTTCCAGTTTAGTTGTATGGGAGGGTGATTTTAACCGCTGGTTGGCTTTATCTGATAGAGGCCTCAAAACAGATAAACTGTTTTGTGATTCCTTAGCTCTCCAACAAACAGTTAACACGGCTAATTTGTTGGATGCCTATAGATTAAAATACCTTTCTGAGGGTCACATATATTTCAGGAGTCCCATTTCAACCAGAATTGACTTTGTCTTCCTGGCCACCACCCTCCAGGTATTGAACTTATACCAAGATACATGGGAGTTCTCAGACCACAAGTCAATTACAGTACAATTTTGTTGGGATCTATCTCCCAGATGTGAAAAAAACAAACATGTGGAGACATAACAGCACTGTGTTAGAGGAGGAGCACACCAGACAAGCATGGAGGAAAGAATAGTTCACCAGATTGTCTGTTGTAAGTTTACAGTATATGACAATCTGGCTACTTGGTGGGAGGAGACAAAATTATCATGGTTGTTTTTTTTTTTCAGTCTCGGGCCACACGGGCAATTAATAAAGAATACTTTGAACATTGACACCTCAAAAATCAATTACAAAAATTAATCTCATTGTCAGAAGTAAATAAAATGGATTATGGCACCCAAATTAAGATTATTAAAAACCAGATGGTAACATACCAATATAGTAGCTCTAAATCCCTGGAACAGGAATTATGATTCAGTACCAACATAAAAAAGAGGTAAATGGACCCCTTCAAGGAGTGTAAAGACCAGGAAGAGTACAGGGTGCTATCAGAGGTAATTGTGGATTCTGGTCATAAAATAACTTCTTCTGTTGATATTGTAAAACAAATGGAAAAGTATGCATTTTTCTCTCTTCAGGGAGCCCCCTCACAGTTGACATTGCTGCTATGAATTTTGTCACATATGACCTCTCAAAACTAGAAGAACAAGAAGCATTAAATTTGTCTAGACCCATTTCTCTAGACGAAATTAAAGCTGCCATTTCCACCTCCCTTAAAAATAACTCAGCACCAGGTATTGACAGAATACGATCAGAATTTTATAAAACTTTTATAGAAGAGCTTCCTCCTGCTCTACTCTTGTATTTAATGGCATGTTACAGAATGCCACTTTATCAGAATCCATGATTCAGGCCATTTTAATTCTATTACAATATGCACTGCTTGTAATAGACTAGTTTGACAAAGGGACTTGCGTCTGTTACATGTGGTGTCTGGTACATCATTTGGTGAAAAAAATTGAAAAACACTTATTCACGAGTGAGCAATTAGGTGAAGAAATAGCCACAAAAAAGGAATAATGAAAAAGGGTTAACAACAACATTAAGCAGATATTACTGGTTTAGTGATTACAGCTCTTGTGATAAAATTGCTTGCTGTGTTTTACTGTTACTGTTGAGAAAGTTAGTCCATGATTAGGGTCTGTTTCCTTGGTGCTGTTGCGTATTTTTTCCAGCACTCTTCTATACTGGCCAGCTGATCCCTTGCTGAGTTTCGACATTTTCCATTGCTATAATTATCTCCACTCTTCTAGCTTAAGTCAGCATCTTGACTGTAAAGCAGAGCAGTAAATAAGAACAGAGCAGCACAGCATGGACAAAAGGAAAAGAATGCATGTGCCACATACGTTCTCACCAGGTACAGTGTTGCTTTAACAGAAGGTAGGCAATACGCACTAATGAAACTCGCACTATGCTCCAGTGAATGAACCTTTCAATGGATGGAAGCACTAGTGTAGAACATAGAAACATAGATTTTGATGGCAGATAAGGACCGCTTGGCCCACCCAGTCTGCCCATTTCCCTACCTAATGGATAAGCTGCAGATCCTAGTTAACCAGCAGCCTACTTCTTCCTACCCCCAACCCCTATAATTGCCTTATGACTGTCCCATGCATGCTTGAATTCCACCACTGTTTTTGACTCCACAACCTCCTCCGGATGGCCGTTCCAGCCATCCACAACCTCTCTGTGAAAAAATACTTCCTTAAATTACCTCTGAGCCGCTCCCCTTCTATCTTCAAATTGTGCCCCCTTGTTCTTGCACACCTCTTTTTTTGAAAGATGCTACCCTTTTGGACTTTCTTGATTCCCTTGAGATACTTGAAAGTTTCTATCATGTCCCCCCTCTCCCTCCTTTCCTCGAGGCTATACATATTCAGCTCCTTAAGTCTCTCTTCATATGTCTTCCAGTCCTAGAGTTCAGGAAAGCAGTGGCATTTACTATCTTCTTATCACTGCACTTCCAAACACTGAGAAAACAGAACTAAGTATACAAATACTTCAGAAAGTGTCCTGACAAAAAGTGTTGTATCTTCGAAGCCAGCTAGTTCCCTATCTGGACTGCATAGTACAACAAATTAAGGTGTTAAATACAGTGTTAATGCATGCACTGGTGGCCACTACATGCGGAGTTACAAGTCTGCCTTAACACGAATTATTAACACTGTAAACATAGTGTTTGGTATTTGGAAATGGAAATTTCTCTGGTAGAAGCGGATATTCGATACAACCATGTCCGGTAAAGTTGGCACATACTGCATATAAAAAAGGGGCTAGGAAGGAGTTAAAGAATTGGAGACCATTGAGTCTTCTAAACACAAACCTAAAAAGACTATCTGCTGTCTCTAATAAATTGATCAGCCCATATCAGATCTGTGCTATTCCAGGTAGACACCAATTTGACAACCTTATTTTGCTAAGGGAGATATTTAATAAGGCCAATAATAACGAGATCCAGGGGTATATTTTTGGAATTGACCAGGAGAAAGCTTTTGATAAGGTGTCTCAGGAATTCCTATTTGCTACCCTTAGAGCGTATGGAATACCAGAGACCTTTGCAGGTTGGTTAGAAATAATGTATAGTATTGCCACAGTTACCCCTAATGTTAATGGGTGGTTTGGGGAAGTTATCCAGGTCAGGAGGGGTGTCAGACATAGTTGTCCCCTTAGCCCCCTGCTATACACTTTCAGCACTGGTATCCTTTTAAGAAGTATAGCAAAAAACTAACCTGATACAGGGATTGTCTGTTTCTACTGTGTCCCCTGCAGTTACAATGATGGCTTATGCTGACAATTTGGTCCTGTGCCATAGTTCTACAACAACTGAATGGGCCCTAATGGACACTTTTGTTGGTTTTTCTAGGATCTCTGGCTCCAAGATGGTAGCCCATGATGTGGGCATATGTAGAAGGGTGAAATCCTGAATGCTGATGGGGAGGGTAGGGCGACAGGATGTGGGGGTGGGCAAAATGAGAGACAGGATGTTGCTATATGTTTATGGGCACATGCGGGGAGGAGGAGTGAGCATGGCGAGAATGGGCTTGGAGGGGCAGAGGGGATGTAGGGGGTGGCGCTTCAATGTAGGTTGCTGAAACATGCCTGACTTCAGAGGTTGGCTTGAAGCTAGGTGGTAAGGTATTGGTCTGGGTCTGGGCGCTGGTGTGATTTTATTGCACCTGGCCCAAACCTTTATTTTTCATGCTTTCGTCCCCCCCAACATGCACCTCTCTGGAATTGAGAATCCTTTAGTACGGGGGGGCATGGGTGGCACAGCCCCCCCCATAGAAAACATGATATTCTAAGTCCCTGGCACCGTTGTTCAGTGCGCTGAGGTTGTCAGAGTGCCGAAAAGGTTTTTGCCACTCTGACTTCAGATAATGGCAATCTTCTTTAGGCAGTCGATGTATCACATGGAACCCTCCAAGATGAATTATGAAAAAAGTAAGGGAATTCCCCTGTGTGGGACCCCTGTTCCTGATAATGGTCAATTCTCAGAAGTTCCAATAATTGATAGTCCTATCTCTATTTTAGGGATGGAATTTGGAAGTAGTGACCCTGCCAAACATAACTGGGAAATTGGGTTAAACAAAGCCAAAAGACTGGTCTCTTCCTGGAAAGGGAAACAAATTGCTTAGACAAAAAGAGTCCTACTAATTAAGACTTTGTTGTTTTCATTATTTTTATATATTGTTTATGTTTTCCCATGCCCTCAGTCTATACTTACTGCCTCATATAGTGTATCTTTTTCAAGCCCTATGGGGTTGTAGATTGAACCCCACAGAAAGGGAATTTACCTATAGAAAAATTCAGGAGGGTGACTTAGGTATGATCAATCCTGTGGCCTTTTATTGTAGTACTTTTCTCACCTATAACTTAGGGCAAGCAATAAAACCTGGGGTCAAGAGTTGGAGAGATAGTGTACTATCTTGGTTAGAACCTTGCTTAGTGCCTTGATACCAGAAGAAGCCGGGGTTGCTGAATAAAATCCCAACTCTTCCAAGATAGGGAACTGAACTGCTTAAAGCAACTATGAAATGGAATATCACTATCACCTTGCTTCAAACTTCCAATAGGAAATTATATATTCCCATATCATTTAGTTTGAGTTTAGAGAGCCTGTGTCCTTCCCAAATTGCCCATCAAACAGGTTTGATTTTGTAATAAAACCCCCTGACAAACAAAAGATTACCTGAATTTGTGTGGGATGCTGTCTGGGTGGGCAATTTTGGTAGACTTAGTATGCTTAACAACAAGAAGCACAAACAACTTGCAGACAGATTTTGCCCAAGAGTGTCATGCTCTGGAGTTTTAGAGACACAAGCCCATTTGCTTTTAGAATGTGGCTACATACTCCTCTTCTGGGCCCATGTAGCCAGAGAATTTCAAGAACCTTTTTTTGCCTCCCTAAAATATACCACCTTATTTTATAGTGATTATTCAGGTGAGTGGGGCAAATGTTATGCTAAAACCCTATACATTATACTTTCCATCTTTAGATACTATATATGGCAGGCCAGATGTGTCTGGGTTACCCAACAAAGAGTGATTAAAGGGGCTGAAATACTTAAGAATGTTCAATTTTCATTACAAACTTTAATTTTGAATGATACTAGGAGATTTCCTTATGAAAAAGTTAAGTTATTATGGATGAACTGTATTAACTGGGAAAATATTACTTAAAGTATTCTTACTGTTGTTTGGGTTGCCAGGTATGAAATGACACTTACGACTGTATATATGTATTATGTTTTGTTTATTTTTCTGGTTTTTCCTTTTCTATATATCTGATGAGTTATTATTGCTGTCTTTTGCATGTATTGTTTTGTAGCCCTCTTTCATAATAAAATACCCCTACTCTTTTCGAGAAGTGCCATGGGATCTTTAGCATCCACCTGAACTACCACCAGAACCGATACATAGATACATAGAAGTTGTCAACAGTTAAGGGCCTCTTGGCCCACCCAGTCTGCCCTATCAATCCCTATATACTATGAGGCCCGATGCCGAAACTGAACTCTGGAGCACCCCCCTGTTACCTCCAGGACATCTTTGTGTTTGTCTTACTCATTCTTAAATCCCCTGATTGCTTCAATTTCACCCACCTCCACTGGGAAGCCATTCCAAGCATCAACCACTCTCTCCATGAAAAAATACTTCCTCACATTACCCCTGAGTCACCCCCCTCCAACTTCATACTATGCCCCTTGTCTTGGAGCATGTCTTACTTTGGAAGATGCACCCCTCCTGTACTTTGATTATACCAGTGAGATATTTGAATGTCTCTATCATGTCCCCCTCTCCCTCCTTACCTCCAGGGAATACATATTTAACTCCTTTAGTTTTTCCTCATAGGTCTTCCCATGCAGGCCCTGCACCACTTTAATTGTCCACCTTTGCACCACCTCCACCCTTTCTATGTCCTTTCTCAGGTGGGGCCTCCAGAACTGCTTGCAGTACTCACGGTGAAGTCTCATCAATATCCCATACAGGGGCAAAATGACCTCCCTCGTTCTGCTGGTGATACCCTCCCATGCATCCAACCATTCAGCTATCTTTTCCCACCACTTTGTCACACTGCCTAGCCTCTTCTAGGTCATCTGAGATGATAACCTGAAGATCTTTTTCCTGCTTCATGATTGTCAGCTCCCCCCTTTCTAGTTCATATGTTGCCCCTGGGGCTTTGTGCCCTATGTGCATGATGGTGCACATTTTTGCACTGAATTACAGTTGCCATGCACCAGACCATTCCTCCAGTTTTTCAATGTCCTCTCTCATCTTTTCAGCCCCCCCGGCATGTCTACCCTGTTTTATTTATTTATTTTTTTAACTTTAATCTTTAATAATATTTCATATACAACAAAGGTATAACAAGATACAAAGTATCATACTATTACATAACAAAGAACAAGGCTGGGAGGCAATAAAAATAATTACATCTGTAATTATCAGAAGATAAAATTAAGGTTAGGGGTACAACTCTCAGCAAAATACATATAGAAATATGTTCCAAAAGAGACACAAAATAAAAGAACTTCAAATGAGGAAGGAACAATCTAAATTAACTTAGAAAAATATGTGTAAATACAGATGCTGTATCATCCAATCCTGTTCTTTTTGCAAACAACGGAGTATAGAGGTTGAATTGATATTACTTCCAACTGGGGGACATATCACAATATAATGTTATCTCAAGGAACAAAATCTCTTCTATGTTGCATAATGTACAGAACCCACCTTCTTCATAAAATCGTAAATGATTCTAAATTATGGTTTACCTGTGCAGTTAATTTTTCCATACGATGTATCCCTATAATCAAATTCTGACATGTGGTTACTGTTTGATATACTAGCCAATAGCCAATTTTTTGTAACAGCTTTTTTTGCCACTAATAAACAGATAGAAGTTTACTCATTGAAGGAGAGTTCCAAGAGGACTCAAAGATCGAAAAGAAAAAGGAGTAGGGCTTTATATGGAACAGAGCACTAAATAAATCAGCAAGTGACCTCTCCAAAGCTGTAAGGAATGGAGCCAGAGCCAGGATCTGCCAAAAAATGTGCCCATGAGAAGCAGGGGAATAGCTGCAGCCTCTCCAAAACACAGCCCCTTTATTGGGCAAGTATTTGCTTTGACTGGCTGGTACAATAAAGAAGCAAACTGTAATTTTCCATGAAAATTCTTTCCACAGGAAAGTTCTTGTGGGAGAATGTCTTATATGTCACCCCCAGTCCTCCTTTGTAATTGTGATGCAAAGATCATGTTCCCATTTCTCCTTAAGTACATAGATTCATTGGTGCTGTCAGTAAACAAGACTGCCAGACCTATCCAGTCTGCCCATTTGCGCTAGCTCACAAAGTGGCCAGTGACCCTTATTGGTCATTGGCTTAGCTTTTTCTTCCTACCTCTATTATTCCTTTGTTTATGTCCCATGCATGTCTAAAACCCACTACAGTATGGGTTGCTACCATCTCCTGGGGCATGCTATTCTATGCATCCACCACCCATTCCATGAAGAAGAACTTCCAAGTATTTCACCTTATGCAGCCACCCTTCAATCTCATGTCATGTCCTCTTGTCCTGGCACTACTGTTGAGCTGAAATATGTTGTCCCCTTCCACCTTGTTTATGCCCTTGAAGTACTTGAATGTTTCTATCATGTCACCTCTCTCCCTCATCTGTTCAACATGTACAAATTTAGGTCCCTCACTCTTGACTCATAAGGCTTGTGATGTAATCCGTTCACCATTTTGGTCACCCTCCTCTGCACAGTCTTTATTTTGTCAATGTCCTTTGAAGGTGTGGTCTCCAGAACTGTACACAGTATTCAAGGTGAGGTCTCACCAGGGTCTTGTACAGTGGAACCATTACCTCCCGTCTTCTGCTTGTGATTCCCCTTCCAATACATCCCAACATCCCACTGCCTTTCCCAATGCCCTTGGCAGTCTGCCTAGTGGCTTTCAAGTCATCTGTGATTATGACCCACAAATCTCTCTCCACACCTTAGTTACTGTCAGCAGCTCTCCCCCATCCTGTACCATGCTCCAGGGTTCCTGCTCCCCACGTGCATGATTTTCCATTTCTTTGCATTAAACATTAGCTGCCTTGCCCCGGACCATTTCTTCAACCATTCCAGGTTTCTTTTCATCCTTTACACCCCCTCTGGGGTATCCACCCTGTTGCAGATCTTGGTGTCATCCACAAACAGGCAAACGTTTCCCTTCAGCCCATCTGCTATGTCACCGATGAAGACACTAAAGAGGACTGGCCCCAGTACTGACCCCTGAGGGATTATTGGAAATGATGTTAGCTGTTTTGGGAGAGATTTAGGAGTTTAATATTGGATCCAGGCCAGGCTCCCTAGTCAACTATATTTTCAGCAACACCCATGAGGGAATATAAGACAGGGAAGCATCCTCCATTGGGAACAATAGCCATTTTAAGTATTTACTAGCACTACTCACCCAGTAGTATAAACCCAGATGAGGCAATCTTAGCCCTCCCTTATTTTTGGGAGTGGTTAACTTGTGCTAAGCTCTACAAGGGACCTTCCCTTGCCAGACAAAGTCTGCAATCACTTGAGTATAATCTTTTACACCAGTATTGCAGCAACTATACATCAAACAGGTTAATAGGCTAGAACATCCTTGGCTGGACATTCATTTTGATAAGGTTTATCCTACCCCACAGGAAAAATGGAAGTTTACTCCATCTGCCTAAGTCAAATGTAACAGTTTGGAGGGTGGAGTCTAAATTGAGCTGAACCATTTTGGAGTCACTACTAGCGATTAATGTTCCCAGGAATCTTATAGTATTTGAGCTCGACTGTAGTCCCAGATAAATGATTGTCTGTTTCTGCAGTTTTAAGTTGAGAGGGGAAAACCATGTTTTTTTTAACATTTATCTTGTAATTAGACATTTTCCTACAGGTATCTATGATAGCCAATGCTGCAGGGAAGGTAGTGATGGGGTGTATCAGATGTTGGAGGATATTATCTGCATAAGTGGAAACTTTAAATTCATGGGAGCCCACCCATACCCCCTGGAACCTAGGATCTAGGCGAAGATTCCCAAGCAGAGGTTCTAAGTAAACGTTAAACAAAAGGGGCAACAAAGGCCATCCCTCTCCGGTGCCAGAAAACAACGGGAAAGTTGAGGAAAAGAACTCATTACAAATATAATCTTGAACTGTAATAGTTATACAAAGATGAAACCCATTTGATAAAGGTACTATAGAGGGGAAACCAAATGTGGCCATGGCTGAGAACAGAAACTTCCAGCCCACCCTGTCAAATGACTTCTCTGCATCCAGAGACATCAGACCACACGGGGTGTCTGAGTCACTGGACACAGAGAAGACATGAGAGACCTTGCGCAAATGCTCAGTGGAGGTTCTGCCTGACATAAATCCGACCTGATCTTGATGAATTATGAAAGGCACTACCTTGGCCAGTCTATTAGGCAGTATTTTAGCAAGGATCTTCACATCATAATTAATTAGGGAGATAGGGCAGTAACTAGTGACCTTTTCCGGATCTTTCTCAGATTTAGGAATAACTATGATGAGGGCTTCAAACAGGTGCTTGTCCACTGTTTCCACTCGCAAAATGCTAGTAAGTAACCTTTTCAGCTCTGGATTAAATTATCAATGAAACATTTATAAAAATTCAGAGAGAATCCATCTGGACCCAGGGCCTTGTCTAGAGTTAAGGATTGAATTGCCTCTTTAATCTTCACCTCTGAAATGGAGGAAATCAGATCCTTCTTGAGATCCTCCAGGACCACTGGTAACTGGATCGAGGAAAGGTCATGTTCTACTGCTACTGAACTAGGTTGAAGTTCCGTAGGGCTGTATAGATTTTTATAATAATTTTCAAATTCTAGTACAATATCCTGAGGGTGAGTTTTAATAGAACCATCACTCTGGGATTTAATACTATGAATAACCTTGGAAGCCTCCTCCACCCTTAGCCTCATGGCTAACAGATGGCTGGACTTCTCTCCCTGATCAAGATAGGTTGTTTTAGTTTTGAGAATAGCATATTCTGCTTTTTCCCCTCAAGAGGTCATTATACTGAGTTCTGAGGCCTAATAATTTTTCCCTGGTCTCTAATGAGGTTGTTGGGGAGAGGGTTCTTTCTATTTGTCTGATCTGATCCAGGAGGAGCTGTGCTTTATTTTCCCTGCTCTTCTTCCATGCTACTGCTAGTTTAATCAATTCTCCCCTCAAAGCACATTTCAGGGCACTCCATTCTATATCTCCTTTCCCTGTGGAGTTGAGATTATCATTCTGGTATTGTTCTATTATTTTAATAAGACTATCCTTAATTTGCTCTGATTTAAATAATTGGTTATTTAATTTCCATATAGTTTGCTTGGGAATATTGGGATTTAGGATGAGGGAACATCTAACCAGAGTGGTTCAATATTACCCTAGGTTCTATTGTGCAGTCCATAATCCCCAGGAGCATAGAGCGAATCAGAAGAAAATAATCTATTCTTGACTGAGATTTGTGTACCTCTGATGTAAAAGTGAACTCCCTGAGGCCCGGATGCAAGACCCTCCAAGCATCGAAAACTCCAATATGATCAGTGAGATCGAGGAGTGCTCACTGAGCTGTGGACAGACCTGTCTGTTTCGTCTCATCCTTGTCCATGTCTGGGCTGAAAGAAAGATTCCATTCCCCACCTAGGAAAATGAGAAGGTTAACAAAGGGGGACAGAACATTCAACAAGCCCATAAAAAGACTTGGAGAGTCTGCATTTGGGCAATACACACTCCCTATTAGCAATCTAGTATGGTCTAAAAGGCCAAGGATGAAGATATACCTTCCTTCTGGGTCTTTAATGCACTGCTTACAGACAAAAGGTATAGATCTTGAAATTAATATGGTCACTCCCCTACTTGCCATGTTTTTACCTGCCATGAAGACTTGTCCCACAAATTGCTTCTTGAATAAGCTGGCCTCTGACTCAAGCATATGCGTTTCTTGTAAATATATAATATTCCCTTTATTTAATAGTATGTGTTTAAGAATGTTGTATCTCTTTGTTATGTTTCTTGCCCTTTTAACGTTCCATGTAATCCACTCATAGTTACCCCACATAGGGAATAACCCAAATGTTGGACTGCCATCTAGATTTCTCCCAGTAGTTACAGTTACGGTCCCTGGCCTCAAGAATACTACCTGGGAGATGCTCTATTAACCCTGATCCCTGTCTAGCAAGGCTATCCTCCTTCCACCCTTTGTATAACCCATTTTTTCCCCAATAACCTTCTAACAGTTGAACACAAGAACATAACCAGAACTGTCTTAATCTAAAAGTAACACATTGAACCAGGATCCCTCTCTCCCTTCCCCCATCAATTATAATTCCCACAAATGCCAGTAATAATATAACAGCAACAAAATGACTCAAACTTGTCCCTCTCCCCACCAACAGAAACATACTTTGGTCCATGGCTATCCAGAAACCCACTAGGCTGCTCCAACTCCCAGCCTCCCCTATCCCTTTCACAAAACGTGAGAGGCTAAATTAAGTCTGTGGGAAATAAATCATCCCAGTCATCCCACCATACAAATCTGGTACCCCGTCTTCTTTCTGTGGGTATGACATCATTACTATGCCCCCTTAAAATACACCGGTTGATGAGTTTGCTGCAATCAGAACATTTTCCTGAAATTTAAATAGAAAATATGGGGTCAGGGCTTATGTCCTGTACATCAAGACCTGTTTAAGAACTGTCATTGTAGGTAGAGATGGGCAAAGTGGCCCCAATTCGCTCCACAAAGTGAAATGCAGAGTGAAAGCGAATTTTTGGAGTGCTCCACAATGTGAAGTGCAGTACTTCGCGTTATAATGGGTAACACGAAGTCCATTGAAAACAATGACTTCACGTTACTCCGCCTTCCCAAACACTACTCCACAAATTCTTAAGGTGAAGTACATTGAATGCAATGTACTTCGACTCACTTCGCCTTGTTTTTAAGCTCCAAAAGTGAATTTTGCAGTGATTCATGGTATTTCAGGTCACATGGGCTCTGGATTGTTCTGCACAGCCTCAGTTCAGGGTAGTGTGTGTGTAGGAAGCTGTAGAAGACAGTGTACTGAGAGATCTCTGTGATAAAACTTTCTAAAAGTTGTTGAAAAAATCTTTTTGTGTAATTTTTATTTGCTCAAACTTAGTTCATCGATTGTAGGAACCCCTCCTGTGCTCATATCATTGAGCATTTATTGTTTGTGTGTGGATTTTGAATGTTAATGTACAACATTGGGTCTGTGTAGTGTAGGAGACAGTGAAAGTGTGTTTTGGGGGGGTGTATCTGACTGTGGTGTAGGTAGATTAACCTGGAGAAAAAGACAGTTCTTTCATTTTTGGTGATATTTTTCTTGTATAACTGTGTTAATGTACACATAGTAATATTTTCAATAATTCTTGCCATTTCTTTGCTGATTGTTGTGGAGCAGCAGTGCATAATTTTAGTTTGTTTAAAATACGTGGTTATATTAGTGAAGTTTTCAATTTGCTATGCATTACTTAGTGTGTTTGTGAGTATGAGTGTGATGCGTGTCATCAGATCAGACACCTTTTATTGTGCCACATAGTAATTTCAGCAATGTGAACCTGCTATCCACTGCAGCTGTGTGATTTTTGTTCTTCTTTGTGGTATCTTTAGTGGTACTGGTACTAGTACTAGTGACTGTTACTGCAGCAGTGCAGTACCGCCAGCCCGCCCCAAACTGGCAAAGGCATTCTTTTCCAGATTTGAATTTCTGATGATGAGCACTGGCATTGTGCCTTTGCATCTGCATCTCTTCAGTGCACAGCGCAATCTTAATCTGTCTGTGCATTTGTATCTCTTTAGGGCCCAATCTCCATCTGTAACTTAAGTCACAGTTGTTTCTTTGGCTTCCCTTCACAGCACTGGACTGGTGTGGTGCATAATTCTGCATAAACATTGCACTCATTAATATGCATTTTTAAGTCAGGACAATCATCACTTTCATGAGTCACTAGTGAATGATACAAATCACTTTCTTTATCATCACAGTCACAAATGCAGTCACAAATCATCACAATTTACCATCGCGTCATGAATCACAACATTATTTTTTTTTTAACGGTTACTTGGATGTACTGCAACTTTTGTAAGTTTGTTTTGTAGTACCTCTCCATGCTTCACCACCCCACCATTGTACTCATTAATGAGTGTTTTCAAGTCAGGGAGTTTTGTGCCACACCTCATAGTGACCCAGGGAAGTACAGCCGTAGGCATTCGCATTTCTTCATCATCACGGTTACAAACGCACCAGTCACAAATCACGATTTATGATCACATCACGAATCACAACATAATTTTATTTTACTGGTTACTTGGATGTATTGTAACTTTTGTAAGCCTGTTTTGTAGTATCTCTCCATGCTTCACCACCCCACCGCTGTACTCATTAATAAGTGTTTTTAAGTCAGGGAGTTAGACAGTGTCTGCAGAACATACACAGACTGGAAAGAAGACTGACTGCACACATGCAGTTTAGCACACAGTATACTTGCACTGCTCAGAATACAAAGTGTCATGCACATGGAAGACAACAAAAAAAGGGCATTATTACATACAAGGGTTGGGGATGGTGGAGAAATACATTGTATAACACAGCAAGGAAGGTGTGGGGGCACATCATGGTGTGAGAAAAAAAAATAACGTAGGATCCCATGGTGATCCAGCAGCAGTTCCAGCATGGACATAATTTGCAACTGATGTTCCTCCATGCAATCCAGCTGCTGCTCGACAGCACTCACTCCCTCATTGTTCTCCTCAACAGCACTCCAGAGAACTGCCAAGTCAGCCTCCATTACACACAGATTTCTGGGGTCCACACTTTCTACAGGCTGACCTGCTGGTGGTGGTGGTGGTGGTGGTTTGGGTGCTGGTGAAGCAGCAGGTGCTGTTCTTGCTCTTCTCTTCTTAGGGCCACTGCCATGTACTGCTGCACCCTCTGCCACAGAAGGGCCAGCAGGTGCAGGTATGGCCAGTTCTGTGGCAGCCTGCCACTCCAACTGGGGGTGATTGAGCATATGGGTCAGGGTGCACTGGCCCCCAGTCCCAAAGTGAGTCCTCTGGGGGCCACGGTGCACCTCCACCTCACACAGGTAGCACCTGAACACACTGCTGTCCTCCCTGACACAATTAAACAACTGCCAAACAATGGAGGTATGGGAGGACCAGACTCAGGCGGGGGGGCCAGATGAACTGGCAGCTGGCTGGTCATGGTGCTCAGCAGGGTTGGGATCCATACCTGGGCCCAGGGGCACATACACATCCTGCTCTATAGGACCTTGTGCTGGAGCAGGTACTGCACATGGTGGTGGTGGTGGTGGTTCAACTGCCTCAGAGTCAGGAGGCAGTGCTGGTCCTGCTTCTGGGGGGGACACTCAGAATTTTTGATCGGTCCAACAGGAACCGGTGGCCATGCTCACCATGCATCAACATGGTACGACACCTACCAGTATGACACCCTCCCAGAGCTGCCCCCCGCCCCAGACATTCCCTCACCCTGGTCCATCTCTCCTACCGAGCTCCCTCAGTCCGAGCAATCACTACTCACATCACACTGTCACACAGACACAGATGAACAACTAACTACTTATAAAGGTAAGAAAAATTAAATTTTTAGAAAGAACAAATTAAGCAAAAAAGAGTACAGAAATGACAAAAAAATGTAGCTTTTAAAAAAGCTGTTGTGTCTAAATCAAAGTTTAAATCTCCTCCTCGCTCTGATCTCAAAGTATCAGCAGTCACAAAACACACTACTCTCTCTCTCCGTCTGCACAGGAGAAAGTAAAAGTGTCTGCTTGTATAACTCACTTTCTTCCTGCCTAGCTAAACAGCATGTGACTTACAGTACTGTAAGCCATGTGATGTGTGTGGGGGGGCTGCCAAATCTGAAACACCCAGTGGATCACTTAGAATCATAATGAGGAACGCAAAGTCCATTAAAAACAATGACTTCACCTTACTTCACATTGCCATTCTGCCTTAATGCGATGTGGTTATGACAAGGCAGAGTGAGCATTTTGCATTGCCCACTCCATGTAGCGGAGTGGCAACACGAAGTGCCCACTTCGAGTTCACTTCGCCAGAGGAATTTAAATTTGCTGCATCTCTAATTGTAGGTAGGAAAAGAACATAATATCAGAATCTGTCTTAGTGAAAGTCTCCTGTCTGGAAACACATTGCTACCCCAGGGGCCCTGAAAAAAATGAAAGAAACGAGCCCCCTATAGTGGCAGCATTCATGTTCTTAAGTGATCCTTTAAATGAAGCATGCCCAGGACCAGAAAGTTAAATCCGATATCTTCAGCAAAATGCAATCCCCTCTTGCCATTATTTCTGAACTTAAATATTGGTTCAGTGAGAAAAAGCTCAGTGAACTTAATACTCCTAACCACTCCCAAGTTAGAGTGTGCCCAATAAATGTTTCCAAACTAGCCTTTACTCACTCAGAGGATCTAACCAACAGAGAGAACCCCGCACAAACTATTTACTGGTGAGTGAGCAATTTCAGTAACTAACTGCCTTTCTTGTGTTAGGAACTAAGTAAGAGAGTTAACTGGCCAAGAGGCATATGGAACGAGCTGTCAGTCTCTTAAGTGCAGAGACCTACTAAACCAGAGTCTTAATCCTTACAACAGAGTAAAATATATGAGGGGCTCAGCAAATAAAACCCACACAAATCCCCCACAGAGTTAAACGGGTACCCTCTAGTGGTGATTCCAAAAACAGAAACTGCAGTCAGACTTGAGGAATATCCAGCATCAGCCACTCAATTTCTCCAGAGCCCCAGCAATCACCACCTCACTCCTCAGTATGACACAAGGACATTGGAGGTAGGCTAACAGATTGTCAATCTTACTGGAGATCAATTCCCTGCTAGGATAACTTTATAATTGGTATTTAAACCTGTACTGTCAGATGATCAGATCATCCATGTGAGCACCGGGTACCTTACAAAGCAGTCCCTCAAGGAAGGTGCAGTTACAGGAAACCTGATAGTGAATATGAAGAGGGGCCCTTTCTAGGTATCCCTGACTGGAACATAAGCCAAATTAGAGTGCAAAGTTCAATCTTCTCCTGGAGGATATTGTCTTCCTCTTCATCCTTTCTTGAACAGGTCTGGCAAGGCCTCTTTCAGGCCTGTGGTGGCAGTGGTGGCATCTTCATAGCCTGTCCAAGTACTTGCCACAAGTACCTGGAGCCTAACAGGGTACCCCATATGGAAGCAGATTCCAGCAGCAATAAATTTAACCACCAACGGGTGGTATTCTGCTCTTCTTTGACACACAGATATGGGAAGATCCTATGCCATTCTCAGACTGGTGCCCTCCCACTTAATCTCTTGGATTTCTTTAATTTTGAGGAAGAAATGCTGCCTTTCTTGGTAGTTTAAGAAGCAAAAAATGAACAGGCATGCAGGGGCTCCAGGGGGTGGCATAGCTCTTAGCCACCTGTATGCCTGTTCAATTGTGTAGGTAGTCTCAAAAGGTGTGGGGCCTGCTAGTTTCACTAGTAACTTTTGGGTGAACAAGATTGCATCTGTCCCCTCGTCCGTCTCCGGGAGGCCAATGATTACAACATTATTTTACCTACTCTGTGCCTCTAAGTCCTCAATCTTGCTTTCCATCTTGGTAATTTTTTGTTTCACTGTGACCAGCTCTGGATCCTGTCTTTCTGACTTTTTCTCCAGCGATGTAAGTCTGATTTCACAGTCACTGGTCCTTTTAGATAAGTTCTCTAAGGCCAGTGCAACTGATCTCAGCTCTTCAGTAATCAAATGAACCTCCTCTCAAAAGAGCTTGAACTCAGCCAGAAACTGGGCCAATGTCAGCGGTTCATCCTCTGTGGTTGTCTGCTCTTGGTCTGAGCCGCCAGCAGATGGAGAGGCCCTGGATTTTTTCAGGGCCTTTGCCTGAGATGGGGCAGAGTATGTTTAGGCAAAGCTCTTCGCGTCTTGACTTCCATTTGTCATAAAATGGCACAGGACCACTCAGGAGTAGTTATTGCAGCTAGGGATGAGGAAGGATGCTTGGAAAGTAACCTTTCAGAGTGTAAAAATTACTTAAAATGGGCCAGGCAGCTGCAGCTGCAGATTAAGGCTACTAGCAAGTTCCCTGCATCACATGACCCAACCCAGCACCACACACCTTTGATGTAGCCAAAACAAAAATTCCTCAACATTGACACCCTCATTGCAAAACATAATGGTAATAGACAAAGGACCTCAGCGTGCAATCACTGAGGCAATGGTTACCCCAAAGGACACTGGCCAGGAAGCCAAGTTTCAAAGAAATACAAAATCACACATACCCCATAATGCAAAGCACCATCTGTATACGCAAATCGCCTCAGTGGTATTGTTCTTCACTGCAGGTTTTGTGAGGGGTATGGCCATGAAAGGAATCCAAACAGAAGTATTTTTAGCCTTTTGGTACTGTGCTCAAAATCTATCCAAACTGGAAACTGTTTTAAAACTCAAATCAAAATTAGAGTTACCCAGGTGTATTAATGCAAAGATCTCAAATGAAAAAACTTCACAGACCCTTTGAGTAAAAGTTTAACAACGTACAGTCTGTCTGGGGGGAATCTAAGCCCCCTTTGTAAATTAAGCGAATAGCATTTCTGCGAGGGGCTGGCTCCCCTTTGTTCTGGAAGAGGTCTGCCAGACGAAACATATAGTCAAGCCAAGACCATCTAACAGGATCTTGCAAATCTATATTTGAAGGTCCAATTCTATTTTCAGAAGTATCTGATGAGATAGGAATAGACAACTGTTCTGGAGCTGCAGATGAATTTGGTGGCATGCATGCATTGGGGCCCATAGTCTGAGTTGTACTTGAATTCCCATCAGAAAAAGGAACAGTGATAATGTTAGAGGGCTCACCCACCTCTGCTGAAACAGTAGAAGGAAAAGCCATAGGTACTTGTGATGGAACAGTATTCAAAACTTCTCGGTAATGCTTAACATCAGCATCTTGTGGGACAGGAGTCCACTGACCTGAGTCTGATTGAACCCAGCCTGCTTCTTCCAATGCATAGACTGGGGACCAGTTGCCTGAATTGGTAGCATTATTTTCTAGCAATGGGGCTAAGGACTGAGAGGCAGGTAAAAAGATGACTTCTGGTATTTTTTTCCCTTTATGTTGTACTGCAATATTTGGAGCGCTGGATACTGTATGGGACTATTCGCGTGTCTCAGTCTGGAGAACTTTTGCAGGAGGTAAAGAAGGAGTACTGTCCAAATGCTTCCAATTCTCAGAAGGCCACTGAGGGCTGAGCCTCCGTCTGCTTGTAGAAACCATGCTAGGTGGTTTACCAAACTTTTTCTCAACCAACTCTCGGCACACAACCTGAGGTTGTACAGAGCTGCCAGCTGGCTGAGTCTTGGTGCACGTCTCAGGTACTGTTTGTTGTGAGGCGGCAGCTGTCTTTGATGCAGCCATGTCAGCATTCAGCTGATTTAAAGGCATTGACTCAGCACCTCTGACTGTCATGGGAGCATTCTGCAATGCTGGCAGCTCAGTCTACAGCACTTCTCTCCACCATCTACACAAGTTTTCTTCCTCAGATAATTTTAAAATCTAGATTTAGTAGTTGCCGTATTGGTCCTTGCAAGAATAAATCCAGAAGCAAATGATTTGATACCTTTTAATGGACCAACATAGATGTAACAACAAGAACCAAGTGCTCTAGCTTTCGGTACTGTTAAACTTCTCTGACATCATCTTCTGTTTTTTTTTTTAAATGAGTATTTTAAACCAATGGGGATTTTTTTCTGTTTTTTTCTGCATTATCTAGCTGTTATAAGTATTGTATTTTCTAAACAACTGCCATGAGCTTCTGAAGAAGGACTGGTTGGTCCGAAAGCTAGAGCACTTTGTTCTTGTTGTTACATCTATGTTGGTCCATTAAAAGGTATCAAATCATTTGCTTTCAGATAATTTTAGTAATAAAAACTCTTTCTCAGCAATTTGTCAGTCTCACATTCATAATCTTTAGCAGACACAGTCAGTACCTTATTGGAAACAGAAGTTGGGAGGTTTGGTTGCGATAATTCAACGTCCACTTCAGTGATCTCAAAGAACTCCTCAGGAAACTCCTCGATGTCCATATTGCATTCTTTAGCCTCTAGCAGGTCCGTGACAGGGGAGGAGGCTTGCTCCCCTGCCCTAGTAGTGTCCAGCTCTCCTCCTGGATCCACAAAAGTGGCCATCTTGGAAGACAGCCAAGAGTTCCCCCTACTGTCAGAGATGGGGAATTTCCCCAGTGCCCTGGCCAAATATCACTATTCACTAAAAATACCACTAACAGCTTAATCTGGTTCAGTCTCAGTTGGCATCCATCTGTATCCCCCTCTCCTGGGATGAGGCTAAAAATAGGTAGAATTGTCCAGTCCTCCTTTCCCAGTCAACAAAAACTAAATAAATAATATCTACGAAAGGGCAAGGTTTTGAATATTGGGCCCATACAGTTTTATATAGGAAAAACTAAGCTAATACATAATTAAATACAACTAAGTACATTTTTTACTCTACCCTTTCAACAGATTCCCTTGGCACATCAACATTATCACAGAAATTTAACAAGTGCTACAACTTATTATTTTGTTGTTTGTTACTCACTGTTATCAATGAAGTATCACAATTAGAAATTCACACTACCACTACAGTTCACCATTTTCACTGCTACTTGAGATGTGATACCAGACTTATTTACATTCATGGTGGGTCTCAACAGATTAATATGAACTCACTTAAGCATCACTTCACTAGTGTTCTTCTTGATCTCAGTTTTCTACAGGTGAAACTTTATCTTTGATTAAAAGGAGTCCTTCCCAGTTTGGAAATAACTTTTTAACCTTAGCAGTGTTTCTGCTGTTGTTAAAATAAAATACCTTGTCTCCAATTTGAGATTCCTTTTTATTAGTTCTTCTGTCATAGTATGACTTAGAACCTTGAACACTTTTCTCTAAGTTTCTTTGAGCAAATCCAAAGGTCTCTTACATGTGTTGTTTTAAATGAGTTACATATTCATGCTCTGTAGTAGCATGTGACACATTTACATTTCCTGTGGTATACAGGAGATGTAAAGGTAAAACCATTTGTCTTCCTGTCATCATTTCAAAAGGTGATATGCCTGTAGACTTACTTGGGGTAGCATGTATAGCCATTAATACAAGGGGTACATTTATATCCCAATCTTTTTTTGAGGAACTAGTATACTGTATTTCTTTAGTACTTACAAGTACTTACAAAACAGTGTCAGTGGCTCAGTAGGTAGCACACTCGCCTCTGAGGCCAGGAGATCAGAGGGCTGTGGGTTCAGTTCCCACATCTGGCACTTGGGTTAATATCCCAGTACTGACACTGTAGTGCAGCATGAGAGGGGTGCTGTACTTCTGAGGTTCTGTCTTTCAGATGAGACCTTAAACCGAGGTCCCATCTGCTTGGATTGGTGGTAGTTCAGGTGGATGTTAAAGATCCCATGGCACTTATCGAAAAGAGTAGGGGTAGTTTTTTTAAAGAAAAACATAACATCACAAAAGGAAATTACAAGTATAGACAAAATACCATATTGTATAACAAAAACAAAAGCAATTCAGAAAAAAAGGAGAACAACCAAAAGAAATATATCATATCAATACATTATATAGGTATAAAGTTTTGCCAAAACATATCAACTTTAGATTTGGAGAATTTATCCAAATCCCTAGTTTTAACAGAAAGTAAACCATTCTCAATTTGTGTAAACAAGGTGTGAGATAAAACAGTTTGTTGTTGAAAAATAAATTGGCAACGAGCTTGCCAAAGATAATATTGTATAAATGCAAAAAACACATTCAAGGTACTTCTATGATAATGACACCATATCCAAGTATAATTGCCCAAAACTATGGTCTGGTATGTAACGGTAGCTAAAAAAAGGATGTGCCAATGTACAGCAGCGTCCTGCCAAAATGTTTGACTAAAAGGGCATGAAACAAAAAAAATGAACCATAGTTTCTTCGCAATTAACACAGGTGGGTCGTAAACAAAATCTTTCCGTAGTAGGTTTGTATTTCAAATTACCACGAACCCCCAACCTTCCCTGTATAGAGAGCCATACAATATCCCAGATATGTGGGGGGATCCTAAAATTTGTCAGTTTCTGAAAAGAAAAAATCATCTGAGTAGGTACACATTCTGGAAAAAGAGGAATACATTTCTGCACTTCAAACACAACAAACCTATAGAAGGCTTTCCTAGAGAGGGTAAGCAGATGTGGAAACGATATCTTCCATTGCTGTAGTTTCTTAAAAGTAGCAATACCATAAGAAGGCAAGGAATCTGATAATAATATTTTAGGGGGAAGTAGTGACCATTTATTTAAATATGTAGACCACAAAAAATTGGACCACAGTTGCCAAGACATTGTGGGAGAAGACCAAAGATAAGAAAAAGAGTCAAACAAGAAAAAGGAGTGATAAAAAACAATGGGGTTAATCATGCCCAATCCGCCCTTATTAATGGGAAGATAAGTAATATCTCTGCACACTGGGTTCAGTCTATTACCCCACAACATCTGAAAAAAAATACTAAATAGTCTAGTCTCCAAGTGAAGAGGAGGTGGAAAAACATAACTTAAATATAAAAACACAGGTAACACAAATGTTTTAATAATAGCAATCCTTTTTTTCTTTCCAAATTTCCACCCCTTCCATCGATGGATTTTAAATTCTCCAATGTACAGCTGTTTTTCCCAATTATAGGTAGCTAAATCTCTGGCTCCAAACCAAATGCCTAAAATCTTTTACAAGGAGACGAAGCTACCGGGATGCCTGCAGTAACAGAAGGATCTAAATGTGTAGACTGTAAGATAAAAATAAAACTTTTATGCCTATTAATTTGGGCTCCAGACAGTGCCTCAAAAGCAGAAAAAATGTGCAATGCATTCAGTAAAGAAGGAATATCTCCCAGTAATAAAGTGATATCATCTGCATACGCAGTTATTTTTTCCACTGGTAAAGTAGAGGAAGGGGATAATCCAATAATATTCGTATCCCAAATAATCTGTCTAACAACAGGATCCAAAACAAAAGAATACAAAAGTGGGCTAAATGGGCAATCCTGCTGATCTCCAATTGATATAGGTACCTCTGTGCCAAAATATCCATTAACCATGGGAACACAACTAGCGCTCTTATATAAAGTGGAAATCCAATGAATAAAGGGCGGAGGAATGCCATAACGTAGAAGTATGGAAAATAAATAGTTATGTTTAACTCTATCAAAAGCTTTGGCTTGATCCAAAGCAACAATATATCCTGAAATATTACCTTTATTACTAAGTTCAAATAGATCTCTTAAAAGATATAAATTATGCTGAATACGTCTATGAGGAATGGCACATGTTTGGGCTGGGTGAATAAGAGACCCGGCCACAAGTAATAATCTGTTATTAAGAATTTTGGTAAGTATTTTATAGTCGCTATTCAACAAACTTAAAGGTCTCCAATTAGATAGCAAGGTCTTGTCCCCTGATTTATATAGATAAAAAAGGAGCGAAGTATTAAAACCAGAAGTTTCCGTAGAAGAAAATAATAAAAAATTAAGCACTTTAGGCAAAAAGTACATCAAGTGTGGTGAAAAAGGTTTATAAAACTCATTGGGGAGGCCATCCCACCCTGGCGAGGTATCCTTACTTAATTGTGTTATTGCCAGTTCAACTTCCTGGGAAGAAATAGGCTGAATTAATGGAACTATTTGAGAAGTGGACAGGCGAGGAACAGGAGCAGTGAAACCAGAAAGATCAGGAAAAATAGGGGTAGGGTCATCCTGAAAGGAGGCTGCAACATGTTGTTGAACTACAGTCAACATATCCATATCTTTGGTGAGCATAATACCAGTAGGCGCAACAAGCTGAGTCATAAGGGTAGCCTCTATCCTGTGTTTACATGCCATAAAGGGGTCAGAAGCAGGAACAGTCTTAATACCAAATTTAAACTCTAAGTCCAGGGACTTTGCTCTTTCATATTGATAGGATTTCATCCGTTCCTTCAGAATTTTGATTTGAGGAAGCAAATCTCGGGAACCTTCAAAAGGGGAAGACATCAATTTATATAATTGATTACGAGCAAGCAAATACTGTATATATTTAGAATTAGCCCTAGCCTTTCCAAATGAAAGGAAAAGTTTCTTCAATTCCTGTTTTGTGTCCATCCACCAGTTCAAGGAATCTGAGTATGCACAAAAAACAGATTCCCTGTATGCAAAAAAAAATTCAGTCTGAGAAAAGAAAGAAGGGTATCAAAAAGGGACATATTCAATCTCCATTGATTATATTTAGAAAAGAGTTTGGGAGGGATAGAATGCAGGCTAAAAGAACAAAATAGCATATTATGGTCAGAAAACTCAGAAGGTTGTCAGTGTCAGTGTCAGTGGCTCAGTAGGTAGCACACTCACCTCTGAGGCCGGGAGATCAGAAGGCTGTGGGTTCAGTTCCCACATCTGGCACTCGGGTTAATATCCCAGTACTGACACTGTAGTGCAGCATGAGAGGGGTGCTGCACTTCTGAGGTGCCGTCTTTCGGATGAGACGTTAAACCGAGGTCCCATCTGCCTGGATTGGTGGTAGTTCAGGTGGATGTTAAAGATCCCATGGCACTTATCGAAAAGAGTAGGGGAATTTCCCTGGTGTCCTGGCCAAATTTCCCTCATTCACTAAAAATATACCACCAACAGCTTAATCTGGTTCAAGGTCAGTCGGCATTCATCTGTATCCCCCTCCCCCCGGGTCGTGCCTGAAAATAGGCAGGATTTCTCTAGTGCACTTACCCGGTCAACAAAAGCTAAAAAAAAAATAAAAAAAAGGTTGAGAATGGCAAGAAATGGGATGTAAGTTTTGGGAAAAGAAAAACATATCAATTCTAGTGGTGTAAATAAACCTATGATAGGTAGCACCAAGACCCTTGGGGTGTAATTTACGGAACACATCCTGCATATTCGAGTCAATAAGGGTTTGTTTCAGGGCATTAGAATCACAGTACATTTTCTTCTGGGTGGCTCCAGACAAAGGGGTATCTAACGTACAATTAAAATCCCCTTCCCAAATGACATGCATTTTGGTGAAAAGAAATGGTCTAATATCTCCAAATAATGCAACCCTGGCAGACTTTGTTTGTGGGGCATAAAGGTTAATAAGACGGAAGGAAAAGTCTCCTATAGAGCCATCCAAAATCAAGGCCCTACCAGGGCAAACATCTATTAACCGACAAATATGAATATTGGTGGATTTAAAAAGAATGCCTATCCCATCTGCAGGATCTAAGCCAAAGGACCAAAAAGAGGGACCCCAGTGCCATCGCCTTTTAATTTCATCAATCTCAGTAAGTGAGGAAAGATGACATTCTTGAAGAAAATAATATCCACAGGAAGGGTTGAAAAATAGGACAGGACAGAAATCTGCTTTATATGTTTTAAACTGCAGACATTAAAGACAGGAGTCGTAGTGCGGTCATAAGATGTCATAGTTCAGCCAGGTCCCCTTTTAAACTATTACTTGCTTTTCTTTTTTTACCTTTCTTTCCTTTTTTTTCCTTAGCCAATTCTGTAGATCTACTGTCCTCATCTTCTGTAATTATCTCAGATCTATGGGACGTATCGGATTCCAAGTCCGAGTCCCCCAAATCTTCTTGTAAGGGCAAAAAAATGTTAGAAGTTGGAAGAGGGCAGGGAGTGGGTAATTTTAGGAAGATCTGGTAAATCTCTGACCTTTCACAGTCTCAAAGGTGGGGGGGGGGCATTGTAGGTCTTTCAGGCACGGTTCCTAAGTCAGAGGTTTGAGGCATAGTAGAAAGAAGGTGAGAGGTAGCCACCAATAGTATAGATGTCGGTGTAGTAGATACAGAAGGACCAGGATCATGTAACTTATCCTGAGCTTGGAGTACTAAATCATCATGATCCCATCCCTCAGTTCTATTGCGCTTGGCCCAGGGGCAGTGATGAAAGGCATGCCCCTTTTCATCACACAAGTTACACTGGAAAATGTTCTGACATAAGTCCATCGAATGGCCAAACCCCCCACAAAGTGAACATTTCAACATGTCACAAGAGCTACTAATGTGAGTACGGGAACCGCATTTATAACAAGCCAGGGGCTGACCATTATAAAAACACCCCCCCCCCCCGTCCTTTCCAAGAAAAAAACTATTAGGAAGATGTATTATATCAGGTTTACCTGAAACAATTTAACTTTAAATTTCCAGCTCCCAGTCAAATACCCTCTAAATCTAATAAGGCTTCAGGAGGGCCTAAGATATTGCAACTTCTGCATCAGTGGTAAATATCATTGGCGTTCACCTTCATTCCTGAACATAACAGTGACATACCTAATTTGTGGTCTAGTAAGAGGAATGGCTAAAACAGGAAGCCATAAAGGGTTGTATTAAGAGCTGAGTATCTCTCCCAAAATTTTTCCAAGCTATTATTAAGTCTGAAACTTATATCAAAGGAATCCTCCCCTGAAACATGAATAAGTGCAAAGAGGTCTGAAGGGAGGAAAGACATAGAACCCTTAAGCAGAGTATTAGCAATATAATACCTATCAGGATGAGAATTTAAACCCCCTCTATATCTCAATCGAACAGCATTTCTCCTGGGAGCCTGTTCAAGTTTGTGTTTGAACAGGTCTGCCATAGGAACGCGAGGAGGGTTGTCAGAACCTTTACATGAATTTGATATTTTATCTGCTGCAGCAGGAACTGTGAGTCCCCCCCCCACCACAGGTACACTAGGGCTACCAGTAGCCTCCTTGTCCTGCAACACTGGGTGTGCACCATTAGTAGAAACAGTAGGTAGAATAATGTCAGTACCTGAGCTCAGGGAGGTGGCATGCTTAGGAGAAGTATAGGAGACAGGCTTCCAAGCAGGGTCAGGCACCCAAGTTCCCAAAGTGTTCTGAGTCCAGCCAGCATTTAACAAAGAGTCTTCCTCTGACCAATCCTTAGAAATAAAGGAATCTTGAGACTTCAAATCAAATTGTGCTTTTAGAGTTTGTGAAGCAGTAGGTATCCTCACTGGAGCAGCAAGGGGCTTCCGAACCAGTGGACTGTCCGTAGGTGCACCCGGAAATGTACGGCGTTGAAAAATTTCCATAGGGGAAACAAGAGGCGCAGAGTCTAAAGGTCCCAATGCGGAAGTAGAGCATGCAGGTTCAACAAATATGGGGTGAAAAGTCTCTTGAATCGGCTGCACACAGATCATCTCCGTGGCAATAGACGACTTCTCCAGGTCTGTAGAACTATTATCCACAATCGTAGTGGCATCCATAGAGCAAATGAGAGTATTGCTAGCGGGAGCGTCCTCACCAGCATCCATCTCCTCGCAGGAGACCAGAGCTTCTGCCATAACGCAGAGATTTCTCAGCCCTCTACTGGCCACAGAGTACCAGCAGAGTAGGGGAATTTCCCCGGTGTTCTGTCCAGATTTCCCTCGTTCACTAAAAATACCACTAACAGCTTAATCTGGTTCAAGGTCAGTTGGCACTCATCTGTATCCCCCTCCCCCGGGTCATGCCTGAAAATAGGCAGGATTTGTCTAGTGCACTTACCCGGTCAACAAAAAATAAATAAATAAAAATTGTTTGATTGACGTGTTCCACCTAGCCAAATGATCCTGGATGATGGTACACGAGTAACTTTCTTTGAACCCCTAGTATTTTCAACATGTTTTCTATAACTTTACATGTAAAATGGGAACCTCTGTCAGATTCCACTCTTTCATTGGCAATCCCCAGTGACTAAACACATAGTTTATTAACAATAAAACTGTAGTTTCAGCTGTATTGTTTGGAGCAGGCAGAAATTCAGCTCTTTTTTTAAATAAACAAGTAACTCTTAAAAGGTATTGCTACCGCTTGAGGACCTTGTAACAGGACCAGTCTGGTCAATTTGGATATAAGATCATGACATTACAATTCCTTTTACCTGCAGTGGTGCTCTGTGTCATGGCAATGAAGGTTGAAATCTGCAACATGTTATACACCCTTTCACGTAATATGTGACATCATGTTTCTAATATAACGCTGTACTGATACTACAGTCAGCGTATCCTGTTTCCAAATAAAAATACTTACTCATTTGTGGATAATCAAGGTAAGGTGCTTGACACTGACTTAAGCAATAATGACCGAACAGCCGGTCATTTTCTGGAGATTAACGACCAGTTGGGGGGAACGGTGGCCCGAGGCACAGCCAAGTGCCAACCCCACCCAGCTGGTTGTTAATTGACAGGAAATGAACAGCTGTGAAGTAATTATTGTGATTATATGTCTAATCGTGGTAATGACCTTTTTGGGAGCAGTTTTTTTCCACTATTTTTCAACTTCTTTGGCACCGTGTGGTGCAGCGACAAAAGGCTGCAGCATGGTGTCCTTCTGTATTGATCAGAGTACGTGAAGGTTGCTGTTTTCAGGGATGCACAATTTTTTTACACAGATGGGTTTTAGAACTTACTGTTTTGTCGGGAACTGTCCTAACGTGCTAATTTTTTTCTTCTTTAACTGCTGCCATCAACACTATGATTAGTCATGTGGTTGCCGTGCCAGGCATTTCTAAGAGATTTCAGCCCAGCACGGCAGCCAATCAATGAGATTCTTTAGCTCATGAATAATTAATTAGACTGATAATAACCTTTATATCCAGGATTTTGCTGAAGTGCCCTGTCACCAATGTGGGGCCTGCAAGGAACCAGACTTCTTTCTGTGGCCAAGGGGGTTTTCCACCTTGGTTTTTGTAGGTTTCCCCAGGGACTGGATGGTGTAATGTATGAGCAGCTGAGCTCCATCTCTGTGGAGATGTCCTAACATGTCTAGTCATGGCCCTACATTTTGATGTGCCTAGACCTGTACTTCCCCTGGACATCTCCAGGTGGCAGTGTTGCAGTGGGTCATGGTAACCTTGTCCCTGTGGGTAGAGTACTGTCCCTTGGATGCTCAGTCCTCCTTCCCCCAGCTGACTCTGAGTGACCCATGTCCCTTCCTGATACCCAGATTGCTGGCCTGGCAGGAGGTAAGGCTCCAGCACCTCAGCCCACTGGGCCGGTGCCAACTCTGGCTATCTTTTAAAGCTTGCACAGCTTTCTCTTGTTCTTTCCCCCATACCCAGGATTCTGTTTTTTTAGTAACCTGATGAAAGGATGGGTAATTTTAGCATAGTCCTAAATAAACTGTCATGAATCATTACAGAGTCCAAGGAAGCTGTGGATTTCTTTTACTGTCTTGGATGGCCTAATTGTCTGAATTGCTTTTATTCTGTTGTGCTGTGGGCACAGTCCATCAGGTCCAACTTCATACCCAAGATAGTTTATCTTATTTCTTTACAATTGTCCCTTTGTCAAAGACAACTTGGCACCTACATTTGTTTGCCTGATTCAAAACATAAGTTACATCTTCAGCTGTTCCTCAAAATAATTAATTTTAATAAGTGTATCATCCACATAAACCAGATTTCCTCTACTTTCAGCATCAGGCATGGCCTTGTGCAAAAATTTATTAAAATCTGCAGGGGATTTAAATATCCAAAAGGACGCCTGTTCCACATAGTTTGTCTTTTTCCAAAGGTACTGTACATGCTAGTTTGTATTGATCTTTTGGATCTACTTTTAATGTCCAAAACCCATTTGCTATATCTAGAGTTGTCAAATATTTTGCACCTTCAACTTTTGCCAAATTTTGATCCAAATATATCATGGGCCCATGAGATAAAGGCACCTGTTTGACTGTCTATAGCCAATTGTGGGCCTCCATTTTCCTGTAGTTTTTACTACAGGCCAAATGGGTGAATTATAATCAGAACTCACTTCTCCTATAATTCCTCATTCCATCAGGGTATCCAATATTTCTTGTATATGTTTATAACATGCTAGTTGTATTCTGTGCTGGCATACTGTACATAAACTGGACCTTTTCTAAGGTCTGTAGGTACCCTACCCTGAGAACATGAAGGTCAGTTACCCCACAGTTATTAATCATCTTTTGAAAACATTTATTTCAACCAAAAGGTATTTTATGAACAACTTTCTTTTCTGTTTCAGTTTCACAACCACGTCTGTATAGCTTGTTTAACTTATTCTTTAAAATCAGGATAGGTTGAGTTTTCACCTAACTCTACATTATCTTCAGTTATATCAGAAACATTTTTAGAGTCAACTGCATGTACTTCTTTACGCTGTTCTGGTTCACTAACAGTAATGAACAACACAAGATAATCAACCTCAACTGCACATGTATGTATTTCTTTCTTACCTAGATGACCAGTTCCCTGCAGAACAATTAAACCATTAGGTAAAGATTTAATATTACCATCCGTCTCATTTCTCTGGGCAATATTTTCAGGTAGTTGTCCAATAACAGGAACAGTTAATTCCAAACCATAGAAAGATTTACCTATTACTGTTCCAAACTCAGTTTCTGTTGTAATAGGCTCTCTTGTAGGATTATGCACAAAGATCTGCATTACTTGATTGCACATATCTAAGCAGGGTTTGGGATGGATCCTTAAATCCATAACAGTAAACTGTTGGTTAGGCACAAATAATACAATTTGGTCAGGCATTTATTGGCCTTTCTTTACATTAATTCTTACAGAAAATTCCCTTACATTACCTGGAACTGTTACAGTGAACTCACTACCTGACACACCAGAGGGCTAGTTTGTCCAGATCTCAAGCCTTGTGGCATCATTTTTATTGGGTAAGGGTCCCAACTTATCCATGACCACAGAATATCATTGGCTAGGTCTATATATACACTCCCAGTCATACAAATACTTTCTGTGGTGGTACAGTAGGTAGGCAATATAGGGCAGACTAGGTGGGCCAAGAGGTCCTTATCTGTTGGCAACTTCCATGTTTCTATGTTTTTATGTAAGTACATCTACCCCAAGATACATGGGAGTTTTCAAACCTTGTACTACATTCACGTGGTGTTGTATATTCTCTGTCCCTATCTACAGATAGAGCATACAGTAACCTATACTGTTTAAGCTTCCTTCTTGGTTTGGGACATATTTTAGTCACTCTTTGTTAGTTACAGATGTCAAATTATGCCTCTACCTTTTTAATATTTTGTAAAACTGTTCACTGATTTGACAGTGTTCATAGCTGAGGCATTGCACAGAACTGGTTACCTGTAAGTTCACTGTTCTAATTGGCACCTTAAATTCACATTTTCTGGCTTTATTTTACAGACAAAGGACTAATTATTCAGTGGCATTTGCTTTCCACAATCCTCAGTGGAGATAGTGTATTCAGAGTCTAATGTCTCTGCCTCAGAAACTGGAAGGGACTCTGAGAAAACAGAGTTTACCTCTTTAGTGAAAAAAACTTAAACCTCTTGCATTAATCTTAGATCTTACCAGATTTTTTTTGACAAACAAACCACATGAGCTTTTTTCCTCCACTTAGCCAAAGTTTCAAAACTACCCCATACAGAAACTTTAGAACATACATTTAGTTTAATCGCTGGATCATCTTTCTCAATTTAACATGACTCTGATTGTTAGAAGCCTTCAGACTCTTTCCAAATGAAATAGGACATTTTACCTGTGACCTCAAAACTCCATGAAAATAATCAATAATAGGTGTAAACCTTTATGGAAGGTAATTTCCAATTAGAAAATCATCACCTGTTTTGTTGATAACATACACTGGATGCATAACTACCATTTTGCTAAATCTTACTTTCAACCATAATTTATCTAAGGACTTCTGAAGAACTTCTCCATAACCTACAATCTGTAAGCTATCAGAGAGGATTTTCAGTACTTTTGAGTCACCTAAGGTATCAGTCAGTTTCTCAAAAGAACTTGTAGACATCAAGTTCGCTTCTGCCCCTGAATCTAACAATGCTTCACACTTCAAATTTTTCTCAATGTTTATGTCAAAGTAAAACCTTTATACTTCTCCTTTCAGAGCTAAGTTGGCATGTCAGATTTTGTTTTACCCCTGACAACACAGCAGTTTTACTGTGACATAGCACACCATTTGTAATACTAACTCTGGACACCACTTGAGAAAGGCTAGACTCAGAGACAGCATTTTCATTTGCATGCATTCATTTTCAAGTTTCATTGCAGTTTCTTTACCATTTTCAGCAATATCAGTTTCATTTACGTGGGCAAAAGTAGAGGGAACATGAGCTATCAGTTGGTTAGGTACAATACTGGCCTCACCTGTAGTGTATACTATTGAAGATGTTTGCACTGGAGAATGAGAAGCAGGAGGTAAATGGGGAGTATGTAGCAAATGACTTTGAAAAAAAGAAAGCTTTTGAATCCTCCAATGTGTTTTTCCATTTCATCTTGCATTTTGTTTTTCATTATATCTTGTGGCTTCTTAACCATTTCTTCTAGACTTGGAGAACCAGGCCTAGACCTGTTCTCGGGTGCCCTATAACCTTGTTGATCATTGGTATAATACTGGTGCCTGCCCTCTAAAATTACCTCAATCACCTCTAAAATGATTGTGCCCCCTGTGATATCATCTTCCACAGTTGTATCCCCCATAAGTGAAACCCTGGTTTTGATACTGCTGTTGATTTTGATATGGCTGCTGATTAGGACAAAGTTGCTGAACCACACCTGAGTCTCGTACAGGTTTTGAGTGCAATACAGGTATCTCATGTAGAATCCTATTATTTTTTTTTTCTTTCCAATTCTTTTTGAATTTTCATAATCAGGTAACTCATATCCCTCCATAGTTAGAGTTCCTGAGGCAGTGACTTCAGACACTTTAGTCTTGGAGGAAGAACTTTATATTTTCTGGGTAGGAGCATCATCAACTCTTCCAAAGTCCCATCTATGATCAGCCTGTTCTACAATCCAGTGTACATTTTTGTGTTTCTATTAAACTCTATTGCCAATTGTGTTTTAATTGAAGAAGGTAAACTGTGATAACATACATATTTGAAATTATTACTATAACTGTCGGTATTATCTTCTGCTCCAAAGTATATATCCTTCAGCTTAAGTAAAAATCCATTTGATTTTGATCAATACCACACTGCATTTTGTAAGCGGCACACCTGGTTGTTCCTTTGGTGTGATAGTCACCAAATTTATTTTTCAGAAACTTGTACAGCCTAACTGGTTTACTTACTAACATACTAAAATGCCAGCAGAATAGGCCTAATGGTCTTTCATGTCTGCTCATTTGGTCAGCCCCCACCCTGGGAGCTGACCTTGCTGCCCCCCCATCCTATCTGTCTTCTCCCTTCCCAGATATTACCACTGCACAGGACTTTGCATCCAGAACCCTTACCCTGCACCTGTCCCACCCCCTCTTGAACCCCTCCACCATCTCTGCCTTCACCAGCCCCATGGGCAGCACATTCCATGGCTCCACCACCCTCTCCATGAAGTAGCCCCTTCTCCTTTCTCTCCTGAATCTCCCCCCAGCTTCCACCATGCCCTCTAGTTGCACCCTCCTTCCTTCTGAGCACCTTGACTGCTTCTCCCCTATTTAACCCCTTCATGTACTTGAAGACATCTATCATGTCTCCCCCGGTCCCTTCTCTCTTCCAATGTGTACATATTTAGCTCTTCGAGCCTCTCCCCATAGGTCCTGTCCCCCAAGCTCCAGATCATTTTGATTGCCCTCCTCTGGACCCTTTCCAGGAGTTCAATGTCTCTCTTTAAGTGTGGCCTCCCAAAACCACACACAGTACTTGAGGTGTGGCCTCACCAAGCAGTTATACAGGGGGAGTATCACTTCCCTTCTTCTGGAGGTGATCCCCCTAGTGATGCATCCCAGCTTCCTGTTGGCCTTGGCCTCTGCCCTCCTACAAGTCTCAGAGTTGTTCATCTTGACATCCACCCCCCCAGGTCCCTCTCAGCCACTGAGACTTGTAGTATTCCCCCCCAGGGTGTACTCTTGGCCTGGGTTTCTGGCTCCCAGATGCATTACCTTGCATTTCCCTGCATTAAACCTCAGCTTCCACTTTCTAGATCACCTTTCCAGAGCCTCCAGGTCCCCCTGTAGGGCCATCCTCCCCTCCTCCCCATCCACCACCACCCCCAGTTTTGAGTCAACCGCAAAAAGACTCATCTCACTCCTGATACCCTTCCTTATGTCAGAGACATAGGCATTGAACAGGCATTGACCCTCTGGGTCTGGTCCTGGAGCCAAATGCCTATTCATATGATCTTCTGGTTCCCCTTCCCCATTTCTCCCAGCTTATTCAACAGGGCCCTGTAAGGAACAGAGTCAAACACCTTGCCAAAGTCAAGATAGAGGACATCCACTGGTCTACCCAGGTCGAAGGCTATCGTCACCCAGTCATAGAACTCCACAAGGTTTGTCTGACACAATATACCTGGGACAAATCCATGCTGTCTATCATCCAGGCACCCCGACTTTTCCAGGTGTCCCCAGCCTCTCCTTGACAATGCCCTCCATTGCCTTGCCTGCCACCAATGTCAGGCTGATGGTCCTGTAGTTCCCTACCACCTCTCTTGATCCCCCCTTGTGGAGAGGCACTATATGCACCACCTTTCAGTCCTGGGGCACCCACCCTGTCCTCAGAGAGATGCTGAAAAGCTCCACCAGGGGTTTCACCAGGACATCTGCCAGTTCCGTCAGCACTGTGGGGTGTAATTTATCTGGCCCCAGTGCTTTCTCCATCTTAAGGGACCTGAGAGCTTTCCTCACTCTCTCTCTGCCGTGATTTCCACTTCTGCTACCTTATCCCCCTGCCTTGCCTTCCCCCTCCTGCCAGTGATGGCCCATCCTCTCCCCAGACCCGATGATTGGCAAGGGTCCCCCCCTCAGTCTCACCATCTCCTCCCATGTATGATGCAGCCCCCCCCATTTTCCTTGGTGAAAACTGAGGCAAAGTACTCATTTAGTACCTCAGCCTGCTCCCCCAGATCATGTGCCCATCCATCCCCTGTTTTAATCCTGCTAATCTGCCCCTTCACCCTTCATTTTTCCCCAATGTATCTAAAGAAGAACCCCTTCTTCCCTCTCCTAATTTCCCTGGCCAGGTTCTGCTCCTTCCTTGCCTTAGCCACCCTCATCACCCTAGTGGCCCTTCTGGCCATCAGCTCATACTCCCCTCTATCCCTTTCACTCCTTGAGCACTTGAAATGCCTGTAAGCCACCTTCTTTCCCCTCACCACCTCCTGAACCTCCCTGGTCCACCAGCAGAGTTTACAGGCCCTACCACATTTTCATCTTACTCTTGCACAGGTGCTGGTAGCATTCTGCACCCCTCTCCTGATGATTTCCCACCTACTGTCAGCTTCCATGTCTGGCCCAATCCCAATACTTCTATCCTCTTTAGGTACCCTAGACCAATTGACATGGTGATCATCTACAGACCACCGAATTATAAAACTCTGTTCTCCCTTATCAGTTATGGACAATGACTCAATGTATTTTCTCAATTTATGAATGTGTTCTTCAATACCCTCTTTAGTAGTTTTGGAACTGTAGCACGCTCCAAGTAACTGTAAGGTGTTCATGGCAGTTTTTGACTTAAGATAATGTTTTTCTCTTTTAGACACTTTCTTACTCTTTTTAGATTTCTTAGGCAATTCACCATCTGAATCAGAGTCACTTTTCTGTCTACATTTAGTTTTCCTTTTGTGCCTCTTATACGATTCCTTCCCTGAATCAGAATGATCTTTTTCAGAAAAAGAAACACTAGAGACTTCAAAATTTGTATCACAGTCTGATTATTCAGATGTTATCAATTTTCCTCAGTTTTATGTATATTCTTTATACTTTTCTCTGTCTTCTCTAGCTTTGTGTCTGATTTCCTTTATGCGCATTTCTATTTTGCTAGTGCACTGGTTTCTTTATCTGTATATATTTTCTTTTTTACTACCTCTGTTTCTTCCAGCATTGACACTCTTTCAATACTTTATTGAATAGGATACTATAGCTGATGAGAAGAAGTTTCTTTTAGAAGTTCTGCACAAGGTACTTTCCAAGTTGGAATGCAGTCATTGCTTGTACTTTCTTCCTGTTCTTTACGCTGAATCAGGTAGCTAGGAGATGAGAGACAAGCCCATTGGATCAAAGTGTTTCTGTTTTTCAGGAGCTTTGAGCTATTGTTTCTTTTCACTTTCAGATTGCTCCTGCAAATTTATATACCTTTTGTGCAATATGACCAAATCCTGTTTAGCTTGATGAACAACTTTTTCCAGTTCAAGCTTGTTTTTCAAATCTGAATAATACTTTTGCCATTTCTAATCTGAGCATCGTGCAGTTATAGAAACACAGAAACATAGACTTTGACGGCAGATAAGGACCGCTTGGCCCATCTAGTCTGCCCATTTCCCTACCTACAGGATAGGCCGCAGATCCTAGTTAACCAACAGCCTATTTCTTCCTAACCCCCACAAGAATTGCCTTATGTCTGTCCCATGCATTCTTGAATTCTCCCATAGTTTTAGACCCCACAACCACCTCAGGAAGGCTGTTCCATGCATCCACTACCCTCTCTGTAAAATAATACTTCCTCACATTGCCCCTGAACCACCCCTTCTATCTTTAAATTGTGTCCCCTAGTTCTTGCATGTCTCTTTTTCTGAAAGATGCTACCCTCTTGGAGTTTGTTGATTCCACTGAGGTACTTAAAAGTTTCTATCATGTCCCCCTTCTCCCTTCTTTCCTCAAGGGTATACATATTAAACTCCTTTAGTCTCTCCCCATGCAGCTTCTCTTGCAGACCCTGCACCATTTTAGTTGCCCTCCTCTGGACTGCCTCTATCCTGTCTATGTCCTTGCAGTGATGGGGTCTCCAGAACTGGACGTAGTACTCCAGATGGGGTCTCACCAACTGTCTGTATAGAGGGATAACAACTTCCTGTTTTCTGCTGCTGATGCCTCTCCCTATGCAACCCAGTATACCCCCAGCCCTCCCTACTGCCTTCTCACATTGCTTGCTAACCTTAAGGTCATCTGATATGATTACCCCCAGGTCCCTTTCCTTTTTTGTTGTTGTTACTACCTCCCCCATTGTGTATTCTTCCCCTGGGTTCTTGTTTCCCAGGTGCATTATTTTGCACTTCTTTGCATTGAATCCTAGCTGCCATACTTCTGACCATTCCTCCAACCTTGCCAAGTCCCTTCTCATCCTTTCCATGCCTCCTTGTGTATCAACCTTGTTGCAGATCTTTGTGTCATCTGCAAAAAGGCATACTTTTCCTTCCAGTCCCTCTGCAATGTCACTTATGAAGACATTAAAAAGTACTGGACCCAATACTGAACCCTGCGGTACCCCACTAGTAACCCCTCTTTCTTCAGAGTGGACTCCATTTGCAATTACCTTCTGTGTCCTGTTGTGCAGCCAATGTTTTACCCAGGTTCACTTTGCAAAGCCGCACAGTCTGGTTTACTCTCTTGTAACAGCCCCTCTATTAGTTGAACTTGACCTGCTAACTTGTTACACTTAATAGTTTCATTTTCTTTTTGCTCTTTCAGTTGGATTATTTGTTGAACAAAAAGATCTGCATCATAATTCAGCTGGTTAATTAGTAGAATGTGATCTTTGTTAGCTTTTTCTAATTCTTCAGTCCTTTTGTATTGGGTAATAATAAGAGTCAGCTGTACCACTGCCTCCAATTTTTCATAACATCTGTATGTTTACTTAAGTCTGTCATTGCTTAACATGAACAATAAGCATTAAGCAACAAATAAATACAAAAGTTAATGTATGTGCATTCTAGGGGTGCATCAGGAGTCTTATTCTTGTGCAACTGCACAGTTCTGACCCCCAATGTCTTCTCTTGCCTGCAGTGTTAACAGTCAGGAATAATGAATTGGTGGAATTTCTTTTCCTTCTTCTTTCTTCAGTAAAGGAGCAGGAGTTGTTTTACTGCTTCTCTTCAGTTAGACAGCTTAAAACTCAGGAGTTGCTGAAAAAAACAGGAACATTACTTCTATGCAGTGAAAGCTTTTCATCTATTTTATACACAATAAAGGCATAGCCACTGTTCATTAAAATAAAACTAAAATTCATATTAATACCAAAATAATATTGATATAAATAAGTGTCTTTAATTAAAATTGTCCCAGAGGACACATCCCCAACTTGTCAGAACAATAGCCTGGAATAGTGTTATTTACTATGTGCACTGAACTCAGGTTCAACATTTTTCCCCCTTACTTCATGGATCATGCAAAACAATGGAAAACAGACCAAATTTTCCTTTACAATCTACTGCATATAAAAGCCCTTAAAAGTTGTAGATGAACATGCAATGAGGCAATCTCAGAATGATACAAAAATAGATCTAATTTTTTCTGTACATTATAAAACTTTTAATGGAACTACTGTATGGATATATTAAGACTTGTAAACACTGCAAAAGGCAAAAAAAATATATAAAGTAATAAAACTTTTAAGAAAAAAACAAACAAAAGTAACCAGTGACAGTATGTAGTCTTAGTAAACATTTGAAAATAGTGGCATTATTCTTGCATACCCATATTTTGTATATATAAGTAGATTTCCTTTATGTAACCACCCCTTTTCTAAGCCACCCTAGCAATATAAAAATATTAAAGTGATACTTTGACACTTACAGTTTTGTATAAAATATGGGTTTTTCCTAATAATGCAATAATAATGGATACTTTGCTTCTCTGTTGTTGACGTCACTCTGGTGTTGCTGGCTCTTCCTAGAAATACAGCATCTCTTCTCAAACTGGCACAGCAAACCTCTGGTACACACACATAGGGGCAGGTTCAAGTTCTTGTTGGAATGAACTTTCAGCTTGGATACAGCAACCTCAGACATGGTTCATTACAGCAGCTGGCTTGAAGGGACTCTAACCAAATTTCAAATGGCCCAGTATTTATAAGCTGGTCACATTTCTATAATTATGACATCACGTATTCTGGTTTACCAACTTTGACTGGATATTGCAAATGGTGGGGGGGGGGATTTTAAATTCCTCTACATGGTAACATATCTCTCTAAAGTAATCCTCCTTTGAAAAGAAACATAAAGTCAAAGTTATTTTGCTCTCTAATATCTGGAGCCTACCAGCTACAGTACATGTGGTGATATACAGGTCTTTGGATTCAGCACATCATTTTGTACATTTTGATGTCAGCCCCATGTCTCCAAAGCCCATAGTTCACAAGAAAAGCCATAAACATTGTTTACAAGCAAATACCTTTATAAAATTTATGCCTTCTTAATTATCTCCACCTGTCCTTTAAAATGAGGCACCCTTTATCTCAGACAAACCTTCAGAAATAGGTCACAAGTGACAGAATCTCATTTAAACAGAAGTATTCTTTGTTTGCAACTCTTGAAGCATGGCAGGTTACATATCCCAGAGATGTTGCAAAACTTTTATAGGAGAATTTTAAATCAATAATACTCATTTCTGCAACCACATGAACACATGAAAGACATATAATTGAATGTTTCATGATGTGATCATTAAAAAGAAACTAAACATGAATATTCAAACTTTTAAAATGCTAGCACAGGACATTTTTGTAAATAATTTTTTGTATGAAGATATTCCTCATAGGCACTGACTGTTCATCAGACGAAAACATATGGTATCAGGCAGTGCTATGTTCATACTTGTAGCAACTTTTAGTTTTGTAGAAATAAGGAAAATACATCTCTAGCATTAGGAAACGTAAAGGTGTTTTTTTTTTTTTATCCAAACATCGGTCATTAGCTTTAATCACATGTCTGCTTCTCAGTTATCCAGCAGTTTGGAATGCATTTCACAATGGAAACAGTTTCATCAGACTATATAAAGCTGGACCTTTGACCTCTGTACTGGTCTGTACTTAGTCCAGGAGGCTTCTTTCTGCTGGAAGGACAACAACTTTAAAAACTCAGCTTTGTTTTCATTTCTTGACTTTGTGAGTTCATTCTGGTAAATAAAACCATTTGAAGTTTTAAATAAACCTCTGATGTCCCAGTATCACATGAAACCGAAATAACCATACTCTATAACCAAATATTACAATTTTTTTTTTATAATTAGCAATTTGCTACAACATGGGTAGGCTTAGGAGCTGTTATGTTCTGAGACAGTAATCAGTTCTAAGACAGTCACAAGCATTTAATTACATTCCCCCAATTTTCAGGGTACTGAGGAACAAGTGTAGAGGAGGTAGAATGAGGGGATATTAGAGTAATAGATGGTTACTAATTTGTACCTTCCCACGGTATACCCTGTTGTGCAGTTACATCAAAGGCTCAGGCTGCAGACAGGTTTAATTGTGTCTGTTGGGTGTGAGTCATCCCTTTTCAGCTTTGAGTCACCAGAATGCCTGATTTCTTGTCCAGTATGATTGTAAAATTTGAGCAGCAGTTGGTGGCCCAGGTACAGGTGCTAGAACATGCATGGTGGAAAGCAGTCCTCAGCAACCCAGATGGACCTGACCTGGCAGACCCAGAAGAGGCACCACTACAAGGTTTCCAGATCCCTTGCATGAGTCCCTAGAAGGCATGTGAGGTGGAAAATCACAAATGTTCAGGGACTGCCCAGAGATAGGGTGAAGTTGGCTAAAGAAATAGTGGCTGCAGTGTTAGTGACCCTTTCACATAGCCCCTGTGTCCCAACTTCTGAGTAGCTCATATTGGGTTGGTGCTGAAGAATGTTCTGGGAGAAATTCAGATGACTAATCACCTATCATGCCTGATCTTGGTGTACTAGATGTTGGGAGATATGGTTAATCACCACATCAACCCGGCATATATGGCAGTGTCATATATACTCTTTGACATGGCCCTCAAGGTGGTGAGAGGGCTGGAATAGAGGGTCTTAATGGGCAAGGCAGTCATTAAATGTGCATTCCACTTTTTACCAGTGCACCCACTCAACAGGGACTTTCTGGGTATTACATTTGAAGGACAGTACTATGATGACAACTGCATGCTCATGGGTTGTGCCATAGCATGCGAAGACTTTGAGCGATTTAATGCTTTTTTACAGTGGGTCACCACAGGGTTGGTGGACAGGTCCGAGGTTATCCAGTACCTGGATGATTTCATTTTTTGTGAGCAAGGTGGGCGCAGCCTACTGTGTCCAGTTGATGTGGCTTTTCACCTGGTGTGTGAAGAATTAGGGGTTCCTCTGGCCCATGAAATGATGGAGGGGCCATGCACTCAGCTGTCATTTCTGGGAACAGAAATTGACATGATCACCACCAAGTTCCAGTTATTCCATGAGAACATTAGCACACTATGGGGCCTACTTCACTGGGTGGACCAAGTGCACAAAATCACACTGTGAGAGCTATAGCATGTTCAAAAGCATTTGAACATTGCATGCAAAGTCATCCTGATGGGTTGTACTTTCCTTTGTTGAGTAGCGAAGTGTGGTTCAAGTTGCACTAAGCCACACCACTGGATCTGGGTTACCTACAGTAGTTCATGCTGGAAGACCTTGGGGTTTGGTTGGCATGTCCCTCCTATTTCAGTAGGGTGGCAATTTGTCCAGCAGTGGTTACAAGCCAACAGCTAGAACTCTTCACTGATGCTTCTGAGGGCTTTGGCTTTGGGGCTTATGTTGAGGGGCCTCATGCAGGTATCTTGTTATGTGGGCTATCCACAAGTGGGCAACTATCAAAATAGTAAGCCACTTGCATTGCAGAACATACAGGGCAAGGGTGTGAGAAAAGCAACAGGATGGGGGAGACTTACACATATAATGACAGGACGTCGCAATATGTATATGCACGCAGGGTGGAGTGAACATGTTGGAAGGGAAGGAAGGAGGGTTGGCCTGGTGTGGTTGGCAAGGGCTGCTGAGCTGGCCCCATAGCATGGTGGGTGGGTGGGTGGCAGCCTAAAGCTGTGAGAATTCCGGGTTCGGGTCCAGGCGCACCTGCATTTTTGTGCACCAGACCCAGAATTTTTTCCCCAAATTTGCACCCCCCCATGCACCTCCTTGGAGTAAAGAATCCTTTAGTAGGGGGTGCAGGGGGTGCAGCCCCTCACATTAACATTTAAAATCTAAGTCCCTGGTGCCATTTTCCAGTGCGCCGGTGGGGGTACCTTGTCGAAATTGATTTTCGGTGATGTACCCTCACCATAATGATGGTTCTTTTTTAGCACTCACCATTATGACATAGAATCCCTGGTACACAGGCCATTGGCCACAGTCCTGTGAGGATGGGGGCTTGCTGCCATATGTTACACTCCTAAAATGTTTCCTCATTGTGGGGGATCTGATTATCTGAGGAGAACAATTTAGGGACAAGCAGGTGACATTCAGGATGGACAATACAGGGGTGGTGTACATCATCAATGGTCTGTTAGGGAACATGGGCCCAATGGGTACTTTGATGAGGGTTTTTGCGTTGTGGTGTCTGATCTTGAGCATATATTTTAGAGCACTGCATGTGCCTGGCAGCAATAATAGTATTGCTGACTCTCTTTCTCACTTGCAGTGGGAGCGTTTCTGAGAGCTGACATCAGAAGGAGAGAAGTCCCTAGGGCAGTCCTAACCTTTCTCTGGGAATTGGTGACCCAGAATCCTGCAAACTACTTAGATTTTCTTTAGTGTCTATAATGAGGGAGAAATACCAGAGGAAGGTGGAGAGCTTCTTTGGTGTGAAAAAAAGCTTGGCTGGGCTAATGCTTTGCCGATCCTGGAAGATCAATTGTGTTGGTACCTCATGCATATGAGGAGACAGGGGTCCACTCTGGCAGCCTTGCAGCAGAATTTAGAGAGAACTGCTTGGTTTGTAAAAGCTACAGGTGTGAGAGACACCGCACAGGTCATTTGCGTATGTAAGGTACTAGAAAGTCGGGCCCACATGGACCCAGGATGGTCAGATGCGTGGTATCTGATTGGCTGGATCTGTTAATCAATATGGTGGATGTCTTACCCAAGGTTTTCTCATCCACATCAGAGGCATCTTTGTTTCCAAGCCAACGTCAAAGGCCAACAGGGTGTTCCATTGGTAGCCCCAGCATGCCTTGTTAAACACCTTTCCAGCATCTAAACTAAGGAAGAAGATGGGGATGGATCATTGCAAGATGAATTTTATTAACAAAAGGGAATGACAGATATTATCCATGATTTGTCTGTTCCAAACAAAGCTGATATGATCTGTGTGAATCAGGAAGGGGAGAAGGCAATCCAGCCATTTAGCCAATATGGACACATGTCATTTATAGTCTACATTTCAGAGGGAAAAAGATCGATACAAAGTAGAGCAGGTTGGGTCTTTCCCTGGCTTCAAAGGAGCCGATAGGGTAGCATGAGACCAGGAAGGGAGAGGAGCCTGCCCTTTCTGGACTGCTTGAAACATGTTGAACAGGTGGGGAAGCAACATGGCTAAGAAAGATTTATACCATTCTGCCTGACAGCCATCAGGACCTAGACACATAAGAGTCTTGACCTCCTGTATAGCCATTTGGACCTCAGTCAATTCAGTAAGAGCCAGGAGGGAGGCATGCTGGGCTTCTGCAAGAGATGAAAGGGACAAACCAGAAAGAAAACTCTATATTGCTGTGTGGGCTGGGTCAGATGATGCAGTGTATAAGATTTGAGAGTAATCTCTGAAAACAGTAAGAATCTTTTGCAAGTCATGTGTTATGGCGCCTGTGTGGGGACTGCAGAGATGGATAACACAAGTTGCCTTTTATTGTGCACAAAGTCTGCAAGCTAGTAACCTGGTACCATGAGCTTCACCTTCATAATAATTTTGACAGCTTTAGTAGGGCTTGCTGGACATTAATTTCCAAGATAGCCTGTAGTTCAGCCTTTAGGATCCTTATTCTAGTTGTCCTTCCAGCATCTCCAGGGAGGTATAATTGTTGTAGGGCTGTTAATTAAGAAGACAGTTGTTTTTATTTTAAATCTTGAAGCCATTTTTTATGCCAGGCAAAGGCAATAATGTCACCTCTAAACTATGGACGCGTATATTTATTTATTTTTTTATTTTATTTATGCAAACTCTAGGAATTACAACCTTTTGAGTCAGGGACTCATTTACAAAGACTCTGCATCATACATTGAATGAGGACAAATACAGAGTAAAATAAGGTACAGTAACTAAGTACAGAGACAAAATGGGATAATACATGTAGAGAGCAATACCAAAGGTGCATAATTATAAAGCATAGATTAGAATCAGAGATGATTTAGCAACAGAAAAAAAAAGCCATTGCAGAGAGATTATATGCAATCACAGCAACAGTTGGATATACTGTAATATTGGTGTGCAGCACAGGTTTAAAAGGCCCTAGCCTGGGAATAGAGAGGGCAGTATCAGGGAAGGAGTTCATCCAGTGTGGCACCCTGTAGTGAAAGGACCTTGGGCTGGAAGTGGTCCTTGCAAAAGGGATGCAAAAGTTAGTAGCATTTGAGTGTCTTGTGGCCCGCATCGACAAACACATTTGGAGGACCGATAGACAGCCAGGGGGAGCTTACTCTAGTTGTATTTTTTTGGCCAATAAGCTGGTCTGATAGAGTAGGCACCCCTGAAAGTTTAGCCATGATGACCATTGGTAGAGGTCACAGGTATGTGTTAGGCAATCACAGCCTGTAGCCAGCGGCATGCTTTGTTCAGAGTGCATTTAATGCTGAACAGGGCAGTGTCAGAGGCGGCACCATATATGACTATGCCATAGTCTATGAGGGAAAGGATGGAGCTAGTGACGGCTAAGCAGAGGGCATCAGGAGGAAGATAGGGCCTATATTTGTACAGGAGGCCAATTCTAATGTTTATAGCAGAGCAAGTCGACGCTATATATTCACAGAAAGTAAGGGCCGAGTCTAGGGTACCCCTAGATATTTAAAATTGGCAACTGCTTCCAGCATTGCACCCTGGGAATTTAGTATAGATAGTTTGGTTGTGTTGTACTTATGTTGAGTGTGGCAAATAGCATGACCTTTGTTTTTTGTAGTTGAGGACAAGTTTGTGGGAGGTGAACCATGATTCTATTTCTGTGAAAGAGCCCTGCAAGGATTTTTGGAGCTGGGTAGGGTATGGGTGCGGGCAGAAAATCACAGCATCATCTGCATAAAGGAGCAAGTGCTCAGTGGATGCCAGAGGGAAGGAGCTTAAGTATAGGGAGAAGAGGAGGGGGCCAAGGATAGACCCTTGTGGGACACCCGATCAGACTGAAAGGCTAGTAGAAAGGGTGCTATTTATTTTTACTTGCTGTGTATTGCCTTGGAGATAGTTGGAGAACCAGTCTGCAGTCTCTTGGGAGACACCAACAGAGAGGATGGAGTTAATCAGCATACTGTGACTGACGGTATCAAAAGCCTTGGAAAGATCAATGTAGACAGATCCAGCCAGGGCTCCCTAGTCAAGGGCTTCATGGATAAAGGAGGTAAGCTCAAGCTGTGCAATAGTTGTATTGTGCCCTTTTCTGAAACCATATTGCTGCTGGCACAGTAGGTGGTGTGAGTCTAAATAGTCAGTGAGTTGATCTGCAGCTATTTTTTCCAGCGCTTTAGAGAGGCGGGAAAGTATAGAAATGGGCCTGTAATTACTACTAGAGGTACGGTCACCATTTTTAAGAACTGGAGTGATGACCGCTCTTTTCCATAGGGTAGGGAACAGCCCAAGGCATAGGGACATGCTTAATATTTTTGTTAGAGGTGTTAGGACTGCATCAAGGGTTAAGGAGAGCAGTTTTGCACTGAAATAGTCACCACTCTGCCTTGTCTTTCCTAGGAACTTGGCAAGATATGTGTGAGAGACACTAGGGGAGATTGTTTTGAAGTAAAAAGGTGGAGCGCTGGGGGGGTGACAGAAACTGTCCAGTAGATGCAGTAAAGAAATCAGGAGGGAGGATAGAGCTGAGTTCAGAGAAAGGCGCATTTAAGGCATTAGCTATCATACTCGGGTCTTGGGTAGAAACACCATCAATGACAATCATGGATGGAGGAGGGGAGGGGGTCTTGCCACTAAGTTCCTTGATATTTTCCCAGAACCTCTTCCCATCTCCCCAGGTGGCAGTAAGGTTGGACTGACAGAAAGCTGCCTCAGCCTTGTGGATAGCCCAGATGCATGAGTTATGGGCAGTACGACACACTTGGTGATCCGAAGGGTGACCAGACTCAAGGGGATGGTGCCTTAGGTTATCATGTGCCTTCATTTGGTTGAGCAAGGGCCAATTTACCCAAGGGAAGGATTTAGTTTTTTCTATTCATTTAACAAAGGGGGCGAAGATGTCACAGGTGGCTTGGAAGGAGCTAATGAAGAAGGACAAGCGGCATCCACCGATGACTGGTAATTAAGTGAGGACAAGTCAAGGTTGAGAAGATGGTTTCAGAAATGTGCCAAGGACCCCTTCTTTAGCTGGCAATACATGGAGATGCTCGGGAGTGGGGGCTTCCAGCTATTTGTCCAGTGGCAGGTAACAGGGCAGTGATCACTGAGTGAGTCTGGGAGGAGCTGGATGTCCTGTAAGTGCTCAGGGTGGTTTGTGAAGATGAGATCAATAAAGGAACTAGTGTCCCTGCATTGGTCTAATCTAGTATGGCTAAGGACCATTTGTGAGAGATTTAGGGCTGCGGCTGCATCCCTGAGGGAGGATGTATTGTGGCAAGCCAGTTTGTGTTGAAATCTCCTAGGGCAATGATTTCCGAGTTTTTTGGTAGTTGGGTGATGATATTTAGGATGGCTGAGAAGGCCTTCTTTTGGTTGCAAGTGGGTATGTAGACTGACATTAGGTAAAGAGATTTACCTGATTTGCCAACTGCAATCCTAAGGGTGAGGGACTAGGCACCTGCCATGGGTTCAACATAGGAATTTGAATACCTTGTAGGTGATCCCAAAGGTACAGCACACACCCACCACCCTGCCTATCCAGCCAGTCCGATCTGAACAATGCATATCCTGGTATGTAAACAGTTGAGTCTAGGGTGTTTAGAGATAGGCATGTTTCAATTACAGCAAGAGCATCAGGGTAGGGGAGGCAGACCCATGATTGAAGTGGGGTGAGATTTTTTTGGAGGCTACATATATTTATGGTGGCCAGTTGTAGACCTTTGAATTGCTTTCATCGGCAAGGGGTGGAGGTAGACAGGCCAGGATTTTCATGTATATTGCCCATAAATAGCAGTAAGATAATGGAGATCCTGGATGGGGCACTTTTTAGGGTCAACTTATGATTACACAGTGTTTGGCCTGCGTGTTGAGGTTGATTGTTGCCAAAGGAGAGCAGGTGAAATGCTTTATTTCTTGGCTATAAAGGAAGGGGGTAGCCACGGCTGCTGGGAGCAGATGGCTAGGAGCAAGTAGGAGGTGGGGTGGGAAGAACATGGTTACTGAAGGAGGAGTAATCACAGGGGAGGTTTGCAGAGGGGGCTGTTTTGGGGGCTGGAGTGGTAGTGTGGGGTTTAGCAGGCAAGGGGCAGGGGGTGGGACACTGAGGGGGAGAGTTATGGAGAGGAGAAAAAGCAATGTAATCATTCTGTGAGACAGAGGGAGAGAGAGAGAGAGAGAAAAGTAGTGTTACTTAGTGGTATGTGGGATGATATTTAGTGCAAGACATATACTTTAGGTGTATATGCTATGATTACAGAAAGGCAAAGGGCTTGTTATTGTTGTGAGGGGAGGGAAAATATAAGGCTAGCAGACAGAAGTGGGATTTAGAGTATTCTAAGTTTCACACATCGGTCTGTGTGCAAGGATGATTTTGCCAGAAATAGCAGTCGCTAGTGGCAGGTGCTGATAGCCTGCAAATGGGAGAATTGCCTGATTGATTTTTACAGTCACCTGAGACCCACTATAAGACACCAAGTCGACCAAGGGTGGTGGTGGGGGTGGGGGTAGCTGATGCATAGCATCAGCGGGGCTCCTTCTCCAACTCTGGAGAAAATTCAGTGCTGTGTTTCAGCAGTACTGCATGCTTGGAAAGCTATTCTGAAGAGATGCACATTACCTGGTGAAATGCTGAGGGGGGTCCTTAACTCAGGGGAGGGCGCCATACCCTCATGACCTGCACCCATGAGGGGAGCCTTGGATTATGCTGTAGAAGAAACAGAGGAAGGAGTTTAGAACAAACAGTGAGATTTCAGAGATGCAGGTGGGGGAGGGGAGGGGCGTTTGTATCCAAATTACAGTGTGATTTGTTTCTTTTCTTTTTTTTCCTATGGAGTTGGGAATGCTGCGATTGCAGCAGGCTACGTGTTACAATAAAGAACCAATATGCTTTAAACTATTTTCTCATGCTGCAGCAGCAAAGAGGAGTACTGTGTGTAAAACTGAGGCAGATTCCAGCTCTGTCTAAGTCCTACACTCCCTGGCTGTGCTTTAAATGGCAAGCATGTTATAAAATGCCTTAAATTTAAGCAACAGCAACTTGGTTTTCTTTCTTTTACAGAGATTCTGATTGTAAGGCAGATTGGGTTTGAGATCAGCTTCTTTTTTTTTTATTCTTTTTTTTTTAAACAGAAATGGCACCAAAAATGGCCCTTTTGCACTCACTGGGATCAAGTGGTGATTTGGCAACTGAGACTCAGAGGATTTTTTTTTTTTTTTTTTTACAAATAACTCAAATTCAAATAGCTCACTTTAAGTACTGCCTGTGTTGCAGCATTTAGATGGCGATTTCAAATAAAAAACCAAGGCAGGGTTTGGCTCAGAGCTTGCTTATATCCCTCAGTTATGCATTTAAAAGGCAAGTTTGGATGCTTGAAATGCTTGAAAACACACTGAAATTAAACAGCAACATGCAGTAATGGAACCTGGCTTTGTTAGCAAACAGAATACAGTGGTATTTTTATACCAAGTTACAATGCGATAGGCAGCGTAGGGTAAGAACCACTTAATTCAAACTGGGAAAATGGCGCCAAAATGGCTCTTAAGGCACACACTGGAAACAGTTCAAAATGTCACAAGATACTGAAAATGACTCTGAAAAAACTATCTCCACATGTGTGGGGTCAGAAAAACCCTTACATCAGTTTGAGAAACTTTAAATTAGAAGGTAGAATAGTCCTTGGCTCCTACTCCAACTTTGGAGAAAATTCAGGGCTGTGTTTCAGCAGTGCTACATGCTTGGGAAAGCTATCCTGAAGAGATGCACATTACCTAGTGAAATGCTGCAGGGGGTCCTTAGCTCTGGGGAGGGCACTGTACCCTCACAACCTGCACCCATGAGGGGAGCCTTTCATTATGCTGGTGAAAAGCTGCAGGGGTCCTTAGCTCAGGGGAAGGTGCCATACCCTCATGACTTGCACCCATGAGGGGAACCTTAGATTATGCTGGCAAAATGCTGCGGGAGGTCTTTAGCTCAGGGGAGGGCGCTGTACCCTCACAACCTGCACTCACAAGGGGGGGACTTGGATTATGCTGGTGAAATGCTGCAGGGGGGTTCTTAGCTTGGGGCAGGGTCCCGTACCCTTACAACCTGCACCCATGAGGGGAGCCTTGGATCATACTGGTGAAATGCTGTGGGGGGGTATATAACCAGATGTAGCTGGTTTTAGGAGCGTCACTGCTACTAGGCATCAGTGGTATTAAAATATCCATAAGTAGGAGATTACCCAAACCCATGTATGATGCACAATATTCCAGCCCCTGTAGTAAGAAAGTAATCTGAGGAAGTGATAATTAACGTCTCCTGTATGATGTTAAACACTGAGAGCCTTAGTCCTGATGACTATTAGTGTTTAACTGAGATGCACCCTTCTCTTAGGCCATTAAGAAACTGGAATGAAGTCCTGCAGCCTGTGGGAGGGATGGCAACATTACTCAGTCTGAAACAACCATTAAGTCAATGGCACACTGCAGAGCAGGTCCAGCTTTGCTTGATCAGCAAACACAATTACAACTCACCAGCCAGTAGAACTGACTGCATTTCTAAATAAAGATAAAAAAGGGGCATTGTTACAGAGCCCCTGTATGGAATCAAGTGGGTCGTGGGCACATGGGAAAAAGTCAGGACCCAGTGACCACAACCCTATGGCTATGAGTTGACATCGGAGCCAGGTGAGCAAAAAAGAGTGGGGACTAGCTGCAGGATCACACCAGGGCTCCAACTGATGCTTCATCCTGAGCATGTCAGGAGATACATTATTTCTTTGCTGTGAGTCCTGTGGGATGAGGGAGGAGACCCTCCCATTGAGTACATCCTCCATCTCCTATCCTCACCAGTAGCCCTGTGGTACATTTTTATCTGAGGTTATCCTAGTGTATCAGCTCCCGAGCAGTCCACACCCAGTTCCACCTATCTAAACACTAGAGGAAAATAAATACAGGTCTAAAAAGACTTAAAGGGCTGCCACTGCATCAAACCCACCAGTGTCCCAAGCTCCCCACCCCCAGTGCACCCTCCACAGCAAACCTGGTTGCAATGGTTATCTAGAAATTCCTCCCCTTGAAGGGATCGATGGATTCCATTTGTGGACTGGTGTTGCAACTTGATGAGATTTATTTATTTATTTAAAATTTGGTAACCGGGAAAGGCACACTGAGCTGAGGCTCATTTCCAGGTGTGACCCAAGGGAAGGGGTAGAAGGATTTACAATAGTTGAGAAGCCAACATTGAAACAATCATGGTTTAGATACAATAGAACAATATACAGTAATTGCATATATGCATTTGTACATTGGCATATACATTTTAATCTTTGGTGTGCTGCAGACTGATATATCAGTCCAGAATACCTATGTGTTCTATTTCTGTCGGCAGCCTAAGGGTTAAGTTACAATTTTGAGGTATCATATTTACAGGGTGCAAGTACATTAGGACAGCAAAACAGTGTTTACATGTTTACAGTACGCCAAGTGGGAGAGAGGAAAGAGAGCTATAGGGAAGGGGGGCAGAGAGGAGAGCAAGAAAGGATTAGGGGAGGAAGGAGCAGAGGAGGGAGGAGCAGTGAAGGATGAGGAAAGGGGTGGATGAAAACAGGGGAGGAAAGAGTAGAGGGATGGATCAAGGGGGTCCAGACAAATGACAAAAGTTTCCCAGTTTTATTCTAATGATGGAGTGCACTAGTCTGATCTAGGGAGTGTTAGATTCCTAGTGGACCCACAATGTGTTTTGGAGGAAACCATGGTGTGATGTGCTTGGTGGGGGATTAGCATAAGAGGGTGTTTATGTGGTGGCCAAAATAAGAGTGCTACTCATCATACGGTGGCATGGTAATTTCGCAGGCTAGTGCAGAGGACAATAACAGAGACTCTCACATCTTTGCAGATGCAGTACCCTGAGGCTTGGGAGAAGTGAGGCTTTAGCTGCTGGTTAAATTAAGGGGACCACTTTGTTGTCAGAATGATAACTCTAATGCTTTGACCCACAGTCAGTAGCATCCTCTGAAGGGGGAAGGTGCTTTGGTGACTGGCCCATATAGAGCCACCCTGAGTCCCTTGCATGTGAACATGTGAGCATGTGAAAATGCCAGCAGAAAACAGGCCATAATGGTCTATCAAATCTGCCTGAGTGTCTAGCTCTGCCTAGGTTATACTCAGTGCATCGGTCCCTCTCTGAATGGTTGGAAAGAGCTAGTTATTAATATGCTTTGATATGGTTATCAAAAGTAATTGCTAAGACTACCTTGCTGCACATATCACACTTGATTGATTGACTGATATGTTGCATTTTCCCATCAGTGCTTATTGGCTGCTAATAAATATACAGCTGTGGCTATTTCCTCCAAGCATGTTTTCTGTCTCATCTGTTCAGAGGAAGGAGGGGATGTGATCTACAAGGCAATGCTGCAGTTCATTACATTAACAGATGACATGATATATGTGACAGCACCACGTCTCACATTAACAGGAAATCAAATCCTGATTGTTGTGTTCTATTAAGTGCTAGAAGTTTTTAACCAGGCCACTGGTGCACAGGCAGATTGCTAACGTGTGAATCGTGTTACCTAGTGCATCTTGCCCAGAGTTACACATCAAATATTTTTGAAAAACAACAATCTGAACATTTGTCAGATCCTAAAAAAATTAGGGAAGGGGTCAATTAAATAATTGTTAACCTCTTCAACTGGATTGGCACACGTATGACTAAAGGGAAGGAGTCAACTAACAAGTCCCGATGATATTGCAAACAAGCTCAACAGGACATTTACAAGTTCTGAACAATATGCTGTTTATCAAATCATCCTAGTGACCATGAGCTTAAAATACTTTGGGCCCGATTGTAGAAAGCACACGCTAATGTGCAATGCAGATGCACTAACGGGAATGGTGCAAGTCACAAATACGGCCAGCAAAAGTGCCAAGAGCTGTTCTACATTGCGAGATGTGCATTGACGCAATGCAGTACGCCAATAGCGACTTACGCCAGTTGTGACATACTCACAGATATGCCAATGTGCAACCAAACATACGCCAAGAAAATGGAAGACAAACACCAGGGTGGGAGTCTAGAAGCAGTAGTGCCACAACTTACACCAAGACCACCAGGTGGGAGCAGGTGTAACTTACACAGCATAGAATGGAGCAGGGACAGGCAGGCTGGACACACAACAACACACCATGGGAGATAAGACAGAGAGTGTCAGAGGAAGGCAAGCAGGCTCAAAGGGGCAGTGTGGCACAGGGTACAAAGCGTGCACAGTGGCCACAGGCACAATCCTGGGACGATGGCGCCACTAGACACAGCGCCCCTGCTATGGCCATTGATACATGTAAACAATGTAACCACGACAGGGACACAGCACCGGGTGGCACAAACCAGTGGACAGATGGTGGTGAGACACACCAACGTCTGTGTCAGTGGTGCCACCTGCAGGGAAAAATGGCACCCCAAAGCAGAAAGGTGAAGCACAGGCACCGTGCCACAACACAACTGGAAGGTACAATGGGAGGTGGCATAGACACCATAGCATGCATGGTGACCTGCAGCACACAGAACACCATACGGAAGTGGCCTGGGGACAGTGGCTTGTGCTGTGAGCAGCACAAATGGCACACTGACCTGATGCATAGGGAAGGAACACTGGGGACAGCAGGCACCACCACCAATGTGCACCCCAGTGCATGGCGACAGACACACACACAGCCATGCACACCTGGAACAGACACAGACACAGTGTGTATGGCAAAAGGATTTAATATAAACAGCAGGTACAGGGATACAGGGTAACAATGAAAGGGGGATTGGGATGAATAACAGGCAACAGCAACATACAGTACCAAAACAGTAAACCCCAATCCAAATAGACACCCACAATAACCCGAACACCAAACCACATCCACAAACAACCCAACACAGGCCCAATAACCAAAACACAATCCCACCCACAACAATCAACATGAATAAGCAGCCCCGCCCACCCGATAATAACCCACAGCACCCATATGTACAGTCCCACCCACCAAAACCATCCACCCCATATACAAGCCCACCCAAACATACAGTCTCACCTACCAATACCATCCACCCCATATACAAGCCCACCCACACATACAACCACATCCACGTCCAGCTGTTGTGGACCCATGTAACTCAGGTCCATCATAGTTCAGTGAGGAGGGTGCTCACTGACCCATGGAGGCACCCAATGTCCTGCAAAATGGCTGACATCAGGACCACAAGGTACTCCCAGTCCAGGCCCTCACTCTGCACAGGTTCAACATTGGGTCCCTCAGCCACAATAGGCAATGCCTCCGCCTGCCTCATCCCTGGCATGGCCACTTCCTGCCATGGTCCAGTGTTCCCTGCTGCAGGGCCAGCAGCGCATTGTGCAGTGTCAGGTGGTAGGGCAACCTTGGCTTCCTGTGCTGCAACGTCCTCCTCAGCGGTCCCAGTAGGTGATGCAGCCATGGCCTGGTCCTCGTCAGCTGCAACTGTGCACTCTGTAGCCAGGCTGGGCATCTGTGGCTGTTACAGCCCCTGTTGCCCAATGTCAGTGGGGTCCCCCTGAATTGGCTGTGTGTCACCTGTGGCTAGGGCCCCATCAGAAGCTGCCACTGCAGAGGAGGTGGAGGAGGAGGAGGAGGAGGAGGATGAGGTCAGTGGCAGGACTCTGGCTCTCTGCTGCCTGTGCCAGGTGTGCAGCAGGTACTCTGCTGCATCATGGGTCTTCACATCAGCCAGAGCCCTCAGCAGGGCCCTCTGCCACTGTGGCAGCCTGCTATGGACACCTGTAGGGATGTAAAGGATGTGGTCAGTGCCGGGCCCAGACAGGGGCACACACACATAGGCAATCAATGTGAGGGTGCAGCATGAGCCACAATGTGTCCGCCTGCCATGGCCATGGCAAAACTGGACCAATGTATATACTTACCTGACTTCCAGTGAAGCACCCCCTGCCTGAGGCCGGTGATGCAGCCCTGCTGCATGCTGTGTGTCACGCCGGTGGAACCTGTGGGGTGAAGCGACAGGTGAGTGTGTGTGTGGCACCTCACACCATGGCCACCATGCCAGCACTGCTGCAACAGAGGAATAGCTGTGGGTAGACATACCATCACCAGGGACCTGCCCAGACTGCATGTACACATCTCTGTGCTGTGCCATGCTGAGCATCCTCTACAGGATCCCAGCCTCCCTCCATGACAGGTCCATCCAGCAGTGTGTCAGCTGGCAGATGGTCTGGCATGTCCCTGTCGTCTCCACCATGTGTGCAGAGATGGTTGACCATGCCCGCTCCTGCTCTGTGGCACTGCTCCTCTGGCTCCCAGGTGGCAGCAGCGTCCTACCCCACTGCTGAATGCAGTTCACCAGCAGCACTGTCTTATGGAGAGTCAAATTAGAAGCATGCCCACTCAGTCTGAGAGATGATCCTGAGGACATAATGGCCGGTTGTCTGTGTGGCACCTGTAACAGGTGAAGGAATGGCACTAGCATCATTACACAATGTCACCATGGCTGTTCAGTCCACCCCCACCCACCATGCACAACACTGGACACTAGCTGTGGAACATGGGTCAGAGCCGGGCCACAGGGCTGCAATTATGGGCCACCACCTCAGGTAGTTCCCTCACGCCAATGACATGCACAGTATGAGGTGTGTATAGGCTGAGTTGTGCCATGCAGGTGCCAGGCACACAGTGCTGCACACAGTGACCACAGTGCACCAACACGGCACCCATCCCCTGCAGAGGCATGACACAGCCCAACCCTGCATGGTGTGGGCGTGGAGCACCACATGCAGCCCTGCCACCACATCTGCACCACCCCCATGCAGAACTGCATGAGGCCACAACCACCAGGTACCCATGGGGCAGACCCAAAGCCAACCGTGGGCCCTGGCATGGGGATTGACAGTTGCTTACCTGTACTATGCACCATGGTGTCTGGAGTGGGTGGAGCTGATGGATCTGTAGCACACCTGAATGAAGAAAGAGCAGGGCAACATAATCCTGTGGCACAGTCAGTGACCCTCAGAGCAGCTGTGGTGTGGTAGTGTGTACCTACCTAGCCCTGTGCAGTGGTGCTGATTCCTACACAGGGAACAGAGAGCAACATTGTCAGGTACACAGTGCTGTACAGGCATTGGAAATGTGCTGGTTGATCAATGTCATATACTCACTTAAGAACCATATGTGTCTGCTGTGGAGCTAGGGAGGGAATGGACATGGGTTAGTACACAGCCATAAGTGTGGCCAGCTGCCTCTGGATGCTGCAACCCCAGCCCCACTGTCTCCATCCCACAGGCATGTCCCCGTACATGGCCCAGGATGGCCCCAAGGATACCCTGCCATAACCGACCATGCACAGGGTGGATGGCCTCAGGTGGTCGATGCTCCTTGCCTGTGTCCCATGCCCAAACACTGGAGGCGTGACGGTACGCCTGCATGCCACACTTCATGGCAGTCAATAGTGCTCACCGCAAACACAATACCAACCTGTGATGGTACAACCCTTCCTGAGCACCCACAGTGAGGGGCACACCCATGGTGGACCATGTACTGTGCACAGTGGGGTTGTGCCACACAGACAGGACCAGACCCCTTATCCTCCCATGGCACATCCCAGGGACAGGATGGCCAGCACCAGGGTCCCAGACCAGTGTCAACCATTCCAGGGCCTGTGTACACCATGCCACTGGGTGAGCCCTGCAGTACCCTGTTGTGGCCTACACGGCCACTCCCAATGCTTGCATGGTGGTGTGGTCCCAACCCCAACCAGCCATAGCAGTTGTGTGAACCACATAAGGGTCCGCTTGGTTAGCCGTGACTGCTGCAGGCACAGCCCTGTCCTGCAGGGGCCATTGAGGGGTGTAGCCTGAGCCTGCGCCAAGCAGGTATGTTGGTCTGTGCCATGGGCAGTAATATTGACAGGCTCAAAGGTATGGGGGCATACCCCTCAGATGCCCCTCAGGACGGGGGCCTTCCCTCCACATGCCCCAGCCCAAAGCCCTGGCCCATGGCCACCCCACATGGGCAATGTACTGCTCACACAACTGCTGTGCAGTGCCTTCAAGCTGCTGGTCGGATACCATGTAAACAACACACACAACACTGTACTACACGGCGTACGTCTCAACACCATGGGGGCCACAGTGGTCTGATCATGTTTCCCAATGCGTGGGGCAGCAACCTCCATCCCGAGGGTCACTGCCCCACATAGTCCCCACAAGTGGGAGGGGGGCTATTGGTGCCATACAGGTGAGAACACATCCATAGGATGTCTGCCCACACTGCAGGCATGGGGGCAGTTAGGTTTGGCCTACTTGCATGGGTGAATGATGCACCACACCGGTAACATGTGGCACTGTGGTTGCATTTTGGTGCAGTCCTGTGCCTGAGTCAATGTGGGCAGTGCCTAGCTGGGCATGTGGCTCTGGCAGCATGACCTTGTGGGTGGGGAGATACTGATGCTTGGTCCGGGGGGTGATGGAGGGGGTTCCACCAGCTCTGGTGGCTATGTCTGGCCGCTGGAATGAGTGGTGGCCAGGGCTGTCATCCACTGGGCCAGGTATTGCAGGTGATGCAGTGGCCACAGTGCACAAGCTATGGCCTGCATGGCCATGGCCATGACTATATCCTGGCACTGCTGGTGTGCCAGCATGTTCTCCAGGCCTGTACTGAGGCAGTCCATGATGACTGTCTGGCATTCAGCACAGTGCCGGATGCCCTGTATGGCATCCTGCAGGCCAGCCATGCATGCCGATGAGTCGTTGGTGAATGTCTGCAGACAACCGGCAATGCTGGATAGCTGCAGCTCCATGCAGGTGTGGTGCTCCTACATGCCCTGCCATATGTTCCCCATCTCCTGCCTGACATCCCCCTAGCCGGCCAGCACTGACTGGCAATAGTCCCCAATGTAGGCTGGTGGGGACAGCTGGTCCTGTAGCTCATGAACGGCCTTGTCCAACTGGTCCTCCAGTCCATGGGCACTCAGTGGGCTCACCAACCCTATGGCAGTGTCCCCAGCCACTGGCTGTTCTTGGTCTGACACCTCCTGCTCAACCACAGGCATCCGCACTGCTTCCACAGATGTGGTGGCACTGCTGGTGGTGTCCTCGGCAGTCCACTACTGCTCCCATGGTGGTCCAGCTGCTTCTTCCTCACTGCTGTCCACCACCTCCTCATCCATGGGGCTGTTGCCATCCCCACTCCCCTCAAGCTTCAACATCAGCTCCGGTGTTCCAACCATGGGTATACTGGCAGCAGGGCTGCCTCCAGTGGCTGTAGGGCTGCTGCCATTATCCGACACTGTGCTGGTGGCCTGGGCCATGCTGGCACCATCCTGGCCCTGCTGCTGCTCCCTCCTTCTGGCTCTGCTGGGGCCACCTGCGCCAGCTGCCACGGCATCAGCTGGATGGGAAACATGTTAGTGTGTCTCCGCATTACAGTGTGCCCTCATTTGCCTGATTAGTGTTGCCCTTACAGGTCTGCTTTAGCATTGCACTATGGCATTGCACCCACCACACTTCTGTGCTGTCTGACCTGGTGCATGCCACCACTGTGCATGCATCCTGCACTGATGGCGTGGACCCCCCACCATTGCTACCCTTGCTGTGCCATCCATCCTGGTACGGCAACTCCAGCTGTCACATGGCTGCCCCATATAGCTCCCCACTACACAGTGGCACCGTGCATGGCCATGCCCATGAGGCACCACTGTGCTGCAGGGGCCTATACTACTTGGTGCCTACATTGTCCCTGCCATCCATGCACAAACCCTGCAGCCCTCACCTGCACTCTGCAGGCACTGGGACAGTGACACATGCCCCCTCCCTACAGCCCAGCCCATGCCTGTGCATGGCCCACCCCCAGCACACAGTGCATGTCACAGCATCTCCCAGTGCTGCCCACACCATATCTCAGCTTGCCACCCCAAACAGTACACAGTGCAGGACACAGCATCACCCAGTGTGGCCCAGGCCATACCTCAGCATGCCCCTCCATACAGATCACAGTGCAGGACACAGCATCTTGCAGTGTAGCCCAGACCATACCTCAGCATGCCCCCCCATACAGTTCACAGTACAGGACACAGCATCTCCCAGTGCGGCCCAGGTCATACCTCAGCATGCCCCCCCATACAGTTCACAGTACAGGACACAGCATCTCCCAGTGCGGCCCAGGCCATACCTCAGCATGCCCCCCATACAGTTCACAGTACAGGACACAGCATCTCCCAGTGTGGCCCAGCCTATTCCTGTTCACAGCCACCCCGATTTCATGTGCACGTGCCAGCCCCTCCACAGTTGGGCATGGGTCATTCCTTTGCACTGCTGCACATGTCAGCAGCACACATGCCTGTCCCTGGCTTGCCCCTTGCCATTGTCTGGTTCCCTTGGCCCACTCTGTGGCCAGCTGTGGCCATGTGGCATGCCTCCCCACCATTATATCTGCCTACACATTGTCACCCCTCCCACCCTGCCTTTGCTGTTGGCTTCAATGCTGTTGCCATGTCTGGCCTGTCACATACAATGCTGGTTATTTGTCCCTACCTGTGGCTGTCCACTGTCTGAATGTGTCCAGCTGTGTTACTCCAGTAATGCTCTGCTGGCTGAGATGTGCCGCTATCCTCCTCTCGATGCTGCTGAGTGGCTCATGCTGGGTGGGTCTGCCCCCAGCGCACTGCGCCTGTTTTGCACCACCTTGTGCTTCACCAGGCACTTGAGGTCATTGTATTTCTTCTGTACATCTCGGACTGTCCTGCACTGTGCAGTGATGGCATTGACACTGCGTGTCACCCTGTCCCATGCCCTCTTGCGTTCAACCCTCCTCTTGGCATCCCCTCCATGACTCATGAGGATTGCATGGTGGCAGTCCATTTGCTCCACCAGTGTGTTAACCTCCTCATGGCTGAAATTCTTCTTCCTCTTCTGTCTTTCAGCTGCAGCTTCTGCCATGGCTGAGGCATATCTGCTGGTGTATGTTGGGCCACAGCTGCATGTTATACCCTTTTATATGGTGTATCTTGTGTGTCATGACTTGCGCAGTTGAGTTTGGTGTATTCTTGCAGGTTCTAGAATAGTCTGTATCTCGCAAGCCACAGTTGCTTTTGAGTAAGTTCCGCAACTGCATTACTTGCGTCTTGGCGTAATGTCCTTTCTAGAATTGGGCACTTTGCTTCTATCTGAGAGCTGTGAGTAAATTGGAAGTCTTGAAACTCTTGATAAAATTGAAATCTGATAAATCTAGTGGTTGCAATGGCCTATTTTCCAAACTACTGGCACATGCTACATCTGAGATACCTGCGGCATACCCTGATAGTATCATATTTAACTTATCCTTTTCACCTGGACAGATGATGATGTTACAGAAATGGCCATATGTTGTTCCAGTTCACAAAACTGTTTTTTGTCTTATTTTTGTAATCATCGCATCATATCAATACTTTTTGCTCTGTCTCAGATTCAAGAAAAAATACTTTATGGTCAAATTAATGAATATGTAAAGAAGTTGAGTCTGATTTCTATGAGTCAGCATGGGATCAGAGGGGGACACTGAACTGAGACTGCCTTGATAAGAATCACAGATGCAGCCATAGAGCAATGGAAGCTGGCTGTCTTATTGGTGCTGCATTCAGGAACCTAACTGAGGCATTCAATTTAGACTATCCTCATCTGTTAAAACATATCAAGTATCTGAGTGTTGGTAATTATGCTTTTGTGCAGTTTGGTGATTGCTTACATGATAGATACCAAATGGTTAAATTTGGAGCTTCGATTTCTCCATGTAGGCCAATCCAGTATGTGTCCCCAATGCTCCACACTGGGCCCATTACCATTTGCTTTGTTCATAGCAAGTGTCACCCATGTTTGTGAGCTTCTACTCTACATGGATGATGCTGTGCTTTACTTTCATAGTCCCTCTGTAGGTGAGATTAACACTAATCTCACAAATGAATTTGCTGCAGTACAGAAATGTCTGTTAAAAAACAGTCTGGTATTAAAAAAACTCTAAGACTAAGATTATATTATTTGGAACTGCTCATAAAGCTACAAAAAATACACAGATGATTTAAAGATCTTTGTCTTAGCCAAGCTTGTACCAACCCCCAAAAGATGGCAGAAATGTTTGGTTCTTATTTTCAGGATTTGTATACAGTGGCCCCATCCTCACGGCCCACCGGAGCAGATATAAATTCCTATCTTAGTTCCGTGAATCTGCCTAAGGTCACTGCTACAGAAGCAGCCCTCTTGAGTGCCCCAATCACCCTAGGAGAAATCCAGAAGGCCATCCAACAGTTACCATTGGACAAATCCCCCAGACCGGATGGTTTGTCAAGTAATTTTTATAAAACTTGTTAAACTGCTATAGCACCAGTGCTAAAGGATCTCTTCACTTATTGGTTTAATAATGGGATATCAGATCCCAGCTTTCAAGAGGCTGTGATATCCTTAATTTTAAAGCCCGGGAAGGATCCACAAAACCTCAGTAGTTACCGCCCTATATCCTTATTAAATACAGACACAAAAATATTGGCCAAAGTACTGGCTAACAGACTTATTAAAATTGTAGATAATTTAATAGGACATGAGCAGGTCGGATTCATGACCGGAAGGTCATCTCAAGACCATGTGAGAAAGCTGTTACACCTCATTGCGACTGCTAGAGACTCCAATTTACCAATGGTGCTGGTCTCATTAGATGCCGAAAAGGCGTTTGATAGAGTCTCCTGGGATTTTCTGTTTGCCACTTTAACTTCTTTTGGTTTTCCGAAAGAATTTATAAAATGGATTAGTGTTGGCACTAATTGGCAGAAGTCACCAGGAGAAAGGACTGCTATGTAACTGTGTGACTGAACTTCTCTGCTGGGACTAAAGTAGAAGAACTTTTGTATTTGACCTTTAATTTAGGGTAAAAAAACTAACATACAAAAAAAAAGTGTGTGTTTGGGTTAACTGAACTGAATGGGCATCTGAAGAGTTATCTAGGTGTAAATCTCAGGTGACTGAAAGGACTTAACTGCTGTGAGGTTTAAATTACTTGTAGAAAGATCTGGTAAGTAGGGGGAGTGGCTTAGCTAGAAGGAAGCTACATTTAAAGACTGCCTTAGAAAGTTTCTGCTAATAGCTTGGCAGAAGACACCAGGAGAAAGGACTGCTGTGTGACTGAACTTCTCTGCTGGGACTATATTGCCCTCCTTCCCCACCCAAAGTTAGTTCTATTTTTATAGGCACAGAATTTGACTGACAACAGGAACTTCCTGATTAGGGGCAGGAAGTGAGTGATCACAGAACCACCAAGGACCCACCATCCTAGAAGGGCAAGAGTAGCTCTCCAGCCCCCTCTAGCTGCGGGAGGTCTGCCTCTGAGCAAGTAAGTGGTCTACTGCGAAATATAGGATATTCTTGTCTCAGAACAGGACAATCAGGAGCTTAAAGGGCACACAGGCAGAAAGTAAGGAGAGAGAAAAAAAACAGAGGAAAGAGTAAGGATTGCAAACAGTTAAGGGGCCAGAAATAAGACATGATTGGAGTGGTGCAGTGCAGTGGCTGTGGAGCAGCAGTCTTCCGGGACATGTTCTGGAGGATGCGGTGTTGTCCCATCTGCAGGCACCTCTCTGGGCTGAAATAGGAGGTTGCTCATCTCCAGGCTGAGTTGGTCAGGATTTGTGGGACCTCCTCTTCCATCCAGGGACCACCAGTGCCACTGCCGTTGCCTCAGAGGTTGCCAAGAAAGAGGCGGTTGGACCACAGTGGGCTCAGGGAGGTGAGGTGGTGGAACAGAGGTGCATCCTCCCATTGTACCTCTCCACAATTCCTATGCCATTCTGGCAAAGTGTGGTTCCTCTATGGAGGCACCCACAGTGGAGACCAAGGAGGATGCTGGGAACCTCCACAAGGAGACCCACAGGAGGTGGCAGGGGACCCTGCAGGGGAAGGAAACAACTCCTGGTGGGGGACTCCATTGTTAGGAAGGTAGAACTGGGGGAGGAAGGGGAGAGGGAGGTAAGGTGCCTGCCTGGTGCCATGGCTTGCAGGGACAGGAAGCGAATCCTCAGGATTGCCGGAGCAGCTGCACAGGGGAGGGAGCTGGATGTCATTGTCCACCTAGGGACAAATGACCTGGCTAAGAAAGGGATTAGAGAAGCGCAGGAAGAGTCTGTGGAATTGAGGAGGGGCCTTAGTCAAGTAGCACACACTGTAACCTTCTCGGAGGTGCTACCCATCTATGGCATAGGAGAGGCTAGGGTGTTCCACACCATGGGATTCAATCAGTGGTTGAAAAACTGGTGTGGAGCTCATGGATTTGGCTTCATTGGGGACTGTGGGTCCACCTGGAGTGATGCAAGCCTATACTGGCATGATGGGCTGCATCTGTCCGGGAAGGGAACCAGGATCCTAGGTGATAGGTTTAAATGCTTCATTGGCAAGCTTTTAAACTAGCCAAGGGGGGAGGCACTGGAAAGGAGCAGGAAAATCCTAGCCCCCAAATAATCATGGTAGTAAGTGCGGCAAACACCAACATAGAGGTGTCGATAGGGAGAAGGGCAGGGGTAAATGGAGAAAGTGACAAAGGCAAGAAGGACAGGGATGGGGCAAAAGGGAGTAAGGTCATCAGGAAATGGAGGGTAATGAGTACCAATGCCCGTAGTCTGGGCAACAAGCTCCCTGAGCTGATGGCCTTAATGGAAGAGGGATGCCTGGATATCGTAGCAGTCACAGAAACATGGTACACAGAGAACCATGACTGGGATGTTAACATACCAGGGTACATAACCTACAGTAAGAGACAGGCAGGGGAGAAAGAGGGGAGGTAGCTCTCTATGTAGGAAGAGATAAAAGCAACTTAACAAAAGAGTAAACAGGGAGGAGAGGAGGCACTGTGGGTCACCTTGGAGACTGGAAAGGGCACCACAATCTGCACAGGGGTTGTGTACAGACCCCCATGTTAGGGGGAAGGAATGGACAAGGATATGATAGAAGGCATTCTTAGAATGGCAGAGAAAGGGAGATACTGTTGATGGGAGACCTGAATATGCCAGATGTTAACTGGAGCACATTTGCTGCAGCCACATCCAAGAGCAGGGCCATTCTTGATGCCCTACAGGTGGCAGGCATTAGACAGCTAGTTTCGGAACCCACTCGTGAGGAAGCAATCTTAGACCTCGTACTCTCAAACGGGGCAGTGAGAGGATCTCAGATCTAGAAGTGGGTTGCCATCTGGGGACAAGTGACCATCAAACAGTGTGGTTCACGTTAAACTCAGCTACAGAGTCAAGCCACACAAAAGTGAGGGTACTGGACTTTAGGAGGGCTGACTTTGGCAAGATGGGAGCGTGCCTCAGAAAAGCACTAGCAAACAGGCTAGAAGGAGGTGTAGAGCAATAAAGGAGGAATTATAAAAACTGCCATCACAGAGGCAACAAGCCTTTGTGTGAAGCAAATGAACAAATCAAAATGAAAGAAAAAGCCACTATGGTTCTCAAAAGAGGTGGCTGTGAAAGTCAGGAAGAAAAAGATAGCATTCCGGAAGTATAAGGAAACACAGAAGGAGCAGGACAGAGAGCTGTACCAGTTAAGGCAGAAGGAAGCAGGGAGGAAGTCAGAATAGCAAGGCCCAAACTGAGGAAAAGATAGCCAACTCAGTTAAGAAGGGGATAAAACCTTTTATAGGTACATCAGTGCGTAGAAAGACAAAGGAGGGATAGTGAGGCTGAATAGAATGAACAGTGGGTGGGCAGAGGGGACAGTGAAAAGCAGGAATACTGAATTAATATTTCTTGCTCAGTATTCACAAAAGAGGAGGGAAAGTGCTAATCCAATTAACAGAAGCACTCTTGATAGGGGGTCGATCCCAGTCCTTTCACAGAAGAAAGGGTTCTGCAAGAACTCCTAAAACTGAAGGTGGACAAAGCAATGGGTCCTGATGGAATTCACCCCAGAATTCTAAAAGAATTAAGGGAGGAACTAGTGAAACCACTGGCTACTCTTTTTAATAAATCATGGGAGGATGGTGTGGTACAAGAGGACTGGAGGAAGGCGGATGTGATTCCCCTTCACAAAAGTGGGTCCAAGATAGAGGCAGGAAACTACAGACCTGTCAGTCTGACCTCTGTGGTAGGGAAAGTGATGGAGTCACTTCTGAAGGAAAGAATAGTCGAGTACCTAGAGGCCAGTAGAGCACAGAACCCAAGGCAGCATGGGTTCACAGCGGGAAGGTCATGTCAGACGAATCTAATAGATTTCTTTGACTGGGTGACCAAAGTAGTAGACCAGGAGGGGATGTGGACAAGGCCTACCTAGACTTTAGCAAGGCATTTGACACAGTCCCACACAAAAGATTAATAGTCAAATTAACCAGCCTGGGAGTGGGACCCAGGGTGGTAGCCTGGATAAAACATTGGCTGGACAACAGAACACAGAAGGTAATTGTAAATGGAGTCCATTCTGAAGAAAGGGGTTACTAGTGGGTACCGCAGGGTTCAGTATTGGGTCCAGTCCTTTTAATGTCTTCATCAGTGACATTGCAGAGGGACTGGAAGGAAAAGTATGCCTTTTGCAGATGACACAAAAATCTGCAACAGGGTTGATACACAAGGAGGCATGGAAAGGATGAAAAGGGACTTGGCAAGGTTGGAGGAATGGTCAAAAGTATGGCAGCTAGGATTCAATGCAAAGATGCAAAATAATTCACCTGGGAAACAAGAACCAGGGAAGAATACACAATGGATGGGGAGGTAGTAACAACAACAAAAAAGGAAAGGGACCTGGGGATAATCATATCAGATGACCTTAAGGTTAGCAAGCAATGTGAGAAGGCAGTAGGGAGGGCTGGGGGTATACTGGGATGTATAGGGAGAGGCATCAGCAGCAGAAAATAGGAAGTTGTAATCCCTCTGTACAGTTGGTGAGACCCCATCTGGAGTACTGTGTCCAGTTCTGGAGACCCCATCTCTGCAAGGACATAGACAGGATAGAGGTAGTCCAGAGGAGGGCAACTAAAATGGTGCAGGGTCTGCAGAGAAGCAGTATGAGGAGGACTAAAGGAGCTTAATATGTATACCCTTGAGGAAAGAAGGGAGAGGGGACATGATAGAAACTTTTAAAGTACCTCAGGGAATCAACAAAGTCCAAGAGGGTATCGTTTTTCAGAAAAAGAGACTTGCAAGAACAAGGGGACACAATTTAAAGATAGAAGAAGGGCGGTTCAGGGGCAATGTGAGGAAGTATTATTTCACAGAGAAGGTAGTGGATGCATGGAACAACCTTTCTGAGGAGGTTGTGGGGTCTAAAACTGTGGGAGAATTCAAGAATGCATGGGACAGACATAAGGCAATTCTTGTGGGGGGTAGGAAGAAATAGGCTGTTGGTTAACTAGGATCTGTGGCCTATCCTGTAGGTAGGGAAATGGGCAGACTAGATGGGCCTAGCAGTCCTTATCTGCCATCAAAGTCTATGTTTCTATGTTTCTTATACTCCTGTCCCTCGGCCAGAGTTAAATGTAATGGGTTATTGTCTCCCCCTTTTAAATTAACTCAGGGTACTAGGCAAGGATGTCTCCTGTCCCCACTACTGTTCAATATATACCTAGAGCCCTTGCTTCTCAGAATGGCAGGTAACATTAACATTAAAGGAATCCAAGTAGGAGAAGTAAGGTATGCTTTTTCGGTATATGCAGATGACATTTTATTACATTTAGAGATGCCAGGTATCTCAGTCCCTGCCGTCCTAGAGGAAATTGAGGAATTTTCTAAAATATCCTATTATAAGCTAAATCGAGCAAAAATGAAGGTAATACCCCTGAATTATAGAATGAATAAAGCGGAGCTATCCCCTCTGGGCCTTGTTTGGGAAATGAAGTCCATAGTTTATCTAGGAATTAAGATCTTTAGGGAACTTGGGACTATAATGCAAAACAATATTGATAATCTAATTAAAACAATAACTAGGGACCTGGAGAGATGGCGACTACTCCCTATCTCTCTATGGGGTAGACTAAGTATAATTAAAATGAATCTACTACCGAGGATACTATATCCTCTAGGAATGCTGGGTGCATACCTCCCAAAAGTATGGTTTTCCAGGCTGCAAAGCATGCTAAACTCCTTTTTATGGAACAGGAAGAGTATCCGCAGGTCTTATCTAAAACTGACAGCCCCGAAATTAAGAGGAGGCCTTGCAGCCCCCTCCTTTTTTCTATACTATATTGCACAACACATGAGTAAGTTGTTTATCTGGCACAAAGAGATAGAATATATAGTATACTTCCCTCTGTGGTTACCTATTGAAAGATATTTGGCAACCCAAGTAAAATGCTCGTTGTGGGCCCTTTTATATGTTTCCCCATCCTATATTCCCAAGCCTCTCAGAAATAATCCCATGGGTTGGTCAATGAAGGCCTCTCACCAGGCCCAAAAATACCTCGCAGTAAACTGGTGCCAGTCCTCAGACCAGCCAATTATTGATAACCCGCACTTCAAGATTGGTGGCACACCAGTACCCCCTACCTTTTGGCCTCGGCTGAATCAATATAAAGTCTCAGAAATGTGGTCGAGTGGGAAACTGATTCCCTTTGCTCAATTACAAGAGTCTATTGGTGCATTAGGCAATGAAGCCTTTAAATATCTTCAAGTCAGCAAGGCCCTTACTTCGTTCTCCCTGCTGGCTCCATTAATGGATCCAGGAGAAAGAGAGCTAATTACACTTCTGCAGGTAGCTTCCCAACCACATGCAATCTCTAACCTGTACAAAACTCTGCAGGATTGGGACCATAGATTACCTTCTGGAATTTGTCCCTACTGGATAAGAGAACTAGGTATTCCTGAAGATACTAATTTATGGAAGAAACTTTGGAAATCAATATATAAATTTATTAAACAAGATAGACTTAGATTAGTCCATTACAACATTATACATAATGTTTATTTGACACCAGTTAAGCTCTTTAGATGTGGGACATTAACTGCAGCAATGTGTAATACTTATAAGAATGACACCGGCTCGCTCTATCACATGTTATGGCTGTGTCCCTATGTAAAGACATTCTGGCAATCTATTAGTAGTACATTGGACCCTATCCTTGGCTTGAGAGATTTATTCATGCCTGAAGTTTGTCTGATAAATTATTTCCCAGTTGACACTCCAAAAGGCAGGAGAGCACACATGACACTCATCACTGCAATAGCCAAACTAATAGTAATGAGACACTGGACAGACGAGAAACCTCCTCCGATACTGGAATGGTACAGGGAGAGTGTCTTGGCATTACAACTGGAAAGGCACATCGCACTCATGCAAGACAGAGTCAAAGCTTTTACTTCTTTGAGGGGCAGCTTAGAGACTATCCTGACAACTTGGAAACCCAAATGACAAGGGACTCCATCAATGTTGCATCTAAATGACCAATAATTATGTGTAGTCAGGGGGAAGGGTAGGGGGGAAGGACTGTTTTGTATTGATGGGTTTGCACCTGATGTTTCATTTGCTGGATCACCTTATGTATCTAACTTGGTGCTTAAAAATTAATAAAGCTTTGTTAAATTTAAAAAAAAAAGATCTTTGTCTTAGATGGACTGTCTTTTGAATGTGTAGAATTGTTCAAATATCTAGAGGTTAGTTTAGATCCTTTTTTGAATTATTCTATTAATCTGAATAAAGTTACCTTTAAAATTCATTTGAAAATATATGCCCTTTTTTATAATACAAATTTTTTTATCAAAAGAAACCCATCTAGTTATTGCTTATCAAAGTTTGTTGCTAGTGTTGAATTTGCCCCACGTGTGACTGATTCTACCCTCTCCAGCATACTAGCTAATAAAGCAATACTACTCCATTAAAATGGCACATTTTCCTTACTGGCCTCTAATCAAGCCACCATTGTGATGTACCAGACAGCCTTGACTGACTTTAAGAACAAAACAATTATAAGCTGATTATATCTTGTTTTGTCTACAAAGAAAAACCTGCAGTTCCTTGTTTTTTTAGGCAATTTGCCAGTCAATTATAACTCCAATTATGCTTCACTTTCATCTTCTAATCACTTGCAGTCTTTACCATTGGCACATACTGCAACTGAACAGCAGACATTTGCTTATTGTGCTTCTTCAATTTGGAATACATGACCTATTTACATAAGATGTTTGCCTACTTACAACTCCTTTTCCTCTGCTCTGTCTCAATATTTAAAATAGCTTCATAATTGTACTTGATTTAATTAGTATGATCAGGACTGTATCTTGAGTCTATATCCAACAATGTGGATGATTTTGAAAATCTATAATGTATTTTTGTTGATTTCAGGTCATACCTGTAAAAGAAATATATATTCTACTGTGTGCCTACCTGATTCAAAAATAAATGAAATGAAAAGTATTTTAAAACAAGAATTAAGGTACACTTTCTTTCTGAAAGAGCAAAGTTTGAAACTCAGGCTGTCCTACCCACCCACATCAGCTGGATAAGGTGAGATGCACCCAAGGTTACTTATGGTACTACTAGCCAAAAGCAGTAGTGGAGAAGAAGTAGAAAACTGGTGTGATAAACATAAAAAAAGAAAATTACAAGTTATGCTACATTAAATCTGACAAAATAATTTCACTACTCCACTCAGGAATAATCCTACCGTAGGATATTTACTTTTAAGAAAACATGTTCTTCTATCTGCTCTGGCTAGAGAGTGGACCTTGCTACAGCATCACCTGCAGTACTCAATATTCTTTCAGATGGCACACTTGAAGGAGGGCAGTCCAATTACTTTACAGCTTTAATTGTTAATAATGCCCACACCATGTTTTGTCATACATTATTTTAAAGGATCTGATATGAAGTATTGGTTTTGTTCTCCCAAATAACTAACCACCATATTCCCAGAACTAATAGTATAACTAAAGATGGAGTGTTCATCTAAGCCACTGTATTCTAAATAACTGATATAAGCCCATATATCACACCCAGATTGTGGTATTGTTGAAGCTGTAGTGGTATCATCACTTGACTGTGCATTGCAAATCCAGTGCATCACTTTGATCATTGACAGTTTCCCCAGAGTCACTCATTGCCATAATCAAACTGACCTTCCCTGTTATTTAAATTAGGCATAGTGTCATCAAAATACTGAACGCTCCTTACTAAGTCATTTTTAAAGGTGATACAAACTCTCTTGGTAGTACAGACACTTTAAAATGAGGGTCAAGAGCTGTTGCAAGAACATACTTTTTGGCTTTCAAGTCTGTCAGAATTCCTTTGAATTTCTTCTATGAAAACATTTGCAAGAGAAGTTACCTCTTAAGGGATATTTTTTGCCAGTGAAATGCTTCCATTCTGTGCAAATCATGGGTATAGGCTGATTCAGAGAAGACAATTCACTACTTGCTTTTTTTTTTGTTGTTTGTTCAAATGGTCTTAATAAATCAACAGAGCTTCTACTAGAGCACAATGCATAGGAGCTGGACTATAACCAATACCATGTTCAGTTGCCATTACATAAGGTGCCTGACACAGACTGGTTTCTTCTAAAGTCAGATTGAGACTGTTACCAGCATTTTCAACCATTCAGTCACCTGAAAGGGTAATCTTGGTATGTCATCACCACTCAGCTGCAGTCTCACTCAGGGTATCGCAAAATCCAAATCCCACCAGAGCCACTGCTCACACAGTATAGTGTTCAACCAAAAGGGCAAGTGACCCACTCCTACTGCATGCCTGAGAATAACTTTGCTTTAGAAACATAATATGATAACCATAACCTGCTCTTCAGGGACAAAGCATAGTTGTTGACACTTGTAACCCAGTTATCTGTACTTTGAAGGACTCAGTCACAGAAACATGAAGTATATTTAATACTCCAAGATATTTACACATATAATATAGTATACAGTACTACACAGAGTCTATGTGCAACACTAATTCTACAGAGATAAAAAAAAGTGTTGTACTGCAGAAAACACACAGAGAGAAAAAAAGGTTATCCCTCTCTATTAAACAAAGTAGAATAACTTACTAAGCAGGATGCCTTGGTGAATTATGGCAGACTTAAACCTTAGATGATAACTGTTCAGAATCAGTCATAGAGGCATAGGTCAGGAGGCAGAGGCAAACAAAGGATAAATTATAAAATTTGCAAGTGGTGTTTCATTATTATCAGTAACAATAAAATAAAAATACAGTTGTATGGGATAGCCCTTGATACAGGCAGTTCAAACAAGCAGAAGTCATTTATCTGGCAGTCTCTTTAAAATGTCCAGTTCTCTCTCTATATATATATATACACAATATTGGTTTCTTTTTACAATATAGTTTTCCCTGGCAATACAATTTTGCATCATGTTCTTTTTTTATTAGAATATTTTTATTGTAATTTCATCAAAACATTGGCACAACAAACAATATAATACTTAATTTTGTCCAGCAATTAATATCATCAATGACAAATGCTTCTTACAAAAATACTCAAACGCCCCCAACATTTTTTTAGATAGTTCTTATTTTTTATAAACTGTTACTAGAATTTTTGAGCAATAAGTATAAAGCAACTAATTTAAACATGCATAGGCATATCTAATGTATAATAACTATAGGAACTGTGACTAAAAATACAGAAAATATTCAAGTATTTAATCTTAACTAGTAGAGGGGAGGGTTATTTTAAATGATTTCTTTCCATGTTTTCCAAGTCGGATCATCCAGATTATCATCAATAGTGTAAATGATTTCTTAAAATTGTAAAGTTTCCTTGAATATATAACCCCATTTATAATGTTGAAAGGTAGGTATTTTGTAATTTTTCCAATGTTCTAGTACAAGTCGTTTTAAAGTCATAGTTGCCAATGAGAAAAAAGGTTTTCTCTATATCCTGAAGGGAATTATTGTTAAAATTATTGAATAGGAATACATCCATCTGTAAAGGAATTTCATCCTCAGTAATAATTGAAAAATTTCCTGTATTCTTTCCCACCAAGGTCTAATCTTAGGGCATGACCATAAACAATGAGTTATTGTTGCACGCTGATAACAGCCATGCCAACATAAATCTGAATATACATTATTGATCTTAGCTAGCTGTGTGGGAGTTAAATATGCTCTATTCAAAATATTAAATTGAATAGCCTTATTTCTTGCTAAAACATATATGTAGTGTTATTAAATAATCTTATGTTATTCCATTCATCTGGAGAAAGTCTAATTTTGTTTTCTTTATTCCATTTATTTTGACTCTGATGGAAATTTCTTTGGGGGAATCCAATATAATATTGTATATTCTAGACAATATCTTAACTGTACCAGCCTTCATTTGATTTATGTGTAGTATTTTCATTTTACCCAGCGATGCCTGTTGTACCTTATATATTTTCATCAGTTTCTTAAATTTGGCCATTAATGTATAATGAAAAAGTATATCCCATCCTTTCTCCTTCCATTTTCTAGATGCCTGTTTTTATGAGGGTAATTTGCCATCCATCAAGAGGTCTGACCATGTTTTAACATCATTTCTTTTAAGTACAGAAAAATTTAAATTCTTATGATTTCCCCAAATTCTTTGTATATAATCTATTGGATTAAATAACCAAGAGATGGATATAATATCCAGCCTATTAATGAACCTCTTAATAAAAGGGAACCAAGAGGCCAACATATGATTAGCATTACTGTGAATTATTTGATCCAACCAAATATGATGTATTTTAATTGTATTGCTCCCAAATAACTTCTTATTATACAGATATAAATCTCTATCTGGAAAAAATGACCATAAAACAAAGTTAGAAATTATATTAGCCTCCTTGTATTTAATCAGATTAGGACATCCCATCCACCCTTGTTTCTTAGGTGCGCAAATTATATTCCATGCTATCCATGGCTTGCCACCTCTCCATAAAAATTTGCTGAATATTCTCTTAATACCCATAAACCACATGTGACTTGGGCATCCTAGAATATTTTTCATAACAAACATTAAATGAGATAACATCATCATTTTTACCATGTCCACTTTACCCCATAAAGAAAGTTTAAATTTTTGCCAATTGGTTACCAAATTATCTATTTTTACTTTGGCTTTGTTGTAATTAACTTTTATATTTAGTTGTTGGTTATTAGTTAAATAAACACCTAAATATTTTATGGAGTCTGGGGCCCAGATATTCAAAAGGGTTGCACATGGCGCAACAGTGTTGCACCTTGCACTACCCACTGATGCCCCAGTGTGATATTCAAAAAGGAAAAGTGCACTGCACAAATCTCGATGCACCAGAGTGCATCAGTAATGTATGCAGGCACAGGTAGGAGGGGTGTGCCCATGCATAACCTGCACAGCCTGATATTCAGCCCGGGATGTGCAGAGCCATGCATGCACAACCCCTACCTATGCCAGCACAAAGTTAAGCCAAAAAAAAAAGGAACAACTGATGGCCACCCACAGGTGAGCTGCCACATTGCAGGAAGCAACACAGCAGCTGCCACCTGTGGGTGGCCACCCGAGTTCCTGCCACACCTGGCAGTGCCCCCCATGCCCCATCATGGTTATCTGTTTAAATAAACTCCTGGTCCAATATCCCTGGTGGTCCAGTGGACCGAGTGCTGCCCAATCGTGGGCATGTGTTTAAATAAACCCCCCCACCCAATATCCCTGGTGGTCCAGTGGACCGCTATGTGCCTGATTGCGGGCATCTGTTGTAAGAAAGAGAACCCCTCCAGCCAACATCCCTGGTGGTCCAATGGACCGCACTCTGCCCGATCATGGGCATCAGTTTAACAGAAAACGTCCTATTACCCTGGTGGTCTAGGGTTCCCCCCACCCACTCACTGAGCCCCACTGCCCCACTCCCCCCGGTCAGCCAGCGGGCAGCAGGACTGAATGACTGACACCCTCAGTAGGGCTGCATGCCCATTGGTTCACAGTGTGAGTCAATGGGTGTGCAGCCCGCCTATCTACACATTCAGATATGTGAATGTGTAGTATGATTCATTCACATGTCACCAGGTCTTGTAGTGCGGTATGGCTGCACGCCCATTGGCTCACGCTGTGAACCAATGGGCATGCAACCTACTGAGTGTCGGTCAGCGGGTGGCAGGGTAGCAGGTAGGCAAAGGTCCCTTTTTCAGGGGCGACCTGGGGAATAATACATGGGGTAGCATACAGCACAGGCATTACACTAGACAGCGAGAAACATAATACATAGTAGTTTTTCAGCAGTTACATTTAAGAGGTAAGACATAGTAGCTTTTTAGCAGTTAACATTTCCTGGGTAAGCTCTGCAGATGGGGTGCAGTGCTATATAGATGGGGTGCAGTATAGTCTTTATTTCCATATGAGGGAGAGGGGTGGGCTTCCACTTAGGAGCCTCTCACTTTAGCAGTTGCATATGGAGGTGACCATCATATGAGCCTTCAGCCTTGTGCAGAAGGCGTGGGTAGAGGTAGCATCCTGAACACCAGGGGGCAGGGAGTTCCAGAGGGTGGGCACTGTGATGGTGAATGACTTCCCCCCCATCTTGGTTCTAACCCTTGGCACTGTAGGAGGGTTCTGTCCATTGTTCTGAGGAGCTTAGGGTTTCTCTTTTGGGCAATGAGTCCAGTGAGGCTGGGAGGAGGGGATGGGCTGAGTAGTTTATGAGTGTGGCAGAGTAGGGAGTATTGGAGCCAGGCCTCCCAGGAGAGCCAGTTTAGTTGGGACAGAGTGTCACAGTGGTGAGCCCGGGAGCCGGATAGGGTGGTGAAGCTAGCCACCTTGTGATAGAGAACTTGTAATCTGTTCACCTCTTGTTTGGTAGCTCCCTGTACCACTGGGGCCGATTAGGAGAGGGTAGGGAGGAGGACGCTTGTGGCAATGGAGGCCCTGGCAGCGGGTATCAACTGGTCTTTCAGCCTATACAAGGTCCCAAGTTTGGCATGAATATTTTTAGTTACCTGGTTGACATGATCCTTGAGGGAGAAGCACTGATCCAGGGTGAGGCCAAGGTATTTTATCGATTCAACCACCTCAAGTCTTTTTCCTGATTTGGTCATCAGTCTGAGATGTGGGCTTCTGTCCTGGCTGAGGGTTCTTGAGCCAAATAGCATGGCCTTGGTCTTGTTTGGGTTAATGATCATTCTGTTGGTAACAAGCCATTGCTCGAGGGAACCCAGGTCTTCCTGTAGCCCAGAGCAGAGATCTCCCAGATTAGAGGAGGGGCAGTATATGACTACATCATCCGCATACTGTACCACTGAGCTACCCCCACAGTGTTTACTGAGATCGTTTGTGAAAAGAGGGAAGAGAAGGGGGCCAAGGATAGATCCTTGGGCACCTCATCCATTAGGGGGAGAGGATCCAACAGGGATTCTTTCCATTTTACCCTCTGTGTCCTCCCTGTGAGGTAACTGTTGAATCACGATAGGGAGTGGCTGTCTAACCCAACCTGGCTCAGTTTTGTAAGGAGCAGTTTGTGGTTTACAAGGTCAAAAGCCTGGGAAAGGTCAATGAAGACTGCCCGGGGGGGGATCCCTTGTCCAGTTCTCTTAGAACACCAGTGGAGAACTTGATAAGCACGGTGTCAGTCCCATGACTGGTTCTGAAACCATGATGGGAGTGGGCAAGTAAATGGTGGAGCTCTAGGTAGTCCCAGAGTTGTCTGTAAATTAGTCTTTCTTGAATCTTACCAAGGCTAGATAGCAGTGAGATGGGCCTGTAATTGTTGGTAGTCTCCGTTGAACCACCCTTGTGGATGGGCACAACATGGACCAGTTTCCATTGTTCCGGGATGGCACCTGCGATAAGGGATCTATTGAGAAGCCAGGTGAGGGGTCTGGTGAGTTCAGGGGCCCCTTCCCTTAGTATGCGGGGGGGGAATGCCATTGGGTCCCATAGCTCCCAACATTTTGAGGGACTTTAGTAACGGGAGGACTTCGTTTGGTCTTACAAGCCAGATGTGGAAGGTTGGGCACTTCAGGCTTTGGGGGATGGGATCATTTGAGGCTGGGAGGAGGGGTGGCAAGTCCGCTTTGAGCAGGTCCAGGTTTGTGAACTGGCGGTTGAGAGCCATGGCGATGCTAGGGTCACCATTAGTTAATTGGCCATTGACCTTTGTGGGGCAGTGAGAGGTCTTCCTGCTCCCCTTTATAAGCCCATTTATGTGAGCCCAAAAGAGTCTAGGGTTGCCTAGGTTCTTTTTCTGTAGATCTGTGAGGTAGTCTTGTTTGGCCACTTTGATGGCCAGTTTGCACTTATTTCTCAGCGTCTTGTAGCGGTTTAGGTCAGCCGATAGGGAGGATAGCTTGTATTTTTTCCAAGCAGTGTCCCTAGTTTTCATCAGTGTTTTCACTTGAGGGGTGATCCACTTGTAGCAGCACCCCTCGGTGCGGAGTTTCTTCAAAGGGGCCAAGCAGTCAGCAACCATAATGATGGCTCCCTGGAAGAAGGCTGTAGCCTCTTCCAGTGTGGGGAGTAGTTTGATTGGGCTCCAATCAATCCTGTTTAGGCAGCCAATCAAGTGTTCAGGTTGATAGTTTGAGTAGTCCTGTGTCACGAGTATTCGCAGGGGGACTCTGGGGGCCCTGTTTTTCCAGGAGCAGAAGATTGGGGAGTGATCACTCAAGGCATCCGCTAGGGTGCCAGCCACCTTTATATTGGCGGGTTTGTTAGTAAGCACCCAATCAGGTGTTGAATGGTTACCCATTTTGTAGTTCATTTGGGTGGGCCCTGTGATAACCTGCATAAGGTTAGCTTCCTGAACCAGCCCTAGTAGGGAGGGATTGCCTTTCGGGGCCCAATTCAGATTGAAGTCCCCCAGGATGATTGGCTCAGATGCAACCTCATTGGAGATGTCCCTTAGGACTGCCTCCAGAGATGAACATGCATTGGTTGGGGGGTTGTATACGCATCTAATGTTGAGATGCTTACATGGGCCAAGGGTGATGCGAACGATCGATTCACCTTCCATACTAGTGGCCTGTAGCAGGTTGACCTGCAATGAGTTAAGGGTGTCTTTTGTGTAGATTAGGACCCCTCCACCCTTTTTCCTCAGTCTATCTTGTCTATGGGAGAGGTATCCTAGGGCTGCAACCTCGTAGGAGGGTATGCGAGGCTTGAGCCAGGTTTCCGATATGGCCAGGATGTCTGGGTTGTACCAGTCCAGCCAGGCTTGAAGTTCTTGCATCTTGGGTCTCAGGCTACATATATTCATGTGCACAATCCTCAGGCCTTTATTGGCCACCCAGTGTGGGTCCACTGGGAAGGAGACCAGAAGATCATGAGGAGGGGGACCAGAATTTGGTTGGATGTCCCCTGCCGTGAGCAGGAGGGTATCAAGGAGGCAAAGAGAAGGAAGCTGACTGAGGGGTTAGGACTTAGTCCAGAGTCTCTGTTTAACAGTGAGTAGAGCTGAGTACAGAATGCCTCTCCTGCAGAATATATGAGCAGTCAGAAGCACCTTCATGTTATTAAGAGGGAGGGTGTAGTGGTCCCAAGAATGTCATGGGGGAATTTCCAGTTTGGGGGGACTTCTCAGGTCCTGTTCTCCTGTGCTTATAGTCCTATCTGCCCAGTGTAGGAAGAGGAAGTACAGGATGGCCCGTAGGAGCCCTCTATTTGGGCAGCCAATAGAGGGGGGTCCAAGCATGGAGGGCATCATGCTGTTGAGGAGGCTGGGTGGGGAGGAGGGATGGTTGGGCCCCTGGGAATAAGTTCCCCCTGAGCCCACCTTGCTCAACTTAAGAGTAATAACCAGTCTTGTCAGGCACCAAGTCCCTGACAGATCAGGTCAGTGGTGTGGCCAGGAATTACTACAGTGAGCCGCTGGTCAGCAGTACCCAAACTTATAGGATATCAGATGTCTTACCCCAGGGATAGATGTGACATTTTATTGAAGGGAGGTGGTCTTGGTAGCACTTGTTACTATAGGATCCTCCTGGGGATGAGTTTGAGCACCACTGCCCTTTAGGTTAGCATGAGGGTTGGACGCAGGAGCTGTCTATGGCCTAAGGCTGGGCACGCTCATGTTAAGCAATAGGGGGAGGCAATCTAGCCGGAGATACAGTGTTAATTAGGTAATCAGGCAGTTAAGGGTGTACCTATATATGTACTGAAAACCATACCTCTGAGGTAGAGTTGAAATCACATTTATACAACTCATGGGAAAAATAGAATAACATGCAATTTACAAGACATAACTGGATTACTATAGCACTTAATAATCACTTAAATACTTCAGGTACAGCAGCAGCTGTCATTTCTGACTACCTAGTTTATGATACAACTGCCAGTTTTGTGGGTAGCAGGCAATTTGATAAGGAGAGACAGAGATACTTCCTCGAGTTGCACACTAATTTGCAGGTGGTGCAAAAAGGTTGGGATTAGAGAAAGCAGGTGCAGTGATGGCTAAATGCCACTAGAGAAGGTATTGGAGTTTTGTATTGGGCACGGTAGCCAGAAGGTCCTTTTGTTATAGCGGCCACTAGTGGACAGCTGTGATAACCTGCAAATGGAAAAGTCACCTGATAGGTTAATTTCAGTCAGGTGCTTTATCCTATAAAAAGGAGTGATGACCAAGGGTGGTGGTGGTGGCGGTGGGGCAGCCAATGTGTAGCATCGGCGGGGTCCTTGCTCTGCCGTTTGCACTCCTCGCTCATCCTGGTCTCCTTTACCTGTGCAGATTTTTGGATTTGAATTCCACACCTTTTGCAGGGAGCGATCAGCGTGGGGCTTGGGAAGAGGCCATCAGCTGTTGGGGAGGGCTGCTCTTGAAAATATGGTATTTTAGTTAAACACATAATAATTGATTTATTTTTATTTAGTTGATAACCTGAAATGCATGAAAAAAAATTAGTTAACGATAAATATTCTTCTAATGAAGTATTTATATTCCTAAGTACCAAAAGAATATCATCCACAAAACCACTTATTTTTGTTTGTATATCACTACAAATAAAGCCTTGTATTTTTGCATTATTTCTTATGGCTGATATATAAAGTTCCAATGCCAGGATAAAAAGGATAGGGGAAAGGGGACAGCCATGCCTGACCCCATTCCTCATTACAAACTTTTCAGTTAGATATCCATTTATTTGTAATTGAACTAATGTATTATTAAATAATTTTTTAATTAAAATAATTAGTGAATCAGGGATTCCATAAGCTGAAAGTACTTCAAAAATGTAGTTTCTATTCATCGAATCAAAAATCTTACTAGCATCTATGGTGACCGCATAATAATTATCTCTTTTGTAAATACGGTCAGTATTTATTAAATAACTTATCACTTGAAGTTTTTTATTGGCTTGAAATAAATTCCTGTTTTTCATAAATCATGTTGATCTCCTTCATTGAAGTTATCCAAAGATGGCAAAATTCTATTATTGATCAATTTAGCAATTATTTTATAATCGTAATTTAATAATGCAATAGGTCTATAATTATATACCAATCTGACTGGTTTGTTTTCCTTATGAATTAAAATAATTTTGGCTAGATTCATTGATTCAGGGATCAAATTAGTCTCTTTATTTTCTAATAATTCTTCCATCATCCTTTTTATCCAAGGGGTTAGGTCCTCTTGATTAGTAAAATAAAATTCATTAGTAAGCCCATCTAGGCCTGGGGCTTTACCCCTTGGTAGTTGTTTTATTATTGTTTCAGTTTCACTCAGTGAAATAGGTGTGAATCCAAAAGGTTTAGATATTAAATTTGCCCTTTGAAACAATAATTGCATATTCTCCCTGTTGGGCATAAAATCATTTTGATATACTGTATAGCAAGAAATATTAGTGGACGATATATTTAGCACAGTGGGTAGCTGCTGACATGTTAGCGCCCTTTAAATTTAGCGGCCCATGCCCCTGCAGTTACAGTACTTAGGCTCACACTAATTGATATCATCTGTTATCATCTGTTATCTACTCACTCTAGGTGCACTCATTTGCTGTTTACTGTTTGCCTACTATCTTAACAGGGAACACTCATTTTCCGTTTAGCCATTTGCTTGCTCTCAGTATATAATGTCGCTCTTTAAATGGATACAATTGTCCCAGACTAAAAGAAAATATCCGATGGAGTCTAACATGCTATCAGGTGTAGATCTGGCAGGGTGTTCTGGGGTGGATGTCAATGTTGTGACTGCAATAGCAAAACAACTTGCGTCTTCTCCCCCCGAACCAAATGAAGCTGACCTTCATTATATGCGAGTTACACCCCCAAAATTCGATTTAAACTTGGTCAGTATTCTGTTCAGCATGGAGTCATGGCAACAGTTCAGTGCTACCTTGCCACAACAGGAAAGATCATAAATGAGAGTTCTGTTAGAAATTTTAAATCGGAGAACCTGCTGCAGCTGAATAAAATGCCAGACCCCACTACTATGCCCACTGTTCTCCACTCAAAACCACGTGGTCGTCCGACCCATCTGGAGGATGAACTGGAAGGGCATCTGAAGAGCATTGTCAAAACCCTTAGAACGGAAGGTGCAGTAGTAAATGTGGGAGTTATACATGTCGTGGCACTTGGCATTGTGAAGGTGAACTTGACACACATTTTAGCAGAGAATGGGGGACATCTCACACTGATCAGCAAGTGGGCATGGGGCTTCTTAAATCATATAGGTGACAGTGAAGAAAGGGGACTAAAGCTGGATGTAAAACTCCCAGTGATTATTATAATCTGAAGTCCTCGTTTTTGTCCCATATGTCCAGAGCCTGTGCCCAAGAGATGATACTGCCACAGCTGGTCATGAATTTAGATGAAACAAGGGTCAATATGATCCCTGTCTCTGAATGGACTATGGAGGCGACTGATGCAAAGCAGGTGTCCGTCACAGGCATGGGAGATGAAAGACAAGTCTCAGTAGTAGTAGCCTGTTCACTGTCCAGCAATATGCTGCCCCCCAACTCATCTACAAGGGCTGCACCGCTGTATGTCATCCCAAGCACAAGTTTCCTACTGAGTGGGATGCTACCAACTCAGATAACCACTGGGCAAACACAGAGACTACCATCCAGTTTATTGAAAAAGTCATCCTGCCTTACATTCATGCCCACATCCAAGCCAAGGAACTCCTTTCTGAACAAAAATCGGTACTTGTACTCAATCTGTATCAAGTCCACACCACCCAGGAAGTGCTGCATCATTTAGAGACTAATCAGATCATACCTGTGTATGTCCCAGCTTCTTGTACAGACCTCCTTCAACCTCTCGATCTGTCTGTTGTTAAACTCTTCAAAGACTTTTTGAAAAAGGAGTTCATGAGCTGGTATGCAGGAGTAGTCTCAGACAGACTAGTGTTGGGGGAGCTGATAACCTGGTGGCCGATCTAAGACTGTTAAATCTCAAGGAGCACAACTCCAGATGGCTAGAGAACAGCTTTAACAGCTTAAAAGCCCGACCTGACAACATCATTTGTGGATTCGTGCAGTCCGGAATACAGAATGCACATGAAAACTGCCTGAACCTGGTAAGTTGAAAGTTGTAAAAAACCGTGTGTTGTGTGAAGCAAAATTACTGTCGATATTACTGTTAGAGTCTGTAGCTGAAAGGTGCCTTTTTCCTTTTTTTATAGACGGAGCTCAGCGATGCTCTGCAACAGTAGAAGTGAAGATGAATGCAAAAATCACTTGTTTTATTTGTTTGTTTGCGTGTGTGCTTGAAGTGCACAAATGGTTTTTTTTTTACTAAATAAATACTGTAGTTTTCTTTGACCTTGCCACACTTGTGTTATTTGCTGCTAGACTGCTTCAGCAGCCACTTATCTGGTGATCTGAACAGCAAATGGGGTGTTAAGTTGCATAACGAGCAGCAAACATGTCAGCTATGGGTGTTGTAGGATTATATTAGCAGGCACTTTAATTTCACTTTTTTCATTTACGCTAATAGCACTAAAATTATTGGCATGCTAATATAACCTGCTATACAGTATTTTCTTATATGTTTTGATGAATTGCTCTGCAATGTCAGTATCAGATGTTAATATTTCCCTCTTTCATTTTTTTATATTGGTAATCAATTTTTTTGTTTTTTACTTTTTATCAAATTAGCTAATAATTTCCCAGACTTATCCATATGATGGTATTTATATTTTTTCATGCATGACATTGACTTAATTGTTTCTTGATTTATTAAATCAGCTTTCTTAATTTTCAGTTCTTGCCATTCTTTAAAGTATTTATCATGATCTTTTAAAACTAATTGCTCTAATTTACTCAATCAATTATTCAATGACAATCGTTCTTTATCTCTAGATTGAGTTCACTTTATTTGATGTGATATAATAGTAACTCTAATAGACGCCTTAAAGGCATCCCATATTGAAAGTACTGTTTCTGCTCCTGTAAAGTTAAAAAAACAAAATTTGCTCACTGAATTCTAAATAATATCAATAAATGAGGAGTCCCTCAACAAAGAATTATTGAAAGACCAGGATTTAGTATATTCTCTTTCAGTCTGCTCAAATACCAATTCTAATCCTACCATCACATGGTCTGCTAAACAGATTGTGACAATTAAAGAAGCTTGAACTATTTTTACTAATGATCTTGAAAAAAAGAAATAGTCCAGTCTGGTAATTTTTTTTTGTTTCCTGTCATAATGAGTATAATCTCTTGCCAGTCCATTGTTTAGTTGCCAGATATCAATAAGGCTTTCTTGTTCCAAAAAACTATTTAATTTTATAGATGTTGCTATATTCTGGACTGTTGATAAACTTGATTTATCTAAATAAGGTGTTTGCAGGGCATTATAGTCTCCTGCCAAGACAATTTCTTGACACTGAATTGTTTGTAAACCAGCAGTGAGTTTGGCTAAAAAGTCACCATAATGTGTAAATGGAGCATAGATCTGTCCTATCCCTAATTCATGTTTATGGATTCTGATTTTAGGAATTAGAATCCTGCTCATGTAGTCTTTAAAACAATCCATTACAGTTAAATCTTGTCTTTTTTTAACTAAAATAGTAACACCTCTACTCTTTTTTGTCCCAGCACAGTGATAAATAGTATTTATCCATTTCCTTTTCAATTTCAATGTCTTTATCTACTAAGTGTGACTCTTGAATACACATTATATCAGCTTTAGTTTTTTTTAAAGTGTGCTAATACACAAGGGCCCAGATATTCAAAAGAGTTTAGCCACCGCAATAGGGTTGCACCTGCGCAAGTCCAAAATTGCACCATTCTGTGATATTCAGCAGGAGGCAGTTGCGCCCCCGAAATCATGCTGAGCAATAGCGCAATGATAATGAAGGCATGCGCAACCGAAGGAGGAGGAGGAACCATGCATAAATGGCGCAGTGTGATATTCAAAGACTTGCGCAATGCGCAACAGAGGAGCAAGCGGAAGTTGTGCCATAGCGGAAATGAGCCAAAATAAAAAGGAGCAAGGAAGAGGCACAAGAACGCTACAGGGGAAGCCACATGAGGCAGAGGCAGACAGACAGGGCAGGTGGCACAAACAGAGCAGGCCAGAGAAAGGTCACAGTGAACAGCCAGGCACAGGGAAGGTGTGGGGAGCCACACAGCACAGAGGCCAGCACAGGCAGGTGTACTCGGTGCAGGGGAGGTAGCAGCCAGGACAGCTGGGGGAATACAGTAACAGCTGACAGGGGGGTGAATGCAAGCCAGGGACATGGCCAGTGCCACCTTCCACATGGAGGCCATAATGAGGGGGGTGAGAAGGTGGGTGGCAGGAGGGTGTGACCGTGGAAGGGCCAGTCGGTGGTATGACCCCAACAGGCAGTACCGAGCCCGCACCAGCTTTGAGCTGTACACAGATACTGAGATTGTGGGCTGGTACCACCTGAACAGGGCGATTCTGAGGCAGCTCTGTGAGCTGTGCAGTGATGTGATGCAGGCACCCACAAGACGGAGCTATGCCCTGTCAGTGGAGACCAAGGTAACAGCCTGCATGTGCTTGCTCACCACGGGTACCTTCCAGAGACCAACTGGGGACACCACAGGCATAACCCACTTGGCCACATCATGCCACCTCACCCAATTCCTCAGTGCACTGCTGCCACATGCTGAGGAGTACATCCATTTCCCCAGCACAGTGGCGGAGCTCACAGTAAACATACAGGAGTTCCACTGGGTAGAACGTATGCCTGGCATGCTAGGGGCAATAGACTGCACCCATGTGGCCATCCGCACACCACCTGGCCCCGAGGGGGCCACATACATAAATTGCGAGGGCTATGCCAGCATCAACTGCCAGGTGGTGTGCGATGCCAGGGGGCACATCATCAATGTCTGTGCCATGCATCGTAGGGGAGCACACAATTCTTTCCTCTGGCACCAGTCAGCACTGTGCCACAGATTTGAGAGTGGGGACATCCCCACTGGCCACCTAGTGGGTGAGTATGCAAACCACATGGACAATCATATGGCCTGGGGGGGCATGGCCAGAGGTGGCATGGGTAGTGGCCTACATGGCCTGGGGCAGGGCGATGCTGATCACAAAACTAACCTCCACCCTCTACACACAGGTGACAGTGGATACCCACTCCGTCCCTGGCTGATCACACCCTACCGGCGGCCTGCGACACCATTGCAGCAAAGCTACAATGAGGCACACTCCACCACATGTAATGTCATTGAGCATGTGTTCGGATGCTGAAGGCACGTTTCCATTGCCTGGACACCTCTGGCAGTGCCCTACAGTACAGCCCCTCAAAGGCCTGTGGGCTATTCCTGGCCTGTTGCATCCTGCACAACATGCCAATGAATGTGGGATAGCCGTACAGGTCAAAGAGGGGGACAGCAATGGGGACAATGTAGATGCTGGTGACGATGGTGATGGGCAGCCCCCCTTGGCCAACGGGACCCCCGACTGCTCCAGCTGGCACAGCTGCACTGGGACACCATCACAGAGGAGCACTTCAGCCAACCCAGGTAAGTCATGGGACCATGCGAAACCACCAGTGGCCAAGGCACAACCCACAAACACACAGGGACACACACCGGGGGTGCATGCTGTCAAGGGAAGTGGCAGGGCACAGAGGCACACACACAGCCAGGGATGGGTGAGGATTAACATGCCACACTGAAGGAGACACACACACGCACACACACACAGCGCAACAAGCGTGCACAGAGGGCAGAAGGCACACCGACCCAGAACGCACACCCTAGCAACACACATGTCCACAGGCCACCACGCCCACTGCCTGTCCATGTGCGTGTGCCAGATGCTGAGCACCATTGCACATTGGTGTACAGTGCAATGCAGGCATCATCATGCACACACAACTGCAGACAGCAGCCAGAAGGGTGTGCAGATGGACTGTGTGTCCGCGTGCAGGGCCGGGTAACCACCCGTGCACTGCCCACTGACACACACAATGCACATAGGGCAGCACCAGACAGTAGCCGAGCTGGGAGAAAGGTCAATCCCACGACACAGTGCCACGGCCACCACGGATGCTTGGGCAGCCCTGCCGAGACCCGCCAGCACTGGCAAGCTGACCACTGGCCTCATGGAGTGGCACTGATGGTCCAACAGGGGTTCCACTGCGTGAAAGTGACCGTGCCCATGCAGGGGTCTGCAGCACACCAAACATGCCTGCACCAGGAGTGCTCGGGATACCCACAGCTGAACCCAGTGTCGACAGGATGGGAGTCGCATGACGCTGAGAATGGGGGGTGGATAGTGCACTGCATGGTGTCTGCAACGCATGGGCACCTGACTGTGTGCCCATTGTGGCCATGACAGCAATGCACGCCTGTGCATGCCTGTCAATGGCAGCGGTCACATCCTTCCGCAAACTGTCCATCCGTTCCAGGATCTGTTCGGTGTCCCTGCTGCGACACTCCTCTGCCCACTCCAGAGCCACATGCAGTGCATCCACGGATGTTGCAAGCCACATCTGCTGCAGGACCGATGCTTGCAGTAGGTGGGTGTGCTCATGCAAGAGGTCATCAGCCTCCTTGGCATCCTGTCCCTCAGGGTGTGCAAGGCCCTGATGTTCAGCACCCCTTGAGGGTGGGTGCTGCACACCAGGACCAGGTCTGGGCATGTCCACAGGCAGTGCACAGATGCCGCCGCTGAACCCTGTACCCCCAAGCCCAGTGGGTGACTGCTGATGCTACCCCTCCTGCTGCCGCACCCCAGGGCTCAGTGGTGCCTCCGCAGTGGCCGCAACAGTCCCTCTGTTCTGAACAGACACCAGTGCTGCCCCACTGGTGCTGACAGGCATAGCCTGGGACTGTGCTGAAATGCAGGCCTCCACGGCGGCACCACCCACAGCCATGGGCGCAAATTGCCCTGCTGTGTGTCCATCCTGTGGCACACACGTGTCACTGCCCATGATGGTCGTGTCATCATCACTGGTGCCGGACTCTGCCCCGGCCACAGCCACAGCGTGCTGGCATCCATGGACACCAGCACACTGGGACACAGGCAGTGCTTCCTCCACACCTGTCACAACGATATCAGTGTGGACAGCCAGGTGGCCCCACTGTCGTAATGATCCACATATACCTGTGGCGGTGGATGGTCCCACCTTTGACTCCATCCAACTGTCCGCAGTGGACAGGCCCACCACCACTGACCCATGCAGATGCTCAGGATCTGTAAGGGAAAGCAAAGTTGCATTACTGCATGTGACCTACCCTGCCCCCCTAGACAGACCATGACTTACCATGCAGTGATGGGCCACCACCCGTCTGGAAGCCACCACCTGGAACACCCTCTATGGCACTTCGCTGCATGCTTCCAGCAAGCCTGTCCTCCGCTGGGGTGAGCTGTACCACCTCTGGCTGTCCCCCACCTGTTGCAGCACGTGCTGCCCTGATGGCAGCCAACTTCTCCTTTACCCTCCTCCTGTTCGTGCCCATATTCTTCTTACACTCCTGCACAGAGCGCTGGTGGCTGCCATGCAGGTTCACGGCATGTGCAACCTCCGCCCATGCAGCAGCATGGGCCTGAGGGGTTCCCTGCCATCCACTGAGCAGTGGCTCCTGATCCAGGTAGGCCTCGAAAAGGGCCTTGGTTTCGGCCTTTGTAAAATTCGGCCTTCTCCTCCTCCCACCACTGTTTTCCTCCTTTCCAACAACTTACTCAGTCATTATGTAGCCTGTAAGAATGGCAGTTGTTACCTGTGACTGTGCAGTCCCATGCATGTCCCTGAATCCACAGTCCACACTCCCAAACAGCATGCTACTCACCAATAAACTGCAGTAACCGACTATGGCCACTGCAGCACATTGTCGCACCTTTATAGCACAATCCATGCAAATGAAGTGAGGAGCAACTTTAATTAGATGGAGATTGCAGTGCTGCACCATTGAATGGCTGATTAGATGATTTGCATATGACGGCTGAATATCACGCTGTTGTGCTTTGTGCAATTGTGTTAAACATGCTGAGCCAATGGCACAGTTCTGTGGCATGCATAGTACACCTCACTGCGCATGCCCGGGTTGCTGATGCAGGCGTCTGTCATGCTGATGATGTACTGTGCATGATAGGCAATGCAGGGCACAGCCACCATTGTGCCAGTGGCGCTATATCGATGGTCACTACATGGCGCTATGGCACTGGGCCTTCATAAGCGCAATGGCCCAACTGCCCGATAGTCCGCTGTGGTGCTGGCACACAGGCAGCCAATCGCGCTACACTCATTGTCATCCGATGGCGCTGTGCGTTGCCTTGTGCCAGAGACCCTTGACCCTGTGCCGACCTTTGCCCCCTTGGCGCTATGCGTTAGGCATAGGTGCACCTCTATCATGCTGTTCGGTAACAGTGCAATAGGGAATGGCAGCGCTGTACCATGCAGCATTTGCAGGTGGGGAGCTGCGCTGCAGAGCACCATATTGCCTACTATAGCTGTTGGAATGGTGCATAGATGAGCCGCTCAATGGACTGCTATTGAGCTGGCCAATCTGGTGGCCATAGTTGAGCCACACCATGGGCCTCTCTTTGGAGAGGCCCCCCTGGGCAGGGCAAGGACCCAGGTGTGGAAGGAGGTGGCCACTGCCCTAGATGAGGCAACAGGACCAGAGCGTTCGGCTGAGCAGTGCAGGCACCACTATGGTGACCTGTGCAGGAGGGAGCTGGAACTACTGGCCTGACTGCGGGCACGTGCCAGGAGGGGCACAGTGCCACGTCCAGGTAGGGGTTCCATCAACACACTTTTATCGTCCATATGAGTCACAGTGTTGTATGTGTCCAGCACATAGAGAAGGGACTGTATGGGGTTGGCTGTGGCGGCGTTCACAGGATGTGTGGTGGGTGGGTCTGGCTGGGTGGGAGGGCACACACCTTGGGGCAGGGGGACTTTGCTTCGTGAATGTACTGATGTTCTTCTCTCCTTTTTCCCCACAGGCCCGGACAAAATCCACAGGGTGCGGGCAGAGCAGCGGAGGGGTGAGGAAACTGCAGCCAGGCGGGCCGAGGACCATCAACGGCCACCTGACCGGCCCGATGAGGGTGAGTGACAGACCTCCATGATTAGTATTGCATGCTGTGTGACAGGGTGGGCAGCGGGGCATGGCCACCATTCATCAACATCACTGCCATGCACGCCACTTGTTACAGTCAACACTGTCCAGTGGTAATGCATGTCTGGGTGTGCATCACTGGTGGTCCAGCATGCACCAGGTGCATGGTTGTGCCACTGCCTTTGCACCACATAGCCATGTCACTAAATGGCCACGGTGGTGCTGTGCATGACTTGGCTGGTGGGTGTGTGCAGCATTCCACATGGCTGTATGCACCTGGGTGGGCAGGTCCTGTGGACGTGATCACTGCGGGTGGTCACACACCATCACAGTGGTATGTCCCATGGCCGTATGCCATGCACAGTGGGCGGGCTGTATGGGGTTGTGCATTCACACTTATTGACTGTGCTCCCTTGTCCTAGGTACAAGACATCTCTGGGAAATAAGGGACACCTTGAGGGAGCTCCTTAATCTGGCCCTCGAGTCCGTGGCAATCCTGAGGAGGCTCGACGCGATGGGGGTGCAGCAGCGCCACAGAGGCAGACGCTCCCAGAGCCAGGAACGGCGGACGTGAAGATGGTCCTTTAGTCCCTGACTTTCCCTACCCCCCTGGACCCACCTCACACTCCTATCCCATCCCATTTGTCCACCCCTCCCTGCCCACCCCACCTTGTTTGTGTCCCCACCCCAAGCTTGTAAATAGTTTTTATTATTGTACATAGTTCAGTTTTATATTTTTACAATACATTTGAATTTTATATGAATACCATGGTGGTCTTTAATTTGCAGTAGGCTATAGGTGCTCAGCTGCAGTGGTGTGCATGGCATCAGGGGTGGTGCAGTCATGGGTATGTGTGTGTGTCCATGTGGAAGTGACTATGGTGTGGGGGTAGATATCAGTCAATGTCTGTGTTGTGTGTGTTGTTCCCTGTGCACTGGATGACTGTGTGCAGTGGTTCATGGTGAGTTCTCTGTGTCCATGGCACACCCATCGGCCCATCCATGGCCTGTGTAGCCGACACATATGCCTGTCTGTGACCTGCAGGATCTGCTGGCATGTCAGTGGGCAGGGCAGACACTGTACCTGTCACTTTGCTGGGTTGCCCATGTCACTGGTGTGGTGCATGCCTGGCTCAGGTGGCACTGTGGGTGACACGGTCATTGTTCCACCTCTATGCTGTGGCTTGTGTGTGTTGCAGGGGATGTGCCCCACTGTCTGTGGCTTGTGATTCAGGTGACTACTGGTGGTGTACAGGTCCAGGGTGCCTGCGTAGGGTAGCTGGCACTCCAGTGCTATGGTGGACTGTGGGTTGTGTGTACACAGCTTACATGGGCCCACAATGGGAGCTTGGTTGCCCCACCACTGCGTCCCTGCATTGTTGTGCCTTTGGGTATGGGTGGGTGTCTGTCCATACCCTGTATGGCATCCAGTGTGGTGCATGCTTCCATGCACCACTGTGGGTGTCTGTGCTGGCTGTTGTGCCAGTGGTGGGCAGGGGTGTGTCACTGGAATACTGTGCAGGGTGCTGTACCACTGGTGGTGGTGTCAAGGACACGACCATCCCATATGGGGTACCTCTTGTGCCAATGCATGGTCGGTCTCTCAGCAGTACCTCAGGGGACTGTGCATGGTGGCACTGTGTCTGCTGTTGTTGCATTGCCGTGTGCTGCAGCCTGCTGATGGGTGCTCATGGTGGGGCTGGCTTGCATGGTTCTGTGGTGCACAGGGTTGCATTGACACGGGGGGGTGGTGGCATGCATGGGGTTTCCTGCAGTGGTGGTCACTGCTCATGTGGGGTGTCTGGGGGTCACAGTGCAGGGTGTGCTGTGCACTGGGGGGGGATGGTGTGGCACAGGGTGGTCTGCCCTTCTTGTGTGCCACTCACAGCTTGCCAGTAGGTGTGATGGGGCATCATGGCCAGGCTGTGAGTTGGTTGCTTGTCTCCAAGGACCAGTGATTATTCCGGCCCTCCCCCGGTTGTGCTGTGCTTGGGGTGTGGGGGGACAATGTCTGTTCTGCTGTGTGTTCCTGTGCCCATCTGTGGCATGGGTGGTGGGTCCCTACCTCCCTGATTGTGCAGTTACATTGCTCTGTAGCTGGGGGGCTCCCTGGTTGCGCTATGGCACCTCTGGACTACTCAGCTGAACATCCCTTGTTGCGCTATGGTGCATCAGATCTGCTCAGCTTCCCCTCCCTAGTTGCGCTATGGCACAGGTGGTGCGATATTCAGTCGTTGGCTGTAGGTACAATTTGGCCTGCTCCTTTTTTGAATATCGCGTCTCTTGCGCATGGGTGCAATAGACTTGCACTTGCTCCTGCTATTGTGCACTTTTTGGGCGCAGTTTGAATATCTGGGCCAAGATCTTTTCCTTGGTGATTTCAAGCCATTGACATTGATGGATACAATTTTAAGATTTGCAGTTTTAAGCATAGTTTCTTTAAAAAATTGGATAATTACATTCACATGCCTCTTAAATATAAGAGATATAATAAACCCATATACTAAACAATCAGGTATACCCATAATAACAGCGTAAAAAAGAACTATCTAAACTAGATTTTTTCCCCTGCAAGACAAATAAGATTATAATATGAGAACTTCTATTTGGAGACATCCCCTTTCTTTTGAATATGCTGAATTTTAGCTCACCTCCCCCCCCCCACTCTAAATAGATTAATTAACCAGCTCATCAGATAATGAGCATAATTAATCTTATATGAAATTGTGCTTGACGAGATCCAATTAACACCAATTTTCTATTTTGTCTGGTAATTCTTCCCAAGCCTGTTTCACATCTTGAAAGACATATCTGATCCCTTTAATAATAACTTTCCATTTTGATGGATAAATCATTGTAGCTTTAAATCCTAAGGACCACAACTTTTTTCTAATTTCATCAAAGCTTTTCCTCTGTTGAATGATTTCATATGGTAAATCATTATAAACTGAAATATCAGCCCCCCATTACAGACAATCTTCTCTTTACATACACTTTTGACATAAACAATTCTTTTTCTGCATAATTCATAAATTTCAAAATAACAGGTCTGGGATAATTATTCTTATTAGTTGAATTTCTAATACCTCTATGTATTCTTTCTATAACCCAGTCTATCTCAGACATTTCTGTTACCGTATAAGCAGCTGCAATGATTTTAAAAGAGTCTCTCAATGATCTAGAGGAATCCCATATCTCGGGCAAACCTAGGATTCTAACATTGTTCCTTCTGGCTCTTGCTTCTTAATGAAGTATCTTTTCTTTAAGTGATGCATTTGAAGTTTCCAAATTTTGTAACTGACATGCGTAAGGTGCAGTATCATCTACTAGAGTTGACAAATGCTGTTTAATATCTACTATGTCCTGTTTAATTATTTTGTTTTCGTCCAGTAAAGTTTGTGATGTGAGAAAATATTGTTCAAGTTTTCCTGATGCTTGCACATATTTTCTAATGTCATAGTTATAAAATTAACTTTCTGAAACAAAAGCTTGGCCCAAAGGGGGTGTTGATCAGAGTCATCAGTTTCTTGTTCAGAAAAATGGAAATCCCCCTCAGAAGAAACACTATGTTCATCTTCTTAATTTTTTTCCCCCTTCATATATAGGACCTACTGCAGTTTCTTTAGCAAATTGCTCATTAGTGACAGAAATATTCAGTTGTTTGGAAATAGATTCTCTTACCCCTGAGAAGTTCTGCAAAGCATTTGGCAACTGTCCTGAGGTGATAGCATTAGCCATAACTTTTCTGTCAGGCTCGGTGTTGGCCTTCACTGTCATGGCATGTCGACTTGATTCTGGCTCCAATTCAGCTGTACGTGGCTCCAAAACGAAATCTGCCACCATCAAAGGTTCTTTTTGTGACTTCACTGAATCATTTCTAGCATCTTTATGTAGCTCACCCTTCTTGGACCCAACATCCAAATTCAAAGTTGTAGGCTTTTCAAAATTGGATTTCTGTGTTTCTGATGCTGGAGTCAGAACATGAGAATCATACAGATCTTTTAGTTCATGGTTTACTCTGGAAGATTCATCTGTTAACATTGTATTTTTTAAGTCAGCTACTTGTGTAGGAGAGGGTATAAACAACGAAAACAGTTTGGAAGGAACTTCCCCCGACATAGGTACATTTGTAACTGGCTCAATTTGTGAGGATTTGACTTTATTTGATAAAACTTCTTGAGCATTACACATTTCCATAGTAACTTGGCTTTTGCTTTTCACTCGAGCAGTTACTGCCGAACCAAAGGATTTCTTCATCATTTGTTGAGGTATTCTCATCTCACATGCATTTAATAATTTGGAATTTTTCTTTTAGATAATTTCTTGCTCTGATAGCACATTTTTCATGCCTCTGGTAGTGTTGCATCTTTTTTCAGTGGGGATCAGGTTGGGTGAGCGTCTAGCAGCTTGTACTCACATAGCACTAATAACACACCATGCAGCCTCTCTCTCCACTCGTGGGTGTGGTCCCTCAGCTCAAATCTCAATTTTGCATCATGTTCTTGTAAATTACACCATCTGAGTTTCACAAAATTTAGTAAGACATTGGCAATTTCTTTCCCATGAGCAGTCTGAAGAGTAAATTAGTCTTATTAACAGATGCAACTATTTAAGTCTGCCTCACCTATTCAGGCCATGGCTTCTGTCTCCCTAGCCCCCTTCCATCCCCTCTTATTTTTCCTTATCACCTTCATCCCTTCCCTTCATCCCCCTCAATACCTACACCTATCAGGACAAAGATATTCTTCTGACTGCCTCGCCCCCTCATTTAACTCCACTTTCTTTCATCCCCTCACTCTCCATTATACTGGGATCTCAATGACCCCCCATTAATCCTTCAGCTCCACTTATACCTATACCTATCAGGACAAAGTCATCCCCCTGACTGCCTCACTCCATCATATAACTCTGCTTTTCTCTCATCCCCTACCTCTTCTTAAATCCCCCCTTCCTTTAGCATCTTGGCTGCTCCCCACCCCATCCCCTGCTGCTTTTGATCTTTTACCTTTTCCTTTTATTTCTTACCTGCACTCCTTAATGTATTCCCTTTGACCTTCTGCCTTCCTTCCTTGTTGAATCAAAAATGGTTGTTATAATCTATATATGTCTTATGCCTTCATCGTTATCCTTCCTATACTACTGCTGAACCTCAAATGAGTTGAATTGTAAATAAGTGTATATTGCAAATAATTGTATATATTTGAATCCTTTGTTGATGCTGTTATTAACTCTCATTATCATCTGTGTTCATTATTTGTTATTCTGTACTACATTTCCCTGTAATCTAATGGATGTTTACTAAAATAAATTTTAGTAAGATTTTCACAAGCACTCAGACTTAAACCATTTTATCTTAATTATGCTTTGCATATTTTATTTCACAACCACCAGCTATGTGCATTCTTAAGATTACAATCTTTTATTGCACTCAAATTTCCTTTGTACAACAAACATGCTTAGTTTAACCAAAAGAGTACTTATTATTCTGGTGAGTAGTTCATTTTCTTTTTCTTGGCTCTTGCCCTATTCCATATACGTGCTGCAGGTCAAAAATCCTCATTTCCACTATAACCATGCCAAATTTTGAGCACATGTACCTCTCTCTCTCTGGCTGGTCCTATTCTCCAAACAGGATTCATTCATTAAACTGACCCACATAACTGCACTCTAAATTACATGCTGAGACAAATCCGATTCAAGGCTCACCGCCATTTTGCTATTCCACCATTCTACCTGGTGTTCTAAGTCTCCACCTTTCTTCCAAGTGCTCACCATGTGCATACTGCTGACATTTCAAAGGGATGCCCTCCTTCCTCAGAGCTGAATTCTGCCCTTGATTCATACTACCTCTTATACTGTGTTGTTTGAGATCCACCATTTTCTTAAACCTCCCTTTTAGACTTACATCTTGATTAAAATTTCCTTTCACAAATCAATTCTTTTCCGTGTACCTCAATATGTATTCCATTGTTTATTCGGTTTCATTTTAACCAATCACCATTTGTAGCCTTCATTAATTATAAATGCCATCCTTTTGTTTCACAATCATTTTTAACTCCTTTTCACTCATATCTTTTGGCACCTTCTTTTACCAAGACATTCTAGTTTATATATATTTCTCAAATTAAGACAAAATGGTCTAAGTCTGAGTGCGTGTGAAAGTCTTACTAAAATTTATTTTAGTAAACATCTATTAGATTTAAACACCCTGCACAAAGCACCAGTATCTCTACCCTGAGCAAAAGTAGTAGGCTAAAGAGCATTGCAAATGGAAAAGAAGGAGAATTTCCTGTAATGTTTGTTTTTGACGTGAACCTTAAAAAAAAAAACTCTGGTTCAAAGGCATTGAATCCAAGCCATATATAAATATAAATATAAAATACATTCTCTCCCAGGGCTGATTTCCTGATGATAGTTAAGCAAACAGACTTGTGGAGGTCAAAATGCACCTCAAGGTTAACCTCGTGTTCCAGATAGACCTAAATAACTTTCTGCATGACTGCAAACATTTCAATAATATAATTCTATTCATTTGCAAACTAATGGATTCCAGTTTCACATAAAATTCACATATATAGTTGCAGCCATTGATATGTTCAGATAGTTCTAGATATGTTGCGATATATCTAAAGAACTTTCTCTGGTGGCTGAGTGGTACTGCAAGCAGACAGGACAGTTCTCCAGAGATATCACAGACATTTCAGGAAATATCTGAGCGTGTATATGCTGCCACTGTATTTTTTAACCACATAGAAGCAAGGAGAAAAGAAAGAATAGAAACAGCAAGTGAAGGAAGAGCGAAACAAGGGAAATTGTGGGAACATCAGAGTGAGCAAGTCCTAGATGCCACAAGGAAAATTTGATTGCACAATCAGATAGGCAAGAGATAGACAATTGACAAAATAGAAGAGGACAGAATAGATATTTCTGTTTAACTCTCTCTGTAATAAATGGAAAAGGTTTTACCCAACCCTGTTTCAGAAATCCAAACCTAACTCTTTGATAGCATCATGCAAGTGATCAAAAATCTTCAGCTGTCAGCCCCCCATGATGTATCATCAGATATGACACTCCAACATTGTGGATTTGATACATTCTGTGTCTGTAGATAGTATCACCTCTCTAGAGAACTGGCCTAAACTGGGATCTCAGTTTTGTGTGGGCTCAGAAACCTTCTCATTGTTCTGAGCCCTGTCTGCCCCAGCAGGGGTGGCTGCATGTACAGGACATGAAAGACCTTGACCACTTTGATGCCCCCCCTTAATTGGCCAGGGTGGTATCAGCATTACAAGACAAATGGACTGTGATTACTTCTCAGGGCAGCTGCTTTTTCCTCTGGCAATGATTTAAATCTCATTTCCCACAGCCATCTCTGATACCACAGCAGGTAGAATTAATTAAACAGAAAAAAACCCAAACAACATTACAAAATTATTATTACGGTGCCATTATCTGCTTTGAAAGACATTCCAAAATATACAATGTTGAATTCTTCCTAGTCATGGCATCTTGGATAACGTGGTACTATAGAATATTACTTTCCTTGAGAATTGCTGAAATAGTCATTTGATTTTACTGAATGCTAAAAATGACCACAGATATTTTGTGCAATACCAAGTACATTGCAAACTGCTTTATTACCAAATAGGGTTTTATACGAAGAAACATATATTGTGTGCATTCAACAGGAACACATTCATATCCCTATCCTGAGCACTTTGGGCTTAAATAATGTTTCTAGCATTGGTGTTTATGCACAAAAGAAAATTGCACACAAAACTGTCAGCACTGTGGCACACTGACCACATGGTGCAAAATGCGCCCGTGGTATGTGGTATGCACAAATGGCCATGCAGGACACATGGGCCCAGGAGGTGGGATGACAGGGATGTGTAGTGGCCACACAGCACACATAGGTAGGCCATACAAGGGACCCTCCCTTGACTGCACCATATAGGGACAAGGTCACTGCACCATGCAGTGGCACTGAACTGAGCAGAATGTGGAGACAATGGTGGATAGTAACAGATGCATGGAGGGGCACACCCTGCCATTTGCACAGCTTGAAGGGGCAGCCCATGCAGACATACAGTGCTGCAACCATCTCTAGACATGAGGCAGAGCAGGTTCACATGCACCAAACTTCACAGGTGGCATCTATGGTCAGTGACATACAGATGCACTCTACCAAGCTGTATGGGGCAAAATCCCTGTCCACTGCCCTGGAGGTAAAGGCATGACTGTGGCTGGACTTCCAGGTGGCAATGAACACTGCTGGCCTGGAATCCCAGAAAGTGTCGACCATAAAGCACAAGTGGTGGGACCTGCATGCAGCAGTGAAAAATAAACACACTGTGGGTGCACTGGCATGCTAAGGCATCGGAGGTGGCCCACATAGCAGCAATATGTAACTGACACCATTGGAGAGGATGTTGGTGGACACCCTTACAGACATCAGTGTCCATGGTGAAATGGAAGCCATAGACTCCCTAGACAATATACATGCACTGGCAGGGCATGGGTACCTTAGGGATGTCACAGCATGCATGTATTAACAGCCATGTGTTTCAACCCACAGATGCAGGCACAGATGGACACATAACAGCCAGAACAATACCACATAGCCAGGACACATTGGCATAGCAGCTGAGACATGATGTCAGACAAGAGCAGGAAGGCACAGATGGGTCACCAGTGCATAAACACCCCAGCAACAGGCAACAGGAAGGGACACCCAGAGCCAGACTAACAACCCCATGATGTCCCGCACAGATACAGAGCTGGACATGGAGACATAGAATAAGTCAGAGATGGAACGGTATAGCACATTGGTGGCCCTGGATGAGAGGACACAGGAGCTATCCGAGGTGGCGGATGGATGTCACGGCAGCCATGTGCACCACCATGCCACAAGACAGAAGGCATGGACCAGCAATGATAGAGCGGTCAGCAGCACTGCAGCCACTGGCACAGAATGGCATTTCAGGATGGCACAGCAAGGGAAGGAAGGTCACCGACATGCCCTGTGGACAGTGGTGATGAAGGACCATTGACACTGGTGATGGGCCACACACATACAGTGCACACCCATGGCTTCATGGCAGCACAGTAAAGTCTTCTGCGGCAGCCACAGCTGGACACTCTAGAGCCTCAGCATTGCAACACAGAGGTGCTGGTGGCTCTGATTGGTGAGGTGCGGGACATGAGGTGTGGGATTGACTGAGTGGTCAACCTCCATGAGAGATTCATGGACCACCTGTTCAACAGGGATGCACCACATGGACAGGCTGGCCACACACCACCCCTTGTAGCACACACTCACACACAGGTGTCCCCAGCATTGTAGACAATGAGCAGAATGTGGGCACACAATTGTGGGACATGGAAAGAACCCAGGTGGACATGCCACAGGGTGTATGCATTGCCCATATGTGCACTATGGGTGCACAGAGTGTGACGGTGCAGGGACATTCCACAGACACCACACAAGAAGACAGTACCATCCACCACAAAAGCCACAGCCCTGCAACTGAAGATGCCACACAGGAGAAGCACACTGGGCCCTCCACCATATAAAGGTGTCAGTGGGGTGCCCCCATGCACATTCACTGGTCAGGAGATAAGGCACATGGTCCTCAGCATGCCTACAGGTAAAGCCCTATGACCCACAAGGGCAGTTACACTGCGCAAGCACCATGCACCAGACTTGTATAGTACATGCAAGTTGTGTACATACCTTGCCCACTGTACATGTCACACACACCCTGTGACACAATGTTGCTGCCCCTGCCACACATCCCACATGGCATACACCACCACACAGTTACAGCCACAGCATATGGTGTGTAGTACAGTGGCCACCCCATTGTAACTCCCCTATCATGGCCCCCACTACATGTCACCCAACATGACACACCCACCTCAACACATAGCATCTGACACCATGTGCCACATGTCTACCTGTGCTGGACATGCAAACCCCTGTGACTGCCCCCCCAGATGGGTGCACTCAGTGCCTGGTGTCATCATCACACATCTGCCACCCATGATGACTGGAGCACACACAAACCATGATGCATTACTATCCACAATAGCCACATACATGGATGCCCATGCATTGTTTGCATGCACACAATGGTGCCACCACACATGACACATGGCTGTCAGTTCTGCAACTGTGCATGTTTGCAACACTGCCACTGGAACATGTCCTGTATAAGGGCATCATGAGCTGCATGTTCTCTCAGAGTCTCCTGGCCCCTGTCTAGCCCCCCTTCTCCAGTGGCACATCCTGCTAATGGTCCTCCAGCAAGGGGCAAATTGTGTCACAAGGCCATATTATGGAGCTTGGCACAAGCTGTAAACACCTTTCTTAACCTTCCTGGGGACAACATCATTGTACCCTGTTATGGTCCAGACACCAGAATCACATCTTCAATAGCCTGATGGTCCTCTCCAGGATGTTCTGTGTCTTCCTCTAGCATGGTTATAGGCCTCCTCCTCTACAGTTTTTGGCACCAGGAATGGTGTCATCAGGTATGGGTCAGTAGGTAACCACTGCCACCTGTGCAGGGAACAGAGAAGAATGTCACTGAAATGCATGCAGTGGTATGAGTCGGACTGCTACACATGTTGCCACACCTATACTCACCCAACAGTAATCCATCCAGCCAACTGGCATGTAGCAGAGCTCTGACATGGAATGTGTCCAGAATGTATGCATTGTGGCATGAGCCAGGGTACTTTTCACACATGAGAATACCACCTGTGTCACACGCCACCTGGCAGATCTCACTGTGAAACCCCATTCTGTTACTGTATGCCTCCTCATACACAAATGGTAACAGTATGCCAATATGGGTGCATATATAGGTTTGAGCAGGGGTTTCTATGTTGAACCTCAGAATTTTCACTTTAATATCTTTACAGCCATTCAATAGATTTGAGTGACATTTTGCATACATGGTTTCACGGGGAGATGTCTTGACCTGGCAAGTTGTATTTAGGTCAGATGTGTGGATTCTGAGATCCAGATAGTGGAAAAATGTAAAATAATTGCTGTTTTTTACATCTCGCTTTGCACCTTGACAGATTGGAATTTCAGTATGCAATTTTCTTGGTAGAAATGGTTTGCCCTAGAATAATGTTTTCACTGGTTTGAAGAAAGAATATTAATTCTTTACAAAATTATTCCATTTTAAAATTTCAGATTCTGAGCGTGCTCAGTACAGTCTTTGGATAGAGGTCTGGAATGAAAAGAATTTGGTCAAAATGAAAAGAATCCTTTTTCATTTGGGACCAATCCTTTTCATGAGGGGAAAATTCCTTTTTGTTTGCCACCATTTTGTTTTCTGTTTTTCCTAAAAATTCTAATTTCAAAAACCACAAAAATGACATTCTGGAGAGAAACCAACACATGTATCTTATTGGGACACCCTTAGCTGGATTCAGCACTAACTGTTGCAGAAATACCCATAAAATTATATTTTTTAAGATTAGAAATCTTTGCATGGCTCATGATTTGAAAAAGAATCTTTTTCAAACAACGTCATCCTTTCTCATGAGGAAATCCTTTTTGTTTGCAGCTTCAATGCATTTCAGTGGGGTTTCAACTTGATGTCATAACTTGGCCATTTTACATATTTTGACACCAATTGTATAAAATGGCCTTTTGGGGATCCTACCTAATGAACAATGTCAGTGGAATTCTGCAAATCTAGCCTTAAATTTCATGGTTGCTTTGCAAAATCACCTTTCAGGTGTGGATTTGAAAAGTTTCAGTACTGGGTTGATAAGGCTGGATAAGAACAAGGCTATGCTGACAATTTGGTTGCTGTTGTGCTACAAATGGAAGCTCATGGCCCTTTGAGCCCTGGACGTCCACAGCAACATACCTATACACATCTAGGAAGGGATGGGGCACAGGGCCCTAAGGGACCTGCACACCCAAAGCAAATAAGAATATGATTACACTATCTGAAAACTATGGCTGGATTTTCTCAAAAGTAAGGAAATTCCTTGCAAATAACTCTGTTAATGCAACATTTAGAGTTATGGCCAAAGTGACGAAAGTAGGGGCATGTGACTTTAGTTTCCAGCCCTAAAACCTCACCCCCACCCCTACAACAAATAGGGGTGGAGTCTTCCTTGGTGTAGTCAACCTTTAAGCTCACACCATTCTGTACACTCCTGAAACATACACATGTCCATCACATCTGACCTTTCTTGCTAGTGCAGTGGGATGAGCTTTATGGCAGACAATGCCAAGGAAGACTCCACTCCTGATTTGTTGTGGGGCATGGGGTTATAGAGTTGGAAACCTTAAAGTCACATGTTCCTACTTTTGTTGCTTTGGCCACAACCCTTAATGTTGCAAAAATGGAGCTTTCTTTCAAAGAATATATACTGCACATGTATTTTTTTACACAAAGCAAAATGCAGAATGCCACTGACCCTCTTCAACAGAATAGTGCCTCTACAAGAGTAAAATGGGTAATACTGATAAAAAAAACATATACAATGTGCTCTCAAGTATGCAGAGAACAGTGTGAGAGAGTTTGTTTTATTGCTGGGCATATTCATTTGATTATCCTTTGAAAATGGGTTTTCCTTTCCTTTTTTTAAACTTTTTGTTTATGGATATATAATGCAAGCCAGACATCATATAACATATTTTGGGGACACAGCTTGCACATCATTACTGTGCCATATGTGAAGAAACATTAGACATATGCAAAGCTGGCAAGAGCAAAGTTTGCAAATGCGTGAAGTGCCAACTTCACAAAGTTTTTGGCAGGCAAAGTGACACCTTCAGGAGAAGGAATGCAATTTGTTGGCAAAGTTGCAACTTCACCTTAACGTCACCTGACTTTGCCTGAAAAATTGTCATGTCCTTAGGAAACTGAAATGCAAAGTGACAAAGTGGTGAAATATGCAGTTTGTGAAGTTATTTGTAAACATGAATTTTGCAACTTTGCAGGAACTTCACTGGTTAAATAAAACTTTGCAACATCTCTCTCAAAGATATATATTTAAAACAAGATACATTTTTCAGTCATAGATATGGAACTAAAAACCATAAACAGGTATTTAAGTCCAACAAGGTAAACATTTAGAACTTGCTGCTCTCACCTTTAATATATACTACTAATAAACACAATGTTTCCCCAATCCCTCATATGAGTATAAAATATTGTGCAAGGGCTGAAAGTCTGAGAGTGCTAGACCATCAGTTATTAAGATATCCTGGACTCAACTAAGTTGCTTTGCACCTTACATCCATAGGCACACATTGACTGCCATGTAAGAGGACAATCATTCTCAGTTCAATTTAAAAGTTCACAAACTGAGATGCATGCATGAACACACTGAGGATGTAACTACATTGCTTTCCATGAAACCAAGAAAATTAAACAGTGGAATTAGCATGTAGCTTACAGGGTACACAGTAAGTTATGTAAGGAATAAGACATGAGGAAGAGTGGTTTATGGGCTGATTAGAGCACACCTCTGCTGTGTAATAAGGCATAAGAGTGCTTGCACCAGGTGCCTTTAGCACCTGGGAAGAGCTCTTATATGACATATACCACACCTCAGAGTGATTTATCAACTGGATCACCCCTGTAAAAAAATATTTAAAAAAAATGCAATGAAGTGTTAAGAAGAAACATAATTAAACTGCAACAAAATAGAAAAATAGTGCTTGCATTTGTAAATAGTCCTTGCATTTGTATGGCTGATGCCACCAGAGGGAGTTGTTGTGTGTGTGTGTCTCTCCTCCCATTCTGTCTCTTCCCCCACACACACAAATACACACACACTTTGTTTTTTTAGTTATTTCTCATTTTCATTTAAATGGAAATGGTAGTGGACAGGAAGTGAGTATGCTCATTGTAAGACCCCTTAAGCAGCATATCTATTGGAACAAGTGCAGCTTTCAAAGAGAAGCCACAAGTTACCAGGTGGCTCTTTTCTTTTTCCTTCAAGTTAGTGTGAGGTTTGAAAGCCAAGCAGCTAGTGAGAGAGCAGTTTTGCTCCAAAGGCTGTATATGAGTCAAGGTCAATAAATATATGAGTTTTATTCTTACGATGTTATTTGTAGCTTAGGTGTATAAAGCAGCTGTGCCATTACCTCATGTTCCATCAGTGACTTTTAGAAACTGGCAGATCTTTTTGTGAATTTGACTTTGGGAGGACAGATCTGGGAAAAGCAATGCTACAACTCTTCCAGATCATATTCCTTCAGGTCCTGGCTGTTTGGAAAAGAGGAATGCAGGCTTCAGGGTCAGATAAAGTTGTGATGGCTGTCACAGGCCACCGAGGATCCCCACCATATGGTCGTGCTCTGATAGGGATTGTGAACACTCTCACAATCCATATGCCAGCATCCCATGGCAGCAAAGTCAGGTCAGTGAAAATAAGTCTCTCTCAAGTGGCAGGAGGAGCTCTGCTTGACCAGCAAAACATGGTGGAAAGCCAACAGTTTGAATGTTAACCTGCCTTTAACCATTCTCCAACATCTCCCCCTTAGCCTGGAGAAGCTGTATGTCCTTTACCACTGTGGCATTCCATTATCTCTGCTGGCTTGTTTCCTGCTGTAACTCTATGAGTGCACATTTATGTTCCATTATCCAAAGCTCTAAGCCTGTCAGCCTGATTTCTACAGCAATAAGATGCTGGTTTGTCTCTCTCCCATTGCTTGCATTTTTGTAGCATTGAGAGGATCTGGGCTGTCAGTAATTCAACACTACCACCACTATGCTATAGAGTCCTAGGCCTGTCATGGCTGCTGCTGCAAAGTAAGCATCTACTCCTTGTGCTTTGTCAGATTATATTTATATTTTCTGCCAAGTTCCTTCTGCAGCCTCCCCAAGTATCCTTAGCCCCTCCTGGCACAGCTGGCAAGCAGCTTTCTTTCTCTTCCAACCATTCTCTCCCTTCATCATGCATTCCAAATTTCCACTTTTGAGTCTGCTATTTTCCTGGGAGCATTGCAGAGCAATTGAAGGGATTACACACATCTTTTTCTAGCTCTCGAGAGACAGTTTAAAGTTACATATTTCTTACGTTGTTTCTTTACTTTTTCAACGGAGTGTAATACTCCAAGCTGAGAGATACCTGCATAATAGCAGAAAATGGTCAAACCAAAAGTGGCAGCTGAAGGAAATGTTTTCTCTTCAAACTGATTGGAGGACAGTAGAGAGAAACAATGCAGGCCGAAGCTGCAAGGACCAGTGAAGGTGCAGGAGGTAAGATTTCATTGCAAAATATTTAACAACGTATTAAGCAAATTATTCAAAACAGTACAAAACCTCAGCAAAAAGTTTGATATCCTCACCTCACGTGTTACTACTTCAGAAACCTAGATGAATCATACTGAGCAGACTGTGCTTTGAGCAGATGTGACCTTGTTAAAATCTGTTTATGACAATATGAAACTCAAAAGAAAATAGCTTACTTTGTGGAATCTCTGGGTGATCATACTGCCCATGCAGATTGAGGCAGAAGATATCATTGTATGAGCCTTGGTCCTGCTGCAAAATACTTTGAGATTTGAGGAGGAGAAACAGGTTTCTTTGGTGGAAAAGCCTTCTGAATCATGACATAGAATGGGTCCATGCCTTCTAGCTCCTTGCTGACATTCCTAGTGATTTTTACTGGTGTCATTAGAGGATTGGGTGTTTGACATTGCACAGTGCCTCTGCTCATCAAATTTGGAATTCTCTCATTCTGCTCTTCCCAGACCTGCCTTATTCAACCAAATGTGGCATAAGCATTTGATGAGATCCAGGGCTAGTCTCTAGCCATCAAGGCCCTCGCATCAACTCATTAAGCTGGTGAAGATGTACCTTTCCTGGAACAAGAGGCTGTACACCTATTCACCAGTCCTCAGGATTCTAGCATAGTACAGTTGTGCCCAGTGTTATGTGGTGTTCTGCTGTTTCACCCATCATGTGTTATTGTTTCATTTTGCAGTAGCCAGTGACATGCCTGTTTTGTGCTGCAGAGATGCCAATACTTAGATGATGTCTCATTTCCCTCCCAAATGCATCCAAAGCAGAGCATTCACACTGTTTAATTGGTGTGCCACTATTAAAGTTACCCTGGATCTTAGCAGTCATCACTTTAAAGAACCCCAAAAGTCACCTTTCCTTTATGTAGCAGCTTCAGTTTTGAGAGGTATTTGGCAATACCTAGAGGAACACCATTCTGGAATTACTGGTTAATGTAAGAAGAAATGCCAAAGTTATGAGCAGTTTTGGGTGATATCTGCCAAATGAATCCTGGCTCTCAGACCTATGAACTCAAATTTAATCTTGTCAGTCATCACATAAAAGTACCCCAGGAAAACCACCCTTCCTTTCTATAGTTTGTGCTTCCAACAGTATTTGGGGGCCATAACTGTGAATATGAATCTGGACTTTTTCATTAAAGTGTGCAGATATGCCAACATTATGAGCCATTTGTGTGTTCTCTACCAAATAAAGCATGGCTATCAGACCTAGGAACTCACCCTGGATCTTGGAAGCCATCACATGAAAGTATCCCAAAAAAACATTGTTCCCTTTGTGTAGCAGCTTGTGCTTCAAGGAATATTTAGGGGCCACCGTGGGGAACATGAATCTGGAATTGTAGGTTAAAGTAAGTAGAAATGCCAAGGTTAAAATCTAGTTTATGTGATGTCTGCCAAATGAATGCAGGCTCTCAGACCTGGGAACTCACCCCAGAGTTTGTCAGCATCACATAAAAACTGGTCTGCCCACCAAAAAAAACACATTTCCCTTTTTACTAGCTTGTGCTAAGAGGGGTATTGGGGACACCTTGGGAACATGAATCTGGAATATCAGGTTAAAGTTAGCAGCAATACCAAAGTTATGGGTCATGCTGTGTGATGTCTGCCAAATGAATTATGGTTCTCAGACCTGGAAACTCACCTGGGATTTTGGCAGCTATCACAGAAAAGCACCACCAAATCCACCTCCCCCTTTCATAGCAGCTTGAGCTTTGAGGGGTATTTAGGGGACACCTTTGGGTAACGTGAGTCTAGAATTGCAGGTTAATGTAGCGGTAATTCCAAATTTAGGAGTTATTTTGTGTGATTTCTACCAAATGAATCTTGGCTTTCAGACCTGGGAACTCACTCTGGATCTTGGCAGCCATCACAGAAATGCTCCCCCCACATGAAAACAACCTTTCACTTTTTGTGGTAGCTTGTGCATCAATAGGTGCTTATGGGACCTCTTGATGAATATGATTCTGGAATTTTAGGTTAAAGTAAGTAGAAATACAAAAATTATGAGCCATTTTGTGCTATGTCTGCCAAATGAATGCTGGCTCTCAAACTTAAGAACTCACCCAGATTGTGTCAGCCATCACATAAATGCCCCCCAAAACCAACTTTCACTTTTGTAGCAGCCTGTGCTTAGAGTTGTATTTAGGGAAAACCTTGGTGAACATGAATATGAATCTGGTATCTTAGGTTAAAACAAGCAGAAATGCCAAAGTCATTAGTAGTTGTGTGTGATGTCTGCCAAAAGAATCCTAGCTCTGAAACCTGAGAACTTGCCATGGATCTTGGCAGCCATCACATATAGAGATGGTCGAAGACTGAAAAATTCATTACACAAATTAATTTGTGAATTTCACAGATTGAGAAGTGTGGAAATTCATTGCAAAGTGCAGAATTTTGCCTGAGAATTCTGTACTTTGCCTGCATAATTCCAAACTTCATGAACAAATCTTAACAATTCAGGCAAAGTCAAGTTTCCCAGGTGTGAAGAAGCCTCTTGAAGCTCTGTGAAGTGTGCATTTTGGGCACTTCACCTGACCTTCTCTCACAAAGTTTTATTTCGCAACATCTCTAATCATATAAAAGCACTCCCTGAAAATCACCTTTCCTTTTTTGCAGCAGCTTGTGCTTCAAGAGGTATTAGAGTACACCATGGAGGGCATGAATCTGGAATTTCAGGTTAATATAAGCAGAAATATCAAAATGATGAGACATTTTATGTGATGTCTGCCAAATGAATCCTGGCTCTGAGGTCTGTGAACTTGCCCTGAATATTGACGGCCATCACATAAAAGCAACCCTTGAAAACCACCTTTCCCTTTTTGCAGTGGCTTGTGTTTTACGGGGTATCAGATAACACCTTGGGGAATGTGAATCTGGATTTCAGGTTAAAATAAGCAGAAATGACAACATTATATGCAATTTTGTGTGATGTCTGCCAAATTAATCCTTGCTGTCAGACCTGTTAACTTGAACTGTATCTAATCAGCCATCACATGAAAGCACTGTCAAAACAAGCTTTCTGTTTTTGTAGCATCCTGTCCTTTAAAGGGTGTTTAGGGAACCCTGGAGAACGCACTTCTGTTATTTCAGATTAATGCAAGCAGAAATGCCAAAGTTATATGTCATCTTGTGTGATGTCTGTTGAACGAATCTTGGGTCTGAGATGGGAACTCAACCTGGATCTTGGCAGCATCACAAAGTAACACTCACCCCTCTCCCGAAAAATTACCTTTCCCTTTTTTTTTTTTTATGGCTGCGTGGGCAGAGCCAGCAACCATTCTCTGGTCACTCATAAAATGGCGACCATGGCATGCTTCTGTTTGGGAGTTTTGGATTGATCCTTCTGAAACCCCAAAACAAGAAGCAGTCCACCACAACCAGTTGCAATGCAGGCATGGAAGCAGTATTTCTTATGCCATCTGCCACTTCTACATTCTAAAAAACAGAGCTGCACATGTGGGCATGTCGCACATATGCAGTTCCATCAGCATTGCCATCTTGGGAATGGTATTTTGCCATTTGACAAAACTACACATGTGTAAGTGCTGCATATGTCTAGTTCTGTCGATGCCGCCATCTTTGTAATGTCATTCAGCAGCACTTGTTCCCCAGCACTCTTACAAGCTCACCACAGCCATATTGGCTCTGGCTAGAGTTTGTTCTAGTAGCTTGTCCTTCACTGAGTATCTAGGGCTCACCTTGAGGAACATGACTCTTGAATTTCAGGGCAAAACAAGTAGAAATGAAGTTACGAGCCATTTCGTGTAACATCTGTCAAATGTACAATGTGCTGGCTCTCAGACCTGGGAACTCACCCTAGATCTTGTCAGCCATTATATAAAATCCTCCTCTGCAAACTACCTTTCCTTTTTGTATTAGCTTGTCCTTTGAGGGGTATTTAGGGGCACCTTGTCAAACATGAATCTGAAATGTCAAGTTAAAGCAAACAAAATGAAAAACTTATCCATTTTGTGTCATGTCTGCCAAATGAATCTGAATTTCTTGTGGTATAAGTGGCTTTTGAAGGGAAATCTGTGCAGTCTATGCTGAGGTCATTAGATACTCTACTAAAAATTCACTGTAAGGGAAAGCAGATTAGGTATTGCACTTAATAATACACTGTTGGGGAAAGTAGGTGGATCACTGCAGAGTTGGTACATTTGCAGATGTGTCAACTAAAAATGAATCACTGTGGTAGTGATAAGCAATTACCTTTAAGTATACTGGTACAATAATAAATAAATATAGTAAGTGCCGCAGAGGTAAAGAACACATCAACAAATTGATGTGCCACTGTGTGATCATGCAACAGAAAACCACATACTGCTGCATATAACTGTAGCATCTAAAACAAAATCTGAACTCTTGTGAGCTGAGGACGAGGACTCTGGAACATCATTGGCTTACATGTGATTCTGCAGCATGTGCACTGATTAAAATTAACAGCAGATAGTAAGACAGATGCAGAGGCAGTTTTTTTTTTTTTTAATGAGTGAGCCACTAAACCTAATTTATGCAACAGGTATCAGGATAAAACTGGCACATCAATCTTTTTTTCCAAGTCACTGTGTGGATAAATGGTATGACATAATCACTATGGGAATAACTTCAAGTTATTCCCATAGTGATTACATCATTCACCATTTATCCACACAGTGACTATGTCCCCCCACCTCCCTGTCAGCCAGCACTTCTTATACACTTTTTAATGGTCCTAGGTCCATTCTACTTTAATTTCATAAACAAAAGTACTACACAGCGGGGCTCTTTTCATGTTCCAACACCACTTTTACACTTGTCACTGTTCTCTACCTACTGTGCATCTCAATTTATACCCCTGCTCCTATTTTTTTTCCTATTAAAATCTGGACTGAAATCTTCACCACTCAGCATTCCCCAGCCACCGGCTCCCCTGCCCCCACCCCACAGACACACTCTCCGGCCATCCACAAGCAACAGTGGTATATGACAGCCTACTGTTCTCATTACACAAAAAAAAAATCTTTCTTTTCCTTGCAACTTCTCTTTTCACTTCTAGTTTTTATCTTTTTTCAGCAATCTCTCCTACCTCCATTTTCACTCTACTGCTCGAACATCACCCACCAGCATGCCCGCAACTCTGACATACTGCCACATTAATTAAAAAAAATACATTTCACATGACAGTACATATGTTTTACCACCATACCAAGTACCAATTATCAAAACAACACAAAATATTCCTTCCATTTTTATTTTAATATGAAAGTGTACCTTGCTTGCTCAGTAAATCAGTAAAAAAGATGCCGTATTTTTTAAACACTCCAGCACCCCCACATGTAGACTAACAGCCACTCACAACAGGAGATCTAAATGACTGATTTTGCTTCCCTAGCAATGATATTGGTCCTACTACCCAGATTCAAAACTCCTTTAAAAAAAATAAGAAACCGCAGCAGAAGATTAAAACCACGATCTACCACCAAAGTAAAGAGTACCATTGAAAACACATAATAAGAAAATAAAAATGCCTTCACAGTAACAGAAAACCAGCATTAACAAAACAAAAACCTGTTGCATTAATGTAACATGTGGCGGTGTAATGGGATAACCAAGTTATTTGCTTAGTTGCCAGTGACCTCTGGTGAACCTCACTCATGGCTTTGCCACGCATGAGGTTACTCGAGGTCACAAGCAACAATACAATAACTTAGTTATCCAGGCACCTCTTATATATGTGACTTTCTTTATACCAGTGTTGGCAGTAAGTGGAGGACACCTCAGGTAAAATATTTTATTTTCCCCTTGTGACACTACGAATAGACAATAGGGCAGTTTTGCTACCACAAGCTCACCTGCTCAACTATTGTCTTTGTGCAGACTGCTGAAAATTCCTGAATTTAGTAATTGTATAACAGGCAGCCTGTAATGTATCCTTGTGTGAGTCACTCGACCTGTCCTGCTGGGTTTTTCTTTTCTGAATTTTGAGTGGCTACTGAAGTCATATCTCTGTTAAGGTATACTTCTTCTTAAATTAGCTTTCATTTAAGATGGGGGAGTGGGTGTCCTCATTGTTTCATTAACACGTTGCCTAATGTCTGTCTGTACTGGGGAAGGAAAGATGTTTTCAAATACTGTGTTCAACCATATGGGATACAGTAGACCTCAGCTGGTGGCATGTGGTAATTAAATAGCTTCTGACACCTATGGGAAAACTTTCGAAATCATAATATTTAGAAATAATTAAGCATGTGTATCATTTACCTTCTATAGATTTCTCCTCCCTCATATTTATTACAGAGACAGTACCCACAAAAAACATGATTTTTATCCCTTAGAGCTCAGCTGCCCCTTTAGCATACTCCCTGCCTGAAATTATAATGCTCTTGTGATATCACAGTTGGTTGCCATGGGATTAACTGTGTTGTCACAAGCAGAGTATTATGACATCAGGTTGGGAATAAGCCATAGGAGCTGATGAACCCTCAAGGAACAAAGATCCTATTTTTATGCATACAACCTCAAAAATAAATAATGGCAAGAAGAAATACAGAGCTCATGAGAAATATAAGTTGCTTTGTATCCAAATATTGCGTTATTCAAAGTTCTTCTAGAGGCGTTGATTGCTGTTTAACACTTATTTAAAAAACGTTTTCATCTTGTAATTTCCTATCAGCATTCATATGCTGCAGTTCAACATGTCTGTATTCCCCATATGTAGTTTCAAAGGGGAAAGTGTATACATTAGTATCTTTTGAAGAGCATGTACTGGTGCTTAATTACAGATGTTATCCTTTTGCAGAAATCTTTGTAATGTTTTGTATTAGCAAAAGTTATAAATAAAATATAAAAATATTTTTTATAACTTCTACTAACTCTCTTAGTGATTTTTTATTTCTGTGACAGTGCTGTCTTTTTAAGATATGTTATTCCTTGTTCTGAAAATCTGAATTCTTTTAGGTCCTGTATACCAGTGATTGAGAGACAGTTTGACCAACAAGCCTGCCTGCACCCAAATACACAATGTGCATTCTTCACCTTACCACTGCCATGGGTCACTTGACTATCCATAGGTAACTGCTGTAGAGGGGATGTCAACAGCTAGTGGCCATTGATTGAAAGTGGTATATCGGCTCTCTAAGTCCTGATACAACACACTGCTGCTTCACATCTTGCATGACCTCTTGATGTTTGTCAGAGTGTGTTAATTGTATGGGGGGAGTAATATCAATCAGCTGACATTACAGCATTGCTGATATGGGAAGGAGCATGCTGTTTCCAATGCCACCAATTATGAATTCTACTTAGTGTGAATAGTACTGAGTGATTTCCCTGGTAAACAGAACTAAATAAATACATTTCTATGGCACACAAATACCAGCCCAAAACATGCTAGTATTTGGGTTTCACCTTGACAGCCCGAATACTGGGATATTCAGGTGTGTTTGTGCCAAGAAATATTTGTGCCGTGCAGCCCAACTAATACTCTCTTCAAGTAAAATTCATTTGAAGTATTCCAGTGCAATAAGCACTTTTGAATATATTTACATTTAAAGAAGAATGGACACTCAAGAGTATAAATAAGGCTGTAATGGCATTGTGGGGATTCTGGAAGAATTCATAAACCACAACTGCAAAGTGCAAGTGTTTTTATTGTCATTAGAAACCTGCTATGCCATTAGAGCCTTATTTGCAGACACGTGGTGTAGGTCATTTGATCTGCAGTGGAACCCACTTATAGCGGACACACTTATAGCAGACACTTGCTTATAATGGAAAGATTGGCCTTGTCAAAAAAGCCAGCTATGCCAGTAATGTTAAAATCCATTTATACCATGGTCTGCAACCCCTGTGTAGCAGATACTGTGAGCTCTTCCGTATCCTGTTATGTGCTGCGTTATGTCCTGTTAATTTTCACCTGATTATTCAGCTTGTTTTTCTGGCATTATAAAGACACTACTCACTTCACTTGATACCCAATACCTGACACCTTACTCTGGGGGGTTACTCCTGCACAGTCCAGATCCCCCAATCAGCAAAGGTTCTGTATAGCAAAATCTTACCAATCATGTTTACTGCCCACTGATTCAAATGAGCACAAGTACTGTGAAGCAAAGGCTTTCCAATCTTGTTTACTGCTCCATTCCCAATCAGGTATAAATAGCATATCCCCATACCTCTCGTTGGCAGAGAAGGGAGCATGTTCTAATTTTAACTCCTGTGTTTCAGCTGTGGTGGAGGAGATTCATATTTTAAGATTTTAGGATATAGCGGACACTCATTACAATGGACAAAACCAGTATGCACAAATGTGTCCATTATACTGTAAGAGGGTTCAACTATAATTGTTTTTCAATTGTTGTCTACCTATGCTTGCACCAGTGCTGTTAACTCACTTTTTATGCTATGTAATGATGTAGATACTCACCATTTGCAATCTTACTATCGGTGAGTTCCTTTGTCAAACCTGTCAGTAATCAGCAATGATGTAGACTCACTGATAATAAGGCTTTAAATGCTTTGCATTTATATGAAAATTTAAATCAAAATATTTAAAAACAGTTATGCACATGATTTGTGTACAGATTTATGTGTAATGTTTTAACTTATTTTTGTTTTCTAGCTAATAATCCAAATTAAATCAGAATGCAATGCAAGGTGTTAGCCCAAGCAAATATCAACATGTTGAATAAAAAAAGTGCAGAATGGCACTATAATGTTTAATTTTTATTGTAAATATTAAAATGAAATTTGTAGTTTCATTGTAACACTGTAACTGTCTTTCATTATAAAACACTTTCAATCATCTCCATTAAGTCCCCAAAACTGAAAAAATGTTGCTTTAGCAGTTACTACAAATCACCCATAATGCTTCACATTTATTTAATAGTACTCAGTTTATAACTTTATTATGTTTTAAGCTGTGCAAAATGTATATTCAAATATAAAAATATTCATTAGCAAAGCAATGCACTGTAACTGAAGACTTGTTAATTGTAATGTAGCTGTAAGTGCCACTGAAAAATATCGTTCATATCACTTTATAACAAGCATTTGTCAATGCGAATGTTTCTCCTGGTGCTGCAGGCTGCTCTTTTTGTGCTGGGCTCCTGCCTGCATTGGCACCTTTTCTGTCCACTAAGAAATCTACAGCTGTCCTGACAGAGCTCTGTTGAGGTGGCTCACTTCCCCTCTCACTCACTCATTCTGTTTCTCCTGGCGCTGTAGGCTGCCCTTTTGTACTGGGCTCCTGCCTCTGTTGGTGGCTTTTCTGCCCACAAAGAAATCTGCAGCAGTACCGACACAGGTCTGTTGGGCCTGCTCCTCTCTCTCTCTCACTCGCTCATTCCATTTCTACCAGCTGCAAGCTGACCTTATGTACTGGGCTTCTGCCTGCATTGCCACCTTTTTCTGCCCACAGAGAAATCTGTAGCTGTCCCAACAGAGCTCTGTTGAGGTAACTCACTCAATCATCTCACTCATTCATTCTGTTTCTCCTGACACTGCAGGCTGCCCTTTTGTGCTAGGTTCCTGCCTCTGTTGGTGCCTTTTTCTGCCCACAAAGAAATCTGCAGCAGTCCCAACAGAGCTTCGTTGAGCTTGCTCACTCCCTTTCTCTCACTCACTCATTCCGTTTCTGCTGGCACTGCAGGCTGCCCTTTTGTACTGGGCTCCTGCCTGCATTGCCACCTTCTTCTGTCCACAAAGAAATTTGCAGAAGTCACAATAGAGCTCTGTTGAGCTTGCTCACTCCCCCTCTCTCACTTGCTCATTCTGGTTTTCCCACCGCTGAAGGCTGCCCTTTGGTACTGGGCCCCTTTGTACATTGTTGCCTTTTTCTGCCCACAAGCAAATCTGCAGCAGTCCCAACAGAGCTCTGTTGAGCTCACTCACTTCTCCTCTATCACCCACTCATTCTGTGTCTCCATCCATTGCAGGCTGGCCTTTTCTACTGGGTTTCTGCCTGCATTGGTGACTTTTTATGGCTACAAAGAAATCTGTAGCTGTCCCTACAAAGCTCCATTGAGCGCGCTCACTGCACCTGTCTCACTCACTTATTCTGTTTTTGCTGGCACTACAGGCTGCCCTTTTGTACTGGGCTCCTGTCTGCATTGTCACCTTTTTCTGCCCACAAAGAAATCTGCAGCAGTCACAGTAGCACTCCGTTGAGCTCGCTCACTCCCCCTCTCTCACTCACTCACTGTGTTTCTCCCGGCACTGCAGGCTGCCCTTTTGTACTGGGCTCCTGCCAGCATTTGCACCTTTTTCTGCCCACAAAGAAATCCGCAGCTGTCCTGACAGAGCTCTGTTGAGGTCGCTCACTACCCTGTCTCACTCACTCATTCTGTTTCTCCTGCTGCTGGAGGCTGCCCTTTTGTAGTGGGCTCCTGCCTCTGTTGGCACCTTTTTCTGCCCACAAAGAAATCTGAAGCAGTCCCAATAGAGCTCTGTTGAGCTCGCTCACTCACTTTCTCTCACTCGCTCATTCCATTTCTGCTGGCACTGCAGGCTACCCTTTTGTACTGGGCTCCTGCCTGCATTGCTGCCTTCTACTGCCCACAAATAAATTTGCAGCAGTCACAATAGAGCTCCATTGAGCTCACTTACTCCCCCCTCTCACTTGCTCATTTTGTTTTTCCCGCCGCTAAATGCTGCCATTCTGTACTGGGCCCCTGCATTCATTGTTGCCTTTTTCTGGCCACAAACAAATCTGCAGCAGTCCCAACAGACCTCCGTTGAGCTCACTCACTTCCCTCTCATTCACTCATTCCGTTTCTGCTGGCGCTGCAGGCTGGCCCTTTTGTGCTGGGCTCCCTGCCTGCCTTGCTGCCTTTTCTGTCCACAAAGAAATCCACAGCAGTAATGATAGAGCTTTGTTGAGCTTGCTCACTCCCATTCTATCACTCACTCATTCTGTTTCTCTTGGCACTGCAGGCTGCGCTTTTATCGGGGCTCCTGGCTGTGTTGGCAACTTTGTCTGCTGGCAAAAAATCCACAGCTGTCCTGACAAAGTTTAGTTGAGGTTGCTCAGTCTCCCTGTCTCAAGAGCTCATTCTGTTTGTCCTGGCGCTGCAGGGCACCCTTTTGTATGGGGCTCCTGCCTGCATTGGCCCCTTTTACTGCCACAAAGAAATCCACAGCAGTCCTGATAGAGCTCCACTGAGCTCACTCAGTGCCCCTGTCTCACTCACTCTTAATGTTTCTCCCACTGCTGCAGGCTGGCCTTTTGTACTGGGCCCCTGCCTGCATTGATGACCTTTTCTGCCCACAAAGAAATCTGCAGCAGTCCTGACAGCGCTCCGGTGAGTTCACTCATTCCCCCTCCCTCATTCACTCTCTAGTTCTGTTTCTCCCAGTGCTGCAGGCTGCCTTTTTCTACTGGGCTCTTGCTTTGGGGCTTTTTTCTGCCCACAAAGAAATGCTGCAGCAGTCCTGATAGAGCTCAGTTGAGCTTGGTCATGCCCCCCTCTCACTCGCTCGATCTTAATCTGTCCCAAACACTGATTTCCCACAGCTACCATGCTATGCTCTGGCCGGAGTGCAAAAACATATTTTAGCCAGGACATGAAAAATTACACCTGTACTGTTCATAAGGAGGTGTGAAAAAATGCCACTGTTGAAAATGTGGCATGAAAATATTATAAATTTGCGAAGTTACAAGGGTGCGTGGAAACAGTTCAATGCACACTTGTAACACAGTCATGTTATGGAGTTTTGTCACCACATTTTCAACATAGGGATTTTAGGACCTCTGCTCATGAACAGTGCCACTGTAATATTCTTAATCTGTCCCGGACACTGATTTCCCACAGCGACTGCATTATTCTGTGCCAGAATGGAGAAAACACATTTTGGTTAGGATGTGAAAAATGACAGCTGAACTGCTCATAATGAGGTGTGAAAAAATGCCACTGTTGAAAATCTGGCGTGACAGTATTACAGATCTGCAAAGTTACAAGTGTATGTGGAAAGCGTGCAATGCACACTTGTAACACAGTCATTTGATGGGCTATCATCGCCAAATTTTCAGCATAGGCATTTTTAGGACCTCTGCTCAGGAACAGTATCACTGTAATTTTCTTAATCTGTCCCAAACACTGATTTCCAACAGCAACCGTGCTATTCTGCACTGGAAGTGCGAAAACACATTTTGGCCAGGATGTGAACAATGACAGCTGTACTGTTCACAATGAGGTGAAAAATGCCAATGTTGAAAACCTGGCATGAAAATATTGCACATTCACAAAGTTAAAGGGTGCATAGCAACTGTGCAATGCATGCTTGTAAAACAGTAATTTTTGGATTTTACACCAAATTTGCAACATAGGCTTTTGAGAGTCCACCTCATAAACACTGGCACTGTCATTTCATTTATCAGCCTTGAAGGTAATTCCACACAGTGACAGTGAAATCACTTTCTGGGGCCAATTAATGCCATGACAATGTCAGAATTCATGAGGAGGGTCACAAAACCCCGTGTTAATTTGGTGCCAACATTCAAAAATGACTGAGACATGCATCAAAGTTGGAAAACCCGATTTATTCTGTTATACAGCTTACCAGCATTTCCTCAGTTCATGGTTGGCTTGAAGATTGCAGATGTGTTCCGGTCCAATGAAGATCATCGCGCCAGACTCTGGAGGAAGTATGGGGTGAGGGGTGTGGGGAGGCAAGGTGCACAGTGGGTGGGTGTGAGATTCTTGCGGGAGGGGCAGGGAGACTGCTGAGGGACCATTTCCTTTTTCACAGAGCATAAAAAAGACTTTGTGGGACAATTTTTTGTTTTATGGGGCATGTGGCATACTGGGATGGGCTCCCAGCATGTCAGTGGACTTGTTCTTGGGGAGGCATCTGTAGCCAATTGGGGATTGGGCACCCCCATCAGCACACAACAGAAGGAAGGGGATCACATCATGCTGATGGAGTTTGGGCACCCCGTTGGCACTAAAGGGGGGCACAAGAGCTGAGAGGGATTGGGCATCCCCTTGGCACAAATGTTTGGGTGTTTGTGGGGGACATTATGCTGATGGGGAGGGGGGTTCCCCATTGGAAACATCAAAGGGCAGGACCACTGAAGTCAATGGGGATTGGGACCCCCATCGGTAAACAAAATCTGTTGTGGGGGCGCATGCTGCCGAGGGGGATTGGGCACCCCCTTGGCACTGGGGGTTACTTAACATTGTTTGTGAACATGGTGGCAAGCCACCACCATGTTCACAAACTATATTGCACTTGGAAAGTTCTACCCAGCAATGATGAGTCACTCCCTCATTGCAGCAAATGGCTGACGCTGCAATGATGAGGCATCCCCTGATTGCAGCAGCTGAAACTTTTCAAGGTTGTGGCATGCTGGCTGAACAGGTGTCAGCAGCAGCATTCCATGGCATTGGGGAAAGCTGGCCAAGCATTTAATGGCTATAGGAGCATTGGCCACAACAGTGCTGTGTCTCCACAACCTGCTTCTGGAAAGCTGCCGCAATATGTTTCTTGTGCATGCACGTAATCAACATAAAAATTATATAATGTATGAATACATTAAAGAAGCACATTCATTGCTGTGAGGTATCAGCAAATATACTATGTTCTGCCTGCATAAGAATGATGAAGGCTTCTACTTAGTGAAGGGTCATGGGGTACTGAGAATTCTGCAGGGCTTTGGGTGAATTCATCAGTCTTAAATTCAAGGGCTGAATATAAGCAAGTTTGGTGAGGTGAGTTGGAACACTTCCAGCAGGAAGCAGAAGTCAGGCTGTACAAAGAAAAAAATCACCAGAGCACAGCTTTCATAACTAGAAGATTATAGTTATTTCGTTTGATGTCAGTTGTCACATATCCTTGAATGTGTGAAATGTGACAGTACATTAAGTGACAAGAATATCTAAGTATATGTCTGATAATACCAGTTGTACATTTGAGATCATTTCTGTTACTGGTGATAGCTTCTACAATAGGAAAATGTAATACTGTATTTTTTATGTCATATTTATGCCACTACGTACCTCACACAGAACACTGTACACCAGAAACTGTGTTATTACTCCAGTCTTCTACTGAGTTAAGGGTTGTGGGGTCCTGAGCAGTCTGGAGGGCTTTGGCTGAATTCATCCATCTTAAATTCAAGGATAGAGTTTGAGTAAAGTTTGATGAAATGAGCTGGAACACACCCAGTAGAAGGCAGAAGACAGGCTTTACAAAGAAAAAAATCAGCAGTGCAAAGCTTTAGCTTTTTTTTCTTTCACAGGGACAATTTTTTTTTAACAAGGGCTCATGGTCTGGTGAACAGTACATCAGTCTATTGCACCTCTGAATATGATACAAAAAATTAGACTGAATACTAATAGTATAAAGCGGAGGAGGGATGTGATTCAGAATACAGATTTTTTGCTTGACAGCTCCTGCCAAAATGTGCAGTACAGAGTGTTATTCATGAATAGTAGAAGTGTTAATAATAAATCAGTTTCTGGTATAATCTGTGTAAACTATGTAATGGAATAGACAGTGTAATAAACAATCTCTGGTATAATCTGTGTAAAGTATGTCTTGGTATAAATATGGTACAAACAATGTTGTGAAACATTTTCCTTTCTATGTAGTTTTAGTTGAAAACACCATCTTGCAAGATTAGATGCAAATGTTCAGCAACCGCCTGTACCCATCTGTCGATGCAGAATCATTGTGAGAATGTATGCGGCCTTGCTGAATTAATCAATATGATATTGACACAGTCATAGGATCTGTGGTTAATTGAATAAATGTGGTTAACACAGAAACATAGAATTTGACAGCAGAGAAGGACCGCTTGGCCTACCTAGTCTGCCCATTTTCCTTACCTGGTTGCTGATATGTCAGAATAGGGGTGAATATTGAAAATATTCATTATTTGGCTTCAGAATGAGGAATAGCACATTATTCTTGGTATTCAGAAAATAATATTCATTTCTTGCACACCATTATCCCACACCCTGCTTTACAACATGGATTATCAGTGTCAAAGCAGAAAACAGAAAAGTGTTACATAAGGCCCCTCTATATTTGTCCTAGTAACTAGGACATGAGTTTTGAAAGAATTTTGAAATGCACTTAATTGGGATTCTGTGTAACACAGAAGTAATATGGAACCCATTATATTCTACACCAGCACAAGCAGCCTTTTTTCCTTTCAAGAGATTGAGATGCTGGGGTTTGACTTGTAAGGGGTAACAAGATCAGGGAAGGGACTGCTTGACTGGAGGTCTGAAAGCAAGTAATGTTTCTGAGACCTTTTTTGGAGCTTAGATATGAGCAGGTTTATTAAGTCTGCTGTAAAAATGACATTGAGGTCTGTTTCCCTTCTATTATAAGGTCTGTTCCCTAATAAAGTTCATCTAATATAGTGGGCATTTCCCAGTGGCACCAATCGCTCATTTTTGGCCAAACAATGAACAGCTGGACAAACTCCTGTGTCAAGCTGGTCACACTTACTGACCTATGCCTCCAGTTGCAGCAACGTACCTACCCCAGTGAGAGAGGATCAGGTTAGCCACTGGAAAGAATAGATTGATGAATACCTTACGTTTATTTTAAACACCGATGTGAGCTCTTCATGAATGGTATTATACAGTACTTAAAGATAAGTGTTCCTTCTCAGGAGGGACAATGTGTTTGCTTCTTACAGATAGCAGATGTACTCTGCTTATTCTTTATTTATCAGGATAACATTAAAATGCTAAGGAAAGAGTTAATATAATATGGCACTTATAATTGTGATATCTTAATGAGGTACTCAACATAATTTCAATATCTTTCAATCTACTTTAAAGTTATAAACTAGACAGTATATCAGTTAATTGAATTTTATAACAGTATGAACAAATGAGCAGCTTGTTATACCATAAAATGATTAATGATACCTTCATATAAGAGCTCTCCATTACTTAGAAATTAAAGGTAACAAACATCTGGAGTTTCTAACATCTTCTGATTTTGACTCATGTGGCTGTATTGCTTCATTCTGGCAACTGTCTCTACATCCAATTAAATATGCATTTAGCTATAGTGTAATTTTGATATCTACTGTCTAATATTGTATGCTTCTATGTAAGCATGTATGTGTTTTTAGTATGTTGTAAAGCCTTCTAGTAGGACAATAAATCACAAACTAAAACTAAAATTACCTAAATGTACATCTTAAAAATGAAGTTCCCAAAATACAATTTGGGAAAACTGCTGTAAAGAGGTTTGCATCTTTACCAGCAAATTCTCATCTCAAGACAGAATAATTCAGTAGGGTAGTGTGTCTACATCACTAAATTTACCAGTCTCAAGTATGATTTGCTTTTGTTAGTATTATTAATAATGTATTTTCATTAAGGTGAACCTAACACTGCAGTTTCCTGATCAGACAAAATAGATCTATATTACAGCTTAATTCATTTGTCACCCTCAACAAATATTCATGCTTTTCATAGGCTAAAAAGTGTCCTTCAGAAAGTATGTTAGGAGTCATAACCTGTTTTTATCATAGACATGTGTAAATGAAATTCTCTAAGAAACTTCTTAAAAAGTAAGGGAATTTATGGGAAAAAACACTATATTAATGATCATTAGGGTTGCTACTATACAAAATGCAAAGCACACAAAGGTTGGGAATGAACTATTAGCATGGTAACACAATGCTCACAAAGTCTAGAAATATATTAGTTGGGTTCGTGTGTCTCCCACCTACCCTACCACATCCCCTACCCTCATGACTCAAACACAGTCTACAGGTAAAGGGCCATACATCAATGGTAGTACATCATACAGGGTCAACATAGTAAAATTTTTATATACCAACCCTAATCTCCACTCTCTGTCTTCCCATCCCCTGCCCTCATGACTAGGGTGGAACAAATCAGTTAGTCAGTTGAACAATGGCTAGGGTGTATAATTATGGGCCAAAAATTTCACACCTTGGGTGTGTTGTTAAAAGGCATTGCTGAGTGACTTTTAATGCCTCTAAGAAGTGTGATTATTGGCGATGATTACACATACCTAACTTGTCTTATTGAACTCATAAAATGGCTTTAAAAATAAGAATATAGCAACACATACTCAATCAAGAGACAGAAAGGGTAGCCTAAGGGGGGGGCTTAAAAAGAAGCAAGCAACAGGTTTTCTCAGCTTGAGTGGAGATACAGAGCCGGTGTGTGCAGGGCATCCATGCTGGAGGCATCTGGTAGCAAAATAAGTGCTGTTTTTAATAGGCATGGGTGGACTGACCTGCGTTAAATCAGAATCCCCCCACCAGATCCTGTGTGGCCCAGTGGACCCAGATCAATGAGGACCTTCAGCATAATTGTACCAAGTCCTGGTCTGCCACATGTGGCCATTTAAATACAATGGAAAGCAGCTTTCTGCCTAGAGCCAAGTGAGGTTGGCAGTGCTGACAGTGTACAGGGAACTGCTTTCCAATCAAAGTCTGTCCCATCATGCAGACAGCTTAGTTGAGAGGCAAAATGACTGAGCGACTCTCATAATTTAAGCCAGTTGAGCCACCTTATAATAATTAGAAGGTGACTGAGCTGACTTAAATTATGAGATTCATTCACTTTAAATCTCTCAAATAAGCTGTCTGCTCAGAACTGACTTTAATTGGAAGACAGGTCCCTAGTATGTACTACCAACTTCACTAGGCTGATCCAGCTCCCCATGCTGCTTCTGCTGCTGACACATACATGTTGGGTCTCAAGAGTCTGCAGTTGCCAGTGCATTCCAGACTAGTAGTCAATGCTCCCCTTCAGCAGTTGACCCAGGCAGTCTCCAGCAGCAGTGGGAAGGTCAGATCAGTAAGGACATGTCGGACTCTGACACATTTGCTAGTCACACCATACATGGGCTCAAGGTGTTGCTTCAGCCTTCCTGAGTTCATATGCACAATCATTCCATGGGGAAAGGTTAGTGTTTCAGCCCACAACTACAGAGCCTTCCCTAGTGAGCCGTGCCAGCCAGAGCTGATTCAGTCGAAGGTTTCTGGAGGAACAACTTACCATATTGGATTGTATGTATTGCCTTTGCATTATTACATAAATGTAGAAGCCATGCCATCCAGAACTGAATCTGTCTAAGGTTACTTGAGGAATGAGGGAGGAGGCACAAATGTGGAAAGGAATGGGGAAAAATATGGCGGCACACACAATGTTGCAGAGACAGACTGATAAAAGACAAGTTGCTAGGACAACATCCAGTAGCAGCCCCAGTAGTGGTCCTTCACTGTTCAGTCAGGAAAGGCAAAAACTACCTTAATTACAACAAAAGGGGTAGTCAGCACCACAAGTAGTGGCAAGCAATGATATGGTACCTATGTGTACTGTTGCACCAGTACAAATTTGAATGAAACCGATGAGGAGAAATCTCATTCTGATGTGAGTAATGAAACTGAGGAGGTACACAAGGAGGGAGAAATACAGAATGAAGTGAAAAGCCTGAATTAAGAACAGTTGGCAGTTTCAGCTATGGGTTGAATGTAAATATGATTATTTAGATTTGGATGAGACAGGCACGAAGTGAGTGGTGCAGGTGCAGGAGGAACAAGACAAAGGGCAGTGCCTTCCAAACTGGGTTCTGTGACTGGCCTGGATGAGCTACTGGATGAAGATAAGGGTGAAACAGAGACAGACCTTGATGAGCAGCCCAGTGTTGAGAAAGAACAACAAGGTAGCAGTGATAAAGGACAGTATAGTATGTTTGGTAACAAAACACAAAAGGTGATCTCTTATGTCGGGCTTCCTTTTCTCTGGCTGCTAATAATGAGTTATGAGCAGTTTGCTCTATATGTAAAAAGACCATCAATAAAGGGAGCAAAAAGGTGCTTTTGGTACCTCAGCATTAAAAATATATTTATAGAGATGTCACCCATTATGCCTGAGGCATGATTTCTTGGAGAGAGAGAATAATGGCAACAACATGCAGGCAGACTTGGTCACACTACAACTGCACTTATTGTACCAAGTGGTAGCAAGAGCCCTGATGATACAGTTCTACTGTCTCCTCTCTCAGTCTTCTTCAAGAGTAAGTACTGCAAACAGTCCAATTTTTCCCTTATTATCATCCAGCACTCCTAATGTCAGCTATCTGAAGACTTCTGCTGCTAGAAGGCATCTCACAGTTTGAGAATCACTTGAATGTAAAGCCAGATACTAACATATTCATCCAGAAGCTATTGATATAACAAAATTAATTTCTGAGATTGTAGCACTGGACTGACAGCCTTACAGAATTGTGGAGCATACTGGATTCAAAAAGCTTTTGAATTACCTGTCACAATGATGCAACATTACATCCAGGAAACATTTCTCTACTATAGCTATACCTCAGATGTATCGAGGGTAGTCAGTGCTAAACTAAGAAATGCTCTAAAAGATGTAGTTGCTGGAGTTGTCCCTCTAACTACAGACATATGGACAAACTGTCAGCCAAAACCTTTTATGTCACTGACTGCACATTGGGTGTCATTTACTCCCTGTAGTGACATAGACAGCTCCCATCTGAAACTGGCTTTCCTTCGCATGCAATATAACCCACAGGATCACATAGTTTCCAACATCCTGGTTTAGCTTAATAGAGAGATACAGTACTGTCTAGTAGTGTAAGTGCATATATCCCGTCAAATGTTAAATTTCAGCCAATCAGTGCATACCACATAATTTGACAGGTGGGCGTGGCCTACTTGGACCAATCAGAACTGTCCCTTGTTAAACCAGAAGCCCCTCCCTTAAATGTGCTAGCCCGCCCACTTCCAGCGGAGAAGTAGCATCTTCAGACGTGTCCCACCCCTTGAGTAGGAAATAGCCATCCGAACCCATGTCCTGACCCTTGTGCAGGAAATGGCACACTTTGAACCCATGTCCTGCCCACTTGCGCAGGAAATGGCTGCGTTCAAACCTGTGTCCTGCCCACTTGTGCAGGAAATGACCTGCGTTGAAACCCTGGAAATGATATAACACCACCATGTTGTAAGTGTCCTGTGCCTCTTCTTCTTGTACACACCTCGAACCCCTGCTACCCATCATTTTGTAAGCATCTTGCACCCCTCCTTCTCATACACTCCTCGAACCCCTGCCACACCATTCTGGCTGGAACCTGAGTCCCACCATGCTAGCTCGAACTCCTGCCCCCCCTTTCTCCTGCACCCCCACTGTTCTGGCTCCTACACCTGTCCCTCTTCACCACCATGCCTCCACCCATCCCAAAAATTAAGTTAGGGTTTATGTAGTGTTATTTGCCCCTGTCGGCTTGGGTGTATAACTGCAGGGGCATGTGTGTGTTTTTTGATTAGGATATTTTCAGAAAGAAGTATCTATGAGGCAACCTGATCATGCAGAGGTTTCACAGAACTGTTTGGAGACACATTCTGAGGGAAATCCATCTGCCTGTGTGACTACCCTTTTTCTGTTTCATTACAATTAATAAAATGTGTAAAATGTGTACCAAAAGGATACCTTTATATATATGCATCTAACATTTATAAGCTAAAACAGGGACCTGCATGTAAATAAGATGGTTCAATAGTTTTTTCTGGATAGCATTGCAACATGCTGGCAGTATGGTGTGTGTGTGTGTGTGTGTGTGTCCCCCTCATTGGGCACGTAGGAAAAGCAATGTCTTTTATGTATGTTTAAAATAAAGATGGCCTTTCTGGAGCCCATGGTCCTGTTGGCAGTGTGGTGGGTGTCTTTGTCTTTTAAGACTGAGAGAAACTGTTTATTTTTCATTTACACAGCCAAGGCTACAAAGGACTATTGATTCTCTTTGGAAACTTGTGTGTCTCAAGATTTTTGGATTACAGGGTCCCTGTAGTTACAGGGATCTGTAAAAATGTAGCTTTATGCTTTTGTTACAAAATAAATGTATATAGTCACACTATCAAAAAATTAAAAGTCATGTAGTAGGTTTGTAACCATTACCTGTATAATGTTTCTGTAATTTATCTGACTTGGAACCTTTGTCAAGAGTTCATGGCTCAAAGGTATTAATCTGAAGCTTAACTAAATAGAAAATAAATAATATGTTACAAAGAAAAGACAGAATGTAAAATGATAATGTTTCTCTCTCAGAATAATTTTCAAAGCACACAGTATTCTTAAAATGTATCTACAGCTTTGCTTAGAGTTGGTGCAAAAGAATACACTCTGTGTGTGTTCTATGTTACACTAAATTACTGATTTAAAGGTTGCATCTGTTTTAGAAAAAGACAAATTTCCATTTGACTTTTAAAACATAACAAGCTAACACTCAGCTGCCGTTATTATAAACTGTGCCTCTTTGTGTTTTAAGATTGATAAAAAACATCTTTTTCATTTACAGAGAATCATTAGTCTTGCTAGTACCCTACTGTGTAAAGAGAAAAACAGGTGATTCTTTATGATTAACTTAGAAAAGATAAAATGTTTCATCTACAGAGGAACAAAATGTTTTACTGAATTACTAATTTAAAGATGCAGCTGTTTAAAAAAGGCAAGATTTTCATTATACATTTTAAAAACTAAACCATAAGCTTATTTGGATTTAAAGCAGTCTGCATACCTTTTAATTAGACTGTGACCAAAGTTTTAGTAGAAAGGCATTAGAGAGATGCCTTCCAGCTGTCGCAGGAAGTGAAAAACAAAGCCTACATTGAGTAGCCTAGGACTTACATATTTCCCCATGGAGAAAGGGTGGGTGGGGGTTTGATGGACAGTGCAGATGTTCAGACATTTTTCAGGCTTAACCACGTACTTGGGTGTGGTTTCACAATTTATATAAGCATTCAAGACACTGAGAACTAAAGATAAAAACAGAGTGAGACGCTAAAAATACATCTTGAGCAAAAATAATTTTTAAAACATTTAACAAGCAATAATGGAGTCATGGGGTGGAAATGAAGCCCTTTTCCAATTGATTGAAGAAGCTGACTAATGCGTTTACCACTACAGAAGGTGTGTATTTTTTATTTTTAACTAGGAATAGTAGATGCTGTAGGTTTGGGGGTGGGGGTTAAGGAAAAACGCTGCAGGTTTCAGATTTGAAATTTGTTTTACAGTATAATGCTGAAAAAGGGAGACTGAAGGAGGTTAAAAATGCTGTAAGTTTTTAGAGTTTAAATTTTTTTCTTACAGCATAATGTTGAAAATACGAAAGTAGTGATGGGGTGTATTTTCTGCTTTAACAGCAGCACAGCAAACCCCTGCATGAGAGGGAAGGAGAAAGAGACCATTACATGAATGTGATGTTTTGCAAAAGCACTCAAAAATTTCTGCTGGTGTGAGTCATGAGCAAAATAGACCTTGTGTGAATCTGAATGATGACATACGACCATCTACGAGCAGAAGCACAAGGGTTTCTGACAAAGAATTATTGCACCCAAGGTTTCAAGAAAGGGACATTGACATGATCAATGCTAGGAAAGCCAGTATTCTCAAAGTATTCGATTGTTTGTTTAATGGCTTGATAATTAGAGCAGATTATCTAGTGAGAATTACAATCATCAGATGTTTAAATCTGAGTTTGTAAAGGTACTTTACTGAGCAGTGTATTTTCTTTATTATGTGCAACCAAGTTCTCACACTCAGAGCTGAAGCAGATAGCAAATGTGGCCCACATGTTTGAACAGTACAGGGGAATGGAGAAACAGTGTCCAAATGCAAAATAAAATTAAAAAGTGAAAGCACAGAAGCTCTCTACAAGTTGAGTACAAATAGTGGCAGCACTAACAAAATGGAAAAAATAACAAATGGTGTCAAAAAAGAAAAATCTGGGTAAAAAATAAAACAATCCAAGAAAATTTTAAAGAGTAAAAGTGTGGCAGAAAAAATATTACAAGGTAAGGTTATTACAGCATATTGCTAATGTTCAGCAATCTGGTGAATTAGAAAAACCAGGTCTGCACATATGCAAGCGATGATGAACTGGCAAACAGGTCACCCCTACAGTATTTTTAGAATCTGTGCAGCAATATGAACGTGATTTAAAAAAATGTAATGCTACAGAATTCCATCAGCGATATAAGTTTATAAATCTAGATAAAATAAAATCTTTTACAGAGGCCATTGCTGCAATGCACCAGGCTATACAAGAATTTCTGGACAGAGTGACGAGACAAACACGCTGTGGAGAATTTATACAGTTAAGATTAAATGCTGCTTCTTTAAATCAACCCTTGTTCTCCAAGAAAAACATGCCCTAATGAGTTAATGCTGTCACCTTCTTAGGTCCAGCTAGCTGATATACTACAGAACAATACAGAAATCATTACTGATGACACTATACATCTCGTGGTAACTACTATCAGGAATCACCAGAGTTTGGGGTGGGGGGGGGAAACAGACACTGAGCTCCGTCTTGTATAGCAGGATTTAAAAAAAAAAGAGACAATACTTGATTGATTTAAATAACAGAGATAATAGTTTGTGTTTCGGTGGCTCCATTCTCGCACTCCTAAATCCTCTTATGAGTGACAGCCAGTTGTTGAATAAGACTAAAATACTGCATGCTGAGCTAGGTTTGTCAGACCAAACCCCTGTCACTTTCAGTGATGTGCCCCAGTTTGAAAGTTTTTTAGGAGTCAAAATTAAGATTTTATGTCATAATGAAGGAAACTGGCAAACATTTTCAATAGGGCAGAAAGACTTCCTAAAACACTGTTTGTATTACTGCGTGACAACCATTATTATGGTATAACAAATGTAAAATAGTCATCAGGGCTAGGTACCTATGCAAATATTGTGATGTAGCCTATAGCCATAAGGGAAATCATATCTGTGCACAGCAGTGCAAAGTTTGCTTTGACCCCAATTGTCTTGAACAGGAAACTGACACTGCATCTGCCCCTACTGTAAAAAGATTTGTAGAGTCTTTAGCATGCCTAGAAGGCATTTAGCTAGAGCTGATGGGAGTACAGGGTCTTGTAAATCCATGAAACTGTGTGGAACAATGTTTTGTCTTTAACAAGTTATCTCTACATGTAATTCAATTGATTCAGTGTAACAGATGTGGTTCTTTCATGACAGCAGACAAACATCTGTGTTACATATCACCACTCACAGATGTAAAAATCTCTGAAAATATATAGTGTTTGATTTTGAAGCCACACAAGAAAGCGGAGAGCACATACCAAATTTTGTTACGCTAAGCAATTAGATGGGGAGAGGTCCTGGGAATTTGAAGGGGAAGATTGAATAAAAGATTTTGTAGGACATTTATTGATGCACCATTTAGACACTCACATTTATAGCACACAATGCCAAAGGACTATGACAGTTGTTTTATCGTTAGTCAGCTAGTCAAGGAAAGAATTGATATTAAATTGCTCACACTAGAGAAAAATTACTCTGTGTCATACTGACATTCCTACACATCAGATATATCAACAGCCATTGTTTTCTTCCTTTTAAACTAGCAAAAATCCTGCAGCCCTTGGATCTGAGAATGAGAGATTGCTAAAGGTTACTTTCCCATTTTTTAACACCAAGACTAATGAAAATTATGAGGCCCTGCCCAATGCTCAGTTTATGGTTCTGAATATATGCTGCCTGCAGAAAAGCAAGAGTTTTCCAATGGTACCTAGTTAACTGACATAGAGAATTTGATCTGAAAAGAGAGCTTCCACTACTATTGTCAGTTAGATGTTGAAATCCTTCAAAAGCCTGTGTCAAATTTAGAAAAGAAGTGATGAACATGACAGCTAAAGAGTGTTTTAAAACAGTCAGATGGTGATACAGTAGAGTATGAAACAGTATCCTTAGACCCCTTCAATACGTCACGATAGACTCAGTCTGCATGGCCATGTACAGATTTTTATTTTTGAAAGAATGCACTGTCGCTGTTATCCCTCCTAGATGACTACCACAGACACTTAAGAGATACTCCATGCCTGCTATTCAGTGGCTTATGTACATATCTGAAAAGAAAACATTTCTATTCACACACGCACTAAGGGTGGTGAATTTAGATGAATCCGTGCTTTTTGATGGCTATTCCGATCATAAATGGAATGCCCCAACATTCAATTTAATGGTTGTTTTTTTTTCATGGCTGCAACATCTGTTACTGTGAGAAAGATAGAAACCACATTAGAGGGACTAGTTTTGGACAGTTAGGACCATGCACAAATTTCATTTTCTAAAAGCAAGGGTTTGCTGTTAGAGTATTGTGGGAACATGAATGGAAAGCAATGCTGGCTATAGATCAGGGTTTGAATAATTTCTTGAGGGACAGGCAGCTACACAGCCTTTCCAGACCTAGGCAGTCACTGTTTGAGTGGAGAACAAATGCCATTTGTCTGTACTACAAGATGCAGCCTGATGAGAAATTACACTATTATGATTTTACCAACCCCTACCCTTTTGTTAACAAAACAAAACAGTATCCAGTTGGTCATCCTGACATCATTTATGACAATTTTGATGACCTCACTCTGTACTTTGATTTAGCAAAAGTAAAAGTCTTACCCCAGAGGCCTTTTTTCCAGTGCTTACATCCAGAATTGGTAAAAAACTTGTGTTACTTGTCTCACATGCGCTGAAAACAGACTTCAAACAACACTGTGCACACACGATGATGAGCAAAGGTCACTTACAGGGTACCTACTGTACTGTAAAACTAAACCTGACACTGGAAAAAGGCTACAAAATCATTAACATTTATGAGTTGGCATTTTAAAGTCATGCACAGAGCTTTGCGAGACTACATCAAGATGCATATAAAAAGGCAAGCAAGAGGCATCTAGTTTCCCTTCATGGGTAAAAATGGCGGATAAAGTCAGGTACATACAGCAGTATTTTGAAAGGAAAATGTACATTTGAACCCTGTGGCCATAAGTGTTAACCCCACAAGGAGACAAATATCTAAACTGTTTTTAAATTCTCTTTGGGGCAAATTTGGGCAGAGAGCTAATTTGCCAACCATGAGCATAGTAACAGACCATCGATGATGAAACAGCTAGTTTAAGATGGAAATACACAAGAGATCATTACCCAAATTCTAATAATTTCAACATATTTATAGCTAGTTTTACAACAGCATATGCCAGAGTGGAACTCTACAACCTGCTAGATAAGTTACAGGACAGGTGCCTTTACCACAACACTGACTCTGTCATTTTTGTGTCCAGACCGGGTGACTGGACCCCACCTCTAGGCGATTATTTAGGGGAGATAACCAGTGAAGTTCCTGCAGATGACCACATTACAGAGTTTGTTTCCACTGGCCCAAAACTTATGGCTACCGGCTGTCCAGTGGAGAGGTTGTTCTTGAAGTGAAAGGGTTTACCCTTAATGTAGCCAACAGTAAACACATTCATTTTGAAAGTCTGAAGGACCGGTCTTTGATTATAAGGGTTACAGATCTCAAAAATTGCTGTGAGTCAACCTAGCATTATTAGGAATAAAAAGCAGTGGTCCCTTGAAACAAAAACACTGTCCAAGACCCAGAGACTAGTTTATGACAAGTGAGTTTTACAAGACAATTTTAAAGCACTTCCTTACACGGATACTGATTATGAAAATGGATATCAGGTTGCAGCATCCCTTTACTTGTCTGTTGGCTGGCCCTCTAATAGTGGGAAGAGCTTCTTTATAAAACAGTTGTTGGAACATGCTGATGCCACTTTATCACAAGCCTGAAAATATTGTCTGGTTCTACAGCTGTTGGCAACCTTTGTATAATGAATTGTAGTTAAAGTTCCACAGATTAAATTTGTGGAGGGCTACCGATGTCACTAACTGACAGTGATCTCTTACCCCTGGAAAGGTAAATGTTGTTGTTATAGATGATTTAATTGACTTTACCTGTCAAAATAGTGAAGCTGAGTATGGGTTTAACAAGTACAGTCATCATAAACAGCTAACAATATTTTAATTGTCCAGAATGTGTTCTGTCAAGGTGAAAAAGCAGGACCATCACACTAAATGCCAAATGCATGATTTTGTTTAAAATCCCAAGACAAGCTGCAGATCCATAACTCTGGCTAGGCAGATGTATCCTGGTCAGACAAAATTTTTCTTAGAAGCTTTTGAAGATGCCACAAGAAAGCCTCATGGCTATTTACTGGTTGCTTTAAGATCCAATACACCAGATGAATATAGACTGCATAGTGGGTTGTTTTCTCCTGACTGGCCTGTGGATATGTCATGAAAAAACACATTCTGCTTCTAAAAATATTTGATACTGTATTGTCATTATGTCTAATAAACTGCAGAGAAATCTGTCTGTTTTAAAGTTACTAGTAAATGGCCTCTGAGCTTAAGAAAAGCTATTTTATTTTCAGCCTCTGATGATCTGATAACTGTCATTAAAACAGTTAGGTTTGCTGAAAAAAAATGGAGAGTCATTAAAACTTTGAGCGATAAACAAGTAACCTTAAAAAGGAAAAGAAAATAATTAACCAGACAGGTGGTTTTATAGGGACACTGTTAGGAATTGCCATCCCTTTGATCAACGGCCTGCTGGCCAACTGATAATGGATTTGACTCAGAAAATGTATTTGGTGCCTCAGCAACAGATGATCACATTAAAACTAATTACCCTGATCATGATATGAGAAAAGTTGCAACTAACAGTTTGGACACTGACATGAGAGCTATACTATCCCGGACTGATTTATCAGACTATGACAAAGTCAAAATGTACTCTGCTGTGTTACAGCGCTATCTGAATTTGGTAAGACAAGGAGAACAAGCTAAAACCAGTTTGACATTACTCATGCCTGAAAATGAATCAATGTCTGACCCCCCTACGGACATGGCAGAGACAGTTTCTGTACCAAGTTCTATGGAAAAAGACATTTTAAGTAGTGTTTCTCATTGGTCTAAAACCAATGCTGAACTTTGTTAAAGCACATGGCAAAGAACAAGGATATTGTTTTTTGGAGTGATACGGGGGAATTAATGTATAAAGGTACTGTTGTTTCTGGGTCTCACATGGTTGATTTGGTAAGAGCAGCTACAACCACTCATACAATCCCTGACCACAGAAAGCCAAAGGGCTGGGATGTTTTTATCAAAGCAATGGCTGAGTATAACATACTCACCTCAGTGTTTGCTCATTCAGCAAACAGGAGCTATGTGGAAAGGTTGAAATCGGCAGCTGGTGCAAAACAGCCACAGCCATCTCAAGTTTGGAGGCAGTATAGCGCAGTGGTCTAAGGCTCTGAGCTGCAAATCTGGTGACATCCAGCAGACCAGACCTGGGTTTGAATCACCAGCTTCCACTTGCATACTGTATGACCCTGAGCAAGTCCTTAACTTCCTTAAGCTCCCAGGTCGCACCTGAAACAAGCTCCGGCTTGGTGTGCCTTTCCTGGTTAAACAATTTCCCCTTAACCAATGGCAGTAATGCCCAAAAGACAAAAGTCTTTTAAGAAACCTACGTGGCTCACTATGTAAAACTTAAATGCCATCTCTATGTATGAATGTTACATACCTCAGTGACTGTTGTGTACAGCCTATGTTAAACATTTACTGTACCTCACCTTAAATATGTAATCCTACCTCAGTGACTGCTGTGTACAACCTATGTTATCCATTTATCTCATACTGAATATGTAATCCTGTTTTTACAAAAAAAGTGTTTATATTGATGCATGTTAGCCTACCTCATAGTTCAATATGTTAACATGTTTTAGAAAGAGGTGCTTATCATAATTCTACCTCAGTGCTATGGTAAATATAGTGTGCATTTTTTAACAGGAGATGTTTCTGTTTATTATATCCTATCCATGATGTTACCACTGATGTATGTTGTATTTTATTGGCATTTTTTTTTACAATAAATATCTTTACATTTTATATATTTTTGTCATTATTGAAGACATTGCATATCTGAAAATTTTAAACACAGGTGCCCCCCCCAAGTTTAAACACAGACCCCAGAAAAAACTAACAGAGACACGCAATTATGAGTGTTTATATATGCTTTATTAGTGAATGGTTTTGAATAAAATTACAAGCAGTTGCATATTTTAAATTCATTACAAGACAAACAAGCCAGAACATGTTGCCACCTCACTTGCTACATGCCCTGACATGTTTAGAGCGTCTGAAAAACGACGTACAAAACTAGTTACCATGGCATCATTTTTCAACCAAATCATTAGAGTACATTTTAAAATTTGATCATAAGAAAGTCCTTTGCATCTGTGGTGTAAGAAAAAGATGCAGTGAAATCCACAGGTGGTAGAAAAGGTATCTTGCAACTGTGTGTTTTGGTACAAAATGTTTTTTGCATTTCTGTTTAAAAAAAACAATTGTTTGTGCGTGATTGTCAGGATGAAACTGAAACTGTAGAAGAACTCCCAATCCATTTTCTGAAATGTATACAGCTAACCAGTGCTGTCCAATAAGGTCATGGGGTTAGTACTGATGACTAGTGCTGCAAGAAGGTTTCTCAGTCTCTCCTTGGGTAGCAGATCACGAAACACACCAGAAAGCAGCCATAGATGTGGGAGTCATTGTTACAATTTTTCCAGCTGCTTTGTGCTGATTTTTATGGTTTATCACATATAATCAAAAATGACATTTCTTCTCTGGTTTGTTTCAATGATATTATCAATCACAGCATAGATAATGGGATTAACTGTTTGTAGAAGGGCTTCTGCAAATCTGATCTCAGCTCTGAGGTTCCCAGTTTTAATCAAAGAATAATGATCAGCACATTCTTGGTCCAGAGTGAGATCAAAGGCAGACAGCGTGTACCCTTGGGTAAATTCCTGACGGTTAACAACTAGTGGCCGATCTTTCATAGATTTCCCCACCGCTAGTACTAGATTAAAATATTCTCTCACAGTATTTCCATTTCTAAAATTGGGCTGCAGAGGTTTAGCGGGGATTTGTTCACCATCTAGATACAGAGCCACAAAATTAATATAATAATGTTTAAAGTTAAAGGGTTTTTAGTGTAGGAACCACTAAAAGCATCATTATCAACAAATCCATGGCCATCATTTTTGGTAACTGTCCCAAAACAAATTATCTTGGTTGCAGAACCCTACTGCCTGCAGGAGGCTGAACACTTTCATCCCATTCTGTCTATAGGGTATTTAGCGTGGAGGTCAGCAGGGTTCTGAGTGTCCCAGACGAACTCAGGGGTCACTTTAACCCTTCTGACAAACAGAAAGGTGGCCATGACTTTTAGCTTATAAGACTCAGCATCTCCACTCATCAGGCAAAAGCTGTCCCTGTTACATGTCAGTTTAATTTTAATATCCACCATTTAGCACCAGTTTCTTGAAAACAAGTCTGTGTCAAGTGTCCCAGCAGTTCTACCCCTCTACTGAGATGTGTGAAGGAGCTTCTTTTATTAAAACTTACATTGTCACCGTCTCTGTCTGTGATTTCATGTTCCCTGGGATGTCTTTGTAAAATAACCGTGCAGTAAATTGGGTAGAAAGGGTCTCCTCACTGCAGTTCAACACAGATTCTATGACAGCCCTGAGGGGTAACAGTTATTGCTCTGACTGATGAGCTGATCACTGACAGTCACATCCAGCTGACTGAAAATGGTGGCCACTGGTAGTTTATAAGGCCCACTTTGGCCGCTGCAGGTATATCACTACCATCCGCTTCAGTGATTTTGCAAACCAGGTAAAGAAGCATGTTGTTTATATCTAAATAGTCTTCACCATTCCCTGCTATATAAAATTCAATCAGTGAGTTTTGTGAAAGGGCAGCCAGAGGGGGTATCTCTACATAGATGCTTTTTTCCATGCTTGACTGTGTGGGAGAAATGGCAAACAAGTCAAGTTCTGATTTTGTGCATTCTTCCGAATCACAGTGCACGAAAGCTATGTTTTTTTTTAGAACAGGTCTATGCTTTTTTTACAACCCCTTGAAGATCCTTTTGCCTTTGAATGCTTTCTTTTATGTTAAGTTTTGCATTTTGAAACACCTCTTTTAAAGTAGCTGGGAGGTCCAATGAGAAACAAGAGTGTACTCTGCGCTTTCTCTTTTTACCTCTCTTGAATACAATTAGCCCTGTACCACCCTGAGTAGGCTTATCACCCCCTGACATCTTTTGAGTGACAGCACTAGTCACATGCCCCACAACATCCTTTGCAACATTTTTAGCAGCTGTCTGTAGATGTGGTTTTGCAATTTCAAACCCCCTTCTCAAAAATGGAACTGCTTTTCTGAACAGACTATGAAATATCCCTCCTATACCAGAACCACACATAGTAGGAAGTCCATGAAAGCCAGGCAGACCGTATCCTGCCTGTGCCTTGTAACAGCTTCTGTACAAGGCAGGGTCCCCATAATGTCAAATGATCACCGTCCTCGTTTAAATTTTAAAGCATTCTCTGGGGTGAAAGTGCAACTTCACGATCACCTTTCAAATTGAAATGGCACAGGTTCATTTTGATCATTCTTTATTTCAATAGTGACTGTATCGATCTGATGTTTACTGACTGTTTGATAATGAGGGTTTATTGTAGGTCATAGTCACTATCTCATTGTCTTAGCTCCTGACGGAGCATCTCAGCAAAGGCACTAGACTATTTCATGCATGATAATGTCAGTGTAGATATATAATGTGTAAAAGCCCCCATTAGTATCAGTAGGATTCTTTGTTAGATACTTTCCTACACCTACCTCTAGTTTGCTAAAACCCAAAAGGTACTGTAACCGACCGTGCATAAACAAAATACATTTGATGTCACTGTCAATGCTTATTTCTTTCCTGATGGCTTGTTGTTCCAAAACCACAGGCAGTTAATTTACTTCAAATATGCTTTTATTAATTTAAGTAATAACACCAGCCATGTTAGGATAATAGGCTGATGGAATTTTAAATGCTGCTGACTCAGTAAAGGGTCCAGCTGGTGGTGTTTTACTGTGGGCTACTCTTAGAGGCTGACAGAGCTTACTGAACCTGTTTTTCTGTGCAGGCACATTGTCCCAGGTATGAGGGTACTGAATTTCTACTAAGCCCACTTGCCATTCACCAGCTAGTTCAAGCATTTGTGGTAACTTTTCTGTAAAATTGGATATAGTATTGTTGGGGAAAATGTGCGAGATGTTGCTGGGCAAGGTGATATAAAAATCATTTTTAAGCATTTTAAGCATTATCTGCTTCTAATGTCCTGAACCTGTGTTGACTCAACCCAGCTATTAAATTTATCAGGCCACCCTCTCCACTTTACCAGATACCAAGTTTTTCTGCCATGCCTTGTCTCCGCCAGGATTTTCTGCACCCTATACACACAGTCCTCATCCAGTTCAATTTTTTGCAGCTCTTCAGCATAAAAAGTACCTTTGATGTCTTCCCCTGATAGTCTTTTAGCTTATAGGTGGGCCTCTGTGCCTTTAAGACCTCCATCACAATAAATATCTCATCTGTGTAAATCTGTTCATAACCCTTTTCAAACACCCCTTTTAGCTTAGATAGTCTCAAGTGATCATCTTTCTGAAGGGTACCTTTTTGTTTTTTGCCAAGAACAGTATTACTGTAGAGGATCTTCCATACAGCCAGGGCATTGGAAGGGTTAACATCCACAGGCCTGTGCTTAATGCTTCTGTGATAAGTATGGTTATAGCTGTGCACCAGGTCTGACAACACATTTGTATATTTCCAAGTATTCTGGGCTGTAAAGTAACGACACATGCGTGACTTCAGTGTCCTATTAAATCTTTCTACAGTGCTGGCCTTAACTTCATTATTCATCACAAAATGGAGTATTTTATTTTGTTTTAATAGGTTCTTTAAGGAAGCATTTAGAAACTCTTTACCCTGATCAGTCTGTAACTTCTGAGGTGTGCATCCACTTTTAAAAGTAGTTTTAAAGGCTTGCATCACTGCCTTGCCTGATTTATCTTTTAAAGTCACTACCTAGACATACTTGGACAGCACATCGATGCACGTCAGTATGTACTTAAACCCATTATTGTACTTTGCATATTGACTCATATCCACTAAATCAGCCTGCATTGTCTGTCTATGTCAGAAACAATGACAGAATTTCTCTTAAATCAGACTCTGGCTGATTTGCAGGAATGAATAGGGGTCCTGCCTCACAGCCATTCTGCAACACCTTTCCTGGTGACATCTTTATCAAGTTTTTGCAGCCTTATACAGCTGAGTCACCCTGTGAACTACCACTTTTTGCATTAAAATATATATTCTGGAGCAGGTGATCATTCATCTTCTTTCGTCAATGCTGATACATCTGTTAGCTAGCAAAACTCTTGTCACCAGTAAAATAAAGCATGTGCTCTTTCTATTCTTTTAAAAACACTATGACAACCACAAAGTGCAATGCATGATTATATTTTATTTATAAATACACATGTCATAACAGTATTTGAAGGTTTACTTTATATACTTTATACTACATAAACTAATGCATATAGCTGCTACTACAAAAGGCATAACACATGGCAAGTATGCAATTATTACATAATATCTTGTTTTCTACTCTTCCATTTATACACATTTACAATACCTAGAGACAGCAACTTTTGAGCTGCACATTCTACACAACATGGGCATCATCCACTTACCCTTAGTGATGAGGTGGGCACAATACATACACACATGCTATATACCACTCAAAATATTAAGCCTGATTTTAAGACAATCTGTTACATCTACAATATCGTTCTACCCACATAATGCTCTACAGTTAATTTTTCCATTACTTCAATATAAGTCTCCATACAAAATTAGGCAACACTTTAATCAAGGTCAATGGGCCAGATAGTCAAAGGGTTGCGCCATGCACAATAAGGAGTTGCTCAGTACAAGTCAAAAATGCCATTCTGCAATATTCAGTGGGAAACGGCGCCCCCAAATCACACTGAGCAAGGCGCAATGATAATGAATGCATGCACAACTGAAGGAGGAGAACCATGCATAAATGGCGCAGTATGATGATTCAACAACATCGCCATGTTGCAATATAGAACAGCGGAAGTTGTCGATAACGAAAATGAGCCAAAATAAAAAGGAACAAGGAGAGCACAAGAATGCTACAGGAAGGGCATATGGCTGAACTCTGAGGCAGACCTGCAGGCAGGACAGCCACACAGGACAGGACAGGAAAGGGCACCCTGAACCCACAGGCACAGGGAAGGTGTGAGGGCCACCGCCAAACACAGTGCAGAAGGAGAATTGCCACACAGCACAAAACCACCAGAGAGAAGGTGTTCAGTGCAGGGGAAGTAGCAGCCAGGACAGCGAGGGAACACAGAAACAGCTGCCAGGGGCACAAGCCGGGACATAGCCCAGTGCCACCATCCATATGGAGGCAATGATGGGGGTGAGAGGCAGGCAGCAGGGGACACAGCCATGGAAGGGCCACGTCGGTGGTATGCCCCAACAGGCAGTACTGAGCCGCACCAGCTTGAGCTGTACAGCGATACCGACATTGTGGGCCAGTACTGTCTGAATTGAACCAATTCTGAGGTGGCTCTGTGAGCCGTGCAGTGATGTGATACCAGGCACCCACGGCGGAGCCATGCTATGTCAGTGGAGACAAAGTGACAGCTGGCATGTGCCTGCTTGCCACGGTACTCTTCAGAGACCAACAGGGACACCACAGCCATAACTCAGTCAGCCACATTGCCACCTCACCCAATTCCTCAGAGCAAGCTGCACATGCTGGAGCATCCATTCCCCAGCACACCGGTGAGTGCACACATAGGTACATTTGTAACTGGCTCAATTTGTGAGGATTTGACTTTATTTGATAAAACTTCTTGAGCATTACACATTTCCATAGTAACTTGGCTTTTTGCTTTTCATCGAGCAGTTACTGCAGACAAAGATTTCTTCATCATTTGTTGAGGTATTCTCATCTCACATGCATTTAATAATTTGGAATTTTTCTTTTAGATAATTTCTTGCTCTGATAGCACATTTTCATGCCTCTGGTAGTGTTGCATCTTTTTCAGTGGGGATCAGGTTGGGTGAGGCGTCTGGCAGCTTGTACTCACTAGCACTAATAACCACCATGCAGCCTCTCTCTCCACTCGTGGTGTGGTCCCTCAGCTCAAATCTCAATTTTGCATCATGTTCTTGTAAATTACACCATCTGAGTTTCACAAAATTTAGTAAGACATTGGCAATTTCTTTCCATGAGCAGTCTGAAGAGTAAATTAGTCTTATTAACAGATGCAACTATTTAAGTCTGCCTCACCTATTCAGGCCATGGCTTCTGTCTCCCTAGCCCCTTCCATCCCTCTTATTTTCCTTATCACCTTCATCCCTTCCCTTCATCCCCTCAATACCTACACCTATCAGGACAAAGATATTCTTCTGACTGCCTCGCCCCTCATTTAACTCACTTTCTTTCATCCCTCCTCTCCACATTATACTGGGATCTCAATGACCCCATTAATCTTCAGCTCCACTTATACCTATACCTATCAGGACAAAGTCATCCCCTGACTGCCTCACTCCATCATATAACTCTGCTTTTCTCTCATCCCCTACCTCTTCTTAAATCCCCCCTTCCTTTAGCATCTTGGCTGCTCCCCACCCCATCCCCTGCTGCTTTTGATCTTTTACCTTTTCCTTTGATTTCTTACCTGCACTCCTTAATGTATTCCCTTTGACCTTCTGCCTTCCTTCCTTGTTGAATCAAAAATGGTTGTTATAATCTATATATGTCTTATGCCTTCATCGTTATCCTTCCTATACTACTGCTGAACCTCAAATGAGTTGAATTGTAAATAAGTGTATATTGCAAATAATTGTATATATTTGAATCCTTTGTTGATGCTGTTATTAACTCTCATTATCATCTGTGTTCATTATTTGTTATTCTGTACTACATTTCCCTGTAATCTAATGGATGTTTACTAAAATAAATTTTAGTAAGATTTTCACAAGCACTCAGACTTAAACCATTTTATCTTAATTATGCTTTGCATATTTTATTTCACAACCACCAGCTATGTGCATTCTTAAGATTACAATCTTTTATTGCACTCAAATTTCCTTTGTACAACAAACATGCTTAGTTTAACCAAAAGAGTACTTATTATTCTGGTGAGTAGTTCATTTTCTTTTTTCTTGGCTCTATTGCCTATTCCATATACGTGCTGCAGGTCAAAAAAATCCTCATTTCCACACTATAACCATGCCAAATTTTGAGCACATGTACCTCTCTCTCTCTCTGGCTGGTCCTATTCTCCAAAACAGGATTCATTCATTAAACTGACCCACATAACCGCACTCTAAATTACATGCTGAGACAAAATCCGATTCAAGGCTCACCGCCATTTTGCTATTCCACCATTCTACCTGGTGTTCTAAGTCTCCACCTTTCTTCCAAGTGCTCACCATGTGCATACTGCTGACATTTCAAAGGGATGCCCCTCCTTCCTCAGAGCTGAATTCTGCCCTTGATTCATACTACCTCTTATATGCTGTGTTATTGAGATCCACCATTTTCTTAAACCTCCTTTTAGACTTACATCTTGATTAAAATTTCCTTTCACAAATCAATTCTTTTCCGTGTACCTCAATATGTATTCCATTGTTTATTCGGTTTCATTTTAACCAATCACCATTTGTAGCCTTCATTAATTATAAATGCCATCCTTTTGTTTCACAATCATTTTTAACTCCTTTTCACTCATATCTTTTGGCACCTTCTTTTACCAAGACATTCTAGTTTATATATATTTCTCAAATTAAGACAAAATGGTCTAAGTCTGAGTGCGTGTGAAAGTCTTACTAAAATTTATTTTAGTAAACATCTATTAGATTTAAACACCCTGCACAAAGCACCAGTATCTCTACCCTGAGCAAAAGTAGTAGGCTAAAGAGCATTGCAAATGGAAAAGAAGGAGAATTTCCCTGTAATGTTTGTTTTTGACGTGGAACCTTTGTAAAAAAAAAAAACCTCTGGTTCAAAGGCATTGAATCCAAGCCATATATAAATATAAATATAAAATACATTCTCTCCCAGGGCTGATTTCCTGATGATAGTTAAGCAAACAGACTTGTGGAGGTCAAAATGCACCTCAAGGTTAACCTCGTGTTCCAGATAGACCTAAATAACTTTCTGCATGACTGCAAACATTTCAATAATATAATTCTATTCATTTGCAAACTAATGGATTCCAGTTTCACATAAAGATTCACATATATAGTTGCAGCCATTGATATGTTCAGATAGTTCTAGATATGTTGCGATATATCTAAAGAGACTTTCTCTGGTGGCTGACAGTGGTACTGCAAGCAGACAGGACAGTTCTCCAGAGATATCACAGACATTTCAGGAAATATCTGAGCGTGTATATGGCTGCCACTGTATTTTTTTAACCACATAGAAGCAAGGAGAAAAAGAAAGAATAGAAACAGCAAGTGAAGGAAGAGCGAAAACAAGGGGAAATTGTGGGAACATCAGAGTGAGCAAGTCCTAGATGCCACAAGGAAAATTTGATTGCACAATCAGATAGGCAAGAGATAGACAATTGACAAAATAGAAGAGGACAGAATAGATATTTCTGTTTAACTCTCTCTGCATAATAAATGGAAAAGGGTTTTACCCAACCCTGTTTCAGAAATCCAAACCTAACTCTTTGATAGCATCATGCAAGTGATCAAAAATCTTCAGCTGTCAGCCCCCCCCATGATGTATCATCAGATATGACACTCCAACATTGTGGATTTGATACATTCTGTGTCTGTAGATAGTATCACCTCTCTAGAGAACTGGCCTAAACTGGGATCTCAGTTTTGTGTGGGCTCAGAAACCTTCTCATTGTTCTGAGCCCTGTCTGCTCCAGCAGGGGTGGCTGCATGTACAGGACATGAAAGACCTTGACCACTTTGATGCCCCCATAATTGGCCAGGGTGGTATCAGCATTACAAGACAAATGGACTGTGATTACTTCTCAGGGCAGCTGCTTTTTCCTCTGGCAATGATTTAAATCTCATTTCCCACAGCCATCTCTGATACCACAGCAGGTAGAATTAATTAAACAGAAAAAAACCCAAACAACATTACAAAATTATTATTACGGTGCCATTATCTGCTTTGAAAGACATTCCAAAATATACAATGTTGAATTCTTCCTAGTCATGGCATCTTGGATAACGTGGTACTATAGAATATTACTTTCCTTTGAGAATTGCTGAAATAGTCATTTGATTTTACTGAATGCTAAAAATGACCACAGATATTTTGTGCAATACCAAGTACATTGCAAACTGCTTTATTACCAAATAGGGTTTTATGTACGAAAACATATATTGTGTGCATTCAACAGGGAACACATTCATATCCCCTATCCCTGAGCACTTTGGGCTTAAATAATGTTTCTAGCATTGGTGTTTATGCACAAAAGAAAGGAAATTGCACACAAAACTGTCAGCACTGTGGCACACGGCTACATGGTGCAAAATGCACCCGTGGTATGTGGTATGCACAAATGGCCATGCAGGACACATGGGCCCAGGAGGTGGGATGACAGGGGATGTGTAGTGGGCCACACAGCACACATAGGTAGGCCAAGGATATGCGGACCCTCCCCTTGACTGCACCATATAGGGACAAGGTCACTGCACCATGCAGTGGCACTGAACTGAGCAGAATGTGGAGACAATGGTGGATAGTAACAGATGCATGGAGGGGCACACCCTGCCATTTGCACAGCTTGAAGGGGCAGCCCATGCAGACATACAGTGCTGCAACCATCTCTAGACATGAGGCAGAGCAGGTTCACATGCACCAAACTTCACAGGTGGCATCTATGGTCAGTGACATACAGATGCACTCTACCAAGCTGTATGGGGCAAATCCCTGTCCACTGCCCTGGAGGTAAAGGCATGACTGTGCTGGACTTCCAGGTGGCAATGAACACTGCTGGCCTGGAATCCCAGAAAGTGTCGACCATAAAGCACAAGTGGTGGGACCTGCATGCAGCAGTGAAAAATAAACACACTGTGGGTGCACTGGCATGCTAAGGCATCGGAGGTGGCCCACATAGCAGCAATATGTAACTGACACCATTGGAGAGGATGTTGGTGGACACCCTTACAGACATCAGTGTCCATGGTGAAATGGAAGCCATAGACTCCCTAGACAATATACATGCACTGGCAGGGCATGGGTACCTTAGGGATGTCACAGCATGCATGTATTAACAGCCATGTGTTTCAACCCACAGATGCAGGCACAGATGGACACATAACAGCCAGAACAATACCACATAGCCAGGACACATTGGCATAGCAGCTGAGACATGATGTCAGACAAGAGCAGGAAGGCACAGATGGGTCACCAGTGCATAAACACCCCAGCAACAGGCAACAGGAAGGGACACCCAGAGCCAGACTAACAACCCCATGATGTCCCGCACAGATACAGAGCTGGACATGGAGACATAGAATAAGTCAGAGATGGAACGGTATAGCACATTGGTGGCCCTGGATGAGAGGACACAGGAGCTATCCGAGGTGACGGATGGATGTCACGGCAGCCATGTGCACCACCATGCCACAAGACAGAAGGCATGGACCAGCAATGATAGAGCGGTCAGCAGCACTGCAGCCACTGGCACAGAATGGCATTTCAGGATGGCACAGCAAGGGAAGGAAGGTCACCGACATGCCCTGTGGACAGTGGTGATGAAGGACCATTGACACTGGTGATGGGCCACACACATACAGTGCACACCCATGGCTTCATGGCAGCACAGTAAAGTCTTCTGCGGCAGCCACAGCTGGACACTCTAGAGCCTCAGCATTGCAACACAGAGGTGCTGGTGGCTCTGATTGGTGAGGTGCGGGACATGAGGTGTGGGATTGACTGAGTGGTCAACCTCCATGAGAGATTCATGGACCACCTGTTCAACAGGGATGCACCACATGGACAGGCTGGCCACACACCACCCCTTGTAGCACACACTCACACACAGGTGTCCCCAGCATTGTAGACAATGAGCAGAATGTGGGCACACAATTGTGGGACATGGAAAGAACCCAGGTGGACATGCCACAGGGTGTATGCATTGCCCATATGTGCACTATGGGTGCACAGAGTGTGACGGTGCAGGGACATTCCACAGACACCACACAAGAAGACAGTACCATCCACCACAAAAGCCACAGCCCTGCAACTGAAGATGCCACACAGGAGAAGCACACTGGGCCCTCCACCATATAAAGGTGTCAGTGGGGTGCCCCCATGCACATTCACTGGTCAGGAGATAAGGCACATGGTCCTCAGCATGCCTACAGGTAAAGCCCTATGACCCACAAGGGCAGTTACACTGCGCAAGCACCATGCACCAGACTTGTATAGTACATGCAAGTTGTGTACATACCTTGCCCACTGTACATGTCACACACACCCTGTGACACAATGTTGCTGCCCCTGCCACACATCCCACATGGCATACACCACCACACAAGTTACAGCCACAGCATATGGGTGTAGTACAGTGGCCACCCCATTGTAACTCCCCTATCATGGCCCCCACTACATGTCACCCAACATGACACACCCACCTCAACACATAGCATCTGACACCATGTGCCACATGTCTACCTGTGCTGGACATGCAAACCCCTGTGACTGCCCCCCCAGATGGGTGCACTCAGTGCCTGGTGTCATCATCACACATCTGCCACCCATGATGACTGGAGCACACACAAACCATGATGCATTACTATCCACAATAGCCACATACATGGATGCCCATGCATTGTTTGCATGCACACAATGGTGCCACCACACATGACACATGGCTGTCAGTTCTGCAACTGTGCATGTTTGCAACACTGCCACTGGAACATGTCCTGTATAAGGGCATCATGAGCTGCATGTTCTCTCAGAGTCTCCTGGCCCCTGTCTAGCCCCCCTTCTCCAGTGGCACATCCTGCTAATGGTCCTCCAGCAAGGGCAAATTGTGTCACAAGGCCATATTATGGAGCTTGGCACAAGCTGTAAACACCTTTCTTAACCTTCCTGGGGACAACATCATTGTACCCTGTTATGGTCCAGACACCAGAATCACATCTTCAATAGCCTGATGGTCCTCTCCAGGATGTTCTGTGTCTTCCTCTAGCATGGTTATAGGCCTCCTCCTCTACAGTTTTTGGCACCAGGAATGGTGTCATCAGGTATCAGGTCAGTAGGTAACCACTGCCACCTGTGCAGGGAACAGAGAAGAATGTCACTGAAATGCATGCAGTGGTATGAGTCGGACTGCTACACATGTTGCCACACCTATACTCACCAACAGTAATCCATCCAGCCAACTGGCATGTAGCAGAGCTCTGACATGGAAGTGTCCAGAATGTATGCATTGTGGCATGAGCCAGGTACTTTTCACACATGAGAATACCACCTGTGTCACACGCCACCTGGCAGATCTCACTATGAAACCCCATTCTGTTACTGGCTGCCTCCATACACAAATGGTAACAGTATGCCAATATGGGTGCATATATAGTTTGAGCAGGGTTTTATGTTGAACCTCAGAATTTTCACTTTAATATCTTTACAGCCATTCAATAGATTTGAGTGACATTTTGCATACATGGTTTCACGGGAGATGTCTTGACCTGGCAAGTTGTATTTAGGTCAGATGTGTGGATTCTGAGATCCAGATAGTGGAAAAATGTAAAATAATTGCTGTTTTTACATCTAGCTTTGCACCTTGACAGATTGGAATTTCAGTATGCAATTTTCTTGGTAGAAATGGTTTGCCCTAGAATAATGTTTTCACTGGTTTGAAGAAAGAATATTAATTCTTTACAAAATTATTCCATTTTAAAATTTCAGATTCTGAGCGTGCTCAGTACAGTCTTTTGGATAGAGGTCTGGAATGAAAAAGAATTTGGTCAAAATGAAAAAGAATCCTTTTTTCATTTGGGACCAATCCTTTTTCATGAGGGGAAAATTCCTTTTTTGTTTGCCACCATTTTGTTTTCTGTTTTTCCCTAAAAATTCTAATTTCAAAAACCACAAAAATGACATTCTGGAGAGAAACCAACACATGTATCTTATTGGGACACCCTTAGCTGGATTCAGCACTTAACTGTTGCAGAAATACCCATAAAATTATATTTTTTTAAGATTAGAAATCTTTTGCATGGCTCATGATTTGAAAAAAGAATCTTTTTTCAAACAACGTCATCCTTTCTCATGAGGGGAAATCCTTTTTTGTTTGCAGCTTCAATGCATTTCAGTGGGGGTTTCAACTTGGATGCATAACTTGGCCATTTTTACATATTTTGACACCAATTGTATAAAATGGCCTTTTGGGGATCCTACCTAATGAACAATGTCAGTGGAATTCTGCAAATCTAGCCTTAAATTTCATGGTTGCTTTGCAAAATCACCTTTCAGGTGTGGATTTGAAAAGTTTCAGTACTGGGTTGATAAGGCTGGATAAGAACAAGGCTATGCTGACAATTTGGTTGCTGTTGTGCTACAAATGGAAGCTCATGGCCCTTTGAGCCCTGGACGTCCACAGCAACATACCTATACACATCTAGGAAGGGATGGGAGCACAGGGCCCTAAGGGACCTGCACACCCAAAGCAAATAAGAATATGATTACACTATCTGAAAAACTATGGCTGGATTTTCTCAAAAAGTAAGGAAATTCCTTGCAAATAACTCTGTTAATGCAACATTTAGAGTTATGGCCAAAGTGACGAAAGTAGAGGCATGTGACTTTAGTTTCCAGCCCTAAAACCTCACCCCCACCCCTACAACAAATAGGGGTGGAGTCTTCCTTGGTGTAGTCAACCTTTAAGCTCACACCATTCTGTACACTCCTGAAACATACACATGTCCATCACATCTGACCTTTCTTGCTAGTGCAGTGGGATGAGCTTTATGGCAGACAATGCCAAGGAAGACTCCACTCCTGATTTGTTGTGGGGCATGGGGTTATAGAGTTAGAAACCTTAAAGTCACATGTTCCTACTTTTGTTGCTTTAGCCACAACCCTTAATGTTGCAAAAATGGAGCTTTCTTTCAAAGAATATATACTGCACATGTATTTTTTTACACAAAGCAAAATGCAGAATGCCACTGACCCTCTTCAACAGAATAGTGCCTCTACAAGAGTAAAATGGGTAATACTGATAAAAAAAACATATACAATGTGCTCTCAAGTATGCAGAGAACAGTGTGAGAGAGTTTGTTTTATTGCTGGGCATATTCATTTGATTATCCTTTGAAAATGGGTTTTCCTTTCCTTTTTTTAAACTTTTTGTTTATGGATATATAATGCAAGCCAGACATCATATAACATATTTTGGGGGACACAGCTTGCACATCATTACTGTGCCATATGTGAAGAAACATTAGACATATGCAAAGCTGGCAAGAGCAAAGTTTGCCAAATGCGTGAAGTGCCAACTTCACAAAGTTTTTGGCAGGCAAAGTGACACCTTTTCAGGAGAAGGAATGCAAATTTGCTGGCAAAGTTGCAACTTCACCTTAACGTCACCTGACTTTGCCTGAAAAATTGTCATGTCCTTAGGAAACTGAAATGCAAAGTGACAAAGTGGTGAAATATGCAGTTTGTGAAGTTATTTGTAAACATGAATTTTGCAACTTTGCAGGAACTTCACTGGTTAAATAAAACTTTGCAACATCTCTCTCAAAGATATATATTTAAAACAAGATACATTTTTCAGTCATAGATATGGAACTAAAAACCATAAACAGGTATTTAAGTCCAACAAGGTAACATTTAGAACTTGCTGCTCTCACCTTTAATATATACTACTAATAAACACAATGTTTCCCCAATCCCTCATATGAGTATAAAATATTGTGCAAGGGCTGAAAGTCTGAGAGTGCTAGACCATCAGTTATTAAGATATCCTGGACTCAACTAAGTTGCTTTGCACCTTACATCCATAGGCACACCATTGACTGCCATGTAAGAGGACAATCATTCTCAGTTCAATTTAAAAGTTCACAAACTGAGATGCATGCATGAACACACTGAGGATGTAACTACATTGCTTTCCATGAAACCAAGAAAATTAAACAGTGGAATTAGCATGTAGCTTACAGGGTACACAGTAAGTTATGTAAGGAATAAGACATGAGGAAGAGTGGTTTATGGGCTGATTAGAGCACACCTCTGCTGTGTAATAAGGCATAAGGTGCTTGCACCAGGTGCCTTTAGCACCTGGGAAGAGCTCTTATATGACATATACCACACCTCAGAGTGATTTATCAACTGGATCACCCCTATAAAAAAATATTTAAAAAAAATGCAATGAAGTGTTAAGAAGAAACATAATTAAACTGCAACAAAATAGAAAAATAGTGCTTGCATTTGTAAATAGTCCTTGCATTTGTATGGCTGATGCCACCAGAGGGAGTTGTTGTGTGTGTGTCTCTCTCCTCCCATTCTGTCTCTTCCCCCACACACACAAATACACACACACTTTGTTTTTTTAGTTATTTCTCATTTTCATTTAAATGGAAATGGTAGTGGACAGGAAGTGAGTATGCTCATTGTAAGACCCCCTTAAGCAGCATATCTATTGGAACAAGTGCAGCTTTCAAAGAGAAGCCACAAGTTACCAGAGTGGCTCTTTTCTTGTTTCTTCAAGTTAGTGTAGGTTTGAAAGCCAAGCAGCTAGTGAGGAGAGCAGTTTTTGCTCCAAAGGCTGTGTATGAGTCAAGGTCAATAAATATATGAGTTTTATTCTTACGATGTTATTTGTAGCTTGGGTGTGTAAAGCAGCTGTGCCATTACCTCATGTTCCATCAGTGACTTTTTAGAAACTGGCAGATCTTTTTTGTGAATTTGACTTTGGGAGGACAGATCTGGGAAAAAGCAATGCTACAACTCTTCCAGATCATATTCCTTCAGGTCCTGGCTGTTTGGAAAAGAGGAATGCAGGCTTCAGGGTCAGATAAAGTTGTGATGGCTGTCACAGGCCACCGAGGATCCCCACCATATGGTCGTGCTCTGATAGGGATTGTGAACACTCACAATCCATATGCCAGCATCCCATGGCAGCAAAGTCAGGTCAGTGAAAAGTCTCTCTCAAGTGGCAGGAGGAGCTCTGCTTGACCAGCAAAACATGGTGGAAAGCCAACAGTTTGAATGTTAACCTGCCTTTAACCATTCTCCAACATCTCCCCTTAGCCTGAGAAGCTGTATGTCCTTTACCACTGTGGCATTCCATTATCTCTGCTGGCTTGTTTCCTGCTGTAACTCTATGAGTGCACATTTATGTTCCATTATCCAAAGCTCTAAGCCTGTCAGCCTGATTTCTACAGCAATAAGATGCTGGTTTGTCTCCTCTCCCATTGCTTGCATTTTTTTGTAGCATTGAGAGGATCTGGGCTGTCAGTAATTCAACACTACCACCACTATGCTATAGAGGTCCTGGGCCTGTCATAATAGCTGCTGCTGCAAAGTAAGCATCTACTCCTTGTGCTTTGTCAGATTATATTTATATTTTCTGCCAAGTTCCTTCTGCAGCCTCCCCAAGTATCCTTAGCCCCTCCTGGCACAGCTGGCAAGCAGCTTTCTTTCTCTTCCAACCATTCTCTCCCTTCATCATGCATTCCAAATTTCCACTTTTGAGTCTGCTATTTTCCTGGGAGCATTGCAGAGCAATTGAAGGGATTACACACATCTTTTTCTAGCTCTCGAGAGACAGTTTAAAGTTACATATTTCTTACGTTGTTTCTTTACTTTTCAGCAGTGTAATACTCAAGCTGAGAGATACCTGCATAATAGCAGAAAATGGTCAAACCAAAGTGGCAGCTGAAGGAAATGTTTTCTCTTCAAACTGATTGGAGGACAGTAGAGAGAAACAATGCAGGCCGAAGCTGCAAGGACCAGTGAAGGTGCAGGAGGTAAGATTTCATTGCAAAATATTTAACAACAATATTAAGCAAATTATTCAAAACAGTACAAAACCTCAGCAAAAGTTTGATATCCTCACCACGTGTTACTACTTCAGAAACCTAGATGAATCATACTGAGCAGACTGTGCTTTGAGCAGATGTGACCTTGTTAAAATCTGTTTATGACAATATGAAACTCAAAAGAAAATAGCTTACTTTGTGGAATCTCTGGGTGATCATACTGCCCATGCAGATTGAGGCAGAAGATATCATTGTATGAGCCTTGGTCCTGCTGCAAAATACTTTGAGATTTGAGGAGGAGAAACAGGTTTCTTTGGTGGAAAAAGCCTTCTGAATCATGACATAGAATGGGTCCATGCCTTCTAGCTCCTTGCTGACATTCCTAGTGATTTTTACTGGTGTCATTAGAAGGGATTGGGTGTTTGACATTGCACAGTGCCTCTGCTCATCCAAATTTGGGAATTCTCTCATTCTGCTCTTCCCAGACCTGCCTTATTCAACCAAAATGTGGCATAAGCATTTGATGAGATCCAGGGCTAGTCTCTAGCCATCAAGGCCCTGCATCAACTCATTAAGCTGGTGAAGATGTACCTTTCCTGGAACAAGAGGCTGTACACCTATTCACCAGTCCTCAGGATTCTAGCATAGTACAGTTGTGCCCAGTGTTATGTGGTGTTCTGCTGTTTCACCCATCATGTGTTATTGTTTCATTTTGCAGTAGCCAGTGACATGCCTGTTTTGTGCTGCAGAGATGCCAATACTTAGATGATGTCTCATTTCCTTCCCAAATGCATCCAAAGCAGAGCATTCACACTGTTTAATTGGTGTGCCACTATTAAAGTTACCCTGGATCTTAGCAGTCATCACTTTAAAGAACCCCAAAAAGTCACCTTTCCCTTTATGTAGCAGCTTCAGTTTTGAGAGGTATTTAGGCAATACCTAGAGGAACACCATTCTGGAATTACTGGTTAATGTAAGAAGAAATGCCAAAGTTATGAGCAGTTTTGGGTGATATCTGCCAAATGAATCCTGGCTCTCAGACCTATGAACTCAAATTTAATCTTGTCAGTCATCACATAAAAGTACCCCAGGAAAACCACCCTTCCCTTTCTATAGCAGTTTGTGCTTCCAACAGTATTTGGGGGCCATAACTGTGAATATGAATCTGGACTTTTTCATTAAAGTGTGCAGATATGCCAACATTATGAGCCATTTTGTGTGTTCTCTACCAAATAAAGCATGGCTATCAGACCTAGGAACTCACCCTGGATCTTGGAAGCCATCACATGAAAGTATCCCAAAAAAACATTGTTCCCTTTGTGTAGCAGCTTGTGCTTCAAGGAATATTTAGGGGCCACCGTGGGGAACATGAATCTGGAATTGTAGGTTAAAGTAAGTAGAAATGCCAAGGTTAAAATCTAGTTTATGTGATGTCTGCCAAATGAATGCAGGCTCTCAGACCTGGGAACTCACCCCAGAGTTTGTCAGCATCACATAAAAACTGGTCTGCCCCACCAAAAAAAAACACATTTCCCTTTTTTACTAGCTTGTGCTAAGAGGGGTATTTAGGGGACACCTTGGGGAACATGAATCTGGAATATCAGGTTAAAGTTAGCAGCAATACCAAAGTTATGGGTCATGCTGTGTGATGTCTGCCAAATGAATTATGGTTCTCAGACCTGGAAACTCACCTGGGATTTTGGCAGCTATCACAGAAAAGCACCACCCAAAATCCACCTCCCCCTTTCATAGCAGCTTGAGCTTTGAGGGGTATTTAGGGGACACCTTGGGTAACGTGAGTCTAGAATTGCAGGTTAATGTAAGCGGTAATTCCAAATTTAGGAGTTATTTTGTGTGATTTCTACCAAATGAATCTTGGCTTTCAGACCTGGGAACTCACTCTGGATCTTGGCAGCCATCACAGAAATGCTCCCCCCACATGAAAACAACCTTTCACTTTTTGTGGTAGCTTGTGCATCAATAGGTGCTTATGGGACCTCTTGATGAATATGATTCTGGAATTTTAGGTTAAAGTAAGTAGAAATACAAAAATTATGAGCCATTTTGTGCTATGTCTGCCAAATGAATGCTGGCTCTCAAACTTAAGAACTCACCCAGATTGTGTCAGCCATCACATAAATGCCCCCCAAAACCAACTTTCACTTTTGTAGCAGCCTGTGCTTAGAGTTGTATTTAGGAAAACCTTGGTGAACATGAATATGAATCTGGTATCTTAGGTTAAAACAAGCAGAAATGCCAAAGTCATTAGTAGTTGTGTGTGATGTCTGCCAAAAGAATCCTAGCTCTGAAACCTGAGAACTTGCCATGGATCTTGGCAGCCATCACATATAGAGATGGTCGAAGACTGAAAAATTCATTACACAAATTAATTTGTGAATTTCACAGATTGAGAAGTGTGGAAATTCATTGCAAAGTGCAGAATTTTGCCTGAGAATTCTGTACTTTGCCTGCAAAATTCCAAACTTCATGAACAAATCTTAACAATTCAGGCAAAGTCAAGTTTCCCAGGTGTGAAGAAGCCTCTTGAAGCTCTGTGAAGTGTGCATTTTGGGCACTTCACCTGACCTTCTCTCACAAAGTTTTATTTCGCAACATCTCTAATCATATAAAAGCACTCCTGAAAATCACCTTTCCTTTTTGCAGCAGCTTGTGCTTCAAGAGGTATTAGAGTACACCATGGAGGGCATGAATCTGGAATTTCAGGTTAATATAAGCAGAAATATCAAAATGATGAGACATTTTATGTGATGTCTGCCAAATGAATCCTGGCTCTGAGGTCTGTGAACTTGCCCTGAATATTGACGACCATCACATAAAAGCAACCCTTGAAAACCACCTTTCCTTTTGCAGTGGCTTGTGTTTTACGGGTATCAGATAACACCTTGGGGAATGTGAATCTGGATTTCAGGTTAAAATAAGCAGAAATGACAACATTATATGCAATTTTTGTGATGTCTGCCAAATTAATCCTTGCTGTCAGACCTGTTAACTTGAACTGTATCTAATCAGCCATCACATGAAAGCACTGTCAAAACAAGCTTTCTGTTTTTGTAGCATCCTGTCCTTTAAAGGGTGTTTAGGGAACCCTGGAGAACGCACTTCTGTTATTTCAGATTAATGCAAGCAGAAATGCCAAAGTTATATGTCATCTTGTGTGATGTCTGTTGAACGAATCTTGGGTCTGAGATGGGAACTCAACCTGGATCTTGGCAGCATCACAAAGTAACACTCCACCCCTCTCCCCGAAAAATTACCTTTCCCTTTTTATGGCTGCGTGGGCAGAGCCAGCAACCATTCTACGGTCACTCATAAAATGAGCGACCATGGCATGCTTCTGTTTGGGAGTTTTGGATTGATCCTTCTGAAACCCCAAAACAAGAAGCAGTCCACCACAGCCAGTTGCAATGCAGGCATGGAAGCAGTATTTCTTATGCCATCTGCCACTTCTACATTCTAAAACAGAGCTGCACATGTAGGCATGTCGCACATATGCAGTTCCATCAGCATTGCCATCTTGGGAATGGTATTTTGCCATTGACAAAACTACACATGTGTAAGTGCTGCATATGTCTAGTTCTGTCGATGCCGCCATCTTTGTAATGTCATTCAGCAGCACTTGTTCCCCAGCACTCTTACAAGCTCACCACAGCCATATTGGCTCTGGCTGGATTTGTTCCAGTAGCTTGTCCTTCACTGAGTATCTAGGGCTCACCTTGAGGAACATGACTCTTGAATTTCAGGGCAAAACAAGTAGAAATGAAGTTACGAGCCATTTCGTGTAACATCTGTCAAATGTACAATGTGCTGGCTCTCAGACCTGGGAACTCACCCTAGATCTTGTCAGCCATTATATAAAATCCTCCTCTGCAAACTACCTTTCCTTTTTGTATTAGCTTGTCCTTTGAGGGGTATTTAGGGGCACCTTGTCAAACATGAATCTGAAATGTCAAGTTAAAGCAAACAAAAATGAAAAACTTATCCATTTTGTGTCATGTCTGCCAAATGAATCTGAATTTCTTGTGGTATAAGTGGCTTTTGAAGGGGGAAATCTGTGCAGTCTATGCTGAGGTCATTAGATACTCTACTAAAAAATTCACTGTAAGGGAAAGCAGATTAGGTATTGCACTTAATAATACACTGTTGGGGAAAGTAGGTGGATCACTGCAGAGTTGGTACATTTGCAGATGTGTCAACTAAAAATGAATCACTGTGGTAGTGATAAGCAATTACCTTTAAGTATACTGGTACAATAATAAATAAATATAGTAAGTGCCGCAGAGGTAAAGAACACATCAACAAATTGATGTGCCACTGTGATCATGCAACAGAAAACCACATACTGCTGCATATAACTGTAGCATCTAAAACAAAATCTGAACTCTTGTGAGCTGAGGACGAGGACTCTGGAACATCATTGGCTTACATGTGATTCTGCAGCATGTGCACTGATTAAAATTAACAGCAGATAGTAAGACAGATGCAGAGGCAGTTTTTTCCTTTTTTTTTTAATGAGTGAGCCACTAAACCTAATTTATGCAACAGGTATCAGGATAAAAACTGGCACATCAATCTTTTTTTTTCCAAGTCACTGTGTGGATAAATGAGTATGACATAATCACTATGGGAATAACTTCAAGTTATTCCCATAGTGATTACATCATTCACCATTTATCCACACAGTGACTATGTCCCCCCACCTCCCTGTCAGCCAGCACTTCTTATACACTTTTTAATGGTCCTAGGTCCATTCTACTTTAATTTCATAAACAAAGTACTACACAGCAGGGCTCTTTTCATGTTCCAACACCACTTTTACACTTGTCACTGTTCTCTACCTACTGTGCATCTCAATTTATACCCCTGCTCCTATTTTTTCCTATTAAAATCTGGACTGAAATCTTCACCACTCAGCATTCCCCCAGCCACCGGCTCCCCTGCCCCCACCCCACAGACACACTCTCCGGCCATCCACAAGCAACAGTGGTATATGACAGCCTACTGTTCTCATTACACAAAAAAAATCTTTCTTTCCTTGCAACTTCTCTTTTCACTTCTAGTTTTTATCTTTTTCAGCAATCTCTCCTACCTCCATTTTCACTCTACTGCTCGAACATCACCCACCAGCATGCCCATAACCTGACATACTGCCACATTAATTAAAAAATACATTTCACATGACAGTACATATGTTTTACCACCATACCAAGTACCAATTATCAAAACAACACAAAATATTCCTTCCATTTTTATTTTAATATGAAAGTGTACCTTGCTTGCTCAGTAAATCAGTAAAAAGATGCCGTATTTTAAACACTCCAGCACCCCACATGTAGACTAACAGCCACTCACAACAGGAGATCTAAATGACTGATTTTGCTTCCCTAGCAATGATATTGGTCCTACTACCCAGATTCAAAACTCCTTTAAAAAATAAGAAACCGCAGCAGAAGATTAAAACCACGATCTACCACCAAAGTAAAGAGTACCATTGAAAACACATAATAAGAAAATAAAAATGCCTTCACAGTAACAGAAAACCAGCATTAACAAAACAAAAACCTGTTGCATTAATGTAACATGTGGCGGGTGCCTGTGGGATAACCAAGTTATTTGCTTAGTTGCCAGTGACCTCTGGTGAACCTCACTCATGGCTTTGCCACGCATGAGGTTACTCGAGGTCACAAGCAACTGTACAAATAACTTAGTTATCCCACAGGCACCCCCCACATATTCCTTATATATGTGACTTTCTTTATACACAGTGTTGGCAGTAAGTGGAGGACACCTCAGGTAAAATATTTTATTTTCCCCTTGTGACACTACGAATAGACAATAGGGCAGTTTTGCTACCACAAGCTCACCTGCTCAACTATTGTCTTTGTGCAGACTGCTGAAAATTCCTGAATTTAGTAATTGTATAACAGGCAGCCTGTAATGTATCCTTGTGTGAGTCACTCGACCTGTCCTGCAGGTTTTCTTTTCTGAATTTTGAGTGGCTACTGAAGTCATATCTCTGTTAAGGTATACTTCTTCTTAAATTAGCTTTCATTTAAGATGGGGTGGGTGTCCTCATTGTTTCATTAACACGTTGCCTAATGTCTGTCTGTACTGGGAAGGAAAGATGTTTTCAAATACTGTGTTCAACCATATGGGATACAGTAGACCTCAGCTGGTGGCATGTGGTAATTAAATAGCTTCTGACACCTATGGGAAAACTTTGAAATCATAATATTTAGAAATAATTAAGCATGTGTATCATTTACCTTCTATAGATTTCTCCTCCTCATATTTATTACAGAGACAGTACCCACAAAAACATGATTTTTATCCCTTAGAGCTCAGCTGCCCTTTAGCATACTCCCTGCCTGAAATTATAATGCTCTTGTGATATCACAGTTGGTTGCCATGGGATTAACTGTGTTGTCACAAAGTATTATGACATCAGGTTGGGAATAAGCCATAGGAGCTGATGAACCCTCAAGGAACAAAGATCCTATTTTTATGCATACAACCTCAAAAATAAATAATGGCAAGAAGAAATACAGAGCTCATGAGAAATATAAGTTGCTTTGTATCCAAATATTGCGTTATTCAAAGTTCTTCTAGAGGCGTTGATTGCTGTTTAACACTTATTTAAAAAACGTTTTCATCTTGTAATTTCCTATCAGCATTCATATGCTGCAGTTCAGCATGTCTGTATTCCCCATATGTAGTTTCAAAGGGGAAAGTGTATACATTAGTATCTTTTGTAAGAGCATGTACTGGTGCTTAATTACAGATGTTATCCTTTTGCAGAAATCTTTGTAATGTTTTGTATTAGCAAAAGTTATAAATAAAATATAAAAAATATTTTTTTATAACTTCTGCTAACTGCTCCTTAGTGATTTTTTTATTTCTGTGACAGTGCTGTCTTTTTTTAAGATATGTTATTCCTTGTTCTGAAAATCTGAATTCTTTTAGGTCCTGTATACCAGTGATTGAGAGACAGTTTGACCAACAAGCCTGCCTGCACCCAAATACACAATGTGCATTCTTCACCTTACCACTGCCATGGGTCACTTGACTATCCATAGGTAACTGCTGTAGAGGGGATGTCAACAGCTAGTGGCCATTGATTGAAAGTGGTATATCGGCTCTCTAAGTCCTGATACAACACACTGCTGCTTCACATCTTGCATGACCTCTTGATGTTTGTCAGAGTGTGTTAATTGTATGGGGGGAGTAATATCAATCAGCTGACATTACAGCATTGCTGATATGGGAAGGAGCATGCTGTTTCCAATGCCACCAATTATGAATTCTACTTAGTGTGAATAGTACTGAGTGATTTCCCTGGTAAACAGAACTAAATAAATACATTTCTATGGCACACAAATACCAGCCCAAAACATGCTAGTATTTGGGTTTCACCTTGACAGCCCGAATACTGGGATATTCAGGTGTGTTTGTGCCAAGAAATATTTGTGCCGTGCAGCCCAACTAATACTCTCTTCAAGTAAAATTCATTTGAAGTATTCCAGTGCAATAAGCACTTTTGAATATATTTACATTTAAAGAAGAATGGACACTCAAGAGTATAAATAAGGCTGTAATGGCATTGTGGGGATTCTGGAAGAATTCATAAACCACAACTGCAAAGTGCAAGTGTTTTTATTGTCATTAGAAACCTGCTATGCCATTAGAGCCTTATTTGCAGACACGTGGTGTAGGTCATTTGATCTGCAGTGGAACCCACTTATAACGGACACACTTATAGCAGACACTTGCTTATAATGGAAAGATTGGCCTTGTCAAAAGCCAAAAGCTATGCCAGTAATGTTAAAAATCCCATTTATACCATGGTCTGCAACCCCTGTGTAGCAGATACTGTGAGCTCTTCCGTATCCTGTTATGTGCTGCGTTATGTCCTGTTAATTTTCACCTGATTATTCAGCTTGTTTTTCTGGCATTATAAAGACACTACTCACTTCACTTGATACCCAATACCTGACACCTTACTCTGGGGGGTTACTCCTGCACAGTCCAGATCCCCAATCAGCAAAGGTTCTGTATAGCAAATCTTACCAATCATGTTTACTGCCCACTGATTCAAATGAGCACAAGTACTGTGAAGCAAAGGCTTTCCAATCTTGTTTACTGCTCCATTCCCAATCAGGTATAAATAGCATATCCCATACCTCTCGTTGGCAGAGAAGGGAGCATGTTCTAATTTTAACTCCTGTGTTTCAGCTGTGGTGGAGGAGATTCATATTTTAAGATTTTAGGATATAAGCGGACACTCATTACAATGGACAAAACCAGTATGCACAAATGTGTCCATTATACTGTAGAGGGTTCAACTATAATTGTTTTTCAATTGTTGTCTACCTATGCTTGCACCAGTGCTGTTAACTCACTTTTTATGCTATGTAATGATGTAGATACTCACCATTTGCAATCTTACTATCGGTGAGTTCCTTTGTCAGAGCCTGTCAGTAATCAGCAATGATGTAGAGACTCACTGATAATAAGGCTTTAAATGCTTTGCATTTATATGAAAATTTAAATCAAAATATTTAAAAACAGTTATGCACATGATTTGTGTACAGATTTATGTGTAATGTTTTAACTTATTTTTGTTTTCTAGCTAATAATCCAAATTAAATCAGAATGCAATGCAAGGTGTTAGCCCAAGCAAATATCAACATGTTGAATAAAAAAAGTGCAGAATGGCACTATAATGTTTAATTTTTATTGTAAATATTAAAATGAAATTTGTAGTTTCATTGTAACACTGTAACTGTCTTTCATTATAAAACACTTTCAATCATCTCCATTAAGTCCCCAAAACTGAAAAAATGTTGCTTTAGCAGTTACTACAAATCACCCTTAATGCTTCACATTTATTTAATAGTACTCAGTTTATAACTTTATTATGTTTTAAGCTGTGCAAAAATGTATATTCAAATATAAAAAATATTCATTAGCAAAGCAATGCACTGTAACTGAAGACTTGTTAATTGTAATGTAGCTGTAAGTGCCACTGAAAAAATATACGTTCATATATCACTTTATAACAAGCATTTGTCAATGCCGAATGTTTCTCCTGGTGCTGCAGGCTGCTCTTTTGTGCTGGGCTCCTGCCTGCATTGGCACCTTTTTCTGTCCACTAAGAAATCTACAGCTGTCCTGACAGAGCTCTGTTGAGGTGGCTCACTTCCCCTCTCTCACTCACTCATTCTGTTTCTCCTGGCGCTGTAGGCTGCCCTTTTGTACTGGGCTCCTGCCTCTGTTGGTGGCTTTTTCTGCCCACAAAGAAATCTGCAGCAGTACCGACACAGGTCTGTTGGGCCTGCTCACTCTCTCTCTCTCACTCGCTCATTCCATTTCTACCAGCGCTGCAAGCTGACCTTATGTACTGGGCTTCTGCCTGCATTGCCACCTTTTTCTGCCCACAGAGAAATCTGTAGCTGTCCCAACAGAGCTCTGTTGAGGTAACTCACTCAATCATCTCACTCATTCATTCTGTTTCTCCTGGCACTGCAGGCTGCCCTTTTGTGCTAGGTTCCTGCCTCTGTTGGTGCCTTTTCTGCCCACAAAGAAATCTGCAGCAGTCCCAACAGGCTCGTTGAGCTTGCTCACTCTCTCTCTCACTACTCATCCGCTTTCTGCTGGCACTGCAGGCTGCCCTTGTACTGGGCTCCCGCCTGCATTTCTGCCACCTTCTTCTGTCCACAAAGAAATTTGCAGAAGTCACAATAGAGCTCTGTTGAGCTTGCTCACTCCCCCTCTCACTTGCTCATTCTGGTTTCCCACACGCTGAAGGCTGCCCTTTGGTACTGGGCCCCTTTGTACATTGTTGCCTTTTTCTGCCCACAAGCAAATCTGGCAGTCCCAACAGAGCTCTGTTGAGCTCACTCACTCTCCTCTATCACCCACTCATTCTGTGTCTCCATCCATTGCAGGCTGGCCTTTTCTACTGGGTTTCTGCCTGCATTGGTGACTTTATATCACAAAGAAATCTGTAGCTGTCCCTACAAAGCTCCATTGTAGCGCTCACTGCACCTGTCTCACTCACTTATTCTGTTTTGCTGTTTCTAGGCTGCCCTTTTGTACTGGGCTCCTGTCTGCATTGTCACCTTTTCTGCCCACAAAGAAATCTGCAGCAGTCACAGTAGCACTCCGTTGAGCTCGCTCACTCCCCCTCTCTCACTCACTCACTGTGTTTCTCCCGGCACTGCAGGCTGCCCTTTTGTACTGGGCTCCTGCCAGCATTTGCACCTTTTTCTGCCCACAAAGAAATCCGCAGCTGTCCTGACAGAGCTCTGTTGAGGTCGCTCACTACCCTGTCTCACTCACTCATTCTGTTTCTCCTGCTGCTGGAGGCTGCCCTTTTGTAGTGGGCTCCTGCCTCTGTTGGCGCACCTTTTCTGCCCACAAAGAAATCTGAAGCAGTCCCAATAGAGCTCTGTTGAGGCTCGCTCACTCACTCTCCTCCGCTCATTCCATTTCTGCTGGCACTGCAGGCTACCCTTTTGTACTGGGCTCCTGCCTGCATTGCTGCCTTCTACTGCCCACAAATAAATTTGCAGCAGTCACAATAGAGCTCCATTGAGCTCACTTACTCCCCCCTCTCACTTGCTCATTTTGTTTTTCCCGCCGCTAAATGCTGCCATTCTGTACTGGGCCCCTGCATTCATTGTTGCCTTTTTCTGGCCACAAACAAATCTGCAGCAGTCCCAACAGACCTCCGTTGAGCTCACTCACTTCCCCTCTCTCATTCACTCATTCCGTTTCTGCTGGCGCTGCAGGCTGGCCTTTTGTGCTGGGCTCCTGCCTGCCTTGCTGCCTTTTTCTGTCCACAAAGAAATCCACAGCAGTAATGATAGAGCTTTGTTGAGCTTGCTCACTCCCATTCTATCACTCACTCATTCTGTTTCTCTTGGCACTGCAGGCTGCGCTTTTGTACGGGGCTCCTGGCTGTGTTGGCAACTTTGTCTGCTGGCAAAGAAATCCACAGCTGTCCTGACAAAGTTTAGTTGAGGTTGCTCAGTCTCCCTGTCTCAAGAGCTCATTCTGTTTGTCCTGGCGCTGCAGGGCACCCTTTTGTATGGGGCTCCTGCCTGCATTGGCCCCTTTTTCTGCCACAAAGAAATCCACAGCAGTCCTGATAGAGCTCCACTGAGCTCACTCAGTGCCCTGTCTCACTCACTGTGTTTCTCCCACTGCAGGCTGGCCTTTTGTACTGGGCCCCTGCCTGCGTTGATGACTTTCTGCCCACAAAGAAATCTGCAGCAGTCCTGACAGCTCGGTGAGTTCACTCATTCCCCTCCCTCATTCACTCTCTAGTTCTGTTTCTCCCAGTGCTGCAGGCTGCCTTTTCTACTGGGCTCTTGCTTGGGGCTTTTTCTGCCCACAAAGAAATGCTGCAACAGTCCTGATAGAGCTCAGTTGAGCTTGGTCATGCCCCCTCACTCGCCGATCTTAATCTGTCCCAAACACTGATTTCCCACAGCTACCATGCTATGCTCTGGCCGGTGCAAAAACATATTTTAGCCAGGACATGAAAAATTACACCTGTACTGTTCATAAGAGGTGTGAAAAATGCCACTGTTGAAAATGTGGCATGAAAATATTATAAATTTTGCGAAGTTACAAGGGTGCGTGAAACAGTTCAATGCACACCTTGTAACACAGTCATGTTATGGAGTTTTGTCACCACATTTTCAACATAGGGATTTTAGGACCTCTGCTCATGAACAGTGCCACTGTAATATTCTTAATCTGTCCCGGACACTGATTTCCCACAGCGACTGCATTATTCTGTGCCAGAATGGAGAAAACACATTTTGGTTAGGATGTGAAAAATGACAGCTGAACTGCTCATAATGAGGTGTGAAAAAATGCCACTGTTGAAAATCTGGCGTGACAGTATTACAGATCTGCAAAGTTACAAGTGTATGTGGAAAGCGTGCAATGCACACTTGTAACACAGTCATTTGATGGGCTATCATCGCCAAATTTTCAGCATAGGCATTTTGAGGACCTCTGCTCAGGAACAGTATCACTGTAATTTTCTTAATCTGTCCCAAACACTGATTTCCAACAGCAACCGTGCTATTCTGCACTGGAAGTGCGAAAACACATTTTGGCCAGGATGTGAACAATGACAGCTGTACTGTTCACAATGAGGTGTGAAAAAATGCCAATGTTGAAAACCTGGCATGAAAATATTGCACATTCACAAAGTTAAAAGGGTGCATAGCAACTGTGCAATGCATGCTTGTAAAACAGTAATTTTTTGGATTTTTTACACCAAATTTGCAACATAGGCTTTTTGAGAGTCCACCTCATAAACACTGGCACTGTCATTTCATTTATCAGCCTTGAAAGGTAATTCCACACAGTGACAGTGAAATCACTTTCTGGGGCCAATTAATGCCATGACAATGTCAGAATTCATGAGGAGGGGTCAAAAAAACCCCGTGTTGAAAATTTGGTGCCAACATTCCAAAAAATGACTGAGACATGCATCAAAGTTGGAAAAACCCGATTTATTCTGTTATACAGCTTACCAGCATTTCCTCAGTTCATGGTTGGCTTTGAAGATTGCAGATGTGTTCCCGGTCCAATGAAGATCATCGCGCCAGACTCTGGAGGGAAGTATGGGGTGAGGGGGTGTGGGGAGGCAAGGTGCACAGTGGGTGGGTGTGGGTTGCGGGAGGGGGCAGGGAGACTGCTGAGGGACCATTTCCTTTTTTCACAGAGCATAAAAAAAAGACTTTGTGGGACAATTTTTTGTTTTATGGGGCATGTGGCATACTGGGATGGGCTCCCAGCATGTCAGTGGACTTGTTCTTGGGGAGGCATCTGTAGCCAATTGGGGATTGGGCACCCCCATCAGCACACAACAGAAGGAAGGGGATCACATCATGCTGATGGAGTTTGGGCACCCCGTTGGCACTAAAGGGGGGCACAAGAGCTGAGAGGGATTGGGCATCCCCTTGGCACAAATGTTTGGGTGTTTGTGGGGGACATTATGCTGATGGGGAGGGGCGTCCCCCATTGGAAACATCAAAGGGCAGGACCACTGAAGTCAATGGGGATTGGGACCCCCATCGGTAAACAAAATCTGTTGTGGGGGCGCATGCTGCCGAGGGGATTGGGCACCCCCTTGGCACTGGGGGTTACTTAACATTGTTTGTGAACATGGTGGCAAGCCACCACCATGTTCACAAACTATATTGCACTTGGAAAGTTCTACCCAGCAATGATGAGTCACTCCCTCATTGCAGCAAATGGCTGACGCTGCAATGATGAGGCATCCCCTGATTGCAGCAGCTGAAACTTTTCAAGGTTGTGGCATGCTGGCTGAACAGGTGTCAGCAGCAGCATTCCATGGCATTGGGGAAAGCTGGCCAAGCATTTAATGGCTATAGGAGCATTGGCCACAACAGTGCTGTGTCTCCACAACCTGCTTCTGGAAAGCTGCCGCAATATGTTTCTTGTGCATCGCATAATCAACATAAAAATTATATAATGTATGAATACATTAAAGAAGCACATTCATTGCTGTGAGGTATCAGCAAATATACTATGTTCTGCCTGCATAAGAATGATGAAGGCTTCTACTTAGTGAAGGGTCATGGGGTACTGAGAATTCTGCAGGGCTTTGGGTGAATTCATCAGTCTTAAATTCAAGGGCTGAATATAAGCAAGTTTGGTGAGGTGAGTTGGAACACTTCCAGCAGGAAGCAGAAGTCAGGCTGTACAAAGAAAAAAATCACCAGAGCACAGCTTTCATAACTAGAAGATTATAGTTATTTCGTTTGATGTCAGTTGTCACATATCCTTGAATGTGTGAAATGTGACAGTACATTAAGTGACAAGAATATCTAAGTATATGTCTGATAATACCAGTTGTACATTTGAGATCATTTCTGTTACTGGTGATAGCTTCTACAATAGGAAAATGTAATACTGTATTTTTATGTCATATTTATGCCACTACGTCCTCACACAGAACACTGTACACCAGAAACTGTGTTATTACTCCAGTCTTCTACTGAGTTAAGGGTTGTGGGGTCCTGAGCAGTCTGGAGGCTTTGGCTGAATTCATCCATCTTAAATTCAAGGATAGAGTTTGAGTAAAGTTTGATGAAATGAGCTGGAACACACCCAGTAGAAGGCAGAAGACAGGCTTTACAAAGAAAAAAATCAGCAGTGCAAAGCTTTAGCTTTTTTTTCTTTCACAGGGACAATTTTTTTTTAACAAGGGCTCATGGTCTGGTGAACAGTACATCAGTCTATTGCACCTCTGAATATGATACAAAAAATTAGACTGAATACTAATAGTATAAAGCGGAGGAGGGATGTGATTCAGAATACAGATTTTGCTTGACAGCTCCTGCCAAAATGTGCAGTACAGAGTGTTATTCATGAATAGTAGAAGTGTTAATAATAAATCAGTTTCTGGTATAATCTGTGTAAACTATGTAATGGAATAGACAGTGTAATAAACAATCTCTGGTATAATCTGTGTAAAGTATGTCTTGGTATAAATATGGTACAAACAATGTTGTGAAACATTTTCCTTTCTATGTAGTTTTAGTTGAAAACACCATCTTGCAAGATTAGATGCAAATGTTCAGCAACAGCACTGTACCCATCTGTCGATGCAGAATCATTGAGAATGTATGCGCCTTGCTGAATTAATCAATATGATATTGACACAGTCATAGGATCTGTGGTTAATTGAATAAATGTGGTTAACACAGAAACATAGAATTTGACAGCAGAGAAGGACCGCTTGGCCTACCTAGTCTGCCCATTTTCCTTACCTGGTTGCTGATATGTCAGAATAGGGTGAATATTGAAAATATTCATTATTTGGCTTCAGAATGAGGAATAGCACATTATTCTTGGTATTCGAAAATAATATTCATTTCTTGCACACCATTATCCCACACCCTGCTTTACAACATGGATTATCAGTGTCAAAGCAGAAAACAGAAAAGTGTTACATAAGGCCCTCTATATTTGTCCTAGTAACTAGGACATGAGTTTTGAAAGAATTTTGAAATGCACTATTGGGATTCTGTGTAACACAGAGTAATATGAGACCCATTATATTCTACACCAGCACAAGCAGCCTTTTTTCCTTTCAAGAGATTGAGATGCTGGGGTTTGACTTGTGAGGGTAACAAGATCAGGAAGGGACTGCTTGACTGGAGGTCTGAAAGCAAGTAATGTTTCTGAGACCTTTTTTGGAGCTTAGATATGAGCAGGTTTATTAAGTCTGCTGTAAAAATGACATTGAGGTCTGTTTCCCTTCTATTATAAGGTCTGTTCCCTAATAAAGTTCATCTAATATAGTGGGCATTTCCCAGTGGCACCAATCGCTCATTTTTGGCCAAACAATGAACAGCTGGACAAACTCCTGTGTCAAGCTGGTCACACTTACTGACCCTATGCCTCCAGTTGCAGCAACTTGTGCCTACCCCCAGTGAGAGAGGGATCAGGTTAGCCACTGGAAAGAATAGATTGATGAATACCTTACGTTTATTTTAAACACCGATGTGAGCTCTTCATGAATGGTATTATACAGTACTTAAAGATAAGTGTTCCTTCTCAGGGAGGACAATGTGTTTGCTTCTTACAGATAGCAGATGTACTCTGCTTATTCTTTATTTATCAGGATAACATTAAAATGCTAAGGAAAGAGTTAATATAATATGGCACTTATAATTGTGATATCTTAATGGGGTACTCAACATAATTTCAATATCTTTCAATCTACTTTAAAGTTATAAACTAGACAGTATATCAGTTAATTGAATTTTATAACAGTATGAACAAATGAGCAGCTTGTTATACCATAAAATGATTAATGATACCTTCATATAAGAGCTCTCCATTACTTAGAAATTAAAGGTAACAAACATCTGGAGTTTCTAACATCTTCTGATTTTGACTCATGTGGCTGTATTGCTTCATTCTGGCAACTGTCTCTACATCCAATTAAATATGCATTTAGCTATAGTGTAATTTTGATATCTACTGTCTAATATTGTATGCTTCTATGTAAGCATGTATGTGTTTTTAGTATGTTGTAAAAGCCTTCTAGTAGGACAATAAATCACAAACTAAAACTAAAATTACCTAAATGTACATCTTAAAAATGAAGTTCCCAAAATACAATTTGGGAAAACTGCTGTAAAGAGGTTTGCATCTTTACCAGCAAATTCTCATCTCAAGACAGAATAATTCAGTAGGGTAGTGTGTCTACATCACTAAATTTACCAGTCTCAAGTATGATTTGCTTTTGTTAGTATTATTAATAATGTATTTTCATTAAGGTGAACCTAACACTGCAGTTTCCTGATCAGACAAAATAGATCTATATTACAGCTTAATTCATTTGTCACCCTCAGCAACAAATATTCATGCTTTTTCATAGGCTAAAAAGTGTCCTTCAGAAAGTATGTTAGGAGTCATAACCTGTTTTTATCATAGACATGTGTAAATGAAATTCTCTAAGAAACTTCTTAAAAAGTAAGGGAATTTATGGGAAAAAACACTATATTAATGATCATTAGGGTTGCTACTATACAAAATGCAAAGCACACAAAGGTTGGGAATGAACTATTAGCATGGTAACACAATGCTCACAAAGTCTAGAAATATATTAGTTGGGTTCGTGTGTCTCCCACCTACCCTACCACATCCCCTACCCTCATGACTCAAACACAGTCTACAGGTAAAGGGCCATACATCAATGGTAGTACATCATACAGGGTCAACATAGTAAAATTTTTATATACCAACCTAATCTCCACTCTGTCTTCCATCCCTGCCCTCATGACTGAGGGTGGAACAAATCAGTTAGTCAGTTGAACAATGGCTAGGGTGTATAATTATGGGCCAAAATTTCACACCTTGGGTGTGTTGTTAAAACATTGCTGAGTGACTTTTAATGCCTCTAAGAAGTGTGATTATTGGCGATGATTACACATACCTAACTTGTCTTATTGAACTCATAAAATGGCTTTAAAAATAAGAATATAGCAACACATACTCAATCAAGAGACAGAAAGGGTAGCCTAAGGGGGGGGCTTAAAAAGAAGCAAGCAACAGGTTTCTCAGCTTGAGTGGAGATACAGAGCCGGTGTGTGCAGGGCATCCATGCTGGAGGCATCTGGTAGCAAAATAAGTGCTGTTTTTAATAGGCATGGGTGGACTGACCTACGTTAAATCAGAATCCCCACCAGATCCTGTGTGGCCCAGTGGACCCAGATCAATGAGGACCTTCAGCATAATTGTACCAAGTCCTGGTCTGCCACATGTGCCATTTAAATACAATGGAAAGCAGCTTTCTGCCTAGAGCCAAGTGAGGTTGGCAGTGCTGACAGTGTACAGGGAACTGCTTTCCAATCAAAGTCTGTCCCATCATGCAGACAGCTTAGTTGAGAGGCAAAATGACTGAGCGACTCTCATAATTTAAGCCAGTTGAGCCACCTTATAATAATTAGAAGGTGACTGAGCTGACTTAAATTATGAGATTCATTCACTTTTTACGTCTCTCAAATAAGCTGTCTGCAAAGCAGGACTGACTTTAATTGGAAGACAGGTCCCTAGTATAGTACTACCAACTTCACTAGGCTGATCCAGCTCCCCATGCTGCTGCTGCTGCTGACACATACATGTTGGGTCTCAAGAGTCTGCAGTTGCCAGTGCATTCCAGACTAGTAGTCAATGCTCCCCTTCAGCAGTTGACCCAGGCAGTCTCCAGCAGCAGTGGGAAGGTCAGATCAGTAAGGACATGTCGGACTCTGACACATTTGCTAGTCACACCATACATGGGCTCAAGGTGTTGCTTCAGCCTTCCTGAGTTCATATGCACAATCATTCCATGGGGAAAGGTTAGTGTTTCAGCCCCACAACTACAGAGCCTTCCCTTAGTGAGCCGTGCCAGCCAGAGCTGATTCAGTCGAAGGTTTCTGGAGGAACAACTTACCATATTGGATTGTATGTATTGCCTTTGCATTATTACATAAATGTAGAAGCCATGCCATCCAGAACTGAATCTGTCTAAGGTTACTTGAGGAATGAGGGAGGAGGCACAAATGTGGAAAGGAATGGGGAAAAATATGGCGGCACACACAATGTTGCAGAGACAGACTGATAAAAGACAAGTTGCTAGGACAACATCCAGTAGCAGCCCCAGTAGTGGTCCTTCACTGTTCAGTCAGGAAAGGCAAAAACTACCTTAATTACAACAAAAGGGGTAGTCAGCACCACAAGTAGTGGCAAGCAATGATATGGTACCTATGTGTACTGTTGCACCAGTACAAATTTGAATGAAACCGATGAGGAGAAATCTCATTCTGATGTGAGTAATGAAACTGAGGAGGTACACAAGGAGGGAGAAATACAGAATGAAGTGAAAAGCCTGAATTAAGAACAGTTGGCAGTTTCAGCTATGTGGGTTGAATGTAAATATGATTATTTAGATTTGGATGAGACAGGCACGAAGTGAGTGGTGCAGGTGCAGGAGGAACAAGACAAAGGGGCAGTGCCTTCCAAACTGGGTTCTGTGACTGGCCTGGATGAGCTACTGGATGAAGATAAGGGTGAAACAGAGACAGACCTTGATGAGCAGCCCAGTGTTGAGAAAGAACAACAAGGTAGCAGTGATAAAGGACAGTATAGTATGTTTGGTAACAAAACACAAAAAGGTGATCTCTTATGTGCGGGCTTCCTTTTCTCTGGCTGCTAATAATGAGTTATGAGCAGTTTGCTCTATATGTAAAAAGACCATCAATAAAGGGAGCAAAAAGGTGCTTTTGGTACCTCAGCATTAAAAATATATTTATAGAGATGTCACCCATTATGCCTGAGGCATGATTTCTTGGAGAGAAGAATAATGGCAACAACATGCAGGCAGACTTGGTCACACTACAACTGCACTTATTGTACCAAGTGGTAGCAAGAGCCCTGATGATACAGTTCTACTGTCTCCTCTCAGTCTTCTTCAAGAGTAAGTACTGCAAACAGTCCAATTTTTCCCTTATTATCATCCAGCACTCCTAATGTCAGCTATCTGAAGACTTCTGCTGCAGAAGGCATCTCACAGTTTGAGAATCACTTGAATGTAAAGCCAGATACTAACATATTCATCCAGAAGCTATTGATATAACAAAATTAATTTCTGAGATTGTAGCACTGGACTGACAGCCTTACAGAATTGTGGAGCATACTGGATTCAAAAAGCTTTTGAATTACCTGTCACAATGATGCAACATTACATCCAGGAAACATTTCTCTACTATAGCTATACCTCAGATGTATCGAGGTAGTCAGTGCTAAACTAAGAAATGCTCTAAAAGATGTAGTTGCTGGAGTTGTCCCTCTAACTACAGACATATGGACAAACTGTCAGCCAAAACCTTTTATGTCACTGACTGCACATTGGGTGTCATTTACTCCCTGTAGTGACATAGACAGCTCCCATCTGAAACTGGCTTTCCTTCGCATGCAATATAACCCACAGGATCACATAGTTTCCAACATCCTGGTTTAGCTTAATAGAGAGATACAGTACTGTCTAGTAGTGTAAGTGCATATATCCCGTCAAATGTTAAATTTCAGCCAATCAGTGCATACCACATAATTTGACAGGTGGGCGTGGCCTACTTGGACCAATCAGAACTGTCCCTTGTTAAACCAGGCCCCTCCTAAATGTGCTGGCCCGCCCACTTCCAGCGGAAGTGACGTAAGCTCGAACCCGTGTCCCACCCCTTGAGTAGGAAATGGCACGCATCCGAACCCATGTCCTGACCCTTGTGCAGGAAATGGCACACTTTTGAACCCATGTCCTGCCCACTTGCGCAGGAAATGGCAGACGTTCAAACCTGTGTCCTGCCCACTTGTGCAGGAAATGACCTGCGTTGAAACCCTGGAAATGATATAACACCACCATGTTGTAAGTGTCCTGTGCCTCTTCTTCTTGTACACACCTCGAACCCCTGCTACCCATCATTTTGTAAGCATCTTGCACCCTCCTCTCATACACTCTCGAACCCCTGCCACACCATTCTGGCTGGAACCTGAGTCCCACCATGCTAGCTCGAACTCCTGCCCCCTTTCTCCTGCACCCCCACTGTTCTGGCTCCTACACCTGTCCTCTTCACCACCATGCCTCCACCCATCCCAAAAATTAAGTTAGGGTTTATGTAGTGTTGTTTGCCCTGTCGGCTTGGGTGTATAACTGCAGGGGCATGTGTGTGTTTTGATTAGGATATTTTCAGAAAGAAGTATCTATGAGGCAACCTGATCATGCAGAGGTTTCACAGAACTGTTTGGAGACACATTCTGAGGAAATCCATCTGCCTGTGTGACTACCCTTTTTCTGTTTCATTACAATTAATAAAATGTGTAAAATGTGTACCAAAAGGATACCTTTATATATATGCATCTAACATTTATAAGCTAAAACAGGGACCTGCATGTAAATAAGATGGTTCAATAGTTTTTTCTGGATAGCATTGCAACATGCTGGCAGTATGGTGTGTGTGTGTGTGTGTGTGTGTCCCCCTCATTGGGCACGTAGGAAAAGCAATGTCTTTTATGTATGTTTAAAATAAAGATGGCCTTTCTGGAGCCCATGGTCCTGTTGGCAGTGTGGTGGGTGTCTTTGTCTTTTAAGACTGAGAGAAACTGTTTATTTTTCATTTACACAGCCAAGGCTACAAAGGACTATTGATTCTCTTTGGAAACTTGTGTCTCAAGATTTTGGATTACAGGGTCCTGTAGTTACAGGGATCTGTAAAATGTAACTTTATGCTTTTTGTTACAAAATAAATGTATATAGTCACACTATCAAAAAATTAAAAGTCATGTAGTAGGTTTGTAACCATTACCTGTATAATGTTTCTGTAATTTATCTGACTTGGAACCTTTGTCAACGAGTTCATGGCTCAAAGGTATTAATCTGAAGCTTAACTAAATAAGAAAATAAATAATATGTTACAAAGAAAAGACAGAATGTAAAATGATAATGTTTCTCTCTCAGAATAATTTTAAAGCACACAGTATTCTTAAAATGTATCTACAGCTTTGCTTAGAGTTGGTGCAAAAGAATACACTCTGTGTGTGTTCTATGTTACACTAAATTACTGATTTAAAGGTTGCATCTGTTTTAGAAAAAAGACAGAATTTCCATTTTGACTTTTAAAAACATAACTTAAGCTAACACTCAGCTGCCGTTATTATAAACTGTGCCTCTTTGTGTTTTAAGATTGATAAAAAAACATCTTTTTTTCATTTACACAGAGAATCATTAGTCTTGCTAGTACCCCTACTGTGTAAAAGAGAAAAACAGGTGATTCTCATGATTAACTTTTTAGAAAAGATAAAATAAGTTTTATCTTCTGATTAGTGGTATGTAAACTGTTTTACTGAATTACTAATTTAAAGGATGCAGCTGTTTAAAAAAAGGCAAGATTTTCATTATACATTTTAAAAACTAAACCATAAGCTTATTTGGATTTAAAGAAGCAGTCTGCATACCTTTTAATTAGACTGTGACCAAAGTTTTAGTAGAAAGGCATTAGAGAGATGCCTTCCAGCTGTCGCAGGAAGTGAAAAACAAAGCCTACATTGAGTAGCCTAGGACTTACATATTTCCCCATGGAGAAAGGGTGGGTGGGGGTTTTGATGGACAGTGCCAGATGTTCAGACATTTTTTCAGGCTTAACCACGTACTTGGGGTGTGGTTTCACACATTTTATATAAGCATTCCAAGACACTGAGAACTAAAGATAAAAGAACAGAGTGAGACCGCCAAAAATACATCTTGAGCAAAAATAATTTTTTAAAACATTTAACAAGCAATAATGGAGTCATGGGGTGGAAATGAAGCCCTTTTTCCAATTGATTGAAGAGCTGACTAATGCACCGTTTACCACTACAGAAGGTGTGTATTTTTTATTTTTAACTAGGAATAGTAGATGCTGTAGGTTTGGGGGTGGGGGTTAAGGAAAAACGCTGCAGGTTTCAGATTTGAAATTTGTTTTACAGTATAATGCTGAAAAAGGGAGACTGAAGGAGGTTAAAAATGCTGTAAGTTTTTAGAGTTTAAATTTTTCTTACAGCATAATGTTGAAAATACGAAAGTAGTGATGGGGTGTATTTTCTGCTTTAACAACCTTAGCAAACCCTGCATGAGAGGAAGGAGAAAGAGACCATTACATGAATGTGATGTTTTGCAAAAGCACTCAAAAATTTCTGCTGGTGTGAGTCATGAGCAAAATAGACCTTGTGTGAATCTGAATGATGACATACGACCATCTACGAGCAGAAGCACAAGGGTTTCTGACAAAGAATTATTGCACCCAAGGTTTCAAGAAAGGGACATTGACATGATCAATGCTAGGAAAGCCAGTATTCTCAAAGTATTCGATTGTTTGTTTAATGGCTTGATAATTGAGAGCAGATTATCTAGTGAGAATTACAATCATCAGATGTTTAAATCTGAGTTTTGTAAAGGTACTTTACTGAGCAGTGTATTTTCTTTATTATGTGCAACCAAGTTCTCACACTCAGAGCTGAAGCAGATAGCAAATGTGGCCCACATGTTTGAACAGTACAGGGGAATGGAGGAAACAGTGTCCAAATGCAAAATTAAAATTAAAAAGTGAAAGCACAGAAGCTCTCACAAGTTGAGTACAAATAGTGGCAGCACTAACAAAATGGAAAAAAATAACAAATGGTGTCAAAAAAGAAAAATCTGGGTAAAAAATAAAACAATCCAAGAAAATTTTTAAAGAGTAAAGTGTGGCAGAAAAATATTACAAGGTAGGTTATTACAGCATATTGCTAATGTTCAGCAATCTGGTGAATTAGAAAACCAGGTTGCGGCACATATGCAAGACGATGATGAACTGGCAAACAGGTCACCCCTACAGTATTTTTAGAATCTGTGCAGCAATATGAACGTGATTTAAAAAAATGTAATGCTACAGAATTCCATCAGCGATATAAGTTTATAAATCTAGATAAAATAAAATCTTTTACAGAGGCCATTGCTGCAATGCACCAGGCTATACAAGAATTTCTGGACAGAGTGACGAGACAAACACGCTGTGGAGAATTTATACAGTTAAGATTAAATGCTGCTTCTTTAAATCAACCCTTGTTCTCAAGAAAAACATGCCCTAATGAGTTAATGCTGTCACCTTCTTAGGTCAGCTAGCTGATATGCTACAGAGCAATACAGAAATCATTACTGATGACACTATACATCTCGTGGTAACTACTATCAGGAATCACCAGAGTTTGGGGTGGGGGGGGAAACAGACACTGAGCTCCGTCTTGTATAGCAGGATTTAAAAAAAAAAGAGACAATACTTGATTGATTTAAATAACAGAGATAATAGTTTGTGTTTCGGTGGCTCCATTCTCACTCTAAATCCTCTTATGAGTGACAGCCAGTTGTTGAATAAGACTAAAATACTGCATGCTGAGCTAGGTTTGTCAGACCAAACCCCTGTCACTTTCAGTGATGTGCCCCAGTTTGAAAGTTTTTTAGGAGTCAAAATTAAGATTTTATGTCATAATGAAGGAAACTGGCAAACATTTTCAATAGGGCCAGAAAGACTTCCTAAAACACTGTTTGTATTACTGCGTGACAACCATTATTATGGTATAACAAATGTAAAAATAGTCATCAGGGCTAGGTACCTATGCAAATATTGTGATGTAGCCTATAGCCATAAGGGAAATCATATCTGTGCACAGCAGTGCAAAGTTTGCTTTGACCCCAATTGTCTTGAACAGGAAACTTACACTGCATCTTGCCCCTACTGTAAAAAGATTTGTAGGTCTTTAGCATGCCTAGAAGGGCATTTAGCTAGAGCTGATGGGAGTACAGGGTCTTGTAAATCCATGAAACTGTGTGAACAATGTTTTGTCTTTAACAAGTTATCTCATACATGTAATTCAATTGATTCAGTGTAACAGATGTGGTTCTTTCATGACAGCAGACAAACATCTGTGTTACATGTCACCACTCACAGATGTAAAAATCTCTGAGAAATATATAGTGTTTGATTTTGAAGCCACACAAGAAACGGGAGAGCACATACCAAATTTTGTGTACGCTAAGCAATTAGATGGGGAGAGGTCCTGGGAATTTGAAGGGGAAGATTGAATAAAAGATTTTGTAGGACATTTTATTGATGCACCATTTAGACACTACACATTTATAGCACACAATGCCAAAGGCTATGACAGTTGTTTTATCGTTAGTCAGCTAGTCAAGGAAAGAATTGATATTAAATTGCTCACACTAGGAGGAAAATTACTCTGTGTCATACTGACATTCCTACACATCAGATATATCAACAGCCATTGTTTTCTTCCTTTTAAACTAGCAAAATTCCCTGCAGCCCTTGGATCTGAGAATGAGATTGCTAAAGGTTACTTTCCCCATTTTTTTAACACCAAGACTAATGAAAATTATGTAGGCCCCCTGCCCAATGCTCAGTTTTATGGTTCTGAATATATGCTGCCTGCAGAAAAGCAAGAGTTTTTCCAATGGTACCTAGTTAACTGACATAGAGAATTTGATCTGAAAAGAGAGCTTCGCTACTATTGTCAGTTAGATGTTGAAATCCTTCAAAAAGCCTGTGTCAAATTTAGAAAAGAAGTGATGAACATGACAGCTAAAAGTGTTTTAAAACAGTCAGATGGTGATACAGTAGAGTATGAAACAGTATCCTTAGACCCCTTCCAGTACGTCACGATAGACTCAGTCTGCATGGCCATGTACAGATTTTTATTTTTGAAAGAATGCACTGTCGCTGTTATCCCTCCTAGATGACTACCACAGACACTTAAAGAGATACTCCATGCCTGCTATTCAGTGGCTTATGTACATATCTGAGAAAGAAAACATTTCTATTCAGCACGCACTAAGGGGTGGTGAATTTAGGGTGGGTCCGTACTTTTTTGATGGCTATTCCATCATAAATGGAATGCCCCCAGCATTTCAATTTAATGGTTGTTTTTTTTTTCATGGCTGCAACATCTGTTACTGTGAGAAAGATAGAAACCACATTAGAGGGACTAGTTTTGGACAGTTAGGACCATGCACAAATTTCATTTTCTAAAAAGCAAGGGTTTTGCTGTTAGAGTATTGTGGGAACATGAATGGAAAGCAATGCTGGCTATAGATCAGGGTTTGAATAATTTCTTGAGGGACAGGCAGCTACCACAGCCACTCGAACCTAGGCAGTCACTGTTTGAGTGGAGAACAAATGCCATTTGTCTGTACTACAAGATGCAGCCTGATGAGAAATTACACTATTATGATTTTACCAGCCCCTACCCTTTTGTTAACAAAACAAAACAGTATCCAGTTGGTCATCCTGACATCATTTATGACAATTTTGATGACCTCACTCTGTACTTTGATTTAGCAAAAGTAAAAGTCTTACCCCCAGAGGCCTTTTTTTTCCAGTGCTGCCATCCAGAATTGGTAAAAAAAACTTGTGTTTACATTGTCTCACATGCGCTGAAAACAGACTTCAAACAACACTGTGCACACACGATGATGAGCAAAGGTCACTTACAGGTACCTACTGTACTGTAAAACTAAACCTGACACTGGAAAAAGGCTACAAAATCATTAACATTTATGAAGTTTGGCATTTTAAAGAGTCATGCACAGAGCTTTTTGCAGACTACATCAAGATGCATATAAAAGGCAAGCAAGAGGCATCTAGTTTCCCTTCATGGGTAAAAATTGAAGCGGATAAAGTCAGGTACATACAGCAGTATTTTGAAAGGGAAAATGTACATTTGAACCCTGTGGCCATAAGTGTTAACCCCACAAGGAGACAAATATCTAAACTGTTTTAAATTCTCTTTTAGGGCAAATTTGGGCAGAGAGCTAATTTGCCAACCATGAGCATAGTAACAGACCATCGATGATGAAACAGCTAGTTTAAGATGGAAATACACAAGAGATCATTACCCAAATTAATAATTTCAACATATTTATAGCTAGTTTTACAACAGATATGCCAGAGTGGAACTCTACAACCTGCTAGATAAGTTACAGGACAGGTGCCTTTACCACAACACTGACTCTGTCATTTTTGTGTCCAGACCGGGTGACTGGACCCCACCTCTAGGCGATTATTTAGGGGAGATAACCAGTGAAGTTCCTGCAGATGACCACATTACAGAGTTTGTTTCCACTGGCCCAAAAACTTATGGCTACCGGCTGTCCAGTGGAGAGGTTGTTCTTGAAGTGAAAGGGTTTACCCTTAATGTAGCCAGCAGTAAACACATTCATTTTGAAAGTCTGAAGGACCTGGTCTTTGATTATAAGGGGTTACAGATCTCTAAAAAAATTGCTGTGAGTCAACCTAGCATTATTAGGAATAAAAAGCAGTGGTCCCTTGAAACAAAAACACTGTCCAAGACCCAGAGACTAGTTTATGACAAGTGAGTTTTACAAGACAATTTTAAAACACTTCCTTACGGATACTGATTATGAAAAATGGATATCAGGTTGCAGCATCCCTTTACTTGTCTGTTGGCTGGCCCCTCTAATAGTGGGAAGAGCTTCTTTATAAAACAGTTGTTGGAACATGCTGATGCCACTTTATCACACAAGCCTGAAAATATTGTCTGGTTCTACAGCTGTTGGCAACCTTTGTATAATGAATTGTAGTTAAAGTTCCCACAGATTAAATTTGTGGAGGGGCTACCGATGTCACTAACTGACAGTGATCTCTTACCCCCTGGAAAGGTAAATGTTGTTGTTATAGATGATTTAATTGACTTTACCTGTCAAAATAGTGAAGCTGAGTATGGGTTTAACAAGTACAGTCATCATAAACAGCTAACAATATTTTTAATTGTCCAGAATGTGTTCTGTCAAGGTGAAAAAAAGCAGGACCATCACACTAAATGCCAAATGCATGATTTTGTTTAAAAATCCCAAAGACAAGCTGCAGATCATAACTCTGGCTAGGCAGATGTATCCTGGTCAGACAAAATTTTTCTTAGAAGCTTTTGAAGATGCCACAAGAAAGCCTCATGGCTATTTACTGGTTGCTTTAAGATCCAATACACCAGATGAATATAGACTGCATAGTGGGTTGTTTTCTCCTGACTGGCCTGTGGCATATGTCATGAAAAAAACACATTCTGCTTCTAAAAATATTTGATACTGTATTGTCATTATGTCTAATAAACTGCAGAGAAATCTGTCTGTTTTAAAGTTACTAGTAAATGGGCCTCTGAGCTTAAGAAAAGCTATTTTATTTTCAGCCTCTGATGATCTGATATCACTGTCATTAAAACAGTTAGGTTTGCTGAAAAAAAATGGAGAGTCATTAAAACTTTGAGCGATAAACAAGTAACCTTAAAAAGGAAAAGAAAATAATTAACCAGACAGGTGGTTTTATAGGGACACTGTTAGGAATTGCCATCCCTTTGATCAACGGCCTGCTGGCCAACTGATAATGGATTTGACTCAGAAAATGTATTTGGTGCCTCAGCAACAGATGATCACATTAAAACTAATTACCCTGATCATGATATGAGAAAAGTTGCAACTAACAGTTTGGACACTGACATGAGAGCTATACTATCCTGGACTGATTTATCAGACTATGACAAAGTCAAAATGTACTCTGCTGTGTTACAGCGCTATCTGAATTTGGTAAGACAAGGAGAACAAGCTAAAACCAGTTTGACATTACTCATGCCTGAAAATGAATCAATGTCTGACCCCCCTACGGACATGGCAGAGACAGTTTCTGTACCAAGTTCTATGGAAAAAGACATTTTAAGTAGTGTTTCTCATTGGTCTAAAACCAATGCTGAACTTTTGTTAAAGCACATGGCAAAGAACAAGGATATTGTTTTTTGGAGTGATACGGGGGAATTAATGTATAAAGGTACTGTTGTTTCTGGGTCTCACATGGTTGATTTGGTAAAACAGCTACAACCACTCATACAATCCCTGACCACAGAAAGCCAAAGGGCTGGGATGTTTTTATCAAAGCAATGGCTGAGTATAACATACTCACCTCAGTGTTTGCTCATTCAGCAAACAGGAGCTATGTGGAAAGGTTGAAATCGGCAGCTGGTGCAAAACAGCCACAGCCATCTCAAGTTTGGAGGCAGTATAGCGCAGTGGTCTAAGGCTCTGAGCTGCAAATCTGGTGACATCCAGCAGACCAGACCTGGGTTTGAATCCCACAGCTTCCACTTGCATACTGTATGACCCTGAGCAAGTCACTTAACTTCCTTAAGCTCCCAGGTCGCACCTGGAAACAAGCTCCGGCTTAGTGTGCCTTTCCTGGTTAAACAATTTCCCCCTTAACCAATGGCCAGTAATGCCCAAAAGACAAAAGTCTTTTAAGAAACCTACGTGGCTCACTATGTAAAACTTAAATGCCATCTCTATGTATGAATGTTACATACCTCAGTGACTGTTGTGTACAGCCTATGTTAAACATTTACTGTACCTCACCTTAAATATGTAATCCTACCTCAGTGACTGCTGTGTACAACCTATGTTATCCATTTATCTCATACTGAATATGTAATCCTGTTTTTACAAAAAAAGTGTTTATATTGATGCATGTTAGCCTACCTCATAGTTCAATATGTTAACATGTTTTAGAAAGAGGTGCTTATCATAATTCTACCTCAGTGCTATGGTAAATATATGTGCATTTTTAACAGGAGATGTTTCTGTTTATTATATCCTATCCATGATGTTACCACTGATGTATGTTGTATTTTATTGGCATTTTTTTACAATAAATATCTTTACATTTATATATTTTTGTCATTATTGAAGACATTGCATATCTGAAAATTTTAAACACAGGTGCCCCCCCAAGTTTAAACACAGACCCCCAGAAAAACTAACAGAGACACGCAATTATGAGTGTTTATATATGCTTTTATTAGTGAATGGTTTTGAATAAAATTACAAGCGGTTGCATATTTTAAATTCATTACAAGACAAACAAGCCAGAACATGTTGCCACCTCACTGCTACATGCCCTGACATGTTTAGACGTCTGAAAAGGCGACGTACAAAACTAGTTACCATGGCATCATTTTTCAGCAAATCATTAGAGTACATTTTTAAAATTTGATCATAAGAAAGTCCTTTGCATCTGTGGTGTAAGAAAAAGATGCAGTGAAATCCACAGGTGGTAGAAAAGGTATCTTGCAACTGTGTGTTTTGGTACAAAATGTTTTTTGCATTTCTGTTTAAAAAAAACAATTGTTTGTGCGTGATTGTCAGGATGAAAACTGTAACTGTAGAAGAACTCCCCAATCCCATTTTCTGAAATGTATACAGCTAACCAGTGCTGTCCAATAAGGTCATGGGGTTAGTACTGATGACTAGTGCTGCAAGAAGGTTTCTCAGTCTCTCCTTGGGTAGCAGATCACAGGGAAACACACCCAGAAAGCAGCCATAGATGTGGGAGTCATTGGTTACAATTTTTTCCAGCTGCTTTGTGTTGATTTTTATGGTTTATCACATATAATCAAAAATGACATTTCTTCTCTGGTTTGTTTCAATGATATTATCAATCACAGCATAGATAATGGGATTAACTGTTTGTAGAAGGGCTTCTGCAAATCTGATCTCAGCTCTGAGGTTCCCAGTTTTAATCAAAGAATAATGATCAGCACATTCTTGGTCCAGAGTGAGATCAAAGGCAGACAGCGTGTACCCTTGGGTAAATTCACGTGTTAACAACTAGTGGCCGATCTTTCATAGATTTCCCCACCGCTAGTACTAGATTAAAATATTCTCTCACAGTATTTCCATTTCTAAAATTGGGCTGCAGAGGTTTAGCGGGGATTTGTTCACCATCTAGATACAGAGCCACAAAATTAATATAATAATGTTTAAAGTTAAAGGGGTTTTTAGTGTAGGAACCACTAAAAGCATCATTATCAACAAATCCCATGGCCATCATTTTTGGTAACTGTCCCAAAAACAAATTATCTTGGTTGCAGACCCTACTGCCTGCAGGGAGGCTGAACACTTTCATCCCCATTCTGTCTATAGGGTATTTAGCGTTGGAGGTCAGCAGGGCTTCTGAGTGTCCCAGACGAACTCCGGGGGTCACTTTAACCCTTCTGACAAACAGAAAGGTGGCCATGACTTTTAGCTTATAAGGCTCAGCATCTCCACTCATCAGGCAAAAGCTGTCCCTGTTACATGTCAGTTTAATTTTAATATCCACACCATTTAGCACCAGTTTCTCTTGAAAAAACAAGTCTGTGTGCAAGTGTCCCAGCAGTTCTACCCCTCTACTGAGATGTGTGAAGGAGCTTCTTTTATTAAAACTTACATTGTCACCGTCTCTGTCTGTGATTTCATGTTTCCCTGGGATGTCTTTGTAAAATAACCGTGCAGTAAATTGGGTAGAAAGGGTCTCCTCACTGCAGTTCAACACAGATTCTATGACAGCCCTGTAGGGGTAACAGTTATTGCTCTGACTGATGAGCTGATCACTGACAGTCACATCCAGCTGACTGAAAATGGTGGCCACTGGGTAGTTTATAAGGCCCACTTTGGCCGCTGCAGGTATATCACTACCATCCGCTTCAGTGATTTTGCAAACCAGGTAAAGAAGCATGTTGTTTATATCTAAATAGTCTTCACCATTCCCTGCTATATAAAATTCAATCAGTGAGTTTTGTGAAAGGGCAGCCAGAGGGGGTATCTCTACATAGATGCTTTTTTCCATGCTTGACTGTGTGGGAGAAATGGCAAACAAGTCAAGTTCTGATTTGTGCATTCTTCCGAATCACAGTGCACAAAGCTATGTTTTTTTTAGAACAGGTCTATGCTTTTTACAACCCCTTGAAGATCCTTTTGCCTTTGAATGCTTTCTTTTATGTTAAGTTTTGCATTTTGAAACACCTCTTTTAAAGTAGCTGGGAGGTCCAATGAGAAACAAGAGTGTACTCTGCGCTTTCTCTTTTTACCTCTCTTGAATACAATTAGCCCTGTACCACCCTGAGTAGGCTTATCACCCCCTGACATCTTTTGAGTGACAGCACTAGTCACATGCCCCACAACATCCTTTGCAACATTTTTAGCAGCTGTCTGTAGATGTGGTTTTGCAATTTCAAACCCCCTTCTCAAAAATGGAACTGCTTTTCTGAACAGACTATGAAATATCCCTCCTATACCAGAACCACACATAGTAGGAAGTCCATGAAAGCCAGGCAGACCGTATCCTGCCTGTGCCTTGTAACAGCTTCTGTACAAGGCAGGGTCCCCATAATGTCAAATGATCACCGTCCTCGTTTAAATTTTAAAGCATTCTCTGGGGGTGAAAGTGCAACTTCATGATCACCTTTCCAAATTGAAATGGTACAGGTTCATTTTGATCATTCTTTATTTCAATAGTGACTGTATCGATCTGATGTTTACTGACTGTTTGATAATGGGGTTTATTGTAGGTCATGGTCACTATCTCATTGTCTTGGCCCCTGACGGGAACGCATCTCAGCAAAGGCACTAGACTATTTCATGCATGATAATGTCAGTGTAGATATATAATGTGTAAAAGCCCCCATTAATATCAGTAGGATTCTTTGTTAGATACTTTCCTACACCTACCTCTAGTTTGCTAAAACCCAAAAGGTACTGTAACAGCCCGTGCATAAACAAAATACATTTGATGTCACTGTCAATGCTTATTTCTTTCCTGATGGCTTGTTGTTCCAAAACCACAGGCAGTTAATTTACTTCAAATATGCTTTTATTAATTTAAGTAATAACACCAGCCATGTTAGGATAATAGGCTGATGGAATTTTAAATGCTGCTGACTCAGTAAAGGGTCCAGCTGGTGGTGTTTACTGTGAGGCTACTCTTAGAGGCTGACAGAGCTTACTGAACCTGTTTTCTGTGCAGGCACATTGTCCCAGGTATGAGGTACTGAATTTCTACTAAGCCCACTTGCCATTCACCAGCTAGTTCAAGCATTTGTGGTAACTTTTCTGTAAAATTGGATATAGTATTGTTGGGGAAAATGTGCGAGATGTTGCTGGGCAAGGTGATATAAAAATCATTTTTAAGCATTTTAAGCATTATCTGCTTCTAATGTCCTGAACCTGTGTTGACTCAACCCAGCTATTAAATTTATCAGGCCACCCTCTCCACTTTACCAGATACCAAGTTTTTCTGCCATGCCTTGTCTCCGCCAGGATTTTCTGCACCCTATACACACAGTCCTCATCCAGTTCAATTTTTTGCAGCTCTTCAGCATAAAAAGTACCTTTGATGTCTTCCCCTGATAGTCTTTTAGCTTATAGGTGGGCCTCTGTGCCTTTAAGACCTCCCATCACAATAAATATCTCATCTGTAAATCTGTTTCATAACCCTTTTCAAAACACCTTTTAGCTTAGATAGTCTCAAGTGATCATCTTTCTGAAGGTACCTTTTGTTTTGCCAAGAACAGTATTACTGTAGAGGATCTTCCATACAGCCAGGGCATTGGAAGGGTTAACATCCACAGGCCTGTGCCACGCTTCTGTGATAAGTATGGTTATAGCTGTGCCAGGTCTGACAACACATTTGTATATTTCAAGTATTCTGGGCTGTAAAGTAGCATACACATACGTGACTTCAGTGTCCTATTAAATCTTTCTACAGTGCTGGCCTTAACTTCATTATTCATCACAAAATGGGTATTTTATTTTGTTTAATAGGTTCTTTAAGGAAGCATTTAGAAACTCTTTACCCTGATCAGTCTGTAACTTCTGAGGTGTGCATCCACTTTTAAAAGTAGTTTTAAAGGCTTGCATCACTGCCTTGCCTGATTTATCTTTTAAAGTCACTACCTAGACATACTTGGACAGCACATCGATGCACGTCAGTATGTACTTAAACCCATTATTGTACTTTGCATATTGACTCATATCCACTAAATCAGCCTGCCATTGTCTGTCTATGTCAGAAACAATGACAGAATTTCTCTTAAATCAGACTCTGGCTGATTTGTGGAATGAATAGGGGTCCTGCCTCACAAGCCATTCTGCAACACCTTTCCTGGTGACATCTTTATCAAGTTTTTTTGCAGCCTTATACAGCTGAGTCACCCCTGTGAACTACCCACTTTTTTTGCATTAAAATATATATTCTGGAGCAGGTGATCATTCATCTTCTTTCGTCAATGCTGATACATCTGTTAGCTAGCAAAACTCTTGTCACCAGTAAAATAAAGCATGTGCTCTTTCTATTCTTTTAAAAACACTATGACAACCACAAAGTGCAATGCATGATTATATTTTATTTATAAATACACATGTCATAACAGTATTTGAAGGTTTACTTTATATACTTTATACTACATAAACTAATGCATATAGCTGCTACCTACAAAAGGCATAACACATGGCAAGTATGCAATTATTACATAATATCTTGTTTTCTACTCTTCCATTTATACACATTTTACAATACCTAGAGACAGCAACTTTTGAGCTGCACGTTCTACACAAGCATGGGCATCATCCACTTACCCTTAGTGATGAGGTGGGCACAATACATACACACATATGCCATATACCACTCAAAATATTAAGCCTGATTTTTAAGACAATCTGTTACATCTACAATGTCGTTCACCTTACATAATGCTCTACAGTTAATTTTTTCCATTACTTCAATATAGAGTCTCCATACAAAATTAGGCAACACTTTAATCAGAGTCAATGGGCCAGATAGTCAAAAGGGTTGCGCCATGCACAATAGGGTTGCTCCAGTGCAAGTCCAAAAATGGACCATTCTGCAATATTCAGTGGGAGGCAGATACGCCCCCAAATCACACTGAGCAAGAGCGCAATGATAATGAATGCATGCACAACTGAAGGAGGAGGAACCATGCATAAATGGCGCAGTATGATATTCAACAACATGCGCCATGTGCAATATGGGAGCAAGCGGAAGTTGTGCGATAGCAGAAATGAGCCAAAATAAAAAGGAACAAGGGAGAGGCACAAGAATGCTACAGGGAAGGGACATATGGCTGAACTCTAGGCAGACACACGGGGCAGGACAGCCACACAGGACAGGACAGGGAAAGGGCACCCTGAACCCACAGGCACAGGGAAGGTGTGGGGAGCCACCGCCAAACACAGTGCAGAAGGAGGAAGTGCCACACAGCACTGAGGCCACCAGAGGAAGGTGTTCCCGGTGCAGGGGAAGTAGCAGCCAGGACAGCGAGGGGAACACAGAAACAGCTGCCAGGGGGGCACAAGCCAGGGACATGGCCAGTGCCACCATCCATATGGAGGCAGTAATGAGGGGGTGAGAAGGCAGGCAGCAGGGGGACACAGCCATGGAAGGGCCCGTCGGCAGTATGCCCCCAACAGGCAGTACTGAGCCCGCACCAGCTTCGAGCTGTACAGCGATACCGACATTGTGGGCCAGTACTGTCTGAATTGGGCAATTCTGAGGTGGCTCTGTGAGCCGTGCAGTGATGTGATACAGGCACCCACACGACGGAGCCATGCTATGTCAGTGGAGACAAAAGTGACAGCTGGCATGTGCCTGCTTGCCACGGGTACTTTCCAGAGACCAACAGGGGACACCACAGCCATAACTCAGTCAGCCACATCATGCCACCTCACCCAATTCCTCAGAGCAAAGCTGCCACATGCTGCGGAGCACATCCATTTCCCCAGCACACCGGTGGAGTGCACAGCAAATGTACAGGAGTTCCACAGTGTAGCACATATGCCTGACATGCTAGGGGCAATAGACTGCACCCATGTGGCCATCTGCACACCATCTGGCCCCAAAGGGGCCACATATAACAATCAGAAGGGCTATGCAAGCATCAACTGCCAGGTGGTGTGAGATGCCAGGGGGCACATAATAAATGTCTGTGCCATGCACCCTGGGGGAGCACATGATACCTTCATCTGGCACCAGTCAGCACTGTGCCACAGATTTGAGAGAGTGGGGACATCCCCACTGGCCACTTAGTGGGTAAATATACAAACTACGTGGAAAAACAAAGCTTGGGAGGGGCATGTCAGAAGTGACATAGGTATTGGCTTAGATGGCCCAAGGCTGGGCTACACTGATCACCAAACTAACCTCCACCCTCTACACACAGGTGACAGTGGATACCCACTCCGTCCCTGGCTGCTCACACCATACCGACAGCCCATGACCCTATCTCATCAACGCTACAATGAGGCACATGCCACCACAAGAAATGTCATCAAGTGGGTGTTCGGGATGCTGAAGGCATGTTTCCGTTGCCTGGACACATCTGGCGGTGCCCTACAGTACAGCCCCTCAAATGCCTGCAGGCTATTCCTGGCCTGTTGCATCCTGCACAACATGGCCAACGACTGTGGGATAGCCCTACAGGTCAAAGAGGGGGACATCGATGGGGACAATGAGGACGCTGGTGAAGATGGTGATGGGCAGCCCCCCCTTGGGTGACAGGACCCTCGACTGCTCCGGCTGGCAGAGCTGCACTGGGACACCACCACAGAGGAGCACTTCAGCCAACCCAGGTAAGTCATGGGGCCATGTGCAACCACCAGTGGCAAAGACACAACCCACAAACATGCATGGACACACACCAGGGGTGCATGCTGTCAAGGGAAGTGGTCAAGCATGGAACTGCAGACACCACCAGGGATGGGCTAGGTCTAACATGGCACGTGGTCATACACACACACACACACACACCTCATAAGACATGCACAAAGAGTAGGAGGCACGCTGATCCAGACCGCCACCCCTAACCACACACACATCCACAGACCACCACACCCACTGCCTGTCATTGTGCATGTGTCAGTTGCTGGGCACCATTGCACAGTGGCATACAATGCAAGGCAGGCATCATCATGCACACGCCACAGCGGGCAGCAGCTGGGAGGGTGTGCAGATGGAACATGTGTGTGCATGCAGGGCTGGGTACCCCACCCATGCATTGCCCGCTGAATGACACAATGCACACAGGGCAGCATCAGACAGTAGCCATGCTGGGAGACAGGTCAGTCACACGCCACAGTGCCACGGCCATCATGGATGCATGGGTGGCTCTGCCAAGACCCACCAGCAGTGACAAGCTGACCACTGGCCTCATAGGGTGGCACCGATGGTCACCCAGGGGTTCCACTGCATGAACGCGACCGTGCTCGTGCAGTGGTCTGCAGCACACTGATCATGCCTGCACCAGGCGTGCATGGGATGCCCACAGCTGAACCAGGTGTCAACAAGGATGGTGTCGCATGATGCCAGGAATGGGGGGTGGACATTGCACTGCATGGTGTCTGCAACACATGGGCAAATAACTGTGTGCCCATTGTGGCCATGACAGCTGTGAATGCCTGTGTCTACCTGTCAATGGCAGCGGTCACATCCTTCCACAACCGGTCCATCCCTGCCAGGAGCAGAGCGGTGTCTCTGCTGTGCTGCTCCTCTGCCTGGCACAGTGCTGCACTCAGTGCATCCACCACCATCACAAGCTGCATCTGCTGATTGACTGATGCTTGCAGTATGAGGGTGTGCTCATCTAAAAGGTTATCTGCCTGATCGGCATGCTGTCCCTCATGGTGTTCATGGCCACGATTGGCAGCACCCTTTGAGGGTGGGCACTGCACACCAGGGCCAGGCCTGGGCATCTCCACAGGCAGTGCACTGATGCCGCCCCCTGACACTGTATCCCCATGGCCATTGGCCGACTGCTGATACTGCCCCTCCAGCTGCTGCTCTCCAGAGCTCAATGGTGCCACCGCAGTGGCCTCAACAGTCCCAGTGTCCTGGACACACACCAGTGCTGCCCCACTGGTGCAGACAGGCACAGGCTGGGACTGTGGCACCACACACAGCCATGGCTGCAATGTCACCTGCTGTGAGGCCATCTTGTGGCCCACATGTCTCACTGCCCATGACGTTAGCTCCATCATCATCAGTGATGGATTCAGCACCAGCCCAAGTCTCAGCATGCTGGCATCCATGGATGCTGGCACGCTAGGACATGGGCAGGGCCTCCTCCGCACCTGCTCCACCAACATCAGTCCGAATGTCGAGGTGGGCCACTGTCACCCTGACCACCGTATGCCTGTGGAGGTGGATGGGCCCTCCTTCATCTCCATGCTACTGCCCTCAGTGGAGAAGCTCACCACTGCTGACCCATGTAGATGCTCAGGAGCTGTAAGGGAAAAACAGTGGAATTACTGCATGTGACCTACCCTGACCCCTTCCAATCGACAGACCATGACCTACCATGCAGTGACGGGCTACCACTCGTCTGGAATCCACCACCTGGAACACCCTCAATGATGCAATGCTGCATGCTGCCAGCAACCTGCTCTTCCTGTGGGGTCAGGCATTGCACCTCTGTCTGTCCCCTACCGGTCACAGACCATGCTGCTCTGATGGCAGCCACCTTCTCTTTAATTCTCCACCTGTCCATGCCCATCTTATTGTTGCACTCCTGCACAGAGTGCTGGTGGCTGCCATGCAGGTTGACAGCATGCACAACCTTCTCCCATGCAGCAGCACGGGCCTGTGGTGTTCCCTGGCATCCACTGAGCAGCAGCTCCTGGTCGATGTAGGCCTCAAACAGGGCATCTGTCTCTGCCTTTGTGCAGTTTGGCCTCCTCTTCCTCCCATGACTCTGTTCCTCTTCCTCCACCACACGATCGGTCATGATTCATCCTGTGAGAATGACAGGTGTTACCTGTGACTGTGCAGTCACATGCATGTTCAAAACACCAGTCCACACTCCCAAACAGCTTGCAACTCACCGCAATAGACTGCAGTAACTGACTATGGCCAGTGCAGCCCAATGTCACATTTTTATAGCGCAACCCATGCAAATGAGGTGAAGCGCATCTTTAAGTGGATGCAAATGCAGCGACTGCGCCATTGAATGGCTAATTAGATTATTTGCATATGCCGGCTGAATATCGTGCTGTTTCGCTTTGCGGAATTGTGTTGAACATGCTGAGCCAAGGGCACAGTTCTGTGACATGCACAGTACACACCTAACTGCGCATGCCTAGGTTGATGATGCAGGTGCCTGCCATGCTGCTGATGTGCTGTGCATGGCAGGCAATGCAGGGCATGGCCACCATTGTGCCAGTGGTGCTGCAGCGCTATTCACATATATGGAGCTGTGGCACTGGGGTGTCATAGGCTCACTGGGGCAACAGCGCTGTAGGCTGCTACAGGAGGTGGCACAGAGGCACCCAATTGTGCTACTCGCATTGGGTTCCAGTTGCACTGTGGCTGTCCATGCGCCAGAGACCCTTGATCTGTGCCCAACCTATGCCCCTTAGGCATCATGCATCAGGCATGGGTGCACCACTATCACACTGTTCGGTGACAGCACGATAGGGAATGGCAGTGCTGTACCACACAGCATCTGCATGTGGCAGGACCGTGCTGCCGAGCGCCATTTTGATTCTACCACACTGAAGAGATGGCGCGGAGGCGTGCAGTAATGTGGAGCCAGGTTGAGCTAGCCAACCTGGTGGCAATAGTTGAGCCCCATGCTTGGGCTTTGTATGGAGATGCACCCCTGGACAGGGAAAGGAGTGTGGTGTGGCCTGAGGTGGCCGATGCCCTGGAGGAGGCCACCGGTATAGGGAACATCACTGAGCAGTGTTGCCATCATTACGGGGACCTGAGGCACAGGGGACTGGACCTGCTTGCCCACTTGTGGGCACGTGCCAGGAGGGGCATGGTGCCACAGCCAGGTAGATGCCACATCTATACACTATTATCGTCCATAGGGGTATCACAGTTGCATGTGTCGGGGACATGGGGGGGCCATCCGGTATTTGCCATGGTGGTGGTATCGGGGTGAGGGGTGGATGGGTATGGCCGTGTGGGACTGCACACATGTGGGGTTGGGGGGACTTTGCTACCAGATTGTACTGATGTTCCTCTCTCCATGTTTGCACCTTAAGGCCTGAAGAATGCTGGCAGGCCAGAGACCGGAGGCACCTCCTGGAGGAGCAGCAGGGCAGGAGGGATAATGGCGGTCAGTGGTGCATGGACCAGCCTGATGATGGTGAGTGCCTTACATCCATGATTACTATTGCATGCTGTATAACTCGGTGGGCAGCAGGGCATGGCCACCATCCATTGACAATACTGCCATGCACGCAACTTGTTACAATCAGCACTGTCCAGTGGCATTGAATGTCTGGGAGTGCATCCGTGGTGGTCCATGCCTGCACTGGGCACATGGCTGTGGCACCGCATAGCCAAGTCACTGTACAGCCATGGTGATGCTGTGCAGGACATGGGCGGTGGGTGTGTGCAGTGGCCCACATGGCTGTGGCTGCCTGGGTAGGAAGGTCTTGTGGACACGGTCACTGTGGGTGGTCGCACACCATCACAGGGGTGTGGCACATGACTGTATGCCATGCACAATGGGTGGGCTGCAGGGGGCTGGACAGTCACATTTATTGACTCTGCTCCCTCGTCCTAGGTGGACAGCAACTCCAGGTGATGGAGAGGTGTGTTTGTGAGCTGCTCCAGGTGGCAAGGATGACACCGGAGCTGCTTCAGAGGATCCACTGCCATGGGGTGAGGAGGAGGAGGAGCAGCAGATGTCGGCGCCATGTGGAGGAGGACGGGGCACACATTAATATCTCCATGCCCCTACTACCATCTTCCCCCCTTTGACCCACCCTCACACCTCTTCTACCCTCTCCCATATGTTCACCCCTGTCCCTTACCCACCCCACCTGTTATGTGGCCCTTTCCCCCTCTTGTAAATAGTTGTATATAGGTTTTGTTACTTCTTTTAAATATAAGCATCTTGTTATGACAACTGTGGTGGTCTCTGATTTGCAGCAGACTACAGGTGCTCAGCTGCAGTGGTGTGCATGGCGTCGGGGTGGTGCATGCATGGGTGTGTGTGTGTGTGTTTGTGTGTGTGTGTGTGTGTGTGTGTGTGTGTGTGTGTGTGTGCAGAGGTGAACCGCCTATGGTGTGGGCAGGGGGATTAGTCACTGTCTGTGGTTTGTGTGTTGTACTCTGTGCACTGGATGCCTGTGAGCAGTGGTCAACAGGGCCTGCACTGTGTGCATCGCACCTCTGTCAGACCATCCATGGCCTGTGCAGCTGTGCCCTTGCATGTCTGTGATATGCATGGTCTTCTGGCATGTCAGGGGTGGCTGTCCATGCTGAATAACAACTGTACCTGACACAATGCCAGGTTGCCTCCCATCACCAGTATGGTGCACTTCTGCCTCTGGTGGCACTGTGGCCTCCACTGTTGTTGTCCCCCCTCCATGCTGTCACTTGTGTCTGTTGCAGGGGATGTGCTCCAGTGTCTGTCACCTGTGCTCCAGCGGCATGCTGGTGGCATACAGCTTCATGGTGCCTGCACAGGGTGGCTGGCGCACCTGTGTAATGTAGTGGTGCTAGCTGTGTGTACACATCAGCAGTGGCCACACGCCAGTGGCTTCGTTGACCCGCTACTGTGTCCCTGTGTTGGTGTGCCCTTGGGTATGGGTGGGTGTTTGTCCATGCACTGTGTTGCATCCTGTGTGGTGCATGCTTCCATGCTACACTGTGTGTGTCTGTGCTGGCTGTTGTAGCCAGTGCTGGGATGGGATGTGTCCTTGGGAGGGTGTGCAGGGTGCTGTACCACTGGAGGTGGGGTCCAGGGCATGCCCTGCTGCATGTGGGGTACCTCGTGTGGCAACACATGGTTGGTCTCTCAGCTGTACCTCAGGGGGGATGTGCAGGATGGCACTGTGTATGCTGTTGTTGCACTGCTGTCTGCTGCCACCTGCAGTAGGGTGCACATGGTAGGGATGCCTTGCATGGCTCCATGGCACACAGGGTTGCATTGTCACAGTGGAAGGTGGTGGCATGCATAGGGTGTCCTGCACTGTTGGGCACTACTCCTGGGCAGGGTGTATGAGGATCATGATGCAGGGTGTGCTCTGCATTGGTGGGATGGTGTGGCATGGGGTGGTCAGCTCTCCTTGTGTGCCAGTCACAGCTTGCCAGAGGGTGTGCTGGGGCACCATCGCCCAGCTGTGAGTTGGTTGCTGGTATCCATGGGCCAGTGGTTATTCCAGCTCTCACCTGGTTGTGCAGTGCATGGGGTGTGGGGGACAATGTTTGTTCTGCTGTGTGCTCCTCTGCCCAGCTGTGGCATGGGTGGTGGGCCCCTGCATCCCTGGTTGTGCTGTTGCATTGCTGCCCTGCTGCAGGGTGTGTCCCTGGTTGTGCTATGATGCATCTGGACTGCTCCACTGAGCATCCCTTGTTGCACTATGGCGCATCAGATATGCTCAGTTTCACATCCCTAGTTGTGCTACGGTGCAGGTGGTGCAATATTCAGTCGTCAGCGGTAGGCACATCTTGGCCTGCACAGTTTTTGAATATCATGCTTCTTGCGCATGGGCACAGTGGACTTGCACTTGCTCCTGCTGTTGCGCACTTTTTGGGTGCAGTTTGAATATCTGGGCCAGTGTGTCTTCTGCTAGTGAAGCAGCAGCATCTTCAGAGCAGATATTTAATTCAGGCTGCTTTCCAAAGTATACAGATTCCTTTAAAATGTCCTTCATCACACGGTACATTGTAGACATCAAGACTGCCTGGTATAGTGGGAGCATGCCAGTACGTTCCATCTGAAAGTACATTATAATACACTATTTAGGAAAAGCATATGCTAAATCTGATTTATGAAACACAACAAAAGCGATAAAAGAAGCAGAATATATGATGACAGACTCAGACCCCCTGTTCTGTAGACTAAACACTAAAAATTCAACAGCAGTACAGATAAAACCACAAAAGTGTACCACATCGTAAGGATTATGCATAAACTCTATAGCAATTTTATACATTGCTTCCTTAAGAATAGCCCCCTCATCCTTAAAATAGTCCACAGTTTCCTTTTGGGGACCCTCTGGAAGACCATCAAAAAGACCTTGTCATGTCTCTAAAAGTGCAGATGGTGCTTGTCCTGTAGGTAGATTTAAACCAGGTTGTTCAGTTCTGTGTCTGACTAGTTGGTAAATAAGCCTCTGGATGCACTGACAGCGCATTTTCCATTGTGGTATACCCTGGAAAAAACATACAGCACTATGTTTTAGTAACCTCACACTGCATGGTGCGGTTGAGTAAGAGGAAAAAGCCGGGTAACAACATGAACAATATTAAAATTGTAACAAGTAACAGTTTTTTGGGGGGGGTAAATGTTTTTTTAACAACATAAACAGTGTTCCTGAATTTCCTTATATAATGTTTTTTAAAGGGCCCTTTTTTGACCAGTGGATCATTCCAGCAAGCAGAGAAGCCAGGTTAACAACACATACAATATCACAAGTTTTTTTCTGCTTTATAGTACACACACATGACTATGACAATCATGATATAAAGTCCAAAAAGACATTCATTATCTTGCACGAATATACTGGCAAACACTTTAACATTTTCTATAAGTGGCAACACCGATTCATTTATATATTTATCTGTATCCTCCCATGCTTCTGGAAGGGCACACATCATCAGTTCAGATGCTGCATGTATCTCACAAAGGCAAATGTCATATTGAAGTGAACCAAACAGTGATGGATGGCAGTAATGGCTTAGGATCAGATACATAAGTCTTTGAATTCTCTCTGTACTTGCATCCCGCATGATTATCTGTAAAATAAAATATGACACTTTTTGGTACTGAAATGTTTACAGTAGCAATTTGTGGGTGGGGCAGGTCGGAGTAATGTTTTTTTTACAATATAAACAGGGTTCCTGAATTTCTTTATAGAAATTTTTTAAAGGAGCCTTTGCTGACCAGACAGCAGGCATCTTTTTTAATCTCACTGTCTGTCTGCTGTAACATTTGTATAACTAACTACATGGGGTCATTGGATTTTCTCACATCATTTAAAATGTGACTTATAGTTTCCAGGGTACAACTGGTCATATTTAACCCCTGATATTTCATAGCAATTGCCAAGATCACGGGTGTGAGCTGCCCTATATGTATGGCTTCAGAAACATTTCTGTATGCTTCTTTAGACATTAAGTCATCAAGGATACATGAATGGTTTTTCTGACTCGGATCATCTATCTCACACCCGGGACAGGAATTGACCAATTCACAATGTATCACCCTCTGTATCATTAAGGCAACGCCCTGGATGGTATGATACATAACGTACTTATAATACATACCGTGGTCAGTTTTGGGGGGTTGACTACTGAGGCCTGGTTTTTCACATGAGGTCAACTGTCTAATCTCAGTAGAAGAAGAAGAGGGTTGGGTAGTGATCACAGCCTGTTCTGTGACATTTTGAAACATTCTATCACTCTCTGTATTTCTAACATACTGGTCCTCATACATCTCAATAACAACCACATTTGTATCTTTCACACAGCAAACACAGTTGAGCAGTAGATTTGTGGAAAGTCACAAATCCATGCTGTCTGAATATGACTGCTGCTCTATCACAAATCCTTCAGTCTATTAAAGCAAAAACAGAAAACAGCATTGGTCCTGTGACTCATTATAGGTAAGATTTATTTCTACTGCTAACCCATCTCCTCAGTTACACCATGTGCGCATGTCACCACTCACACATTTTTTTAAATGTTAAAATGCATTTACCTCATCAAGGCAACTCTTTTCTTCTTCTTCTTCATTTTTCTTACCTTTCTCTTTCTTAGCCTGGGCTTGACTGCTTGTGGCTGCATTATCATTATCATCATCATCCCCCTCTTGGTCAGAGGCACCTCTTGGCTGTGTCTTGGATTTCTTTTTCACAACTTTCTCTGATGCTTTTTTTGGCAGTGTCTCACTGACCATCTTCTCTGGTTCCCCCTTTTTGTAACTCTCTGTTTTGGGTTTCATTATAACTTCTTTTTCTGCATCAGATTCACACCCCAGCAACTCTTCAAGGTCTTGCAGCGGTGCCTCTTCAGAAGGACAGTCAGATTTAGGATTGTCTGATTCACCAAACTGTTCAGAGAGTTTCTTTTTTATGTCAGACACTCTTCCACTCAACAAGACTTGTGTGGGACATTCTTTTTCATACCTCATGTAGTACACATATGTTGGCTTGGGTTGTGGGGCCCCAATAGCCATCTTCTTGCTTGCTTTTCCATCTCCAGACTTTTCATTTGGTGGCGTGATAATCTGGCCTGTTGCTGGGAGGTTGAATTGAGAAGTGCTGCGTTGTGCCTTCTTCTTGCTTGGTTTTTCATCTCCAGACTTTTCATTTGGTAGTGTGACAGTCTGGCCTGTTGCTGGGAGGTTGAATTGAGAAGCGCTGTGCTGTGCCATCTTCTTCTTGATGTTTTTGATAATCTGCTCCAAGTCTATAAAACAGAATCTGAGGAGTCTCTCAAAAAGTGGTGCCTTCTGGCTTCAAATGCAGGGTTTATATAACGCTTTGCAAGATGGACTGCCCCTTGGTAAAACCATCACCACACCCCATCATACTATACATGGTAACATGTGTCAGAGGCACATCTGTTGTTGCCCCCACCCTCTTTTTTCAAAACATTATAAATATCATTCACATTTCATTCAGCCTTCTCCTTGATACCACACAGAGCTGAGGGGAGAATTATAGGTATGCATATTCCTTTTTTTCTGATATATTTTATTCTTTTAATTCATGGTGGGGTAAAATTATTAGTTTCTGATTGCTATAGAATAATCACACACACAGGCACACACACACACCCATACTGCCAGAATGTTGCAATGCTATCCAGAAAAAACTGTTGAACCATCTTATTTACATGCAGGTCCCTGTTTTAGCTTATAAATATTACATGCATATACATAAAGGTATCCTTTTGGTACAAGTTTTACACATTTTATAACTTGCTATAAAACAGAAAAAGGGTACTCACACAGGAAGATGGATTTCCCTCAGGGGTCTCCAAACAGATCTGTGAAACCTCTGCATGATCAGGTTGCCTCCTATATACTTTTTTCTGAAAGTATCCTAATCAAAAAAACACACACATGCCCCTGCAGTTATACACCCAGGCTGACTGGGGCACATAACACTACATAAACCCTAACTTATTTTTTGGGGTGGGTGGGGGCACAGTGGTGAAGAGGGACAGGGGTTTTGAGCCAGGATGGTGGGGTGCAGGAGATGGGGGCAGGAGTTTGAGCTAGTTGGTGGGACTCGGGTTCTAGTCAGGATGGCGTGGCAGGGGTTCGAGGAGTGTACGAGAAGGACAGGGACAGGATGTTTACAACATGGTGGTTTTATGCCATTTCCAGGGTTTCAATGCAGGTCATTTCCTGTGCAAGTGGGTGGGACATGGGTTCAAATGCGTGCCATTTCCTGAGCAAGGGGCAGGACACGGGTTCAAGCTTCTGTCACCTCCACCAGAAGTGGGTGGGTCTAGCACATTTTAGGGTGGGACTTCTGGTTTAACAAGGGACAGTTCTGATTGGTCCATATTAGGTCACGCCCACCTGTAAAATGATGTGGCATGTGCTGATTGGCTGAAATGTAACATTTGATGAGATATACTCTGGCTTAAGTGATTAGAGTTTTGGTAGGTTTTATTGTGGCTGACAATGGTTCAAACATAATTATAAAATAGCAGGGTAAAATCATGTCATCTGATTGGCTCTTATTTATGTGTAAAATATGGTTTACACATGGTTAAAAAAAGGACTGCTCAGCAGTGAAGAGTCTGGAACCCAGCTCAATGGACATTTGGAACACAGGTATTTCAGTTAGCCCCCTACAACCAGAACTGATCTTCCACCACAAACATGGCTGCTACCTTTATACTGTAAAAAAAACTTCAACTGAGCCCTAAAAATAAAACTATCTTAAATAAAAAATAAAACAAATTAATTAAATGTTGTTTCCCTGATCATCACACTCTCCTTACATACATAAACAAATAAGAAATAATAAATACAGTTTTTAGTTTTCACTATAACTGTTTCTTTACTGACAGTGAAAAGTCCCCTTCTATCTTTACCTGCTCATCAGGGAACTTTCTTCTTCTTGTCCTAACAGTGGGATAATTGAGTCTCTGGCTGTAACAAAGGCCTTTGTTGCCTGTGTGTACAGTGAGTTAGGAGAGACACATTCTGCCAGTGGAACTGAGTAGAATTTTGAATCCATGTATTCCTTGGTAAACATTCCACGATAAGCATTCGATATCTTAAATATGAAAAAAAAAACAGGAAGTAGAAGAAAGTAGACAATAATACAATGACATCACTTGCAGTGGGTGGAAGGACTATTTTATCACAAATAAACACAAGTAAATCTATTGTTTTTACATATAAACATGCTTTTCCCAACAGTAAAAAGTAAAAAAAAAAAAGAGCCAAATTAATAAGTGCAATAAGGCACTCAGGGATGTGTGTAAAACATATTTTATAGCACATCCAGCAGCTGAAGTCACTTGGCCTTCAGCCTCATGCCTTACTGCACCCCTGGCCATGCTGTAAAATATGTTTTACACACACCCCTTTGTGCCTTATTGCTTACAGAAAACATTGTCTGATAGGGGATTTGTGCACATTCGATGTTTAGCACACTATCTAAATTTGATCATCCATGCCTTTCTAGAAGAGGACAGAGATATAAAAGCTCTCACATATGTGGCAAAAAGAATATGTGCACATTTCAGCCACTCCTACAAAGCAAACTGATGACTTCAGGCCAAGAAGAACAGGGACTGCCTCCAAATACGCTCATGCAGGATGTTACAACAAGGTGGAATGCTACCTTTTATATGTTCCAATGATTGCTGGAACAAAAAAAAAGGCTGTAAGACAGTATACATTGGAAAACAGAATAGGAGATGCTGATGTGTACATTAATTGTCAGCAGTGGCCTCTTTTAGAACTTATCATCAAGATCCAGCAATCCTTTGATGAAATCCAAGGAAAGTGAGTTCTAACAGTGCCACACTCGCCAAATAATACCATTGATCACAATTCTTAGTTTTCAGCTACATGCAATCAGGGATGACTTGGAGAGGGTCCAAAAAGCCAGTTTCAGATGGGAGAGTCTTGTGCTCCTGAAAGGGACTTGTCACCCAGAATTAAAAAAGATGTAGTCTGTCGAATAATTAAAAAAGTCAGAGATGATAAGAAACTCTGTGAAATGCTGTTGGCTGAACATTATATTAAGGGTACTAAGACCCACAGTACAAGATGAAACAGCTCCCACAGCATGACCCAAATAGATTCCAAAACTGCAGAGAGAAAATCATTTGAGAAGTGGATTCAGTTTTAAAAAATAGTGACAACAGATGCAGACCTCTCATCCATTTCTACTGCATCTTCACAGCCCTCTCGTCTCTGTCAGGCTACAAAACAATCAACTACTACCATTCATTTAACACCCTGTAGTCAGCTTTCAGGTCACTTGAATGCTGTCATCCTTGAAAAATCAGACCTTCCTTCTCCATATATCACTGCCTCTGCCCAGGCTATGGTTGACTGCTATTTGGAAGAAAATGGTATTGAATGTAATGAAGATCCCATAAAATACTCACAAAGCAAAGAGTCTGTGTGGCCCACACTTGCTTAGGTAGCTTTGAAGTAGACGGTCTGTCTCCCTAGCAGTGTATTTTCAAAGCAACTACACAACTCATTGGAGGAACAGTTTAATGTGACTTGTACTGTACTTAGCTCTTCAGGAAATGTGGTAGCAGATACATGATTTAGGCTACTGGCCGAAAATGTGGAAAAATTTATTTTAAGAATGTTAATCTTCACTTGATTGGTTACTCCTATGACCCAGAGGCAGCAAATACATTTGACAGTGACCACAAAGATGACTTTATGGCAGAGTTGGAAGAATGACATTTTTCCAGAAAAAAACATAGGTTTTTCTCAATAAGCCCATATGGGGTCTACAAAATTGTTGAACCTGATGACACAAATGTTATCAGTTTGTCCTAATGGACTTGACCAATTTTTGGATTGCCTGAACCTGATGACACACTTTTTGCAGCATGTCCTAATGGACTGCTTGTCTAATTTTTGGATTGCCTGAAGTTGAACCTGATGTTTTTCTACATGTCCTAATGGACTTGGCTAATTTTTGGATTGCCTGAATGCAATTTTATGGCAGATTTTGTGTTTTCCTCATGTGCTCAAAAAGATTCTGATTTGAATCAGAGCATATCAGGACTTTGGCCTGGATCCTGATCCTGATCCATCCCTAAATATAATGTCAAGATCATAGTACAAGGAAGTCAGGAAACATGAGGAGCAGGTAGTGGGTGGGCATAAAAAAGCTTACCAATCAAGAGACAGGAAGGATGGCCTGGGAATTAAAAGAAGGCCTTCTCAAGTGTCCCATCACATGAGAACCTCATCATCTGAGTAACTCTGAGCAGGGATATGGTACCAGATGAGGGGCATCTGAAGGAAGACTGAAAGACCACATGGGTCTCTGGTCTCTAGAAGAAAGAAGGTGAACTTTCAGGAGGGGAACACATGAGATCAGAGGATGGTGATTCCAGCAGAAGGTAGGAGTAAAGCTTGAAGGGCAGAGAGAAGGGTGAACACAAGGCTACACTTCATCTGAAAGAGAAACATTATCAATGCTACGTACAACTGTCTGCTAAAAAGGTTACATTCATGAGAGGTAATTGTGGCAACCCAGGCAGCAGCAAAAGTAAAGAGTCCTGTAAAAATCCTATTTAGGGTACCACCACAAGGAAATAACTGGTAAGGACTGTGCAACTGAGGGGATGTGGACAATATAAACCAACAGAGTAACTTAATCTAATCTGCCTTGCAACCCAACATCACACAATAAATAGGGGGCACTGTGTAGGGATGTGCTGGACATGCAAGGGTAAGCAATAGTGGCTAGCCAGTGGGTGCCCTTGGAGTTTAGCCACTGTCTCAGCTGCAGAAAGTTTTAGGTCATGAGGCAGTGTTGGAAGCTAGAAGGGCTGACATATGCTGCTTGAGGGCTGCAGCCCCTGAGCCTTTTAGGGGCCATTGTCACAACCACCACCAAGACCAATTCAGGTTGGAGCTCAGCCTGTACAGTGTTTAAGGGTAGGAAGGGAAAGAGAGGTTCAGGAAGGCATAGTGTAGGGAACCATGGCTATGAACAAGCAACAGGATCACCCCCATTGTAGAAAGAGGTACCACAGACAACATTCCCACAGGAGAATGGGGCCAACACAAGTAATAGAAAGACATTTTCTGAGGCTGTGCTAAGGAGAGAAAGCAGCCCATGGGAAGGGGGGGTGGAGAGGGGTATGCTTTGTACAGGACTTAATAGTGATGGGTACCTGATCATGAAGATGTGGTGCATTGCTTCCCAGGAGTGACAGCAGACAGATTATAACCAAAGTGGAGGAACTCATGGGACTGAGGGAGGTGGAAGGAAGACCAGATTGGATAGTGCATATAGGCATGAATGATCTGACCGAGAGAGGAATGGAGGAGGTGAAGGCAGGCTTTCATGAACTAGGGAAGGTATAAAAAAGATGGGCAGGGTTGGTATCCTTCTTGGAGGTACAATCATGGCCAAGCCAAAATGAGAAGGAACAATTTCAAGTGTTCCATTTCAATGTATGGCTAAAGAGATAGTGCAGGGAAAAGGAATTGTATTCCCATGGGGACTGGACCCTCACTTGGAAAGGATGGAGGCTGTTGAAAAGGGATGGCTTGCATACCAATGAAGAAGAATGGTGCTGGAAGTAAGATCAGCACATTTCATTACTACCAGTTTAGGAACACTAATATTGACAAAAAACAGGGTGGGGTCTTGCTGGCCTCTCCCCACCAAGTGGATGTTACTTAGACAAGCAAAACCTGGGCACTATACCTTCCTCTTACAAAGTGATTTGAAAATATGTGTTGTTTTAGTGTAGTAGCACCACTGAAACTCCAATTGGTCCACATATATTTCAGCTGCTTGCTGGACACAGTAGAGCCCAGGGACTGGACAACTGCTAATGAGGTCCTTCTACATAAAAGCAGAAGGAAGAACAAATCTGGCAACTATGGACCAGCTAGCCTGATGTCTATAGTGGGTAAGATTCTTGAGCCCATATTGAGAGAAAACCAATAGACTTTCTTAATGTAAGTGGGTTGCAGGATGATAGGCAGTATGGGTTCACCAAATGGAGGTCTGCCAGATGAGCCTAATAGATGTCTTCAACTGGATGACTAGGGCTGCCTTCAAAAAATAGATAATTGACTTTCTGGACCTGAGCTTCAGTAAGACCTTTGATTTAGCCCTTTACATGAAACTGGTAAAAAACTGAGGGAACTATGGGTGGAAGAATAAACAGGACTATGGGTGAAGAGATGGCTGAGGGAAAGGATTTAAAGGATAGGGTAAATGGCAAATTCTCAAATGTTAGAAAGGTTAAGAGCAGGATGCCATATGGCTCAGTTCTGGACCCTGTGACATTCAACATATTCCAATGTGACATAGGGGTGGACATACAGGGTGAGATCTGCCTCTCTGCAGATCAAAACAAGATCTACGCAAGGGCAGACACTGAGGAGGGGATTAGGGACCTAAGGAAAGGCTGGGTAGACAGGTACAGTTGTGTAAGATCTGGTTGTCGAGCTTCAATGCAAAAAAAAAAGTAAAGTAGTGCACATTGGGATAAAGAACCTGAGAATGCAATATTTAATGGGGTTGGGGGTGGGGTCGGGTGCTTCCGGAAACAACAGCAGAGGAAAAAGACTTTGCAGTTATGACATTAGACAACATGTTTCTTTATCAGTGGACTCTTGCATATCTCCCCTGTTACATGCCACTCATGCCCCCATGAATATGCCTTACCACTGCTGTTAGTTTATCCTATTCATTCATTTCAGAAATATGAACATCTCTAGCATCTCTTCCCTCCCCCTTCTGGCCTCCAGTGAGTACATGTTCAGCACCATGAGTCATTCCTTATGGGAAATGCCCTAAAGGTGTCAGTGTGGCTCAAATGGCAACACATCCACCTGTTAGCCAGAAGGCTGTGGGTTCTGTTCCTACACCAGGATTGAGCTCATACCTGAACGCTAGCACCCAAGTGCAGTACTAGTGGTGTGCTGTACTGTCGGGGTGTGCCCTCCTTTGGATGAGATGTTGTACCGAAGTCCCTTCTACCCATCTCTATTACTGTCCTGTTGGGTATCCAAGTGGAAGTAAAAGAACCCAAGGTACTTTTCACAATAGTAGGGGACTTTCCCCAATGTCCTGGCCAGCATTCCCTTTCCCATGAAAACTGGTTCATGCAATTGTCCAATGCAGTGTGTGGGTGTTTATGTATGAAATGGTTGTCACTGCATGTTCTGTCACTTCACTACCAGTCTAGAATTGCTTGTGAAATACCTTGGGATACAATGTGTATGAAAACACTATATAAATGCTGATTCTGCTTCTTCTTGACCCTGAATCATTTTGGTTACCCTACGCTGCACTGTTTCCATCCTGTCTTTGCCTTTACTTAGGTGAGGACTCCAGAACTGTTCACAGCATTCCAGCTGTGACCTCACCAGTGATCTATAGGGAGTCAGTATTTCCTCTTTCCTTCACCTATAAAAACCTCCAAATATATCCCAGCATTCTAGTCACCATGCTGTAGGCCTTGTTGCACTTGGTGGACTGTTTTTGGAAGTCACTTATGATAATTCCCTGTTCTCTTTCCTCAGGTGTAGTGCTCAACTAAATCTGTGCTATCCAATATTTTATCCTGGTATTTTTGTTCCCTATGTGCATCACCTTGTGCTTTTTGACATTGAATTTCAGCTGCCAGATGTTGGATTACATTTCTAACCTCTGCAGGTCCTGCTGCATCTCCCATACTCCTGCCTCAGTGTCTATTCTGCCACAGACCTTGGTGTCATCAATGAAGAAACACATCTCACTCTGTATTCCTTCTTCTGTGTCATGGCTGAACATATTCAAAAGGGTGGTCCCAGTGCTGATCATTCTGGCACCCTGTTTGTGACCTCCATCTCCCCTGACTTGACCAAGTTTACCACCCACCTCTGTTGTCTCTCCACAACCAACTTCCCACCCAAACTAGAGCCTATGGTGCATCTAGATCCTCTATTCTATGTAGCACTGAGTTGAATGCCTTGTTGAAACTGGAGTACAGTAAATCCACTGACTGTCCCTTATCTACTGCTTCAGTTACCCTGTTAAAGAATACTATCTGGGTGTTCTGACGATACCTCTACACCATGAACCCATGCTGTTTACTATCCTGTAGCCTATTTATCTCTAGGACATCCACTAGGTCTTCGTTGAATAGTGTCTCCATTATTTTAACCACAATAGAAGTAAGACTTATGAGCCTGTCATTATGTGATTGTTCTTTGTACCCTCCCTTGTGGAGCAGAACAGCATTCCATACCCTCCAATCTTTCAGAACTACATCTGACTGCAGTGAGCTACTGAATAACTTTGCCAGGGGTTCAGTCAGTTCCAATTCAAGTACCATGAGCACCATCAGGCACAGTCTATCCAGCTGTGAGGTCATATCTGCTTTCAGGGCAGTATACCCTTTTCTGACTCTTTCCCCCCTGTGATTACCACCTGCCCCATTTCTGAGATCCCTTGCAGCAGCCTGTATGTCACTTTCTGGAAAAGGCCCACTATCTTCAAGTTAATGCAGAGCAGAAGTAGTCAGTATACAGGGATGTCTTGTGCTCATACCCCTGTATTACCTTACCCACTTCTGTCAGCCTTACAGTTCCACCTCTCAACTTCCTTTTTTCACTAATGTATCAATATAAATGTTTTTTTTTCTGCCTGCCTTGACCCCCTGAACAATACATGGCTGTGTCTGCTTTTGCATCCCTGTCTACCTTGTCTCCGTCATCTTTGCTTAGCATTTACTCCACTCCTAGTCCCTCTGTTTCTCATTCAATCTGATGATGATGGCCTATTTATGGCCCTTACTACCCCCCCCTGACTCTTTCAGAGATTCATATTGGTCGCTCATGCCTATTACTCAGGATTATCATTCTCTAGCATGACTTAGTTGCCTCAAGACTGGCTCCTTTAATTACTCCCCACCTATCTTCCACCCCTCTGATTTGATCTATTCAAACTAACTTATCCTGGACCAATTCCCTTACCTGATCAAAGTCTGCTTATCTGAATTCCAGAACCTTAGCCTTTGATGAGGGATTACCGGTAGAAAGACCAATTCAAACCACATGGTGTTATGGCCACAGGACCCTAGTGGCTTCTGAGCCTACAATCTACCTACCATTTCCAAGTTTGTGAGCATTGTGTCAAGAATGGCAGCCTGCCTTTTGGGTTCCCTGACCAGCTGAACCAGCAGGCATTCCTGCATCTTATCTAGCAGAACTTGTCATCTGGCACTCTCAGCTGCTGAAATGTCCCAATCTATGTCTGTTGATTGAGATTAGAGATGGTCGAAGTGGTCCAAATTCGCTCCATGAAGTGATTTGCAGAGTGAAGGTGAATTTATGGAGTGCTCCGCAACGTGAAGCGGAGTACTTCACGTTATAATGGGTAACGCGAAGTCCATTGAAAACATTGACTTCACGTTACTCCACCTTCCCAAACCACTACTCCACCAATTCTTGAGATGAAGTACATTGAAAACAATGTACTTCACCTCACTTTGCCTTGTTTTTAAGCTCCAAAGGTGAATTTTGCCTTGATTCATGCTATTTTGGGTCACATGGGCTCTAGATTGTTCTGCACAGCCTCAGTTCAGGGTAGTGTAAGTAGGAAGCAGTAGGATACAGTCTGCTCTGCGAGCTCTCTGTGATTCAAACCTTCTTAATGCTGTTAAAAATGCCTTTTTGAGTCTTTTTTTTTGCTGAAACTTTAGTTCATCGATTATAGGAAACCCTCCTGTGCTCATATCATTGAGCGTTTATTGTTTGTGTGTGGATTTTGAATGTTAATGTACAACATTCAGTCTGTGTACTGAGAGACAGTGGAAGTGTGCCTTGGGGAGGGGTGTATCTGTGGTGTAGGTAGATTAACTTGGAGAAAAAGAGAGTTATTTCTGTTTTGGTGATATTTTTCTTATAATTGTGTTAATATTTTCAATAATTCTTGCCAATTTTTTGCTGATTGTTGTGATGCATTAGTGCATAATTTTAGTTTGTTTAAAATATGTGGTTATATTACTGAAGTTTTCAATTTGCTATGCATTACTTGGTGTGTGTGTGTGAGTATGTTTGTGACACGTGTCATCAAATCAGACACCTTTTATTGTGCCACATAGTAATTTCAGCAATGTGAACCTGCTACCCACTGCAGCTGTGTGACTTTTGTACTTCTTTGTGGTATCTTTACTGGTACTAGTACTAGTGACTGTTACTGCAGAAGTGCAGTATACTGCCCCAGCCCACCCCAACCGGCAAAGGTATTATTTTCTAGATTTGAATTTCTGATAGTGAGCACTGGTTAGGTGTTGTGCCTTTGTGTCTGCATCTGTTCAGTGCACAGCGCAATCTTAATCTGTCTGTACTTTGCATCTCTTTAGGGCCCAATCTCCATCTGTAACTTAAGTCACAGTTGTTTCTTTGGCTTCCCTTCAGAGTACTGGACAGGTGTGGTGAATAATTCTGCATGAACACTGTTCTCATTAATATGCATTTTTAAGTCAGGACCATCATCATGAGTCACTCGAGATACAATCACTTTCTTCATCATCACGGTCACAAATGCAGTCACAAGTCATGATTCACGATCACATCATGAATCACAACATACATTTTTTTGCTAGTTACTTGGATGTATTGTAAGCCTGTTTTGTAATATCTCTCCAGGTTTCACCACCACACCATTGTACTCATTGATACGTGTTTTTAAGTCTGGGAGTTTTAAGCTACAGCTCATCGGGGAAGTACAGCCATAGGCATTCGCGTTCCCAATACAGTTTCATATTTGTTATCTCACACCATTGACACCAAATCATGTTCTTCATTATCACGATCACAAATGCAGTCACAAATCATGATTCACAATCATGTCACGATTCACAACATTAATTTTTGTTCTAGTTACTTGGATGTATTGTAAGCCTGTTTTGTAGTATCTCTCCAGGCTTCACCACCCCACCATTGTACTCATTTATACGTGTTTTTAAGTCAGGGTCCCAGGAAGTTTTGTGCTGCAGCTCATTGGGGAAGTACAGCCATAGGCATTCGCATTCCTTCCGGTACAGCATGTGAGTTACAGTACTATAAGCAGTGGTAGGCAAAGTGGCCACAATTCGCTCCACAAAGTGATTCACAGAGTAATGTGGAACCTGCGGAGTACTCCACAATGTGAAGCGGAATACTTCGCTTCATAATGAGGAACATGAAGTCCATTGAAATCAATGACTTTGTGTTATTCCGCCTTCCCCAAACCACATCTTCACCAATTTTAAGGCGAAGTACATTGAAATCAATGTAATTCACCTCACTTCACCTTGTAATTGAGCTCCAAATGAAATTCTGCATTGATTCAAGGGATTGCAGGTCACATGGGCTCTAGATTGTTCTGCACAGCCTCAGTTCTGGCCTGGGTAGTGTGTGTGTGTGTGTGTGTGTGTGCATGTGTGTAGTGGTAGCTGGAGACAGTTTGCTGTCAGACCTCTGAGATTCAAAACTTCAAAAAGCTGTTCAAAATGTCATTTTGAGTCTTTTTTTTTCAAAATTTACTACATCAATTGTAGGAAACCCTTCTGTGCTCATATCATCAAGTGATTATTGTTGTGTGTGGATTTTGAATGTTAATTTAGAACAGTCAGTCTGTGTACTATGAAGTGTGCTTTGGGGAAGGGGTGTATTTGTGGTATAGGTACATTAACTGGGAGAAAAAGGCAGTCTTTCTGTTTTGGTTATATTTTTCTTGTATGACTGTGTTAAAGTACACACGTAATATTTTCAGTAATTCCTGACATATTTTGCTGATTGTTGTGGTCAGAAGTGCATAATTTGTCTGTTTGAAACATTTGGTTATATTACTAAAGGTTTTCAATTTGCTACTCATTACTTGTAGTGTGTGTGTGTGTGTGTGTGTGTGTGTGTGTGTGTGTGTGTGTGTGTGTGTGTGTGTGTGTGTCTGTGTGTGCAATGCATGACATTAAATCAGACACCTTTTATTGTGCCATAGAGCCATTGCAGCAGTGTGAACCTGCTATCCACTGCACCTGCATGAATTTTTTTACACTGCATTGTGGTATCTTTACTGGAAGTGGATTGTTAGTGCTGTGCACTAATCCCCCAACTGGCAAAATGTATTCCTTTCCAGATCTGGATTTGTGATTTGTGTGCACTAGTTAGGTGTTGTTGTGCCTTTTTGTATGCATCCCTTGAGTGAGCAGCGCAATCTTAATCTGTCTGTGCGTTTGCAGTGCACCATTAATTCTGGGAAACTGCATTTCGTGTAACACTCTCATTTCACTTTGTCAGCATTGGGGAATTTTCTGGACATAAGACAGTAGCATTTCATCAGCACTGGGGAATTTTCTGGATACAAGACAGTAGCATTTTGGGGATGCACATTAATTCTAGTGACTCTGTGTGTCACCACTGTGTGCATGACTGAATGTGCCATCAGTTCTGGAAGAATTTGCATTTCTTGTTATGCTCTCATTTCACTTTGTCAGCACCGGGGAGTTTTCTGGACACAAGACGGTAGCACTTTGGGGATGCACATTAATTCTGGTGACTGCGTGGGTGGGGTGCTGCCAGTATTGTAACTCTGACTTACTTCACGTTTAAAGCGGAATGACAAGGAAAAGTAATAATAACGAGGTGAAGTGAGCCTTTCCTGTGGGGCACCCTGTGTAGTGAAGTGCCAACTTGAAGTGGCCACTTCATGTTCACTTCACAGGCAGATATTAAATTTGCTGCACCTCTAGATGAGATCCCCTACAACCATAACATCTGCTCATTGACACATAAATTCACTGACCTCCAATTGTGAATTACATCCTGCAGAGCCATGAGAGTGTCATCTTCTCCAAATAATCAAACTGCCACTGAATCCTACAATCTACTCCCACCTGCAGTGACAATGAAAAAAGAAGGAATCCCACCTTTGTTGTAATCTGAGGAAGCTTTTCAGCACAGAATGTGGGCATGATTTTACCCTTGGAGCCCCAGATAACTACTTCAGATCTTGAGTGGGAAGGAAGTCTATGTTGGAATCACAGAGCCCCCAGCACAATGAGTGAGTGCATCAACAAGAAAATTCTAAAATAAATAGTTCTGATGTATATTGATGCACATAATAGAAATTTGTATTAGCACATGAAAACTGTATTTATTGTATATGACTTATCCAGGCCAACCTACGATATACTTTCTTTTTTAAAAGAAGTTTCTAACCTTAACAGTTCCAAATGTATCCCCCTTTAAAGATATTTCTATGAAAATGCATAACTTCGACTAGGAATTTAATTGTATTATCTTCCAATGGTTTTGCAGTTGATGCCAGCAAAATTATGTCTGCGATGCATTAAAGGTATAAGATGAAGGAGTAGCAGATTAAAATGTATTTATACAATAGGAGTGAGCAAATAACCCCTTGCATAAAAACATGTATTCTCACTGCAGTGGATTTATTCCACTGTGGTGACATCATCAAACCAAAAACAAAAGCACAAAACACAGTCCTACCATATTAATTGGATACATTAGGATCGGTGGTGGAATACAATATTTATGTGAATGAGTGGAGAGTGGCCTCAGCTACCATCACTCATGGCTCCACTACACTCTGTCACTCATGAGGATATCCAAGGTCACTCTCCACTCATTCACATAAACAGTGTTTTCCACCACTGCCCATAACGTATCCACAATTTAATTATTTTGTTAAATGAGCAGGATAACTGGAACAGTGTCCCTTTGACAGCAAAATGGCATGCATTAAAAGAGAAATAGGATAAAGAAAAATCAAAATTCAGACAATGTTTGAAAATGTATTCCTAAATCAAAAAAAAAAACATGTATTTTATATTTCTGTAAGGTTATATATGAAAGAAATAATGACATGATACTCATAACACAGCTGGGCTTGGATGTTTTCTGGTGATGGCTGCCATCAGTGGGGGTGGGGGTTGGGGGGCAGGTGGTCTTGAAGTAAGATCCCTTTACTGCGCCCCCGCACCACCATCAGGAGAGGATTGGGGTTTAGCCCAACAACAGAGTACTGCTTGCCAAATAGACTTCAAACATTTAATTTTCTATGGAAAAATCCTTTGAGTTTTGTGTCCTTCTTTATAAGACTTGTATACCTTCAGGTTGTGGCCATCTGTACTGTAGATCAGGTGGAAGTGAGGCAGGAGCCATCAAATCCCACAACACAACTAGGAGAGGATTGGGTTTGGTCACAGCACCACAGGAAGGCACAATCACCAAACAGACTTTGTAAATTTCATTTTGAAGTACAAATCCCGCCACAGGATATATAGAAAGGAAAGAGTTGTTCATAATGAATAACAACTTACTGTAAGTACCAGGGGAGACACAATGAAGCAGGTGGTTGGGAGATTGCAGAGAGACATCAGATAGCATTTCCTCATGCAGAAAGTGGTAGAGGGTTGGAACAGACATGGAGAGGGGATAAGGAGTAGTAGTGAAGGGCTGCTAGGGCTCTCACAATCACAATTAAATAGGTAGGGATAGGTAGACTTGGTCATCCTCTTAATGAAGACATGGAAAAAATAAGTAAGTGGAGAAAGAAGAAAAGAAAAGGTAAGGTGTGCTAGACGTCAGTAGACAAGACATTCAGATCAATGTGTGCTTATATTTTTTTAGTTTAGTTTCATAAATCAGCACCTAAGCTCACATTTTGTTTGAAACTGGTATCAACAATCAGAAGTACTACGATACAGTCTTTAAAGTGTCATAATATTTGACAGTTCTTACTAACATTCACTCCAAGTGTTGGCATAATGGCATGCATCCAATGTCTTAGAATATTATTTTTGTGACCATACTAAAAATGTAAACCTGAAAGCTATTAGCTTAAACTGCTTTCCTTAAATTATCTAGTTAGAGACAATAGTTTCCCAGTCTGCTTACTGATGCCAGCTTGCCTTGTATATTTTTACCCTGCCTGTAACAGGTAGCCATTAACAAGTAGTTTCCTGGGGGTGTATTTTGCTTTCTTGGAGTTCAGTTTTGTGGTACTTCTCTAAATACTGCAGTCACTGGTTGCCTAACTTGCTTTTCTACTCCAGATGGAGCCTATCTAATCTGATCCTTACTGCTCCCAGAATCATTGTTTCCCTCATCATGGGTTCCAGTTCTATCTTACTACTACTGAGGTCAATTCTATCTGGTCGTTCACGTCTCAGTAACTCATTTTCTCTGTCTTCTAACACTAAGACGTCCTGCTGCTCTTTTTTCAGCAACTAATTTTTCTGTTTTAAATATCTAATTATTTCCGCTCAGTGCTTCTAGGCTACACCTCTCCTCATTTTTTTTTAATCTTCTGTTCTATCATTCCACATGTAGACTCTGCTGTGTGTCTGGCCTATCTATTTCTGGTATTGGATCATTTTTTCCTATTTTAGTCATCATGTAAACTAAATCCCTCAGGAGACAGAACCCATTCTTACTCCATCCACTCCTAATCCTTTTGCTATGCAAGCAGCAGCACACATGAAGGGCTTTTACATTACACTCACCTGGAATGTTGACATCTTGAATCAGCGTGCATTACCACCCTTTTCTGTTACATACTGCGGCTGTGCAGCATTCTCAGTGGCCTCTACCTGTTTGGGGGGTAGTTCCAGTGAAGGAGTTGGTGAATAGGAGTGCAGCACTGCAGGCAAAGCAGCAGTTTTACACACTTGCAAAAACTGCCTACACCAATGCATTCCACTCTGCATTACCAACAAACCAGGGAGAGCATTTTGTTGCAAGAGAGCAGCCTGCAGTGTTCTGGTAGCTCTTTATGCTGCCAGATCTGCACTACTGTGATTCATCTACACAATTGCATATCTGGTAGTGTAAAAGGCCCTCCAGATTGCCTAACAACTTTTTTTCTTTTGGTTGTGTTGTGAGACATGAGTCTGCAGATCAAGTGACTACAGCCTCCCAGGACATGCAGTGATCTATCATAATGCACACCCTGGAATGTTACTGTGCTTAAAAATATGTTCTTTATTAGCAATATGTTTAAATATTAAAATAAAGGTGTCAAACATGTAAACACTAAAACGATTTGGTTATATTTTAATAAAGTAGTTCTCCAGCATGCTGGAAGTAATTTGTTATTTGTTTTATTTATTTAAGCAATATACCCCGACAGGGTGTGGGTATACTGGTGGATTTACCACGGCTGGTGTGGTTTGGTCACGAGGCCGCAGGCGGTGACCAGACTAGCTGGTAAATCCACTAGTATACCCACACCCTGGAGGGGTATATTGCTATTATACCATGGTAGGAATAATTTTTTTATTTGTTTTTTATTTTTATTATTTGTTTTTTTGAGTTATTTTGTGATAATGGTGGATATATTCTTCCGCTGAGAAAAATAGTTCCTTTTTAGTATTGAATATAGAGACAGGTAAAATGTTTTGAAAAAGGTTTTATTTCTGTAAATAATAATTTGTAATGATCATTTGAGAAGGTTTTATGCTATTAATAATTTTAATGAACATTTCAGAAGTGCGACATGTAATTAGTTATTTTTGTTAAACAGTATTAAATGTTTTATTTGTGAAAGAACGTTTATGAAATCAATTGTGTTGAAATAACATTTTATAGTTTCTATGAACTTTTCAATGTGTCACATTTTTCATTGAATTGCTCTCAGGTTTGATATTTGGTTCTTGTTTCTTTAAGAAGTTCGGTTGAGATTACTTTGTGAGCATAGTTCGTTGTGGAGAGCATGTGACTTGGTCGGTCATTGCGTTGCTTTTGCTGGTGAGAGACGATCGTGGAGGATGCATCTTTGTCGGTTGCTGAGGTTTGGTAAATGCTTCTTGCGTCGTTTTTCTTTGATTTCTGTTGTGCTCTGCAATTGAAAGGGAAAGAAAAAGAAGTCGTTAATTAGGTGGAAAAAAGTATAGGTTTTTGTGAGGATGCAGTATGTTTTTACTTTAAAGTGGTGATGCTTACAGTTTTAGTTTGGGTTTTGTGTTTTTGCAAAGTTGAAGTGAATGTTTCCATAGTTCACTAAGGTGGAGATCGTCGGTAACATTTTTAATTCCTTAAGGTTTTGATTATAGGTTTCGGTGCTTGCAGTTGTTGTTTTGTTGATAGGACATTCAAGAGTGCTGGCTTGTATTTCACCAGTTGGGATGGTGATATTTCTGTGATTGACTGCTGATTTTTAAATATAGGGATTTTGGTTTCTTCCATTTTTTTCTTTCTTGGAGGCTCTGGGTATGTATTACTTGGCTCATGTGGTGATTCAGTTTCTCTGTAGTAGGCTGTGCTTGTGGATGCTTTATTTTCTGACTTGTTGTTCAAGTATTGCTCTTTGCTGTCAGTATTTATTTTTTTTCCTGCGATTATGGCAGCCCAAGTTTCGTGATGTTGCAGGTTCGGACGCCAGTAGCTTTTTAGTGAGGTTTCACTCTTGTGGCCTGTGATGTCCATTATTTGTCATGATTCTAGGCCAGCATTTGTAAGGAGGGTGACAGCGGTGGCTCTTAAACAGTGGTTGGTGTAGATTTTGGGCAAGGCTGCTTGTTTACATATATTTGGTAACATTTTTGCTAGGTAGTTTACACCTAGAGGTTCAGTAGTGTACCATTTTTCTGTCATCTGCAGTTGTGTTTCTTGTAGTTTTCTGGGGTGACAGAATAGTGCTGGAGCGTTTTCTGGGAGTTTTGCTGTGTATTTTAGAAAGCTTTGAAGTGGACATAAGGCATCACCTGGGTTTTCAAACATCACTCCTCTCTGTAATTGTCTTTGTGGGTCTTGAAAGTCTTTGTGATTTTTTGTATCTTCATTATATGATTTTGTGAGGAATCGAAGACCATTTGAGGCAGTTTGGATGTAAAATGAATCTGTTCTGAAAGCACGGACACCCTCGTTGCCTCTTCTTGCTAAATATAATTGAATATCAAACCAAACTTTCTGTAAGAGGCCTTTAGGTGTGGTGAAAAGGGCTTCTGAGTTTCTTAATTGTGATATTTCTTGTTCAGTTAGTGCCTCATGGTGTTTGGTTTGGTCTTTTTCCCTGTTTTCTATATGCTTTTATGACTCCTTTGAAAACGTTGTTTGCTGCATTGAAAGTGGAGTCTAGCATTATGTTTACTGCTCTGCTAATTGGGGGGTCATTGATGTGTCTGTTTATGCCAGCTCGTAAACCTACATAACTGGTTAGGCAATATTGTTGTCCTGCTGAATTTCTCACTGTGCTGTAGAAGTGACGTAGTGTGTCATTTAGCTGGTCTAGAGAAATGGTTTTTAAGTCTATTTCTAGCTTTTTTTCTTTTAGCCAGTCTGAAAAAACATTTATAGCCCATTTTGTTTGCTTTATTGTGCTTGCTTCGTTACGTGAAAGCTCAAGTTTTTGTAGTGTTGCTTCCGATGCTTGCTTATGATGTTTAACATTTTTTTTTTCATAGGGGACATCGCTTCCGTCCATCTGGAGAAAGCCGGTATTGCAGTTGGATTAGAGGGGCGGCTGGTGCTCTATTGCCGGTAAGTTTCTGTTGTTGTGTCGGTTCTTTTGCAGGCCAAGCTGGGAGATACTGCGACAGCTTTCTGTGGAGTTTCAACGCTCAGTTTATTAACTATGCTGTCGTTTTCTGGATTGGATGGCTCATTTTCTTCGCTAAAGATGTTTTCTAGGTCTTGCAAGTCTACCAAGTGGAAACTGACGTTCATTTTTTTCATTACCGTTTTGATTTCGGTGCTATGCGGCGATTACAAATGGCGGCGGTTTCTTTGAAGTGTAATGGCGGTAGTGATATTTGTAATGTGGCACGAGTACTTGTTGGCTGGCACCTTTTACAGTGGGTATATTGGAGGATTTATAACTGTTGGAAAGTGCCAGCCAACCAATGAAATTTCAGGGATTTGTGCTTGTTTTTGGGTCCATGGTATAATTATTCTTTTTTGCTTGAGCTTATTTATTCAGATTTGCTATTCATACTTGTAGTTTCCCTCAATGTGAAGTTTAGACCCAGCACTCCTACACAAACTCTCATACTGAATGTTTTTAAACACACAGTAATATTGATTTGTTTTTGCAATAAACAAAATAAATCCAATGAGGTATTTTTGTGTGTAGTGCTAGCAGGAAACAGCTTGATGTCTGAGCTCTGCAATTCAAAACTTCAAAAAGCTGTTTAAAATGTATTTTTGAGTCTTTTTTTTCCCCTCAAAATTTACTACATCGATTGTAGGAAATCCTTCTGTGCTCACATCATCAAGTGATTATTGCTGTGTGTGGATTTTGAATGTTAATTTAGAACAGTCAGTCTTTGTACTATGAAATATGCTTGGGGGCGGCGTTTTTGTGGTGTACGTACATTAACTGGGAGAAAAAGACAGTCTTTCAATTTTGGTTATATTTTTCTTGTGTAAGTGTGTTAATGTACACACGTAATATGTTCAGTAATTCCTGAAATTTTTTTTGCTCATTGTTGTGGTGCAGCAGTGCATAATTTGTCTGTTTAAAATATTTTTTTATATTACAAAAGGTTTTCAATTTGCTACTCATTACTTGAGTGTGTGTGTGTGTGTGTGTGTGTGTGCAATGCATGCCATTAAATCAGAAACCTTTTACTGTGCCATAGAGTCATTGCAGCAGTGTGAACATGGTATCCACTGCACCTGCATGAATTATTTATACTGCTTTGTGGTATCTTTACTGGAAGTGGATTGTTTGTGCTGTGCACTAATCCCCCAACTGGCAAAATGCATTCCTTTCCAGATCTGGATTTGTGACTTGTGTGCACTAGTTAGGTGTTGTTGTGCCTTTTCGTAAGTATCCCTTGAGTGCACAGCACAATCTTAATCTGTCTGTGCATTTGCAGGTCACCATTAATTCTGGGAAACTGCATTTCGTGTAACACTCTCATTTCACTTCGTCAGCATTGGGGAATTTTCTGGACACAAGACAGTAGCATTTCATCAGCACTGGGGAATTTTCTGGACACAAGACTGTAGCATTTTGGGGATGCACATTAATTCTAGTGACTCTGTGAGTAACCACTGCGTGCATGACTGAGTGTTGAATCAGTTCTGGGAGACATTGCATTTCTTGTTATGCTCTCATTTCGCTTCGTCAGCACTGTGGAGTTTTCCGGACACAAGACAGTAGCACTTTGGGGATGCACATTAATTCTGGTGACTGTGTGGGTGGGGTGCTGCAATTATTATCGCTCTGCCTTACTTCTCATTTAAAATGGAATGACAATGCAAAGTAATAATAACAAGGCGAAGTGAACCTTTCCTATGGGCACTCTGTGTAGTGAAGTCCCAACGTGAAGTGGCCACTTTGCGTTCACTTCTCAGGCAGATTTTAAATTTGCTCTATCTCTAGTTGAGATCCCCTACAACCATGACATCTGCTCATTGACACATAAATTCACTGACCTCCAATTGTGAACTACACCCTGCAGAGCCATGAGAGTGTCATCTCCTCCAAATTATAAAAACTGCAACTGAATCCTACAATCTACTCCCACCTGCAGTGACCATGAAAAAAGAAGGAATCCAATCTTTGGTGTAATCTGAGGAAGCTTTTCAGTGCATATTGGGCATGATTTTACCCATGGAGCCCCAGATAACTACTGCAGATCTAGAGTGGGAAGGAAGTCTGTATTGGAGTCACAGAGCCCCCAGCACAATGAGTGAGTGCATCAACAAGAAAATTCTAAATTAAATAGTTCTGATGTATATTGATGCACATAATAGAAATTTGTATTAGCATATGAAACCTGCATTTACTGTATATGACTTATCCAGTCCAAGCTACACTATACTTTCTTTTTTAAAAGAAGTTTCTAACCATAACAGTTCTAAATATATCCGCCTTTAAAGATATTTCTATGAAAATGCATAACTTCGACTAGGAATTTAATTGTATTATCTTCCAATGGTTTTGCAGGTGATGCCAGCAAAATTATGTCTGCGATGCATTAAAGGTATAAGATGAAGGAGTAGCAGATTAAAATGTATTTATACAATAGGAGTGAGCAAATAACCCTTTGCATAAAAACATGTATTCTCACTGCAGTTGAATAAATCCATTTATTCCGCTGTGGTGACATCATCAAACCAAAAACAACAGCACAAAACACAGTCCTACCATATTAATTGGATACTTTAGGATCAGTGGTGGAATACAATATTTATGTGAATGAGTGGAGAGTGGCCTCAGCTACCATCACTCATGGCTCTTCTACAGTCCGCCACTCATGAGGATATTCAAGGTCACTCTCCACTCATTCACATAAACAGTGTATTCCACCACTGCCCATAACGTATCCACTATTTAATTGTTTTGTTAAATGAGCAGGATAACTGGAACAGTGTCCATTTGAAAGCAAAATGTCATGCATTAGGAGAGAAATAGGATTAAGAAAAATCAAAATTCAGAAAATGTTTGAAAATGTATTCCTAAATCAAAAAAAAACATGCATTTTATATTTCTGTAAGGTTATATATGAAAGAAATAATGACATCATACTGTTAACACAGCTGGGCTTGGATGTTTTCTGGTGATGGTTGCCATCAGTGGGGGTGGGGGTGAGCGGCAGGTGGTCTTGAAGTAAGATCCCTTCACTGCACCCTCCCCCACCACCAGGAGAGGATTGGGGTTTAGCCCAACAACAGAGGACTGATTGCCAAATAGACTTTACACATTTCATTTTCAATGGAAAAATCCTTTGGATTTTGTGTCCTTCTTTATAAGACTTGTATACCTTCAGGTTGTGGCCATCTGTAGTGTAGAGCAGGTGGTAGTGAGGCAGGAGCCAACAAATCCCACATCACAACTAGGAGAGGATTGGGTTTTGTCCCAGCACCACAGGAGGGCACAATCACCAAACAGACTTTGTCCATTTCATTTTGAAGTACAAATCCTGCCACAGGATATACAGAAAGGAAAGAGAAGTTCATACTGAATAACAACTTATTGTAAGTACCAGGGGAGACACAATGAAGCAGGTGGTTGGGAGATTGCAGAGAGAAATCAGATAGCATTTGCTCATGCAGAGAGTGGTAGAGGGTTGGAATAGACATGGAGAGGGGATAAGGAGTAGTAGTGAAGGGCTGATAGGGCTCTCACAATCACAATTAAATAGGTAGGGATAGGTAGACTTTGTCATCCACATAATGAAGACTTGGAAAAAATAAGTAAGTAGAGAAGGAAGAAAAGAAAAGGAAAGGTGTGCTAGATGTCAGTAGACAAGACATTCAGATCAGTGTGTGCTTATATTTTTTTAGTTTAGTTTCATAAATCAGCAGCTAAGCTCACATTTTATTTGAAACTGGTATCAACAATCAGAAGTACTATGATACGGTCTTAATCATTTAGCAAGCACCCAATCTCTTAGAATATTATTTTTGTGACCATACTAAAAATGTCAACCTGAAAGCTATTAGCTTAAACTGCTTTCCTTAAATTACCTAGTTAGAGATAATAGTTTCCCAGTCTGCTTACTGATGCCAGCTTGCCTTGTATATTTTAACCCTGCCTGTAACAGGTAGCCATTAACAAGTAGTTTCCTGGGGGTGTATTTTGCTTTCTTGGAGTTCAGTTTTGTGGTACTTCTCTAAATACTGCAGACACTGGTTGCCTAACTTGCTTTTCTACTCCAGATGGAGCCTATCTAATCTGATCCTTACTGCTCCCAGAATCATTGTTTCCCTCATCATGGGTTCCAGTTCTATCTTACTACTACTGGGGTCAATCCTGTCTGGTCGTTCACGCCTCAGTAACTCATTTTCTCTGTCTTCTAACACTAAGACATCCTGCTGCTCTTTTTTCAGCAACTAATTTTTCTGTTTTAAATATCTAATTATTTCCGCTCAGTGCTTCTAGGCTACACCTCTCCTCATTTTTTTTAAATCTTCTGTTCTATCATTCCACATGTAGATTCTGCTGCGTGTCTGGCCTATCTATTTCTGGTATTGGATCATTTTTTCCTATTTTTATTCATCACGTAAACTAAATCCCTCAGGAGACAGAACCCATTCTTACTCCATCCACTCCTAATCCTTTTGCTATGCAAGCAGCAGCACACATGAAGGGCTTTTACATTACACTCACCTGGAATGTTGACATCTTGAATCGGCGTGCATTACCACCCTTTTCTGTTACATACTGCGGCTGTGCAGCATTCTCAGTGGCCTCTACCTGTTTGGGGGGTAGTTCCAGTGAAGGAGTTGGTGAATAGGAGTGCAGCACTGCAGGCAAAGCAGCAGTTTTACACACTTGCAAAAACTGCCTACACCAATGCATTCCACTCTGCATTACCAACAAACCAGGGAGAGCATTTTGCTGCAAGAGAGCAGCCTGCAGTGCTCTGGTAGCTCTTTACGCTGCCAGATCTGCACTACTGTGATTGAACTACACTGGTGCAGATCTGGTAGTGTGAAAGGCCCTCCAGATTGTCAAACAACTTTTTTTTTTTTTCGGTTGTGTTATGAGACATGAGTCTGCAGATCAAGTGACTTCATCCTCCCAGGACATGCAGTGATCCATCATAATGCACATCCTGGAATGTTACTGTGCTTAAAAATATATTCTTTATTAGCAATGTGTTTAAACATTAAAATAAAGGTGTCAAACATATAAAAACTAAAACGATTTGGTTATGTTTTAATAAAGTAGTTCTCCAGCATGCTGGAAGTAATTTGTTATTTGTTTCATTTATTTATTGTGTTGCTTGAGCTTATTTATCCAGATTTGCTATTCATACTTGTTGTTTTCCCTCAATGTGTAATTTAGACCCAGCACTCCTACACAGACACTCATCATGAATGTTTTTAAACACACGGTAACATTGATTTGTTTTTGCAACAAACAAAAGAAATCCAATGAGGTATTTTTGTTTGTTATGTGGCTCAGAATCTGTCAGCTGTGCAAACACAGAGACAAGTCTGGCTGTGCATGTGTCAGCTAAGTAAACAGACAGCAACAGGCATCTCAGGTTATATCTCCAGCGCTAAGTGTCTTGGCTATGCCACAAAGATACAGATATTGTAGGCTTATGGATGGCTTTTTGTGTCTAGTTTTAATATTCCTGCATGAATGTTATGTAAGCATGAATGGGGAATCTCAATTATGCAAATGGTCAGAAAACCCCAAACTAAAAACCAGAATAAAAACACTGATAGGAAACAAGGTAAGACTTAACAAGCATTTGCCATTGCCGAATGTTCATCGTGTGCACTGGTATCATGGGAGAGGAGTGGATGTTTGAAAATTGCTTTAGTGACGTTGTTTGTGAGGTGGGGTCCCAAAAAACATATGCTGAAAATTTGGGGCAAAAATATTTAAAAATATCCAAGTAATGCCAGTAAGTTGAAAACCCTATTGAAATATATTGATGCTGAAAACCCGACTGAAATACATTGAAGTGCTAACCTCAGTTCGCGGTTTTGCTTTAAAGAGTGAAGACATGCCTGCAGTCCAAGGTAGATTATGGCAATGGTCCTCCGGTGGGTAAGTATGGGGTACGGGATGTGTGGGTTGGTGGGTCCTGAGTGGGAGGGTATGGGGTTGGGTAATGGCAGAATGGACAATGATGGATGTTTTCCTTTTTTATGGGGAAAAAAATGACAAGGGACAGATTTTTTTTCAGGGAGTTTGCTGAACAGATGAGGACACTGGGGGATTGGGCACCCTCGGTGTCTGTATACTGTTTGGGAGGGTTACACAGCAGACAGTAATGGGCAGACAGATGACACTGGGGGACTGGGCACCTCCCATGTCTGCATACCATTTGGAGGGGTTACACAGCACACAACAATCGACAGAGAGATGAGGACACTAGGGGATTGGGCACGCCCAGTGTCTATATACTGTTTAGGTGAGGGGGGGGGATTACACAGCAGACAAGAATGGATGGTTTTCTTTTTTTATGATAAAAAACAAACATTTGTCAATGCCATATGTTTGATGTATTGAAAGATGTTCATCTCTTTACCTAGTTTATGCCCTTGAGGTACTTGAATGTATCTATCATGATCCCCCACTTCCTCCTTTCCTCCAATAAGTACATGTTGAGGTCCTTTTAATCTCTCCTGATATGTTCTGTGTTGCAAGCATTTTCCATCTTGGTCGCCTTTCAGTGGACTGCCTCCAACCTATCAATGTCCTTGCATATTTGCGGCCTCCAGAATTGCACACAGTACTGTAGGTGAGGCCTCACTAGTGCAACTGAAGGGCTCGCATTTCAAAGGACAGAGCTACGCACAACGTCAGCTCTGTCCTTTGAAATGTTTGCTGAGACCAGCCCCCTCAGCAAACCAATGTCATCATGACACTGCCTGCTGATGGCCACAGACTGGCCCCTGCAGCACTGCTGGCCATTGGGCTGGCACCCCTCACACCTCTCTCTCTAGCAACTCCAATATCAACAAGTTCGTCTGCACTTTTGTGCATGACAAACTTAAAAATGGACGTTATTATGTTTTTGATATGAATCAGAGGATTGTATTTCATTATAGAATAGGTAGGAACAATTAAAGACATGTGCTTGTTATTTTACTGATAGGAAACGATGTCTGCCAAGCTAATTTTCAAACTGTGGCATGGTGCATTGATTTGTAAATAGGCTAAGTGCCAGGATGAATATATGTTGGGCTAAGTCAACCAATAGTCATGTGATCTGTTTTATCTGATCATGTTTCACAATTTTTCCTACCCATTTTATAAACCTTCTCAATGAAGTCCACAAATAGTGCTGAAATTGCTCATAATAATGCCCATAGTTTAATGGCTGGCAAGTCATGGGCAGACTGGATGGACCACTGGATCTTTACCTGCCAACCATTTTTTTTTTTCTATATATCTAGGTGCAGTATGTTTGAGCTTGAATGCTGGATTTCTTTCAACAAGCCTTGCATCATTTTCAATGTTACTGAAACTTGTCTTAAGTGTTCTGCACCTGACTCAGCCTGCTCATTACCAGACTACAATGTTCTGCCTAGTGGCAGATGCTCCTCTAAACAGGTGGGTGCAGTATTACTTTACTGCGAAGATCATCTTGACCCATCTAGGTCTTCTAGCAGCATCACTTTAACCCCTTAGTGTGAATACAGTCATTTAACATTGCTTTATGTCATTCTAAGAAACTACATATTATATGAAGTGACAATACCCTCCTCCACTAGCATAACTTTATTCACTTCATTACTTGATTGTTTTTAACCCCTGCTCATTTTATACAAATAACATTTCAGTGGGTGACTTTTATCAGCATTGGGCCAATGGCAGTAACAAGCCTTCTATGTGCCTCTTAATCAAATTAAATCTTGCCCCACTCATTACTATCCACATTAGGCTATCTGCTGTACTAGAGTTTTCTGTCATTTTCTTCTACACAGGTTACTCACTAACAGTCATATAATTTCTTGTGCAGGTACCTCTCCAGACTCTATTAATGACCACTGTCCCACATTTCATTCATGTCTTGAAATTTCCATCCACCAAACATTCTTTGCTAAACTATTCACTTTAGAGACTCCTCTAAGTTCAACCCTAACAATTCTCTCCATGATATTTGCTGTGTCAACTTGTTTTGCCCGTATAATACCACCTGCACCTCCACTGCTGTGTCCCGTTTCATTGACACTTTCCAAGCTATCCAAAATATACATGCCCTGCTACCAGAATGTACCTCAGGGGTCTTTCTATGCAATGGGTGTTTTGGGAATTGTTGAGCATAGTAAGAAACAGAGGCAAATGCTGGCAGAACATTAAATTATCTAATCCTGATTAAGTTGAATGCAAAAAATGAGAAACAAATGCAAAAAGGCTGCTAGGGCCATTAAAGTACTTATAACAGAAATCAGTTTAAGAATTCTAGGATAATGTAACATATTTTATTGGGCTCCAGTTGTCACTCTTCCTATCTGTTATTGTAATACACTAGATGGTGTGAACTGCAGAGATCCATCCACAACTACTAATAACTTTAAATGTTCAGATCTATCCGCTTACATTCATATGAATACAAGTTTATTAAATGCCCCATTGTTTTGTTGTGGCTCCCAACGAAGTCCAAAGTTCTATGCCTCCACAACTTTACTTTTGCTTTGCTCATCCATTGTGCTTATAAACTATTATCCAATATGCCAGATGTTAACTGGAGCACCTTTGCTGCAACCACATCCAAGAGCAGGGTCATTATTGATGCCCTACAGGGGGCATGCCTCAGACAACTAGTGTTGCAACATACTTGAGAGGGAGCAGTCTTAGACCTGGTACTCTCAAATGGGGACAGAGAGAGAATTGCAGATTTAGAAGTGGGTAGCCATCTGGGAACAAGTGACCACCAAACAGTGTGATTCATGATAAACACAGCCATAGAGTCAAGCCATACAAAAGCGAGGGTACTGGACTTTAGGAGGGCTGACTTTAGCAAAATGCGAGAGTGCCTCAGAAAAGCACTGGCAAATGGACAAGAAGGAGGGGTGGAGGAACAATCACGAAAAATCAAAACTGACATCACAGAGATAACAAGGCTTTGTGTGAAGCAAATAAACAAATCAAAACAAAGGAACAAATCACTATGGTTCTCAAAAGAGGTGGTGGGGAAGGTTAGGGAGAAAAAGATAGCATTCAGGAAGTATAAGGAAACACAGACTGGGCAGGGCAGAAAATTGTACCAATTAAAGCAGAAGGATGCGAGGAAGGCAGTCAGACTAGCAAATGCTCAAACTGAGGAAAAGATAGCCAACTCAGTTAAGAAGGAGGATAAAACCTTTTATAGGTACATTAGGGAGTGAAGAAAGACCAAAGGGATACTGAGGCTTAATAAAAGGGAGGGTGGGTGGGCAGATGCTGACAGTGAAAAAGCAGAGATAATGAATGAATACATCTGCTCAGTAATCACAAAAGAAGAGGAGGGGGAGATATCTAATCCAATTAATAGAAGCACTCTGGATAGAGGGGTTGATACCAATTCATTAACAGAAGAAAGGGTTCTGAAAGAACTCTTAAAACTGAAGGTAAACAAAGCAATGGAGCCTGATAGGATTCACCCCAGAATTCTAAAAGAACTATGGGGAGAACTAGTGACACCACTGACTACCCTTTTTAACAAATCATGGGAGAATGATGTGGTACTTGAGGACTGGAGGAGGGCAGTTGTGATTCCTCTTCACAAAAGTAGGAGCAAAGCAAAGGCAGGAAACTACAGACCTGTTAGTTTGATCTCAGTGGTAGGGAAAATGATGGAATCACTTCTGAAAGAAAGAATTGTTGAGTACCTAGAGGCCAGCAAGGCACAGGACCCTAGGCAGCATGGATCCACAGTGGGAAGGTCATGTCAGGTGAATCTAATAGATTTCTTTGACTGGGTGACCAAAGTAGTAGACCAGGGAGGGGCTGTGGACATCGCCTACCTAGACTTTAGCAAGACATTTGACACAGTCCCACACAAAATATTAGTAAACAAGTTAGCCAGCCTGGGAGTGGGTCTCAGAGTGGTAGCCTGGGTAAAAAAAATTGTCTGGACAACAGGAAACAGAGGGTAGTAGTAAATGGAGTCCACTCTGAAGAAAGGGGAGTTACCAGTGGGGTGCCACAGGGTTCAGTACTGGGATCGGTCCTTTTTAATGTCTTTATAAGCAACATTGCAAAGGGACTGGAAGGAAAAGTATGCGTGTTTGCAGATGACACAAAGATCTGCAACAGGGTTGATACACAAGGTGGGGGTGGAAAGGATGAAAAGGGACTTGGCAAGATTGGAGGAATGGTCAAAAGTATGGCAGCTTAGATTCAATTCAAAGAAGTGCAAAATTATGCACCTGGAAAACAAAAACCCTGTGGAAGAGTACACAATGGGAGGGGGGAGGTACTAACAACAACAAAAATGGAAAGGGACCTGAGGTAGTCATACCAGATGACCTAAAGGTAAGTAAGCAATGTAAGAAGGCAGTAAGGAGGGCTGGGGGGGTACTGGGATACATAGGGAGAGGCGTCACCAGTAGAAAACAAGAAGTTGTTATCCCTCTGTACAGACAGTTGGTGAGACCCCATCTAGAGTACTGCATGCAGTTCTGGAGACCCCATCTCCACAAGGACACAGATGGGATGGAGGCAGTCAGGCAGAGGGCAACCAAAAATGGTGCAGGGTCTAAACCAGAAGCCATACGAAAAGAGAATAATAGAGCTTAATATGTTTACCCATGAGGAAAGGAGGGAGAGGGGTGACATGATAGAAATGCTCAAGTACCTCAAGGGAATCAACAAAGTCCAAGAGGGTAGCATCTTTCAGAAAAAGAGATGTGCAAGAACAACGGGGCACAATTTAAAGATGGGGGGACAGCTCAGGGGCAATGTGAGGAAGTGTTTTTTCTTGGAGAGGGTGGAGGACAGATGGAACAGCCTTCCTGAGGAGGTCATGGGGTCAAAAACAGTGGGGGAACTCAAGAATGCATGGGACAAATAAAAAGGCAATTCTGGTGAGTAGTAGGAAGAAGTAGGCTGTTGGTTAACTATGATTTGCAGCTTATCCAATAGGTAGGGAAACGTGCAGACTGGGTGGGCCAAGTGGTCCTTATCTGCAATCAAAGTCTATGTTTCTATCCTGTCAAAAGATTATCCCATCCTTTGACTATGCTGACATTGTGTATGGCACCGCCTCAGCCTCCTTATTAACCAGGCTGCATTCCCTCTACAACACCATTTGTCAAATTGCCCTAGATGCCCCTCCCCACACATATTACTGTTCTCTTTACTCATCCCTTTCCCTTACCCCTGTCCACCACTGATGACTACTCGACTCCTTGCTTCTCATCTCAAAATATTTGTGTAGGTCAGTACCTTCCTACAGTACCTCTTCTCACTTCTGTCTTCCACCTCCAAGGTTTCCTACCCACTTTGGTCTAGAGACACCCTCGCTTTCTCTCTAACGTGACCCTCCACTTGCTCTGGTGAAGCTGCCTTTTCTTACAGACTACCCTCCCTTACCATGCCAGACACTCCCCTTTTGTCCCTTTCCTAAAGCGTGCTTTCTCATGCATAGCTGATCAAATGTTTGCCTTTGTAAGTAAATGCTACCTTCTTCCTGCCTCCATCAAAAAAAATATCTCTATGAACCACTCTCAAAAAGCAATCCTATACTCCCAGGAACATTATAGCACTTTTGCTATTGCTCCCCCTCTAGTACCTCCTTCCTTCACTTCTCCTTTCTTTCCATTCCTTCTGAGCATTAACTTCACTCCACCTATATGTATTTCTCACCTCCTACCTTGTCTCTTAATATTTCCACTCATAGAACTTCACCCTCTTACTCTAACTCTTCTTCCTACTTTCGGTTCTCTCCGTCTCTGTCTCTCGTTCATTTCCCAACTATTTTTTACCAATTTTTTATCATATCCTGTAAACTCCTATGCTTATTATGGTACTCTGTATATGGTACAACTTTATAATGTTGTTATTGCATATTCTTTAACCCGCCCTGTATTGTTTACATAACTCTGTACTGTATCTTTTTCAGCCTCTATTGCAATTTAAAAGTTGTGTAACTGTTTGACTGAATTTCCAATTTCCCCTTCCCCCTGGGTCACACCTGGAAATGAGCTATGGCTCAGCGTGCCTCTCCTGGTCCACAACTTTAAATAAATAAATAAGTCAAGGTAATTGCTGGTTTTCATAGTTTACAGCTTAAATTGCTAAAGTTAGCCCCTCACTGCATTGCTGGCCCAATACCCACTGTAGAATCTCTTGTTTCTCATATTTGCTACTAGAGGTGAGCAAAGAGACAAAAATTCACTACTCTGAGTAATCTGTGAATTTCTCTCATTTCACATGGTGAAATGTGAAATTGCACTTGTGGAAAGGCAAAAGTTCGCCTGCTGAAAGGCGAAATTTAACTTTGTAAGGCGACATTTCACTTTCCTAGGCAAAATTTCACTTTCCAAGGCAAAAATCAAATTGTGCCTTCCAAGGAGAAATTTCACCTGTGGAAAGGTGAAATTTTGCCTCCAAGGTGAAATTTTGCCTTTCTGCAGGCAAAATTTTGCCTTGACGAAAATGGGCAAAAATGGGAGACATTTCGCAGATTACTCCGTGAAGTGAAATCGGCCACTTCACAGCAATTTCACTGACAAATTTTAAATTTGCTGCATCTCTGTTTGCTACTGTATCTGACATCTGGGGAATTGCTAACATAGTCTTATTGTTTACGTCTAGTAACCATAGCTGTCTAGATAATTATTACCCAATAGCAATTCAATCCACTGTATGTTAACTTCTGAAGAAAATTGTCTAGATCCCGCACACAGCATGGATTTAAGAATGTTCATGTGCCAACAACCGCCCTTTCCAAACTATCCAGTGATATCAGTTTATGTGTGGACAAATGTATGTTTACAGGTGTGATGTTTGTGGACCTAATTATGGTCTTTGCCCTTGCAAATCATAGTCTTCTCATAGTCCAGCTGTCTTCCATAGGGGCTTCCAGTGCTGTTCTGATATGGTTTATAATTAAATAAAATGACTCAATAAAAAATGGTTTACTAGTTACCTTAATGATCATTGTCTGCAAGTCAAGATCAATAAGGGCAACTTGGTAATTTACTTTAGCTCAAGCAATCTAACAACCCTAAGTTAAAACATTAACAGGGACTTGGGCAATTCCCATAATTGGTTGAACCAGAACAGCTTAGTTTTGAATACTTAGGAAACAAAATATCTGTTCCTTGGCTCAAAACACAGACTCCACTCTGGTTCTTGCAGTCTGTCCATCTCTTGTCTGAATGGATCCCACTTTATATATTGTGGCATTATTTGACCTCTCTGTGGATTTTTCCTGACATTTCACATGCACCTATGCAGCACATTAGTTCATGCTAAATTGGGCATCACTTTCAGGATAAGATATAGCCTTACCCCAAAAGCCCATCTAGCCATAGCCAATGGTCGCCTACTGTCCAGTATTAAGCTTTGTGTTCCTGTCTAATTTAACAGTTTCAAATCTACATTAGCTAAATGGGATATGGTGTATAACAATAGCTGCCACTTTGTGTGGGGTGCCACTTGTCTCATTCATCACTGCACCCTTTATTCTTCCCTGGACTGGGTTTTCCTTTCCTCCAAACATTCTTTTATTGTGGATTGCTTCACTAGCAAATTGAACAGATTGATTACCTCTCGCTGCTTGCCTACTGTGCTATAGTTCCTGTCTACATCCTTTAACATACATTCTAGTGAAACAATTTTATTTCATGAGCCTAGGTGCTTCACAAGAATGGGCCAAGTAGCCTTCCTTTGCTAAATCCAAAGGATCTGCAGTTGTCTCCCTTATCCAGCCAGGTGCTTGACTTCCCACTTTAAGTCAATATTGCTTAACTACTGGTTAAGTATAACAATCTGTACATGCTCATAAGCTAGGGTATTTCCTAAAATTATAATGCATTGTGTTTACTTTGCCCTTAGCTACCTTATACCTGAGGCTCTGCCTTTGTTGTATTTTCTGTCAAGTGCATTTTGTAATTTCTGGATTATACCAAATATGTAACCTGCTACTATTATGTCTTGCTTGTTTCTGTACTCTGTGATATCTGGTCATTCCTGAAAATAGGGATTCTGTTGCCTAATGCCCTAACCCGGATATCAAAAACTAAACAAGTATCAATAGTAAAAATGCAAACAGTACTGATTGTCAGGTGATGGACTAGTTCCTGTATATGATAGCTGTGACATAATACTGTATCAGCTGTCTATGAAACTGTTTCCGGTTGTTGAATTGCAGCTTTCTTTTCACTATTATGTGCATGCAGTAAACCATTTTTAATGGGGGGGGACTTTTTTTACTGCTCAGTGCTATACCTTTGCTCAGACTAAAAAGGCATAAAGCTGTTGTAAGTGGGGCAGAACAGTTGTTAAGAGTAAAGTGTCTCTACAGTATTTGGGCCCAAACATGTTTAATTGGGGTCATTATAGCATATAATACCTGCAGCTCCAGTCCTAAATCACAATGAGTAGAGCAGTCCATGGGAACCAAGGTTTATCCAGCTTATTTTTTAAATGTACATAAAAAGGTCATACTTTTTGTCTTCCTAAATGAGCAACTCATGAACCAGTTAAGACTGGCAAGGAATGAAACAGGGTAAGACTGACAAGGAATACCACATGGCTCAGCTCTGGGGCATTATGGGAGCTCAAAAAATCATGTAACTAGGGATGTACCATTGAGAAACTCCTTTCTCTCAGGAGGTTAAGATGGGCCCAGTGACAATGCTGAGTGACCCTTGTCTGCAGACAAGAGAGAGCCTCCCACTGGATAGTTATGTGTAATCCTGTTAGGGGATGTGAAGTTCTGTAGGAAAAGTCACGTTCTAGGGAAATACCTGTGACATGAGAATTTACACTTTAGTCTAGTTTAGCCTTTTTTTCTACTTTGCATTTTCATATTGTTTAGTACACTTTTTTATTTTCATTGTAGGTTATGTATTCCCCATTGGTTGTCAGATACATCTTGTAAATTAGATAAATATTAAGTCATTTATATTTAATACAACTCTTACTATGTAGTGCTTTAAGCAATACTGGTACTTTTACTGGCCCACTCTGACTACAGCTGTAAGCTTTTGTCTCAGAGACTGATGATGATCCAGAGACCAGAACCAGCTTGGATGAAAGATCAGGCCACATTGAAATCAAGCACATGAGACTGAAGCTCACTCTCATAAGACAAATGCAGGTGCAGAGCTGCAAAAGGCAAAGGTAGACACAAGGGAGAAAGAGCAGAAGCTCTAGTATGCATTTCAGATGTGAGTGGAGCAAGACAAAGTGTGCCAACATGATATCCAAATGTAGGAGGAATAAGAGTGGCAGCACCAGCACACGATCCAGATGTAGCAGGAACAAGAAAAAGAACAGGAGCACAAGATAGACAAAGATTCTGTGACAGTGGGCACTGCCAGCAAACATAAAGACTGGCATGGGAGGGCCCCCTTGGTGTCGAAATGAGTTCTAAAAGACGTCTGCATTGCAGAGAGGAGAATGAATGCAACCTATTGTTGATGTCTTTTAAATGATTGTGGAAGTTTCAGTTAGCAAGGGCTTTCTTGGCTGACTCACCTTCATCTAGTACTCATGAGCAATATCTTAATGACATTTATCAAAATGGATAATGCTGATTACGTGGACTACTGTATATAAAAATGAAATATTTTTTATTAAAATGCATTGAGTTGACGCCAAAGGAAGACAGAGGTGAATTTAGAGGCCTAAAGAAAGCACCTGGGGAAGGTTATGGCAACATGTTTATCCAACTTTGCAGTTTATTTGAATGATGGCTTACAAGTACTAAAACAATTACTGCTAGAAGCATAAAATGAAGAGTTTCTGCTGGAAGAATTACTCCTCACTGTGCCAGAGAAACTGAGGGCCTAGCTGCTAGATACAGCCCCATAATTGCAAAAGTAGTCAAAAGGGATGATCAGCTTGTGTGTACAGGCCACATATCCAGCATAAACACCATAGGGTAAAGTCTTTGGGGGGTTTAGGGAATTCTGGGGGCAGCATAGGGTAAACCAGCCTCATCCTAGATTCCTGAACCTGAACCCAAAGAGAAAAATAATGCCCAAAAACTAATGAGTCCAGGGAGCCGAGGTATTTTGCAAGCTAGAAACAGAGCAATTTATCATACAATTGCCTGAACAATAAAAGTGAAGAGCATGCTTCAGGAAGAGGAATAACCCATTGAGAGACAGCAGATAGTGGCTTGCAGTGGGAATGCAGTCTCTACTACTTTCATTGCCCATATGCACCATCTTTATTAAAAATAAAATAACATATGCCAGCCCACCAGCACAGCAGTAGCACTACACCTTGCGATGCTAATGAGCTGGGTTCAGAAGCAATCTACAGGCAGCGTGTCAGAGGGCTGGCTGGAGGCAGGAGCATCGAGTGTCTGCAGGACTGCACTCCTCCTCCGGGGGGAGAGGATGGAGAGCTGCCTGATGCTTAATGGCAGAATTAGCTGATCAACCCATGTAGCATCACACTCATTTAAATAGCATTTCTCATTGGAGTGCTACCGGTTATGGCAAATAGTCAACACAAAACAAACGATTCAGTGCACACCATCCCCCCACAAAATTGATAAACCATTAAATGTACTTTCTTCCTCAACCGGCTACTTACTTATTTTATCCCAAATGGGGAGTGGGGATCTCCCCAATAAGAAAAGCAATTTAATGTGTGCAATACTATATGGGATGAGCAGCTAATTTTGGATTTGTTTGAATAGGAGATTTATGGTCATCTCCTTAGCTGGCTCCCCATTGACCACCATTATGCTGACTGGGTTCTGCACCTTATTCAAAGTGAGCCAATCAGGCAGTGCATCAATGACCAGTACACTGGCTGGGGCCTGCACCTTAGTTAAAGTGAGCCAATCAGGCAGTGCATCAATGACCGGTACACTGGCTGGGGCCTGCACCTTAGTTAAAGTGAGCCAATCAGGCAGTGCATCAATGACCGGTACACTGGCTGGGGCCTGCACCTTACTTAAAGTGAGCCAATCAGGCAGTGCATCAATGACCGGTACACTGGCTGGGGCCTGCACCTTACTTAAAGTGAGCCAATCAGGCAGTGCATCAATGACCGGTACGCTGGCTGGGGCCTGCACCTTACTTAAAGTGAGCCAATCAGGCAGTGCATCAATGACCGGTACACTGGCTGGGGCCTGCACCTTACTTAAAGTGAGCCAATCAGGCAGTGCATCAATGACCGGTACACTGGCTGGGGCCTGCACCTTAGTTAAAGTGAGCCAATCAGGCAGTGCATCAATGACCGGTACACTGGCTGGGGCCTGCACCTTACTTAAAGTAAGCCAATCAGGCAGTGCATCAATGACCGGTACACTGGCTGGGGCCTGCACCTTGGTTAAAGTGAGCCAATCAGGCAGCGCACTGTATTTTAAAAGCCAGCCAACTGTGGCAGTTAGCATTTTAGAATAGGGTCTCAGCTGATGGGAAATCCACCTTATGAAATGGTGGCAGAGCTTAATTTCATACCAAGGCTCTGATATGAAAGACCAAGAGACCCCTCCACCCCATTTAGGATAAAATAAGTAGGTAGCCATTTGAGGCAGAAAGCACATTTAATGATTTGTCAATTGGGGAGGGGATGCACTGGATCGTTTGTTTTGTGATGCTTGCTGGCCCCTAGTGGAAGATGGGGGAAGGCAGCCTAGGCCAGCAGGTTGGAGGCAGGACAGATGTTGGCACATGACATGCAGGTGTGTGTGGTGCATGCCCTGACGTCATAGCACCCCTTCAGGGTGATGGAAACAGGGAAAACACCCTTGCTGGCAGGATGGACGCCATCCATGGCAGGCCCTGCACCTACCAACTTAGGCACCTTCCATGATTTAGATCCAGTACTGTTAGGTCATGAGAACTCCCCACCACCCTGCCATGGAGGGCAAGCCATTTTTATTTTATTTTTTAGTTGTTTAACCAGGAGTAGCACACTAAGCTGAAAGCTTTTTTACAGGAGCAACCTGGGAGCACAGGGAAGTTAAGTGACTTGCTGAGGGTCATACAGTATGCAAGTGGAAGCTGTGGGATTCAAACCCAGGTCTGGTCTGCTGGATGTCACCAGATTTGCAACTCAGAGCCTTAAACCACTGCGCTATACTGCCTCCCATTGAGGGACTGCAGGAGCGGTAAGTCCTGGGGGATGTTGGGGTGATGGGATTGGGTGAAGCAGTGTGAAGATGGGCCAGCCAGGGAAAGAAACATAAACAGAATGAGAAAAAAAATAATTCAATAACACAGAGGTTGAGACACTGGTGTTTTTAGTTCTACTTCTAGGGTAATGCAGAATTTAAAAAGGGACTCTGGCCAAAAGTGCTACATTGCATAATTACAATACGATACCCCCAAAAAATCTCATACCAACCATTAGTTTCTGTGTTACTTCATTTTAAAGTTATGGCTATTTTGTAACCTGATTTCACTACCTGTTCAAGAAAGCCAGTTTCAGTGAGGAGGTGCTGATGATGTCATCTCCTGAACTCACAGTCTAGCCCTCCCTGTCAGCAAGCTTATAGGACCTGTTTCTCCAAAGTTAAAGGATCATTCTGCAATGGTTTTCACAAGTAAAACAGGTAGCACCATTTTAAAAACAGTGCTACAGAATCTATATGTTTCAGGTTTTGTAACAAAGTTGACAAATTTGTCTTTTATTGCCTTTTTGGTGTGGTTCATTTTCCAGAGTTGCAGGATGCTGAGTCAGCATGCCTCCAGGCTGCTGATATCATGTGAAATGTTACTCTGCAGTGCCTGTTTGGAAGTTGTATTGCTACAAGTGTTGTAGTGCTGGTAACTGCATTGCTGTTTGTCAGTGTCTGCTTTAGAATACTGTAAGTTTTAATAGGGGCCTTATATGTGTGAATTTCTATTCCTACTAGTGGTGGAAGTGTTAGCCCTGGTAAAACAATCATTATAATGTGGAGTACAATGCAGATGAGCCTGAATGTAGCTCAAGTAACAGCCTGTCAATGAGAAAACAGAAAATGAGCTCTGCTCAACTGAGTATCCCATTTATTCATACTTTGATGATGAATAAAATAGTGAGTGAGTGAGTGATTAAGCATTGAGCTGGCTACTGCATAGAACCTCTTAATAAGGTTTCAAAACAGCACTGCCTCTCCGGCCCCCATTTACAGGGTGATGGAATAATTGATTTAAAGTGCCATCCTGAGAAATCACCTCAATTGAATGCTAGGTGTGAATGATCACAGCCTTTCACCACATCAGAGATATCCAGTCTCCAAATCTTACATTAGTGTGCTGTGACTTAGCATCCAGCAACCCAGGAGAAAGGGACCACAACAAAAAAGCTCCAAAAACAAAAATAAGAATTTGTCAACTTAGTTACAAAATCTGAAACACACATATGTTTTAAAGCAATGTTTATTGAATGGTGCTGCCTGTTTTAGTGGAGAAAACCATTTGCGCATAGTTTTTATACTTTGGAGAAGCAGATCCTGTAAGCTTGCTGACAGGGAGGACCAGACTGTGAGCTCAGGAGATGACATCATAAGTACCTCTTCACTGAAACTGGCTTTTTTGAACAGGCAGAGAATTTAGGGTTGTAAAATGATCTGTAACTTTTAGGCAAAGTAACCTAGAGATCTCAGTTTTGGTATGAGTGGTTTGGGCTATGTTGATCCATATTCTGAATTTATTGCTGCCAGTCATTTGTGACCATAGTCCCTCTTTAATAAATGAGTACCTGATTTTACCAGGTCAATTCTCCTTAATACAGGGTATTAATGCCTTGTGTTCCCAATGCCTATGGCATGGGCCTTCCTGAGCTGGAAAGGTTGTCAACAGAGATAGGAGGTGGATCTTCCCTTCTATGTAATTTTGGGGAACAACTTTAACAGCAGAGAAACTTTTTTGTGTCACTGCCTGTAGTCAGGAAAGTGCACAGGGCACTGATGAGCAAGAGGGGTCAGTGCAGTCAAAGGCAACACTTTCCTTGTGTCTTGTATTGTATATCCTAAACTTCAGGTCACAACTCAAGGAGTTCCTGGGGCTCACTGAAGAGTACCTAGCCAATTCGTAGTGGCAACAGAAACTTAGCACAAACTTGGGTAAAGAAAGGGAATATAAGGTTGAACAATATACAATGGTGTTCATCCCTGACCATCAAAAAAGAAAAAACTGTGAGGAGAGTCCAATCGCAGGAGTGAACAAGGTTAATGATGTGAACTGGATGCTGACACTTTTCAACAGGAGGTAGAAGAAAATGGTGTCTAATGTAAACACTATGAAACCTCAACATAACAGGGAAGACATGGTCCTATTGGTGTGCAGATACCCAGAGCAGAATGTGAGAAAGACACACATGTGGATCTTCTCAAAGAAGTTCATGGTGGAGCCTCTGTGGATCCCATCACTCTCAACGAACAGCTAAGGACTGTGCATGCAGCTGAGATGAGTAAGTGTTTGCAGTGCATAGAACTGACAGGGTCATGGAGAGAACATGGTTTGTAACACTGGCTAAAATAAATGCTGGCATGGAATTTCAGACACCATTGAGGCAGTTGCCTATAAGGCCCTCTAGTTATACTATATGGAAGTTGGCCACCAAGCTGGGCAAGTTGTCAGCAGGTCTAGGAGCTTGCTAGTTTTTAGCTCTCTTAAGTAGAAGAAAACTATTATTTGATGTTTTGCAGTCAGTGTGATTGCAGCAGTTTATGTGTTCAAAGTAGTTAGAGTAGTGATAGGCTGTCTATGCCATAGTTGTGAGTTAGCTGTAGGTGTGAAGCCTTTATTATTTTGTAGCTAGTACAGTACTCGGTCTGGCAATGGTGCATTCAGTAAACTTTTTTTCAGATTGAGATGGCTGCTTCTGTTTGGCAGCTGTCGAGTGAGCGGTTTCTTGTGTTGTTAGACCTGCAACTTACTTAGACTGAGGTGTGGTGGTACTGTGGTGCATGCAGAGTGGACTGGAGTGAAGGCACGCATGGAGCTGATTATAGAAAAGTGTGCTGAGTTACTGAGGAACATCTGCTTATGTGCTAAGGTGTGGAGGCTCAGCACAAGTCTCTACCAGACTTTCCATTTCTCCCTGTGCTGTTGTGATCCTGGGATGATGGCTCTGTGAGGGCAGCAGGTAGCTGCTGGAGCCAGGGTGTAAGTTAGTCACCCAAAGTTGCAGGTGACTCCCCAGAGCACTGACTGACAATGAGAGTATAGAGGAGCCCAATTGGGACCTCAGTCATACAGTCCAGGGAGTGACTTTGCAGGAGTTGTGTGTGGTGGGTAGTTGAGGTGGTGGCTGAGAAGGGCATCTGCTAGAAAGTGGAAAGTCCAGACAATCTGTGACCAGATGCACTGAGAGAGCCTTCTCATTCCTTTATCTTCTGTATTAAAGTTGCTATAAAAGCAGGTGTCTTTAGCAACCCTGAATAGTGGCAGGGCTGAGGGGTAGTGATCTGCACTAAGAAACTTGGAAAGTGATAATTTATGAGGGCTAATCTTGGGAGAGAAGAGAATGCCTTTGTTTGGCATTAATAAGTATTACACTCTGCTGCATTGAAAAGCGTTTGTAAGGGGGGGAGAGAGAGAGAGAGTGAGAGAGATGGAGTTGACTGCAGAACAATGCCTGTTTGCATTTTTATTTGTCAATTTGCACCAAAGACTCTTTAACCAAAATAACTATCCTTTTTTACTAGTTTAATTGTATTGCTTATTAGTCCTTTGGAGTGTGTATAGGATGGGTGTGTATGAGCTGGTTGGGTTGCTGACTTATTGTATGCATAATTATATGTGGATATGAACTTGATTAGTGTAGGTAATTAGTGGTATTGTGTGTGGGTGAAGTGTGTAAGAGGTCGGGTAATTGTGGATGTAAGGGTTGGCAATTGTGAGTTGTGGTGGTAGGGTTATAGGAGTGGTACTGTGGGTGAGTGATTTACTAGGAGCTGGGTGGATTGCTATAGCTGGGATGTGCTTTGATCAGTGGACCCCCATTCTTATTTACTCTCCATTCGTTCTCGATGCTCTGTGCCTCTTTCATGACCCCAATGCCAGGTGCTGTGGACTATCCATGCAGGAAGGCTGGGATTGCAAGGAGGCATGGTTGGAGGTTGGGTTTGGGCAGTGCTGACAGTAAGAGCACAATTAGGACATTGACAATCAGGAGGCACCCTGAGGTGACATGGGACAGAGAGAGAGAGAGAGACAGAGAGAGAAAGAAAGAGAGAGAGAGAGACCCCAGACATGTTTAGTTCCCATACCCAGGGTGTCCACCAGACCAAGTGGACAGGTAGCCTAGGGACCTGCCACCTCTACTTATCTTCTGCGGGCAGTGATTTTAAAAGCCAGCTCTATTATGAATAAGACTGCTATTACAGCGGATGTTAATTTTTATTTCTCAATCAATCTGATTTGCATTACAGACACCTTGCTGATTGACGATTAAGGCCCTGCATTGGAAGCAGGAGTCCCAGCCAGATTCTCCATGATCTACTGAAGGATTGGCGGGGGTGTGGCCATCTGTTTTAATCCGAGCTTAACTTGGTTGTGCATCCAGTTGGAAATACCTCATCATTTAAATTCATGGCTGTGCGGGGGTGGGGGGCAGGTGCAGATTGCAGTATCCTCCTGGTGTTTTGACCTCTGGGGAGATTTTAGAACAATCATGGTGGTGAAGTTAGTGCGGTGATTTTGGGACTGTGACCAGCTTGTTGCTAGCTAGATCCAAGCCCAACACAATTACCAGTGGGTTATGTTGGACATCTGGGCCTGGTGCTTGCAGGTATTGTCTGGTGTTTCTTGACAGAAGGGGTTTTCTCTACTGCTTTGAAGGATGCACTGGTGGGGCTTCTTGTGAAGAAGCCATCTTTGGATCATGGCAACCTAACAAATTACCAATCAGTTGATAACAAAGGAGCCTGCAAGGCATTGCAGGAGGCAAGGCTTATCAGGGGGCAGGTATGGAAGGACACCTGGGTGGGCAGGCAGGGGGTAGGTAGCCACCCACTAGGAGTGGGGATGAGGCAGGCAAGAGGGATTCTCCCAGGGGGATGGTGGAGGAGAGGCAGGGGAGGAGTCAGGCTTTTAAGAAGGGCTGATGAAGAGGGGAATCCCTCTCTTCTTGGCTGCTACCAGGTTTCAAGAGGTTTTTCCAGAGGACCACAAAGTATTTTCTCCAGGCAAGGATAAAGGGACTTCTTGAGGTAAGGCCTAGGCAGGTACCTGGGACCACATGCAGGCTCCTTGCATGGCCCATGAGGCATGCTGAGGCATTTTGCTATATGGCTGAATTGGTGTTCCTGCCATGGAGTTGGGTGGCCTGGGGGGGGTGCCTGGGGAGGGAAGCCAACCAGGGAGCTATGGATGTAGTGGGGCACCCAAATATAGCACAAGGGGTTAAGGCCTGAGTCACCTGAAATATGACCCCCTTTCTCCCCCTTTTGGGTGGCTTGCAGTCATTGGGCCTTGGTAGTCTTTTTAAGAAACTCCAGTGCTACATCCCAGTAGCGGTCTCCAGGCTGCATTGCTTAGTATGCCCCCCCCCAAGTGGCTCAGTGTACCACGGAGCACCTCCTGGTGCTGGACGCTGGGACTGATGTGGGTAATGTGACACTGCTGCCTCATGTATCCTTTTAAAGTAAGTTGATGTTACATTCCAGTAGCAGTCTCCTGGCTGTGTGGTCTTCAAGGTGGTTCCTCCCCTCGGGGAGTAGAACAGTGAACCGTGGAGCACCTCCCAGTGCTTGATGGTGGGACTGGATGGGGTGGCACAGCATCGTGTTCACAACATGCAGCAACAAAGAGAAACTCCGGGTTTGCTCTGTGCAGTCAGAAAGGATGCTACCCCCCTCTCAATCTGGAGTCTTACCTGTGTAGCTGGGGATGCAGGAGGTCCATGAGAGGGCCAGGAACAGCGCGTAGCATTGGGGGGGGCTGCATTCTGGTAACCATATGGCATGCTTTTCTTCTGACCACAGGGCTGTAGCAGGAAGCAGCCAGCAAGGCATGTGGTCAAGATCAGCCGGTGGGCCAAGTCACGCCAGAGTGGCTTTTACCTGGAAGCAAGGCATAAGGTGCTTTTCTGTGGGCATGCGCAGTGGAGGCAAATACGTGCATGCCCAGGTGATGCTTGACGCGCATGCTGGGGCGGGGCACACATGAGTAATGCTCGCAATTTCCAAAACAAAGGAAAGCACTGTAAAAGAAAAATTAAAAATAAAAAGCCACAGAAGTGAACACACTTCCCTAGTAAAAGATAAGCAATGGGCATTTTCTTATAATGCAGCTGTCTGAGGGTAAAAGAACTGCAGTTTGCTTTACCTTGAGGAGGGGCCTTTGCTATAAATGAAAAATGATCCTTTGACCCATGGGATGGCACCAGGGTTCCATGGAGCTCTGCAAATGAATGACCAACAGAGTGAAACATGGGAACAGCCATTCACACTGATGAGTGTTATCCCATTTTACAGCAGAAATCCAAAGCCAATGAAGACACTATACTTGTTTCTTAAACAAAAATAAAAATAATAATTTAAACAGTTAGGGCAAGCCACTTAAAGGAGAACTGCTATGGATCTGTAAGCCTGTGTTTCTAACATTGGTTCACATTCTGTTGGTGGGAGCATGTGAAATGCCTGCATTCTGTAGAGGTAAGAATCAGGGGATGCACAGCAGTGGAGAGCTATGTGTACATGGCCCATGCATCCAGGGCAATAACGGTGCAGTTGTGGGGCGATAAGGATATCTGGTGGCCGCAGTTACTGAGATGCTGCACTATTACTGTGAATGATGGTAGATAATTAATCAGGATATGGTTATTGGAGGGGTAAGACAGTATGAAGACTAACGTATTGAAACATTAGAATATACATAAACAATAATAATAATAATGATAATAAGGAATAACAAAAAAGAAAAGGGTATAACAGTAAGAAGAATGACATTCAATCCCCAGTGGAAAGGCCCATTGTTGTGGTAGAGGCAGAGGCTGAAACGGCAGCAAGGGTTGAATAGGGGTGTTAAAATATGTATTTCAGAGCAATGCAGCAATGGATTTCGAAACCCAATTTGGGCCTTTGTTAAGGGGAAAGGCAAGGAGTGGTGGGATGTATTGTTCCAAGTGAGGGCAAGTTACCAAGCACATCTGGGCCAGGGCATCAGCCACAGACAGTTGCAGGGGCAGGCCAAAACCTGAATCTAGAGGCCCCACCAAAGCCAGCTGATGTCCCTGGACAAGAGGAGCTAGTGGTGGTGATCCAGGACCCACAGAAGATGTTACACCGCCAGTCGAGAATCAAGAGCAACCGCCACCAGTCAAGAAGCCACAGGCCCGAAAAAGGAAACAGGAGATGGCGATTTCAGACACGCAAGCAGGTAGGCTTGACCTGGACATCCTGGAAAGCTGGGCTCACACATGGAAATTAAATTTCAATATCACCTAGTGCAAGGTGTTACATCTTGGGTAGGGAAACCCTAAACACAGGTACACCCTGGGAGAGGAGGCGCTGGAGGCCTCAATAGGGGAAAAAGACCTAGGGGTCATGGTGGATGCATGTATGAATAACTCTGAGCAGTGCAGGAGAGTGGCAAGCAAGGCAAACAGGATGTTGGGATGCATCGTAAGGGGAATCACCTCTAGGAGCAGGGAAGTGATTCTACCACTGTGCAATGGACTGGTTAGACCACACCTTGAGTACTGTGTACAGTACTGGAGACCACACTTGAAGAGGGACATACAGCTCCTGGAGAGGGTACAGAGGAGGGCAACTAAGATGATACAAGGACTAGGGGATTTGACGTATGAGGACAGACTTGAGGAGCTCTGCCTGTTTTCACTGGAGGAGGGGAGAGACAGGGGGAACATGATTGAGGTCTTCAAGTACCTCAAGGAAATAAATAGGGTAAACATGGAGGCGATCTTTAGACTAAAGCAGGGAGGTATCACCAGAGGGCATGGTTTGAAGTTGGAAGGTGGAAGCGTGAGGGGGGAAAAGAGGAGGAAGTTTTTCACTGAGATGGTGGTGGACCCTTGGAATGCACTGCCTGGCGAGCTGGTTCAGAAAGCCACAGTGGAGGACTTCAAGAGAGGGTGAGACAGACTCAAAAAGTGGATGTATCAGATGATGGCCTGGCCCAGGGGGGTGGGGATGGATGATATGGGTTTCTGGAACACAAGAGGGGAGGGCCTCGGCACCCAACTAGGGATCTGAGGTTCGAGCAGACTCGATAGACTGTAAGGCCTAATCTGCTGGCAATTAGTATGTTAGTAAGAGCTTCAGAGCACCACCAGTAGGGGCATCCAATCCCAGTGGAGATAAAGGTCACCACTGCACTCTGCTGCCTAACCACAGGCACCTTCCAGCTCCCCACAGATGACACAGTGGGCATCTCGTAGCCTGCCATGTCGTGATGCCTGAGGCAGTTAGTGGATGCGATGCTGCAGTGGGTGGACATGTACATCAAGTTCCCATGGGATGAGCAGCAGCAGTGGGCCATCAAGCAGGCATTCTATAAAATGACACAGTTCCCACATGTGTTAGGTGCAACTGACTGCACACATGTACCCATCTGGGCACCACCAGGGCAGGCAGAAGTCTACGTGAACAGGAAGGGGATATAAACAATGAACATGCAAGCCATGTGTGATGCCCAGTGCCGGATCCTGGATGTTGTGGCACAGTACCCTGGTTCCTGCCATAACTCATACATACTACGGAACTCTGGGCTGCATGAGGCATGGGAGGCAGGACACATCAGAGGAGGTTGGCTTATCAGCAGGTGAAACTGGCACACAGGGCCACACAACCACACAGGCATGGCAGGCAACCACAGCAGAGCACTGACAATATACCCACACTCTCAACAGGTGACAGTGGATATCAACAGCTGCCATGGGTCATGACATCCCTCCACCACCCACACACAGCCGCAGAGCACAGATACAGTGATGCACACACAGTGACAAGTTCCATGATAGAATGCACCTTTGGCATCCTGAAGGCATGGTTCAGGTGCCTGGACTGGTCAGGGGTTGCCCTCCAGTACAACCCAGAGATGGTCTGCAAGATGTCCCTCATGTGGTGCATCCTGCACAATCTCGCACTGAGAAACAATGTACCACTGCCAGACATGAAGGACGTGGACCATGACATGAATGGACACCAGCAGGATGGGTCCTTGAGACAGATACAGGCCAAGCCACACTGTGCCATGCACGACAACATGCCAGATGGGCCCTGATTGACCATCACTTTGCAGAAGGCCAGTAACACCATGCAAAGTGCACCAGCAGCAATAGGAAGGCGACACAGTGGGGGAAGACCTACGGATGGAGATACTACCCAGTGCTGGGGACATGCAAGGATGACACTGTACACATCTGCCAGTGCCCCAACCCTGTGCCCAGCAGCAGGTGGACAGACCACCCAACCAGGACCTGTGGGCAATGACACATGGCACATCCAGACCACCCTGGGAAGTGTGTGGGCCACAACACAGCAGAGTACTGCACACATGTGGGGCCAACATCACATACCCTACCAGCACTGTAGACATGACATGCACACACCAACAGAGGCCTGCCAAGGGCACACACAGTCAACAGTGAAGTTGAGTGCGGCAAATGATGCAGGTGAGTGGAACACAGAGACAGGCCTGGAAAAACACTATGCAAGTGCGTTAATAGTGTACATGCAGTGCCGTCTGTAATGTACACGCATATGCAGCAATATGCCATTGCACGTGGAAATACACTATGCAACTGCGGTATGCGTACAGTGTATACACGGTTGTGTCCTACACATGTAGCACATGCAGCACATGCACCAGCCACATGTGGTTGAAATGTACTGATGCCAAAGGCCTGGAGAGGTACAGGGGAGCCTGCACATAGCAGACAGTGGCCACAGACCATCTAAGTAGTGCTTGCAGACGTGACAGGGATGTACCATGTCCACATTAAGTGGCAGGGCACCCAACTACAGTGCAGATGATACTGCACTACTGATAAACTTAGTTCAGCAGTGGCACACCACACTGCTACCACCAGGGTGCAGGGGGTCACCCACTTAGGGAGAGGGAAAGGGTGTGGAGAACCACCAGCACACACCTATAGGAGATCTCAGGTGTGAAGAGGACCATCAGGCAGCTCAAACACAGATGGCAGGACCTCTACAGGAGGGACAGGCCACTCCTGATGCATCTGATGCACATGGCTGCCAGACATGATGCTGAAATGAGAGGTGGAGGTACACCCAGGGATAGTGAGTAGTGCTCCCTGTCCATACAATGTTACCCAGCAAGGCTGCACGGCCACTTGCGTGTGACAGTCACACTGACCTATGCCCCTCTCTCATGTTATAGGATGGAATGGTAATGGACATGGGCCAGCAGGAGGACAGCCAGACCTCCAGCTGCCTCGTGTGCACCTGCATGGACAACACAGACACCACCACCACTGAGGTAGGTATTGGTCACATGCACCAGTGGATATGCATGCAGCATGCCACAGGGGCACACTACCAACATATGTGCCATCACAATGTGACCTCTGCCACAATAGTCTTAACAGGTGTTATGTTCCCCTGTCACCGGCAGTACCAGCACACTACAGAGTCCTACTCCGGGCCATAGCAGATCAGAAGCACCAGGACGCCATAGCATACAGGGCGAGGACAAAGCATGTGCAGAGAAGAGCACACCCACTGCCACCAGAAACGTCTGATGAGGATGAGGATGATGGGTGGCAGGAGGAGGACAACACTGCAGAAACAGTGCCCATGGCAGTGGTGCCTGCAATAGCAGAGGGCACAGCTGAGGAAGAACAGGCCATGTTGGTGTAGACAGGTGGCCTAGGCACTGGTGGGGCAACCATGGATGCTGGCGTGACTGGCACAGGGGACTACAATGGCACCGGTCTGCAGGATGTGGCCACAGTAGAAGATCCATGCCTTGCAACAGACAGACAGGGGTAGGAGGATGCTGAAGAGGTGTGCAATGCAGAGAAGCCAGAGGCAGGGACCACTGCTGAGAACAGGCTGCACAGTGGTGAAGATGCGGCCGTGGCTGTGGAAGCAGCTGTGGGGGACCCAGGCCAGCGACCACAAGGACAATCAGCCACAGAGAGGGACAGGTGACTGGCAGACCTTGTTGGGACCATAATGGCTGATGTTGTCCAGCTGCATGGCTCACTCTGTGCCCTGCTCACCACACTATGGGAACAGTAGTGGCCACTGTAGTATGATGTGCACATGAGGGCTGTGCAGGGCAGTTGACCTGATGTGTAGGGTGGGGATCCATGTGCAATACATTGTTTACTGTTGTATGAGCTAGGAGGTATAGCATACTGGGTAGTTAGTGGCATGTAGGGCACTATGACTGTTGTCAGGACACTCTGTGCCACTGTACAGTGCCGTTATATGGGGTGGGAGAGTGTCGCATTTGTCCATTTTGCTGTTGCTGTTTGCTAATAAACCATTAATGTTTACATGTTACACTTGTGGTGTTATGTATTTATTACTGGGCTGTACCACCTCCCCTACATGTGACCCTGACATCGTCCGCATGTGCCCGCATGCATGCAGTCAGCCGTGCTGGTGGATGTGTCACCACAACCCATGTATGACACCTGTGTGCCAGCTGGTCACTATACAGCCATCAGTGCATCACAGATGTACAGTGCAGCACTCCACAGTGCACAGCCAGAAATGCACTGCGGTGTGCTCTGTACCCCTGCCCTGTGAACACATGGGTGGTGCACCACCACCCATTTGCCTGCATGGCACAACACCTGCCTGTGTCCATCGAGCAGCTGGTGGCACCATTGGCACAGTGTCATGGGGTTGCACTCCACAAGTCATCCACAAAGGTGTGCCTCCTGGTGCTACATACCTGTCATGGTACCACTGTGATTATAGACCAGTGGCCATGACTGGTGTGTGGTGCCTGGTAGTTACTGTAGCATAGAAGGGCGGTGACACTGTGTGCTACGTGACAGAGGCCCATGTGTACCACCTGTCAACGATCATTTACAGTATGCATGCACAATGGTGTAGGGGGTCCAGGCAGGTATTTTCCATGATTGCGGGTGGGTGTGGCAGGCAGGCCATGAGTACTTTGCAGGGCAGATATGGTGTGCCGCACTGCACTATGCCTGGGGCAGGCATGTCGTTATTTACAGCGTCATGTTGTGGCCATTACACTGCTGTTGACCATGGCTGTTGTGCAGTGTCTGGTACAATGTGTCGTGTGTGTGTGTGTGTGTGTGTTGCAGATCTAGCAACGGCTATGCTGCAGTGTTAGTGTGTGGTGCAGGGCATGGTGTGTGCACCCATGCAACCACCGATATGTGCAACCATGTGTCCCTTGCAGTGGCCAGCATGTCGGCAGTGTGCATGACAGCACACACAGACAAGGGCAGCTGTTCACTGTTGCCAGACACACACAGCAGACATACAGCACTGCAGTGCATGGCAGCCACTACAGCTGCACCACCGGCACATGGCAGCAGTCGCGTGCAGCACACATCACCATGTGTACCTGCTGCAGCACACCCACACAGGTACCAGGGATGTGTGGTACGGCTGTGCCACAATGCCCTCCAACCCTGGATGGACACTCCACATGTCTGTGGAGTACCACAGCATACCGGTACAGCGGCATACCCCCCCCAATGACCACAATGTCTGGCATGGCCACAGTGCAATGCCATGCAGCAAAAAGGCAGCCACCTATACACCCATGGTGCTGCTATCACTGTGGTACCACACTGCATTGCATATTGTGGGGCATGTGGTCCCCTGTCATGTGTAGCTCCAGTCACACAAGGGCACATGGTGCCCCCCATGCCATGTGGTGTCCCAACGCCTGTTATGTCATGCATGACACAGACATACATATGGTACATCTTTACACAGCCCCCCTTGGTACTCTGTCCCCACCAATGCATCGTGGTGGTTCATCCCTGCACACACACCAGCCATGTCCCCCACCACTGTAGGTCTTGTCTACCATCCATCAGGGGATCACATGCACAGACGCACAGCATACAGTGCACATGATGAGACAGGCATTGGTGTGTTGGTACTCATGCTTTACTTGTGCAATGTGCAGTTCACCCTACATATGTACAACCCCCCCCCATCAGTGTCAGGTGCATCCTGTGCTTCTATGTATGCCAGTCTTCATCACATTGTGCCCACACCCACATGCAGTTCTGTGCCAGTGTCCCTGTGTGCAGTCCTATGTGTGTAGCCACAGTGTGGCATTCATGTCCAATGGTGTGCACCCCTGCACATCATCCAAAGGCTGTCAGGGAGTGGTGGTGGGTCCTGCTGTTGTGCATTGTTACCGTATCAGTCATGTGCCACTGCCACACTCTGTGACAGATTTCTGGCTCTGTTTGTTGTCATCACTGTCTGGTGTCACAGGTGCTGGTTGTGCCTGTTGTACCTTTGTGCTTCACCTGCGTCCCACATCGGTTACCTCCTGTGCACCTGCAGCACTTCCTCTTGTGTTCCTTGGCCTCCTGCCATGATTCCTGGGTGGTTCTCCAGTCCCTGGTTGTTGCTGGTCTGTCTCCTGGGGCTCCACATGCTGGTCGGTTGTGCCTGCCTGTGTTGTGGTCACTGGTGCACTGGCTGTGGTGGGTACACTGGTGTTCTACAGCCGTTCCACAGTGTGCAGCTGTATTCCTGCACTGTGGCTCCCTTGGTCGGCTGTGCCTTCCTATTGCACATGGTGCCATTGCCGGATGATGCCCGGCTGTAGGTCCACAGGCACTGTCTGGGTTGCTACAGCCATGGTGCCGCTGGAGGATCCATCCCATGGCTGTTCTGTGTGCTGCATGGCTGCCATGTGTGGTGGGTATGTTGCAACCTCTTGCTGTCTGGCCAGCAGGGTGGTTGCAATGGCATGCAGGGCTGTTGTCATGGCCACTGTGTGCTGTTGTTGCTGCACTATGTATCGCTCTACAGCAGCGGTGCAACTCAGCTGTGCCTCCATCTGCAGTTGTGCCTGATGCACTAGGCCACTCAGGGCCAATGCAATGTCTGCCAGGCCTGTGGTGCTGTCATGTGTCACTGCCTCTATGGCACTGCAGATCTCAGACATCTGCCCCTCCAGCCGGTTGTGATGCTCCTTCATACTGTTCTGCTGGAGTCCAAGTTTCCCTGTCAGCTCAGCCTGCTTCAGTACTACTGTCTCACAGTATTCCCTGTGATATTGTGGTGTACTGCCATCATGCAGCTCTGTCTGTCTTCCATCATTGGGTCGGTCCTCTAGGTTGTTCAGTGGTGGGGGGCTGTCCTGGTTGGTGCTGTGCTCATGGAGGCTTGGTGTGCGCACTGTGTCCCTGGTGCCATGCCACACCTGTTCCCTGGAAACCATGGTGTGTGGTGTGCCACTGTCCCCTGTGCTCCCTTGTGTGGCCACCTGTGTGTTCTCCTGTTCAACTCTGGCCTCCCCCTGGCCATGTGCTGCATTGCTCACCCAGTCCTCCATACCACCCAGATTGACATCCATGGCTGATGCTGCATCATCCTCAGTGTCACTGGGGCCCTCCTGGGTGGCAGGTGATGAGGTGCTGCTGATGTCACTGCCACTGCCCTCCTGGTCTGTGTTCTCCTCCTGTAGCTCCTGTTGAGACCCTGAGCTTGCCTGGACTGTGGTACCTGTGGGGAGATTGCAGGTTGATCATTAGCTGTGTTGTGGGTGGTCCAGTGTGGGCACACACATACATGCATGCATGTCCATGCTCACTGCCATGTGTTGTTGCCCCCCTCCAGTTACCTCTGTCATGCTGCATCATGTACGTATCCAGGTTGCTGTCCCCGCTAATGCCGTTGTCATCCAGCAGTGTGGCCACCAGCTGCTTCGTGGCTGACAGGGGCTGTATTAATGCTGGTCCTCCTCCAGTGCCCTGGGCAGACCGCTGATTGTGTGCCAACTTCTGCTTTACCATACCCTTCACATCACTATACTTCTTCTGCAGGTCACATACTGTGTGCCTCTGTGTGGCCACTGCATTTACCTTTCTGGCCAGCTTCTCCCAGGCACACTTGATTTTGTCTCTTGTTGCCTTTTCTCCATCCCTGCTGAGCAGTAGGGATGCCTTGGTATGCACCCCTTCAATGAGGATGTAGGTTTCCTCATGGGAGAATTTCTTTTTTCTGTTCTGTGCCCTTGTGGCTGTTTGCACCATTTCCTCATCCCCTCTACATGCTGCCTGCTCCGCCATGGCATAAACTCTGCTCCAGCCGCTGTTTCTGTGGCTTGCACACCCTTTTATGATGCATGTCATAGCTGTGACATTGCATTCTGTGATATGTCACAACTGCTCTGTTTTATGGAATATAGCATATTCACTTTGTTGTACTTGTGGCGGAATATGTTGCTCATTTGAATACATTACACATGTCGCATCTGTGTCTTCTATAATCTGGCCCTGTGAGTTTAAATAATATTTGCTGCTCTATTTTTGTGACCTAGAATACAAACAGGTATTAATAATTCATTGTTGTACCTATTATTACACAATGGTGTGCAACTGAATCTAGCAGCCTCCAAAATTTGTGTTTAAATCATAAATGCATCATTCTATGGTATGACTTTCACCTCAAGTTATCTTCACACTTCCATGTTTTTTATGTACTCTAAATAGATTGGGGTGTTTGAAATTTAAGTAATAAATTATTAAGTAAACACTGGTATTTAAGGTGATCACATTGTTCTTTGGCCACACCCCCTGAGGAAGGGCTGTTGGACCTGAAGTGCCGGAGCAAGTGTGGCTAGTGATGCAGCTAGCTTGCCTTTGTTTATACCTTGCTATGGTGTGTTTGCAGTAAAAGTGACTCCAGCAATTTTGGATTTCTGAGAATTCTTCACACTAGCCATTTGGTCTAGAGGTACTGTATGCACATGGTGCAAGACGGAGCATAGTCTGGTCTAATTCAGATGTAAGCACCTGGTGATTTCTCTGCTGGAGTGCACAGCATTACAGGAGTCTGAGTTCAGTTAAGGGGTGGCCCCAATCACAAAGCACCCCCTACTTGTGAAATTTGTGGTTAAAACTTTTTGGGCAGTATAACATCAGACACCTACTGATTTTTTTCTCTCCACAGCAGCAATCACCCTGTTTGTCACTGGTCAGTTTTATGGATCCAAAAATAGCATTCAACCAGGTGATGGAAGATTCCTCTAATGGACCTTCAAAGAAATGAGGCTTGGGAAGGAATATTTAGCTAATATTGGAACATTGTACTCAGCCCCCCAGGCCACAGTCAATGTAAGTGGGATGCAATCTGGCCTTTTCTTCCTATCCCATTGTACCAAACAGGGATCTTCTCTTTCCTTCCCCCTCTTATTTTCTCTATGTATTGCATCATTGGCTCTTTTGGTAAAGGTGATTAGGAATATTCATGGCTATGATTGAAGGATCAGGGTGCATAAAATACCCCTTTCTGCAGATGACTCACTATTTTGAATCACTTCCTAAGTCCTCAGTTCCAGAACTGCTGAAAGAGCTAAGAGAGTATGGAGAAATGTCTGGTGATAACATCAAGTAAAATATGTCTGGAGCTATTACAGTTAGTGGGGCCTAAACTGTGGAGATTCAGGACAGTTTCCCATTTAAATGGGCACATAAAAATATAGTTTGTTACCTAAGGGTAGGGTGTATCTCAGTCTTCACTGACTTTTTTTTCTCTTAATTATGAAAAATTGTGGGGAGAAGTTAAGCTGGACACTTCCCACTGGAAACTGTTGCTTCTTACTGCAGGAGGACACACGAGCATGCTCAAAAAGAATATGCTCTTGCATTACTTATTTTTCTTTCAGAAGTTGCCCATTACATTTCCAGAGAAGTCATAGAGGCACCTGCAACAATTGTGCTCACAATTTGTTTCATCAGGTGGGAGGCATAGGGTGCCTAAACAGGTTCTCTTCCTCGCATGGGCAAGTGGTGTTCTGGGGATGCCCTATTTTTGACAGTATTACCTGGTGATCCAGCTTATGTTGTAGTCTCTTGGGCCAAATGATGGGTGGATACATATTGGTAAAAGTTGGAAAACATGGAAACTTTAACTATTTCCCTTCATAAATTGCCATTTATTTAAATTTTTCCCCTGGGTATAAAGTCATGAGTCCAGTCCTTATACCAAAAATACACTAGGTATCATTTGAAAAGTATGTACCCTTACCTAAACCCCTAATGATATTGATTCCCCTTACCAAAATCACTAGGGACCAGGATTTGTTGCCATTCAAAGTAGATACTTGTGTCTGGAGGTGGAAGCAGTTGTTGACAGATAGTTGTTGTAAGGTAGTAGTTGCCTACCCTTTGAGCAGTCATATCACCAAGACTTTTTTTCATTTATTATAGGTTTGACACTACATGCTCATAGGGGCATCCTTATGAAAGTTTGCAGGGAACTAATGGGTTGGGAGGATTTTCTTTTACTGAGTTGAAATACTGTGAGCCCAGGGAAGGTATACTGCAGATACACAGTATATATTTCAGGCTTATAAATTACTCAGTGCCCTGCAGGAGCCAGACCTGATGACAGTGTGGCAGGGGCAGAAGAAGGATGCAGGGATCAGGATTTCTGAACCAGATTGGTTGCAGATCTGGAAGAGGGGGTGGAAAGAAACAGCATTGCTTAATCAAAGAGGGTTCTTGTAAAATTTTAGTTAAATTCCTCCATGCTCTCAGTATTATCTAACATTTTTTGGGGGGTCTTGCATACTGGTACTGGAGGGATGTAGAAAAAAGGGTTACCACTATCGTGTTTTAGGGATGCCCAAATATTTATCCATGGTGGGTCCTTATCCATGGTGGGCTGGTGAAGATTTAATCCCTCCCCATTCCCTGTAGCTTTTGACATTTAGTTTTCAGTGATATGATCCCAGGTCTCAAAAGCATAAAGAGCTTTTTTCTATAATGTGCTTGATTGCATTAAAGAACATCACTTTCCATTGGCTGACATGACAGGTGAGCTCCCTATTGCAAGGGACTGAGTGGAATGGTTCTACAATGAAAATGCAACAGATGGAGACCATCACTGCTTCCCTACAACTAATATTTGGTAAATATACTGTATTGACACCTAAAAGATATTGGACAATTATCTAGCAGGAATGACTGTCCCCAAGAGGAAGAAGGTATATAGTTGGTGCCACCTGTACCTGCCCTCTGTCCCTGGTACTCTTGTTCATTTTCCAATACTCTTTTTGGTACTGTCACACTTGAAGGGCAGTTGCAGGAGGGAATTGGGAAGGGTTTACCCCCAGTTGGTAGAAGTGTCAGTGACAATGTCAGGAAGTTAACTATGCAGTTTGAACTTGCAACATGGTTGAGTTATGCTAAGGTGGCTAAGGTGCACCACAGTTCTTGGTTAATTAAGTATATACCCATGAAGTTGTTATGTGACATGTACTGCTGCTCAGAGAATGCGATCCCCCCCCCCATGCCTCATATTACTACTGTATACTTGGTTTCTACTATAAAAGATATGTCAAAGGGTTACAACACATAATAAAACTGAGTTCAATACAAACTGTTTTCCATTATTGAATCTAAGTTTTTATTTTCAGTTCTGTATACATGCTGCAAACCTTTGTTTTTAAGCAAGAAACATTTTCTTTGTTCAGGCTGAAAATACATATAACTGCTTTAAATGGAGCAGAATTATTATCAGCTAAATACTGTAACTATATTTGGGCCCAGACAAGCTTATTTTGACTAATTACAGCACCATATGTCAGCAACTCTGATCTTAAAGGAGTAGTCCATCCAGAATTTGCAAAAACATATGTTGTGCAGAGTGTTTTGATTTGTATGTAAAGTCCTAGTGTGGCCTTCCCTCTGTCTGCTATTAGGGTTTTTTCCTAAATTAGCGAGCTAGCTTTATGGTAGTTTTACGACCCCTGGGGATCTCCATCTCAAACAGTTTTATTGCCTTTCTTGCTCCTCCAGTTCACCGTCTCATGTGACAGTGATGTAGCCGAGCCCATAGATTTAGCATATGCACAGCTTTAAAATCAGTTCATGACAGTAGAGCTATGTAACTGTTCTTATTCAGTGAGTACAAATGGCAACTGTTACAGTTTGGCAATTACGTGAGAGCTAGCTGTGTGGTTTCTGTAAGAAAACAGCTACAGTACTAAATGGTTCTAATTCACTATTTGTGTTTTCTGTGTGTTTCAGGTCTAGCTAGCACTAGTAAGTGTTTTCATTTTAAAATTTAATTTCATCAAACTACACACACAATAATAAAAGCACAGAAATTGCCCCAGATCATCAAAGTTATAATTAGTAGAGACTAGCAGTTTTCTTTTAGAAAACTCCCTCAGTTAGCTCTCAAGTATTTGCTAGACTGTAAATGTAGGTACCAGCATTCTACTGTAATAGGTAGAACTGGCAGTTAGTGCTGATTTTGCTCTGTGACATGATTTTCAATTTTTTTGTTAGAAATGTGAAGTATCTTTTTAATAAAGTATAAAAATAAGTATGTGTGAGTTATAAAATTAATTTGGTGAATATTGTTTTATTATGTTTTATTATTTGAAAAAGTGTGATACACTTTATGTGTAGTGCAATGAACCATTGTAAAATGGAATCAAATGTGTAGCTGAAATAGTCACTGTCATCCTGTTGCTTTCATACCATAACACACACAGGAGTAAAACTGGCTTCAAAGTATTTTGCAGTTTCTAGGCCGCAGATTCATGCCATGTACTTCAAATATTTATTCAGTAAAAATTTATGAAATAGGCTGGCCCTGTGACACTGAGGGTAGAAGCACTGGATGTCACACCTTGCGCTGAACAGGTGACCCAGATTCGGGAACGAACCTGGGACGTCGGGGGAGCTGGATTGCGCTGTCATCCAGCAGCTCTCTTCTCGCCATTCAGGTGTAGAGTTTCTCTCTACCCTGTCAAGCTGCAGCTTTCTCTTTCTCTCAGTAGAACTGTGACACCAGACTCCTGGAACCTTTCAGCACAACTTCCCACCAATAAAATGTAGACTCTCACTGCCCCTTCACATATTTGCAGCTCTCTTCCAGCTAAAACTGCAAAACTGGGATTCCTTAATTCAAATTCCTCCACAAAAGGGGGAAGGCAAACACAGGCTCTGGGGACAGGCAACTGGCAACCCACTGGCAGGCCCTTTCCCCAACCTTGCAGCCCCATTTTCTCCATAGCAACTGGAGACCCCGCACCCTCTGAAGGGGGCCCCACTGAACTGAAACTAGAGATCACAGTCCTTTGGGCTTTTGGGATCTCTCTGACAGCTCCATATTTGCTGTAATCACTGTCCCATCCAAAAATGAATATGTATGAATCTCCTTCGGTGCTTGATTGGTTGTGTGAAAGAGCACTAGGTATTTCCCCAGCTTTTTCCTCCATAAATCCTCTGAAAGGTCCTATAGTCCTTGGCGGTTATCCTGGCCATCTGATTGGCTGAAACTGGGGACAAAACCTGCAAACATGGCTGCTGAATAACAATTTCTATCTCAGTACACTAATGCCCCCCACTTTCATGCCCTGGTGCATCCAGCAGAAACACTTTTGTTTTCATTTGCCCTCAAAGTCTGTTAGCAGTCCCTGTGCTCTTCAAAGCAACTGCACAAGTTTACATTTTTATTCAGTCCTCTTCCTGTTGCTGCTGCCATTTTAGCCTGTCAACAGGCAGCACATACATAATCCCACTGCTGTTCATACACTGTCCCCCTTCCATGTCCTGCTGCAGCCAATATAAACCTTTTTATTCCTGTGTTGCCCCTCAGTCATATAGCTGCTTTAGTGCCCTATTAAGGAGCAGCTGACACCTTCAGGAGAATTTTAACAAAACACAATATTTAGACACAGTTTGGCTTGTATTCCAGAATAGTTCTGTATTCCTCCTCCCCATTATTACTGATGTGATTTGTATGAAAACAGGATGCTTGCTCCTGAAAAGTTTATCCATTTATATTGCTTTCTTCCTACGTCAAGTCATAATGCACTTCTTGTGACATCACAGTTACTCCCGTGGCATGTTTGTGCTGTCATAACAGAAGATTATGACTTGAGATAGGGAGTCACCTATAGAGGCAGATGAACGCTGAGTTATAAGGATCATGTATTCATGTAAATTTCCCCAGTAAGAAATAATGTTGAAGAGAAATCTATAGAATATATATGGAATGCCAGCTGAATTGTACCTAAATATGTTTTTCAAAATTTTCTTTGAGGTGTCAGCAGCCCTTTAAACATTAGCAGGGTTTAACAGTATAATTTGGCTCTTTCCCTGTCATTAGTTCTGGGGGTACCTGCACCATCCCCAGTATTCAGTTGGGTCCTAGTGGACCATGATCACAGCATCATAGTGCACAACGCCAGGGAGTCATCTGTGTTTTTTCTCACTTCTTTCTCCCATGTGTGTAAGCTACTTCATGGTTTCTAAGTGTCCCAGAGGCACCAGCCTGAATTACCAAGGTCCATGCCAGAAGCCATGTGGAGACACAGCTGTTGCCAAGCACCCAACAGCACCCTCAACCTATCCAGTGCAGTGCCAAGCCCTCCAACATGCTGGGCTCTTTCCCATATCTAGTTTGCGGCATAGCACAAAGTCTGGCATCCAGCACCTCAACCCTCAGCTTTACTGGGCCAGCCTATTTCATGCATTTTTACTGAACAGATATATGAAGTGTATGGTATGAATCTGCAGCCTAGAAACTGCAAAATACCTTGAAGTCCATTTCTCTCCTGTGTGTGCTATGGCATGCAAGCAACAGAATGCCAAATCGACAGTGACTATTTCTGCTACACACTTGATTCCATCTTGCCAGTTCCACCTAATAGGATGCTGATACCTACATTCATAGGCGGATCTGGGGGGGGTGCCAAGGGTGCTATAGCTCCCCCATCACATCTATTAGTAACACACTGTGCTGCATTCTTAATCGGTATGCACTAATGCCTCCATGAAAGCTACCTGAGCCACATGGGTCTCATCTGTCCTCCAGTGTCCTGGTAGTGCAGTAAACAACCACCCCCACCCACATTACATAGTTGATCCCCACCTGGAAAAGCCGGTCTCCAGCATGAATTTACTAACTGTCATCCTGCACCATGTGGTCAGGTGCCAGCACTGTGGCAGCAGCTGGTCTTGCCTTTGTGAGCCAGAGCATTTGTTCTCTACTTCTGCAGGTTTGGTGCAGCTCCTTTGTTCGTGTGCAGGGGGAGTTCATGCATGGGGGGTACAGCTGCAGCAAAGGGGAGTGGACCTTAACAATACAGATCTTAACCAGGCTGCCTGGAGCTCACTGCTCCTAATTTGCTATTGCTTCCAGTAGTGGATATGGCTTGCAAGGGGTGCCTTCTTTAAATGTCTAAGCTGCCAAAACAAGAGTGAGCTGTAATTCATTCACTCAGAAGAGTAACATTGGAGCAAGAGAGGAGCGAGTGTACTACTGAGGAGCAGACAGAGAGAGATAGCGGATCCTACAAGTGAAGAGCAGAGCCTGGAGTTTCAAGCAGCAGCAGTCCAGTAACAGGGAGTCAGTGTGGCCTTGGTAAATCAGCACAAAGAGCTGGAGTGAGGTTCAGGTCATCTTCCAGTAGCTGAAGCAAGCTGTAGCTGAGAGCTGTGCTCAATAGAAGTCGTGGAGTCAGTGTGTGCTGTCTAGAAAGAGTTTGGTGGCCAGGTGACCGGAGACAGTACTCAACGAGGGGCACATAGACTTCAGCCTGCTGAAAATGGATCAAGTCTTCATTTAATCAGGTACTTCTTGCTTTAAAAAGAAAGACTTTCACAGTCTCAAATTATGGTGGATGGGAGGTGGCTGCTGGGATGGGACAGGGCGTTACTGTTCATCAAACTGGGTGTGTAATAAATGTAGTACTAGTGTTATTAATTTCTAGTATGGGGATCTTAAGTTCATGACATTAAAATAGTTTGTCACTGCTGGTTTTGTCCTATATGGCAAATTGATTTTGGTGTGGATTCACAGGAGAGGGAGTTGGAAGGTAGTGCCCTCTGGTAGCATGCTTGGGGCAGGTCTGGTATCAGCAACAGCATGAACCAGGAGTGCAGAAGAGACTGAAACTGGTACATGAGACCTTTGAGCTGAGGTGAAAACTTCAGCATGTACTGTATGTCTAATCTGCGTGGTCTTTTTAGTTGTGGTTGTACAGTGTGAATGAGCACAGAAGGATGTAATAGACAGGGGTTTTGAAGGTGTTCTGCTGTATATTATGGCAAGAGCAGGAGTTTCTACATGCTTTGAGAGCACAATTAGCAACAGAAGTCATAAGACCTTGTTTGGCACATTGACAGAGGCAGTTACAAAACCAAAGAAAGAGTGATAGTATTAAATATTTCTTTTATATAGTTGTATGAGTTGAATGGAGGGGTGCAAGTTGTGATGCACCCAAGCAAGTGCAGTTGCTATTAAAAAAATGCATTTTTATTTCTGTTTAAAAACTGTGTTCTGCTGTCTGCTTACTGACTTATTGGGCCTATCATAAAAATGAGATGACTCATACCATGGGGTCATCCCAGTAAAGGAAATTTTAAAATAAAAAATATTTTATTTATTTAAAAATGTATTTTCTTTGGAATAAGTTGTTCTACAGAATAAAATCTGTTTTGCAAAAATAACAAGCAAACTTAAAATTATATTTTCAGAAACTAAATAGCAAAGTGACTTTGTTCCCATATTTCTAAAGTTGTTATATTTATTTTTTTACCGAGATAAGATGGGGGGGTAGGTTAATCTGTACTGCAGAACAAACTGGGGTGGGCTGGCGTTATAATAATGTCATAACGTGCTTGAGTGAGTGACATTTGTGAACTTGTTTACTTGAATTGTGATTTAATTTGTCTGCAATTTGTCTTTATCACTAAGCCTCTTTCAACTTGTCACATTTTTATGTGTTTTGGATGTGCTGCTGCTCAGCTGCAGTCTTTTGGTATTTTGTTTTATTTTTGGGGTGGGAGGGTATTTTGGGCAACATACTATCATGTGGACTGTGGGGACTCTGGGGATGGTGCTAGGGTACAAATCACAAAGCATGGGGAGGGAGGAAATGGGTAGAAATTGAACTAGAAATACCCTCCATAATGCACCAGAATGTTAAAAAATTTCTGAGGGCCTAGGCGGCCAACCAGACCCCCGGCCCATTATTTTAATTTTTATCTCACTTGAGCTCCCCCCTCTATAGGACTCCTGGATCTGCCCCTGTACATTTACAGTTTAGCAAATACTATAAATCTAATTGAGTGGATATTCTCTAATTAAACAACTAGAGTCTTTACCAATTATAGCATTGATGATCTGGGCAGTTTCTATGCTTTTATGGTTGTGTATAGTTTGATGAAATTAAAAGTTTTAAAATTAATACACTCTTGCTAGCTAGACCTGACACATACAGAAAACAAAACTAATGAATTAGAGCTATTTAGTAGCTGTTTTCTTACAGAAACCCCACTCAGCTAGGTCTCAGGTATCTGCTAAACTGTAACAGTAGCCATTTGTGCTCACTGGATAAGAACAGTTACACAGCTCTGCTGTTGTAAACTGATTTTAAAGCTGTGCATATGCTAAATCTATGCGCTCGGCTACATCATTGTCACATGAGACAGGATGCATTGTAGGAGCAAGAAAGGCTATTTAACTATTTGAGATGGAGATCCCAAGGGATCATAAAACTATGATAAAGCTAGCAGGCTAATTTAAGGAAAACTCCTAATAGCAGACAGAGAGAAGGACACACTAGGACTTTACGTACAAATCAAAACGCTCTGCATAACATATGTTTTTGCAAATTCTGGGTGGACTACTCCTTTAAGTGAGGGTGAAACGAGCAGTCTGTAGGAAGCAAAGCTGAATCAGCTTATTTAAAATGTGAAGGAGAAAAGCCTGATTTGTTATTGTGGAAAGGTGTCTCCTGCCATTGTTTTGTGTTTCTGAGGCCTTCTACAAGGCACTGGTTAAAAAGTATAGAAATCTTTGCATCAGCAAAGGGACCTACTGTAAGTCAAAAGAAAAATGTATTTGTTTTATTTTTTATTTATTTAAGGAAATCAGATACACCCTTGAGCCAGGATCTCTTTTACAAAGGTTCCACATCAGGTTACTTGAAACATTAGGACAGGCAGTGATATTGTACAAAAGAGAAATAAACATAGCAGCTGGAGAGCTTTGTCAATTGCCAAAACATCACAATTGTGCAAATCACTTCTATAACAATTTAAACAATATAGATTCGTATAGGTAACCATCCGACAGAGGGAGGCAAGGCCAGAGGCTGGTATAAAGAGGAAGAAAGAGAGGGAGTGGGGAGGTGGGTCAGGGGCAGGGGCAGAGAGGAGTAGTATGTAGGGAGTAGAGGAGGAGGGAAAGAGGGAAAGAGTCGGGAGGGAAGGGTGGGGTATGGGGGTTGGGGATAAATCATTTAGGTGTAGTAGTAGCAGGAGGCACAGGAGATGAGGTATTGACGCAGGCTGAGCTTAAAGGCGCCCAGGGTTGCTTTGCTGGTAACCTCTGTTGGCAGGGTGTTGAACCAGGAGGAGGCTCTGAAAAAGAAGGATCATTGGCCTTGGGTAGTCCTGCAAAGGAAAACAGTGAAGGAGAGGTTGTTTGAATTCCTGGTTTGTCATGGGGCTGCTATATGGTCTCAGCAGTGCCTGTGATCCAGGGGGTAGTAGGTCCAATGTTTGCTTTTTTGCTAGGATGCAGGTTTGATATTTAATTCTGCCAGATAGTTGGAGCCAGTTTGCATGTTCATAGATCTCGCAGATGTGTGTAAGGCGGTTTGCAGATGTTTGGAGATGGCATGCCTTGTTTAGTGCTGTGGCGATGCGTCGGAGAGTTGTGCCAGTGGCAGACCCATAGATCACAAGCCCATAGTCTATTATAGAGATTACCGAACTGTGAATGACAGTGTTTTGGGCTTCATCTGTGAGGCAGTTCTTATGTCTATAGAGCAGGCCTATGTGGGTATTCACAGTTTTTGCTACGTAGTTATGTTCAGAGTATCCAAGTGTTGGGTCAAGAATCACCCCAAGATATTTAAATAGATGTACTTGTTCAAGGATGGCCCCTTTGCTGTTTGAGATAGAGAGGTCTCTGTTTTTTATGCTTGCTGTGGGCACCATGGAACAGCAATGATTTGGTTTTGCTGTAGTTAGGAATAAGCCTGTGGGATTTAAACCATGCCTCTACATCAGTGAAGTTTTCTTGTAGTAGCAACTGAAGAAAGGAGGGGTCAGAGTGGGAGGTGAAGATGACAGCATCATCGGCATAGAGTAAGATTTTTTCTAAGCAAGATGAAGGGAGGCTGTTTAGGAAAATGCTGAAAAGCATAGGACCCAGGATGGATCCTTGTGGGACTCCTGATTGGACCAAGAGGGGTGTTGAGAGGGATTTGTCAATTTCTACATGCTGTGTTCTGTCACTGAGGTAGCTCTGAAAACAAAGAGTTGTGTCCGGAGATAGGCCTATTAGAGATAGTTACTGAAGCAGTAGTGAATGGTTGACAGTGTCAAATGCCTTAGTTAGGTCGATGAAGGTGGCTCCAACAAGATCCCTTTGGTCCAGGGCATTGTGGATGTAGAAGGTAAGCTCTAGGAGCACCATGGTCGTGCTGTGGCCCTTGTGAAATCCGTGTTGTTCTTGACATAGCCGGTTATACTTAGTAAGGTATTCTATCAGTTGGTCGGCAGCTATTCTCTCCAGCGCTTTTGAGAGAGGGGGAAAATGGAGATTGGTCTATAGTTGCTTGTAACAGATTTATGGCCACTTTTGTGGATAGGTGTCACCATCACTGATTTCCATTTTTGGGGGAACTGTGAGAACATGAGGGATTTGTGAAGGATTTTGGTGAGGGGGGTCAGGACTTCATCGAGGGTAAGAGCGAGGAGTTTCAGGTCGAGGGAGCTGCTGCTTGATCTTGACTTTCCAAGTACTCGAAGGAGGTACTTTTTTGTGATGTCCTTGGAGATGGCTTTGAAGTAGAACGGCAGATTTCCCTCCAAATTTCTCACTTTGACTGAGTTAAGGGTATCTTGAAGGGGATCAAAGAAAGTTGACGGTAATACATGGCTAAGGTTTGTAAATGCTGCATTAAAGGCATTTGCCATGGTGACTTGATCTGTGATGATGTGGGCATTTAGGTGGACCATAGTGGGTGGGACTTTTTTTTCCCAGTTAGTTCCATTAGGTTGGCCCAAAACTTATTTCCATCTTTCCAAGAGTTTGTTAGCACAAACTAATAGAAACACTTGCACCTTTTCTTATCTGTTTAACTGCACAGCTTCCATCTTGTCTATCTGTATTTCTTACTGTCTGACTGATTACCTATGAGGACTCTGTTGCTTTCTTCTTTCTTTCTCTTTCACTCCTCCCTTCCCCCACAGACACAAAGTTATGGAAGTGAAGACTAGTTTGGTCCTGATTAATTCTGACATTGTAAAACTCCTGGCACCTTGCTGTTCTTATCTCCTTGGTGAAAGTGGCAGAAACACCTATAGCAGCTCATACACATACTGCATATTTAATTACATAGTTCATGTGTATTATTACACAATTCAGCCAGCACATTCTGTGGAGCAGGGCAAAAATTCACCAAACACATTCAAAAGATACTGATTTCTCCAGAAGTGGAAGTATAGTAAATGTGAAATTTCATGAAAGTTCAGCAAAAGCAGAATTCACAACTTCCACCCAGCTCTAGCAACAATCAATCTAGGAACACTCAAGTTTGTGTCACCATTTAAGAGACAGCATTTAAACTTAGAACAACCACAATTTTCTGCTGACTTGTAACTGTTATAAAAAAGTTAATCTAAACAGGCAATGTTTCGTTGTAACAAGAGTATCCATTAACCAACCCCTGGGAGCCTGTGGGTTGAAAGTAGAGGTTTTGTTGGTGACTCTCAATCAGATTGTTGCTGTTTCCTTATAGGCCTGGCCCAGCCTAGAATTGAAGACTGTATAGTACCTAGAATAAGATAGGTCTGGCAGTTAAGGGGGAGGCTCCAGTAAATAAGGGAATATGCTAAAAACTTTTCTGTTAAGTGTAAATAAGAAAAAAAAAATATTCAAAATATGTGCAGTGTTTTTGCCTTTGTTACACTCATTGTTTAATTTTTTTTGTTTTGCTTTTGTGTTATTTTGGTATGCTGAATGTTAATAATGTAGCATTTGTATTTCGTGGCAGACCATATGATCTTCTTAACTATAAATAGGTTCACTCACCTGTTAAGTGTCAGTAATTTGCTGAACTGCAAGTGTGAAACACTGTATGTGACACCAGAGGGAGAAAGGGCTAAGCACAGCTAAGAGAGGGAGTGGTCAGTGCTGAACAGCTGGTTCAGAGGGTATCCGGTTAATATAGTACTGTTGGAATAGCGCTGTAAAAAAGAACACGGTCAAAACAGTGAAAGTGATAACAGCCACAGGGTTAAGGTAGCGCATGTAAGTTACCTCTAATCCTATAGGTGTCATCACATCAGAGGAGAGGAGAAAGGAGTAAACAGGATGGTGTCTTGCCGAGCTGCTCCCGTGGTGTAGGTTGCTGAGAGCAGGAGCAGCTATGGTGGTGGAGCATCTGGGAGACCAGGATTCTGTTCCCACTGTCCTGACAGTGGTGTATTTTTGTGTTCACCCCCCACCTGTATTATTTATTTACTTATTTTCTCCCCCAACTTACATAGAAACATAGACTTTGACGGCAGAAAAGGACCGCTTGGCCCACCTAGTCTGCCCATTTCCCTACCTAGAGGATAAGCTGCAGATCCTATTTAACCAACAGCCTATTTCTTCCTACCCCCCACAAAAATTGCCTTATGTCTGTCCCATGCATTCTTGAATTCTCCCACAGTTTTAGACCCCACAACCTCCTCAGGAAGGCTGTTCCATACGTCCACCACCCTCTCTGTGAAAAAATACTTCCTCACATTGCCCCTGAGCCGTCCCCCCTCTATCTTCAAATTGTGTCCCCTTGTTCTTGCACATCTCTTTTTCTGAAAGATGCTACCCTCTTGGACTTTGTTGATTCCACTGAGGTACTTAAACATTTCTATCATGTCCCCCCTCTCCCTCCTTTCCTCAAGGGTATACATATTAAGCTCCTTTAGCCTCTCCTCGTATGGCTTCTCTTGCAGACCCTGCACCATTTTAGTTGCCCTCCTCTGAACTTCCTCCATCCTGCCTATGTCCTTGTGGAGATGGGGTCTCCAGAACTGGACACAGTACTCCAGATGGGGTCTCACCAACTGCCTGTACATCTCACCAACTGTCTGTACATGTTCTAATTTCCTGAGTTTCACCCCCCATGGAGTTGTTTATATTTAAGTTGGGGAGTGCAGAGTGTGTAACCCCCCCACTAACATACATTTGATCCTGTTTGTGGTTTTTAGCAAGGTAGTGCTCGTTATTATTTCTGAGTGCTAGCCTTCTTTTAGCTCTTTTGCTGTGCACAGTTTAGGACTGCGCTATGTTTGTTTAGCTGTTTTGACTGAGAACCAGTTCAGAGTTGTTTAATTGTTGTGCTTCATAGGTCTTGGGGGATGGACCAGTGGAACAGAGGGACATAAGTGAGTGATTTTGGTTAAGCCTCACAAGAGCACTGAAGAGAATGCCAACTAGCCATACGGGAGCTTAGGGCAGACTACAAAGGATTAGAGTTGCTTTCTTCTGGGTAAGTTGGACTCATTGGAAAGTACAAAGACAGGAAAGACCTGTCCTTGGCAAAGGTTCTTCCTAGTGTAACCTTGGTAAGTGGGTACTGACACCCAGTAGCTAGGCATCCTTAGTGGGGACACAAAGTCAGCCTCTGAAGTGGCAGGACCTGAAACACCTATATTTATTGTTTTGTTTCTCTTCAAGTGTCTAAAGATTGCCCAAAATCAAATAAATGGTGCCATCTTACCAGACATTTACCAGACTGCTTGCCTGCTGTGTCCTTTATCAACAGCCACACTTTCACAGTTGTACTCCAGGAGTGGACTACTCCTGAACCAGCTCAGACTGGCTGGGAAAAAAGGGCATGCTGGTCCTATGTTACAGGAGCTGCAAACAATTGGTCATCATAGATGCCACATGTCCCAACTCTGGGGCATTTTAGGACCTCATGGCATCCTATAACTGGGGATACAACAGAAAGGAACTTTATTTTCACAGGTGGGTAATCTTTGCCCAGGGACAGTGCTGTATAAATGTCACCTTCAATGATGAGAGAGCCTTCCTTCAAATCACACTGTGCAATCCTATAAGGAAGTGAAGTCCTCTACAGAAAATGTATTTTCAAGGAATGACTTGAGATGTTAGAATTGAGACTTTAGTATAGACTGTTTACCTTGCATTTTCCTATTGAGTAAAGCTCTGTATTTTGATTTTCTTACTGTTTCATGTATTTCCCATTCTTTGGCCATCATGCACATTTTTGTGAATATCAGCTATTCTATATTATGCATGTGTGACTGTACTGTGTTTTAAAATGTAGCTGAGAAACTTACAAAAAGCTGCACCAAGAAGTGGTTGGTGCTATTGACAATATATTTTAAGCACCAAAAAAAGGTCAGCACCCAGTCCAGGTTAATTATTTGAAAATGCTTTATTATAAAGTGATTGAGTGCTTTATTACTGGCTACATACACCAAAATGGTAGCAGGCAGACTACAAATTCTTACATTTCACCTGGTCACCCACCAAGCTTCATCAGAGATTAATGGCTAGTGCTTTACAATGTTTAAATAATACATTAACCATGTGCATATGTGTTTAAAACAACATGCAAATCAATTAAAATATAACCTTCTGCAATTTTATTCAAGGCAGAGATCCATATGCTTCAATAAAATCAGCTTAAGTAGTAAAGCAGGTTCCCATGGAAACAAACCACATTATTTAGAATGGTTAGCTTGTTGGATATTAAGGATAATAAACTACCTTATTTTTTACATGCCCAAATTATTTGATTACCATTAAGGACCCAATACTGCAATTCTTATTCAGACCATTTATTGGTACTATATTTATCTTAGAGTGCTTAAACTATGTTATATTTGGATCTCATGGCCCAGATATTCAAACTGTGCCAGGCTGTGGCGCAAGCTTGGGTGCAGCTCAACTTGGCTGTGCAGGGGTGTGGACTGGGCGATATTCAACGGAGCTGTGCCATGGCTCAGTAGCATTGAATATCGCACCCTGGCCACCCACAGTGTGCATGGCGCAGTGGCACTGTGCCAGTGCAAGTGGCCAGAGTGGAGCATGGGGATGTGCTAGCACAAGTTCCATTGCGCTATGCACAGCAACAGCGATATTCAAAAGTTAACATGCAAATGGGGACATAATGTATGCAAGGTGCACATGGGGCCATTTGCATGTAATTATGGCCCCATTTGCATGCAGGTGCGCTGATCCCCGATGACTTGAGCCTGGTGCCCTGCCAGGTAGCAGCTGTCAGGGACCAACACCCCCTGCAGCCAGCATTGTGCTCCACAGCCCGATCGTGGGCATTTGCATAAATAAATAAGAATATGTCCAATATCCCTGGTGGTCCAGTGGACCGCTGTCTGCCCGATCATGGGCATCTGTATAAATAAAAGTAAATAAGTCCAATATCCCTGATGGTCCAGTGGACCGCTATCTGCCCAATCACGGCCATCTGTATAAATAAAAGTAAATAAGTCCAATATCCCTGGTGGTCCAGTGGACCACTATCTGCCCGATCACGGGCATTTGTAAAAAAAATATGTCCAATATCCCTGGTGGTCTAGGGGTACCCCCCTCCCCACCTGCTCACTGAGCCCCACCACCCGCTCCCCTGGTCAGCTGGCAGGCGGCAGCACCCACCACCTGCCGCCCCGCCACCTGCTGACTGACACTGTCGATGAGGGCTGTATGCCCATTGGTCCGATGTGAGCTAATGGGCGTGCAGCCCATACTATCATACATTCCAGATATGTGAATGGGATCATCCACATATCTGGAATGTGCAGAGGATGGTGGCATGCCCATTAGCTCACGCTCAGGGACCATGGCATACAGCCCGACTGACAGTGTCAGTCGAGGGCGGCGGGCGACAGGCAGGTGGGCTGCGCCGCCCACTGGCTGACCAGGGGAGCGGGCGTGTGGGCTCTCAGTGGGTAGGTGGGGAGGGGGGTACCCCTAGACCACCAGAGATATTGGACTTATTTACTTTTATTTATACAGATGCCCATGATTGGGCAGACAGCGGTCCACTGGATCACCAGGGATATTGGAAGCACTTGTTCAATTTTTTTACAAATGCCCCCAATCGGGCATGGGGGAGGCACCGCCAGGTGCTGCCGGAGCTCAGGTGGCCACCCACAGGTGGCAGCTGCCGTGTTGCACCCTGCAATGCGGCAGCTCACCTGTGGGTGGCCATCAGTTGTTCCTTTTTTTTTTGGATCAACTTTGTGCTGGCACTGGTAGGGGTTGCGCATGCATGTCTCTGCACATCCCGGGCTGAATATCGGGCTGTGCAGGGTATGCATGGGCATGCCCCCCCCACCTGAGCCTGCATACATTACTGATGTGCTCCAGCACATCAGGATTTGTGCCGCGCACTTTTCCCTTTTGAATATCGCGCCAGGGCGCATCAGTGGGTTACACATGGCGCAACACTGTTGCGTCATGCACAACCCTTTTGAATATCTGGGCCCATATGTATTAAAATGTTAAACATATATCTTGTTGACTCATTTTACATCAAGTGAACATCCAGTTGCTTCACAAAAACACTGCCAAATCTATGTTATCATTTAAACCCATGCCCTCTCTGGATTTTAAAACAAAGGTCCAAAAACTCTCTCTTCAACCTATGATTTGTTTCATGTTACCTCCTCTAGGACCAACAGATATTTTCTCCACCCCTGTGAACTTTATTTCATGTTTCTTTTGTGGGTCCTTACCACTGTTTACATGCTCAACAATAGCATAAGACATCATTTCCTTCCAGTGCCCTTAGGTGTTTACCTATCCTGACTCAAAATTCCCTTGTGGTTCTCCCTATATTATAGAAACCACAAGAGCATTGCCATAAATTCACCACTGCTGTGGTGTGACACAGGATAAGATCCTTTGTCCCGGATTCCCCCCTTTTCCCCACAAAAGACAGACCACTTGTATGTTGTTGTGCTCAGATTGGCAGTCAACTTATTATATATATATCATAATTTCATTTCCAATTCTCATTGTCATTTATTAATGTCTTTTTACAATTCTATTTGTATTGCATCCAAATCTCCAACTCTGATCCTCTCTCTCTTTTCTTCTCGCTTCCCCAGGTGAAAACCTGGGTGCCTTCTTCTTCTCTTTTCTGGTAGGTAACGGTGAGAACCGAGACCGCTTTTTGTCCTTCAGTTTCTTATTCTTCTCATCGTATTTCTTTTTCCTTCCCCCTCCCCTCTTTTCCCGTCCCCTTTTTCCCCCCTGCCATCCACCTCTGGCAGTCCACCATCATCCAACTAGACCTCCTCTGTCATCTACCTCTGACAGTCCGAGTCAGTCCCTTCTCATTAACTACTTCTTTTTTTTTGTCGGGTGGGTGGGCGGTAACAAAAACTTCAGTAAAAGTGGCTGAACCACCTCTGTGCTGCTCCTTTTGTACCCCTTTTAACCCCTCCCCTTCATGTAGCTTGTCCATTGTCTTGGCGCCCAGTCCCTCCCCCTCCCTCCTGAGCAAACCACTTTCAACAACAACAAGGGGAAGGGGTACACCAGGACAACTTGGTTTGCCCCTTAAAGGGCAAACTCCATTGTCCCAGATTCACCCCTCTTTCCCCCCACAAAAGACAAACCGCTTGTGTGCTGTTGTGCTCAGACTGGCCATCAATTTATTATATATATCATCATTTAATTTCCAATTCTCATTGTCATTTAGTAATGTCTTTTTACAATTCTATTTGTATTGCATCCAAATCTCCAACTCTGATCTTCTCTGTCTCTTTTCTCTTCTCACTTCCCCAGGTGAAAACCTGGGTGCCTTCTGTCACAAACTTACTCAGTCGGTCAGCCCTCTACTCCCAAAGTGCCAACCTCTGAGCGTATGATTTGTGGACAGTGAACAGAACAAGTTAACCCTCTTGTCTGTTTTGTGGGTTCAAGTCATGTTAGTCTCAAGTTCTGGAGGGATTCAAACTGATAACCTCTTGTTAGCGTACCCAATTATCAGGCTCAGACAATTCTGTCTTCGGGGGGCCAGATATCTTTGCCTACGTGCACACAACCATGTCTTTCAAATGAACCCTTAGAACTCTATGCAAGACTTTAGAGAACTCTATCCGTTTCCCAGTTTGGTATATCAGTAAGCCCATACACGGTGTTAACTGTAACTTTTAAAAGCTCCACTTAAATAAAAAGAAATGTCAAGGCACTCCAGGCAGTTTCTATTGTAAAATATATCTTTATTTTAAAATATCAAAACAGAGCAATAAAAACAGAACAAATATCCCAAACACATACAATCTTAAAAGCAACAGTTTTTTAAAGTACAAACTAAGCTCTCTTATCCACATAATACTTATCTACTACAGTGCTGATGTTGTCCTTCTTCTCTCAGTCAGGAATAAAATCAAATGTGTCTCTGTCTAGGTCTTCTCAGTATGTTAAGAACAGTTCCTGAGCCGGCCTTCTCACTGAGGTCCCCAAACTCTGCCTTGGTGCAACAAAATCTATTTTTTTTTATAACACCAAGATGTCCAAATAAGATATTTAAAAAAACATAATAGGTGACCTCACTGACTTTCCTCTCCTCAGATTAACCAGACAAAACTAGTTTGTGCTCTGCTATATATACATATAAAAAGTTTCTTTGATATAAGTCACTGTATTCAAAGCAAAAGTGTATTTGACTCTTTAATTCCCCCCTGGGCTTGGTATCTGCACATCAAAGGTCTCTTTGATGAAATGCTGGTTTCCTGGAAGGTTATTCATGACATTGGCCAGTGTCCTTTCTCTCCGGACATCTAGTGCAGATCAAAGGATTTCCCTGAGGATGTCCTGAATGGCTAATTTCATCTCCTGGGATCAAAGCAAAATTGACCAGATAATTGCACCCCAGATATCTGCAGTTTAGCTATGTCCTGTCCTTTGAACTTATCCCTGGGGGTTTTGAAGTGTCAGTTCCAGCAAGACTGCAGTTTCTTCAAACTGACCTTCCCATTACAATTTTTATATGTAATAAAAAAATTGATATTTCACTCAGAACTGGCTGTCTACATCCAATTTCTCCCCACCTAGACTGAATTTGAAGGCTCTATCCCCTACATGGAATGAGCTTCCCAATCAGTTCACTCCTCATAGACCCTAGGCAGTCCATCTGAGTTCTGATTCTTCACTCCAGCCCTATGTATGATTTTCAGATTATGCCTTTGTAAAGCAAGACTCCATCTGAGCAGTCTGCCATTGTTTTTCACCATCTGCATCAGCCAAACCAGGGGGTTGTGGTCAGTCTGCACCACAAAAGGCTACCCATACAAGTATGGCTCCAACTTCTTTAGGGCCCACACTATGGCAAGACATTCCTTTTCAACAGTGGAGTATGATTGCTCCATGGGAAGCAGTTTTTTACTCAGGTAGGCAATGGGGTGGTCCCTCCCTTCGCTGGATGTCTGGCTTAGTACTGCCCCAGTACTCACGTCTGAGGCGTCTGTCTGAACTATAAAAGTTTTGCTATAGTCCAGACTTGTCAAAACAGCAGCACTGCACAGTGCCTCCTTCAGTTTGGTAAAGGCTTCCTCACAGGCTGGGCCCCAGGTGAATTTCCTTGGCATTTGTTTCTTTGTCAGGTCAGATAGGGGAGCAGCCAGGGCACTGTAATTAGGTACAAACTTTCTGTAGTAGCCTGCTGTCCCTAGAAAGCTCCTGACCTGCTTCTGGGTTTCTGGTCTGGGCCACGCCTGGATCACCTCTATCTTTATTTGGCTAGGACAGAGCTGTCCTTGGCCTACCACATGCCCGAGGTATGCCACTTCTCCCATGGCCACCTTGCACTTCTCAGTTTTGACAGTGAGCCCTGCCCTCTGTATTCTGCCCAGCACTTCCCTAAGGTGTGAAAGGTGTCCCTCCCAGCTGGTACTGAAGATGGCAATGTCATCCAGGTATGCCACAGTGTACTCCTCAACACCATTTAACACCTGGTTCATCAACCTTTGGAAAGTGGCCAGGGCGTTCATCATTCCAAAAGGCATTACTTTGAACTCAAATAAGCCTATTGGAGTGATGAAAGCCGACCTTTCCCTAGCACTATCCTTCAGCTCTACCTGCCCATACCCCTTTGTCAGGTCAATGGTCATAAGGTAGGTCGCCCCTCCCAACTTGTCCAGGAGTTTGTCTGTCCGGGGCATCGGGTGGGCATCTGACATCGTGACTGCATTCAGTCCACGATAGTCCACACAGAAATGGGTCGAGCCATCTGGCTTCGGTACAAGGACTACGGGTGAAGCCCAGGGACTGTGGGATCTCTGGATTACCCATAAATCCAGCATCTCCTCCACTTCCCTCCTAATGTCCTTTTGGACAGCCTCTGACACCTGATATGCTGTCCACCGTATGGGCGTCTGTGTCCCTGTCTCCACATCGTGTGTCGCTAAGGGGGGTTAGTCCAGGTTTGGCACTAAACAAGGGGACAAAGTCTGCTAAAACCTCCCCCACTTTCTGGTTCTGGTCCGGGTTCAGCTGGGGAGACAATTTTACTGCCTCCACAGAGGACTCTCACTTACTTTCTTCCAGCAAGTCCAGAAGGGGGTCACCTTCGTCTGTCCCCTCACCATGACTACACACTACGAACACCATGTCAGCCCTATTTGCATATGGCTTCATCATGTTGACATGGTACATCCTTTCTGTCTGTCTATGGTCAGGTAACTCCACAATGTAGTTTACGACATTTACTTTTCTAACCACTTTATATGGTCCTCCCCACTCAGCTTGCAGATTGTCTTTCCCGGACTGGAATAAGGACCATGACTTCCTGACCCACCATGTATGAGCGAGCTCTGGCTCTGTGGTAGTACCATACTTTTTGTTTCTGTTGGGCAGCTGCCAGGATGCTCTGGGCTGTACCCATAAGCTCCTTCAGCCTTTTTCTAAACCGTAGGACATAATCCACAATGGGAGTTCCCTGGGTGGCGTGCTTGCCTTCCCAGTCCTCCCGGATCAAGTCTAGGGGCCCACGTACCGGTGTCCATACAAGAGTTCGAAGGAGGAAAATCCTGTCAACTCTTGGGGCACCTCCCTGTATGCGAACAACAGGTGGGGAAGGTATTTCTCCCAGTCCCTCCCATGCTGTTCAGCAAACACCCAGAGCATTGACTTTAGGGTACCACTGAAGCATTCCACAAGCCCATTGGCCTGTGGTTGATACAGTGTTGTGCATCTCTGCACCACTCCACACTTCTTCCATAAACATTTCATTAGGTCCAACATGAAGGAACCCCCTTGATCGGTGATTGCCCCCTACAGAAACCCAACATGGGAGAAAATCCCAAGCAAGGCTTCTGCCACTTTGTCTGTCCTTAGAGAGGACAGAGCGACTGCCTTTGGGTACCGGGTGGCATAATCCACCACAGTCAGGATGAATCTCTTCCCTGAGGAGCTGGGGGTATTTAAAGGCCCCACAATGTCCATTCCCACCCTCTGGAATAACTCCTTCACTATGGGCAAGGGGATAAGGGTGGCTCGGGTTTTCTTGCCTGCCTTCCCTATTTCTTGGCACTGGTGACAAGGCCTGCAATACTCCTTCACCTGCTGGGTGAAGTTAGGCAAGTAGAAATTCTGGGCCAACCGCTGCATTGTGCATGCAATTCCCAGATGACTAGACATGGGAATATCATGGGCAACCTTGAGCAACTGCTCACGATATCCCTGGGGAATGACAAGCTGCCTGCCTAGCATCCCTCCCTATGTCTGTACTGCCTGTGTATACATAAGTCCATTTTCCCAGTAAACCTTATGTCTGCTGTCACCTCCCTGTGTGCCTTCTCACTCTGCCCAAGCCCTCAGCCTCTTTAAAATAGGGTCACCCCTCTGAGCAGCTGCAAACCCTCAACACCTTCCCAAGGCATGGGACAGGTCCCCTTCAGTCCCTAAACTAGGGTCCCCAGCACCAGTGCCAGGGCCCTCAGGATCACTGTCAATCCCAACCCTCTGACAAGAGATCACCCCTCCCTCCCTCTTTGGAGTATCCCTCTGTAGCTATGTGGTTACTTGCTACTGGGGAAATTTCTACCCTCTTTTTATCAGTCTCCCCCTCTGGAGACACAGGCTGGGGAACTACAATTTTCCCTGGCCGCTTGGCTATGGGTAATTGCACATACCACCCCCTAAGGGAGATTGTTACCCAGGATCACATCCACTGCTAATGTGTTGGCTACAGCCACCTGTTGCACAGTTCCCCCTGTTTCACCCCAGTCAAGGAGAACACTAGCAAGTGGCAGTGTTTTCTCTTCACCAGTAAACCCTTGCACAGTACGTATTTATTGGGTATAAGCTGACCAGGCTGTACCAGATCTCCCTTTACCAATGTCAGGGATGCCTCTGTGTCCCTTAACCCCTGCGTCTGTACACCATTTACCATGACTGGGTGCATGTGTTCCCTCATGTTCACTGGCATGCTTCCAAGGACACACAAACAACCCACTTCCTTTCTGGTACTACTTTGCGTATTATTGCTTGCCCTTCTTGGACACTGTCTGGCAATGTGCCCAGTTTCTTTACATAACCAACAAACATTTCTTACTTCAGAGAAATCTTTTCTTTGAAACCTGGGGCTAACTGGTTTTGGTGGAGGCAGTGAGGGTTTTAGCTGCCCTGAAGGTGCGCTTTTCCCTTTCTGCACTGCCACACTCACCCCATTCGCTCTCAGAGCAGGTCTGCTCTTGGCATAGCGGTCCGAGAGTTCAGCAGCCTCTTGCACTGTTTTTGGATCTCGGTCCTCTAGCCAGGTTTTTAACTCTGCTGGGCATGCCCAATAAAACTGTTCTAATAAAATCACATTTTCAATTTTATCAACAGTGTTTGCCTCAATTCCTTCCCACCAACGTTTTAAAAACTGATGTTTCGTGGCTAGCTCCTCATAGCTCATATCAGGGCTTCTCCTGAGTTTACGGAATTTAGCTCTGTATGGTTCAGCAGTTAATTCAAACTTTTTTAACAGTGCAGCTTTTAACTTACTGTAATTGTCACTGTCTTCATTGTTCATTTAACCCAATACATCCCGAGCTTTTCCGGTAAGTAGCGGGGACAGCTGGAAGCTCCAGAACTCTCTAGGAATTTTAGCCCGAATACAAACTTTTTCAAAAGAATTTAAAAAGGCTTCCATGTCCTCCCCTTCCATAAACTCTGTTATTAATTTGGAGTTCAATTTGTAACCCAGTCCTGCAGTCTCAGTTAAACCCAAGCCACTTATCTGCCCTGGTGCCACTGGTTGGAGTCATAGCTTCTCCAGTTCGCGTTGCCACTGGCATTCCTCTCTCCTCTCCTCTCCTCTCCTCTCCTCTCCTCTCCTCTGCCTCTCTGCATTCTCGCTCTCTCTTCTCCTCTGCCTCTCGCTGGCGCTCATATTTCTCACGGTCCGCCTCCCTCTGTTGTCTCTCTCTGCCTCCAGTTCCATCCTGCGCAACTCAATTTGCAGTTTGAGTACCTCTGGATTCAGCATACTGGTGACCAACCCCTGCTGCTGTGGCTCTTCACTGACAGTGACCCTGCTGTCCTCCTCATTGGCTCGGGGCCCCTCACTGGCCACTAGTTCTGCCACACTCGAGGTCTGGTCCCTTTCAGTCACGGTCTGTGACTCCCTGCTCTGGGTATCTGCTACCATCAGGGCCTCTATGAGGTCCTGCTTACTGGCATTCACCCCAAACAGGACTCCCCTGTCCCTGCACAACTGCTTTAAGAAATCTACAGTGTGTCTGCTGTAGTCGGAAGCCATTTTCTTCTTCCCTCACTACTAATACTATTCTGACTGGCACTTCAAAGAAAAAAAATAAAATGGGTGGGAACTTAACTGTAAGTCAAGGGATATAGTTCTGTTTCCTTTTGAAATAAAACACTGTCTTTCTTTTTTCTAAGTGAGTTAAACGGTCTCAAGCTGACACACTGAACAATGAAGCTTATACCACCAAACTTTTTATGCCACTGCTGCCAACCAATCTGTCACAAACTCGGTCAGCTGGTCAGCCCTCTGCTCCCAAAGTGCCAACCTCTGAGTGTATGATTTGTGGATAGTGAACAAGGTAACCCTCTTGTCTGTTTTGTGGGTTCAAGTCACCTTAGTCTCAAGTTCTGGAGGGATTCAAACTGATAACCTCTTGTTAGCGTACCCAATTAACAGGCTCAGATAATTCTATCTTTAGGGGCCAGATATCTTTGCCTAAGGGCATCCAACCAGGTCTTTCAAATGAACCCTTAGAACTCTATGTAAGACTTTAGAGAACTCTATCCATTTCCCTGCTTGGTATATCAATAAGCCCATACACACTGTTAACTGTAACCTTTAAAAGCTCCACTTAAATAAAAAGAAATGTCAAGGCACTCCAGGCAGTTTCTGTTATAAAATATATCTTTACTTTAAAACCGGAGCAATAAATACAGAACAAATATCCCAAACACATACAATCTTAAAAACAAAACAGGTTTTTAAAGTACAAACTAAGCTCTCTTATCCACATAATACTTATCTACTACAGTGCTGATGTTGTCCTTCTTCTCTCAGTCAGAAATAAAATCAAATGTGTCTCTGTCAAGGTCTTCTCAGTATGTTAAGAACAGTTCCTGAGCCGGCCTTCTCGATGAGGTCTCCAAACTCCACCTTGGTGTAACAAAATCTATTTTTTTTTATAACACCAAGATGTTCAAATAAGATATTTAAAAAAACATAATAGGTGACCTCACTGACTTTCCTCTCCTCAGGTTAACCAGACAAAACCAGTTTGTGCTCTGCTATACATACATATCAAAAGTTTCTTTGATATAAGTCACTGTATTCAAAGCAAAAGTGTATTTGACTCTTTAATCCCGTCTGGGCTTGGTATCTACACATCAAGGGTCTCTTTGATGAAATGCTGGTTTCCTGGAAGGTTATTCATGACACTGGCCAGTGTTCTTTCTCTCCGGACATCTAGTGCAGATCAAAGGATTTCCCTGAGGATGTCCTGAATGGCTAATTTCATCTCCTGGGATCAAAGCAAAATTGACCAGATAATTGCACCCCAGATATCTGCAGTTTAGCTATGTCCTGTCCTTTGAACTTATCCCTGGGCATTTTGAAGTGTCAGTTCCAGCCAGACTGCAGTTTCCTCAAACTGACCTTCCCATTACATTTTTTATATGTGATAAAAAAATTTATATTTCACTCAGAACTGGCTGTCTACGTCACACCTTCTTCTTCTTCTTCTCTTTTCTGGTAGATAACGGTGAGAACCGAGACCGCTTTTTGTCCTTAAGTTTCTTCTTCTTCTTCTTCTCATCATATTTCATTTTCCTTCCCCTTCCCCTCCTTTCCCATCCCCCTTTTTCCCCACAGCCTGTCTCCAGCTTGCGTTGGATGACTGGCCTTCCCCTCTTTTAGGGTTCTCCTCACCCCCCCATATTTTAATTTCTTTATTTTTTTATCTAATTTCTTGTCTCCTCCATGCCTCAATAAACCCCATCATTTCAGTATTAAACATATCTATTGCTAGATCAGATAGGTGCACACCATCTGGAATGTAGAATTCCTCTACCCATTCTTCCACCCCTCACAATATTACATGCCCTCCCATACTCCTAATCAAAGTTCCTACTCTTCTATTCATCTTCCTCCTGGCCCTGTCCATTGCTCTATTGCTACGTTCATGTATCCATAGCCTCCTTGGTATCATGTCAGACCAGGCTATGCTCACTGTAGGCCACCATTGCCATAGCTTCCCTAAGTCCTATTTTAACTGCATATACGTTTCCACTCATGGCTTCCCCCCAAGGTCATTACCCTCAAGGTGTATAATAATTAAGTCTGGGATGGGACACCTCTCTTTCATGTTCTTCATAGTAGGAAGCAACTGTGCCCACCTCATACCTTGGATGCCACGTCACACAAGCCTACATTGTCGGGCATCCTGGTACAGCTGCTTTCCTGCAGATTTTTTCTCTGCTCTTTTTTCTGCCCAATAAATGTATGAGTGCCCACAAATCCATACTTCAGTGGTCCTCTTTCTTCCTATAGAAGTTAAGCAAAATAGACATCTTAATCACTTTTTTTTGCTTCTGTAGATAAAGCAAAAGGTGACATGTTAATCTCAAACCTGTATATCTTAAACATACCTCTTATAGCTGGCAGACCGCCAGCATCCCCTTTTCATCATACTGCTCACTGTTTCCCCTGTTGCTGCCCATTTTGAAGCAGTCCCTGTTCGGAAAGAGTGAGAAGAATAATTGCCTGGGTCCTCGCCCAGAAATTCCATGCCCTTTTTTAGCATGGCCATTACTTGGTAACTCATCACCCTCTTCCCGTCCCCATGTACAAATAATCTTCCTTCTTTACTCCCGTGCTCTGCGGCGTATGCCCACAGAGCTTTTACTGGGCACACTGTCCCAACCATGTGCACCTTAATGGTTATGGCACACCCATTTCCCACTTGATCCATTTTTGACCTCTTCACTAGGACTTGTATCTCATTCTGCCCCCAAGTAATGTCCCCCCATTCTAGCCCCCCCTTCTGCATCCTTCCTGCCATGTCCTACCTCCTCACTCACTCTCAAGGCTCCTGCAAACAACATTAAGTAAATCATGTGAAATAATGGTGCCTCATCCCTGGATTTGCAAATTGCCAGCAATACCCCCTTTAATTTTGTCAGCCAATGGTCTGCTATTGGCTGTCTTCCATCCTTGGGTCTTTGCTGCAACCTACTCCACCCTTGTATCATTCTTCATATCAACATTGATTTTGATGGGTCCTTCCCTCTCCTTAGGCTACAAACTACATTAATCCCTGCTAGGTAAACTCCCATTGTGGTGTGGGCCATACCTTTCTGCCATTGGTCCACTGTAAACTATTCCTAGCTGCTCTTCTGTAATTGGCCCTTTTACCTCCATGTGGTGTGTTGCCCTGAATGTTTGCAATACCCACCAGGCCCCTTCATAAGCCCTCAAGGTCCATGGTGCCCATGAGTTGCAAAACAGCATTTCCGCTCCCTCTTGCCAACGTCCCAGATGTTCGTTGGTATGTGTGTTCTCTGTTCCTCTGCTGCTGGTGCCAGCATCCAGAAACGATCCAGCTGCAGATGGGAAAGGCTGTCAGCTAGGGTATTTTTGACCCCTTCTATGTGCTTGACCCTGAATGGCATTCAATTGCAAAGCTCTTAATACTAGCTGTCTCAACACCCCCATGACCATTTCCGATCTGGTTCCCTTGTTGTTTAAAACCTCTACCACTGTCTTGTAGTCACACCAACATGTAACCTTCTGATTCCTTAAGTCCTCCCCCCATACCAGGGCGCAGGCCAAAATGGACATGATTTCTAATTGTGATATCCCTTACCCTTCCGTCTCTCACCCAGTGGCTTAACCATGGCTCAGAGAACCATTTCCCCCTCAAATAGCCCCCCATGCCAACCCCCCCAGCAGCATCCATATACAGTTCAAGATCTGTGTTGTAAACCCACTCCTGCCAAAATGAGGAGCCATTATAGCAGCTGAGAAATTCTTCCCATACTTTAAAATCTTCTTTCACTCCTCTTGTCATAATCACTCAGTGGTGTGGTCTATTCACTGCTGCCGTGGCCCTCGCTAGCCACTTAGTGAACATCCTCCCTGGTCCAATTGCCCTGCAGGCAAAGTTCAAATGCCCCATTATATGCTATACCTGCCTCAATTCTACCTGTCTTCTGTTCGTATGCACCTGAATCAGCTCTCTAAGTTTTGATACCTTGTTATTAGGCAACCTAAACACCTCTCTTTGTGTGTCTATCTCAATTCCCAAGAATTCTAGATTCTTAATGGGTCCTTCCATTTTATCTGGTGCCAGTGGTACCCCCAGTTCTCTACACAGGTTCTGGAAGCCACCCAGCATCTTTTTTGCTTCCTTCTGTCCACTGCCTATTAACAGAAAGTCATCCAGGTAATGTATGACCACTCTGTAACCCATCTGTTCCTGAAATATCCACTGCAAACAGGTACTGAAAACTTTGAATGTAGCACAAGCTATGGAACAACCCATGGGCATGGCCTTGTCAAAATGGTACTGGTCGCATAACTTGAAGCCCAATAGATCCCAATCTTCCCATCTAACTGGGAGCAATCGGAAGGCAGACTTTATGTCTGTCTTGGTCATCCATGCATCTGGTGTTGCCCTAATAATCTGTACAGCCTCTTCCAGTGTTGCATAAGTGAATCTGCTGTGATCCTCCTTTATAAAATCATTCACTGAGTCCCCTTCAGGAAATGACAGGTGGTGGATCACCCTGTATTTCCCTTCCTGGTTCTTGGGAACCAAGCCAAGTGGTGAAATCCTCATATTCTGTAAAGGGGGGGGTGGGTAAGGTCCTTCTACTCTCCCTGCTGCTTTTTCTTTCTCTAGCTTTGTCCTCAGAATTTCTTCCTTCCCCTTAATCGACCCAAAGTTGTTAGACTCTCTTGCCCTTCTTGGGCCTTCACACTGCAGAGGGAAACCAGTTCTAAAACCTTTTCTTAATGTTTCCACACTTCTCTATCTGGACAACCTCTTAACCATCCCTCCCACAACTCTATTTTGATAGGGGTTTTTGCTATTTGAAATTGTGCCTCTAACCCCCAACCCCAACCCCCTCCCATCCTTCTAATTGTTCAGTAAGCCTGGTTCCCCCTACCCCCATATCCTCTGCCTCTCACTCCTCTACTCCATGGCTGGCCCCTATAGCCCTGCCCTTCCCAAAAGGGCTGCTGACCTGTACCCTACCCTCCACCCCCTTGTGCCCCTTGTGTCCATGTACTGTAGTCCTGCATCTACTCGCATGATGTGCCCCTCCACATTTTGAGCATGCATGGCTGAACCGACATTGCGGCCAGGAACAGGATGCCCTATTATAGACCCGGCAGCATTTTTGGGGTACTCCCCCCCTTTTTCCCACCTCTCCCTCTGGTGTGGATTGATCGGTTACATAGTCCATTCATAAATCCAACTGTTTTGTATCCCACCTCACATCCCCATAGGTCACCATCCTTTGCCAGGAAAATTCATCATAATAAATCCATCCTACTACTCCTTTTGCTTTTGCTTTTTTTATGATCAGTGAGTACGTAATGAGGGGGATGCCCAACTCAGGTTTCTTCTCCTGTACTATGGCCGAGTATGTGGCAAAGCCCACAAACCACCCATCTCACATCTTCCTTCTTGTAAATTTGTCCTCTTCCTTCTTACCCAGCAGAACTACTGCTGCCGCCATCTCACTCTTCCCAATACTCTCCATTTCCTCATATTTCACCACAGCCTCCCTACTGACTAAGGCTAAGATGTCTACATATTCCCCTTTCCATATATTTTCCTTTGTTGCTAATGGCACATGTTCAACTATTCTCATCTCTGGGGCTCCTATTTCCCTTGTACCTTTTCTACCTCTCCTGTTGTTTCTCTATCCAACCTAATTTCTGCCAGTGCTGATTCCATCTGCCCTAACCCCTCTGTCCCCAGAGCCATAATAATCTGGCCTATGTATTCTTTAATGCTGTCCCCAACTGTACCTGATACATTACCTACGGGCTTGTCAGTTCCTTGTGGCCTGTTATCCTCAAGAGCCCCTGACCTGGCATCCTGCAGCTGGGCCACTGGTTGTGGCATTATCAGCAGGGGAACTGCTGTATTTGGGGGATCCAGCCTGGGTTTGAGTGGTGGTGGCACCACTTGCTCCTGGGGAGGTACTGCCAGTTCTGGTACACAGGGCAGCAGTGGTACTGGGCTGACCACTTGGGGAGGAACCACCATTGGCGGGTGCAGTCTATTTGGGCTGGGCACCCTCCCTGTTGACCACTTCCCACTGCCCCTTTTCCCTTTCCTACCTTCCTTTTCTCCCCAGATCTCCCCAGTTCCTCTCCTTCTACCAGCTGCCACATCTTGTTGGCCTTTTCTGCGAGATCCACGTTGGCCTTGTAGGCATCTTCCTTTGAGAGCCTGCTTCTCTTTGGTGCCATCTCCTTTTCTTGCCTATATAAAGCTGTGGATAAACTGAAAACAAAACATTTCTCATTAACACATATGCTTGATGACCTTTATTGCTTTGATCCACCTCTTCCTGCTCCCGCCTTTGCTCTTTTTTTTTTTTACCAGGCATTTGTTGCCTGTCTGACACCCTTTCATGCATCCTGACCACTCATCTGTATCATTCTCCAGCCCATCATGCCTTATTCTTCTACAATGTGGGAAAATGCCTCTGTTTCTCTTTTTTTTTTTGAAGACTCGCCTACCCTGCCCCCACCCACCTTGCTGCCTTGCTGGTGCTCCAAGCGCTGCCTTCTTCAGCCCTTTGCCCCCAGTGCCTCTCTCTCTTTTTCTTTTTTTTGAATTTGAGCCCACTCTGCCCTCAGGCCTGCCACATAGCAGGAAGGCCCAGCTCCATCTACCCAATTGCCCTTCACCTGGTTTTCCAGGCCCCAGGCCTGCCTCATGGCCAATAGGCCCAGTTCTTGTCTGCCCCCCACCCGCCATAAGGCGGCATCTGCCATAGCTCCTGGATCAACCTTTCAGCTGCAGCCCCCCTTCTGTGCCTCCATGGCCTGTGTCCTGCTGATCTCCCTTACCTTCCCTTCAGGGGCTCTGCCTGAATGCTCATCCCTCCCCTTTTTCATGGGGTGTGATGTCATGCCACATGGTCTCCCCCCTTGTTCTTTCCACTGCTCCAATTAGGCCATGGCCCAATTTCCTTTTTCTTATCCCTGTTCCCCGACCCCACCCCCTTATCTGGAGTGCATCCCAGAGGCCCCATTGCCAATTTGCAACCATAGCCATGATGTGTGATGTCACACTATGTGGCTTCGCCCTGCTTGAGGCCACCAGCCACTCCCTCTGGTCTCAGAGCCAGTCATGTCTAACCTTGTACCTTTGCCCCCTGACAAACAGGCCTTCATTCCATCCTTGTCCCCTTTAACGCTACTTGCGTTAAGCTCCACATGCTGTGTCCCCTTTCCAGATTTTCAAGGTCTCCACTCTGCTTCTCTGCTCTCCAACCCCCCTCGTTTCTTTTTTTTAAGGGTATCTTCACTTCCTCCCTTTCTCAGAAAATGCAATCAAAAACACAGTCCCAATCAGTTCTAGTGCAACCCAGTTAAGCCACACTCCTGCAGGCTCCCTTGAACACTTTACAAATGTTTTACTTCACCTGGTTAATATAGTTAGTTTCTTACCTGCTCCATCTAGTGAAACAAACCTCCCGGTCAGTATACCAGTCTGATGTGCAATAGTACTTCTATAAACAAAAACTTCAGTAAAAGTGGCTGAACCACCTCTGTGCTGTTCCTTTTGTACCCCTTTTAACCCCTCCCCTTCCTGTAGCTTGTCCATTGTCTTAGATCCCAGTCCCTCCCCCCTCCCTCCTGAGCAAACCACTTTCAACAACAATAAGGGGAAGGGGTGTACCAGGTCAACTTGGTTTGCCCCTTAAACAACAAACTCCATTATTTTGAACACCTATTTTGTTATAGGGCTCTGGAAAGTGTTTGTCACTTGAATATAAGGACATAATTTGCATTTCCCACCCTTTTTTGTTCAAACAGGTGGCTGCAAAGACCATAATGTACCTCTTTTTTTTCTAATGGCAAATATGACCTAACCACCCTGTCTTTAACAGTTGGGGTAGGTTTGAAAATCATTTTGGGCCCTTCTCCCACATATTTTAGCATTTTCTCTTTGGTTTTTACAATACTCCAATTTTTTCTATAGATTTCTACTAGCTCTTTGCTTCTGGTACTAAATCTTGTAACAAATCCAATCTCCTGATATTGATTTATTTCATTCAAATTCCTACTTTTCTGGGTTAAAGTATATGATCTAGGTATACTATCTACAGCATTCCCTGTTTCCTGTATAGTGGCCTGACTATAACCTCTTTCCTGAAACCACTGGATTTGAAACTTTGTCTGCACTTCAAAATCCTCTTCTCTAGTACAATTTCTTAAGGCTCTTATTAACTGTCCCTTTGGTATATTTCTTGGTACATGTCTAGGATGGAAGCTACTGACTAACAGGAGACTATTTCTGTCTGTAGGTTTAGTATAAAGAGATGTTCCTGCATTGCTGTCTCCCCATTTTAAAAAATCCTAAGGTCAAGAAAGTTAATCTCATGTGTCCTGACAACTGCTTTGAACCTCAAATGTTCATTTGTGATATGTAGGCAACTGAAAAAACTGTGTGAATGTTTCATGGGGCCCATTCAATATAATAATGATGTCATCAACAAAGCGAGTCACAAATACAAATATGAATAACATGGATGTGTGGCATCACTTCTGATCCAGTCATTTTCCCATTTGCCAACATATACTGTATGTTTGCATAGCTGGGGGCCACAGTGGCCCCCATTGCTGTTCCCTTGACCTGCTTATAGTATCTGCCCTGGAGCAAAAAAATATTAGATCCAAGTACCAGTTCTGCCAGGCTAAGTAAATACTCAGTGGTGACTTCATGTGGGTAAGGATGTTCATTCAAAAAAACACTCCAAGCAATCTAACCCCCATGTGTGGAATGTTACTATATAATGCCTCCACATCTAGCATAGCAAACAAATAATCAACTGAAATTCCAAGGATTCAATGATGTTAGTGATGAGGGTGAAATACTTCATAAGCGGGCCATGGGGGGGTTGACCACATAGTGACTTTCCACATGGGGTGAGCCTCACTGGATGATCCATCTGCATGGTTCATAGGAGAGTCTCTTTGGGGTATGGCAAGTGGATCAGGGACAGCCTACATTGGGGAAAAATATATATGAGCCCCTCCCCAAAAAAGGCTTGATTTGGGAGTGCACATGCAAGTCAGTTACTGCGAGTCACTGTGGCATGCAGATACATTTGTTTGTAACAAGAGACACTAGGTTTAAAGTAGGGTTGATCCAGTGACCTATGAGGAACCTGGGGCCCTAATTGGCCAGTCTCTCAAAGGGGCAGTGGGGTGGGAGGGTGGCCCACAGCAGCAAGCAAGGCCTTGGTATTCAGAGGCCTGGGAGTGAAGACACTCCAGGGGGGTGGACAGGGAACCATTTATAAGTGCATTTTTTCACCCGCACAGTATTTAGGCTGTGGGGGTGGATGGTGTTGAACTGGGTTGATGGCCCACGCCTACAGGAGATCAGGGATTGGGATAAGCATGGGCACTGGGACTCAGGCACATGGCATAGTTCAGTGTTTGCCAGTTTGCACCCCCCCCCGTGGAGCGGGGAATGTGGACCCTGGACTGGCATGGGGCCAGTGGCTGGCAGGGCCTTGGCTGTGTTTTAAAATAAGGGCTGATTTCCCAGGTATGGGCAGTAGCCGGGGGGGCATCCGCGGGCTCCTAGGGGATCGGGGGTCTGTAGCCACTGCTAGGCCAAGCCATTATTCATGATGCCATCAGCCATAGTGTGACGAGGGCACTGGACATTGAACCAGGCACATTGGCCAGGCAGCCATGGGAAAGTTTAAAAAAAAGGAAAATCAAAGAGCAATAGGGTGTCTGATGGTTTCAAATATAAAGTGACGCAAGGAAGGGGGGGTTCAGGGCAATGCAGTGTTATGAAATGCTAACCGGGTGTGTTATGGTTACAGAATGGCATCCAAGAGAGTGACAAAACAGAAGGCCAGTGAGGCCCTGGCGAACAAAGCCACAGAACTCATGGCCCAAGTCCAGGCAATCCTTAAGGAGTCCAGGGAGGCAAAGGAGAAGGAGAGGAAGATGGAGAAGAGTAAGGAGCCCCCGGCTATGAAGGAGAGAGCTAAAAAGTGACCAACCAGGAATAGTTCTGATGAGGGCAGTGAGCCTAAATCGGCAGAGGGTAAAGTATCCATGTTTGACCTGTTAGTGGAAGGTACCTTGAAGGGCTACCTGGCAGGTATCATGAAGGAACAAGGGGATAAAGGGTAGGAGGAGGTAGATAAGGCATGGAAGGAGCTCCATGAGGAGAAGAAATCAGAGCAGGGTGCTAAGGATACAGGGATGGGAGAGGTAGCCACCAAAGGGACATATGGTTGGCCCCCAGTCATGACACTGGGGGATCAAGTGTCCCAGGTTTTGAAGGATAAGATATGAAAGGGGAGTATGTAGACATGTTTGCCCTTATTTTCGATAAAGATATGATAAGAAGCACGGCAGGAAAGAGTCAGGCAGCTCAGAGATGGGGGTATCCTTGGGAAAAACCAGCGAGGATGTTACCTACAAAGTCAAGACTTTTGGGGTGTGGACGGAAGGTTTCATGCACTTCAGAGTGACCATGCTGCAAAAGAAACCAGAGTTGGCCTTCCCACTCCTCACATACTCTGTCATCATTCTGGATGCATATAGGGTGAGAAGCGGCTATGGGTGGTTGATTAATAACAAGAAGTTCCACCAAAGAGTTGCATCCCACGGGGACGTTGGATGGGACATCACGCTATGTGAGCTCCGGATCAAGACATTGTCAGCTCCAGGTGGTTCAGTCAGTGAGATCAAAAAGGGCACAGGGGGATCAGGGGCAAAGGCCTGCTGGGCCTATAATAAAGCAAACTGCACGTGGACCAATTACAAGTATAAGCATATTTGCTCGGGCTGTGGGAGACACACCCTGTTGTCAGGTGTAAGGCATAAGGATACAGGCAAATAGGGCCAGAGGTGGGGCAGTCCTTTCAGGGGGGCCAAGGGGGAGAGCCGGGGTGGAGGACGTAATGGACAGGGAACCAGTTTCAGGTGGCAAAACAGGAGGGAGGGCTATGAAGGCCGGTAAGCAGGACCTGATGAAGACATTGGGGGACAATGGTTTTCCACTGCTGTTTTCACCAGTGAAAGCCAGGGTGGTCACAGAATGGACCAAAGATTACCCGAGCAGGAAGCTGGGAAAATGTTGAGAGAAGGATTCACACAGGGTTTTAACTTATACTATACTGCAGTAAGGATGGCTATCAGGACAGTGTGATGGGGTAACAGTGGGGAGCACCTGGGGAACAGTGACCACCAGTCATTGTGGTTTGAAATCAGAAAGAGCAGAACCAAACCACACAAAAACATGTATCCTGGATTTTAGGGGGGCAGACTTTGGGAAAATGAGGAGATACTTGAAATAGGCATTAAGGGGAATGGGATAGGAATCAGGGGTTGAGGAACAGTGGGCAGTATTTAAAATGGGGATTACAAGAACAACAGAATTATGCATTAAGCAGGTTAGCAAGAGGAAAAGGAAGAGGAGACCATTATGATTTTCCAAAGAGATAGCAAAGAAAGTGAAAGCCAAAAAGATTGCATTCAGGCAATACAAAAAGACACAGGCAGAAGGGGATAGGGAGAAGTACCAGGAGAAGCAAAGGGAGGCAGGGAGGTCAATAAGGGAAGTCAAAGCTCAGACAGAAGAACACATTGCAAAATCAGTGGGTAGAGGGGACAAAACCTTTTACAGGTACATAAGTGAAAAAAGAAAGGACAAAGGAGGGATAGTGAGACTGAAGGGGGAGGATGGGGGCCGTGTGGAGGATGACAACAGTAAAGCTGACATATTGAACAGGTATTTCTGCTCAGTCTTTACTGAGGAAGAGGAGGGTTATGCCTCTGAAGGGAGTACAAGGGGTGAGAATGGTGCAGAAATGGACACAAGTCCCTTTACACGAAAGGGTCCTGGACGAACTGGAAGTAATAAGAGTTGATAAAGCAATGGGGCCAGATGGGGTGCACTCAGGGTCCTAAGAACTAAGAGAGTGGTGGCTGAACCTCTGGCTATCCTGTTTAGCCAATCACTGGAAACAGGGAGGTACCCAAAGATTGGAGGACAGCAGATGTAGTCCCTTATACAAAAGTGGGAACAAAGAGGAAGCAGGGAACTACAGACCAGTCAGCCTCACCTCGGTAGTGGGGAAGATCATGGAAGCACTACTGAAGGAGAGATTGGTGGAACATCTGGTTGTCAATGGACCACAGGACCCAAGGCAGCATGGTTTCACCAGGGGAGGTCATGTCAGACCAACCTCGTTGAATTTTTGACTTGGTGACTAGGGAGGTGGATCGGGAGGGCAGTGGACATGGCCTATCTGGACTTCAGCAAGGCCTGTGACACTGTGCCACATAGAAGACTACTACACAAACTGGGAATATGGGCGTGGGTAGGGACAGTAGTGTGGTGGGTAGGTAACTGGCTGGGTGGCAGGACACAGAGGGTGGTGTAAATGGCTGTCACTCCACAGAGGGAAGAGTGACCAGTGGGGTACCACAGGGATCAGTGCTGGGACGGTCCTATTCAACATCTTCATCAGTGACTTTGCAGGACCTAGAAGGCAGAATTTCACTGTTCGCTGATGACACAAAGCTCTGTAACAGAGTAGACACACCAGAGGGTGTAGACAGAATGAGAAGGGACCTGCAGAAACTTGAAGAATGGTCAGGGTTTGGCAGTTGAAATTCAATGCAAAGAAGTGCAAGATAATGCATATGGGGCACAAAACCCAGGCACAATATATCAGTTGGGGGTGAGGATATAGCATGCACCAAGCAGGAAAGGGATCTTGGGGTTATCATCTCTGATGACCTCAAGGTAGGGGAACAATGTGTGACAAGGCAGCAGGTAAAGCAAATAGGATGTTGGGATGGCAGGTAAAGACCACCAGCAGGAAAAGGAGGTCATAATTCGCTATACAAGACACTAGTGAGGCCCCACCTGGAGTACAGTGTACAGTTCTGAGACTATACCTACGTGAAGGACATAGACAGGGTAGAGAAGGTTCAGAGGAGGGCAACAAAGATGGTGCATGGATTGCATCACAAGCCCTATGAAGACAGGTTGAAGGAACTGAACATGTACTCCCTGGAGGAGAGGAGGGAGAGAGGGGATATGATAGAGCCATACAAATATCTTACAGGGAGGAACAGGGTGCAGGAATACACTATTTTTAAGCGAAAAAGATGTTCCAGGACTAGAGGACATGGGATGAAGTTGGAGGGAGGATGATTCAGAGGAAACATGAGGAAGAATTTCTTCACAGAATGGGTGGTGGACAAGTGGAACACCCTGCCAGAGGAAGTGGTGGGGGCTGAAACAATCACAGGATTTAAGAATGCATGGGATAGACATAAAGGAATTCTGGAGGTCAGGGGTAAGGGGCAACAGACTTCTAGGAAAACATAAACTGAACTTACAAGCTCAAATGGGCAGACTGGGTGGGCCATAGGCCCTTATCTGCTGACACTGTCTATGTATCTATGTATGGGGGTCAGGAATGTGGCATCCATTAAAGGCAAAGAGGAGATAGTAGAGGGGAAGATAAAAAAAAGAAAGGGAGGTGGGTTATGTGGAGGGTCCTTTCTGGGTGCCTCCTTTTAAGAACCTTCGGGTGTCACCACTGGACATTGTACCCAAGAAGGCTCCAGGGGAGTACAGTTTGATACACCACCTGTCTTACAGGACGGTGATTCAGTAAATTATGCCATTGCACTGGAAAGGAGCACAGTCTCATACAATACACTGGACAGGGTGGTGGAACTCATAAAAGCCAGAAAGAGAGCATGGGTGGTGAAAACAGATATCGAGTCTGCTTTTGGGCTCTTGCTTGTCCGAGCGGAGGATTGGGAGTTTCTGTGTTTTCAGTTCCAGGGCCAGTATTATTTTGACAAAGCCATGTCCATGGGATGTTCGGTGGCCTGTGCCACATTTGAAACCTTTAGCACTTGGTTACAATGGGTATTCACCACAAAACATGGGGTGAGAGCAGTGGTCCATTATCTGGATGAACTCCTGTTTATAGGTGAGGGCATGGAGCGCACGAAAGCCATGTTGTCGGCTTTCGAGGGCATCTGTGGAGAGATTGGGGTTCCATTGGCAAGGGATAAGTTGGTAGGATCAACCCGCCAATTAGAGTTCTTAGGCATAGAGCTCGATCTGGACTGACAGTGTTTCCACTTGCCAGCAGTCAAGGCAGCTGGGTTAATAGGCCTCATTCTGGGGATTAAGGGGTGCAAGCAGGTGCAACACAGAACAGTTCAGCAGGTACTTGGGCACATGAATTTTGCCTGCCTGGCAGTGGCCACCAGAAGGGTGTACATCAGGTGCCTGGCAAGGACCTCTGTGAAGGCCAGGCTTCCCCACCATTGGGTGGAGGTGTCCACAGAAGTGAAAGATGATTTGTAAGCTTGGGAGGTGTTCCTCAGAGAGTACAATGGGATAACATTTTGGAGAGACTGTTGGGAAGAAGGGGCAGATTTGGAGCTATTTATGGATGCGGCAGGGGGTTTCGGCATGGGTGCCTATTTCCAAGGAGAGTGGATATCGGAAGCATGGCCCCCAAGTGCATCGAGCTTGGTTTAACTAGGGATATTACCTTCTTAGAGGCTTTCTCTATGTGGGTGGCACTGGTGATACAGGGACACAGGCTCAGGAACAAAAAGTTAATATTGAGGTGCGACAACATGACGGTTCTAGCCATCATAAACAAGCAGTTGGGGTCCACAGAAGCAGTGCTAAGGGTAGCACGTATGTTAGTAAGGGAGTGGTTACAGCTTAACTTATTGTTTAAGGCTAAACATGTGGAGGGAGCAAGGAATGAAATAGCTGACAGTCTCTCACATTTCCAGCTGGACAGGTTCCATGAAATGGCCCCGAGGGCAGCAATTCAGAGGTCAGAGGTGCCCCAGCAACTTTGGGAAATTGACTGGACTGAGCCCAACTACTGTTTCAGAGCCTCTGGGCACCAAACATGCTGAAAGCCCATGAGGTCATGTGGAGGAGCTTCCAGGAGTTTCAGGAGGGTTGCAGACTGGAAGTAAGTGGCCCAGTAACAGAAGCGCAGGTCATAGAGTACCTAGTGGAGAACTGGGAAGTGGGCATGTCCAGGGCTACCATCAGCATCCACCTCACCAGCATAGGCATGGTGTGCCAGTTCAGGGATGGGGGCACCCAACAGGGCAGCAGCTGTGCGTAGGATGCAGCAGGGATGGATTAGATTACAAGGTCACAGAGTCGTTGGGAGCAGGCCCATCGGGGGGAGCTGTTGGAGCGCCTTGTAGCGGTTTTGCCATGTGTTTGCTCCTCGGTTCACGAGGCTTGGCTGTTTACAGCCATTTTTAAGGTGATGTACAAAGGGGCTTTCAGGGTAGGGGAGGTGGTGGTGCAAAGAAAAGGGGACACCAGAAGGGGGCTACAGTTTGAGGACATCACTTGGTCAGCACACTCAGCCACAGTATGGTTGAGGTGCTCCAAAATGGATCAGACAGGGTGGGGATGCAAGGTCAAATTATAGAAGGAGAGCACGGGGGGAGGGCAGTGGTAGGAGATTTGGATAGGTATGGGGAAATTCAGCCACCAGGAAAAGGGGGGTTCTTCCAGCATGGGAATGGGGACCCAGTGATGGCATCACAGGTTACGGCGGTACTCAAGAAGGGAATGGCTTTCCTCGGGGAGGAACCAGACAGGTTTGCTCCCATTCCTTCCAAATAGGCACAGTCTTGGATGTGGCCAAACAAGGGGGATCTCAACTGAAAGTCAAGAGAGTGGGCAGGTGGTCCTCTCAGGTGTACAAGAAATACATTCGGCAATAACTGCTAACAATGTCAATTTTATGTTTTACAAGGCCAAGGGATCACAAGGTGGTATGGATCATGGGCCATTCATTCATCCATTGGGCAGAGAAATAGGCCCACACAACTATGGGGGGACACCAGTTGGGCCAGGATCCAGAGTGGACCAGGACTGAGTGGCATGGGCATAGGAGACTGAAGTGGACAAGGCTGCTACTGCTCTTGGGGAAATGTGGTAGATCTAAGACAGTCCTGGACTTGATTATGGTGCATGTTGGGGGGGGGCAATGATTTGTACACTCTGCCCTAGGTGACATTGGTCCACATGATCCTGAAGGACTTTGCAAGAATAGAGGCCAGGTGGCCAAGGGTGCTGCTCGCTTGGTCTGAAATTGTTCAGCGCAGGCACTGGAGGGGGGCACGAAATCTGCTGGCAATCGACAGAGCCCAAAAGAGAGTGAATAGGAGGTTAGCTGCGTAGGCTAGGTAGACAGTATGTCTGTACATTATGCACAATATGCCAGGGTGGTACAGTGGGACAGGGCACTCTCATCAGGTGTGGGTAATGCAGCATTCAATGGCGCCATTAAAGAAACCATCGAGAGATGTCAGGGCTATGGAGGTCTGCAGGCTAGTTTTAATGGGAGGAAGCCCATAGGCCTAAGGGCTAGTGTGAAAAATATTAAAAAATGGGGCCCAGCCAGAAGGGGTACAGCAAGGCAGGGGAGGGCTTCCTATGGGGTAGTCACCTAAAGGGAAAAACAAGGCTGGGGGAGGTCAGGTGAGGGGACACCTGAACCCAGAAGAAAAGGAAGAAGGAGCAGGCATCGGGTACCCACATCCAGGCCACAGGAAGAAAGATCGATGTAGGCATATGCCTAAAATGTATGAATTGTAAATATTGTATATATAAAGAAGGAACCCCTGATCATTGTAAAGGTGGATATGATTTATGAGGACATTGATGAAGTAAAGGTGATACATGTAAGTAATGTAAGAGTTTTCTACCCCAATAAAACTTCAGATGTTAAACAATTTAATTATGGCTGTGGTGTGGATGATTTGGGGTGATCAAATAACAAAAGAGGTTGTCCAAATTAGGGGCATCCCAGATTATCAATAGTCCCACTGGAAGCAAGGGGAGGTGACTAGGATGGGGGATGGGCAGTGGGAGGATCCAGTCCAGACAAGGCAAGCTGGGGGGTGAGAAGGGGGGGTAGGAAGGTGACATCACCAGAGGGGAGAGAATATGAGGTCATGACGGGGAGAGGGATAGGCAGGGTAGAAAAATGATTGTTGACTTACCTGATTGGAAGGTACCTCAGGAAGGGTGGGGCTAAAGGAGGCAGATAATGGGCTACAAAGAGAGAGAGAAAATCCCTCTCTCTACTGAAGCTGCTAATTTTCAATTGCAATTCCCATCCACCCGCCTGAGAGACAGACAGAGAGGTGAGGAGGCAGTTGGGATCAGACATTAAAAAACAGGTTTGCCGAGTGAGGGCAACAGGGAAACCGGTGGTGTTGGAGTACTGGAGTTGCTGGTTGATAGCAATGGATGATTCAGTGGAGGAGGAAAACTATAAAAAAATAGGGCCCAGTTGAAGGAGGGTATGGCAAAGCAGGAGTGGACTCCCTATGGGGTAGTCACCTCAAGGGGGAAACAGGGCTGGGGGGGTCAGGTGGGGAGACACCTGAACCCAGAAAAGGAAGAAGGAGAAGGCATTGGGCACCCACACCCAGGCCAGAGGAAGAAATATTAATGTAGGCATATGCCTAAAATGTATGGATTGTAAATATTGTATATATAAAGAAGGAACCCCTCAACATTGTAAAGGTGGATATGATTTATGAGGACATTGATGAAGTGAAGGTGATACGTATAAGTAATGTAAGAGTTTTCTACCCCAGTAAAATTCAGATGTTGAACCATTTAATTGTGGGTATGGTGTGGATGATTTCAGGGGATCCAATGACAATACACATCTGCACATGTATTATCATTCATATATATAAATATATATATATATATATATATATATATATATGTTCTTAAGTAAAACAGAAACATTAAATGATTTCATTAAAATTTTTCCTTGACTGACTTAAAACCAATGATAATGTTTTGCTCTTCTCATAAAGCATACTGTATGCATTTGTCTATTTTTTATACCTTAGGTTTCAGTGTTAAAGGTCTTCTATAAACAACCAGATTTATGCAAAGCATGGCTGCAGAAACTGCACTGACCATATCTGAGGATCTTAGAGAATATTTATTCATAATGGATTGGGGCTAACACTCCTTATTGTTGCACAAAATGCCAGAACACAGGTATAGCATGTCCCTCCCCAAGCAGCCAAATGTTTTCACGCTAACTCCCGTGCTTTCTCAAACCTTGAGAAAGCACAAGAGTTAGCATGAAAACATTTGGCTGCTTGGGGAGGGACACGCTATACCTGTGTTCTGGCATTTTGTGCAATAAAAAACAAAACTTTTTTGTCTATAGCCTGACTACCATATGCTGTTTTGTGAAGCCAACTGTGATATGAAGCTGTGCTGCTGTCGTTCCCATATGTGAGTACTTTGCTATGGCTCTATCATTGTTTTTAGCCACCCGATTGTGTCTCCAATAATCCTTATTGCATCACAGCAGTTCATACTTAAGGTTCATACTAAAATCTTAGGACAGAAGGATGAGAAGTACCCATTATCCTGCCAATATTAAAAATAAAAGAAAACCAAAGAACTATCAAGGACCCACTACCATCATATACTATATTAGAGATATTAGTTGGATCAGTCTATGGATCCCTTAATTGCACTATTTTATTAAAGTGTGGTTAGTACTTGTATTGTTTGAATTTATAAAAATATGCTGTTGAAGTTAAGGAAAGAAAGTTACCTAAGCTGATACATAATGATGATCAAAGACCAGGATGTTTATTATCAAGGAGTCTGTTTTTGTCATGATGATGATGATGATTATATTGAAATGTTCCCTAAATTAAAAAAAAATTAAGAAAATAGCCAATTATTCCAAACCAATCAAAATGCAGGGAGTTATATATTCTGAGCTTATCAATTTCACTGTTCTTTATGATATTTTTTATAACTATTTTAAAAAACTATAAGACATGGATTGAGACAATTAGCCTAGTGCTCAACTATGTTGCAGGGAAAAAAGGCTCACAGATGACAAACGGAACACAACAATTACAATGTCACATTTACTCATTTAAACAAGTGCAAAAATAATGAGCAGTAATGCATATTCCTTGTCTCATGTTAACAGATCACTTGGCTTGTCAGGTTACTCATAGACGCTTTCACAGGGGGAAATTTAATCAGGAAAGCCACACTAAGCCAGAGCTTCTTTTCAGGTGTTCCCTAGCAGCACAAGGAAGTTAAGTGACTTGCTCAGGGTCACGAAGTATGCAAGTGGGAACTAATGGGATTCAAACCCAGGTCTCCAGATTTGCAGCTCAGTGCCTTTAACCACTATGCTGTGCTGCCATACCATAGGAAATGTGCACAGTGACAAACTACTGATGAATGAAGTATGATAAAAAGGTTTTTTTAGACTTAAAATTAAACTAAAATTGCATAAACATTGATTTTTGCATTCTGTTTTATTCTTAAAGTAAGATATGTGCTTTGATGTTTTTAAAACCCTCCTGCTTCGGCCTTTAGTCTCATCTTTCATTCTCTCCTTGTCTGTCTTTTTTCATTTGTACCTCTGGGGTCCCTAGCTGGACATTCTATTGGATGTGTTTCCTACCCTGCACCTTATGTATAGCTAACAGTTTTTGAAAGACAAAGAACCTCTGTGCGTAAACACTGAGGCAAGGGTTACCCCAAAGGGCATTTGGCTGGGAAGCCAAGTTTCAAGAAAATACAAAATCACACATGCCCCCACAATGCAAAGCATCATGGGCTGCATATGCAAATCACCACAGAATGTTATGCTGGTCCAACTTTAAGCAGAACTGCATGGTGCCGAAAGGCCTCTCACACAGTTTGCAAGGGTGCTAACAGAAGACATAGACACGTGTTTCGTCCTACCAGGACTCATCAGTATGCCTCGTCTGTTTGACACCCCAGTGGAATGGACCAGCTACCCTAAGGCAGTGTGCCTGGGATATATTGTGGTGAACCCATTAAAATAAAAACTATTTAAAAGACAAAGAACCTCTGTGCGTAAACACTGAGGCAAGGGTTACCCAAAGGGCATTTGGCTGGAAGCCAAGTTTCAGAAAATACAAAATCACACATGCCCCCACAATGCAAAGCATCATGGGCTGCATATGCAAATCACCACAGAATGTTATGCTGGTCCAACTTTAAGCAGGAACTGCATGGTGCCGAAAGGCCTCTCACACAGTTTGCAAAGGGTGCTAACAGAAGACATAGACACGTGTTTCGTCTCTACCAGGACTCATCAGTATGCCTCGTCTGTTTGACACCCCAGTGGAATGGACCAGCTACCCCTAAGGCAGTGTGCCTGGGATATATTGTGGTGAACCCATTAAAATAAAAAACTATTTAAAAGACAAAGAACCTCTGTGCGTAAACACTGAGGCAAGGGTTACCCCAAAGGGCATTTGGCTGGGAAGCCAAGTTTCAAGAAAATACAAAATCACACATGCCCCCACAATGCAAAGCATCATGGGCTGCATATGCAAATCACCACAGAATGTTATGCTGGTCCAACTTTAAGCAGAACTGCATGGTGCCGAAAGGCCTCTCACACAGTTTGCAAAAGGGTGTTAACAGAAGACATAGACCGCGTGTTTCATCCTACAGGACTCATCAGTATGCCTCGTCTGTTTGACACCCCAGTGGAATGGACCAGCTACCCCTAAGGCAGTGTGCCTGGGATATATTGTGGTGAACCCATTAAAATAAAAACTATTTAAAGACAAAGAACCTCTGTGCGTAAACACTGAGGCAAGGGTTACCCCAAAGGGCATTTGGCTGGGAAGCCAAGTTTCAAGAAAATACAAAATCACACATGCCCCCACAATGCAAAGCATCATGGGCTGCATATGCAAATCACCACAGAATGTTATGCTGGTCCAACTTTAAGCAGAACTGCATGGTGCCGAAGGCCTCACACAGTTTGCAAAGGGTGCTAACAGAAGACATAGACACGTGTTTCGTCCTACCAGGACTCATCAGTATGCCTCGTCTGTTTGACACCCCAGTGGAATGGACCAGCTACCCCTAAGGCAGTGTGCCTGGGATATATTGTGGTGAACCCATTAAAATAAAAAACTATTTAAAAGACAAAGAACCTCTGTGCGTAAACACTGAGGCAAGGGTTACCCCAAAGGGCATTTGGCTGGGAAGCCAAGTTTCAAGAAAATACAAAATCACACATGCCCCACAATGCAAAGCATCATGGGCTGCATATGCAAATCACCACAGAATGTTATGCTGGTCCAACTTTAAGCAGAACTGCATGGTGCCGAAAGGCCTCTCACACAGTTGCAAAGGGTGCTAACAGAAGACATGAACACGTGTTTAGTCCTACCAGGACTCATCAGTATGCCTCGTCTGTTTGACACCCCAGTGGAATGGACCAGCTACCCTAAGGCAGTGTGCCTGGGATATATTGTGGTGAACCCATTAAAATAAAAACTATTTAAAGACAAAGAACCTCTGTCGCGTAAACACTGAGGCAAGGTTACCCAAAGGGCATTTGGCTGGGAAGCCAAGTTTCAAAAAAATACAAAACACATGCCCCACAATGCAAAGCATCATGGGCTGCATATGCAAATCACCACAGAATGTTATGCTGGTCCAACTTTAAGCAGAACTGCATGGTGCCGAAGGCCTCTCACACAGTTTGCAAAGGGTGCTAACAGAAGAACATAGAACACGTGTTTAGTCCTACCAGGACTCATCAGTATGCCTCGTCTGTTTGACACCCCAGTGGAATGGACCAGCTACCCTAAGGCAGTGTGCCTGGGATATATTGTGGTGAACCCATTAAAATAAAAAACTATTTAAAGACAAAAGAACCTCTGTGCGTAAACACTGAGGCAAGGGTTACCCAAGGGCATTTGGCTGGGAAGCCAAGTTTCAAGAAAATACAAAATCACATGCCCCCACAATGCAAAGCATCATGGGCTGCATATACAATTCACCACAGAATGTTATGCTGGTCCAACTTTAAGCAGAACTGCATGGTGCGAAAGGCCCTCTCACACAGTTTGCAAGGGTGCTAACAGAAGACATAGACACGTGTTTGTCCTACCAGGACTCATCAGTATGCCTCGTCTGTTTGACACCCCAGTGGAATGGACCAGCTACCCCTAAGGCAGTGTGCCTGGGATATATTGTGGTGAACCCATTAAAAATAAAACTATTTAAAAGACAAAGAACCTCTGTGCGTAAACACTGAGGCAAGGAGTTACCAAAGGCATGTGTGATTTTGTATGCAAAGCATCATGGGCTGCATATGCAAATCACCACAGAATGTTATGCTGGTCCAACTTTAAGCAGAACTGCATGGTGCCGAAAAGGCCTCTCACACAGTTTGCAAAAGGGTGTTAACAGAAGACATAGACCGCGTGTTTCATCCTACAGGACTCATCAGTATGCCTCGTCTGTTTGACACCCCAGTGGAATGGACCAGCTACCCCTAAGGCAGTGTGCCTGGGATATATTGTGGTGAACCCATTAAATAAAAAACTATTTAAAAGACAAAGAACCTCTGTGCGTAAACACTGAGGCAAGGGTTACCCCAAAGGGCATTTGGCTGGGAAGCCAAGTTTCAAGAAAATACAAAATCACACATGCCCCCACAATGCAAAGCATCATGGGCTGCATATGCAAATCACCACAGAATGTTATGCTGGTCCAACTTTAAGCAGAATTGCATGGTGCCGAAAGGCCTCTCACACAGTTTGCAAAGGGTGCTAACAGAAGACATAGACACGTGTTTCGTCCTACCAGGACTCATCAGTATGCCTCGTCTGTTTGACACCCCAGTGGAATGGACCAGCTACCCTTAAGGCAGTGTGCCTGGGATATATTGTGGTGAACCCATTAAAATAAAAAACTATTTAAAAGACAAAGAACCTCTGTGCGTAAACACTGAGGCAAGGGTTACCCCAAAGGGCATTTGGCTGGGAAGCCAAGTTTCAAGAAAATACAAAATCACACATGCCCCACAATGCAAAGCATCATGGGCTGCATATGCAAATCACCACAGAATGTTATGCTGGTCCAACACAGCAGAACTGCATGGTGCCGAAGGCCTCTCACACAGTTTGCAAAGGGTGCTAACAGAAGACATAGAACCGTGTTTAGTCCTACCAGGACTCATCAGTATGCCTAGTCTGTTTGACACCCCAGTGGAATGGACCAGCTACCCTAAGGCAGTGTGCCTGGGATATATTGTGGTGAACCCATTAAAATAAAAAACTATTTAAAAGACAAAGAACCTCTGTAAGTAAACACTGAGGCAAGGTTACCCAAAGGGCATTTGGCTGGGAAGCCAAGTTTCAAGAAAATACAAAATCACACATGCCCCACAATGCAAAGCATCATGGGCTGCATATGCAAATCACCACAGAATGTTATGCTGGTCCAACTTTAAGCAGAACTGCATGGTGCGAAGGCCTCTCACACAGTTTGCAAAGGTGCTAACAGAAGACATGAACCACGTGTTTAGTCCTACCAGGACTCATCAGTATACCTCGTCTGTTTGACACCCCAGTGGAATGGACCAGCTACCCTAAGGCAGTGTGCCTGGGATATATTGTGGTGAACCCATTAAAATAAAAACTATTTAAAGACAAAGAACCTCTGTGCGTAAACACTGAGGCAAGGGTTACCCAAGGGCATTTGGCTGGGAAGCCAAGTTTCAAGAAAATACAAAATCACACATGCCCCACAATGCAAAGCATCATGGGCTGCATATACAATTCACCACAGAATGTTATGCTGGTCCAACTTTAAGCAGAACTGCATGGTGCCGAAAGGCCTCTCACACAGTTTGCAAAGGGTGCTAACAGAAGACATAGACACGTGTTTCGTCCTACCAGGACTCATCAGTATGCCTCGTCTGTTTGACACCCCAGTGGAATGGACCAGCTACCCCTAAGGCAGTGTGCCTGGGATATATTGTGGTGAACCCATTAAAATAAAAACTATTTAAAAGACAAAGAACCTCTGTGCGTAAACACTGAGGCAAGGGTTACCCCAAAGGCATGTGTGATTTTGTATTTTCTTGAAACTTGGCTTCCCAGCCAAATGCCCTTTGGGTAACCCTTGCCTCAGTGTTTACGCACAGAGGTTCTTTTGTCTTTAAATAGTTTTTATTTTAATGGGTTCACCACAATATATCCCAGGCACACTGCCTTAGGGTAGCTGGTCCATTCCACTTCGGTGTCAAACAGACGAGGCATACTGATGAGTCCTGGTAGGACTAAACACGTGTCTATGTCTTCTGTTAGCACCCTTTGCAAACTGTGTGAGAGGCCTTTCGGCACCATGCAGTTCTGCTTAAAGTTGGACCAGCATAACATTCTGTGGTGATTTGCATATGCAGCCCATGATGCTTTATTGTGGAGGCATGTGTGATTTTGTATTTTCTTGAAACTTGGCTTCCCAGCCAAATGCCCTTTGGGGTAACCCTTGCCTCAGTGTTTACGCACAGAGGTTCTTTGTCTTTTAAATAGTTTTTTATTTTAATGGGTTCACCACAATATATCCCAGGCACACTGCCTTAGGGGTAGCTGGTCCATTCCACTGGGGTGTCAAACAGACGAGGCATACTGATGAGTCCTGGTAGGACCCTTTGCAAACTGTGTGAGAGGCCTTTTGGCATCATGCAGTTCTGCTTAAAGTTGGACCAGCATAACATTCTGTGGTGATTTGCATATGCAGCCCATGATGCTTTGCATTGTGGGGGCATGTGTGATTTTGTCTTAACAGTTTTTGGCCCACATCCTAACTCTGTATATAATATTTTAGGTTTTAGGTGTGTGTTGCTGTTTAATATCTTGTGCACTGGTTTGGTGTCATACCATAAATGCTCGCTATTGCAGTGGGTGCCGAGTGTGGTACTGTCTGGGTGTGCAGTCCTTCAGATGAAACATTAAAGCAAAGTATTTTCCCATCTCTGGTGATGTCCTAGTCAGTTCCCAAGGGGAAGTAAAAGAAACCAGGCACTTTGTGCAAGAAGAGGGGGCATTCGTCAAAATCTTGAACAATGTTCCCTTTCACGCAACACTGGTTCATGCAATTGTCCAAGGCTGTGTGTTGCTGATGATGTGCAAATTGGCTGCCGCTACATGTTTACAGTCACTTCACTTCCAGGCTGTCATTGTTTGTAAGCACTTCAGGAAACAATGTGTATAAGTATTATAGAAATGCTAATTCTTCTTCTACCTATAATCTCACTGTTGTCTTATTTATTCTCATCATTATTGTACCCGCTACTTGTTCATTATCCCTCTGCTCTGCTTCTCCAGGTCACACCTGTAAATGCACTTTGGCTCAGTGTGCTTTTACCTGTTGTAAGTTGTGCAAATAAATAAATAAATACTCTTGCTCCCTTGATATGCCCACTATGATAAAACTAAGTATCTTGCTAAGCTGATGAGTGCTTTACCATCAGCAGTTTGTGTTAGCACTGGCTTAGCACAATCCAAAAGTAACCTCAGAGAACCAGATTTTAAAAAATGACAATGATCACCACATTTATTGTCATTATTCATTAACTACGATACTAGTAGCAGCATTTTTAAATGAGCCTAATTAATTAATAATATGATGAGGGATTTAAATTTAACAAGGAATGGACACTAATTGGCAACAGTTATTCACAGAGTCACAGAAAATAAATCCATTCTTCTAAATAATCCATGTTTAAGTTATCACAGTATACACAGATGTAAAAACTGGTTTTGATTGTTTTCTTTTTATGCCAACATTCTGTACAACTCTCTTCATGGAACAAGTAATTTGGAGTTTTTGGCACTGTATGTCACTGTATGTGTACAGAATGCTAAGCATGAGCTGTTAACCTATCAGAACTATGCTTAGCATACTGTACACGAATAGTGACACTGGCAAAACTTCAAATACAGCTTCAATAAAGAAAACTGTAATGGAATGTGCCACATATAAAATGCAAAGCATAGTTTTTCACATCACGTTTTATTTAGGCACAGTTAGTTTGATCACTTAGGGCAATGAAGATTATTTCTAAAAACAGGAACATTATAAAGAGCTGCCAATGATACATTCCAGTATTTCCTGTCCTCTTTAAGAGTGTCTGGAATACATTTTCTACTAAAATAACTGCATGATAAACATTTTTGCTGTTTATTCCTCACTGATGCTTTACTACTGGTGTTAGACATTTGGCCAAACCTACTGGTGTATCTTTTTATTTTATTTATTTAAATGAAACATCCAAAGAAACCAACTATTTGAGAGTCTGGTCTTCAGAGGGAGCAGATCTACCTGTAAGTAAAGATCAAACACCTGTTAACACTTTCAGCATAATAAAGCAAGTGTGCACATCATTAAAAGGTGTTTTCAGTTAGTAATCTATGTTTCAGTTCTTCCATGAAGGATGACATTGTTGTATTCAAGATGAGGAAATAGCACCTGCAGTTTCACTTTTTTCTTGTTTCCAATGAAACTGTTATTTTTCAAATGCAAAAGGTAACTATGCAATAGCTCTGTATATTGATTGTCCAATATAAGTCCAGTTCAGTATAATTGGGAACAAATATATATATATATATATATATATATATATATATATTAAAGTATTCATTGTTATAACTGCTACAGTTATACAGTTCAAAGAAACATGGTCATGTTCCAAGCAATATGCCCAGCTATGGCATGTGTGCATTGCCTGTAATTATTTTATTAAAGCAGTACATTGGGTGCTGTTGTTTTATTAAGGATTCTTTTTTAATCAGTATTAATGTACATTTGACAAAGTGTGTTTCATTCTCTTTAGCTATTTTCTTTTATACCTTGGGAGATTGCTCTGCTGTCATGATTATCTCTTGCCTTATTTTTCATTCAGTACCAAATGTTGAGGTAGCCCTTATGTATAAGCCCTTGCAAAGTCTGGGAAGGAATTATTGATATTTTTCACAGCTAGATCACCAAGTTACAAATCAGCATATACATAAGTTAATCTGAAACACAATCATACAGTAGGTGAATAAAACCATAAAAGATAGTTCAAATGTGGAGGCTGCTCTGTGTATGTGGAAGTTGGCATATAAGGTGTATAACACAGAGCTGATAAAATAGAGCCCTAGCTTCCCCAATCATGCTTTAATGCACAGATGAGTTATCTGGCAGTCAGCTGGAATGGATCCTTTTCAGGGTGAATTTCCAGATAATTTATACTATATCTGAAATTATTTACTTTAATCTGAGGTCATTATTTTCATAGGATTTTTGCATATCGCAAACAATTTCCAAATGTACGCATAGATGACCTTGTTCACAGAGGCTAGTAAGGTATCCAGGACATTGCCCTGGGGAATTATCTGTAAATATCCAGTCATTATCCAGGGCACTGCAAATGGGCAGGCCATATATCAGTGAATATCCACTCTAGAAATACAAATCTGTGTTAAAGTGGTGTGGAGTTTCATATGCTGTATTATATGCTCTAGTAACAAATAGTAAAATGTGGGTGTTTACAAAAACGTAAATGAATTATCCAAGAAACTCGAGTACAAATTATGTTTCTTATTAAGCTCTCTTCCATGCCATTTAGGAATACTTTAGACTATTTCTCTGAGTTTGTATGTGTGTTATAACTTAATTCCTCTGTTAAAATTATCCAGCTCAACTTCAGTTCGCTTCATATTATTTTGCTAGTCTGTTTTCATTGCTCAGTGAGTGGGAATTAGGCTAGCATTTAAAATATAGAAATGTAGAAACACAAACAATGTTGGCAGGAAAAGATCATTGGTCCATTCAGTCTGCCATGTTTTATCCTGTCTTATACCATGACTATTTTCTAGATGGGGCTTTTACCATTGTAGTTGCCTTTTCCACTTTCCTTATGTATTAAATATGTAAGGTATGAAGATGGTAATCCTTTGATAAAATTCTGTTTTACATGTACTTATTTTATGGAAAACTATAGCTATTTAAAGGTTACTAGCTTCAGTGCTTCTAATTCAATCCACCTTTGGGCTTTCCATTTAAGAATTATGGTATAGAAATGTCCATCTTATTTGGGAATGAATGTGATGCCCTATGCCAGCCTATTAAATATTCAGTATGTCACACCTCATGTTCATAATACACACATGCATACAGTACAGTCAGCATTAATCTTATAAGCAATTTAATTGTTACTGAGTTTTATAATCTGTTTTCGTATCTCAATAACAATGAATGTGAATTATGTATTCCAGTAATTTTGTATCCCAGCAGATGCAGAACTGTCAGCCATTCATTTTGCATTTATTTCAATACTGTAGCTGTTTCAACATTTATACATTACATTTACCTGCAGATTCAACCATTACACAATCACGCACACAAAAAAAGCAGCACATTAATTATTAAAATTAACAACTTACTGTCATCAAAGTTTAATGCTAATTGCACTGTATACACATATACTGTATCTATAAAATGCAATGGTCTGACTAGGAACGTGTACCTCATCAAAGAGGCAGAGGCTGTGCAATAGTTAATGAGTTGTGAAGCTACAAGTGAATCACATAGTTTCTTCCCATCACAAGCAGAATGAATTGCATGTTCCTAGATAAAACAAATGCATATTAGATTTATAGAGCACTATTTGAAAAATATCTGTGTAGTTATATACTTAAGTAAAGATATAACTGTGTCTTTTTGATCTCATTGCTTTATTTGGATTGCAGAACAGGGCCAGGGCCTATGTGATGTCATCAATCATTTTGAAAGATATTCTCTGATTGGTTATGTCAGATATATGGATCTAGAATAGGGATACCTGGAATGGTGCATCTTGAGTTGGAGTACCAATTAATTATCTCAAAAGGTGCAACATCAACAAAAATAGCACATTTATTTTGCACATTGATTCTACAGACATTTGTAGACACACACACACATACATACAAGTATGTGTGCATACAATTGCAGAAATTGGCATGGAAAAAATGTTCACAGATATGTCACAGTATTTCTAAAAATATTCTCTCTGCTAGCCCCACAGTGGTACTGCAGAAAGCAAGGCATTTCTCTGGAGATATCACAGAAATTTCAGGAAATATCTGATCTGAGTGCTGCAACCATACATATACTGTATATCTATACCAACACACACACATATTAGCAAAGTAATTTGTAATTAAGAGTGTTTGCTTTAAAATAAACTTCTTGAGGCCAAGTGCATGTGGTTGTAATCTGTCTTTCTGACATTAATATTTACCCTGGTACTGGAGACATCTCCTTGCTGTGCTAGTTTAAGGCCCCCTTTGAGGAAAGATAGCCAACTGTGCCACATTGATCAGGGTGATTATTTGAGGATAGAATTGTTCTTCACTTGAAACTGTATTACAACTCAGCTTATCATTCTTATGGCCTGGAATATTCACAATTATATATTTAACTAGGAAAAGTGACAGTGTTATTAACTTAGTTACCTAGTCCCCAATACAGTGATTTAAATCTCACTGTAAAGTAGTTTTTCTGCTTGTGCTCTTGAAACCTGATGGCAAAGATTTAACGAGATGACAGATTACATTGCATTTAACCAACACAGATGTCCATTGCCATAGCTCAGAAAAATTTGTTCTGTCTCCTAATCCTCTTTAAAACCATCACATGGCAAATGTATAATAGCAAATAGGCACATGGTGTAAATAAGTACAAAAGAACACCAATCATGACAAAGCTTCCAATGGTTATCTAGTAAAGAAATTACAATTATATCAGCATATATTTTAATAAGTTTATTTTTTATAAATGTGCTTCTGCATGATTGTTGTTTGTTACTGCAGGGGATGGTTTGCCTCTTGTTCCATCTGTCCCTCCTTTTGTACTGTCCGTAAATAGGAATTTTGGTGTCCACAACATCTTAAGTATTCTTTTATACTCCTTTCGGAAATTTTGGTTAAGAAGTCCATAAATAACAGCATTGAGACAACTATTGAAGTAAGCCATGAAGTAGCTTAAGACAAACAGCCATTCTGGAATGTTTGGTGCCACTGCACGAGGATTAATAGCCACAGCAAGACCAATAAAATTTAGTGGTGCCCAACAAAATGCAAAAAGTACAAAGACCACAAACATGGTCAAAAAATTCCGGAAGTCAGTTGGTTTCCTCTTCTGTTTAATCTCTTGTCTCACTCGATGCTTGACTTGAATGACCAAAACCCAAATTCTTAAGTAACAAAATGACACAATAGTTAATGGTACTATAAAGTGAATAACCACCACTGCAATGGTGTATGATGAACTCACGTTTTGTGCAAAAGTACATGAATATATACGAGGATCATACTGCAATGAACCAACAAAGAAGTTTGGCACAATGGCAACGATAGTCAATATCCACGTCAGGCAAAGATAGCAGCACGTTTTCTTCTGATTGTACAGTTTGTCATACTTGAGGCTGTGGCAGATGTAGCAGTATCTATTGATTGCTATTGCTGTGATATTAAAGACTGATCCAATGACACTCAATCCCATGAAAAATCCACTGACCTGGCAATGAATATACCCCAGTGTCCATTCATTGTTGAAAATAGCAACGAGGATGAGAGGATAGGGATACACTGCTACAACCAGGTCAGCTACAGACAAGCTGACAACAAAAATGTTACCTACAAGAGAAAAAAAATGTTATATTTTAGATTACTTGTGAATACAAATAAGAACATAAGAAAGTAGCCAGCGGAAGGAGACCTCATGGTCTATCTTGTCTGCTCAATTTTTTGTAGGGTGTTGTGTGTTGCCCTTACACTAGTGACCCTCACCCCTTCTCTTGTCCCACATTTTGCCTCTGTGCTTGTCCCAGGCTATTTTGAATGCTCCCACAGTTTTGGCTGTTGCAACCACCTCTGGCAGCTCATTCCAGAAAAACACCACCCTTTCTGTGAATAAGTGCTTCCTGATATCCTTCCTGTATCTCCCCCTTCCCACCAGCTTAAGGCTGTGAATCCTGGTGATGGTGTTTTTTTATTTAATTTATTCATTACAAATCAGGTTTACAACCTTTGAGTCAGAGACTCATTTACAAAGGCACCTCGTCACGGTGGGGGGTAGACATCAAGACAGTTATTACAGTGCAGATTAAAACAGAGGATAACATTACAGGTGCAGTAAAATGAACATTTAACATAGATACACTTAGGTTACATAATGTAGTAGTTTATATGTTACTTAGGTTGCATAGTGTTCTAAAATTTTGAGTTACACTCATGGATATAGTAGGTACTCAGAGAAGACAGTGGGTTACAACCCTGTTTGGACCTAGTAGGGAAGGAGTGGGTCTTGGGGAGGAAGAGGCTGTCCAGTGGACATTGTCGAGTCAGAGGGCAAGGTGGGCAGGTACCACAGGTTACAACAGGGGGTTAGTTGCACCTACAACAGCAGATATTAAAGATATGGTTCTGAAGGGCTATTTTGAAGGAGCCAATTTTTGGCAAGTTGGAGATGCAGCTAGGGAGGGAGTTGAACCAGGTGGGGGCTCGGTAGAGGAAGGATCTCTGGGAAAGAGAGGTCTTGGTTCTGGGCACCTTGAAAGTGGCCTTAACAGAGCTATGGGTGGTGATGGACGATGATGACTGCTTTAGAGAGATGGAGACCCCCGGGGGAGAGTCCTGGCAGTGATTTATTAGCGAGAAGGCAGGTCTGGTAGAGCAGTCACTCCTCAAAGTTGAGCAGATTGGTGGTAGTATAGAGAAGGCAGGTGTGAATGTGGTTGGGGGCACCGGTCAGGAGCCTACAGGCCTTATTGATGGAGAGTTAGATTTTGGAGAGGGCAGTGTTGTCAACTGCAGCATAGATGGGCAAGCCATAGTCCACAAGGGACAAGATGGAGGAGGCGATGGCCAGCCTAAGGGCAACCTGAGGCAGGCAGTCCCTGTGCCAGTATAGCAGGCCAATCCAAGAGTTAATGGTGGCTGACAGGGCATTAATGTGGGTGTGGAAGGAGAGAGCAGTATCGAACGTGATGTCTAGGTACTTGTATGTGGTCACTTGTTCTAGCGGGTGCAGAGGGCTGGGGATAATCAAGAGGGGATATTTTTAGCTTTATTTTGGTGGTGGGAGAAGAGCATTGATTTGGTTTCCTTTAGGTTAATGACCAGTTTGCGGTCGCTAAACCACCTTTCGGCTTGGTTGTAAGCTTGCTGTAGGGATCATTGGAGGGAGGTGGGATTGGGATGTGAGGCAATGAGGACTGCATCATCGGTGTACAGGAGCATTTTACCAGTACATGAGCTGAGGAGGGTGTTGAGGTAGATACTAAAAAGTATTGGACCCAGAATGGAGCCCTGAGGGACCCCAGAGTGAATGGGAAGAGTGCTGGAGAGGGAGCCGCTGATCTTGACAAGCTGGAATCTAGCAGACAGGTAGCTAGAGAACCAGGAAATGGGACCGCTAGAGAAGCATACTCTGCACCCTGTCCAGCAATTTAATGTCCTTTTTTAGGTACGGGTGCCTAAACCTCACTCCATACTCTAATTATGGCCTCGCCAGTGATCTATATAATGGCAAAATAACCTCACTGTGCCTGCTACTGAAACCTCTTGCAATGTATCCCAGCATTCTGTTGGCTTTTGCCACTGCCTTTTTGCATTAAGTGGATTGCTTCAAATAACTAGTAATTACTACCCCTAGATATTTTTCTTCTTCAGGCACAGCAACCTTTACCTTCCCTATGTAGTACTCCATTCTTATTTTTTTTTTTTTGCCTCGATGTGCATCATCTTACACTTTTTGGCATTGAACCCCAGCTGACAAATCTCTGACCATTTTTCCAGTTTGGCTAGGTCCTCCCTTAATTCTTGTATCCCCTCCTGGGTGTCCACCCTCCCACAAATCTTGGTGTCATCAGCAAACAGGCACATTTTGCCCTGAATGTCCTCCCCATGTCACTTATAAATATATTAAACAGTACTGGACCCATCACCAACCCCCGTGGAATTCCGCTGATGACCTCCTTTATGCTGGAGGATACTCCCTCTACTGTACCACCACCATCTGTGTCCTGTCCCAACCAACTTTCAATCCATTTTACTAATCTCTTTCCCATACCCCTAGCCCCCTTAGTTTTGCTATCAGCCTCCTATGTAGCACCATATAGAAGGCTTTACTAAAGTCCAGGTAAATGACATCTACTGCTTGACCCATGTCTACTGCCTTCATGACCCAGTCAAAGAACTCTATTAAATTTGTTTAGTATGATCTGCCCATCACAAACCTGTGTTACTTACTATCCAGTAGACCATTCTCCTCCATGTACCTCACCAGCCCCTGCTTCAGTATGGTCTCCATAAGTTTGCACATTATTGAAATCAGGCTGACCGATCTGTAGTTGCTTAGGTCCTCTCTGTGACCACTTTTGTGGAGCAGCACTACATTTGCTGTCCTCCATTCACCTGGCATCATTCCCAAATCCAGGGATCTATTACAAAGAATTGTCTTTGGACCCACCAGTTCCTCTGTTAATTTCCTGAGTACCCTAGGGTATACCTCATCAGACCCTGGGGATTTATCCACTCTCAATGCCATCAGTCCTTCTCTTACTGTTTTGATTCCAATGATCCCTTTTGGATCTGCCCCAATTCCCTCTTTTATTAACCACACTTGTGGCATTGGTCCATCCTTTCCTTTCATAAAGACAGAGCAGAAGTACTCATTTAGTACTTCTGCCTTTGGCTTGTCCTCTACCACCCACTCATCCCCTTTCTTAAGTCTGATAATGTCTTCCTTCTTGTCCCTTTTTTATTTTATGTATCTATAAAAGGCCTCTTCTCCCTTCTTTATCCCTTCCACTATCTGGAGCTTTTTCTGCACTTTGGCCTGTTGTATCCCCTTTTTTGAAGTGACACCTAAAAGATAAATCCAACTTTAACAAAATAATACTTTTTTGAGACACATATTTCCTTACTGAACTCTCATTGTTATAAAATATATAAACTAATCAAAATCAGACACTGAGGATTTTTATTAAGCACATATAGACCCAACTATCCTTACTGTGTATGTCAAGTTCAGCAGGAAATACCATTAATCTGGAAGCTATACAAAAGCATCAGATCTAACAAGACAGACACTAGCAAAATGTGTAAAGATGAATGTATATGTCTTGTCCTATAAGGAATGTGTTAGTACGGTATTTGAGTCTATCAAGACTTTATGATACAGACATTTTTGAGGGGAATGATTTTTCCCCAACTTCTTACTCTGTTGAAACATTTATTTTTGTTGAAGTTGTCATGCTGTTTGTGTACCCTTACTGATTTAGTATGGGGGAAAAACTGTATTGGACAGGGGTCTTCTTTCTTTCCTAAATATATATGTTCATACTTATATGCACACAAAGTTACTGGTAGATGTGTATTTTTATTTCTATGGTGACTCTCCTAATAGGCTCAAGAAACAAACCATACAATGTGCAATACAAAGGATATTGTATATTAAAAAATCAGTTAAAATACTACTTGTAGAACATATACAGCTAGAGAAGGATATCAATACCATAGAACAACATATGCATATGAGAAATAAACAGCAGCATAACAATGCATATTTGAACATGAACATGGGAGAATATTTGATGAAAAAATAAATATGAAATCAAAAATTTTAAACACAGTAATAGAGGTTGTTTGGCATGTGAGAACTGGCAGGGTGTTCCAACAGACTGGAGCTTTAATGGAAAAAGGTTTATTACTATTAGATTTAAAGTGAGAGGGTGGTATCTCCAGTAGCCCCTGATCCCTGGAGTGCCTTTTCTCACAGGGTAGTCTCCATCTGCTAGGCAGCCACTTTAAGACAGCTAGCAAAGGGTTTATCTTCTCTTCCCTCTAAATAGACCTCAGTAGCCTAGCTTTTGCATTTTAAACTAGCTAAAAACATTAAACCAGACTCTGTGAGATGCCCCTACAAAGTGTGTCATAGTAACTGAGTCAGGAGGAAACAAACACCTATACTAGTGTCCTCTGATCAATAGGCTGTAAGCAAGGGACATACTGATTAATCAAATGTTTTTGCCTTGTATTTGTGTGCAATCTATCATTAAAGAGCAGGTGCTTAGTAAGGGTCATTCAGTTTGCTTTTATTTGTTTCTTTACTTAGTTTTCTATTATTGTATTTGTATTTTGCCAACTGCTAGTGAAAAAGAATCCGATGGAATCCCTGTATGATGATATCAGAAAATCTTTACTGGCAACGCTGCCAGTGTATTTCAGTGGGAAACCTTCAAATCTGTTTTCAGATTTTTATGGAGAAATAACAGTTTCTGCCACCAAAATATATATTTAATAGAAATATGTGATTTTTGATAATGTGACCTTTTGTTATAATTTAGCAGGTGACATTTTCTTCATAACCAGACTTTACTTGGAAAGAAGAAAAGAAAAGCTATTTTTTTTATTCAAAAACGTAAAATCATAGAGAAGAAGCACTATAGTGCAAACACATAAAAGGCAAAGTTTTTTGACGAAATAAGTATCAATTTCTTTTGGAAAATGCAGAAAAGCATATTTAGTTTCTCATTGAAATACACTGGACCCTTAATGAGCAGGTGTTTACGTCTAATAAATAGAAAAATGACTTTTATTTATTGTATTTGATGGGTTAGTAATTACTTTCTACTTTTATAATAAAATATTTGTTAGAGCAGTGAAACAAGTGGATTTTCACCTTTGCTTTTCATACTACTAATAAAAAAGGATTCAGTAGAATACTGGAATTGTAATCTCAGAAACTGCCAGCTACTTAAGAGCCTAGTGTATTTCAATGAGAAACATCAGGAAATGGAGGGTAATGAGTACCAATGCCCGTAGTCTGGGCAACAAGCTCCCTGAGCAGATGGCCTTAATGGAAGAGGGATGCCTGGATATCATAGCAGTCACAGAAACATGGTACACAGAGAATCATGACTGGGATGTTAACATGCCAGGGTACATAACCTACAGGAAAGACAGGCAGGGGAGAAGAGGGGGAGGAGTAGTTCTCTATGTAAAGGAAGGGATAAAAGCAACTGAACAAAAGAGTAAACAGGGAGGAGAGGAGGCACTGTGGGTCACCTTGGAGACTGGAAAGGGCACCACAATCCGCACAGGGGTTGTGTACAGACCCCCATGTCAGGGGGAAAGAATGGACAAGGGTATGATAGAAGGCATTCTTAGAATGGCAGAGAAAGGGGAGATACTGTTGATGGGAGACCTGAATATGCCAGATGTTAACTGGAGCACATTTGCTGCAGCCACATCCAAGAGCAGGGCCATTCTTGATACCCTAAAGGTGGCAGGCATTAGACAGCTAGTTTCAGAACCCACTCGTGAGGGAGCAATCTTACACCTCATACTCTCAAACGGGGGCAGTGAGAGGATCTCAGATCTAGAAGTGGGTTGCCATCTCGGGACAAGTGACCATCAAACAGTGTGGTTGATGTTAAACTCAGCTACAGAGACGAGCCATACAAAAGTGAGGGTACTGGACTTTAGGAGGGCTGACTTTGGCAAGATGGGAGAGTGCCTCAGAAAAGCACTAGCAAACAGGCTAGAAGCAGGTGTGGAGCAACAATGGGGAATTATCAAACTGCCATCACAGAGGCAACAAGCCTTGTGTGAAGCAAATGAACAAATCAAACGAAAGAAAAGCCACTATGGTTCTCAAAAGAGGTGGCTGTGAAAGTCAGGAAGAAAAAGACAGCATTCCGGAAGTATAAGGAAACACAGAAGAAGCAGGACAGAGAGCTGTACCAGTTAAGGCAGAAGGAAGCAGGGAGGGAAGTCAGAATAGCATAGGCCCAAACTGAGGAAAAGATAGCCAACTCAGTTAAGAAGGGGGATAAAACCTTTTATAGGTACATCAGCGAGCGTAGAAAGACAAAGGGAGAGATAGTGAGGCTGAATAGAATGAACAGTGGGTGGGCAGAGGGGGACAGTGAAAAAGCAGGAATACTGAACGAATATTTCTGCTCAGTATTCACAAAAGAGGAGGGGGAAGTGCCTAATCCAATTAACAGAAGCACTCTTCATAGGGGGGTCGATCCCAGTCCTTTCACAGAAGAAAGGGTTCTGCAAGAACTCCTAAAACTGAAGGTGGACAAAGCAATGGGTCCTGATGGAATTCACCCCAGAATTCTAAAAGAATTAAGGGAGGAACTAGTGAAACCACTGGCTACTCTTTTTAATAAATCATGGGAGGATAGTGTGGCACCCGAGGACTGGAGGAAGGTGGATGTGATTCCCCTTCACAAAAGTGGGTCCAAGACAGAGGCAGGAAACTACAGACCTGTCAGTCTGACCTCTGTGGTAGGGAAAGTGATGGAGTCACTTCTGAAGGAAAGAATAGTCGAGTACCAAGAGGCCAGTGGAGCACAGGACCCAAGGCAGCATGGGTTCACAGCGGGAAGGTCATGTCAAACGAATCTAATAGATTTCTTTGACTGGGTGACCAAAGTAGTAGACCAGGGAAGGGCTGTGGACATGGCCTACCTAGAGTTTAGCAAGGCATTTGACACAGTCCCACACAAAAGATTAATAGTCAAATTAACCAGCCTGGGAGTGGGACCCTGGGTGGTAGCCTGGGTAAAACATTGGCTGGACAACAGGACACAAAAGGTAATTGTAAATGGAGTCCATTCTGAAGAAAGGGGGGTTACTAGTGGGGTACCGCAGGGTTCAGTATTGTGTCCAGTCCTTTTTAATGTCTTCATCAGTGACATTGCAGAGGGACTGGAAGGAAAAGTATGCCTTTTTGCAGATGACACAAAAATCTTCAACAGGGTTGATACACAAGGAGGCATGGAAAGGATGAAAAGGGACTTGGCAAGGTTGGAGGAATGGTCAGAAGTATGGCAGATAGGATTCAATGCAAAAGTGCAAATAATGCACCTGGGAAATAAGAACCAGGGAAGAATACACAATGGGTGGAGAGGTAGTAACAACAACAAAAAGGAAAGGGACCTGGGGGTAATCATATCAGATGACCTTAAGGTTAGCAAGCAATGTGAGAAGGCAGTAGGGAGGGCTGGGGGTATACTGGGATGTATAGGGAGAGGCATCAGCAGCAGAAAACAGGAAGTTGTTAGCCCTCTGTACAGACAGTTGGTGAGACCCCATCTGGAGTACTGTGTCCAGTTCTGGAGACCCCATCTCCGCAAGGACATAGACAGGATAGAGGCAGTCCAGAGGAGGGCAACTAAAATGGTGCAGGGTCTGCAAGAGAAGCCGTATGAGGAGAGACTAAATGAGCTTAATATGTATACCCTTGAGGAAAGAAGGGAGAGGGGGACATGATAGAAACTTTTAAGTACCTCAGTGGAATCAACAAAGTCCAAGAGGGTAGCATTTTTCAGAAAAGAGACTTGCAAGAACAAGGGGACACAATTTAAAGATAGAAGGAGGGCGGTTCAGGGGCAATGTGAGGAAGTATTATTTCACAGAGAGGGTAGTGGATGCATGGAACAGCCTTCCTGAGGAGGTAGTGGGGTCTAAAACTGTGGGAGAATTCAAGAATGCATGGGACAGACATAAGGCAATTCTTGTGGGGGGTAGGAAGAAATAGGCTGTTGGTTAACTAGGATCTGTGGCTTATCCTGTAGGTAGGGAAATGGGCAGACTAGATGGGCCTAGCGGTCCTTATCTGCCGTCAAAGTCTATGTTTCTACGTTTCTAACTAAATAGAGGATAATGCCGGAGTAACAGTGGTTAACCATGATGTAATCACCTCAAGCCAGGACAACCAAGTAAACCTCAAGAGTGTAGCTTGAGAGGTTTACAGTTGTCATGATAACTGCGTTAGGTGATTACGTCTGTGGTTGACCACCGTTACACAGGCATTGTATTTTATAGTGTATGGAAAAACTAGCCACTGTGGGGGAAAAAATACACTTTTTTTCAATGTGTGTTCTCCTGCTTGTCTATGAATGCTACCTGGCTTGAATGTTGAGCAACTGAAGTGCTGAAAGTAGCCATTGCGTTCTATACAGCTGTGGAACTGTAACTGTGTGAATGGAATGTGTGTGTTTTGAATAAATGTCTAAGCAGCAGATCAGCTTTCCTTTCCTTTCCAAGGCTTTTGACAGGTGGTGACATTCTATCCTGTAATCCCATCATTACCACATAGTTAAGCAAGATTTACAGCATACTGATATCATAACGATGGGATTGTCAGGGGACAAACTGATTGAAAACAGGGGTTAATAGACATTATCCATACATTATATATATTTTTCTGTCTTTTTCTAAAGAAATTGATACTTATTTCATCAACAATCTTTGCCTTTTATATGTTTGCACTATACGAACGTACGAACATACAAAATGTGCCAGCAGTTAAAGGCCTAGAGGTCTATCAAGTCTGCTTGAATGTGCAGCTAGCATCCCTTATTCTGCAGCTGACCCTCCCTTCCACCCTTCCCCTTCACTGACCCTCTCCCTTGTCCTGTCCCATCCCCTTTTGAAGCAGTCCACTGTCCTACTGGATACCACTTCTGCAGGTAATGCATTCCACCCAGCCACCACCCTCTCTGTAAAAAGTGTCTCCTCCTCTCCCTCCTGAACCTTCCTCCCTCCAGTCTCATATCATGGCCCCTAGTGTCCCTCCCCTCCCTTACTTTGAACAGCCCCTCTGTACCTGTCTTGTTTATTCCTTTCATGTACTTAAAGGTTTCAATCATGTTCCCCCGTCCCTCTTCTCCTCCAGTGAGTACATGTTCTACTCCCTCAGCCTCCTCTCGTATGATAAGTTCCCCAGCCCCTTGATCATTTTTGTTGCCCTGCGCTGCACCCCCCTCCAGTAACTTAATGTTCCTCTTCAGATATGGGTGCCAGTACTGCATGCAGTACTCCAGGTGTGGTCTCACTAATGACTTATACAGTGGCAGAATCACCTCCTCCCTCCTCGAAGATATACCCCTTGCAATATAACCCAGCATGTTGTTGGCCTTTGCAGCTGCCTTCCTACATTGTGCCAAGTTGTTCGTTGACCCTGTAATGAGCACTCCCAGATCCTTCTCCTTCTCCTCCTCCTCCTTCTTCTCTGTCTGGGCTAGCCGCACTTCCCCAGCTGATAACTCCTCTTTGCGTTATTTATCCCAAAATGCAGCACCTTGCACTTTTTGGCATTAAACTCCAGTTGCCAGGTGTCTGACCAGGTTTCAAGCTTTGCCAGATCATCCTGCAATCCCTGCCATCCCCCTAGGTCATCCACCACCGCTCCTACCTTGGTATCATCAGCAAACAGACTGATCTTGCTCTTGATGTCCAATGATATGTCTGTAATGAATATCCCAAACAACACTGATCCCAGCACCGAGCCCTGTGGAACACCACTTGTCACTACCCTTGGGTGTGAGAGCTCCCCACCCACCGCCCTCTGTTGCCTTCCCTGAAGCTACAGTAGTTCCCTACCCATCTCACCAGCTTTGCACCCACCCCTGTGCCTACTAACTTACTTCCCAGCTTTCCATGTGGCACTGAGCCGAATGCCTTACTGAAGTCCAGATACAGGACATCCACTGGATGGCCCCTGTCCAGTTGCCTAGTTACCCAGTCATAGAACTCTAACAGGTTGGTTTGGCAGGATCTGCCCCATATGAAGCCATGCTGTCTGCTGCCCTGTAGCCCTTTGGCCTCTAGAAGGGCTACCAGCCTCTCCTTCAGGATAGTCTCCATTAACTTACCCATGATGGATGTGAGGGTCACTGGTCTGTAGTTCTCCGGTTCATTCTTGGGGCCACTCTTGTGGAAGGCCACCACATGAGCCATCCTACAGTCCTGAGGTACACACCCTGAATGTAGTGAGGCATTAAATAGGTCTGCCAAAGGCCCTGCAAGGACCTCTGCCAGCTACTTTAGTACCCTGGGGTGGACACCATCTGGGCCTGGCACCTTGTCCACCCTCAGTGACTTCAAACCCTCCCAAACTCTGCCCTCCATGATTTCCCCATCTGTCACCCCCTCTCCCATTTCTGCCATTTCTCCCCCCTTGGGTGTCACCCCCTCTTCTCTTTAGTTAATACTGAGCAGAAGTACTCATTTAGTGCTTCTGCCTTATCACACCCTGCTTCCACCCAACCCTCCTTCCTAATTCTTACTATGTGGTCCTTACAGCTCCTTTTCTCCCTGATGTACCTAAAGAAGTCCTTCTCCCCCTTCTTAATGCCTTGTGCCAGCCTGAGTTCCATAGATGCCTTGGCTCCCCTTACTGCCATTGTCACCTCCCTCAATTCCGTCAAGTACTCCTCCCTGTCCTCCCCCTTCCTGTTTTCTTGTACTTCCTAATGGCAGCTCTTTTCCTCCTTGCTTTTTCCATGACCTCCTTGCTCAACCAGCTTGGTTTCTTAGCCCTAGCCTTCTTGCTCTGGGCCTTGCAGCAGGTTTTGGTTGCCTCCACTATCCCCAGATTTATGAGCTCCCACCTCTGGTTAGTGTCCATACTAGATTGAGTTCTGGCCAGGTACCCTTTTACCACTTCCCCCATCCTCCCAAAGTCAGCCCTCCTGAAGTCCAGCACTCTTGTGCCAGATTCCACTCCTTCCTTGCCAATATCCAGTGTGTGCAATACTGAGTGGTGGTCACTCCCTGACGGCAGTTCCTCCACTGTAAGTTCTCTCACAAAGTCTCCATTCCCCAGCACAAGGTCAAAGGTATTTCCTAACCTGGTTGGTTCACTGACCATTTACAGCAAGAAGCTGTCCTGGAAGGCATCCAGCAGTACCTGCTCCCTTCCGTTCCTGGTTGTTGAGGTACTCCAGTCCACTCCTGGCATGTTGAAGTCCCCCAAAATCACCACACTACCCTTCTTTCAGGTCCTCCTGATCTGTCCCATTAGTTCCCTGTCTAACTCCTCTGTCTGAAATGGCAGCCTGTATACCACTCCCATTCTAAGAATCCTATTCTTGGAATTCTGGATTTGCATCCAAAGTGACTCTGTACTACCCTCCTCTCCTTCCTCCCTTACACACTTCAGTCCTTCCTTCACATATAGTGCCACACCCCCTCCTTTTCCAATCACCCTGTCCCTACGAAATAACCTGTACCCTGGTACAGACAGGTCCCAGTCATTGTATTGGGCGGCCCATGTTTCTGTGATGGCTGCAATGTCCAACTCTCCCTCCACCATGAGCACCTGTAACTCTGCAATTTTCCTCCCAAGGCTCTTAGCATTAAGAGTAACCACCTTCCGCCCTCCCCTCCTCCCATCCTGCCCTCCTTTACCAGCATTACCTGTAGTACTTGCCATTTGTCCTTTGTCACTGTTATGGGGGAAGCTCATATGGTTTCCCACCCGGTGGTCTCTGCATGCCTCTTGCCCAACTGCCCCCCGTTTAAATTCCCAACTTCCTCTATGTACTCCTCCATCCTCTGTTTCAACACTTTCTTTCCCTCCTCACTCAAGTGTAGTCTGTCCTTGGCATAGAGACTACTGTCCTCCCAGGTCCTTCCCCACTCCCCCAATAGCCCATACCCTTTAACACAACACCAGGTTCTTAGCCATCAATTAAATTCCTCTATTCTCAGCTTCCTTGTTGTGCTTGCCTTGGGCACTGGAAGTATCTCTGAAAAAGATACTGATCTTCCTCCCCCCTCACATAATTGTCCTAGTTTCTCAGACCTCCTCTGGACTATATCTACTGTCTTGTCAGCCAGGTCATTCGTCTCAAGATGTATAATTAAATTAGACTTGTCCATACCCCTTCTAGCATATTTCAGAACAGATTGCTCCACCCTTTCTGCTGTCATTCCTGGCATGGCCTCCACCCGAATGCGACTATGCCTCTCCCCCTTGCTACCCCACCTGACTCCTCTTAGTACTGAGTCTCCCAGGACTAAGATTCCACCTGTCTTACTCCCTGCTTGTTTCCATGCATCTCCCTCTTATTTCCAGCTCCTCTGCTTCCTCCTGCACATTATTTCCCCCTTTTACCCCTGTTGCAATTCTTCCAGCAGAACTTCCGCCCGCTCCAGTTTGGTCCAGGCATTTAACAATTACTCCACTAATTTCATCATTTCCCTCCACCACCTTCTTCCTCTCTAGCAGTGCAAAACTATTTTCTGAAGACCCTTTACAAATGCCTGCTCCCTCTCTCTTCATAGTAACCTGTTCTCTCCTTTCCACTCCATGACTTTTGCCACTTCTTCGCCTCCCCTTACAAGTCCCTATCTCCTCCTTCCATTTGTCTTTTGTCTCCTGACCTGGTTTCCCCGGCAATCATTCTTCCTGGCCTGAGCCCCTTTGTCTCTGCTTCCCTTCTTCTGACCCTCTTCTCACCACTGTTGGCATAAATCACCCTTCCTCATCTCCTCTTCTTCCCCCCTCCAGTATTGGGCTAAATCCACCCCAATCTGCCTTGCCTGTCTTAGTTCCTCCCACAGACTCTAGATCTCCCTTCTAAGTTTCTCTGTGTGGTTGCACACTAAACACCCTCCCACACTCAAGGCAATTTTAAGAAAGATTGATGCACCGCAGTTGTTGCAGCCTACCACCCTACCCATTGCTGTCGTTGCCCACAAGTGACCCCCCAACCCTTCCTGATGCAGGATGCCAAACACTCCCCCAAGTCTCCCCTCTCCCCCCTCTATCAGTGCAAAACATTCTTTTCTTAATTTCCCTTACCCCCTTTGTTGTACACGTTTAGATAGATTGAGCAACTGCTTTTTATTCTCTTTTGGTTCTCAAATACAGTAGCAGAAAAGGTCAGAGCCAAAGGCTGGCCTTCAGGAAATATAAGGAACACAGCGGGATGAAGATAGGGAGGCATACCAAACTGCCCTAAGGGAAGCAGGTAAGGCAGTAAGGCAGGCAAAGTCCCAAACTGAGGAAACACTAGTACGAACAGTAAAGAAGGTGACAAGACTTTCTATAGATACATTAGTGAAAGGAGAAAGTCCAGAGGGGTATTGCTGCTTAATGGAGAAAAGGGAGCATGTGAGGAGGAGGACCCTGTAAAGGCATCTATCCTAAATAGATACTTTTGCTCAGTGTTTACTGAAGAGAAGGTAGGGGCAGGCCTACAGCTCAGCATCATGGACACAGGGGAGGGAGGTGAGTATCACTCCCTTCACAAAGAAAGGGTCCTACAAGACCTTGCTAAGCTCAGGGTGGATAAGGCAATGGGACCTGATGGCATACATCCCAGGGTACTTAAGGAGCTAAAGGAGGAACTAGCAGAGCCATTAGCAGAATTGTTTAGTGAGTCTCTGAGCACAGGCGAGGTCCCAGAAGACTGGAGAAGGGCTCATGTGATCCCGCTCCACAAGAGTGGTAGCAGGGAGGAGGCAGGGAACTACAGACCGGTCAGTCTTACCTCAGTAGTGGGCAAGATTATGGAGGCACTCCTTAAGTAAAGGATAATGCCGCACCTGGAATCCATAGGGGCACAGGATCCAAGACAGCATGGGTTTGCAAAAGGAAGGTCCTGTCAAACTAATCTCATAGATTGCTTTGACTGGGTAACCAGAGTGGTGGACCAAGGGGGAGCAGTTGATGTCGCCTACCTTGACTTCAGCAAAGCTTTCGATACTGTTCCACATAGAAGATTGATAAATAAGCTGGGTAGGCTCAGGGTGGGTCAGAAGTTGGTCAACTGGATGGCAAACTGGTTGACGGGCAGAAAACAGAGAGTGGTGGTAAATGGTATACAGTCAGAAGAGATGCAAGTCACAAGTGGGGTACCTCGAGGATAGTTCTGGGGCCAGTCCTCTTCAACATCTTCATTAGAGACCTTGCAGATGGACTAGAGGGTAAGGCTTGTCTGTTTGCAGATGACACCAAGATCTGCAACAGAGTAGATGATCCAGATGGGGTGGGAGAATGAGAAGAGATCTGGATAAACTAGCAGAATGGTCAGAAGAGTGGCAACTGAGATTTAATGCAAAGAAGTGCAAAATCATGCACACAGGAAGAGAAACCCTGAAGCCACCTATAGGCTGGGAGGAGTTGCTAGCAGTCACAAAGGAAGAAGAGACTTGGGCATCATCATCACTGATGACCTAAAATCATCCAAGCAGACCTCTAAAGCAGTAGGTAAGGCTATGGGGTGTTAGGGTGTATTAGTAGGGGTAACACAAGTCATAAGAGGAGGTAATAATCCTCTGTACAAGACACTGGTTAGGCCCCATCTGGAGTACTGCGTGCAGTATTGGAGGCCACACCTTCACAAGGACATTAACCAAATTGAGGCAGTCCAGAGAAGGGCAACCAAAATGGTGCAGGGACTGCATCAGAAGACATATGAGGACAGATTAATGGAGCTCAATATGTATACCCTTGAGCAAAGGAGGGAGAGAGGTGATATGATCGAGGCATTCAAACACCTTAAGGGCATAAACAAGGTGAAAGAGTCTAACATGTTTAAATATAAGAAAAATAGCAGGACAAGAGGACACAGCATGAGATTAGAGGGAGGCCGATTAAGGGGGAATGTGAGGAAATTCTTTTTCACAGAAAGGGTGGTGGATGTATGGAATGGCTTACCACAAGAAGTGGTGGCTATGAATACAGTGCAGGGCTTCAAACAGGCATGGGATAGGCATAAGGGAGCAATACAAATGACTATGAATAGATAGGCCACTGACAGAGCAAAGGCCGATGGCACATTTATAAGGTAGAAAAAGAAATGGGCAGACTGGATGGGCCTTGCGGTCCTTATCTGCCATCAACTTCTATGTTTCTATGTTTCTATGTTATATTCCTATCCTTCCTATCCATACTCAAAAAGAGACTTTAAGTAGCTATTGCACAACCTTTTTCAAACTCCTACTCCTCTTTTCCACAATGCAACAGCAATGCAAACAAGTAACAATTAAAGCTCCAAGATTTGCAGTTACTTCCCTTCCACTGAGATAGCAGTCACCTCTTCACTTGCTGCTGTTCCTTTCCTGGATGTCTGCTTCTGCTATGATAGGTGCATATCCTTTGCCCATTTAAAGAAGTGATGTCAGAACCCCTGGTATAAAGTAAATCATGGACCGGGGTGGGTGGGGTGAGGGTTGGGGGTGGGACCAGCCCAAGTCTTCCAGAAACAATCAGGTAGCTGACGCCCCTGGTATGACCATTAGCACCATTCCCCACTATGCACTAAATTTTACAGCTAGTGAAGCCAGCAAAAATGAATCACAATTCTACTCTAAGCCCCTAAAATAGGTTTGCTACCAAAAGAAACAGGTCTCCAATTCAAACAGCTTCACCAACAACACATCAAAATAGGCTTGAAATTAGAAGATATAGGTCTCCAATTGAAAGAAACAGCCCCAGTTAAATCACACCAAATAGGTTTTAAATTAGAAGAAATAGCCTCTACAAATGCAACCTGCTACACAGTGAAACATCAAACAAATGAGCCCACTTATAGCCACCAAAACAAGTTTCAAAATTCCAACAACCCCAAAACAATACCCTGCTAGCCCCTTAGATGTAGTAAGAAAGAAAAGAAATAACCTTTTACCAAGTAAAATCCACAAGAAACAGTGTAAAAACAACAAGAAGAATCTACTGTACTGTAACAGATTTGATTATTTCCCCTTTCAATGCCCCATCTATATGATTTTACATTTTTGAATACAATAAGTAGCTTCTCTTTACTTCTTTTCAAGTAAAATCTGATTTGAAAATGTCACCTGCTAAATTATAACAAAAGATCACATGTTATCAAAAATCACATATTTCTATTAAATAAATAATATTTTGGTGGCAGGAAGTGTTATTTCTCCATAAAAATCTGAAAACAGATTTGTAGCTTCCCATTGAAATACACTAGCAGCCTTGCCAGTAAAGATTTTCTGATATCATCATATAGGGATTCCATTGGATTCTTTTTCAATCAATCAATCAAATCTTTATTTAATCAGGCGAACATCATTGAGCATAGCTCATTTACAAGATGGACCTGAGTGGTCAAGAAGTGCAAGTGTTATTACATAGACAAGGGTATCATAAACAGTAATACAATGACTGGCAGTTCTTGCCAGTCTGTTCTGACATGACTTTTTCACTGGCAGTTGGCAAAATACCAATAAAGTGATGGAAAAAGTAAGTAAAGAAACAAATAAAAATACACTAAATGGTTACAGAGGCATCTAAAGGACCCACACCTCCATTCTTTAAGATGAGCAAGTAAGGAGACTACTGAGAAATATAGGAACTTCCTGTCTCAGAACAGGAAGATCAGGAGCTTCAAGGGCACAGAGGCAGTAGGTAGGTAAGTAAGTGAAAATAAATAAACAGAGGAAAGAGTAAGTATTTAAAACAACAGTTAAGGGGCCAGAAATAATACATGATAGGAGTGGTGCAGTGTAGTGGCAGTGGAGCAGCAGTCTTCTGGAAGACATTCTAGAGAATGCAGTGTTGTCCCATCTGCAGGCACCTATCTGGGCTGAGGGAGGATGTTGCTCATCTCCAGGCTGTGTTGGCCAGGATTTGGGGGACCTCCTGTCCCACCCAGGGACCACCAGGGCCATCACTGTTGCCTCAGAGGTTGCCAAGAAAGAGGAGCAGCTGGACCACAGTGGGCTCAGGGAGGGTGAGAAAGGTGGAACAGAGGCACTTCGCTCCAGTTGTACCTCTCCACAATTCATATGCTGTTCTGGCAGAGTGTGGTTCCTCTATGGAGGCACCTCCAGTGGAGACCAAGGAGGATGCTGGTAACCTCCACAAAGGAGACACATAGGAGGGTGGAATGGGACCCCACAGGGGAAGAAAACAACTCCTGGTGGGGGACTCTATTGTTAGGAGGGTAGAACTGGGGGAGGAAGGGGAGATGGAGGTAAGGTGCCTGCCTGGCATCATGGTGTGGAGGGACAGGGAGCAAATCCTCAGGATTGTGGCAGCAGCTGCACAGAGGAGGGAGCTGGATGTCATTGTCCACCTAGGGACAAATGACCTGGCTGGGAGAGAGATCAGAGTAGTACAGTAAGAGTTTATAGAGTTGGGGAGGGGCCTTAGACAAGTAGCATGCATGGTAACCTTTTCAGAGGTGCTGCCTCTCTATGGCATTGGTGAGGCTAGGGTGCTCCACACCATGGGATTCAATCAGTGGTTGAAAAACTGGTGCAGAGCTCAGGAGTTTGGCTTTCTCAGGGGACTGGGGATCTACCTGGAGTGATGCAGGCCTATACTGGTGAGATGGTCTGCATCTGTCGAGGAGGGGAACCAGGATCCTAGGTGATAGGTTTAAATGCATCATTGGCAAGAATTTAAACAAGCCATGGTGGTAGCACTGGAAAGGAGCATGGAAATGTTAGCCCCCCCAAAAAATCAGGGTAGTTAGTGAGGTAAACACTAAGATAGAGATGTTGATAGGGAGAAGTGCAGGGGTAAATGGAGAAAACAACAAAGGCAGTAAGGACAGGGATGGGGAAAAGGGGTAAGGCCATCATGAAATGGAGGGTAATGAGTACCAGTGCCCATAGGCTGGGCAACAAGCTCCCTGAACCGGTGGCCTTGATGGAAGTGGGATGCCTCAATATCGTGGCAGTCATAGAAACATGGTACACAGAGAATCATGACTGGGATGTTAACATACCAGGGTACACAACCTACAGGAGAGACAGGGAGTGTAGAAGAGGGGAAGGAGTAGCTCTCTATGTAATGGAAGGGATAAAAGCAATGGAACGAAAGAGTTGACAGGGAGGAAAGGAGGCACTGTGGGTCACCTTAGAGACTGGAAATGGCACCACAATTCACACAGGGGTTGTATACAGACCCCCATCTTAGGGCAGGAAATGGACAATGATACAAAGAATGGCATCTTTAAGATGGCAGAGAAAGTGGAGATATTGTTGATGAGGAGCCTGAATATGCCAGATGTTAACTGGAGCACCTTTGCTGCAGCCACATTCAAGAGCAGGGCCATTCTCAATGCCCTACAGGTGGCATGCCTCAGACAGCTAGTGTTGGAACCCACTTTGGAGAGAGCAATATTAGACCTCTTACTTTCAAATGGGGACAGTGAGAGGATCTCAGATCTAGAATTGGGTAGCCATCTGGGAACAAATCATCACCAAACAGTGTGGTTCATGATAAACTCAGTTGCAGAGTCAAGCCATACATAAGTGAGGGTACTGGCCTTCAGGGGGGCTGACTTTGTCAAAATGGGAGAGTGCCTTAGAAAAGCACTAGCAAACAGGCAAGAAGGAGAGGTAGAGAAACAATGGGGAAACATCAAAACGGCCATCATAGAAGCAACAAGCCTTTGTGTGAAGCAAATAAACAAATCAAAATGAAAGAAAAAGCCACTATGTTTTTTTAAAAGTGGTGGTGTGGAAGGTTAGGGAGAAAAATATAGGATTTAGGTAGTATAAGGATACACAGAAGGAGTAGGACAGAGAACTGTACCAGTTAAGGCAGAAGGAAGCAGGGAAGGCAGTCAGAACAGCATAGGCCCAAACTGAGGAAAAGATAGCTAACTCGATTAAGAAAGGGGATAAAACCTTTTATAGGTACATTAAGGAGAGGAGAAAGACAAAGGAAGGGATAGTGAGACTGAATAGAATGGACACTGGGTGGGCAGAGAGGGACAGTGAAAAAGCAGGGATACTGAACGAATACTTCTGCTCAGTATTCACAAAAGAGGAGGAGAAGAGGTACCTAATCCAATTAACAGAAGCACTCTGCATAGGGGGGTCAATCCCAGTCCTTTCACAGAAGAAAGTGTTCTGAAAGAACTCCTAAAACTGAAGGTGGACAAAGCAATGGTGCCTGACGAGATTCACCCCAGAATTCTAAAATAATTTAGGGTAGAACTAATGACACCACTGACTACCCTGTTTAACAAATAATGGTAGGATGGTGTGGTCCCTGAGGATTGGAGGAGGGTGGTTGTGATTCCTCTTCACAAAAGTGGGAGCAAGACAGAGGCAAGAAACTATAGACCTGTCAGTTTGACCTCTGTGGTAGGGAAAATGATGGAATCACTTCTGAAGGTAAGAATAGTTGAGTACCTAGAGGCCAGTGGGGCACAGGAACCAAGGCAGCATGACTTCACAGTGGGACAGTCATGTTAGACAAATCTAATCAATTTCTTTGACTGGGTGACCAAAGTAGTAGACCATGGAGGGGCTATGGACATGGCCTACCTAGATTTTAGCAAGGCATTTGACACAGTCCCACACAAAAGATTAATGAACAAATTAGCCAGCCTGGGAGTGGGTCCCAGGGTGGTAGCCTGGTTAAAACACTGGCTGGACAACAGGACACAGAAGGTAATAGTAAACAGAGTCCACTCTGAAGAACGAGGGGTTACTAGTGGGGTACCGCAGGGTTCAGTACTGGGCCCAGTCCTTTTTAATATCTTTATAAGTGACATTGCAGAAGGAGTAGAAGGAAAAGTATGCCTCTTTGCAGATGACGCAAAGATCTGCAACAGGGTTGATACTCAAGGGGTCATGGAAAGGATAAGAAGGTACTTGGCAAGGTTGGAGGAATGGTTAGAAGTATGGCAGCTTCGATTCAGTGCAAAGAAGTGCAAAATAATGCACCTGGGAAACAAAAACCCAGGGAAAGAGTACACAATGGGAGGGAAGGTAGTAACAACAACAAAAATGGAAAAGGACTGGGAGGTAATCATATCAGATGACCTTAAGGTTAGCAAGCAATGTGAGAAGGCACTAGGGAGGGCTGGGGGGATACTGGGATGTATAGAGAGAAGCATCACCAGCAGAACACAGGAAGTTTTTATCCCTCTGTACAGACAGCTAGTGAGACCCCATCTGGAGCACTGCTTCCAGTTCTGGAGACTCCATCTCTGCAAGGACATAGACAGGATGGAGGTAGTCCAGAGGAGGGTACTTAAAATGGTGCAGGGTCTGCAAGAGAAGCCATATGAGGAGAGACTAAAGGGGCTTAATATGTATACCCTTGAGGAAAGGAGGAAGGGGGGGCACGATAGAAACTTTTAAGTACCTCAGTGGAATCAACAATGTCCAAGAGGGTAGCATCTTTCAGAAAAAGAGATATGCAAGAACAAGGAGACATAATTTGAAGATAGAGGGGGAACAGCTCAAGAGCAATGTGAGGAAGTATTTTTTCACAGGCAGGGTGGTGGACGCATGGAACCGCCTTCCTGAGGAGGTTGTGGAGTCTAAAACTGTGGGAGAATTCAATAATGCATGGGATAGACATAAGGCAATTCTTTTGGGGGGTAGGAAGAAACAGGCTGTTGGCTAACTAGGATCTGCAGCTTATCCAGCAGGTAGGAAAATGGGCAGACTAGGTGGGCCAAGTGGTACTTATCTGCCGTCAAAGTCTATGTTTCTATGTTTCTACATGCACCCTTATTATGCACCTGCTTTTTAAATAAGGCAATAAGTGTGCCTATTTATTAGATTCAAATGAATTAGTACACATTTCTTGTCAAATGTTTTTCTAATAGAATTCAAGGATTCCAGTAACGAACAATTAAAAAGATTTTACTTTCATTGTCAGTGGACAGATTTTGCAAGGTGGCGGTCAACAATTACAATGTTAAATTTCCTATATATTATTGAAACAAATTAATTGGGCTTTGACGGCCCTACCCCTATTGTGAAAATCTGTGTGGAGGAAATACTACATGTAGACTAGACGGGGTAGATTCCTCAAGATCAGGAATCTGAACCAAATTAAGATGGCTGGCCCCTTAACTAAACCTTCACCGAACAATACTGCATTTCATTAACGTGCCATTACTAGAATAAAAATAACAAAGACAAATGTTGAATGTGATTTATTTTTTTTAGTTTTTATACTGTATCAATTATTTCTAGCCGCACTATCTCTAGGTAAACTAGGATTCCTCAGTAACTTGCAATATTTTAGGGAAAACCTAAGACATACAAAAGAGAAAAAAGGAAAGGCTGTAAAAGAGAGTGTCATGTATCCTTCAAATGAAATAATAATATGTTCGCAATAAATGTATGCTACAGTTGTATTTCATTTGTTTTTTTATAATAACATCTTTATTGAAACAATATAAAAAATTCCAATAATATATGAACAGCCGATATATCAGCTAGTAAAAGGGGCATTCTACTTAAAACCTAGAACTAGAAGAGACATAATTCCAAAGATGTAAAACTGTAAAATGAATCAACCAACTATAATAATGCTACTACCAAGGTCAGCGTTGAAGGCTAGGGCTAAGTACCATGCAATTTATACATTATAGAGTTATAAAAAAGACCAATCAAAACATCAGAAAAAAAAAAAAACAAGAATAGAAAGAGTTCCAAGGCAAGGCATGGGTTACTAATATGAAGAAAAAAAAAACACTCCATTGGAGTACCTGTTCTAAAAAAAAAAGGAATGTATAAGGTAAATCAGAGAACAAGAGCAGGGTCAGATTGTAGTTTATATAAAACCCATCACTGCCATATGTCTTCAAAAGCTGGTAAGTGATTCAAATAATGGTAACTACATTTCTCATGGTGATAAATAGGATTGACCAACACTATCCACTTGGCAAACTGTGGAAGATCTGATGTAAACCACAGCTTGGTAATAACTTTCTTGGTGCACACCTAGAGAATCAACAAAAACTTCAACTGTTGACCACAGATGGACAGATCAATGGGGTGGGGGTATGCAAAAGAATGAACAATAGAGGTAGAGGGGATGTAATGTCAAACAGTGAAATAATCACCTGAGAAACATCCTCCCAGTATAGCCGCAACAGGGGGCAAAACAAAAAAAATATGTTGATGATCCACTGCAGTCTCCCCGCATTCCCTCCAGCAAGCATTAACTTAAGGGCCTAAATACTGATCAGAGACCCCTGAGGTCTAAAGAAAGTGCATCCAGCAATTCCAGGTGAAATCTTTTAGATAAAGAGACATTATCAACTTGTAAGCAGTCAATGAATGTTTCTTCTTTTCCAGAAAATCACATGATATGTGCAAATCTGACAACCATCAAGAATGGATGGGGAAGGTAAAGTTCACTGGCAACAAATGTAAAATAGAGTATAGTGTACCAGGAAGATGTAGCTGATGATCACCTTTTTGATGGGATAAAATTAAAGCCGTTAGCGATGACAGAGTCTGGGAAGTATCTACTTCTGAGGCATAGAGTGTGAAGATATGCCTACAGTTAGAAGTACTGATAATGGTCCAGATATGGTATGCCATAAGTAGCTTGCAAGTCTGAAAAAGAGTGGGGTCCCTGGGACTTGAAAACCTGGTGATAATAAATCAAACCAAACCGAGCTCATCTACACAAGAATGCATCAAAAGTATTTAAGGGGTTGCATCGTTCCCAGGAAAAAGCAGTCAAAAATAAAAGCTTATTTGAAAGTAACTGCAAGCTAACTTTATCACAGACCCTAAGGGTTATCTCTGTATAGTGAGAAAAGTTAGGAAAGGGAATGTAGCCTGAGGGGGAGAAATAAGTATAAGACTCAAATTGTGGCAATCATTAAGAGTGAACATGATGTCCTTCCAATGAGCATGAAAGGACTCCAAGGTCCATAAACATATTATTCACAGCTGATTTGCTATTGCATACCAATGACGATTAAGTAAATTGACCCCTCCTCGAAGCATAGAAAGATGCAGTAAGGTCAAGAGAATCCTGGGTTACCCCCCTCCCCCAAATAAAATGGCAGACCCTCCAGTGCCAGTCATGAAAATAATAGGGATTAGGATAAAGAAGAAGTGTGTGAAGAAGAAATAAAATCTGAGGAAAGACATTAGACAAATAACTTCAACCTACTGAAAAAAGGAGAAAAGATAGGGAGACCAACAATTAAGATTGTCAGCTATAGTAGTTGTCAAAGGCTCAACATTTTGTAAATCAAGATTATCCAGATTCTTTGGAATATGAACACCAAGGTATTTTAAGGGTTTCTTGTTCCAGCATACTGGTAATAGTTCAACAATATGAGAGGGTGGAGAATATATAAACGCCGGTAAGTCAGTTTTACTTTTATTTAAACAAAATCTAGTTAAAGTTTCAAATGTGTCCAAAAGGTTGAAGACAGATACAAAAGATGTAGTAGGCTCAGTAAGTGTCAATTTAATATCATCAGCAAATAAAGCTACTTTGAAATCTTGACCATGGAAAAATACCTTGAATTAGAGGAGAGAGCCTATTAACGGAAGCTAAAGGTTCAATATAAACAGTGAACAAGACTGGGGAGAGAGGTCAGCCTTGCCTGTTGCCCCTCTCTGGAGAAAATAGTGTAGAGAGTAATCCATTAACCTTGACTAAGATGATCGGGGAATGATACAACTTCTGTAATGTAGTGACAAAAATAGAGGGGAAACCAAAGACCTGTAGAGTGGACCAAAGGTAAAGCCATGACACCTGGCTGAAGGCCTTTTCTGCATCCCAACTGTCCAGAACTATAGGAAATGAGCATTGGCAGGTATAGTCCAGTAAAAGAAAGGTGTGACAAACATTATTGTGGCACTGCCAAAAAAGCACAAAATCAGCCCAATCCCAGTCCAGCAGGATGGAGAGTAGGCATTCCAGGCGAAGTGCCAAAATAGACATAAACAGTTTGTAATCAGTATTTAAAATAGAAATAGAGTTCATAGGTTCAAAGGTAGGGTTTCAAGTCCTGTAGCCTTATGGGTAATTTGTGGACTTGTCTCTTTTCAGTATTGAAAATCCCATTTCTTTTGCCCCATATGTTTATCCAACAATATTTTGAAAGTTGATAGGCTACCTGCTCCAACAACGGCCCTAGGCAAGGAATTCCATACTTCTAGCACCCTCTGACAGTACCACCTTCCTCTTTTAGTGGTCCTATACATTTCTCCCTGGAGCTGGTATTCATGAGCTCTAGTTGGCCTACCAGACTGTTTCTAGTCACATAAGCCAGATGATTCCCACAATATTCTATTTCAGAAAGCATTATCTAAGAAGCACAGAACTCCCCTTGTTTTGTTATTTTCCATTGAGTATAGCCCCAACTCTTGTAGTCTGTTTCCATAGTCCATACTATGAACTCTATTAATTCTTTTAGTTAGTCTTCTTTGCACTTTTTCTACATTTCTGGATGTTCCAACACTCTGAGGAGTACTAAAGGGGTTACCATACTTTAAAATCAGCCTTACCAGGGATCTGTACAATGGAATGAGTACATTTTCCTTTCTAGTCCTAATATTTCTTAAAATATTTCCCACTACCTTATTTGCCTTATTTGTTATATCTTTATTATGTTTGTCAGATGTCAGATTATTAGTAATTACTACCCCAAGGTCCTTTTCACAGTCAGTACTCATAATAATGTTGTTGTTAATCATGTAAGATGCCTTAGCATTGTTGTATCCAAAGTGCATCACTTTACACTTTTTTTCATTAAATCGAAGCTTATTTTGATTGGCCCAGTTTTCCAATTCATACAGCTGCTTCTGGAAATTTGTAATAGGTTTTGCATCACTCACAATTGACCCCACCTTTGCATCATCTGCATATTTGCAGGTACATGCTCCATGCTCCATTTGTCACATGCATAGTGGAGACAAAGATTTTAAAGAGTATGGGTCTCACTACTGATCCCTGGGGCATCCCACTTGCAACCCTCCCCCAATCTGAGAAAAATCCTCTTATCGACACCCTCTGGTATCTGCCTACTAACCATGATCCTATCCACTTAACCAGACCCTGATGTACCCCAATCTTTGTAATGGAGTTCAACATGATTTCATGGGACACCAAGCTGAAAACATTGGCAAAATCTAGGTACCATACATCTACTGGTAGGCCATAATCTAATGCCTGACTCATAGGTTCAAACACATGAAACAAGTTGGTGCATAATCTACCAGATTCAAACCCATGTTGTGAAATGTCCACTTCCTTGAGTTGTCTAAGATTTTCCTCTAAGAATTCTTTAACACAGGTCTCCATTACTTTACTTTGACTCTTATACAATCCTTCTTAACTGGTTATCTACAGGCTGGTCTTTCACGTTAGTATTGTCTGAATGTGTGCATGGGTGTGTGGGTATGTTTATGTGTGTGGGTTTATGAATATGTTTATGTGTGTGTTTTGAGGATAGAAGAAGTGTGGTACATTGCATTTTTAATATGGGTATTCGAGATGATTGGTTATGTGGATATAGTGGATGTGAATATTATAGGGATATTAACATAAACTTATGTTCAGGTACATGACATTATGTTGTCATTGTGGTAGGACTCTGGACTCAGAGTGTACATTTACTTCCTTATGCTAGTTCTGTAATTTGAGTATATATTGTAATGTTTTTGTACTCTGTACTTATTAGGATGGTGTATTAGGATTCATGTACATATACTTCATTTTAAGCAGTTACTTTCCCTCCGGGGAAGGGGGGATTCCTAAGAATTTTGGTTTTGATTCCTTAGACTGTTTCTATATATGTATTATTTTGATTATACAATCACATTTTCTTGAAATCTGTACATATCAGGTTGCATAGTCTCAGTTTCTTGGGGGTCCCTGACTAGCACTTTTTTATCTGGCACTTACACTGATAATTGATATTATCATGTATAAAATCTTGTTACAACAAGGTCTTAACATAATAGTTTGTTAACAGTATGTTGGGAATATATCTCCAGCTGGTTGTACTTTCATCAGTGTGATACTCTTACTCACCTTTGGTAGACATCATTTTCATCATTCAGTATGCCATATAAATATAATTTCTGATGCTGTAATTTTGGAGCTCATCATTTTTTATTATTTTTTACTTGGTTATAGCTTACATTTTAGCTTGCAGTTGTTTCTTGAGGGTCATTTCATCATGAATGGTTCTAGTCTGAGCAGAGTGATGTACTGTAGCCTCACTTGTGAAATGTGTGTCTTAGGGAGGTTTTCTTCACTTGACATGTAATTTACTGAGCAGAGAAGCTTAAGGTTCTTATTTATCCATTAGACTGATACATGGTACCTCTCTGCCTGCTGTTATTTTTAAACAACCTTTGACCTTTAAGTTTAGTTCAGCTGAAATCACTCTTTAGATATTACAGCTCTCCAATGTCACTTTAATTATTTCTGAAGGCCAGTTTTAAACCAATGAAAATGATTTCTGTTTTTTCTGCATGTTCTAATTGTTAATAATATGGGATTTTCTAAATGACTCTCATTAAGCTTCTGAAGAAGGACTTGCTGGTCTGAAAGTTAAAGCTCTTTGTTCATTTTGTAACATCCTTGTTGGTCCAATAAAAAGTATCAAACCATTTGTTCTGGATTTGATTTTTACCTATTACAGACATAATACTTATTAACCTATAGTTGTCTACCACTGCCTCATCACCTGTTTTATGTATTGGCATAATATTAGCCATTCTCCAAGCTTTTAGGACTCTCCCTTCTAGTATTGATTTATTAAAGAGTGTAGCCAAGGGGCCAGCAAGTTCTGATGCCAGCTCATTTAGAAACATTGTGTGTACTCCATCAGGGCTGCAAGATGTATATTTGTTTAACTTTACCAGCTTTTCTTTTACCTCTGTAGCAGTTATTTTGTAATCTAATGTCTGCGTATTTACATCCCCCTCTTTATTTGTTTTCATGCTCATCTTGGTCTTGGAACACACTTAAAAATATGTATTGAAGGTGAACGCTACAGGGAAGGCACATGTTGCTGAACCATAGCCAGCCACACAGGCAACACACACACATAGGGCAGGACAGAGACAGAGCACCTGGAACCCACAGGCACAGGGAAGGTGTGGGGAACCACAACCACAGTGCAGTGCAGAAGGGGAAAGTGCCATACAGCACTGAATCCACCACAGGAAGGTGTTCCCAGTGCAGGGGAAGTAGCAGCCAGGACAGCGGGGGAAACACAGAAACAGCCGGGGGGTGGGAACACAAGCCAGGGACGTGGCCAGTGCCACCATCCAGATGGAGGCAGTTATGAGGGGGGTGAGAAGGCAGGCAGCAGGGTGGCATGGCCATGGAAGGACCCGTCGGCGGTATGCCCCCAACAGGCAGTAGCGAGTTCGCACCAGCTTCGAGCTGTACACCGATACTGAGGTCGTGGGCCAGTACCACCTAAACTGGGCAATTCTGAGGCGGCTCTGTGAGCTGTGCAGTGATGTGATGCAGGCACCCACACCACAGAGCCATGCTCTGTCAGTGGAGGCAAAAGTGACAGCTTGCATGTGCCTGCTCACCACAGGTACCTTCCAGAGACCAACAGGGGACATGACAGGCATAACCCAGTCAGCCACATCATGCCACCTCACCCAATTCCTCAGCACACTGCTGCCACATGCTGCTGAGTACATCCATTTCCCCAGCACACCGGCGGAGCGCACAGCAAACATACAGGAGTTCCACAGGGTAGCACGTATGCCTGGCATGCTAGGGGCAATAGACTGCACCCATGTGGCTATCCACACACCACCTGGCCCAGAAGGGGCCGCATACATTAATCGGAAGGGGTATGCAAGCATCAACTGCAAGGTGGTGTGCGATGCCAGGGGGCGCATAATCAATGTCTGTGCCACGCACCCTGGGGGAGCACATGATGTCTTCATCTGGCACCAATCAGCACTGTGCCACAGATTTGAGAGTGGGGACATCCCCACTGGCCACTTAGTGGGTGAGTATGCAAACCACGAGGAAAGTCATAGAGCTTGGGAGGGGCATAGTCAGAGGTGACATGGGTATTGGCCTAGATGGTCCAAAGCAGGGCGACGCTGATCACCAAACTAACCTCCACCCTCTACACACAGGTGACAGTGGATACCCACTCTGTCCCTGGCTGCTCACACCATACTGGTAGCCTGCAACCCCATCGCAGCAACGCTACAATGAAGCTCATGCCACCACACACAATGTCATCGAGAGGGTGTTCAGGACGCTGAAGGCACAGTTCCATTGCCTGGACACGTCTGGCGGTGCCCTGCAGTACAACCCTTCAAAGGCCTGCAGGCTATTCCTGGCCTGTTGCATCCTGCACAACATGACCAACGACTGTGGGATAGCCATACAGGTCGAAGAGGGAGACAGCGATGGGGAAGATGAGGATGCTGGTAAAGATGGTGATGGGCAGCCCCTCTTGGGTGATGGGACCCTTGACTGGTCCGACTGGCACAGCTGCACTGGGACACCATCACAGAGGAGCACTTCAGCCATCCCAGGTAAGTCATGGGGCCATGTGCAACCACCAGTGGCAAAGGCACAACCCACAAACACGCATGGACACACACCAGGGGTGCATGCTGTCAAGGGAAGTGGCTGAGCATGGAACCGCACACTCCGCCAGGGATGGGCAAGGTCTAACATGGCATGCGTTCACACACACACACACACACACACTCTTCACAAGACATGCACAAAGGGTAGGAGGCATGCTGACCCCAACCATCACCCCTAGCCACACAAGTGTCCACAAGCCACCACGCCCACTGCCTGTCATTGTGCCTGTGTCAGATGCTGGGCACCATTACACAGTGGTGGACAGCGCAATGCAGGCATCATCATGCACATGCCACAGTGGACAGCAGCTGGGAGAGTGTGCAGATGGAACATGTGTGTGGGTGCAGGGCCGGGTACCCCACCCGTGCATTGCACACCGAACAACACAATGCACACAGGGCAGCATCAGACAGTAGCCATGCTGGGAGACAGGTCAGTCACGCACCACAGTGCCACAGCCACCATGGATGCATGGGCGGCCCCGCCAAGACCCGCCAGCAGTGATAGGCTGACCAATGGCCTCGTGGGGTGGCACCGATGGTCCCCCAAGGGTTCCACTGCATGTACAGGACTGTGCTTGCACAGGGGTTTGCAGCACACCGAACATGCCTGCACCAGGCATGCTCAGGATGCCCCTAACTGAACCCGGTGTTGACAAGGAGGATGTTGCACGATGAAGGGAATGGGGGCTGGACATTGCACTGCGCGGTGTCTGTGACGCATGGGCAAATAACTGTTTGCCCATTGTGACCATGGCAGCTGTGATTGCCTGTGTCTGCCTGTCAATGGCAGCAGTCACATTCTCCCACAACCGGCCCATCCCTGCTAGGAGAAGAGCAGTGTCTCTGCTGCGCCGCTCCTCTGCCTGGTGCAGAGCCACACTGAGTGCATCCACTGCCGTCACAAGCCGCATCTGCTGATTGACTGATGCTTGGAGTATGTGGGTGTGCTCATCTAAGAGGTCATCTGCCTGATCGGCATGCTGTCCCTCATGGTGTTTGTGGCCCTGATGGTCAGCACCCCTTGAGGGTGGGCGCTGCACACCAGGGCCAGGCCTGGGCATATCCACAGGTGGTGCACTGACACCGCCCCCTGACACTGTACCCCCATGGCCATTGGCTGAATGTTGATACTGCCCCTCTGGCTGCCACTCTCCAGGGTTCAATGGTGCCGCCGCAGTGGCTGCAACAGCCCCACTGTCCTGGACACACACCAGTGCCGCTCCACTGGTGCAGACAGGCACAGGCTGGGACTGTGATGTCACGCAGGCCTCCACAGTGGCACCACCCACAGCTATGCCCGTGATGTCACCTTCTGTGTTGCAATCCTGTGGCCCACATGTCTCACTGCCCATGACGTTAGCTCCATCATCATCGGTGATGGATCTGGCACCAGCCTGAGTCTCAACATGCTGGCATCCATGGACGCTGGCACGCTGGGACATGGGCAGGGCCTCCTCTGCACCTGCTCCACCACCATCAGTCCGGATGTCCAGGCGGGCCCACTGTTGCCCTGATCCCCGTATGCCTGTGGATGTAGACAGACCCTCTCCATCTCCATGCTACCACCCTCAGTGGAGAAGCCCACCACCGTTGACCCATGTAGATGCTCAGGAGCTGTAAGGGAAAAACAGTAGCATTAATGTATGTGACCTTCCCTGTCCCCCCCCAATTGACAGACCAGGGCCTACCATGCAGTGACAGGCTACCACCCATCTGGAATCCACCACCTGGAACACCCTCAATGGTGCAACACTGCATGCTGCCAGCAACCTGCTCTTCTTGTGGGGTCAGGCATTGCACCTCCAGCTGTCCCCCACCGGTCACAGTCCATGCTGCCCTGATGGCAGCCACCTTCTCCTTAATTCTCTGCCTGTCCATGCCCATCTTCTTTTTGCACTCCTGCACGGAGTTCTGGTGGCTGCCATGCAGGTTGACAGCATGCGCCACCTCTTCCCATGCAGCAGCATGGGCCTGTGGTGTTCCCTGCATCCGCTGAGCAGCAGCTCCTGATCGAGGTAGGCCTCAAATAGGGCATCTGTTTCTTCCTTGATGAAGTTCGGCCTCCTCTTCCTCCCACGTCTCTGTTCCTCTTCCTCCACCTCACGATCAGTCATTATTCCTCCTGTGAGAATGACAGGTGTTAACTGTGACTGTGCAGTCCCATGCATATCTCAAACACCACAGTCCACACTTCCAAACACCATGCAACTCACCGCAATAGACTGCAGTAACCAACTACGGCCAGTGCAGCCCAATGTCGCATTTTTATAGCGCAACGCATTCAAATGAGACGAGGCGCATTTTTAAATGGATGCAAATGCAGTGACTGTGCCATTGAATGGCTGATTAGCTGATTTGCATATGCCGGCTGAATATCGCGCTGTTGCGCTTTGTGCAATTGTGTTAAACGTGCTGAGCCAAGGGCGCAGTTCTGTGACATGTGCAGTACACAGCTAACTACGCATGCCCGGGGTGATGACGCAGGCACCTGCCATGCTGCTGATATGCTGTGCATGGGAGGCAATGCAGGGCATGGCCATCATTGTGCCAGTGGCACTACTGCGCTGTTCACATATATGGCGCTGTGGCACTGGGCTACCATAGGCGCACTGGGGCCACAGCACTGTAGGCCACTACAGGAGGTGGCACACAGGCACCCAATCGTGCTACTTGCATTGGGTTCCAATTGTGCTGTGGCTGTCTGTGTGCAAGAGACCCTTGACCCTGTGCCCGACCTTTGGCCCCTAGGCACCATGCGTCAGGCATGGGTGCACCACTATTGTGCTGTTCGGTGACAGTGCGATAGGGAATGGCAGCGCTGTACTGTGCAGCATCTGCATGTGGCAGAAACGCGCTGCCATGCGCCATTTTAAATCCACCACTTTGCTGAGATGGAGCAGAGAAGGGCAGTGATGTGGAGCCAGGTGGAGCTTGTGAACCTTGTGGCCAGTGTAGAGCCCCATGCTGGGGCTCTATATGGTGACACACCCCTGGACAGGGCCAGGAGTGCAGTTTGGCAGGAGGTGGCTGACACTCTGGAGGAGGCCACTGGTATGGGGCGTATGGCGGAGCAGTGTCACCACCATTATGGGGACCTCAGGCGCAGGGACCCGGACCTGCTTGCCCGCCTGCGGGCACAAGCCAGGAGGGGCACGGTGCCATGGCCAGGTAGGTGCTCCATCCATACACTGTTATCATCCATACCGGTGTCACGGTTGCACGTGTCCGGCACATGGGGGGGCCATCCAGTGTTGGCCGTGGTGGTGGTATCGGGGTGTGGGGTGGATGGGTATGGCTGTGTGGGATTGCACACACATGGGGGCCGGGGATTTTGCTAATGGATTGTACTGATGTTCCTCTCTCCATGTTTGCACCTTAGGCCCACAAGAGTGCAGGCAGGTGAGGGAGAGGAGGCACCTCCTGGAGGACCAGCAGGACGGGAGGGGTGAAGGTCTGCAGTGGCACAGGGACTAACTTGATGATGGTGAGTGCCTTTCATCCATGATTACTATTGCATGCTGTATAACTGGGTAGGAAGTGGGGCATGGCCACCATCCATTGACACCACTGCCATGCATGCAACTTGTTACAGTCAGCACTGTCCAGTGGCACTGCATGTCTGGGAGTGAGTCAATGGTGGTCCATGCGTGCACAGGGCACATGGCTGTGCCACTGCCTTCACACCACATAGCCAAGTCACTGTATGGCCACGATGGTGCTGTGCAGGACATGGGCGGTGGGTGTGTGCAGTGGTCCACATGGCTGTGGCTGCCTGGGTAGGCAGGTCTTGTGGACACGGTCACTGTGGGTGGTCGCACACCATCACAGGGGCATGGCACATGGCTGTATGCCATGCACAATGGGTGGGCTGCAGAGGGCTGGACAGTCACACTTATTAACTCTGCTCCCTCGTCCTAGGTGGACAGTGACTCCAGGCACTGGAGCGTGGACTGCAGGAGCTGCTCCAGGTGGTGAGGGCGACCCTGGAGCTCCTGCAAAGAATGGAACGCCATGGGGTGAGCAGGCGGAGATGACATCGGTGCCATGTGGAGGAAGACTGGGGCAGATGCTGATCAATCCATGCCCCTAATTACACCATCCCCCCCTGGACCCTCCCTCACATCCCTTCTTCCCTTTCCCATATGTTCACCCCTGCCCCTTACCCGCCCCCACCTGGTATGTGGCCCTTCCCGCCATTGTACATAGTTGTATATAGTTTTTCTATTTCCTGTTTTAAATACATTTGTTTTGTTATGACAACTGTGGTGGTCTCTGATTTGCAGCGGGCTACAGGTGCTCAGCTGCAGTGGTGTGCATGGCATCAGGGGTGGTGCACGCATGGGCGTGTGTGTGTGTGCAGAAGGGAACCACCTATGGTGTGGGCAGGGGGATCAGTCACTGTCTGTGGTTTGTGTGTTGTTCTCTGTGCACTGGATGCCTGTGTGCAGTGGTCCACTGTGCATGCACTGTGTGCATGGCACCCCTGTCAGACCATCCATGGCCTGTGCAGCTGACACCCTTGCATATCTGTGATATACACGGTCTGCTGGCGTGTCAGTGGTGTCTGTCCATGCTGGATAACAACTGTACCCGGCACAATGCCAGGTTGCCTTCCATCACCAGTATGGTGCATGTCTGCCTCCAGTGGCACTGTGGCCTCTGCTGCTGTTGTCCCCCCTCCATGCTGTCACTTCTGTCTGTTGCAGGGGATGTGCTTCAGTGTCTGTCACTTGTGCTCCGGCAGCATGCTGGTGGCATACAGCTTCATGGTGCAGCGTAGGGTGGCAGGCACACCTGTGCAATGTAGGGGTGCTGGCCGTGTGTACACGTCAGCCGTGGCCACACGCCAGTGGCTTGGTTGACCCACTACTGTGTCTCTGTGTTGGTGTGCCCTTGGGTATGGGTGAGTGTGTGTCCATGCACTGTGTTGCATCCTGTGTAGTGCATGCTTCTATGCAACACTGTGCGTGTGTGCTGGCTGTTGTGGCCAGTGCTGGGATGGGATGTGTCCTTGGGAGGGTGTGCAGGGTGCTGTACCACTGGTGGTGGGGTCTGGGGCATGCCCTGTCGCATGTAGGGTATCTCGTGTGGCGACGCATGATCGGTTTCTCAGCTGTACCTCGGGGGGAACATGCAGGGTGGCACTGTATATGCTGTTGTTGCATTGCTGTCTGCTGCCGCCCACAGCAGGGTGCACATGGTGGGGCTGCCTTGCATGGCCCCATGGTGCACAGGGTTGCATTGTCACAGTGGGGGTGTTGGCATGCATGGGGTGTCCTGCACTGTTGGGGGCTACTCCTGGGAAGGGTGTATGGTGATCATGGTGCAGGGAGTGCTCTATATTGGTGGAATGGTGTGGCACAGGGTGGTCGGCCCTCCTTGTGTGCCAGTCACAGCTTGCCAGGGGGTGTGCTGGGGCACCACGGCCCAGCTGTGGGTTGGTTGCTGGTATCCATGGGCCAGTGGTTATTCCAGCTCTCCCCCAGTTGTGCAGTGCATGGGGTGTGGGGGACAATGTCTGTTCTGCTGTGTGCTCCTCTGCACATCTGTGGCATGGGTGGTGGGCCCCTGCATCCCTGGTTGTGCTGTTGCATTGCTGCCATGCTCCACGGGGTGTCCCTGGTTGCACTATGGCACATCTGGACTGCTCCACTGAGCATCCCTTGTTGCGCTATGGCACATCAGATATGCGCAACTTCACATCCCTGGTAGCGCTATGGCGCAGGTGGTGCAATATTCAGTCGCTCGCGTAGGCTTATCTTGGCCTGCGCTGCTTTTTGAAAATCGTGATTTTTGTGATGGGCTCAGTGGACTTGTGCTTGTCTTTGCTGTTGCGCACATTTTGGGTGCAGTTTGAATATCTGGGCTTCTATCTTTAAAGAGCTGGTGCTTAGTAAGGGTGCATACATTAAATAATGAAGGTTTGGGACCTTTAGATGCCTCTGCAATCATTCAGTTTGCTTTTATTTGTTTCTTTACTTAGTTTTCTATTATTGTATTTGTATTTTGCCAACTGCTAGTGAAAAAATAATCCAGTGGAATCCCTGTATGATGATGTCAGAAAATCTTTACTGGCAACGCTGTTAGTGTATTTCAATGGGAAAACTACAAATCTGTTTTCAGATTTTTATGGAGAAATATCAGTTCCTGCCACCAAAATATTATATATTTAATAGTGATTTTTGATAATGTGATCTTTTGTTATAATTTAGCAGGTGGCATTTTCTTCATAACCAGATTTTACTTGGAAAGATGTAAAGAAAAGCTAATTATTTTATTCAAAAACATAAAATCATACAGATGGAGCACTATAGTGCAAACATATAAAAGGAAAAGTTTGTTGACGAAATAAGTATCAATTTCTTTTGAAAAAGGTAGAAAAGTATATTTAGTTTCTCATTGAAATACACTAGACCCTTAATGAGCAGGTGTTTACGTCTAATAAATAGAAAAATTACTTTTATTTATTGTATTTGATGGGTTAGTAATTACTTTCTACTTTTATAATAAAATATTTGTTAGAGCAGTGAAACAAGTATATTTTCACCTTTGCTTTTCATACTACTAGTAAAAACAGGATTCAGTAGAATGCTGGAATTGTAATCTCAGAAACTGCCAGCTACTTAAGAGCCCAGTGTATTTCAATGAGAAACTAAATAGAGGATAATGCCAGAGTAACAGTGGTTAACCATGATGTAATCACCTCAAGCAGTTGCCAGGACAACCAAGTAAACCTTGAGAGTGCAGCTTGAGAGGTTTACAGTTGTCATGGTAACTGCGAGAGGTGATTACGTCCGTGGCTGACCATTGTAACACAGGCATTGTATTTTATAGTGTATGGAAAAACTAGAAACTGTGGGGGAAAAAGTTTTTTTCAATGTGCGTTTGTTCTGCTGCTCAGCTATGAGTGCTTCCTGCTTTGAATGTTGAGAAACTGAAGTGCTGAAATTAGCCATTGCGATCTATACTGCAGTGGAACTGTAACTGTCTGTATGGCATGTGTGTGTTTTGAATAAATGTCCAAGCAGCAGATCAGCTTTCCTTTCCAAAACTTTTGACAGGTGGTGAAATTGTATCCTGTAATCCCATCATTACCACATAGTTAAGCAAGATTTACAGCATACTGATATCATAATGATGGGATTGTCAAGTGACAAACTGATTGAAAACAGGGGTTAATAGACATTGTCCATACATTATATATATTTTTCTTTTTCAATAGAAATTGATACTTATTTAATCAACAATCTTTGCCTTTTATATGTTTGCACTATACGAACATATGAACATACAAAATTTGCCAGCAGTTAAAGGTCTAGAGGTCTATCAAGTCTGCTCAAATGTGCAACTAGCACCCCTTATTCTGCAGCTGCCCCTCCCTTCCACCCTTCCCCTTCATTGACCCCCCTTGTCCTGTCCCATCCCCTTTTGAAGCAGTCCACTGTTCTATTGGATACCACTTCTGCAGGTAACGCATTCCACCCAGCCACCACCCTCTCTGTAAAAAAGTGTCTCCTTATCTCCCTCCTTAATCTTTCTCCCTCCAGTCTCATATCATGGCCCCTGGTATCCCTCCCCTCCCTTACTTTGAACAGCCGCTCTGTACCTGTCTTGTTTATTCCTTTCATGTACTTAAAGGTTTCAATCATCTCCCCATCCCTCCCCTCCTCCAATGAGTACATGTTCAACTCCCTCAGCCTCCTCTCATATGATAAGTCCCCCAGCCCCTTGATCATCTTTGTTGCCCTGTGCTGCACCCCCACCAGTAACTTAATATCCCTCTTCAGATATGGGCGCCAGTACTGCACGCAGTACTCCAGGTGCGGTCTCACTAATGACCTATACAGTGGCAGAATCACCTCCTCCCTCCTCAAAGATATACCCCTTGCAATACAACCCAACAGTTTGTTGGCCTTTGCAGCTTCCTTCCTACATTGTGCCGAGTTGTTCATTAACCCTTGTAATGAGCACCCCCAGATCCTTCTCCTCCTTTGTTTGGGTTAGCTGCACTTCCCCCAGCTGGAAACTCCTCCTTGGGTTCTTTATCCCAAAATGCAGCACCTTGCTATTTTTGGCATTAAACCCCAGTTGCCAGGTGTCTGACCAGATTTCAAGCTTTGCCAGATCATCCTGCAATCCCTGCCATCCCCATAGGTCATCCACCACCGCTCCTACCTTGGTATCATCAGCAAACAGACTGATCTTGCTCTTGATGTCCAATGATATGTCTGCAATGAATGTTCCAAACAACACTGGTCCCAACACCGAGCCCTGTGGAACACTGCTCGTCACTACCCTTGGGTGTGAGAGCTCCCCACCCACCACCACCCTCTGTTACCTTCCCTGAAGCCAGTTCCTTACTCTTCTCACCAGCTTTGCACCCACCCCCGTGCCTACTAACTTACTTCCCAGCCTTCCATGTGGCACCAAGTCGAATGCCTTACTGAAGTCCAGATACAGGATATCCACTGCATGGCCCCTGTCCAGTTGCCTAGTTACCCAGTCATAGAACTCCACCAGATTGGTTTGGCAGGATCTGCCCCATATGAAGCCATGCTGTCTGCTGTCCTGTAGCCCTTTGGCCTCTAGGAGGGCCACCATCCTCCTTTAGGATAGTCTCCATTAACTTACCAACGATGGATGTGAGGCTCACTGGTCTGTAGTTTCCTGGTTCATCCTTGTGGCCACTCTTGTGGAGGGACACCACATGAGCCATCCTCCAGTCCTGAGGTACACACCCAGAATGTAGTGAGGCATTAAATAGGTCTGCCAAAGGCCCTGCAAGGACCTCTGCCAGCTCCTTTAGTACCCTGGGGTGGACGCTATCTGGCCTGGCACCTTGTCCACCCTCAGTGCCTTCAAACCCTGCCGAACTCTGCCTTCCATGATTTCCCCATCTGTCACCTCCTCTCCCCTGTTTCTGCCATCTCTCCCCCTCTTCTCTTTAGTTAATACTGAGCAGAAGTACTCATTTAGTGCTTCTGCCTTATTGCACCCTGCTTCCACCAAATCCCCCTCCTTCCTAATCCTTACTATGTGGTCCTTACAGCTTCTTTTCTCCCTGATGTACCTAAAGAAGTCCTTCTCCCCCTTCTTAATGCCTTGTGCCAGCCTAAGTTCCATAGATGCCTTGGCTCCCCTTACTGCCATTGTCACCTCCCTCAATTCCATCAAGTACTCCTCCCTGTCCTCCCCCTACCTGTTTTCTTGTACTTCCTAATGGCAGCTTTTTTCCTCCTTGCTTTTTCCATGACCTCCTTGCTCAATCAGCTCAGTTTCTTAGCCCTAGCTTTCTTGCTCTGAGCCTTGCAGCAGGTTTTGATTGCCTCCACTATCCCCAGATTTATGAGCTCAAACCTCTGGTTAGTGTCCATACTAGATTGAATTCTGGCCAGGTACCCTTTTACCACTTTCCCCATCCTCCCAAAGTTGACCCTCCCGAAGTCCAGCACTCTTGTGCCAGATTCCACTCCTTCCTTGCCCATATGTAGTGTGAGCTATACTGAGTGGTGGTCACTCCCTGACAGCAGTTTCTCCACTGTAAGTAGTCACACAAAGTCTCCATTTTCCAGCACAAGGTCAAGGGTATTCCCTAACCTGGTTGGTTCACTGACCATTTGCAGCAGGAAGCTGTCCTGGAAGGCATCCAGCAGTACCTGCACCCTTCTGTTCCTGGTTATTAATATACTTCAGTCCACTCCTGGCATGTTGAAGTCCCCCAAAATCACCACACTACCCTTCTCGCAGGTCCTCCTGATTTGTCCTGCTAGTTCCCTGTCTAACTCCTCCATCTGAGATGGTGGCCTGTACACCACTCCCATTCTAAGAATCCTATTCTTGGAATCCTGGATTTGCATCCAAAATGACTCTGTACTACCCCCCTCCCCTTCCTCCCTTACACACTTCAGTCCTTCCTTCACATATTGTGCCACACCCCTGCTTTCCCAATCACCCTGTCCCTACGAAATAACCTGTACCCTGGTGCAGACAGGTCCCAGTCATTGTATTGAGTGGCCCATGTTTCTGTGATGGCTGCAATGTCCAACTCTCCCTCTGCCATGAGCACCTGTAACTGTACGTTTTTTCTCCCAAGGCTCCTATCATTAAGGGTAGCCACCTTCCGCCCTTTCCCCCTCTACCATCCTGCCCTCCTTTACTAGCATCGCCAATAGTACTTGCCATTTGTCCTTTGTCACTGTTATGGGGGGTTAGCGCATATGGTTTCCCAACCTGTGGTCTCTGCATTTCTCTTGCCCAACTGCCCACCCGCTCCTAGTTTGAATGCCCAACTTCCTCTATGTACTACTCCATTCTCTGTTTCAACACTTTCTTTCCCTCCTCACTCAAGTGTAGTCTGTCCTTGGCATAGAGACTACTGTCCTCCCAGGTCCCTCATCACCCACCCCAACAGCCCACAGTCTTTAGCACAACACCTGGTTCTCAGCCATCCATTAAATTCCTCTATTCTCAGCTTTCTTGTTGTGGTTGCCTTGGGCACTGGAAGTATCTCTGAAAAAGTTACTGATCTTCCTGCCCCCTCACATAATTGTCCTAGTTCCTCAAACCTCCTCTCTACTGTATCTACTGTCTTGTCAGCCAAGTTGTTCATCTCAAGATGTATAATTAAATGAGGCTTATCCCTACCCTTTCTAGCATATTTCAGAACAGATTGTCCCACCCTTTCTGCTGTCATTCCTGGCATGGCCTCCACCCAAATGCGACTATGCCTGTCCCCCTTGCTGCTCCACCTGACTTCTCTTAGTATTGAGTCCCCAGCATTAAGAGTCCACCCCTCTTACTCCCTGCTTGCTTCCATTCATCTCCCTCTCTCATTTCCTACTCCTCCTCTTCCTCCTCCTGCACATTATTTCCCCCTTTTGCCCCTGTTGCAATTCTCCCAGCAGAACTTCCTCCCACTCCGGTTTGGTCCAGGCATTTATCAATTACTCCTCTAATTGCATCATTACCCTCCTCCACCTTCTTCCTCTCTAGCAGTGCAAAGCTATTTTCTGAAGAACCTTCACAAATGTTCACTCCCTCTCTCTTCATAGTGACCTGTTGTCTCCTTTCCACTCTATGACTTTTGCCACTTCTTCACCTCCCCTCACGAGTCTCTATCTCCTCCTTCCATTTGTCTTTTGTCTCCTGACCTAGTTTCCCCAGCAGTCATTCTTGCTGGCCTGTGCCCCTTTGTCACTGCTTCCCTTCTTCTGACCCTCTCCTCACCACTGTAGGCTAAAATCACCCTCCCTCATCTCTTCTTCTTCCTCACTCCAGTATTGGGCTAAACCCAGCCTCAATCTGCTGTGCTTATCTTAGTTCCTTCTGCAGACCCTCAATTTCCCTTCTAAGTTTCTCTGTCTGGTTGTACACTAAATATCCTCCCACACTCCAGGCAATTTTTAGAAAGATTGATGTACCACAGTTGCTGCAGCCTACCACCCTACCCATTGCTGTCATTGCCCAGCAGCAAACCTCCCACCCTTCCAGATGCAGGATACCAAACACTCACCCAAGTCTCCCCTTCCCCCATCAGTGCAAAACATTCTTTTCTTAATTTCCCTTACCCCCTTTGTTGTACATGTTTAGATAGATTGAGCAACTGCTTTTTATAGTCCTACCCTTCCTATCTTTACTCAAAAAGAGACTTTAAGTAGCTATTTCATAACCTTTTTCAAACTCCTACTCTTCCTTTCCACAATGCAATAGCAATACAAACAAGTAACAATGAAAGCTACATGATTTGCAGTTACTTCCCTTCCACTGAGACAGCAGTAACCTCTTCACTCACTGCTGTTCATTTCCTGGATGTCTGCTTCTGCTATGACAGGTGCATATCCTTTGCCCATTTTAGGAAGTGATGTCTGAACCCCTGGTATAAAGGAAATCATGGACCAGGGGTGGGTGGAGTAAGGGGTTGGGGGTGGGACCAGCCCAAGCCTTCCAGAAATAATCAGGTAGCTGAGGCCCCTGGTTAGACCATTAGCACCCTTCCCCCACTATGCACTAAATTTTGCAGTTAGTAAAGCCAGCAAAAATTATTCACAATTCTACTCAAAGCCCCAAAATAGGTTTGCTACCAAAAGAAACAGGTATCCAATTCAAACAGCTTCACCATCAACACATCAGAATAGGCCTAAAATTAGAAGATGTAGGTCTCCAATTCAAAGAAACAGCCTCAGTTAAATCACACCAGATAGGTTTTAAATCAGAAGAAATAGGCCTCTACAAATGCAGCCTGCTACACAGTGAAACATCAAACAAAAGAGCCCGCTTATAGCCACCAAAACAGGTTTCAAAATTCCAACAGCCCCAAAACAGTACCCTGCTAGCCCCTAGGAAGTAGTAAGAAAGAAAGGAAATAACCTTTTACCAAGTAAAATCCACAAGAAACAATGTAAAAACAACAAGAAGAAGCTACTGTACTGCAACAGATCTGATTCTTTCCCCTTCCAGTGCCCCATCTGTATGATTTCACATTTTTGAATACAATAAGTAGCTTCTCTTTACTTCTTTTGAAGTAAACTCTGATTACGAATAAATGCCACCTGCTAAATTATAACAAAAGATTACATGCTATCAAAAATCACATATCTCTATTAAATAAATAATATTTTGGTGGCAGGATGTGTTATTTCTCCATAAAAATCTGAAAACAGATTTGTAGCTTCCCATTGAAATACACTGGCAGCCTTGTCAGTAAAGATTTTCTGACATCATCATACAGGGATTCCATTGGATTATTTTTCACTAGCAGTTGGCAAAATACCAGTAAAGTAATGGAAAAATTAAGTAAAGAAACAAATAAAAATAAACTAAATGATTGCAGAGACATCTAGAGGCCCCACACCTCTATTATTTAAGATGAGCAAGTAAGGAGATTACTGAGAAATATAGGAACTTCCTGTCTCAGAACAGGAATATCAGGAGCTTTAAGGGCACAGAGGCAGTAGGTAGGTAAGTAGGGAGAAAATAAATAAACAGAGAAAAGAGTAAGTATTTAAAACAACAGTTAAGGGGCCAGAAATAATACATGATAGGAGTGGTGCAGTGCAGTGGTTGTGGAGCAGTGTTGTCCCACCTGCAGGCACCTCTCTGGGCTGAGGGAGGAGGTTGTTCATCTCCAGGCTGTGTTGGCCAGGATTTGGGGGACCTCCTGACCCACCCAGAGACCACCAGGGCCATCACCGTTGCCTCAGAGATTGCCAAAAAAGAGGAGCAGCTGGACCACAGTGGGCTCAGGGAGGGAGAGTGGTGGAACAGAGGCACATCCCTCCAGTTGTACATCTCCACAATTCATATGCTGTTCTGGCAGAGTATGGCTCCTCTAAGGAGGCACCTGCAGTGGAGACCAAGGAGGATGCTGTGAACCTCCAGAAAGGAGACCCACAGGAGGGTGGCATGGAACCCCACAGGGGAAGGAAACAACTCCTGGTGGGGACTTCATTCTTAGGAGGGTAGAAGTGGGGGAGGAAGGGGAGAGGGAGGTAAGGTGCCTGCCTAGCACCATAGCTTGAAGGGACAGGGAGCAAATCCTTAGGATCATGGCAGCAGCTGCACAAAGGAGGGAGCTGGATGTCATTGTCCACCTAGGGACAAATGACCTGGCTGGGAGAGAGAGATCAGAGCAGTGTAGTAAGAGTTTATAGAGTTGGGGAGGAGGCCTTAGACAAGTAACAGGCACAGTAACCTTTTCAGAGGTGCTACCTGTCTATGGCATTGGTGAGGCTAGGGTGCTCCACACCATGGGATTCAATGAGTGGTTGAAAAACTGGTGCAGAGCTTAGGGGTTTGGCTTTCTCATGGGACTGGGGGTCTACCTGGAGTGATGCAGGCCTATACTAGTGAGATGGTGTGCATCTGTCCGGGAGGGGAACCAGGATCCTAGGTGATAGGTTTAAATGCTTCATTGGCAAGCATTTAAACAAGCCATGGGGATGGCACTAGAAAGAAGCAGGGAAATGTTAGCCCCAAAAAATCAGGGTAGTTAGTGAGGTAAACACCAAGATAGAGATGTTGATAGGGAGAAGTGCCGGGGTAAATCAAGAAAACAACAAAGGCAGTAAGGACAGAGATGGGGAAAAAAGGGGTAAGGCCATCATGAAATGGAGGGTAATGAGTACCAGTGCCCATAGTCTTTGCAACAAGCTCCCTGAACTGGTAGCCTTGATGGAACTGGGATGCCTGGATATCGTGGCAGTCACGGAAACATGGTACACAGAGAACCATGACTGGGATGTTAACATACCAGGGCACACAACCTACAGGAGAGATAGGGAGTGTAGAAGAGGGGGAGAAGTAGCTCTCTATATAATGAAAGGGATAAAAGCAATGGAACAAAAGAGTAAACAGGGAAGAGAGAAGGCACTGTGGGTCACCTTAGTGACTGGAAATGGTGGCACCACATTCCACACAGGGGTTGTATACAGACCCCCATCTTAGGGGAGGTAATGGACAAATATATGATAGATGGCATCCTTAAGATGGTAGAGAAAGTGGAGATATTTTTGATGGGGGGTCTGAACATGCCAGATGTTAACTGGAGCAACTTTGCTGCAGCTACATCAAAGAGCAAGGCCATTCTCAATGTCCTACGGGGGCATGCCTCAGACATCTAGTGTTGGAAGAAAGGGGGGACCCACTTTGGAGGGAGCAATCTTAGACATTGCACTTTCAAATGGGGAGAGTGAGAGGATCTCAGATCTAGAAGTGGGTAGCCTTCTGGGAACAAGTGACCACCAAACAGTGTGGTTCATGATAAACTCAGTTGCAGAGTCAAGCCATACAAAAGTGAGGGTACTGGCCTTCAGGAGGGCTGACTTTGTCAAAATGGGAGAGTGCCTTAGAAAAGCACTAGCAAACAGGCAAGAATGAGGGGTAGAGCAACAATGGGGAAACATCAAAACTGCCATCACAGAGGCAACAAGCCTTTGTGTGAAGCAAATAAACAAATCAAAATGAAAGAAAAAGCCACTATGTTTCTCAAAAGAGGTGGCGTGGAAGGTTAGGGAGAAAAATATAGGATTTATGAAGTATAAGGATACACAGAAGGAGCAGGACAGAGAACTGTACCAGTTAAGGCAGAAGGATGCAGGGAAGGCAGTCAGAATAGCATAGGCCCAAACTGAGGAAAAGATAGCTAACTAGACTAAGAAGGGGGATAAACATTTCATAGGTACATTAGGGAGAGGAGAAAGACAAAGGGAGGGATAGTGAGGCTGAATAGAATGGACACTGGGTGGGCAGAGAGGGACAGTGAAAAAGCAGGGATACTGAATGAATACTTCTGCTCAGTATTCACAAAAGAGGAGGAGGGGAGTTACCTAATCCAATTAATAGAAGCACACTGCATGGGGGGGTTGATCCCAGTTCTTTCACAGAAGAAAGTGTTCTAAAATAACTCCTAAAACTGAAGGTGGACAAAGCAATGGTGCCTGATGGGATTCACCCCAGAATTCTAAAATAATTAAGGGAGAACTAGTGACACCACTGACTACCCTTTTTAACAAATCATGGTAGATGGTGTGGTCCCTGAGGACTGGAGGAGGGTGGATATGATTCCCCTTAACAAAAGTGGGAGCAAGACAAGGCAGGAAACTACAGACCTGTCAGTTTGACATCTGTGGTAGGGAAAATGATGGAATCACTTCTGAAGGTAAGAATTGTTGAGTACCTAGAGGCCAGTGGGGCACAGGACCCAAGGCAGCATGAATTCACAGTGGGATGGTCATGTCAGACAAATCTAATCAATTTCTTTGACTGGGTGACCAAAGTAGTAGACCATGGAGGGGTTGTGGACATGGCCTACCTAGATTTTAGCAAGGCATTTGACAAAGTCCCACACGAAAGATTAATGAACAAATTAGCCAGCCTGGGAGTGTGTCCCAGGGTGGTGGCCAGGGAAAAACACTGGCTGGACAACAGGACACAGAAGGTAATAGTAAACAGAGTCCACTCTGAAGAAAGGGGGGTTACTAGTTGTGTACCGCAGGGTTCAGTACAGGGTCCAGTCATTTTTAATGTCTTTATAAGTGACATTGCAGAAGGACTAGAAGGAAATGCATGCCTCTTTGCAGATGACACAAAGATCTGCAACAGGGTTGATACACAAGGGGTCATGGAAAGGATGAAAAGGGACTTGGCAAGGTTGGAGGAATTGTCAGAAGTATGGCAGCTTGGATTCAATGCAAAGAAGTGCAAAATAAAGCACCTGGGAAACAAAAACCCAGGGGGAAGAGTACACAATGGGGGGAAGGGTAGTAATAACAACAATAAAAATGGAAAGGGACCAGGAGGTAATCATATCAGATGACCTTAAGGTTGGCAAGCAATGAGAGAAGGCAGTAGGGAGGGCTGGGGGATACTGGGATGAATAGGAAGAAGCATCACCAGCAGAACACAGGACGTTGTTATTCCTCTGTACAGACAGCTAGTGAGACCCCATCTGGAGTGTTGCATCCAGTTCTGGAGACCCCCTCTCCACAAGGACATAGACAGGATGGAGGTAGTCCAGAGGAGGGCACCTAAAATGGTGCTGGGTCTACAAGAGAAGCCATATGAGGAGAGACTAAAGGAGCTTAATATGTATACCCTTGAGGAAAGGAGGGAGAGGGGAGACATGATAGAAACTTTTAAGTACCTCAGCGGAATCAACAAAGTCCAAGAGGGTAGCATCTTTCAGAAAAAGAGATGTGCAAGAACAAGGAGACACAATTTGAAGGGCAATGTGAGGAAGTATTTTTTTCACAGACAGGGTGGAGGACGCATGGAACCGCCTTCCTGAGGAGGTTGTGGAGTCTAAAACTGTGGGAGAATTCAAGAATGTGTTGGACAGACATAAGGCAATTATTGTGGGGTTTAAGAAGAAATAGGCTATTGGTTAATTAGGATCTGCAGCTTATCCAGCAGGTAAGGAAATGAGCAGACTAGGTGGGCCAAGTGGTCCTTATCTGCCATCAAAGTCTATGCTTCTATGTTTCTACATGCACCCTTATTAAGCACCTGCTTTTTAAATAAGGCAATAAATGTGCCTATTTATTAGAGTCAAATGAATTAGTACACATTTCTGGTCAAATGTTTTTCTAATAGAATTAAAGGATTCCAGTAACTAACAATCAAAAAGATTTCACTTTCATTGTCAGTGGACAGATTTTGCAAGGTGGTGGTGAACAATAACAATGTTAAATGTTAAATCTCCTATATATTATTGAAACAAATTAATTGGACTTTGATGGCCCTACCCTCATATTGAAAATATGTGTGGAGGAAATACTACATGTAGACTAGACAGGGCATTACCTCAAGATCAGGAATCGGAACCAAATTAATATGGCTGGCTCCTTAACTAATCCTTCACCTAACAGTACTGCATTTCATTAATGTGCCATTACTAGAATAAAAATAACAAAGACAAATGTTGAATGTGATTTTTTTTTAAGTTTTTATACTGTATCAATTTTTTCTAGCCCCACTACTTCTAGGTAAACTAGGATTCCTCAGTAACTTGCAATATTATAGGGAAAACCTAAAAGATACAAAAGAAAAAAAAGAAAAGGCTGAAAAAGAGAGTGTCATGTGTCCTTCAAATGAAATAATAATATGTTCACAATAAATGTATGCTACAATTGTATTTTATTTGTTTTTTTATAACATCTTTATAGAAACAATATAAAAAAATTCCAATAATATATGAACAGCCAAGATAGCAGCCATTAAAGGTGCATTCTACCAAAAACCTAGAACTAGAAGAGACAGAATTCCAAAGATGTAAAACTGTAAAATGAATAAACCAACTATAATAATACTACTACCTAGGGCAGCATTGAAGGGTACAGCTAAGTACCATGCAATCTATACATTATAGAGTTATAAAAAAGACTAATCAAAACATCAGAAAAAAAAAACAAGAATAGAAAGAGTAGTGAGGCAAGGCATGGGTCACTAATATGAAGAAAAAAAATACACTCCATTGGAGTACCTGTTCTAAAAAAAAAAAGGAATGTATAAGGTAAATCAGAGAACAAAAGCAGGGACAGACTGTAGTTTATAGAAAATCCATCACTGCCACATGTCTTCAAAAGTTGGTAAGTGAGTCAAATAATGATAACTACATTTCTCATGATGATACATAGGATTGACCAACATTATCCAATTGGCAAACTGTGGAAGATCTGATGTAAACCACAGCTTGGTATTAACTTTCTTGGTGCACACTTAGAGAATCATCAATAACTTCAACTGTTGACCACAGATGGACAGATCAATGGGGGGAATATGCAAAAGAATGAACAATAGAGGTAGAGAGGATGTAATGTCAAACAATGAAATAATCACCTGAGAAACATCTTTCCAGATTAGCTGCAACAGGGGGCACAAAAAATATGTTGATGATCTGCCACAGTCTCCCCGCATTCCCTCCAGCAAGAATTAACTTGAGGGCCTAAATACTGATCAGAGTCCACTGGGGTCTGAAAAAAGTGCATCTAGCGATTCCAAGTGAAATCTTTTAGATAAAGAGACATTGTCAACTTCTAAGCAATCAATGAATGTTTCTCCCATGCCAGAAAAATCACATGATATGCGCAAATCTGACAAGCAACAAGAATGGATGGGCAAGGTAAAGTCCACTGGCAACAAATGTAAAATACAGTATATTGTACCAGGAAGATGTAGCTGATGATCACCTTTTTGTTGGGATAAAATTAAAGCTGTTAGTGATGACAGAGTCTGGGAAGTATCTACTTCTGTGGCATAGAGTGTGAAGATATGCCTACAGTTGTAAGTACTGATAATGGTCCAGATATGATATGCCATAAGTAGCTTGCAAGTCTGAAAAAGAGTGGGGTCCCTGGGACTTGAAAACCTGGTGATAATAAATCAAACCAAACCGAGCTCATCTACACAAGAATGCATCAAAAGTATTTAAGGGGTTGCATCGTTCCCAGGATAAAGCAGTCAAAAATAAAAGCTTATTTGAAAGAAACTGCAAGCTAACTTTATCACAGACCCTAAGGGTTATCTCTGTATAGTGAGAAAAGTTAGAAAGGAATGTAGCCTGAGGGGGGAATAAGTATAAGACTCAAATTGTGGCAATCGTTAAGAGTGAACATGATGTCCTTCCAATGAGCATGAAAGGACTCCAGGGTCCATAAACATATTATTCGCAGCTGATTTGCTATTGCACGCCAATGACGATTAGGTAAATTGACCCCTCCTCGAGCACAGAAAGATGCAATAAGGTCAAGAGAATCCTGGGTTACCCCCTTCCCCAAATAAAATGGCCGATCATCCAGTGCCAGTCATGAAAATAATAGGGATTAGGATAAAGAAGTGTTTGAAGAAGAAATAAAATCTGAGGAAAGGCATTAGATGAATAACTTCAACCTACTGAAAAAAGGAGAAAAGATAGGGAGACCGGAAAGTAAGATTATCAGTTATAGTAGTTGCCAAAGGCTCAAAATTTTGTAAATCAAGTTGATCCAGATTATTTGGAATATGTACACCAAGGTATTTTAAGGATTTCTTATTCCAGCATACTGGTAATAGTTCAACAACATGAGAAGGTGGAGAATATATAAACACCAATAATTCAGTTTTACTTTTATTTAAACAAAATCTAGCTAAATTTCAAATGTGTCCAAAAGGTTGAAGACAGAAACAAAAGATGTAGTAGGCTCAGTAATTGTCAAATTAATATCATCAGCAAATAAAGCTACTATGTAATCTTGACCACTGAGGGGAATACCTTAAATTAGAGGAGAGAGCCTAATAATGGAAGCTAAAGGTTCAATATAAACCGTGAACAACACCGGGGAGAGAGGTCTGCCTTGCCTGTTGCCCCTCTCTGGAGAAAATAGTGTAGAGAGTAATTCATTAACCTTGACTAAGGTGATAGGGGAATGATACAACTTCTGTAATGTAGTGATAAAAATAGAGGGGAAACCAAAGGCCTTTTCTGCATCCAAACTGTCCAGAACCATAGGAAATGAGCATTGGCAGGTATAGTCCAGTAGAAGAAAGGTGTGACAAACATTATTGTGGCACTGCCAAAAAAGCACAAAACCAGCCCAATCCCAGTCCAGCAGAGTGGAGAGAAGGCACTCCAGGCAAAGTGCCCAAATAGACATAAAAGGTTTGTAATCAGTATTTAAAATAGAAATAGAGTTCATAGGTTGAAAGGTACAATGGAATGAGTACATTTTCCTTTCTAGTCCTAATATTTCTTAAAATATTTTCCACTACCTTATTTGCCTTATTTGTTATATCTTTGTTATGTTTGTCAGATGTCAGAGTATTAGTAATTACTACCACAAGGTCCTTTTCACAGTCAGTACTCATAATAATGTTGTTGTTAATCGTGTAAGATGCCTTAGCATTGTTGTATCCAAAGTGCATCACTTTACACTTTTTTTCATTAAATCAAAGCTTATTTTGATCGGCCCAGTTTTCCAATTCATACAGCTGCTTCAGGAAATTAGTAATAGATTTTGCATCATTCACAACTGACCCCACCTTTGCAATATCTACATATTTGCAGATCCATGTTCCATGCTCCGTTTGTCACATGCATAGTGGAGACAAAGATTTTAAAGAGTATGGGTCTCAGTACTGATCCCTGGGGTACCCCACTTGCAACCCTCCCCCAATCTGAGAAAAATCCTCTTATCAACACCCTCTGGTATCTACCTACTAACCATGATCCTATCCACTTAACCAGACCCTGATGTACCCCAATCTTTGTAATGGAGTTCAGCATGATTTCATGGGACACCAAGCTGAAAACATTGGCAAAATCTAGGTACACTACTTCTGCTGGTAGGCCATAATCTAATGCCTGACTCATAGGTTCAAAGAAGTGAAACAAGTTGATGTGCAGGATCTACCAGATTCAAACCCATGTTGTGAAATGTCCACTTCCTTGAGTTGTCTAAGATTTTCCTCTAAGAATTCTTTAGCGCAGGTCTCCATTACTTTACTTTGACTCTTATACAATCCTTCTTAACTGGTTATCTACAGGTTGGACTTTCACATTAGTATTGTGTGAATGTGTGCATGGGTGTGTGGGTATGTTTATGTGTGTGGGTTTGTGAATGTTTATGTGTGTGTTGTGAGGATAGAAGAAGTGTGGTATATTGCATTTTAATATGGGTATTTGAGATGATTGGTTATGTGGGTATAGTGTATGTGACTATTATGGGGATATTGACCTAAACTTATGTTCAGGTACATGACATTATGTTGTCATTGTGGTAGGACTCTGGACTCATATTAGAGTGTCCTGGTGGGGGACTCAATCATTAGGAGGGTAGAAATGGGGGAGGAAGGGGAGAGGGAGGTAAGGTTCCTGCCTGGTGCCATGGCTTGGAGGGACAGGAAGCAAATCCTCAGGATCGTGGGAGGAGCTGCACGAGGGAGGGAGTTGGATGTCATTGTCCACCTAGGGACAAATGACCTGGCTAGGAATGGGATCAGAGCAGTGCAAGAGGAGTTTGTAGAGTTGTGGAGGGGCCTTAGACAAGTAGCGCATACGGTAACCTTCTTGGAGGTGCTGCCTGTCTATGGCAAGGGTGATGCTAGTGCACTCCTCACCACAGAATTTATTGAGTCATTGAAAAACTGGTGTAGAGCTCAGGGTTTTGGCTTCATTGGGGACTGAGGAGCCACCTGGAGGGATGCAGACCTATACTGGTGCGATGGTCTGCATCTGTCCGGAGGGGGACCAGGATCCTAGGTGAGAGGCTTTAAATGCTTCATTGGCAAGCATTTAAACTAGCCAAGGGGGGAGGCACTGAAAAGGAGCAGGGAAATCCCAGCCTCCCCCTACAAAACATGGTAATTAGTGAGGTAAACACCAAGGTAGAAAAGTTATTAGGGAGCAGAACAGAGGTAAATGTAAAAAAAGGCAAAGGCAGTAAGGACAGGAATGGGGCTAAAAGGGGTAAGGCTATCAGAGGGTGATGAGTACCAATGCCCATAGTCTGTGTAACAAGCTCCCTGAACTGGTGGCCTTGATGGAAGAGGGTTGCCTGGATAGTGTGGCAGTCACAGAAACATGGTACACAGAGAACTATGACTCGGATGTCAACATACCAGGATACACAATCTACAGGAGGGACAGGGAGGGTAAAAGAGGAGGAGGAGTAGCTCTCTATGTAAAGGAAGGGATTAAAGCAACAGAGCTAAAGAGTAAACAGGGAGCAGATGAGGCACTCTGGGTCACCCTGGAGACAGAAATGGCACCACAATCTGCATGGGGGTTGTATACAGACCCCCATCTCAGGGGGAGGGAATGGACAAGGAAATGATAGAAGGCTTCCTTAGAATGGCAGAAAAAGGGGAGATATTGTTGATGGGGGACCTGAATATACCAGATGTTAACTGGAGCACCTTTGCTGCAGGCACATCCAAGAGCAGGGCCATTCTTGATGCCCTACAGGGGGCATGCCTCAGACAGCTAGTATTAGAACCCACTCAGGAGGGAGCAATCTTAGACCTGGTACTCTCAAATGGGGATGGAGAAAGAATCTCAGATTTAGAAGTGGGTAGCCATCCGGGAACAAGTGACCACCAAACAGTGTGGTTCACGATAAACACAGCCATACAATTAAGCCATACAAAAGCAAGAGTATTGGATTTTAGGAGGGCTGACTTTGGGAAAATGAGAGAGTGCCTCAGGAAAGCACTAGCAAACAGGCAAGAAGGAGGAGTGGAGGAACAATGGGGAGTATTCAAAATAGCCATCACAGAGGCAACAAGCCTTTGTGTAAAGCAAATAAATAAAACCCAATGAAGGAAAAAAACGCTATGGTTCTCAAAAGAGGTGGCAGGGAAGGTTAAGGAGAAAAGGATAGCATACAGATAATATAAGGAAACACAGAAGGAGCAGGACAGAGAACTTTATCAGTTAAAGCAGAAAGAGGCTGGGAAGGCAGTCAGAATAGCAAAGGCCCAAACCGAGGAAAGGATAGCCAATTCTGTTAAGAAGGGGGATAAAACCTTTTATAGGTACATTAGGGAGCGAAAAAAGACCAGAGGAGGGATACTGAGGCTTAATAAAGGGGAGGGAATGTGGGTAGAGGGTGACAGCGAAAAAGCAGGGATACTGAACGAATATTTCTGCTCAGTATTCACAAAGGAAGAGGAGGGGAAGGTACCTAAACCAAACAAGAGAAACACTCTAAAGATGGGTGTTGATACCAGTCCATTTACAGAAGAAAGGGTTCTGAAAGAACTAATAAAATTGAAGGTGAACAAAGCAATGGGGCCTGATGGGATTCACCCAAGAATTCTAAAAGAACTAAGGGTAGAACTAGTGACACCGCTGACTACTCTCTTTAACAAATCATGGGAGGATGATGTGGTACCCGATTACTGGAGGAGGGCAGATGTGATTCCTCTTCACAAAAGTGGGAGCAGGACTGATGCAGGAAACTACAGACCAGTTAGTTTGACCTCAGTGGTAGGGAAAATGATGGAATCACTTCTGAAGGAAAGAATTGTTTAGTACCTAGAGGCCAGTGGTGTACAGGACCCAAGGCAGCATGGATTCATGATGGGAAGGTCGTGTCAGACGAATCTAATAGATTTCTTTGACTGGGTGACCAAAGTAGTAGACCAGGGAGGGGCTGTGTACATGGCCTACCTAGATTTTAGCAAGGCATTTGATACAGTCCCACACAAAAGATTAATACACAAGTTAGCCAGTCTTGGAGTGGGTCCCAAGGTGGTAGCCTGGATAAAAAATTGGCTAGGCAACAGGACGTAAAGGGTAGTAGTAAATGGAGTACACTGTAAAGATAGTGTAAAGAAAGGAGGGTTACTAGCGGGTACCGCAGGGTTCAGTACTGGGACCGGTCCTTTTTAATGTCTTTATAAGTGACATTGCAGAGGAACTGGAAGGAAAAGTATGTCTCTTTGCAGACGACACAAAGATCTGCAACAGGGTTGATACACAAGATGGAGTGGAAAGGATGAGAAGGGATTTGGCAAGGTTGGAGGAATGGTCAAATGTATGGCAGCTCAGATTCAATGGAAAGAAGTGCAAGGTAATGCACATGGAAACAAAACCCAGGGAAGCGTATACAATGGGGGGTGAGATACTGACAATAGTAAAATGGAAAGGGACCTGGGGTAATTATATCAGATGACCAAAGGTGGGCAAGCAATGTGAGAAGGCAGTAGGAAGTCTGGGGGAATACTGGGATGCATAGGAAGAGGCATCAATAGTAGAAAACAGGAAGTTGTTATCCTCTGTACAGACAGTGGGTAGACCCCATCTGGAGTACTGTGTGCAGTTCTGGAACCCATCTCCACAAAGACATAGACAGAGTGGAGGCTGTCCAGAGGAGGGAACCAAAATGGTGCACGGTCTGCACCAGAAGACATACGAAGAAAGACTAAAGGAGCTTAATATGTATATCCTTGAGGAAAGAAGGGAGAGAAGGGACATACTAGAAACTTGCAAGTACCTCAAGGGAATCAACAAAGTCCAAGAAGGTAGCATCTTTTAGAAAAAGGGATGTGCAAGAACAAGGGGGCACAATTTGAAGATAGAGGGGGGATGGCTCAGAGGTAATGTGAGAAAGTATTTTTTCACAGAGAGGGTTGTAGATGCATGGAACAGCCTTCCTGAGGAGGTTGTGGAGTCAAGAACAGTGGAGGAATTCAAGAATGCATGGGACAGACATAAGGCAGTCCTAGTGGGGGGGTAGGAGGAAGTAAGCTGTTGGTTAACCAGAATCTGCAGCTTATCTGTTAGGTAGGAAAATGGGTAGACTAGATGGGCCAAGCGGTCCTTATCTGCTGTCAAATTCTATGTTTCTATGTTTGTATGTGCATTTACTTCCTTATGCTAGTTCTGTAATTTGAGTATATATTGTAATGTTTTTATACTCTGTACTTATTAGGATGGTGTATTAGGATTCATGTACATATACTTCATTTTAAGCCATTACTTTCCCTCGGGGGGGGGGGATTCCTAAGAATTTTGGTTTGGATTCCTTAGACTGTTTCTATATATGTATTATTTTGATTATACAATCACATTTTCTTGAAATCTGTACATATCAGGTTGCATAGTCTCAGTTTCTTGGGGGTCCCTGACTAGCACTTTTTTTATCTGGCACTTACACTGACAATTGATATTATGTATAAAATCTTGTTACAACAAGGTCTTAACATAATAGTTTGTTAACAGTATGTTGGGAATATATCTCCAGCTGGTTGTACTTTCATCAGTGTGATACACTTACTCACCTTGAGTAGACATCATTTTCATCATTCAATATGCCATATAAAGATAATTTCTGATGCTGTAATTTTGGAGCTCATCATTTTTTATTATGTTTTACTTGGTTATAGCTTACATTTTAGCTTGCAGTTGTTTCTTGAGGGTCATTTCATCATGAATGGTTCTAGTCTGAGCAGAGTGATGTACTGTAGCCTCACTTGTGAAATGTGTGTCTTAGGGAGGTTTTCCTCACTTGACATGTAATTTACTGAGCAGAGAAGCTTAAGGTTCTTATTTATCCATTAGACTGATACATGATACCTCTCTGCCTGCTGTTATTTTTAAACAACCTTTGACCTTTAAGTTTAGTTCAGCTGAAATCACTCTTTAGATATTCAAGCTCTCCAATGTCACTTTTATTATTTCTGGAGGCCAGTTTTAAACCAATGAAAATTATTTCTGTTTTTTTCTGCATGTTCTAATTGTTAATAATACGGGATTTTCTAAATGACTCTCATTAAGCTTCTGAAGAAGGACTTGTTGGTCTGAAAGTTAAAGCTCTTTGTTCTTTTTGTAACATCCTTGTTGGTCCAATAAAAAGTATCAAACCATTTGTTCTGGATTTGATTTTTACTTATTACAGAGATAATACTTATTAACTTGTAGTTGTCTACCACTACCTCATCACCTGTTTTATGTATTGGCATAATATTAGCCATTCTCCAAGCTTTTAGGGTTCACTTCGGTCTGGTGCTCCCTATATTTTTTATATGCCTTTTCTTTCCTTTTTATCAGTCTACGTATCTTCCTGCTAAACCATTTACTGTAGGAATTCAACCCGTCCTATCATATTTGTCTACCAGTGGGACAAACGCTGTTATTTATTGTTGTAATTTATTATTATTTATTTCTACCCATATTTCCTCAGTGCTGAAATCAGCCAAATCTGAGTCCCAGTCCCAGGCCTGTAACACATCTTTTATTTTGACATAGTCTGCTTTTCCATAATTTCTGATGTTTGTTTTCCCTTGTATTTTGACTGACACTTCCATAATGGAAAAGGAGACTATGTCATGATCACTAGATTCCAGGGGTTGTATGACTTTTGTAGCCCCTATAATATCTTCAATATTACTTAATATCAAGTCTAGAACATTTCTACCTCTAGTTGGCTCCATAATATACTACTCCAGACCACGGCTTGAGCATACCTCTAGGAAATGTTTCTTCATCCTATGCCTACCCTGATAATTCTCCCAGTTTATGTTTGAGAGATTAAAATCACCCATCAGGATACTGTTGTTATTTAAGTATATGGTTTCAATCATATGAAAAAAACTGTTATTTTCAATGTCAGACAACCTTGGTAATTGATAGCATTAGCCAAAAGTAATAGATGTGTATTCTGTTGTTAGTGAAACCCACAACTATTCTATATTCATACTGTCATTTTCCTCATTCTCTATCATGTGTGCTTTTAGATGTTTTGCCACAAACAGTTCAACACCACCACCATGTGTCTTTTCAGGCTATACTTTATACATGAAGTCATAACCCTGGATTTCTGGAACCCAGTCATTCTTCTTTAGCCAAATTTCAGTTATTCCACATATATCTATATTGTCTTTACATAGGATATATGTCAATTCATCCATTTTTCTCTTAATGGTCCTTGTGTTAATAAGAAGGACCTTTAGCTTCTCAGTCTCAAATACTTTTGATCTTATTTTACCTTTATCCCTACCCTCAGTACTTTTCTTATCTATAGACTCTTTACAGCCCTTTCTCCCCATGACACTAGTTTAAATGTCTATCTATATGAACCCTAAATGATTGTCCCATTTTTTTACTCCCTTTTTCATTCAGATGTTGTCCATCCCTACTGTATAATGTTGGTTTATTAGTAAAGTCTTTCCATGTTTTTATATATTCAATATTTTGTATAAGGCACCCTTGTCTTAGCCAGTTATTTATTTTTGTTATTTTATTATTCACTTTCTCACTGGCCCTTGCAACTAGTAGGATATCAGAAATTATTTATGTACCTTGCACGTGATTTACCATCTTTTTAATATCCATATAATCTAGGAATATTTGGTCCTCTCATGAACTTCTCTTATCATTGGTTCCAGCATGCACTAGAACTACTGGACTATCATCCTGTTTTGTAACTATACTAGGCAGCAATGTTTTGACGTCAGATAGTTTAGCTCCTGGCAAAAAGCTACTGGTCACTTTTTCCTTTAAATTACTAGTGATGTATGCATCTGTGTATTTGATTATCAAATCTCCCACTACAACGACCCTTTTTTCTAAACATAATGGAACAGTATTTGTTGTTTCACATTCCATTTCCATACCATCTGTAATAGTAGGGCTGTATGTGAACTCTATAGTCAGGGGGGCATATTTGTCTGTATTGCTTCCTCAGTACATTCACTTCTTGATGTAGGTTCCAAATCTTTCTCCATTTGTTGATTTATTCTGGTTCCTGTTCCGTCCTCCACATTTTGTGATAAGAGGCTAGAAAAGACAGGTCATTACCTACTTTTGGGAGGGCCATAATAACTGCATATCACCAAGAGGGAGGTGAGGCATTCCCAGTCTGGAGAAAATGAAAAAGCTGAAGTAATAGAGAATTATGAAAGCCTGATAGGGAGACAGATTTGTAAAATTCAGATGGGAAACCATACAAACCCAGACACTTTCCTGTTTTTGTCAACTGAATACTACGACAAAGTTCCATCATTGAAATGGGTGATATTAAAGACTGTATCTACTCAGAAGAAAGTGTCATAAGTTTCACCTGAGTCAGAATTGACTGACTTTGTTGATCGGAAAGTGAAGGGGCATCAGGGGTATAGTGAGATAAGTAGTAAGACTGAAAGTTGGACACAATTTCATTGCCCTTTTAAGTAAGGCATCCTGTGGTAGGATTGCATAATTTAAGAGTAGTAGCAGTGACCCAATGAGCTCATAGGCACCGAGCTAAAAGGCATACTCCACAAGATCCACATGCATAAAACTGCTGGTTCAGGTAAAACAAAGCGTGTTCAACTTTTTCTCATCAGAAATCACCCTGCATCCAGGCCACCTGAAAAAATGGAGAGTACTAGACTACTATTGCATATTATGCCTACTACTGCATTTTAATCTGTATAATATAGCTCAATGTAAAACTTTGGCCCTGAAGGTCACCCAATTTGCCATACCTGGCAAAAGCTTATATTTTCTTGGTCAATAAACGTCCAATCTGATATCATTTTTTATCTGGTTACTTATTATATTAACTTAAACTTGTTATGTATACTACTACTGTTCAAGTTGCATTGTTAAAGTTCACATAGGAACATTTTGTTCTGATACAATTTCCTTTTTGACCAAAATTTTAAATGGTTCAAACAAAGAAAAATAACAGAGGAAAAGGAACTGCCAAAAAAGTCTAATAATAAAATTGCCTATTTCCTAAAGAGAAATTTAAAGTCTAATAATAAAATCAATTATTTCCTAAAGCGAATTTTGAGTAAATTATGTACTTAGTTCATTAGAGTTAGTAGAATCCAACACAGCTAGTATTACTACAAGTTACTGTGTAGGCTCTGAACTAATGTGAGAAATTAAAAAGTTAGAAGAACCCCAAAAAGCTAAAAGCAAACTAAAATAGGGAATAGCTATAAATCGTCCCCTATTAAAACAAAAAAACTCTTCAAGAAAACTCAACTGAAGTGAATACAGTCATATTAAAACCAAATAAGCCTGCCACCAATGTAACTGAAAGGGGAAGGGATTCAGATGGTATACAAAGTGAGACAAATGTGCGCAATGTTACCATTGTGGATGACATGCAGGTTTTCACTAGAGAAGAATCTGAAAGTTTCAATACTAAAGGAAACTATTTAGAGGAACATTAAAAATTCTTAACACCATTTTTAGCAAGAGCAAAACAGGTGGATAATAGAAAATTGGATGATATTCCATTTATGTGACCTGAAAATGTGTCGGTGGCCACCTCATCCACAGTTACAATTAATCATTATCAAGAAAATAACCCATTTGATGTACAGTAACTGGAACTCTTGAAATAACTTCCAGCATCAAAACACTTTTAATGGAAGCAAACAGACTATTGGCAGAAGTTATTTCAGTCCTGTTTAAATCTGAGTTCAAAGTTTATTGATCAACAAAAAATGTCATTACAATACACTATTTTAAAAAGATCACTTTCAATAAAATACACTTTTTAATAAATATAAAAAAAAATTGAAATTCAACATTTGTGTATTGCACTCTTTATATTTTTTAATACTCTAGAACTAGAATACTGTGATTTCATAAGGACCAGACATATATATAATACCTTCTATCAGAGGAGAGGTGCTTCCCTATCTTCTTGCATCTCTCTGGACTGTGGGATGAGGTAGCCAGACTCAGAGCGGAAGTAAACTGGGTCAGGAGTACCATCACCCCTATCCAGAGACCACCCAGTCCAATGCAACTGCCTCAAAGGATGCCAAGAACGAGGAGCACTTGGATGACAGTGGGCTCAGGGAGGGTTAGAGCGGTCAGACAGAGGCACATCCCAGGTCCTATTCCACTCAAGAACTAATATGCCACACTGGCAAACGAGGACAACCAACTAGAGGTACCCAGAGAAGTGGAAGGAAAGGATGTGGAGGTTAGCCAAGGAGGTGACCTCAGTGGGGAAAGCAGTGGACCCCAGAGGAGAAGGAAGTGAATCCTAGTGGAGGACTCCATCATAAGAGGGATCCATCTAGGAACACAGGAGGGGGAGGACAGGGAGGTGAGGTGCCTACCAGGTGCCATGGCATGGAGGGATGGAAGGAAGATCCTGGGGATCACTGGGAAGGCAAGACGGGAGGGTGAGTTGGATGTCATTATCCACCTAGGTACTAATGACCTGGCAAATGGGGAGCCAAAGGAAGTTCAGGAAGAGTTTAGGAAATTGGGGAGGGCTCAAGCAAGTAGCTACTTCTGTCACTTTCTCGAAGTACTTCCTGCGAGAGGCAAGGAGAGCATAGAGTGCATGCACCAGGAACTTTAACTCATGGTTGAAGAACTGGTGCTGTGAGGAAGGGTTTGGATTCATTGGTGACTGGGGACCCACTTGGAGGATGGAGGTTTGTTCAGCCTCGACGGCCTGCATCCATCCTGGAGGAATCCAAGCAGTCAATGATAAGTTTAAATGCTACATTGACAAGCATTTAAACTAGCAAGAGGGGGTGGCAGGCCAGCAAGGAAGGTACCTACTTGCTCACCCCCCACAGCTAGCAGTGGAACCAGTGAACCAGAGGAGTGGCTATCTCCACAAAGCAGTGTGCAAAAGATGGAGATTAGTGCCCAAGAGGTGGATAGGCCGAAAAGGGGCAAAATTCAGCAGAAGGACAGACAGCAAGGAGAACCAGGGAAAAAGGACAACCAAGGAAGGGACTGGAGTAGAACAGTGAAACAGTCTAGGGAGGTCAAATCATGGAAAGCCATGTATGCAAATGCCAGGAGCCTTAGCAACAAGATAGAAGATCTGGAGGCTGTCATGGTGCAATCAGACCTGGACATTGTGGCCATCACTGAAACCTGGTGTAATGATAACCACAACTGGGATTTGGCCATACCTGGTTACAACATATTCAGAAGAGACAGAGCAGACAGGAAGGGAGGAGGAGTGGTACTGTATGTGAAAAATGACATAAAGGGCCACAGAGATCCAGGAGGAACAAAATGGGGAGAGATGTGGGTTAGCTGGAAAGGAAAATGGGACAGCCATCCGCACAGGTGTGGTCTATAGACCACCAGCCCAGGAGGAAGAAACAGATAGGAGTTGATGCTAGCCATCCAAAGGATGGCAGACAAGGGTGAGGTAGTGCTGGTTGGAGACTTCAATATTCCTGATGTGGACTGGAGCATCCCAGCAGCAGCATCAACCAGGAGCAGATTTATCCTGGAATCCCCTCAGGGTGCCTTCCTCAAGCAACTGGTCATGGAACCAACTCGGCAGAAGGCAATACTGGACCTTGTGCTCACAAACAGGGACAGTGTGATGGGGGACACAAGTATAAGCATATTTGCTCGGGCTGTGGGAGACACACCCTGTCGTCAGGTGTAGGGCATAAGGATACAGGCAAATAGGGCCAGAGGTGGGGCAGTCCTTTCAGGGGGGCCAAGGGGGAGAGCCGGGGTGGAGGACGTAATGGACAGGGAACCAGTTTCAGGTGGCAAAACAGGAGGGAGGGCTATGAAGGCCAGTAAGCAGGACCTGATGAAGACATTGGGGGACAATGGTTTTCCACTGCTGTTTTCACCAGTGAAAGCCAGGGTGGTCACAGAATGGACCAAAGATTACCCGGAGCAGGAAGCTGGGAAAATGTTGAGAGAAGGATTCACACAGGGTTTTAACTTATACTATACTGCAGTAAGGATGGCTATATCAGGGACAGTGTGATGGGGGTAACAGTGGGGGAGCACCTGGGGAACAGTGACCACCAGTCATTGTGGTTTGAAGTCAGAAAGAGCAGAACCAAACCACACAAAAACATGTATCCTGGATTTTAGGGGGGCAGACTTTGGGAAAATGAGGAGATACTTGAAAGAGGCATTAAGGGGAATGGGATAGGAATCAGGGGTTGAGGAACAGTGGGCAGTATTTAAAATGGGGATTACAAGAACAACAGAATTATGCATTAAGCAGGTTAGCAAGAGGAAAGGAAGAGGAGACCATTATGGTTTTCAAAGAGATAGCAAAGAAAGTGAAAGCCAAAAGATTGCATTCAGGCAATACAAAAAGACACAGGCAGAAGGGGATAGAGAAGCACCAGGAGAAGCAAAGGAGGCAGGAGGTCAATAAGGGAAGTCAAAGCTCAGACAGAAGAACACATTGCAAAATCAGTGGGTAGAGGGACAAAACCTTTTACAGGTACATAAGTGAAAAAAAGAAAGACAAAGGGAGAGATAGTGAGACTGAAGGGGAGGATGGGGGCCGTGGAGGATGACAACAGTAAAGCTGACATATTGAACAGGTATTTCTGCTCAGTCTTTACTGAGGAAGAGGAAGGTAATGCGCTCTGAAGGAGTACAGGGGTGAGAATGGTGGAATGGACACAAGTTCCTTTACACGAGAAAGGGTCCTGAAGGAACTGGAAGTATTAAGAGTTGATAAAGCAATGGGGCCAGATGGGGTGCACCTAGGGTCCTTAAAGAACTAATAGAGGTGGTGGCTGAACCTCTGGCTATCCTTTAGCCAATCACTGGAAACAGGGAGGTACCCAAATACTGGAGGACAGCAGATGTAGTCCCCTTATACAAAAGTGGGAACAAAGAGGAAGCAGAGAACTACAGACCAGTCAGCCTCACCTCGGTAGTGGGGAAGATCATGGAAGCACTACTGAAGGAGAGATCGGTGGAACATCTGGTTGTCAATGGACTACAGGACCCAAGGCAGCATGGATTCACCAGGGGGAGGTCATGTCAGACCAACCTCGTTTAATTTTTTGACTTGGTGACTAGGGAGGTGGATCCGGGAGGGCAGTGGACATGGCCTATCTGGACTTGAGCAAGGCCTTTGACAGTGTGCCACATAGAAGACTGTTACACAAACTGGAGAATATGGGCATGGGCAGGACAGTAGTATGGTGGGTAGGTAACAGGCTTGGCGGCAGGACACAGAGGGTGGTGGTAAATGGCTGTCACTCCACAGAGGGAAGAGTGACCAGTGGGGTACCATAGGGATCAGTGCTGGGACTGGTCCTATTCAACATCTTCATCAGTGACATTGCACAGGACCTAGGAGGCAGAATGTCACTGTTCGCTGATGACACAAAGCTCTGTAACAGAGTAGACACACCAGAGGGTGTAGACAGAATGAAAAGGGACCTGCAGAAACTTGAAGAATGGTCAGGGGGTTGGCAGTTGAAATTCAATGCAAGGAAGTGCAAGATAATGCATATGGGCACAAAAACCCAGGCACAATATATCATTTGGGGGGTGAGGATATAGCATGCACCAAGCAGGAAAGGGATCTTGGGGTTATCATCTCTGATGACCTCAAGGCAGGGAAACAGTGTGACAAGGCAGCAGGTAAAGCAAATAGGATGCTCGGGATGTATAGGCAGGGCATCACCAGAAGGAAAAGGGAGGTCATAATTCTGCTATACAAGACACTAGTGAGGCCCCACCTGGAGTACAGTGTACAGTTCTGGAGACCATACCTACATAAGGATATAGACAGGGTAGAGAAGGTTCAGAGGAGGGCAACAAAGATGGTGCATGGATTGCATCACAGGTCCTATGAAGACAGGTTGAAGGAACTGAACATGTACTCCCTAGAGGAGAGGAGGGAGAGAGGGGATATGATAGAGACATACAAGTATCTTACAGAGAGGAACAGGGTGCAGGAATACACTATTTATAAGCGAAAAAGATGTTCCAGGACTAGAGGGCATGGGATGAAGTTGGAGGGAGGACGATTCAGAGGAAACATGAGGAAGAATTTCTTCACAGAACGGGTGGTGGACAAGTGGAACACCCAGCCAGAGGAAGTGGTGGGGGCTGAAACAATCACAGGATTTAAGAATGCATGGGATAGACATAAAGGAATTCTGGAGGTCAGGGGTAAGGGACAACAGACTTCTCGGAAAACAAACTGAACTTACAAGCTCAAATTGGCAGACTGGGTGGGCCATAGGCCCTTATCTGCCGACACTGTCTATGTATCTATGTATCTACGAGTATAGGAAACTTGAGAAATGTATTATTCCAATATGTGCTGCTATTGCAAAACTTTGTGGTTATAATCACTGTAAGCTACACCCTAGGGGGGTTTAAATATGTTGAAGTAAGAGAATTTCTGCTCTGTGCAGCACTTTACTATTATTTCGTCAGACTTCGCATTCAATATAGTATTGGAATAATATACATCCTTTTCAGTTTATGATTTATTTTAAAACAGGAAAATGTCTTTCTAAAGTTTCTTAAAAATGCAATAGAATAATGTATTGGTTAATGAGTAAGGCACGCATAAACAAACTCAAAGTTACATATTCAGTAACAGTGAAGAGCTGTTTGTAGTATAAATCCTGTCAAGTTCATCAATTCAACCAGTTAGCGGGGGGGGGGTGTTTTCCAATGTAAGGTGAATTTTATTAAGGATCCTTCAAATTAAATGAATTCTGATGCTTTGTAGTATGTTTTTTAATTGCAATCAATGATTGTATGGTAATTATGACATCATGATGAAGTCACAAATTATTATAAATACAGATGAGCACTGGGAAGTAACAGATCTTTGATAAAGACTCAGCCAGGGTCACGAGGGCCAGAGACACCAGCCCTCCCCAGGAACTCCTCGAGGGTCATGATGGCCTCCCTGCTTACTGCCTCCCCATCGGACTCACCAGGAGCACCCTCCCTGGAGCACACAAAAGCCAGGGTTGAGAGGGCTAGAGATGCCAGCCCTCCCCAGGACCTCCTTGAAGGTCGTGAAGGCCTCCCTGCTTACCGCCCTCCCTATCAGACTCACCAGGAGCACACCCCCGGAGCACACAAAAGCCAGAGTCACAAGGGCTAGAGATGCCAGCCCTTCCCAGGACCTCCTCGAGGGTCACGAGAGCCTAGCTGCTTACCGCCCTCCCCATTGGAATCACCAGGAGCACCCCCCCCCGGAGCACTCAAAAGGTACAGAGCAAGATGCAACCCGCAGCTGACAGCATTACAGGACACAGAGTGTGTTTCTGGTGCCAAAATAATTTCAAACCTACTACGAACTCTCTCTAAGACCGGTTGCATTTAACTGTAATTTTAGCTGTCGGCGTAGCTATACTGATAGTTTTTCTGTGCCATTTCCACGCTGTTAGCCATAACTTATTCATTGACTGCAGAATGTACTTTAAGGTTGTTGGAGCTTCTTACATCTTCTTGACTGTTTAATTTTACCACTGCCACAGCTGGTACCTAAAAGCCTGCTAGCTCATACAGATAGTGGCTGTGCAAAAGACTAGTGGGATTAGCGACCTACCTGTAAGGCAGCCCCATCACTCACGCAGCACATAAATAATTCTCCTCTCTCTTTCCTCTCACTCAGCCAGGGTCACGAGGGCCAAAGATGCCAACCCTCCCCAGGACCTCCTCAAGGGTCGCGAGGCCCTTCCTGTTTACCACCCTCCCCATCGGACTCACCAGGAGCACCCCCCCAGAGCACACAAAAGGTACGGAGTGAGATGTAACCAGCAGCTGCCAGCATTACAGGACACAGATTGTGCTTTTGCCCTGCTGCCCCCACCACCACCCTTGGTCAGCTGTCAGCTATATAGCGGTTGTCATGTGACGCACTAGAACCAATCAGTCCACTTTCACATACGATCTTATACGATCCCTCCACTAGTGGCCGCTACACCCAGCCCCAGCTTGCTGCTGCTATTATCCAGTAAAATGCTCCTTTATCTCATCCCGCTTTTCTCCCTGATGTTTCCTCTAGCTTCTCTCCCCCAGCTACACAGCCCCTGAAGGAATCAAACCACCCCCTCCACTACACCCTACCCACTCCCCCGTCCCCCCATCTACCACCACACCACAGCTACAGCCACATATACCCTCCCTTACTTGGGCGCTCGGTGCCACCATCCTCCCTCCCTCCATTTCTCCAGGGTTGTCCATCCTACGCATCTTGGCTACTTCTGCCTCCACTCCCACACCACTCATGACCCACTCCTAACATAAGTCCAGATCTGCATGGAATGTTTCCATACACTACTTCACACTGCTTCTCCTCTTGACTGGGGATGTTGAAATCAACCCTGGCCCAATGCCCCCCTCTCCTCCCCCCCTTAACTTTCCCCATGGGCCTCCAATTACTGCACCTCAACATCTGCAGCATCCTGAACAAAATACCTGAGCTACAACTCACTGCCTTAACACTATGCCCTGACATCTTCATTATATCAGAGACCTGGCTGAAACCACACCATGCAGATTCTGCAGTAGCCATTCCTGGCTACTCACTGATCAGGCAGGACCGTATGGGCAAGAAGAAAGGAGGCGGCACTGCCATGTTCATCGCCACCAGGATTCAGTTCACCCCAATCCAGATCCCTGGGCCAGCATCACAAATTGAATCCTTGTTGGTTAAGCTCGCTCTCCTCACTCCTCCCCAGTGTATGTTGTGAGGACTTACTGCACCTCCACCTCCCCCTTCCCTGGATTCTTAGACCACCTAGCCTCATTAAAGTCTGCTGCCATGGCTGGAGATCTTCACATCCTCAGCGACTTCAACTTCAATTGGCTAGCAAATGACAGCTCTAAGCTACGGACCAAAGTAAACACTCTAAACCTCTCCCAGTTAGTTGACCAACCCACTTGTTTAAACTCCTAAACACTAATCCACTCCCTCTTGGACTGGGCCCTCACATACCACCCTCACAGGATCATTAAAGCTGGTCTCCTCCCTGACTCCCTGAGCAATCACCACATGACATATATGGTCAGGAAAGGGCACAGACCTGCTGCACCCCCCAGGACAATCCTCATGAGATATTACAAATCCTTATGTCTACCTTCCCTCCTAAATGACCTTGCTCATGTTGACTGGTCCTTCATTCATAAGGCCCCTACCATCGACTACGCATTCAACATGTTCAGAAATAACCTTCTTGCTGTATGGGATCACCACACCCCTATAAGATGTACAAGAGTAAAGGGCTCCCATCTCCCTTGGGTCACCACTGATATCATTAGCAGATGCTGTTCCAGAGATCAGGCCTGGAAAAAACATAAGCTAACCAGTTCCCAAGAAACCCTGCAGAGGTAGAGTACCCTCCTCAACTATATGAACCAAATCTATACTGCAGGCCAAAAAGAACTATTTCAGGTTGGCTCTGTGCTCTAACCTCAGCCAACCCACAAACTTTTGGAAAACCATCAAATCCCTACTCACTCCACCAGTCCAGCCACCAGCACCAACCCTATCCATTCTTGGCAACATAGTCTCAGACCCTTGTGAAGTTGCCAGTGCTTTCAACTCCTTCTTCACCAGCTGCGCTATGTCTCTCCTACCCAACCTCCTGCTCACACCACCAACATCTAGCTCATCATTGAATTCCCATTACTCCCTCCCCTCTGCCACTTTCTCCTTCAGTCCGGTCACCCCCGCCTAAGTACAACATACTCTACGCAGTCTCAACCCCAACAAAGGCAAATATCCCTTAGGCCTGGATGCCAAAATACTCCACTTGTTTGCCCCTGCAATCGCCGCCCACTTGCCGCATCCTTAACCTCTCTTTCTCCCTGACTAAAATCCCTGCCACTTGGAAGCAGGTGGTTGTAATCCCCCTTCCAAAGGCTAGAAATCCTTCTGCACCTGGAAGTTACCACCCCATCTCCTTACTCCCAATACTGGCCAAACTCCAGGAACACCTTGCCCTTGCTCAACTCACCCAATACCTTGACTCTACCTCCTTCTTCACCCCCTACCAGTCAGGGTTCCACAAGTCTCACTCTACTATCACCACCCTCCTAAGATTTACCAATGACATCTCCTCAGGAATGGACAAGGGGCATATCACCTCGGCTATTTTTGTAGACCTGGCCAAGGCTTTTGACACCATCTCTGGCCCTAAGCTACTAGCAAAACTTAAGGATGCAGGCCTCTCTAGCCTTGCCACTAGTTGGTTTAAGGTCTACCTGACTGGCAGATGCCAATCGGTGAAAATTGGTTCCCAAATATCACCCCTTCTCCCAGTCACCATGGTGGTCCCTCAAGGCTCAGTCTTGGGCCTGCTACTATTCTCTATATTTCTAAATGACCTCCTGCTGGCCTGCACTAACTCAGCCATACAAATGTACACAGATGACACCGTACTGTACGCTTCTGGCCCCTCCTCTGGGGTCATGTCCGCTGCTGTCCAACAGGACTTCGATGCCATACAGCACTGGCTCAGGTCCAAGCAACTATTCCTACATGCAAAGAAAACCATCTCCCTAACCTTCAGCACACATCCTCGACTCTCCTGCCTTGCCACTCCCCCAGCCTTCTACACCCTGTACAGGTCCCCCCTGGAGTCTTGCACCTCATTTAGATACCTGGGGGTATGGCATGACCATTATCTAGATTTCTCCATGCACATTGACTTGCTTCACAAAAAAACTGCACCCTAAACTGGGTGTGCTATATCGCAACAAAGGGTACATGTCCACCTCGGTCCGGAGGGAAATATTGCATAAAACGATTCTCCCAATACTTGACTATGGTGATGTAGTCTATGGCACTGCACCCTCTTCCAACCTGGCCAGACTGGACACACTCTTTCATTCCTTCTGTCACTTTATCCTGGACTGCCCCCCAATAACCCATCACTGTGACCTATAGAGCTCTCTAGCCCTATATTCGCTCATGTCCCACAGACTGATTCACTGCTCCAGGGTCATTGCTAAATTCTGGTCCCAAGCCCTTCCCCTCTACCTCAGTGCCATCTTATCGGCCCAACCTTCCCCGGCCTACTCACTCAGAAGCTCCAATTCCAGGCTTTCTCTAAGTCCCTTTCATGCACACATCCAAGGGACAATCAGCCTTCAAATATTGCTTGCCCAAACTTTTGAATGATCTACCTGCTGACATTAGGCTCACCTCTAACCAAAGACTCCTAAACCTGCTTCTCCACGCACATTTCTCCGACACATGCAACTGCTTCCAGCAACCTTGAACTGTCGGGTGTTACACATACTGCCTGAGTGCCTAATTGTTCTCTGCCTTATTTACTCGGTACCCATGCTATAATTTGTAATTACCTGTTGCACCTGCATATGCTCCACTTGTATATACTCTGCACCTATATTAAACCTTTGTAATTACCTGTTTTTTTGTTGTTACCCTTCTAATTCCCCAGGTCGCATCTGGAAATGAGTGGTCCCCCGCTAAGTATGCCTGCCTGGTTAATCTCATAATAAATAAATAAAAAAAAAGGGCACAAAAATGTCTGAAATGCATCAGGTCATCCTGTATGCTAGCCTTGTGGCCTTTTTTTTAATTTTATAATGAATGTGATTTTAAAAGTAAATTTTTCGGTCTTTTGTGTCCAAGGTGAGAGTGCCGAAATTTCACAGTTTGCATTCTAGTAACATTTCCTGAGCACCTTTTCCTTGTGCGGGTATTGTCAACATAGATTGTTCACAATATATTGGGCAATATAGTAAAAATATAGATTAAATCATTCACCTCTCCCAAGCCACAGGTACAAATGGAGGATGGGATATTTTCTCTTACATACATTGACATACAGTCATAAGGCAATTCTAGGGGGTGGGGGTAGGAAGAAGTAGGCTGCTGGTTAACTAGGATCTGCAACTTATCCATCAGGTAGGGAAATGGGCAGACTGGGTGGGCCAAGCGGTCCTTATCTGCCCGTCAAATTCTATGTTTCTTTGACTGTTTCAATAATAGTATCTTGGACCTAAGCATTTCTAATCAAAATCACATAATCAATATCCTTTTATTCTGGTCCAACATTGCTGATGGATACTTTTCTCTTTCACTTTCTAGTTTCAAGATCTTATAGGTAATATGAATTTTTGAGAACTGATTTTTTGCTAAATCTTTTTGAATTGCTTTGTTTTATCCTGCTAATTATCAGGTATCTTTATAATCTATACAAATCTGTGAACACAGCCCCCTAACCTGCTGGATATATGCTAGTTTTTATAATGATCAGAAAAAGCAACTGAAATCCTCTAGTAGAGTGCACTACTATTTCCTCCATTGATATTCAAGGCAATCATCTTTTTGCATTAATTGGCACTGAAGTAAAAAAAAAAACTGTTATTCTTTCTTTTATTATGCAATCCAGGGATATTTTACATAGCTCTAATCTAAGAATGTAGTCTGGAGCACAATTTGGTAAACTTAAAGAATACCAGTGGAGATCATTTAGTAGAATTTCTAACTGGGATACATTTGTAAATCCCTGTAATTCCAAGACATATAGCATCACTGCTGATATTTTAGCATTTATAGCCTTTGAACAACCATTCACTGATTGTCCAACATAGATTCCCCTGAATCTCCTCACCCCATTAATTGTTTTCTGTAAGTTTTGTGTTTTATGGTACTTATATGGACATTCCACTTTGTGTTGTTAGTGTATATAACTCCTAAATATTCATAATGTTTGACTGTTACTAGTTTAATCTTCTCATTGTATAGTGTACAACAGCTATTATTTCCTTCACCAAAAATCAACACTTGTGTCATAGCCTGATTGATTCATAAAAAAATCCTTTTTTGAATGCATTTTCAAATTTGTTCATTTTTCTTTGTAGCCCCAGTAAGGATACGGCCCAGAACATCGCAGACAAAAACATCATCGCACAGTGCAATGCAGGCAAAACATCACTGTCTGCAATATCGGCATGCAAATTTGCAGCGGGACACAATATCGAAGGATGAGTCATGCAAAGATAACAGGTGCCTGCTATGACAAAATTCACCCTATGCCTCATGCCCCAGCACATAGCCCCCCTAGCCTAGCAGTCCCGCCCTCAACTGAGCACCCATGCCCAGTACCACCTGATCTCCCCAACCGTGATACCCCATACAGTAGAAAATGGCATATCACTGGTTGGCTAGGGACCCCATCCCCTGAGCCACATATGATAGTGCCAATACCATGTAGTCCCTGGTGGCCAAGTGGCTTCCCCACCCTGAAGGTCAGTGTTCCCCCTTCCCCCTATCCTGGACAAGAGTGGACCACTGGCATTGCCCTCTAACCTTCACCATGGCCATCAGCCCACTGTGATATGAATGTATGGGTGTGTGTACAGCAGAGACCATGCCCAGTCAGTCATAGAACAGTAGGCTACCAGCCATGGAGGAGAGCGGAGGGTTGTGTCAGAGGCTGGCTCATGTCCAGGATTGGGGGGTGGGACACTACTGCTGGGGAGGCCACTAGGCCATCAGAGACTACATGTGCAAGGCACTGCCATACTTTTCTCAGGGGATAGGGAGGGATGGGGGTCACTGGCCCACAAGGGATATGGTGTCTTGTACTGCAGTGGTGATCTTGGATGTGGAGGGGTGGTCAGGTGGCACTGGGCATGGGTGCATGGGTGGGGAAGGAACACTAGCCACCAGGGTCTACATGTCAGCACACACAGTGGGTGGATAGGAGATGGGGTCAGACGGCAGGACCACCAGCCACCAAGGGACTGAAAGTGTGTAGCCGGAGCACAGGTGGACATTCTGCTAAGGTTCGGGAATGGAGTTCTGAACATTTGTGAAAGTGACAGACAGATGTATGGTGACTGTCTGCCTGCAGCCATCTTGTTCTGCACACCCCAACTCACAGACAGAAACACAGCAGATAATGAATGGGTGGCACACACTATGAGAAGCAGAATGCATGTAATGGGATATACTGGTGACAATCATTTATTGGCAGGAATACACACAACAGCACCACACAGTGCACCTGTAGCCCTGAGACCCCCCCACAAGATAGTGTCATATCAACCCCCATACCCCCAGGACAGTATCATAGCCACACACACTCCCCCACAAGACAGTATCATAGCAACCCCATCCCCCCACAAGACAGTATCATAGCAACACCCACTCTTCCACAAGACAGTATCATAGCAAACCCCAGTCCCCCAAAAGACAGTATCATAGCAACTCCCAACCCCTCACTCACAACAGTGTCAGAGGTGCCCCAAGTGCCCCCTCACAATAAAGTCAGCATGCCCCCATCCCCCACACTGTGCCAGGGATACAACCCCTAACCCCCTGGCAATGTGGCAGGGAGACAATTCTGGTGAACCAGGCATGTGCACAGATGTGTGTCCCCTCACACCTGCAGTTGAAAGTTATGTGCTATGCCCCTCAGGTAGTTGTATGTGCTCCATCTGCCATATTCCAGCACAATCTGCTGAAAGTGTCTGGTTGCATACTAGTACCTCTTCCTCATGGGCAGCACATACTGACTGGAGACACACTGCTCTATCTTCAGTTTGTTCATCCTCTGTTCTGCTTTCAGGATGTCTATGAATCATCACAGGCTGGGGTGACATGCGCTAATGAGGCTACTGAAGGCCCAATGCCAGCCCTCCACAGAATTGTTTGTCTATGCTGCGCTTGTCCTACAGGCATCAAAGCAGCTCCAGAGTTCAACAGGGAACAGTGGACAGAGGCGGACACCACTGCAGATGGGCCAGCCTACCCAGGTGTCTTCAGAGTATTACTATGGTTCATACTATGGTAAATTTAAGAGCCAGGAGGCCAGAGGCCCATAATGCTCTTATACTAAGTCACCAAATAATAGGACAAAGGATATCCTGTACTTATTAATTGATCTAATTGGTGTTTAAAATACTTTTGGTCTCACTTATAACCACATGTAAGGGCAACCCATTCCATGGGCCAATGACTCAAAGGGTGAAGAAATATTTCCACTTGATATGGATAAATGATTTCCTTTCTAATTGCAGAGGATGTCCCCTAATTTTATATATACATCTTTTTAAAGTCCAAACCCATTTCACACATAGGGTGTGGATCATTAACAATATCATACAGAAACAACAAGTCACCCCTAAGTTGGTGCGTGGAAAGTGGCATAAGTTTTGAAGTGCTTAATTTGTCATCATATGACACATTTTCAAGCCCAGCTATTTTCTTTGTAAATTTTCTCTGTATTTTTTCTACCTGGTGCCTTTCAGTTTTTTTTATAAGGACCCCAAAGCTGTGAGGCATATTCCAGATGAGGTCAAGTGTGTGCTCAATATAATGGCAGGAGCACCTCATGACTCCTAGACCCAATGTTTCTCAAGATGGACCATATTACTTTATTTTTATTAATGCTGCTATTTACCTGCTGACTATGAGACAAATCATCAGAAATTAAGACACCCAAATCTCTTTCATTTGTTGTTGTTTCCAGTAAAGCTCCACACAAATGATATTTAAACTGTAAGTTATTTGCTCCCAAATGCATAACCTTACATTTGGTTACATTACGGGTCATATCCATTCATTCACCCATGAGGAAATATGATCTAAGTCATGCTGGATGTCTTCAGCTTGAGCAACTGACTCACAAGATCCACCAATCTTGACATCATCAGTGTATTTAGTGGTAAAGCATGAACAATCTGTAGTTAAATCTGCTATAAATGCTTGGAAAAGGCGAAGGGCCCAGAACAGAGCCCTGGGGCACCCCACTGGTCACATCACCTCTAATTGAGTTACATCTGTTGATAATGACTTGTTGTGATCGATCTTGCAACCAACGTTTTATCCATGTAATAAGGAAGTAGTTAATATTACATTTACTAAGTTTATTGATTAAAGCCCAATGGGGCATAATGTCAAAGACCTTGCTAAAATCAATAAAAATGACATCACATGGTATACACCTATCTAGGAGTTGACTGATATGTTCATGAAAACAGATCAGATTTGTTACACAATTTCTACCATTTCTGAAACCATGTTGTTCTGAATCATAAAGATTTAACATCGGTGAGATCATACCTTTAATAAGACTTTCCAAAAGTTTACAAAGTGAATAGGTTTGACTGATAGGATGATAATTTTTCCAATTGTTTTTTGGTCCCTTCTTATGAACTGGAATCACATTGGCTGCCTTCCAATCCTGAGGTATGTAATTTTCAGCAATAAAACATTCAAACATAATTTTTATGGGAACTATAATGGAATAAGTCAATAAAAATAATAGGTGCCCCGCTATAGTGTCTGGTCCTGGGTATATTTGTCTTTAAAGGACTACAACATTTTTTTTAATACTGTCTTCGGAAAAAACACACCTGTTGATGATTACTAGCTATGATAGAAGTAGATGGGTCTAATACCTTTTGTCTAAAAATATTACAAAAGCCTTTGTTAAACAAGTCTGCCATCCTTTGAGGGTCACAAATAAGTTCATTATTATCCAACAATGGGCAGACCTGGCAAGTTGGTTTCTTCAAAGAATTAATATATGAGAAAACATTTTTACAGTTAACTTTCTTTGCAGTATTCCACCACAGGAGCCAGTAGCTAATCATGGTGGATGAAAAATTACCAGGAGTGCATGACCTTAAACATTGTGGACACCTCACCAGAGGCCATCATGGTCAGGGCAGACAGCAGGTGGACATGGAGTGCAATGTCCTCCTCCTCCTCAACACACCAAATCATCACATTGGGCACCTCTTGGATTTTCTTTCACAGGTCCTGGCACAAGTGGAAAAAACAGCTGTGCTGAAAGGCATCCGGGAACACTGAGGCAAATGACTTCATGACTGCTTGCTCGAAGTCCATCACAATGGTGGTAGGTTTGAGGGCTGCATGCAGCCCCTTCAGTGTGTTGAACACATGAGTGTAGGTGGCACCTGTCTTGTTGGGCAGGAGGACATATACAGAGGGAATCACGGAACAGTACTGGTCCCCATGTATAGTGTACAGCTGCAGGAAGTGTTGGAGCACTGCCTTAAATGTGCCATCTTCGTACCAGTTGGAACATTGTAACATATTCACCAGATTCCCATTGGTGGTGAACATGAGGATCCTATCAGCCCCGCTACTATTGTGGAGCAAGAAGGGTTCACCAGTGTGTGTCTGTCTGTACTCTTCCAGTACGGACAGGTCCCACAGGATTGTCAGCAGGGGAGTGGATGACAGGCGGCCACCCACATACGGCATACTCTCTGCTTCAGAAGGGCCACACAGGGCATTCTCTCACCCACAGAAGCTAGTATTGCACTGCTACAGGCTGCTACTATCTGGTGTGGAGACTCAGTGGACTGTGCTGCCCTCTCATATATGTCCATGACTGCCTCAGAGATGCAAATTTGAACCACGATCCAAGATATGGTTGTGGGCATTGAAAACTTTTACCACCTCCTCCCCAGTGGTGTGCACCTGTCATCAATGAGTAACCCTTGTAGTACTCAGAGCACTTTCAATACATCTTCTCCCCCATGGCTTGCTCCTTGTAATATAGGTAATTCTCATGCTGCAGGAGGGTCTTCCCCTTCTGGCTGGTCAGATATTGGAAGGGTATCACCGACACGCTCTGACCCTACTGGTACCATGGCAGGGTGGTTTCACTGCATTCAGCAGTGCGGTTCTAACAGATACGCCTGCACCCCATGAGAGGGTGTATCATATGGGCCCACCAGTGATTGTGGGAAGTGGCACACCTGCCCAGGTCGACCAACACATTCCTGTTAGGTGCATTGCTTATATGCACTTTATTAGTGCCCTGTAGCCACTCCACCACCTACTATCCATGTGTCTGTGTCAGTTGCTCTGTATTGGGGGCTTTCACCCACTGCATTTTTCTGGCATTCGGGTCATTCACAAAGGCTTCTGTGTACTGTGGGCTTCTACTGTGTGGGGGTGCGGTGCTTTACTCTGTCACTGATGTTGCTTTCTCCCACATATTGTGTAGCCCTGTACCATCTCCCTTGTCCCTTCATAAGTACTTACTGCATTGCTGTTAGTCCTGTTGTCCCTCCCAGTCCTGCCAGTCTCCGTGTTGTCCATTCCATGGATACCCTCCCTGGCAGCTCATACCCTACTGGTTTTCTTCATTCTTTCCTGTACCTGTCTGTCATGCTACAACATTGCAGCATGTGTCATTCTCTGTGGATGGCATGTTCATTCAACTTTGTTCTTTCTACCATGACCGTGCTTGCCATGTTGCTTTCTCCATGATGTTTTGTCTGCAGTATTGTGTCTGCAATGTTCTGCCACAAATGATGTAGAAATTAAAACTACATTATCTACATATGTGAGTATGACACTTTCTGATTGATAATTTTAGGAGAATGAAATCATTTTCATATAGCTGTTTTGTTACTTCATGTATGTAAAGAATGGAAAGTAAAAGAACCAATATTCACCCTGTCTGACTCCAAGATTTGTTCTTTTTGTATTAGTAAGATTTCCTGTCAAGTTATACTGAAATTTTTTTTTTACTTTTTCCCTCCTCTCTGCAGGCTCCACAGAGCTATGACACCCCCTTGGAGGGGGTACATCCTCATGTCTGACCCCAGCTCATCTGTCCCCTGAGGTACCCCCCATGGATTCTCCCTCTGTGGCAGGGCCAGGTGTAGGGGTGCCAGCAGTCCCCCCACCACCTGGTATGTCAAATCTGGTGGAGGTGGGTAGACTTCACTGGTGTGGTCGGGCCATCACAGGTCCATTTTCCATTTCCATTTTCTCCCTCCGCTACCCTCTAATATAAGCATGTCAGCTTCTGAGCCTCCCAATCCATGCCACCACTAGAGGACAATCAGTGGGCAGGACAACTAATCCCCTTCCTGGAGAGAGGAGAGCAGTCCTCTGGGTGCTCAATCCTGTCTTCCCCTGCTGAGCCCCAGTGGCGCAGGCTTATTCCTGGACCTGGGTCACCGGTGTGGCGTGAGGTGTGGCATCCAGTGTCTCAACCCTCAGTGCTGCTGGGCTGGCTGTTACACTGAACTTTTGACCAAGTCCCTCTGTGACCTGGTAGTGTGGGTGGGGTAAATGAGTGACACAAGACCTCGATTTATGGTTAACACACCTTTTCTCAGTGTGATGTTTATTAGTCCAAAGGACTTATTTTTTTGTAAAAGATATATAAAAAAATAAATAAGAACCATAAACAACCATGAACAAAAATGAGTCTTAAATTTCAGATAATAAATTATAAGAAGAAAATAAATAAAAAAAGAAAATAGCTCTTCATTGAGCTCCAGAACTACCCTACCTTGGTAGTCCTGCCACAGAGTAGTTACATTTTTTAAACACAATTTACTACAATCTTCTGTGCTTTGAGACAACCTCTCCCTTCTCAATCCAAGGTTGATCTGCCATTTCTGAGCACTAGGGCAGCTTTTATACTCTTTTCTAGAGTGTCATCAGGTCAGCTGATCTGCCTCTAATCTGAAAAATAGTCATTCCTCCTCTAATACATACATGATGGAGATTCAGCTTGACCATATACTCAGATTATAATACTACACTCATTATAAACACTTATTGTCTTCCTTTTGGCAGTACAGGACAAGATATAAACAAATACCTACTAATTTCCAGTAATTTGTGTAGCTCCTCCCCCAACACAAATGGAATGACAGCTGTCATTTCTTATACAACAGCCTTATCATGGGGCTGCTGGCTCCTAAGGGCTCATTTTTTCCAAACTCCCAGCACTCAGATAGGAACTCACTTTATTTCTTCAAACAGAAAGCAGTCATGTATTTAATTCATATGGCCAATGATTCTTCAGTGCACACATACAATAATAACACCATTAACACCTTACAGCAGCTTCTAAACCAGGTAACTGAAAAGGTAAGCCATTGGTAAACCTGTCTATTGCACAAGGGATTCCTTTTATTTTACACAGGATAGAATGTTCTTTAAGGCACGCATCAAGGAAAGAGATAGCCTTGCTCTTTAAGAGCTCTGAAGCTCCGTGAGTAATCTCCCTGACTGTTTAAAAACAGTCTCTCAATTTTTTACAATGGGGGAAGCATTCTTATGCTACGGGCTTCTCTCCCGTGGCAGATCTCACTTCTCTGAGATTCTATTCGGCTCATTTAACCTCCGCAACAAGCTGCAGCCATTTTCCACTGTCAGTGAAGCTAAACACAGCTTCTTGCAGGGAAAAGACATCCCTGGCTTTACTAAATCCCCACAGGGGCTGGATGATAGTGTCAATGCGCATCAGGATGTAATTTACAAAGAAAAATACCACGCTTTGTTTTCCTGACTGGAAATCATGTATTACAACAGAGCATATATAATATCCAGCTCTTTCTTACTGGTTCCTTAGTTTTTAACTGGCAGGCATAAGGCAGGGATGAAAAGATGAATATGCAGGGGGAATAGCCAAGAGAGACAAGATATTGGTGGCCTACCCATAATAGTAGAAAGGATATAGTTAGAAAAATAGAATAGATAGAAGTGCTACTGCAGTAGACTTTAGGGGGAAAATAAATGCCAAAGCCTGCTTTTGGATCGGGGGGTCAAACTACCACACCCTTCATGCATCCTAATTAGAATATCACTCAGATATTTATCTATATCTAAGGCATACAGAGTTGACCATAATGTTTTTTTTCTAATACTGTCAAATGCTATGTGTAGGTCTACAAAGCAACAAAATAATTTCCCCTTTTTAATCTTGACATATTTATGAATTTTATGTGGCAATACTATGTAATGTTGCACAATTGAATGAGTTTTCCTGAATTTGTTCTGCATTTCATCAAGTATATTATTGTTTTCTGCCCATTCTTCCAACTTAGTTAATGTGATACATGATTTTTTTCAGAAGTGTTAAAAGACTAATGGGATGATACATAAGGGTGTATTTCAAGGATCCTTTTTATGTATCAAAAAATTATATTCCCAACCCACAATCTAGGTAATAATTGGGACTGTATAAAATAATTGTTGCATATAATACAATACCGGCATCCATCAGTCTATAAAATATTTATAATTATCTGCCACAACCTCATCAGATCCTTGAGCTATATTTGTTTTTGTTAGTAAAATTGTTTTCTGTATTTCCATTTTTGTAATGGTAGGAATGATTGGTTTACTTACTTTATGTAAATCTTAGCATAATTATATTGTAATGTTTTACCTTTGTTCTTCTTCTTTGTGAAAATAAACTTTTTAGTAATGTTGTTCCAAAAATCCTGGTTGTATTAGTGTGTCTAAAGTGGTTGCGTGAGAATTACAGTCTTTGTTTATTAATGGCCAAAAGTCCTTATCTCTTTTTTCTTTATTTTATATAACTTAGACCATAAACTGACCTAGTGACTATGTTTTTCTTCCTTCAAAATACTGTCGTAACTTTCCATTTTTCTAGTTAGTAGTCTATAATTTGTCCTTGTTTTATTATTTTTAACATATTGGAATATTTTACTTATGTTTTTCTTGGTCATCTTATACCTTGTGTTAACCAGATTTCCAAATTCTTCCTTTTGTCTTTCAGATTGTAATAATAAATTTAAGGTTCTAAGAATTGAAAAATATTTCTCACAACTTAACTGGAGTGTTGAATAAATCTTCCTGTTACAATAATTGGATATTAATAGAGTTCTGATATGAGCACTGTAGAATTTGACCATTTTTTTCTATATTTGTCATTGATAATTTTATTCTTTTGCCATTATGTATTTCATACACATTATTACCATAAACTATTATTTCTGCCTCCAATTTGGTATAATGTAACTGTATTTTTAATGGAAAATGTGGTGGTTTTATATGTTCTTCCACTTTTAAAATCAATTACTTGATTGCATTTCAATTTGTAAAACAACCCACCAAAAAATCAATTAAGGGTGGCCCATTATATGAGTTCAATGTATATCTTCCTTGTGGGACACGCTTGAGTTTTCCCATTAATTAATATCAAATCTAGATCCAAAGTTATAGATGTTAGCTGTAGTCGAACCTTATTACTTTTGGTGTCTTGTGTTTTACCTATATTTGTAAGGTTGCCATTTAGTATTGTATAGTGTAATGTATGTAGTATAGTATAGTATAGTATAGTATAGTATAGTATCCTATACACATTGCTGTTATCTAAGAATACATTTTCTGAATGCATTTCATTAGTTGGAAGTCTGGCACTTAGATCACCTGCTATAAAAATGTCATACTCTGAGCATTTGGTTGTTATTGTTTGAAAAAATTTTTTTTTCAGAATTTGCCCATGTGTCAATATGAGCCATGTGTGAATTTTGAGGTGGATAAACACATTGATAATAATATTTATGTTTTTCCCTCTGATCATAATTGATAGCATGGTATCATTAAGTATATCCATTTTGGATACTTTAATATGTTTCTGAAGTTTAATGGCCATTAGTGTTCCCATCTGATTCTTTCCGGTTTTCCAGATTTTTTTTTTTTTTGGTTTAGTTCTACATGTATCAAAACGAAACATTTTAGGAGACAAATGTGTTCATCATGTTTCTTCTAGAAGTATTATTTCAAAAGATGAAAAACAGTTCATACATTCTAGATCACTAGGATTCTAAGAAAGTCTGCTTATATTCCATGAAAGTAAATTCCAGATTTTTGTGCATGCTTTTTTTAAATTATTTATGATGTCTTTAGACTGCGGTCATGTACTCAATTCAGGTAAAATAGTATATCTATTATTTGACACAAGCTAATTAGGTAATGGTGCCACATCTTTCACAAGTTGTATTTAGGGATTTTCTACCAATGGATATCCTGTTTTCTCTGAAAATATTTCAGACAGATCCAATATGTGTTGTCCTAGTTATCTAACAGCTCTGCCTTCTCAAGTAGTTGATTTATCAATTGTTCCTCTTTAAAATCTACATTAAGTTGCAGTTGATTTGTACATTCTGGGACAATTTGGATCTAATAAATGGAGTTACATGTCTATGGTTTTTGTAATGTGTATCACAAAATCTATTATTTTAGTTTCCCCCACTTATTCTCCATGTGTAATGGACCAACCAAACATTGTTATTACATTAGAATATGGCTTTTCATAATTTTTCTTATCTGCTTTAAGTGAATGTATATAGTTAATAACCCTTTCAATCTTATCCAGAATTGGTTCATGGTTACCATTGTCTAACTTTGTAACCTCTTTATTTTTCTGGTTAATATCAATCGTTTTTATATTATAATCCTAGCTGGCATAGACAATTCCTATTTTCCCAAGTCAGTATTGCAGGCTCCCTATTTTGGAAATGTGCTATTACTGTCCTTCCCTTATTACTCCCTTGAGTACGGTCCCTTTGTACTTTTATAGAATGTTGGAGGCTCTGTAATCCTTAAGAAGTAACTCATTTTAATGATTCTTCAGTTTCATTTGCTTTCATTTGGATCCCTTTAACATTTATTTCACTTTTAAATACTTTGCCATTTTGTTGTGCCAAGTGTTTGTCCATATCAGTCAAATCTGTACCTACTGGAATAGGAGGATCTATACTTATTTTTAGCTCTTGTAGTATATTAGTTTTTCCCCAAAACTTTGTTGCCATTTCCTCAGATTTAATGAACAGCATTACTGGGTTTGAGTTTCTCTTTAATCTTGCTATTTTTATTATGCAATTCATATGTGTTTCCAAATGTAATAAAAAGACAATGTCTGTATTAATGAGTTATTGTCGCATGTCTGTCTTTGTGACTGTCATTAATGTTTAACAACATAGCCATATTTGGATTTCTTGTACGCTGAATAATTTATTTTTGTTGAAGACCTATTTTCTGAGGTTTTTTTTTATTTTCAATAAACTCTATATTTTGCTTTGCATCTGGTATTTTATTACCATTTAGCACCTCTTTTGCATTTAGGGGAATAAAATTTCCTTGCTCACAATTTGTTTCATTTTTCTCTTCTTATTATTTCACTCATTCTTTTTGAAGTACTTCCTTTTCTTTTTGTTTTACTAATTCTGTGTTTTGCTTTTTTTCTGCTTCTTTTTGCTTTGAAAATTATTTCCCATTTCCTCCTAATTTTTTGGTTTTGCTTTCCAACCTTGTTCTCTGTTGTATCTGTAATATTTATTTTGTTATGCTTCCGTCGGAAAGAGGGAACATGTTGGTTGGAATGCATTTATTTACTTTCAGAGTATGGTTTCACTGTCTTTATCAGAACGTTTCGTTAGTTTCTTAATGAATGAGCCATTTTCATCTACTAAATAATTATGTGCCAGATATTCCTCTAATATGTTTACCCCATGCATTGATTGTTTACTGAATTAGATTTGATCTCAAATATTTCTTCCTTGAGAATGTGTAGGGTTTCAAGAAATATATTTGCATTATAAGGATTTACTATAGAGGCAACAAAACCTTTTGTTCCTGAAGATTGGGCGAGCTGCACATGTTATTCCAATATATAAAAAAGGCCCCAAAAGCAACTGGGAAAATTATCGACCTATTAACTTGACATCTTCTGTGTGCAAACTACTTGAAGGTATAATCAAAGATCTAATTACCCATTCTATACTCAAGCCAGACAATGAACAACATGAATTTATGAAGGGAAGAGGATGTACCACCAACTTACTTTGTTTTTATGAACAAGTTAACTTGAAATTGGATTCTAGAACACCATATGATATTATTTATATTGATTTTTTAGTAAGGCATTTGATGCTATGCCACATTGGGCATTACTTATTAAGTTACATTCTCTCAATATTAATAACAATTTTGTTAACTGTATTGACAGTTGGTTGCAGACTAGAACTCAGAGAGTACTGATTTCAGGCACTTTTTCTGCAGTGGGCAAGGTTACCAGTGGGGTCCCACAGGGATCCGTCTTGGACCCTTGTCTATTTCAGATTTTTATCTCAGACCTAACAACCAATTGCTCCTCTGACTCAGTCAAATATGCAGGTAATATAAAGATTGGTGGTCTCTGCCTTACTATAGAACAAATGCAAATGATATAAAATTATTTAGACAAAATATTTAATTGGATAAATTCATGGGTAATGAGATTAAATTACAGCAAATACAAGGTTATGCATCTGGGGCACTCATAATCTGTTTACAGAGTACCATCCTCGGATTAATACCATAGAAAGTACTACTTGAGAGAAGATCTAGGGGTATTTATTAATAATAATTGGGGGCATGAGAAGCAGATAAATGAGGCAGTTAATAAGGCAAACACAGTAATGTGATCAATAAAAAGAAATATTAGCTCTAGGTCTCTAGCAGTTATGTTGCCCTTGTTCAGGGCATACACAAGGCCCCATCTAGAATGTGCATCTCAACTCTGGTGCTCGGATAGAAAATCTGAGAATCTGTCATTGGAAAAAGTACAAAGAAGATTCACTAAAAATACTGACTGTTTTCATAGTCTGTCTTATGATCACAGAATTGTATCATTGAACTGTATGTCTCTGGCCGCACTTCACCTGAGAGGTGACCTTTTATTATTTGTTGATATTGTTAATGACCCTTTTTTGTTTTTGGAACTGGATTTTGAATTTAAAAATGACCATTATTGGTTTAGTCCAGAAATATAAGATTTCTCTAGCTTCACTGTTGTATCTCTCATATGGTAGGCTGCCAGTGATTCTTCAGAACACCCCAATTGGATGAAGTATCAAAGCTCACCAGCAACTCTGCCATTTGTTAAAAATTAAACCTACTGTAATGCCTGAGCAACCTTTATTTCTAAACCTCAATTTTTGTATTACAAATAAACCAATTCAGCCCACCTTTTGCCCTATATTATCCCATCTTGTAATACAAGACCTTTTAGTCAGGAAGAAGTTGGAACCATTTAAAGAGATTTGCAATCAATTTAAACTTCCTCCTAACCTCTACTTTTAGTTCTTACAACTTAGTAACTGTATTTGACAGTCACTGGGAAATCTTCCCACAGGTTGGGTCCATAACATCAGTTTTTTCCAATTTTATCCAATATGTAGGAAAGAGGAAAATAGTGCCCAAGCTTTATAAATATTTATGGAGTTGTGGCCTGTCTACTACCCCTAATTCTGCATTATATTGGCAGTATGTCTTGAAACTAGATTGACTCAATGGTAATCTATCTGGTCTTCAAATTACACTTATTTAAAGCAAGACCATTTAAGACTTATTCAATTTAAAGTTCTGCACAGTTTATATTTAACACCAAGTATACTTTACCACATGAAAAAGTTATTCACTTTGGCCTTCTTAACTTGTCAAGTGAAGGTGGATGACTTATGCCATATATAGGGATGTAAATTTGTCATGGCAGTCATACACGTCATTGATTCCATGACATTTGAGCTTTATTCAGGACTTCCATAACTTTCACTAGTGTCATTAGAATGCAGCAATGATGACAGTGCCACAACATTTACTACTGTTTACTAATGATTTATTGAACAATGAGTCATTAAAACCTCATCCATGACAAACTTACATCCTTAACCATATATTATGGGAGTGCACCACTGCAAAGCAACTGTAGTCCCTGATCTTTAAGAAACTAACGCCTTTATTTGGTGGTGATGCCTACTTTAATTTAGAAATTTGTCTGTTGGGTGACTATTCAACAATAAAATATCTTAATCATAAATATTATATGGAATTGTCTATGGCAGTGGCTAAGCTAATCATAGCTAGGCACTGGATTAGTATTTTGACCCTATCTCTATTAGAATGGATGCAAGAACATCTAATGGCTATTGCTGCTGAGCGCACAGTAACAGGTTACAGCTCTAACTCACCCCGAGCATACCAGCGTTCATCTCAGCTTTATGACCATCTGCTTAAGTGAGTAGAGGATAGAGCACAATAATTTAGTATTAAAGATTGTATCCTCTGTCTTTTTAGCTACAAGCACACTGGTTGAGGGTGGGGGGTCTGGGGAGGGTGGAATAGTTTTGATTGTATATACTGTAATATTTTTATCTTATGTTTCTTGGTACACTGTTGAGTTTGCCCCTTGTTATCCTATCATGAAGAGTCCTACGGCTTATCGGTCTTGTATTGTAAAACAAAAAATTAATAAAGCTTACTATGTTAAAAAAAAACATGACTATTATGACACTGAAGGTCACCCACTTCAGGTTTCAGGCAGAAGGTTTAATCACATACACAGAAAATATTTTTATACCCTAAAAGTGGTGAACCCATGGAACAGACTACCACTGGAGGTGGTAAGTAAAACAAGGAATGAATTCAAAAGAAGTTTAGATAACCTAATTCTGTCTGGTTTTAAGCTCAGGTATTATTAGTTACAAATTAGGAAGCACACATGGGCTGTATAAGCCTCCTTGCTTTTAACCTTCCTTAGTATGATCCTTAGTATGAACACCACAGTTACAGTACTCGAGTCTTATTTGTTTCCTCCAAAATGGAATAATTTGATTTACATATTTACTGCTTCCAGGTGACCTAACTCTCATACTTTTATCTATAAAGGACTCACAGTTAAATTGCAGAGAGGAGAGTTCTTTCACTTCAGGTGAAGCTGAAAGGGAGTCACCTTTCCCACTTTTTATCTTATTTTGGGACAAATCCAAAGTTCTTCTATCTTATTCATTATTCCTTATAAGAGATTGTAACCCATTAATTGTAGTACCCAGGTCATCTATTACTTCCACTAAGTTTGAATTGTTAGTTATAGGAGTATTTACTTGTTGTGCAATCAGTCTAATGGATTTACACACATACTGTCAGATCTTTTATTTGTTACAAGAGTGGGTATATACTCCAAGCAGGAGTCATTTTTGCTAGTGATTTTTTTTAGCTTTCTTAAAAAAAGCTCTCTAGAGGGTTAGGTATGCCTTCGGTATCAATGGTGCAAGACTATCAGTTTTGCCTACTTTTAAATTAGTTGCCCCTACCATAGATGCCAGCTGTGAAGCTTCCATAATTGTTATAGGGATCAAAGTTTTTTTTTTCATAAAGTGTTCCATTTTTAGATGTGCTATATCATCCTTCTCATGTTTTGTTTTATTTTATTCTGGAAATTGTAGTTGTTATTTGTTTTGCTATTGACTTCTGCTATAGATTGTTGCTCCTCAAATTCTTTACTTGTTATTTTTAACTTACTTTGTCTGTCACTACCAAGTTCTGAATTTAACCTTCTTTTATTACCACACTTTATCTTTTACAGCACATATGGTGACATTAAAATTTCCTATGACTTTTTTATTTCTGGTCCTCATAATTATTAACTTGGTTTTAACAAGATATACAAAACACTTTATATGCTACACAAATTACAAAACCTCTCAATTACAACATGCACTATAAGCAGAAGAAAACACAATGAGGCACTTGAAAGTTTCTATCATGCCTCCCTTTCCCTCCTTTCCTCAAGAGTATACATATTAAGCTCCTTTAGTCTCTGTTCATATGGCTTCTGGTGTAGACCCTGCACCATTTTAGCTGCCCTTCTCTGGACTGCATCCATCCTGTCTATGTCCTTGAAAAGATGGGGTCTCCAGAACTGGATGTAGTACTCCAGATGGGGTCTCACCAACTGTCAGAGGGATAACAACTTCCTGTTTTCTACTGGTGATGCCTCTCCCTGTACATCCCAGTATCCTCCCCAGCCCTCCTTACTGCCTTCTCAAATTGCTTGATTACCTTTAGGTCATTTGATATGACTATCCCCAGGTCCCTTTCCATTTTTGTTGTTGTTAGTACCCCCTACTGTGTAATCTTCCCCTGGGTTTTTGTTTCCCAAGTGCATTAATTTGCACTTCTTTGCATTAAATCTAAGCTGCCATACTTTTGACCATTTATCCAACCTTGCCACGTCCCTTCTCATCCTTTCCACCCCCACTTGTGTATCATCTCTGTTGCAGATCTTTGTGTCATCTGCAAAGAGACATACTTTTCCTTCCAGTCCCTCTGCAATGTCACTTATAAAGACATTAAAAAGGACCAGGACCAGTACTGAACCCTGCGGTACACTGCTAGTAACCCACCCTTTCTTTGGAGTGGACTCCATTTACTATTACCCTCTGTGTCCTGTTGTCCAGTCAACTTTTTACCCAGGCTACCACCCTGGGACACACTCCTATGCTGGTTAACTTGTTTATTAATCTTTTGTGCTTGAGCTTGAATTTTAATTTCTACATCACTCTGTTTCTCCACCTCTCCATTTCTTCAACTGTTTTTCTTTCTGACTGTTTTCTCTTCCACCTCTTCATCACTACAATCCTTCTGGGGGACCAATCAGATAGGAACTCAGGGACCATGTCCACTTCCAGGTTTGCCACTTACAAATAAAACAGGTGATTAAGAGAAATGATCAGATTATCTACTGTATGCACTGACCAAATTCCACAAAAGTACCTCATTTGGTAAACATTTTGTAAATGAACTTGAATACCTTGATTTAGAGATAACACATTTAAATCCCAATACAAGTTTCTATTAAAACAGTCCATCTGTACTTATCCAATTATTTACTACCAAACTACCAAATAGGCAACCTATCCACTTGTCTACCCCGTACATAGTCTACCCCTCTTAGCACTTTAAGGGGTACCCCTACTGCTGGTCTTATACCTCACCTTATCTGCTATCACTATATTTTTATGCTTATGGTGTTGATGCCTTGTATGGAATAACTAAACACACTGTATGCCTTAGCAACTGTCAGGAACTGTTATGCTTTTCCTATGTGTCACACTGTATGAATATTTATGTATAATTGCCTGCATATTAGCCTGTATATTAGCCTGAACAATTTTATTTTGCCTGTGTATGTGTTTTGTATATTGCTTGGATATGTTTGTTTTTTTTCTGCTCTCCCCACTTAAGTAACCCCTCCCCCTAGGATGCTTCTAGAAATGAGCTGTTTACAGCTCATGTTGTCTTTTCTAGTGAAACTTTTTCAAATAAATAAATAAAACACCAAGTTTACCATTTAATATTCTATATTCAAACAAATCATTGAATTCTAGTCAAGAAAAAACATCAATGACTATTAAGTATAACTAAGTTTTTAATGTTCCCATTCAATCAAAGACGGCTATTGCATTTCTGTACTCAGCAGGAAATGCTGCTGCCCTGGATTGTTCCAAAGTGCTCTTGTCAGACACAGGGAACCAGTAAAAGACACATGGACTGCTATAAAAAGCATTGCAGCTCCAAAAAATTTTGAACAGGTTGGTTGATAACTTTTATACACATCAAGTGTTGGGAAATGTACTACACTTTTGGATTTATCAAAGAGAAAATAGGTGAAGCTGTGTCTGAAAATGGCTAATAAACAGGTTAAATACCTACTATGTTTCTTATTCAGAGACCTTAAGTGAGGGTTAAGAAATTTTTAACTTAAAAGGTTACTCTGTGATCTCTATGAGTTCAACTCCAACTGCTTCATGCTGTTGAACATTACTTTTTGGCTGCCTCAGCCTGAGGCTATGCACTCAAGGCATATTTGTGTAGGTAGCTAGTACTATGTCACAAGTTTGCTGTGGACATGCTATAGCAACAGGGTGCTCCCAGTCAGGTTTTCCTTACATGGAAAACACCAGTGAAAAGCTCAAGGAGCCCTGGAATGTTATCAAAGTCATTTTAACTTAAACATGATTACTTAAAAGTTATTCAATTGCTGTTTTACTGTTTTTGTATTAGTGTTTATCAAAGCTTGTAACCAATAACTAATAACTAAAGTTCTTTAAGCTTTTTGTTTAAATATTGCTTCTTTTTTAAAGTATCATATTATCTAGACATCAAGCATTTGAGTTTTTAGTTTGTTTTTTTTAGTTTGAATAACCAAAAAATAGAAGATAACTGTGATGAGTAAATATTCAAAAAGTCAAACAAAATGTCATGGATTAGCTGCTTGCAGTTCAGAGGACTTTTCCAAAGCTAAGTCTACACTGACACTTTACAAATATTATTACGCTAATACAATAATGTAACTGTTCCACGGGTTAGCTCAGTCATCACAAAAGCCCCTCAGCTTCCCATTCTTTAGTGGCTGAGATAGTCTCCAGACTTGTACAGAGGTCAACAACCACCAATCACCAGTCACCAAGGAAGAGAGGCGAAGGCAAAAATGTAAGACAGGATTCATTAGTAAAAGCAGCAAAAAAGAAAATCCCAATCCAAATTACTGTAAGTTCAGACTTCAAACTTTCAACAAAAAAGATCTTGGTGGTTATAAACCTCAAAAGTTTAAAAACACAAGCTATAACATATAACATAGAAATACAAATATAAATATAAAATAGTAGCATACAAAGCCTATGAGAACATCCTCTGTTCAGGAACTCCCTATCTATCCTGTTGCAAAACGTAGCTATAAATCTCCAAAGAGAAGAACTTAAAAAATTACAGACAAGTCATGATACAGCTCAGAATCAATAAATGTTTTATAACAGACATTAAGTAGTGACAGCAATAAAAATAGGAAATTAACAAGGAAAGGAAATAAATAAATTAATAGCTGACTTGGTGAAGTATAAGAAAAAGGGCAAGAATAAAAATCAGTCTGTCAAAGCCCAGAAATAAAATTTACCACATTGAAAATATAGAACATACTCAGAAAGATTTAGTCACTTCTGAGGAGGTGGTTACTAATCGATCAGATGGTAAAATGGAGAAACAAAAGTTAGAAAGATGTCATAAAAAGCAACATTTAAACCAACGTAAATGACTCAAAGAAAACAAGCACCAAGACCAGGTAACTCAAAACTGACAGAAAGAAAATCTATTGTCTACTGTATATTTTAAAAATATTCCAGAATCTCAAAATGAAAACTAAATGGTTCTAAAAATGTCAGTGTATAACATTCTAAAGGGCAACTTGGGAAATAAAAAGGATCCCAAAGCTGAATCATTCAAAACAAAGGTCAACTTATTGAAACAGATAAATGTAATAATACTAACACAAACAAAAAATGGTAATAACTCATACACAAAATAAACAACAAATTACAGTTGTTTTGCAGGACATGTTTCCATAACAGAACTACTGGGGGTGAAGAGAGTTCTGAAGCATAGATTAAAGGAAGAAGGACAAGAGTCAATACATTACACACTAGTGTTATTTTAGAAGAATTTGTTGCTCAGTGTTGTCATTTGGATGCATCTAATGAGCGTGATTATGAAAACTTAGACTACTCAGTTTGGGAAAATTAAAATGGCTTTGAGGTTTTGGAATCAACCAACAGTAGTGTCATGGGAGAAAACTGACTACACCAAAAATTTAACAGAAACACTAATTTAGAGAAAATGTTTCTGCTATTATCATGGAACAGTGAAGGCCTATTCAATAAGGTATATGGTGGTTCCAGGTTGGAATTCTTGACAAACCACCATATCATATTGTTACAGTACAAGAAACTTGTAAATACAATAAAAATTGTCATCTGAATGGTTACATAACATTTGAATTCCTGGTGACCAAACCACACAAGCATGGTAGACCTGGAGGTGGATTGATTATCCTGATATCGGTAGAAGTAAATTGGCACTGTGAATTCCTAAAATGTGTCATCCTTATTTTTTAAAAGTAATTTTAAAATTCAGACCCAAGAACATATTTGGAGTAGTATTTATGATGTTGCAGCCCAATAGAGTTAGAAAAATAGGAGTATGCAGAAAAAATGCTCCATGATATATTACGAACATATGAAATGCCAGCAGAAACAGGCCTCATGGTCTATTGAGTCTGCTCGATTGTGCAGCTAGCCCCTCAGCTTTCAGATGCCCCACCCTCTCATCCTCTCCTCACAACAACCAGCCCCCTCACTCTGTCCCACCCCCTCTTAAATCCGACTACCATTCTACAGGATACCACTTCCTCAGGCAGAGTATTCCACTTGTCTACAACCTTTTCCATGAAAAAGTGTCTCCTGATTTCCCTCCTGAATCTTCCCCCAATCTCAGCTGATGCCTTCTCATGTCCCTCCCCTTTTGATCTGAAAGATCTCTTCTGTATTAGTCTTGCTTATTCCCTTTAAGTATTTAAAGGTTTCGATCATACCCCCCCATCCCTCCTCTCCTCCAGGGAATACATGTTCAGCTCTCCCATTCTCTCCTCACAGAATTTTCACTCCAGTCCCTGGATCATCTTCGTTGCTGTATGCTGCACCCCCTTCAACAATCTGATGTCCTTCTTCAGGAATGGATGCCTGTACTGTACGCAGTATTCCAGGTGCAAACTGACCAGTGACCTGTACAAGGCAAGGATTATCTCTCTGTTCCTGGAGGAGATTCTTCTCACTATACACCCCAGCATCTTGTTTGCCTTTGTAGCAATGAGCTGAGTGGTTCATACTCCCCGTTATAAGCACCCACAGATACTTTTCCTCCACAGTGGATTCCAACTGTACCCTTCCCAGCTGATATTTCCTGTCCTGGTTCCTAGCTCTGAAGTGCAGGACCTTGCACTTCCTGGCGTTGAGCCCTATCTGCCATGTAGTTTGGTCAGGTCCTCCTGCAGTCCCCTCCACCCCCCCTCCATGTCATCTACCACAGATCCCATCTTGGTATCATCTGCGAACTAACTAATCTTTCTCCAGACCCCATATGACATATCAGCTATGAATATCCCAAACAGCACCGGTCAGAATACTGAACCCTGCAGCACCCCACTCATGATGTCCCTCAGTGATGAGAGTCCCCCCCACCACTACCCTTTGCTGCCTACCCCACAGCCAGTTGGTGATCCAATTGACCATTTTGTTCCCACCCCTATATATTCCAGCTTCCTCCCAGCCTCCAATGTGGCACAGAATCAAAGGCCTTGCTGAAGTCTAAATAAAGGATGTCCACTGCTTGGCCCTTGTCCAGTTCCCCAGTCACCCAGTTGTAGAACCCAGCTAGGTTCATCTGGCAGGATTTGCCGAACACAAACCCATGTTGATGACCATCTTGGAGACTATTGTCTTCCAAAAAGGTTACTAGCCTCTCTTTTAGGATTGTCTCCATGAGCCTCCCCATGATTGAAGTGAGGCTTACCGGTCTGTAATTGCCTGTTTTATCCTTTGGGCCACTTTTATGAATGAGCACCACATGGGTCATTCTCCAGTCCTGTGGCATGCATCCTGTGTCCAGAGATGTACTGAACAGGTCTGCCAGTGATCTCACCAGGATCTCTGCTAGCCCCTTAAAGCACCCTGGGGTGAATGTCATCTGGTCCCAGTGCCTTATCCACCCTCAGCACCATTAGTCCTTCCAGAACCCTGTCCTTTGGAATCCTGATATCAGTCACCACCTCCCCCCGTCCACTCCACCCATCACATAAGGTATCTGCCCCCCTTTTCCTCTGTGACCACAGAACAGAAGTAATCATTGAGTGCCTATACCTGGTCCCCCCTTCTTCACCCATCCCCATCCTTCATAAGCCTCATAATCTGGTCTTTGTTTCTTCTTCTCTCATCAATGTATCTGAAGAAGTCCTTTTCCCCGTCCTTAACTCCCTGGGCCAGTCTCAGCTCCCTGTATGCCTTGGCAACCCTGACTAGCCTGGTAACCACCCTGGACTTCTTTGTATACTCATCCTTGTCCCCTTGCCCTCTCAATTTCCTGAGTCTCTGGAATGTTTTTCTCTTGGTCTTCACCCCCTTTCATGACCTCCCAAGTCAGCTAACTTAGCTCCCTTGCCCTACCCTTCTTGATCTGTGTCCTGGTGCAAGTCTCAGTAGCCTCTGCTAGTCCCTTTTTAATAATATCCCATTTTTTGTTAGCATCCATACATGTTTGAATTCCCACCAGTTGCCCAACCAGAATTTCTCCCATCCTTTTAAAGTCCACCCCCTTAAAATTGATCACCTTGGTACCTGTACCTCTTGTTTCTCTGTCCATATGGAGTGTGAATCACACCAAGTGGTGGTCACTCCCAGCCAGGGGTCCTCCACTCCCAGATCCCTTACAGCCTCCCCATTTGTTAAGACCATGTCCAGAGTCCTTCCCACCCTAGTTGGCTCACAGACCAATTGCACCAGGAAGCTGTCCTGAAATGCCTCTAGTAATACCTGCTCATTTGCACTCATGGTGGTTGGGGTGTTTCAGTCTACTCCAGGGAGGTTGAAGTCCCCCACCACTACTGTGTTCCCCTTCCTTCACACCCTTCTAATCTGCTCAGCCAACTCTCTATCCAGGTCATCCCCCTGAGCTGGTGGCCTGTACACCACCCCTACCCTCAGTGTCCTTCCTTTGGAGTCTTGAAACTGCATCCATGGAATCTTTGTCTTGCCCTCTTCCATCATACACCTTATCCCTTCCCTCACATAGATCACCACCCCCCTTCCCCTTAGCCCTGTCCTTCCTGAATATCTTGTACCATGGGATCATCATATTCCCGTCCTGGTTCTGGGTGGCCCATGTTTCCATGATGGCTGCTATGTCCACCCTCCCCAATGCCAAGAGAGCCTGCAGCTTGGCTGATTTGTTACCTAAGCTTCTTGCATTCAGTGAGACCAACCTTCAATCTGTGTCCCCCCCCCCAGTTTTCACCCATCCTAACCCCTCCTTGTGTCCCTACCCCAAATTCCTCTCTGACAGCTTGGGGGTTAAGCATACTTGGTTCCCCTTTCTGGGATCCCCACCTAGCAATTTGAGAATTACCCAGGTACTGTATTTCTAAAATTTTAGAAGGTGATAATAATGTGCAGATAGGTGAACTAAATTAATGTATCTCAGGTAATAGGACACTAGATTTTCTGCTCAGCATTCCAAGGAGAAAATGTTGTGATGAGAAATATTCAAATCTAGGAAGAAGGTTTTTAGATCTTGGTGAGAAGTTCAACTTGAGAGTCTTTAATGGAGGCGTACAGTAGATCAAGAAGGAATGATTGAACTAGATATATTATTTTTTGGATGTGTGTAGATTTTCAGATGTTGTGGCTTTTAAGGTTGTTATTAAAAAAGAGAGAGGGATTCAACAAAAGAACACAAATAGCTTATCAAATTATGCTCAATATTGTGAGCAAAATTACCTTGCTTTTGTCAATGCAAAATAAAAAGAAGAAACTGTATGGTGTCCATATGTAGAAGACAGTTTAAAGCAATTGTTAACTGATGATAAACTTAATGTGTTACAAAAACTCATGGAGAAAAATACATCTAATAGTGTTCCTAAAAATTATAAAGAAATTTGGGTTTCTTTTAACATATTAGTACAAGATCTTCTGGTAAATCTCAGCTCTACCAGCAGGAATAAAAAGGCTGTAGAATAATTAATAAAAACTGGTATGACAACAAATGTACAAACATGAAAAATTTGGTGACAACAGTAAATAATAAATACTGCAAAGATCCAAATGAACAAAATAGAAAGTAACTCTGTCTATTCAAAATGAGTAAAGAATGTCCTTGAGAAATGAGGATGTTTTCCAAAATAATTTATGGCAAGAATTAAATGAAGCATTAACTTAAAAGGGTTCCAAGAAGATTTGGAACCTTATTGTTTATGGAATGAAAACAGTCAACACGCAACTATTTATTTCAGAATAAGAGTGGTTGCAGCACTTAAATGCAACTGATATCACTCTGGCCAAAAGTGCTACATTATAGAATTAGAATAAGCATACCCCCAGTAAATCTTATACCACAAACTAGATTTCTACGTTACTTCATTTTAAAGTTATGAGCTATTTTGTAACCCTGATTTCACTACCTGTTCAAAAAAGCCTGTATCAGTGAAGAGCTGATGATGATGTAATCTCAGGAACTCACAGTCTAGCACTACTGGTCAGCAAGCTTGTATGACATATTTCTCCAAAGTTGTAAAGATCATGTGCAATGGGTTTCACAAGTAAAACAGGCAGCACCATTAAATAAATGTCCCTGAATCTCAGGTACACTTGAGGGGTATGCTACCAGGGATTAGGTATGTTTCTACAAGGGATCCATAGTCCCTGCTGCTGTGTATGCTTGTAGCCTGCAGCTCCAGACCTGTTTCCAAGGTCTGACATATAGGTGGAGCTGTGTGTACCTCCCAGACTGTGGGTATTGACTCATAGTTCCTGTCTGACATACAGGTGAAGCTGTGTGCCCTATACAATAGCATTGGGCAAACAACATGGGAGTGCATGAAAAGCAGGCCATAATGAGATGCTAATGTGGCTGCTTACACACAGATTGCCTAAGAAGGCACATTTGCATAGGAGCTTTGAATATAGCAACATTAAGCACTGACATTAGCAATCATAGGGCTATAACTTGCATTAAGGCACATGCCAAAAATAACCTCCGGGACAGGGTACACCTACAAATCAAATCAAAATCAAATCAAAACTTTATTTATAAAAAGCGCCTTTCTAAAATCAAGGCACTTGTACATAATTAATTGAGACAAGTCAATAAATAAACAAATACAACTAATTAAAAACCATAAATACAAGTTAAAACTCATAAGTTAAACAGAGGCATTAAAAATCAGGATACATTAGGCTGAAAAGATGTGTTTTCAGAGCCACTTTAAAGCTTTGGACGGTCAGGCAATCTTGCACCTGATGAGGGAGAGAATTTCACAGGGTGAGGGCCATAAAACTAAAAGATCTAGCCCCAGATGTCTTTAAATGAACCCTGGGAACCTCTAGCAATCCCTCATTGGTGGTTCAGAGAGGGCAGGGGGGGACAGTAGGGGTGAAGGAGACCTTGCAGGTAACCAGTTCCCTGGTTGTGTATGGCCTTATAAGTCAGCACACTGACCTTGAAGGTGATCCACCACTGTACTGGCAGCCAGTGCAGTCCATGGAGCACAGGCGTTATATGACTGGTCCTGGAAGTACCAGTCAATAGCCTGGCTGCCACATTCTGCACAAGCTGCAGGCAGTGGATATCAACCCCTGGTAGCCCAAGGTAGAGGGCATTGCAGTAGTTAAGGCGGGAGGTAACAAAGGCATGAACCAGGGTTAGAAGATCGTCAGAAGGAACCAAGTGCTTCACCTGGGTGATATTCCTCAGATGGTAAAAAGAGGTTTTAACAACCGCTGACACCTGAGATTTAAGGGTCAAACAGTCATCAAACATAATGCCCAGGTTCCGCACCCAGTCTGAGGTAGTTAGCTGAACACCCCCAAACTATAGACCCGAAGGTGATCCTGCCAACAAACCCACCTACTGGTGACCTGGGTCCACAACCAACACCTCAGTTTTTTCCAGGTTTAACTGCAGTCAGCTTATGTTCATCCAGTCCTGGATCTCAGCGAGACAGTTGTTAATGACCGAAACAGCATCATCCTGGTCCGGCACAAAAGAGATGTACAGCTGAGTATCATCTGTGTAGCAATGAAAACTCAAACCGTACCACCTAATAATTGCTCGCAATGGCAGCATGTGCACCGCAAACAACATGGGTGACAAGATGGAGCCCTGCGGTGCCCCACAGGATAGGGGGAGTGATGTTGAAGAAAAAATCCCAGACACCACCCTCTGAGTCCTACCCTCGAGGAAAGATCAAAAGCATCCAAGGACCATACCAGACAGTCCACAGATGAACCACAGGCACTCCAACAGCACACCAAGGTCTACTGTGTCAAATGTCACAAAGAGATTGAGAAGGACCAAGATGGAACGGGTCTTTTGATCTCTAGTTATTAGCAGGTATTTAGTACCTGGACAAGAGCTGTCTCAGTACTATGTCTCTTCCTATATCTGGACTGGATAAAATCATAGACAAAAGGAGTTATAGCAAAATTAGTCCGACAGCATTCCTGGCTTATCTTAGCAGAATTAGATGGCAGGAATTCTACCTTGCATTATCCATCACTGATGATTACACCACCTTTCAGACTCTAGTCTTAAAGGTGGATGACTCCCATGCATCTGTTATTAAATCCAGATCAAGGAAAAAATCCTGTCACTGGTTCAATAGCACCTTAAAAGTTGCACTACACCACAGGGATGCTCTCTGGAAAAAGGTTAGAAAAATCAAATCAGAATCAGATTGGGCTGTTTTAGAATGATTAGGATTCAATTCGCCAAACTAATCATATCTGCTGTCACTGATATGGTATGTGAACCTTGGACATTGTGTTTTATCAATTTTTATCATATATTTATATATCAATTTGTAAAAGTCTGCTTTTATTATGAAAACTTTCTTTACAATATAGAATAAATAATAAAAATAAAAGACTATTTTCATAAGGATTTGAAATCTGCCTGGAGTGCCTTTTTGTATATAGTATACCTGAAAAAGCAAAATACTACCAAAGTACTCTAGAGTCTAACAAGAATAACAGTGCTAAATTCTTGCAAATTCTGAATGAAGTAGAAGGATGTAAATTGTCCTCCACATTACCATCCCAAATCATCTCTGGAGATACTACCTGCACAAATAAACAAGACATTCTAGAAGCTCTCAGCAATCACTTTGCCACTGCTTTTGGTACCTCCCCCATAAGCAAATTTCTGAACCAGCAAACCAGCAACAATACACCTTGGACCCCTTCTAATACCTCCACCTGCTCAATCAAAGTTAGCTTCACTCCTGCCTCACTCAAGCAAGTGGAAGACCTCCTAGCCCACTTAGAAATTAAAAAAGTGCAGGGGCTGACCACATTGCCCCTCTTTCTAAAATAAGGCTACTATCACCTAGCCCAACCAATCACTCACCTCTGTAGTATGTATCTCCTTGAGGGGGCACTCCCTTTGATGTGGAAAACAGCCCAAGTCATCCCTCTGCTCAAATCTGGTGAACTGAGTGACTTAAACAACTACAGACCCATCTCTCTTCTTCTTCTTGTTCTGTCAGAACTTCTTGAAAAGCTGGTAAACTGTCAATTAAGGGAATTTTGGGAGAACCATAACCTACTTAACCCTCTACAGTCTGGCTTTAGGCCAATTCACAGTATGGTCTCTGCATTAGCCAGGGTTACTAATGATTGGCAAATGGCATTTGATGTGAGAAATCATGTTGCTATGCTATTCCTAGACTTAAGCAAAGCATTCGATACTGTGGATAACAATGTGCTTATTGACCCTACTGCAAAACATTGGGCTGGATGATAATACCCTTAAATGGTTTTCCTGCTACCTTGTTGGAAAGCAGCAACAGGTGAAGGCACAGGGTGACCTTTCTCCCTGCAAAATCCTTCTGAGAGGGGTACCTCAAGATTCAATTTTGGGCCCTCAGTTATTTACAATGTACATAAACAATATTGACCACAATATTAAATTTGCCAGTATTCACCTATTTGCAGATGATACTGTGCTTTATGCCTCTCAACCTACCATTGAATGTGCTTACAGGGATTTACAGCAAGAATGTAATATTCTACAGCAAACTCTATGACATCTGAAACTTCTACACAATGCCAAAAAGACAAAAATCATGACTTTCTCTCCATCAACCAAAGCGACTTCCGGATCACATCAGTGACATATGCATATAGTATGCTGGGTGAAACCCTAGAAAAAGTGGACAAATTTAAGTATCTAGGATTTTGGTTGGACCGTTAGCTCTCTTGTATCCCCATGTTGAACAACTCTCCAAAAAGCTAAAACAAAGGCTGGGATTATTCTTCCACATCAAATGCTTGTTTACCTACAAAGCAAAATTAAGATTAGTCAAACCAACACTCATTCCACCAATTGGCTATGCTGACTTTCTTTACAGTCATTGTCCCAAAACTGTCCTTACAAAGCTGGATGTCCTGTACCACAGGGCCTTAACATTTGCGACTGACTATCCGTTTAAAACACATCACTGCTCACTTTACAGCCAACTAGGCTGGACTTCTTTATCCACCAGAAGATGGCATTATGCCTCCATCTGGACCTACAAAGCCTCACCAACAAACCCTCTGGTTACATATCCAGCCTCTTTAAATCTACACACATTGTACATACTCACGTAGGAAATATGCTTATATTTTGCTTGATACCCCCCCCCGGGTAAGATCTCGTTTTGGCACCATATCCATTAGACATGCCTTACCAGCTTTGTGGAATTCCCTTCAAAATACCCTAAAAAAATTGACCTGCTTTGTTAGCCTAGCCTCCTTTAAATCTCTTCTGAAACCTCTGTTGAAGGAATACTGCCAGTGCTACACCTAGTATCTCTCCCCTTTTATTTATTTTTTTTAATCTTATTTATGACTTTGATAACCAGGTAACTGCACTGATCCCAGCAACCATTTTCAGGCATGACGCGGGCCATGTCACATGGCACAGGGTGGCAGTGAATACATGGTGGAAAACTATACATATGTAAGAGATTAGATTCAGATACAGCAATTGAAGCACAATACATTGGTATGGTACAAGTCCAATGAGTGACAGCGAATACTATTTACAATGTGACGCATGATACACAAACAGCAATCGTAGCCCAAGCACAAGTAATATATAAGTCAAGTGGGCATGTTGTACATAGAATATACAGTGGAAAATATATATATACAGTGTGTGGTACATAGAAAAAATATATATATATATATATATATATATACAGTATGTACAAGGCTGTGCGGTCTCACATCAGTAACATATACAATGAAACAAGCAGGAGGTCACAGTTGTAGTTTAGGGAGTTAGTTGACTAGTGTGGCTAAATGGGTAACCCTGGGAGTTAGCTGACTTGTGCGGCTAGGTCGGTAACCCCTGGGAGCAGCAGCAGGAGGAGTTAGCCAGGAGCCATGTTTTGAGGTGGGACTTAAAGCTGGAGTGAGTGCTTATAGCATGGAGTTCTGCCGGCTAGTTGTTCCACTGGAAGGGGGTGGCTGCAGACCAGGCCCTGCTGCCCATGTTAATAGATAGCCTGGGAACAGCTAGAGGGTGGATACCAATTGAGTGGAGGCTGTGGTGTAGAGTATGGGTTTTCAGGAGGGAGGTAAGGGGGGGATTCGGAACCCGTGCGAATGACGTTGTCCACCAAGCCACAGAGGGCAAGGTCAAACAGTCCTTGCAGCAGTAGCCATCCCAGGGTATTGTACAGTGTGCAGTAGTGGATGATGAATGTGGCCAGTAAAGCAAAGGGACAGGCACTGTTGTAGGCAGTGGAGAGTCTGACCATGGAAGCAACAGAGGTCCTGGAGTATATGAGAGAGCAGTAGTCAAGAATAGGGAGGAGATTTCCCTGGACAATGTCTATTCCATCTTCAGGGGTTGGGTATTGCTTGAATCAATATATGGCATCCAATTTCTGATGGAACCTTCTGATAATGGAGTATACATGTTCAGTGAAGGTGAGAGCGGGGTCAAGCAATACTCCCAAGTATTTATAAGTATCAGTGTCTCCTAGGGATGGGCCATCAGGGGAGAGAATGCATAAGGGAGCATGTGTTTTAGGTTTAGCAAGGAAAGGCTTAGCTCTGAACAGCATGGATTTTGTTTTGTTGGCGTTAACTAAGAGGAGTTTTTTTGAAAACCAGTTGTGGGCTGTGGCGTAGTTGTAAGAGAGTACAGAGGAGATAGCAGCTGTGGATATGTCACAGTGGAAGAGAACCAGGTCATCAGCATGCAGACGAGAGTGGCAGTTGAGACAATCAGAGAGAAGCAAGTTGACAAATAAGGAGAACAGGAGGGGACCCAGGATTGAGCCTTGAGGGACCCCCATAGAGACAGGCAGTGTGGGGAGCAGCTTTGGCCTATACACATGAATTGTGAGCAGCCAGTCAGGTAGTTGGTGAACCAGTTAGTGTCTTTCTGAGAACAGCCTAGGAGACTAAGCTTGGTGGCGAGGAGGGCATGACATTTTATATAGCACTTGCCACTTTATTTGCCCCTAGCACTCCCTGATCCCCCCTTTTTTACACTCCTGTCTGTCTCTGCCCTTTAAACTCCCTGTGGCATCTCTCCCTTACACCTTTATTCCCCTTGTTCTACTATATGATCTTCTATGTCTTACGCCATCTTTATGGATCAAGCTCTACCTTCCCCCCTTACCTCCTCCTATTCCAATCATATTATGCAGTTAGCTTTTTGCACTTATGTAGATGTGTAAAATCTGAGTAATTTGACTGTCTATCTTGTTATGTATTACCCATTGTATTGTATGAATTATTGTATAAATCTGTAGTGTTTTTTTGTATATTTTGTATGTCCCTCCAGGACCACCTTGCAAATGAGTATCTCAATGGTGTATTTCCTGGTAAAAAATAAAATTGAATTGAATATGGACATATTTGAAACTGTACTGTGCGAGATTTTATTGATGAGAATTAGCGATTCTTGAAGTTTGTTTTTACCTGTAATGTACTCTATTTATGAGGACTGTCTTTTTACACTGGCAACAACCATATGGTTAGCCTTACAAACTTGAACTGAACTGAAATGATGTTTTCTATGCTTTGTTCCAGCTAATGCTTTCAAAAACCATGTCTGCTTGGTATTCACAGTGAAGAACATGGGGCCACTAACAGGAAGTGGCATTAAGGCTGCCACAAAGGGGATAAATGAAATAGCTCTGGTTGTAGTTACAGTCAACAGTGTGAGGAAAAAGCCTGCAGGACTTAATGTAGATAAGGCACCAGGGCTGGAGAGCTCACACCCAATAGTGCTTAGAGAGCTAGAATCAGAGCTATCTGAGTCCCTGGCTGAGCTATTCAGATGGTCACTGGAGAAAGGGGTGTTGCAATGGGAGTGGAGCTCTGCAGACATGGTTCTGCTCCTTTAAGGAGGGGTACAAAAAGGACCCAGTAAACTATAGACTGGTCAGTCTTACCTCCATTATAGGTAAGCTGACTGAGACCCTGTGTAAAAGAAACATAGTTGATCATCTAGAGATAAATAGGTTACAGGACAGCAAGCATCATGTGTCTATGGTGTGCAGGTTGTGCCAGACAAACCTAATAATATTCATTAACTATGTCACAAGAGCAGCTGATAAAGGGCAGGTGCTAGATTTACTCTAGTTCCATTTCAGCAATGTCTATAACTCAAGTGCACACAGGAAGCTGCTGAGAAAGCTAGAAGATCTGGGAGTGGAATGTGAATTGGTAAAATAGAGAACTGCCTAGGTGGAGAAAACAAAAGGTGTTAGTAAATGGGGTCCATTAGGAGGACACAGGAGTTGCAAGTGGGGTGCCATAGGGGTCAGTCCTGAAACTGGTCCTGGTTAATATGTTCATTATTGACATATAGGACTGCATCAAGGGCAAGATGTGTCTGTTTGTGGATGACACAAAACTACGTTGCAAGGTGGGCAGTGAAGAAGGGGGGGAAGGGGCTTAAGAGGGATCTTAAGAAATTATCCAAAATATGGCAAGTGAGACTCAATGCAAAAAAGTGCAAAGCACACAGGAAAAAAATGCACATGTACAGAGTACTGGATGGGGGGGGCAGGATGGCCACAACATCTGAGGAAAGTGACCTAGGGGTCACCATTAGTGTCTCTTTCAAATAATTCCATCAGTGCAGCAAAGCATACAGTGCAGCAACTATTATGCTGGGATGCATTGGCAGAGGCTTTGACAGTGGGGAAAAAGGAGGTGATGTTGCCCCAGTACGAGTCCATGGTGAGACCTCACTTAGGGTGCGGTGCTCATTTCTGGAGTCTGCACCTGAGTAAAGGCAGGGATAGGTTAAAGACTGGTCAGTGTAGGGTCACCAAGATGATCCATGGCAAGCAGGGCAGAGTCTATGAGCAGTCTTTGGAAGCCCTAAGCATGTGTACAGAAGGGGAAGGGAGACATAATAGAAACATACATATTTCTGACAAAAATCAATAGAGTGAACAGTGTAGACCTGTTCATTAGGAACAGATAGACTTACTTGTGAGGACACACATGGAGGCTGGTTGTGGGGAGTTTCAGGAGGGATGTAAGGAAATTCTACTTTACTGAGATAGTGATATAGCCATGTAAAAGATTACCTGCAAATGTAGTGGAGCCAGGGACTATGCATCGGTTCAAGAAGAGTTGGGGCAGGCTCACAGGGTTGATAATTCCAACAAGAGTAGTTAGGGTGGGGGGTAGTGTTCAGGGGTAGATATCATGGCTAGATACCCTTGTGTCAGTAAGTCAGGGGATAGCTACAATATTATTTGTGGGTAGACTGGATGGACCCTTGATCTTTATCTGCTGGCAGTGTTTATGTCTACCAGTAGAATAGCATTTGCACCATCATTTGAAAGAGATCAGGAGAGCCAGGATACCCTGCATGGTATGCTAGTAAATGGGCATAATTTTCAAATGGATACATCTGCCCCTATTATTCCATGCAGACTTGCATCTACATTCATTGGAAACTGTTAGTCCATTAATCCACCCATTCAAATTTGCATGAAAAAGATACAGATTCAATTATCATCATTTTCATGCAAAGTTTACCAGAAATCCACAAATCCACAGCAAAGGGAAATCAGGTGTCCAACTTTTGGATCAATTGAATACAGGCAGATGCAGATATAAGCGTAGTGTACAGACAGAGCCACATAATTCTACTTTCAAAATACAACCCTATATTATGGTGCAGTATTTTCTCTGTCTGGATGACTAAAAAGAGTTGAGACTGCTTAAATCTAGAAAATAATGTTTGTCACAAAACACCTAGTTGTTCAAAAGTCAAACCAGTACAACAGCTTGTGATTGCACAATTTATACCATAGAACATGAAGCCAAGGACAAAAATTAGAATACCCTGCAGATTATATTACAGACTGTAGCTACCTAGACAACTAGAAAGAGTCAAGATTTTTCCCACCTAAAAGGCAAAGTTCATTGCATTATGCTAACTTATATATCTTTTTCAGTAACCTTGATTTTCTATACAGGTAATGCTTCAGACAAAAGAACAAATTTTGCCAAAAATTGTAATCATCGCAGTCAAAAATAAAAGTGTAATTTTCATAGACTGGTTCTTTGGTAGAATGAAGTCTGCAACTTATGAAGTCTGCCACTGTTGCCAGTTTTCACAACCCTTCAGGTGCAAAAAGTGGTTAGCTTGCTATGCTGCCACTGTTCAGCCACAACATCACTCAGGATATCTCTAGGTCTGAATTCCACAAGACCCACTATTCTCTCTGTACTGTGCACCTTACCCAAAGGGCAAACAACCCACTCCTTCTGTTATAGCTGAGCACTCTTTAGGGCAGAAGTGGGAAACTACAGACCAATTAGTTTAACCTCAGTGATAGGGAAAATGATGGAATCACTTCTGAAGGAAAGAATTGTTGAGTACCTAGAGGCCAGAGGGGTACAGGACCCAAGGCAGCATGGATTCACAGCAGGAAGGTCATGTCAGATGAATCTAATAGATTTCTTTGACTGGGTGACCAAAGTAGTAGATCAGGGAGGGGCTGTGGACATGGCCTACCTAGACTTTAGCAAGGCATTTGACTCAGTCCCACACAAAAGATTAACATACAAGTTAGCCAGCCTGGGAGTGGGTCCCAACATGATAGCCTGGGTAAAGAATTGGCTGGAGAATAGGACACAGAGGGTAATAGTAAATGGAGTCCACTCTGAAGAAAGGGGGGTTACTAGTGGGGTGCCGCAGGGTTCAGTATTAGGACTGGTCCTCTTCAATGTCTTTAGTGTTTACATTGCAGAGGGAGTGGAAGGAAAAGTATGTCTTTTGTAGATGACACAAAGATCTGCAACAGAGCTGATGCACAAGGTGGGGTGGAAAGGATGAGAAGGGACTTGGCAAGGTTAGAGGAATGGTCAAATGTATTGCAGCTTAGATTTAATGCTAAGAAGTGCAAGGTAATGCACCTGGGAAACAAGAACCCAGGGAAGAATACACAATGGGGGTGAGATACTAACAACAACAAAAATGGAAAGGGACTTGGGAGTAGTCATATCAGATGACTTAAAGGTGGGCAAGCAATGTGGAGAGGGCAGTAAGGCGGTCTAGGGGATACTGGGATGCATAGGAGAGGCATCACCAGTAGAAAACAAGAAGTTGTTATCCATCTGTACAGACAGCTGGTGAGACCCCATCTGAGTACTGTGTGCAGTTCTCGAGACCCAGTCTCCACAAGGACATAGACAAGATGGAAGCTGTCCAGAGGGGGAATAATAAATGGTGCAGGGTCTGCACCGGAAGACATATGAAGAGAGACTAAAGGAGCTTAATATGTATAGCCTCGAGGAAAGGAGGGATAGGGGGGACATGATAGAAACGTTCAAGTACCTCAAGGGAATCAACAAAGTCCAAGAAGGTAGCATCTTTCAAAAAAAGAGGTGTGCAAGAACAAGGGGACACAATTTGAAGATGGGGGTGGCTCAGAGGTAATATAAGGAAGTATTTTTTTCACAGAGAGGGTTGTGGATGCATGGAACGGCCTTCTGGAGGAGGTTGTGGAGTCAAAAACAGTGATTGAATTCAAGCATGCATGGGAAAAGCCATAAGGCAATTCAAGGGGGTTGGGGTAGAAAGAAGTAGGCTGCTGGTTAACTAGGATCTGCAGCTTATCCATTAGGTAGGGAAATGGGCAGACTGGGTGGGCCAAGCGGTCCTTATCTGCCGTCAAATTCTATGTTTCTATGTTTCTTAGATATAGTAACTGTAGCCTGCCTCTTAAGAATGGATCACAGTCTTGCGAATTTACCCCTGCTTATCTGTACCTGAAATGATTCAATCACAGAAAGCATGAATTATTAAAATAAATAATATTCCATGATATTTACATATGGTACAGGGTAATAAACACTAAAGACTTGTGGAATATATAATATCTACAAAGATAAAAAGAAACACAGTTGAAGAAAATAGGGATGACACAGAAAACATATAACATGATCCTACTGTATCTAGATCTTAAGTAGAGTAGAATCTTACCCACAGCTGGGAACTTGTTGAGTTGTGGAAGGTGAGTTAAGGAAGACACAGACCCATGATGTTGCTAGTTCAATATCCCACAACATAACTGATTCTAAGAATACACACACACATACTCACTCACTATGCCCACATCATCATACATGCCTCTCTGACACAATAGCTTGCCCCATTTATTTTAATCTCTGGAGACCACCCTTTTTGAGAAGTCCAAACTGGATTTATTATTTAGAGATCAGTTTTGTGAAATAGAACCCTTTTGATTTCCCAGATGGCTCAATCAGTGGGGTTCAATCTCTTCTGCATGGCCTTGTTTAGACTTCAAATCATGTCTTTTTGTTATGAAAGGGAAGTAGTGCTTTGCAGTTTAAATTAAAACAGAAGACTTTTAGATCAGAAGACTTCTGCTACCCCCCCTTGTTTGTACTGTGAGAACAAATATTTTTTTTCACCAAAGGCCACTCACTGCTGAGTATCCACCAGACATGGAACTGCAATATGAGCAGAGATGGGCTGAAGAAAAAGTTTGCAGGCAAAATTCCAGCGAAATTGGCAATTTTGCCACACAAAATATTTTGCAAAATTTCAGCATTCCGTGAAATATTTCACAGGAGTAAATGCACAATTCTGCAGGAAATTCTGTCCAAAAACAATTACAATTCCCTGGTGGCTAGCGGCACCTCACCCCACCCAATGACTGGCCTGTCCCGGGTGTATAATTAAAAAAAAAAGTTCCCAACCATCTCCCTCCCTGGTGGCTAGTGCCCCCGCCATTGCCCACCCTATAGTAAATAAAAGAAGAACTCCTTGCTTGCAGTCTTTCCCCACCCAAACAACCCCCCACCTATGTCAGTACTGCCTGACCCCCCATCAATTTTCCCCATATATCATATCATCCCTGGTGGTCTTGTAAAACCCCTCCCTATCTATCCCTGATTGATCCCCTTTTCCCAGAATTTATATTTTTTAACTATACCCTGGTGGTCTAGGGAACACCCCTCCCACCCTCTCTGTCCCCTACAGATTCCCTTCCCCAATATGTTTTTTTTACATGTTACCAGGTTGTCTAGTGGTCCCCCACCCCCCCATCCTGCTCCCTCCCATCCCAAAACAGAGCTGGCCATTGGCATAGCCCTCCATTCTCCCCCACATCTGGCAGCTTGCTGAGATATAAAATGAATGAGTGCATGCTGTGCTGTGCGTGCACTCATTCATATAAAAAACTGACTAAATTAACCTTGGTGGCTAGCAGTCCCACCCCCTGACCCCATGACCCGTCTGCCTGTTTTTTTTTTAAATATTATTACCTGGTTGTCTAGTGGCCCACCCTGCCCCCCAACCCAGCAAGCAGTGTCCCACCCCAATCCCCCATCCTGAAACAGAAGACCACTGGCACAGCCCTCTGCTCACCTCCATAGCCGATAGACCATGGACACATGAATGAATGAGTGCATGCACAGCACAGCACATGCTCGTTCATTCATCTCTCTATGGGCTGCAAGCCATGGAGGAGAGTGGAGGGCTGTGCTGGTGGCTCACTCTGTTTCAGGATGGAGGTTGGACACTAGCTGCTGGGTGGGCTGGGACCACCAGACCACCAGGTAACATGTAAAACAACATACTGGGAAGGGGGGTCCATTGAGGATAGAGAGGAGGGGTTCACTTGACCACTAGGGATATTTAAAAATACATACTGGGAAAAGGGATCAATTGGGGATAGGGAATGAGGGGGGGAATACTAGACCACCAGGTATTATATGATATATGGTGGAAATTGATGGGGGGGTCAGGCAGTACTGGAAATGGTGGATATTGTTTGGATGGGGGGAGGGACAAGCAAGCAAGTAGTTATTTTTTTAATTTATTATGGGGTTGGTGGTCTGGGCAGAATTTCACATTTTGTGGGTGAAATTCTGTCATTATCAGGTGGAATTTTGCATTTTACAGTTGAAATTCAACTGTTTTCAGGCGAAATTGTACATTTCGCTTCAATGAAAAATTTTGCAAAATGCGCTAATTTCACAAACATTTTCATGGAATGAAATTTGTAATCCATTTCTAAACATGAGGTAGTTTTCAATTCTCTCCATACATCCCCAATTAAAATAGTCTACAGGCAACACAATTGATAAAGATAACAAAAAATCAGAAAAATGTCCTGGATGTTACATATGTTATATTTCCATCAGCTGGAAAATTATGCTAGCCAGATTTTCTCTACATGCTATGCCAGCATTTTTTTCTCTGTTTTAACAGGTTATTAATTCTTTAAAGCCCCTCCCTTTCTTTACATGGCCAATGGTTATTGCCAAGACAAACCATCTGCATTGCCATGCTGTGACCCACTGCAGTGCCTGATGTCCATGTTATAGGACTGCAACACCAGGCTACATCTTAACATTTTGGGGTTTGTCTGCTAGTCCTATGGACTCATGCTGGGGGATTGTGGTCAGTGACCAATGTGAATGCCCTCCCACACAAATATGGTTGCAGTTTCTGCTGAGCCTAGACAATACCCAGATACCCTTTCACAATTGTGGCATAAGCCTGTCTTTGAGCAGCAACTTCCTGCTCAGGTACATAGGTGGGTGTTCCTCCCCATGTGTGTGACCTAATCCAGAGAAAAGCCACTGAAAATCAGCTACAGGTTAGTGCTGCTGAGAGGGCAGTCAGGCCCACACACATAAGAAGATCCAGCACAGCTGCACTGATGAAAAAACAATTCACAAAAGGATTTAAGTGAAGAATTCCAAATACAGTTATTATTTAAGTGAGCTGTAAGCCTAAGTCCCAGCACTTTGGCATACAGCCTTCATCAGTAGGCATGGCTAGGAGAGCACCCGCTGTACTTAAGTACCTTATATACAGTGACATCACAATACAGGTGTTACAAATGAACAAGATAAATAATGACAAAACAAAAACCAAAAAAATCACATGTGTGTGCATTGTTTGTTCATGAGTGCATCTGTTCTGGATCTTCCCGTGTGTGACCTTACTCAAAACTTCTCCTAGCCCATGTGAAGATGCATCCATGTGCACAATGAACTTTAGAGTATAGTCAGGGCTCATGAACATAGGTTCCCAACACAGTGCCAACTGGTTGGATGTTGTTTCTCAGTGATCCATCTAGTGAACTGTTTCCAGAATTTTGTTCCTTGTGAGATCGGAGAGAGGTTTGGTCATGCTACCGAAGTTTGGCACTTTCAGTAATACTCTACCATCCCAAGGAAGGCACATGCTTTTTTATTTGTTGTTGACATGGCCTATTGCTGTATGACCTCAATGTTTACTGACTCAGGCCAGATGTATCCACTCACCACACTGTGCCCAAGGCATGACACCTCCAAAATCCTTATTTGACACTCTTCCACCTTGACTGTCAGCCCAGCAGCCTTCAGTCCATGGGGCACCTCAGCCACATGCCTGACATGATCCTCCAACGTCTGGCTATATGTGGTGATGTTATCCATGTATGCCACAGTAAAGTCTCCTGCCCCAGACAGAATGTGATCCACAAGCAATTGAAAGGTGGCTGGTGCATCCTTCATCCCCAATGGCATTACTTGGAACTTGAATAGGCCAAATGGAATGATGATGTCAGACCTCTCCCTGGCTTCAGGAGTCAAGGGTATCTGCCAATAACCCATTGTCAAGTCTACAGTGGTCAGATACACAGCTCCCCAATCTGTCTAGAACCTCATCGGTCCTGGGTATGGGGTATGCATCTAATTCCGTACAGCTGATGAGATTGGAGTAGTTGATGCAGAACCTCATGGTCTCATCCTTCTTGGGAATTAGTAACACTAGAGAAGTCCAGGGACTATTGGATTCCTGGATTGAGCAAAGAGGGAGCATTTCCCTGAATCCCCCTCAATTGCATGTGTCACTCTCTCAGGAATTCTGTAGGGTATCTGCCTCAGTGGGGCCTGGGACCCTGAATCCTTATGGGGTGCTGCCAATATGGAAAACCCTGTTTCCCCCATGAACATTTCTCAAAATGTGTGCAGCATCCCATGCAGTTCAACAGCTTGGGCTGGTATCAGCCACTCTGACAGTGTAACAGTGTCAACTGAGGATTCTCCCTTAACCTCTCCCAGGACCAACAGCATACATATGGACATATTAACATATGAAGAAGCCAGCAGAAGAAGGCCATTTGGTCTATCTGGTCTGCTCGTATTGCAGCGTCCAGAGCTTGAGCTACTGTCCCTGGCCCAACTCTTCCCATCCTCACTACCCATGATCCTTGCCTTTCCCCATGCCTATCCCAGCCTCTCTTTTAGCTGCCCACTGTCTTCAATGAGACCACCTATTCTGGCAGGGCATTCCAAGTGTCCACCACCCACTCTGTGAAGAAGTGCTTCCTGACCTTCCTCCTAAACATCCCCCCCTCCAGCTTAAGACTGTGCCCACTTGTGTTATGGTTGCCACTCAGCTGAAAGAAACCCTAATTATTCACCTTAGCTTAAAGAGACCCTATTTATTCACCTTTTTTATCCCTTTCAAGTACTTGAAGGTCCCAATCATGCCCCCCTCTCTGTCCTTTCCACCAGGGAGTATCTGTTCAGTGCCCTCAACCTCTCCTCATATGCCATACTTTTCTGTCCTGCTTTCATCTTTGTAGACATCCTCTCGACCTTTTCCAGCAGGTTACTGTCCTGTGTGAGGTGTAGGCACCAGTACTGAACTCCATACTGTAGATGTGGCCTCATGAGTAATCTGTACAAGGATAGCATAACCTTCTCTCTCTCCTACAACTGATATCCCTAGCTATGCATCCTAGTATCTTTTTTGCCCTTGCTGCTGCTTTCTACAGCAGGTCTTCTTCTTCCTGTTACTCTGGATAGCTGCACATAGCCAGAATCATCTCATCCTAGTCATGGTAGGGCTTCATCATCTTTTTACGGTAGATTCGTTGCTTACATCTCCTGTCAGGTAGCTCCACCATGTAATTAGCATCATTCACCCTCCTGACCACTAAGTAAGGACTCTCACAAACCACCTGTTATTTATTTTATTTCTTTTGTCAAGTGTAGATGACAACTATCACCAAATTCCAGACTTCATACCCCAGGCTCTGGCCCCACTGTCATATCACATCTTCTGTTTGTGTTGTGCAGTGGCCAGGTGCTCCTATGTGAACCCACATGAGTTCTTTGAACCATGACCTGAAATTCAGGATGTATTCATAACAGATTCCTCTTGGGGAGCAAGCTCACCCTTCCATTCATGCCATGCAAAATTAAGGGGACACCTTGCCCAACGACCAAACAGGATCATGAAGTGTGAGAACCCTGTCGAGGACCACCAGAACACTGGGCATGCTATGAAGCTTGGGCGGGGAGTTTAAGAGTGATATGAGGAAATATTTCTTCACAGAAAGCGTCATGGACATCTGGATCAGCCTGCCAGAAGAGCTGGAGGGGGCAAAGACAGTGGGAGCTTCAGGTATGCATGTGATAGGCTCATGGGAATAAAAGGTAGAGGAAAGGGAGAAAGGAAGGGCACCTGTGATGAAATATGATCCTGGGTGTAGTAATAGGCAGGTAAAATAGGACAGACTAGATGGGCCTACTGGTCCTTTTCTGTAAACATATTCTAAAGACAAAGAAGCTAGCATTCAAAATGTACAAGACAACATAGAAGGAAGAAGATAGGGAGGGTTTTCAGGAGAAACAAAAGGAAGAAAGGAAGAAGGAAAAGCAGTTAGGAGAGCAAAGGCACAAATGGAGAAGAACATTGCCAATCAGTAAAAATGGGGGCTAAAATATTCTTTAGGTATATAAGCAAAAATAGGAAGAACAAGGCAGGGATAGTAACACTAAAAAGGGAAGGAGGGGACTTTGTGGAAGATGACCAGAACAAAGCTGACATATTAAACAAGTACTTTTGCTCAGTATTTATGGAAGAAGGGATAGGTGATGGGCCACAGATAGGGGAAAATGGCGTTAAAGAAATGAGGTGGACATTAGCTCTTTTATGGAGGAGAGAGTCGTCAGGGGAACAAGCAAAACTGAAAGTAGATAAGGCAATGGGGCAAGATGGGGTTCACCCCACGATACTGATGGAACTTAAGGAAGAGCTGAAGACACCTCTAATGGTCCTGTTCAACCTATCACTGGATATGGGGGAAGTCCCTACTGGAGGAGGGCAGATGTGGTCCCACTTCACAAAGGTGGGAATAGGGATGAGTCAGAAAACTACCGATCAGTAAGCCTGACTTTGGTGATAGGCAAAGTTATGGAAACACCACTAAAAGAGAGGATTGAGGAATATCTGGTAACAAGTGGATTGCAGTATCTGAGGCAGCATGGGTCCAAGGATGGGAAATACCTTGCCAAACAAACCTAATTGAGTTCTTTGACTGGGTAACCAGGGAAGTGGATCAGGGAGGAGCGGTGGGTGTGGCCTGCTTGGGTTCCAGTAAGGCCTCTAACACTTCCACACAGAAGGCTGGTAAACAAGCTGAGCAGCCTGGGAGTAGGTCCAAAGATAGTAAAATAATTAAGTAATTGGCTAAGAGACAGGAGACAGAGGGTGGTGGTAAATGGGGTTCACTCAAAAGAAGGCAAGGTAACCAGTGGGTTGCCACAGGGGACAGTACTGGGGCCAGTCCTCTTTAATGTCTTCATTGGAGACATCCCAGAGGGTTGGGAGGGAGGGTATGCCTTTTTGTAGATGACAAAATAATCTGAAATAGAGTGGACACACTGGGGGGATGAGGGACAATCTGAAAAAGCTGAAAGACTGTTGAAAGGTTTGGCAACTGGGTTTCAACACCAAAAAGTACAAAATTATGCACATAGGGCACAAAAACCCAAAGACAACATACAAATTGTGTGTGTGTGGGGGGATGATGACAACCACAAAACAGGAAAGGGACATGGGGGCCATCATAACTGATGACCTGAACGTAGCAAAGCAGTGTGATAAGGCAGTGGGAAAGGCTAGTAGAATGCTGGGATGCATAGAGAGGTGAAATATTAGCAGAAAGAGGGAGGTGGTGTTACCCCTGTATAGATCATGGTGAGGCCCCACCTGGGGTACTGTGTCTAGTACTGGAGGCCCAATCTCCAGAAAGACATAGAGCTGGTGAAAGCAGTACAGAACAGGGCAACCAAAATGGTGTATGGCCTATATCAGAATCCCTATGAGGAAAGACTCAGGGAAATGAATATGTGCTCTCTGGAGGAAAGGAGGGACTGGGGAGACATGATAGAAATGGTCAGATACCTCAAGGGTATTAATAAGGTACAGGAGGGTAGTATTTTACACGGAAAAAGATGCACACAGTTAAGGGGGCATGATATGAAGCTCAAGGGGGAAGACTCAGAGGGGATGTGAAGAAGGACTTCTTCATGGAAAGGGTGGTGGAACAGCCTCCCTGCAGAGGTGGAGGGAACTAAAATGGTAGCAGGTTTTAAGTATGCATGCAATAGACACAAGGGGACCTTAGTAACACGATTGGGGGCTAAGGCTAGTGATCGAATAGGGTCTGTGGTAGCACAGTAGGTAGGGATTTTTGGGCAGACTGGGTGGGCCAAGAGATCCTTTTCTGTCAACAGCTTCTATGTTTCTATTCTTCTGTGAACTCCTGGGGGACTTACAAACTGGTAAATAAAAGATAGGGTAAGTACTTGGCCCAATCTCTAACATACTGGTCAGTGAATGCCCTTAACAGAAATTTAGTAGATGCATTAAATTACTCAACCAGACTGTTAGTCTGAGGGTGGTATGAAGAGGCCCTGAGCTGCCTTACCAAGTCTTCTCCCAAAGGCTAGTCATAAGGGCAGATATCAAATTGGTGCACTGGTCTGACAGAATTTCCTGGGGAAAACCAACCTGTCTAAACTCTTTTAATCCTGGAAAATTGGCTGGGCAGGATCTGCTCCACATGAATCAAACCCTGTTTTACCACTGAAAAGGAGGTCCTGGGGAAGACCAACCTGTCTAAATATCCCTAGCAGTTTGCCAGTCATATTTTTCACTTCAGTGGAGGACAACAGCATGGCTTCTGGGTACATCGTGTTGTAATCCATGACCATGAAAATGCACCTCTTGGCTGTGTGACTTGGGGTGCTGAGTGGCAACACAATGCCCACAGCAACTTTTCAAAATGTTTCTTCAATTATAGGCAAGAGAATCAAAGCAGTCTTAGCCTTCTCCACAACCTTTCCCACCCTCTGGCACTGTGAACAAGTCCAGCAATAGTTTGCTACATCCTTAATGATACCGAAACGGTAAACATTTTTAGCCAGCCACCTTTTAGTATGGCTGACTCCTAAATGTTCAGAAAGGGTATATCACACCTATGGCCAGAAGCTGTTTCCTATATTCATTAGAAACTACTATCTGCTGAAGTACCCCTTCATCCAGTCCCCTCTTTGGAACCCACTCATAATATAGTAGCCTATTCTCCCAGTATACCCCTTTTCTCTGAACCATGAAAGTCTCCTTCCACCTAAAGGCTAACATCCTTAATTTATGTAGAGATGGGTCAGCTTGCTGAGCTCTCTCCAGTTCTGCATGCTTGGTCTTCTCTTAAACAAACTCTTCTGTGGGAAAGCCACCCACAACTGGACTCTCATCCATCTGTAGCTGTGGCTCAGAACTGCTGGTCCAGCTCATTCTTCAGCTACAACTTCCCCTGCTGCTGAGAGATGGGTTGCTTCTAACTGCACTTCCCCCTCTGTGTCCTCAGGAGTTAGCTCACTAGTGTTACTATGGGTAGTGACACACACCATGATGGCCTGACTGTCAAAGTAATTTCCCATATTCACATCCGTGGGTAGATCCGATAATACACCCACCTTCCATATGTCCTGGTCACCCTCCCATCTTAGAAAGATCTAGGTCATTGGCACTGCGACTGCAGGATGCAAAACTCTTTTAATCCTGGAAAATTGGCTGGGCACAATTTGTTCCACATGAATCAAATCCTGTTTTACCACTGAAAAAGAGGTCCTAGTGTTACTCAGTCCATAGGCTAAAATCTCACAACCATGGCTGGAAGACTTCTCCAGGAATCCAATACTCTTTCTGCAAGGAAGTACATCCCTCCTGAATCTACCCTCTCCAGCTTCTTATCATGACCCCTTTTCCTTGCGCTCCATTTTTTTCTGAAAAAAATACTTCACTCTTGTACCTTATTTACCCCATCAGGTATTTAAAGGTTTCTATCATATACCCTCCTCCCTCCTCCCTCCTCTCTTTCTGGGTGTACATATTTAGGTCCCTTAATCTCTTCCTGTAGGGCTTCTGATGCAGACACTGCACCATTTTAGTTACCCTTCTCTTGTCCGCCTTCATCAAAGACATGTCTTCTTCTTTTGCACAGCGTCTCAAGGTGTGCCAACTTCAATTTTTCATATTTTATTTTAAACCTTTTTAACAGAGTGAGTGCACTTGCACAGAAGCCTTTTTCAGTCACAACCTAGATGCAACAGCACATACAGTGGGTGGGATACGGTACAATACTTGAGGTACAAAAAAGTTAAACTTGGTAAAATACAATATACAGAAGGTGAAGTTACAAGATGTCAGTATAGTTCAATGCCAGTGGGTTGAGAATATGTACATAATGTTTGAGTTTAGGTACAAGGGAAGGTACATCAGAGAGTAACAGATAACAAGTAGATAAGCAAATATGTTGGATATTGGAGTAAAAAGAACATTGCCATAAAAAAGGTACAAGTCAAATATGATTCTAAGCAGCTGGACTAGGTTAGAAAGAGAAGAGTGATAACAGCATTGAGCAAGGTAACAGTAGATTATTGAAGAACTAGGGGGTTTAGGGGCAGATAGACCTGATGGAGAGGAGGGGTGGTAAAGAAGGAGGGGGAAAGAGGTAGCAGTTACTAGAGAGAGTGGATGGAGTGATAGATAGTGAAAGGGGGAAACAGGGGGGTAAGTTCATAGTTGGTTGGAGAGGAGTGATAAGTGCATTGAAAAGGGTGTGAAAGGTAAGGGGATAAGAAATGGGTCAAGGTGAGGGAAGGTAGTAGGGGTACAGGGCAGAAATGGGTAGGTTACTGAAAGCAGTGACATGTTTGAGATGATAAGTATTGTGCTTTTAGGAGCTTTGTGAAGGCTGGGGTGGTAGGGGAATTTTTGATAGGTGGGGGAAGGGAATTCCAGGTGAATGCTGCACTGTAACTAAAAGAGCATTGTCCCATATCTGTATGGAACATAGGGACTGTGAGATTATTATTTGTAGTTGATCAGGAAGCAGGGAGATCCACAAATGAGAGATGATTTTGTAAGTAGGTAGGGGTGCCAGACTGCATAGTTTTCTTGATGAAAGTGGCAAATGCCAGATTGGCTTTGAGGCCAGGAGGCAGCCACTTTAGGGAGTTAAGGACTAAGCAGTGGTACATAGTAGAGCTGCTGCCAAAGGCAAATTTATCAATTTGTAGTAAAGGGTATACTTTTTTGCAAAGTGGATTGTTGGCAGTATTGATGATAACAGAACCATATTCGGGGAGTATGTGGTTTGCCATGGCAATCCTAAATCAGGCAGTAGGTGTTAGATACTTGCTTATTCTGTAAAGAGTCAGAAATTTCTGAAGAAGTGATGTAGCATGCTGTACATGTGGCTCAAAAGGCAGTGATGGATTGAGATGATCACCAAGGTATTTAAAGGTCATGGTCTTCAGTAAGGGGAAGTCATTTGCCGTAAGGAAGGAGAAATTGGGGGATAGCGTGTTGAGGCTATGTATAGTCCATAATAGCATGGACTGGGTTTTATGGAAATTAAGGACCATTTTCTCGCTAGATAACCATTCCTGGAGCCTGGCAAGGCAGGAGGTGAGTGATTGGTTGTTATTGTCAATATCTTTGCTGTGTGTGTGAAAATAACAGCATCGTCTGCATACTGGAGGGACTGTATGGGTTTAGACATAGTGTCTGCTAGCTATCTACTCTTACTTATAACAACATAAAACTAGTACAATATACAGTATCCCCTTTTTGTATTACCTGTTCTGTGACTGGACAGATAACCTTTTTATTGACAGTCTTTTTCAGATTCTAGCCACTGCTAACCATTTTGTGCCAGACTGGTTTTCTCCCAGAACTAAGTCCCCTGTTATCAGTTTTCACAACCCTTCAGGTGCTTGAAAGGGTTATCTAGGTTTGCTGCCACCATTTAACCACAGCCTCACTTGTGATATCTCTAGATCTGATCCCACCAGAGTCACTGCCCACACAGTACAGTGCTGCTTACCCAAGGACAAATGACCTACCACTTCTGTTACAGCTGAGAACACTGCCTGAGATGTGATTACTGTAGCCTGCCTCTTTAGAAACAGATCACCAACTTGCAAATTTACCCCTAATTATCTATACCTGAAATGAATCAGTCACAGAAAGCATGAAGTATATAAAAATAACATTAAAATACTCCATAATCTTTATATATGCTAATGGATAATGCACATTAAAGGCTATGTGGAACACATTATTTCTACACAGATAAAAAGAAGCACAGTTAAAAAGATAGGGATCATACCGGAAATACCCAACTCAAAACTATCTCAATTCTAAATAGAACAAGCTTATCACCAACTGCAGACTTGGAGAGTTATGGCAGACTCAAACCCATGGTATTGCTAATTCAGAATCCCAGAACATAACTGACTCTAAGAACAAACACACATATATCTTCAGCTGGCCAGCCCACTATGACTGCATCATCATATATGCCTCTCTAACATCACAGTTTGAACCATTTTTTTGATATCTGGAGACCAGCCTTTCTGTGAATGGATTCAAATTGGATTTATTATTTAGGACATGAGTTTATAATTTGTTATCTCTGCCTTTTTGTTTTCCTGACTGGCCTATTTTGTGGGGGTTCTATCTCCTCTACCTTGGCCTTGTTTACCCTCAAAACCATGTATTTTTGTTATGAAAGGGAAGCAGGCCTTTGAAGTTTAACCCCAAATAGAAGTCTTGTAGATTAAAAGACTTCTGCTACCAATCCCCACTTATTTGTACTGTAAGTAAAAAGATCTTTTTACACCAAAGGCCACTCACAGATGAGTTCCCCCAGTCATAGAACTGCAAAGTGAGGCAGTTGTTAGTTGTCTCCATACATCCCCTGCTTAAAATATATATACTAGTAAGTCAACATAACTAGTAAGATAAGAAAATAAAAACAAAATATTTCCTCAGTGTTGCATCTGTTACAGTAATCAAGGATCAGACATTGACCTCTGTATACCTACTAGGTGTCGATAAAAATTATAAAGTGGATACAAATACTTAAAGCTGATTGGCACAGTGCCAGTTTCTCCCATTATGTTATCCCAGCACAACCTCACAGGTGAAACTAGAGCTCACAGAACAGCTCACGTATGACTATAAACACACAAATGGGTCAATCGTATAACCACAAGTCACTTAAGGATTTGTGGCTAAAAAAATGTTAGTTCTCATGTAGTTAAAGGCACTCAGCCTGTGGTCTCATGCCTCACAATGCCTCCAAGGCTTGACATTATCCCAGTGAAACACATGCTTTGGTGTGCCTTATTGCTTAACTATCTATCCTGTTTTGGACACACTGGATAGTGCCAGCTATCTAGGCAAATGGAGAAGGTAGTGCACTTTTCATAAATGGGCTAAACAAATCAGATACTGTCATATAGTGTACTACTAGATTTTTCAGATGTTGCTAAATACAGTATAATAGTACACTATCTGTCCAAACCTAGTAACAACAGTAGTCCCACAAAGAAATGAACAGCATCTGTGAAAGCAAGCATTTGCCAATGACGAATGTTGTCATGCTGGCATTGGCATTGGTAGTGCAGTGCGGAAACACATTTTTGGCAGGATGTGAAAAATGACAGCTGTACTGTTCATAAGGAGGTGTAAAAAATGGCAGTGGCGAAAATGTGGTATGTAAATATTGCAAATTTGAGAAGTTACAAGGGTGCATGGAAAATGCGCAACGCACACTTGTAACAAAGTCATTTTATGGACTTTTGGCACCAACTTTTAAACATAGGCATTTTAGCACCTCTGCTCATGTACAGTGTCACTGTCATTTCCTCAAACTGTTCCAAAAAGTGATTTCACCAGCGAACACACTATTCTACACTGGACGTGCGAAAACACATTTCGGGCAGGATATGTAAAATGACAGCTGTGCTGATCGTCAAAAGGTGTGGAAAAATGCCAATGGTGAAAATACAGAGTGAAAATGTTACAAATGCACAACGTTACGAGTGTGCATGCAAAATGCGCAACGCACACTCGTAACACAGTCATTCTATGGGGAATCATCACCAAATTTTCAACATAGGCATTTTAGGACCTCTGCTCATGAACAGTGTCACTGTCATTTTTGTAATCTGCCCTGAACACTGATTTCCCACAGCAACCATGGTATTGTGCACCGGAAATGCAGAAACGCATTTCAGCCAGGATGTGAAAAATGACAGCTGTACTGTTCACAGGGAGGTGTAGAAAAATAGCAATGTTAAAAATCTGGCATGAAAATACTGTGAATTCACGAAGTTATGAGCATGCGTAGCAACTGCGCAATGCATGCTAGTAAAACACCCAATTTTTTTTTTTCCACCAAATTTGCAACATAGGCTTTTTGAGAGCCCACCTCATGAACACTGCCACTGTCCTTGCGTTAATCAGACCCAAAAGGTGATTCCACACAGTGACTGTGAAATCACCTTTTGGGACCGATTAACATCATAACAGTGACAGAATTCATGGGGTGGGGGCCCCAAAACCCCATGTTGAAAATCTGGTGCAAAAATTCCCAAAAAATGCCCGAGATATGCATCAAAGTTGGAAAAACCCTATTTATTCCATTATACAGCTTACCAGCATTTCCTCAGTTCGCGGTCGGCTTTGAAGAGTGCAGATGTGTTCCCGGACCACCGAAGATTGTCGCGCTGAGCTCCGGAGGTAAGTATGATGTGAAGGGGGATGGGGAGGCAGGGTGCACATTGGGTGGGTGCAGGTGGTAAGAGGGGGATAGGGAGACTAAGAGGGACCATTTTCTGTTTATAGGTTTTTTTGGGGGGGATACAGTGGCCAACAGGGGATTGGGCACTCCCATCGGTACATAGGGAGTGGGGGACACTAGCTGAGGGGGATTGGGCACCCCCTCAACACAGAAGAAGGGAGACATCATGTCAACAGGGAGTGGACTCCCCTTTCGGCTCATTAAAGTAGGAAAGGGGGGACTGATGCAGATGGGTATTGGGCCCCCCCGTGGTAAGCAATGAAAGCGGGGGGTGCATGAGCTGAGGGGGATTGGGCACCCCCTCAGCAAGCAAAAAAGGAGGGGGGACACGTTATGCTGACAGGGAGTGGGCTCCCCCATCGGCACATACATGAGGGGGAGGGTAAGCCAACCGGGGGATTGGGCACCCCTGAAGTCGGCTGTTTAGCAACCACTGTGCCAACATGTTTGTAGCTGACGAAGCATGTTGGAAGGCCCGCTACATGTGATGAGCTTTGCTCGCATTGCAGTGGACCTTTCCTTAGATGTGCTCACCACATTAGTGTGCATGGTGTGGCGCCAGCATGCAGGCTGATTGGGAAATGAGGGACGCACCTACTGGTGCGTGCCCTGCATTCACCCAATAGTGACCACACCTCCAAATCTCCACTTCCGCAAGATGTTGGCTGTGCAAGCACGCCAATATAAAAATACAATTAATAAGTTATATGTGTATTTTCTTAAAAGGAACCAAAATTAAAAAAAGAAAGTTAACACAAATTCTATATTTTTTGGCTTTGAGCAAACATACTTAGCCCTGTGGTTCAACATACATTTAAATGAAACATCATTCATTTACTTTTTATGTTGTTGCAAAATAATTAAAATTAAAGTTAGTAACCCTTTCAGTTCAAGTGCAGAACAAAATACAGTTTAATCGTGTGAGGATGTATAAGAAACTAACACTGAAGTAATTAAATATACTTCTTATAGTCCTGTATCTTAAAAGTGACCAGCAATTAAAAGTATGTTATACCGAATACCCATTTATTTCATTGCAATTCTTTTTTATGGGCTTCTAAATGTAAAATATTTGTGGCAATGGGTTTTGCCTACACAGTGTTAAGTGTGAATAGATAATTCCATGAAACTGCATTCTGATTTGTCACAAATGGATAGCAGCTGACAGCATTACTACCACCCCAAAGAGAATGCTGGTCATGAACCCTGATGTGGCTTTTTACTTTTTATTCAGTAGCCGAGGCACTGTTACATGTAAGAAATATCTAATAATACATACTTAACAATCATTTAGAATGTAGAAAACAGGATTTAAGGTTAATTATGTAGGTAACTCTGAAAAAAATAATTAAGAATAGGTTTTCATATTTCACTGCTGGTCTCCATTAAAACATCTAGATTCCTACATATAGTACCTGGACCACTATCCAAGGCTAATTGATTAGAGCAGAGTTATTGAAAATGCCCCTTTGGTTAGCAAAAAATTAAAAATAAACAATTGTTCCACTTTGAGGACTACATTGACTTATCTAAAGATCCATATTACAGACAAGCTTAGACTAGACTAAGATTTAAAACAATGCAAACTGCAATATTGGAAGGATATAGAGATGGAAGAAATGTCTTGCCCATATCAGAATGGTGATATAGAAAATAAAAAATATTGCATTTCTCATTCTCAATCACATACGTTGGAAACATTTTATTATTGTATCCACCACTTAGTGCCACTGTCAACTTTGCAACCCCATCAAGCTATGCAAAAAGTCTTCATGACCATGCAGAAGAGGGGCAGTAGCTACCATACCAGTGGCTGGCAGAGCTCTTCCAGCGCATGTTGCAGACCTCGCAAAACTACCTGCAGCCTTCTGCAATGCATCCTACCTAGAGAACTGTTATAGTCTAAATAACATTATAGGCAGGGGATTTAAGTACGGCAATTGGAAGGCACAGTCAGGACTGGAAAGACGTTTGGGAGTGCTCATAAAAGAGGGGCTCCACTGGAGGACTAGAACTCTTGGAGGGGAGTACCACTGTGTGTCATGAATGTTATTTTATGATGGGACACAGGTGGATGGTATTCACAAGATTGCCAGAGAGGCAGGTCACTTGACCATCAGAGTACCAGAACCACTGGCCCACTGCCCCACTGGGGCCACTCAGGTACAGGGGACATGATTACAGGGAAATCTGACTGGGAGGCCCATTTACAGTGCACCAGCAGCATGGCATATCACCTTGCAACTGGTATTATGCCATGTTGTTATGCAGTTGCTGTCACTAATCAACAATGATTGCTGCAAATGTTACTTGCACCCTCTAACACCTGGATGAATGATTTGCATAGTGCTATTACTGCAACTCTTTGTGTACAGAGTAAATGAATAGTCGTGAAATGGGTTGACAAAAAAATCCTTGTTTTGAATTGCCTCCCACTGTGACTGAGAAAGGGGCCACTGTACAGAGAATACTGGATGGGCAACCATGAACCACCAGTTTGTGCTGTCATGGAGGCACTATGATTGCTTCTGACCTGGACAGCAAAACTTGAGAGGTCTGAGGTAATCAGAACCCTGAGGTGGCAGGTTAGGCTGGTTAGACATGTAGTTATCAATCCACCATTTTTGTAGTGTATGGGTGGGTAGTCAGGTTATTTTCAGAGTTTAATAAACTCAGGACAGTCATCTGCAATGTGGAAATAATACCACAGCCATCGCAGCAGTTCACTTTCATTTTCATCTGCTTGATGTTCACAAGGCAGTTCTTTAATTTAAAAACAAAACTTGTACAGTCTCTAGAAAGTTTCAGAATAGTACACTCACATACCATGGCCATTAAACTGTTGTACAACAGGATTTGGAAAGGGATGGAAAGGCATATGCAACACTGAACTATACACTATATGTTATTCTGTAAATATTATAATGACATAAGAAAAAGTTTACTAGCCCCAGTATTAAAGAACCTGTTTGCCTCAAAAGAGCATATTATAGACAAACTGATGACACATAAACATTATTCAGAAGCTGGCTGGGAAAGCAATCTTTGCAGTTAAAGCAGAAAAAATAAGATAGAAAAAGAAAAAAAAGATACCAGGAATTTGTAAATAAAAAAGTAAGTAATATTTTATTTATATATGGCACCCAATCCTGGAGGCTCTGGACACCAATACAGATATTAAAAGCAGGGTTCTCAAGCAACATACTGACATACAGTATATACTGCAATTTAAAATAATTCAATAATGTTTAAAATAAACTTAAATGTTCTGAGAATTTGCTTACCAAATATGGTAGGAGGAGGATATGAGGGCAGGGTGGGGACAGCAGTCCTTACCGTTGGTACATACCCATGTAATTACTGCAGTGCAGAGTCAATGAGCAAAGGTAACCACTGGATAAAGCCACAGCTGTGTTTAGCAATGGATCAACCATGTAAGAAAACAAGTAGAGAAATGAAACAGCAAGATTTTAAAGTGCTTATATGTGACTGATTCAGAAACTGGACCTTAGCTCTTTAAATTAATTGAAGATACAGTATGTGTAGGCAACCTAATTAAGCCATTAAAGAGAAATCTCTAGCCTAAATGCTATTTTTGCGGTGGATTTTTACTTGATGTATTGTGCATCATGCTCTTTGTATTTTCAGTGAAAAATGGAAAAAGGAGAAGCAGAAATGTGTGGGCTGTTATATGATAAAGAGCTTGCCTTGAAAGGATATTGCTTCTTTTTCTTCTTTGAATCACTTTTCTTTTTTATTACATTTCCTGTGTACAATGTATTATAGTGATGCCCAGGTACAAGATAATAGAGATTTTATACTAGCAGAGAAGTCAATGAGTATGGATTTAAAAATAATGCCACTCCATGCCCCAAATGTATTATCAAATTCAATATATGTTCCTATGATAACTTATTATTTTTATTTCTTTTGAATAATAATAACAAAAGCTAAAAAATTAAAGAAAAGCTCTAACTTGAATAGTACAGCTATGGAAAGTATAGAACCACACATAACTCTTCCAAAACCAACCCAGTGCAAATACAATAGATTTTGTTTTATAAGATGATGTAAGCATTCTTCCTTTAAGTTAAGCCTCCAGAAATTATAGAATGAAACAAAACCAAGGGAAAGTAACATGTTATAAGTTTATTGAAGCAAATCTCAAAGATGGACTTGACATTATTTTGTACTTGTGTCATGATGTAGCATTTTATGAAACCTAGAAGCTATTACTAGTGCTGTATGGAATTTTCAAATTCTGGTGGAACGAAATTCTGTAGAATTTTCAAAATTCCACTGAAATTCCACCAAATTTAGCCACAAATGGAATGGTGAAATTATGTGGTAGAAAATAGTTGCAGAAAAATTTTCAGGGGAAAGAAATGCTGTTCTGCAGAATATTATTCTGTGGATCTCAATATTTTCTGCTGAAACTGTTGCAGAATAATTTTCCGTGGAAAAATAGCTTTTCTGTGGCATATCATTCTGCAGATCACAATAGGCAGAATTCTGCTGAAGAACCAGCAAAATTCCAGTGGAAATTCCACCGGGAGAATAGCCATGCCACACTAATTCCCCTGGTGGAATTCTACATTCTGCACTGCACTAGCTGTTACATATGAAACTTGGAAATGCAAATCTTTCCACATACAGCTTTTTAACTTTAAAGATCCACCTAATTTCAGTTACAGTAAACGAAACTTTCTTTCTTCCTTACTATTATTAATTAAATAACAATTTGTTAAAACAACCACCATGAAAACAAAGTATGTGCAAAGTGGAGAAAACATCACTTTGACAAAACTTCCCAAAACTGACCAACTTTGGAAAGTTTGAAGTGTTGACTTTGCAATGTTTTTTGTCAGACAAAGTGGCACTTTTTTTCATCTAGTGGCCAGACTTCACCAATGAAGTTACCACTTCATGGAGAAAAGTGCCACATCACCTGATAAAAATATTGCAAATTCAGTGAAGTTGAAGCTGGTGATGCAAATAGGAACTTCACAAAGTTTTATGAAGTTGATATTTTGCAACATTGTGGCAATTTTGCCAATGAAGTTTAACTTTGCTGCATCTCTAAATCAAAGTTCTAAATACCACAATGTGTGTTTGCTGTCCCAAACCTCACAGTGAGGTTTTCCAAGCAAATCATCCCCTGCAAATTTTATTTAAGTCACACCAAGATGAAGTTCATTTCTGAGTGTAACCTGAGAGCTCAGGGAGATTAAGTGACTTGCTTAGGGTCACACAGTATACGTATGGTAGTTGTGGGTTTGACAATCAGGTCTGCTGGGTCCCCTAGTTCGCAACTTGGTGTGCCTCCTTAATCATGTGCAATCAAATTATAAAATGAAAGCTACCTGCTGACATTTTAGAAACAAAGCACAAAATAAAACATCTTCACTAAACTCAATACATGCGCATGGTCCTTATTTATTTGCACCTTAAATACAAGGCTGCAGCACTGTACCTGACAATGAAAACTAATAGCTCATAATAGCGCCATGTAATACTGAATATTTGTACAATGTCTCTAGATACTGTACAGAAATAATTCAAAAATGTTTGCTACATCAGTTCTTAAGCATAACAAAGTACTCCATTCCATTCTGAGATGACTATAGTAGTCATTTTTTATTATTCAGTGGCTAAAGCAAATGTTTAGACTTGATTGACTAACAGCCATGGAGGTATCCCAATACATGCCAACAGAAAAAAGTGCTCACCAACAGATTCCTGTTTGCCTTAATATTACTCCACCCTTTTCTGCCTACAGTTTGCCCATAGATAATATGGCTGGCCTGATAGCCATTCCCCGCCACAATAGGCTAGCAGAACCACTACTGAATTTCTTTCCCTGTTCCAGATTTCCAACATACAGTACCTTATCTACTGCTACTGCACTCTCAGGCCCTGGGCTGTAACCACATAACAACAGTTTGACCAACTTCCATCTAAATTCAGAGCATCTCATGTGATACCTACTACTACCTAGACACAATATAGCAAACTAAGGGAGTTATTTTTCTCAATGTGTACCAGCACTGATATATGTTTACAAGTTTTATTCATGCTCACCAGAAACCCCTGGATAATAAAGTAATAATTCATAACAAGATGTAGTATTTTATGTGGTGTGCCTTGGATGCATTGTGAGACACAAGGCAAAAGGCCAAGTATCTCACACACCAGAGAAGTGATGATGTTCCATGAAACACCAAACCTGTGTATTATTGCTAGTATGTAATGCATTCATTTTTTATGTATTGAAAAGTAAAAAAACTGTTTTATAAAAATTGTTACTGTATATGTTTATGTGTATACAGACATTAAAATAAAGAGCTTTGTTTTGTTCTGTTTTCATGAGTAACTGCTGCTGTTCTGAAGGATATGCAGGACTTTTGGAATTGAGGGATTCAAGGTAAGTAAATAAATATTGCTGGGACTTTTTCTTAACCATATGTGCTGGGATTTAATTATGGGTTTGAAGATTTCTCAGTCAATCAAGCTGATGGATTCTTTCTAGCCCTTACATAATGGTACCTGTAATTATACACCTCAAACTGTGGTTATTATGATAGTGCCATTTCTTGAGGGCATGAATCATGAAGTCTGTGGCTTTGTGACTCGCATGACACTTATGTGGGGCAATATTCCATAATGTACTATACCTTGGCATGTATTATTCATAAATTATAGAATAGTGAAAAGAAACACAGGATCCTTATTGGCTGATATCTTTTGAGGTAGCACATACCAATGGAGAAAAAGGCCCCAGCCAACAGGATTTTGCAGAAACATAAATCAGTTCCCTTGTCTGCCCATGCTTTGCCCACAAACAATATGTATGCAAAAAGTTATCTTTATTGCTTGCTGTAATGCCAGAAATCACAGTGTCACTGTCTTATTCATGTCTGATCACAAACTCACAACCCCCAGTCGATCCCAGTCACCATCATAGTTACAGCTCAGCCTTCACTATTTGCTCTCTCGGGGACTTTATTAAAACAGCTGTACCATTATGACTGCCATATCCTCCCACTTGCACCACATCCTACAATATCACAACTCTCCACCTGCAGCCACTCAACATATTGTTGCTCACTCAGACTACAACTGCTACTGCTAAATCTTGAAACAGAGACTGGGGACATCGGTCAGTGGGTCCATATTTCTCCACAGCACCTATCCTTACAGCATTATGAAACTGCGCTTTATTTTACCTCAGTTGTCTCACCTTGAATCCACACAGAGCAGGATGTGTCTGTCCATGAGCCCACACCTTTCCACAGAATCTCTCCACAGACCCAAACTTCTCCACAGTACAACAGCAACACACACACTTGTTATGAACAAACTTATTTGCTGGAAATTGTTTTTTTTAAATGTTACAAAATTAATTAAAAACATACTGTAAATATGAACATATGTAAATAGTACAGAAGAAGGTTTGTAGCCCATCGGTATCCCCCCCAACACACACACACACACTTTTTAATGATAATACATATCCATCACTTACTTAAATGTTTATGTTCTTTCTGAATTTACTACATTGCTTGGATGCAAGTTCCACACTGGAGGACAGAAAGGAGAGGAGTGATATGATACAGACTTTCAAGTTCCTGAAAGGAATGAACAGGGTAAATAGTGAGGAACTATTCAGCAGGAATAGCAAGTCAGAAAATGGGGACATGAGTGGAAGCTGGTGAGGGGGATGTTCAGAAAGGACACGAGAAAGTATTATTTTACAGACCGAGTGACTGAGCAGTGGAATAACCTACTGGCATACGTGGTGGGTGACCAAACCATTAATGGCCTCAAGTACAGCTGGGACAGGGTCAATGACTTAATAGTTACTTGGGGAGGTCAGGGTAAGGAATGGGGCAAAGTAAAGGAGGGATGGGGAAAACAAGTCCATCTACACTGTAGGTCTTAGGATAGGGGAGGGTATAACAGGGCAGAATGAATACGTTGATGGTCGTTTTTTAATGACATTGTCAATGCTTCTATGTTTCTAATAATCTTGAATTCTTAACCTGAACTTACCAAATATCAAACTTTAACCTTTCATTCAATTATTTATGTGTCTAAGAAGTCATCACCAGTGATGGTACATTCTCCAAAGTGATGGGTACCCATCCATGTATATCATACAGTAGATGTAGGAACTTTGAAGACATGGTAACAGACAGTTATTTTGTACCTCATCCTGCTGATATTATGTCACAGAGTGGTTGGTCTCTACCCAAGAAATCAACAGAATATTTATGCTGTGGAAAATGCTGTGAGTAAAGAATAGGAGTAGAAGGGCTAAAGGATAAGTTGCATTCAAGCTAGCAGTAACACTGAAAGATAACAGCCAGCCCACCATTGCAGCATTAGGGATTACATCTAAAACATTGGTGTCCTGGGTTCAGGAACAGACATGGGAGTCAGAGGGCCAGCTGGGGGAGAGAAAGATGGAGCACCCAGGTGACAGCTCTCCTTCTCCAGAGGGAGGGTGGAGTGGCTGACTGGTACAATACTAATCCATGGTGGAAGCTGAGGATCAGTAGTGCTCAGAGCCGGATTTGTAGAAAGGCATGCTAGACAGTGCACTACGTGTGCCCACATCATTGCACGTCACACCTCCCAGGGGGTTACAAATGTAAAAATCAGCGGTTCTATCATCACTAGATGCTATCTGTCTTACAGAGCAGACCTCAGGCTGCCACTGTGCTCCCTGTGCCAAGCTACCCACCCATCTCTGTCAGGTGGGAAGGGGGACCCCTGGTGGCCCCACCCCTTGGGGTAAACCAGGAATATTTGGGAGTTGGCAGCTGTGGTAGCAGCATGAGGAGGAGCAATGTGTGGCAAAGACAGGTGGGAGTGGACACAGAGCCCAAGCAATAAAAAAAATGAAAGATATCTACAAGGCCTTCCAAAGATATATTGATTGTGGTAAAGGTGTCCACCATATGGTGGGTCCACTAGAAGTTGGGAAAGACTGTGGACCCAATTTTCAAAACCCTGAATTTGATGCAAGGTGTCTATGTGAAACAGAATTGATGCAAGGGGCACCTTGCGTCAAACACTGTGGAATTCCTGATTCTGAAAGGCCAGCTGTGGCAAACAGGGATCCTGTGCTCCAGAGTGCCCATGCACCAGGTCTGTGCCAAGGAGTGTACCAGGGTGGTAGGGGATTGCAGCAGTTGCAAGCTGCACCATCATCTTAAATGGGATTCTGACAACCATATGGACCTGCCAGGACTTAAACCACCCAACAGGTGGTCTACTAGTCCTCATGCCACCCCTCCCAGACAGTGCTGGATAGGAGCACAGGCTGACTTGGTGCCCAGACAAGTGGGCAGTGGTGGGACATACATGACAGAGGACTACAGATGTGCAGTCAAGTGCTGACCCCACCAGGGACATTAGCACCCAGTCCCTTGTTGTGTGCCCTGCCTGCCAACAGGATCTGTAGCAGGTATATCAGTTGGCATCACAATGGACTTTCTGGGCATGTTACCATACTCCCCATCCACTGCCTGTCCCCACTCTGGCAATGCAGCCTGTGTCAGCTCCTTGGGAATCCAGAATGTCCCTGTGCTGTGCAGCAGGATGAGCAGTTCCTGCCCCCATGCCACACCCGCTGTCAAATTCCTCCTGTGTGCCATTTGTGTGGTGCATGAGAGTGGCTGTTACAACCTGCAGGTCTTTGGTGCCAGGACCCCTCCCATATGAGAATCAGGTGTAGGGTCACTGGCACACTGGCCATTGGCCCAAGCTGTTGTTTAGCACAGTTTGCACCAACCTGAGGGCTGGTTTGAGAACCGGGCCCTGAATGTCAAACGAAGAGGATATTTTTAATGAATATTTTTATTCTATCTTCCATCAGGGTAGCCAAGATAGAAGGGATTTCAGGGAGATGGAAAATAACCCTAAATTGAGTATAAACAGCAATAAAGTAAAAAAAAATATTTTGGAAAATCTTAGCCCAAATAAGGCATAGGGACAAGACCATATAAACTCAAGGCTAATAAAGGAGCTGGCCAGGGAAGTAGCAGACCCACAGACATCCATATTTGGCTATCCTTGATTACAAATCAGGTAGTAAATAACTGGAAGGAGACCGCAGTGGTCCCCATCTATAAAAAGGGTACAAAATCAGACCATAGGAATTATCAGCCAGTAAGTCTTATACCTGTTGTTGGGAAAATTTGAGAGACCACAATTAAGGAAGAAATAGATCACCTAAGGAATAATGGTTTGGTTGATAGTCAACATACAGAATAATGCTTGGGCAACCATACACAAGGTTATTTTTTATCAAGGGTTGACATCATATGGACCTTGAGAGCCAAGCTTGAGAGGTCCATTATGTCATGTCAACCCCAAGATGGAAACACAAACTGAGCTGGGTATAGTTGCCCTTTTTTATTTATCACAGTATATGGTTTTCCTGTGTGTTAAATTTCTGTTTAAATACATTAGTAAACAGGATATGTCACTCCCCTCCCACCTACCTGTATTACGTCACAGTAACTATATTTCAGATAAATTATATAAATGGTTGAAGGGCTAACAGAGTATACCCAGACGCACCAACTTTTTGTTAGCCTTGAACTGTGCACAACAACTTTTTATGACCTTTGAACCGTGCCAACAACTTTACCTGTGCACAACAAGGATGCTGAGTGTACGGAAATCCATACACAACAACACTTATCTATTTACCGCAACACAGCTTTTGTAAAGGAAGGGCCTACAAACTAATTTAATACCATTTTCTGAGCTGGTGAGTAATGCACTGGATAAGGGTCAGTCAGTCAATATGGTGTTTTTGGACTACAGCAAGACCTTTGACATGATACTCCATAAGGTGCTAATTGAGCAGATAGAAAAATAAGTTATCAACACAGAATCATTAATTGGATACAGTCATGGCTGGATGAGACAAGGTGGAGAGTGGGCATTAGGGGTTATTTGTATAATTCACCAACAGTTATGAGTGGAGTTCCTCAGAGGGTCAGTATTGGGACCCAAACTGTTTTTTGCTTATGTATCATATCTGCCATTCAATAAGAACAGCTGGCTGTGTAAATCTGGTTCACCCATACCGCAGGGAAATACATTTTGCTGATGCCGATTACAGTGCAGGTAAACTGTCACCCGGCATTACAGCACCAGGCATTAGCAGTGTCAGTGGCTCAGTAGGTAGCACACTCACCTCTGAGGCTGGGAGATCAGAGGGCTGTGGGTTCAGTTCCCACATCTGGCACTTGGGTTAATATCACAGTACTGACACTGTAGTGCAGCATGAAAGGGGTGCTGCACTTCTGAGGTGCCGTCTTTCGGATGAGACGTTGAACTGAGGTTCCATCTGCCTGGATTGGTGGTAGTTCAGGTAGATGTTAAAGATCCCATGGCACTTATCAAAAAGAGTAGGGGAAAGTTTTATTGAGCCAAAAATCGTACAATAGTACACAAAGCATAATACAAAACAAAGGAAAAACTGGATAAGTATTATACAATCATTCAGGTAACTGCAAAATCAGAGTCAGTGATCCAAGGAAGAGCTTTCCAAAGTTCCAAAAGTGTCATATCTGAGTATAGAGTACATTCATGCTCATAAATTTCTTTTAAATCTTGTACAATCTTTTTTTCAAGTTCCAAATAGGAGCAGTCCTTTTGCTGTAAAGAAAACATGCAACGCACCATGCAAATATTCCATTTAATGCAGACAAAAACAAGGTTTAAAGTGTCCTGGTGCCATTCTGACCACTGGGGAGAAAAAACCCCATATACAAGATTCAAATAAGTAACCGACTGAAGCAAGGGGGTATCCCATGCCTGTGCCAAAAAGGACCACCAATTTTTGATAAAGGAACAGTCAAAAAATAAATGAGGGATAGTTTCAAGTTCTGTAATACATAATAAGCGAGAACACATTCTATCTTGGGACTGCTTATGTTTATGATTTGATTTTACATTAATCTTTTCATGGCATAAAAGCCAATGAAAATCCCACATTATGGCTGGAACCCTCTTACATTTCCACAATAACAAAAGGGAAGGGAGGTGTTGACCAGGACACTTATCAAAGGGTACTGATACAGCACAAACCGTCAGGAGTAATTTCTTATATAAAACTTTATGTGAATGATTTAATAACATCTAAACAGATACCTTCCATTGTTTGAGATGTAAAAACATATGTTTTACGTAAGTTGGTATACCAACAGTTTGTCTCAACACAGTTAAGGAATTAGTTTCCCATTGATGAAACCAAATCCTGCAAGAGTCATAAAACCAAGGTTCCCACCCCCTTTGGACATGAATCAATGAAGCCCTAAGGTTTGCAGTGAAAAAAAACACAAGATAAAAATAACAAAGGGTTAACCATACAAACGCCACCTTCAGGGATAGGTAAATAAGTGATATTCCACTTTATCAGATTTAACCTACTGCCCCAAAGAGCCTGAAAAAACAGGCTAAAGACAGCAGTTTCTAGCTGTCATGGAATAGGGAATACATAACTCAGAAAAAGGAAAATAGAGATCAAACAGTTTTTTATTAAGAAGACACATTTTTTTTTCCTATCTGCCCCCGGTTCCAGGAGGCCACCTGAAGTTTACCTTGTTGCAGTTTAACATTCCAGTTAAACAAATCTGAGACCTGTGTCCCAAAATAAATTCCCAAAATGTGAATAGGGCCCTCAACTAAACGTAACATGCCAATACGATCCAAGGGGGAGGTTACTGAACTGACCTGAATAACTAAACTTTTAGTGTAATTTAAAACAGCACCAGAGAAGTTTCCAAAAATAGAGCACTCACGGAGAGAATGAACCACTGAGGCTGCATCAGCTACAAGAAAACAAACATCATCTGCATATGCGATTGCCTAGAAATAGACTGAATCTGAGAATTAGTATTCAGCCGATGGAGCAAAACATCAAGAAAAAATACATATAACAATGGGCTTAAAGGACAGCCCTGACGAACCCCCCTTTTAATGGGGATCATGGGTCCTATCCAACCATTCACAACAGGCACAACAGTAGCCGTTCTATAGAAAGCACGAATCCAGGGTACCATAACATCAGGTACATGCAGAAAATGAAGTGCTTCCCATAAAAAATCATGCCTAACTGAATCAATAGCAGCCTACTGATCTACGGAGACAAGAAGTCCCAAAGCCAGACCTGCATAGCCATGAGAAAATAATTCTTGTAAGAGGATCAAATGATCAGAAATTCTCCTTTGTGGCACAGAACAGGATTGGGTGGGATGCAAAACCACCTCCGCTATCCTCACCAAACGCCTCACAATAATTTTTGTTAAGAGCTTAAAGTCAGTGTTCAACATACATAAAGGCCGTCAATTCTCTAGGGAATGGATATCACCTTTCTGTTTATAAATGTAAATCAAAGTACCCTTAGTAAATTCCAAAAGGAGAGATTCACATGTTAACAGAGAATTAAACACAGATGTAAGTTCTGGGGCCAAATGGTCACTCAGCACCTTATATAAGCCAGCAGGGAGACCATCCAGACCAGGAGTTCTCTGGACAGGTAATGAAGAAATAGCCAGTGTCAAATCCTGCTCCATGACAGGAGAACAAGCCTGGTCCTGACATAGCTGTGAGGGAGCTGGGATATCAAGGGCACTATACAAAGTCGCACTGTTACCAGCCACAGCAGGGAGGGGAAAAAAAAGGGCTGTAGTATACTTCATTACAATATGACAAATCTCAGTTTGTGAGGACCGCAAGGTCCCTTCTGAATTTAGAAGACACATCATATTTTTTCGGGTGAACTGACGGGAATTACATTCAAAAGGACAAATAACATCACGTGTTCCGACAGTACAGAATTTATGTTGGTAATAAAGTTGTTGTGATTGCCGTAATTGGAAAGACAACATATCATTCTGTAGGACTTTTATTTGTTGAGTAAGGTCTTGCCCCGTCATGTATGCTATGGTTAATAATGACTGAAAATGTACCCTCTTCTGCAAATAGTCTAGGTATTCCCTCCTACATTTTAAACAACTGTAAGTTTTTAAAAAAGTGACCAGATCATGTTTTGTGTTTAACCACCACTGAACAGGATCTTCACAACAAGCAAAAACAGATTTACGGGCTTGTATGAAGGACAGGAGGGACTGCATAAACATCGGAATTTGCAACAAAGATGTGTTGAATTTCCAAATACCTGGACCTTTACAGGAAGAGACAACAGAACCAAAACCAACAGAAAGCAGCTTATGATCAGAAAACTCAACCGCTTGAACTTTGGCAGAAATAATTGGTAATGTAGGAGAGGAAAACACATAATCAATACGTGTGGCTAGTTTACCCTTTTGGAAGGTAGGGGTGTGTTGTGTAGTAAAGGAGAGATAAGAGTCCGTTAAGTGGGCAACTCGAACCAATTTACCTAATTCGTGGGAATCACAAAACAGTTTCTTTGTAGCAGCAAAGGAGCTCTTATCCTGAAGACTCAGGCCACAATTAGAATCACCAGCAAACAGTACCTGAAAGGAAGTATGCAAATAAGGACGAAGTAAAGTAAATAAAGCTATGCGTTCAGTTTTGATTTGAGGGGCATAAATGTTTATCACCCGGTAAGGACAGGACCCAATGACACAATCTATAATAAGTGCCCTACCAGGGGCTACATCAAACAATTTTAGCAAACGGAAGTCTGGGATATTAATTAATATTTCCAGCCCTGAACAAGAATCCTGACCAATCGACCAAAAAGAAGGACCCAGTAACCAGTCCTGTTGTGCTTGTCAGATCTTATTTGTAGTATGAAGTCTTGTATCCTGTAATAAAATTAAACCCAAAGGCAAAAGCCGTAGAAAGGAAAAAATCAAGCTCCTTTTAGCCATACCCTTCATACTATTTACATTAATAGTATGACAAACAAAGAGAAACATAGTAACAAAAAAAAGGAAAACAGACAAAAAATACATTTTATAATTTCCTTTTCCCAACCACCTTCTTCCCTTTAAGTTTTACTCTGGCCTTTCGCTTCTGAGAAAGGCCAGTGCTAAGTTGCAACTCAGGGTCAGTGGTACCTTCAGGGAGAGAAGAAGCTATGGAGGAAGAGTACGACTCACCTCCAGCGTCATCAGAAAGGGGTTGGAGAAGTTCAAAAGAATTAGATAAGGGCACTGGGGGGGTTCTGGACCACTCACAGGAGATGGTGCAACCTGAAGGTTATTTCTCAGTGACCTTCTACGTATGAAACTTGTAAGCACTCGGGGGGGGCATAGTACTTGGACCTGGGACTGGGTCCTGAACAGGTAAATTAGACTGGACAGGATCAGGGACAGGAGAAATCTCAGGCAAGGGGTCATCTGTGAAGGAAACCATCTGAGGTACGACCTCAGAGGATACAACAGGCACTGAAGCCTGCAGTAAGGGCTGGGCTGCCCTAGGGGGAGGTACAGCCAAGGTGGTCCAGAGATGGGCCTTCTGCGCCTGTGTAATAATAAAGCGCTGGTCCACTCCACCATTGTGAAATTCCTAGTTATGCGCAGCCCATTTACAATTCTGAAAGGTGTGCCCCTGTTCTTCACATAGGTTACATCTACATTCATTCAAACAGTGTGCCCCTACATGGCCCAATTCCCAACAGACGTTGCATTTCATTTTATCACATACTATACTAAGATGTGCAGGGTCACCACACCAATAGCAAGCCTTCGGCTGACCTGGGTAGAACAAGACCACCCTATCTCGGCCTATGAAAAAAGAGTTAGGCAGATGTACAACCCCAGAATCATTAGATCATAACAAGACTTTAAACTTCCAGCCCCCAGTCCAAATGTTCTCGGTATCCAAAATGGCTTCAGGCTGTCCCTGGATGTCACAACGCTGTTTCAGCCAATACACAACATCCTCCACCTCATCTCCCTCATTACAAAACAGAATAGTGATCATCTTTAAAGTAGGTTTAGAAAGAGGAATAGCCTGAAATGGGGTCCATAATGCAGTAGTCTGCAGAGAATTATACTTTGACCAAAAATGCGCCAGTCCCCTAGCTGTTTGGAAATTAATGTCAAATGTGGTTTCACCAGAGATATGAATTAACGCATATATTTCATGGGAAAAGAATTTTAAAGAATCCTTTAGAAGCGTACATGCCACATAGACTCGATCAGGTGGCTCAGGTAACCCCCCCCCCGGTATGCCAAATGAACAGCGTTGTGTCTCTTAGCAGCCTGGATTGGAAATTTTAAGAAAGAAGAATATGAACGGCTTGGTCCCAATATTTTGGGAGGGGGGGGCTCTGGTGGTGGAGGAGCCAGAGCCTCTATAGAAGTAGTAGAAAGAGGAGCCTCAGGTGGAGAACCCTTCAGATAATCCAACACAGGGTTCTTTGTAAGCTCCAGTTCATGAGGGAGACACAAGGGGTCAGTAGTGACTTTTGAAGCACCTATCTTGCTCTGTAGCTCTGGAAAATCTTCAGGGCGGGGTGACCGAATTGGAGACGGACCAGACTTCCAACTTCCTGGGACAGTACCCTGGACCCAGCCAGCACCTCTCAGAGCTGATTCAACAGTTCAGGTAGGTTCTTTATTAATATTTACTGTAGATGATTCTTGTACATGTAGGGAGCTCTGTGATGAAATAGCAGCAGGTAGTGAAAAGGAAAACAAATCTGTTTGTACTGCAGTTGGCAGGGGAGCATTTACTGTAGATAAGTCTTGTACGTGTGAGGAACTCTGAGTTGTAATGGAAGCAGGTTGTGAAAAGGAAACCAAGTCTGTTTGTACTGCAGGTGGCAGGGGAGCAGGCAGTAGGGCTTAAGCTCCCGACGCACTAGTCAGGTCAGAGCCTGTCACAGCAACAGGCAGTATAGGAGACAAGACAGGTAAATCTTCAAGAACTTCCACCCGAGTGGAAGATGCATCTGTGCTGTCAGCTCTCAGACGTTGCATATCTCTGTGCATTTTCAGTTTTGCACTAGCAAAATGGTGCTCCACCATTGCAAAACGCTCCTGGATCTCTTGTGCTGTCAAACAGTGGTTTTCAGAATCAGATGAAGTAAAATCCTCCAGTAAGTCGACTGTAGGCACACAAGTCAGCAAGTCAGTTCCATAAGAAGTAAGCAGAGGGCTAGGTATAGCAGCATTAGTATGAGCAGCAGAACTTAAAGTTGAAGCAGGAACAGCAACAGGCAAAATATCAGTTGTTGGCATCGTGGTCTCCATTTGTTCAGAGGTAGGAGCAGAGACCAAATCTCCCACCTCCATAACTCCCTCCTCAGAAGGCAAGGGTACGTCCGCCATCTTGGACAGAGGTTCCCCCTCTGATGAGTAGGGGAATTTCCCCGGTGTCCTGGCCAAATTTCCCTCATTCACTAAAAAAAATACCACCAACAGCTTAATCTGGTTCAAGGTCAGATGGCATTCATCCGGATCCCCCTCCCCGGGGTCGTGCCTGAAAATAGGCAGGATTTGTCTAGTGCACTTACCCAGTCAACAAAAACTAAATAAAATAAATAAATAAATTTCATCTCCTGGGAGTTACAGTACCAAAGTGCCCTCCCAGGAAACTCACTTTTGCACTTCTAAAATCAAGATCGCCTCTTTCATTGTCACCCTTGTTGTGGCACTGTAATAGCCATGACCAAAATGAGTCGCAACTTGGTGGACTCTGTGTAAATTTGCTAGTGATACTAAAATAGGAGTGATGGCAGATACCCAGTAAGCTATTGAGAATTTCAAGAGAGAATTATGCCAGACTGAAGAATGGGTCATAATACAAGCTACAATTCAATATTAATAAGGACACAGTTATGCATTTAGGAAGTAGGAACAGTCAGAACAAGTGCCATCTACATAGAAAGGAACTAAAAGAATCTTCACTAGAGAATGATCTGGGAATCTATATACTGTAACTAATGACCTGAAATTTAATAAACAATGTACAGAGGTGGCAAGCACATGCTACAGGCTAATGGGATATATACTGTAGGAAGGAACATCAAAAGTAGAGATAGAGCAGTAATCATACCACTGTACAAAGCACTAGTGCAACCCCATTTGGGGCATTGTGGACAGTTCTAGGCACAACAGCAGAAACAAGTTCTAGCCAGAGCTAATAAGGCTGTGTCGAGTTACCAAATAAGCAAAGTTACACGTGTGAGTAGAAAATTTTGAATGCCAGGGTGTAAATCAGCAATTTTTTGGAGTTCTTTCACCAGGTTTTCAAAATGGCCTTTTTGGGATTCCTCCTCATGAAGAGTGCTACTATCATTTCATTCACGTGTCCTGAAAGGTAATTTCACAGAGCGACTATGTCATTCTGTGCCACAGGTACGAAAAAACATTTCAGGCAGGATGTGTAAAATGGCAGTTGTACTGTTAATAAGGAGGTGTGCAAAAATGGCAAGGTTAAAAATCTGGAGTAAAAATATTAAAAATTGGTAAAGTTAAGAGCATGTGCAAAAACTGAATGCATGCTCATAACGAAGTCACTTTTTGGGATTTTTCACCAAATTTGCAACATGGGCTTTTTGAGACTCCCATCTCATGAACAGTGGCACTGTCATTTTGTTAATCAGTTCCGAAAGGTGATTCCATGCAGTGACTGCAAAATCACCTTTCGGGACTGAGTAACAAAATGTCAGTGACAGTGTTAATGAGGTGGGGTCCCAAGAACCCCATGTTGAAAATTTGGTGCCAAAATTCCTAAAAGTGGCTGATATATCAACTTAAATTAAAACCAGGTCATACACTGCTCCCTCATAAATGGGCTCCCTTGCTAGTTGCCTGAGGAATGGCCCCTGCAGGGAGTCCAGTATGTCCCTGCTCCTAGCTGAAGCTGCAGCTTGGATACTCCAACTCACATCTGGCAGGTTGAAGTTTCCTACCAGCAGCACTTCCCCTCTGGTTGCCATTTTTTGGATGGCTTCCACCAGTACCTTATCCGTCCTCCCCCACGGGCTGGGGGTCTGGAGATCACATCAGTGTAAATAGGGGTTCCATTTCCTGTCTCTAGGATAACCCACAATGCCTCCGCCCCTCCCTGTATTCCCTGTGTCTCTGTAGCTTTTATGCTATCTGTGGTAGGGGCATCAGTTATGCCCCCCCCCAATTTTTACATTCTTTGTTTCATGTTTGTCTTGTGGAATGAATGATGTCTTATCGTGTTTGTCTTTGTCTTTAGTTCATAGCAGGTAATAGACTGGCCACCTATTGCGCTATGTACCCCCCCTTCGTAGTCCATGTCTTAAAGAACATCCTGGCATATGCTTATGCTGAGTTTTATATGAATTTCAGATTATAGTAAATGGACAGCATTTCCTGTCCCATTAAGAATAGCTATATTGATTTTGGAAGGTCTGTCCCGTTTCTCTAGAAATCCCCCTTTTTTTTTTGGTTTCAAACTCTCCGCTCGGTTTCTTTCCGGTCCCGACATTAAAATCCTCTCAAACCCCCTTTGGTGTTCTTTTCAATTCCCCTTTTCATGCCTTCCTGGTTCCCGAGAATTTCGTTTTCTCCAATAAAGCGTTATCTGTCCAGTAGTGGTACTTTGCCGTGCGACTGTGCGCACATTCGCGATGTACTTTGTCTTATTTCGTTTATGTTTAGTAAAAACCTTCAGAAAAGCTTTAAATGAAAAGAACTTAACATCTTGTACCTTTTTGAAAAGGAGTTTTTTGTTCTATAGGTCTTTTCTGCTGCAAATTCTGGAACTGAAAACGCTTTGGGAGCTCCCATTCCTACTACTATCTAAGAGCCGGCCGGCCTCTTTCCTATCCAATTTATGCAGGGAATTTGGGGGGAGGATCTTATCCATGCTTTAAAATAATAAAAGAAGGTCTAAACTGTGTTTAGAAACATATTTCTGGTCCTTTATCTTGTGAAATGCCTAATTTAAGATTACTATTGTTTGAATGCCTGAATATTGCATGTATTTAATATTTTGATTGTAAAAAGTAGATGACAGACACTTGGAAGAACCAATCATGTTTTTTGCTTTCCTATTTATATCAACCTGTTTTTTAGAACAAGTCAGATTCAGCCTGGGTGTTGTACCTAGAACACCTTGCAGGGCTGTTATGCTTCCCCTGCAATGCAAGAGTGGAACAACCTTTACTGGCATGTTTTCCAGTCAGAGATGTTATGTTGCATTTTCTTTATTTGACGTTCAGTTTGTTTTATTTATTCTTTACCACTGCATTTTGGAGTTCCTGTAAATAAAGCCTGTGGATTCCTGCATCTACCAGATATTTTGTCAAGTCTCCATTTGTCTGACGCTCAGCCTTCCACACTATCCTTTACTTAAAGAGCCACTCCTCCCCCATTCGTATCCTCCCTCTCCTTCCTGAACAGAGTACAGCCCAGTATGGCTATATCCCAGTCATGGTTCTCATTGCACCATGACTTGGTGATGGTAACAAAGTCCAGATCAGCCTCTGCTATAATGGCCACAAGGTCTAGGACTTTATTTCCCAAACTTCAAGCATTTGTGCACATGGCCTTCCAAATTCTTCTGTCACCGTTCTTGTTAGTACCCCTTTTTCCCTTTTGCCAGCTCTCCTTATCCCTTCTGCCTTCATTCCCGCCCCTCCTCATTTCTACCATTCTGCTTTTCCTGCTATTAGAAACCCTTAAGGATTTCCATCCCTTAGGGTTTTCCCTACTGACTACTTTAATTTGCAGGGGTGGAAAGTTCATATCTCCCTGCTTCCTTCCACCTCCCCTCAGCTAGTTTAAATGCTTGCCGAGGTAGCATTTAAACCATCCACCGAGGACTGTGGTTCCCTTTCTGGATGGAAGCAGGCCATCACCCCAGTACAGGTCTTTATCCCTCCAGATGGGGTACCAATCCACAATGTAGCCAAACCCCTCTATCCTGAACCAATCCTTTAACAACTAGTTGAAGCTCTTGGTACAGAGTACCCTCTTCTCCCCTCTGTCATAGACAGGCAACACCTCAGAAAATTCCACTGAGGATGCTACCTGTCTATGACCCCTTCCCAATTCCCTGAACTACTGCATTTTCCTAACCTCATCCCTAGCCAGGTCATTGGTCCCTAGGTGAACAATGATATCCAGCTCTCCTTCCCTCCCTCCCTCCCATCCTTCTGCCCTAGTGATATCCAGGATCTGCTTCCCATCCATCTGAGCCATGGCACCAGATAGGCATCCAACCTCCCTCTCTCCCTGTCCTCAAATAAACCTTCCTTAACAATTGAGTCTCTCACCAGAAGTTGCATCCTACTTCTCCTCTGGGGTCCACTGACACTACCTTGGGGCTTCCTGTATGGAGGAACCCCACATCCTCTCAGGCCACTACTGCGGGTGCTTCCATAGGACAGTCCTGCCCTGCCAGAACAGCATATGAGTTGTGTAATGGTACTTTCTGGGGGATGTGTCTCTAACCCATCACCCTCACCTTTCCTGAGACCACTGTTGTCCAGCAGCCCCTTCTCTCTTGCAAGCTTTAGGGCAGCGGTGGCAGATGGCGCGAGATCATATTGCCACGAACAAAAACAGTGCAACAATAAATGCTGCTAGCAATGTAGTGTCCTCCGAAATAAGGCTGGGTAAAACACCAACCTTATAAAGACAGCTAACACCCCCCACACCCCCAGACTAAAAATAATCAACTCTGAGGGGGTGTGAACTTATGGGATGGGGAGAAACTGGGGACGGGGTAAAATTCTTTTTTTTTTTTGTCATAAAAAAATACCAACACCATGAGAACTGGGGGAATGGAACCATGGTCCCAGGTCTCCAATCTGCCATGTTTCGGTGTCTTAGCCACTCCACTATGGGAGCAGCTCGATCAGGCACCACACACTGACTACTTCTTCCCTTCCGAGTATAAGTGCAGAGCGACAGGGATGGCGGTAATTCCCTATCATTATTATACTGCTGTCACTCTAAATGCAGTCAGGCTTTACACAGCGCAGTTCTTGCAGCACTATTCTTGTTGTGCTATATTAACCCAGTACCTTGCAGACCGGGCGGTCACTGGGTGGGGAGTAAGCCTCCCAAATCCTAGCCAACTTGGCTTGACTAGAGGCCTGAACTATCCTTATGATATTATTCCATTCATATAATTTCTGTTTTCTGTAGTTTAATTATAATTCTTTTAGCTGAATAATAATTCATCTTTTATTACTGATAGTGAGTAGTTGTCCATTTTTTCTCTCTCTTATAGTTACAGATTTGCCAGTGTTGCATGAACAGCTAGCATGAGGTTCCAGTTTTATTAGGCACAACTGCCCTTAATAGACTGTGTAAACCTTGATTGCTAATAGAGTTGAAAAATTAGCTTTTCATTTTTCTAGTACTGTATGTTCGACTAACTGCTACCATTTTTGGTAAATCCTTGTGGACTGAGATCTCACCTTTGATTACTGTATCTCTTACTGCAGTAATATAACATTATTTTTCTTTTGTAGTTTTGCTTTTCTTCATAATTTTCTTTTTCTGAATCAGTACATTCTTCTAGTTTGTGAAGCATTGCCATGTTACGCCATTAGATGTGTCACTATAGAATTTTCATGAGCTTCAAATCCCACTTTTTAACTTTGTTGCTTTTTCCTTTAACCAATGTTTCTGCAGCTCATTTCAGTTTTTGCACTGATTTAGGGTGTTTGTGATTAATTTCATTTGCTGCAGCATGTGGCATCGTGCGCTGTGTTCATGCTGTTAGGGATCCTTGGGCTACAGAGATTAGTCAGCTCTGTGCTCAACTCTGCTGCTTATCATTACAACTATGATGTCAGTGCAATCGGAATGTTTTTACATTTGAATGCAATGCTAATTTCATAAGAGATAGGTGTATGAGGACCAGATTTTGCATGTTAGCCATGCCCTTAGAGGATTTGGGGAAGACTTGAAGTGTTGTGAATGTGGTTTATGGCACAATCCCCCACCTTCCTTGTCAGAATGGACACCCACTGCAATGCCTTCTGCTGCCTTGCTACCAACTCACCCTCTCATACTCACCACTGCTCCCTTTACTCCTCTCTATCCATCATCCCTCTTTCCTCATGTCACCAGTCCCGCTGTGCTTTCCTCATCTCTAAATACTGCTTTGAGTTCCTCCCCTCATATCTATCCCATCTCCTCTCTCTCTCATCCCCTCCTCCTCCTCCTCCTCCCCATGCTCAAGAGAGTCGCACAGATTCTCCCTCACCCACCCACATTCCTCAGGTGTGAAATCTGCTTTCTCATTTCACCTCCCCTCCCCTTCCCTTCCTCTGGAACCAGCTACCCACATCCATCTGTCTCTCTCTCTCTGCTTCCCTTCTCTCCATTAGATGCCAGATAATACTCCACCCCTTCCCCCTGCTCCTGACAACCCTCTTCCTGAGCCCTTCCTTACCCTTGTCTGGCTTTTGACAACTCCTTACCTTCCCCTCCTCCTTATTCTCATAGTCCTGGCAATGTTGTTGATGCTATCAACCTCTTTTGACTCTTACTGTGCTTTCAGCACCAGTTCAGTCTCTTTCACTCTGGCACTATGCACTTTGAATTTGTCCAGTTTCTGTGAATGATTTGTATGCTAATTCCTTTCTCTGCCATATGCAGTGTTTTGCCATTCTATCTGCAATGCACTTAACTTATACTCTGATGTGATACTCATTTTAACCACATCACCTGACTGGCGGGGCCAGATTCACAAACGGCAACACAGGGATTGCATTAAGCCCTGCATCAAGCCCATTTCATGGCACAGTTGTGCCAACAATGTTGCTGTACACTGGCGGATTCAAGAAGATTGGGTACATTTACCACACTTTCCCCAATTTACGGCAGCTTGCACCAAATATTTAGTGCAAGCTCCATGAAAAGGGCATCCGGAATTGTTACAAGCTAGACCAGAAAAAAGCTGGTCTATCTTGTGAAAATTGGTGCATGGGAACAGGAATCCCGATCTAAGCCCGGGAAACTGCCACTAACCCCATGCGCAGTATGTTTGGCACACATGGGGCTTGTAGCATTTGCAACCCTTTGTGAAAGTAGCCCATTGTATTTTATTTGTAGTTGTGTTTCTCCTCTTCCCCCTCCCCTGGGTTGCACCAGAAAATGAGCATTGGCTCTATGTGCCTCTTCCAGTTACAATTTTAAATAAATAAAATTTAAAAATGAAATGTTGTGGTTTGAACATGTGCAAAACTTCCTGTTTGGAATTATGGTTTTACTTTAAACTGATTGAATGTTGCTGCCTATATACTACAATCATATATGCCCGCTACCTTTAGAATTAGATTAATACAGAGGACAATGCCTGGGATGTGGTTGTTAACCATGCTGTAATCACCTCAAGCAGTTGCCAGGACAACATAGTAACTCTCGAGAGCACAGCTCGAGAGATTTACAGTTGACCTGGCAACCGCCAGAGGTGACTGCAGTGAGGTTAACAACCACATCCCAGCCATTGAATTTATAGTGTATGGGACACTATCACTAGTCACTTTACAATGATGTTTACATAACAAATCTTTCCAGGGCTCGTCTCCTGCACCTATCAATGGTACTCGCACCACTGCAGTTTTAAATGCATCATGAGCCATTGGATCTCTGCCGTGAGCATGATTACAACACGATTGACTAGGACGGGAACAGACACCATATAAAACACTACAGAACATATCCATAGGTACACTACTAAATTCTACCTGTCAGTGCAATGTTGGTGTTATCATGGTTAAGGGACTAAATGGTGTTTGAGTGCAACATTATCAAAATGTGTATGTCAGCCAGTGCAGTTTGAATACCATATAAAACTCTGAATGCAGCAGCAGTCATGTTGTCCAGCCAATGTTTTACCCAGGCTATCACCCTGGGATCCACTCCCTTGCTGGCTAATTTGTTTATTAATCTTTTGTGTGGGACTGTGTCAAATGCCTTGCTAAAGTATAGGCAGGCCATATCCACTGCCCCTCCCTGGTCTACTACTTTGGTCACCTAGTCAAAGAAATCGATTAGATTCATCTGACATGACCTTCCTGCCATGAATCCATGCTCTCTTGGGTCCTATGCCCCACTGGCCTCTAGGTACTCAACAATTCTTTCCTTCAGAAGTGATTCCATCATTTTCCCTACCACAGAGGTCAAACTGACAGGTCTGTAGTTTCCTGCCTCTGTCTTGCTCCCACTTTTGTGAAGGGGAATCAGATCCACCCTCCTCCAGTCCTCAGGTACCACACCATCCTCCCATGATTTGTTAAAAAGGGTAGTCAGTGATGTTACTAGTTCTCCCCTTAGTTCTTTAAAAATTCTGGGGTGAATACCATCTGGTCCCATTACTTTGTCCACCTTCAGTTCTAGGAGTTCTTTCAGAACCCTTTCTTCTATGAAAGGACTGCTATCGACCCCCCTATCCTGAGTACTTCTATTAACTGGATTAGGTTCCTCCCCCTCCTCTTCCTTTGTGAATACTGAGCAGACGTATTCATTCAGTATCCCTGCTTTTTCACTCTCCCTCTCTGCCCACCCACCCTCCTCTTTATTCAGCCTCTGAATCTCTCCTTTGGTCTTTCTTCACTTCCTAATGTACATATAAAAGGTTTTATCCTTCTTCTTAACCGAGTTGGCTATCTTTTCCTCAGTTTGGGCCTTTGTTATTTTGACTGCCTTCCCCACTTCCTTCTGCTTTAACTGGTACATTTCTATGCCCTGCTCCTTCTATGTTTTCTTATACTTCCTGAATGCTATCTTTTTCTCCCTAACCTTCCCTGCCACCTCTTTTGAGAACCATAAGTTTTTTTTCTTTCATTTTGATTTACACACAAAGGCTTGTTGCCTCTGTGATGGCAGTTTTGATGTTTTTCCCATTGATGCTCCACCATTGTTGCTCCACCCCTCCTTCTTGCCATTGGATCTCTGCTGTGAGAGCGGTTAAAACACGCAATTTACTGGGACAGGAAAAGAGACCATATAAAACACTACAGGATGGATCACCAGGTTGACCATAGGCACAGTGCTAAGTTCTCTCTGTCAGTGCAAGGTCGGCGCTATCATGATTTAGGGGCTAAATGGCACTCATGTGCAACATTATCAGGATGTGTGTGTCAGCCAGTGCAGTTTGAATACCATACAAAACTCTGAATGCAGCAGTAGTTTAGATTATCTACTCACTGATATCAGGGTTAGTTCAATTTAAATATACAGATGTGTGAATTTCTTTTGACCTATTTTCGCCGCTGTTCATCGGGCCAGCTCTCACCACCACAGTCATTCGTGGTACAGAGAAAAGCATGTGAAAACACATTCTCATTTGTATGCTATCATTATGATGTACTCAAGAATGGTTAACAATAGTCTAATGTCGTATCAATGGCGTAACAAGGCTGTAATTTGTTTGATTTCAGATAATAATATGGGCAGACTATACATTATAATGCTATTATAGAAAAAAAAGTTTTCATTTTGTTAATGCATGTTTTTCAGTTCACATTCTAAGAGTTCTATTCTTCTTGAGAGTTTCCAGCAGTTAAATCTTTAGACAGTGAGTCATCCCATTAAAGTGCTCCATTTCCAGTCATTTTTTTATTTTTGTTAATTTTTTATCATGAGTGTGTCTGATTAATTCCCTCAACTGGACTCCATCCAATGGTGACCCTCAGCCCTATCACCCACCATCACAGGACTTATCCCATCCTCTTTTGATCACCATGTGTGGGTGGGCACCATAGGTATTACTGCAGATCTTACATGGTTGCCGTCTTCATACCACTAGGTAGAGATCTTTTTCCTACTGGTTTTCACCCCTGTTCTCTGATATTGGTACACATGCTCTCATGTAGATTTGTGAAGAGAAGATGTTGCATACACCAAACATCTGTGCCCTGTTCTCTGAAATGCAGCCACTGTTATGACACCTAGCCTCTGCTAAATGTCAGTGAGACAGTGGAACGTACTATCCTGCCACCCTAAAGAAGGAGAGCCATTGAGAAACACTTGATCGTCCTTCCCCTAGCTTGAATCCAAGGGACCCTACCCCATTCCTGAATCTGGGTGACCAGCACGGCAGACAGTGAGGCAGCAAGTATCTCAGCCCACCTCACTACTGTGCCACCTTCAGTTGTTGTCTTGTATTATTCTTTTCAGCTAGATTCAAACACTTTTGGCCAGTTCTGCTGTTTCAGACTGAATAATCCTATATCTAAATACCACAGCCACCTCTTACATACTGTGTAACCATGAGGAAGACACTTAACTTCCCTGTGCTTCCAGCATACATCTGGGAACAAGCCTTGGCTTAGTGTATTCTCCTGGCTAAAGGCAGCAACACTGAGGCCAAATGGAGAACACACTTTACAAATAAAATGTCTTCCCATTCTATTATTTTTCTGATGTGTGTACTTCTTGATGTTTTGGTGCTTTACAAAATATTCACAAAGACTCACCACTCAGCTAGGACATCATTTTGATTTGTGTTTTTTATTGTAGTTTTCATTTTTAGCCCCATCTATTTTCAGAATCACATAGTACATCAGGGCCGTATGTAAAAAATGGTAACTCCTACTCATCCATAGCTGTTACCGCTAGCTGTTACAACCATTAGGGAATTAAATAACATAATGCTACATAGCATATTTACTCTGAATAGAGATGATTCCACAGCTGAGTGGCAAATCTTTGTGAATTTTATTGTGATTTGCACATACAGTATTATCCCTGATGCTTTGCCTTGGAGTGTATTTCTCGATGTGTGTGTCTTTGGTTTACTGTTTTCGACTTTTAAAGGTTGTTTGCTGCACCTAGTACATTGCTCATTCTTTCCCATAGCTACAGTAGGTCAGCCTAAATTTCTTAGGATGGTTGCATATATTTCCAATATTACAACTCATTTGTGGCATATATATATATATACATATATATATATGTGTGTACTGTACTTTCTGCTTCTTTAAAATGTGGCTTTATTGCCTATAATCTTTTGGTGCATAGCACTTGCCAAGGACTTTGTATTTACATTACTTTCTTTAACAAAACTGGGTTCTGGCCTATACTGCCTCCTGAGTGGTAGAAATCTGGTCACACTGGGTTTCTTATCAAAACATAATCACTGTCCCAGAACTTAGGCTGCAAGACCAAAGACAGCATGGATGTATAGGGGAATGTTATGCCAGATGAATCTGACTGAGTCTTTGTTTGGGTGACCACAGAAATAGATCAGGGGAGGGTAGTAGATGTGGCCTCTCTGGCCTTTAACAAAATCTTTGACACAGTGCCACAGAGGAGAATGATTAAGAAATTGAACAGCTACAGAGTGGGATCCAAAGTGGTGAACCAAGTTAGAAACTTGTTAATGGATAGGTGACACAGGATGGTGGTTAATGGCACTCACTCAAATGATGGGCGAGTGACCATAGAAATGCAGCAGGGCTCCATACTGGATCTGGTCCTCTTCAATGTCATCATAAGTGACACTGCAAATGACCTAGAAGGGAAGGTTTGCCTTTTTGTAGATTATACCAAAATCTGTAATAAAGTGGACAATACAAAAGGGGTGGAAAGAATGTGTAGGGAACTTGGAAAACTCAATGAATTGTGAAGAATATGGCAATTGGGATTCAATGCCAAAAAGTGCAAAATCTTGCACCTAGGGTATAGGAACCCAACAATGGAGTAAAGGATGGGTTAAGTTACTGTCAGTCACTAAAAAGGAGATGGGCCTTGGGGATATCATATCTGATGATCTCAAAGTGGCAGGAGTGTGTGACAAAGCAGTAGGTAGGGCCAGTGGAATGCTCGGATGCATAGGAAGAGGTATCACCAGCAGAAGGAGGGAGGTGGTGTTGAAATTATATTGCTCACTGGTGAGACTTCACCTGGAGTACTGTGTCCAGTTCTGGAGGCTGCACCTCAGAAAGGACATAGACAGAATGGAGGCAGTTCAAAGAAGGGCAAATAAAATAGTGTAAGGGTTGCACCAAAAGCCTTATGAGGAGAGACTGATGGTTCTCGTCATGTACACCCTGGAAGACAGGAAAGCAAGAGTGGATATGATAGAGGCCTACAAGTATCTCACAGGGGTGAACAGAGGTCAGGAGGGGAGTATCTTTCAAATGGTGAAGAGCACCAAACCAGATGGCATGCTATGAAGCTGGGGGGGTGGGGTTAGGAAGGATGTGAGGAAGTGCTACTTCACTGAAAGAGAGGTGATGTCTGGAATAGACTATCAAATGAAGTGGTAGAGGCAAAACAGTAGGGTGCTTCAAGCATGCATGGGATAGACACGGGGAGCATTTGGAAATAGGCAGATTAGAAGAAGGGTTGCTAGAGACCACTTAGGGTCTGTGAAGACAGACTAGACAGGGACAATGTGGGCAGACTGGGTGGGTTAAGTGGTTCTTGTCTGACAAATTCTGTGTTTCTATGTTCAATAGTTCAAAATTATCATACATGTGGCAAAATGTCACTAAGCAGCCACAACAATACTACCCCATAAATTGGCATGCAAGCAACTACTCAACCAAATGAACAAATTTACTTACTCTGATGTACAATTTTTGTAAAATGCCCCCCAAGATCAAGCATTGCAGACCCACACACAAAGAAATACTACTGAACACAGACACTCCAACCAAAAGACCAAAGAGATCCTACACCATAAAGACTTTAAGAACAAAACAATCTAATTAACTAAACAAACCAAACACCCAGAGATGTCAGTTTTAGCCATAAACCATCACAGTGACAAAAATTAATTCAAAATGCCCACAAAAAACAAACACTGCAGACCCTCATGAATGCAGTAGTACAACATAAACTGAGACGTAAATGTACAACTATCAGCAAAACACTGCAAATAAACTGGTCAAAGTGCTACAAAAGAAAGCACCTTATCCTCAGACACTCAAACCATGCATGAAGTTGGACACTTCCATTAGCCATAGCCACAGTCAGAAAGGGGTTAAAGCACTGAATGCTCCCTTACAGCTAGAGATGTGCAAAGTGGGAAAAATTCACTCCACGAAAAGATTTGCAGATTTTCTTCACTTCGAGGAGTTGATGGGGGGGGTGTGTGAAGCCCAACTTCACCCCCCCAAAAGAAAACTCTGCAAAATGATGTAGTTTGAGAACTCCACTGGCACAGTTTGAACTTCACCAGTGGAGTTTGGCAACTTTATTGTTTTTTGTTTTTTTAATAGGCAGTGCCCCCCACCCACTGATCACCAGCCCCAATGTAAAATATATAATTTTCTCTGGTGTCAAGTGTCCACCCCCCTAATTGCCAGCCCAACTATCATATAAATTAATACCGTCCCTGTTCCCTGGTGTCTAGTGCCCCCATCAATCGTCAGCCTATTGTCAAATAACATCTAAGCATCTAAGCAGTACCCCCGATCCCCAGATGCCACTCACACACAAATTTTCCTGATGTCTAATGGACCCCCCCTATCCCCATCCCCAGCTGTCCGCTCCATGTGTCTGGAGGACCTCCCCTGCATGTACTTCCCCATCACCCCACTCCCCTCAACTCAGACCATGTGCATGCCACTGGCCCTCCTGGGATAAACAATGTCATTCTCCACCTTCCCACCCCCGCTGGCAACGGAGCAGCCCTCCTCACTTCTCTGCACCTGAAAATACATCCAAAAATTACTGCAGTAGGAGTGAATGAGCGCATGCTTGTACAAACATGCACTCATTCAATAAGTGCTCAGTCGGGCCACCAGCCATGGAGGAGAGTGGTGGACTTAGCTTGTGGCCCACTCATGGTCCAGGTTGGGGGAGGTGGGGTGGCGGGGCAATACATGCAGGGGTGGAAGGTCCACTAGACACCAGGGAGTGGATATTTGGGGATGGGGATAGGGGGGGTCCACTAGACACCAGGGAAATTTGTGTATGTGAGTGGCACCTGACAATTGGGGTGGTGCAATGCTTGGATTTTATTTTAAAATGGGTTAGTGATCAGCTCAAAGAGTCCATTAGACACCAGGTAACAGTTATGGTATTATTTTAGATGACAGTTGGGCCAGCAATCGGCATGGGGGTGGGGTTCTAGACACCAGGGATGATTATAATTTTGTTTTACATTCGGGCCTGCAATTGGCAGGGGCCTAGACACCAGGGAACATGAGGATTTGCAATTTGTAACTTCTCTTTGTTTTTTGTATTTTTAAAATCAACTCTGCTACCTCAATTGACTCTGCTCTTGATTATTTCAAATCCACCATCCTCAACATCTGGAACCTCCATGTCCCACTCAGACATCCTAGGGCCTGTGGGTCCCACCTCCCTTGAATAATCTCTGACCTCTTGGACTGTCTGAGGACCCAGGACCTGGCATGGAAAGAACATAAGAAGTCATCCTCAGCCTCAGTCTTCCAAAGGTATCACCAGCTCCACAATTCCTGCATCAGGTTAGTCAGGCAAGCCAAAGCAAACTGCTTTTCAAGCTTCTTCCAGGCAAATATTAACCATCTATTTAAATTCTAGAAGGTAGTCAATGCCCTATTCTCCCCCTCCCAATAATCCTCTGTCATCTATCCTTAGGGTAGTTGGCTCCACCATCTCGGACCCCCCTTGGTAGCCACAGAATTCAACATGTTATTTACATCTTGTGCCTCCTCCCTTCTCACCACTCTCCCTACCTCACCTGCCCCCCCGTGCCCACCACATCCCAGGGCCGACCCTTTAGCTTCACCACTACACCTCTACTGTGCTCAGGCACTCCTTGCCCTTAATCCATCTAAAGGCAAAAGCCCTGATGACCTTGATGCAAAATTACTGTGTCAGTCAGCCCCAGTCATTTCCTACCATCTCGCTGCGCTACTTAACCTTTCCGTTAAGTTAGCCACTGTCCCTTTGGCTTGGAAGCATGCTACCATGATCACACTCCACAAAGGTGGTGATTCCTCTACAGTTGGCAACCTCTGTCCCATCTCCTTCCTTTCCCTTCTTGCCAGACTATAAGAGCGTGTAGTCCTCGTTCAGCTCTCTCCTCACCTCAACACAACTTCTTTCTTCACCCCTTACCAGTCTGGCTTCCCCAAGAACCACTCCACCTCCACCTCCCTCCTCCAGCTAACTGGCTCCATCCTTTCTGCTCTGGATTAGGGCCACATCACATCCACTATCTTTGTTGACCTAGCCAAAGCGTTCGACATTGTCTCCAACACCCTACTACTGGATGAATTCTCCTCCACTGTTTGTCTGCTAATTCCATCAACTGGTTCAGATCCTACCTAGCAGGCAGATCACAATCAGTTAGAATTGGGGACTCCCTCTCACCATCCATACTCATCCACACGAGGGTCCCACAAGGCTCAGTCCTTAGTCCTATTCTCTTTTCCGTCTTCCTTAATGATCTCCCCTTGGTCTACTCATCCGCATCCATTCACTTGTATGAGGTGACACCATCCTGTATACTTCCAGTCCCTCAGCTCCCATGGTGGCATCCACCCTGCAGCAGGACTTTGATAAAGTCCAGCAGTGGCTATATGCTAACTAACTATTCTTAAATGCCAAGAAGACAGTCTTCATGACCTTTGGCACAAGGCAGAGACTCTGGAGGCTCATGTCCACTCCTTCCTTCCACACGCTTGATGGGTCTATGTTGGAAAACACTTCCTCCTTCAGGTACCTTGGAGTCTGGCTTGACAAACACCTTAATTTCTCTGATCACGTGGATGCTATTCACAAAAAACTCCTCCCCAAACTGGGGGCCTTATACTGGAATTGTGATTGTATCCCCTTGCTGGCCTGCGGAGAACTCCTTATGAAATTTATTTTTCCAACATGTGACTACAGTGACGTAGTCTACAGTTCTGCCCCCAAAACAACCCTAGCCGGGTTGAACACACTCTTCCATTCCTTCTGCTGCTTTGTGCTTAACTGCTCACCCCGCAATCATCACTGCTCCCTTTACCAATCCCTAGTTCTACACTCCCTTAATGATAGGCACATGATGCTCTGCTCCAACTTCATTAGCAAGTTCTGGTTGGGAATACTCCCCTCCTACTTCTCTCTCTCTCTCTCTCTCTCTTCTCCCCTCCTCCACCCACTCCCTCAGGAGTAGTGATGCCCGTACCATTACTGTTTCCTTGCGGTCCTCATCTGCTGGACAGACATCTTTTTCCCACCACTTTCCTAAACTTTGGAACTCCTTTCCTATTAACATTTGAAATGCCCCATCATTTTGCTCACTATCCTCTCTGCTGCGCTTCTTTACGACCCTCTCTTGCAACTGCCCTAATTCCCCTGCATCCATGATGCCTACATGTCCCAACTTGGCTCCTCCATTCCTTGCTGCTTTTCCAGCCTAATGAGTTACAATGTCATGACTGCACTTACAATCAGCACTTAGTTTTGCAACTGTTGCTATCAATTTAATGTTGCTGGTCTTTACCTGTTGTATTCCTGCTTGTACAGTCATTTGTTTATCATGCCTCTGTATACTGTACTCAGTGCTGAACCATGTTCTGCACTTTTGATTTTAACCTCCCAACCTATGTAACCAACCATTCTCCTGTCCCCGAGGACACATTTGGAAATGAGCAGCTTTGCTCAGTATGTCTTCCTGGTGAAACATTTCAATAAATAAATAAAATAAATTAATAGCAATTGGCACTTAAAAAAATGCAAGATGAAGTTACAAATAATGAATTGTTATTTAATGTGACTGCTTTGCAGATTGATCCATGAAGGCACATTTGGCAGCATCGTGGAAAAGTTCATGGGCAAAGTAAAAGTTCACTGCATCTCTACTTACAGAACTGTGATTCATTTCTCATTATACCGTAAATATGTTGTAAGTGTAATAGTATACTCCAGAGCTGGAATGTATGTTCTGTTAACATAGCCCCTGATGATTAAAGGCCATTGACTGCACCTCATGTAGGTGTGTTAACCTAGCACAATGGGTGTTTACTCACCTGGTAAAGGTGATTATGTTGGTCGGTATCCATGGCACTCCAGACATTACACCATAGGTTTAGCCCACCTGATAGGCTATAAATACACATGTGACCTAGTATCAAATTTCCCAGTATACCTGGTCCCAGGAGTCCCTGCTTCTCCAGTTCGAATGTCTTTCCAAGCTGAAACAAGGTTAGTCAATAACAGCAACATACAGTATTCAGTATTTACCATGCACAGAATAAAGGATGGAGGAGACCATTTAATGTATCATAACCATAAAGGTTTATTTTCTATTGTGACAATTCTAATGCACAGGCATCCAGTATGCCTGATGAGGTGTGAATATGTCTCTTCATAACGTAATCTCTAGCATGATCTGGCTCCGGATCTATACTCACTTGAGTCTGTCTGCATGCTCTGATGGGAGGGCCCTGGAGTGCCATGGATACTGACCAACACAATCACCTTTATCAGGTGAGTAAACACCCATTGTGTTGGTCATGTATCCATGGCACTCCAGACATTACATCATGGGTACTAAGTAGCAGTAAACTTCCCATCAGGGCCGGGCAGAGCGACTAAGAGTGTGTATGTGAGGAGGCTGCCGAGAGGACCTTGGTGGCGAAGGATGCTCTCTGATTGTATAGTGTCTCTAGTCTGTAATATCTTGCAAATGTGTGAATGGACATCCAGGTAGCTGCTTGACATATGTCTTCAGATGATGCATTGGCTCTTTCGGCCCAAGAGGTGGCAACTACCCTGGCAGAGTGCTCCTTGATGCCTTCTGGGGGAGTGACATTTTTAAGTCTATATGTCTCTTGAATTGTCCTCTTTAACCAACTGGCAATTATTGTTCTTGAGGCTGCCATACCCTGTCTATGCCCTTCTGCTATCACGAAAAGTCTTTCAGTCTTCCTAATACTATGTGTCTTGGCGATATACGTAGCTAAGGTGGTTCTGATGTCGAGGTGATGAGGGATTGAGTTCCCCCAACTGTCCTTGAGTGTATAAAGTTGGGAACTGCAGACTCTGTTCCTTGTGGAACTGGGATGCCACCTTTGGTATGAAAGAGGGTACTGTTTTTAAAGATACACCTTCGGGGTTAAATATGGTATAGGGTTCCTTGCATGATAATTCCCCAATCTCCCCTACCCTGCGGGTCGAACATATGGCTATGAAGAAGCTGGTTTTCAACCCCATCCAGTATAGCTGATTGTCTTGAATGGGTTTGAATGGTGGTAATGCCAGGGCATCTAGTACTAAAGTGAGATCCCACGCTGACATGGCTGGTCTAGTTCGGGGTCTCATCACTTCTACCGCTTTCATAAACTTGACAGCATCCAGGTGGGACCCTGGGCTACGTAGGCCCACTGGTCCGATGGCTGCCCCTATCGCCGCACGTTGTACTCTGAGGGAGGAATGAGATAGTTCTTTCTCCATTCCTTATTGCAGAAACAGTAGGATGGTGGACATGTCCGCTGCAGTGGGGTCTTTGTTCCGACTGCAGCACCAAGTAGAAAAAAATGTTCCAATAACATTCGTATGCGGAAGTGATGGAGGATCTTCTGGACTGGAGCATGGTAGAGATGACTGCACTCTGATAACCTGCTTTCAACAGTCTCTGCCTTTCAGGAGCCAGGCCAATAACCAGAAGGAGTCTGGTGCTGGGTGGTTCATTGGGCCCTGAATCAGTATGTCTGGTCTGTGTGGGAGAAACCATCTGTCTACTGTCATGGCCATGGCTGTGGTGAACCATGCCCTTTCCTTGTACCACGAGAAAAATTCCTCCACTTGGCGATTTTCCTCTGTGGCCATGAAGTCCATAGTGATGGGTCCCTACTTGTTCTGGATTAACTGGAACACCTCTGAGTGGATTTGTCACTCCCTGGGGTGAACCCATTGACGACTTAGCCAGTCCACCCTGACATTCAGTTTGCCTGCTAGGTGGACAGCCCCAATGTGTCTGAGGTGAGTTTGTGCCCAGGTCAACACTCTTGAGGTTTCAGACAGCATGGCCTGACTTCTTGTGCCTTCTTGTTTTGACAGATAGGCCACAGTGACCTGATTGTCTGAGTGTATGAGGACATTGAGCTACTGCGCGGTATCCTTGAATGCTTTTAGAGCGAGAAATACAGATCTCATTTTCAGGACATTGATGGAGCGCCTGACTTCCGCAGGTGTCCATAGGCCCTGTGCTGACAGGTGGCCTAGACATGCTTCCCAAGCCATGAGGCTGGCATCTGTCTCTATTGTGACCTCATAGGTCAGGTTTAGAGGGGCTCCCTTCTGAAGGTTGTGCTGGTTTAACCACCAGGAGAGGGAGTGTCTTGTTTCCCAAGGTAGGCTGATCCTGACTCCTAGGTTGTCCTCAGATGGAGAGCCCTGAGTCAGTAGGTATGTCTGCAAAGGCCTCATGTTCCACCTGGCTCATGGGACCAGATCTATGCAGGAGGCCATGCACCCCAGAACATGTGCTATCTGCCTGATGGTGGGTTGATGGCAAGCTTTTAGTGCTCTTACCAGGCCCATTATGCTGTCGACACGCTTCTGCGATGGTCTGGCTATACCTATGGCTGCATTTATTTCTGCCCCAGATGTTCCAGCCATTGTGTTGGTAACAAGTAGCTCTTGTCGTAGTTGATTACCCAACTGTGCTCTTCCAGGTTTCGTACTACCAGATGGGTGTTCCTCCGAGCCTGAGTCTCAGACCTGGCCTGGATCAGCCAGTCGTCCAGGTAAGGGATGATGTCCACCCCCTTTTCCCTTAGGCATGCTGCCACAATGATTGACACCTTTGTGAAGGTTTGTGCTGCAGATGCGCAGATGCTAGGCTGAAGGGTAGTGCCTGGTACTGGAAATGTTGGCCCAGTACATGGAAATGCAGGTATCATCTGTGACTTGGTCTCACGGGTATATGAAGGTAGGCGTCCTTTAGGTCGATTGAGATTAGGAAGTTTCCCACCCTGAAGCTCCTATGGGTGGAGCGGAGCATTTCCATTTTGAATTTCTGAGTCTGAATGAAGTTGTTTAGGAACTTCAGATCCAGGATTGGATGGAGTTCCTCCGTCTTTTTGGGGACCAGGAAGAAGATGGAGTTAACCCCTTCTTCCTGTTCTAGAGTGGGAATGGGCTGGATGGCCTTGTCCTGTACTAGATTCAGGAGGATCTGCTGTACTTGGTGCACAGATGCCCTTCTTCTTGAGACTGAGTGTTGTACAAATCTGTTTTGGTGCAGACATTGGGTAAATTCTATTGCATATCCTCTGGATATTACCTCCAGTACCCATTTGTCTGAGGTGGTGCCCCCCACTGTTGCAGAAGCAGTGAGAGCCCCATTCCCACTGGGGGGGAACAGTCTGTTTTCCCCCAACTGATTGTTGATCGTTCCTCGTGGTGGTAGTCATTGTGGCTTTCCTCTGCCTCCTCTTCCCCTGAACTTGCTTCTTCCCCTGTGTGAGGAGAATGAGGAGGAGGAGGCATAGCTGGTGTGGGGGGTGCCACAGTTGGCGTTGCCGTCGTGAAACCCTCTGCCTTGAAAGGAGTTGGCCTGACTATACTGGGTCTGCCTTCTCCCTTGGTGAGACCTGTAACTTGCTCGAAACTTGCATCTACCTGATGGCAGGTACGCGTACCTGTTGCTGTTCTTCCCTAAATCCTAGTCTTCCTCTTTCTGCTTTAGATATTCCTGAAGGCCATCTCCAAAGACATGTTTTAATTTCAGGGGAATGTTTTGTAACAGACTTTTGGATTCACTATCCGCCTCCCACAGTTTCAACCATAGGACCCTCCTAGCTCTATTAGTTAAGGCTGAGGTTTTGGCATCTAGTTTGAGTGTGTCTATGGCCATATCCCCTAAATATTTTGCAGTGTCTAATGAACATTCTGGTAGTTTTGCATCACTTGATTTGGGATCTGCCCTTTCTAAGAGTTCTTCCAGCCATCTGATCTGGGCCTGAGATGCATAAACTGCTGTGGTGGCAGCCCACACTGCCGTGCCAGTGATCTCAAACATCTTCTTTAACGTGTCCTCTACCCTTTTGTCTGTTGGGTCCTTTAGGGATATGGTTCCACATGGCAAGACTGTTTCTTGCTAAGGGCAGCAATTTGTGCATCTATAATAGGGGCCACACACCAGAGTTGTGTTCTGTCCTCCTGGATAGGATAAATCCTCTCCAGATTTCTCTTTTCTAACATGCGCCCAGGCTCAATCGATTCCCATTGCTTCACAAATATGTCATCGATTGCAGGACATACTCGGAAGGTGTCTTTACACTTTGGTTTTTGTTGGATCATTGGGTCAAGCTTAGATTCTGGTTCAGTGGAGCTCTCCTCAAATTCCATTGTGAGCTTTATGGCTTTCGTGATCCCTGGGATGAGATCAAAGGGACATAATTTAGAGGTGAGGGATGGAGTTGCCTGGGAGATGTCCATCTCTTCCTCATCCAATTCTTCTTCTTCTTCTTCTTCATCCTATGGATCTTCCTCCCCTTGTCCATTTCCTTGTAGTTGAGGTGCAGGTTTAGACTCCATGGGTAGGTCCATATTGCCATGGTCAGTGGGAGCCGGAGTGGGTTCCTGTCTGGGTCGGAGGAGGAGCCAAGTTCTGAGTGAGCGCCTCCAGTTTCTCCACAACTGGCAACATAAAGTTCTGCTGACTCTCCATCATGGCCGCTGTGGCCTGTTGGTTCTGAATGATGAGAGCCCCCGGATTGCCCCACATAGATCCGCTTGTTCCTGGGATGCTTGGGTCCAGTGAGGAGGACTGCTCTAGGGACAAGTCATCGTCATCATGCAGGCAGGCCAGGCACTGCAGGCCTGGGTTGTGGGGAGGAGCATGGCACCACGAAAGGTGCACTTTTTGATCTTTGCCATCTGAAAGATATAATTGGACAAAGATATGGTGATTAGAGGAAGCATCAGATGTGGGACCAGATGGGTGACTCAGTGGTCACACCTCTTTGACTTTGTAAGGCAAACGTAGATGGAAAGTAGTCACTATAGTGAACTATCCCACACCGAGCTAAGTGGCAGTGGCCTCTGCCTCCTACCAATTACTTATAAGTTCACTAGCTGCTAGGGGGAACCTTGCAAGCTCTGTCCCGACCTTCTTATTAGGTGGTCTGGACCGGGAGCAAAAACAAAATGTTTTTTTTTTCTATCTCTCCTGTATCCATCTTAATGTGCCTCGATCTGCTGTGGTAGGTGATCTAGGCTGACCTAAGAGTTCTTTTAATACCAGCAAGCAACCCAAAATAATTTTGTTCTGATCGCTATGTGAGTTTTCACGTCTTGCTCCCTTTCGACCCGCTGTGTAAGGTGATCGAAAGTTAGGCCAGTTAGTGAGGGCTGGTAGTTTTAAAATGGTGGCCTCATTTAAAATGGATGCCATAGCCCCTGTTGTTAAAATGGCCACATGGCCAGGCTATATAGCTGCTGTGAATCTTGAAATGTCGGCCTTGTTCAAAATGGCCACCATGATTCTTATTTTTCTTTATGGCCTCATGGCTATATAGCTGCTGTGATTTTGAAATGTTGGCCTTGTTTAAACTGGCCACCATGATTCTTATTTTTCTTTCTGGCCTCATGACCACCTGTTGGCTGAGGTATATGCCAATCCCCAGAAAAGAGAAGCTCAGGATTCAAATGCCACTTCAGTTCTTAGAAAGGAATGTTGGCCTGTTCAAAATGGCCACCATAGTTCTTTTATTTTTATCCTTTGTTCAGACAGTAGGCAAAGTGCCAAGCAAACTTTGTAGCCCTGTAATGTGAATGGGTTTAATCGTACTCTTTTTATGGCCACTGCTTAACTCCCCGGCTCTTCCCTTCATAAGCGGGAGAGCAAGAGTGTGCCTCACAGTGTGCAGAGTGCTGACCGGCAGACAGGGAAGTGAGCACTTGTGGGCTGCCAGATCTCAGTGCAGGGCATACAAGAAAGGCTCCCTGTCTTGTGGGAGCATGTCCGTTTAGAGGAGTGAGCACAAGAAAGCACCAGGATGCAGGTAAAGTGACTTGGTGGGGTGAGGGGAGGGGATAGCTCCTTGCATCTGACTGTTGGACAGTGAAAGCATGGCATGTAGAAAGGATCTGCCTGCTGCAATGTGCAGCGAGAAACTCAAAATGGAACCAGCACCTGTTAAGTCTAGCTCCTCACTCGCTTCGGAATTATCCTTGCAATGCGATTCAAAGCACTGCTGAGAAGCAGTTTAGCTTAGCTTTCTAACAACTGTGTCTCTAAAAGTACCTCTAGACAAAAAGCAACCGGTCTAACCCATATCACAAGAAAGCTTCTGAAATAAAACTCTCAACAACCGCATGCATTAAAATTTCAGCCGGCTCTTTCATGAAAAATGCTGGAATGTAGAACAAAGAGGCAACACTGTAAATCCCTTAGAAACAACGTTCCTATGATTTTTTTTAAATCTAGCAAGCGAAGACCACTGAGCTAATTATTCTAGCTAAAAAGTGACAGTCAATTAAAAGCCAGCTAATTTTCTTTTGTTCTTACCTTGTTAGTTTCCTAAGCAGGGAGCCCTGTGTGCTAGCCTTTCAGATGTACAACAGAACTGGAGAAGCAGGGACTCCTGGGACCAGGTATACTGCAAAATTTGATAGTAGGTCACATGTGCATCTATAGCCTATCAGGTGGGCTAAAACCCATGATGCAATGTCTGGAGTGCCATGGATACACGAACAACACAATCCCCCCTCTGGCATGTCTTTTAACCTTAACCACTGTTCTCTGTACTGAGACCTAGTACAATGTATCCATAATTATCTTTAGTGAAATGTATCAACAGATTTCATGGTCTGCAACCTCATGTGTGGGAGCTTGACTAGTTTTCCTGTAATTGCCTAGTCATTGTTTTACTTCAGTGACAATGAAATCTTTGAAATACACTGTACCATGAGAGTTTTTGAGATATTCACTATTTCTAAATATTTGTATCCCCAGTAACTTCCTTTATGGATTAATTTAATTAAATTGAGTCCAGAGCTACCGACAGAATACTGTTAATTGTTCTTACGTGCTACTTCATTATACAATATAAAATGTCACATTAGCTAGTCATTATCAGGTAACCCCTAATAAAGTTACAGTATAAAACATACGTAAATCAATATAATACATGCATGTGTTCATCTATTGTAGTTCTGCTAGCAGTTCAAGAATGAGAACCTTTGATACTGTAACATTTGTTAAGATGTCAGTTGTATCTTGCTAATAAGTCTACATATCAATTGCAAGGTTTGTTTCCTTATTGTCATAACAACGGCAATGTAGCATTGACACATGTGAGTTATCTGATATTCTCATCTAGAGATGGGCAAAACTGGGAAACTCCACTTCACAGATTAATTTGTGGATTTTTCTCATTTTATGAAGTTAATCTGTTGTGCAAAGTCTAAATTTACCCCACCCAAAAACAAAAACCTCTGCAAACTGCAGAGTTTGGCAACTCCACTGGCGGAGTTTGGCATAAACTGTCCCTGTTGACTAGTACCCCCCCACTGATCACCAGCCCGATAAAGAATACAATTTCCTGGTGTCTAGTGGTCCCCCTCTGCCGATCACTGGACGGATGATGAATAAAATTCCTTGCTGTTTAGTGGCCCCCTCCAATCACTGGCCCAATGTAGAATATAATTCCCTGGTATCTAGTGGCCCTCCCCCACTGATTGCTGGCCTGATGTAACATAAAATTCCTTGGTGTCTAGTGCTCCCCTCACCGATCACCTGCCAGATGTGAAAGAAAATAATACATTCCTGGTGTCTAGTGCCCCACCATCCTGGTCCCCTGTAATAAAAAAAAGTAGCCCATTCATCCCCTAGTGTCTAGCAGACCCCCCTTCCTATCCCTAATTCCCTGTTATAAAAAAAAAGTAGTCCATTCATTCCTTGGTGTCTAGAGGACCCCCTTCTCCATCCCCAATCCACTGTAATAAAAAACAGTAATCTCCATTCCCTAGTGTCTAGTGGCCCCCCCACTCCAGCTGGTAGTGCCTCCCCCACCCTGAGCTGGTGACCAGCACAGCCCTCCACTCTCCACCATGGCTGGCCACTGGGACTGAGCTGTCAATGAATGAGTGCATACTTGTACAAGCATGTGCTCATTCATTGACAGGCCAGCTCATGCTCATTTATCTCTTTCAGCTTTGTTGGCAGCTTAGAGAAGAGTGGAGGACTGTTCCAGTCACTGGCAGGGGGGGTCAGGATAGGGGAGCAGCTTGGTGGACCCCCTGGGGTCAACCACACTATTCCCCCCATCCTGACCTCTTGCTAGTGACAAGAACAGCCCTCCACTCATGTCTACACTGCTGACAGAGCTGAAAGAGCTAAATGAATGAACACGAGTTTGTAAAAGAACGTGCTCGTTCATTAACAGCTGGGAAGCTAGTTGTGGTGGACAGCTGAGTGCTGTGCTGGTCACCAGCTCGTGGTCAGGGTGGGGGGCAATGGAGTGGTGGGGCACTACCTGCCAAGATGGGGTTCCACTAGACACCAGGGAATTTGGAGAGGACTACTGTTTTTTATTACAGGGGATCAGGGATAGATAGGGGGATCTGCTAGACACCAGGGAAGTATACTTTTCTTTCACATTGGGCCAGCGATCAGCAGAGTGGGACCACTAGACACCGTGGAATTCTATTTTACATCAGGCCAGCACTTGGTGGGGGTGACAACTAGACACCGGGGAAAGATTGGGCAAAGCGATCTGTGGGGGGGGGGGGTCATCACCATTTGTAACTTCACCTTGCTTTGGGTTTTTTTAAGTGCAGTTTGCACTTAAAAAAAAAGGCTAGGTGAAATTACAAATGGCAGATTTCTTCTTAACTAGAACAATTTTGTGAAACGATTGGCAGAGGCAGATTTGGTGAATTCACCAGAATTTCACAGATGAATTAAAACTTTGCTGCATCTCTGTTCTCTTCCCAATTGGAATTTCCATTATTCATCTTTATACACATCTAGATTTATTTTCAAACACTACAGGCCTGATTTCTTTTTCAATTTAATAAACTTTATTAACATTTTCCAACATGTAAGAAAGAACATACCAATCCAGCAAACTCACCATCAAAACAGTAATAAACAACAAATAAACAACATTCCACCCAACAAAAAAAAATAACCCACCTTCCTCCCATCAAAATCCCATCCCCGTCACCCAGAGCACACCCAATGTCACCATACCCCAGCAAAAACAAAAAACAGGGTAAGCATCACAGAGCCCAGTGCAGAATATCAGAAATAATAAGGTGCCATTCAACAATCATTAGCCTATGAACTCAGGAGGCAAATAATAAAGAATAGAATGGTTCCCATTGGGAACTAAATCCAGCATACCTATCCTGGTGGAGAGCAATTTATTTTTTGGTCTACAGGGTCAACAATAGAAACATAGACTTTGACAGCAGATAAAAACCGCTTGGCCCACCTAGTCTGCCCATTTCCCTACTTACTGGATAAGCTGCAGATCCTAGTTAACCAACAGCTTATTTCTTTCTACCCCCTACAAGAATGTCCTTACGTCGGTCCCATGCATTCTTGAATTTTCCCACAGTTTTAGACCCCACAACCTTCCCAGGAAGGCAGTTCCAAGCATCCACCAACCTCTCTGTGAAAAAATACTTCCTCACATTGTCCCTGAGCCATCCCCCCATCTTCAAATTGTGTCCCTTGTTCTTGCACGCTTTTTCTGAAAGATGCTACCCTCTTGGACTTTGTAGATTCCACTGAGGTACTTAAAAGTTTCTATCATGTCCCCCTACCTCCTTTCCTCAAGGGTATACATATTAAGATCCTTTAGTCTCTCCTCATATGGCTTCTCTTGCAGACCCTGCACCATTTTAGTTGCCCTCCTCTGGACTGCCTCTATCCTGTCTATGTCTTTGCAGAGATGGGGTCTCCAGAACTGGATGTAGTACTCCAGATGGTGTCTCACCAACTGTTTGTACAGAGGGATAACAACTTCCTGTTTTCTGCTGGTGATGCCTCTCCCTATACATCCCAGAATTCCACCAGCCCTCCTTACTGTCTTCTCACATTGCTTGCCAACCTTAAGGTCATCTGATATGATTACCCCCAGGTCCCTTTCCATTTTTGTTAATGCCACTCCCTATAAGAGGGGATGAAATCATCTAGCAAAGTACAAACTTGGCTATAATTGAGATTAATGACATGCAGGCCCTACAAGGGCCAAACAACCACACCAGATGGTATCCAATCAGACAGATCTGAGGAGTGAAAAAAGAATCAAGTCCCAAAAAAGGGTCAAGGAGCCTTGAATAGAGTTCCAAAAGGGTGTCACTGTCACACAATCTCAAAGGATGTGTTTGAGTTTGAGGTGACCCTTGGCAAGGCCACAGCAAGAGCAGGTTGAAGAGGCAATCTTACCCATCTTGTACAGCCAAAGGGGGGTGTAATACAAATGATGTAAAATACAGGATTGTGAAAGACAATAATGATCCTGTTTAACAAATTTGTAAATACCTTTCCAAATTAACTGCCAATCCTTAACATCAATATGAAAACCCAGAGTCTGCTGCCAGTAAAAACATATCGCCAATACACTATTTGGATCTTGCTCCTAAACTAGCCATAGAACTTGGAAACAGCATGAGGTTGTTGTGACAAGGACAAGAGGTCTTGTAGCTTCACATTCCTATAGAAATACCAAAGGATATAGCCCAACAGAGAAATCCCCGATCTGAAAAGTTGTAAATGTTTGAAGGGATGATAACATGGAATGGAAAAACATTCCTGTAATACAGTGGCCAAAATAAATGTATTCTTTTCTATCAGTGATGACAGAACATCACTCTGGAGAGGTAGGCAAAACTGAAAAGGGATCAGGTGGTTGGTTATCATAATGTTCGGGTTACCAAGGATAGACCATGGCAAATCCTTGGACCAGTCAAACTCGATATAGATACAGAGCTAATGGAGAGCTTTGAGTGACCACATCAAGGGTGTCACACAGAGCTGAGGGGGGTAGCAGGGAAGGTTTTAAGTAAAGTAGGCTACTAATATGGAGGCAAAATTGTTTGCAGAGTTGCTGTTCTATAAAAAGCCAAAGGGGACAATAGGCCAAGTTTTGAAGCACAGACGAGCAATGGCCCCACTAAAAAAAGCTTACTGCTGTGCAAGGCACAGTAATATACAAAGAAACTGGGGAGCCATAAGCCACCCCTCTGCTTGAAATGGTAAGTTTAAAATAGGCTCCACGAGTCAGACCCTTCTTCCCCAGAAACTCCATGAGTACCACCGGAAACTGGGTGACCCAGGATCTGGGAAGAAATACCCCCAACATACTGAGCAGATACAGCACACGAGGCAGAATATTCATCTTGAAGATACTAACTCTTCCCCACAGGGAAAGAGGTATTGCCATCAAACACTGTAGATCCGACTTCATTGTGTGTAGGAGGGATGTTAAATTAAACTTGACAGGGTCTGAAAGGGAGCAGGTAATCCAAATTCCCAAGTATGTAATGTCAGTAGGTTCCCAGATGAGGTCTAGATCTGTAATTTGTTGCTTAGGCACAAGTGCATTCAGGGGTAAAACCTTGGTTTTATCCAGGTTGAGTTTGTAACCAGCCACCTTAGAGAATCTTTGAATCTCCTCTAAGACAGCAGAAATAGAGGTCGAGAATTTTCAAGATGCATAGGCGGAAAGCTTAAATCTGACCCCTCCTACCAATATTCCTTGAATGTTGGGGTTATGCTGGGTATTATATAGGAGGGGTTCAAGATAAAGATTGAACAGAAAAGGAGATGGAGGTACCCATGCCTCATCCCTTGCTGAAGTAACACCGGGGCAACAAAAAACCATTGCATCGGATTCTGACAGATGGATTACAAATGAAACCCTCACCCAGTCACAGAAAGTGGAGGGAAAACCACATTTCTGAAGGGTAGCGAATAAAAAAGGCAAAGAGACTCAGTTGAATGCTTTTTCTCTGTTAAGATGGACCAGGACTGCAGGGGCCCCACTCTCCCTAGACGTGGAAATCAAATGCTACAGTTTATGAAGATGATCACTAGAGGAGACAACTGCCATGAGTCTGACCTGCATCGGGCTGATAAGGCCATCCCAGACCTGCAGGAGGTGAGTAGCCAGTACTTTAGCTGAGATTTTCAGGTCAGAATTAAGCTGGGAGATGAGGCTATAGCTATCAGGTCTCAGCTTGCTCCTGCCATGTTTGTGGATAAGGGTGATCCAAGCCTGAGTAAAGGATGGGTCCTACAAGCCAAAAAAGCGCAGATAATTAAATAAGCATGTTAAGAAGGGGACTAAAGTATCAGTGCATGCAATACAAAAGTTGTTAAGAAAGCCATCAGGATTGGGGGGCCTTATTCTGCGGGAGACTCTCAATAGCCTGCCAAACTTCTAACTCCATAATAGGAGCTTCCAAGAGAGCTTGGTGCTGTGAGGTTAGTTGCGGAAGAGGGATAGGATCTAAGTAATTATAAATTCACTGAAAAATGCTACTCGAGGGGATCAAAGCTATATAAAATGCTATTATAAAAGTGAAATGCTTCAGTGATATCTCGTGGATGTGTAAAAATCTGACCATTTGGATTTGGTTGGAGACTGGGTATGGCTTTTAACGAATCCATATAGCTTAGACACAAAGCCAGGAGTTTCCCTGACCACTTTCAGCTTCTAAATAATGAATTTTAGTGAGTTGTAAGGCAAAGTCAGCTTTCCTGGCCAACATCCCAAAATATTCCGATCTCAAAACATTCAGTTGATACCATATAGCCAGATCAGTTGCAGAGGCTAGATTACATTCCAAAGAGCGCATTTGCTGAAGCAGACGGTATGTTTTTCAGTACGCTGTTTCTTCAGTTTAGATGCTGTCTGAATAAGTTCACCCCTCAGGGCACATTTTGCAGCCCCCCAAAGCATATCCAGAACACCCTAAAGGCCTGATAAAGTATTTGCTATACCAGTGTATAAAATCATATCACAAGGAAAAAAAAATGTTATTCTTTTGGGCCCCACAAAAATGTAGTGCTAATGTGTGAAGCAATTGTGGGGTGTATTTTTCAATAATAGTCATGTAACTATATATATTTACATATATATATATATATATATATATATATATATATATACACACACACACACACATATGCATTCCAGTTAACTAAAATGTTCTGAGGCCAAAACAGGGTTGACTGTCATTTAGAAAATTTGTCAAATTCTTAATGTTACTGATCAATTATCTGTCTAGGTAATACTTAAAAATACATGAACATATTTTAGAAGTAGTATATTTATTTCATAGGCACCCAATCCCACAGGCTGTGGGTGCCTTACATAACAAGAAGCTACAAACAATAACAGCAGCAGAAAATACACTAGAGTTTACAAATACAAAGAACCAATTAGAATATACAGTAGAATAAGCTGTTATAAATAAATAATGCTTTAACCTCCCTTCAAAATTCTCAACTGAGGGGGCCTCTCAAAGATGTCATGGCAACTGGTTCCAAAAAATTGGAGCAGCTACAGTAAAGGTGCTATCCCCAGACAACTTTAAATGTGATCTGGGGACCTTCAAGAGGCCCACATGTGCTGAATTTTTTACATGTTTTATGACAAATTTAAAAACTGTGGAATTTAGCCTCTGACAATGTACAGTTGCTAAGCAATGGACTGACTGCCATGAGATCTACATTATATTAAGATGTGTAAGAGAGTGGATGAGCAATCAGTTTTTATGTATGTATTTATTTATTGAAAATATTTCACCAGGAAAGGCACACTGAACAAAAAGATGCTCGTCTCACGGTGCGACCTGGGGGGAGGGGTTACAATGGAGGCAGGTATACAGACAAAACTTGAACTTCTAAACGGTACTTGCAGTTTTGCCCTTCTTAGCAGGGTGAGGCAATCATCCTAGGACTTTCATTAGACCATAACAATCCATGGGCACGGGGTCAAAATGTCGCATGGCAGAATGCCATGTGACTTAATTGCGTTGCACGATATCTGTAAATCTTTTGTTCTGTGGGAGTCTTCTCCCCCACACACCCCGTTATGGGGTGCTGCACCCCCTGGACCCCCCACTTAGGATTCTAACTCTGGAGGGTCCAACATGGAGAGCGCACAGGTCCGGGTTCACGCATAATGCTGTACGCTATTAAGCAGACGACATTATGACCCGGTATGCAATCCATGCTTCTACCTAGAAATCTAGTACATCTTCCCTAGTCCACCACCAAGTTTCTTTCTCCTCAGTAGTACCCCTACAGCAAAGCCTGGCAGGACTGCCAAATCTGCTGGGAATACAAAAGTACTTTAAGGAGGAGGGGCAGGTTGCTAGTAGCACCAGAAATAACAGACAGAAATTTTTATTTTATTGTTAGAAGTATTCAGTTGTTATTCTTTATCTCTGAAGTATTTAGCTTTTTCTTTACTCATTAGAAGGTTTTCCATGGTATACCATAAGAACAGCGACTTAAAATTGTTGCTGCAATAAGGGTGCCACAACAAGGGCGACAGTGAAAGGGGTGATCTTGATTTTAGATTGGCCCTCGATGATCCTACCCTGTGCACCCACACTATTACTACCCCCTCCAGAGCATGCCCACCCCGGAGGATGTTATATTACTTTTTGGGGGGGTGTTGGGGGCTGAAGGACTGCTTCCCAGGAAAGTGCTTTGGTGCCGCACACCCCAGGAGCTGCAATGCCTGGTACCCTAATGCCAGGCAGTGGAATGCCTTCACCCATATCGGCATCAACAAGATGACTGTGGCATCGATATGGGTAAACCAGTTTTCATCTGGCGGTATTAGATAGGATGTAAGGAAATGTACTTTATCCAGATTCTGACCTATCCAATTCAATTCCTTTTCTTTTTTATACTGTACATCATCATCATTGTAACTAACTGCGACAACGTACGTGACTGAGCTTACAGCAGGTTTTTGGCTTTTCTTGGCCAGTTGTGAGGTCACAGACAGTGAGGTTATATGGGTTAGGATGTACCGGGAGGAACAGAACTAACTACAGTTGTGCCTGGCAACATGTTTTCTGCTGCCTACTGTAATAGTGAGGTGTCACGTCATTTTGGTGCTGCTCCTCTGTACTCTCTGGGTGTGTCACCTCCACAGCAGTGACTTTATTTCTTCATTATTGGGCCTGCGTTATTTGATGTAGTTGCTTTTCACTATCACAGTGTGTCAGTTTTAACTGTCAATTATTTGTATCTGCCAACTGCACAGTGAGTCTCCTGTTTTCCCTTATGTGTATTATTAAGTATAAAAACCACCCCTTTGGAAAGTCTGTGGCCCCGATTCTATAAGCACCCCATGCATGTCTCAAGTTGCAACATGCGAGGGGTGCAGTTGTGCCACAGACTGTGTGCCAAATTCTGCATGGGGCAGGGACTCCGCAGCTAAGTCCTGCGACTTGGACATATCCAAAGGTACACCTAGACAAGGGTGTACCTGAGGAGCATGTCACAAGCCACTGCCACAAGTTCTGTAGGGCACAGGTGCCCCTCTAGTCCACCTGTAAAGCCCCATAGGGCCATGGGACCCCAGCCCCTGATCCCCCAGTCCCTGAATACAAATGTCCTGTAGGGCTATTGGACCCCCCCAAGTCCCAATCACCATGTAGTAGTAAATGCCCCACAGGGCTCACCATGCCACACTTAGTGTGTATATACAGTATGTGCTCAGACAGAGCTCGGTAGTCAGCCGGCTGCAGTGGTGAGTGGTGGGCTGTGCCAGTCATTGGCTGGGTGTGGGAGTGTGGGGGTGGTCGGGTAATGCCAGGTGGGGGGGGCCACTAGACTACCAGGGATTGCAGGATAGGGTTTGGATAATGTTTCTGTTTTTACAGGAAGTGCCATTTGTGGGCAGCTGCCATCAGGGATCGGGGCTTCAGGGTGGGGTATGTGTAGCCCTGCAGGGCTAATATACAAGTACTGGGGGTTAGGGGCATGCAGCAGCCCTGTGGGGCATTGTAATAAGGGGGCAGATGTAGCCCTGTGGGGCATTTTAGTATTGGGAGGCAGATGTAGCCCTGCAGAGCTTTTGTGTATTGGGGACTGGGTCATGTTAGGGGGGAAAGGTGGCATACCATGGGTGGATGGGCAGGCTGCATATGCTGGCAACCTCTGGGGTGTAAGTACAGTTATGCCTGCTATATGCTGGTGTAACTTACAGTAACAGTTTTCCCCTGGAGGTTGTTGTGGAATAGCGCCCTGGGGGACTTTGTAGCCGCCCTTGCAGAATAGGGTGCAACTGCTGCTGTAAACCCCCAGTACCATGTTGCAGGGGGTTTAAGGCATAACTGGTGGCGTAAGTCCACTTTGGCACAAGCAGTCTGTGGCATGTCGCAGGCCACTTTGCAGAGTTCCATATGTCGCAACTTCTGGCGTAACTTGCTACTTGCACCATTTTTATTTGATGCAAGTCAAGTTATGCCAGATGTAACCTTTTGAGAATCTGGCTCTTTATTTTTAGGTTTGTTAACCTGGGTAAATAGGAGCTGTTAGTGTATACTTTGGGAAACTTGTATGCCAAATTTCATGTTCATACTACAAGAAATGTTAAAGTTACAAGTGCTTCTGTCTGATGTTTGTGAATCAAATACAAACCCTGACAGGAGATGGTCCAGCGGCACTTGGCTTCTGAAACATCACACAGAGGAATTGAGGGAGGGAAGGGGTAAAGCACAGAGCTTCAGTGCTCACTCAGTATCTCTTGCATGAAAAACTTGTGTTGTATCAGTGTCAGTTCAAACCTCAGTGCCAACTTGTTGCCCAAAAGGCTGCAGTGCAAAGCGAAGTGCAACAGTACCTTTACTTTATTTTAGAAAAGCAGGTAAAAAGAACAAAAGGGGAATAAAAGAAAAAAGGCAGATCAACCTGGCAGGGGGAAGGGAAGGTCAAGGGTGCTACTAGGGAGTGGAACAGAGCTTTGAGTGCTCACTCAGTCAGTAACCTGCATCTCATGGCAGTAAACCTCTCTGCCTCCTGTTGTTTCTATACCACAAGTCAGTACCTTAATGTTATTAAAAAAATAGAAAATAAAAAAAACAATGAGCTAAAAAAAGAACAAAAGGGGAACAAAAGAAAAAAAACAGAGGGGAAGGGAAGGCAAGGGTAGAGTGAGTGAGTGAGTGAGTGAGTGAGTGAGTGAGTGAGTGAGTGTGAGACTCTTGGGCTTAGTGCTGCCTTCATTCACATTCACACAGGTACAGGAGACTTATGTGAACAACAATAAGCTAGTTCCCATCCTGCCGGTCTCAAGGGGCACAGGAAGGAAGCTGCTGTGAGTCCCTACTCTGCTGTGACTGGACTGCTATGCTTTTTCTTGCCTGGCATACATTAATTAAAAAAATAAAAAATAATTAAAAAAACCTTTCTGTATGGTTGCATCTCACACTTGTTAATTTGCCTGTGTTCATCTGCTGTTGTGAATATATTACATGACCTACAGGCCTACTGCTCCCTCCTCACAATTTCTCACTACAGCTCGGCTCCACAATCTCCTTTCAAATACAAGAACACATTGCTGTGTATAGGATAAACTTTTATTATCAAAACATCTATTTATTTTTTATTTATTGAAATGTTTCACCAGAAAGGGCACACTGAACAACAAGTTGCTCATCTCAAGGTGTGTCCTGGGGGGGAGGGTAATAGGGAGGAACACATAGACTACAGTACAAACACAGAGCAGCATTAAACAGTAGGAACAAATACTAAAGTGAGGTATGTACAGAGTAAACAGTGCAAAGCACACAATTCACAAATACATACATCAAGTAACATTACAGCAAGTGGTACAGTTTATACAGTGAAATATGAGGACTGACAGTGTAAATATAACAAGACTGTACATGGAAGTACTCTAAAAGAAAATACAATGTATGCATACTAACGAAAGAGAAGTGCAACTATTATATGATAATATATAGTAACAAAATAATAAAATGCAGCAGTTAGATGTACAAAGCAAGCCAAGCTACAGTGAATTTATCTGAGTAGAGACTGTGGAACTGAACTGTAGTGAGAAATTGTAACCGGGTCATTGCTTTGGCCCCAGCCCAGAGCAGAGCTGTTTGCAAGCCGCCTACTGGCCTACTTTGGATGCTGCTCCCTCCTATCATTGCTGCATGCTCCCTGCTACAGTACATAAAAAAACACCACTTGATCTGCCCAGTGGCCACCCCTCCTGAGAGTGGTAGTGTCTAAAAGTACTTATTCTTCTGGAAAAGGGGATCTCTCTTTTTAGCCTTGATGTGAGGCCCTACTGTGCTGTGACTGGACTGCTGTGCTTTTCCTTTTCTGGCAGGCATTAATTAAAAAAGCAAAATGAATAACCATGATCGTATAGCTGTGTAAATCCCCCTGTAGGACAGGGATTGTTCAGAAACAGTTGTTCCTTTAAGAGCTCCCGGCCTGTACCCTTAATGAGTTAACTTACCTTCCTCTGTGGGAGTTGTTGTGATTGGCTGGGAGCGCCCGTGGGCAGGATTTTGCTGGAACCATGTGGGAGAGTACAGTCTGAGTGAGGGAGTCTGAAGGTGGGTGTGGGGCCAAATGCCCACTCCTGCAAGGAAAGAGGACAAGTTTCCTGGGTTAGAGCACCATAAAAAGCCCTTTGGAGATGAGGTGGAGGCTGTTGTGAATGAGACCACTTTGGGGGATGAGATAAACAACTGGAAGGAGGAAGGGGGTAGCCTACTGTAGCCACCCTTGGAACCTAACCTGAGGAGAGGGGAAAAGGGACTGCATGTCTGTGGTGGAAACCACCACCAGCCATTGAGCCTAAGAGATCAATGGAGGTGTAGAGCTGATTTGGCAACTTAGGCATAGGGAGGATTGAAGAGGATGACTCCCACACTCTTCACTGCTCTGTCTGCTGTTCTTTTTCTTGCCTTGCAGGCATTAAGAAACAAATTCATATGGTTATGTCTCTCAAGCCAGTTCCTTTCTCAGTTGCCGGTGTGTTTGTTGTTATCACGAGTCATGACTTCTTTCTCCAATTTCTCTTAGCATTTTTGAGTGCTTTCTGTTACGTAAAAAAATAAAACAGTTTTTAATGTGCACCAGACAAGGAGAGAAGGAGGCAGAAAAGTGCAAAGGGATGGGAAAACGTATGGCAGAACACACAATATTGCAGGAGAGTCGGACAAGTAAAAGACTAGTTGTTGGGACATCATTCAGTAGCAGTAGTGGTCCTTCCCCAATGCTGTTCAAACAGTCAGGAAAGGCAAAACCTGTCTTAATTAAAACGAAAGGGGTAGGGCCAGCCTGGTGGTGCTGATGGCTGAGGCATTCGCCTTACTTCACGCCATACCAGTGACCAGTGTTCCGGAGTGAACTTGGGGCATCAGCGGGTCAACCAGGGAAGAGAGGACGGAGCATCCAGATGACTGCTCTCCTCTCCTCAGAAGGGTGGGCTGCAGACTCTGCAATACTAGCAGCTCCAGGTGGAGACTAGGAGTACTGTAGCCAGGGGGACACTCAGAGGAGGATGGAGGCATTGGTGGATGTCCTACAGATGGGTGCGGGAGAGCACACATCACAAGCTGGATGTCATTACATGTCTGCTTCTCTGGGACCAGGACATAGGAAAAGCCCTGGCACCTGGGAAGATGAAGGTGGGCCCAGCAGTTGGCCCCCATGCTGAATGCTGTACCAGCCCAGACAGCCTCTGTATTTCCTCTTCCTCTCTCTGCCTGCTGTCTAGATTCTAGAAAGAGTGCCAGGTAGGTTTTGGTCGCCCCGCCTTGGGGGTGTCAAAGCCATAGGGTCAGCAGGGCAGGAACGTAGGAGGAGGGCTCCAGAGCAGAGGTCTGATCTGGGGGGTCTCAGGCATTGTGGGAGAAATGCCGGCTGTCTGGTCCTTGTTGGAGGAGTCCCATGGGGCCAGTGAAGGGAGGTAAAAAAGAGTTAAAAAAAGCAGAAAGAGTAGTCAGCACCACAAGGAGTGGCAAGCAAATATATGCTACCTATGTGTACCATAGTACCAGTACAAATTCAAATGAAACCAATGAGGAGAAATTTCATTCTGATGAGACTACTGAAATAGAGGATGTAGACACGGAGGAAGAAAAACAGAAAGAAGTGGAAAACCAGAATGAGGAACAGATGGCAGTTGCACATATTCAGGTTCAATGTGAATGTGATGATTTAGATTTGGATGCTATGGGCACAAAGAGAGTGGTGCAGGTGAAGGAGGAACGAGATGAGGGGGCAGTACATTCTGAATTGGGTTCTGTGACTGGCCTGAATAAGCTGTTGGATGAAGATAAAGCTGAAATAGAGACAGATATTGATGAGCAGCCCAGTGTTGAAACAGTGTGGCAGTGACAAGGGGCAGTAGCATGCCTGGTAATAAAACAAAAAATGTAACCTCTTATGTGTGGTCTTATTTTCTCTGGCTGCTAATAATGAGTTACGAGCAGTGTGCTCTATATGTAAAAAGGCCATCAGTAGAGGGAGCAAAAAGGGCGCTTTGGACACCTCAGCATTAAAAAGACATTTAGAGAGATGTCATCCATTATGCCTGAGGCATGATTTCTTGGACAGAGAGAAAGATCAAGACAACATGCAGGCAGACGTAGGTCATACTCCACCTGCACCTGTTGTAGAAAGTGGTAGCAACAGCTCTGATGATGCAGTTCTACTGTTTCTCTTTCTCAGTCTTCTTTAAGAGTAAGTACTACAGACAGTCTCATGTTTCCCCTATTGTCATCCAGCACTCCTAATGACGGTCATCTGAAGACTTCTTCTGCTAGAAGGCAGCTCACAATTTCAGAATCACTTGAATGTAAAGCCAAATATCAACATACTCGTCCAGAAGCAATTGCTATAACAAAATGTATTTCTGAGATGATAGCATTGGACTCACAGCCTTACAGAACTATAGAGCATGTTGGATTCAAAAGGCTTTCGAATCACCTGTCACCACAATACAATACAGGAAATATTTCTCTACTGTCACTATATCTCAGATATATGAGGTAGTCAGTGCTAAACTAAGAAATGCACTAAAAGATTTAGTTGCCTGGGTTGTCCATCTGACTACTGATATATAGACAAGCTGTCAGCCAGAACCATTTATGTCACTGACTGCAAATTGGGTGTCATTTACTCCTTGCAGTAACAAAGACAGCTCCCTCTGAAACTGGCTTCCCTCCACGTACAGTATATCCCAGTGGATCAAACAGCTTCCAACATCATGGATGAACTTAATAGAGAGATAAAGTACTGGCTTACATCACAAGGGCTTTCTGTAAGTTTTATTGTGGCTTTCAATGGTTCAAATATAAAGAAAGTATCTGAGGGGGGCTTTGTGCACATTCAATGTTTTGCACAATGTCTAAATTTGATTGTGCATGCCTTTCTGGAAGAGGACAAAGATATAAAAGCCCTTACATATATGACAAAAATAATATGCACACATTTCAGCCACTCCTGCAAAGCATGCCAATGACTTTGGGCAATACAGGAAGAACACAGACTGCCTCCAAATACTATCATGCAGGAAACTTCAACAAGGTGGAACTCTACCTTTTACATGTTCCAATGTTGGTTGGAGCAAAAAAAGGCTGTAAGACAGTATACACTGGAAAACAGCACATGGCATGCTGATGTGTACATTAATCCTCAGCAGTGGGCTCTATTAGAACTTCTCATCAAGATCCTGAAACCCTTTGAAGAAATTATGAGGGAATTGAGTTCTAACAGTGCCACATTCAGCCAAATAATCCCATTGATCAAGATTCTTAGATTTCCGCTACTTGCAATCAGGGATGATTTGGAAGGTCCAAAAACCCATTTTCAGCTGGGAGAGTCTTGTGCCACTAAAAGGGACTTGCCACCCAGAATAAAAAGACATAGTCCACAAAATGATTAAAAAAAATCAGAGATGATGAAAGGCTCTGCAAAATTCTGGTGACAGAATATTATATTATAGAAATAATACTGGACTGGGTGGGGGTGCAAAGCTAGCAAGCCAGCCAGCAGCAGCAACTTTCTGGAGTTCCTGATTGAGGCACTTTATATGGATTAAAAATGTTAAATTTAGGATTAAACTTGGTTGAAGGTGCACTACTTCTGATACAGGAGCATCTGCTGCATCTCTGGACAACAATTTGAGTGGAAATTAGATGAATTAAGCTAAATAAACAGGACTTTTTCCAGCCACGTACTTCAGCTGCTAAACAGCTTCACCACGTGAATGGATCTCCTCCATCTACAAGTGAGTAGACAAGTTCTGCTTCTCTGACTTCCCTCCAGCAATCAGTTAATGCTCTCACTGAAATAGTACAACAGATTAATCAGAAGCTGGATGTCTTCTCTCAAAGATTTCTAACTATTGAGACTCATCTCAACACCATGGGAAACATTACTAAAAGTGCAGATGCCACTGCAGGAAAGGCTCTTGCCACCACAACTCTTCACTTAAGGAACAGACAGCCTTATGGAGCCATTTGGAACAACTGCACAATACTGTTCGAGCTGCCAATATTCATATCCTGGGTCTCCCAGAAGGAACGGAGGGGGGAAGAGTCTGATCCAACATTTAAGACTTTGGTTATCAGATCTGATGGGGCTTACTGAATTTAAAATCATAGGTTCCTACCAGATCACTCCATGAAGGCCTACTACAAGCAATAATATACCCTGTACAGTTCTCCTTACTCTTGCCTCTGTGGCAACACTGGACTTGATTCTGGGAGCATTATGGAACAGGGGTCCTGTCTTCCTAAATGAAGATCACATCTTATTTTCCCTGGATATTTCATATGCCACATGGACAAGATGCAAGGTATTTGATGGAGTCAAAGACTCAGGGACTTGGGCATCATTTATTCCTTGGCCTTTACAGCTCATCTGTGCTTTTCCGATAGCCACAAACAGTATAGATTCATAGACTCAAAGGAGGCAGGCACTTTTGTGGAGATAATAGCCACAAAATGGAATCTGGAAACTCGGCTTGATGAAGAGGAGGAGTCAGATGAGGATTGAATGTTGGATATGTGTGTAAAAGCAGGGACTTCTCTTTTGAACTGGTTTGCTATTTTAATATACTAACTGGGACTTTCTTTTGATCTTTTTGCTTGCAGGTTTGTGCAGCATGTACTAGGGGAGAGACTATCTTTTCTTTTCTTTTAGCAGCAAGTTTAGATGGACTTTGGTACCACAGATGTTGGACTCTTCCATGTATAAAATGCTTTAATTTTTCTCAGGGGTACCTGATTTTATTTAAATCATACATTATTTATACAGTGAACTGTGTTCAAAGATGGCGCCCTGCTTTTGACTTCCCCCTTGAATTTTTCACGCATTTGCCGGAGGTCAGTGGAAAGTCAAGTAATCTGTTTAGTTGTTGATATTAATAATAGTCTAGGTATTTTACTGCCTATATAATTGTTCCTGTTCACTGTTTATATAAATTATTATGCCCCAAGATACTTCTGATGTTAGTTAGGGTCCGCTTCACTGTCCCATACATAAGATGCCTCTCCTATGGTAAAGGTTGGAGCAAGTCTCTGCCTATATTACCTTTGTTTCATTTTTGGGCACGAAGGTGAGCACTCATCACCTCTGTTACTGAAAATTATATTTTGGTATTCTCTTGGTGGCTCAAGTTTGTTTGGCAGTGTTAATTTTGTGTGGTGTGGGCTATAAGGGGCTCTGGAATGGGGGAATATTTTTTTACAATATGCTGGTAATTTTCCATAGGACCCACAAAGGGTCAGTTTCAAGATATTTGTTATTGTTAATATTGGATCTTAATTATGGGGCATTGGCTGCATTATAGCTCCTGATATGTTTATATATTAATTCCTTACAACAGAGTTGCAGATACCTCTCAATGATGTACCAATGGGACATGTAATCATCATCCTTGGCAATGTACTTTGAACCGTCATTGGTCTGTATACATGTTCAGGAAGTATGTTTTATGCATATGTATAAAATGTTATAAATAAAAAGTTAAAAAAAACAGTACTAGACTCATGGTACAGATGCAACAACTGTCACAGCATGACCCCCAATGTATTCCAAAACTGCAGATACAAAATCATTAAAGAAGTAGATTAAGATTTGAATCAAATAATGACAACAGATGCTGCCCCCTCATCCTTTCCTCCTGCACCTTCACAGCCTTCTCTTACCTGTCAGGCTGTAAAACAGTCAGCTGCTGCCATTCATTCTTCTCCCAGCAGTCAATATTGGGGTCACATGGAAGATATCATCCTTGAAAAATCATATTCTTCCTTCTCCATATATCACTGCCTATGCCCAGGTCATGGTTGACTGCTATTTGACAGAAAAAGGTATTGAATGGAATGAAGATCCTATAAAATACTGGCAAAGCAAGGAGCCTGTATGGCCTGCACTTCTACAGGTAACTTTGAAGTACATGGTCTGTACTCCAACCAGTGTATTTTCAGAGTGACTATTTAGCTCTGTGGGAAATGTGGCAACAGATACATGATCTAGACTGCTGCCAGAAAATGTGGAAAAATTAACATTCTTAAAAAAAAAAAAACTTCCCCCAATTGGTTATTGCTTTGACCTGGAGGCAGAAATTGCATTTTGCAGTGACCACAAAGATGACTATATCAAAGAAATGGAAAAGTGAATTTTTTTCAGAAAAATAAATGTTATTCAGTAAGTCTGTATGTGGTCTACAAAGTTTTTGAACCTGATGGCACAATGTTTTCACCATATCCTAATGGACTTGGCTAATTGTTGGATTGCCTGAACCTGATGGCACACTTATTGCACCATGTCCTAATGAACTTATCTAATTTTTGGATTGCCTGAGGCTGAATCTGATGGCACAATGTTTTCAGCATGTACTATTGGACTGAGATAATTTTTGGATTGCCTTTCATTAACTGATGACACACATTTTTTGTCCTCATGAACACAGTGACTTTTTGGATTGCCTGAACCTGATAGCAAAATTTTTGCAGCATGTTTTAAAAGTCTTGTCTATGACTCAATAGACTTGTCTAACTTTTGGATTGCCTGAACCTGCTTGTGTTGTTCATTTCTCCTCTCAATAGCTGTAGCTTTCTTAATTTGTTGTTCAATTATGTGCTCAGAAATGAAGGCCTGTGGACTCCAAAGGACATGCAGCTACTTTTTGGTAGGGGTTCCCTAAATGTGTCATCAATTTGGGTGGGTGGGTAGAGGGGACACCACGACATGGAAAATAACTGCATGACTCTCAGTGGAGCTAGTGCAACAATGACAAATTGTCAAATGTCCATTGTATACTACTAAATGGGAATGGCATCCCTTTCTAAGGTCAGACAGGTCAGTTTACAGTTACACTGCTATGGAGGCAGGGAACAGATGTCAACTGCATGACTGCCATGTATTCAACTGACGAGCACATCAGTGCCAGAAGCTCACAGTTTTCATGCTACATCCAATTCCATGAGTGTTGTTTAATGCAATTGTATGGCAGATTTTCAGCTTCCCTCACGTTTTGCAAAAGGTTCTGATTTAGGAATTCTGGTTCCAGCATTGCCCAAGATAGTTGGCTAGATACCCAGCTCCATCAGTCATCCGATTTAATTACCCTCCTGTTTAGTAGAATCATTTCAGATTTGGCTGCAAAAGAGTTTGGGAGGTTAGCTGTGTACATGGACAGATCGAAGAGATCCAAAGGGGGTGAGTCACCAAGTGTTTCCTCATCTGATTTTTCTTCACTTCCCCAAGCCACTAACATATCATCTCCTCCTTTGATACTAGCTGCTTCTGCACCATCCACAGGTGATATTACAGTGCCCACTAACGCAGCTGTATTGGAAGAACTGTGGGCATTTAGGGCTGAAAGCCAGTGGATGCACGAGGAGTTGAAGGCCTCAATCTCTAGTCTAGATGCTAAGCTCCCGGTCCTAGAAATACAGCAATCTGGAATGGACTCATTGGTTGACTGACTGGAAAGGGTCACTATTAAGTTGCTACAAGACAAACAGCAGCTAGTGGAAAAATGTGACGACCAGAAGTATCGCTGATGTCGCAATAATGTGCATGTCTATGGATTACTGAAGGGGGAAGAGGGTCCAGGAGACTTTATTTTCTTTTTACAAGGCTTTCTGCCCTCAATTTTAGAGATCAAGGAAATTGCAAACATATTTAATACATACTTTTGATCTGTTTATTCAAAAAATTAATCATACAATGGTGAAATCCATAAAGGTGACACAATCAAAATAAATATAACCACTGAATGCATGAAAGTAGAAAATAACAAAAAAAAACCTTTCAGCAGTAGTGGAGGGCAGGGGAGGAACAGTCTCTAGGAGGAATCCTCCAGAAGTGTGAGGCTCCACTGTGCTTTAGCCCTTCACACCACAGGAGGTCCTACTATGTCGTGAGATGGGCTAAAGGTGGTAAGGCTGAGCAGTGGAGTGGGCTGTGATGTCAGCAATGATGTCAGTTCCCCAGCCACCCTTTAGGGTTAAAAGTAAGCATGCTCATTGTGGTCCTCTCCTCAGAAGGCATGGAGATGGACTCACAACCGACGACCTGCGCAGTAAGTGTTTTAAGTTTCTCCTCAAGTTAAACACTAGTCAAAAACTGATAAAACAACTTGGAAGTATAAATAAGAGTGTTTAGAAGTGTCTTTTTTTATATGCAGCTGCAAAGAGCATCTCAGAAATGAAACAAATTAATATGCTAAAGAAACCTAAGTTGAAAGGTGAGCAGTATGCTGGGTTTGTTTTTTTATAACAAAAAACTATAGAACTAAGTAAGTAAGGAGTTAACTACATGTGTCACTTTTAAATGGAGAATGTTTTGAAATAAGAAATGATTAACTGCACAGCTTGGAGTACATAACATAAAATAAGATAATATATAAGGTATAAGGAACATTTGTTTACATTTGAAAGGCTTGAATATTTTGCAGAGATTTCATGTAGTATGAAGAAATGCTGTATATACTAGCTAAGAATGTGGCAGCTGTTAGAACCAGTTTCAAGTGGAGTGAAAAGCACTTAACTGTAGGAAAAGTAAAGTGATTCCATTTGAAATGGGATACATCGTAGTACATGGAAAATGCATTGAAATTGGCACAGTTGATGTAAAGTTGAGCAAGAAATATAAGAATTATAAGAGTGTCACTGCTGCCATGGGAATAGGGCCTCACTTTATAGTGTATAAGGAAGTGTGTGCCATTATAATTAATTAACTGCAAAACACAGGTATAGGGGTTTAGTGTGGAGCTGAATTGTTGAACATCATAAGATATACAAGGATTACAATGGCAATTAACAGAATTATATGTTTAAATATAGATATATCACTGAGGGCCTGATGAAGTAGCACGGCCACAAAACTGTCACTGATCTTAGTGAAAACTGAAAATAAAGAACTTTATTAAGACTGCATTGAGTGGAGTTCATCCATTAACATTTCATAATTTCTGGTGACCCCCTTTATCAGTCGGAATTCAGATACCTGTGAAATGCCATAATAACCCAAAAATCGGGTTTTATTATGGCATTTCAGCACCTCGCAGTCACTTTCACGTTCTTTGAGCAGTACTCTGCACTCGTGACAGAGTGAGCGCTTACTTTCAGGTTTTCTCCTCTGAAGCACCGCTCCTCGCAACTGTTGCAACTCAGTACTGATCCCTCAGTGTGTAACAAATTATCGAGACAATTATGAGTATTACCTATGCTGGACTATTATAAAAACATTTTTCAAAAGTTATTTAGTTGGAAAAAAAGTAATACTGTTCTTTGTTTTGTTTGCCATTTCCTTTTGAAGAAAAAAAAAAAACATCACCACACTTCAGCAATGGAACTTCTGGTATTTAGGAAATGTTAAAGTTTACATTTTAAAGAAAAAAAAACTGGTTTGTTAAAGTGTTCTCTCATATTTCTGCTGCAAATTGCATCTCCTCCTCCTAATTTATGTTCAGAATGCAAAAGGATGAATGTCATTCTGATCAACACGTGTATTTTTTCCGGGTACATCAGAACTGCTTGCTAAGACTCTTTGCACCAGTAATTATAAAAAATAACAGATAGACAAGTGTGAGCCTATGAATATTTTTTCACACCCTCGGCATGTGATGACCACATAAACCTCTCGAGCTTCGCTCTCGAAGTTTATGGGTCATCACACACCTTGGGTGTGAAAAAAATATTCATAACGTATACTTACCTATCCATTAAGCTCTGTTTTGATTCTGACTTGGTCTTTTTTTGGATGACCCAAGTATTCATAACTTTTTTTCATTTTGAGGAAAAAGGGCATCCTGAACTACCACCACCACCACAGCATAATACTTGAGTTGCTCATAGGATTTTGTGATGTGATTCTGAAATTCTATGATATTCTTTTACTTTGGCAAGGTGGAATTATTCCTTTTCTGGAGCTTGTTGAAAATTAGTGGGATTTTATTTGAAGCTTGATGAGAGGGCTGGGGCTCTCTCCCTTTTTCTTTTCCTCTCTCCCTTTTTTCTCCTCTTCCCTCCTTTGTGGACATTACTTCTTTTTCCATATTCAGATGTTGGAGAGGAGATATTCTCAGAAGTCCTAGACACAGAGGGCACTGTAATACATGGTTATTTTGTTAAATGGTGGTAGCTGCATACTCACTGTTTCCCTCTGACTCGTGGGAGGATCTGATCCCTCTATGGGGAACCTGAATAGTTCCCATAGGTGAGAATGTTGTCATCAGTTGCCTAGTGTTGTACCATTTGGGCATTTGGGTACTTGCCTCTAAGTGGCTTTTAAGGCTCATGTTCCTGTTTCACTTAGTTGGTGTTAAGGGTTTGGGGGGAGGGTGGTTGGGGGATGGTTCTTGTTAGGTGGGATGTTTGGAAGGACCTTTTTTCTAATATTGCTTTTTTTTTTTACAAACTGGGGATGGTTGGTTTGGTATTTTTATGTTTGTATCAAAATTTCAGATGTGAACTTTGTTTATTTACTAACTGTAAAGGAATTACATGATGCGAGCCAGGATTTTGCGAGAGTTTAACCATTTAAAATGTGATGTGGGTTTCTTACAAGAAACTAGGGTATCAGATTTAGAGTATAGTAAACTTCGACATTTGTAGTTTGGGACAGTTTATGCTATAGCCCACCCTTTCTGTAAGAAGGCAGGTGTAGCTATTCTACTTAGATGGGGTCTTCCATTTCAATTGACGAAGGTACACACGAGTCCCAGAGGGAGGTATGTAAGGGTTACTGCCTGGTATGTATTTAGGTCAACTAGTACATTTAATCTCAGTTTTTGCTCTGACTCCTCCATGGTGATTTTTTAGACAGATTATTTATTTTCTTTCTATGTTACCAGAGGGCAAAGTGATCTGTACAGAAGGCTGGAATTGTGTGGCATATCCTAATTTTGATAGATCACTGGCCTTGTGGAAAGGAGATGGGGTATGTTCTAAATTGTTAAGGACCTTAATTGCTGAAGGTTGTTGGTTAGACGCCTGGTGGCAGCAATCCCTGAGCTCTAAAGATTATAGCTTTTACTCTCTGGCCTCAAACTCATATGCTCACTTAGATGGGTTCTATACACAACAAAAATGAGTTCATACATTTAAAGTGATGCATACTCAACTCATTTCGCTCTCAGACCATGGTCTGTTATTTAGCAGAGTAGAGTTAGGTTTGGCTGGTCAGGCTGGCTTATGGCATCTGAATGCTGGTTTGATTCATGATCCACTTTTTGTTTCCTCCATTAAGGAAACTATTCAATTATACTTAGCAGAAAATGCCAGGAAGGACACCTCTCTGAAGTACGTGTGGGATAGTCTTAAGGCGGTAATAAGGGGACATGATTTCTTACACTTCTTTTAAGAATGAAGAGTATTTGAAGTGTCACTGTCAGTTAGAAGCTCAATTATCCCAAATACAGAATGCTTATAAGCAGACATGTGACTCTTCTTTAATGCCTCAAATTCAGAAAGTTAAAGAAGAACTTAATAAATTAGGGTTGCGCAGAGTAGAAAACTCATTACATTCTACAAATCAAAAGTATTATGAGGGAGGGGATAGAGTGGGAAAACTTTTATCCATGAGGCTAAGGAATCAGGAAGCTGAGAGGTATGTCCAATTTATTATTTCTGTTAAGCCTCTCCATGATGCTCATATAGGACCTAATCAGATTGTGCAGGACTTTTCTGATTACTATTCTTATCTTTATACAGAAGAAAAGGTATGTGATCATGAGGCTAAGGTAGATATTTTTTTAAATGAGATTCAGTTGCCTACACTTTCTCAGACACAGTGAGAGGGTCTGGAAGTTCCTTTTACAGAAGCAAAAATTCCTGAGGTCATAAAGACATTTTGGGTAAGACTCCAGGTCAAGATGGGATTATCCCTGAATTTTATAACATTGTTGGCCCTAAGTTAGTTACAGTGTTGATTAAGATTTGTAATTCAGCTCATGAACCTGGAGCCTTGCTGGGTACCAGGGATGAGGCTATTATTATGGTTTTACTGTAACCTGGGAAGGAGACTATGAGGAGTGCAAACTTTCTCCCTTTCTTACTCCTTAACTACAGCTTCAAAAGTTTTGCAAAGGCAGTTAGTTTGAGATTACAGTAGGTGATTCCATCTTTGATTCACAAGGATCAGACAGGCTTTATCCTGGGAAGATATTTGCAGGATAGTATTTGGAAGCTGCTGAATGTCTTCTCGGCCTCTCAGATTTTGCCAAAGGAGTAGGTAGGAGCAGTGATTGCAACAGACGCTGAGAAGGCGTTTGACCACCTTGATTGACGGTTTCTGGTGAGTACACTCTCTAAATTTCAATCTGGCCTGAAATTTTGTAATTGGCTTAGGAACATGTATGATAAATTACTAACTTGAATTTGGGTTAATGGGCTTCACTCCCTCAGATTTAAGCTAGAGAGGGGTACTAGGCAGGTGTGCCCATTCTCCCTGCTACTATTTGCCTTAAGCATTGAGCCCTTATAGGCGATGATTCATCAGTCAGTGGCCTACGAGGGTATACTGGTGGCAGGGTAGGAGCTACAAATATCACAGTATGCAGATAACACACTTTTATGTCTTTCTGATCCTAACCACTCCCTTCCGATAGTTAAAGATATGCTAATCAGTTATGGCCAGATCTCTGGATTTAAAATTCCGTCTTTTGGATGAGACGTTAAACTGAGGTCCCATCTGCCTGAATTGGTGGTAGTTCAGGTGAATGTTAAAGATCCCATAACACTTATCGAAAAAAGAGTAGGGGAATTTCCCCGGTGTCCTAGCCAAATTTCCCTCATTCACTAAAAATACCACCAACAGCTTAATCTGGTTCAAGGTCAGTTGACATTCACCTGTATTCCCCTTCCCTGGGTTGTGCCTGAAAATAGGCAAGATTTGTCTAGTGCACTTACCCAGTCAACAAAAACTAAATAAAAAATAAAATAAAAATTAATGAAGTTAAAACTGAGATTATATACTTAGGCCATTCGCTAAATGGTTCTGTTTTGATTAGTTGTGTGTTCAAGAAGGTTAAGGGAGGATTAGATATCTGGCAGTCTGGATCCCTTGTGATTTAACAAAATTGTATATTACTATCTTAAGTTGTTGACCGAAGTTCAAGAGAATCGTTCCCTTTGGAAGGAACTCCCCATATCAGTGGGTGGTAGGGTGGAAACAATTCATTTTAATATATTGCCCTATTTTCTCTTTTTTGTTTTCTGCACTACCTATATATCCTCCTGCCTCCTTCTGGTTAATCTTAAAACATACCTTGTCTAAATTTATATGGGGGGGAGACAACCGTGGGTTAAATTATCTGTCTTCTTAGCTTCCAAATCTAAAGGGGGCCTTGCAGTACCAAATTTGAAAGCCTATTATTGAGCTGCACAGCTTTATCATTTTGTTACCTTCCTTTCTAATTACCATCCTGATTGAGTATACTTGGAATCTGCCTCTTTGTCACTCATTAAGCAATCGGATATCCCCTTTATAGATATTGCCACTTTACATTCCTTAACATTTCTTAATCCATGGGCGACACTTATGGTGAAGGTGTGACATAATATATTTAAGGTCTTTCAACCTACTCTTGGACTGTGCAAGGAGATCCCAATTTGTTCCTGTTTGAATTTTACTTCCTGTCGCCTGGATACAGATTTTTCACAGTGGGCAAATCTGGGACTCCAGCAAGTTGGTCATTTTTTGAGGGGAAGGTTTTTAAGACTTTTTTGTAACTTAGATATGGATTTTGTCTCCTGTCTTAGGACCTTTTTTGATAGTTACAGCCTCATCATTATTTAACTGAGACTTCACAGTGAGAGGCTCTTCAAATGGAGAACAACCCTCTGTGAAACCTTTTGCTTTCCATGATTGGACAATCCAATAAAGTGGGCCTAATTTCTAAACTTTATAAACTTCTTCAAGAGTCTGAGGTAGACCCTTTAGTCCCAGTTAAAGATAAATGGGAGAAGGAGGCAGGGGGTGCAGATGACAGAAGATAATTGGATCTGGATTTGGCAAGAGATCCATAATACCAAAGCCTCACCTTCATGGCAAGAATTTCAATGGTGGGTAGTATTAAGGTATTTTAATACTCCAGTAATGGTTAAACAGTATGGGCATCATTGATCTTTCCTGTGTTGGAGGGGCTGTGGGGTACAAGGAAGTCATACTCACATTTTTTGGACTTGCCCGTTTCTTCAGTTGTATTGGAGTGGGATAGTGGAGGCAGTGGGAAGGATACTGGTCAACAATACCTCTCCTTTATTTCAAACCTGAGTCTTGAGCCCCCCCCAGGGATTCAAGGTAGATCAGCTAGATATCTGTTTTTTATTTTGGTCAGAGTTGGCCTTTAAAACTTTGACTCAATTATGGTTGACCTTGAATGCTCCTTCAGAAGACCATTGGCTACAAAATTGTAAAAAAATTCTGGTTATGGAGAAAGTAACAACCTCTCTTAGACTTCAAGCACACCAGTTTTGGAGTCGCTGGCTCCCTGTTTTTCATTTCCTGGCCGAAAGGGAGGGGAGAAGTGTAGTAGAAATTCTGGCTCACTATAGCTAGTTAATAACTACTCTGTAGTTAGAAATTAACAGATAGCTCATAATTAATGATTAAGGTTTAGGGATTTCTTTTTTCCCCAGCCTTTTGCCCTTTTAGAGTTATGATGGAATGATACAGATATTTTGTTTGTCTTCCTTTTCAGGTTGACCTAGTTCTGGATTTCCTCTATTATATTTATATTTTTATATATTCATATATTTTCTTTAGTTATGATGTTATCTTTATATTATGTTAAGATAATTGGGTGCCCAAATTATAATGGGTTTAGATTATTGCTTGTTCAATTAATATTTATGACTGGGCTTATATTTAAGTTGTGTTTTAGTGTTGGTTGTGCTTATTGTTGAAATTCAATCAGATTTAATTTAAAAAAATTAAAGGTTCTGATTGAAATAGGAACTAAGCAGGATTTTGGTCTGGATCTTGATTCTGATAATAAGGGTCAGGACATTTTCAGGACCACCCATCCCTAGCTCGAAACTACCTTTTGAAAGTTGTAACATTTGAACAATTATTACAGTTGCCCTGTGTTGCTACATGCATATACATGCTAATATAATATGGCAACAATTAAAGAATTTAATAAAGCAGCAAACCATTTTACATTTGTTGTATCAAAATAAAAATGTTATGTTTTTATATTGATATAAGACCACCATAGTGATATATTAATTATATGTCTACATTGGCTGACTCAAAGCATCATTTAAACAAATTAAATCTCTAGCCCTTACTGTTCCAAAGTAATCACATTTTAAAGAAAACACCTTTTGAAAGATCTAATTCTAGAACTGTTGGAGTTAGAAATGCAACTGTTTTTTTAAATGAAAGCTTGGAGTCCAGTCATTAAGAAACTGTGTTATTATTGTGTCAATATTATGTAACATACAAGCTGTACATATGTGTCCTACAAGGAGAAAATGAAAGAAGCAGGCAAGAAAATAAGGCAGGCAAAAGAGCAGACAGAAACAAGTATAGCAAAGAAGGCAAAGAGAGGGGATACATCCTTCTTTAGATACATCCTGGAAAGGAGGAAGGCAAAAGGGGGTATAGTCAAGATTACAACTCAGGAAGGGAAAACAACAGAAGATGACCCAGAAAAAGCAGAAATCCAAAGCAAGTACTTCTGCTTGATATTTACTGAGGAGGACTCAGGAGATGGCCCAAAAATGACAAAAAGCAACACCCTTTGATAGGGGGTTGATACTAGCCCCTTCACAGAGACTGAAGTACTGGAGGCACTAAATAAACTGCAAGTTGACAAGGCCAGACTAAATGCACCATAGGATTTTAAAAGAACTGAGATTAGAGTTGGCTGCCTCACTAGCTAAACTATTCACCAAATCCCTAAATAGTAGGGAGGTCCCCGAAGATTGTAAAAAGACAATCATAGTCCCACTCCACAAATCAGGCAGCAGAGAGGACTCTGGAGATTACAGGCTGGTAAGCCTCACATCTATATTTGGGAAGTTAATGGAGACACTACTCAAACAAAAGATCATGGCATTCCTAGAGGCTAGCAGCCATCAGGACCCCAAGCAGCATGGTTTCACAGCAGGTAGGTCATGACAGACAAACCTGATGGAGTTTTTTGACTGTGTAACAAAGGTTATAGATGATGGTGGGGGCAGTAGATATGGTCTACTTAGACTTTAGCAAGACCTTTGACTTGGTTCCACGCTGAAGGCTGGTAAAGAAGCTAGACCACACAGGAGCTGGATCAGAAGTAGTTAGATGGGTTAAAAACTGGTTACAGGGCAGAACCCAGAAAGTGCAGGTAAATGGAGCACTGTCATCAGAAGGCAGGATAACCAGCAGTGAGCCCCAGGGTTCAGTACTGGGGCCCCTGCTCTTCAATATTTTCATATCGGACATAACTAACGGACTACAGGGAATGGTGTATCTGTTCACAGATGACACCAAAATATGCAACAGGGTCGATATCCAGTAGGGAGTGGACAAGATGGAAGCTGACCTCAAGAAACTGGAAGAATGGTCTGGAGCATGGCAGTTGAGATTCAATGCCAAAGAGTGCAAAGTCATGCACATAAGAAAAAGAAATCCAAATAAGGCATATTATCTTGGAAGGGAAAGACTAGCTGCCTCCATCCAAGAGTACGATTTGGGAATCATTATCTCAGACAACTTGAAGGTAGGTAAACAGTGTGAGAAGCCAGCATTAAAGGTCAGCAGTATGCCGGGATGCATTGGGAGAGGAATCACAAGCAGGAAGAGGGATGTGATCCTGTCGCTGTACAGATCACTGGTTAGGCCTCACCTGGAGTACAGCATCCAGTTCTGGAGGCCCCACCTCAAAAAGGACATTGACCAAGTAGAGATAGTGCAGAGAAGGGCAACAAAAATGACTCAGGGACTGCACGAGATGTCCTACAGGGATAGACCAAAGAACTGATCAGGTATTCTCTGGAACAGAGAAGAGAGAGGGGTGACATGATCAAAATATTCAAGTACATAAAAGGCATAAACCAGGTACAGATAGACAATCTCTTCCAATTTAAGAAGGGCAGCAGAACCAGGGGACGAGATCTAGGGCTGCAAGGAGGGCAGTTCTCCACCAACACCAGGAAGTTTTTCTTCACAGAAAGAGTGGTGGATGCCTGGAACAACCTGCCTACAGAGGTGGTGGGGGCAAGCACAGTGGTAGGTTTCAAGAATGCTTGGGACAGATACAAGGGAGCCCTCAAACCCAAGGGCAGTTAGAAGACTAGGCTAAAAGACAATAGGCAGACTAGATGGACCTGGTGGGCTCCTCCTGCCATCAACTTCTATGTTTCTATGTTTCAGTAGTAATTATGATACTCAATGTAGAAACAGGAAGTTGCTTCTTGCGCTGTTGCTCTTGCTCTATCTATATTTACAGTTTGTCATAACATAACTGTTTTTTGTAAAATAAACTTTATCAATATACTTATTCCATAACAATAAAGTATAGTGATATACATTTTTAACCCTTAGGTTGCCAAGACGATTAGAATGTATAGAAATTCTGAACTTACATTTCAGTCCATGGCACAGCCAGGGTTAATACTGACATGGAAAATGTCATAACAGTTTTAAAAAATAAAATTAAGGAAAATATTTTTTTTTGCACTTTCTCTGAATTTTGGTATTAGTTCCCATAATGTCATTGGTATCTCTGTGCAGCAGCTTCAGCCCAAATACAATGCAGTAATGCTGCAGTATACTGCAGGGAACAGTGCAATTCAGTTGCAATTAAGCCCTTTTATCATGCAGTATTTTGTGATATGTCACAACTGCAGTTTACTGAGATGTGTCGTGGTTGGCTCTGCTGTAAATGTAATACCCATAAACATTCATGTTATACTGTACCTTAAATTACATTGCTAACATTTTACTCCCCCTTCCCCACAATACCAATTCTTCCTCTGTTTCACAGACTTTGACTGCAAAAGTGTCAGAAGATAATAATAACTTTCTCATATTTTTCCATATTCTTTTTATCTCCTTGGTCTCCCTGGCTGCCCTCTTCTGATTGCCCCCCCCAAGCCCCATCACCCAGCTTTTCTGGGGCTTACCTTACACCATCATCCTCTGTCACAAGACTTGCTGTGGTGCCCGGTCATTGGTGCGGTGGCCTTCAGATGGTCAGGCTTCATCCTCCTGCCGAGGGTGTTTTTCCTCCTGTTTTCACCCGTGGATATGCAATGGGCATGATGTGTGACCTCCACCTCCACAGAGATGCCCATAGCATCCTGAACATGGGTTCCCCTTCCCTTGTGTGGTGGCTCACATGTGCTTCTATACAGCTGTTGCTGGGTGCCAGTCAAGCAGCATGCCATACTAACCTCCCTCGCTGAGGAAGGAGAGCTGTTCTAGGTATGCTCAATCCTTCCTCTCCCTGCTGGCCTCTGAGCAACCCGGGCATGTTTCCAACCCCAAGTCACCAGTGTGGCAGGAGGTAAGGTGCCCAGCTACTCAGCCATCCATGCACACACGGTAACTTTCTCGGAAGTGCTACCTGTCTATGGCATGGATGAGGCAAGGGTACTCTGCACCATGGGATTCAATGACTGGTTGAAAAAACTAGTGCAGAGCTCAGGGATTTGGCTTCACTGGGGACTGGGGCTCTACCTGGAGGGATGCAGGCCTATACAGGTGCGATGGTCTGCATCTATCCAGGAGGGGAACCAGGATCCTAGGTGATAGTTTTAAATGCTTCATTGGCAAGCATTTAAACTTGCCAAGGGGGTAAGCACTGAAAAGGAGAAGGAAAATCCTAACCCCCCACAAAATTAGGGTTGTTAGAGGGGTAAACACAAAGATAGAGCAGTCAATAGGGAGAAGGGCAGGGGTAAATGAAGAAAAAGACAAAGGCAATAAGGACAGGGATGGAGCAAAAAGAAATAAAGCCATAACAAAATGGAGAGTAATGGGTACCAATGCCCATAGTCTAGGTAAAAAAGCTCCCTGAAATAGTGGCCTTGATGGAAGAGGAATGCCTGGATATCATGGCAGTCACAGAAACATTGTATGTAGAGAACCATGACTGGGATGTCAACATACCAGGGTACACAATCTACAGGAGGGACAGGGAGGGAAGAAGAGGAGGAGGAGGAGGAGTAGCTTTCTATGTAAAGGAAGGGAACAAAGCAACAGAACTAAGGGGTAAACAGGGAGCAGAGGAGGCACTGTGGGTCACCCTGGAGACTGGAAATGGCTCCACAGTATGCACAGGGGTTGAATACAGACCCCCATCTCAGGAGGAGGAAATGGTGAAGGGAAGGAAATGATAGAAAGCATCCTTGCGGTGGCAGAAAAAGGGGAGATATTGCTGATGAGGAACCCGAAAATGCCAGATGTTAACTAGAGCACCTTTGCTGCAGCCACATCTAAGAGCAGGGCCATTCTTGATGCCCAACAGGGGTCAATCCTCAGACAGCTAGTTTTGGAACTCACTCAGGAGGGAGCAATCTTAGACCTGGTACTCTCAAATGGAGACAGAGAGAGAGGATGTCTGATCTTGAAGTGGATAGCCATCTGGGAACAAGTGACCACCAAACAGCGTGGTTCATGATAAACTTAGCTCTAGAGTCAAGCCATACAAAAGTGAAGGTACTGGACTTCAGGAGGGCTGATTTTGTCAAAATGGGAGAGTGCCTCAGAAAAGCACTAGCAAACAGGCAAGAAGGTGGGGTGGAGCAACAATGGGGAAACATCAAAACTGCCATCACAGAGGCAACAAGCCTTTGTGTGAAGCAAATAAACAAATCAAAATGAAAGAAAAAAACACTATGGTTCTCAAAAGACATGGTGGGAAGGTAAGGGAGAAAAAGATAGCATTCAGGAAGTATAAGGAAACACAGAAGGAGCAGGACAGAGAACTGTACCAGTTAAAGCAGAAGGAAGTGGGGAAGGCAGTCAGAATAGCAAAGGCCCAAACCGAGGAACAGATAGCCAATTTGGTTAAGAAGGGGAATAAAACCCTTTATAGGTACATTAGGAAGCAAAGAAAGACTAAGGCAGGGATACTGAGGCTGAATAAAGAGGAAGGTGGTTGGGATGAGAGCAACAGTGAAAAAGCAGGGATACTGAGCGAATAATTCTGCTCAGTATTCACAATGGAAAAGCAGGGGGAGTTATCTAATCCAGTCAATAGAAGCAGTCTGGATAGGGTGTTGATATTAGTCCTTTCACAGAAGAAAGGGTTCATAAAGATCTCTTAAAACTGAAGGTGGATAAAGCAATGGGGCCTGATGGGATTCACCCCAGAATTCAAAAAGAATTAAGGGAAGAACTAGTAACACCATTGACTACCCTTTTTAATAAATCATGGGAGGATGGTGTGGTACATGAGGACTGGTGGAGGGCAAATGTGATTCTCCTTCCCAAAAGTGGGAGCAAGACAGAGGCAGGAAACTACAGACCTGTCAGTTTGACCTCAGTGGTAGCGAAAATGATGGAATCACTTCTGAAGGAAAGAATTGTTGAGTACCTAGAGGCCAGTGGGGCACAGAACCCAAGGCAGCATGGATTCACAGCAGGAAGGTCATGTCAGACAAATCTAATTGATTTCTTTGACTGGGTGAACAAAGTAGTAGACCAGTGAGGGGCTGTGGACATGGCATACCTAGACTTTAGCAAGGCATTAGACGCAGTCCCACACAAAAGATTAATAAACAAATTAGTCAGCCTGGGAGTGGGTCCCAGGGTGGTAGCCTGGGTAAAACACTGGCTGGACAACAAGACACAGCGGGTAATAGTAAATGGAGTCCACGGTGAAGAAAGGAGGGGTTACTAGTGGGGTACCGCAGGGTTCAGTACTGGGGCCAGTCCTTTTTAATGTCTTCATAAGTGACATTGCAGAGGGACTGGAAGGGAAAGTATGTCTCTTAGCACATGACACAAAGATCTGCAACAGGGTTGATATGTAAGGTGGGGTGGAAAGGATGAAAAGGGACTTGGCAAGGTTGGAGGAATGGTCAAATGTATGGCAGCTTAGATTCAATGCAAGAAGTGCAGAGTAATGCACCTGGGAAACAAAAACCCAGGGGAAGAGTACACAATGGGGGGTGAGATACTGATAACAACAAAAATGGAAAGGGACCTAGGCGTAGACGTATCAGACGACCTAAAGGTGGGCCAACAATGTGAGAAGACAGTATGGAGGGCTGGGAGGGATACTGGGATGCATAGGGAGAGGTATCACCAGTAGAAAACAGGAAGTTGTTGGCCCTCTGTACAGACAGTTGGTAAAACCACATCTGGAGTACTGTGTACAGTTCTGGAGACCCCATCTCTGCAAAGACATAGGGTGGAGACTGCCCAGAGGAGGGCAGTCAAAATGGTGCAGGGTCTGCGCCAGAAGACATGTGAAGAAAGTCTAAAAGAGCTTAAGATGTATAGCCTCAAGGAAAGGAGGGAGAGGGGGGACATGACAGAAACTTTCAAATACCTCAAGGGAATCAACAAAGTCCAAGAGGGTAGCATCTTTCAGAAAAAGAGATGTGCAAGAACAAGGGGGCACAATTTGAAGATGGGGCGGTGACTCAGAGTTAATGTGAGGAAGTATTTCTTCACAGAGAGGGTTGTAGATGCATGGAATGGCCTTCCTGAGGATGTCATAGAGTCAAAAACAGTGGGGGAATTCAAGAATGCATGGAACAGACATAAGGCAATTCTAGTGGGGGGTAGGAGGAAGTAGGCTGTTGGTTAACTAGGATCTGCAGCCTATCCGTTAGGTTGGAAATGGGCAGACTAGGTGGGCCCAGCAGTCCTTATCTGCCATCAAATTCTATGTTTTTATGTTTCTGTGTTTCTATGCCAGCAGGCCAGCATGACATTACACTTTTTAGCTATTTTGATCCCCAAAACACAAAAAGCACTAAAGTTTGTGTCATTATCTTAACCTAAATGTTTAAGATTTTAACTGTTTACCATTTTTCTTTTTTTTTTGTGAGAAGAAGGCCCCCATATTCAAACGGTTAGTGCATCATTAACCCAGTTAGTGCCACACTAACTTGGATTAGTGCTTGAGCTCTGGACAGGGTCTACTCAGAGGTCCCTGAAGCACCATCCAAAACCAGAAGAACAGTTGCCCAAAAGATACTACTGTGCCAATGCACCCCATACTGGGAAAGGGGCATGCTGGAAGACATTAAAAAGCAACTGTAAGTGTGTTCTTGTTGGGGGAAGACTAACAGTGATACTAATACCTGTTTCTTTTTCCAGGCTTTGCCTTATTACAATTTTTGTTCCAGGCTCACAACTGTGAGTTCTTTTGTCCAGGCTTGCAGCTGTGAGTGTGTCCTTGTTGGGGCAAGACAAACAGTGCAACAACTAAAACTGAAATTGGTCTGATATTAAATGGGGATACCTGAGTGTTTACTGAAATTGGGCTGATGTCAGTTTGGCTTGCTTCTTTTCCCAGGTACACAAACACATACACTTACCATGACATCTGCTGGAGGGTGATGTGGTAGGTAGTAAATACAGCTGATTGGTCTTCTTTCCTGTATCCTTTCTCCAAGACAGCAAGGAATAACCCACCCACCCTACCCCCATTCCCAACCATGCCTGGTTCATCCACTTATATAGTCCCAGCCCCACCACATCTTTTCTGCAGAGGGATGTACTGTTTATCTAGTGCTAAAAAAACTTTCAGTGTGCTTTCTGTCCAATAAACCTTTCCATGGAGTACATGGACTGCTGACAATGTGAGGGATTATACAGCACATCTACTCTGACTGTCCCAGGGAACTACCCCTCATACTGGGCAACATAGGACCTTAGAACACAGCTCCAAAAGGCAAGGGATGATGTTTGCTGTCTGCAGCATCAGCTGGTGTTGCAACCGACACATGTGATTACCCTTGATGATACCCAGACTCTATGAGGGCATATCCTCCCATAAGATTCCTTCAGCATCAATGTCTCATTGGGGTGCCATGCTCACAGGGGCCCCTTCATCACCCTCAACCTGTGGGATTGACTACATTGTCACCCATACCCTGAGGGAGCACGACTACTACAAAGGTAAACAGTGCCAGGTAGATGGCAAGTGGTGCACAGGGGCAGGGACAGTTGTGGCTAGGCCCAGCCAAATGAGAGGGGACAAAGAATTCCCATAGCAGGGAACAACATGTTCTCACTGATCCAGGATTCAGACACTGAGCAGGCATAGGGTGCTGCAGTAGAGCAGTAAAATCAAATTACAAACAATCAGATAAAAAAAACAAAAAAACAGGATATCAGCAGATAAAGGCAAAAATAAAATAATAATCATGGGGGATTCCTTGATAAAGGAAATTTAACCTCATCTGTGTGACAATGTCCCTAAGGAGGTTAAAGTTACATGCCTCTGGGGAGCCACTGTACAAAAAGACACAGAACATATTGTCAAGATTATACAGCAAGAAAATGACATAAAGGGCATTGTCATTCATATTGGGACAAATGACATTGTGGGTAAATCAGTGGAAGAAACCAAAACACACATCTCAGCACTCAGCAACAAACTAACCCCTTTTTCATCCTTCCTAACCTTTTCTGTGGTACTACCAGTATGGAAGAAGGGGTACAGCTTACAAAAAATCAGGGGAAAGGATATCAACAAGCTAAACTCATAGGTACAAGCTTGGTGCCTAGAAAAAAAGGGCATTACTACATTGGTGACTGAAATGATTTTTGGGACAGAAGGCTCTTTAGGTGGGATGGCCTCCACCTCACCAGGGAAGGGGCAAGAGCACTCGGTCAGAAACTCAGTGTCTTTGTGGGAGGTATAAACTAGAGGATGGGGAGACTGTGGCTAAACCGGACCTGCAAAAAAGAGTCCAGGCCACCTCTCCCCACACTACAGACAGAAAACACTCAGCAAAAACCAAAGACAAGGATTCAAAAGACATAACCAAAGCAAACAAAAATGCAATAGTAGTAAATACACACAGTCTACCAAATAAAATGGCAGAGCTAATAGCCTTCATTGTGCATGTAAAACTTGATTGGGTAGCAGTAACTGAAATATGGTTCAACGATAACCATGAATGGGATGTAACCATCCCAAGTTTTAATCTCTTTAGAAAGGACAGAAGAGGAAAAATGGGGCAGGGGTAGCATTGTACATAAGGGAGGGCATAACAATGACAGAGGTCCAAGGAGCACCAACAGGTCCAGAGATCCTATAGATCACGATTCTTGAAGACAAAGACTCGGTCACCAGGTTGGAATAGCCTACAGGCCTCCAGCACACAATGCCGAGGCAGACAAAAGCCTGCTGGAAAACATAACTAACATGACTTACAAGGGGAAGTGTTCCTGGTGGAAGATTTCAATTTACAAGATGTAAATTGGGAATCCTCCATGGCCACTTCATCCAGAAGTAGAGGCATTATTGTAGCCCTGAGAGGAGCTGAACTTGAGGAACTTGTTGAGGACCCCACGGGGGGTGGTCTCCATCCTGGAATTAGTCCTGACAAACAGTAACAAGGTTATAGGGGTTGAAGTTGGGAGTCATCTGGGGTCAAGCAACCATAAAACTGTTTGACTTGAAATCAGTGCAAAGGAGGACCATTGCCACTCAGGGACCAAGGTCTATGATTTCAAGAAAGCAAACTTCAAGAGATGAAAAGTGGCCTCAGGAAGGCACTTGAAGAAAAAACACCTGGGGGAGTAAAGGAGAGTTGGAATCACCTTAAAGAGGCATTAAACAAGGTGGCAGGAGGATGCATAAGACTAGTCAGCAAAACAAAAAGGAGAAGAAACATGATTTGGTTTAAAAGGAAAGTACAAGGCACAATGAGGGAAAAGAAAAAGGCATTTAAAAGATACAAAGCCACTAAAAAGGATGAGGACGTGGTTCTTTATACAATCAAACTGAAGGAAGCCAGTGGAATAATCAGGATGGCCAAGGTGCTAGCAGAAGAAATATTGTGCAAGACATCTCAGAAGGCACAAAGAATTTCTTCAGATATATTAGTGATAGGAAGAAGAACAAAGGGGGAATAGTCAAGCTCAAATTAGGGGAAGGGAAGATGATAGAAGGGAACATTGATAAAGTGGAAGCACTAGACAAATACTTTTGCCCAGTTTTTACAAATGAAGTGGAGGGAGATGGACCCACCTTGACAGCTGGAACCACATAGGCTGAGGGTGTTGACTTAAGCCCTTTTACAGCAGAAAGGGTTATGAAAGAATTAGGAAAGCTGAAAACAGACAAGGCCATGGGTCCAGCTGGAATCCATCCAAGGATACTAAGAGAGCTAAGAAAGGTGCTAGCAACACCTCTGATGGATCTCTTTAACAAGTCTCTACAAGAAGGGGTAGTCCCAGAGGACTGGAGAAGGGCCACAGTAGTCCCTAATCACAAGGAGGGAAGCAAGAAAGAGTCAGGAAACCACAGGCTGATCAGTCTGACCTCAGTGGTGATTAAACTGATGGAATCCCTGCTCAAAGAGAGGATCATGGAGTTCTTGAAGGCCAGAGGGCAGCAGGACCCTAGGCAGCATGGGTTCACGACAGGCAGATCTTGCCAGACCAACCTGATACAGTTTTTTGACTGGGTCACAAGGACAGTGGACCAGGGAGGAGTAGTAGGTGTAGTTTACCTTGATTTTAGAAAGGCCTTCAACTCTGTACCCCACAGAAGACTGCTAAAGAAGTTAAGGCAGGTGGGAGTCAGGGAGAAAGTAGCGTCATAGGTGATAAACTGGTTGGAGGGCAGAACCCAGAAGGTCATAATAAATGGAGTCATATCTAGCAAGAGGGAAGTGACAAGCGGGGTGCCCCAGGGGTCAGTTCTGGGGCCTCTAATGTTCAACATATTCATTAGCAACATCACAGAGGAGTGGGGGAGGGTGTGTCTATTTGCAGATGACACTAAGCTCTGTAATAGGGTGGACACAGAGGAGGGATAAATCAAATAAAGGATGATGTCCACGAACTTGGAGAATGGTTTTCCACATGGCAACTGAAGTTTAACACCAAGAAATGTAAGGTCAGCCCCTCGGAAAGGGCAATTCTAGGGCTGAATACTACTTGAAAGGGGAAAAACTTACCACCTCGAGTCAAGAGTATGATTTATGGGTCATCATTTCAGAAGACTTGAAGGTTAGTAGCCAGTGTGAGAATGCAGCACTAACAGCTAACTGCATGCTGGGATGCATAGGCAAGGGCATCACTAGCAGAAAGAGGGAGGTGGTCCTGCCTCTGTACAGGTCATTGGTGAGGTCCCACATTGAGTATGGGGTCCAGTTCTGGAGACTGTACCTGAGGAAAGATATTGACAGGTTGGGACGATCTAGAGGATGGCAACTGAAATGATACATGGACTCCAGGAAAAGACCTATGAAGACAGACTGGGGAAGCTCAACATGGACTCTCTGGAGCAGTGGAGGATTAGAGGGGGATATGACAGAGACCTTTAAGTACCTCAAATGGTTAAGCAGAGTTCAAACAAATAAGCTGCTCCAGCTAAATACATCCACAAAGATGCGAGATCATGGCCCGAGTCTGGGCAGGAGGGAGTTTTAAGTGCAACAAGTGTAAGTTCTTCTTCATGGAGAGAGTGGTGGCACCGAGGAATGGGTTACCTGAGGAGCTGGTGGAAGCCCAGACACAGAATTCAAAAATGTGTGAGACAGATACAAAGGAATTGTGACAACAAAGACAGGGAAAACTTGGGGGGGGGGTAGTCCAAAACATGGGCACACTAGATGGATCACCAGTCCCCATCTGCCGACACGTTCTAAGTATCTATGTATCTAATAAATAATGGTGCAGTTGTATATTCAGAGGTTTCAGCAGAGTTGAACAGTGATCAACATGACACTGTTTACCACCACCAAAACCTAGCCTTAATTGAGCGCTAATGCTGCACCCCATAGGGCAGCTGTACTGTAGCAGAACTCCCTGGTAGTCTCATGTTCCCCCCCTCCAAATTTCCCAGGTTTGTTACATAACAGGTACTGTACCTCTGGTGGGTTAGCAGCCCCCACCAGTGGCCACCCCCCATCTATGGGCCAACTTCCACCCTTCCACCCACAGAGGACCCCTGTCCCACACATCCCACTCACCCTAGTCACCAGTCTTGTGGTCAACAATGAGAACCAGCACAGCCCTGCGCTCACCTCCTTGGCTGTCTGTTGTCTGGCCTGTACAGAGAGTGATCATGAGTACTGCAGAAACAACTGTTTTTACAGTACTCAGGATCATGCTCTGTGGAGCTCAGATAGCAGCTGGCTAATAAGATGAACAAAGGTCTGTGCTGATCTCTGTCATTAACTGAAGAACTAGTGACTGGGGTGAGGGTTGGATATGGGGAGTCATCAGCGAGTGGGCGGTTAGGAGGTTGACCCACAGATGGTGGTGGCAATCAGTTGGAAGGGCCACCAGCCCACCAGGGATACCTGTAATTTAGAAAACCTGAGTGATTGGTAGGAAGGGTGTCCACAAGATTCCAGAGAATGGGGTTTATGGCAGCCATATGATCAATCAGGGAGGTGGGCCCACTTGACACAAGGAAACAGGGTTTCTGTCAGCCACATGGATAATTGCAAAGAAGGGGGTAAACTTAGATACCAGGGATCCCTTTCTTCTCCCACCCTACACTAGCAATAGAGGGATGCTAAATGCATACAAATGAACCCATAATAGGCATGCAAATGGCCCCTTAGTGCTGTACATGCCCATTGGTCTCATTTGCATGCTGTTTTGGTGCCCTCCCACCCAAAGCTAGTTCTACTTTTATAGGCACAGGAGCTGACTGACAACAGGAACTTCCTGTTTGGGAGCAGGAAGTGAGTGATCACAGAGCCACTAAAGACCCACCATCCTAGAAGGGCAAGAGTAGCTCTCCAGCCCCCTCTATCTGCTGGAGGCCTGCCTCTGAACAAGTAAGGGGTCTACTGAGAAATATAGGATATTCTTGTCTCAGAACAGGACAATCCGGAACTTAAAGGGCACAGAGACAGAAAGTAAGTAGACAGAGAAGAGAAAGAAAAAAAAACAGAGGAAAGATTAAGGATTCCAAACAACAGTTAAGGGGCCAGAAATAAGACCTGATGGGAGTGGTGCAGTGCAGTGGCTGTGGAGCAGCAGTCTTCCAGGAGACGTTCTGGAGGATGTGGTGTTGTCCAATCTGCAGGCACCTCTCTGGGCTGAGGGAGGAGGTTGCTCATCTCCAGGCTGAGTTGGCCAGGATTTGTGGGACCTCCTCTTCCATCCAGGGACCACCAGTGCCACTGCCGTTGCCTCAGAGGTTGCCAAGAAAGAGGAATGGTTGGACCACAGTGGGATCAGGGAGGGAGGGGGAAGGTGGTGGAACAGAGGCGCATCCTTCTAGTTGTACATCTCCACAATTCCTATGCCATTCTAGCAAAGTGTGGTTCCTCTGTGGAGGCACCAGCAGTGGAGAACAAGGAGGATGCTGGGAGCCTCCACAGAGGAGACCCACAGGAGGGTGGCATGAGACCCCACAGGGGAAGGAAACAACCCCTGGTGGGGGACTCCATTGTTGGGAAGGTAGAACTGGGTGAGGAAGGGGAGAGGGAGGTAAGGTGCCTGCCTGGTGCCATGGCTTGGAGGGACAGGGAACGAATCCTCAGGATTGCTGGAGCAGTTGCACAGTGGAGGGAGCTGGATGTCATTGTCCACCTAGGGACAAATGACCTGGCTAAGAAAGGGATTAGAGCAGTGTAGGAAGAGTTTGTGGAATTGGGGAGGGGTCTTAGACAAGTAGCACGCACGGTAACCTTCTCAGAGGTGCTGCCCATCTATGGCGTAGGAGAGACTAGGGTGTTCCGTACCATGGGATTCAATCAGTGGTTGAAAAACTGGTGCAGAGCTCAGGGATTTGGCTTCATTGGGGACTGGGGGTCCACCTAGAGTGATGCAAGCCTCTACTGGCATGATGGGCTGCATCTGTCCAGGAGGGGAACCAGGATCCCAGGTGACAGGTTTAAATGCTTCATTGGCAAGCATTTGAACTAGCCAAGAGGGGCGGCACTGAAAGAGAGCAGGGAAATCCTAGCCCCCCCAAAATAAAATCACGGTACTAAGTGCAGTAAACACCAATAAAGAGGTGGCGATAGGGAGAAGGGCAGGGGTAAATGGGGAAAGTGACAAAGACAAGAAGGACAGGGATGGGGCAAAAATGAGTAAGGCCATCAGGAAATGGAGGGTGATGAGTACCAATGCCTGTTGTCTGGGCAACAAGCTCCCTGAGCTGGTGGCCTTGATGGAAGAGGGATGCCTGGATATCATAGCAGTCACAGAAACATGGTACACAGAGAACCATGACTGGGATGTTAACATACCAGGGTACATAACCTACAGGAGAGACAAGCAGGGGAGAAGAGGGGGAGGAGTAGCTCTCTATGTAAAGGAAGGGATAAAAGCAACTGAACAAAAGAGTAAACAGGGAGGAGAGAAGGCAATGTGGGTCACCTTGGAGACTGGAAGGGGCACCACAATCCGCACAGGGGCTGTGTACAGACCCCCATGTCAGGGGGAGGGAATGGACAAGGACATGATAGAAGGCATTCTTAGGATGGCAGAGAAAGGGGAGATACTGTTGATGGGAGACCTGAATGTGCCAGATGTTAAATGGAGCACATTTGCTGCAGCCACATTTAAGAGCAGGACCATTCTCGATGCCCTACAGGTGGCAGGCCTCAGACAGCTAGTTTCAGAACTCACTCATGAGGGAGTAATCTTACACCTCATACTCTCAAATGGGGACAGTGAGAGGATCTCAGATCTAGAAGTGGATTGCCATCTGGGAACAAGTGACCATCAAACAGTGTGGTTCATGTTAAACTCAGCAACAGAGTCAAGCCATACAAAAGTGAGGGTACTGGACTTCAGGAGGGCTGACTTTGACAAGATGGGAGAGTGCCTCAGAAAAGTACTAGCAAACAGGCTAGAAGGAGGGGCGGAGCAACAATGGGGAATCATCAAAACTGCCATCACAGAGGCAACAAGCCTTTGTGTGAAGCAAATAAACAAATCAGGTCCATCTTGCAAATGAGCTTCTGCTCAACGATGAATGCCTGGTTAAATAAAGACTTGATTGATTGATTGATTGAAATCAAAATGAAAGAAAAAAACACTATGGTTCTCAAAAGAGGTGGCTGGGAAAGTCAGGAAGAAAAAGATAGCATTCAGGAAGTATAAGGAAACACAAGGAGGAGCAGGACATAGAGCTGTACCAGTTAAGGCAGAAGGAAGCAGGGAGGGAAGTCAGAATAGCAAAGGTCCAAACTGAGGAAAAGATAGCCAACTCAGTTACGAAGGGGGATAAAACCTTTTATAGGTATATCAGAGAGCGTAGAAAGACAAAGGGAGGGATAGTGAGGCTGAATAGAATGTATGGTGGGTAGGCAGAGGGGGACAGTGAAAAAGCAGGGCTACTGAACAAATATTTCTGCTCAGTATTCACAGAAGAGGAGGTGGAAGTGCCTAATCCAATTAACAGAAGTACTCTTGATAGGGGGGGTCGATCCCAGCCCTTTCACTGAAGAAAGGGTTCTGCAAGAACTCCTAAAACTGAAGGTGGACAAAGCAATGGGGCCTATTGGAATTCATCCCAGAATTCTAAAAGAATTAAGGGGGGAACTAGTGAAACCACTGACTACTCTTTTTAATAAATCATGGGAGGATGGTGTGGTACCTGAGGACTGGGGGAAGGCGGATGTGATTCCCTTCACAAAAGTGGGACCAAGACAGAGGCAGGAAACTACAGACCTGTCATTTTGACCTCTGTGGTAGGGAAAGTGATGGAGTCACTTCTGAAGGAAAGAATTGTTGAGTACCTAGAGGCCAGTGGGGCACAGGACCCAAGGCAGCATGAGTTCACAGCAGGAAGGTCATGTCAGACAAATCTAATAGATTTCTTTGACTGGGTGACCAAAGTAGTAGACCAGGGAGGGGCTGTGGACATGGCCTACCTAGACTTTAGCAAGGCATTTGACACAGTCCCACACAAAAGATTAATAGTCAAATTAACCAGCCTGGGAGTGGGTCCCAGGGTGGTAGCCTGGATAAAACTTTGGCTGGACAACAGGACACAGAAGGTAATTGTAAATGGAGTCCACTCTGAAGAAAGCGGGGTTACTAGTAGGGTACCACAGGGTTCAGTACTGGGTTCAGTCCCTTTTAATGTCTTTATAAGTTCCATTGCAGAGGGACTGGAAGGAAAAGTATGCCTCTTTGCAGATGACACAAAGATCTGCAACAGGGTTGATACACAAGGAGGTGTGGAAAGGATGAGAAGGGACTTGGCAAGGTTGGAGGAATGGTCAGAAGTATAGCAGCTAGGATTCAATGCAAAGAAGTGCAAAATAATGAACTTGGGAAACAAGCACCCAGGGGAAGATTACACAGTGGGGAGGGAGGTAGTAACAACAACAACAAAGGAAAGGGATCTAGGGGTAATCATATTAGATGACCTTAAGGTTAGCAAGCAATGTGAGAAGGCTGTAGGGAGGGCTGGGGGTATACTGGGATGCATAGGGAGAGGCAACACCAGCAGAAAACAGGAAGCTGTTATCCCTCTGTACAGACAGTTGGTGAGAGCCCATCTGGAGTACTGCATCCCATTCTGGAGACCCCATCTCCGCAAGGATATAGACAGGATAGAGGCAGTCCAGAGGAGGGCAACTAAAATGGTGCAGGTTCTGCTAGAGAAGCCGTACGAGGAGAATCTAAAGGAGCTGAATATGTATACCCTTGAGGAAAGAAGGGAGAGGGGGGAAATGATAGAAACTTTTAAGTACCTCAGTGGAATCAACAAAGTCCAAGAGGGTAGCATCTTTCAGAAAAAGAGGCATGCAGGAACAAGGGGACACAATTTAAAGATAGAGGGGGGCGGTTCCGGGGCAATGTGAGGAAGTATTTTTTTTACAGAGAGGGTAGTGGATGCATGGAAACAGCCTTCCTGAGGAGGTTGTGGGGTCTAAAACTGTGGGAGAATTCAAGAATGCATGGGACAGACATAAGGCAATTCTTTTGGGGGGTAGGAAGAAGTAGGCTGTTGGTTAACTAGGATCTGCGGCCTATCCTGTGGGTAGGGAAATGGGCAGACTAGGTGGGTAAAGCAATCCTTATCTGCCATCAAAGTCTGTTTCTACATTTCTCTCTCTTGTGAGCAATATGCAGCCTTTTGCCTTGTCAGCACAGTGCCAGCATGGTCCCAGAGTCAGTCAGTTAGCGTGCCTCTATTAGAGCACGCTATCTGAATATTGCTCAGATCCTGCCTGTGCTATTTTTAATACAGTGTTACAGGTTATGTGACCTATTGGATGGCTCTGAATATGGGGGCCAGTATGCCTTAAAGCTCTGACTACATTTCAAACACATCTAATTAGTTTTAAGTTGTCATGCACCAGGTTGCAGTAAAAATACAGTTAAATTTTTTCACATCCTGGTTTCAAAATACTGTACCACTACAGCATTGTGCATAGTTAAAACTGCATGACTAGACTTCCGATGACATCACTGACTCATGGACAGGCACTGAAATGGAGCTCCATGCCCCCACAGAATTAAAATATAATTTCGCTTCTTCAACCTAATTATTATGGCTCTAACTGATCCTGAGTCCTATCAGAAGGTATGGCGGGTTGACCTAAGGCAAAACTGGGCACATCAGGTAGCCTTAAACAGCAAAAACTTGATCTAAATTCCTGGAGCCAAAGCAAGAATGCTCCACAAGCTAGGCTGCCAGAGACCAAGGAGACTGAGCCAGGGAACAGTTCCAATGTGGAGGAGGAGGAAGAGGTTACTATTACCTCCCGTCAGCTGTGTAGAGAACTTTGACTTCTCACCCGAACAGTGGACACTTTCCGAGGGGAGATGAAAGATACAAAAGAAAAAAATGTAACAACACAAGCAAAAAATTCAGGCCATAGAGGAGACTTTGATCACGCAGTCAGAGACTGTAGAACTATATAACAGTGCCATACTACAGCTTCATGATCACTCACAGTTTCTTCTCAATAAAATAGAGGATCTGGAAAATAGATCCAGGATGGTTAATTTGAGAATTCAGGAGCTGCCCGAACAAACCAAAACCAGGAGCATGTCTGACTTCATTGAGAGCCTGTTAAAGGAACTATTGAACTTAGATAAAAACCTGCAGCTGTGCATCATTCGAGCCCACAGAGCCTTAATACCACTTCCCAAGGATCCGAAGGCCAAGCCATGCTCGATAGGTATTGCATTCCTAGACTACCGAATGAAGGAATTAGTCTTATGCAAAGCATGGTCACAAAAGGAAATTACCTTTGGTGATAATCAGTTATTCGTGGAACCCGACTATGCGCCTAGTACTATGGCACAGAGGAAAACATGGTTCCCAGTAATTAAAGAGCTCAGAGCTAAAGGCCTTAAGGCTTGGGTAGATTTCCCAGCCAAATTGAGGATCATCTCCAACTCTGGGAAAAGGATCTTCGATACCCCAACTGCAACAAAGAAATACCTTGCCAATTTGGGTATTAGTATGGATGACTGCATCGATCCAGGACATTTGAAAGATATTAAATGCTGACAATGGTTTCCCGCCAACAAGCAGTCCCCACAGGCCCTCTCAAGCTGGCATAGCAGCCTTTGGCCTAAATTGCAAAGGAATACCATCACGAGGAAGAGAAGCAGAGAAGGCACTTCCACACCAAGCCCCCAGGAAGAAAACAGAAAGGACATCAGGGACTGAACTTTGTTATATTTTCTTTTCTTCCTCTCAATCTTTTACTTCTTTGTCCTGCCCCTTGACATCCCCCATCAGCCACAATGTGATCTACAAGCTGTCTGGTAATTTTTCCATTGCTGTGAGCGGGGGGAGCCTTTTTCTGACTGCAAATGCGGCATTTTCGGAATCTAATCGAGGAAGGTTCTCTGTGTAGACAGGATGAATGACCTTGCTCTTGGGAAGCTTTGGGTTATGTGAGTTAAATCAAAGGAGTTTACTGTCTAGCTTCGCAGTTACAATCTTACCCCCTCAAGGAGCGAGCAGATCGTGCTTGCTATATTAGTTCTGGCCTACTCCCGTGACCCTCTGGTCTTCTTTATGCTCCTTTATTTTTCTGGCATAAGTGTTCCTCTCTTCTCTCTTAGACCAGGACTGTATAAATATTTCTGAGAAGTGATATAACCCCATGGGGTGGGAGGGAAAAATAGCACCCCCCCGGCCCCATTACAGTTAAGATAAGATGTGAATGTGGGGGTGCGCTCTTGGTACTTGCCCCATGAACGCTGTGATTCCACGCAAGTCACTTTGGGTCCCTAGTAGAAGGACCATGTGACACAGTGCAGAATGTAATCCTGCACCTCCCCTCACTATCTGTCAAGCTTCAAGTGAGGGGTCTTGTGTGCCACTGTTGAAGCCAACTACTGTTTTGCTAAAGTTGGTGGATCTTTGTTGTAATCCTGTTCAATTTAACCTAGCAATTGTGCAAGTTTGCAACTGTTGTGATGTTTTTTCTATTATGTTATTTGTTAATCTGTTTGCTTGGCTGTGTACTACTTCTGGTTTAGTTTCCTGGAGATACACATCTGAGGGAGGGGGGAAGGATGATCTGTTTACTAATTTGGTTTATCAAGGTAAGGTTACTTCCATGGGAGAATTGACCATTACTAAATATAATGTGGGAGGACTCCACAGTCTGGTTAAAAGAACGAGGGTTCTACAGAAGTTGGGCTGAATGGGCACTCAAATAGCCCTACTTCAAGAAACCCACTTATCAGATGCTGAGTATCATAAGCTCTGTCGTAGATGGGTAGGTCAAGTATTTGCTTCTTTATATATTCCACTCATCCCCACCGCAGAGGTACGGCCATCCTTATCCACAAGTCCTGCCCAATTCAGGGTATCCAGGTAAGGCTGCAATTGGGGTCAGTAGAAGGTGGCAGGGGTTGGAGGATGGTAGAGTAGTGCTGGCACTCTGAAGTAGTGGCCAGCTAGGATGTTGAGGGAGAAAACAGTCTCTGATTTAAAAAAAATGCTTGGCATCACATGATGGCCAGGACCAGATAGCTGCTTCTTACCTCGGCTCCCACTACTTTTCACTAAAACTCAACAAAAAATTATTAAATACTAAAAAAACTTAACTTTTTTTGTGATATAAACAGTCAGCAAACTACCAGGAACTCAGCGATGCTGTTTTGATTGCCAACATGGAGGCCAAAATGCATGCAGCACCTCCCAAACACACTTTGCTCACTACCCCCTACAAGCAAGCAAAAAGGACCAAGGCCCAAGCACAGGAACCGGGCACCCTTCTACTACTACCTCAGGTGTGGCTCCACTAATGGAGGAAAGATTTCTCGCTGAATTTACTCCTATTAAGGGACGCCATACAAGACATCACCACACAACTTAAGTCCTTAAGAGCTGATCTAATGGACCTTGGAAGGAGAGTTGGGGACATGAAGCCAAAACATATTTCCTGGAAAAATGGAAGGATCAGATGGAACCTGAACTTCAGGCCTTCAAACATAAACTTTCACGTAGGGAAGCTAAGATGGAAGACCTCGAGGGCCGAAGTTGCCGTAGTAATGTGGTGGTTTTTGGCTTACCTGAAAAAGCAGAAGGCTTTTCCCTGATCCAATTTGCCCAGAAATTGTGTACAAAACTAGCTGGCCCATTCTCAAATGGTACCTCCTATATCATGGAGTATGGACACAGGTCTCTTTGCCCACCTCCACCAGAAGGATCCCCTCTGAGACCATTTATTTTAAAGTTTTTAAACTATCTTGACAAGTAACACTTGCTCCATAAGCTAAAAGAATTACAGGAGGTTACATGGGAAGGATGGAATTTGCATATTGTGCAGGACCTTCCCAACACAGTCTGGCAACAAAGAGCAGCTTACCACCCTATAATCACAAACATCATCACAGCTGGGTTCTGCTTTTTGATCCTATATCCTGCCCATTTGTAAATTCAGATTGGAGATACCTGGAAGATATGGGATTCCACTGATCAGGCTCTTTCTGCTTTAAAAGATCTGCTGCTGACCTCTTTAAGGACCGCTGAGTGCCCCTTTTCCACTACCTGCCACCTGCAGGTGAATTCCTATTCTTGTTGATTAAGCAATAATCCACGACAGGGTGTGGGTTATGCTCGGACTTACTCATGCCTGGTGTGGTTTACCAAATCCACACCAGGCGTGAGTAAATCCCAGCATAACCCACACCCTGGAGTGGATTATTGTGATTATACATAGGGTACATAAGGTAAGAAAGAAAGAAATAAGAGTTTTATGTTTGACTTTTTTTTTATTTTTCTGAAATGTATACTTCCACAACATAAAATAGTTCCTGGTAAAGTAAGATGAACTGCATTTAGAACACATTTAGAACACATTTGAAGCTGTTTAAATAGTAAGTAGGTTTAACTGTATCCATGAAGTGCATGAACAATTCATTTGTAACAGGTTTAATGTGATGAAGAACATATTTTCAACAACTTGTAACTATGACAGCTTAGTAAATATATGAAAATTTCTTACGTTTTAACAGTTGCTTGCATGTCTTTTATTTCTGTTTTTTCATTTTTTACTGCTGCATATAGAAATTTATTGTCCCACGGTTAATAAAGTTTTTAAGTACTGGGGCTGATGCTTATGATGTCATTCTCGAGTGAGATGTCGAAGCAGTGCAGGATTTGGTACTGGGCAGAGTTGAAAGATCCATTTTAGGATTCTGGGCATTTCGGTAGCTGAGCACTATGCAACGTGTTCTTATGCATGCTGTAGAAGTTCTTCTTCGGGGTTGTTGTGCATTTTCCTGATTTCTGCTTTTAAAAAGGATTGCCCTTCAGCAGGGAGCAGTTGCAGTTGCTGGGTATCTTGCTGGTGAACGTCAGAGGTTTGTTTCTGCATATTTGATACTTCGGTGTGCTGCATGGATGGGACGTGACTTTTGCAGCAAGGAATGCATTTCTTTTTGCAAGCTGGGACTACAGTGTTTTGTGGCACATTGCAGGTGACACAGCAGTGATTTATACAGGTTTGCTCATTGTGGGAGCTGGTGCTTGTGCTGCTATCATTGAGTGGTTTGGGGGCAAGAATGTTGCTCCATTCTTGTCTGTCATCAAGACTAAGCTGCCAGTAAGACCTCAGGGATGCCTCATTTTTATGTCCAGTCATGGACATGATTCCCTGGCTCCGAGTCTAACATTGCTGAGGAGTGTCACTGGAGTGGCATGAAGGAAATTATTACTGTATGTTTTTCCCAAGCCAGATTCTCTGCACAGTTGTGGGAACATTGAACTGAGATAGTTGAGCCCCATCAGTTCAGTTGAATACCAGTACTGAATTTTTTCATGAGTGTCTTGGGCCTGCCATTTAGGGTGGCAGAATAGTGAAGTTGCTGCTGGTGGGAACTTACTTAGATATTTATCAAAGCTTTTTATGGGACAAAGAGGATTATTAGGCTGTTCGAACAAGAACCAATGACTTTTTTCTTTATTTGGGTCGGTGATTTTTTTCTGGTCTTTGTTTTCTCATTAAATGTTTTCATTAAGTATTTGACTCCTGCTGGTGTGGTTTTGATTTTGAAAGAGTGCTGTCTGAATGACAGCACTCCTTCATTAACCCTCCTTGCCATTTGCAGCTGTATGTCAAGCCACACCTTGTGGACAATTCCCGGTGCTGTGTCTGGTGATAGGCAGGAAGAGTTTCTGAGAAACTGTAACTCTTCAGTGCTTAGCAGAGGGTGGTGGGTGGCTGAATCTTTACCCTCCCTATGTTGTCTTTTAATGACCTTTTAAAGACATAATTGCTGGTGGTCAGCTCAGTATTTGTCATCAGGTTTAGGGCTCTGCAGAAGGGGGGAGTCATTTAGGTAGCGTTTAGTCCTGAATGGAGGCTGATAAAGCTACTGAATCCATATTCTTTTCCCACAGTATCACGTACTGTGTTGTAATATTTGTGCAAAATTTCATTAAGTGTTGGTAGTGTGATTTCTTTCAGGTCCAAAGAGATATTTTTTTCTTTACACCAATTGAAGAAAACATTAACTGCCCACTTGGTTTGTTTAAAAGTGATGGGCTCGTTGCAGTCTATTTCGAACTGCAACATTTCATTGTCTGTAATGTCTATGTGCCTGTTGGTGATTTCTGTGCTGTTTCTTTTTTTTTTGTACAGATACTGCAGATTGATGTGGAGGAGTGGTCATGGAACTCCGGTCTTCCGAAGCTGAGGTGCAATTGTCACAGCTTTTTTGACAGGCTCTGAGTTGACTGACAGGGCAGCAATTCCTCTGTTTCACATGTAGGTGGTGAAGAGTTTGGTAAATGAACTAAACAGCTGCTCTAGGGTTTCAAGCAAATCCATTTCAAATGAGCAGATCAGGTTGCTCATTTTAGGTAGTGCTGATTTCTGTTAGGTTTGCGGTGCTGTTCCATGACGTGCAGTGCTGTGAATGAAAATCAGTTTGGCAGCTGTTGTTTACTTTTTGGGAATACCGCAGATCATCTCATCTGTCACACTGGATGATGGCTGGCTGGATCTTTTTGAGTGAGTTATGCAGAGATTTGCTCACACCTTACTGATCCAGTCAGCCAATCGGATTACTTGAATTTTCTTGACCATTGTATAATGCACAATATGGCCATTGGAATGCTACCCTTTTTTTTTCTCTTTGTATTTCCTTCCTAGGAAGATAACTTACACCAGTCCTTACATCTAGAATGGCTTATCTTTTTTTTTTACTCAGCTAGCATTTATTGGTAATTAAGAATAGAACATCCTACATGTTGGATATTGAACACTTAATACAGTTCACGTGTTATTTCGTTACATCTTGTACCAACTTATATCATTAAAGATAATATACTTTCCATTTCTATATAGGTTCCTTTCTTCTCCTGCCAAGGCATTAGGATAAAGAGAAAAAAGTGTGTTATACTGCACCAAATTTTGGCTTCATGTGATGGGATCAGTCTTGTGCAGTAGTTTCCATATACCTTTCATCTGATTTGCACTCAACATGGAGGAAAAGAAAAACCCAAAAGTTGGTTATCCAACCATAAATCAATCCCTCCCAACCACGGTTGGGCCTATTAACTTTAAAACTTAATACAAATCTGTTAATATTCATAACATCCTACCTTAAATAACCATATGGCACACTCTCACCCCCCCTTCTCCCCCTTCTTAAACCTAATCTAGGTGTTACATTTCAATTTATCCAACCTCATGGTTATTCACATAGTATGTTATCAGGTTCTGCTGACCTCCACTCTTACTGCAAAAAGAAAAGGAAAGAAAGAGAAAGAGCATGCATCCACTCTTCCTCGCCCCTCATTGATCCTGGCCCTCTTCCCCCTTCAATATCCTCTCCACCTTTGCCATGGGCACCAAAGTTCCATAAATTTATCTTTATTGAGGTGAATCATAGATGTGATATTCTTCATCCTTTCTAGATCATCTATCCTTGTGACCCATTGTACTAAAGTATGGGACTCTGGTTTGAGCCACATGGCTGTGATGCACTTCAAGGCTACCACCCTTAACGTCTGCCCCAACTCTACTACTTTTCATTTTTTTGAAGAGAGGGTTGGAAGACCCAGTACCAAGTCCTGGAAAGAAAACGGGAGAGGAAAACCCAACATCTGTTCTATGACCCGCTGTATCTGCTTCCAGAACTGTCTCAGTTTGGAGCAGCTCAAAACAATTTGGTAATGTGTTGCTCTGGTCATGCCACAAAGGCACCAACATGCCTGGGATGCCTGAGGGGAGAAGTGATGTGTAATTACAGGTGTTCAAAAAAACAGGTTACAACTTTCCAATTGTATTCCCTCCACACTGAGGAGGATGTGACTTGCCACCCTCTTTTAAACCTATGAGCTCAACCAGCCCTTGATATCCTCTCTCCACTTTCCTCGTCCCATTTTTTCCTGATTTCCTCTAAAATAGGAGGGCTGAGGGGAGGAAGCAGCACCTGTTATAGCATTGTTTCATATCTCAATTTGTCCCTAATTCTGATAGAGTCCCACCAGTAGTCCTCCAAGGTTGTTCTATCCCTACGTATCATCTGGGGGTTATCCTGTGTATTAATAAAATGCCTGACTTGCAGGTATCTAAAAAAGCCTCCACTGCACAGAGAGAATCTCTCATGGAGGCTAGCGAAGGTGAGACATCCCGCCCTTTCCAAGAGTTGGGTAAAACTGATACCCCAAGTTCATTGTTGTGGGAATGAATGTTTCCTCATGCCTAATTGAGGGAGAGGGGGCCTAAGACATTCAGGATGTTTGTCACCTTACGCAACTTGCTTAGTATCCTAATGGAGTGTTTCACCCAAGGGTTAGATGTCAGGGACCAAACTTGTGAGCTAATAACACTTGTGGGAAGGGTCCCCAGCCTTCTCCCCCTCAGTGACTCCTCCTACAGAGGGTACCAGCCCGACTCCCTCCTCTCATTGGCCCACATACACAACTGTGCCACCTGAGCTGCTAGATAATAATAATAAAAGTGGGGTAGGCCAAGGGCCCCCTTCCCTGGAGCATCTTAAAATGTGTTGTGAGATTCTGGGGTGTTTCCCATCCCATACAAATCACAACAGAGATTTATTCAATTTATTCCAAAACTGTAGGGAACAGTAATGGGAAGAGTCTGAAACAGAAACAAAAATCTAGAGAGGACATTCTTCTTGATTGTGGGAATTCTACCATAAAGTGTAAGGGTAATCATTTCCAGCAGGCCAGGACCGCTTGTAAAATACTGAACAATTTGCCATAGTTATTGTGGAAAAGTCTGGAGGTATCAGCAGATATCTGCACCCCAAGATATCTGAAAGTGGTCCTTTTTGCCCACACAAAGGGAAATTCTTCCTTGAACCCCCGGGGAGGAGGGGGTACCACTCAACACCATGGCCTCTGACTTTGCTGTGTTGATTTTATACCCTGCCATAGACCCAAATTCCTGCAGTGTGTTCAGCAAGTGAGGCAACGAGTTTTGGGGTTCCCTTAGGAAGAACAGTGAATTGTCAGCATAAAGGGTGACCTTCTGTTCCATTCCTTCCACTTCCACCCCTTAATGTTTAAGTTATTACAGACTGAAGTAGCCAAAGGCTCCAGAGTCAGAGCAAAGATCAAGAGTGAGAGATGGCATCCTTGTCTGGTGCATCTTTTCAAGGGTATATGATCTGACAGATACCCATTAACCCTAACCTTGGCCTCCGGCTTCCTATATAGAGCAGATATAGCTGAGATAAAGTTCTCCCCCCCAATCCAAACTTTGACAGAGTGGAGGACATGAATGTCCAATCCACCCTGTCAAAAGCCTTCTCAGCATCCATACTAATAGCTAATTGAAACAGGGTAGAGTGACACTGAGCAGAAATGATGTTAAGCAACATCCTTATTTTATCCTGCAGGTAATGTCCCACAATAAAACCGGTTTGGTTATGATGCACCAACTTCACTACACATGTTTGCAATCTATCTGCCAAAATACCTGTGAATATTTTCATAGCTACTGGAAGTAGGGAGATGGGTCAGTAAGAACTGCAAAGCTCTACATCTTTGTCAGGTTTGGGGATTACTGAGATCTGTGCTAGGTTCCATGAGGGTGGGACGTGTTCCTGCTCTGTAAGAATTTAATTATAGGTTGCTAGCAGGGGGTCTGCCACATGTGAGTGGAATTCTTTAAAGAATTTGGCTGGAAAGCCATCTAGGCGGAGAGCCTTACCATTTCTGAGCTGCTTAATCTTGACCAGGATCTAATTTTTGGTAACTGGGGCATTTAAAACCCATTTGGCTTCTTCGTCCAGTGTGAGGATCAGCAGTGAATCTAAAAATTGTTGTATTTTGTTTTGGTGGTCAAGGGGGGTTTTACTATCATACAGTTCTTGGTAAAATTGTGCAAAATGTTTAGATATTTCCTTAGGGGAGGTGACTGGGGACCCACCTCCTCCTGGCCTTATTCGCATGACCACCCTGCTTGCCCATTCTTTATGTAGCTGCCATGCCAATAGCCTCCCTGCTCGATTCCCTTTCTCATAGAATTTTTGTCTAGCAAACCTTATCTGGCCTTCCACTTGGATATCTAACAATTGGTTCAATTCCTTCCTTGTCTGGTCTAGTTCCTTTTTGATCTGCTCTTCTGGTGTATCCTGATGGTGCCTTTCGAGCTCTCCTATATTGTATGTTCTACCTGCAATCTCTTGCGTACGCTCTCCCTTTTAACTCTAGAAAAGTATTTAATAAATTCCTCCGTCAGACAACATTTCGTGGCATCCCACCTGATACCTTCTTTTGTGTCTCCCTTGGTGTTTTCCTGTTGAAACCATTTAATCTTGTCAATTATCTTGAATGGCTTACTTAATTGCTGCACTCAGTCATTACACCAATAAACCAGCTCAGCAATCCTACTTTGAAATAGAATCCTGCACCCACAGCATGCCTTTCTTGTGTGATGTGACTTCTCATGTTCAAGATACCTGGCACCCTGTATCACAGAGAGAGAGGTGGTTGTTTTTTTTCTCCCTAGGGGCTTGCTATCTTCACATCTTCATCCCCTATAAGCTACATCCTCTCTGTTTAATGCCGGCCACAGTCCCTGCTTTAGAGTTTACCAATGTGACTAACACTGAATTCACAAGATGAATAGATACATATTTCTTCTCCACATCAGAATTCCAAGTTGCTTCTGAAATCCTTGACTTAACAGACTGCCTTCATCGCAGCCTGCCTTGGAGATATAATGGAGCTGCAAGGGGATGGGTTCTCCTCCTGTTGTGGAAGAAAATAGCATATTTAAAACCACAATTCTGTTTTCTATGGCTCCTGCAAGTGCCCAATATTCATACTGATCCTGCAGCACTTTGCTATCAGACCGGGATCGTTATTCGGATCATGATCCTGCATCACAGAAGGAATCCTTTCCTTTCTCCCAACCTTTATCTTAGATATTTTTGATATGCTGCACTTTCATTTTTGGTGGTCCTAGAGAAGATTTTTAAGATGTCTAGTTATACTAAAGAACTTGCCCATATAAAGCAGAAATACCTGATGAACAGAGAGGAAGCAGGAAAATTCGACATGAAGTTTCACATCGATGCAGGATTCTATACCGTACTTGCTTCTTCTCAAACGAAAGACCGCCCTCCCTAGAGTTCATGACAGAAATGTAATAAAGCTGCTAAAGTCTGAGTCCTCATTCTGCCCTGTCAGACAGCCCCACCTTTTAATTTATACATTTCTCTGTTTCTGCTTGTGAGCTTGTGCAATATTTAATGCCTATATGGGCTGACACATCGACTTTGTTCTTTGGACTAAGATTGTTCTACAATCCACAATTCTACATTTTAAGAAGATCCACTGCCTCTGTTAGGACCAGTATTCCTCTCTCATTTAAGGCTGTAGTGCTGTCTCAGACCAGTTGAATTTTTCTCTTGTGACATTATTGAAGACTTCGATGTTGCATTTTGATATTAAGAAGCTTTCCATCTCTAGAACAGGATAACCTGGTTTAACTGGTCTTTTTAACTTATTATGGCTATGTTCTCTTTCTTAATATGATCTTTCATATTCTTTCTTTCTATTAAGAATATTGTTGAGATTTAGTGTAGTTTTTACAATCGGGTTGAGGTTGGTGGTGGGGGCGGGGGAGAGGTGGGACCGTTCACCTGAGGTTCATCATGCACCAAGTAATTTACAGGGCAGGTGAGGGGGATAGAGTATAATCTGTATAATGTGTTTTTTGATGGGGGGATGAGTTAGGGTTGTGCTGTGGGTTTGGGGTGCATTATGGGTTTTGGAGGATGGGGGCTTGTATTGTGTGCTTTGGGGAGGGACAAGTGAGTGCTGTGTTGTGGGCTATGGATGTTTTATGGATCTGGGGGTGTGGGGGGGGTCAGGCAGTACCAGAAAAGAATAACTAGAGTTGATGGATCTAACTGGTTAGATAACTGTAATTGTTTGATGTACAGCTATAGTTATAGTGTGAGCAAGGTTCATGGCACTTAGTTATCATTTTTGTTCCTGGAACATTAAGGGTGCTCAATCCCCAATGAAGAGGGCAAAATATTGCTCCACTTAAATAGACTGCAGGTTGATATAGGTTTCCTTTAGGAAACTCATCTCCTCCCAACCCAGGTTTCTTTTTTTAAATGTTTCTGGGTAGGGCAGGAGCTTGAAACAGGATCAGAGTCTCGTAAAAAAAGAGTGGCTATTCTGGTCTCCAGAAACGTCCCTTTTCACCAACTTCAAGTGTTGGTGGATCCCCAGTGCCAGTACTTACTTCTACAAGCCTTAATTGGGCATTTGGAGATGATCCTGGGGGTAATCTATGGTCCAACAGTAGATGTCCCTAATTTCTTCATTAATTTACTAAATTTATTATTACCATGGGTCTCCATCCCTATGCTTCTTGCTGGGGACTGGAACACCATTCTCTGTAATGAACTAGACTGGTCGGGTAAACACCATCTAGCTCTCACTCCAGGACAATTAGCTTTATGATAACTCATGGACTCCATGGGATTAGTTGACCCCTGGAGAGACCTTCACTCAACACAACATGAATATTCCTTTCATTTCATCCCCCACAACTCCTTTTCCAGGACAGATTTATTTTTGTTGGGTTTTGAGTACCAATCTTGTCTCTCACTCTGTCACTATAGTGCTAAAGTAATTTCTATCACACTGTTCTTATTCAGTTGAGTCTCTCTGCCTTTGTGGAATGGGACAAGACTTGGAGACTGAACAACCAACTGTTAAAATCTTCTGAATTGACTGAACATATTCAGAAGTTTATCACTTCTTTTCTAGAAACCAACTCTCCCTCTATGGCTAAATTGGATGTACTTTGGTGGGCATTAAATGCACTCTTAGGGTTGAGTTGATTCAGATAGCCACCAAGCATAAAAAGATAGCCTCGCAGGAAATTTCCTCTCTGTTGGAACAGCTCAGGTCCCTGAGGAAGCAACTCTCCTCTAGCTCCCACCATTTTCTGCTTTGTTTTAACTGTATACTGTAGTTTTGTAATATTTGTTTAGAGTTGTTTTATTGTATGTACTGAATATGTCTGTGTTTTTCTTGATGTACAGCACTTTGAAAACCTTGAAAGGTGCTTAATCAAATAAATTTTATTATTATTATTATTTGGACTCATCTTTAAGGGCAATGTGCAACCAATTATTGGGTGAGAAGGCTGAACATTTATTATTGAGATCCAAAGAAAAATATTTTGAACAGGGGGAAAAAGCAGGTAAACTCTTGGCCCTATGTCTATGGTCTCAAACCATGGACAGGATAGTCTCTACCCTTCGTACCAACTTGGGCAAACTGCTTACTTCTCTCTGAGATATTGAGGCCTACTTTCAGTCTTTCTACCAGAATCTGTACACCCCAACTTCGACCCCCTTTAGTGCTGCCCAGTTAGAGGCCTTTCTTCAGGGTCTTGACCTACCTTATTTAAATGAGATCAGTCAGAACTTCTGCAGGCACCTTTGACATTAACAGAGAATGCAATGCCATTGATTCCTTGACCCCAGATAAATCCCTGGGACTGGATGGTTACACCCCCAATTTTCATAAAACATTTTAAGCCCTATTAGCCCCTGTACTACTGAATACTTTCAAATATATCTCCACCCAGGGCCTTTTGGATTCTTCCTTTACTGAAGCTGTCATAGTGGTTCTACCAAAGCCTGGGAGAGATCCTTTGCTGGTTTCTAACTATAAGCCAACATCTCTTATTAATATTGACCTTAAGATATTTGCTAAAATATTGGCCAATAGGCTGAATCAAAACTGGGGACAGCGTATCAGCAGAGAGCAAGTGGGTTTTGTGTCAGGGAGGCTCTCAGCTGATCACCTGCGAAAACATTCCCACCTTATCTCCGCATCCAGGGAGTCCCCTACCCCTGTGGTGCTGGACTCACTGGATGCAGAGAAAGCCTTTGACAGGATTGCTTGGGATTATTTGTTTTATCTCCTACCTAAATATCATATCCCCTTTGTTTTCATTCAATGGATAAAGGTGCTCTACACTTACCCTTTGGCTTTGTAACAGAGTTCTTTTTAAAATGTTTCCTCTACAACAAGGCACCAGACAGGGTTGTCCACTTTCCCCTTTTGTTTAATCTGTTTTTAGAACCTCTAATTAGGAAAATTAATGTTACCCCCAAATTTTTGATATCCCCATGGGTCCATACCAGTACAAACACTCAGTATATGCGGATGATATCCTATTACGTCACCTTACCTGAAACCTCTTTTTCCACTGCTCTGGAAGTAATCACTTATTTTGACAAATTCTTTAACTACATATTGAATCTTGCTAAAACTGAAATTATGCCTCTGAATGTGGCTACAATGAGGGCAAGTGTGGAGCACCTAGGACTAGTGTGGGTTAAAGACAAACTTAAGTATTTAGGTATTTATTTAAGTATCCCTTCCTCTAAACTGAAACAATATAATCCGGATCTGGTGGTGAATCACATTTGAACAGACCTAGATCAATGGTCTCTTCTGTTCATTTTGATGTGGGGTTGTTTAAGTATAATAAAAATTAACATGCTTCCATGTTTCCTGTACCCATTTCTAATGCTTAATCTAGTACCACCACAATTATGGTTCACCCAGGTACAAAGAATACTTTCTAACTTTCTGTGGCAATGCAAACCACCCCGAAGAGCATTGCACAAGCTGATGCGATTCAAGAAGAGAGGAGGCTTGAAAGGTCCTAATTTATTTTTATATTATTTGGCTATTCAATGCTCCTGATTTTTCCAATGGTACAGGCCATAATCAGATGACCAGTCCCTGTCTTATACCCCACAATTGTTGGAAATAAAGTGATACCAATGCTCACAGTTAGGGTTGGATATGCAAGCTATATTGTATACTTCCCATAAGAAACTGCCCTGCTGTCTCTGGCAGGCACTCCTATAAAGATGTTGCTAAAGGCCCATAAGCAGCTCTGTTCTTTATTCAAGGTAGACCCTCAAATGGATTTTACTCAACCCCTACTAGGAAACCCACATTTCAAAACTGCAGGTCAGCTACTAACCAAGTCCTTTTGGCCTTATGAGGAGGTGAATATGGTAGATCACCTTTTACAAAATGGCAAGTTACATTTTTTGGAGTCACAAATGAAATATAAGTGGCCTTTCTTATTATGTTTCAGATTCTTTCAGTTGACTCACATGCTAGTCTAACATTTTGGGACTGGTTTGTGGCATGGATTATATGGGACACAGGTTCTTACTTTGGCTTTAACTGCACCCACGTCTCATGATATCTCTTTTTTCTACAACAAATTACATGAAGTTCTTTCTGATAAAGAGGGTGAATTGTTTTATTATTGGGATTAGACCCTTCCTGACCCACATGGCCCACGTAATTGGCCCTCTATCTGGAAGGCTAATTATAAGTATATAAAGCAGGACAGATACCGCTTTATGCAGTTTCAAGTTCTTCATAACCTCTACCACACTCTGGTTAAATTGCACAAAATGGGCAAGCTCCCATCAGATGTTTGTTCCATGTGTAACAAAAATCCTGGAACATTATTCCATATACTTTGGACCTGTGAGAAGGTAATCCCCTTCTGGGAGGGTATACAACAATGACTGGAACCTATGCTAGGCTTGAGCTATGCATTTCTCCCTGAAATATGTTTGTTGGGAACGTTTGATGAGGATCTAGTTGGGAATCAAAGACCCCATATGGCTCTGATATCGGCCTGTGCCAAAAAGTAATTCTCAGGCATTGGTGTGACCAAACTGTTCTTCAATGCATAGAATGGTATAGAGAAATATTGTTTGCATTGCAAGCAGAGTGGATTATTGCCAGCTTAGCAGACCATTTGAATGGATAAAGGAAAATCTGGGAACCATTATATGTTCTGTTAACCCTTTGAGTAGTTGATGGGTTCCCCAATTAAGTCCCTTATATACTACACCCCATGTGGCATAATATTATAATAATTGTATTAGAGACCCACATTTAAGGGATTATGGTCATATTTCTTCACTACAAGCACCCTGTTATATGAACTGAGGAATTTAGTACAACGTATTGACCCTTAGGACCACTTTATCTCTCTGATGTATAGTTGTCTACTTGTTTTACTTTACTGTCCTTACTATTTAAGCACCAGAGCTCCTTTATATTTCTGTTCCAGGTTGGGGTGGGTGGAAGAGTTGGGGGAGTAGGGTATGGGAGGGTATGGGGAGTAGGAATAAGGAATAATTTCAGATAATTGTTATTGTTCGGACAAGTCATATTTGGCTTCATGTTCATTTTGTGACAATATTTGTAGTAATGTGTATTTTCTTAACTTTAATAAAGTTTATTCAATTTGAACAAAAATGCTTGCATAGTATGAATACAGTGCATCTTAACTTGTGCTGAAAGAACTGTTCCTTGCCTTTTGCTGTTTCTGGGAAAATCAGTTCCTTGCAGTCATTTATCTTTAAGAGCTAGTACTGTACATTGTCTGTAATTCATACCAACCTTCAAAAGTAATCAGCTGACTGTTACACAGTTGAATGAGTAAATAATACTGAACAGCACTGCAGCATGGGTATTATGTGCAACGTAAAATACATTCACACACATTGCTGTTTGCAAAGGGTTAGTTGACAGCCAGTCAAGACAGGGAATGGAGGCCTGCTCCATTTACCATTGAAGGAACAGAGCAGGTGGTGCTATTAGGAGCCACTCAATTCTCATATTTTGGATAGGGTGAGGGAAGGGTGCCACTGGATACAGGGACAAGAAAGGAATCCGTGTCAGTCAGTTAGTTTTATTACTTTACAGGGGTTGGTGCAACGGACCTGGGTGCTGCAAGTTGCAGCCCACATTTGACTTCCCCCCAGAGCCCCCCACCCTGTAACACTCCTGCAATCCCCTTGAGGCCCTTGGGGGGCTGGTCAGGTGGCACAGGTGCATGGGGGCACAGCACTAAACAGACATGGGGGCTCCCCGAAAATTGGGGGGCAGCACTGTGCTGGGGGGGTATGTGGGGCAGGGCAATGTTCCATACGTGGTGCTGCAGGGGGCATCCATCATTTTGCCAGGATAGATGCCCCTTAGACCAGCTAAGTACTGATCTATCCCGCAGTACCATAACCAGACCTGGAATGGCGTAGGTGGGTTATGGCAGCCGCCTTTCAGAATAGTGCACAGGTGCTGCCATAACCCAGCCTTGCACCATGCCATTGTGGGTGTAGTGGGTGATGCATCCCACCTTTGGTGCAACCCCCATATGGCATGGCACAAGCTGCCTCTTGTAATTCAAACCAGCGTAATGCGTGGTGCAAGGTGCGAATTGCACCCTTGGGTGTGGCATAAATTGCCTTGCTCCAGGTGTAATGTTACCTGGAATCAGGCCCATGATGTTCAGTAAGGTCATTAAACAATGGATTTCACTAAATCAGAGATCATTAGAATGGAGTTCTACTGTACCCGATGGAGAAAAGTCATGGTTATCACATTTAACTGTTGCATGCATAGACCAAGTTGAAATGATGTTTTAGATTCTGTTTAGTAGTAAGAAAACATCTTAGGTTTGTAATAGGAGGCAGTCTGTTTCACAGAAAGGGTAAGGGAGATAGGCAGGTTAGCTGGAGTTTTTTTTGGGACTAAGGAATGTGGAACTTATCTTGGCTGGCAGTATAGCCTAGAGGTTAGAGGAACGAGGTGTGAATGAGCTTGCTACATCCAGCAGACCAGACCTGAGTTTGATTCTCACAACCTCCACTTGCATGCTGTGTGACTAAGCAAGTCACTGAACCGCCCAGTGCTCCCAGGTCACCACTGAAAACAGGCACTTGTGCCTAGTGGGCCTTACCCAGTTACCAAAGACTAAAATAAATAAGTTAAGGTAAGCTGAGTATGATACTGGTTTAAGGAAAACATATAGGGAGCTGAGGAGATTGCCTGATTAGTATTTTCAAACAAGCAAGGTATGGTGTTAGGAGCATCTGCAGCTTACCAATGGCCTGGGCATTTATTCATACACTACACAATCATGAGTATAAAGTGGGCAGAGTAAGAAATGTGACAAACTGAACTGAAAAGGGAGTCAAAGCTTGCAGGGTGAAGTTTATGGGCAGCGGCATAGAATAAGTCACCATACCATAACCAATGGCTGGCAGTAGTATGTGATCGATAATGCACCTCTTTAATCCTTGCAACACATAATAATTCAGTCTGTAAAGAGCACTGATTTTCCCATAAAAGTTTGAGATTAGAGAATTATTACGAAGAGATAACTCATGTTGTTGATCTACTGACCCTCAAGCATTTGTACTATGCTATTAAACTTAGAATTATATCATCATTGGATTTGCTTTGTAAGAATGATGAGTTCCTCAGGTAATAGTTCAGTGCCAACAAGCAAAGACATGATCTTCCTATGGTTTAAGACTAATTACACTACTTCCGTTTAAACAAATTCTAGAGAAATTATGTCATAGATTAGTTCTTTACACCACAGGGGAGGGTCCAGATGTGTGAAGCAAATGACATCTCTGGCATGCATATGAAGATAGAAGGTATTAACAGTGAAAGGAGGTTGCTAATAAACATACTAAACTGGGGAGAACCAAGAACTAAACCTTGTGGAAAGCCCAAGGAAACTGGTAGAGAGGCACATGTGAAGGTCCCCCTGTCAACAAATTGGAATCAAGGTAAGAATTGAACTAGGGAAGAGAGAAACCAGCAATACCAGACATTCCAAGTTTGTCAGTGGGGAAAAATGGTCTTTAGTATTCAAAGCTGTGGTCATGTTGATGGACATCACTAGGCTGGACAGAGTCCATGCCGAAAATTATTAAGCTACTTAAACATGAAGTGGGCATGTTTACTACACACAGTATATTGGTAAATGTAGAACAAAGTTGTGACAAAGCCTACTTAGAAGAACAAGACTGTTCTACTAGAGACCAGTCAGTATTTGACAGGATAAAGAGGAAGCTATCCTTTTTTGACTCAGTAGGTGAATAACTGGTCACTAAAAATAACAGGCAGAGCATTGGCAGCCTCAACCCTATGCAGGAGGGAGATTGGTATATAGTCGATCAAAATATGGTAAGAGGAGAGTTTGTCACTTCTATTATGACTGGCAGTAGTTGAGCAAAATGTAAAGCCTTAATTTAGGAATAGCTTGAATTTGCAAAAGGTATCTATTTAATTTAGAATAATCTCTCCAAGCCCAATATGCTCAGATTTTAACACATCGATCAATTTAAGTGTATGTGTGATTAGATCCACTACAGTGTTAGAACTGTCACCAGAGGTCAATAAATGTCAGAACAGCAGAGAGTGCAGATGAGAAGCTAATCAGTAAGGTCTTTGTGAGATTTTGGAACAGACACCAAGAAAAGTGATAGAATATTTAAAGCAAAGGTAATATATAGGTCAACACTCCCACCATTTTTTCTCTTATCCAACTACTTGACAATAAATCAAGGGAGAGCAATGTCACCTGTATATATTCTGGTGCATAACAATGGTTTTGTTAAAATCAGTACACTAGACCTGTTGCATTAAGCTCAGACTGTAATCAGATCAAATTTGGTAGGATACTGTATGTGCTGGAATGGACAATGTGTCAACCTTTGCAAAGATTTCCTAGGGCTATTGCAATTGTGAGTGGGGCAGAACCCAGATTCATTTCAATAGCATCCCCACAAAATGCAACAAAACCAATTGTCTCTTACAGGTTTGAACTAGGGTTGTTATTAACAGGGGGAATATTGGTCATGGCTCAAGGACAACAATCCTGGTCTTCAATTTGTGCCCTGGGACCTTTAACTTCTATCTAAACAGTGACCAGAGATGAGCAGAACAGACCTTGATTTTAATGCCTCATAAGAAGGACTGCACACTGCACCTCAGCATTGCAGCACCCATTTCCTAGTGCACTACACTGTTAATTACAAGTGCAGTATTATACCATTACCCCAAGTAAACAGTATGTGGAAGAGAACCCCAACCATTCAAACTTTCAGCCCCAGATGCTAGCACCATATGTACCAAGCCACTGACATTAGGAAAGGTAAAGTAAGAATGCTGTGATTTTGTGACATCGTAGTAAGCAACATTACTTTGGTATTCTTGCTGTGTAAAATGAATGCATTACAAGAAAGACACATTTGTAAACATTTATAGGCCAATAATAAACACAGTTATCTTCAAGAACCCATTATTAATCCATTTTCAGTTGAAATGCTAATTATTTTGTGAACAATAATAGTGTACAGCATACCTATAAAAAATACCAGTGCTATACTAAAGCAATGACTAAAAGACAACACGACTGTGGCTGTACCCATAAAAGCCCAGAAATGTACAGGGATGAATTTTGTATCTTCATTCTACTTCATTAGATTATATTCAACTGGGAATACAACCTATTTATTTACAAATGTGAAGCCTTGATTTGTAAAGAATGAGAACTGTACTGCCTCTTTTTCCTATCATTCACAAGTAAGATAGACTGACCATGACATAAGTTAAAATTATATGTTCCAGACATTACTAATGCAATGTTTGTGAAATAGTCATGTCTCATCACTGTCTAGACACTAAGGCCCTGTACACATCAGGCCACTTAAAACATTTTAAGGTGCTTAAAACATTTTAAGTCGCGCAAACACGGTGCCCGTCTGCATTTAAACACGGTTTCAAAGCGCGTTAAGAAACCGTGCTTAAACCCTGCTGCGAGCTAGTCTCAAGTCCGTTTTCAAAAACATTTTAAAGGAGGAAAGCGTGTTACCTTGTGGTGTGGACGGGCATGCAATTTTTCCGTCAATTAGAGTGCCAACATAACCGTGCTACAATCGCGGAGGATTACAGAGTTTAAAAACGTTACTCGTTGCTGATGGAGATGGAAGTTCATCGTGTTACAATCGAGTTCAAACTCGGTGAACAATAATGTGAACGGGCTACTGTGGTGAGTTTTATAACATTTTGAAACCGTTATTTAAAACGGTACAAATCTTCACTTGTAATGTGTACAGGGCCTGAAGGTCTTCACTAGCTATTTCCTCAAGCAAGCAGCCCAGTGCCACAGGGCTTATGCAATGGCCAACCATTTGCTGCATTGTATTGGTAGTGGCATCACTAGAATGAGGTGACCCTCTCACTGTACATGTCCCTGGTGAGGCTGCATCTGGAGTACTGCACAGAGTTTTGGAGCTCCCATGTCAGAAAAGAACATGTCCCCCTAGAGAGAGTCCTAGGAAAGGTGACTAAAATGGTGAGGAGTATGTAGGGGAAGTCATATATTGAGTGGCTGACTGTCTTCAACACGTGCACACTTGAGGTAAGACAGAAGAGGGACGAATTGATAGAGACCTACAAAACATCCATGGGCCATATGAGAAACATCAACTTTGCACCAGTTGGGAATAATGCATTAAGTCTCCAGAAAGCCCAAGATATTGAGCATTGTAATAGTCTAGGTGGAAAGTGACAAATATATGACCATCCCCAGGTCCTCATATCGAAGAAAGGACATTGGAAGCTGTATAAATATCTTGCATCAATGTATCAACTTAGCTGACTTGAAGCTTTTATTGTTTTAAAAAAAAAAGTTATCAAACCATAATGGTTCCAAATGCATACCTTTTTAAAGAAATTATCATTGGAAAGGCCTAAGTTTGAAATCATTGGGGCTAGAAACATAATTTGTCGTGTCATTAACATACTAACATATTAAGATACTAATTGCCAGCAGATTAGGTCTTACGGTCAATCAAGTCTGCTCGAACCTCAGATCCCTAGTTGGGTGCAGAGGCCCTTCCCCCTTGTGTTCCAGAAACGCCTATCATCCCCACCCCCCTGGGTCAGGCCATCATCTGATACATCCGCTTTCTGTGTCTGTCCCACCCTCTCTTGAAGCCCTCCACTGTGGATCTCTGAACCAGCTTGCCAGGCAGCGCATTCCAAGGGTCCACCACCCTCTCAGTGAAAAACCTCCTCCTCTTTCCCCCATCACCCTTCCACCTTCCAACTGCAAACCATGCCCTCTGGTGATACCTCCCTGCTTTAGTCTAAAGATCCCCTCCATGTTTACCCTATTATTCCCTTGAGGTACTTGAAGACCTCAATCATGTTCCCCCTGTGTCTCCTCTCCTCCAGTAAAAACAGGCAGAGCTCCTCAAGTTTGTCCTCATATGTCAAATCCTCTAGTCCTCGTATCATCTTAGTTGCCCTCCTCTGTATCCTCTCCAGGAACTGTATGCTCCTCTTCAAGTGTGGTCTCCAGTACTGTACACAGTACTCAAGGTGTGGTCTAACCAGTCCATTGTACAGCAACAGAATTACTTCCCTGCTCCTAGAGGTGATCCCCCTTACAATGCATCCCAACATCCTGTTTGCCTTGCTAGCTGCTCTCCTGCACTGCTCAGAGTTATTCATACATGCATCCACCATGACCCCTAGGTCTTTTTCCCCTGTTGAGGCCTCTAGCGCCTCCTCTCCCAGGGTGTACCTGTGTTTATGGTTTCCCCGCCCAAGATGTAACACCTTGCACTTGGTGATATTGAAATTTAATTTCCATGTGTGAGCCCAGCTTCGGGGTGTCCAGGTCCCCTTGCAGTGCCAACCTCCCCTCTTCCCCCTCAACTACTGCTCCCATCTTGGAGTCATCAGAGAAGAGACTCATTTCACACCCTATACCCTCCCTGATGTCCGATATGTATGCATTAAACAGGATCAGACCCAGGACCGAGCCCTGCGGTACCCTACTACTGACCTCTATAGGGTTTGAGAGTTCCCCACTGACCACTACTCTCTGGGTGCATCCAGATAGCCAGTTTTCAATCCATCTGACCATCAAAAGGCCTACTCCCAACCCCATCAGTTTCTCCACCAGACCATTGTGGGGGACAGAGTCAAACGCCTTGCTGAACTCCAAGAATAATACATCCACAGGCTTTCACCTGTCCAGTTCTGATGTTACCCATTCATAGAACTCCACAAGATTGGTTTGACATGATCTACCTGGCATAAACCCATGCTGCTGACTATCCAGACCTCCCACCTCCTCCAAGTACACCCCCAGTCATTCCTTTAGTATACTCTCCGTTAATTTTCCCACCACCAAGTTCAACTGATGGGTCTATAGTTACCTGGTACTTCTCTCGACACCCCCTTTATGGATGGCCACCACATGTGCCTCTTGCCAATCCCTAGGTACCCTCCCTGTCTCAAGGGATCTGTTGAAGAGCTCCTCCAGGGGTGCAACCAGCATGTCCGCCAATTCCCATAGTACTCTCAGATGAATGCCATCTGGCCCAGGAGATATATCTTTCTTTAGGGCTTTGAGGGCTAACCATACCATTTCGGTGGAGATAGCATCATCCGTCCCCTCCACCTTACTGGCCTTTTTATCCTCATCCTGATGTGACACCTCTGGGGTACCTCTCCCTCCCTCTTGTTCCATTTCTCTTGCTCCCCTGATCCTACTCACTACTGCTTCTATCCCCATTGTGCCTTGCTTTGTAGATATCCCATCCCTCTTCCCAGTGAACACAGAGGTGAAGTACTCATTTAATACCTCTGCCTGCTCGCTCGCCTCTTCCACCCACCCACCCTCCTTCTGATCTCAATCTGCTGAGATGGCCCTTAGTTTTTCTCCACTCTCCAATGTACCAGAAGAACCCCTTTTCCCCTCCTTGTATCCCCTGTGCCAGCCGTTGCTCTTTACTGCACTTTGCCCCCCTCACCATCTGGGTGACTTTTCTAGATGCAAGATTGTACATTTTATTTTCCCTATCTCCTCTTGTTGTTTTATATTGTTTGTAGGCCGCCTTCTTTTCTCTGACCACTACCTGAACCTCACTGGACCACCAGCATGGTTTATGTGACCTTGTTCCCTTATGTTTTACCTTAGCGCAGGTCCTGACTGCCTCATGAAGTCCCCGTTTTATGACCTCCCATCTCTTTTCCACATTTGTCATTGATGTAATCCCCTTCAAGTGATCCTTGAGAATATTTCCCATGCCCACAAAGTCTGCCCCCTGAAGTCCACTGCCAGTGTCCTAGCTCTCCCCCTCCCCCATGCTTATTTGAAACCAGACAGTATTGTGGTCGCTCCCAGTCAGGGGATCCTCTACAACCAGGTCCCTTACCAGATCCCCATCTGCCAGAACCACGTCCAGGACATGCCCCTCCCTTGTGGGCTCCATCACATGCTGTGTTAAGAACACATCCTGGAAACTGTCCAGCAGCATCTGGTCCTTGGCCACCTTAGAGGACATGGTTCCCCAGTTTGTACCTGGCATATAGGTCCCCCATCAACACCACTCGTTCCCCTTTTGGTCCACACTGGGCAATGATGTTGTCCAGCAAACCATCCTCCAGAACATCACCCATCCCGGGGGGCCTATATACTACACCCAGTTTGACCTTACCTCCTGCTGAGGTTCGTAAGGTGACCCATAAGCCTCCACGTTTCCCTCTGCCTCTTCTACCCTAGCAATTTCTATGTCATCTCTAATGACCATAGCCAGTCCACCCCCTCCTTTCTATCCTTCCTAAGCATAGTGTACCCCCGCATGTTTAGGTCCCAGTCATGGTTTTTGTTGGCGCTCCTTTCCGTGACCGCTGCCACATCCACCCCCCCTCGAACAGCATGGCCTGGAACTCTGGCAGCTTGTTTCCCAAGCTCCTGGCATTTACTAACACCACCCCCCACCGCTTATCCCTGATCCCCTATGTCGAACCCCACCCAGGTTTCTTATACTTCCATCCGCCCTCTGCTCCTCCTGAAACCTCCTCCCCCAGTGTGTTTCCCCCCTCTCCCCATTGGATTTGAAGGCTACTCCCCTCATCTGGAGGAGAGGGCTTCTGGTCAGCCCCTCCCTTATCCCCTCCACAAGCTTAAACCCCACCTTTCTTGAATATAGTCAGCCACCCCCTGTTTAAGGACTTCCTTCCCTAACGGGGCAAGATGAAGCCTGTCCTTGGCATACAGTCCCTTATCCTCCCAAACTCCTTTCCAGTTTCCTAACACCCCTAACCCACTCTCTTCACGCCACTTCCTGAGCCAGTCATTAACCTCTGTGATCTTCATTTTTTTTCTCCACTGAGGCCTTTGCTACTGGCAAATATCTCCAAAAAGGAAATGTTGCATCCATTATAGCCTCCATCAAGTAACCTGAGTTTCCCCAGCCTGCCCCTCTAAATTGCCCATCTTGTCCCCTCATTCCCTGTTCTCCTTAAGAGCTTCTTTCCCACAGTCTGCTCTTTTAGGCTTCCCCACAACAGCCCCTCCTGACTCTTCCCCCTCCACTCTCTTTATATTCAGAATGGTTACCCCGTACATTTTCCCCTTAACATCAACATCCCGATCTAAGGGTCCTCTGTCCCTAATATCTCCCCCTCCTGCTTGCTGTAACATAATGTCCTGTAATTTCTGAGCATTGCCCCAGCCTCCCCTCAGCCCCACCCTTCTGCTGCCCATATCCACACCCCTTATCCTTGGACACCCCCCAACTCCCCCAGCTTACTCCTTAACCAATATACTTCACTTCGGATACAAGATAGCTGTCTACAGAGTGGGCAGCCTCCCTGTCTCCAGGCCCAATTAAGAATTATTGCCATCCCACAGTCTGTGCAGCCTACAACCCTTCCGAAGATGCCTGTCATAGTGAAAAGTGGCCACCCTGTTTGTCCTTCTCTGTTCAAAATGGCACACACCCCTTTTCTCAGTCCCTTCCCCCTTGAATACAGTCTCTCTCTATACTGACTGCAGTTATTTATGAAATCACTTTCAACCCCATCAATAAAGTTCCCAAGTCTCACAAACACATACAGTCCAGTGTGTGTCCAGTCCCACTAACAGTGTATGTATGCAGACATCAGGTACAATATGATGTCACAGGCCCTCCAGTTCCTGTTGCTTCAAATTTCAGTCACAAACAGAAATGCAAAGCCCTTCAATCCCAACCCCCAGTGGCTTTTCAGTATTTAAGAAAGCCTACAAAACAGGGTGGGTGGGAGGGCTGTACCACCACCAGGCAAACAACCTCCTACTTCTGTTCCCAGGTGGACAATGAAAGACAAGATGATTCTTGTAATTACCCCTCCCCCTAACACCAGGCAAACATCACATTTAAATTTCTCTCTAATTATCACTGCCAAACAAGTGTTCCCACACCCAGCACACAAGCCCCAATAGTTACAATATCACAGAACAAGTAACAGTTCTAACTCAAAGTAGTAATTTTTAACACACAGAACTAATTTCAAGTACAAAACTGTTCAAATATTTCAGTTAACACAGAAGATAAAACCAAACCTCTTTCCTGAACAACCTCCTACTTCTGTTCTCAGGTGGACAATGAAAGACAAGATGATTCTTGTAATTACCCCTCCCCCTAATACCAGGCAAACATCACATTTAAATTTCACTCTAATTATCACTGCCAAACAAGTGTTCCCACACCCAGCACATAAGCTCCAATAGTTACAATATCACAGCTCAAGTAACAGTTCTAACTCAAAGTAGTAATTTTTTAACACACAGAACTAATTTCAAGTATAAAACTATTCAAATATTTCAGTTAAAACAGAAGATACAACCAAACCTCTTTCCTGAACAACCTCCTACTTCTGTTCCCAGATGGACAAATTAAGAAACAGTCCTCTCAATACAGTTTTTATGTGAGGTGTGCTGATAATTTGAAACCACTATGTGAGTATATTTTTGATACACGTCTTAAGTCATGACACAGCCAAAAATGGTAAACACTTTGTATCAATACCATTTTTTGTATCCACAGACTGTGTTAAAACTACTGTTTGTAATGATGCATAAAATAAAATGACGGTTATAAAATTAGTAATTTTTTATTTACTTTTTTCTGAATTTTGGCAATACTACACATTATTTTGTTATAAACGATGTAGTTTGAAACTTCATTCTTCTTGCTCCCTTAATTGCATTGCAAACATTTAATGTACCACATTATGGCACCTCTTTGATGTAGCTTACCATTTACAAGTTTGATTTCTCACCTTCTAATGATGGGGCCTGTCTCATCTAAATCTAAATCTGTCTAAATCTAAACAGAGATGCAAGCAAGATTTCAAAACATAACAGCCCAAATAACGCATCTACAATCAGTGGTAACAGGACTTACTGAAACAACTGTTGACCACACTATTTGACTTGATGAGGCCAAAAGACATTTTGGGGAGGCTGAGGACACACTTGCAGACTTGGCTCAAGATAGGACTGATCTAAAGAAGCAGTTGATTGAGGTACATCAGAAGGCAGACAATCTGGAAAACAGGTCCCGTCAATCTAGTATAAGGATTATTGGACTACCTAAGGGCCTTGAGAAAAGGGATCCTGGGAAAGAGATACATCACTGGATAATGCAACAAATGAAACTGGGAGACCCTACACTGAATTTTGAAGTGAAGCATGCACACTGGACTGGTCCCCAACTCTAGACAGGGGAAAAACTGTGTCACTTCCTTATAAAGTATCTGCACTACACAGATAAAAAAACGAGTACTTTGAGCAGCAAAAACCAAAAGCCCGATAGCATTGGATGAGGGGGTCGAGGTATTTATTATGCAAGACTACAGCAGAGACCTGCAACTGTGGCACCAGAAATGTTCACAGCTTTAAGCCCACCCTGCACCTCTCTGGTTTCGAGTTTGCACATCACTATCCATCCCAACTCAGGATCTCCACATTGGGCATATCCCCATGCTTCTTTGACAGCCCACATGAAGCCAAGAGATTGGTCAAGGAAGAAGAGGCTGCTATGGAAGGTAGGTCAAAACCTGAAACAGCATAATACCAGCTTGAGAGATGTAACTTACAAGCTTGTCAATTTCACCCTTGAGTGATGCTTCGCCTAGATGTGTATGCCACTGTTGTTTCGGGAGCCCCCTGCTGTCTCCTGCCCATCAATGCCAAAATTATATCTGCATTAAGCTCTGCTCTCTTGAGATTGATCTAAAATCTATGACTAGCTGACCTCCAGTAAGTTGGAAGAAAAACAATAGAAACTGAAGAGATAACACGGCCATCAATCAATTGAAGGGTGCCAAAGCTACTGGTCCAGATGAACTACCAATTGACTTCTACAAGTTATTCCTTGCTGAGCTTATTGACCCCTACAAGAGGTGTATGAGGAAAGCAGCTATGAGGAGCTACTCCCCCACTTCTCCATGCAGTCAGCCACTATCACTGTCATCCCTAAGCCAGGCAAGGATCCTGCACTTTGTTCCTCTTACTGCAGGAGTTCTTTGCTCACCTCTGATTACAATCTAATGGCCAGAATTATTGCCACCAGGTTAGAGCCCATACTACCAACAATTAAACACCCTGACTGAAGTGGATTTGTTCAGGGGAGGCAGGACAAACACAGTATTCATAAAACCTTTAATATTTTTCACTACTGGGCAATGACTCACTCATCTCATGGTGCAGCAGTTCTAGCTCTGGATGCAGAAAAGGCATTCAGCTGGGTGGAGTGGTAGTATATGTTTGCCACCCTTCAAGTGTATGGTGTTAGGAATTACTTGATGTCCCTGATAAAAACTCTTTACTCACACCTCACCTCCCAGATAGTAGCCAATGGGTCTCTATCTCCAGCCTTTGAACTACAGTGAAGCACGAGACAGGGATGCCCCCCCTCTCTCCCCTGTTATATGCCATGGCACTTGAGCACTTGGTGACAGCTATACATAGGCACCCAGATGTGGGGGGCTCTTGAGCTCAGGGAGAACACAAAATGGTCCTTTTTGCAGATGACCTGTTACTGTATCTTCAGAATCCAACAGAAAGTCTCCCACATGTCCAGACACTGCTTGAAGAATACTGTATGCCTCACTATCAGGACTTAAAATCAGCTGGACCAAAAGTGAGATTTTTCCAATTGGGGATAAAAATAGACAGGCTATAACTGGCAATGCTCTAGTGGTACAGGTATTCACAAAAATCAAATACTTAGGGATTCATATCTCTTCAAGCATCCCTAAACTGTTTTCCCTAAATTATGATGCCGTACTCATTAAGATTATGCTTGAATGTGATGGATGGATAGATCTGCCCCTTACCCATTATGGGAGAGTTACTACAGTTAAAATGAATATCTTGCCCTAATGTTTGTATCTGTTCCAGTCCCTACCATGTTACATACCAGATAGGTTCTTTAGGACACTTGATAGTGTTCTGCATAGGTTTGTATGACAAAGTAAAAATGTCTGTATTCATAGGAAAACTGTCCAACAGCCTGTAACTAGAGGGGAAACAGGTTTGCCAAACTTCAAACTCTATTTCTGGGTGGCCCAACTAGCTTTTTTACAGGTTGTTCTGGACCCAGTACTCCCAGTGTTTATGAACATTGAGGGGGAAAGGGCAGAGGGAGATCTACTGAGAGACATCTTTACCTCTTCACTCCAGTCCCTACACCCTTGGAAGAAACATGCCAATCCATTTACAAGAACATGAACAAGAGTGTGGAACATAATATACAACCACACTGAAACAGAGGCCATAACATCCTTACATGCATTCATCTGATCCACTCTACAATTCATCACAGGCTATAATGTATTCTTACATGGAGGACTTCTCCATTGGCAGTGAAAGGGATTGAGACAAATCATGCAGCTGTATGGGGGGGATTCCTCACTTTCAGTGAGCTCCAGAAATGGTGGATGCTTCCTCTGGGAGACCTTTTTATATATCTGAAAGTCTGGCACAGGATAACGGCCATGGCTGCATTCCCTCCAGATCCAGGAAAGCCGGATAATGACCCCTATGTGGAAAAGTTATTCAGGCACCAGCCTCTCACTAAACCACTCTCTGTATTTTATGATATTCTCTTGAAGGGAGGAGAGGACCCTACTCTCTGTACACAAAAGGTAGAAGACTTGGTTTGCTGGCCAAGGCACCTAGCTTCACCTGAGCTCATTCCTTCTAAGACTGCTTGAAAGGCAGAGTAGAGAAACATCCCAGAGCAAGGGAAAAGGATTAAGACTTATTTTGGCTAAACAGATTTACTGTGTGGTGTTGTTTTTTAATTTTTACTCACAGGGATTGCTACTGTTTGTTGCTAACATTTCATTGCTTTATTTTTCTCTGTAGCAAAGTGTTTCTTACAGGGTATATCTTCTCTGAAATTATTACAGGTGGTGCCTTACAGGTTTTACAGTTTTATCTAACATTAGGATAAGCTTTCAGAGTTACTGCATTTGTTGTTGACTGTTTCTGCTCTTACCTCCTTGTTCTTTCATCCATGGTTCTTCTTTTTTGGCAGGGGAAGGGCCCAACCACCCACCCCCATACCCAACCACCCCACACTACACTCCTTTTATAGGGTACCACAGTTGTGACATTTCCTGTGGCAGAGCAGGAAGGGTGGATCAGTGGGCCTCCACAAGGAGAGCTCATTTACAGGGCACTAGTAATTTAACTTGTTATAACAAGTTAAACAAAACACAATCAAACCATTACTTGCATTTTTCCTTTTTTTCCTTCTAATTACTCTGACTAGGTTATAAACCCAGCAACTTATCTGGAATGGATATCATTAACTGCAGGTACTGTGGAACAATTTTCAGAAGGACAGTCTTACAGGATTTAGGACACTGTCCTACATGCTGGGCCTTTGGAGATCTTAGGGCTCAGCTCCAGGCAGCATGGGCAGAGATTGCACGCCTCAAATTTCATATTCAAGAGGAAATACATTATAAGAACCACCCACCATTTCCCCAGCATCCAACAGAAAAACCTCTAGCGCAGAGGGTAGTTGGTCCAGGAGGTTGGCAGGTGGTTGGGAGGGGCAAATTGGGTGCCCCATCACTCTCTGCTCTCCAACATATTACCTCCAAAAACCATATAAACACTACAAACAGGTATCTGCCTCTATCTCTGAAATAAAACAAAGAGGCAGAAGACACTGCAGAGCAGGACACTGCAGCACAGGAGCTAGCACAACAAAACTCACCCAAATCAGGAACCAAAACAAAAAAAGCAAAAAGGAATTCAAAAAAACTTCTGATCATAGGAGACTCCATGATTCGAGGAGTTGACACCCATCTCCAGCCAGGGGTAATGGTCAGATGTCTCCCAGGTACATCAGCATGGAAAGACACTGACCACATTGCTAAAATTGCTCACAAAGCAGGAGAAAACATTGATGTCCTAGTACACATAGGGACTAATGATCTCAACAGCCAGTCAGTTGTGGAGACCAAGGAACACCTGACCAGGCTGGGTGACAAACTATCATCTATTTCATCTGCATCTCCTTCTCTGAGATCCTGCCAGTCTGGGAGAGGGAGCAGATGGATGGAAGGTCAGAGAAGGGAGATAGGGGAGCTAAACATGTGGCTCAAGGGCTGGTGCCAGGAAAAGGACACAGATTTGTAGGGAACTGGCAACAGTTCTGGGAGCGAAAGTTCTTTATATTTGATGGACTGCATCTGACTAAGGAGGGAGTCAGTGCATTGGGGCAGAAGTTTGACGTCTTTGCAGAATATTTAAACTAGCAAATGGGGAGAGGGGTGCAGTACCCCATACGTCAAATGGGAAGAACACCCCTTCCCCTTCAGCTAGTGGTCACAGAGGGATTCAGCATGTTTGCAGTTCATTTGCATCACCAGGTAAGAAAAAATGTTTGTCTCCCCATACGATGCACAGGGGTAATACCAAACCTCACCCAACAACTAATACACCAAAATCTGGCCAATGGAAAATCATGTACACAAATGCTCACAGCCTGGGAAATAAGATCCCAGACCTGCAGGCAATAATGTCAGAGGCTAAACTGGACATAGTAGCAATTAGTGAAGACATGGTTTACCAGTAACCACACTTGGGAGACTTCAGTACCTGGCTATGTATTGTTCAGAAGAGGCCGAGGTGCAAAAAGAGGGGGAGGAGTGGCCCTCTATGTCAATGAAAATATCAAAGCTACAGCAATTCAGAATACACATAAGGAGCCAGAAGAACTGTGGGTCACCCTGGAAATAGGAAATGGGACAGCCGTGAAGAACTGGGTTGTCTACAGGCCCCCAGACCAGGGGGAGGACATAGACACATTACTGTTAGAAGATATACAAAACATGACAGCTAAAGGGGGGTTCTGATAATGGGAGACTTCAACATGCCGGATACAGATTGGTCAATACCAGCAGGAACATCTGCCAGAACTAGACACATAGTGGATTCCCTGCAGGGGGAGGGCCTCAAACAACTGGTACAGCAACCCACAAGAGACAGGGCTATCCTAGATCTAGTACTGACTAACAAGGAAGGGATCACAGATCTCCAGGTAGAAGGTCACCTGGGGGCCAGTGACCATCACATGGTATGGTTCAATTTGGCTACTACGTCTAAATCATCCCATTCCAAGGCAAAAATATGGGACTGCAGAGGAGCTGACTTTGATAAGATGGCCAACAGAGTTAAGCTAGCCCTGGCAAAAAGAAACACAGGTGAGGGGGTACAGGCAAAGTGGGCAAGCATTAAGGATGCAATACTTAGCAACATCCCATTGTGTTAGACAGAAAAGGAAGTGCAAAGAAGAAGGAAACCACTTTGGTTCTCAAATACAGTAGCAGAAAAGGTCAGAGCCAAAAGGCTGGCCTTCAGGAAATACAAGGGAACACAGCGGATGAAGATAAGGAGGCATACCAAACTGCCCTAAGGGAAGCAGGGAAGGCAGTAAGGCAGGCAAAGTCCCAAACTGAGGAAACACTACAGAACAGTAAAAGAAGGTGACAAGACTTTCTATAGATACATTAGTGAAAGGAGAAAGTCCAGAGGGTTATTGCTAAGCTTAATGGAGAAAAGGGAGCATGTGAGGAGGAGGACCCTGTAAAGGCATCTATCCTAAATAGATACTTTTGCTCAGTATTTGCTGAAGAGAAGGTAGGGCAGGGCCCACAGCTCAGCATCATGGACACAGTGGGGAGGGAGGTGAGCACTACTCCCTTCACAAAAGAAAGGGTCCTACAAGAGCTTGCTAAGCTCAGGGGGGATAAGGCAATGGGACCTGATAGCATACATCCCAGAGTACTTAAGGAACTAATGGTGGAACTAGCAGAGCCATTAGCAGAACTGTTTAGTGAGTCTCTGAGCACAGGAGAGGACCCAGAAGACTGGAGAAGGGCTCATGTGATCCCGCTCCACAAGAGTGGTAGGAGGGAGGAGGCAGGGAACTACAGACCAGTCAGTCTTACCTCAGTAGTGGGCAAGATTATGCAGGCACTCCTTAAGGAAAGGATAGTGCAACACCTGGAATCCATAGGGGCACAGGATCCAAGACAGCATGGGTTTACAAAAGGAAGGTCCTGTCAGACTAATCTCATAGATTTTTTTGACCGGGTAACCAGAGTGGTGGACCAAGGGGGAGCAGTTGATGTCGCCTACCTTGACTTCAGCAAAGCTTTTGACACTGTTCCACATAGAAGATTGATAAATAAGCTGGGTAGGCTCGGGGTGGGTCAGAAGTTGGTCAACTGGGTGGCAAACTGGTTGACAGGCAGAAAACAGAGAGTGGTGGTAAATGGTATACAGTCAGAAGAGATGCAAGTCACAAGTGGGGTACCTCAGGGATCAGTCCTGGGGCCAGTCCTCTTCAACATCTTCATTAGTGACCTTGCAGATGGACTAGAGGGTAAGGCTGTCTGTTTGCAGATGACACCAAGATCTGCAGCAGAGTAGATGATCCAGATGGGGTGGGTAGAATGAGAAGAGACCTGGATAAACTAGCAAAATGGTCAGAAGAGTGGCAACTGGGATTTAATGCAAAGAAGTGCAAAATCATGCACATAGGGAAGAGAAACCCTGAAGCCACCTATAGGCTGGGAGGGGGACTTGCTAGCACTCACAAAGGAAGAAAGAGACTTGGGCATCATCATCATCACTGATGACCTGAAATCATCCAAGCAGACCTCTAAAGCAGTAGGTAAGGCTAGTGGGTGTTAGGGTGTATTAGTAGGGGTATCACAAGTCGTAAGAGGGAGGTAATAATCCCTCTTTACAAGACACTGGTTAGGCCCCATCTGGAGTACTGCGTGCAGTATTGGAGGCCACACCTTCACAAGGACATTAACCAAATTGAGGCAGTCCAGAGAAGGGCAACCAAAATGGTGCAGGGACTGCATCAGAAGACATATGAGGACAGATTAACAGAGCTCAATATGTATACCCCTGAGCAAAGGAGGGAGAGAGGTGATATGATTGAGACATTCAAACACCTTAAGGGCATTAACAAGGTGAAAGAGTCTAACATGTTTAAATATAAGAAAAATAGCAGGACAAGAGGACACAGCATGAGATTAGAGGGTGGCCGATTAAGGGGGAATGTGAGCAAATTCTTTTTCACAGAAAGGGTGGTGGATGCATGGAATGGCTTACCAAAAGAAGTGATGGCTATGGATACAGTGCAGGGCTTCAAACAGGCATGGGATAGGCATAAGGGAGCAATACAAATGACTATGAATAGATAGGCCACTGACAGAGCAAAGGCCGATGGCACATTTATAAGGTAGAAAAAGAAATGGGCAGACTGGATGGGCCTTGCGGTCCTTATCTGCCGTCAACTTCTATGTTGCTATGTTTCTATATGTTTCAAAAGCCCTGGGAAACCTATCTAGGCATTTGTATATCTCCAAGAATATGGTTGGAAGCAGTTTGACATCTTAATATTTGCTCTAGAAGCAATAGATTGCAATAGACCCAACTCAACATTTTATATACGACCTATATTACCCAGTAAAAAGGCACATTCTGACACAGCAAAACCACCCAAGGGTCCTAAATGTAAGGCTGAAGACGATACCTTCCTGCACATGACATTTGTCTCCCAATATACTAGCCTATTGGCATGAGATAGACAAAATCATGACAATGGTGCTGGGGGTAGCCCCCCCCCCCAAGTCCCCACTGGAGTTCCTCCTTGGGGCTGACCCCAACCAATGATCCCTTGGGCAGGACTTACCATTGTGGTACCTTGTTCTAGTAAAATTTCCTCTGTACTTTCCTAAATATAACCTTTTAACCCAAATTAAATTCTCCAACTAAAACATTCCAGTATCTTGTCAAGCTCTCCCAGCAGCGGGATTTGAACTTCTGGCTGTATAGCATTTACATCTCTATAGTACATGACACCTTCACCTAGGCTAACTCTGCATACCTGTTTCCCCTGCATCTAATTTCACCCTATACTCTTCTTTTAGTGCTTCATTTCCCACCTCCCTACAACTATTCCCATAACTCTCCACAAGAGGTCACTGTTCCTACTTTCCACATAGATACACAATTTAGAGTAGCTGCCTGTTCCCAATACAAAGCTCTGTACCTGTCCTTACCTCTGTCCTTTTCTTTCCCTTCCTCCCCATCCTCTGAAGCTGTCTGGCCCCCTGTCATGACTCCTTTCGAATGCCCTCGCTTTTGTCCCCGGTCTCTATTTCTCCCTTTTGCCCTGCCTCCTTCTATCACATCTTTTGTCCTTAATCTCCTTACTTCTTCTTTTGAGGGTTATTGAAACCCCTACTGGGTCAAAATGCTGCACACTCTACAGTGCATGATATTGACTGCAAGGTAGGAACAGGGCGGTTGGTAAGAGCGAGAGGGTGCAAAACCACAAAAGGAAGTATGTGCGGTAGTGCACCCTTTCACTTTTCCCAGTGCAGGATAAGAATCCTGCTGGGAGAGGGGTCCACTGAGCAGCTGCTGTGGCTTAATGGGATGAGCAAGGGAGGCAAGCAGTACAATGGGACTGGGTTTCGATTCCCGGTCCCAGACACATGGAAATGTTTTTTTCCTCACACTTTGTATGATATTAAGTGTGACCCCCCCCCCAAGTTTGTTATTTTAGTTGGGGAGGTTTGGGGGCACAGACCCCCATAGCGGGGGTGTGGGTGGCACAGCCCCCTGCAAAAAAAAAGAATTTTGCTGTTTGCAATATATCACACTGTACTGGCAGCTCCATATATTGCTACGGCATAATGTCTTGTGACCTTATGACCCCGTGACATCGAAACCAACCCCAGCCCCACATGTCCCTCTTTTTCTCTGCCTGTGCCTGCATGGAATAGCACTAAAGGCCTGCACATTGCACAAATGAACATCCAAAGCTTTAGACCCAAGCTCCCTGAGCTCGAGGCATGGACGCATCTCTATAGCCCTGACATGTTTGCAATCTCTGAGACTTGGTTAAAGCCGTATATCCCCTCCCATGAGATAACTATTCCTGGCTACACAACCTTTCAAAATGATTGGGCCTCTAAAAGTGGTGGCGGTGTACTTATCTATGCCAAATCCTCCTTGTCTGTGACTGACTTCCTACCACCCTCCTGTGATTCCTCTGTGGAATCAGTCTACATCTCTATAGTACTTGGGCAAGTGAAAAGATTACTTATTGGGTGCATCTATATCCCTACCAGCACTCCCTCCTCAACCATTACCTCTCTTTGTGCCTCCTGGACACCTCTCTCTCCCCCATGGATTTGGTTTTATGTGGTGCCTTTAATTGCAACTGGATAGGCCCTGGGCTGGGTTCTGTTCACAATGCCCTATCTGACTTACATCTTTCCCAGCTCATTAGCAATCATACCAGGCTTAACAATAAATCCTGTCACCATACTGTTCTTGACTGGGGTCTTACTAACAACCCCCAGCACATTAAAGCTGATGGCATTCTGCCCGATGCCTTGAGTGATCACTTCCCCATCTTTTGTATCTGGAGGAATAATTTCCAAAATCCACCCCCCAAAATAGTGCTCTTTAGGGATATGACCTTGTTCTGTCCCCAAGACTTCCTAACCTCTATCTCTCTCCCAAGCCAACTGATCCCTGGTCAAAAGTTTACCTGATGTTGACTTGGCCCTAGAATACTTTACTAACATCTTCAGTTCTATAGCCAGCCATCATGCACCCTTGGTTAAGTGGAGATCAAAGGCGGCTTCTGTCCCTTGGCTCTCCAAAGATCTAAAAGCCCTCATCACTGAACATGATGCTGAATGGAAGGTACAGTATGAAAGAGCTCTGGCATGCCATCTGACTGGCAGGCCTACAGACACCTTCGTAACCAATGTAAGTCCCGGATCCACTCGGCCAAAGTACATACCTGCATACCCACCAAACCAATAACCTCTCTAACCCCAAAGAATTCTGTGTACAGATAAACTCCCTACTTAAGGGCAAATCTTCTTCCTCACCCCACACCATGCTCCTTAATGTCTGTGAGATAACTGACCCTGTCTCAAATGCCACAGAATTTAGCCTTCACGGACCTATCTAAATAGAAGACCTCCCTACCGACCCATGCGCCACATCCACCCTCCCCAACTTCCACTGGTAGTAGTAGTCCATCCTTCCACCTTAAATTGGCCACCTGGAAAGAGGTTCTACATCACCTCAGCAGCATCAAGGACACCTCCTCATCTGGGTTTGACACTTCAGAACCACGTTTTCTTAAACTGGGTGTCCCTGCCATCGCCCATCCCATACACGACCTGATCAACAAGTCCTTTTGCTCATGTAAATGGAAAACCGGGGCTGCATTCATGGACTTGACCAAGGCATTTGATCTAGTGGACCATGGTCTTTTAATTAACAGACTTGAATCCCTTGGTATAGGACAGGCAGCCTTGAATTGGTTTGAGGATTATTTAAGTAGAATATATCAGAGGGTAAAATATGGTGGTACAGTTTCAGATATTGCACCTGCGAAGTATGGAGTCCCTCCATATTAGGTTCTGCTTTGTTCTCATTATTTTTTGATAAAATATCTAATGCTCTGGAAGTAGCTTGCCTCATGTTATATGCAGATGATGCAGTAGTATATTTTCAGAGTGCTGCAGTTTCTGATTTGAGCCAAACATTAACAAATGAGATGGGTAAAATCCAACAATGGTTTTTAGACTACAGGTTAGTACTAAATAAAATAAAAACTAAAACAATGGTGTTTGGGGCACATGCAAGGCTTAAATGAATGAGTCAGGGTTAGATGTTCAAATCTGTAGAAGGGTCTTATTTTGAAAATGTTAGTAGTTTTCAGTACCTGGGAGTACTGATGGACCCTACATTAAGCTATGAATTACATTTTACTAAAGTGACCACTAAGACTCATTCTAAGTTGGCACTGTTGTATAGACTATGCTTATTTTTTATGTTTGTTTGCGTGCATGCACAAGAAACATTCCGTGGCAGTTTAGGAGAGAAACGGGTTATGGAGGCACGGCACTGTGACAGCCAACGGAGGCATTGCATTTAGGGGCTTGGCACTGGTGGACCAATGGAGGCACAATGTGCTCATGACACTGGCTTCCAAAAGTGCCACCAAATTGTAACACTTTCACCGCAGCAATCAGGGGCTGCTTCGTCATTGTGGTGTCAGCCATTCTATTGCAATGAGGAAGTGACCTGTCATTGCGGGGGGGGAATGTTACCTACTGTAATATTGTTTGTGAATGCGGCGGTAAGCGGCCTCTGTGTTCACAAACAATATTATACAGCCCCCACTGCCGAGAGGGTGCCCAATCCCCCTCAGCAGCATGTGCCCCCCAAAACAGTCTTTGTTTGCCGACGGGGCCCCAATCCCCGTTGGCTTCAGTCCCCCATCCCAGTTTAATTTGCCTATGAGGGAGCCCACTCCCCATCATCATATTGTCCCCCCCCAAAAAAGTAGGTTTGTGCTGAGGGGGGGTGCCCAATCCACCTTGACTCTTGCACCCCCCCATATGTGCCAATGGGGTGCCCAATCCCCCATTGGCTACAGCTGCCCCTCAAAATAAACATCTCCATTGGCACACTGGGAGCCCACCCCAGCATGCCAAATGTCCCTGTTTAAAAAAAAAATAAAAGTCCCTCGATGTTTTTTTTTACCTGTAAATCAGAAACGGTCCCTCATTGAGTCTGGTGGACCCGCCCCCAACCCACACCCACCTCAGTGCACCTTGCTTCCCCACACCCCCTCCAGCACGACGATTTTCAGTGGACCAGGAACACGTCTGCACTCTTCAAAGCCGACTGTGAACTGAAGAAATGCCGGTAAGCTGTATAATGGCATACATGTTTTTTTTTCAACTTTGGTGCATATCTCAAGCATTTTTGGGAATTTTGGCACCAAATATTCAACATGGGGTTATTGGGACCACTCCTCATGAATTCAGCTGCTGTCATAGCATTTTTCGGTCCTGAAAGGTGATTTCGCGGTCACTGTGCAGAATCACCTTTCGGGACTGATTAACAAAATGACGGTGCCAGTGTTCATGAGGTGGCCTCTCAAAAAGTCTATGTTGCAAATTTGGTGGAAAAAATCCAAGAAATTACTGTTTTATGAGAGTGCATTGTGCAGTTGCTACGCATCCTTATAACTTCATGAATCTGCTATATTTTCACTCCAGATTTTCAACATGTCCATATTTCCACATCTCCTTATGAACAGCACAGCTGTCATTTTTCTCATCATGGCTGACATGTGTTTTCACACTTCCAGTGCAGAATAGCATGGTCACTGTTGGAAATCAGTGTTCAGGACACATTAAGAAAATCACAGTGACACTGTTCACGAGCAGAGGTCCTAAAATGCCTATGTTGAAAATCTGGTGATGAAAGTCCATAAAATGACTGTGTTATGCACATGTGTTGCGCAGTTTCCACATATGCTCAAAAGTGCAAGCATTTTTAATATTCCCACTACAGATTTTCAACAGTGTCATCTCTTCACACCTCCCTATGGATGGCACAACTGACATTCTTCACATCCTGCCCGATCTGTGTTTTCGTACATGGGGTGCAGAATAGCATGGTTGCTGTTGGAACTCAAAGTTCGGGACACATTGACAAAATCACATTGCCACTGTTCATGAGAAGAGGTCCCAAATGCTTTCATGAGGTGAGATCACAAAAATACCATGTTGAAAATTTGTAGTGCAAATACCAACAAACACCAGAGGCATTAGGGTTTCTAACCATAACGTCCCACCCTGTACAGACTGACATGCATTGGGGTGTGCCTTTGGATTGCTGACTGTACTGCTCATGCCATCCCATCCCACCCCCAACCCCAGCCACTGACAGGCATCGAGGTGTACCTTGGACTCTTCCACCCCAGACTTCATCCCATTTTCCTATGCTGCACCAATTTCAGCATATGTCCTTATGGAATGGGGTGACTGTAAAGCCAAACACCCCAAGGCACACCTCAACATGTGTCAGTGTCTGCAGAATAGAGTGAGGTGACATGGCATGACCGTCTTGGGTGATAATCCAAACACTTACCCCAATGCCTGTCCATCCCTACAGGATGGAAGTGGGGTTGGCGTGAAGTTCAATAGTTCACTGCCATTCCTATTCTGCATCTGTCTAACTCCTGTATTTCCAATGCTAATACCAGCAAGCAAGCATTCGGCATTGACAAATGCTTGTTAAGTAGATAGTCTAAGATGATTATTGCTAAACAATTCTTGGCTCCAGTCGTGAATTATGCAACCATAATTACGGATAATGCCTCCACTAGTGTTATTGTAAAGAAATCCTCATTATTGCAGTCAATTGGCAAATTTGCACTTTCTATTTCTAATTCTGCCCACCATTGTGAAGTTCTAAAGAGGATGGGTTGGTTGACAGTTTTGCAGAATGTTAAATATGTGTTGGCCAATTTTACATTCAGAATTCTTAAGTTTGGTATTCCCCTAGCCTTGGCCAGAAGTCTAGAATTTTATGATGATTCCTTTTATTCCAGACAGAGTTGATAACAAAGCTCTAAAAATGCCTTTAAAGAGAACAGTGACTGAACAACGTACTTTTGGATATATTGCTCCTAATAATTGAAATACAATTCCTCTTGTCTTCAGAACAGCAACCTCAATGGGAGTTTTTTTGAATATTGTTTTTCAGTATTTTTGTACTTAATCTGTATGTGCATGTTTTAATAAATGTTTTGTAAAATGAGGCAGACAGTTGTCTTACATGTTAAGTTTTGTATGTGATGTATAACTGTATTATTTGTGGGCACATCTGAAAATGGAATACTCATTTAGCAAACAAACAAACAAACAAACAAAGTCACAATAGTCATCTCAATACACAAGACCGGTCCAAATTCCTTATTTGAAAATTATTGTTCCATGTCCAGCCTTTGCCCCCTTGCTAAAATTCAAGAAAAAATCTTTCATGCCCAGCTTCAATCTTATCTCAAACTGAATAACTCTCTCTCCATGTTCCAGCACGACTTCTGAAAATTACATAGTACCCACACTGCCCTCATCACTGTTACATCTGACATCCTTAGCAGTATGGACAAAGGCCTTGTGACTGGTGCAATATTTGTTGACCTCACCAAGGCTTTTGACCTTGTTAATCATAGTCTGCTGTTGCATACATTACTCACCTTTGGACTCGACACCCTAGTGGCATCAGATAACCCTCTGATCATACAACAGTGGGCCAATATCTTGTTAACGCCCACTGTTGTTAATGTGGTTCAAAACTCCTGGAACAGGCAAAGCCACCTACCAGCTCACCCCAGCTCCCAGGTATGGAGAACAGGCAGGCAGAATTTTAAAATTGGTGCCTTCACTCCCGGGTGCTTCCGTTTGGCGTAATCTGCTCCTGAAGCCCTGAACTGAATTTCTGCAGCCTAAACACAGACCCTCTGCACCACTCTGTGTGCTCCTAACTGAAAATCACACTCTGTGTTTTGTCCCACCCACCCACTCCAGCCACATTTTCTGTTAAATACTCTTTGGTGCCAAAAAACACGCCCCCCCCCCCCTCAATCAGGTTTCACTCTACCCTCTTACAGGGGCTTGTACCTCTTATGGTGAAAGGGACTCTGCACACCCTATTCCTCTCATAGGGACCATAACCTTATCTTTACTGGTCATGTCTCTCAGCAAACTGGCTAGAAGACCATCTACTCAATAATTACAACCAACTGCCCACACCTGCCCTGTGTCACTGTCCTTCCTATTCCATGCCTTCCTGGTGCTAGCCCAGGCCTTGCCCACACCACCACCTCCAACCATTGACCAATTACATCTCCAAGTGTTTTCCCATCTTCAGCTCACTCCCAAGTACTAGTTCAACCTATACCTAAGTATGGGGTCACTGAAATACCTAGTACCCTTGGCAATCTTGGTTGCTTGTACTCCACTCCATTATCTGGTCCCCACCAGACCAAAACTGCCACACCACCCCCATCCTTGCTGGGGCATCTCGATGGCAGTGGCAACCAATAGTGTCCCACAACTCGTTTGAACTTTGTTCCCTGTTCACCACTGGGTGGGCTTGTTATTTGCTTCTCTTTGTGCTACTAATGCTGAAGTGTAAAGCTAGGGACTCACTGGGTGCCCTAGAGTTGCCTTGCTGATTATACCTTAAAGCCAGATATACTAAGCAGCTAATATAGAGCAGACTTGTTTAATATGGTGGTATTGGATCTAATTGCTGATTATACCTTAAAGCCAGATATACTAAGCAACTAATATAGAGCAGACTTGTTGAATACTGTGGTATTGGATCTAATTGTGTTTGTAACTGAAGGTATTAGGATAGCTGGGTCCTAGTGTGACCTCATTTTGGAATAGCCCTGTTTGCTTAGAGTGGAGCTCCTTTGTGAAAGTCACAACATATTCTCCCACTGCATAGTAATGAGAGGCTTTGTTTTCTCCACTACATAGGCAGCCCCCCCCCCAAGCTAGGCACGCGGGACAAACAAGCAACACAAGCAACACAAGCAGCTCGCCTGAGGAGCTGAGGAAGCCGAATCTCCAGCCTGATAACTTTCGAGGTAAAGAGAGCCTCTTCTCTTTGTCTGGACGCCTGCAGGAGGGTGCTTGCTCCGCCCACCCCAACCACCCTCCCACCCACCCAGGGGTGGCTGTCAATTTAAGGATCCACCCCATGACATCACATCTGGTGACATCAAGTCCTGTTGCCCAGAACCTATCTCCCCACTTTCCCATTTGCAGGTTATACCTGCTGGCCACTAGAGGGACCTATGCTCCCTCGCTACTTCCTACTCCTACCTGTACAGTACTACTTCCCTTGGATCCTGCTCACCACAATGTATTGGCCCTGCCTCACGCTCTGCCTGTGCCTATCCCCACTAGCAGTGCACTGGCCCACTTACCCATCTGCTACTCCGCACTGTGCCCTGGCACCCCTCCCTCCCCTTGCTCCTGAACCTGCTCTCCTGCCCCTTGGGACCTCTGCATGTCTCAGTCCTCCCTGCCCTCCCCCAGCTTCCTCCTCATCTCAGGCACATCTGGGTGTCTTCTTATTCTTGCCTTCCCTTCCTGTACCACCCTGCGCACCCCCTGATCCCTTAGCCTCCCCTCTCCCCCATGTCAATCGTAGCAAACCTCTCACCATCTCCCAGCCAGGGTGTTAGTCATGCTACTACTCCTGTCAGGGAACATTCATCCAAACCCTGGCCCGGTTCCCAGGAGCTCCCCAACTAGCACCACAGACCTATGCATGGTCTCCATGAATATCTGTAGCCTCCTAAAAAAGTTTGACTCACTACAATGCCTGGTCACATCAATTAACCCCGATGTCATCGCTCTGGTTGAGGCTTGGCTGTTGAAATTCTCCCCTGATTCCCTAGTCTTCCTTCCTGGTTTCACCTTCTTCCGGTCTGACCGTGTTGGGAGACGGGGCAGCGGCTGCGCTATTTATGTCAAGGAATCTCTCCCCGTACTAGCCCTGCCTGCTCCCATCCTTGACTCCAGGGTCCAGGCGCTTATGCTGAAACTAACCTCTGACCCTTTAAAGGGACCCCTTTATCTGACTACTGCATACGTGCCCCCCAGGGACCAAACGCAGGCCATTGCCTCTCTTACAGAATGCCTTTCCTCACTACCTCCTTCCACTGATCAAATTCTGGTGGGTGACTTAAATGTCAACTGGCTCAGCCCCTCCTCCTCCTCCTCTACCCGAGACTCCTTTTCTTCAATAGACCTAACGCAACTAGTTACCCACCCTACCAGGACTAACCCCAAGAGAGGCTCCAGTACCCTGCTTGATATGGTACTCACCAACCGCCCTAATCGGATCCCCAATGTACAAGTCCTCCTAGACTCTCTCAGTGATCACTCCCCCATTCTATTCCACTGGTCATCCTCAGTCCCCAAACCCATAGCACAGTCCACATGCCAGTGGCGTCTAATACCTGGTGGACTGATAAAACTTAAGGAACTTCTGTCCCAAATTGACTGGTCTCCTATACAGGCAACTCCTGACATTGACACAGTTCTCTCCTTCTTTACCTGAACTTTTAATAATGCCTGTGATATCTTTGCCCCAATGTTGACCCACCTTTCTAAAAGGCAGAATGCCCCCTGGGTAACCTCAGCTTTGATCCACCAACTCAAACATAAGGACAACCTCTGGCACCATGCCATTGAGACTGGCTGGCCCAGTGACAGGTAGTTATATGCTGCCACCTGAAAGAAGTGCACTCGGGCCATCAGAAAGGCCAAGTCTGAGCACTATCGGTCCTCACTCACTGCCTCATGGGGAAACCCCAGAACCTTCTGGGATAACATTAAACAGTTAAATGGGAGTGCACACTCCCCCCACCCACCCAGATCAACATTAATGGTGTGATCTCCTCAGACCCAGCCCTCATAGCCAACCACCTCAACATCTCATTCACTGACCTTAGCCCTATCCTCCCTACACATTTTTTTGACCCTTCTCCCCAGCACCTGCCGTAAATCTTTCTCACCCTTATTTCTCCTCCGCTGTGTTTCTGCCCAAGAACTTAGGCCGCACCTTGTCACTGCCCTCAAGAGTAATAGTACAGGCAGTGACACCTGGATCCGTGTATCCTCGGCTGGTCTTAGACACAGTCCTTACCCGATCACGTGCCTCATCAACCACTCTCTTTGCCTGGGAAGGTTCCAACTGCCTGTAAAGTCACCACTGTCACCCCTATCTTTAAAGGTGGTGATAGGACTGTGGCTGGAAACTATCTGCCAATCTCTATCTCTCTCCTCTCTCCCAAGGCCTTGGAAAAGTGGGCTCTCTCAAATCTCTGACCACCTCTCCACCTACAATGTCCTATGTCCTGAGCAGCATGGCTTCTGGGTGGGCCACAGTACCAACACAGCCCTCCTAGAGTTCTCCAACTTTCTCCACTCCTCCTTAGACACTGGTTCTCTGGCTGGTGCAGTCTTCATTGACCTCTCTAAAGCTTTTGACACTGTCTCCCACCAACTCCTTCTTGATGCCCTTAGTCTCTCTGGTTTTGCTGCTGGGTCTATCTCCTGGTGCACCAGTTATCTGTCTGACCGCTCACAGCATGTAAAAATTAATGGGACCTACTCAGACATCTGTCCCATCTTTTCTGGGGTTCCTCAGGGCTCCATTCTGGGCCCCTTACTATTCTCCCTTTACCTTAACACCCTTCCACGCTCTTGCTCGGGGAACATTCTATTGTACGCTGATGATGCAGTCATCTTTGCCTCAAGTCGTAACCCTATTGCCCTCCAGGACTCGCTGCAGAAGTCCTTCGCTGAAGCCGAGGGCTGGTTCAAGGAACATAGATTGGTGATAAATCTTGAAAAAACCAAAACCATGTTCTTCACTCATCCTCAAAACAAGTCCTGCAACTTCAAACTCCTCATTCATTCTGGGCCCTCTTTCCCACTCGAACAAGTTTGCTCCTATAAATACCTAGGGATCCATTTTGACCCCTCCCTCTCCTTCCATGGACACATCGCTGCCCTAGTCACTGCCACTAATATCCGATTGGGCATCTTACATCAGTATAAACACTGCCTCCCCCCGGAGGCTCTTCGACTCACAGTCACCTCCTCTATCCTGTCCCTAGTGGACTATGGACTGCCGGTGTATGGTGCTGCTGATCAGACCGCACTCCATAAAATTCACACTACTCTGAATAAGGCCTGCAGGTTAATTACTGGGGCACCTAGGCTAACACACAGCTGTCTACTGTATGCTAAAGCGTTGGTACTTGATCTTGATGAGTGCCTCAAATATCTGACCTGTACCCTTACAAAAAAGACCCTTGGGCTATCCCCGCCAGGATTGACCACCACCATACGCCGCTCTGTCCCACTAGTTCATACTCGGACCTCTGGGAAAACCTCTCTTGTTATCCTAGAGCTAGGACCTCTCACGGCCAAAGAGTCTTCAGCTTTATGGCCCCCTCCTGGTTCAACACACTGCCCCCCTCCATCTCCGAAGCTCCAACTATATTGTGCTTCAAAACTACCTTACGTAACCACCTTATTAACACCCGAAGCTGTAATTGCCACTAGTCAAAGCCATACTCAATACTTATGACAAAGCTTACTACTAAGCTGCTAAGGACAACATAACTCTGGTATTGTTTGCATCAATCCTACCTGTACCAGCTTGTTTGTATCTATGTCTTAAGTTACTGTTATGCTGTGTTGTACTGTTATACTGTGTATTTTCGTTTGTCTTACTGTGACAAGGTACCTTTGTAAATGAGCCTATGGCTCAAAGGTTTTCCAAACTGCTGTTTAAATAAATAAATAAAATAAACAACTCACCCCTATTCTCCTGCCTAGACCTATGATTCTGACCTCTAAAAGCATCACCCCTTCATTGATTGTTCTAATTTTACCCTACCTTTCTCATCCACCCATCCTCTCTATTGTCAGCAAACTGAGAAACCACAATCCTTTATCTCTATTTAAAGCCCTTAAGTTCCTGTTTATTCAGAATTCCTTACTACTCCTACTTATAGCAGGAAACATACATCCAAACCCTGGACCGACTCATCACCCCAAAACTTACTGCTCTACACATGGAGCCATTAAGCTGGCATCATTAAACATCAGAAGCCTGCAGCAGAAAATCAATCTCCTTCAGGCCTGGGTAACCCAACACAGACCCGATCTGCTTGCTCTGACCGAAACCTGGATCTTCCCTAAAGTGTCTGACAGTGCCATCCACCTTAACAGCTATACGATATTTAGGGATGACAGGATTGAGAAAAGGGTTGAAGGATGTTCCATCTATCTGAAAGACACCCTCCATGGGTATGTTCTCCCCAAAATTAACACTAGCAGTAGCTCACAAGCGCTTGCATTTAAATTGTTTATTGGGCAACATGGAAAAACCCTCACAATCATCACCTGCTATATCCCCCCACATGATCAGATGAAGGGCTTCACATCAGTTATCGATTATCAATTGAATCTTCCCCCTTGCACTAAAATAATGCTCCTCTGGGATTTCAGTGTAAATTGGCTGACACCCGAGGCCAATGTCTACAAATACACTATCATAGCCATTAATCTGGCCCAAGTTGTGACCTCCCTGACAAGATGTAACCCCAAGACCGAAAATTGTTCCCTGCTAGATCTCATCCTAACCAAATGGCTGAACAGAATTACTGATACTGACATTCTCCCTGACTCCCTCAGTGATCACTCTCCCATCATCTGCTTCTGGTCCAATAAATCCCCCAAACTTCCAAACAAAGTTACACACCAACGCCTCCTTAAGAAAGGCCAACTAAACCAATTTCTAGCTCATCTCCAGAACCACAACTGGTCAATACTGGGCTCTGCTCCCAGCATGGACCACTCCCTGGATTACTTCATTACCAGTTTCAATTCAGCCTGAAACATATTTGCCCCTTTAAATAAGTGGAGGCAAAAAGCATCGAACAACCCTGGATTTCTCCCTCTCTCCTATCCAGTAAGGCAGACCGAGATCACCTCTGGCACATAGCTGAAGCCACAGGCAGTCAAATCCACTGGCAGCAGTAGAAAATTGCCAGACACTCCTGCACCCAGGCCATCAGGCACGCTAAAATGGCCCACTCAAGCGAAAGCGCCTCAAATTCCTGGGTGATAGTCAGGAAGTTTTTGGGACAACCTAAAAGAGCTGACTGGTAAACTAAACAAAACCCTTCCTACCATGCTCAGCATTGATGGGAATATCACCTAAGACCTGCTGCTAATTGCAAACACCTTCAACTCTGCTTTCACAGACCTCAGTGGAGTACTCCCCATGGACTTTTTTGACCCACCTTCCCCGCCTGCTGACCCTAAGGACACAGCCCCTTCATTAACCTACCCACCATTTTACTTTAAAACAGTCTCTCCTAGCTCTGCAAAAAAAAAACCTACTAAAGGTACTTGGCAAATCACACTTCAGCAGTGACTCCCTGGACCTTAAGTTGCTTTGCCTGGCACTGGATGCTGTCCTAATCCCCATAGCAAAAATTCTGAATCAGTCACTTTATCTCAGGCAGTTCCCCTCATGGTGGAAAGCCACAGTAGTGACCCCTATCCACAAAAGTGGAGATAGAGTCCTCCATGCCAACTACTGCCCAATCTCCATCTTCCCCCTTGTCAAAAGTCCTGGAATGGATTGTGGCAGACAAGCTCTCAGATTACCTGTCAAAACATGACATTCAATGTGCAGAACAACATGGTTTCAGAAAAAGCCACAGTACCACCTCCGCCCTTCTTAAGTACACCAACTTTATCCACAAAGCTCTTGACCATGATCACCTTGTGGGGTCAGTGTGCACTGACCTCACAAAGGCCTTTGACATGGTAAATCACTCCCTCCTCATTAACTCCCTCAGCACCATTGGTGCCTCCACTGAGACCTTGGGTTGGTTCAAAAACTACCTAGGAGAATGAACACAGCAGGTTAAAATCAGTGATACATTATCCTCTAGCCAACCCGTATGCTCAAGAGTCCCCCAAGGCTCCATCCTGGGCCCCTTATTATTCAGCCTCTTCTTGAACTACCTCCCTCAAGCCTGCCCTGATAATCTACTATTTTATGCAGATGATGTGGTTGTTATTCACTAGCCACCTGGACCCACAATCTCTAGCTAGTAATGTGCATGACAATTTCTCAGCTCTTGAAGTTTGGTTCATGCAACACAAACTTATCATGAACTATAAAAAAATAAAATCCATGCTTATCACTAACCCCCAACACAGACTAAAATCTGCCCTGCTTATTATACTCAACAACCTCAATTGCCCGATTGAACAAGTCCAGAACTTTAAATACCTTGGCATTACTCTGGACAGTGCTCTGTACAACACAGAACACATCAACACTGTCTCCAAGGTAGATAACGTAGGTTAGGGATATTCTACAGGCATAGAAACAGCATGACCCAAGAAACACTGCTAAATGCAGTCACCAGCTCCATTCTCTCCATTGTGGACTATGGCCTACTCATGTATGGTGCTGCCACCAAAACCGCCCTTAAAAGAATCAACACTGCCCTCAATAAAGCCTGTTGCATGATCTCCAGTTCCCATAGCTGCACATATACATGTGAATTGTACTCCAGAACAAACAGGCTGAACCTCAGAAATAGCATCAAATACCATACCTGTTTATTCGCAAAGAAGATCAGCTTGGGCCTAACTCCTCCCAGCTCCCAGAACCTTCTGTCATGCACACCTAGCTCACACAGCACTAGGAGTGCATCTAGACATGCCTTCCAAGTCCCCTTCTGCTGCACCTCACATGCCCAACATTCCTTTAACTTCAGGGCACCTAACTGGCTGAATGGTCTCCCTTTAGTTACCCTAAAAGAATCCAAACTTGGTCCTTTTAAACGCCTCCTCAGACAACACCTGGTCACATGCAGTCACTGTACTGCCCCAACTTGCACCCCAACTATCCTACCCTGTCCCTCCCCTTTTTCCTTCACTGCCCTTCCCCCTTCCCCCCAACCCCCACCCATGCCTCTCATTCCTCACCCTTGCCATATATTTCCTTGGCCTGCCCCCTCCCTTCTCCCCTATTCCTCCTCCAATCCAGCATAACCAACATCTGGTTTGTCCATCTCTGCCAATAAAACCAATCCTCTGGCTACTCACCCCAGCTAGCGGCTACAGTCAGTCTTTAGAAACATAGAACCATAGAATTTGACGGCAGATAAGGACTGCTTGGCCCACCTAGTCTGCCCATTTCCCTATCTAATGGATAAGCTGCAGATCCTAGTTAACCAACAGCCGACTTCCTCCTACCCCCCCACTAGAATTGCCTTATGTCTGTCTCATGCATTCTTGAATTCTCCCACTTTATATATGAATGTAACTGTGACGCCTATTTTCTCCTGTTGTTTTCTGCTAACTATTGCTTATTGTCTAACCCCATCCCAGAACTTGTATGCTTGTAATTATTGTTATCTGAACTCTTTATTTTAGTCTGTAACTATTGTATTGTAGATGCACTGTATAGTACTTAGTTTGACATGGAACCTGTGTAAAAGAGTCTCTGACTCATAGGTACTTGAAATTCAAGATTCCAATAAATTAAATAGAATAAATAAAAATAAATTGCCTCAAAACAGAAAGGGCCTAGAGTGTAACTTCAGACACTGGCCACCACTTTGACCATATTTAGAATAAACTGGACAGGGCATTCAAGACTGGCCTATTTCTTTAAAGATGATACTGCTCATTGTTCCCAGTATTGTATACCTTATTTCAGTATCAGTAACCAACACTACCTGTCCTCTCATGTGTTGATTTGTTAAGCAGCACAGCCAAAATATAATATAGTTTGTATTTACTGCAGTTTTATATCTTAATCTTTGGGAATGTACCATTCACTATATCAGATGTATTCATATATTGTTGAGGCATTGGTTAAATATCCTTTATTGAGTATGTGAAATGTTCTGTTGATCTTACAATAAAATATTTTACACAAAAAAATAAAGACATTGAAAATTAGCAAAGTCATGAGTGAATGCTGAAATATTGCAACATTCCATCATAACATGAACATTCTACTGTATTTGTACAACACATTTTCAGTATAGCCTTCTTATTACCCCTCCTCAAGAATGCCATAAGTGAACATTTTCAAATCCCCACCAAAATGTGGTTCCATGCCAACAAAATGTCATTCCGTGCCACATGTGTGAAAATACCTTAAGGCTAGGATTTGAAAAATGACAGCAGTCAAATTCACGATGTAGTGTGAAAAAAGGGCTGTGTTGAAAAATTTGGGGTCAAAAGATTAAAAATTACTGAAGTCATGAGCAAGCATAGAATGATGTCAACATGCAGTATGGTCATAACTTTGTCATTTTTTACATATTTTGACTGCAAATTTTTAACATAGACTTCTAATGACCCCACCTCATGGACAATGGTGGTGAAAACAGTCAAATCCTGCTCAAAAGGTGATTTTGCCAAAATGACCACAAAATCACCTTTCAGGCCTGATTTGCATGATTCCATCACCACTGGTCATGAGACGGGGTCCCAAAAAGCTCCTGTAGAAAAGTTAGGGTAACAATGACAAAGTTATGCCTCAAAGTTGAAAACTCCTTTGAAATACATTGAACCACACTTACCTTAGTTTCTCATATTGCAGTCGCTGCTTCCAGCAGTGAGATGCGTCTTAGATCAGAGAGTGGATCTTCGCCCTGTGACCTGATTAGGTGAGTGAGGGTGTGTGGGGGTGTACTGGGGGAGTGGGGTGGTGAGAGGTGATTGGGAGGTCAGGGTGGCAGAGGTCAGATCAGTAAGGGATTGTTTTGTTTTTTACAGGTTTAAAGAGAGACACAGAAAGTAAAAAGAAAAAACTTGCAGGATGGTTTTCTTCACTACAGGTCACAGGATGGCGATCAGAGGTTGGAGTGTCACTAGATGCCAGGAAAAAACAAGTTCTGGCAAAGCCACTATGACTGTAAGTGCATTAACTAGATAAGGGTGTTTCATGGGCATAAAAATAAACATGAATTGTCATTGCATACACTAACTGACTCAAAGTATGGTACACTGAGAAAATAATGGCACCGTCTGTAGTACAGTTACCTATATGTTTCACATTTTATTCTATGCACTGTTATAACAATCAGCTCAACAGAACCGGGCCATCATATACGTGAAGGTACTGTACCTTAAATGCAAACACTGCAGAGAAACAACTATATGTTGTGACAAGGTGGAAGATAAACACAATGTTGAGACATGTTTTGGAAGACATTTAATGTGTTTGAGTTTTTTAGACATTGCTATACAATACACACACACACACATAATTAGTATAATATAAAAGTGCATATACCCAAATGTCTATGTAAATCTTACACATTTCATTACAATTTGTTCTCGTGAAGGAAGATCTTACTGTACAAGGCCTAAATATTGGAGTTAGGTAAAAGTAAACTGGGGTATGTGTGTTAGTGAGGGTATTGCATAGTTTATCTTTTATTGCTGCTCCACCCCAAGCACACACAATATGAAAATCAACAACCCCTTGATATGAATAGTGGTGGGCGAAGTGGGCAGAATTCACTTCATGGAGAAATCCGCGAAATGCCACCCACTTCAAGTAGCCAAATGAAAAATTTCACCTGACGGAGTGGCGAAATTTCACCTGGTGGAACGTGAAATTTTGCCTTCAGTGGCAAAATTTCACCTTCCACGGTGACATTTTGCCTTCCATCCATGGGCGAAATTTATAATAAACTTAAGAAAGTTAACTTAACAAGATTCTTGGTGGCTAGCAGTCCCTCCCCTCATCTGTCCCATGTGTAATTCTCCATGGTGGCTAGTGGTCCCTCCCCCCACCCAGTAATCCACCCAGCCACCATGGAAATGTACAGTAACCCCCCCACCCGCATCCCTCTGTATCTCCTTCTCCGATTCCTTTAAAAAAAAAATCAGTGGTGGTCTAGTGGTTTTGGTAATTAAACCACCTCCTGTCCGAATCCCCAGTTCAAAATAAATCCCTGGTGATCCAGTGCCCCCCACCCAGCCCCACCAGCAGGCAAATGTCCCTGCCACAACCCCAGCTCCCACCCCCATCCTAAATCTGACCAGCGGCAGCAGACCGGCATAGCCCTCTTCTCCCCTCCATGACCGGCCTGTCAACTGAGCTCTTCTGTCAATGAATGAGCTTCATTGACAACTCCAGTTTTCCCTTTAGCTGAACTCCCACTGGGGCCTGTTTGAAGGGTCATGGAAAGAGGCTATTACTGAGTTTCTTTGTGGGTAGGAGGTCTTACCCATTGAGCTGAAATACAAGAGTACTTAAAAGAAAATCCAAATACAAAGGTATGGTTGAAACACTAGAGGAAGGTAAACAAGCAGTAATGCAATATGCAGTAAACAAAATCTCCCGTTAAGATAGTTCAGTCTACCCTTTTAAAACACTCCTTATTTTGGACTTGTAGACAATATAAGCTGTTTGTAAAGGTTTGAGACCGTTATGGTACATTTATATTTTGAAGGGTCCAGTCTGTTTTGGCTTAATGCACCTGAGGTGTAGTTTTAAACTGGGCAGTTATATACAGTCTCCTATGGCCATTCATGGCACACTGGTGCTGTGACACTATTTATCGGAAAGGGCAAAAAATAACTATTTTGCATGACTTTAAAATGGCAAGAAGAGGCACACTGCTGCTGTCCCGGGCAAGGCAATTTTTATTTTTCTTCAAGAGTCAGAGTTTGCACTTACTAAGGATGTGGCTGTGAATGTTTTTGGACAGGCTTCTTGGTACTGATCTAGTAAATATGAAACACATGGGGTGTGCAAAGTAGATACCTTGAAAGACTGAGGAACTGCACTGAATTTTTCTTAGTGATAACATCAGCATAACTTTAAAATGGCAAGAAGAGGCAGACTGCTGCTATCCCGGGTGAGACAATGTTTTTTTTATTTCCGTTTTCCATAGTCAGAGTTTGTACTTACCGAACAAGGACATAGCTATGAAAGTTTCTGGACAGGCTTCTTGGAACTGATTCAGTAAATATGGAACACAGGAGGGGGTGCAAAGTAGAGACCTTGAATGACTTAACTCAGGAATTACACTGGAATTTTGCCAGTCATAACGTCAATGTAAAAGACATGCAAGCTCTCATGGAGTCTGAGAAGAGCAACCCCCAGGATTGAGTAAAGTTTGCTGTCTTTTATCAGTACAGGTAAAATGAGACTGCTGGCACACTTTTAATCAAAAGCCTTAACTGGGGGGAGGGACCGCTATGCTAGCCACACCAGGGAAGGTGAATTTTAGCCTTTGGGGGGACAATTTCGATAAAGTGATCTGCGATACGGATTTTACTACTCCGTCAGCACTCCGCGGGAAAAATTTTAATTTGTTGTATCACTAGATATGAAGTAACAGGAATTAGTACAAGGACAGAAACAAGTAGGAGACTAAGTAAGTGGGGAGACAAGCATGAGTATGGTAAGTCAAATAACATTTCAAAAAGTTTCACTATTATAATTAATTTTTTACAAATGCATCTGCACAGTTGACAATTTTTGTAAAAAGCTAATAACAATGAGAGTTATTCCACATAACACATAATTTAAGTGAGATGAATGAAGTTAATAAAAATAAAACAAAGTGGAATGGAAGAGAAGTAGCTATAAAAATGAAGGTGGGGCAAATACAGAGCTATTCCAGTGGCAACAGGTGATGCGTTCAATTGCTCTGCATCTCAGGTGGGTGCTCAGGCAAAAATAACATAACATATATGGTAATAAAGAAAAATAAATAAAATACAGCTCACTGCAGAGCAGATTCGCAGCCACACAAATGTCTGCAGCTGAGACATTTCTGAAACAAGCAGTAGAAGTAGCCATGCCTCTGGTTGAGTGTCCTTTCACTTCCCCCGGAAGAGGTTTATTGTACTTCTGATAACAGAAAACAATGCAGTTTGCCAGCCATTTAGACAGGCACTGTTCTGAAACTTCTGTGCCCTATTGTTTGGGCGCAAAGGAAACAAACAACTGATCGGACTTATGAACATCTTTAGTCCGGTAAGTGTAGTAATGCAGAATTCTGTGCCCATCCATAGCATGCAGAAGAACTTCCTATTGATTAGAGTACTCAGGTAAGAATATTGGTAGTTGAATTGTCTGATTCAACATAAACTCAAAAACCACTTTAGGTAAAAACTTAGGGTTTGTACGCACAGCCACCCAGTCTCTGTGGAAAATCAAGTAAGTTTACTTACACACCAGGCCCTGAAGCTCTGAAATTCATCGAGCTGAAGTAATAGCAACTAAGAAAAGCACTTTCCAAGACACATAGTGCATAGCACAACTTATTGCTGGTTCAAAAGGAGACAAAGTAATTTTTTCCAAAACAAAATTCAAGTCCTGTGGGGGACTGGATTATGAATTGGTGGTTTCAGATGGAAAATTCCTTTCAGGAAAGTTTTGGAAATCTCCAACTGAGCTATGGTTTTGCCATCTAGAGGGAGGTGGTAGGCCAAAATGGCAGACAGATCGACCTTCAAAGAAAAATAGCTGAGGCCGAGATGTGAAAGATGCAAGAGGTACTCCATGACCTGGGGCACCAGGCAAGAGAAAGGGTCCCAACCCTTGGAGACTGCCCAAATGGAGAATCTTTTCCCATTTCATGGCATATTTAGTTCTGGCAGAAGGCTTTCTGACCTCTAAGAGGACCTGGGCCACTAGGGCAGAAACTCCAAAGCATGAAGCAGAAATGTCCAAAGGTGTCATGCATGCAGGTGGAGGGATTTGTAGCTCAGATGCACTGATCTGCCCTGCTCCTGAGTCAGAAGATCATGACAGAGAGGCAGACATACTGGGGTTTCATTGATAGCTGTTGAAACAGAGGGAACCAAATCTGATGAGGCCAAAGAGGGGCTATTAGAATCACACAAGCCCCTTCCACCTGTAGCTTCAGGAGAACCTTCTGAAGCACTGGGATGGGAGGAAAAGAATGCAAGAACCTCCCTGTCCAGCAAAGAGACAGTTCGTCTCACTAGAAAATACCATGCCTGGGAATGAGCGAGCAAAAATTGGGTAGTTTTGCATTGGAAGGGGAGACAAAAAGAGGTCTATCTCTGGCTGACCCCACAGGTCAAATAAGCTTTTAACCACCTCTTGATTTAGCTCCCACTCATGAGCCCTGACAGTGGTGCAGCTGAGACTGACTGCCAGGATGTTTCTAACACCCGGCACATGGACAGCAGTGAGGCAGAGGTTGTGCTGGACTGCCCAGTACCACACTCACATTGCCTCTTGGCATAGAGGGTATGAGCATATGCTTCCTTGTTTGTTTAGGTATCAGACCACAAACATATTGTTGGTCTGAACCAGGAGTGTCCCCAGACATAGAAGAGGCTGGAAGGACTGGAGGGCACAAAGCACTGCCCTCATTTCTAACACATTGATGTGTAGAGAAACTTCCATCTGAGATCATGTTCTCTGGGTCTGATGATCTCCTAGGTGGGCTCCCCAGCCATGACATGAAGCATCCATTGTAAGTGTCATGGTAGGAGCAGGGAGTTGAAAGGGAACCCCCATGGATAGATTGGACAACTCCTGCCACCAAAGAAGCTCCTTCTTCATGTACCTGGCATAGAGACATATATTTCCCTGGACATTTTGCAAAAATATTATTCAGATATTTACTTTGATCCAAACCAGGCAGATGATCTCCCTGAGTTTGGAACTGTTGCACCATATACTATTTTTTGTAATCAGCAGGATGAATATGTAGCAATTGTCTATGAAGAAGCATAACGCCCCAGGTCCAGACCAGATTCCAGTAGAAGTTTTTCTGGACTCCCCTCCCTTTTGGGCTGTTAAATTAATGTTATTTTCTAACTGTTCAGTTAAGCAATTGACATTTCCTGTTTCCTGGAAGGGAGCTGTTATAATTTCTATACATAAAAAAAGGAGACAGATCTGACCCTAAATTGTATCATCCAGTCTCACTACTAGAAAGCTGTTGCATGATTTTTTCTGAAATAGTTTAAGCCAAACTAATGGAGGAACTTAATGTACTGGGGGGATTGTTGGAATTTCAAACAGGCTTCTGAGTTAATTTTAGCACAGTAGATAATTGTTTTGTTCTGTCACATTTTTATGAAAAATATATCAGTCTGTGCAAGCAGAAAGTCTATTTAGCATTTATTGATTTTAGTTCTGCTTTTGATTTTGTGTCTCATAGTATATTATAGAAAATAATGAGGGACTGGGGTATTTCCAAAGAAATAATTGCAATTATAAGTGAACTCTATCATAATACTTGAGCTCAGCTCAAAATAGGAACAACTGGCAACTCTCTGCAACTTTTTCCACTAACCGTGAGGTTAGGCAGAGATGTGTCCTAGCCCCTACTCTGTTTTGTATTTATGTTAATGATTTATTAAAAATGTTGGATAATTCATCGACAGATTCTCCTAAGATTTTGCATAAAACATGCCCAGTATTGGCATATGCCGATGACCTTGCTTTATTATCCCTTTCCCAAAATGGGTTACAGAGTAAATTAGACATTTTAGATGACTCTACGGGTAGACATAACTTAAGCATTAATGTGAATAAAAGCCAAATCATGATACTAGGTTCTAACAAAATTGCTAAAATATGGAGAATAGGAAATAAAAGACTTAACATGGTAAAAGCTTATCCTTATTTGGGTTTGCTTTATACGCATGATGGTAAATGGGCCAAGCATATGGATTCTCTTATCCCTAAGCTAAAACAAACAACTAATTCTCTTAAGTTATTTAACTATAAGTACAGCGACAATACCATTAAACCATTGATTACAGCACTAAAAGCCAATTAAATGCACAGGCATTGTACCATTCTGAGATCTGGGGACTTGTCAATTTTGACAAGATAGAAACTCCTCTTAACAAACTCCTGAGGCACACCTTCAGTTTGAATAACTCTATTCCCGCAGCATTAGTTAGGGTGGAGGTAGAATTAGTTAGACTACCCACCTTTGCCCAGGCAAGAATTATAAATTACTGGCTAAAACTATTGGCATCAGATCCAAATAGACTGCAAGTCCTAGCAATAAAAGAAAAAGGAGTACAGACTGAAATGGGATCTAAAAAATCAAAATGGTTGACTGGTCCATATTCAACTCTGGAGAAATCTGGATTATCTTTCCTAAGAGGATACGTTGAGAAAAAAATCATAATAAGTCTCAAATATAAATCTTATGTAACACAAAGAATTATGATTCAAGCTGAGAAGCTAGATTTGGACACTATTACAAATCTCAAGATTGCTCCCTGGTTAAGACAGAACAATGTTAATTTTTGTTATAGGGAATATCTACATCTACTGACTGATTTAAAACAGAGACAGCTATTCACTAAGGTTAGAATGGAACTGTTTCCCAGCAGGATATTGACTGCTAGATACAAGAAGGATACAGAATATGGCTCTGTTTTATGTGCCTGTACTAATATGACTATAGAGGATCTTTTCCATGTTATTTTATATGCCCATGGTATAATGTGGCCAGAGAGAATTGGTTAAAACCTTTGCTACATGGAATTGCAACTCTAAATCAAACTATCCTATTAAACACATTCTTTACCACAAGTGATGAGCATATAATATATAACATGGCAAGGTATTTGGAAGCAATAACAAAAATTAGAATGAAATAAGTGAAATCCCGTTAATAACTTTTAAATTAGTGAACTGGGAAGCTGCTTCTTATATTTGAAATGTCGATGTAAATATGAACATCTTTTAAGCATGCATTGCATTAATGTATGTCTTATTATGGATGAAAATTTAAGAAATAATGTGTTGTTTAATAATATGTGTATTTATTGCTATTTAACATATGTATGGTGTCATAGTGGCATGCAATTCTGTATTTTATTGTAATGGTCCTTTAATCGAACAAATAAATTTGTCTACTACTAGTCAGGGCATACAACAAGCATAACTGACAAAAATAGGGTGGCTATTTTTCACTACCCTATCAACAACTAAAATGTAAGCGGTTGCCTATTTTCTTTTTTTTTTTTTTTTTCAGTTTTGTGTCAAAGGTAAAATCCCAAACAAGGGCAGTCACCCATTTAAGTATTGGTCCACTATTCAGCTAGTATAACTAAAACATAAAATGGCATTCATTTTTCACCACTCTATCGGCCAGTAAACTGTAGACAACATCTGTTTTCCTTTATTTTCCTATTCTGATTGAAAAGGTGAAATCCCATACAAGGACAGTGGCATATGTATGTACTAGCCTGTGTATTCAGCAACCATAACTTAAAAAAAAATTAGTGATTGTTTTTCACAACTGTATCAACAACTAAAATGTAGACAGCTGCCTGTTTACCTTTTTTCCCAAGTCTGCATCAAAAGGTAACATCTCATACAAATGCAGCCAGATTTTAGGTATTATTTTAATTTGCTAAATTAATAAAGTAAACCACCCGTGTACCCAAGCTGAATAGAAAACATACAGCAATACATACTCCTCATAATATGCCATTTTACTGGCTCTTTCTGTGATTGTTAATGACAATTGTCCACTAATTTCAAATAAATAAATGTCTTCAAAATGTCTTCATGTACCCAGACACTAGGTCTCTGTGGTCCAGGTTGTCCAGCCGCTAATCCCACTGGACATGAAGAGTCCATTGAGTCATCCTTGTATGCAGTCTGGCTAGAGGAACTGTAGCGATCACAGCTGCCATCAGCCTGAGAAGAAGGAGGATTGACCGGACTGTGGTCCAGTGTGAGTTGGCCATTAATCTTGTCTATTTCTGCAGGGTCTCTGCTCTGTCTAATGGGAGGAAGTCTGTGCCTTGGACCGTATCCAGCACTGCCCCAAATCAATTGTAGGTGCTGGGAGGGGAGAGGTGGGACTTGGGATAGTTGACTGTTATTCCAAATCTGGAAAAGAGGTACAGGGTGAAGGAGAGGGACTCCCTCATACTGCTCTGTGATGGGGCTGACAGAAGCCAGTCATCCAGATACAGGCACAATTAGATCCCTCTATGGCATATTGCCACAGCCACCACTGCTAGGCACATGGTAAAAATCTGAGGTGCTGAGGATAGGCTAAAAGGGAAAGCCTTGAACTGGTAATGTTTCCCCCGGAAGGCAAACCAAAGAAAGCAGCAGTGGGCCTGGAAGACAGGGATGTGCAGGTAAGCATCCTGTATGTCCAGCACACAAAGCCAATGGCCCTTTTGGAGCAGGGGTTAGAAGTCCCTGGATGGTGAGCATGCAGAACCTCTTATACTCAATGTACAGGTTGAGCATAGTGAGGTCCAAGATGGTCTTAAGTCGCCTGTCTTTTTGGGCACCAGGAAGAAATGGAAGTAGTACCCTTTTCCTATCTGTGCTGGAGCCACAGGCTCTATGGCTGACTTTTGCAGAAGAGTCTGGATCTCATCCTCTATCAGGGACAGGTGCCTTGAAGGATAATGGGAGAGGCATGGAGGGGTTGTCTGGAGGCCTGTCTAGGAACTCCACGGTGAGACCTCTTGCTATTAACTAAAGGACCCATGAGTCCGTGGTTATGTCCTGTGACCCCAGAAGGTGGAGAGCAAATCCCCCCCACTGGTTCCCCTAGAGGCTCTGGAGGAGGCAGGGGGTCCTCCATGAGTTACAAGGCTGTGGGGAGGGAGCCGGTGGCTCCTCCAGGGGGGGGGTTTCTGGGATCTGGAAGGGGGAGTAGGGGTTCCTGCTGCTGGATACTGGCATTTGGCCTGGCATTTGGTAGGGGCCTCTTTGGACTGGCATCTCTGTTGCTGATGAAAAGGCTATTTGCCTTTGTAACCCCCTCAGTACTTGAAGCAGACATTGCAGATGGATTTACCACGGTCCTGCAATTTAGTGATAATATTCTTGGTGTCACCTCCAAATGACAAAGATCTCTTGAAAGGGGCATCCAGGATGGAGGTCTGGACATCTTGTGCAGGCCAGCAATCCTGAGCCATGAATGTCACCTAATGCAGATAGCAGTGGCTGTGGTGCAAGCAACTGAGTCTACTGTGTCATAAGTGGCCAGGAGGGCATGATGAAAGGAGCTTTTAGCAATTCTCACTGTCTTGGCAATCTCGGCCTTAAGCTCCTTTTCCTGGATAGCTTCCAGCTTGAACTCCAGTGAGGCCAGGCAAGATTTCTGATAGGAAACCATATGAGCCACATAATTAAGGGACCTGAGGGTGTAAGTGGAGAAGGAATGGATCTTGCAACCAAAATTGTCCAGCTGCTTAGACTCCTTATCAGGAGGAAACATGCTCAAATGTTTAGGTTTACAGCACTGGTTGTAGGCCTCTGTGATAACAACTGAGTCTACATTAGGATGGCTAGTAAGGTGTGTGACCCCATCTTGGGGGGGTACAGCCGGTCAGCCTTTTTTTAAACAGCCAGAATGGAGGAAGGCTGTTACAAGATAGTGGATGTCAGGTTTCCATGGGGACCAATCCAAGGCAGTATGGGCATAGAAGCTGTGTCAGTCATGTCTAGATGCTCTGCAAGCCTTTTCCACTTTGGATCCTGTTCCTGGATAGCCCAACCAGAGGCATTTTGTATAGCTATGAGGAGTTCTGCAAAGCAAGGGTCCTCTGGAGGGGACTTCAGGGACTCCTTAGGGTAGGCTCCATAGGTGTATGCGTACCAGAGCTAGAGGATGAGTCAGAGTCAGAGTCTGAAGAGTGCCTGCTGGGGGTCTGAACCCTTTTTAGAGGAGTGTCCTGGGTTTTATCCCTGACCTGGTGTCTAGAGAAGCCTTCTCTAGAAAGGTGGGAATCCACAGGAGATGCTGCTCTAGGGGTTGGAAAGGAGGTGGGAGTAGAGGACTCCACTGGTTTCTGACAGTCAAGCTCCAAGGCTAGTTGAGTCCTGGCCTCCTGAATCAGGATCTGAAACACTGCCTGGATATCAGCCTGAGGCTGCTGTGGAGGCAAAGGCTGAAGCTGAGGAGGAGGAGGAGGAGGAGGAGGAGATTGATATAATGGATAGCCTGGTGTCTGATATTGAGGGTATCCATAAGTCTGCTAGGAGTAGGGAAAGCCAGAAGAAACATACCCTTGATTAGACATAGTCTGGTGTTTGGTACCCCTGTACATAATGGGGTTGATAACCAGGCATTGGATACTCTGGCAAAGGGTACATTGGGTATTGTGGGGAAGATAGCCCAGAACATTGCCCATAGGTCCAGCCTGAGATGGAGCTGAAGGCCCAGCAGAAGGAGGGGTTGAAGGCCCTGCAGGAGGTCCAAAAGGACCAGGTGTCAGCCCCATAGGGACAATCAAAGGGGCTGGCACTGGATCAGGCACAGGAATGTCTGGTGCCAAAAGATTTGGTGCCTGGGAGCCTGACAGAAGGCTGTCCAGCATTTGAGGAATGGCTGGAGTGCCAGACATACCCAGACCCGGCAAGGGTCACCTGGTGAAAGGTTACTTGGTGTTGGGGTGTGAGTAGAACCCAACGGAAGACCTGCCATCATCTGGGGAGCCAGACTCCAAGATGGTGGAACCTGGTTGTCCAAGGGGGCTTGGGTTGAGAAGGTCCTGACAGGAGGTCCCTGGAAGGCTTGACAATAGGCCCAGTGGATGAACCAGGAAGGGACTGACCCAGCAAAAGAAGGGGAACCTCCAGATTAGTGCCACCTCCAGATCTTGATCTTCAGGCAAGCCCGGAGGGTCTGGTTGGGTCAGTGGGAGTGAGGAACCCTCTAAAAACTGTTGCATGTCTGGCAACTGGTTCAACTTGATGTCAGGGGTATCCTGTGACCCCAATGGGAGACTCTCAGCTGTACAGTCCCCAGAGGAACCAGGGAGTGACTTATCAGCCATGGCCATGCAGATGTCAGAAGAGGTAACATCTGACTTATCGGCCTGGGCCATGCATGCAACAGCAGAGCTGCAGTCCAGCTTACCGGCTGTGACCATGCACTCCTCAGTGGGGCCGGGGAGTGACTTATCAACCTAACAGCTGGTGATAGACCCTGAAGAAGATATGGACCTAAGGAGCACAATAGGGGTTCTGTCATCCAGGAAGAGCCCCGACTACACCGTGAGTAAAGCAGGCAGGGAGGCTGTGGTCTGATCCACTGGAGCGGTAGGAGACCTGGCAGTAGGAGTACTTACCAAAGTGGGGGCCCCCATGGTGTGCCCGATGGTCACTGCCAAGTGGATGGAGACCTATCCCAGTCTTGGTGTCTTTCCTTGTCCTTTTTCTTCTTTTTGGGTTCTGGCATTGGAGAAGAAGATTTTTCCCACAAATTCTGCAACTCCTTTTCCATCAAAGCTAGGTGCTCCTCCAGCAGGTGAGCTTCAAGCTTTTTCTGGTGCCTAATCCGTGTGGCCTAATTGAAGGATTGGCAGGCCACACAGTCCTTGACCCGGTATTTGGGGCCTAGGCAGATCATGCAGTGGGAATGCTCGTCCGCAGGCAGGATCTGGGTGCCACAGGACTTGTACTTCTTCATTTCGACGCATCACCTAACTGTTCATGTTCCTGAATTGTACCTCCAACTATATCCCATGCTGTAAATTTGTCACTGTTATTTATTTGCTTCCCCTTTCTTCTGTATATCCCTCAGGATCTTTGTATTAGACCTGTTTATGTTAGATCTGTTTATATTGTATTTTACTGTGTAATTGTTTGAGCTGATGTTCTGTTCTCTTTTTATGCTTAACTGGACGTTTGTGTAAATTGGCATTTTTGCTCACATACCTCTCAGTATAAAATAAAGACTGATTGATTGATTAAAAACTGGACTGATAGACCTGAACCAAAGTAGTTCTGTAAAAATCCAAACTGGCCTTACTGGGTGCAACTTGCACAAATACTGCTGGTCCATTCACTCTGGCTGAACTATTCAATCCAACTTTTACATATCTGGATGTCTGTTTTTCAACCCTTCCTTGACATGGTTGAAAACTGAACTATCAGGACAAGACCAGACAGATAAAAGCCAGACCAGATCATCTGGAGTGAGTGGATCAGCAGTATTTGCCCAAGCTGTGTCCAATCCAGATTTTACAGCTCTGGTCCTGGTCTGCTGATCTGGTTTTTGCCCATGCCCCAGTGCATGTGGCTTAGTGACACACTATACAGATGGATGCAGAGTCTAACCCATTGAAGGTTTAAGTTTCAGAAAACCATTGTGCTAAAAATACCAAGACTCACTCAATTCCTGATGATCCCCCATATCACACTTAGTCCTCTACCAAAGTCATGCTCAAATATTGGTGCCTCTATATCCACACCATTATGCTTTTAATACCATCATGCCTCTTCTGCTGCCATGAGCTCCCCCATCCATGAAGTCATATTCTGCTTGTGGCAGCCCCCCCAACTAGGTAATTTTCCAGGGAGCAGCTTTTTACACCACATCAAATAAATTACTGTTAAACTCCTTATTTTTAAACTTTTTCTTGAGGAAGTTTTGTTTCAGTATATCCATGGTCAGGAAAAATTAATTTGTAAAATAAACCAATGTCCTCATTGATCAGTTCATTTAATCACAATACAACATGTTATGAACTGATCAGATTCTACAGTATGTGTAACTTAAGTCAAACAAAAATGAGACACACACATGCCTACTTATTTGCAAGTGAAGCAAATGTGGTTACTGTCATTCAGCTGTAAACACCTATAGTCACAAATTGCAGGTTAAGAACATTCAGTAGAATATAAACAGTAGCCCAGAACTGCCTGCCTGAGAAAATTAATTTGGTGTATTATTTGGAAATAGGCATCACTGGGACTCTTTGCTATGGAATGTCCTGTAAAGTAGCAGAATGACTGCTCTTAGGATGGTGGTGTCAAATGGCTTAATGAGGCGTTCATAGGGGCTGAGGGCAGAGCAGAGCTTATTTATTATGCAGAAAGCTCCAGGAAGTGTTTAATCCATTCTACTTCCAATAGCTTTCTATGAAGTCTGTACTATCCATTGGTAATCTCACACAGAATGACTGCCAGAAGATAATGAGTTAACTTTCTGTGGGCTCAATTAACTCTTCAAGCCAGAGAAAAAATAGTGCTCTACAGCTTCCTATACACACACAGGCAGTGTAGTAATGAGGCTTCAGCGGAGAAATCTATTTTTAACACTCTATCATGTTGTTTGGTAGCAAAAATGACATCATCTCTTTTCTGAATACAAAACATCTGCTGGGCTATGCCCACAGCCATGAAAGATGGGGATGAGGATCAGAGGGCAATGAAGTGCCACTAGACACCAGGGAAACCTGGATGGTAATTGGAGGGTGTGGGGTGCCACAAGACACCAAGGAAAATTATATAAATATGATGCCAGTGATTGGAGGGTGGGAGGTGCCACTAGACTCCAAAGAAACAACATACAAATAGGAGGCCAGTGATTGGAGGGTGAGGGTGCCACTAGACACAATGGAAACATTATACAAATATGGGACCGGTGATCTGAGGGTGGGGGGTACCACTAGACAGCAGAGAAGCACTATACAAATACAGGGCTGGTAATCAGAGGGTGGGGAGTGCCACTAGACACCAGGGAAACACTATACAAATATGAGGCTGTCAATCAGAGAGTGAACATGTCACTAGACACCAGGGAAACATTACATATATAAGGGGGACAGTGATCAGAGGGTGGAAGGTCAGGATGGCAGGAGTCAGATCAACAAGGGACCATTTTCTTTTTATAAGTTTAAAGAAAAAACACAGCAATGAACAGTTTTTCTTCTTATGGATCACATGTGTAAAATTAATATGGGGACACTAATCGAACCCGGAAGTGAACCAGAAGTGAGCATGGAGCAGAAAAATAGTACGCCGGTGAGAAGGAGTTGGGGACAGCACTGTGGTCAGTAGAGAGGATCACATCTGCTTCAACTCCATTGTGGAAGGACACAGTCCAGATATCCCATCTTGTGCTTTCACAGTCCCCTCTCTCCACTATGCCATAGCAGTATGTCAGCTTAGCTCTGCTATGCAGTCATAAAAAAGATGTTAGCTACTGTTTCATGAAGTTTCTATGACCACACTACTCTTAATGAAGTGTAAAATAAATAGAATAAAGAGAATAAGTATTTTTCTCGAAAAGCTCTAGTGCCAAGCCATTTGACACAGCCACTCTATGCAAGAGAAAACATTACTGCTTAAGATGCGGTGACATAAGTAACAAAGCCAGTTTTTCAAAGAGCCAGGCTAAGGATGATGAATGTAACAGTTGCACAGAGAAATTACATTTTGTTAAAACATGCCAAGAATTCATAGATCAGATAAATTAAATTCAAAGTGACTCCAAGGAGAAACAGTCCATTGGCTGTTTGTTGATAGGGATTCCCAAGGTGCTGAAGTTCACTATGTGTAACCTTTTCCTAAGTGGTATTAAATTAATGTATTCCTAGACTTTGGCTCTCTATGTACAATTTTATTTAAAGCACTGGTGACATGTTCAGGAGAACTTTAACAAAACCTAATATTTAGACACAGTCCAGCTTGTATTTCCCATTAGTGCTGTATTCCACCTCCCTATTATTTATTACTAAGGTCATCTGTATGAAAACAGGATCTTTGCTCCTAAAGAGTTTGTCTATTACTACTGCTTTCTCTGTACCTGAACTCACAGAGCACTGCTTGTGACATCACAGTTACTCCCATGACAAGAGATTGTGATGTCACACAGCATTATGACTTGATGTAGGGAGTAAGCTACAGAGGCAGATGGACTCTAAAGGAAATCTAAGGTATAAAGATCATACAGTAATAAATGATGGGGAGGAGAAATATACAAAATATAAGTTGAATGCAGGCAGAATTGCATATAATTATTATGTTTTTTAAAGTTTTCTTTGAGGCATCAGCAGCTTTTTAAATTTTCTTATTATATACTGTTATCTACCTCACAAAATATACAGTATTGGAGCAATCTGAGATTAATCCAGGACGTTACAGAGGATACACCTGGTGAAATGCAAAAAAATATTTTGTATAGTGCTATGAAAATAATCCAGGAGACTACAGGGGTACAATTTGTGGAATACAATATTTTTTTTTTACTACAGACATATTCTACAAGCGTTGTAATGATAACAAATGTGTGTATGCATTCTGATGTGTATTTCCATTCAGCATGGTCTCATCAAAATATCTACTGACAATCTCCAGTACTAATCATGATTAGCTGCAACTAAGCAAAATTCAAGTGCCTCATAGAATGATTTTCAGCCTCCCACCCTCCCCACCCTCCAGTGATTAAATACACCTATTGCCACCCACATTCCCTCTCGCTCCATCATTGGTTATAAGCCTAGCACTCGCTCCCTCATTGGCTAATAAGCCTAGCAGCACTGCTTGCTCCCTCATTGACTACCTAAAACCCTCAATCCCTCTGCTCCCCCATTGGTTCCTAGTCCGTGCAGGTCTCTATCATTTTACTGCCCCCGCATCCCAGCCCTCCACCTTCTCCACTAGGTAACTACAGCACCTACCTTCCCCGCTAAGTAACCACAGCAGTAGGGTCCTCCTAGCACCTGATCCGCACCATGATCCTTCTACCAGGCCACCTGACCCTGCTCATCCTTATTCTCTTCTCCCTCCATCCCTTCCTTTCCAACATGCTACCCACCTCTCTCTCATTCCCCCTCCCAAATCCTGCCAAACCTCATTGAGCTCTCCCACCCCTCCAGCCCAGCGTCCACCTCCCCTTTCACCCAAGCATGGACACACTGCCACACATCCCAGCCCATTTCTTTTCAACCCATCACTCCTCTGGGTCATTTTTCAACTTATTCCCCTATGCCCAGCTCATGCACACCATCAATCTAAGAGATGTCTGTTTGCAGTCAGTCATATACAGCTATTCACTCACTACCTAACTCTCACTCTCCTGCTCCTTGCAGCAGGTGACATCCACCCTAACCCCGGCCCCAATACTACCCCCCCATGCCCCTCTCCAACATCTGCCTCTTCTTCACCTCACTCTGGGGACCTTCTCCCATGTGGTCTGCATCTCCTGCACCTAAATATAAGAAGCCTTGCCCACAAGCTTGACCCCCTTCAGGTTCTTGCCATCCACTATGCTCTAGATATCCTCACTCTGTCCAAACCCTGGCTCAACAAAAACATCAACAGCTCCTCTGTCGCTATCCCAGGTTACACTATGGCTCGCCAGGATACAGCCTCTAAAGGTGGTGGAATAGCCATCTACTTAAAACTCAGACTTGCACTATTCAGTGGTCCTGACCAAGTCCGAACCCAAAGTCCTTAAAGTAATACTAATTCAGCTTGTCCTTCCCTTCTCGCTACCAATCTACATTGCTGGGATATACTGCCAACCTGGTACACCAGCTTCTGCTGTCCCCGACCTCCTCATGCAAATCTCCTGTCTAACCATGACAGAAGAACTCTACATTATGGGCGATCTTAACCACAACTGGCTAGCTCCTGCCCTCAACAAAACTAGTTCTGAAATTTCTACCCTAAACCTCTCACAAATCATTACTGAGCCCTCCCAGCTTAACCTAAAATCTGGTAACCACTCGCTCATCGACTGGGACCTTGCCACACACTCCCACCGGGTCAAACAAGCTGGTATTCTTCCTGACTCCCTCAGTGACCATCATGTAACCTTCTTAGTGCATAAAATCCACCGCCCAAAATCTCCTATTAAATATGTAGTCCAACGCTCCTATAAATCCCTCAATCTAGCCCCTGTATTAGATGACCTCGTGCTAGTAAACTGGGCCCCCTTCCCCTCCTACGATCTCCATTGATGATGCCTTCCTACACTTTAAAAACACATCCCTCATCATCTGGAACACACATGCTCCACTGCGTCGTACAAGAGTAGGAGGAAACCACCTACCTTGGATCACCCAAGAACTGATTGCATGTCAAGTCGCATGGGACAAAGCCTGGAAAACGCATAAATCCTCACGCCTCCCACAACACCTCTCCACATACCGCAGGCTTCGTAACAAGTGCACCAGATCTACTCGTCTTGCAAAAGCAGAGTACTTCAGCTGCTCTATCCAGTCAAACCTAAATAAACCCTTAAAATTCTGGAAGGTCATTCACTTCCTTTTCACCCCACTGGCTGCCAATCCCCTCCAATGCTAAATGTTAATAACTCTCTCCCATCAGAGCCCATAGCAGTCACCACTGAGTTCAATGTGTAATTCTCCACTTGTGCTGCCACCCTCCTCTCTTCCCTGCCCAACACTACACCTCTTGCACCGCCTACAGACATAAGACCCAGACTAGGCCTTGCTCCTTTTCCTTCAAAGACATTTCTGCAACTGAGGCCCTAGATGCATTACTTTCTCTCAACCCTTCAAAAGGCAAATCCCCGGATGGATTAGACCCCAAACTTCTATACCACTCTGCCCCCGTTATAGCAACTCCACTTGACAAACTTCTAAACCAATCCTTTGCTGCCACTGCCATCCCCCAAGCATGGAAGCATGCCATTGTCATCCCTCTGCTAAAAGGAGGTGCCCCTACCTCCCCCTCTAACTACTGTCCTATCTCCCTCCTCCCAGTCCTAGCCAAACTACAAGAGCACCTTGTGCTCACCCAACTTACTTCCTTCCTCACTGACTCCAAATTCTTCATGCCATTCCAGACTGGCTTCAGGAAGGGACACTCCACCACCTCCTCCCTGATAAGGCTTACAGACACTATCCTGACAGGCATGGACAGTGGACTGATCACCTCAGTCATTTTTGTCAAACTTGCAAAAGCCTCCAACACCGTCTCACACCCCACATTGCTCTTGAGTCTCGCTGAATCAGGCCTCTCTGTCACAGCCACAAACTGGTTCAGATCATACCTCTTTGATAGAACTCAGTCTGTTATAGTCTCAAATGCGATCTCCAACCCCCTTCCCTTAACTACCGGTGTCTCACAGGGGTCGGTTCTTGGTCCCATTCTGTTCTCTATATTGCTAAATTACCTGCTACTCATCTGCTCTACTTCCTCAATCCACATGCATGCAGATGATACTGCACTCTACTACTCGGGCTCTGCCCCTGATGTGGTACAATCAAACTTCCACGCTGACTTCAACAAGGTACAGCAATGGTTTAGCTTGCACCAGCTCTCCCTAAATGCAAATAAAACTGTCACTATGACCTTTGGCACATGACAACGCCTGGCCAGACTCCCCTCCCTTCCCTACTTCATCACCCTGGATGGCCAAAAACTTGAAGATGTCTCCTCGTTCCATTACTTGGGAGTCTGGCTGGACAGCCATCTCTCCTTCTCTGACCACATTGATGCTATCTTAAAAAAAAACTACTCCTCAAGCTCAATGCACTATATAGGAATCACAACAGCCTCCCTCCCTGAGTTCGACGTGAACTGGTCTTGAAGATGATACTGACCTCCGTCGACTGCTGCGACATTGTATACAGTGCAGTCCCAAAGTTCACCCTATCTAAACTGGACACATTTTATAATGCCTTCTGCAACTTTGCTCTTGAAGCCTCTCCCCTCACCCACCACTGTGACCTCTACCGAGCCTTGGCACTATCGTCCCTCAAAAACCGCCGCATCTCTCACTGTGCTAAATTTGTCTCCAACCTATGGCTTGGGTCCATCCCCTCCTACCTTGCCACTGTGCTCACAGATGCCCCACCGCCCTCCCATCATTTTAGATCCAGTGACTCAAGCTAACTTTCTGTCCCTAGGTGGAAGACCTCTGCCGGTCAAGCTGCCTTCTCACACTGGTTACCCAAGCTCTGGAGCACCCTCCCACTGCAAATTTGGCACTCCTCCTCTTCCTACTCTCTGTCTACTGCCCTAGCAAACTTCCTTACTACAAATTGCTCCTGTACCTGAACCTGCCATGCCCCACTATCCCCTCCCCAATGCCTGACCGGCAGCTGTAGCCTTGTTACAGAAGCTGGCATATAACTCCAACCATGCACTTATGTCCTGGGCCTATTTTGCCCTATGTACTGTGTATAATTGTATAACTGTGATATACAGCCTCTGTTGTTTACAGCTGTTACTACTGTGCTAATTTACCTTGTCTGCTGCTTCTTGTCACAAAATTATTATTTGATACTATAATATCCTAAGCATTCAATGTGCGCTGCTTGTATATTCATACAATTGTGTATCCTTATGCTGCTTTTTATTTGCTTCTGTTAACTGTTCACTTGATAACCTGCATGTTATCATATCCATGTGTACACCCCAGGTCACACTGGGAGACAAGCATCTTGTTGCTCAGTGTGCCTTTCCTGGTGAAACAATTGCAATAAATAAATAAAATAAATAAATTCTTGCATCTGACAGAGCAATAAATCAGATCACTTTGCATGCAAATTTAAAGAATCACTAATTTTACCATGTTTATAGAACATGAAAAGCAGTACAGTAATAAAATCATACTTAGGAGTAATGCAGCTTCAGTCTAGCTTGAGATAAGAATATTGCTTTGTTGGCATTTGAGGTTTGTACAGATGGAATTCTGTAACTGGAGTGATATGAAAATATTCAACCCATGAATTCTTCAGAATAGGTGTTGAATATGAAGTAAAGAAGAATAAGAAGAATTTTTAATTTTAAACTAACTCATCAATCAGGATGAGGATGAAAATAGGCAGTATTGTCTAGACCTCCTTTCCCAGTCAAGATAAACTTAATAAATAAATAAATGAATAAATAAGCTGCAGCTTGCAGCATTAGTTTTAGTCGAGGCAGCTTTATTTGTATAGGCCCTCAATCCCATGGGCTCTGGGTACCTCACAGTAAATATAGCAATTCAATAAAATGCAGTTCAGAATATAATCAATAAAATAAAAATAATGGAAATATAATGACTGGTCAGCAATTTTTTACATTGCCTGACCAAGTTATAATTTCCCATTATAACTCACGAGTTATAATGGGGAACATGCACTGAGTCAGTCATGAAAACCCACTCCCTGATTGGCTCTGCATGTGGTCCAGGGCGGGCTTTCAGTTCAAAAAACATGGCGGCTCCTCACTCGCTAAGCGAGGAGCTGACAGAGCAAGCGTTCTCAGCGCTTTTTTAAAAAATAAAGGAATGTATCTTGTTGATCTTACCATTTAGAAATGGCAGCATGTCTGAGTCTCACTCGCTATCTGGATGATCCTGCCGTTCGGCGGCCACACAGAACAGGAAGTGGCAATGGGAAGACAACTGCGGTAAGATCGCAAGTGCAAAATAAATGAAAAATGTAAAACAAAAAATTGCTGACCAGTAATTATATTTAATAAGGGATGGGGAAGTGTGTTAAATTCAAAATTAATAGTTGCCCTCGGTGTGGGATGCCTTAATAAACCCTTTGGGCTTTGCTCTCGGGGTTTATGTGGCATCCCACACCTCGGGCAACCATTAATTTCTCATTAAGCACACTTCCCCATCCATTATTGTATAGATAAATATTTTTGTTTATTGTATACATCAAATAAGCTTTGAGCACAAGTGCTCATTTATAAAGGTTCCATGTGAGATTGTACATGCACAAAATAAGTCAAGTACTGTAGGCAATTCCAGTAGAATGTAGATGAGTCAGGCACATATTAAACAGAACAGGAACAAAATTGCATACAGAAATGTGCAAATAAAGACAGATCATTGTGCAACAAGGTCACAGGATCAGTACAAATGAAAACTGAGTTTAAGAGTTAGCAGCTGCTACTGCATTGGGTTGAAAGAGCTGACCTCAGCGATCTCTTAAACTGATTAATTTTGAATGGATTTAGCAGGATATCAGGCAGTTCATTTAGCCAGTTTACAGCCCTAACAGCAAAGGACCACTTGTGCAGCTGAATATGCCAAAAGGAAGGTTCTAGGGCAGATTTTGCCATGCTCCTAGTGTTGTAGCAGTTGGAAATGGTGTGGAAGCAGTCAGTTAATGCAGGGGAGGCGAGACCCAGGAGTGCCTTTTTTGCTAGCAGACAGGTCTGTAGTTTTATTCTGCTGGGTAGTGGAAGCCATTTATTTATTTATTTATTGAATTTTGATGACTGGGTAGGCCCACTGAGCCCCGAAGGTCCCTTTTTCAGGGTCGACCCGGGAGACAGAAACAGTACAATACAGTCAGGTAGTACAGGGTGCAGAGAAAGTAGACATGAAATTCAAGGTTACAATAAAGGCAATATTTCAATATATTGAGCATAAGTGCAACAATTGAGGGAGTTGAGGCATGATTTTGGAGTCATTTTGAGTGAGAAATGGAGAGGGATTGGTGTAGGATGTGGGACCTGGGGTGACTATCCAATACCCTGACAATGGCACGAGCTTGCCCCAAGCAGGTGGGACTTGAGCCTTGTGCAAAAGTTTAACAGTGATGGGGCTTCCTGTACTAAAGGTGGGAGAGTGTTCCTCAGTTTAGGTGCAGTGTGAGTGAAGGATTTGCCTCACATGTTAGTCTTGACTCTGAGAATTGCTAGTAGGGACCGACTGGTGGTCCTCAGTATATGAGGGTTAGACTTAGGAATGATTATTCTTGTAAGGCTAGGTGAGGCAGCTGGGTGCTGCAGTTTGTAAGCAAGGCAGAGCAGGGGGTACTGAAGATGAGCCTCAAAAGAAAGGCCATTGAAGCTGGGCCAGCGAGACACAGGGGTGGCTTCTTGCGTGGCTCAGTGCCGCAAACCTCACCACCTTTTTGTACATAACCTGAAGCCTGTCAACCTCATACTTTGACATACCCTGAATTACAGGGACAGCATACATTAATGTAGGAAGGAGGACACTGTAGGCAATTGCTCACTTTGCCTCCGGGATAAGTTGTTTTTTTAGCTGGTACAAGGTGCCAAGTTTGCCATGGATAGACCTAGTTACCTGGTCTACATAGGACTTAAAGGTAAGACCTTGGTTAATAGTTAGCCCAAGGTATTTTATGTTGTCTACAATATCTATTCTCTTTCCAGGGAAGTTAGTTGTAAGGAATTAGTCCTGTCCTGGCCAAGGGATCTAGGGCCAAACATCAAAGCTTTTGGTTTTGCTGCATTGAGGACCATTCTGTTAGATATAAGCCAGGCCTCAAGTGTATTTAGGTCCCCTTAGAGGAGAGGGCCCAGGTCCTAGAGGGTAGACATGGACTGGTAGATGACTGTATCATCAGCATATTGAACAACTGAGCTATCTCCGCAGTGATGGTTGAGGTCATTTGTGAAGAGAGAGAACAGGAGGGGGACAAGAATTGAGCCCTGAGGCACTCCCTCCTTGATGGGAAGAGGGTCACATAGCGCTCCCTTCCAAATGACCCGCTGGGACCGGACTGATAGATAGATCTTGAACCAGTTTAGGGCCTGGGCATCAAGACCTATGCTGTGAAGCTTAGTTAGAAGAAGGTCATGGTCCACAAGGTCAAACACCTTGGACAGATCTATAAAGATTGCAGCCGTCAACATGCCTACGTCCAATGCCCTGAATACATCCACTGTGAGATTGATGAGTGCTGTATCTGTTCCATGGTTTGCCCAAAAGCCATGCTGTGAGGGGGCTAGGAGTTGGTGGAGCTCAAGGTAGTCTCTCAGTTGCCCATACACTAGCCTTTCTTTCAGTTTAGCAAGGGTACATAGTAGGGAGATGGGCCTATAATTGCCAATTTATTCGCATGAGCCACCCTTGTGAATGGGGATCACATTGGCCACCTTCCACTGGTGCAGAATGTAACCTTCAAGTAGAAACCTGTTGATGATCCAGGTCAGAGGTTTGGCAAAGGGACTGGGCACCTTCCTAACCATTTAGTTAGGGCATACAGGGTACAAGTGTGGATACAGTTATCAGCACCAAGTACAAAGTGGCATGCCTTATTACAGATTGGCTGTACTCTATTTAGCACCATGTCACAGACAGCTGAGTATATAGAGAGGTCATAATTTACAAGTGACAGGATGAAAGTGGCCACTATAAGGTGTCTGGCCTCCACAGTTAGATAATTCCAATTTCAGTACTGAGCACCCAGTCATTTTTGACTATGGCCACAAGATTGTCAACATGGGGGCAAATTATAGAGTGTCATCCAGTGTTACACTGTTCAAGATTTTGTCCCAGGTCATTCCGGATGACAAAGGCTGGAGCTTTCCTTTTCTGAGGGAGGCTAGAGAATAACATGGTCTTTAGGGGGGAGGGTTTGTAGTTTAGGACCAGTTTGTAGTTGGAGAACTAGCTTTCCAAGGTTTTAAAGTCTCTTCAGATTGTGCTAGTGAGGCAATGAAGGTCAATGTTTTTGATATAAATGACAATGTCATCAGCATAGAGGAGAACATTGGCTGTCTGACATGCATCAGGCAACTTGTTTACGAAGACACCAAACAAGAGAGAGCTAAGAATGGAACACTGAAGCCAGCCCAGTGGCAATGAGGGTGGAGGCACTGGATGCCACACCTCACACCACAATGGCAACCCAGGTTCAGGAAAGGACTTGGGTCACTGGGGGTCAGCAGGGAGAAGAGGATCTAGCATCTGATGGACTGCTCTCTTCATCTGGGGAGGGAGGAGGGAGGGAGGTAGTGTTTCTGTGGCTCCAGCAACTCCCAGTGGAGACTGGGTGCAGTGCAGATGATGGGGCACGTGGTTGAGGTATCGGGGCAATGGCAGATGTCCTGAGCATGGGTGTGGGAGTGCACCTATCATGCGCGGGACATCATTGCATGTCTGCAACCTTTGGGATCTCCAGAACAAAGGAAAATGCCCTGACACCCAGGATGATGATGGCAGGATCTGCGGATGGCACCCATGCTTGGCACCGGCTCCTCACTCCGGCCACCATCTAGATTATATATAGAGCATTAGAGGAGTTGGCTTTCCCACCTTGGGGGACTCAGAGTCGGGGGGTCTGTTAGGTTGGGGATGGGGTGTGGGAGATCCTGGGATGGAGGTTCTGCAGGGGGTGCATGGCTGAGCAGGAGAAAGCTGGATCCCAGAATCCACACCTAAGAGATATCCTAACAGGCCAGTGAGTAAGGAGGACAAATAGAGTTGACTAAAAAAAAAAAAAAAAAGAATGGAGCCCTGGGGAACACCAATAGATACTCCCCTGACATTAGACAAGGAGCTTTTTTCTTGTTTAACAATTTATTATTATTATTTTTGGACAGAACACACACATAGAGGCAGAGTATTGCACATACAGATCTGACTCATACCGCAACATTTGGTACAGCCAGCGAATGAAATTAACAAATATTCACTCCATTAGCTGCAAACTTTAGAAAATATGATTTAAGATAGTGTCCATATTACAGTCCTTGGATCCAGGGATTAACAAGCCAATGTTAGGTTGCTACCCCCCAATAGGGGGGAGCCTGGTGAAAAAGAAAATACATACATTGCAGTGAAGAGAAAGATATGACAAATAGGCCTAAGACATAATCTAACTTCTCTACCTCAGGTATGTCCATCTACCTTGCAGATTGTAATATCAACTATATACAGAAGGCAATCTTTACTGAGGCATACATATATCCAGGGTAGAGAAAGGGACAAGGGGACTACAGCTAACAAAACCCAGACCTATTAGTGAGGGGGGAGAAATCTAGGAAATGGAATTGGAAAGAGTATTATGACAATACTTAGACCTTAAATAAGGCTGCCAGCATTTATCATACCGGGCTAAAGAGCCTTGGGCAAAACTGGAGATCCTCTCGAATGTGGCCTCTTGGGCAAGTGCCAAGAGGAACTCATGCAAAGTCGGAGTCTCCGAGGTTCTCCATCTCATCAGTATGAGCCTCTTGGCCAGTGCCCCGACCAATGTGATCCATTGTGCCTCTGGACTGTACTTGGGCACGGTCAAGCTACCACAGCCCAGAAGGAGCAAAAGAGGGTACAAAACAGTATTGGGGAACACCTGTTGGCACATGTCCTGAATTGCTAACCAAAAGTGCTGAAGATTGGGGCAGTCCCAGAGTATATGGAACAGGTGGGCACCGGGGTTGCCACATCTCCAACACATATCTGCTGAAATAAGTCCCATCTTAACTAGTTTAGCCGGGTCTCTGTACCATCGATGGAGGGTCTTATTCATAATCAGTCGTACATGTCCATCCCGGAAGGCCAAATGGATTCGTACCCATCCTTGTTCCCATTGTTGCTCCGAAATAGAAGTCTGTAATTCTTTTTCCCATTGCAATCTGGCTTTTTGGGAGGGGTCTTTGGTGGATTCTCTAAGAGTACTATATATGCAGCTGGCTCTATTCTTGGTAAGTTTACCCCATGAAAATATGGGGTGTGGGCTTTCCCCTGGTGTATTGTGGTGGGGGAAATTTGGATAGTGAGATATGGCATTTCTCAACTGAAGGTATCTCCAAAAGTGAGAAGCAGGGAGATGGTACCTTGCCTTCAGAGATTCAAAAGAGTCTATAACAATAGTTCCAGGGATTAGGAGATCCTGTATTGAGGAGATACCCTGTACCATCCAGACTTTCCAGTTCAAAGTGGATTCCCCTATTTTCAGGGTCTGATTGTCCCATAGAGACATGTATTCCCAAGGAGCCGTGTCATGGCCCAGCAGGGCCATTGCTTGCTTCCAATATTTTATTGATAATAATATAGAGGGAGAGATGCCTGCGGGTAAATTCTTCTTGCCATATAAGGCGACCACTGGGGAGGGAGCATGAGTTAGGGAGGCTTCTAAGTGGAGCCAGTGAGGAGAGGCCTGTCTAATTTTAGAAAACCATCTATGAGTCTGAGACAGAACAAAGGCCGTATGATACCGCTGCAACCAGGGGAGTCCCCAACCACCCCTTTTCCAGTGTTGTCAAAGTTTAAGTTTACTATACCGAGGGGGTGCACCCTTCCACAGGAAATTGCCCATCAGGGCCTCCAACTTCTGGAACCACTTCTGGGGTATAGACAGGGGTAGGTGAGCCAATAAATAAAGCATCTTCGGGGCAGCCATCATTTTGATGGAGTCAATTTTACCAGCAAGTGAGAGCTTCAATGGTCTCCATCTTTCGAACTCTAACCTCAGGGTATCAATCAGGGGATTGAAATTAGTTGCAAGCATTTTAGATGAATCTGGATGTAAGATAATGCCAAGGTATTTTATACCTTGGAGGGACCATTTAAGACCCATGGCAATAAACTCTTCTCCAGAGGCTAAAGAGTTCAGTGGGAGGATTTCAGTTTTAGACTGATTTAACTTTAAACCTGATATCTTTGTAAAATCAGTCAGGATGTTAAAGATTGTCTGAATCCCTAGTGAAGTATGTTCAGTAGTAATAAGGAGATCATCTGCATATAAAAATGTTTTATAGTTGACATCACCCACCTGAATTCCAGGGATAGAATTGGAGGACCTAAGTGCAATGGCCAGGGGCTCTATAGCTAGGATAAATAGGAGGAGGGAAGTGGGCATCCCTGTCTCGTGCCCTTCTGTAGTTGGAAGGGCCGAGACAGGGTGCCATTGGTCAGTACCGAGGCTAAGGGAGCAGTATATTGGAGCCTTATCCAGGCAATATATTCTGGGCCGAAACCCATAGTAGAGAGTGTATGAAATAGAAAAGGCCATTCGACCGAATCAAAGGCCTTTTCGAAGTCAATGACCAAAGCCACTGAGGGAATAGTTGAGAGTTTGACAGAGTGCATTAGGGACCCTAGGGTTCTGTGGTGATCCGACCCCAGACAGCCTTTAACAAAGCCCGCTTGGGATGGATTAACCAAACCATGCAGAACAGGTTCAAGCCGACCAGCAAGAACCTTGGCCAGTATTTTGGCATCTGCGTTAATGAGGGAGATAGGGCGATAACTACCTGGAAACAATGGATCTTTCCCTTTTTTGGGAAGCACTGTAATAGTGGCTTCTCTCATGGAGGGGGGCAGATGTCCATTAAGTAAAGAGTGTTGGAATACCTGAACCAAATATGGGGCCAAATTAACTCCCCGAAGTCTGTACAAATCTATGGGCAATCCATCTTTCCCTGGGGTTTTATGTGGGTTCATAGAGTGAATCACCTGAGTCACTTCTTCCGCTGTTATTGGAACTTCCAACAGTTTGGTCTCACAGCCAGACATTCTGGGAATGGGTAGTGAGGATAGGAAAGCTTGGATCTTAGCTGGATCAGGGGGGTTTGGAGAAGCATACAAATTTTCATAGAATTGAGACATGATTAAATTTATCCCAGAGTTCGTACGACATGGAGCCCCTTTCGTGTCCAGCAGTGCATGTATCACCTTGGAGGCTTGCTGTCATATAAGACCGTAGGCCAAAAGCTTGCTGGCCTTTCCCCCTCTTCCCAGAAAGCATGACGGATGCGTCGGAGATTTAGCTCAGCCTGCCGAGATAAATGGGTATTAAGGGAAATTTGTGTGCTGGCTAATTGTGCTAATAGAGTTGAAGACAGGGTTTGATTTTTGAGAGCTTTGTATTGGGATTCCAAAATATATAATTGCTTCTCCAGCACCCTCTGGTCTGCTTCACGGCGGTGATGCCTGGCAGCAGCAAAGGCAATTATCCTGCACTGAGTAGTAGCTTTGATGGCCTCCCATAAAGTCGAATCGGATACCTCCCCATTATCATTGTCCATCCAGTATTCTGATACTGCCGGACCAATCCAATCTAGAAAAGTTGTGTCCTCTAGCAGGAGAGGGTCCAAATGCCATGTGGGAGACCGGTAGGAATCCTGTCCCCTTTTAATAACTAATTCCAGAGGGGCATGATTGGAAACATAAATTGGGTGCATCAAGGCCCTGACCACCTTCTCATATAACCCAGAAGATATGAGCCAGAGATCTATCCTGCTGGAAGTTCCATAAGTAGGGGAAAAGCATGAATAATCATGCATTCCTGGGTGTAATGCCCTCCAGGCATCCAGTAGCCCAAGTTCGGACATTAGTTTCCCTACTGCTCTCCTAGTCTGTCTATGGGGCTCAGGGGATTTATTGCTTCTATCTATAGAATGATCTAATGTTAAATTAAAATCCCCTCCTAAAAGTATTGGGGCTCTATTTTTGTTAAAGTCCAACAGGGCCTGATTGACTGTATGAAAAACTTGTGGACAATCCTGATTGGGAGCATATAGGTTAGCCAGGACCAAGGGACCTTCAGGGGTTTCAACTTCTGCTATAATCCATCTTCCTTCCTGATCTCGTATATAGTCTTTCACCTTCCATCCCAAATTTTTATGAAAAAGTATAGAGACCCCCCGCTTATGAGAGGGTGCCACACTGTGAAGTTCTTTAATCACCCAACCCTGTTTAAGCTTCATGGCTTCCCTGGAAGAGAGTTTCGTCTCTTGCAAGAGGGCCACCCTAGGGCCTAGTTTTTTCAAGTGAAGTAAAACTTTCTTCTGCTTGATAGGAGAATTCAGCCCCCTCACATTCCATGAAATCAGCTTAGTCTCCATTTAAACCAACCGTAAGAAAATGTCAACAGGAAAATATGACAGGAAACAATATAGAAAAGGTCCGAGTTTAGCAACATTTCCCTCCTTACTTCCCCTTCTAGTATTGAGGGGCACATCCTCACCCCATGAATAAGATTGCCATAAAAAGAGTTAACATAATACCATAGTACAAACATTTTAACCTGAAACAAAAAAGAACTAATATTTACAATCCCCAGTGACAGGAGGAATTTTAATCCATTTTTATTAACAGTACCCAGTCCAGCACCCCCCTGTTCACTACCACTCTAACCCCTACATGACCAGCATCCACTGTATGTGTCGGCTAAAAAAAGGCCCAGACACCAGTAGAAGTCGCTGAGAGGTATGCAGCCCCAGGAACCCATCTCAGAAAAGTGAAATGGTTCTCCTTGTAACCCCTGTAAAACAAACATGAAAGGAGAAACGAAAACTTCCATGCAACGATGGCCTATAAACTGCCGTCCATCAGGCTAGTAGGTAGAAATAATAAAGACCCACCCAAGTCCTTCTAGACAGGGACAGGGATTAGGAGGCAGTATAGCGCAGTGGTCTAAGGCTCTGAGCTGCAAATTTGGTGACATCCAGAAGACCAGACCTGGGTTTGAATCCCACAGCTTCCACTTGCATACTGTGTGATCTTGAGCAAGTCACTTAACCTCCTTGTGCTCCCAGGTCGCTCCTGTAAAAAAGCTTTCAGCTTAGTGTGCTATACCTGGTTAAACAACTAAATAAAATAAAGACACATCAGTAGCGTTGTCAAGAATTAGTATAAATGGGCCCTGAGTAAAAAATATATACATCCCCCTGCACCATCAGTCATCGCAGCTAAAGGGCTAACACATAAAATACCTGTTCGGCATATTGAGACAGCAGGAGATAAAAAAAAAAAAAGGTAAAGCCCTAAATAAATAACCATGCATAGGCCCAGGGGCCATTCGCAGCCATCCTCTAAGGGGACGGACCCCCCTTAACATTGGGGCCCATGGGTAACTTCCCTAGTCAGAGGAGAGGGCTGCCTTATCCTCGAACATACATGGTATTAAAAAAGGATATAATTACAACAGTCAGGCTGCTGATTCAACAGCAGGAGTGGAGATATCCATATTGCCTGAGGTTGTTTCCATGGCTGGCACAGCTGCCGAGGTCACATAGTCTTCCAAAGGAGTGCCAGCTGGTTCCACTGCCCAAAGAAGAAGCTTTGCAGTGGAAGACTTCGAACCCTCGGAATGGGAGCGTCTGGGAGGAAGAGGTAAATCACGGGGAACATCTTCAGAAGGGAGATCTATCAGTGCCTTATATTGATTGTTACTCATATCTGGGATTAGTGTATCTTGAGAGCCGTTGACTTCGGGGCTACCACTTCAGCTTCTGCTTCTAGAACAGAGCAGTGGGGTTTTGTCTACATGCCCTCCCTCGATCCTAGCCCTTCTCCTATTCTTTTTCTTGCTGCCAGGAGATTTTAAAGAAGATGCCCGAGTGGGAGTCACAGGTTGTTTGACTGACTGAGGGGTAGAAGCTAATAGAGCATCAGAGGCCCTGGGTTTGGTGGTGTCCATCGAGGCAGGGTGTGCAGGCAAGGCCCCGGAGCTGCAGGTGTCACGTAACTTGCCCCAGTTTAATTTGGGAGCTTGAATTGATATAAAGTCCTCAGCAGATGCCGGGTTGTCAAAGACCTGTGGTGACCCATTAACCACAATTCGAAGAGACGCAGGGTATCGGAGAGAGTACTCGAGTCCTAACTCAGCACACGCCCTACGAGCCGCTGTAAAGGCCCTTCGCCTGTTAGAAACTTCCTGCGAGTAGTCAGCAAAGATTTGAATTTTTATGGCCCTTCCAAAACAGTTCTTTTTTTTGCCGAGCCAGCTGGGTAATCAGTTCACGGTCCTGGAACTGGAGAAATTGGGGCTAGGATGGTACAAGGCCATCCACCAGGAGCCGGGTGTGGAGCGAGGGTTCTATGTGCTCTGTCTATCTCCCAGGGGGTTTCACAATGCCCATTCAACAAGGGGGGAAGCTCTTTTTGTAGGAACAGTATAACATCGTTCTCCTCGCAGCCCTCCGGAAATCCCACAAATCTGAGGTTATTCCGGAGGCTGCAATTTTCAAGGTCTTCAACGCAGGTCCAAAGAAGATGAATCAGCTGCTCCTGATCGTATAGCTTAGCCCCAGCCTTGCGCCAGCCATCCTCAGCCTCTGCTAGTTTATGTTCAGAAATACAGGCCCGTTGCGGTAAATCTACAATATCTTCCGTATTTTTCTTTGTAGCTATGTCCAGTCTCTCCATGCGATGTTGAATTTCGGCAAACATCTGCCATATTTCTAATAAATTGCTCTCTGGTGTTGTTTGCGTAGAGACAGGCTCCATTCTGATGCACTTGTAGGCCGAATGGCGAAGCAGGACACCCAATATGCGGCTGTAAACAAATAAATTTTCATGTGCCAGTTGAGAAATAGTTACTGGGACGACAACCAGTAGGTTATTGATTTGGTCTTGTGCCATTGTGCAGGAATGAATCGGTAAAAACAGGATTTAAGGTTTTTTTTTTTCAGGAGCTAGACGTTTAGACATCCATTCAGTTCAACAGCTGGCCACACCCCCCCAGACAAGGAGCTTTTGATCTTTACACGCTAAGTGGGGTTCGTGAGGTAACTGTGGAACCAATCCTCTGTGTTCTGGGACAGACCCAGGCCAGTGAGTTTGTCGAGTATGAGTGTATGGTTGACCAAGTTGAAAGCTTTTGCAAGGTCGATGTAGATAGCTTTGACCAGGTCACCACTGTCAAGTGCCTCATGCACACCGCAGGTGTATTCCAGCAGTGCTGTATTAGTGCTGTGGCACTTCCTAAAGCCATGCTGCTGAACACACTGGATACTGTATTTTTTAAGATACATGACTAGTTGGTCAGAGACTATTTTCTTCAATGCCTTTCATGGGTGGGGGGTGGAGAAATTGACCAGTAACTGGCTAGACTGGAGTAGTCATCACTTTTGAATACTGATGCAACCAGAGTGACTTCCACATCTCAGGGAACTGTGAGCAACACAGGGAAAATTTAAAAATTCTAGAGATGGGAGGTAAGAGTTCCTTTATTGCCAAGCCAAGTAATGTCATGTCAAACAAGTCACTCCTAATCATGGTTTTCCCAAGCACCTGCTGATACATTTTAAGGTGTCCTTGACTGACACAGTTTTACAATAGAATTAGGGGTAACTTGGTTCATTAACCAGCATCTGAAAGACTTCAGGACCACGTCCTCTACCCCACAGGTGGTCTAAACAGGCTCAAAGGGATCATGGAACTTAGGTCAATGAAGGCTGAACTGAAACAAATGGGCAATTTCAGCGGTATCAATGATCTCATGACCTTCAACTGGGAGCATTTTACGTGAAGATTTATCACCCTTACCAAGGAGCTCAGAGACATCCCAGAATATTTTGCCATCTCTCCAGTTCTGGGTCTGCTGGGCCTTGCAGAAGTCAGATTTTGCCTTCCTAATCATACTGGTGTACCTATTTTGGGCTTCTCTGTATCTTTGCAGGTGGACTGCAAACCCAGATCCCCTTTCCAGTGCCCACAGATTGTCCCACTCTCACATGCAGACAAGAAGTTCCAAGGTGATCCATCCGTTTTATGTACCTCTTGCCTTGTTTTTTTTGTTTTTTTTTGATGGGTGCAAATTTATCACAGGTATGTGTGAACTCAGAGGCAAGGAAATCAAGGACCAAATGAATAAATGGAATGGCTCTAATCAGTTTGGGCCAAGTGGTCTTTAAATTCAGGCACCTTATCTTTGTTTAGGACCAGAATGAATATGATCCGTGGGTGTCGCCTATGCTGTTTAACTGCCCATGGACATTGTAACAGAATGGTCACTTAGGGTATCAGGCAGAACTTTGACAACTTTAACCCTGTCTGGGTGTGTGACCAGTACCCTGTCAAGTAGCATCACAGTGCCTGTTTTATAATTCATCTTGGTGTGCTCAGTGACCATTTGTGGGAGGAAAGGACTGGATATCATGTCCCTATAACCTGTGCTTGATTGAGCAGTCCAACTGATGTTATAGTCACCGGTAACAATGCAGTCCCAGTTCTGCTTGAGGTGTTGAAAGTAATGAGTGAGGGACTCAATTTCCTCATGTTGTTTACCAGATGGAATATAAGCAAACAGGCTAACCAGAGATTTGTGCCCACTTCCTATCAGTACCTTTATTGCTAGGCATTCACAGTCCCTAATAGGATCCTTAATTGCGATTTTGGAGGCTTTTAGGTCTGATCTGAGGTAGACAAGACAGCCCCCACTTCTCTTTCCTATTTTGTCCACCCTGATGATATTAAAGCCTAGCAATGAGACAGGGCATCTGGTATGTGTGGATTGAGCCAGGTTTCAGTTAGGCATATAATGTCTGGCTGCATTAACAAACCCAGGCTTCAAAATGGGAAAGTTTAGGTAGCAGACTACCAATATTTAGAGAGAATATGTTCAGTAGCCCTTGGTTGTAAGTGTCATGCCCGAGCTGCCAGCAGAGCCTGGGTTGGGGTGGACACTGCTGTACAATAGAAGCAGCATTACTGTGAGACCCCTGTAGGCTCTTATGTAGTGCTTCAGTCTTGAGGTTTTCTTGCTGGGGAGGATGGACAGGTGTGAGGCCTTGGAGACACTGACATTTTAGGCGATTCTGTAGCACTTCTAACATGCCACCAGGGTTAGGTGTCCCATGCGGGGGGGCATATGGCAAGGGGGTTTGGGAACTGTTGAGTTGTTTGGGGGTGTCAGTAGGCTTTGGCATCAGCATGGGATCAAGGGAGGTAGTCTCCCTCACCACAGAGTGCTTGAAGGATTGTGGTAACTGTAGTTAGACAGGGAAGCAGCATTATTACTGCAGGGAACATGTTTTCTTTGGGAGACAGCAACACCAGTTGTCAAGTTAAGCAGATAAGTCACTAAGCCTCTAACTCTTAGACATAGTTCACCCAGGTGGGGGTGATTGCAGCTCTACAGTACAAGTAAGTGCAGCCTGTCTGCCTGATTGTGTTCCCATCCAGGTTAGGAGTAAACAATACAGAGGCACTTAGGGTGGCTGCAGCTAGTAAAATACTGCTTAAACACTGTCAGCAGTCTGGCAGTGAGGTGGCAGTTACCAGAGTATCCAATATAAGCTCTATCAGCAGTCAGAAACTTGTAGCAGTGTACTTAGTAGCAGCCTAGCTTATAACTGGAACCCATATCCTCAAACCCCCCCAGAGAAGATGTTGGCAATAGTACTGCAGAAGTGAGGGTTACTGCAGTCAGTAGTATCTGTTTTAATACTACCAGCAATCAGACAACTTCAGGGTACTTTGCAGCATTCCAGGCTTGTAACTTGTAACTGGAAAAGCCATGGCCACCCAAGTAGTGTGTAAACAATACCACAGAGGGACTTGGGGTGGCTGCAGACAGCAAAATACAGCTTAAACACTATCAGCAGTAAGGTAGTAGCATGGAACCTCATGGCAGCCCATCCTAGTGGTGGCCCTTGTTAGTAATTGGTAGCCAGTATTAATGGACCACCCACATAGGGTATTGGTAATGATGCAGATGTACTAGGGCTGGCTGCAACCAGTACACAACTGTTTAAATACAGTGAGCAGAAAGACAGTATTAGGCAACCAGTACAATATAGAGTATCATACTATTCGTAGTCAGACAACAGTAGAGAACTAAACAGCATCCCCCTTTAGTAGTTGGAAGCTAGTATACACAAACAGTACTGTTTAACTATTGTGAGCAGCCAAAGAATATTAGGTAACCAGTACTATAGTACAGTTAGAGAATATTGGGCAACCAGAACAAATACAATAATAGTTGGAAGCTAGTATACTACACAAGCAGCACTGTTTAAATATTGTGAGCAGTCAGAGAATATCAGGCAACCTTCATAATATAGTGTAGCATGCTATCAGCAATCAGACAGTGGTAGAGAACTTAGAAGCATGCCATTTTAGTGGATGGGAGCCAGTATAGCCAGGCCACACAGATATGGCATTTACAAAATCTAGTACATACTGGGCATCAGCAACTATCAAGAAAACCAAAATTGCAGAAACAGCAGTCAGACTGGTGCAGGAGTTAGCAGCAAATAATGTTTTATAGTCAGGTACAGTACATGTTAAAACAAACTCTGGTCAGAGCCATTATGGCTGTGGAAAGCTTTTGGGATGCTTTTACCTATTATTTCTAATGAATCTGCACAATGCAGATCTCCTGAGAGGCAGTTTCAACGTGGTCTTCCTTTTGTACATTTTTACAATGTGTTTTCCTAGAATATGCCTGCTGATTGCTATATATTTAGCCTGGATAGTTCACAGAAGACATGGCATCTTATTTTCAGTGGGGCTCTACATCTACACAATATTATGCTGCATTGCATAAAATCAGAACATACTGAAAACAATATTTTACATCTGGACTAGGCTACCCTGAATAAATACATTATAAAAATGGTAAAATCATGACCTTCCTGAAAACAAGATATTGCATCTAATCTGGGACATCCTGAGTAAATACAGTGCAAAAATATGAAAAATGAAGATCCCTATGACAATGAGATATAGGACCTGCCCTGCGCTATCTAGGACATAAAATATGGGATAAGAAATATTTAAAGGAAATCTATTGTAAACAGAACTTCACTGTGTTCACTGACATAAACAGTTTCTTTACTGTTTTATAACTTTTTTTTATTATTTATTTAGGGATTCGGATCATACCTTTGAGCTCAGAGCTCTTTTACAAAGGTTCCATGTCAAACAGTGACAATGACAACAATAACAAACAGTTTATATACAATACTCGAATAGTAGGTAGCTAGTATACAGTAAGGTTACAATGTCCTTAATAGTACCAATGGTGATAGTACAGCATCAAGAATATTCAACTAGGGTAAATGACAGTGTTTATATTTAGCAAAGGAGATAAAGAGGTTTGACACCTACTGTGAGAGTCAAGAAGGAGTCAAGGTGAGGGGGACTGGGGGAGTGTGGGTGGCCAAAAGTGGCTTTGTCTAGGAGGTTGGGAGGTAGTGGTAGTAAGTTGGCTTTAAGGTTCATCCAGTGTGAGAAAAGGCACAGGGGGGAGAGGAAACAGAGGGATAGGGCAAGGGGGAAGAGTGGGGGTAAAAGGAAGGGGAAGGAGAGTGTGGGTGAGTGGGCATTATGGGTGCTTGAGTCCTAGTAGCAGTCACAAACCGTCCTAGTAAGAAGGTGTTGCCCTAGGCCATTTTTGGATTGCAAGATGCATTGGGAGTTTAGAATGTGCACTGGAATTTCATTAAGCCATTGGGGGACATATAGCTGAAAGCACACTGTCTCTGCACAGTTCGATGGAAAGGTGTTGAAAGAGCCCTCCTCATCCTGCCTCTGGTGGAATAGCTGGTAGCACTTGGTGTTAGGATGCTAGAAATGCATGGGAGGTTTACCCATTAGTGCCTTTTTTCAAAGAGAGATGTTTGGAATATAGTCCTGTTCTTTAGTGGCAGCCAATTGGTCTCCTTGTATATAGAGTAGGTGTGGGTATTTCGATCTGCAGCCATTGTGAGCCTACATGCTTTGTTGAGGGCAACGTGAATCCTTTTTATTGCAGTGTTTGTTGCTGCACTGTAAACCACCAATCCATAGACGATGGTAGAAAGGATGGAGCGGGAGACTGAGAGACGCAGGGCCTTTGGAGTGAGATACTTTTTATGCCTATAGAGTACACCCAGCTTGGTGTTCACTACCTTTACCACTGTGTCAATGTGCTGGGTGAAGGTGAGGAAATCATCAATCGTTACCCCAGGTACTTGAAGGAGTGAACCTGTTCTAGTGGCTCACTGAATTTATTGGAGATGGTGAGGGGAGGGAGCTTCTTTTTGTGCTGTGGGCTGGCTGTGAGCATCACCTTCATATTTTTGTAGTTTAATAGAAGTTTATGGATACAGAACCAGTCTTCCAACTTGTAGAAGGATGCCTGCAGCTCGGAGTGGAGGGCGACTATTGAGAAACTGCTGGTGAGAAGTACAGCATTGTCTGCTTAAAGTATCAGTTTAGTTTCACAGAAAGAACATATTAGATTACAGTATTTATTTTGAATGTTGTGGCCATGAGGATGGTATGTACACTGTGTGTGTGTGTGTGTGTGTGTGTGTGTGTGTGTGTGTGTGTGTGTTTGCAGCAGCTCAATATATTTTTTCCAAAAAAGCAAGCAAAAAATTCCTGCTGATTGCTATGTATTTAGTCGGTATAATTCACAGAAGACCAGGCATATGTCTGAGTCAGTTCTTAACAGATAGTGTCTTAAGAGGTCAGAAAAAACAGTGTACATCCTTTTAGAGTCATTGCTGGGAAAAGGTGACATTTATGAGGTATGGATCTTTCTTGGAAGACAATACCCACCCAATTGGAGCTAGTAGCAAGAACAAGTTTAAATGCTAATTATTTACATGTACAAGTTGTTGCATTTTGAAGGGGGTAAACAAATCTCCAGTTTAATAGGCAACCAATATTTAACAAGCTGTTTCAGTTTCCTAATGGTCAGCTGATAAGCAGCTTGGAGTTCTGTCTACAACATTCTAAACAGAAAGAAGCGAGAATTTTATTGCAACTGGCATACTGATTTACACTTGTGGAAGGATACCCTGAAAACTTCAAAAATGTGTTCTACAGTCTTCCATTTTTCCAGCTACAGACAGTAAGATGACTGTAGACCCTGCCCACAGCCATAAAAAATGTAGCTGGTTCCGATTAACTAGTGGCAAGGAAACATACAAGTTCAATGTATTAGGGTACTCACTAGTCACAGCCTTGTGACAGGCAGGATTCTGTATGTACATAGGGAGACAGTGTGGCAGGCTGCTGGCTATCTCCATGGAAGACTCCTGGCTGACTCCTTACATTGCCCTTTGGTCTCAGCCCTTAGCGCAAGAACTGTAGTATAGGACTGCTAGTGACAAGAGCTTTAAACAGGAAAAAAAGAGTGTTGGTGGGCCTTCTAGTGCTCCACCCATGTCTGATGTGCATCTCTGGTTGGATGGCTTGGAGGAAGGAGGTGCAGTTGACTGAATTCTTCCCATTGGCATGTTCAAAGAGATGGCTGCTACTAAAGGTGATTGGCAGGGGGAAGGTTGAGTGAAGCAGCTGTTTTCACCCTCTTGACTCTTTAGTAACTGTCAGGAGATCTGGAATGGCCAGAAAAGGGCCAAGGTCTTACTTTTAAATAATGGTCTCAAGCCCCAGTTGTTTGGTAAACTTTCTGGTGCTATGCCTGTGTTCTGATGGAGGAGAGAGCCATAGCTGGCTGAATCCTTTCTGTTAATGTGTTCAAAGAGACGGAGCTGCTGGAGACTGATCAGCAGGGAAGAGAGTGAGTGAAGCTACTGTTTTCAACCTCTCATCCCCTGAGTAGCTGGCAATAGAGCTGAAATGGTCAGAAAAGGGTCAAAGTCTTTGGTTTAAATAATGGTTTCAGTCCAAGTTTGTTTGGCAGCAAGACAATCTAAACAGTAGCACCAGGCCCAAAAGTAAGTGTAAACAAGTGAGTTTTCAAGTGACATTTAAACATTGCCAGAGAAGGACCTCTGACCTTGGGGGGAAGACCTTTCCAAAGAAGCTGGGCAGTCACTCCAAACACCTTATCTCCCCAGGACTTCAAACATGATCTTGGTATAACTTCATAGAAACATGGAAACATAGACTTTGACGGCAGATAAAGACCACTTGGCTCATCTAGTCTGCCCATTTCCCTACCTACAGGATAGGCCGCAGATCCTAGTAAACCAACAGCCTGTTTCTCATAGCCCCAACAAGATTTGCCTTACACATGCATTCTTGAATTCTCCCACATTTTTAGACCCCACAACCTCCACAGAAAGGCTGTTCAATGCATCCACTACCCTCTCTGTAAAATAATACTTTCACACATTGCCCCTGACCTGCCCCCCCTTCTATCTTTAAATTGTGTCCCCTTGTTCTTGCATGTCTCTTTTTCTGAAAGATGCTACCCTCTTGGACTTTGTTGATTCCACTGAGCTACTTAAAAGTTTCTATCATGTCCCCTCTCCCTTCTTTCCTCAAGGGTATACATAATAAGCTCCTTTAGTCTCTCCTCATACGGCTTCTCTTGCAGACACTGCACCATTTTAGTTGCCCTCCTCTGGACAGCCTCTATCCTGTCTATGTTCTTGCAGAGATGGGGTCTCCAGAACTGGACGCAGTACTCCAGATGGCGTCTCACCAACTGTCTGTACAGAGGGATGACAACTTCCTGTTTTCTGCTGATGATGCCTCTCCCTATACATCCTAGTATACCCCAGCCCTCCCTACTGCCTTCTCAGATTGCTTGCTAACCTTAAGATCATCTGATATGATTACCCCCAGGTCCCTTTCCCTTTTTGCTGTTGTTACTACCTCTCCACCCATTGTGTATTCTTCCCCTGGGTTCTTGTTTCCCAGGTGCATTATTTTGCACTTCTTTGCATTGAATCCTAGCTGCCATACTTCTGACCATTCCTCCAACCTTGCCAGGTCCCTTCTCATCCTTTCCACGCCTCCTTGTGTATCAACCCTGTTGCAGATCTTTGTGTTATCTGCAAAAAGGCATACTTTTCCTTCCAGTCCCTCTGCAATGTCACTGATAAAGACAATAAAAAGGACTGGACCCAATACTGAACCCTGCAGTACCCCACTAGTAACCCCTCTTTCTTCAGAATGGACTCCATTTAAAATTATCTTCTGTGTCCTGTTGTGCAGCCAATGTTTTACCCAGGCTACCACCCTGGGTCCCACTCTCAGGCTGGTCAATTTGACTATTAATCATTTGTGTGGGACTGTGTCAAATGCCTTGCTAAAGTCTAGGTAGGCGATGTCCACAGCCCCTCCCTGGTCTACTACTTTGGTCACCCAGTCAAAGAAATCTATTAGATTCGTTTGACATGACCTTCCCACTGTGAACCCATGCTGCCTTGGGTCCTGTGCCCCATTGGCCTCTATGTACTCAACTATTCTTTCCTTCAGAAGTGACTCCATCACTTTCCCTACCACAGAGGTCAGACTGACAGGTCTGTAGTTTTCTGCCTCTGTCTTGGTCCCACTTTTGTGAAGGGGAATCACATCTGCCTTCCTCCAGTCCTCAGGTACCACACCATCCTCCCATGATTTATTAAAAAGAGTAGCCAGTGGTTTCACTAGTTCCTCCTTTAATTCTTTTAGAATTCTGTGGTGAATTCCATCAGGACCCATTGCTTTGTCCACCTTCAGTTTTAGGAGTTCTTGCAGAACCCTTTCTTCTGTGAAAGGACTGGGATCGACCCCCCTATCAAGAGTGCTTCTGTTAATTGGATTAGGCACTTCCCCCTCCTCTTTTGTGAATACTGAGCAGAAATATTTGTTCAGTATCCCTGCTTTTTCACTGTCCCCCTCTGCCCACCCACCATTCATTCTATTCAGCCTCACTATCCCTCCCTTTTCTACACTCGCTGATGTACCTATAAAAGGTTTTATCCCCCTTCTTAACTGAGTTGGCTATCTTTTCCTCAGTTTGGGCCTTTGCTATTCTGACTTCACTCCCTGCTTCCTTCTGCCTTTACTGGTACAGCTCTCTGCCCTGCTGCTTCTGTGTTTCCTTATACTTCTGGAATGCTATCCTTTTCTTCCTGACTTTTAGAGCCACCTCTTTTGAGAACCATAGTGGCTTTTTCTTTCATTTTGATTTGTTTATTTGCTTCTCACAAAGGCTTGTTGCCTCTGTGATGGCAGTTTTGATTATTCCCCATTGTTGCTTCACACCTCCTTCTAGCCTGTTTGCTAGTGCTTTTCCAAGGCACTCTCCCATCTTGCCAAAGTCAGCCCTCCTAAAGTCCAGTACCCTCACTTTTGTATGGCTTGACTCTGTAGCTGAGTTTAACATGAACCACACTGATGGTCACTTGTTCCCAGATGGCAACCCACTTCTAGATCTGAGATCCTCTCACTGCCCCCGTTTGAGATTATGAGGTCTAAGATTGCTCCCTCGTGGGTGGGTTCCGAAACTAGCTGTCTGAGGCCTGCTACCTGTAGGGCATCAAGAATAGCCCTGCTCTTGGATGTGGCTGCAGCAAATGTTCTCCAGTTAACATCTGGCATATTCAGGTCTCCCATCAACAGTATCTTCCCTTTCTCTGCCATTCTAATAATGCCTTCTATCATATCCTTGTCCACTCCCTCCCCCTGACATGGTGGTCAATACACAACCCCTGTGCAGATTGTGGTGCCCTTTCCAGTCTCCATGGTGCCCCACAGAACCTCCTCTCCTCCCTGTTTACTCTTTTGTTCAGTTGCTTTTATCCCTTCCTTTACATAGAGAGCTACTCCTCCCCCTCTTCTCCCCTGCCTGTATCTCCTGTAGGTTATGTACCCTGGTATGTTAACATCCCAGTCATGGTTCTCTGTGTACCATGTTTCTGTGACTGCTACGATATCCAGGCATCCCTCTTCCATCAAGGCCACTGGCTCAGGGAGCGTGTTGCCCAGACTACAGGCATTGGTACTCATTACCCTCCATTTCCTGATGGCCTTACTCCTTTTTGCCCCATCCCTGTCCTTCTTGCCTTTGTCACTTTCTCCATTTACCCCTTCCCTTCTCCCTATCGACACCTCTATGTTGGTGTTTGCCAAACTTACTACCGTGATTTTTTGGGGGGGACTAGGATTTCCCTGCTCCTTTCCTGTGCCTCCCCCTTGGCTAGTTTAAATGCTTGCCAATGAAGCATTTAAACCTATCACCTAGGATCCTGGTTCCCCTCCTGGACAGATGCAGCCCATCACGCCAGTATAGGCTTGCATCAATCCAGGTGGACCCCCAGTCCCCAGTGAAGCCAAATCCCTGAGCTCCACACCAGATTTTTCAACCACTGATTGAATCCCATGGTGTGGAACACCCTAGCCTCTCCTATGCCATAGATAGGCAGCACCTACAAGAAGGTTACCGTGCATGCTACTTGTCTAAAGGCCCTCCCCAATTCCACAAACTCTTCCAGCACTTCTTTCATCCCTTTCTTAGCCAGGTCATCTGTCCCTAGGTGGACAATGACATCCAGCTCCCTCCTCTGTGCAGCTGCTCCAGGAATCCTGAGGATTCGCTCCCTGTCCCTTCAAGTCATGGCGCCAGGCAGGCACCTTACCTCCCTCTTCCCTTCCTCCCACAGTTCTACCTTCCTAACAATGGAGTCCCCCCAAGGAGTTGTTCCCTTCCCCTGCAGGGTCCCCTGCCACCCTTCTGTGGGTCTCCTTTGTGGAGGTTCCCAGCACCCTCCTTGGTCTCCACTGCTGGTGCCTCCATAGAGGAACCACACTTTGCCAGAATGGCATAGGGATTGTGGAAAGGTACAGCTGGAGGGATGCACCTCTGTTCCACCACCCTCACCCTTCCTGAGTCCACTGTGGTCCAACCACTCCTCTTTCTTGGCAACCTCTGCAGCAACGGCAGTGGCACTGGTGGTCCCTGGATGGAAGAGGAGGTCCCACAAATCCTGGTCAACTCAGCCTGGAGATGAGCAACCTCCTCCCTCAGCCCAGAGATGTGCCTGCAGATGGCACAACACCGCATCCTCTAGAACATCTTCCAGAAGACTGCTGCTCCACAGTCACTGCACTGCACCACTCCAATCATGTCTTATTTCTGGCCCCTTAACTGTTTGCAATCCTTGCTCTTTCCTCTGTTTATTTTTTTCTCTCTCTCCTTACTTTCTGCCTGTGTGCCCTTTAAGCTCCTGATTGTCCTGTTCTGAGACAAGAATATCTTGTATTTCTCAGTAGACCCCTTACTTGCTCAGAGGCAGACCTCCAGCAGCTAGAGGGGGCCAGAGAGCTACTCTTGCCCTTCTAGGATGGTTGATCTTTGGTGGCTCTGTGATCACTCACTTCCTGCTTCCAAACAGGAAGTTCCTGTTTTCAGTCAAATCCTGTGCCTATAAAAGTAGAACTAGCTTTGGGTGGGAGGGTGAAGGGGAGGGAAGGAGGGCAATATAGTCCCAGTAGAGAAGTCCAGTCACACAGCAGTCTGTTCTCCTGGTGTCTTCTTGCCTTGTCTTAGTTTTACACCCTTACAGCCTGATCCTATCAATATCAAAAGCTAAAAAGGTCGGGCCTGATCAGTAGCAGTATATGATAAGAGACCTCTGATGAATACCAGGTACAGCAAGAAGTGATGCTGGTAGTTCTGCAGGGGACATGCTCTCTTTGCTTAACAGGAACCATAAGGATGACCCAACATAATGATTGGGGAACTCTGTGCTGTCTGAAGAGCCATCTTTTAAAAGAGACATTAAACCAAGGTCTCTTCTGCCTGTTCTGGTGGTTGTTCAAGTGGAATTTAATGTCCCCATAGCAGTTCTAGAAAAGAGACTGGGAATTTCTCCAGTGTCTTGGCCAAATTTTCCACTTATTAAAAAAAAACTAACAGCTTAACTGGGTTCAGTATCAACCGATTTGGGTCTGTATACACCTACCACTAGATAAGGCTAAAAACAAAATATGTTCTGACCCACTGTTCTCAGTCAACAAAAAAACTAAAAATCCACTAGCAGGAATCAGTCTGTCCATTGTAAGATTGCAGAAGCAAGGTATTTACAAAACACAAACTTTCCAGGTTGCTACCTCCTTATATAAGACAAACAATAAGTTCTCTATTGGGGATGCTGTCTGCCAATACTGAAACATCAAAAGTAAAGAACTGAGGCTCACTCTGCATAATGAAAACTCAGTGTAAAGTCCATCTTTTATTTTCTTGGCACATACAGAGTTCAGTAGTCACAAGAGCCGTAGGCAGTCTATGTGTCCTGTTTCACAAGTAAGGAATAGATACCCCCAGTAATATTATCAAAGATAGTCATATATGCTGAGTAGAACATTACCCCACAAAAAGGTTTTCCTTGTGCAGTGGAACTGCTCAAGTAAAACCTCAAGCAATGCTATTGCACAAGGAAAACTGTGAGCAGTAGCATTGCTCAGGGCTAGTGTTGCTCAAAGTTAGTGTTGCATGGAATAGCCTGCCCCAGAAGTTGGTGGCAGCTGTACAGTGACAGGCTTCAAACATGCATGGGACAGAAACAAGGGAATAATAGAGATAGGAAGAAAAAAGCTAAAGCAAATGACCAGATCGGGTCACTGGACTCTTTGTTAGACAGCTTAAATGGGCAGACTGGATAGACCTAGTGGTCCTTATCTGCAGACAGCATCTATGTAACTATGTATCAAAGTAACAGTCCTAATACTAAAGAAAAGGTGTCCACAGTGTAATGGCCTGATGAAGGAGTGCTGCTGTGAAACATTTCCAAGCTTTTCATGTGGCAAGAAAATAAAGGATGAAGTTTACACTGATTTTTCATTATGTGGAGTGAGCCCTCAGTTCTGCACTTTTGAAGAAGCAAGTTAGTGAAAGATGCACCAGGTATTCCTGACATGTTAATGCATTAGTCTCATTAGTATTCACAAGTGTTGCTGAGGGTAGATGACAGAGACAGGAATAAGCTGTTCAGGGGATGAAGGAAAAATATTATGAGGACATTGATCGCGCGTGACAAGGTAGTTTGGAAAGTAGGATTATTAGGGGCAGATAAAGCCCTTTAACCTGATAAAATTAATCTCGGAACCCTAAATTTAGGTGATGGAAGAGCTTTCATAAATATCTTTCAACATACTGAAAACTGGCAAGGAACCAGGGGATCATAAAGGGGCAAATGCAATTCACATATTTATTTATGTTGTTTATTTATTTGTGCCCAAACTTGTGTGTCTTATTTTCAGAACCTAGTGAGTTAGAACATAAGAACATAAGAAAAGTGTCAGCAGATATGGACCATGTGGTCCATTTAGTCTGCCCAAGGTGGCTACTTCTTCCCTTAATTACATTTTTTTCCTAAGTTGCCCACATTGCCTATAAGAACTGTTATGACAGTTTCTGTGGTTTGGGGCCACATATGCCAAAAACTGATGTGTGTGTCACTTTTTGTGTAGAAGGCAGTGCCAATTTTTCCCCATATTGTGGCAATTGTGCCAGATAGGCCACTTCTAAGGGAGTCTAGCTATTGGCTGCAGTTGGACAAACTGCTGCTAGAATAAGCAGCGCATCAATTTGAGTTGATTATTTATTTAGTTTTTGTTCAGTGGGAAAGGAGGAATAGACAATTCTGCCTATTTTGAGCCTCATCCCAGGGGGAGAGGGATACAGATGGTTGCCAGCTGATGCTGAATTTGATTAAGCTGTTGGTGGTATTTTCAGTGAATGGGGGGATTTTGGCCAGGACACTGGGGAAATTCCCCTACTCACCAGTAGGGGAACCTCTGGCCAGCAAGATGGCCGACGACAGTCCAGGGAGGAAGTGGAAGCTGTGGAGCTGAGAGAGCAGGGCCCCTCTCTTATCTCATCTGCATTAGGGGCTCAAATGGTAAACAGAAATGGAAAAGACAGTCAAGGACTTGTGCTAACAGAATAAAATTTTACTGCAGACCTTGTAGGAAACCCAGGAAATGTTATGTATATTCAAGATGTATCTAAGGATATTGTTCATGACTCTGAACTTTCTGATGTGACTGACTCTGTGCAGCCCAATGGTGAAAAGGACTCAGATGAAACCCTGGAGTTAAAGCACTTATTGGAATCTGAGGTACAGAAATATATGATTAAGAAAATAGCATTGCAGCAGAAAATATGTCGGCTTCAAACTGACAGTGTGGGTGATGCTTTCTCACCAATCCAACAGGCAGCCCAGGATGATTCATCAAAGGAACCACTGTCTACCAATGCAGACAGTAATCAGGATGCTGTGCATACCTTGGACCATGCTGAAACACCTCCTGTAAGTACAACACCTATTACTAATGCTGAACAGACCAATCTAGGTACAGAAGGACTGCTAGATGGAAATGATAAAAGGGACTGTGCTACACAAGCATGGTCAGTAGAAACAGCCTAGTGGGAGTGGGTTGGGAGAAACATCCCAAAAAAATACTTGGGTTTCTGGAGGGTCTCCAATTCGGATGCCGGCATCAACTGACTTCCCTGACTTAGCTCAGATGACAGTCCCAGCTTCTCACTCACAAAATGTAGCATGAGTCCGAACTCTGTATCTCCCTGCAGAGTTAAATTTAACCCAAAACCTGATCTTGCACCTTCAGTCTATGAATTTAGCTCAGTTGCCAGCTACTGCAGTGCCTCCAGAGACATCACTGCAAGCTGCAGCCCTTCTAAACAGAAGGCCAGATGGACAAAAAAAAACCTTTTCTTCCCTCTCTTGCTTTCCTGTTCTTCCAGCCAAATACCACAATGCTGTTCACTTGACTTACACAAGTGGCATGTCAGAACCCCCTGATGGAATTGTTGTGGCTAGAAACCTACTAAAGGACTCAGTGAAGTTTTTCTGTCATGAGATATATGCCTTAATCCATATTTCTGCAGAGACTTCTTTTGATATCAGTTTTAAAACAACATGATGCTTAGAGAGGTTTTGGTCCTAATATCACTCCCTTAAAAAAACAGCATTGTGGACTCCCTTTCTAGATACACCTCTCACAAAACCTGCCTATAAATCGATTACCATTTTGTTCTGGAATGAAGATGTGGACATTGTAGATGTTATCTACTGGCTAAAATTACATTGCACTGTGCTTGGTGAACCTGAAGCCATCCTTGACACTGAAAACATATGGACTGGGGGGTGTAAATGTAAAGTGTTTTGTTAAAAACTACAGATTCAGGAATTGCTCATCTACCTCTTTTTTTCCTAGGGCAGGATGGGGGGGTGTTCTATCTTGGCCAGCCCAAGGCCTGCTACAGGTGTGGTGACCCAAATCATTTAATCAGTAGTTTGTGATACTGTTAAATGTAATCTACATGGAGAGTTAGGTCACTTACGTTCAGCCTGTTTAAATGAGTGTAAATGTAACCTGTGTGATGAGGTGGGCCATACCTTTCAAAATTGCACTTGGGCAGCCCACAACCAAGAACACCATGATGAGGGGGAAGACCAACATTTCATAATTACACAAGCTCAGAAGGCCAAGTTGAGGAACAGACCAAGTTCAGTACAGACAACCCAGCCACATGGCAGTTCTTCCAGTACTCTGTCCACCCCTTCTATGGCAGGACCTTCTTCGGCAGTAACTATTCTCGAGGAAACAGCTCCCCAACCTGCTACTTTATCCTCCTCTACTGAGAAAGACACTACTTCTATAGCAGAAGTAGAAATACCCCCCACTAAAGAGCCTGCCCAGATGAGTTGCAGACGTTCTGCTAGGTCTAAACAGAAGGTTGACCCCCACCAAAAGCAATTATAACATCCCCTATCAAGTTAACCAACCAATATGAGATTCTCCAAGAAACTTCAGCAGATTCAGGTGAGGAATCTGATTCCTGATCCATTTATTCCTCACACCCTGAGGGTACTACAGACACTGAAGTCTGCACTAAAGGGGGAGGGGTTGCCGAAAAGGAAAGCAAAGTCTAAACCAAAAGGGGAGTCAGTAGGTAGGAAGAAATGATCTTTGTAAATTTTTTAGTGCCTCTAGCCCTCTTACTACACTACTGCTTTAATGAGTGAAACAATAAACTATCACACTATTAATGTAAATAGTATTACATGAGAAGGGAAACACCAGGCAGTATTTTCTTTTCTTGCCTCCTTACATCTAGATATATTTTTCCTTCAGGATGCTAGGTTTCACACTTCACAAGAAATAAAACAAGCTCAGAGAGACTGGCTTCTTGAGCCTTCCTTTTGGTCTCTAGGACAGGAAACCTGCTCTGGACTAGGCATATAGTCAGCATGCCTAATTTTTAAGTTATGAAATTATATGACCTAGTCCCTGGAAGAGTTTTAATACCTGATGTGCTCATACAGCAGACAGCTTATCGCTTAGTATCTTTCTATGCCTCACAAACTAAGACAGCACTTATAGATCTTCTCTCCCATATCCAACCATATCTCCACACCTCTAGAGAGAAATCATATTCTCTGGTGATTTCAACTGTGATCTTAGTCTAAAGGATAAGAGTACACAGGCTAAGACACAAAAATGATTCTGTGACACACAGGCTTTTAAAAAATATACTACTGGGAGCGCGTGCCAGTGCCTGACTGAGATGGATGTGCTTGACTGAGCTCCATGGTGTCCCGTCCCATTTTAAAACATAATTTAGCATTCATTCTCTATTATTTACATTCACCTGCTTGGGATATAGATACCAGAAAGTCCTGTGACTATAACAAAATCCTCTGATATATAGTTAGTACGTGTGGATGAAAATCTGACAGACCCAGCTGATATAATAAAAAAGATTGTTATTTCAAAAATGCTGGTCGGAAGGCCCTGGTCTCCTCGGTCACCCAGACCTCACGATTCAAAAGGATAAACTCAAGTAGGAACTAAAACTAAAGTATGTATACTGATTACGCCAGTAAAGGGGGTATTGCAGAATTAAAAGCTTTACTTTCGGAGCTTAGAATTGACATTTCTGACATTAAAACGTCAGCAGCAAACCTGTCAAGGCAAAATGAAGAGATGACCTCCTGTATAGGGACAAATAGTGCCAAAATAAGTGAATTAACCTCCATGGTGGGTTATCTAGAAAAACTTACACAGAGGCAAAGTGAACAGATTACACATTTGATGGAGAAAGTAGATGATTTGGAGAATGGGGAAGGAGGAACAATATAAGAATCTTAGGGGTAGCAGAAGACACCAGGGGCCTAATATGATACTATTCTTACAAAAATTCCTACCAGATATATTGGGATATATTTGGCCATGGCCCCTAGAGATAGAGAGGGCACATACTGTAGGTCTTTGGGCCCTAGAGGTAGAAATTCCAAACCCAGGCCAATAATAGCATACTTCCTGAGATTTTCTGTCAAAGAAGACATATTGCATTTGGCCAGAGAATGAAAAAGTTTAAATTGGAGAGGAGAACATATTCTTATCTTTCAAGATTTTTCAACAGATCTTGTGAGTAAAAGAAAGCAATTTAATGATGTTAAAAAACAGCTTAGAAATGACGGACTGCAATATTTCTTTAAATACCCAGCCACCTTGTTCATTCAAGACCCCAAAGGTATAACACTTAAATGTAACTCAGTTAAGGAAGTCAATGATTTTATATTCACATATACAGACACTCCCAGGGCTAATGTGAATTGTGATTGATCTAACCATCAGGTTTTAAGTGCTGCACGAGATCAACTAAAAACTATACACTCTAATGCCAGCTCAAGACATGCTTTTCTTAGAAACCACTTTACGACCTTGTAATCGCATGCTAGCACTCAGAGCAATAAAATTCCACCTCTGCACTCCAATATCTCTACCCCTCACCTTTACCCCAATACAGTTTCTCAGGTTGATCCAAGACCCTGGACCTCTGAGATTTCACGGAGAACAGGGCAGACAGGAAGACCATCAAATCTTCCCATGCCATTTCAACAGAGAAGCCCAAGGAAAAGAGACCGAAGCAGAGAGAGCTATTATACTTCTACATCAATTGCAGACTCGCCTGAACCAGAAATAATCCCAGCTATGGTCACCACGCCTCCTGGAAAGGAAATCCCACCTATGTTGTCACCAGAAAAACAACTAAATAGGTCTACATTGAAAAAATTTGCAGTTTCCACTACACCACTTCCTGTGACTACACCAGCTCTAGAAAACTCGCTTCCTGTCTAGCGATGGGATTACTACTTCAAAGTGAAAAAGCAACATAGAAACAGAAATGAAAAAAGGAAGCATCTGCTAAGGTCAGGAGATCCATGGCTCAGTTTGTCTATTTCCTTACCATTAAATGAATAACACCTATTGAATATCAATCTGTGTTGATGCTACCCTGAGTTTTTACTCTAGACTGGTGCATAATAACTAAATGGCACTGACTTCACTAATTTTACTATCATATTAAACAGATCTACTGATGCATATAGCTAGCAATAATTTTATATTGAGATTATTACTGAACTTATTGTTCATTTCTGTGTGGATTCATGCAGTGTTTATATGTTTCTTCCTAAGGGTGTCACATGTCCCTACAATATATCTTACTGTCTTCTACTTCAGTTCTTATAATCATACATATTTTATGTTTCTTGTTGCCATGCTTTAACGGCTTTCCAATATGTTGTTGAGGTGAAGATGGTTCAGATTTCTAACCTTGCTCTAATTAGGCCAATTATTGAAGGTAAGTATATCCACATAAGTGCCACAGCAAGACATGTTTTATAAATATACACCAGGAGCACCTTTTTAATTGACTACTGCACATTGGTCACTAATAATCTCCCACAAAAGCAACCCTTAAATAATTGAATAAAGTTGCAGATCTACTGGAGATTTGACTAGCATTTGGCAGGTTTTCTGAAAACTAAATTACAGGTGCTCTGCTATGTATCTAAAATTAAGCTGATCCTGATAGACAAGTCCTCCAACATCTATCGACTCTGTCTTGGGTTGTTTATATGAATGTGATGTATGTCTTATATACGTTTTGTGGTATGAGTACATATGGTGCACCCAGCCCCTACCTTATGTGGTCTCCATTGCTGGTCCACCCTTTTCTGGATAATCTGGGGGGGGGGCTAACAGAAATTATTGCTATCTATCCTAGGCAGTTGTACTGGATACTTTCTATTCAACTGATATTACAGCGGTAGTCACAGAAAAGTTGACTACCTAGTGGTGGATTGAGGTACCTCTGTGGTAGAATGAGGCAGGACCACATTACACTCAATGCAAATTTCCTTAAGTGGTAACATAGTCGTACCTCAATCTACCACTAGGCAGTCAACTTTTCTGTGATTACCACTGTATATCTCTAAATGGGATGGACATTGCGTTGCACTTTCTTGGTTACCAAATCAGTCACCTGTGCCAGCAATACCTTGGACCCTTGTTTAGTGGACTCAATTGGCAATACAGTAGCTTACTCCCTACTGGTTCTGTTATCACGCACTTGCTTAATTATGTGTATAATTGCTACAACAAGCCTAATATTTTATTTCTATTTTTAATCATTTTGTTGGTTTACTATATTTATTATACTTGCATTTTTTATTCTGGTGTTAGCTTATTAGTAACAAGAATCCCCAGTTTCAAAAAATGTATCCATATAAGATTTGCTCATGGAATGTTAATGGTGTAGGGACCCCTATCAAAAGGAAAAAAGTTTTGACACACATTTATAAGCAAAAGGCTAACATTGCTTTTTTACAAGAGTCTGATTTGAATGCTAGAGAGTCAGCTAAACTTTGTAGATCTTGGGTCTCTCAGGTTGAATTCAGCTCCTTTAATGGTAAACAAAGAGGGACTGCAATTTTAATAAAAAAACGTGTAAACTTCTATAAGACTAATCTTATTTCAGAACATGAAGGTCGATATCAAATCCTCATTGGCTCTCTAGATGGTTTGCAAGTGGTATTGTGTAATATTTATGCCCCCAACTCTGGCCAATTTATATTCCTAGATTAGATTATGTCTCAACGTATTCAATACCCTGAACATAAATTGATTGTGGGTGGGGATTTTAATACGGTCATGGACCCTCTTCTAGATAAAAAAAAAAATCTAAAGTGACATTTACAGTAACAAAAGCCAGACTTTCCCTTAAAATTATGGTCAACACATTAGCTTTATCAGATGTCTGGAGACTTTGCAATCAAAAGGAGAGAGATTATACATGTTTCTCTAATAGACACTGGACATATAGCCAGATAGATAATTTATTTATATCATCAGACCTGGTTAACTCTGTAATATATGCAAAGATTGATTCCATTTTCTTATCAGACCATGCTTTGATATACCTAAGCATATTTCTAGGTGAAGGTAAACCCAAAGAGATGAGGCGGAGACTAAATACTTCATTATTAAAAGACAAAAAGTTCATTGAGTGGGTATCTAATAAAACTCATGAATATTTCAAGTATAATAATAATGCAGAAGTATCTCTAGCTTGTTTATGGGAGGCATGCAAGGCATTTATAAGGGGCAGAATAATCTGCTTTGCTGCAGCTAAAAAGGGAAAAAGCAAAAGCTTTTATTGATAAGCAGTCTTTACTAGCTACCTTGGAAAGGCAGATTAAAAATGATAATTCTTTAGACCCTACACTCCTTCATAGACTATCACTTACTAAGTTTGAGATAAATGCTGTTGTGTCAACACAGGCTGAACATGCACTCTTCCTACAAAGCAAAGTTACTGGGAGTCAGGTGAAAAAGCTGTAAATTACTTGCTCATAGACTAAAGAAGATGCAGGATTTGAACACAGTCTCAGGTATCCAACATGCATCAGGGATAATACTCAGAAAAAACAAAGAGATTAACAAAGCCTTCAAATGATTCTTTTCACAAATATATAAAAATAAAGCTGTAGATCCACGGCAAATAAATACCTTCCTTAATAGTACTGAAATTGCCAAAATACCACAAACTCACAAAGAGAATCTTAATAAAGAACTAACCATAAATGAGGTTCTGCTAGCAATTGACATGCTACCTACTGGGAAAACTCCTGATCTAGATGGACTTCCAGGATAATGTTTTAAACTGTTAAATGTCAAAATCTCAAAGCACCTACTCAACATGTATAAAGAGTCATGGGATAATGATATCCTTCCACCCACACTAACTCAAGCTCTGATTATATTAATCCACAAAAAAAAGTATCCCCTGTCCTGTGTCAGCTATCATCCCATCTCCCTGATGAATACTGATTATAACATATTGGGTAAAATATTAGCTATTAGAACACAAAATATTATATCTGAAACAATTTGTAAAGAACAAGTAGAATTTGTGCAGGGAAGGTCAGGGGCTGATTGTGTGAGGAGAATTTTGCATACAATTTGGCATGCTAACAAGATAAAAGAACCCTACTTAGTATTAACATTAGACTTATTTAAAGCTTTTGACTCATTATCTTGGAAATATATGTTTATGGTCCTTGATTATTTTGAATGTGGAGACAATTTTAGTAACTGGGTATCTCTTTTATATAAAAGATCATCTGCACAAATTTTGACAAATGGATTGGTTTCCCAACCCATACAATTAGAATGTGGCACTAGACAAGAGTGTCCATTATCTCCATATTTATTTATTCTTGCATTTGAACCACTAATTAGAAGCATTATTAATCATCCAGGTATTTCAGGAATTTTAGTTGGCGCTGTGCAAAAATAAAACATTTGCATTTGCAGATGATCTGTTACTGACTCTTTCTAAACCGGTTCAGTCTTGTAGAATACTCAAATAATTACAGTATTTGTTTTTGTTGTTACTTAAACAAAAATTCAATAAAAATTATTATGGCAAAATAAAAAATAATAAAAAAAAATACTACATACAGCCAGATTAAAAGATACATACCTGGATACTGTAAAAAAAAAACATACTTCTACTTTCCAGAAAGGTTCCTTAACAACAAGGATTGATTTAATTTTTATATCCCAGTCTATACTCATTGTTTCTGCAAAAGTTACCCCCCACAAATTTTCTGATCATAAAATGGTATCTGTTGTTGTAAATAAAATAAACTAGGGGTAAAAGGCCCTGGCACTTGGGCATTTAATACTAACTTATTGCAAGACAATAGCTTCTTATATTCTCTGATCCAGTTCTTGGCGGCCATAAAAGCTGTCCTGATTTGTTATGATTGCCCCATTAAATGGTAGGAAGACACAAAATCAGTCCTGAGTCATCTTTTAAAACAGTTAAGAAAACAGAAGAGTAATTCTGAATACTTGACATATTTTTTTAAAAATGACACCATTTACAAACCTTATTTACTATGGCTAGCACAACTGGACAGGATTTGGGTCACCAGAAACAACTAGTGCAGAAAAAGATGGTATCATTCCAGAAACAAAAGGCAGCGCAACTTTTTAATCAACATAAATTTGGAATGCAAGGCACAGCACAAGTAATATGTCCTTTTGATCAAAATATCCAGTGAGTGGGGCAGAAATCTATGCCATATCTGGTTGATCAGGGAGGAGTAAAGTACTCAACCAAGCAGGAAATCCTAGAACTAGTTACTCACTTCTCCATAAACTTGTTTTCACAAATCTCATCAGATATTCAGAAATCTGAAGAATTTCTGTCAGACATTTAGATACCATGGGTTTCCTCACAGCTTATTACCAGAGTATGCCAACCAATATCCATAGAGGAGGTACAAAATACTATTCAGCATCTAGCAAACAATACTACTCCAGGGTCAGATGGCCTTCCTAATGAACTATATAAAATCTTAGGAGACCACCTCAGCTTGGAGTTTACGTGTGTTTTTAATGCATCACTTCAAACGGGGAACATACCGCTGAATTTTAATATGGGTACTTTGATATACCTGTACAAAAAAGATGAGAAAACAAACCTGAACAATTGGAGACCTATTTGTATGCTGAATACGGACTTGAAAATCCTGACTAAAATCCTAAGAATTCAGCTAATAGAAATAGCCAAAATAGTTATTTCAACAGAACAATCTTGTTCTATTCCACACTGAAAAATTCAAGATCACCTCATTTTTTCATTAGAACTTATAACTACTGGTTATACTGATACTCTTCATGAGTATATCATCTCACTAGACCAAAGGAAGGCATTTGATTCAATCAGTCATGAGTTTCTTTGGACCACACTGCACCACTACTAGGTACCACAGATTATGATTAACTGGTTGAGATCATTATACAGAACAGCTACAGTTGTACCAGTGGTAAATGGAAGGTTGGGTCTATTGATACCTATCAAATGAGGGGTAAGACAGGGGTGCTCCCTGAGTCCCCTCCTATATGTGTTCTTCATAGATCCTTTATTGCGCAAAATAAATAATTGTGTAAACATTAAACACATTTCTAGTTCAGACACATTGGTTATTCCCCGAGCCCTGGCATACGCAGGTGATCTCTGTTTACTAGTGGCAGACAAAGACTCTGTACATAACTCCTTGACTCAGTGTACTTGGTTTGGCTCCCTTTCTGGAGCCGAGCTGAATCTAAATAAGTGTAAAGGCTTTTCTCTAGGTACTCTCCCTCCTACTGATACCATGATTGGCCCAGTTCCCCTTACAAATGATCCAGTTTCCATCCTAGGAGTCACATTTGGACCTCCTGGTATGGAAAAATTAAACTGGGAAGAGAAACTGGCAACAGGCAAACAGAAGGTTGTCCAGTGGAACAGGAGCAAAATTGGCAAGACAAAATTTGTATTCCTGATTAAAACATTTTTGGTACCCTTCTTCCTGCATTTGAATTATGTATTCCCCATACCCAAGCAGTTGGAAACTTCGGTTCTGAGATTATTTTTTTAAGCTGTTTGGGGCAGCCGTCTCAATCCTATTAAGAGAAATATTACTTACTCGCAAGTTAAAGATGATGGCTTATCCATGATTAGCCCTATCTGATTATTTAATAGCCTTTTTTTATGTCCAACTTGAAACCTCTTGTGGTTAATACACAGAAAGGGAGGGAACACTGGTTACATAGAAACTGTAGACTTTGGTTTCATCAGTGGGAAACAAATGCATATATACATATAAGAGCCTCTCAGACTACACCTTCTTATTTAAAGGAAACATTTTTAAGATTAAAATAATGGAAAATAAGTTCCCCAAAAATGATTTTGGCCTCATCACACAAGGTTCTATATAAACAACTCCTGACAACTCTGTGTCAGGTCCCAGTACCCTTTCCTAATTGTCCAACTAACTATTTGCAGTCCCTGAATATGCTCTTGCTATCAACCAGAACACCATGCCACATATGGGACTTTCATTGACTTTCTTGCCATGCAAAAATTAATATAAAAGGCAAACAGAAACATAAACAGCTTTCATAGAGAATATGTTAGATGTATAAATGTGACAGAATCAATAGAACACTTGTTTTTTGAATGTTCTTTTATTACAAACTTTTGGGGATTTCTAGCAAAACAATGGCAGGAACCTATTTTTTCACAAGTTACATATGAAAATCTAATGTATGTTCACTTTCCTCCACAACGGCAGAAATTGACTCTTAGTACATAGATCCTGATTTTCACAACCATAAAATGGAACATTTAGATGGCTAGGTGCTTGTTCACCCTGCAACAAAAGGATTGCACTTGTACTGAATTGAGGTAGAAGATTGTTAAAGACTTATATAGTGTTTTTGTTGTTGAATGGGCAAAAATGACAAACCAGGATTTATTAGAGTTCTGGAAGGGACTTCCTTGGGTAACAAACACAGATGCTGCTATTACATGAATGTGATACTTTTTTATTGGTTTGAGTTATGGATTGTTTGATTAACATGCTGTGAATTGTTTGGATGTATTCTGATTTTCTGTTTAATAAACTTTCCCCTATTTTCCTCCAGGGGGCTCTGTCTCTCCAGGAGAGAATGGAGGAGTCCAGTTCAGTGGTAGAAGTGGATGGTGAAGGATGCATCTCAGGGGAGGTGCAGGAGAACAGAAGTACAGACCCAGAATTGGGAAAGATCAGCACTGCGGATTTCATCCCTGGGGATTGTACAGGGGTTGAGGTGAATAACATTACTACAGTGGAACAAAACCCTACAGAAGACATGGCTGAAAGTGCAATTCTTTCTGATGAAGAATGAACCCTGCAGGATACATGGGAACAGAAGAAGTGACAATTGTTTAGTATGCTAAAAGAATCTGATATGGAATTTCAATCTTACAAACAGAGACTTGATGAGCAGAAAAAATATGGAAACGCTCTCAAGTGAATCCACAGTCTGCTGCTGGTAAGTGTATTAATTTAAATTCTCCTATAACTGACAAAATTGGTGATAACACTCAGGATCAAGTAACAGGGTCCTCAGAGTTAACTTCGACTACTTTCTCAACAGAGTAATGGACTCCAGGCACAGCTCTGTGTCAAGCAGGCTGGGTGTTTGTGCAGGGCTGCTGGATTCCCGACCTGATGATCCCACTTCTAGGGTCCCTGAAGCAAGCATCAGGCACTGTTTTGATACACAAACATTTCCAGGGTGCTTTGCTGTAAATCACGGAAAGCAGTGAATTACAGAGAGCCCAACAGTCTGTGAAGGCTGTAGCTAATTCCTCTGTGATGCACTCTGAGCTGTGGTCAGTGGTTTCAGATGAAGCAGTCACTGCCACATCTAATTTTCAATCCACAATCTTTGGCTGACATAGATACTATACCTCTTTCTAAATCTAGATATGTTAGTTTGTTTAAAAAACCCATGGAAGCAACATTAAGAAGGTTCATGGTCTGGTTAAGGTATAGGGGAGACCATGAATTATTGCCTGATAGACACTATGTGGGGAAAGTAATGATAACATCCGTGTACCTCAGGGCTCCATCCTAGGGCCCCCTCCTATTCTCTCCTTATATAAATAACATTGAAGCTGCTCTAAAATCCTGCTCTGCTATTCTACATGCTGATGATCTTGTCATCTATACAAGTTCTACTAATATAAACAATATCAACAGAACCCTTTCCTCTGACTTTAACAATATACAAAACTGGCTATACGAGCACAAACTGGCTGTCAACACTAGCAAAACTAAAGCCATGCCGCTTGGATCGGTCCGAAAGCTCCAGGCGTGCACAACAGCACTGACGGTGCAGGACTTAGAAGGTCAATTACTGGAATGTGTGACCTTTTTCAAGTACCTGGGCATCCTGTTTGATCAATCTCTTGATCTTGATCTTAATCTTCATGTACAGTCTGTTTGCAGAGCTGTCAACTCCAAACTGGGAGTTGCATATAAGACTAGTTATATGCTCATGCCATCAGCTAAAATGGCCATTGTGAGGGGGATTCTGCTCCCCAACCTAACCTATGGGGCTCCCTTATTTGGGGCTGCTCATTAAACTGACCTACTCAGATGGAATATTACATATAACAACATATGTCGCTATGCCTCTTCTGTTCCTTGGCTTAAACACCACTGTCAGCTTTATAATGATCTTGGTTGGCTGTCTCCATCATATAGTAGGAAATACTACCTTGGCTCTCTTATTGATTCGATAATTCGAAATCAAACCCTTAGGTGTCTTGCAGATATGCTTGTTCCTCAGGACACACTCCATGGTCTATGATCAGCTTATAAATCCTTTCTGAATTTGCTGAGGTGCCTCACTAGGAAAGAAACTGTTGCATTGTATTTGAGCATGCGGCCCCACAGCTGTGGAATTCCCTTGCCCTGAACATTAGTCTTTCTAGCTCCAACAGATGCTTTAAGAGAAAACTGCACTCAAATCTGCTGATTGCTGATACCTGTTCCTGCTTTCACCCTACCTAATGACTGACATCTCTGACCATACGATATTATTTCCTCACCTCTATGTAACCCTCTTACTGCCTCAGTCTGTCCCGGCTCCCTTTCCCTGCCCATATACAATCTTGCACTGCAGGCATTTCCCTTACACTTACATACACTCATATAATCTAATTTCATGGCTTGTTCCCCCTTCCTCACTTACCAACCTTTTGCTTATTGACACCCCCTGTTCTCAGTGGTTATTTCTTCCTTTTGTCTTACCTATTTTTGTTTTTGTGTACCTTGTTCTGTTCATATGATATGTCACCTGATAATTTATTGTCCAAGGTCCTCTCTATTCATTACATAGGCAGGCACCTATGAACTTAAGAATGGTCTACTCTGTATGTCTCTGATATATTGTATCCACTTTAACTAATTGTATGTAAAGCGCTTTACTTTGTATGTTCTGGTATATTGTATCCTCTTTAACTCATTGTTTGTAAAGCACTTATAATTTGTTATCCTGTTAAGTTTCTGCATGTTTGTACTCTCCCGGGTGGTGCCTGAAAACAGTAATTTTATGGCTAGTGCACTTACCCGGTTAACACAAGCTAAATAAAATAAAAATAAATAAAAGAATCTTTGTATTTTACACGTGCATAGATCTATGCATTTATAAATACACCTGAGGACAATAACTTTGATATTAGTTTTTGTACTGCTCCACTGTTAGATAAATTCTGGAGACTGTATGCTTCTGTTAAGACCACTACTTTATGGAAAGATTATGTGGCTATCCCTATTATGAAACCCTCTATGAAGACTGCTATGATCTTGTTCCATAATGAGAGGGTCAGCGTTAGTGACATAACTTTCTGGCTAGAGAAATTCCTTGATATTAAGAGCAACCCTATGCCTATTATGAATGACAATGGGTTTTTGGACTGGGGGATATTTTGGGTGAAGTTGAAACATACAGAAAACGGCATTAATCATTTGCCAAACTGTTTTTGGGTGTGTGTGACAGAGGTATACTCTTCTGTCAAGGTCAGCCCAAAAGTTGCTATAGGTGTGGCTCCCTGTCTCATTTAAACATGGATTGCACTCAAGTCAAATGCATTCAATGTGGTTCTTTGGGTCATACAGCCCATTTCTGTATAGTCCACCCAGTCCCCCAGTCTGTAATTTGTGTGGAGATGATGAACATGATTTTGATACATGTCCATGGGCAGCACATAACTCTGAGGAGTCTACTGAGCAGGACTTCTACCTGCACAATGCTAACAAAAACCTCAAGACCTCCTCCTATTACTGTGGTGTCTCAAATGCCCCCACAGACTGCCTCTCAGAATGAGGCTGCTCCATACCCCCATGTGTTGGAGACGCAGTCTGAGAATATTGCTTTTGCTGACCAGCAGAACCTTGTTGTGAATCTCCCCAATGAAGCAAGTATGCCTCCCCTCAAACAGAAACTATTCCAATGGCACAACAGCCCTTTCAAGTGGTGACTTCTAGAATCAGGAAACTACACCCTACTGCCCAGAATTCTCAGTCAGGAGAGGAACTTCCTTTAAAGAACAGATCTGATATTTTACAAAGTTGGGGTGGCCAGATGGAGGAGGCAGATTTTGATGCTTCATTTCAATCTGAACCTAGTGATGGTCTGCCTTCTCAGCCACCACTTTAATCCAAAAAAGACACACCTCCCAGGTTGAAAGGGGTGACTCGATCTAGTGTTAAATCCTCTACACCTTCTATAACATGAATCCCAGACACTCCTTAGGCTGGCTAGCCTAAACATTAACAGTATAAAGTCTGATTAAGATTAGCCACTTTCTGTTTATTACAGAAATGGCAGTATGACATTTTTTTGTTCAGGATACAAGACTTCATACTGTTGCTGATACTTCTATAGTACAAAGAAAATCGGTATCAGGAACCTCCTTTTGGCCTTTAGGAGCAGACCAATGTAGTGGCCTTGGCATTTGTTTTTCTAATCCAAGCATACAAGTGCATACAATGGTGGGTATTTGTCCAGGGAGGGCTCTCCTGTTGGATGTGGGATTTGAAGGCCAGGCACATAGAGTTATTAATGTTTAAGGCCCACAAACAAAGGTCCTGAAGGTAGATTTTCTTAAGACTTTACAGCCTTTCTTATATATGCAGTATCAGCTACTAATGGGTGGTGACTTCAATATTAGTCTTTTAAAATCTGATAAAACTTCAGCTGGTGTTAAAACATATAGTGACAGGAACTTCCTTAGAACAATTGTTCAATCTGCAGGTTTGAAGGATGCGCAAGCATCTCTGATTAAGAAACCAGCTCACACTTTTTCTAAAGGGGATTTGTCCACTTGAATAGATTACTGGTTTGTTACTAATTACTCCCCAACTCACATTCAGAAACTATCTCTGTGGAATCTTAAGATCCTGCCTAACTAAGCATTTTTGTTTCTACTCCCCCCTCAGATCAAGTGGTCATGGCATATGGAGCCTTAATGCTAGTTTCTTAAAAGACCCAGAGGTTCTTAAAAACCTAGGGATTTTGTTAAAAGATAGGCAATCTTCCTTGGTTTTATATGGCTCACCCATTCAGTGGTGGTCTGATACTAAAACAGCTATAACCGCCCTTTTACAATCCATCTGACATCAGTATAGTAATGATCAGAATAGAGAATATGTGAAATTAAGAAATACATTTTTAGGGCTACTATCCCAACAGACAAAACAGGGTATAAGCTTAACACCTCAGATTAATGACATTAAAGCTAAATTAATGTCAGTACAGTATGATAGACAGAGGGCTTTAGAATTAGAACAGCAGTTTGGAATGCAGGGTAATGCATATCAAACTAATCCTTTAGATGACTGCAGGACTAGACTGTACAAGAATAAGATATCAGTACTAAGGAATGAGCATGATGAGTTATTATCAGACAACATCTCAATTCAATGAGAAATGGAAGACTTTTTAAAGAAATAAAATATACCCCCTGATTTAGCAACTTCTGATTTTTCACAAATTCTACAGGCGGCTGAGGTACCTACTTTAAACTGGTTACAATCACAGGATCTAATGCAATCATTAAAATTGGGTGACTTGGAATGCATAATTTTTGAATTTGAAAGAGGGGGTGGCCCAGGTTCCGATGGCTTGTCTGGTGAATTATATAAAGTACTATATCGAATAATTCTGGACTAATTGCTATTGGTTTTTCAAAGGTTTTTATCAGAATTATGTCTCACTGAACAAATGTCTGAAGGTTTGCAGATCTTTTTATACAAAAAAGGAGTTTGTACTGATCTTAATAATTGGAGGCAGATTATACCAGTTAATGCAGATTTTAAAATTTTAGCTAAATTGCTTAGTGTATGGTTAGCTATGGTTTTGTGGACTATTATACATCAGTCTCAATTTTGTTCTGTCCCTGGGTGTAGGATTACAGATATCCTGTTACTTATTAGAGAAATTATGAATAAGGGGGAGTCAAAGAAAGCAACAGGATAGTTGATAAATTTAGATCAGTCCATGGCCTTTGATAAGGTCTCTCATGAGTATCTGTGGCAGTGTTTGATACCGTATTGGTTCCTTAGGGACTTCAGTAATTGGATAAAATTGTGTTACTCTAAAGCCTTTGTACATCCCTATGATAATAAATGGGTGGGGAATAAGTGTCCAGTTTGAGTTGGGGTAAAACAAGGATGCCCCCTTAGTTCTCTATTATACATTATTACTATTGCTCCCCTAATTAGAATATTATCTCTTTCCCCAGGAATATAGGTATTGCTTATAAGGGGAGGGTTTCAATAAAATCTATTTCACATGCTGATGATCTGATATTGACTGTGCAGTATGAAAGGTCAGGTAATTGTGCCTACAGATTGATACAGGGACATTCTGCTGTTATTGGGGCATATATAAATAATGCACCTGTGAAACAAAAACCCAGGGGAAGATTACACAATGCAAAGGAGGTAGTAACAACAACAAAAATGGAAAGGGACCGAGGGGTAATCATATCAGATGACCTTAAGGTTGGCAAGCAATGTGAGAAGGTGGTAGGGAGGGCTGGGGGGATACTAGGAGGTATAGGGAGAGGCATCACCAGCAGAAAACAGGAAGTTGTTATCCTCCTGTACAGACAGTTGGTGAGACCCCATCTGGAGTACTGCATCCAGTTCTGGAGACCCCATCTTTGCAAGGACATAGACTGGATGGAATCAGTTCAGAAGAGGGTAACTAAAATGGTGCAGAGTCTGCAAGAGAAGCCATACGAGGAGAGGCTAAAGGAGCTTAATATGTATACCCTTGAGGAAAGGGGGGGCATGATAGAAATGTTTAAGTACCTCAGTGGAATCAAAAGTCCAAGAGGGTAGCATCTTTCAGAAAAAGAGATGTACAAGAACAAGGGGACACAATTTGAAGATAGAGGGGGGGACGGCTCAGGGGCAATGTGAGGAAGTATTTTTTCACAGAGAGGGTGGTAGATGCATGGAACAGCCTTTCTGAGGAGGTTGTGGGGTCTAAAACTGTGGGAGAATTCAAGAATGCATGGGACAGACATAAGGCAATTTTTGTGGGGGGAAGGATGAAATAGGCTGTTTGTTAAATAGGATCTGCAGCTTATCCTCTAGGTAGGGAAACGGGCAGACTTTGTGGGCCAAGTGGTCCTTATCTGCAGTCAAAGTCTATGTTTCTATGTTTCTAAACAAGAGTAGCTGTATTTTGGTGTCTGCTCATAACACAGCACAAGACTGATTGGGGGAGACTGCTATTTCTAAACAACCCTGTAAAATGTTAGGGTCTATTTTGGTCAAGGGAACATGCAAATGTATACTCAGGATCAACAATTGGTAAAAGGGCAAAGAATGGTAAAAAGCTGGATTGAGTGGTATATGAACAAAGAAAAAAGAGTATATTTGCTTAAAACATTTTTAGTGCCAGTATTTTTGTATCTTAGTTATAGTTTTCCCATTCCAAAACAGAGTGATATGGTTATTTTGTCTTGCTTTTTTACAGGTTTATGGGGTAGTAGGCTTAATGCTATAAAAAGGGCAGTAACGTATTTGCCAAGAAGGGGGGGTGGACTTGGAATGCTAAACCTGTTATTTTATTTTTTTTGGTTGATATTTTTTATGCCAACCTTTAGTTAAACAAATTAGAGCAGAGTGGCTCTTTTGGACCCATGGTTCAGTAGAGGAATTACTATTGGAATGGCACACAAATCAATTTGAACACAAAAACAAGTGTGAATATAAATAAATCTGGGGTGGATGGGGTGTTTTGATTATTTGAAAAAGTGGGTAGTAACCAGCCAATATTTAAGTACCACTATGAGAAGGAACTTCTGTACTAATATACTACAAGGACATTACTATATGCAAACTTTTGAGAATTTTACTCAACCAGTAAAAACTGCTATAATTGAGGTTCTGACTGAAAAAGACTCCCTCAGAAAGTGAGGGATATTGCATGGTTGTGAGTGCATGAAAAGGTTAATGTGTAGAATAACCCTAAACATAAGGAAATTATGGAGCGTTATTGTCCTAGAGACAAATATGTATTATGGCTAGAAACCATGGATGATTCATATTTACAACGTCCTTATATTGTGGAATTTGGGAGTATACTCACCTAAAGATGGCAGCCTAATGATTTTATCTATATTACTGCTGATTCATTATACAGAGGTTATTTTCCATTACAGTGAGCTAAGTATAATTCAGGCAGTTTGAGGATTTCCATGGCCATTCCCTGTTTTGGAAATGGCAAAGTAGATGTAGGTTGGTTTTACAGCAACAGTTTATTTCTCCATTAGAATCATTTTTTTTTTCAATTCAAAAAGAATTGCATGGTATTAAAAACTCTGATAAGGGTAAAGTAAGTACCAAGACATGGCAGGATTGATGGGATCCTTTTCATTGGTTAGTTTGAGGAAGAGCCGTATCCCTACTCAGTTACAGCTGATGGCATAATGGTTTATGTACTGGGAGAGGTTATATGATTCTTATTTAGTGTTAAAAACCGTAACTATCATAAGCTGAAGTTTTTCTTTTTCCTTTTGGTTTATTTGATATAGATATTTTTTATGGACAGCATTTCCTGTGGAGTATCATTGATGGAGCTGCATGTACAGCAATTGGTTGCATTGATTTGGATCAGATACCCAAGAATGTATACAGGTAACAATAGGAATCTGGTTGTTGTAACATATACTGGGTTGAGACATTTATTCAAAAAACTTTCTTTATATGAATCTGATTAGACAGTTTTGTAGTTCATTTTTGTATGTGTAGCAAAATGCCTTATTGCCCAAATGGGTATTAGCAGGTATGATGTTTGCAAAATATGATGTGGGGTCTGGATAGAGGGCTCTCTTTTAATTTATCCTTTTTTCCCCTTTCCTTTTTCTCTCTCTCTGTTTATGTCATTAAGACTTGGGGTATATTTTCTCAAAGAATGGATGGCACGTCAGGTTATTTCCTTGGTTTAATTTCATGCTGGGGGGAGAATGTTGGGTATAATTTCTCTTTTTTAGCAATCTATTTTGATTTGTTTTTTTCAGGAAGTATGATTGCAATACTTATCTGAGGTTTCTATGATTTTTGTTATGCTATTTATCTGCTTGTATAATTTATGATGATACATCCCTGACTCCTAAGGGAGGGGGAGAGGGTTGTGTGATAGGTATGCATAAATTCATAATTTGTTTTAGTATAAGGGTGCTTCTGTTTTAAGTTACCTTCTAGAGTTATGGTTTAATATTTCTGAAAGGAAATGTATGCATTAATACGTATTCTGCTTTAAGGTTTTGCTTTCTTTTATTTTAGAAAAGATGTAATGTATTATGCTTTTCTTGATGTTTGAATAAAATATTCCCCCATCTCATCTGTAAGGGGAACCGCTGGTCTGTGAGATGGCCAGTTCAGGAGTACTTCCTATGGAGCAGGATGTGTGGGAGGCTAAGGAGCAGATCTCCTCCCTGGCCTCTGGTTTACCAAAGACTAAGGCCTTCTTTGATGCTAAGACACATCTGGAGGCAGATTATTTGGAGAAGGATGTTACAGACAAATGATAAGGTAGTGGAGGAATCAGTGGAGACACAGAATACTGACATTATGGTGGAAAGTGTGACCAGAGAAATGGATCAACAGAATAAGTCTGGCTTCACAAAAGAGCTGATACAGGCTTTATTAGCATCAGAAGAAGCACAGTTTTCTGAACAAAAAGAGAAACTCCGCTACTCAATTGAAAGCTTTTTCCACGGATGTCCAGGCACAGCATACAAATGAGATAACCTCATAGTGGATCCTAGAGAAGCTAGAACAGCAAGCTTCAAGTAAACCTGGAAGCGGTGCGAGACAGAATATGACTCCAGATCCAACAGGAGTTTGAATCACCTTCTCAGCAGAAAACTAGAATTCTTCCCCTGTTTATGTTTGGAATGACTGCATCGGGACTGGGTCTTCATCCAGAAGGGCTTTCACAACTCCTAAAAGAGATGGACCAAGTCAGAGACCCAAGTTGACCGTTGGTGCAAGTACGATTGAATCTTCAATGGAAAAATGGCTTTGTGACACCCGCTGGGCATTTGATACTACTACTGGCAAATGGATTGCGGTCATGATGCCCATTACTATGCCTCAGTTGGAGGGAACAGCTACTACTCAGACAGGTATTTTTTTTCTCCATCTAAAGACATTGCAAACAATACTGTTACTGTACATTCTGACTCAGAAGTGGAGTCAATGTGCCTTCCCAGTGGTGCTGAGGGTTCAGGTGCTGGACACCACACCTTGTGCCATGCTGGTGACCTTGGTTCAGATGGGAGCCTGGGGCATCAGGGGTCAGTGGGGGATAGGATTGAGCATCCAGAGGGCTGCTCTCCTATCCTGGGGTGGGATCCAGGGTGCCGCTGCTCTGCAACAGCCCCTGGTGATGACTGGGGGCACTGCTAGAGATGGTGTGGTGAGTGGGGAGTGTGGCAGATGTAGACATGCTTGTGCATGACGTCATTGCACACTGCACTCCCAGGGTATAAAGAACAAAGGAAAATGGCAACACAGACCATGGCAGCTTGATGGCCACTACTCCCATCAGCTGATGATGTCTGGATAGTCGTGTGCCGGTACTGGATCCTTGCCAGGTATGGGAACAATCAGGGGCAACCCTTCCGCAAGTATAGCTGTGTATGCCAGCTGGGCATACAACTCTGGGGTCGGTGATGGAAGTGGAGCAGTGGCTGGATTATGAGGCAGGTCAGTGACTGCAGGGAGCAAAAATAGTGATATGATAAAAAAAAGAAATTGAGTCAATGAGTAATGAGTCAGTTCCCCTTTAGCATTGCCAGCAGACCTCCAGCTAACTCAGAACCCTGTGTTAACTCTACATAATGACATATTGTGTGTTTCTTCAGATAATATGAATACTGTAACAGATTCTGGTGCAGGTAGCCTGTGGCATAACTGTAGTAACCCACCACTGATCTCACAGATTCAGAGTGATGTGGGACCAACAGAGGTATCTCACAAGCCACCATCAAGATTGAGACCTCATGCCTCTTTATTTCATGCACTAGTTTACCTGGCCAAAGAACACAATGCAGTGCGGTTGCACTATAAAGGAGGTTTTGATTTTCAACCTGGTAGGGTTTATGTTGCACGTACCCTTTTGAAAGGTTCTATGGGTTTCTTGGCCAAGGAAATATATGCCCTTATTCATGTCTTTAGAGACAACTTTTGATGTTAGTTTTAAACTAAATCAGGGGCTTGAACAATTCTGGTGTAAATTTAATATGCTGAAAAGTACACCCTTGTTGTTTCCCTTTGAGGTAACCCCCTTGACAAAGCCTACATTTTGGACTATCACTATCCTCTTTAGAAATAAGGGTGTGAGTGTTACAGACTTATGTTTTTGGTTAAAACAGTGCTGTACTGTTCAAGGTCACCCAGAAGTTAAATTTGATTCTAAACAAATATGGACTGGGGTTTGCAGGGTTAGAGTACTATTCCATACCACTGACACTGGATATCAACATCTTCCAGTTTTCCAGTTTTTTTTAGGCCGGGATCTTGGGGTACTTTTCTACACTGGGCAGCCTAAGGCATGCTATAGATGTGGATCACATACCCACTTCAGCAGCCTCTGTGGCAAATTAAATGTGCAGTTTGCCAGGAACTGAGTCATACCAGTACACATAAAAAGCAGCAGATACTGTATGTAGCTTATATTTCCAAACAGTTAATTCTTACAGTGCTTGCCCCAAGGCAGCTCATAATCAAGATTCACAAGCAGACGGGTCTGAACAACAACTTATAATTGCCCTGGCTCAAAGAAATATTGCTGAAAAAAAACCAGAAAAGTACACCAACTGTAGTGTTCATTCCAGACCCCCTTGAAACTTTAGATCTGAACCCCCCGAATGAACTCAGACTCAGGTGACTTTGCCACAGGCAGTATCTGAGGAACTACCATCTGTAGAAACCACACTCCTTCTGCCTGACATCCAGGGACCCCTTCCTGCTCTGGATCCTTCCCCCTCAGATTCAAAATGCAGACACTGTCTCTGTTTTACAAGAGAAAGCAGCCATACCTCCTCCCTGTCCCTCCCCCTGCTGGAGAAGACATGATGATGCTTAGATACCGAGATGGCCGAAACCCCCTTCCTCAAAAGTATCTAAATAGGCACAGATATCTTTGAGCAATAGATATACTACACTCAGTGCTACCTCAGAAATATTAGAAGAGGACTCTGATAGTTCTTCTCTCTGCTCTTCAGTCCCAGACCAAGGTTCTGATACTGACAGCATGGTAATAGAAGGGAGTACAGAGCCATTACCTAAAGATGACCACTCACAAGGGAGCAAAGTGAAAAAGAAAACCAAACACTCTAAGGGCAAGCAAGTGCTGCAGCCTTGAGGTTATGCAGCCTTACTGAGTATTTTTTCCCTTCCTTTTCCTTTATATCCACTTCAGATGCATTATTCTAACAATTTGCCACAATAGATGTGAATAGTATAAAATCAGATAAGAAAAGGTAAGCTACCTTTTCACAATTAAGATATAGCGGCCCAGCTATTTATTTCCTACCGGACACTAGAACACACACTATGGCAGAAATTTCAGGGGTGACCAAATCTTGGTATGTAGGCCCATCTTTTTGGCCAACAGGCATAGATAGGTGTACTGGAGTAGGAATCTTGTTTTTTGATGTTGAGTTTCATTTGATTAAACTTGTAGCTCTCCTACTGGGTAGAGCATTAATCCTGGATATCTGTTTTAATAATCAGCTATATAGATTAATTAACATTTATGCAGCTCAGACAAAAGTAGATCGAATGGCACTGTTTTCACTCATTCAGTCATACCTGTTTACTGCATTCCATCTAGCATTAGGGAGTGATTTTAACTGTGGTCTTTTCTTAGAAGACAGGAGTAAACATGCAGAAACAAAGAAAATATTCTGTGATACCACCTGTCTAGTTAATATAATTAAAACGGCTTCTTTAAAAGATGCCTACTAGTCCTTCCACCTTCTATCACACCCTACATTTCAAAAAGGCCCCTTGCTACCCGTATAGATTTATTTTTCGTTGCTAAACATATGATAATAGAATCTATTTTTGTGGAGGCTGTTGAATTTTTAGACCATAATATCATATTTATGTGGGTAGCAAATCATATCCCTCTACTTTATGGTCCTGGAACATGACGATTTAATACAGCATTATTAGAACAAACCTCTTTAACCAAATAAATAAAATACTTTATAGATGCTATAAAATTGGTGTTTCTTTTTTACGACACCCTCTTAATTGGTGGAAAGACACCAAACATGATCTAAAATCACTCTTGCTCATGGAAAGTAAAACAAGATGGAATCCGCAGTCTTTTCAGTACCTGCAATGGATTTCTCTAAGTTACACTACTGGTCTTGATTACACATCCCAAATCAAGAAAATAAAATATGGCATAGCATATGCTGATGATTTAAGCCTAATGGTACATGATACCTCCTCAGCACATCAGGCAATAAATATTTGTACAGATTGTGGACTCTTCTCTGGTGCTTCACTTAATCTGGACAAATGTATGGGGAAACAAAATGGTCTTAAAACATCTAAATTAATTTCAGGTATTCAATTAGTGTCCATACCATTAAAAAGTTTAGGAATTCTTTATGATGAAGGGCCATCCAAAAGTTGAACAAGGGAAAGCATTAGTAGCAAAATGGAATCAACATAAAATGAATTAAAAAAACAAATAGTTTTAGTGAAAACATTTCTGATTCTATTTTTATATTAGTTACTTTTTTCCTCAAACTAATCAGTATGAGACAACTCTTTATTGTATCTTTTTTCAAACTACTTGAGGCAGCCGAATGAACCCCCTTAAGAGGAATACTTTGTACCTTCCTGTTGTTGAAGGAGGCTTGAATATGATTACTCCTTCGATGTGTTTTTATTCAGTTTATATTTTCTCTCATTTAAAACCATTATTGGTTAACACAGGAAAGGTTTGGATGTCCCTTTTCCATATCTTGTACCAACCTTGGTTCAGGAGATGGGATACTGGACAACTGAAGAGCCCTGGAGCTCAAAGACAGATGCCATTCCATATTTGGAATCTTTTTTTTTGAAATTAAAAGCTTGGAAAATAACAAGTACAATAATTATCACAACTACTAGGAAAATGCTTTACTCACACATACTATGTTCCTCTTTTTCTGGCCCATCCACATTTCCTCATTGCCCCCCCCCCACCCCACAGAGTTTTTGCCCACCTTAAAACAATACTTAATAGATTCTAAAATTCTCCTTCATGTCTGGGATACACATTGGTTATGCTGCCACCAAAAATTAAATGTCAAAGATAACAAGATACATAAACAGATGTTGGGAGAGGATGTGTAGCAAACCTACTTGTACTGTTCAACTGAAATGCATTTATCATCAGCTTGCAGACCTCAGATCTCTGCAATGTAGGAATTACATTGTTATCAAACCAGCTGATAAGGGAGGTGCTGTTGTGGTCTGGCAAAAGGAGTTATACATTACTGAAGCCACACATCAACTCTCCGACACCAGGTTTTATTCTTCTCTTCCACAGGACACCACTGCTGACTATCAGACTGAGGTCACCATCACCATCACCTCTGCTATTGAAAACAAAGAACTCCCTGCTTCTGCTAAGAGACTCATAGTTCAGCATCCCCAGACATCCAGGTTTTATCTTCTTCCCAAAATCCACAAAACGTGTAACCCTAGTCGTCCTATTGTGTCTGCCTGCTCCTGCCCCATATCCCACATCTCTGCATTTTTGGACAGCCTCATGAGACCCCTCATTGAGTCCCTGCCCTCCTATATTAAAGACATTAACCATGCTCTCCAGTTATTTGACAGATTCAGATTCAGTGACTCTCATCAGCTCACCTTCACCATGGACATCAAATCTCTTCACACAATGATCCCCCATGATGAGGGTCTGACAGCTTTGCAGCATTTCTTGAATAAGCAGGAAGTCCAACAGCCACACACATACACACACTAACTGATCTGGCAGAACTTGTTCTAACACTTAATGCTTTTTCTTTTAATAACAGTTTTTTTCAGCAGGTCAGTGGAGTTGCCATGGGTACCAAGATGGGTCCCAGATTTGCTAATCTGTTTGTGGGTTGGGTGGAGGAATGTATTTTTCTCTCATTCACAGGGACTGTGCCTGAACTTAACAAACACTACATAGATGACTGTGTGAGGGCCACCTCCTGCTCCAGGAAGTCCCTCCAAGTCTTCCTTGACAAGTTTACCACGGCCTAGCCTTCCCTTCAAGTATCCTCCTCTACACTGCCTTTCCTGGGTATCCGACTGTCAGAACAGAACACTGGTCTGAAGACATCCACTTATTACAAACGCACTGAGTCTCACAGTTTCCTCCTCCACAGTTCCTTCCATCCTAAACATGTCAAAAATGGCCTGTCTTATTCACAGTTTCTTAGACTTCGCAGGATATGCAGTGAAAAGGATTATTTTGCAGAACAAACCCAAATAATGCACAGTTTTTTTATCAACAGGGATACCCAAAAAGCACAGTGAACAGAGCACTCTCCCAGTTCAGTAACATGCCCTGTAACCTTGACAACAACAACGAATTCTACTAGTGCTTCCTTTCCATCAGAGTACACCTTCTCTTCACAGGATCATCACCAGTAACCTTCCCATTTTGCAAACTGACTCTAACATTGGTGCTTCCTTTACAGAACCACCTATTGCTTCCTATCGCTGCCCACCTAACCTGTGGAATCTCCTGGTTAAAAGCAGCCTACCTACTCCTAACAGTTCCCCCCTACCAGGTACCAAACCTTGCAACAGGACTCGCTGCTACCTTTGCAAATTTGTTTCCAGTGTGACTGAAATTTGGGGACCTACAGGTGTTTTTTTTTTTACATCACCAAGGACTTCTCATGCACCTCCACTAATGTGGTATATTGTATTCTTTGCAGAAAGTGTATAGCTATTTTCATTGGAGAGAGTGGTAGGCACCTTGCTGACCATTTCAGGGAACATTACAGACCAGTCAGGAATGGTGACACTGCTAAACCCATTGTATCCCACTTTATCTCCAGGGACAACAGTGTCAATGACCTTTCTGTCTATGTCCTTCAGCAGGGCTTCTGGGATTCTGACCATAGAAAAAACATGGAAGCCAAGCTGATCATCTGCCTTGGCTCCCAGCAGCCCTCTGGTTTAAATGATAGACTTATTTTCCACTAACATCTTTCAGCCACCCCTTATTTTCCCTAAAGTCTGTTTGCATCTGTACACATTTAATTTATTTTTCATTTTTACCATGGACTCCATCTCTGTCTCCTTCCCCCACATTTGTCACCTTTCAGCCTTCCTACTAGGTCCTGTTAATTAGTCCCCACCTGGGGACTTCTCTAGCTCTTTCACTCCTATTTTGCTTTAGCTTTCCCATCATCAACTTTTTGTTTCACAGCTTCTCTCTTAAACTTGCTATTTATCACTTCTTCTCCCTGAACCTCCCCTTTTTTCTTTCCCCACATATATATATATCTATCCCTCATTTTACCTCCTCTCTACACCAACTTTGTTTTTTTCTCTTTTAGATATTTCCTGAAGAAGACCTAAGGTCGAAATGTAGATTTTTAACTCTATTTTCTGTTTTCAGCGTGCATTTAATATAACCATTTTGTTTTGCTTTTAGACCACATGCTGACGCAGTGCCTTGTTTTTGTTTATTGTCTGTTTTATTCATGTTCCTATATTACTCTGTTTTGGCAATATTTAGCTGCTCACTGGAAGGAAACAACCTTTGTCACTGTAGATTTTGCACTGCTGATATATGATTCATACTCTGTTAGGTGGAATAAATGGAATTCCAGTACACTAAATGTTATTTTCACAGTTATTAAATGGCATATATGGAATTTGAGATGTTTATTTACATTACAACACAAAAACATGTCTTATTTTGAGCTCAAAACAAAAATTACTGGAGAATTTCAGAAAATGTATTTTATGGAATCAAAAAAATAGCCAGTCTAGTCTTCTGAAATGGAGGAATTTTCCATGGGTTACAAATACAGATGTTCCAGTTAGCTGAAATGGGATAAGGAATTTAAGTTAATACTATAGATGGCTATGAAGATTTTATGTTAGTTTTTAATTTGTTTTTGTCACCTCTGGTGAAAATAAACATTTTTCCCCTCACCCCTTCCCCCACATTGGGATATCAGGAGCACTGGATCATTATACTGAATAAATTAAGCTAGGGGAAGATGGACTTGTGAAACCTTTGTAGTTTATTGTTTATCTTTTTTTATTGTTTATATATTATTGGATGTGTGGATTTACTTTTTGATTCCTTTTATATCTTTATTATGTATTATGGTGATGTATTTTTGTGTGATTTTTTCCCCTTAATAAACACCCCTACTTTTGGTAGGGGGTGCTGTGGACCTACAAAATGGAGGATCCCAGTCTTGAACTGGACACCAACAGAGGAGGAGGAGGTGGTGATGATGGGGTTAATGCAACAGATGTAGTTTTGGGTGCAGTTGACACCAAAGTGCAAGACAGTCTGGAGGAATCCTGTGAATTATGAACAACTGAGGATATGGACATGGATTTTGAACAAGCTAAAATAAATCTTCAACAAAAGTTACAACAAAAGAAAAAGCAACTCCATAACCAACTATCAGATTCAGAAAATGAATATATAAAGGCTAAACAGAGATTGGAAGAAGAACAAAAGAGGAAAAGACAAGTTGGACATTCTCTGGGTAGTTATGCTTCTAACTCGGCTAACGTGTTTGTATTTGCCGCTGTACAGGGGAACCCGGATGACAAAGATCCCACAAAGACGAACCTGCCAAAAGACCCATCCTCAGGTAAAACAAAATGGACACCTGATGGAGCATTATGTGGTGCAGGCTGGTTATGAACAAAGGAGGGCACATGGATAGCAGACCCAGCAATACTGCTACCTGATTCAGAGACAGCCCCAGTGAGTTCAGAAACATCAGATGTGACAGAACAACCCTTACTGGTACCAGGGAATGCAATCAAACACAATGCCACTTTGGACATTGCAGGTACACCTATCTTTTCTCCTCTAGACACACAAAGTGAAGTATTTTATGATGCACGCCCTGGGTTTGCTGCCCAAGCACAAGAACAGAATGAAGGCAATCATATACTAGAGGAGCCTAGTGAAGATAACATTAATAATGACAAAACAGATAAAAATACTGCTCCAACATACAGTATGTTAGCCTGTTTCATAAACCAGTGGAACTAGCAAAAAGATGAAATGATGTATGTTTAAGATATCTAGGTGGAATATAAGCCCCACCAGATAGATTTCTTGTGGGAAAAGCTTCAATAAATCAATCTTTAGGCATCCCACCTGCTGAAGTCTATGCACTCATTCATGCTCCTGGTGAGAGCACATTCGATATAAGTTTCCACACCCCTAGTTTTTTGGAAAGATTCTGGGCTAAATATACTGTCCTTAAAATAAATCTTTTGTGGGTGCCATTTCAGGCTATTCTGCTAATGAAAATCCAATTTAAAATAATAACAAAACTCTTTTGGAATGAAGGAGTAAATATCACAGACATTTTGTACTGGTTGGAAAAGGAGTGCATTTGTTCAGGGCACTCCTGAAACAATTTTTGATGGAGAAGGCTTCTGGAACTGGGGTTGGTGAGTAAAAATTAAACTAGACCAGACTGATGAAGGAATACATCACTTACACAACTGCTTTTTCTTAGGTCATGACAAGGGATTTATTTTTTAACCAGGACAACCTAGGCATTGGTATAAATGTGGTTCACCTAGACATCTTAGTAGCAATTGTGTGATTGTGCAATGTACCCAATGTGGAGAAACTGGGCATATTTATTTTTTGTAGGAAAGCACATAAATGCAATCTGTGCATGAAGAGGATGGGCAATCCTTTAAGGATTGTCCATGGGCAGCCCACAATATGGAAAATTCTTACTATGGAGATCAAGATTATTATATTAACAAAATGACTAAAGCAACTTCAATATTACCTAGACAATTACCTGTACAACAAAATCCCACACCTACAAAGCCAAGTGAGGCTGTGCCTTCTACCTCACACCCTACCCCAGCTGAAGAGAGAGACACAGAAATTGCTGAAAAGGAAACAAATTCTACTTTTGCTGAGCCAGAACTGATGGAGATACCACCACCCCCAAATCCTGTTACTAACGCTTTTCAGTTTGTTAACTAAAAACGAACAGTGAACACAAGATCAAACTTTGATACACATACAGAGGAAGTGCCCATACAAAATAATATCACTGTGTTACAGTTGGGTGAGACAGACGTTGGAAACAAATCTGACTCTGCTTCGATCTCCTCTTCTTCACAAAAAGACATTATGTCTGATTCAGAAAACACACCTCTGGGCCTCAAAGAAAAACCTAAAAGAAAAAGAATGGGCACCAGAGCTAGTGAAAAGAAAGTAGTCTGAATTGTACTGACTGGTGAGTACAGACACTCCACTTAATGACTTGTCCCTCACCTCCATAAATACCAACAGTATCTTATCTGAAAAAAAGAGATTAACCGCCTTGTTTTAATTTTCTGATTGTAAATATGATATTGTCTTTTTACAGGATACAAGGCTTCATACCTTGCAAGATAGACAAGCTGCTAGCAAAGCATGGATATGGGGGAACTGCATTTTGGTTGACTGGGGAAGATAAATGCAGTGGGGTTGGGATCTGTATTAATAACAATAACTTTAAATTAGTGCATATGGTTGACATTTGGCCTGGAATGGCCATGCTGCTAGATATTAAGTTACACTCCATCGATTTTCATCTTATTAATATTTATGCACCACAATCAGAGGCTTAGAGAATAGTTACTGAAGATGGCTTAGCCATATTTATTTACCTCAAAGCATATTTTATTTGTGAGTGATTTTAATTGGAGCCATTTCATCTCTGATAGGGGCCTTAAAACAAACAAGATTTTTTGCAATGCCTATTTTCTTAGTCAATTGATTGCACAGACTGGTCTAACTAATGTTTTTGCACATCAAGGGACACCAAGTCTATATATTTTCTTTAAGGGATCTCTATCCACTAAGATAGATTATTGCTTTCAGTCGCCATCTTTACCAGTAAGATGCGCTTAAGTAATTCCAGTGGCCTTGTCAGACCACGGACTACTCAGTGTAACAGTCTCCAATTTTGCAGAAATAACTAAAGAGAGTGAATATTGGAGACTGAATTGTAATTTATTGTGTGATCCCACTATAGTGCAAGAATTTGAAAATGTTTTGCAAGCCAGGAAATTGTATTCTTTTTATATGACTCTAAAAATGGTATCAGAGACTATTTTAAAACTATAGAAAAGCTTAAAGAACAGGAAAATAACTATAAATATCTTGAATTAAGATCACAATTTTATACTATGCTATTTCTACAAAATGAGGGAGTGGCAGATTGTTCAGAACAAATTGCTAGCCTAAAAGCTGAGATAGTATGGCTACAATATAATAGAATGAAGTCACCTGAAAAAGGACAACATTTTGAAATAAAGGGGACCCAGAGACAAACAAACCCATTTGAAAGCTTTGCCAAGCAAAGACAAACCAAATTAATGCAAACTATAAAAAGAGAAAAGAGCAAATGATTGACTACAAAACAGGAAATTTTAAGTGAAATTTAAAATTATATTTCCAGAATGTTTAACAAACTAGACTGATTACCTGAGGCAATAGATGGTTGGTTAAAATCTTGTAACCTAGGTCAAATCACATCACATGCCATACATGACTTACTGCATCCTATAATAGAGCAAGAACTAATGGAATAATAACAAATTTAAAACTTTGGACTGCACCTGGGCAAGATTGGTTGCCAAATAAACTATACAAAAAAATATTTCTCATACTAAAAACAGAAATGATTGCTTTATTTAATGAAATGTTAAGATAATCAACCTTACCTAATAGTAAGTATAAAGGAATAGTGATTTTATTATATAAAACAGTGGAGAGACAACTGTTATCAAATTGGAGGCCAATTACTCTCCTGAACTCTGATTTTAAAATAGTGACAATGTTGCTTAGCAATAGGTTAGTATGTACTCTGGAGTATATTATACACCTTTCTCAAACATGCACCATCTCTGGAAGAAAAATAGGGGACCCTTATTCTGAGAATTTTTAGAGAAAGGAAACAGCGATGAACTCTCTGTTTGCTTTTTTTCATATGTACTGATCAATCAAAGGCATTCAATAGAATGTCTCATCTCTTCTTATGGAAATGTTTATTAGCTTATGGAATACCAAGAGAATTTGTGGGCTGGATCCAATTATGTTATAAATATGCAAAAATATCACCATACATCAATGGATGGGTTGGCAAAGAATGTGAGACCACCCAAGGGGTTCAACAAGAGAGTCCCCATAGCTCCCATAGCAATTTATTATTACAATAGATCCTCTTTGCAAAAACTAAATAAAGCAAAACATATCACCAGGCTTTCAGTACATAGTGAAGACCCCAGACTTAAAATGGTTTCCTATGTGGATGACTTATGTTTAATACTTGCTGATAAAGAATTTGTCTTGCATGCAGAGTATATATTGAATGAATTTATTGAGTCCAGCCAGTCTGTGGTTTGAGAAGGATGAGTGTTGACTGAGGGCACAGCAGATGACTGAATGATACTGTTATGCTTATTTGTATGCTTACTTCTAATCTAGAAAAGATATCCTGTCATTGCCACACTTTAATTAAGAATACAGATATTTGAATTCAGATCTTGTTCTTGCCTTGGTCTCCTGGCATTTTGTTTTTGTTTCTCCGTCTCCTCTTCTAGTCTGGTGATGGGATGGAGCTCCCACTTCTAGCACTGCAGAAAGACCAGAGAGACATTGGGCAGAGATGGTGTGGAGCGAGGAGTGAGGACCAAGAAGTGAGGAACTAGGAGTGAAGCTTGATTTTTCTGTGTGGATTGAACTAAGGTTCTAGAAAACAGAAGCCCTGTAGGGCAAGATGAGAGAAAGAGGGGAGTGTGGTATAAGGAACTGGAAATTGAGAATTGGAGAGTCAGACTGTGAAGAGTCAGAACATGATTCCCGCACATGTTCTGTTACGATATGATCTGACTTGGATGATAACTGAACAATTTTGTTTTTTTGTGTGTTTGCACTGCATTTTCTGTTCTGCACTTTATGCTCTTATGTTTTTTTGTTTGTTTTGAAGGGGATTTCTCTGCTCTATGTTTACTGCTTAGACTCAGAAAAATTAGGGATACACTTGTATCAAAAATGGCCCAGATAGGTAGTACATGACAATTCTCCTTAAATTTCAGCACCTTTCTTAATTTTCAGTTTAGTTTTCAGTTCAGCTTTAAATTATTTTTATCTTATTTGCATTTTTTTAAATGTCATGCGGTTCTTCACCACGTGACCCCATCCTATAAAGTGCATGGGTGTGGTACTAGTGTTTTAATCATACTAAACGCCATTACCTCTGCCAGTCTGCTGAAGCTGTATGTTGTGTCTCAGTGCTTTCAGAGGTTTGCTTTCCTCCTGAGCTGGATTTGCTTATTGCACCTCTGTTTGCAGGAGCCACCATTTTTTTAATAGTTTAATCTCCACTGTGAGCTGGCTTGCTATTTTTTCTGCTTGTTATTTTTTCTGCATTTACTGTAGTTCATGCGGTGGAATAAAGTGGACTATAATGGAGTCTAGCGAGCTTTTAATCAACCAAGTGCTGCTAATATTACAAATGCTAAAATTTTGAGGTTCTGATCATGGTTTGGAAGAAAGTTCATAAAGGACCATTCAGTCAACATTATAAGAACAGCACTGAACTATAATTGCTGCTTCTGCAGGGCTAAGCTATTTGGCCAAGTGTACCATCGCAAGTAGTGTTTCACTGCTGGCCTTGTTTCTGTGCTGAGCTGTGTACCTTGCTGAGTATGAGTAAGTAGCATTAAATGTTCTTTATATACACAGTACTTTGTTTACATTTATTTGATTCATTATAGTAATTATTTCAGTTGCTCTGATTTAGGTATGGAGTTAAGTATAGAGCTAAGTAATGAAATGAATGCCCAATAAAGATTTATGAAACACAGTAAAACAAAATAAAGTGAACTGAATCAGATTTTAAGTCAGCTGGCACTATCAGGCAGCAACTGTGCAGTCCATCTACCCAGGAGGACATTTAAGATTTGTAGTAATTTTAACATGTTTTTTAAGTGTTTTATTTTATTAATGCAATTAGTTTGCAACTAGTCTATGGAACCCAGTTTTTATAACAAGTATGGTGTGTTTTTACTTTAAAAGGTATTTGTGCTCTACAGAGTGTTAGTGTTTTAAAGTTTATTTAGAGTAACTGATTTTATAATATTTTGTACATTTTGTATATTTATACTTAGCGGTGACAACAATTGAAGCATATTGCCCATGTGCCTTCATAATCGATCGGGTGGATATTTGGCTAGTTTCCTCAAGCAAACCCAGCCTTGAAGCTTTGAGTTACATTGATGAACACCTGAAGTTGGAACCAGATTTCTCTGGGGCAGCACTTCTGAGCCTGTAAGGTTTAAAGCTTTAATGCTCTATTCACCTCATGTCTGGATTTTGTATGATTTAAAGGACTGTGCAGGACTCTGTAATATTTCTAAACACTCCTAGACATAGGAGTTGGTGTTCTCTGTATTCACAGCTTGTGGTCTGACAACATTGTATTTTTGGATTACTTTAGTAATTTTGAAAAAAACGATGGTCATTGCAAGACAGCAGATAGAACTGCAAGGTGATTGTTCCCCCTTACTCAGTCACATCATGCTTGGTAATATTAAGAAAAGGTGCAAAATAACAAAGCAGACCAAGATTGCAGACCATCTACTTCCTAAAATCCTTTAATGAAGGAACAAACTTCAACCCCCAAAGGGAGGCTGTCAGCTTCTTTTCCTCTTTGTATGACCCTTTGATTAAAACTTGCATGGACAACAGCCTTCAGAAAACTCCTGATTCTATACTTTATTCTACCTGTGAAATGTCTGAACCCAGTAATTTGCTGATTATGTAAGATAACAAAATTTCCAATGAAGTTTCCAATAAAAAATAGTTACTACCTAAGTTTACCAGCTGATAATGTTTATAGGGAGGCACCTGATTATCCTATAAACACTACTCTAACCAGAACACTGCCTGATAAAGTTTTTGTTTCAGGGGATGATCTTAGGGAAATGTTAGTTAGGTTGCAACAGACAATTGATGGTATCAAATCCCTCAAATCTAGATATAACACTACATGCCCTATCCCAGGGAAAACTACTTCAGATTCTGATAAGACTATTATATCAATACAGGAAGTTGAGCCTGAGCAAGTAGGGAAACCCATCTCAAATAAAAATAGTATATCACTGCAGGATGTTGAGTCTGAGCACATGAGGCATTTGCCTACTGTTTTAAGTGATGATCTTATAATGACATACAAAAAATAACATGAAGTTAATATTCTCATAATGGAAAAAATGATAGTACTTAAGAATGAAATTGAAGCTTCCAGGTTCAATATAGCAGTAAATGCAGCAAAGCTTAATACAATTCTATTCAAATTGGAGGAAATATTTCCCCAAAAGCAATCTGATTCTGTCTTGCCAGACACAAGTGTTGTGTCATGTACACCAAAGGGAAGGCCAGAGTTTAGCTCTGTAATAATTCCAGACACACCAATCAGACAAAACAAGATAAAAAGAATGAAACAAAAGAAAAAAGTTCAGGGAAAAAATAATTCTGAAGAGGCAAGAATCAAATCATCTTGGAATTCTGAGGTAGATAATTAGTTACCACAGAGCTTAACACATAGTCAGTCAACTACAGCTCTCTATATAATTTAATTTCTAAAACTGATAAATTAAACAAGATAGCAGAGCATCATCTTAACTCTAACAAAGTTCAGCAGCTGAATGAGCCCCCAGTTCCTGAAACCACTAAGGGAAAAAAAATATTTAGGGGAGCAGTTGAAGCTGTTGGAGAATTAGACTAAATCACTTGGGGTACAGATGGGATCTCTGTTTACACAGGGAATTGATCTGACCTGCACAAATGAGTCTAATAAAAAAACATAATGAAATGGGAAGGGTTCCCTTTAGTTGCCATACTCATCTGGAATCTTATTCTGATGCATGTGTCACAAAGTAAGGTAAATCCACCATCTGACCCCAGATATAAGGAGCCCCCCATTATGCTTGACAGCTGAGAATAGTTGGTCTAATATTTCCAATGATAATTTTAAGGTCTTTTTGGTTGATTTTGTCAATAGAGAACTACAGCTGGAATTGATTGACATTGATGTTTGTAAAGTACACATAAGTACTGATGGTAGAATTAATACTACTGAATTAAATGTGTACTCCCCATTTGTAGCCAACCACTTGTGGTACAATGCTGAAAGATTTACTCAAAAGGGAATCTTTCTTTCATTTTCTAACAGAGCGGCTTTTAATGTCTGCAATGTGCCCAGTAAAGAATTCTGGGAGCCCCCCACACTTCTGAAGATGTTTGGTCTTAAGAGTATACCAAGAGAAAATGATTACAGGCTTCAAGAGTTCCTCTGCAATTTGTTTTGCAAACTTTTGCTGGTACAGCTGGGTGAGAGGGGTATTCTCAAGGTGACCAGACATGAAAATAGTTTTCAAATTGATATATGGATTAAGAACTCTGTGATTGCCGAGAAGCTTTTACAGAAAAGCAGAATACTGGACACCTTTGGTCTGCCTTTGGTAAAAGCCCAATGCTATTTTTGAACCTGATAATACTCTTATTAATAACTTGAACCAAGGTGTGGCCACTGGGTCCCTTCTTCCAGAGCAGACATATGAGTACACATGGCTAGTTTATACTTCACTACCCTTGGCAAATAGATATGGGGTCCTTGCTGATTGTACTAATTGACTACGGGTTCGGTACCCCAAACCTATAGTTTCAAATACACACCCATTTGCCAAATTGGATTCTGTCTTAGAGCAGACTAGTAATCTTTTACTGGTTAATGAGAAAGTACTACTTATTGCTTCATGGAGCACATCAGGGTTTGCAACAAAGCTAGCAGAGTCTGAATCTATAAATTATCTCATAAAGCATGATGTAATACATTTGCAGGGATTCCTGGCATACCTTGGACATGATAGACACCTTAGCTCTTAATGGTTATCACCTTTTTCATGCTCCTGCTATTACAAAAACAAACATGGATCATTTTGCTGGGGGCCTGTTGACTTATATTAAGATTCATGATCATTAACTTATTAGAAATACTGTTTTGACTCAAAATTTTCTTCTAATGATGGTGGAAATCTGGAATGAGATGGTCTTTTTTGTGAACCTTTATAACCCAGTTATACTTCTTTATGATGATAATTTGCTGTCCAGTCTTGCAAAGGCTATGGAAGAGATAAACAACCACTACAATGACTTAGAAATAATAGTCACAGAAGATCTTAACATTAGATTGGGTCAGGACAGTGGATTGGATAATTCAATTATTCAATTTCAAGAAGAGATTTACGGTATTGATCAGAGGAATTTGCAAGATCTTAAAAACACTGGTTTCAATAATAATGTAATTACATTTTTGCACTTTCTAAACCTAATTGTTTTAAGTGGTATATTAACTTCAGATAGGTTTGGCGACTTTACATGTTTCACTCTTAATGGTCATTCTACAAAAGATTGTTTTTGTATCTCCGTACAATTACTATAAATATCTTGATCTTAAAATAAACTATAGGCATGAGAGTGATACTTTCCCTCTCTGTTTAAGTAGGAAGATTGAAGGCAGGCTGAGTAGAAATAAAGCAGACCTGGGATAAATGTGTAACAATAAGAACATTATTCCATGGAATCAGATTCCCAAGGACAAACTGGAAAAAATATAAAAATGTTTTCCAAAACAATTGACAATCTGATTTCTAATGATCCTGACCCTGAAAATATTTACCATGAAATAGTTGATCAGTGTGGCTGTCTGCTAGCTGAATACAGATCATCTCACAAATTAGACAAATTAAAATAGCACAATTGGTTTTACAAAACTTGTCATTCTCTGAAAAAGCAGCTTCCCAATCAGGTCAGAATTGTAAGAAAGTATCCAATGCAAGAAATTATTAAGACCCTCAGTAAAAGCAGGAAACTATATAGCAACCATGTTCAGAAACAAAAACAAAAACATCAGCTAGACTTGTGGAAGAAAATGCTAACTGCAATACAACAAAACATGATAGTGTCTTCTGGAAGTTAGTTGCCACTGGGACAAATAATTACAAAATAGTTATGAGGGTTCTATCCCACTGACAATCTGGGTAAATTTTTTTAGTAGTATCTTCTACAAGTCTAGTGAAGCATTTATCTATCACATGAGTTTAATTAATGGTAGGAATACTTGGATTACAATTGAAGAAACCTTTTCTGCCATAAACAGCCGCAAGTCAAATAAATCTCCAGGCCCAGATCAAATATTAGTTGACTTTTATAAACTGCCCAGAGTGGTGGGCAACTACTCTCACTGACTTATTTAACAAGTTCATAAAGTATGGCTTCACCCCAGACTCCTGGAAGGGTAGCTATGTTGTTCCAATGTTCAAGAAAGGAGATAGAGGTGATACTGTGAATTACCACCCAGTAAGTGTAATAGATAACATGGATAAAATATATTCCAAAATTTTATTAAATCAGTTACAACTATGGCTACAACATAAAAGAATAATTTCTCCCTTACAGGCAGGATTTCGAAACAACAATGGGACAATTAAACACATTTTTATACTTTTACATACTACATATTATTGAAAAGTATTGCAGTTTAAAAAAAAGAACCCTTGTGTATTGCATTTATCGACTTTACGTCAACTTTTGATTTGATTTCTAGAGATTTACTATGGGTGAGTATGGAGGCTCTTGGTGTGGACTCCAATTTAATAAATCTTATAAAAAAGACTTTATGATGAACTTAGAGAAAGATAAGATGCAATAATAATGGTGGTCTCTCAGACAAAATTTCTACCAATGTTGGTGTGCACCAAGGGTTTGTGCTGGCACTGACACTATTCAATCTCTTTATAAACCATATTTTGATAGAATTAATTAATCCCTCACACCACATGCCTAAAGTTCTTGAACATTCTATTCTGGTCTTAGCATATGCAGATGAGCTTATGCTTATCGCAACAACTTGACTAGGTCTACAAAAAGTCTTTGCAAATTACAAGCTCTTTGTACAGTACTGAAATTAACAATTAATAAATCAAAAACCAAAGTTATGGTTATAGACTCTAGAAAGAAGTATGGAAGTCTGTTTTTGGCCAACCAACCACTGGAATTTGCTAACCAATATACTTATTTAGGGGTAACAATATCGAATACAATCACCTGGAACAAGTACATTAGAACTGCAGTGGCAACAATGAGGATTACATCCTCTGCTCTTCTTCAATTTAATAGAACTTATGGTGGTATGATAACGAAGCCAATGATTAGAGCCCCAGAAAGTAAATTAATAAACAAAAGGCTTTATGCTACTGAAAATTGGGGAGTTTCTCGTTTACATACTTTAGAATCCATTATCAATGAATTATACATGAAAACTTTAGGATTACCCATATCGTCAGCTAATGCATTGGTAAGGGCTCATCTTGGTCAAATTACATTTACAGCTAAAAGTCATATAAGAATAATACATTTCTTGATTAATATGACCTATAAACCAATTGGCTCTATTGCTGCATCATGTATAAAAGAAAAAATAACATATTCTGATTTGATATGTGATGGGTGGCTGACAACCATATATTCTTTACTTGACAGACATGATCTCACTCATTTACGATACTGGGCTGATCATGCAATAAAAATACATAAAAATTATGCAAAAGTGGTCTCTGCAGTGGTTTCAAGAAAGGACAGGGAAACTGATTTACAAAAAGTTAAACAATTAAAAGTTTCACAGTGGTTTGCTAACAATATAAAGGAACACTCTCTTAAAGAGTATTTACTGTTGCTAACCAATTCAAATCATAGGCAAATTCTGACCCTCTATAGATTTGAGTTATTTCCCAGCAGCATACTAATGGCCAGATATTCCAGACAAGTCTCTATCTCTTCTAACTGTCTATGTTATTTATATGAACCTGAAGATCGTCATCATATACTTGTAAGATGTCAGTATGAAAAAATAAGGAAGAAATATTTTGCTAAATATTTCTTGTCATATATTATACCTTCACGTTACTTTCTTGATCTTTTGCTAAATTCTGAAACCCACAAATTCTTACTGGTCTAGTAGAATTTTTTATTGCTGCTAAAAAAGTAAGACTGAAATATATTCAACAAAGATTGCAACTAAGGAGCCCTAACTGATCCTCTACTGGGACCCCTTTTCTCCTTTTGAGATTTGAGATTACAGTTTTATTCGGGGGTGTAGGTAATCAGACCCTAACCCGTCTTTCTTGTTTACACTTCTTATTCCTGTCCAATGTTAAGGATTTTGTTAGAACCTAAGGCTGATGCGTCTTCCATGTCCAAGGTATTCATGTATGAATTTAGCTTAGGGACATATTTACTTAAATACTATGCTGTATACTAATACTATTTTTATCTCAATAGATTAACCAGAAGATTGCCAGGGTCAAAGTCTGATGCAATTTAGGATAATGAAATCGAGGCATTAAAATTCTAAGAAGGATCCATATTAGTGTGACAAGTAATGTATAACTGAAACTATGAATATGTTTGTATTATCATTCTGTTAAGATTTTAAATATTAATGTATAAAAATGCTCTTATAGTTTTAACTTTGTGTATGTAATGACAATACCTGTCAAACAATAAACTTTAACTTAAATTGAATGAATTGACTGTTAGTACAGGGTTTGTAATTATCCTTAATAAGAGCACCTGATGGCCCATAGGAGAACTACAATCAGATGTGACGGAGATTCTGGGCATTCCAATTACCTCTAGCTACCATAAAATACTAGGGATTTATTTTGGTAAAAGAGATTAAGCTTTTTATAATTGGGATTGGGAGGAGACAGTATAGCACAGTGGTTTAAGGCTCTGAGCTGCAAACCTGGTGACCTGGGTATGAATCCCATAGCCCCCACTTGCATACTGTGTGACCCTAAGCAAGTCACTTAACTTCCTTGTGCTCCCAGGTCACACCTGTAAACAAGCTTTAGCTTAGTGTGTGTCTCCTGGTTAAAAAAAAACAAAAAATTTTTACAGTTAGCAATCAACAAAGTAAAACCATGGAATAGGTGGCACATGTCTAAACTGAAACAAATCTACATGGTGAAGCTGTATCTATTAACACTGTTTCTACATTTAAGTGCCATGTATCTCACCCCTCCCAGCCCCCAAAACAACTTGAGACTATGATATACAGTTGTTTCTTTTCATGTATTTGGAGTAGTTATCTAAACCCTGTTAAAAGAGGTATAACGTACCTGGAAAAGAAAAAAGGAGGACTAGACATGATTAAACCCATAGTTTTCTTTTTTTTTCATTTTCATATACTCCAATATAAAACCACTTTTAACAGAATCAAACACCCCCTGGATCACATGGATCTTAGACCAAGCAGAGCAGTGGATTGTATCGTGGCCACAAGATACTGCATATCAATATCTAAACAAAAATCACTTTTAGGATCCCCACCCTATTTTCAATCTTTTTTTAGGAAATCAAAATTTTGGTTAGTGTCCAAACAGATGTTTTTTTCCCTTCCTAGAAAAGCTTTTTATAAAAAATTGATGTCTCACTTTTTTATGGTTACTACACATATTGGAAACATACCTCAAATGTAGCAAGATTCAGTTAGTAGAATGTTAATCAATGCATGGACACCTGAACACATGTGGGAAGTCTTATGGTTGAGCATACATGGGAAAGTAAATCTCAAAAATAATTTAAAACATAAGGGAATTGAAGAAAGATATTGTTCCAGAGATACATGTGCAGAGATCCTTGACACAATGGAACATCTGTATTTCACTTGCCCATACATCATTCACTTTTGAACTTAGTAAAACTTAGCTGGAGATGTTCCCCATTTACATCAATTACCCAAAAGTTTTATTTTTAGGGTTATTTCCATTTCAATGGCAGAAATATAATTGCAACATGATGGAGGTTATTCGGGTAAGTTTTAAATATCATATATGGCCACACAATGTTGACTAACACTACAACAGAGCTTACACAAGATTAACTCTTTGGACTCATAAGGAAGTTTGTTCTAGAAATCCGACACAGGGAGAAATTCGCAGTTTCATTGAAAACTTTTAATGAATGGCGGGGAAATTTATGTTAGTAACTCTAGGACTGGATGTTGTTACTTTTCATATAGAGAAGTTTTGGAGATTATGTTATAAAACAAATTGTTAAAAGTGCATTAGGATTGAGAAATAGTTTAAATAGATCAGTGGATAGTATCTCTGTTTCATATTTATTTGATGGTGAAAATCAGCTTTTACTTCTTACACATTTATTTAGTCCTTGTCCGATGCATTTTTATTGGTATTTTTTTCCTTTTGACCATTCCGCTATTTTATAGTAGGATAGTTCACATTACTACTTATTTTTTTCTCTCCTCATACATTGCTTTGTATATTGCATTTGCTTTTGCGAGTGACAATGAAGTGATGTGTATGATTCCTTTTTTTTGTTATTATTATTTCTTTATTCTCCAAGGCTGGGGGGAGGTTGTTCCTTTGGTTCCTCCCCCCCACCATCTAGCCAGCTAGGCCAGCAGCAGCCCAGGTCCTGGACAGAGCTTGTACCTCCCATTAGCACCCAGGAGGGAGCTGACCTGCATGGGACTGTGGCTGCACTAGCGAGCAGCCTTCATGCTGCCAGTGGGGATTTTTTTGGGTGTAGTTCCCCTGCTGGAGGAGGAGTGCAATGACACCAAGGGATAGAGTGCACACGCATCCATATGTGTGCCTCCCGGTGTTAGCTTCCTTCCTTCCCGCCCCTTGCGAGTGCAGCATCAGTGGAAATGTCCCCCAGCTGCCACTAGGGGCAACCACAAACCAACAACTGATGTCCCCCCTCCCCAGGGAAGGAGAGCAGTCCTCCGGATGCTCAATACTTCCCCAACCCTGCTGACCTCTGGTGACCCATGCCTGTTCCCAAACACGGGTCACCAGCATGACATGAGGTGTGGCGTCCAGCGCCTCAACCATCGGTACCACTGGGCCAGCTTATATAATTCCTTTTTAATTTCTTAATGAAAAATCCCCCTACTCTTAAGTAGTGTGGGGGAGTGGCACGGTAGAATGCATTATTAATGATTTGGTTTAAATTATGATTTGAATATTATTTTAATGTGAAAATAACGTGTTGTATTATGATTTGTTTTTGAATGTTTAATAAAAAATTCCTCTACTCTTTTCAAGAAGTGACATGGAATCTGTAACATCCATCTAATCTACCACCAGAACAAGCAGATGGGACCTTGGTTTAACATCTCATCTCAAACACAGCACCTTAGAAGTGCAACACCCCACTCATGCTGCACTAAGGTGTCACTATTGGGATTTAACCCAAGTACCTGGTGTGGGGATAGAACCCACAGCCTTCTGATCTTCCTGCCTAAGAGGCAAGTGTGCATTCTGCTGAACCACTGACACTGACCATTAAATATCCTGTCCTGGGCATTTAGAAATAGAGTTTGAAACAAACTATTTTTAGGATCACTCAGTGGGCCGGCCTGGTGGTGCTATGGGTTGAGGTGCTGGATGCCCCACCAGTGACCTGGGTTCGGGAACAGACTCGGATTGTCAGGGATCAGCAGGTGAGGGAATGGATTGAGCATTTGGAGGACTGCTCTTCCTTCCTGGGGAGGGTTCCAGAGTCTGTGCCACTCCTATGTGGCTCCTGAAGGTGGTCGGGGGAAGAGCAAGGAACTTGTGATGCGAGTAGATGCGGGGAAGAGCTGTGGTGGACATCAGCATGTATGTACCACTGACGTCATTGCACATCTGAGCTCCAGGAGCAACAAACAAGTGAAATCCCCCCTTGGAGTGGGAGGTAATGAGGGGTCCAGTGGACTGCACCCACATACCTAGTGTTGGGCTGACTCCCCAGTGGCTGGTCGAGCCCCTCACTGGACGGATCCTCTCATTTCTTTTTTTTTAAACCATATTTATTTATTTTTCTTTTAGACATTTAAGACTGACATTGACATACACACAGATAAACCAAGAATTAGTCCTGGTCCCTCAGCCCCAAACTGGCTGCGGATACTTAATACATACACAGCTACCTTAAAGTAACATTGCCTCTAATAGGCCAACTGAGCCATGTCCAACCCCCATAGTGGGGTAGGCTGTCAATTAACTCAAATATATAGAATCTTATAGCTCATTGCCCACTTGCCAATACACTGAGATTGTATTAACCCCTCGTACTCAGGTCAGACTACCAGCCATAGCTGCATCCCTAGAAAAGAGAGAGAGTACCCCCATCCCTGCCTGGATCCTCTAATTTCAGAAAAGAACACCAGGTAGGAGAGGTGGGCCCTCCCGTCATTGGAGGAGGTGATTTGGAGGGCTGGAATGTCCAGTTGGGGTGGCGCTAGAGGGGAGGAGGCTTCAGGCAGGGGAGTAGAGGCATCAGTCCAAGTGACCACCTCTGAGAGATGCCCAGTCCTTGTGGGGAGCATAAAGAATGTTGGAAAAAAAATCATAACTCAGTTCATTCCCAAGGTTCACAAGGTTCCCCAAGCAGGCAACCTTATTCCCCAGAGTTTTTTTATTCAATGTATGGCTTTTAAATTAATAGTTCAGTTAATGCTAATACATTATTATATCTAATGATAGGTTTCTTAACAATAGTGTGTTGAATAACAATACTTCAGTCACTATAGCCACACCCTAAAATAAACAGTAAACTGTACATTACAGGATACTATAGGTTCCCTTAGCATCAAGGTCACAGTGGCCGCTCTTCTCATTGACCAGACCTAAGGGATATCTTACAAATGGTCCTGCGCCTAGGTGCCTATTTAAACCTGACCAACAGTGAACTACTAATGGGCAAATCCAATAACACTCTTTTTGCAGTAAGAGGGTATCTAAATCTCCTCTTTGCTCTTGAACACTTGATTCCAAGCCCCCTAAAATTTGTTGAAGATGCACAGCAAGGACATTTTCCACATTGTCCTGTTGCAAGCCTCTAAACTGCTCCCCTGTTCTTGTTTTAAACTTGTTACTAGTCTTGCCTACATAACATGAGCTACAGGAGTAAATGGTCAGCTAAATAACCCCAGAGGTGTTGCAGTTCATGAATCATATAATTTGTCAGCAGAAAAGGACTGCTTGGCCCAGCTAGTATGCTCAGATGTTCCTTGCCTATTTTGTCTCCACAGACCCAAACTGGTCTCTGATTACCCTCCCTTCCTATTTATCTGTATTCCTCTATGTCTATCCCATGGATGCTGGAATACTCCCATTGCTTTTGCCCCCCACTTACTCTGATGGCAGACTGTTCCATGTGTCCACTACTCCCTCAGTGAACTAGTACCTCCCCACATCCCTCCCAAACTTCTACCCTTGTAGCTTATTACAAGTCCTCTTGTGCAGGTGCACTTCATCATTAGAAATAGCTCTTGATCCTGTACCCTATTCACCCTCATAAGTTACTTGTAGGTTTCTGTCATGTTTCATCTCTCCCTCCTCTCCTCCAGGGTGTACATGTTGAATTCCTTCTGTCAATCCTCATAGGGCTTCTTGTTCAACCTTGCACCACTTTAGTTGTCCTCCTCTGGACTGTCTCAACCTTGTCTATGATCTTTCTGAGATGTGACCTCCAGAACTGGACATAGTACTCCAAGTGATTTCTCACCAGCAAGTGATACAGTGGTAACACCACCTCCCTCTTCCTACTGTTGATACCACTTCCATTGTACCCCAGCATCGCACTGGACCCCCATGCTGCTTTGTCACACTGCCCCACCATTTTGAGGTCAACACATATTATAACCCCAAGGTCTCTTCCTGCTTAGTGACTAACAGTACCTACTCCTCCCCCATTTTATACTCATTTCCTGGGTTTTATGCCCGAGGTGAATGATTATGCAGTTTTTGGCACTGAACCCCAGCTGCCGTATCCCTGAACACTCCTCAAGTTTTCTGAACTCCCTACTTATTCTCTCCACACCCTCTTGAGTATTCACTCTATTATAGATCCTGGTGCCATCTGCAAAAAGGCATAACTTCCATTCCGGCCCTTCTGCAGTGTCACTTATGAAGACATTGAAAAAGACCAATCCCAGAAATGAGCCCTGAGGCATCCTGCTGGTCACTGTCTTTTCATTAGAGTGAGTGCCTTTTTACTGCCACTATCTGTGACCTATCCGCTAACCAGTTTATTATCCAGTTTACTACTTTGGATCCCACCCCAGGAATGTCCACTTTTTCAGTCTCCCACAATGTCGAAGGTCTTGCTGAATTCCAAGTAGACCACGTCCACTGCCCTTCCTTGATCTATATACCTGGTCATCCAATTGAAGAAATCTATCAGATTCATCTAGCATGATCTGCCCCTTGAATCCATGCTACATTTGGTCTTGATATTCCACTAGCGTTTCTTTTAACAGAGTTAGCATTAACTTCCCCAATATTGATGTGAGGCTGACCAGTCTATCATTGCTATGCTCCTCCCTGCTGTTCCTCTTATGAAGCAGGCCTACATCTGCTCTCCTCCAGTCCTGTGGAACCACTTTCATTTCCAGAACGTTTTTGAGAAAGTTCCTCAGTGGTGCAGCAAGCACCTCCCTGAGGTCCCTTAGCACCCTTGGGTGTATCCCATCTATTCCCATGGCCATGTCCACTGTCCACCCCCAGATTTGAATGTCCCTTCAGAATTTTTCCTCTAAAAATGGACTTGTGCCTACCTCTCCTGCAGTGTTCCTGCTGTTCCTCAGTGGTCTGTCCCCTTCTCCTTCCTTTGTGAAGACAGAATAGAAGTAACTGTTTTGGATGTCTACTTTTTCCTGATCATCCTCTGTACAGTCACCTTCTGCCATCTTCTGTATCCTCACTATCCCTCCCCTTGCCTTACTCTTCTCACTTATTTACCTGAAGAAAGTCTTCCCCTTTTTGCAAACCCTTTGGCTACCCTTTCCTCTGTTTGCCCCTTTGGTCTCCTCATTGCTCTACCTGCTTCCCTGTGTTCTACCTACTGTAGTTCACCTTCCTATCCTCCTCCCTCTGTGTTTCTTTCCACCTCCTGAATACCACCCTTTTTTACTTCTCCTTTGTCGCCGCTATCCTAGAATACCATAATGGTCTTTCTTCCCCCTGCTTTTGCTCACTTACTTCACACTGAGGCAGGTTGCCTTCACTATACCTTAATTTTCTCCACTATTCCTCTACCCCCTCCCTAGCAATCCTTTCCCCTCTAGGCTCCTCTAAGGCAGTCTCCCATGTCTTTAAAATCTGCCGTCCTCAAGTCTAAGGCCTTCCTCCTTGTGTGGTTTGCCTCTGCACCCAAATTAATGTTGAACCACACTGTACAGAGATCACTGATCCCAAGAGGACAGCCCACTATGATGTCAGTAAGCACCAAGTCCAGTATTGTCCCATTTCTAGTGGGTTCACTGACTAGCTGCCTCAGAAACACCCGCTGCAGGAAGTCAAGGATGGCTCTGTTCTAGTCATAGCCTTAGTTGGAAGTCTTCAATCACATCTGGCAGATGAAGTCTAAAACCAGAAGCACCTTCCTTGTATTTGCCATCCTGCTGATGGTCCCCCCAGTGCCTTATCCAACTGCTCCCCCTTTACTGGAGGTATGCATATTGCCCCAGTACCAACAGTAGCCCCAGCAACAGTCTCCAGGGTGACCCACAGCACATTCAGCCCTTCCTTTACCTTTAGGCTCTTATTCTACTTCCTTAGCCCTGATAGCCTCCCTCAAAAACAGAACAACCACTCCTCCCCTTCCTGTTTCTACTGAACTAAGAGTAGCCTGGTATGGCCGTGTCTTAGTTACAATTTATTTATTCATTTATTTGTAACATATTTTTCAGTGCACCACGACTTAGTTATGGCCACCAGATCTAGATTCACCAACACCATGATAGCCTTCATGTCTTGAATTTTATTTTCTAGACTCCTTGCATTAGCACACATGGCTCTCTAAACCTTGGTTTCTCCCTGCCTGCAATGCCACCCCCTCCTTTCCTCACCATTTTTGCCTGTGTTGTTCCTGGAAATTCCCTGACTCCTCTCTTCCCTCATTGCCCCCTTTGTTTCTTGTCTCCTCTACACCTCTGTTTCAGCACAATTTATTCTTTCCCTCTTGTCCTCCACCTTGTCTACACCCACTTTATCTTGCGCTCCTGCCCCAGAGGAGTTTTCTCCTCTCTGGTTCTCACACCTTGTTGCTTCAACCTGCAGAGGGGCAGTTTTATACCTCCCTTAGTAATACAGCCTCTTGCTCTGCTAGTTTAAATGCTCATCCTAGTAACATTTAAACCTCCCATTGAGTACTGAGGTCCCCTTCCCAGAAGAATTTAGGCCACCTGATCTGTAGAGGCCCATATCTTTCAAGGCCAGCCCTCAGTCTGCAATGAAGCCAAAACTTCTTCCCTGCACCATGCCATCAACCAACTGTTAAAGTTCAGGGTGCAGACTGCCTTATCTGTTCTTTGGCCGTACACCTCAGTGAACATCACCATTCATGCTACCAGTTTAAGGCCCCCTCCTCAGTTCTCTGAACTGACCCCGTACTACCCCTACTCCATCCCTCACCAGGTCATTGTTCCCTAGGTGGTGTAACGGTGTGGGAATATTAAAGATGGACAAAACTCCAGTAAGGTGCAACCGACTTAGCTATGTGGGATTTTTATTATAAAGGAAAAAAATATATAACTCAGTCTTACATCTGGCAACTTCTTCCGTATTCACTTCATCTTGAACCAGCTTGTTACAAAATCACAGATTTTCAAAAGGTAAAACAAAAGAAAAATACACAGATGGTCTATACTCAAAAATGGCGGACCCTTCCTCCACCACTGATCAGCAACAACTGACCCACTATCTCTTGAGACTTGTTCAGGTAAAGCTTTTATTCCCTCCCACCTGATCAGGTGACACTGTATCTTCAACAGAAAGATAACTCTTTTAATAGCTTTAAAAATAATATTGTACACATTTTAGATTGCTATATTCACACTAAGCAATCTATTGCAATATTTCTCTCAAAATAATGTATTGTGCTAAAGTTTTTCTATCCCATAACACATTCTCCTGTGTTTGAGTGACAGGTCCTTAATTATAAAAATAGCTCACAAGGGGCCGCTGATTCACTATAGTCCAAGCCAGAATGCAGCAGGCTCTCACCACAAACAGGCTTCTGAGGTTGAGAAGAGCTCTGCTTCAACTATAGCTACTAACCAAAGGTATTTGTTTTAAATGACTGCTTATTTTATTTCCTTTAAACCATATTAACCTTTAAACCTGTGGAGAAAACCACATGCAGTAACTTAACATTACTTAGGTTGGTGTAGAACACCAACTCCCAGTTATGCAGACCCTTTTTATTAAGGTGTGTCTTCTTGTCTTGCAGTTGTAGAGGATACAAACAGCTAAAACTTTACTTGGACCTACCTAAATGTACTTGGCTAAAGACAGCCTTAATTATATTACACTCAGACTGCAGGACAACAAAAGGAACCCTCTTAATAAAGGTCTGGTACAAGGGGTTCAGGTTTTCCAGCTTTTGGACAATTTGAATTAGCTCAAAGCTACTGGCAGGGAACAACTGTTGGCTTGCAAAATTAAGCTGTTAGCTGAGCTTTCTCCCCAGTAGCAGAGCAAACTGTGAGAGCTGTAGCTCTCTCTCTCTTTAAGCAAAACGGCATTGTGATTTTCTTGGGGAAACATTTCCAAGAAGAGCCTAAATGTGGCTCAAGTCCTTTACTTTAAAGACAAATAAGTGCTATCAACAAGGAACAAACATTTCTGCCAAACAACAAGAGCTACTTCAATGTTTGTTCAGGGTGTTGCTTGCTACTTTGGCAAGGAGGGGGGAGCTCGGTTACTTGAATGGAATATGAACCAACATACTTAAGAACAACAGGTAACCCAGTCTGTAATATAGGTGCCATTTATATACTGGCTAACTCTACTGCAAAATGCCTCTCTTTATTTCAGATGCCCTCCATTTTGTTATCTCTTGTTCAGAAGTATTTGTTTACCTCACACAAACCTTGCTCTATTCTTAATCAGATTAGATGCAAAAATAAAAAATATCATAGCTGACATTCTTGTTGTCCTTCCTGTTTGCCTGCAAGGCTTTTGCCCATACCACCATCAAATTACTTTATTCCAATGTACCAAGCTAGAAAAAAGAAAGAAAAATAAGAAAAGGGGAACAAGTCTGGGGTATGTGTAAGGAGGTGGCCAGTCTCCATACAGAAAATCACAGGGATAGCTTCAGAAGAGGGAAAGATAGTGGTTGCAACCAAAGACAAGATAAAGAATTGGTACATTAAGGAAGTGGCAGGGACTAACCCTGTCACATTTACCACCCCTTGAAAAGAGGAAATGTGTTTTAACAGGTTCCTCCTTGAAATACCCTAGAGGGGTTGGAACTCCCACCCACCCACTCTCAGGAGTTCCATCCCAGGGCCCCCCTTTTTTTTTTTGGCATAACTCATAGCGACATCATTCAGGTCAGTTTCAAACCCTGCCCTGGGATAACAAAACCATAACTGGTGATATTCCTACTACCAACATAAAGACTTTACAGTAAGAGTAATATGGCCCAACCCTCTATTTGCCGAGGGTTGGAGGAGCTCTGGCCCACCCACTTCCAATAGCTCCATCTCAGGGTCCCTTTTTACTTACAGCACAAATGTGCTAATAATTAATAAGAAAAAGAAAAATTAAGATACTTAACATATTACTAGCACCCTGAGATCCATCTGCTCTCAATGCATTTATTAATTCCTCATTGCTTGGTGTAATTTCAACCTCGGGATAAGTAATCAGCATTCTTGTGTTCACTTCCTTTCCTATGCACAACTTTAAATCGGTATGGTAGTAATGCTAAATACCACCTCATTATGCGCAGAATTTTCTCCCGCATTTGATGTAACCAACAAAGAGGGTTGTGGTCTGTAACAACAGTGAATTCTGACCCTGAAAGATAATATTTAAGGGTTTCTATGGCCCATTTGAGGGCCAGACACTCTTTCTCTACTGTTGCGTATTTACGCTCTCTTACATGTAACTTCCTACTTATATAAACAATAGGATGTTCCTCCCCATCTATAACCTGTGTGAGAACAGCCCCTAAACCTACCCCTGATGCATCAGTCTGCACTAAAAAAGGTTTTTCAAAGTCTGGGCTTCTTAAAACTGGATAAGCACATTGAGTGGCTTTGATTTGTCTGAATGCTTCGTCACATATTTTTGTCCACTCCACTTTATTTGTGTATTTCTTTTTGGTTAATTCTGTTAGGGGTCCCGCTATAGCCGAAAATCTAGGTATAAAGCAACGGTAATATCCGGCTAGTCCTAGGAAGACACGGACTTCTTTCTTAGTCTGGGGAATTGCACAGTGTGATACTGCCTCCACCTTACTAACTTCAGGCCGGATGACCCCATTTCCAATTATGTACCCCAGGTACTTTGTTTCCGTCTGTCCCAGACTACATTTGTTGGGATTAATGGTAATCCCTGCCCTTTTTAGTGCTCCAATAACCTCTTCTAGATGGCCTATGTGTGTTTCCCAGTCTGGACTAAATACCACTACATCATCCAAATAGGCCGCTGAGAATGTAGTATAGGGTAATTGTTTGATCCATGAAGCGCTGAATGTGGCGGTGTTCGTAAGCCAAAAGGCATCGTTATAAATTCAAATAAGCCCACAGGGGTACTGAAAGCAGTAATCTCTCTGGACTGAGGGGTAAGGGGTATCTGCCAGTAGCCTTTTGTGAAGTCAAGGGTAGATATATGTCTGGCACTTCCTAGATGGTCAATAATGTCATCTATCCGGGGCATGGGATATCTATCAAAAAGGGAAATGGCATTCACCTTGCAGAAGTCTAAACAAATGCGAATCCCTCCCTCCTTTTTATTGACTATTACCATAGGTCAGGACCAGGCACTATGTGAGGGTTGTATTATTCTCAATTTTTCCATGGCCCTCACCTCCTGTATTACTTCCTTTCTTATTTTGTACTGGTAACCGATACAGTTTCTGATGAATGGGAATACTCTGGGTTAATCTAATCTCATGCTGTATGCCTACCGCTCGACCAGGTACACTGGTAAATGTGTCAGTATATTTGTTTAACAACTGTTGTAACTGTATGTGTTGTGTTGTAGTCAGTGTAGGATTTATTTGTACCTCCTGATTTTGGCCCCTACGTTCCAGCCTCTCATATGCTATGTCTAGCTCAGATTGTTGGGGTTCGGTTTGTAGATAACCACTCAGATTAACTTCTTTGGGTCTCTCATGCCACAGTTTTAGTAAGTTGGCATGATATATCTGCTTATTCTTTCGTCTGTGTGACATCTGACTCCCTCCTGTGACCTTCTGTCCTAGTGATCCTCAGGATTTGTTCTTCACCCCTCCAAGCTGAAGTACCAGGTAGGCATTTTACCTCCCTCTCCCCTTCCCTTCTTGATCCTATGTCTACCCCCCCATGATGAGTTTACCACCAGCAGCTACTTCATCCTCTGCTGAGGGCCTCTTCCTCCAATCTTGGGCCTCCCCATCCAAGGACCCCCACATCCTGCCTTGCCACCATGCTGGATGCCTTATCCTGGCTGTCTCATCCTGCTAGATTGGCAAAGGAATTTTGTGGTGGCACAGAATAAAGATTATGTACCTTACCCACCAACTCACTCTCCTGGAGCTGGCCAAAGTATAGCCATCCCACCTTTGCCTAGCATCCTTGGAGGCAACAGTGGCAGACTTGGTGGCCCCTTGGTGGGGCAAGAGAACTTCAGCATCCTTGCCAGTTGGCTCAAAGTCCAGTGACCTATGTCCTCAACCCAGAGAGGTGTATACAAATGGGGCAGTACCTTAGCCTCCTGGATATTTCCAAAAGGGACTGGCAGTATAGCCTAGAGGCTAAAGTAACAAGCTGTGAATAAGCTTGGTACATCCAGCACACCTGGGTTTGATTCCCACAACCTACACTTGCATACTGTGTGACTCAGAGCAAGTCACTTAACCCTCCAGTGCTCCCAGGTCACCCTTGAAAACAGGCACTTGTGCTTAATGGGCCTTACCCGGTTACCAAAGACTTAATAAATAAAAGACTGTGGTTCCACTCCCATTACACTGTACCACTCCCATATTTGTTTATCCACTTACCTTTATTACCACTGAACCTAGTCTTTCCTGTTCTGCTTCCTTCCTATACCCATTCCCTTGCTTTCCATAGGATTTTGCCTGTCCTCCCTTCTGACAGTATTTTTGTTAGCCAGACCCTTCCCAGTACCTCACTGCCTACATACTCTGCATTATTTAACTTCTATCTTTCTTACTTTACCTGAATTTGCTAAGACACCTTACCCAAGACTTCTGTTTTCCCTCAGTTAGTAGCTACCTGCACCTATATCCCACAAATTTGACCCTTTGCTCTTAATCCACCATTTGTAGCTGCTTACTTTGCTTCTTTAAGAGTAAGTGTACACAGAGCCTGGATTTACCTTAATAGGTCATTTCTTGTAAGAATCCCCTGCAGACTGCAGCCAGCCAATGATGCCAGCTGATGCCTTAGATGTCTTAAGTCTACCTGTTCCACTCTTGCTCTGTTACACTCATGTTCTGGGACAAGAATCCCTTGATTTTCATTGTTCTTTCATTTTTGGGATCAGAGAGATGTTATTCTTACAGATGGACCTTTCATACAGTACTTGGTAGTCACAAGGTGGAAGCAGACTTTAAGTAAAAGGGGTGGTCCAAGTATGTAGTGTTACCTCCACAGGATGGGTACTGTAGACTAAAATGTTCTATTGTTAAGAAACCTATATTTAGCTATACTATTCTATCACACAAGGCAATTTCATCTATAGGATGCCCAATCCCTGAGGATCAGGGTGCCTAAAAAACATAAATACATACAGTAAAAACAAGTGTTAAAACACAGTAAACATTAATATAATAAAATTCAGTATGTTAGCATAACACTTTTATAGTGTACTTCAGGTTGCTGGGGAAACAAACTGGTGGTCACAGATCAGCAAGCTTCAAAGGCCTGGCTCAAGAGGTGAGCCTTCAGCCTCAGCTTGAACACCTCAGTTAAGGGAGCCTCTCAAACTGAAGGTGGAAGCAAGTTCCACAGGGTCAGCCCCATGGTGCTAAATGCACAGTCACCTGATGTCCGGAGCTGAACCCTGAGAATGTCCAGGAGGCCCCTCAAAGAAGAGCAAATGGAGCAAGCAGAGGTCACAAGGGTCAGGAGCTCTGGCAGATAACCAGGACCTAGTCCATATAGAGCCTTACAGGTGAGGAAGTCCACCTTGAAAAGGATCCTCCACCTGACAGGCAGCCAGTGCAGGACACACAGGACCAGGGTTACATGACTGAACCTTGAAAGGCCCATCAACAACTGGGCCACCACATTCTACACTAGCTGGAGTCTGTGGAGCATCCCTTCTGTGACCCTGAAGTATAGAGAGTAGCAGTAGTTGAGCTTGGAGGTAACAAAGACATGTACCAATGCCAGCAGATCCTCAGGCAGAACAAGGGGATTGATCCTGGTGATGTTCAGCAAGTGGTAGAAACCACTTTTAACTACAGATGACACCTTATTTTCAAAGGTCAGTCTACTGTCCAGGATGATGCCTAGATTTTGCACCTTTGGGGAAGCTACCAGTGAAATGGACACCAGGACCAGGCCTGTGTTAGCCCCCAGTAGCATCCCATCACACCCATGACCAGGCTCAATAACTAATACCTCCATTTTATCTGGGTTAAGTCTTAGCCAGCTGGAAGCTATCCAGTCATTGATTTTAGCCAAACAGTTTTTAAGCACATCGGCAGCTCCAGGTGTTCTGGGAAGCAAAAGACAGATACAGTTGGGTATTATCTGCATAGCAGTGAAACTCCACACTGCATTGTTGAATGATCTTGCCCAGGAGCAGCATGTACACTGTGAACAACATTGGGGACAAGATCAAACCCTGTGGTACTCCACAAGAAAGGGGCATTGGGGAGGAGGAGAAAATCCCCATCACTACCCGTTGCACCCTACCCCAGAGATAGGACTCAAATCACCTGATGACAGTACCAGCAAGTCCATAAAACTCACTGTGCCAATCAAGAAGCACAATGTGGTCTACAGTGTCAAATGCTGAGGAGAGATCGATGAGCACATGGACTGACCTGTCTTCCCTATCTCTAGCCCTGAGCAGATCATTATGCACTCTAACTAGAGCTGTTTCTGTGCTGTGTCTGGCCCAAAAACCCAACTGAAATGGCTCATAGATGTCCAAGGACACCAGGCAATCCTTGAGCTGTTGGGCCACTAATTTCTCAACAATCTTGCTCAAAAAAGGCAGGTTGGAGATAGGACAGTAATTCAGCAGGACATCTGGGTCTAAGAAAGGTTTCTTAAGGAGTGGTTTCACCAGGTGCTTCTTTCAAAGCCACCAGAAACACCCCCTCCACCACTGAGCACCTGGCAATCCTGGCGAAGACCAGGCCAATGGCCTTGGCACATCCCATTAAGAAATGCATCAAGGCTGGGTCCAGTTCGCAATAAGTGTGCTTCAGCGCTAAGATCACCTTAGTCACTTCAGACACCTCCACTGGCTTAAACTCCTCCCAGACAGATGGAGTGCCTTTGAACTTGTCAGACCCACCACTATGAGGCTTTTGCTTCCCTGATGGGATCTCTGACTGGATAGCCAACACTCTGTCAGGGAGAAACAGAGCAAACTCTTCACACAAGGTGGATGAAAAGTTTTCTTCAGCTGTAGACAGGTAGGATGGAGAAACCTGTCCACAGTTCAAAAAAGCTGAGAAGGTCTGTTTTTCCCTGCAGCAATCTCTCTGGACAGGAATTCTGCCTTATTACAGGAGATTGTCCCCGGTACTCACCGTAGTGGGCACGCAGGGCCAGCCTGTCAGCCTCCAGCCGGGTCTTCCAATAGCAATGCTCCAGCTTCTGACCCTTGGTCTCCATCACCTTGAGATCCCCATCAAACCAAGGAGATCTCAAGTTAGAGGATCTGGGTCATATACAGATTGGAGCGATGACATCCAGAGCTTCAGAAACCACCCTGTTATATGTGGCCACTGCCTTTCTGGTGCCAATCGCACATGTTGTGTTCATTAGCATGAACTGATGTACTATTTTGTTTTTATAGACAATGAAAAGGAACAGCCAGGGAGTGAAGTTGCCTGCTTGGAAAGCCTTGTGGTCTTGGGCAATAAATTGAGTTCTGATCTTAAAACTAATTTGTTTCAGATTCTGATTATCACAAAATTCCCAGAGTGTTTTTTTTATGTTTTTGTACAGCAGTATGTAGAATGATAGCTAGCTAGAGAGACAGACAGACAGACATAAAGGTTATATGTCTTTAAACACAGACTATAAAATGGACAATGGAGAAGGAGGAATCACCTTTAAAAGTTTCAAATAAAGTAAAATGCTATTGGATATAGATTTCTGTGGTTTCTACCACTGTTTTAATGGCCATGTTAAAGCACTGGAAGGATTTGAGATAAAGTTTTGTACTTTCCTGATACATTTACTTGCATGTCCTTTCAGGAGGCAGGTGCTGGCTGTATTCTTCAAAACCTATTATTTCTGCCTTAGCACCACCATGTCTTGGAAGCACCCCCCCTTCCTTTCTTGTTGAACTTCATGGGGGATTTTCAAATGGATCAACATGAACAGAAAACCCTTTTCTGTTCCTGGGTCAGCAAAAGACCAATTGCCTGCAAGCAGCTCTGCTGCCATTTCGAAAGATGCATCTGTGAATACAATCATAATTTGGGGGGAAATTAATGCAAATGGAATTTGCAGTAGAGGTAGAGCCTTTTGAAAATCACACACAGTAGATCTAGATTTTGGAAAAGCATGTTTTACTTTGTCACAAAGAAGATTGCTCTATAAGTTCAGTAGACATGGTACTTTGGTGACTGATTATAGAGGATAAAGAACTAACAGTTCGCTAGCAGGCAATGAATGATAGTAAAAGGCTAACAGTGTAACATTAACATTGTCAGTGTCAGTGGCTCAGTAGGTAGCACATTCACCTCTGAAGCCGGGAGATCAGAGGGCTGTGAGTTCAGTTCCCACATCTGACACTTGGGTTAATATCCCAGTACTGACACTGTAATGCAGCATGAGAGGGGTGCTGCATTTCTGAGGTGCCGTCTTTTGGATGAGACGTTAAACCGAGGTCCCATCTGCCTGGATTGGTGGTAGTTCAGGTGGATGTTAAAGATCCCATGGCACTTATCGGGAGGAGTAGGGGAATTTCCCCAGTGTCCTGGCCAAATTTCCCTCATTCACTAAAAAAAATACCACCAACAGCTTAATCTGGTTCAAGGTCAGTTGGCATTCATCTGTTTCCCCCTCCCCCCGGGTCATGCCTGAAAATAGGCAGGATTTGTCTAGTGCACTTACCCGGTCAACAAAAGCTAAATAAATAAATTAAGAAAGATTACTAGCAGAGTTACACTGGCATTTGGGATCTCTTCCATTCACTTTCTTACCACGGTATCTTTCAAGAATATAGGAGTGCAGTTAAACCAACACCTTTCTTTTGAAAAGTACAGTTGTGTAAGAACTTGCAGTAACAGTAAATCTTTGAGAGTATCTCTTGCAGCAGGTCATAACACATGGGGAACCTTCTGCCAGAGGCATTTGTTTCTGGAAGACTTCTTAGCAGTCGTACCTGGGACCATCCCCTCATGCACCACATGACCAGGTCTGTGCACTATGAAAGAGAGGGTGGTCCCGATACTCAGGTTTTATCCTCATTAATGACCTGATCATGATGTTGCTGCAGGGAACTGAGGAGAAATATATAAAAAACACGTGTTTTGGATATAACCACAATTAATATGCAGAAGTATACCTATACCTATATATATATAAAAATATACAGGAGTTGAAAGTAAAGACAAACTCCAATCCCTAGTGTAGACAGGAAAAAGGGGGATGGAGAAAGGGGCTGCATGTCCTGCTGCAAGAGATACTCTTGAAGGTCTACTGTCACAGTAAGTTCTTGTGAAATTGTACTATCTTCTTTGAGACATTCTCTTGCAGCAGGTCATAACACATGGGAAGATTCCCAAGCAGTTATGTGTAAAGCAGGGTGGCAGACAAGCCTGTCTGATGAAAACAGACTTTGGAGGACTGTCCATCTAAAGGTAGTTCTCATGTAAAAAGCCAAGCCCATCAATGGCAATGTATAGGGGTGAGCCAGATCCTGGAAGCAGGAGCTGTTTCCCACAGTACAGCAGTCTGTAAATCTGCTGTGGCGGTAGCCAGCACTCATATGGAGTGAGTCTTGACCACAGTCAACAGCAGCAGTATATATGTCATTTTTGTTATAACAAAGAAAACAGTGTAGATGCCCCCCTAAGTTTGGACAGACCATGTACCAAAACACGGCATTTCCCCTTCTCTATCCAGGGGAAATGAAGCAAAAAGTGGTGCAGTCAAGCACTGTGACCTCATTTATTAAGAATGAAAGGGACTGTGAACAACCAAAATGTGAATTAAAGCAGCCTCAGAAGCCTCATGCCCCACGTAAGAGACTGGTAGATGAATGGTTATTGATACACAGGAACAACTGAGACCACCTTAGTAAAAAAGGTAGGTTCGGGTCACAGAAGGATATCCTTTCCTTAGGAAAGGCAGATAGGACCCTGTATGCACAGAGCCTAGAATGCAACAATGCTGCCAGCCAATGAAACTGCATTGCAGAGTAAAGTATTCCAAGACAGGAAGTGCAGGCCTCATGGAACCAGGGGCCTGAAAGGGACTAATCATCAGTCAGTCTAGGACTTAACTGAGAACCCCCAGAAGTAGGTGGAGTCTGACCAGGGTTCAGGGGGAAGAATGTCCCTTAAGAACAGTCATAAATACCCAATAGAGGTAGACACCTTTCTCTCATCAGGGAAGGAAAGGCAAAAGTTCATTGACAAATGGATCCCCAAATACCAAAAGTGGGAGTAAATAGTCCAGTATGAACAGATAAAGACATGAAAACAAGGTCCAACTCAATCCAGTCCCCTCAGAGAGAGACATGGCACCTGTTCTGTAAAGAATGGGACATGGCAGGAAACACCCAGGTTGGTGTAAAGATGCCTGACATCATAAAGGTGACTCTGGAACCAAGAGAGGGGTAAGCCCTCCAGAACCAAGTGTGTAGGATCAGGAAATGCAGAATTGGATTGAAGGAGCTTAAGGGCAGGAGGGTGGGAATAATGAGGGAGAGGTATCAGTATCAGAACCCTCAACTGTAACAGTGTGAACCACACTGGTCCTGACCCTAGAGGTGTCTCCAGTTAAGAGAGAAAACATCCAGCCAGACCGTGTCCTGGTCTGGCCATAGAGGGCAGCAGTGAGGTAGTAGGATATGGGGCAGAGAAATGAACAGATCCCTGTCAGGAGGAGCCCAACAGACAAAGATGTCTGTGACTACATCTTGTGGAATTGTCCATTCTTGCCACGCCACTTTGAAAAGATGGAAGGTATCCAGCTGTGTATGCCTGCTGCAAGGGATATGTACCTCTAACAAGGTGTAATCCATTATGTGCAGCCCAGAAACCTATATGCATGGTTTTAATGCATATAGGCAGGGGAGTGGGTAATGTTTCCTGGTCAGGCATCATACAGTAGGGAAATAACTTATTGAATCATGAGACATATCCCCTCTAGGAGGCACCCAAAAGTATGGAAAGCATAGAAAATGGCTCTTCCAAGACAAGGACATGCAGATGGGCATCACCAAGCAGCCAACGCCTTGGTGGGTTTTTAGACCTTTGAAAGGAATACCCACATCCTCTGGAGTTGAGGTATGTGTTGTAAGAGTGGCCATGCACCTTCAAAAATGGAGAAATTTGATAGCGGGTGATAAGATGCCAGCATCCATTTGCAGATAGATCCCTGAATGCATAATCATTGCAGAGTGCCCTGGAACAAAGTCTCAGGTATTATTGGGGATATATAATCAATTAGGATGGCCACAGCCAAGTATCCCCAAAATGTCAGCAGGTGAATCCTGGCCAAGACACCTCTGGTGCTGAAGATTATGGGAAGCCAGTTAGCCCAGGCGTGTCCATCAAGATACAGGAAGGAAAGTGTTTCTAACTGAATGTGCCATAAAGGTGTACATTTCATACCCAGAGACTTGAACTATACTTAAAGTACTCACTGGTGCAAGAAGGATGTTTGACAACATTTCCAAAAAGCAAAATATTGGGGCATATAATGGAAAAAAAAACACAGAGGCCCACTTTGTGAAGAATCACAGAGATCAAGGCCCAGTACCATTGGAAGACTCCAATGGCACAGTCTATCCTGAATGAGCATTTCACCACCTTTTGTAGCATAGGCTGAAGGTCTACCATGGTCATTGTCCAGAAGGAAAGAAAAAACAGACCCAGACATTTGAGGAAGGGGGATGCACAAGCAAAATGATCATTATGCTCATAGGAAAAAGCCCTGATCCCAGACATCAGGACAGATACTGTAACCATGGATTTGAGGGAACCTTCAGGCTGTGGGCATTCCCAGGCAGGGAACCGGTGGAACAGCACCCATCAACCTCAGAATCAAAGGTGGTAAAAGCTAATAGAGGTAGTGAACCCGTGTTAGGGAGGTCCCCACAAGGTATCAGCAGGGTCTAAACAAGGACTTTCATAAAAGAATTCTCCTGATGCAAAAAATGGCATGGACTACACCAAAGTATGATGCAACCAGTGGCAGTGGGTCTCACAGAGATACCTCAAAAAGCAGCATAAAGAAGAAAACTCAGAAAGGCAGGAGCAAAAGGCCTGACAAGTGCAACCAATAAAGTCATGTGAGACATATTTTTACAGTAAAGGCCATGTAAACCATAGCCACCAGAGGTTCCAAGCAGCATATATAGTGGCTGCGGAAGCATCCCCAAGAGGTGGGATGACCACTGTGAAGATATATTCAAATAAGCCAATTTGTGCCTAGGGGTATGCAGCTACTACACCTGGGCCCCAGAGGGTATAACCAGTCTGGTCCCCTGTCTTGAGCAATAAAAATGGGGCTCCACCCCAACAACTGTAGACAGAGCCTGGTGTACAGCTGAGCTACAGGTGGAGACTGGGATGGTACCCGGAGGTGGGACCACAGGCCACAACAATAGGCACGTACACCTATGCCCTATAGGACAAAATCAGAGCTCCAAAGAGACACAATCAGACTCCATTGATATAATGGAGAGAAGAAAACTGGTGAGGAAATAAACCCCAGCAGGACTGTAAAGAGTCGACTCAAAGGAGCCAGCACTGTTCGAAACAGAGTCCCTTGGTTGTCGAGGAGGACATTGATGATGTCAAAGCAGTGGAATAAATAACTGTATATCCAGTATGAGGGCAGAGTTTCAGTTAAAGACCAAACATGGTCTGGATGTAGATTATAGAGGACACCCCATAGCTGAAGCCACATGTCAGGTGGCCCATAACTCATGTTCTGTTAGTAGATGATAAGGAGGCCCACAGTGAGGCCAAAGGCAAGGGCACCTTGGTCTAGGCCCACAGATTATTCTGGAGTCCATTGTGGACAAAAGAGCCCAGGTCTTCATCAAGGAGAAAGACGAAACCTTCTGCAATGAGACATCATTAGCAATGAAAGACCCAAGGCCAGTGTCGACCTAAGGGCAAAACCTATGGTGACCAGGGGACCAAAGCCTTCCCTGATGAGAGTGGGGAAGCCTATCGAAGCCAGTGGTGATGAGAGGGTGCAGGTGCCACCATCGATGAGAGTCCATCGTTGATTGTGAGATCCCGAGACAATAGGGCCAAAGCCCATGGTAAGGAGAAGGCCAAAGCCATTACCACTGAGATCCTCATCCATGGAAAGGCTGAAGCCATTGTAGATGAGATGGCAAAAGCCACCATCAATGAGAGTGACAGAAGCTATCATTGTCTAGAGGGCAAAAGCCATCATCAATGAGAGGGCAGAAGCCATCATGACAAGAGGGCTGAAGCCATCACCAACATGATGACAGAAGCTACAGTTGACAAGAGGGCAGAAGCCACCATCAACAAGAGAGAAAAAAAGCCATCGTAAATGAGAGGGTGATGCCATCGTCAATGAGAAGGTGAAGCCATCATCGATGAGAGGGCAAAGCCATCATCAACAAGAGGGCAAAGCCTTTATCAACAAGAGGGCAGAAGCTATCATTGATGAGAGGGCAGAAGCCAATGTAGATGAGAGGGCAGAAGCCATAGTCAATGAGAGGTCAGGAGCCATCAGCATTAAGAGGGTGGAAGCCATCATGATGAGAGGGCTGAAGCCATAGCCAACATGATGACAGAAGTCACCGTTGACAAGAGGAAGAAGACACCATCAATCAAGAGAGAGAAAAAAGCCATCATCAGTGAGAGGGCAGAGGCCATCATCAATGAGAGGGTGAAGCCATCATCAATGAGAGGGCAAAGTCAGCATCAATGAGAGAGCAAAGCCATCGTCGATGAGAAGGCAAAGCCAGCATTGATGAGAGGGCAGAAGCTGTCATCAATGAGAGAGCAGAAGCCATCTTCAATGAGAAGACAGAGGCCATCACAACGAGAGGCTAAGGCCATCATTGAAGAGAAGGCAAAAGCCATTGTCAATGAGAGGGCAGAAGCCATTGTCAATGACAGAGTAGAAACCATCATTAATGAGAGGGCAGAAGTCATGGTCAACGAGATGGCAAAAGCCACCATCAATGAGAGGGCAAAACCATTGTCAATGAGAGGACAGAAGCTATCATCAACAAGAAGACAGAAGCCATTGTCAACAAGAGGGCAGAAGCCACTGTCAATGAGAGGGCGAAGCCATCGACAACGAGTGGGCTGAGGCCATTTTCAATGAGAGGATGGAAGCCACCTTCTGTGATACTGAAGATGTAATTATTCTTACAAAAATTCAAAGTATCTTCATCTACTAAAGATGGTCAGCAATGACAAAATTTAGTAGAGAAAATTTAATTTTAAAAGACGAAGGTACTGCTGAACCGATCTCCTGGAGAGATGCGTGCATGTCATGGAAAAGAAAGAAAGAAGAACTGAGTATTGGGACCGCCCTCTCTTTTATAGTGCACAGATCTGGTCATGTGATGCATGAGGGGTCGGTTCAAGGTACGACTGCTAAGAAGTCTTCCAGAAACAAGTGCCTCCGGCAGAAGGTTCCCTATGTGTTATGACTTGCTGCAAGAGATTGTCTCAAAGAAGATCCACATAAAACATATCCTCAAAACATTCCCTAAGAACCTTAGCTTGGTATACAAAAATAGACACTCCATTACCTGTAACACCACAGATGACATTTTATGGGTTCTAAAGTATCTTAACTGTTGATTTATGATACTAACGTGTTTGTCTTAACTGTTATTCATATACTTTGTGTAAATTGCTGTGAATCTCTGGAGAAGGGCACTGACAGAAATAAAATTAAAGCAGTGGGTAATGCCAGTGTAATGCAGGGATTCATTGAGAGTGGTATCTCTAGCAGGAGGAGGTAGACATGTTGCCAGTATATCATTCACTATTGAGACTACAACTGGAGTATTGTGTCCAGTTCTGGAAGGCACACCTCAGAAAGGACATAGAGAAGGTGGAGGCAATATACTGGAGGACAAATTAAATAGTACAGGAGTTGCACAAAAAGCCCTACCTGTAGAGACTGAGGGATCTCAACATATTTACTTTGGAAGAGAAGAAAGTGAGAGGGAACATGATAAAGACCTAAAAGTACCTCACAGGGGTGCACAGGCTGTAGAAGGGGAGTCTCCTTTAAATGAAAATAAGCACTAAGACTAGAGGGCATGTGATGAAGCTGAAGGAGAGGAAGGGACGTATTAGAGAGCTGTAAAGAATTACTACTTCACTGAAAGAGTTGTAGACACCTGGAACAGACTGCCAGCACATGTAGTGGAGGAGAAAACAGTAGGAGACTTCAAGCATGTATGGGATAGACATAGTGGAACATTGGTAAATAGGCAGAGAGGAAGAAAGGTTGCCAAGGACCAGTTAGGTTCTGCAGAGACAGACTAGGCAGAGACCATCTGGGCAGACTGGATGGGTCAAGCAGTGCTTTTTTGCCAAAAATGTCTTTATTTCTGTATTTCTGCATATATCTACTACTACTATAAAATTATTTATTAACCAGTCATATAGTACACTGAAAATGGCACATACTTGAATTATTATTCACTCTATTTGGTGCCTAAGAGGGATTTTTTTATTACCAATAGTATGTTTTCACATAGAGAACCTTTCTGTGGTCAAAGGCACTCACTAAAAAGTGTTCCACTTACATTGTGTTATGATGATTATTATTATTAGTAGTAGTAGTGCTACCAATTTATTAGGGAGAAACATAGACTATGATAGCAGAAAAAGGCAAGGCAGACCATCCTGTCTGAATAAAACTGCCTAATATGTGCATGATGGCCATTTTGACCATCCACCCATGTTTGCCAACTCTACTGAGCACCCATCCCCTTGCTTCCCTCCCCTGCTCTGTCATCTAGTGTTCTTACTGCATCAGCCCCTGTGTGCATGTTCCACCCTTGTTTAAAAGGAATATAAATAGGGGGTTCAGACTGTGGCAAACAAACACACAGCACTGTAGGTTAGAGACTTACCTACATAATAATGCTCATACTGAGGTAGAGTCAGGAGCAAAAGGAGAAGATGCCCATGGTAGCTCCTATCACTGAACCCCTAGCATAGACACCTTGAGTTTTTTTAATAACCACTCCTCTAGTCTATTTTTGAAGACAGTTTTGGTTTTACTAGTGATAATCTTGAGAGGCAGTGGATTCTTTGTGTGATATAAAACTTTTTTTAGTGTTTTGTCTGGAGTAGGAAATCTGTAGAGGATGGCCTCTTGTCTCTTCCCTGTTTTGTTTGAAATTGAAGCCTATTTCTGAAAAGAGGTAAGGCTCATTAAATACATGCCACATAAGTAGAAGATCTCCCCTATGTCTCCTCATTGCCAGGGACATTGGGTCAGGTTTTCAAAGAGCCTCTAGATCGCCACAATTTGAAGCAATCTAGGGCTGCAGCACACACCAGCTGAGTCAGGGACCCTGTGCCATGTTCAGGAAGAACTGGGTCCCTGTGCCACAAACCCAGGAGTTACTGCACCAGCAGGTATGCACCTAAACAATTGGCGCACTTGCAAAAAATGATGCAGGGAGCCAGCTGCCCCTCCAGCAAGGTGCAACACCAGAGGAGCCAGGAAGGACCAGTAGGGTACAGAAACTTACCAGGCAGAAGTGGTCAAATGGCAGAAGGAGCATCGGGTGCCATAGTGGGTATTGGGAAGGCTGTGGGTAATCTGATCAGTGAAGTGGCACCCGGTGGGGTTGCCAATTATAGAACACTTACACTGATGGCATGGCACCATTCCCTGGCCCAACATGGGCACAGCCTTGGCAGCTGCCCCAGCCCTGGAGCTGCTGCCAGGGCTGTGCACACATGGGACCATGGCACTGTGTATCAGTGGAGCCCCCCTCGCGTTGACATGGCATCGGTGTAAGTGTTCTATAATCTGCACCCCTGGTGGGTGATACTGCACTGCTCAGACTACCCACAGCCTCCCCAACTCACATTATGGCACCCCATGCCCCTCACCTGTCAGAAGTCACTGTCAGGGCCCCCCACCAGAGTCCACCAAGTGAGTGCCACCAGCACAAGGGGCTTAGACCAGCTAAGTGCTGGTCTTTCTAGATCCCCTTGCTGAGGCCATGTTGGGGCTTTCTGAATCCCAGAAAAGGGGATATTGCAACCCCACCATACTGCAAGATCCCTTGTGACCTGTTGCGGCCTACTGTGTGGTGCAAAGGGGATGCAGTGCCAGTTTAATACAGTGGCTCCTGATTTAGGCACAGATTGTGTTTCTAAATTGGGTATGCTGCATCTCTTGACACAAGGTGTCAGTAGTGTCACAACTGTTTGACAAAAGCACCTTGCGTCCCTCGCAGGGCTTTGAAAATCTGTCCCGTTAAGTTTAAGGTTGTTAGTTTATCTTTGTACACAAAATCTCTCAACCCATGCATTCGCTTAGTGAACCATTTCTGTATTTTCTCAAGATTAATAATATCTTTCTTTAAATAGGGAGACCAGAATTGAAAACAGTAGTCTAAATTTAGTCTGACATAAGACCTGTACAGTGGTAATAAAAATGTGAGGTCCTTGGAATTAATATTAATATTTCTGGTCCAGCTGATCTTGTTTGTTTTACTGATTATTTCATTTATGTACCTAGTGGCACCTAAGTTATCTGAAAAAAATATGCCCAGGTCCTTTTCCAGTGTGGTAATAGTTAGCTGTTTACCATGAAGATAGTGATTGTACTTCAGGTTATTGTGGCCCTGATGCATTATAGAGCATTTTTCTATGTTAAAGCTCATACCTTATTTCTTAGCTCAGTTGTCAATTTTTGTCATATTACCTTGTAATCCAGTTTTGGCATCCAGAAAGTTGTACACCCCACCTGTTTTGATGTCATCGGCATATTTGACAGTTATGCTATTTATGTTGTCTGCTATGTCAGCTACGAATACATAGAAAATATATAGACCCAAAAATGGAACCCTGGGGGACACTACTAGTAACCATTCCCTCTGAAGACAGGGATCCATTTAAAACCACACTCTGTGTATGATTCCTCAATCAGTTTGAAATCGCCAGTCTGCTATTTACACCTATTCGTAGTAATTTTTTTTGTAACTGCATTGTGTGGAACAGAATCGAATGCCTTGCTAAAATAGATGTATATGATGTCACATGGTGATTTATTATCGAAGATTTTGCTTATATATTCATAAAGGCATACTAGATTAGTAAGGTGCAGTCTGCCTTGGACAAACCCATGCTGTTCGTTAGCAATGTTGCCCAAGAATAGTGTGAGCTGATCTTTAATTATTCCTTCTAATAGTTTGCCAATTAAAGACATTAAGCTGAAGGAGTTGTAGTTTTCAATATACTGCTTGTTACCCTTTTTATATAAAGAAGTTACATGTGCAGTCCTTCTGTCCCTTGGGACTTCACCACTATTTAAGCTTTTCTCAAATAATAGCTTCAGTGGATATGTTAGATGTTTTGATGTTAATTTGATAATTTATTGATAATCATGCCTGGACCCACTGAACTGTCCTCCCTAATCCTCTTTATCATACAAGTGATTTCTTCCTCATTGATAGATCCAGAAGCAAATGATTTGATACCTTTTAATGGACCAACATAGATGTAACAACAAGAACAAAGTGCTCTAGCTTTCGGACCAACCAGTCCTTCTTCAGAAGCTCATGGCAGTTGTTTAGAAAATACAATACTTATAACAGCTAGATAATGCAGAGAAAAACAGAAAAAAATTCCCATTGGTTTAAAATACTCATTTAAAAAAAAAAAACAGAAGATGATGTCAGAGAAGTTCCTCATTGATAGTCAGATATTCAGTTTCACTGTAGAGGCATCTATTGTGGGTGCTAAATCAAGTTAACTACAGTGAATGCTGCAAAAATATTTATTAATGAATTCCACCATTTGGTGTAAATCATTTATAAGAGTTATCAAAAAGTAGTGGACCCACATTGTTTTAGGTCTTTTTAGTGACTTGATGTATGCTATTGTTTTTAGAGACCTTTTTTGCCTTATTTATTTCTTTGTTAGCTTTGGTATTTTTGGTTGCATATTTGCAGTTTTTTAAGTTGTCTGTGTTTTTTAAAATATATGTGCTCCTTTTGCCTCAAAATGTGTGATAATCCATTGTTGCTTTGCTTTAACCATTTCCCTGAGATGTAAATAAAGCAATGCTTCTTCTTCATACATCACGCTTCACTAGCTGCCTAAAATGTCCTCTATGTGCTTATGTGATGACGTCAGTTGAGTGAGAGGTCTCCTTAGTGATAATGCAGTCTGTATGGGGTCATTAGTAATAAACAACTGAAACAAGATTAGCAAAGCGCTTCTCCTCCAAATCCTTTAATGAACAGGTGCGCTTCTCCTCCAAATCCTTTAATGAACAGGTGCGAACCTTTTTCATTTGTCATTTTAGGTAGCTACTGAAATGTGATGTTTAAAGAAGAAGTATTGCTTTGTTTACATCTTACAGAAATGTTTAAAGCATAGTGATGATGAAATAATGCACATTTCAAGACAAACTAAGCACATTACTACGTAGGTAGACCTCTAACCTAAAGTGCTGTGTGTTTGTTTGCCAGAAACCCCTTATATTCCCTTTAAATCTTCCACTACTTTAGTATATACTAAAGGGCTTTTCTCATGGAACCAGTCAATTAACCCACTAAGAATGGCAGTACTGGGCCTGGTGCTTACAAACAGGGATGGCATTGCAGATGTGACAGTGGACAGTCCTCTAGGTACCAGTGATTACCATACAGTGTGGTAAAACATCAAGATGGGAACAGAGGCAGCCCACAGAAGGATGATGGTACTGAGCTTTAAGAAGGCTGAATTTAATGAAATGAGAAACTGCCTCAGAGACTGCCTTGTATGTAGGATTGCCAGGGAAGGGTAAAGGTATAGTGGGAAAAAATAAGAGAGAGCATAATTAAGGCAACTAGCCACTGCATGAAAGAAGTAAGTAAAAGCAGAAGGAAAGAGAAACTGTTATGGTTCTGTAGGGATGTGGTGAAGATAGTGAAGGAGAAAAGTTTGGCATTCAAAGTTTTGAGGAAATACAGAGGAAGGAATATGGAGAGGTATAAAAATTAAAACAAAGAGAAGCAAGAGAGGCAGTGAGGTGAGTAAAGGCACAGACAGTTTTAAGGATATCAAAGGGGGTAGCCAAAGAGGTTAAGACTTTCCTCAGGTACATAACAGAGAAGAGGAAGGCAAAGGGAGGGATAGTAAGGATAAGCAGGGTGGGGGGGACTGCTCAGAAAAGGACCCAGAAAAAGTAGACATCCTGAACAGATATTTCCGCTCAGTCTTCACAGTGGAGAAAAGGAGAGCAGATCACCAGAGAGTGGCAGGAACAAAGGGGAGGCAGACAGGCACACATCAATTTTTCAGGGGGAAAAGTCCTGAAGAAAGCTGGCCCACTGGTGTAGAGGGCTGAGGCACCAGTGCCTTGCCTCTCACTATGCTGATGGCCCAGGGTCAGGAATGAGCTCAAGTCATCAGGGGTTGACCAGGGGAGAGAGGATTGAGTGTCCGGGGGACACCTCTCCTGTCTTAGGGAGGGGTGGGTTGTGGCACCCTGGTATCAGCGACACCAGGCAAAGGCAAGGTGCTCTACAGCCAGGGGTCAAGCAGAGGCACAGGGTGGAGGCATCAGTGGATGTCTGTGAGGTGTGTGCAGGAGTGTATGTATTCTGCTTGGGGCATCACTGCATGTCCCAGTCTCCAGAGAAGAGGGGGACTCCAAGAACAAGGAAAAGCCCTGATCCTATGGTAGGTGATGATGCACCCTGACTTCAATGTCCACTGCTGGACTTCTCCCACCTCGGTCCCAATCCTACACCCCTCAGGACTAAGCCTGGAAGAAACTGGATTTCAAGGAGTGCCAAAGTGTCGAGGCAGCCCCACCCTGGGGGGCACAAGCCAAGGACTCTCTCCAGGTAGGTCTGTTGGTCTGGAGATTTGGGAGGGAACCCAGGTTGGGGTGGGGTTTCAGGACAGGCAGGAGATGCCACAATGGGCGATGTATGAGAGAGTCCATATGATTGTTGTCAGGAGGGAAAAAGAAGCTAAAAAAAGTCCTAAAGAGAATTGCAGCCCTGAAAGTGGACATGACTATGGGACCAGAAGGGATACACCCAACAGTACTAAAGGAACTCAGGGAGGTGCTAGTTGCCTCAATGATGACCTTATTAAGTAGCTGTCTGGAAACAGGCATGGATCCTGAGTACTGAAGGAGAACACCATGTTTTTTCTGCTTAAAAGTGCCATCAGGGAGAAGGCTAGCAACTATATGTCTTCAGTCCCACATCAGTGATGGAGAAATGTATGGAACCTTCTCAAAGGGACGATTGGTAGAGTATTTTGAATCCCACAGGCTGCAAGACCATAGACAGCATCCATTCACCAAGGAAGGTCATGCCAGACAAATCTAATTGATTTATTTGACTAGATGACCAGGAAAATATATCTGGGGAGGGCAGACTTGGCCTATCTGGACTTGAGCAAGATTTTCATCAATGTGCTGCACAGGAGACTGATAAAGAAAATGAAAAGTCTAAGGCTGGGATCCAAAGTGGTGAATTGGGTTAAAAACTGGTTAACAGGTAGGGAGAGAGAGAGAGAGAGAGAGAGAGACTTCACTCACTTTAATGGTGGGAGAATAACCAGCAGGGTGTGTCAGGGCTCAGTACTGGGACCTGTCCTCTTTAATGTTTTCATAAGCAACATTGCAGAACAACTGGAAGGAAAGGTATGCTTATTTGCAGATGACACCAAAATCTGTAATATGGTGAACGCTTAGGAGGGGGTGGAAAAAATGCATAGGGATCTTGGGAAACTCAAGAAGTAGTCAAAAGCATCGATGTTAGGGCTCAATGCAAAAAAGTGCAACATTATGCACTTATGGCATAGGAACCAAGGAGCTTAGTAGATGGAGGCACTGACAGTCACTATGTAGGAAAGGGACCTTACAGTTATCTTATCTGATGACCTCAAAGTGGTAGGGCAGTGTCACAAAGTAGTGGGTAGGGACACATGGATGCTGGGATGCAGATGGAGAGGTATCTCAAGCATGAGGAAGGAAGTGGTGCTGACACTAAAACCTTGCTAGTGAGACCCCACCTGGGGTATTGTGTCCAGTTCTGGAGTCCACACCTCAGAAACAGCATAGGAAGCTTGGAGGCAGTCCAGAGGGTGACAACTAAAATTATGCAGGGGTTGCACCAAAATCCCTTTCAGGAAAGACTGATGGATCTAAACATGTATACCCCAGAAGAGAGAAGAGTGAGAGGGGATATGACAGAGATGTACAAGTACCTAACAGTGGAAAACACAGTACAGGAGGGTAGTCTTTTTTTAAATGAGGAAGAGCACCAGGACCAGAGGGCAAGTGATGAAGCTGGAGTGAAGGAAGATTAAGAGGGATTAGAAGATGTTCTACTTTACTAAAAGAGTTGTAGACTCCTGGAACAGACTGCAAGAGGAAGTGTGTGGGCAAAAACAGTAGAGGGTTCAAGCATGTGTGGGATTTACATAAGGGAATATTTGTAAATAGGCAGGGAGAAGAGGGTCACCACAGGCCAGTTAGGGTCTGCAGAAACAGACTAGACAGAGACCATCTAAACAGATTGAGTGGGCCAAATGGTTCTTCTCTGCTGACAAATTATATGTTTCTATTTTTCTATGTTACTACTTAAAATGGTGGCTCATCCTTTCTGTCCACTACTGTTCCCATGACAAAGTACTATCACATGTTCTCCCAAACCTGTTCCTAGTCAACATCAGTGGATTACCACTTGTGTTTCTATTTACTCTCTGGGTAAGCAGCTCACTCTAGTTTACCTTGTTTGTCCCATGGAGATATCTATACATTTCTATCATGTTTCCTCTTCCCCTCCTCATCAATAGGATGCACATGTTGAAGTCTCTCAACCTTTCCTCATATGTTTTGTCCAACTGTCCCTGGATCATTTTGGTCCTTCTGCTTTGCATTGCTTCTACCCAGACACAGTCCACCCCTAGCTGTGGACTCCAGAACCTTGCATAATACTTCAGGTGTAGGTGAACTAGGGGCCTGTATAGGAGAAGGATTACCTTTCTGCTTCTGTTGCTGATTTGTCATCCTATACACTGCAACATCCTCTAAGCAATCCACATTGGTCTTTTGAACTGGACAGATGCTTTCAGACTGTCCAAGTTGATCAAATCATCTCCTGATCTCTTTCTTCAGCCATTCTGTGAACTGCAACTCCCCCCTTCCCACACACACACACACACACACACACTTCAAGTGCTGGGTTTTAGTGTTTTGGCTCCTGGTGTACATTAACTTGCACTTGTCAGTACTGAATTTCATCTGCTATATCCTAGACCACTTCCTTGCCTTTCCAACCTTTCTGTGGAGATCCAGGAGTATGCATGGTTAACATTTTTGTAAGGCTTATTGTACATGTTATGTGGGAGGATTGAAAAAAGAGACAAAGCAGGATACGTCGAAGGTCTAAAACAAATTATAAAAAGTAAAAGGTTAAAACAGCCCAAACTCAGACAAGAAATCCAATAGTGTTGACACTTCCAGTCTCTAATTATGTTGTAAACCTCATTGCATCCATACTCCAGACTGCTAAGACTGATGAAAATTGTTAGGCCCTAGTGCATCAAACCACTAAGGTTGGCGAAAAGAAAATGTTATAGGAGAATCCTGCCCTTACTTTTCTGGAGTTTGATACTAACAGACATTCACAACCTAGCAACAGTCTCAGTGTCTTATGCTCTATAAATCTCTTTAATTTTATTAGGACAGATTTGTATGTCATCATAAATCAATCTATAATAGGATTGATGAGGGGGGCTCCAATGTGGCTATTCTATAGATACCATGCTCAGAGTTAGATCCTTACAGATCTAAAATTTCTTTGTTCAAATTTTGATATGAGGAAAGCTGCCTGGCCACCAAAATCTACAAAAAAAAAAGAGAAACCTTCTACCTCATCATCCCCAGTAGCCAGAAAACCACAGATGAAATGGATATGATTAAAAAGTTATTTGCTGCAGCACCAATAGGCTCAAGAAAAGTCAAACAGCCTAAGAGGTAGAGCAGGCAAGCAGTTCCACAGCACAACCTAGGAACACAGTAGTGTTCACCAGTACCAATCCAATAGACACTTTCTGTACATAGGTTTGGGCCAGCAGAACTGCCAGCACCAAAAGTCCTGAAGCTAAAACAAACTCTTTCTGAAACAATGTCAGTTTTGTTGACTTTACCAACACCACTGAGTCTGAAACTCACCAAACAGAAGATGGATTTAAATGACTGCAATGACAGAAGCTGATCTGGACATAGTGCTGATAACTGAAACATGGTATACCAGCAACCACAGCTGGGATATAAGTGTATCCTGTTATGCTCTGTTCAGAAAAGATAGGGAGAGTAAAAGGGGTGGAGGGGTTGCCCTCTATGTCAAAGAGAGCATAATGGTGACTGAAATTCAAAACAGGCATGAGCAAATGAAGGGGGTTTGGGTCACCCTTGAGCCAGGCAATGGAACAGCCATTTGCACAGGGATCATTTACAGACTCCCGACTTAGGCCAAGGAAATTTACAAGCAGCTGCTAGGAAACATGCATGAAATGGCAGCAAACAGGGAGGTACTGCTAATGGGAGACTTTAACATGCTGGAGGTAGACTTGTCCATCCCAACTGGGTCCTCAGCTAGGACACAGGACTTCATGAAATCCCTTGAGGGGGCTGGTCATAGGCAACTGGCTCAGGAACCTACCAGGGACTGGGCAATCCTGGATCTGGTGCTGACCTATGGGGACAGGGTAGCAGATCTTATGGTGGCAGGTCAGTTAGGGTCCAGCAACCACAATATGGTGTGGTTCAAAGTGGACACAGGGATTCAGTCAACCCACATGAAGACAAGAGACTTAGACTTTAGGAGAGCAGACTTTGCCAGTATGGGACTACACCTAAAAGAAACCCTGGAGATGGGGAGAGGCAGGGACATTGAGGAGAAATGGGCACACATCAAGGAGGCTGTAGCGGAGGTAACAAAACAATGCGTTAGGTCAACGGACAGAGTAAAAGGAGAAGAAAATCACTTTGGTTCTCAGCGGGGGTGGTAGAAAAAGTAAGGTCCAAGAGGTTAGCCTTCAGGAAGTATAAGGAGACACATAGGGATGAAGACAAAGAAATGTACTAGAAGTGTCTGAGAGAGGCAGGAAAGACAGTGAGGAGTGCTAAAGTACAAAAAGAGGAGAGCATAGCTCAACTGGTTAAAAAAGGATATAAAACATACTTCAAGCACATTCGCGAGAGAAGGAAGGCAAATGAAGGAGTAGCAAAGCTTAGAGGGGTCAGGGGGAGATAGTGGAGGTAGACTGGGGAAAAGTAACGATCCTGAATTAATATTTCTGTTCAGTCTTCCCTGTAGAAGGGGATGGGCAGGGCCCACAGTTGGACTTCAAAGGAACTAAGTATAAGGAGGTAAACACCAATCCATTCACAGAGAAGAGGGTCTTAGAACAAGTGGTGAAGCTAAAGGTGTAAATGTCATGGTCCAGATGGCATACATCCCAGGGTCCTAAAGGAACAGAGGACCGAAATGACAGCCCCTCTGGCAGCCCTGTTCAGTGAGTCATTAGACACTGGAGTGGTTCCAGGGGACTAGAGAAGGGCAAATGTTGTCCCTCTTCACAAAAGCGGTAGTAAAGAAGCAGTGGGGGACTACAGGCTAGTTAGTCTAACCTCTGTAGTCTAAAAGATATTAGAGGCACTCCTTAAGGAAAGAATAATTGAACACCTGGAAGCAAATGGACTGGTGGATACCACGCAACATGGGTTCTCTGCAGGACGATCCTGTCAAACTAATCTGATAGATTTCTTTGACTAGATTACAAAGGCAGTGGACCGGGCCTCATCTATTCCAAAAATAATAATAATATAGTATAATATTCTTTATTTATAATGCGCTTTTCCAAAAATCAAAGCTCAGTACAAGTTATGGAATCACAGCGTAATAAAACATTAATATAAAAATACAATAAATAATTAGTACATTATAGCAAACTTCATAAAACAATAATAAAATCAAACCCAAATCAGTCAGTCGCTTCCCCATAGGCCTTAATCCATAAAAAGGATTTTAAGGCTTGTTTGAACCCCCCCACTGTCGTGCGCTCTCTAATTCGACATGGTAGAGAATTCCAGAGGGTCGGAGCCACAAATGCAAAGGCCCGGGCAGCAGAAGATTTCAAAATGACCCTCAGAATCTCCAGCAACCCCTCGCCGGCTGAGTGGAGCTGTCAATCCGGGAGATAGGGAACCAGGAGCTCTTTCAGGTAGTCAGGGCCCAATCCATGCCGGGCTTTGTAGATCAACAGACCCACTTTAAAGGTGATCCACCACTGAACCGGCAGCCAGTGCAGTCTCTGCAGCACCGGGGTAACATGGGAAAAACGGGAAGTCCCAGTTAACAACCAGGCTGCAGAATTCTGCACTAGCTGCAAGCAGCAGATATCAACCCCAGGAAGCCCAAAGTAAAGGGAGTTGCAGTAGTTGAGACGTGAGATCAGAAAGGTGTGGATCAATGTAGGTAGGTCCGCAGACGGAACAGGTGTTTAATCCTAGCGATTTTCCTAAGATGGTAAAAGGACACTTTAATGACGGCCGACACTTGATCACGTAGTGTCAGCTGATCGTCAAGAATCACCCCTAGGTTCCACACCCATTCAGAGGTAGGGAGCTCCACACCACCCAGGAATAAACCTGAGGGATGGTTTATCCCCCAACCCCCTGTCCAGTGACTGGGATCCAGAACCAACACCCCCCGTCTTCCCAGGGTTTAACTTCAACCAGCTGGACCTCATCCAATCTTGGATTTCCCCAAGGCAGCTATTAAACACCGAGAGTGCTCTGTTCTGGTCAGGTATAAAAGACAGGTAGAGCTGAGTATCATCAGCATAGCAATGAAACTCCAGCCCACACCATCTTACAATGTCTCTGAGGGGAAGCATGTACACCGCAAACAACATGGGAGACAGCACTGAGCCCTGGGGCACTCCACATGACAGAGAAGCAGGATCAGAAGAAAACACTCCTGATACTACCGTCTGAGTTCTACCAGTGAGAAAAGATGTAAACCATCTGAGGACCAACCCAGAAAGCCCACAGATGATTCTCAGGTGCTCAAGCAGAACCCCATAGTCTACAGTGTCAAATGCTGATGACAGGTCCAAAAGGACCAAAATGGACTGTTTTTTCTGGTCTCACACCATCAGGAGATCATTGAGCAGCCGAACCAGTGCAGTCTCAGTGCTGTGCCTCTTCGGAAAACCCGATTGAAGGGGATCGTAGATGTTATGGATGGTCAAATGGTTGTCTAACTGGGTAGCCACTACTTTCTCAATTACCTTCCCAACAAAAAAGAGACTTAATATTGTTAGGGATTATGTCCTACATTTAGATGTGGAGTTTTTATCTTCCACAACTCTTACACTGGAAAACCAAATACATAATGCTGAGAACCCACTAAAATTGGTGTCCTGGAAAAAGTTGTCTGATTGCAAGGGTGTTTCCTTTCTAAAGTCACAGCAATATTGCTCTCCTTTGCTCTCTTTTGCCAGGAAAACTCTTATGACCAAAAAAAGAAAAGGTAGAGCTGCCTCTACATCTAGTGACGAGTTTGCCTTTCCTAACATGCGACCCCTTGAAAAGCATTTTCTATGGCCTGCTGAAAGTCTGAGAAGTAGTGAGTTTGCTTGCCGAACCGCTTCCATGGCAGCTTCCCTCATCAAAAGATCAAAGAACTTGCCATTGGGTAACACTGAAAACCAACAGAACGTGCATTCACCTATTTTGGAAATAACTGAAGGAATTGAAAGGCACTCTATTACCTGTCCTGAATTGACTATTGCCAGCTCCGAATCGGTAACAAAGACATTACTGTATACTTCTGAAGAACTTTTCTTAATGGCAACACATCAAAAAGCTCACTCTGGAGACACGCCGACTAGTTACACTCTAGACTCTTTCTGCAAATCAATTGAAAGGGTTCTAGCTGCCTTGAAATTCAAAGAGAGATAGCAAGATGTGTTCAAAGCCAAACTGGATATTTTGCAAAAAGAAATTAAAACTACCAGAGAAATAGTCACTGAGAATGTTAAAAAAACTGACATAAATACTGATAACTAAACAAGACAATAATCTTACAGCATTGGAAGCTACAAATGCAGTTCAAATTAAAGAAACGTATAACCTGCACAGAAAGGTAGAAACAATGGAAAACCAAATAAAGTACAAACATTCTGCGATTTGTTGGTCTCCCAAATAACTTAGACACTGAATTTGAAAATTTATGAGAATTAAAGACATTTTCATTCTGGTTTTTGATCTACCAGCAGAGAATTTTCCCTTTATCATGAAAGCTTACAGAATCTGCAAGAATCAAAGAAATATGGATGGTACTTCTACAGGACTGGTCAAATGAGAAACCCACCACAAACTTATCAGCTTTGCTTTTGATTCAGAGACCTTTTGATTAAACTATCTCAAGTCAAAGGGGTACTAACTTATAAGTCAAACAGATTTTTTATATACCCCGACTTCTCTTACATAACACAGCAGCAGCGTATAACATTTTTGAATTACAGGCAAGCAGTTTTGGAACTAGGAGTGCTTGCACCTGCCAAGGTGCATATTAATTTCAAGGGCAAGGCATACATCTTTTTGAAGTGGACCTATTAGTGGCATTTATTCCAGTCCAATACAAATCTGACTCATCCAAGGAAGGAGAATCTCTAACGCCCCCGATACAGACCTCTCAGCTCTTGGTCAAGAGATGTTGGATGGAATGGGTTGATTTATAAGAATTACTACATTTAGCATTTAGTATGTAATACTGAAACCTGGAATTTCTGAAATTTAAATTTGTATTTACATATTAGCTCAAACAGTTATCTTGAATTTAAAATAATACATTATAAAATTTGACAATGTTGTCAATATAATAACTATTTTCATTAATATTAAACTGAGGGAGGATTAAAAAATTATAGATGGATATATTATCAGGCCTGAATTATAATATTTTTAGTGCACTCTGCTTAAGGGAAGTCAAATGGTTTTGTTTTTCTTTTGTTTCGATATTGTCCCCCCATAGACTGGACTGGAGGTCATCATACATGCTCAAAGTGAATGTGTAATTTTGAAAAATGTTATAAATAAAAAATATAAAAAAATAATATTCCTGCAGTGATACTCAAAAGGAAGGGTTGAAACCTCAGGGAATAGATACAGTGCATTAGAAACATAGTAAACTGTTGGTAGAAAAAAGAACTTGTGGTCTGGCCAGTCTGTCCCATGTTGTTACACTGCCCCCTAGGGGATCATGACTGACCTCTACCCTCCCCTGACCTCCTTGATCGCTTGACCAACCCTTTGCAGCTATCCTATCCTCTCTTAAAGTTCACAACTCTTTTGCACTTACTAGTGTTTTAGGTAATGTTTTCCCCCTGTCTACAACTCCTCTGTGAAGTAACATTCCCTCATGTCCCATCTGAACCTCCTTCCCCATGCCAATAGCTTCTTACTATTCCCCCTGGTATTTTGTGTTGTCAATGGTTGTGAACCGCCCTCTAAAGTCCACTTTGTTAATACTCTGCATGTATCTGAATGTTTTGTTGATGACCCCCATCACCCTTTCGCATCCAGTAAGTCCATGTTTAGGCATGTTAATCTCTGTTCAAATGTCCTTACCTGTGGCATCTGCACTGCCCCCAGGATAGTGATGTTATTTTTTTAAGCGAGGGTTTCATAACTGTTTACAGTACTCCTGGAGTGGTCTCAACATGGTCCTGTACAGGAATAATATGATCTAATTAATTCTGCTGCTGAGCCCTCTAACAATGTAGTCTAGCATCCTGTTCACCATCATTATTGGCTTAGCACACTATGCTGATGATTTGCAGCTGTTCATTATCGCCCCCCACCATGTACCTTTCCTCCTCTTTCACAGTGATTGTCATTACTCAATCTGTATTTTGTCCCCAGATTCCTGTTTCCTACATGTGTGTGCTTGTACATTTTGGCATCAAAGTCCAGCTGCCAGATTTCCGACCACCTCTCAAGTCTCTCCAGGTCCTCCCTTAACATACTGATACCTTTTTCAGAGTCAACTCTGCCACAGAGTGCAGTGTCATCAGAAAAGCGAAAGACCTTCCCCGTAGTGCCTTTCTCTATGTCATTTAGGAAGATATTAAAGAGCACTGGGCCTAGTACTGACCTCTGCAGTACCCTACAGGTGTCTCCCATTTTCCTCATGAACTCCCCCTTTATCTCCACCCTCTGATGCAACAACAGATTTTAATAAAGCTAAAAAAATGCCCCAATGATGAAGTGTCATTCCTTGAATCCAAAGCACCAGGGTTTTCTAAGCAACTGCCTGTATAGGCATTTATTTTTCTTCATTAAAATCTTTTTTTTTCAGTATCATATATACTGTTCCTTTGTATTTTACATTGTGACTTTCTGTGACCTCCTACCGACACGGCCCTCTGAGTGCAAGCCCCCTCTGTGTTTTGTCTGTGTCTTCTGGGTTTTTCAGCTCTCTGTACCCACCTACCAGTACATGAGCATGTGGCATCTGTGTGCCTCCTTTTGGTTAGGGGGGCTGTAAACCACCCCTAGTTTTATATTCCTATCCATCTCTGCTTGCATCAGTTCCCATAGTACATCTCTCTCAACTCCTTCTATTGCTGTTGTATTGTGACTCTCATGGCCTTGATGCCCTCCCTCATACACAGTGCCATGCCGCTACACTGCCTCCCTATCCTTCCTGAAGATTGACTACCCTGGAATTGCAATGTTCCAGCTGTGGTGCTGATTCCACACATTTCTGTTATGGCCATGAAGTCCATGTGGACTTCTGTAATCAGTTCATGGAGATTACCCACTTTGTTTCCAGTGCTTCTGGCATTCATGTTATGACTTTCTAGGACAACTAGTTCCCCTTAGTGTTTTTGTTACAGCCAATAAGCTTCCTCTACTCCAAAGTGTACTGGCCATTTCTGTCTTGTTCCATTGTGTTGCATAACTTATAGGACAAAAATGTTGTTCTAGATAATTAAAGAAGTTCTAAAAATTAAGAGCCATTAAGTTTTTATGCTAAAGTAACTTAATGAGGAATAATATTTTCAATGACACTGTTCTGTCTCCTTTAAAGTTGGTCTGCTGACCTATAAGGCCCTACAAAGGCTGGGCCCAGGTTACTTGTTAGAGCTTCTGCATCCTCACAACCCTCTGTGTCCTCTCTGCTCTGTTGAGAAGGGCCTCCTGGTAGACACTAGGGCAAGATTAAAATCTTCCAGGAAGTGGGCTTTTAAAGTAGCAGCCCCAGTCCTCTGGAATTCCTTACCCAGGACTTTGAGGAAGGCTTCCTTGGTGGAGGTGTTTGAAACAGAGTCTGAAAGCTTTTTTATTTATGCAGGCTTTTGGTGTTTGACTTGCTTCCACCATCCATACGTATGCATTTTTTTCTATTGTTTTCTTATATATTTTTGTTCAATTTTAGTGGGTATCATTTATTTTATTGATGCAGTTTATTTTTTCCTCTATTTTATTTTAATTTTGATTGTGCGTATGTGCAATAAACATATTGCTTCAGCTTGCTGCACAAGCTGGTTGTGGAGATGCGGCACTGTTGTGGCCAATGCCCCCACAGCCTTTGGAGGCTTGGCCCACTTTTGCCAATGGGGAGGCATGCTGCTGCTGACACTAGTTCAGCCAGCATGCCACAACTTTGTAAGGTTTCAGATGCTGCAATCAGGGGTCACCTCATCATTGTAGCGTAAGCCATTCCACTGCAATTAGGGAGCAAACTGCCATTGCTGAGAGGAACCTTAGTTCTGTGATATTGTTTTTGAACACGGCAGCAGCTTGCCTTTGTGTTCATATTCCTATAGTGTCTACAATGCTGAGGGGGCCCAGTCCCCGTGGCAACATGTGCCCCCCAACAATGTTTGTGTGCCGACGGGGCCCAATCCCTGTTGGCTTCAGTGCCCTAACCATAGTTCATTTTGCCAACAGGGGAGCCTCCAATAAGTTTCATTTGCTGATGAGGGAGCCCACTCCCCGTTGCCATCATTTCCCCCCAAACACCCAGTGCAGTTGTGCCGAGGGGGTGCCCAATCCCCCATCTGCTACAGTTTTCCCTCCAAAAGAAACAGTCTGTTGGCATGCTGGGAGCCCACCCCAGTGTGCCAAATAGCCCTGCAAAACAAGAAATCCATTGTGTGATGTTTTTTTTAACCTGTAAAGAAAGAAAATGGTCCCTCACCTTCTTCCTGCCCCCTCCCACAACCTGCGCTCACTCTCTGGCACTCTTCCTTCCCACACCCCACTCACCCCATACTTACCTGCGGAGTGTGGCTTGATGATCTTCAGTGGACCAGGAACACGTCTGCACTCTTCAAAACTGACCGCAATCCATGGAATTGCCAGTAAGCTATATAATGGCATAAATAGGTTTTTTTCAACTTTGATGCATATCTCAGGCATTTTGGGGACTTTTGGCACCAAATTTTCAACATGGGGTTTTTGGGACCCCTCCTTATGAATTCTGGCACTGTCATGACATTATTTGGCCCCCAAATATGATTTTGCGGTAACTGTGTGGAATTACCTTTTGGGACTGATTAACCAAATGACAGTGCCAATGTTCATGAGGCGGGCACTCTAAAAGGCTATGTTCCAAATTTGGTGTAAAAAATCCAAGAAATGACTGTTTAATGAGCGTGCATTGTGCAGTAGGTATGCACGCTCATAACTTCACAAGTTTGCAATATTTTCACTCCAGATTTTCAACATTGCCATTTTCCCACACCTCTTTATGAACAGTACAGCTGTCATTTTCCACATCCTGGCCAAAATGTGTTTTCACACTTCTGACACAGAATAGCACGGTTGCTGTGAGAAATCAATGTTTGGGACACATTACGAAAATCACAGTAACACTATTCATTAGCAGAGGTGCTAAAATGCCTATATTGAAAATTTTGTGATGAAACTCCACAAAATGACTGTGTTATGAGCATGTATTGTGCAGTTTCCATGTACCCTTGTAACTTCGCAAATTAGTAATATTTTCACGGCACATTTTCAACACTGGCATTTTCTCACACCTCCTTATGAACAGTACAGCTGTCATTTTTCACATCCTGCTCGAAATGTGTTTTCATGTTTCTGCTGCAGAATACTTCAGTCGCTTTCGGAAATCAGTGTTTGGGACAGATTAGAATTGAACGAGTGAGAGAGGGTGAGTGACCGAGCTCAACTGAACTCTGTCGGAACTGCAGTGGATTTCTTTCTGGGCAGACATAGGCAGGAGCCCAGTACACAAGGGCAGCCTGCAGCGCTGGGAGAAACAAAATGAGCAGGTGAGGGAGGGGAACTGAGCAAGCTCAACAGACCAAAGCAATCAACATTCAGCATTGACAAATGCTTGTTTAATAATGGCACCCTGATTCTCTGGAGAAGGGTACCACACATAAAAAGTCTAATACTACTATAGTTAACAATGAAGCCTGAGGAATAAAATTGAGGGTACAGCTTTGTAAGGGAACCTAGATGTGCGTTAATAACATAGGTAATGATTGTTAAATTTTATTCTGGAACCACTGACCATGTACTATGTGTTTAAGCACAAGTTATAAACTAGGGAACCTAAGAGGCTCTCGACAGGCAAAGCACATGTCTAAACATCATGGGCAATCAAAAACAGCAACAGTGGACAGTAACCTCAATTTAACAGCTAGAACCTCTGAGGGGACTATGTCCAGAGTCTAAGAAACCCAAGCACAGAGCTCTGTAACTAGATTTCAGTTGTCTAAATGTACCATAGTGTATGGCTAGAAAATGAAAGTGCAGCATTTACAGCAGTTAAAAGCATTTGTGCTATAGCACAGGAATTGAATCCTCATCTTGTTGTTTTTAGACAGATGTTGGGACAATCTCAAAAATAGAAACAAGGAATAATTACAAATGGCATTCAAAATGAAGTAAGCAGAAAACAATATGCACTTCTATAAACCAGTTTTGAAAATCTGGCTCTGTATGTAACTGTATACTCAGACTTTGCCTTTTAGATTCATCAAGAAACTTGAGCACAATTCTCAAAACTTCTGACTGGCATAAAGGATTTTCAAATGAGGAAGCAGATTACATTATTTCCACTTTTTTAAATCAGTTAAAAATAATCTTTTTACAATATATGCCTTGGGTCTTGTTTATTTAGCTATATGAAGCAATTGTACCTGTTCTTCTGTTGTGCAATGTAACCCATAGTGTAATTAACCCTGGACTTGTTCTTATATCACGATTTATGCAGTAATGCTGTCCGCTCTTGTGCATCATTGTAATTTCTAATCAGTTTTCTGTGCATTTTGCACCTGTATGTATTCTTTTCTGTTATGTTTTGTAATTAATTTCTAGTCACTCCTGAAAAAGGGACATTTAGCCTCCGTGGGCCTAACCGGTCAATACATTTCAATAAATAAATAAATAGATGCATACATAAATAAAATGTACTAAACAATTTAAGGTTGACATAAAAAATTGTCCTTTCATCAACAAGTAGGTTAAAAAGTTATCACTAAAAAGTTATAAAAAATCCTCAACTAATGAACGTGTTATATATTTGTTTTTTTGTGCATTCACAGCTACTTGGCTTCACTGTATGCCATTTATAAAATGAATGACTACAGAACTATATGATAGCATTATATAACAGTTGTTAGCAGTGCACAAGGGGGAGGGCACTCGCAATGGCCATTGGTGCTGCCAATTAAAGTTCCACAGGATTAGAGCACAGAGATGGCACACGTGAAAGAGGGCAGCAATGGTAAGTTCCAGAACAGTATTTATTTGCTCATATTGTGTAGCTTAACAGAGCACAGAGACACAAATACCCCAGCAATTCAACACTAACCAGAATCTTCATCAGGGGCTGGGACATGCTGCATGAGGACCTCCTTTTAAGTTGCAGGTTTTAAAGGTATAGTGCCTATTACACATGATAAGAATCATTTTTATATTAACACTGGAGCAGCAAAATGCTCTTGTGCAGTAGACAGAAGTGTGAAATCAAAAAGGTGGCACACCCCTAAGAACAAGAAAGTAAATAGTGTGATGGCATGTGACATGGCAAAAGAAAAATAAGAAAGGACAGTAGTGCTGTGCAGAATGCGGAATCACACTGGCAGAATTAGTGCAGAATGACCATTCCACCAGTGGAATTTCCACTGGAATTTCACTTGTTCGCCTGCAGAATTCAGCCTACTGTGATCCGAGGAATAATATTGCTCAGAATAGTAATTTTTCTGAGGAAAATTATTCTGCAACAATTTCTGCAGAAAATATTGAGATCTGCAGAATACTATTGTGCAAAACAGTGATTTTTCCATGGAAAATAATTCCACAACTATTTTATGCTGCAGAATTTTGCCATTCATTTCTGGTGGAATTTGGCAGAATTTTGGCAGAATTCTGAATATTCCATGGAATTTAATTCTTCCGGAATTTGAAAATTCCACACAGCACTATAGGACAGAGCTTCTTCTTTTTTTCTTTTTTTTTTTGCTTTGTCATCTTTCATTTTACATTAATGCTAGGTTGCATCCTTTGTTGAACTGTATTTTTTGTTTTTTTACTTCCACTGTAGGTGGGTTTTGAATATTTATTTCACTCACATGCCTTGACGTTATTTAATTTCTTATTCTTAGGGGTGTACCGCTATCTTGATTTCACCCTCTTTTTATGACACAGGGGTTCTTTGCTACCAGTCCTTATCATGTGTTTTATTTATTCAATCTTGGAGTAAATATCTTTGAGCACAAAGTGGCTTATTTACAAAGGTTCCACATCAGTGGGGAGGATTACAAAGATAAACAGGGAGAGTAGCATTGGATATCTAAGCAGGCAATAAGACAACAACATCATCAGAAATTGTATTAGAAAGTTAAGTCTAATCATCACTTGTTACGCTAAGACATTTCAGTTGGAGTCAAAGAATAAGTATAAACAGGAAGTAGGGTGACAGTAGTGAAAAGAGGGGAAAAGTGGGAATGATAGGTAGATGAGAAGAAGCAGCTAAAGACCTTGTCGTAAAAGCAACAGGGTGGGAAAAGATAGGAGAGCTAAGTTTGGGAGGGTGATCCCAGGTAAAGAACAGTAAGTACCTGGGGTGATGGGCGAGAAGAAGAGAAGATAGATATGTCACAATGTGAGAGGCTAAGTCTGAGAGAGCTAGAGGCTGCACCAGAAATTAGGTGAGGCAGACACAATACATGGCCATTTAGGTGAAGCAATCACAGGAGCTGTTAGATAAGATATGCTGGTGTAACAGGCACCATGCCTTTAAAAGCTGCAACATAATTTGATATCCTTTGCACCAAGTTCCGGGACCCCTGATGAAGACTCTGGTTAGTGTAGAAGCACTGGGATGTTTGTATTTCAATGCTCTGTTAAGCTGTATGAGTGAATACATGCAGTCTTGGAACTTACTGTTGCTGCTGTCTTCCGTGTGTTCCTAAAAAGTTATTGTAGGTAAAAAATTGTTTCACAGAAGAAATAAATAATGTTTTTTAATTACAGTCTTTTCTGGTAAACTATAAGCATATCCTCAGTTTTCTTTCTGTTCCCCCATCTGGAAGAAATCATTTGCTGATGGTTTGCAGAAATACAAAATAAGTGCTGAATTGTATCAGCAATGAGTGGAGTTGCTAAAACAGAGGTAAGACCAGTTTGGTGGAGTCTTCTTGTGGCTAGGGGTTTGGAGGAACTCTCTATTTAGAAGACTATTTCTAAATCATTCTAAAAGAAAGGCTGCCAAATGACACATTTAATTATCCTACCAAAAGAATTGTAGATATATCTATAGGTGACTGGAGCCCACTGTTAAAAATTGTATCCCCAGAAAATTGTTATATACACTAATCAGTAAAGTGAGAGGATTATATTCAGTTCTGAATTGTGGAAATATCAAAATGAACACTGTATTTGTGTTTCTTTTGCATTAGTTTTTGAAGTATTTATATATAGGTGTATAAAGCTCTGATGAAGTCAGACGTAACCACATGAAATGTTGCCTTCATTCACATTCACATAGTGTTTGCCAAGGTTGTATCATGAAAAAAGAAAACAGAGTCAGCCCGGTGGCACTGAGGGTTGAGGCGCTGGACACCACACCTCGCTTCACGCTGGCTACCCGTGTTTGGGAGCAAGTGCAGGTCACCAGGATCAGCCGGAGGAGAGTGAGGGAGAAGGATTCAGCGTCTAAGGGACTGCTTTCCTCTCCCAGGTGAGTGGGTTGCCACTTCCCACTGAACAACTGCCCCAGGTGGAGGCCTGAGGGTAAGTGTGAGACAAGGGCGCGACACAAAAGGAGGGCATTGTGGGCAAGTGCATGCCTCTACATGTGCGCATACATACCTGCAGTAAGGGAGGGAGGGAGAAAAAGCAGAAAAATGGAGCTGGCAGGCTTCATGATGGCCTGGGCGCACCAAGTACAAGCTTCCCTGGCTTCTGGATTGTGCTTTGGTGGGGGAGGAAGACAATACTCCTCTCTCCAACCCTGCCATGGGGGTAATCCGAGGGGGAAATACCGAAGACAAGGCTAAGTTGGGGTGGCTGAGCTCAGAGGACAAGCCCTTAGAGGAGGACCAGAGCCACTTGACAGCTCCGCAAAGGTGGAGAAAAGTGAAGATATCAAAAAAAAAAACATAATACAGAGATAATAATATATATCAAACATATTTATATGACTGGCCTGGCAGCAAGCACATCCTCAAAACCAATTAAGCTTGGAAATGAAACAAATCTGAAAGAGTTGCCAGTACAATCACACATGGCAATGAAATTCTGAATGATGCTGTTGTTGTTGGTCATGGATTATGCAGTACTAGGTGACAAAGTGTAAGCTAATAAGGTCTGAAACTAAATTCTTACACTAAGAATATACCCTAAATGGACATATACTGTAAAGCACAGGACAGAATATGGACTTGGGTGTTTTAATTGCTGAAAATGTAACACCTTCAGGACAATGATCCTTAATGGATGGCAAAACAAACAAAATCCAAGAATGCCCAGTATGTGAAGGTAAAATATTTGAATCAGCACAAATTACTGTAGCATTGTATAGCAGAATAGTGAGATATGAATAAAAAGTCATGTTTAGATCTGGTTTCGGTGTTATGTAAAACTCCACTCCCGAGGGGCTTACTAACATACCCACTGGATTTGGGACTTAATTAAAAGCACTGTGCCTTACTGCTCTTTAGCCTGTAGAATTGGACTTAGGACTGGGCTATGTGTGCAGTGTGGGTACCAACAGTGTGATGGACACTAAACAACTAATCCAGGATTTCAAGCATGAACTCATTCATTCACTCAGTGTACAGCTTTGTAATGTTAATGCCTGCAGTCCAAAAGCTGAAATTGTCACTGCTTAGCCATTTTCAGTGAGCAGTAGCCTGACCAGAACACAAGTGCATGAGCCTGCTGATCTGCACTTTGAGTGTGGAGGAACTAGCCACTGAGGTCTGCCATTTGGGCACTGAGTAAGTGGCATCCATGAACTGAATCAGGAGCCAGTATGGGAAAGAATTTATTAGGACTTGATGCTCTGTACATGGGAAGGAGGATTGAAATTGACTTCATAGACAATGAGTCATATAACTGTAAGCCCAGGCAATGAAACCTTTATACTGGCCAACAGTTTCTTGTGTGTGAAGGAAATGAGTCCGTAAATGACATTAGTTCTAGTGTGTGATTATTGACAGCCATTGCTAAATGCTTTATAGTAGGAAAGACAGATTATCGGACTGAGATAAGCCAAAAAAAAATTAAGTACCATTTTTACTGTGCAGAGCAAGTCAGTGTGAATGCTGTTCATGCTTGTTAAAAACCAGTGGAAAAGTGAGACTTTTACTGGTGTGGGCAAGATGGTCTCATTCATGGGCTGTTTTCCAAACCGTTGTTCGAACTGATCATAAAACATATCTGCTCATGTCCTTTTTGATGATAAAGTATTCTGACTGCTCTGAAAGCAGTGGCAAATCACATTTGGGGCTGTCAGTCTGGGTCCACTATTGTGTATGTGTTTTTGACAAAGAAACTGAACAGTTTAAACAGTCGAGATGTGAGTAGTGAGTTGTTCCTGTCAGCTGCTTCACTGTTGCTTGAGAGCCCAGTGTTTCCAGTGGTCAGTTGACTGTCCAGCATGCCCGTTTCACCAGCACTGGAGTGCAGTGAGTAAGTAAGTATTTATTTTTTAGGCGCCCAATCCCAGATGCTCTGGGCACCATGCATAAAATTCCAGGATCATAATAAAATCACCATAAAATTACAGAATAATAGTATAACAATAGAATCTGAAAATTCAAGCAGCAATTAAATATTAAGGTATATCTTCAGGGTATGCTAGCTTAAATAGGTGAGTTTTCAGGCCCCTCCTGAATGCCTCCACTATAGTGGCCTCCCTCAAGGATCTTGGGAGTGAATTCCAGAGGACTGGGCCACCATCCTGAAAGAACGATCACCTGAAGTTTTCAGCCCAGTCCTCAGAACTGCAAGGAGGTCCTGGGTGGAGGAACAGAGGGAGCGAGTCAGAATGGCTGGTGTAAGGAGGTCTGACAGGTAGCCAGGGCCCAGCCCATATAGGGCTTCATAGATGAGCAAGCCCACCTTGAAGATAACCCCTACTGAGTCATAATGTCATACACTTCATACCATACAACAGTATAGCTAACCGGAGACAGCACTGTCCAGGACAGTGAATGGTGCAATCCTGCAAGACCTCTGCTGGGAGAGGGTTCTGCTGAGCAGCTTCCGTGGCTCACTGGACTGAGCCACAGCAGCAGGAACCCAGGTGCTGCATCTGGGATTGGGTTTTATTCCCAATCCCAGTCATTTAATTTTTTACACAAATTGTGCACTCCCCGAAGTGGATCCCCCCCCGGAGTTGAAAATCTTTAGTGGGGGGGCTGGGGGGTGCAGCCCCCCCTTAATGGGGGAGTAGGGGTGTGGAGCCCCTACAGAAAAAAGACTTATACCACATAGCAAAATCATGCGTTATTGGCAGTGCGATTTTGCCATGTGACATAATGTCTTGTGACTTTATGACTCCATGCCAAGAGAACCCACCACCTGACCGGCAGCCAGTGCAGAGCTTGCAGGACAGAGGTCACATGACAGAATCTGGGTAATCCTGTCAGCAGCCTGGCCACTGCATTCTGCACTATCTGCAGTTGGAGGAGGTTCTTTCCACTGACCCTGAGATATAAAGCATTACAGTAGTCGAGCCTCGATGTTACAAAAGCGTGTACCAGTGATGGCAAGTCTTCAGGCAGAATTAGGGGCTTCATCTGAGCAATGTTCCTCAGGTGGTAAAAGCTGTTTTTGATGACAGCTGACAGCTAAGCCTCAAATGTCAGCCTGTCATCAAAGATCACGCCCCAGTTTCACACCCTAGAGGATGTCATCAACAGTATTGACCACAGGACTAAGCCTGATGTCATCCCACAGGTGCCATCACTCCACCCGCAGCCAGGCTCAATCACTAGTACCTCCATCTTGCCAGGGTTGAGACTCAGCCAGTTACAGTTCATCCAGTCCTGGATCTCAGTGAGGCATTTGTTCAGCACTTTGACAGCACCACTTGTCACTGGTGCAAAAGACATGTACAGATGAGTATCATCCACGTAGCAGTGAAATCTCAAACTACACTGTCTGATGATCCTCCCCAGGGGCAGCACATATACCAAGAACAACATCAGTGTCAGGATTGAGCCTTGAGGGACTCCACGATAAGAGGCAGGGTGGAAGAGGAAAATTTACCCATTGTCACCCTTTGTCTCCAGCCTGAGAGAAATTACTCAAACTAGTTGATGTAAATACTGGTGAGTCTACACCACTCTCTAAGGTGATCCAGCAACATGATGTGGTCCACAGTATCAAATGCGATGATAGGTTGAGGAGAATGTGAATTGACTGCTCCCCTTGATCTCTGGTCATGAGGAGGTCATCACAGACCCAGACCAGTGCCATCTCGGTGCTGTGCCTCTCCCTTAATCTGGACAGTAATTACTCATAGATGTCACTTACCTCCAGGTGTTCCTGGAGCTACAAAGCCACTATTTTCTCTACAACTTTCCATAAAAATGAGAGGTTGGAGATTGGTCTACAATTCTCTAGGACATGCCATGACCAGCCTTGCCCAAGCCATTGGGAGCAGGCCACAGCTAGTAGACCAGTAGCATCATCACCTGCTGAAAGTGCCCTGCCACCTATGCAGCCCTTTACTTCACTCCTGATTGGGAGGTTGTGAGTACTCAGGCTGCATCTGTTTTAAGAAAAACTTTCTTTGTTTATGTTCACATTGCTGCCTGGCCTTTTTTGCACAATTTGGGTCTCAACTGTTTGTTGCTGCTGCTCTCTTTAAGTCACAAGGGAGTGAGATTTTTGCTCATTTTTAGTGCCCCATTGCAAGAACCCAGGCATCATAGAAATTGAACCTACCATGTTTCTACCCTGGACTGTAACCTAGCAGGGAATACACCCTGAATAGATAAAGAATGCCATGTGGGGCTGTGGGGTGTAGTGGGCAGCATGACTGTACAGACAGGCCCATTTTATTAAGATGGGTGTGAAACAGTAGTACTGTACATCGCTGTCCTTGCCTTTTAGTGTTACACAAGCCATTTTGTCCTCCCCAGGGGTTACTGTTTATAAAATGGTTATTGTTATGTGCACACTTGAGGTCCATAGACATTACTGAGTGGATGTGCGGAGCTACACTGTGGGAAGGAAGAAACTGAACTGCTGTGCAGTTATGGAAGGGGTCCTGAAGATAGGAGGCAGGTTGGTACTGCATCCCATTGGAAGGTACCATACTTCTGAACTAGAGTACTTTAATTTTCTGGGTAGAGGTACTGTGAACACAGCATTATTTGTCTTAAGAAACAAGCACCCCATTTATAAAGGAGTCACAGCCCAAGCCCCTTTGACTTTTCTAAATCAAGGCAGGTTGTTGTGACTACCTATAAACATGATGACCCTTTACTATGCATGATTAGTGACCAAAGCAATAATACAGAAGACAAAGGTCAGCAACACTTGAGTTTACAGCAACATATGAAAAAGATACAGCATTGGACCTTCAAATGTCTAACAAAAGGCAACAAAACTGATTCACGGAGGATTGCATTATTCAAATAAACTAGAAGGTCCACAAAACTTGATGTCTCAAAGGGTCATTTCTATAGTAGTCAATACTTTCGATTTTTTTTTGTTTTACTGTAGTCACACATTCTTCACCTCTGGACTTTCAAAACATTCTGCGCTAGATGAATTTTTGTCATATGCCTTCAACACTTGCTTCTGACTTTTTACAGATAAAAGTCATGCAAAATATCTCAAACTGGCTGGTACCCTCTTGATTCAAACAATTTCATAAAATGCCTTTATGCCCACAAATGTTCTTTTTTTTTGTATATAGAAAGTTTATTGTATTTTCCAAAGAGTAACATACAGAAAAAAACATCATGCCAAGCATAAAATAATATTTTACACAATTATTCATACAGAAATAAAACATCAGACTAAAAAGTACATCCCACTGATGTCAGAAGTATTACAAAAACGTACATTCACAGTACTCACTTAAAGAGAGGAAAGAAAAGAGAAAAGAGTATAAACAAAAGTACAAAAACAAAATTAAATCTGACATCATAATCAGATTATCAACAAAATCTAATCATATACAGCATCCATGTGCTTTAAACAGAAACAATTCAAGAAAAAGAAAAACAGTGAAAAATAAAACTGATAAACCCCTCTATCTCCACTGGTATTATGAGTTATTAAGCCTCAATTTATTTTACAATCCCACGTTTATCTAGAACTGATCTAACCTAAAGACTGGTAACAATGTAAGTCCTAATACCTTTTAGGCATAAATTGAGGATACTGCTGCTTGTTCAAAAATTACCACCCCAACATACTGTAACCATGGATCACATAACCTATGGAATTTCTCCATGCGCTTCCTTTTCCAATACATCACCTGAATATAGGAAGCAGTCTTGGATACAGCACCAATCCAATGACTGGTTGAGGGAGTAGTGGTGGAGCACCAATGACATAATAACAATCTTCTGGCTTCTAAGGTAGCAATGTAAATAAACTCCATAAATTTTGCAGCGTCTTTCTCAAGGAGTAACAAGTCCCCTAGTATCCACAGTCGTAGGGAATGAGATATAATCTGATCCTTAGAACCCCCTCAATCACTGCAATAATATTTTCCTACCAGCCTGTAATTAGAACGCATTGCCATAGAATGTGGTCCAATATCCCTGGCTCCTCCTGGCACCTCCAACACAAATCAGAGTCCAAGAGACCCATCCTGTGTACTTTAACTGGTATTCTGTACTACTCTCTCAACATTTTATTCTCTATTAACTGTCCTTTAGGGTCAAGAAGGAGCCTGTGGGCATCTCTCCAGCAGGAGGTCCAAATCTCAACCGCTAATGGCCCTTGCATATCTTCTACCCACTTCAGCCTTTGAGTTCCCAGTCTGGGTTGTGCACCTGTTGTAATAGTTTATATATATTGCTTATGTGGCCTTTGGGGGATGAGAATCAACTTCGTACATTAAGAAGTAAATCTGTACAGTGAAGGGAAAAGTTTATAATAAACCTCTTGCTAAGGGTGTGGCTTAACTGTAGGAATTTCTAAAAATCCTGCTTAGGGAGGTTAAAATCTTCCTGCAGCTGGGTGAAGGACTTGAAGAGCGCTGTTTGAGCATTAAACAGATCCCACATAACTGATAATCCCACACAAATGTTATTTTTGTAACAAGAGCTAGTGGGTCTTTTGGGACAATTGCAGGTCTTGACTATGGACAGACTGGCATATTCTCTAGTCATAACATGTTGTGCCCAGACTATTCACCAGCAGCGACAGATAGCTACAGTACTAACTTACAGAAGTCCAAATTAAAATGTTACCTAAATGCCCAGTCACAAGGCATGTGTACATTAGTCTATGCCACAGTGATCCTTAATTCATGTACCCACCCTTGTATATTTCATATCAGTTCCTAGGTCTACAGTATATGAGAGAAGTGTAAAGTGTACCTCACTTAAGTACTGTGCATCAGCCTTTTAAGGTTTAAGATAACAGATGCCAGTAATCTGCTTGTGCTGTTATCAAATTCAAACAAATAAAAGAGTGTGCACTGATGTTAAGGAATAGCCTAATTTAAAAATGGATCAGTTAAAATATATGAGGTACTGTGTAGAAAAGTGAGGGAACTGCACAGGAAACTGTCAGACAGCCAAATGTGCCCAATGTGACCCTGGCAGACACAGGGTGCGTGGATTCACAACCTGTGCCTGTCTGTCACCCCGCCCTCCAACACACAGCTGCAAGGTGATGGCATGGGGCTATTCAGGGATGGAATGCAGGATGCTGGTGGACATACAATAGCATGCTCATACAGGGTCCCAAAGTGGATCCTCTGCTGTGCCCATGCAGGGGATCTTGGGAAGGCGCAAATCCTATCCTGGATGAAAATACAGGTGACAACCTAACTGGCTACCCCCAGCCATCCTTTTTAGCCCAGAGGCTGTGGCAGCAGTGTGACAGGGGTCTGGGTGTCATTACTGACAGGTGTCTGTTGGGGGGGCATGTAAAGGTTATGGCTGGGTTCCCATTGCATACCTTTCACCTCTCTGGCCTGGAACTCCACGCCTTTGTGAATTGCATGAAGCATGGGCAATGTCCCTGACACACACCCTGCCCAACCCTTGTGCACAGTGGCATGATATGCCAGTGGATCATGTGTGCATGGAGTTTGCGCACCTGTCGGGCATGATGCCAGGGCTCCACTGGACCTCCACAGTGTGGCATTCCCATATAGGGTTACCTATGTGTGCGCACATATGCGGCACATAGGCTTCATGCATAGAGCCCTATTTGCACAAAAACATGATTAATATATGAAATATGCTGCCCGGATTGACAAATGAAGCTTGGAGTATCAATTCTGTAGTATACTTGATAATGTATGGAAAAAAGGGAATCAGAGGATACTATTGTTAGCTATTTATTTCATCCATATGAGGAAATTATCACTCTCCAAATCTGAATGTTTGTACAGTACACTATGTAGATTCATCTTCAAGAGTAACCCCCCCCCCGCCACATCCTGTCTCTGTACTCCTAGGTGTGCTATTGGTTTGTGGCCTATAACACAGCAATTATTAGTGTCCAGTGCAAGTACTATGTACACAATTCTGGGTTGGTAATCTCCCTGATGACCTTTGCAATCTGTTTAACAGTGCCCCATCCACTTCTACATGATAGAATCACAACTGGCCAAAATGTTACAAATTCCCTAATGTAAAAAGTAAACTGGTTAAACTCCAAACAGCTATAGGCTGGACAAAATGTGAAACAGGTTGCCATTTCACTCACTTTAAGCACAGTGCCTATAATGATGTATATTAGCATACCCTATACTTTTCTACTGTTATGCATTCCTCGGTTATACATTTTTTTATGTAATCATTACAGCAATTGTCTGCTACTGTACCTATTTCTTCCTTTTCCTATTCACTCTCTCTCTCATTTTACCATTATTCCTCCCCCTAGACTGCATTTATAAGTGAGACTTGTAAGATTCCCTATACTGTTTACTTGGTAAAATAATGTGATAATAAAATTAAAATAAATAAATACAAGCTTTAGATTTAGAGGTGGTCATGGTTTTTGTCAGAGTGCATGTTTTTTTTCATATCCCTAAAGTTTCCTGTCTTTCTATGTTATTATTTGTCTGAAAGAATAGAATGAAAAGTACTCTCTCTCCCCAGGTCACATCTGTAAATGAGAGTTGTATGTTCTCTGTATTGCTTACCTAGTAAAATAATTTCAATAAATACAATAAACAAACAAAAACAGGTTTAAGAATAAGAGATGGTCATTATTCTTATCGGATTGTGTGTGTGTGTGTTTCCCATCCCTGAAGTTTTCTGTCTTTCTATGTTACTATGTGGCTGAAAGTAATAGGATGGAATCTAAAGTATCAGATCAGAATTTTAATATCTTATTCGACTGCCAACCCATACTGAATATTAAAATCTTCTAGCAAACACAGTAAAAAGATGCCAAGTTGTTCAAAATGTTGAATTTGTCCTCAGAATACCATTTGATACCCTTGACTGAAGGTTTTGAGACTACACAGCATTAATAATGCCCGAGGAATAGTCAGGCAGTAGCAAATGCCTTTTGAACTTGCATCAGCAGCTTTTGTGCTTCAGAGAATTAATGCTTACAGTTTTCAAGGATATCTTTAAAACACTATTTTCAAGATGTCATGCTGATATCTGGCAATACTGATGAAGGACACTAAAAACAGAACTAAAAGTTAAGATATACTGGAATGACAGTGAAATGTGAAAATGTAAAGTTTTTGATCAAAAAACATTTACACTGTATAACAATAGCCAATATCCAAAAAAAGGTAAGCCAAGGTCATGGTAGCTAAAACAGGAAAACAGACAAGATAGATGAAATAGACATTCATAAACATACTTGATATCATAATCGGAACAAAGAAAGCATTTGGGGTGGGAGAAACTTGAACCGGTCATCAATGTCAGACCATTGTAGTAATCCAAAGAGATTGTCCATTCTGTCCACATAAATGAGTGGAGTATCTACAGTAATGACAGTTTCCTCCAGTTCTAGACAATAGTCAAGTTCCAAATGCATTTTTAATTAACCATGTTAAACAAGACACAACTAGTGATTATTTGGTCATCATCCCTTCTTAACCCCACAGGTTAGCAAGTATCACCAATTGGTTATCATCAATAGTCTTTTTCTCTTGTGTACTAGCTGGTTTGCATATCAATTGAACCTCTGAGTTGAACAGATGCTAATGTGAGATCCTGTGGTGTAGCAGTTAAGACACACATCCAAGAGATAAGCAACCAAGTGACCTGGGATCAAATTCAGTTTTGCTCCTATGAAGTAAAATGTAACAACTTATTTGCCTTAGATGCAATGAAGTTTGGAGAGCAAATGGCATTACACAACAATGTCTGTCATAGATACATACAGTAGGTGCAAAGTTTAGTAAGATGAGAACGTACCTCCCACCTAGTTTATTTATTTAAGAGTTTAACCAGGAAAGCATACTGAGCAGGGATCTGCTCGATTCCAGATGCGTCCTGGGGGACATATCCCATATAGCAACATATATAATACAGAACTAGCAGCAATCATCTAAAATGCCTTTTCCATTCAGATATATACTGAGTCTAGTCTTGCAGATCTTTACACTATGTGCACTTATCACCTTCTCTGGTAAATCATTCAACAACTATATCATTATCTGTGTGACAAAATGTTTCCATCCCTCTTGACTGTCTTTCCCTAAGCTCGAGTTAATGCCTGCTGATTCTGCAATCTTGAATTCTGCTGACCATGTTCTTGGGTCAATTTATGTAGAACCTTTCATGATGTTGATCACCTAGAAATATAGAAACATAGATAATGATGGTAGAAAAGACAAATGAACCATCTAGTCTTCCCATAACACCCTATCATACTCCAAGACCTTTTGCCAATAGAGTCTTTGTCTACACCATCCACCCCCTTGCTCCCTGTTTTACTACTACCCCTGCATAACTACTAAGTCCATAACTCTGTCCCAACTCTGTTTGAAACCATTAATACTTCTGGCACCCACCACCTCAACTGGAAGACTTTTCCAGAATCTCCCATACTCTATAAAATATAACCTGCCCCCATAGCACCTTCCACTCATGACCTTACATTATAGATTCACTACTCTTGTTGAATAGTGCCTCATAGTTCACCGTGTTCATTTATTTCAGAAACTTGAAGGTCTCTTATCATATCACCCCTCTCTTGTCTGACCTCAAGTGAGTACACATTCAGTTCCCTAAGCTGATCCTCGTCAGATGTGCCTTACTAGTTCTGAATCATTTTAGCTACTGTACACTGCATCTCCTCAAGCCTATCCTTGTCTTTCCTAAGGTGAGGACTTCAGAACTTGCACAGTACTCTAGGTATGGTTTCACCAGTGATACACAGAGAGGTCATAATACCGCTTTTTTCCTACTATCAAAATCTCTCAGAACACACCTCAGCATCCTGTTTGCCCTACTATAGGCCCCAATATGTTGGCTAGATTGTTTACAGGAGTATCTTATCAAGACTTCTAAGTCTCTTTCCTCAGAAGCTGTGCTCAGCTTAACCACTCCCACCCAAAAGTATATACTGGGGTTATTGCTTCTTATGTCAATTACCTTGCACTTTTTGGCTTGGAATTCAGCTGCCAAACCCTGGACCACCTCTCCAGCCTTTGCAGGTCCCTTTGAAAATTCATTAACCACTCTTCACTGTCTACCACACCACAGAATTTAGCATTATCTGTGACAAGACATGTTGTGCCCTGTTCTCCTTCCCCTATGTTGATGATGAACATACTGAAAATGACTGGACCCAGGACTGATCCCTGTAGTACTTCACTGGTGACCTCACTCTCCTTGGATCTGACCACATTTACCAATACCTTCTGCTGTCTCCCTTTCAACCAACTTCCCACCCATCTAACTATGTTCTTTGCTACACCCAGATCCTCTAGCTTCTTCAGCAACCTTATGAGTGGCACCAAGTCAAATGGCTTTCTGAAGTCAAAGTACAGCAGAGTAAATTAACTTCATGATCCTTATCCACCATCCTATTTATCCAGTTAAAGAATAGGATCAGGGTGGTCTGACAGGACCTCCCAGCCATAAACTCATGCAATTTACTATCTTGGAGCCCACTATTCTCAGGATAGTCTACTAGGTCTTCCATAACTAATGTATTAAGGTCTTCAGTTTACCCACAACAAAGGTAAGACTGACATGTCTGTAGTTACTTGGCTGCTGTTTGTCCTCAGCCTTGTGTAACAGAAGTACATTCACTACCCTCCAGTGGTTTGGAACCCTATCTGAATATAGCTACTGAATAGCCCCACAAGGGGTTTGGCTAATTCTTTAGTCAGGTCTTCCCAGTCTCCTGCTCTCTATGGAGAACAATCACAGAATCCTCAACATTTTCTTATATGTCATGTCACCCAGACCCTTAATCAACTTTGTAGCTCTTTGTTGTATTTTTTCCAACTAGGTTATATCCTTTCTGTAATGTGGTGCCCAGAATGCAGCATAATACACCAAATTAAGTCTAACAACTGTCCTGTATAGTAAATGGCAGTATCACCCTCTTTTCTTTGCTATTAATCACCCTGGTACTAGGTTTACCACCTTTGGATGAGGTAAAAACTGGATCCGAAACCACACCCCAAACTCTGCCTCTGGCCCCACCCCTTTTTTATGACTGGTGAGTATATCACTCCTCCTACAAAGCCATTTGTAACATTGGAATAGACATTACTAGTGATAGGAAATTATTTTTATACTGTTATTTATTTGATTTATTTATTCAGTTATTTATTTTTATTCTTTGGCAACCAGGTTACCTCCCATAGGCCACATAGCCCAATTACAGGAGTGACCCAGGAGCACGGGAAGGTTAAGTGACTTGCTCAGGGTCACACAGTATTTAAGTGGAGGTTGTTGGAATCAAACTCAGGTCTGCTGGATGTGCCAAGCTCAGCCACAGCTTATTGCTGAGCCCTCTGTTAAACACTCTCCCATTTTCCTTTCCATGTCAGCCATGTATTCTGATTATTTGACCAATTTTTGATAACTTAGTTATCAGTGCTTGTGGTACCCTTAATACTGCACTGTGTTCCCCTTTACCTCAGCAGCTACTGCTGTTTAGTTTCATATTTCTAAGACATTCCACAATTTCAGATACACCATTCCAAGCTGTTTATCTGAATGAGCTGTCAAAGTGTAGCTAATATCATGGAATGTTCATGTAATACAAAAAATGAGAGCAAATGTAGTGATAAAAGCAATAAAAGTTAGATTATTAATTTAACAAAAATGGGTTTAAAACTTACCATAATATAGAACAAACAAAAAGAAATACATGAGAGCACATAAAGATGTAAAAACTGTTTCCTGTCATAGCAGTAAAAGACCATACTTAAAATTCAGAGTGGAAAAGAATAGGTTAATTTACTGCTAATGATCTTAATGGCCATACTTTACACCTCTCAGACAGTATGGTCTTACAAACAAAGGTAGGTCTGAATGACTGTGACAGCAGAACTTCTTTGTAACCTGGACATGTAATCAGCCAAAACAGTGAATGATTTGATACATCAGTTTTAAGAGTATATGAGCACTCAAAATGGCCCAAAATCTGGACTGCATGTGACCAAAACCGGATGACTGGATAAGGACCCTAAAAACTGGATTATCCGGTCAAAAACTGGATAGGTGGCAACCCTACCTGGTACATAAACCTAGCATTTTATTGGCCTTTATGGTTAGTGAACACTATTTAGACATTTTCAGAGATGAGTCTATAATAACCCACAGTCCCTTTTTTAATGAGCCACATCCAATGCTGTAAAATTTAATATGTGAACTTTTTTTCTGTTTTTGTCCCCTAGGTATATTACTTTGCACTTTCCACGTTGAATGGCATCATTGAATGGCATTTGCAATCTGTCTGGACTATAGCTTGGTTTGCATTATTGAGGTCCAATTTTTATTTCCTATTCCCCTACCCTCTCACTATTTACCAACTTAGCAGTATAGCATAGAAGTGAGAGTAACAAGCTGTGAATGAGCTTGGTACATACCACCAGATCTGAGTTTGATTCCCACAACCTCTACTTCACACTGTGTGACTAAACAAGTTACTTAACCCCCTAAAACAGGTACAGTACTTGTGCCTAGTGCGTCTTACCCAGTTACCAAAGAATAAAACAAATTCTTTGTTAGCTCCATATTTTCTTCACACTACAATAAATGGCACCTAGTGCCCAATTCTAAATCATTAATGAATATGTTGAAGAGCACTGGTCTCAAAACTGATAACTGTGGAATCCCCACTGGTCACTGCCGTCTAGTCTGACATTTGTCTCCCCTCTGCTCATGCACTAAGTTTCCCAATAATTTGTTTGTAATACATGCTACTAATAGTTTCCCTTCTACTCCAAGCCTTCTAGTTTTGTGTTGCATCCTCCCATGGAGTCCCTTGTCAAAGACTTTACTAAGGTCCATGTATACCAATCAAACCCACATAAATGCATAGCTCAGTTAAATGCATAAAATTTAAAAGTCCCGATTTTTTCCCATTCTTTCCATGTTAAAAATCCATCATAAATGCATAAAGCATCCCATCCCATTTAAATGCATACTTTTTTTACCTCACACAGTGTTAATGTCTCTCTGCCTGTCTATGACTGTGTGTGAATCACTGTTGCTGATGTTAACTGAAACTCATTAGCTCATTAGCACTCCTAATTTCTTCTGATTGTGTGTGGATTTAAGCACCCTGTGTTGATTGTCCCCTAATCTGCTGACAATGACATCCTCAGCAAACTCCTACCCCATTTCTCCTTGTCCCAAGAAGAAAGAGTTTACCTATGCAGATCAGATTGCTTTCCTAGAAGATCTTGAGTTGCCAGCGGTTGCTCAGAGTGCAGTGGCCGGAGGATGGGAAATTTCCCAATCTCAAGTGAGTCAGCTCCAAGAAAACAAAGACAATGTTCAAGCATAATTTCACAGCAACTCAAACATGAACTGGGAAAGAAAAGGGGAGGGTAAGGATTCAACAGTAGAGGACACACTGCTGTGCTGGTTTAAAAATGCTTGTGGCTCCGATATGCTGGTATCGGGATCCTTACTGCATGCAAAAGCCAAAATGCTAGCTGAGGTGTTAGGGGAGCCAGAATTTGAACCCAGTAATGGGTGGTTGTGCTGGTTTGAACAGCGATATCACATTGTGTTCAAAAAGGCACATGGCAAAAAAAAAAAGAAACTGACACTGCAGTAGCAGATAAATGGGTACAGACAGTGCTACCCACGATTTTGGCTGCATTCCAGCCCAAAGGTGTCTAAAATGCATACGAGTTAGGCATTTATTACAGGGTGACCCCAGATGGCATGCTTACATTTAAAAATGATTCTATATCAAGCAGTAAAAAGGTAAAGGAGCGTACTACTGTCCTGATATGTGCTACAAAAATGGATGGCAGTGATGTGCATAAGTTAATGGTCATTGGAGACAGTTTAAAGGCCCGATGATTCAAAGACCTTGATGTCCAACACTTGCCAATCACTTACCTTGTGAATCAAAATGTACGAATGACTGCTTCTTTGTTTACAGAGTGGGACAAAAAGTTCAACCATGAGATGGGGCAAAAACACCAAAAGAATTGTCTTCCTCTTGGACACTTGTAGTGCCCACCCCTTACATCTCTGAAACATACAGTATATGTAGTTTTTTGCCTACCAACACAATGTCCTTGATTCAGCCCATGGATATGGATGTAATTAAGAACTTAAAAAGCCTGTACAGGCATCGCCTAACTGATAGAATCCTGACCTCTTTCGACAGTGGGGCACCCATATCAGTTAATGACCTAGCCAAAACAATTACCATACTTGACATTATTAACATGCTATGTCAGTCACTGGCAGAGATCAAGTGTGAGACCATACGGAACTGCTATAGAAAGGCAGGTTTCAATAAAGATGCACCATCATCACAGCCTGAAACTGACATGCAGAGAACAGATGTGCCCAACAATATGACTGCCAAGGAAATTCATGCCTTTGTTGAGACTGGCAATGCCGTTCCATGCTTCAGTGGAATCACCAGCTCTGAAATTGCAAAACAAGGTGCAGCAATGCCTTAGAAAACTGTGGTGGTACATTGAACAGAAAGTTGTCTCTGATGCCAACTTTGCTGCTTTCTACCACTTTGAGAACTTCTGTACTTCAACTGCCACAAGAAAAACTCAGCAGAGTAAAATCACAGAAATCATCTCCAAAAAACAAAGCTGATTATTCTTAACAGTGTGTGTAACACACCAATTACAAAGCCCAAAGTACCAAGCACAAATAAAAATTGTATCAGTGTGTACGAGTGTGTACCAGCACAAATCATGAAGCCCAAATCACCAAGAATAAATAGAAAGACTTTCTAAAAAATGTAAGTTTTAAGTGGGTATGAGCACCAAGCATCAAACACCAAGCCCCAAGCACAAATCACCGCTGCACTGTATAAAGTGCAAATGAACCCCCCCCCCAAAACAAACAAAGTTTAAATGCTGGCTGATCAACAATGAAATATGTTTTCAACACATATATTCAAATCAACTGTACCACTGAACACCCATATCACCCCTGCAATCACCCCCGCAACTATAAAATGTAACCATCCTCTAATAAGCAGTTTAAGAAAAGAAGGCTCATTGCCATGCATAGAGGACCACAAAAGCACATAGCGTACTTAAACACATACTTTTTGTCCCGAGAATATGTGTTTTAGCGGGATGCACTGTGTTACGTCAAAAGCATCACCATCCATTATACTGCCTACCTCACCACATAACATACTGTAATTAAATTAGTTTTCCAAGCCCCCCTGCAAAACCATGTTGGCTATCAGCTACTATCATATGCCCAGTCACATGTGTCACCAAAACATCCTTAATAATATCCTTCAACATTTTGCCTGCACATGTGATCAAAGTAACTATCCTATAGTTGTCAGTATCTCCACCAAATCCCCTTTTCAACAAGAGAACACACATTCTGCTGTCCAATTCCCATCACCAGCTCTGTTTCCAAGTATTTTCTAACACATCTCTGCCAATGACTGTGCCAATTTCCTTCCAAAGTTACCCAGGTTCTTCATTTACAGTTTGCTTATGGGCACAGCCTTGGTCAACACTATTACAGTAAGTGCATGTATAAGACTTTCTGACAAATGAACCGACACACACTACTGGCCACAGCAAACTTATACTTTTGTCCATAAAATGTATTGCTATAAGTCAAATGTGTTTATTGCAAAGTAGAAGGCATATGTTGTAGATTTAAACTCATAACCGTTTATTCAAAAGTCCAGCTTCTTAACCACTAAACTACAGAGGCTAATCAAAACTACCCCAGAGAGTTACTAATAGAGATGTGGCACAATTAAATTTCATTGGTGAAATTCCTGCAAAATCCGTAGTTTTGCCATGTGAAATATTTAGCAGAATTTGGCCCTTCCATGAAATATTTTGTGGGTGCAAAATTCTACCCATGAAATCTGAAATTTTGCCCTAAAATGAAAGAATTTCTCCCATGAGTGGTGAAATGTTGCTGTTTTTCAGAGGAAATTTTGTGCTCCGCAAGCTAAATGTCACACTCCGTAGGTGAAATTCCACATTTTGCACCCACATAACATTTTGTGAAATGTACAAATTTTGCAAACTGTTTCGCAGAATGAAATGTGCCAGTTTTGCTCATCTCTAGGTACTAAAACTATGAAACATACTAATCTGTGGCATATAGCAATGTGTTAAAAATGTCAAAATTTGTCATTAACATTCTCTTTTATGCCTCCTGAATTAAAATAGTGCCCTCCCAAATTCGTATTCAGCTCTCCCACCATGTAAATATTTGCCAAAATCTGCCTGTATCCATTTTTTCTGTAGAACTTTTCCTCCTTCTGAGTCATCTCAGACAGCTCCCTCCAGCCCTGTCACTGACTTTCTCATAGACTTATATATTATCCACCACTTATGCAGGACCACATAGTGGAGGAAGGCCAGCTGTGTCAGTCATGGAAGAGCCTGTTGAGGATGTTGACTTGGACAGTCTAGCATTTTTCCTTCAACTCTCTTTTTCCTCCCCAGGGTACGGGTGCACAATCAAACAACTACACATGTGTGAATTAGCATGCATGGATGACAGGCATCTGGTGGTGACTCCTCCCTTTCTGGTGCCCTGGGCTGCACTACCAGGTGGTCTCCAAAGGCCAGTAGTCACACAGTGGGAGCAGAATCCCACTTCCCCAAGGAAGGAGATCAGTTCTCGGGATGCTTTATCCTTCCTCCTCCCCCCCCCCCCCCCCAGCCAGTCCCAATGGCTTACACTCATTCCCAGATGCAGGTCATTGGCAAAGTGAGCTGTAGCACTACTGCTGTAGAACCAGGTCAGCATCTGCTTGCATTTACTATGTTCTGCTTCTTTATCAAGGAGAACAGGACAGAGCATGAATGAAAGGAATATTTTTTTTTCACATTTTGACTACCATTCTGTAATGTGAATGGTTTTCAGTAACGTATTTTAGAATGACAACATTTGTACAGAAGTTTTGAAAGAGTAAAGTTTGTGTACCTAGAAATATTTTGGCAGTACTGTAGATTTTCTAGCAATTTTGATCATCCATATTGTAGATAGTCACTGTGGTACTGCTTCCAGCATCTTTATTCCAACTTGGCTGGAATCTACTATGACTGTCAGTTGTAGTTCCATTCCATCATGGATTGCTACAACAGTGAAATTCAAGAGAAACAAATTAATAATTAAGTTCCTGCTCAGATTAAACCCTGATCTCTTGCTGTAAGTATTAAAATATAAGGCACTTGCTTTGAACCAAATGTTCTGCTTGCAAGGCTGCTTATATATCCATGGTACCACAGAGCTAAACTTGAATGAAAAGAAGAACTACTATCAATACCATATACATGCCTGCTACACTAACACACTCACTCATGCATAGTTCAAAATGACACTCAATGTTGTTTTATGGGTTTTTTTAGGAATGATCTTATCTGGTCTGTTGACATTTGACCTTGAAGTGCCTTCTTGGATAAATGAGAAGCACACACTTAGACTGTTTGATTCCCATTTATTTGTCAGTTGATCTTTGAATGGATTTTTGGCCAACAGAGATTTTACAACTTTTTTAATGTATGATGTGGGTGTTAATAGATTGTATTCTTCCAAAACAACTGCCATTATTTTCTGATGAAGGGCTTAGTGTAGTCTGAAAGCTAAAGCATCTATTTTATTTTGTAACATCTATGTTGGTCCAATAAAAACTATCAAATCATCCCTTCTTTTCTGGATCTTTTGCTACACTAGTAGATGAGGTTCCTGAGATACTTATGACTTCAGATTTAGATTAAAGGATCAAGATGGAAGCCTGCAGTTCCCAAAACTAAGCAAGAAACTAAATAACTGTTTAGCAGTTAGCAATATCAGTACATTTTAAAAGGAACATAAACCCTACTTACATTTTTAAAATAATTTAAATCTGAACATGTATAAAGTCCATATAAGAACTGGTGAGCATTTTTTCCCTAATGGGAACTCAGTTTGTAACTTGCCATTATAAATGAGAGTTTATTATGGCAAACATGCCACAGGTATCCCTCACTCCACGCATGCACCAGCCGTCTGTCATCCCATTGTCACACTGAACAATGCACTGCCACTAGCTCTTGAGGGTAAGTAAATCTTGAAAAAAAAAAATTACTGGACTGTTATATTTAAAACTTTAAGAGCCCTGTTGCTTATTTAAAACCTGCTTAGCCGAATTGAAAAAAAAAAAGAAAAGAAATGTTTCAACAGCTGTGGACCATACTTAAATCAGACCAGGCCATGACTGAACAGGAATGTTTCTATTTTATATAATTGCTGTGGCAAAAAAAATGTTCCCCAGCAATTATATAAAATAAAACATAGGGCGTTGTGTAAAACTCAAATTTTTCACACACCCTTGGTGTTGGATGCTTAGATAAACCCCTTGAACTTTGCTCTCCGGGGTTTATGTAGCATGCAAAACCTCAGGTGCATATACAATTCCCTTTACACACACCACCCCATATATTATTCTATGTTCAGTAACTCCATTGTATTGTTTCATGTGTTTGATTTGAAATGGTTATAGTTTGTCCTTAATAAGGGTTCTTTGATTTCCAGCCAGTATTCATTTTAGAATGTTTTCTAAGTTACAGCACCCAGTGATATCATTTTAATGGAAGCCATCAATTAAGCTTGTTATGCAGTACTTCTACTCAGCTGATGCCATTGAGTTTCAAAACTGCAAGTAATTAAACAGAACATATAAGTATCATGACAGGAAAATGGTGTGTTAACAAGGAGCCCTAAATAAGAGAACATTAGGATTATTTCAAAACACATGCAACAAATCCCTGATGGTATTAAACAAACTTCACACATGCCCACATCAACAGTTATATTAAAAATATAAACAACAGGTTTTTGTCCTCCTTTAACAAAGGAAACAAAAAAGACATGTTTATTAGATCTAAAAAGCCCACATGAAACTAAATCAAGCTAAACACATACACAGAATGTAAAAACTCAAAAAAATCTTTAACTGTATTGCTCTGCCATTACAGTTTTCTAAACAATATGATAGTATTACAATAATCTGCTAACAACTACTTGACCATAGCTATAGCAATATTTCAATAATAGCTGCACTTACTTATACTACAACATGACTAAAACACATGTAACACACTAACAACTGCTACAGTACTAACAGTAACATTGCAAAACAAAAAAATGGTACTACAAAGCAGTGAATGTGAATGCAGAATAGTAAAACTCCAGGCTGTGTTTTTGTTGCACAATAAATCCTTCTAAGCAGCATTATAACTTGACCAGCAAAGGCACAAGAGGAATTATGCAGAAACAAAATCTAAAACCAAAAATGGTGCCGGTGGAAACCTGTAAATGAACAGGATAAAAAAATATATTTCTATCTTTGATTTAATGAGCGTGATATTTCTATACGGACATGGCATATTGCAATATAAAAGCACTTTGAAATAAATGTTTTATCCTCATGCTAATGCAGACTTTATTTATTTATTGAATTTTGTTGAGTCAGTAAGCTCACTGGGCCTAGAAGTCCCTTTTTCAGGGACGACTGGAGGGAGGGGGGATTAAGATGGTAAGCAACTGAAATTGAACCAGATTAAGCTGTTGGTGGTAGTTTTAGTAAATGGAAGAAATTTGGCCAGGGCACCGGGGAAATTCCCTTACTCTATGCCAGTAGGGAGACTGCTGGCTAGTGAGTTTGTCATTTTGGGCTATGCTGGAGAAGGAGATGGATGTCTCACTGACTGCAGGGCGAGCTACTGAGAGTCGGTCTGAAGTTTTGGATTCTGAAGTTTTCTTTGACACTCCTAGTATGGATATGGATTCTGTGCCTAGTGTGTCTGCTTTTTGCAGACAAGATGGCTTGTGTGATTTACCTCTAGATAAAGAGAAAGTTGCTCTTCCTAATGTTCTACAAGATGTGACTGTTTGCAATTTGCCTGCCTTGTAGCAGCAGCTGCATGAAGAAGAAGCCCATTTTCAGTTCCGACAAAATGAACTGAAAGCTGCAGTTGCAGCTGTGGATCAACGTTCTGTGAATGAGCAACCAGCACTGCGAGCTGTGCACAACGCTGCCTCGTCTGCTGACGTGGCGTTTACACCACAGATTCCTGTGCAGCTGACAACAACTGTTCTATACGAACAGCAATTACCGAAACAAGACACTGCTATGACTTCTTGCTCCTTTTTTACGGGTACTGGGCAAGCGCCCTTGTTTGTCTTCAAAGGTAATCTTTTTCAGGACTCAGCGGAAACTTCAGCAGGTCTCTTGACCTCAGGTATTGTTCTTGAGTGTAATGCTGAGGCTCCTACACTACAACAGTGGGATGACCAGTCGGAAACAAGTCAATGGTCTGTAGATACAGCTTTGCAGGCTGCTGGGTGGGAGAAATCTAACACTGGTGCTTGGGTTTCAGGTTCTTCTCCCATTTCGGTTTCTCCTAGCAAGATAACGACTACTATCCGAGACTGTTCCCCCATTGTAACTGATAAGGCTAAGGATTGGGGATCTGTAATGGATATTGTTTCACCTTTACAGGTGCCCGAAGGCTTAGAACTTACACAGAGCCCGGTACTACCTCTGTTACAAGATGGTGTTGCTGGCCCTTGTGGGCCTGTTCCTTCTGAGGAACATGCTGAGCAACTTTCTCAAGGACAATCTAAGCCTACTAAAACCTTTGCATCTTTATTCAGAGCTCCTGTTTTTCCTGCTAAACTACATAATGCCATTAGGCTATTATATATAGGGGGTTTAGATTTATTTCCAGACCGAAAACATTCTGTTAGGAATTTGCTCATGGGTTCTATGTTTTTCACTCCAGCTGAAATTTACACCTTAATACATGTTTCAGGAGAGCCAGTTTTTGATGTCAGCTTTAAACATGGTAGTGGTTTACAAAAATTCTGGTCTCAATGTTTACTTTTAAAAACCTCTGCCTTATGGGTTCCTTTTGAAGTTATGCCTCTGACTAAACCTGCACACCACATGATTACAGTACTATTTAGGAATGAGGGGGTGCGTATCACAGGTTTTTTGTTTTGGCTTAAACAAAGGTGTACAGTGCAGGGTAATCCTGAGCCCATATTTGATGAAGACTATATCTGGAATGGGGGTGGAAAGTGCAAGTTGTTCTGAATATGTCTGATTCTGGATTGATTCATTTGCCTAACAGTTTCTTCCTGGGGAAAGATAGAGGGGTTATTTTTTATGCTGGCCAGCCCAAGGCCTGTTATCATTGAGGGGCTATGGGTCATCTTAGCAGTATGTGTGAACCCCTCAAATGCACTACTTGTAATGAATTGGGTCACAGTGCTGCCATATTTCAGAATGATCACGTGTGTAACTTATGCTAGGAAAAAGGTCATACCTATCATTCCTGTCCCTCAGCAGCTCATGACCTGGGTGAACAAGCAGACTGGGATGAGCAGCGGGTGTCTATTGCCCTAGCTCAATGGATCCAGGCCCAGCGTTTGGCCACTAGGCTCGGGATGTGCCTCCAGATCAACCTGTGACTGCTTCTACTATTCCTGGTGGTTCAACACAGCCTTCTGACATGCCTCCCCCTAGGTGTTGTGCTACTAATACAACTCCTGTGGTCCCTCAGCAGGTGGTCTCTGTACCTGTAATGGCAGAATCTATTGCTTCTGAGGCTGGGTTACCTCTCCCTGTGCCTTCTGCAGATGTTTCCCAAACACCCTTAACACCTCAAAGTAAGATTACTAGACGTAGGCAGCACTGGATACAGCCAGCTGCTAAAATGCCTAAAACATCTGACATCTCTGTTAAAAATAGATTTGTCTCTCTGCCCATTGAAGGGGACCTCTCTGGGAATGACTCTGAAGGGTCCTCTGTTATTTCTTCGATCCTGGATCAGGGTTCTGAATTGGAAGACCCACCCCACCTTGACGCAGTTCCCCCTCTTCCTGGGAAGCGCACTGGGAAAACTAAACAACTTAGAACTACTAGGGCCTCCTCCCAAAGGCCCCCTTGAATAGAATTATGCTCATGTTTTTCTTTTTCCTGTACAACTGTAATGCCTCCTCTATCTATTTATTCTATTAATGTGAATAGTATTGAGTCTTCAGAAAAAACAAACTGTGTTTTCATATTTAAGATCTCTCTCTCTCTCTCTCTCTCTCTGATGGTAATATTTTTTTGCAGGATACTAGGTTGCATGTAATTTCTGAACTGAGGAAGGCCATTCATTTTTGGCATTCAGGTCCTTCTTTCTGGTCTTTGGGGGAAGAAACCTGCTCAGGGTTAGCCATTTTGTTTCATAATATATACGTGCATCTGGTTAAATTAATTGATCTCATTCCAGGTTGGGCCTTAATATTGGATGTTAGGTTATTTAATGTCCTGTTTCATTTTATCAAAGTTTATGCTGGTCAAACAAAGGTGGTACATATTGAGCTGTTTCAGGCAATTCAGCCCTATTTGTATTCTGCTCACCATATTGTTCTAGGGGGTGGCTTTAATTGTGGACTAAATTTATGGGACAGGGGTAGGCATACTGTGACTGAAAAGGTATTTTGTGGCATGGCCTGCTTATCTACTATGATTCAGAATGCACATTTGAGGGATGCCTACCTTGAAACAGTAGGTAAAGTGGATCCTATTTTTTTAGGAATACCTCTGTCACAAAAATTGATTATTTTTTCATTTCCCCTTTATTACAAATTGCAATGGCACAAACCCTTCCAGCAGCATTTTTGATCATAAAATTTTATTTTTATTGTTAGATAATTCCTCTGCACCTCCTATTGGGCTGGGATATTGGAAATTAACTGCTTTGTTATTGGATAAACATGCTGTCCAGCAAGATTTGACATATTTTATCCTAGCTAGGAAATCTGTTTTTGATATGTATACGGACCCTAGTATTTGGTGGGAAGACACTGTGAGGGATTTGACTACTTTTCTGTAAACATATGGAAGGATAATTCAGGATGAGGATTATAGGACTTAATAATAGGTTGCAACTTCAAAAACCTTTATGTTTAGCTAATACTGTGCAACATGATTTTTCAGTGCAAATTCAAAATATTAAGCAACAAATGGTACAATATTATTTATTGCAGGAACAACACTTGCACTTCCAACAATTATATTGCACCCAGGGTAAAAAGGGTTATATTTGCCCATATGAGGGGCATACAACTCGGAATCTAAACCTGATTATGAACTGTTTGCCTGCTACACAGGGTAATTTATGTACAGACACTAGACAGATTCTTAATATTGTTTCACATCATACATCTCAAACCTTTATTCATCCACAAATTTGTTCTGGTACCTTGGAATTTTATCTTGATTCAGTTCCTACAGTTTTGCTCACTGATCAATTATTACAACCTTTGATAACTGATATTCTGCCACTAGAAGTGGAAAAGCAGTCATGGCCTTAGGACTAACAAAGCACCTGGTGGAGATGGCTTGACTAGTGAATTGTATAAATTTATTGATCCACATATTTGGACGGAATTAGCAGCTGCCTTTATGGTGATCTTTTCTTTTGGTTCCCATTCTCTACATATGACAGGAGGTATTTTAATTCACATTTTTAAACAAAAAGGTGATAAACGGTGCATCAATAATTGGAGACCGATTTCTTTACTTAACACAGATTTTAAGATTCTACCTAAAATTCTTAATAATCGTCTCCTATTGGTTGCTACTCACATTTTATCCCCAGCTCAGGCATGTACTTTACCTGGTAGAGCTATTTTGTATCATTTAATTCTATTATGGGAGCTCTTTGAGCCTAGTTTCATGTATAGAGTGGATGGTTTAGTGCTCTCTCTGGATCAAAGACAAGCCTTTGACTCTGTTAGTCATACTTTCCTATGGGTGGTTTTACATAAATATGGTTAGCTATTGCAATTTATCAATTGGGTTAAATGTTTATATAGCACTACAACAGTTACTCCTCTGATCAGGGGCTGGAAGGGACCCATGTTACCTGTGAGGAAGGGGGTATGTCAGGGGAGCCCCCTTAGCCCTTTATTATATGCTTTTTGTATACCTCCCTTACTCCAGCTCTTTAATAATTCAGTGTTTTTAAAATCTATCACTGTAGTTTCCACTCCTTTACAATTTAAAGCTTTAGCTTATGCAGATGATCTCTGTATTTCAGTAGAGGATACAGTTTCTGTTCAGTGTGCCCTTGATATCTGTGTAACTTATAACTCACATTCAGGTACCAGTTTGAATTTAGATAAATGTACTGGTATACAGCTTGGTTCTGTTGTTTTACTGGATTTAGTAATTTCTGGGATTAATTGTTTAGCTACTTACTTGACCATTTTGGGAATTATTTATGGTCTGGGGGATATGTGTTTTCTGAATTGGGAGCCTTGCATTACTCGGGGGAAGTGTTAGTGACAAATTGGAATAAGTGGAAATTCAGCAAATGGAAATGAGTATACTTGATTAAAACTTTCCTTATTCAAATATTTCTTTACATTAGTTATATTTGTTCTCCCCCTAGCCACCTAGTAACAGTAATATATAGTCTTTTTTTTTCAAGCTGTATGGGGTAGCAAGTTGAATCTGCTAAAAAGGACTATTTTATATTTACCAATTAGCCTGGGTGGGTTAGGGATGGTGAACCCAATTTTATTTTTTTACACTATTTTTTATGCTAATTTTCGACCTTTATTAAATTTTTTTTTTGATAAACCATGGGTACCTGTGTTTGAACTAAATTGGGGTTTATGGTTTAGGCAATGGGTTCAGGGGAATTAGGGATTTTACATAGTTCTTTAAATATTCCACCTTATATAAGAGAAACCTTCATGTACATTAAATGCTGGAAACTTACTAGTCATCTTTTGATTTCAAAATAATGGAAAGGGCTATATAGTTGGGTTATACAGACTCAATTTACTGAATTAGAAACTTTTCCTCAATGTCCCTCCCCTTATAGAGCGGTTATTTTGAGTTTGTTGAACACTCCCAGGATTCCTGATAAATGTCAAGACTTTCAATGGCTGAGCTGCCATGATAGGATTAATATTAAGGCAAATCAAAAACATAAACAATTGGCTGAACGTTTATGTGTTAGGCCGGGCTGTATTCAGCAGTTAGAAACCACAGAACACCTTTTTTTGATCTGTGTTTATATTACGGCTTTTTGGCCTCTCTTGGCTACTGTTTGGAATGCTCCATGGTTTCAATCTATTACTATGGAGGCTTTAATGTAGGGCAAATATATAGGGGTAGATTATTGGCACATGTAAACTTTGCATAACCTTTTGTTGGTTATCAAATGGCATATTTGGAATAGTAGATGTTTATTTTCATTACAACAGAAATTTGTATCTCATGAAGAACTCTTTGGCAAAATTACTAGGGATTTGAAATTGCTATATAGTGAAGATTCTAGGATTTTACATTCCAGAACTCTACGGGCTGTTTGAAGGAACATGCCTTGGATAACGGATTCAGATGTACCTGTTACTTAAATCGGGGGTATGTTTTGCCTTCATGATTTCTGCTCTAAATTCTGTTGTATGACACAGAAGAGGGGCCTCTAGTTTACTATGTTATGGATTTGCTGTTATGTTTATTTTTTCTTATCTCTATATATGTCCTTGGCTTGTTTTTTTTTTCTGTTATTTGTATTATTGTTTTTTTTTTTGCATTCTTCCTGACTTTTTTGGTTTTTTGTATGATTTCTTTTCTTCAATAAACTTCCCTACTCTGAGGTAGGGGGTGCTGTGCTGCATGGCAGGATGGCAGACGGTGTCAGGCCACCGAAGGAGGTGGATGTGTTTTGTGACCAGCGGTCCAAGGTTTCTTCCCTGACCTTGGTTTGCATGCTTAATGGGGATCTGAATGCTGCACTGGCTACAGAATCGGGTGATTGTGCTGTGCAAATGACCTCATTTACTGACCAAGATGTGGAGAATTCTGCTGTTTCCATTTTGGGTACCCCGAAATCTTCTGTAGCTTCAGTTCTTTTTGAGACAGCTAGTGATGCAGCTGGGTCTCAGCTGTCTGCTGAGAATAAGCCAGTGGATGTTTTTTGGGGTGATGACATGGTAGATGAAACAGTGTGGAAGTGCAGTTCTGCTGACACAGCTCCTTCAGACTCACAATGGTCTAAAGAAAACACTTTCATGAACCCCAGCTGGATTTGCCTGAATGGCAAGTGGGTGCTAGATGCTGACTGGATTACATTTTCTACTCCTCCAGCAGTCTCCTGGGTTGCAGAACTTGAAGGGCAAGTACTTTCTGCTTCTATTTCAGGAATGAAAGTTGGGGATGGTGCTACTCCTTCAGCTAACCCTCTACATGATTCAGGCCATAGATCTAGTCCTGATCCTCCTTCCCATTCTCCAAAGAGGGATCAAGACAGACCTGGACCTAGATTTTCAGAACTGTTTCACAGGAATGTATTGGAACAAGCACCACAGCATAATGCAGTTCAACAGCGCTACCGTGGTGGCTTACAGGAACATCCTGATTGACTGTATGTGGCTCGACAATTATTGAAAGACTCAATGCAATTCTTGACTTCTGACATTTATGCTCTAATTAATGTGAAGGGACAGGACATTTTTGACATCAGTTTTAAAACGTTTTCAAGTTTGGATAAATTTGGGGCAAAGTATGAGAATTGTAAAGCCACTCCCCTATGGGCCCCATTCTGGGCCATCCATCTTACTAAACCTTTATTTAAAATGATTAAGGTGCTGTTTCAGAATGAAGGGGTCAATGTGGGGGATATTCAGTATTGGCTGGAGAAAAAATGCTCTGTTTTAGGGCACCCTGAGCCTATTTTTGATGATGAAGGGATCTGGATGGGTAGCTGGAGATTTAAGGTTACGTTAAATATTATAAACAATGAGGTGCAACATATCCCCACTAGCTTTTTTGGGGGTAAAGATAGGGGGGTCTGTTTTTATCCAGGACAACCAAAGCATGTTATAAGTGTGAGAGTAGGAGGCATCTCAGTGGTGTTTGTGATAAAGTGAAATGTATTCCTTGTGGGGATTTTGACCATGACAGTAGTACTTATAGGAATTTATTACAATTTAATTTATGCAAGGAACGAGGTCATGCCTATCATCAATGTCCCTGTGTTGGAGAAAATAATCAGGGTGGGTTAAATAAGGAAGACTTACTGAACCGTGCACAGGACAGATTTAGGCCTGGGTTTTCGAGTAGGGCCCCACCCCAAACAGGGCCTACTCCCTCTGATTCTAGTTCTACAACCCCTAACCCTCCTGAACCTGCTCCTCAGCCTGATATCCCTAGCACCCTGAACCATCTAGTACCAGCTGTAGTTTCTACCTCTGTCATTGATCCTGTGGCTATGCCCCCCCTTTGGATGAGGAATTCCATGCCCCACATCCAAAAAGAGTTTCCAGAGCATCTAGCAGAAAACATCAGAATCCTGCTGGTCTTTCCACTCAAAATCTTTTTTTTGTTTTACAGTATCTTGTGGGAGGGTCAGAGTCTGATATTTCCTCTGTTTCTGGGGAGATGGAATATGAAGAAGAGGGTATTTCTGAGGTGTTACCTACTAAAAAAAGAGTGGCTGAAAAATAATGAAGGACAAGGCTCCTTGACTCTTCGTAAATGTCCACACTTCGATTAGTTTCCCTTAATGCCTGCAGCATTAAAAGCTACAGGAAACATGGGACTTGTCTCCAGTTTTGTACTTCTTCAGCTGCTGATATTTATTTTCTTCAAGAGATTCGCCTCACATCCTTGCATGATGTTTCCCAAACCCAAAAGGGGTGGCATGCTGGGCCTTCATTTTGGTCCTTTGGTTTAGACCTGGCTAATAGTCAGGGTATTTTGTTTGGCAGTACACAGGTCCAGGTTATAAGACTGGTGGACTTAGTTCCTGAGAGGGTTCTTATTCTAGTTTGTTTATATCAGGGCTTTTCCCTCAGATTAATCAATCTTTATGCTCCCCAAGTAAAGTCTGCCTGGATTGACCTTTTTAATGCAGTGCACCCCTATTGTATACTTGTCTACATGTTGTTTGGGGTGGGGATTTCAACTGCTGTCTAGATATAAAGACAAAAGATCATGTACAATGGAAAGTATATTGTGATTCACATGCACTATTGGGTATTTTGGGAACCTCTCGATTGAAGGATGCTTATAGATCTCTAACATCACATTTGGGGTATACATATTCTAGAAATATTTTAAGGTCTAGGATTGATTTTTTTTTCTTTTTAGATATTTATTCCCTGCTTCTTGTTTTTTACGTTTTTGTGTGGTTTCTGGTCATATGGCCTTAGTCTGTCAGGTAGGGCTTTCATCTGTACCTCCTCATTTTCCCTCAATCTCTACTAGATGGAAATTGAATTCTGCCCTTTTGGATCAGGAAGAGGTTAGGAGTCAGTTGGTACATTTGTTTTATATTATAAAGTCTGTGGCTGAGCTTTATGAGGATTGGGCTACTTGGTGGATGGATACCAAACAAGAAATGTGTTCATTTTTTGTGGGTTTTGGTAAGGATGTAGGTACTAATAATTATATTAAATACCTAGAATATATAAATCAATACTATAAGTTGTTGTCATTTCATAATATTTCTAATCCTAGTTTGCAACAACAAATTCATAGGTTAAAAAATGATTTTATGAAACAATATCAGTATGATAGGGCAGCCTTCTTACAGGCAGAGATGCGATTTGGCTTACAGAAAACCCCTTATGCAGATCCATTTTCTGCCTGTAAGCACTGTTTGAAAACTAAACTGATGGAGGGTTTATGGGATGATCAAGGCCGTGTAAGGTATTCTGATCTGGAAATGATGGACATTGTTTCTCAGCAATAGCAGTCCCAGCATGGGGTTCTCTTTTTACATCTAAAAAGTGGGAGGATTTTTTTTCCTTTCCAGTACCTGTTGTTTCAGAGAGTCTTGTTAAGGATTTAGAGAAACCATTTTCTTTAGCCGAAGTCAAGGATATAATTTTACACCTTAAAACTAGGATTTCACTGGGTAAAGATGGTTTAACAAATTAATTTCCTTTTCTGAGGCACTTGTTATTTTTTTGTATAAGAATAAGGGTTCCAAACAGAATTTTGGAAATTGGAGGCCTGTTAGCCTTCTAAATATAGATTACAAAATCCTGGCTACTATTTGGTGCCACGGATTACAGACTGTTGCTGAACAGGTGATTTGTTCTGTCCAGACTTGTTCTATACCACATAGCAACATTCAACAAAATTAGCTTTTTCTTAGAAACATCTGTGAGTTTGGCAGGTAAAATAAGCTAAGTGGGTATCTTATAGCTTTGGATCAGGAGAAGGCTTTGGACAAGGTCTCTCATGAATTTTTGCACAACATATTGTTGACATATGGTATTCCAAGCAAATGTAGGTCTTGGTTGCAATATTTATATAAAAATGCAGTCATTTTTCCGGTGGTCAATGAACTTGTGGTGGTGGTTTGCCTTTTTTGAGAGGTGTTAGACAGGGGTGCCCCCTGAGCCCCTTATTATATACTTTTGTATTGGACCCTGTTATTCGATCTATTATTCATAATCAAAATATTTATGGGCTTACACTGGAGGTTTCCATCCCATCCCAGAAACTGGCAGTATATGCTGATGACGTCTGTCTTATTGTTAAGGATAGACAGTCAGCTGAGAGGGCTTTACAGGTTTTTTTCTGATTATGAGGCAGTAGCAGGAACCACTATTAATTTTCATAAGAGTTGTGGGGTTTTTATTGGACAGGATTTTTTCCCTCATACTATAGGATGCTTACAGATCTCTGACGTAACTATTAAGGTGTTAGGAGTTCTTTTTGGTTCTGGGAATTTGGCTTTTCTCAACTGGGAAGAAAAGCTGAAACAGGGAGAAGCAAAGGTGCAAAGGTGGAAAGCATGGTCTTTATCTAAACAAAAATGTATCATGATTATTAAAAAATGTCTCTTTCCTCAGTTTTTATATATTAATTCTATGTTTCCAGTTCCTATTCAGCTTGAGACTAGATTGTTAAGTGGGTTTTTTTCAGATGATATGGGGCAGTCGATTTAATCCTGTTCAATGGGCATTTACATATTTGAAAATTCAGGAGGGAGGACTTAGTATGCTTAACCCAATAGTGTTATACCATTCTTTCTTTTTTAAATCAAATTTTGGATTTAGGACTGGCTGTGTTGATCATCCCTGGGAGAGTTGGACTTTAGGTTTATTTCACCTCTTTTTTCAGCAATGGACTTCTCTGCTTCCAAGGCTTACTGCTTCCCTTTTTGTCCCAGACTTTGCTAAGCCAGCAATTCAGAAACTTGGTTTATGGGGTGTCACTAAGCTTCATGTTCAAACCTTAACACGGAAGTCTCTTTATTCTGATATTATGTCCCACAATTTTGCAACTCAGGTGGCATTTCCTTAACGTGTTCCTTCTAAATTATGTTATTTTTGCATCTCTTGACAAACAAATGACTCCCTGTATATCTGTGGGATGTTCAATGGCTCTGTTACCATGGCAAATTGGAAGTACGTCGTAATTTGAAGGATAAACCTTTGTTAGAATGGCAATGTCTTCGACCGCAGTGTGTTGGACAACAGAAAACCATGACTCATTTTTTTATGCTTGCTTGCATGCATGTGCAAGAAACAGTGCCATCATCCGAGATACCGGATGCAGTGGCATACAGTTGAAAGGGAGAGCTCCGCTTCAGTGAGCAGAGCGCTACCCCCCACGCATGCAGGTATGCAAACACTGCATTTTGCATGCTCGTGCTCATGCACACTCCCCTTGACGAACATACTGTATGGCCGACGGGGTGCCCAATCTCTGTCAGCTCCAGGCCCCCCCAAAAAAACAAGCTTCCCAGTGCCACACTGGGAGCCCAGCCCAGCATGGCAAACAATGTAATGGCTGATGGGGGTGTCAAATCCCCCATTGGCTCCATGTCTCCAGGCCCCCCAAAACATTTCCAGGTGCCACGCTGGGAGCACACCCCAGCGTGGCAGAAACTGTTATGGCTGATGGGGGTGCCTAATCCCCCATCGGCTCCAGCCCCCACAAGCAGCCTTCCTGATGCCAAGGTGACAGCCCACCCCAGTGTGGCAAACATCCTGCGCCATCCTCCTTTTAAAAAAGTCCCCGAAGAAAAACAGTCCCTCGGGTCTCGTGGCCCTCCCCCACCCACGCCCACCCACCCACTACGCACTTCCTCCCACACCCCTCACCCAATACTTACCTCTGGACTCTGGCACGATGATCTTTGGTGGACTGGGAACATGTCTGCACTCTTCAAAGCTGACCGTGAACTGAGGAAATGCCGGTAAGCTGTATAATGTAATAGACAGGGTTTTTTCAACTTTGATGCATATCTTACACATTTTTGGAAATTTTTGCACCAAATTTTCAACATGGGGTTTTTGGAACCCCTCCTCATGAATTCTGTCACTGTCATGGCATAAATTGGGCCTGAAGGGTGATTTCACGGTCACTATGCCAAATCACCTTTCAGGACTGATTAACAGAATGACAGTGCCACTGTTCATGAGGTGGGCTCTCAAAAAGCCTAAGTTGAAAATATGGTGAAAAAATTCCTTAAAATGACTGTTTTACGAGTGTGTGTTGAGCAGTTCCTACGCACGCTCATAAGTTTGCGAATTTTTAATGTTCGCACTCTGGATTTTCAACATTACCATTTTAACATATCTCCTTATGAGCAGTAAAGCTGTCATTTTTCACATCTCACCCAAAATGTGTTTCCACATAATCACGGTGACAGTATTCATGAGCAGAAGTCTTAAAATGGCTATGTTGAAAATTTGGTGAAAAAATTCCTAAAAATGACTGTTTTACGAGCGTGCATTGTGCACTTCCTACACACGTTCATAAGCTCATGAATTTTAATATTTGCATTCCAGATTTTCTACATTGCCATTTTACCACACCTCCTTATGAGCAGTACAGCTGCCATTTTTCACATCTCACCCAAAATGTGTTTCTGCACATGTAGCGCACAATGGTGCAGTTGGTGCATGGAAACAATGTTTGGGACAATTTAAGAAAATCACAGTGACACTGGTCATGAGTAGAGGTCTTAAAATGGCTATGTTAAAAATTTGGTAACAAAACTCCATAAAATGACTGTGTTACGAGGGAGCATTGTGCAGTTTCCACGCACCCTCGTAAGTTCATGAATTTGTAATGTTTTCAGTCCAGATTTTCACCAGTGGTATTTTTCCACACCTCCTTATAAACAGTACAACTGTCAGTTTTCACAACATGGCCAAAATGTGTTTTCACACTTTCACTGCAGAAATGCGTGGTCACTGTGGGAAATCATTGTTCAGGACAGATAAAGAAAATCACACTGGCACTGTTCATGATCGGAGGTCCCAAAATGCCTGTGTTAACAATCTGCTGTAAAAAATCCACAAACTAGTTGTACAGTTTCTATGCATGCTCGTGACTTCACCAGTTTTTTTAATATTTTCACAGCTGATTTTCAACATTGCCATTTTTTACATCTCCCCATGAACAGTACCACTGTCATTTTTCACATCCTGTCCAGAATGTGTTTTTGCACCTGTGGTGCCTAATACCATAGTCGCTGTGCAAAAGCAGCTTTTGGCTAACAAACTGATATTGCCACTGTGCATGAGGTGGGGGTCACAAAAAAAACATGTTGAAAATTTGGAGTGAAAATACCAACTAATGACTCAGGCATTAGGGTTTCCAACCATAACGCCCCACCCTGTACAGAATGACAGGCATCAGGGGTGTGACTTGGGATTGTTGCCTGCAATGCTCATATCATTCCACCCCCACCCACACCCTGCAGCCAGTGAGAGGCATCAAGGTGTGTCTTGGACTCTTTGTTTCCAAAGTTCACCCAATTCTCCTATACTGCACCCATCTCACTGTATTTCCTGATGGAATGAGTTGCGCATAAGGGCCAAAGACCCCCAACGCACACAGTGACACTTGTTGGTGTCTGCAGGGTAGGGTGTGGTGAAATGGCATGGCCGTTATGCCTGACGACCCAAAGGCACACCCCAATGCCTGTCACTATCTGCAGGGTGGTGACGGGCTTGGCTTTAGTTCAATACTTCACTGCCATTCCTAGTATGCAGCTCTGTAACTCCTACACTACCAATGCCAATGCCAGCAAGCAAACTTTCGTCATTGACAAATGCTTGTTTTTTCCTGTGCCTATGCAATTGACTTTTGGGCCACTTTAGCCACCAGATGGCAGTGGAGGCCTGTACAGCATGTCACTTATGGTATTTTAATACTAGGGGATTATATGGGTCTGGTTCCTAGATGTAATTCTAGTACTCTGAATTTGATTTTTGCTTTTATTAAATACTACTTTTGGCAAGCTAGATGTAAATTTTCTTTGCATCATATTGATACACCGGTGTGTACATTGATTAAACAACTTGGAACTGTTATTTTGTATCATAAACAGAAGGAACAAGCCATTATGGATTCCAGACTTTACAATGTACTCTGGAGGAATGTACCTTGGGTTTCTTTTGGGGATGTTGGTTGATTATTTTTCTTTTTTTTAATTTTTCTCTCCCCTTCTTTGCTATTTCATTTTGTTATTTATTTATGATTGTATGAAACATTTCAAGTACTGAAATGTGAAGTTTTCTTTTTATTTTGTGATTTGCCTATTCTCATTTGTGATGTTTTGTTTCTCTCAATAAATAATTCCCCTACTCTTTTTCAATAAGTGCCATGAGATCTTTAGCATCCACCTGAACTGCCACCAATCCAGACAGATAGGACCTCAGTTTAACATCTCATCCAAAAGATGGCACCTCAGAAGTGCAGCACCCCCCTTATGCTGTGCTAAAGTGTCAGTATTGGGATATTAACCCAAGTGCCAGATGTGGGAACTGAACCCATAGCCCTCTGATCTCCCAGCCTCAGAGGCAAGTGTGCTACCTATTGAGCCACTGACACTGCAACATTGTTATTTATGGCAGAACAATTTCTGCCCTTGATCTGTAAGGACATCACCCAGACTGCAAATAGTTGTACATTTTGTTATGTCTGTGGAATCTTAGGACAACTATTTTTTCACTGTTTAGTAGTACTCTCAAGCAACTAAACTGTACATGTGAACAATTTAAAAACTGCATTTTCAGTGTACAATATGGGACAGCAACTTCTTAATGTACAGCAGAGAAGTTCTGGTTTTCTAAATGTGAAATAAAGGGCATCCTTCCCGATGCTGAACTGCTGAGGGGTATGATGACAGGAGAAATTTGGCTTCATAAATGGAAGACGCTGCATTGCAAGAGTACTGGTAACATTATACAGTATATCTAGTCTGTTGAGATGAATTGTGGTGGCTGGAATGATACAGAGAAAGGTGTGAAAGGTGAATTTTGAGAAGAGTGCTAGAAAGTTTATTATAACAACCTTCAGTCATGGGTTGCAGGCAAAAGGCTAGAAAGATATGTGGAAATGCCTGAAGTGATATACTGTATTGAAGTAACAGGGTTTGCATGGTGGTGGGAAAAGGCATCCTGCAGAAATAGATTGAGTAAAGAGGACAAGAAAGAGCCTAGAAAGATGGCCTAAAGCAAACGGAATGGAAAGCAACATTGGAAAGGTTATAGAAATGAATGAAGTAGATGACCGGAAAGATGGAGATGGTTGGTAGAAGAGAGATAGTAAGAGAGGGCAACCTGCAAAGATGGGTTGCAGTAAGAGGGCTGCATAGATGGATGTAGCAAACTGTAGCAATAGATTAGGGCTGAAAGAAAAAAGAACAGTGTGCAGAAAGATGGATGATAGAGAAGTTGTCAAGGTGAAGAGTGTAGTCAGCCTACAATAAATGTAAAACACATAAAACACTTTTAGCAGTTGTTTAATTTACATGAAAAAGTATTAAAAATGGATGAATAGAAACCCTGTATGTAAACTGCATTTACATAATCAGCAGTTTCTAGCAGGTGGTATTTGTACAGCTTATCAGTTATTTAAAGCTATAAAAATGTATTAGGATGCTACTGTATTGTTGTAGGTACAATACTTCAGATGTAAAGTTAAACCAAGGTCCCTTGGTGACTACCTAAGTAGATATTAGAGATCCCATGACACGTTTCAATACAATTGCACTGTACTGAAGGGTTCCAAAAAGGATGGAACATGTCAGTACTGTAGCTTGTCTTTTGCAGACTATACCTGGTCAAATGTAAAATACTGCCTAGAAGGCAATTTCTGTTCTGGTAAAGTCTTGTCAGCCTGCCCTGGATTTACATACCAGTGATGCTTTGTATTGGGTTTAAAGTTTTAAAATATGCACATGTGTTATAATGAGATTCACATAAACCAAACACATTTTATTTTTCTCATCTTCTGTTATCCTTTTATGGATGCTACACACTGCTTTTCTTGGAAGTTGCCTCTTCAACATTCTACTTTTGAGTGTCTGAGTGTACTAAATGTCCAATTTTAAAACAGTAGGTCTGTTTTCCTCAGTGTCCTGACTATGGGTCCCTGTCTTACAAACACAGGTTCTAATTAGGTTTGGGCAAAGTGAAAAAAATTGCGGTTTGCAACTTTTGTGGCAAAGTCTTAATGTTTAAGTAGCAATACACTTCATGAATTCTGCACTTCATAGAATCATGAATCATGAAGTTCACAATTCAAATTGTGAAAATCTGTGTGAAGTGTGGAAATTCACAACTATGGGTGTTTTTTCTAAACTACTTCTCAAATTGTGGCATACATGAAGTGACCCATTTACAAGTACTACACAAAGTGTGTACTGGGCCACTTCATGCTAACTTTGCTAGTGAAGTTTAAACTTGAACAGTACAGCTGTGGGTGTGGTATTAGCATGTTAATTGTTTCTATACATATGAAATTAGTTGTTGTGCATGGAAATCCATATACCTAAATATTGTTATACCACAGTAAAAGGTCATAAAACTTATTGAGCCACAGTTCAAAGGTCACAAAATACAGCAGTTGTACCACAGTGGTGATACTGCTATTATGGTGCAGCAACTTTTCAACCTTGTGTTTGTCACTTTTCACATTCAGCTAATGCCATGCTGACAAGTTCCCAACGGAAATGTTAATTAGTAGTAAATAAAGGTACTCCACAACCAACTGTTCAGTAATTATCAACCAGATGTCGCAACACCCTGCTTAGTAAAATAAGTTTGTTTGTATTGTTGTTTACTTAATAAAATGCCCACCACCAAGATGCCCACTCCTTAATGAAGCTTCGTCCATCTTATATTCAGCTCAGTCAGTCAGAAGCAGAAAAAAATACAGAAAAAAAGCATTAGTGCTAATGCCTCTGATTATTTTTAGGAGCCATAAACAATAAAACGTAACAAAGGGATAACTGTGCACAGACAAGGCATGCATTTCCATTTCTGGGTTCTGCTGACATCAGAGACCTCGCTAGCTTCATATTAAAAGTATGCGTTGTCAACAGAACCCCCTCAGTGGAAACACATCCCTGTTGTACATGATGCCTCATCCATTATTTTATAACAGTCTTGTACTGACAGTATCCAACTCATTACTTTGTAAAGTACTTAGCAATAATACACTGTATCAAACCAAATTCCATTTTATTCTATAGTCTTATTATACATACATATAGTACATACATACTGTACATACATACATACATACATACATGCATAGTTGCCAGTAGATTAGGCCTAACGGTCTATCTTGTCTGCACGACGCAGCTCACTGATAGTGCACATTACCTGCTCTACCTCCCCACATTATTTCCCCCTCCCACCCACTTCCCCACCCTCTACACCACTGGTCATCAGCATACCCCCCCCATACTGTGCCCCTGTGCCTGTCTCAATCTTTCTTGAAACCTCCCACAGTTCCCAGTTTTACCAGATCATCTGGCAGTGCATTCCAGGTTGCTACCATTCTCTCCATGAAATAATGCCACCATGTCTGCCCTCTGTACCACCCCCCCGCTAACTTTAGAATATGGCCTCTCATAGTCCCCTCCTCCCTCCACTTGATCAGACCCTTCTTGTTCCCTCTGTTGAACCCCTTCAGGTATTTGAAGGTCTCTGTCATATCCTCCTATCCCTCTGTCCTCCAGAGAGTAGATGTTCAGCTCTTTAAGTCTATTCTTATATAACAACCCCTCCAGACCACTAATTATCCTCGCCACCCTTCTCTGGACACTCTCCAGCAGTGTGATGTCCTTTTATAGGTGGGGGCCCAGAACTGCCCGCAGTACTCCAGATGTGGCCTCACCAGTGAGGTGTACAGGGGAAGTATAGCCTCCCTTCTCCTGGATGTTATCCCCCAGGCAATGCACCCAAGCGTTTTGTTTGCCTTAGCCACTGCTGTCCTGCACTGGTCTGAGTGGTTCCCTTTTGCATCAATCATCAACCCCAGATCCTTTGCCTTTGTCATGACAGTCAGTTGTACCCCCCCAAGTAGTAGGTATACCCAGATTTCCTAACATCTAGGTGCAGAACACTACATTTGTGTGTGTTAAACACCAACTGCCATTTGTGGGCCCAATTTTCCAGCCTCTCCAGGTCATCCTGTAGTGCCCTCCTACCCTCCTCGCTATCTATCACTGCCCCCAGTTTAGTATCATCAGTGAATAAACTAATTTTACTACCAACCCTCTCCCCAATGTCCACAATGAACACCTTAAAAAGGATAGGACCCAAAACTGAGCCATGTGGGACCGTGCTGATGACCTCGATGGGTGTCGAGACTTCACCCCTACCACCACCCTCTGCTATGTATTCCTAAGCCAATTTGCTACCCACCCTACCAACTTATCTCCCACAACCAGTTCCCTCAATTTCCAAATTAGCCTTCTGTGTGGTACCGAATTGAAAGCCCTGCTGAAGTCCAGGTACAGGACATCAACCGGCTTTCCTCCATCCAGGGACCTTGTCACCCAGTCGAAAAATTCGACCAGGTTTGTTTGATACAATTTCCGCCAGACAAACCCGTGTTTATTTTGATCCTGAAAACCATTTACCTCCAGGAACTCCACCATCCATTCTTTTAAGATGACCTCCAAAATTTTCCCTACTATGGATGTCAGGCTGACTGGTCTGAAGTTCCCTGGATCATCCCAAGGTCCGTTCTTGTAGAGGGGCACAACATGGACCAACCTTCAGTCTAGAGGCACCCATCCTGATTGGAGGGAAGAATTGAATAGTTCCATCACTGCAGCTGCCAGGACATCCACCAGTTCCTTCAGAAGCCTAACATATCTAAAGAATTCCTTCTCCACCATTCCCATTCCTCCTGCTAATCTAAGCTCTTTATCAGCCTTGGCCTTTCTAACCTTTCTGCTAACATCCCAGGAAATCCTATGATACTCCTCAAGGTCTGCCTCACTGTGGGAGCATTTGTACCTTCTAAAGGCCAGCCTCTTTTCTTTTCACTTCCTCCTGTACTTCCTTTGTCCAACAGCAAGTTTTCCTGGCTCTGACCATCTTGTTTTGATTCCAACAGTGAGTGCATACACTATACAGTACGTTCTCATTAATAGATAGTTCAGTCGGACCCTCTCCATGGAGATGAGAGGTAGGCAATGCCAGGTCCCAGCTGGCATTCAGGATAGGGGGATTGAGAGGGGTGGGCACTACCTGATGACACTGGGGGGTGAGGAGCCACTATACCACCTTGAGTGGGGTCATGGTATGCATTATTAGTGGAGCTGCATCAGGATTGGGGGAGTTGTAGTAAATATATGATAACAGCAGCATCAAGGATGGGGGGTTATTAATTATATTAATGCAGCATCAGGGATCGGGGAAGGGTGGCATATGTATTATGACCTATGGACAGCACTGGAATAGGGAGATTATTATTTATACTAAGGACAGTGTCGGGGATCAGGGAGGGGTGCCATTTTATGTAGTGTACATTATGGACAGCATCGGGGAATTTTCTTAAATATTATATGAATAGTATCGGGGATCAGGGTGGATTGTATTAATCATGATGAGGGCAGCATCTGGGATCAGGGTGGGGTGACATATTATGTATTTTGAACTATGGACAGCATCAGGGATAGTGAGGTTATTATTTATAATTAGGGTGACATCCAGGATCAGGGAGAGGGGCTACTAGATCACTGGGGCAGAGGATATGTTTTTATGCATTATTACTATGGGGACAATACATATATATTGTAATGAGGCATCATCGGGGAACTGGTAGGGGGATACACTAAACTACCAGAGCATTTTACTTTACAGTGTGTGAGGCCATCGGGGAATCCAAAAAGGGGGAAGCAAGTACCAGGGTTTCCTTTGTGATAGTTAATTGGGGACTTTGGAGCTTGAGAGAGGGAGCCGGCACATTGTTGCCTAACTACACTCTCCCAGAGGGACATATCTAAGTACCCTTAGACCAGTCCTGGCTGGTCTAAGGGTACTTAGAAATTCTCCCTCTGGGAGAGTTCTGTGAATTACACTCACAGGGATATGGCAGCTTGCATCTGCCGCAAGCCCCCTTGCCCCATGCCACAGCCCAATTTTTGGGGCAAGACTGCTGCAGGTCCACTTTGGGATATGCAGCCTGCGTTTGATGCAGGCTGACTTTGTGAATTTCTAATGGGGCATCCTGTGATGGAAGGTGCCACTTGCACCATTTATGTGTGGTGCAGGCACCTTGCATCATTTACAGGGCTTTGGGAATTGGGCCCTCTGTGTCTCATTCTGGGGTCAACACCTAATGAAGGACAGTGGTAGATTAGATACAGTGCAATGAAGGGCCACAAAGAGTTTCACCGGACAGCAGAGGAATACATATAATTAAGCAATAAGACACATCAGGGTGTGCTTCATGCTGGAATAGCACCAGGTCTTGGGTGCATTGTGAGGCAAGAAACCACAGATTGAGTGCTTTAAACTACTCAATAAGTGACATAATCCCACAGACACATGCCCTGAAGTGCTTCTTTGGGATTATAAAATGGCTCCATTTGTGTTTCTGCAGTCATAAGAAGGCTGCACTGTGGCACTAGTTTCAACTGTGAGATTTTTCCTGAATAACAACACAGGTGAAACTGGCTGCCCACCAGTCTGCTTTCATTATATTTTCTATTTATTTTATCAAAGACTTAAAAGCCTCATCATGTGTTCTATGGAGGACAGAAGGCAGAGGGGGATGTAACTAAGACTTTCAAATTCATACATGAATTTAAGACAGTGGGTACAGCCAGTCTCTTCAAACTAAGAAGCAAGGGCCAGGATATTCATAAGTCCAGGCTAGGGCCTACTAAATGTTTGCTCCAGGAGCAAATTAGTGCCTGGTGCAAACCATAGTTATATTGCAATATGCTAGGGCACACTGCAAGTGTTAATGGCATGTTCCAATATACCAGCAAGGTACTAGCCAGATTGTGATTGCAAACCTTGGCTCCCTACTGGCCACACGTGCTATGTGACCAAAAGGGTGCTGTGGGGGTTGCAAGAGCAATCTGGTTGTTAGGTCCTATTAATAGCAATTGCTACTCTGGAGCAATCTGCCATACTAGTACATTAAGATGCAAATGATAGGACCTCATTACAAGTCAGGAGCAAACTGCATTTTTTTCTGATGGTTGGCAGTCATGATGCCTACAGTAAACTGCACTTTGTGCATTACTCAGCACAATTGGAATTTGCCAGTTGGTCGTTGGGCACAGAGGTGATCAGAACATCTGTGCCAGTTGCAGTGGGGAGGGGTGAAGGTGAATACTGTAGGCAGGACCCTGGGGGATGGAAGAAGTGAGACTGAGCGGGCAGATGGGGTGGGGTGGGGGCACTGGGGGGATTCCAATTTGTTGAGGGACTACTAGCCACCAAGGACAATGTTCTATTATGCACAGTGGGCAGATCAGGGTGGTGGACCAAGAACCATCAGGGAAACTGTTTTACTATGCTCAGAAGGGATATCAGGGTGGAGGAACCATTAGACACCAGGGACACTGTTTGCTAAGCTTGGCTGTTGTTTTGTGCGGAGGGGGAAGATGGTTTAGGTCCATACCTCATAACTCTTGGTTTGGGGAAGCAGTAAACAGCAGGGCTCTAATGGTTACATATCACCTCCCTAAATCTACCAGCATGCCAGTGTGAGGCAGTAAACAGCTGGGCTCTAATGGTTACTTAACACCTCCCTAAATCTACCAGCATGCCAGTGTGAGGCAGTAAACAGCAGGGCTCTAATGGTTACTTATCACCTCCCTAAATCTACCAGCATGCCGGTGTGCTTATATTGAAGGTGCTATCTGCTGTTGTACATAGGCACATTGGCATGTGTTAGGTCTGATTGCAAATGGGTTAGTGATTCGATAATTATGCCATTCAGTATGGCATTTTGTGGTCCCTTCCTGATTTTGGGGGTACAAAGCTGTGTTAGTGAGTCACTAACCGATTCTGCAATTGCAGTAGCTCTTTCAGTATCCTGGCCAGTGTTTCTTCTGGGAAAGATACTAAGGCTGGACAGGGCAAGGTTCAAAATAGACATTAAGCATGCAGAAGTGCTGCTTCACCCAAGGGGTGGTGAATAGGAGAAACAAGCTTCCTAATAAGGTTGCAGAAGCAACGACAATAGGAGAAGGTTGGACACATATAAAGAAGTTATCAGATGAGAGAGGAGAAGGGGGGCAAGATGTGGGTGGACAATGAGCATCAGAACAGTGTAAAAAGGAATAAAGGAAAACTATAAAATAAAAATTACCAAATATGAGTAAGACTGCTGGGTAGATCATGTTCTTGTGACAAAACAAAAACAAAGCAAACACTCTTAATACATTAGCAATAAAGGGTGCATACATTGACATGGCAATTGGACATGACTATGATCCTGACTCATACTGACAGATCTGATGGCTCACATTTTCAAAATGTATTGCACATATCAATTCAATGGGCTTATGCAACTTAGTGTAGTGTTATGCTTATGCAACTTGTTGATAAACCTTTGTGGTGGTTTGCTTCTCTGTCTACAGGGAATACCACCCTGTAGGGGTACTGAAGGCAAGGAAACCTGGATGAGAGTCCCACCCCTAGAGGTGCTGCAGGAATGATTCCCTTGGCTAAAAGTACCCTAGGAAGGAGCTCCAAGGAGAGAGAAGTGAGCCACTGGATGAGGAGGGGAGGATGGTAGGGCAAAGTAAAACTGATTCCAAAGAATCTGGAAGGCCTGCCTTTTTATAGCTCAGGCAGAGTGCATGGCTGGTTGCTCTAGCCCATCGAATGACAGGTGAAGCCTTTCATTTCAATGGACTTATGCAATTTAATGTAGTGTTAAGTTTGTTAAACTTGTTAATAAACCTTTTTGTTGCCATTCGCCTCTCTATCCATGGGGAAAACCACCCTGTCGGTGTACTGAAGGCAAGGAACCTTGGAGGAGGGTTCTACCCCTAGAAGTGCCACTGGAATGATTCCCTTTGCTAAAGGTACCTTAGGAAGGCACCTCAAACAGAGAGTGTTAAGCAGAACACATTGCTTATGAAAGCTGAGGAGCACGATTAAACCCCAACCGGTTGGTTAACAGCCACTGGTGACAAGCATAAATGGACACAGACTGAGAGCTGAGGAGTGAAAACTGAGCAGAAGGGCATGACTTCCTAAGGAGAGAGGGAACAGTGAAAAGAGAGCAATCCCCAGATTCATCTGCATTGTGTCTTTCCTGCTCATTTCAATGCAAAAGAATGCCACCATCCAATTCCACCCATCAGTGGAACCCTACCTAGGCAACCTAAGAATCTACTAGTATATAAACTAATGAGGTATTATGACCTTTGGCATAGAGAAGAGGAAAAAACAACCCCTATGAGGAGGAATGTCTGAGGGTCCAAGTACTAGGTCACCTTCTCTCAAGGCTTGGGATGTTTGATTTTAGTGATGGCTCTGCTGCTGCAATTTAGAAACCCAATTCAGGGGAGATTCAGTTTGGAGGAAGGCTCTCATTCTATCCCTCTAACAGGAATGCCGTGAGGGGCTGCGAGTGCATTCTGCAGCAATGGGGTACTCCCACATGGGAGAACCATCTCCCAAGGCCACAGGAGGAGATCAACAACCACTGAGGCACTGAGCCGACCTTCATGAGCATAGGAGCAGACCAGCTGAACCTAAAGCGGTTTTAAGGAGAATAGTTTATGAAGGTGCTGCTGACCCCTCTCAGCATAGCTAAAGGACTCCCTTGGGCTTAAGGGCCCCACACTTTGCAGCTGAAGTCTTAAATTTTACATCAAGAGGTGCCGCTGATACATCTGAATGGCTGAAGCTTCACCTAGAGTGATAACATTCTCACTGTGGCCCAGATAAGAAGAAACCCACTGTGAGTTTCACATGCTCAAGATGTGGACTTTGTGGTTGCAGAGTGAGACCACCGCCCACAGGATAAGCCCTGAGCCATAGTGTGTTATGGTTGTGGTTGCCATGCATCCTTTTTTTTTGAAGCAGATCTAATACAGAAAGCATTCTGAAATGCAACCGGTAACAAGTCAGGTATAGTGTACATAGGATCACGTGTAGGTCACTTAGCATATTTGAAGACCCACACTAAGGTCACACAGCATATAGAGAACCACTTTTAGGTTACACTTTTTATTTCTTTTCCTTCACATAGATACAACATTATGATACTTACATTGCAACAGATGTGGTACAAGTAAATAAGAGGAATGCATGCCAACCAGTTCCATAAGGGAAGCCACATTATTATGAAATAACATTTTCCACTATAATTTGAATTGATAAGCTTTACACATAGCACTTGAATGCCAATGTTTCAAATTCAGAAGCTTTAACAGAAACATTAGAAATTGTGAAATGAAGATTTCACTTGGCTATGTAATGTTAGGAGGTGTACTATGCAATATTAGAGATTGTACAGTGAAATGCCTAAAATGCTGTCCAGGAAGAATACAGCACAGATGATGTAAACACTAGCATAAATGATTTAAACTGAAACACTTGAAATGCTGTGACTGAAGAAATTCTTACAAAACAAGATCTTTATCCCTCAAAGCCCATCTGTCTCCATAGCCCATTCTCTATCTGAAATCACAATGCCCCACTGCGATACCACAGTCCCCTGCTATGGGAATAACCACAATGCCACAAGCAGACCATCATGACACCATGCCAAGAAGAAGCAACAGAAGCTGATGAACTCCCAAGAAACAACCACCCCAGTCAGATTATCTGTGAAACTCAGAATCACTTTGGTCAGTGAATGAATATTGATGAGCATTTCAGTACTTGAACATAATGAAATTAAGTAGTCTGGTGTATATAGTCACATGCTTTTATCTTTGGTATAGAAGCAAAATATTATGATATAAGGATTTGTTTACTGTTCAAATTATAAGTTGGACACAAAAAACACTTGGAATGCTGACCATGAAGAAACAGCACAAACGATTGAGACTGCCATGAGCAGGGATAATATTCATAAATTTTAAAGATAAGCTTGCTTGTTTAGTAAAACTTCGATACAGTATTGATAAAGTTTTACACATAAGTGCAAAGATGATATTACAGGCACAAACCCAGAAGAGGGGAAGAAGCTCTGTGATTCTTGAAGCATTGCTCATTAAGGCAGCTGGTTTGTGAGTTAAGGCTGTTAACCAGAAGCAACAATACCAATAAACAGAAGGAACAATAGAAAATATCAAACAGCAACCCCAAAAGGAGTGCAAAACAAGGGACTGGAGGAAGACAAGCTGGAGTGGCAAATAAAACTGGAACACAGCAGCACTCTGCACATTGGAGGGAACACAAGCATGGGGAGGAGAAATGTGCAAGTTGGAGAGTATGGCTAGCACTCGATGCTCATACTGCTGACTCCAAAGGACAATGGAGGGATGGGACTGCAGAAAGACAAGGAGACAGAAGACGGGGGCATGTGCAGGAAACAAGGGGAGGAGCACGGGCAACAAGAAGAGACAAACAGAAAGATAGGAGGACAGAGCAGGGAGGACTTACTGTAGAAAATGGAGAGAAGCACAAAGCAGCCAGAGGCACAGGACAACTGACAGAAACTATCAGGAAAGACACAAAGCAGATGAATCCAGACACAAACCAAATGGAAAATCCAGCACGAGATGAGGGAAGCCACAAAGAAAAAATGCTCATGGAGAAGCTGGATGGCCAGCCTTTTTATGGCTCAGGCAGGGGCATGATTGGTTGCTCCAGGCCATCAAACTACATGCAAAGCCTTTCAATTATCTTGTTTCTTTCAAATGACAATAATTCTACCCCTGCTGTAGTCTATTTTATAACTTTTAGTAAACAATGCATCCTGCACAGTAAATGAGAGTTGGAGACAGTAAAAGACTATAAAATATGAAATTCTGAAGATACTAGTGTGTATGATGCAAACTGGAGTAACACATCTTTCCTAGTTCACTGTTAAAAAGCATCTTTCATTAACTCAGCTTTCTGATTAGCTGGAGACCATGGGATAACTACACATTTACCATGACAGACACATGCATATCTTGCCACTCTATGAAGCAATCATATAAAGGTTAATGAGGCATTTGCAAGTATTTTACTTTTTTTTTTTTATGAAGTACAATAGTAGTAGTACAGTACTCTTCCTGAGCTTAGAGCACTACAATAACAATATATTGCAAAATGTTCAGCAAGTCAAGCACACCAAAAGTATGAATAAATAAGATAATTACAATAGATTAGAATAAACTAGAAAGAACTGTGTTTATTCTTAGAAGGACCACTAATATCTTATCTTCCTTCCAGCTGCAAACATATTTTTTATATTTCATAATGCTTGAAATTATATTTCAAAAGCTGTAACTTTTGAAATGTAAGGCTTAGAAAGTCTAGTAAACATGAATAGATCATAATGATACAGTTCTCATATGCTGGTACATAATTGCAGTAGGCAAGGAAAATGGGGCAGACTTGGTGGGCCAAGTGGTCCTTATCTGCTATGATTCTATGTTTCCATCTATAAAAGTCAATATAATGTGTTGTTAAAAATTACAGGTTTTAAAAACATTTTGTAACCATTTTGTTGTTTTTATATATCAATATATGGAAGACGTACAACATCATATATCAAGTACATTTTACTCCATGTATTTATTTAAAATAATTGAGATTCTAACACTACAGTTTTATAAAGTTATCCTACTTTAATGATATTTTCTTCTGAAAGGTCTAACCTTGGACTACTATGTCAAAAGACTTTTTCTGAAGAAAGTTTGGAGTCAAATTCTTTAGAATCTCTTCTATAGTACTGATACAGTTCTTACGTGCAAATCCTATTCTTTATGTATTGATACTATCTGAAAAGTTGAAAATATTTTGAGTATATTGTCAATGCATGTTTTTTAGTTGTGACATAGCCAAACAAATTCTGGCCAGAGCCCTCATGGCTGCAGCTATGCTCATCGAGCTCACAATGAAACAGTTCACTGTGCCCAAGATGGCCATGGTGCAGTGGTGCATGTGCAATTACTTGCACATGTGCAGTAAACATCGTTGGCCATCTTGCGCATGGTGGTTGACTGGCAGACAAAATAGTGCACCTGCAGGCCCCCTCCATGGGAGCACTATTTCACCTGCCAGTCACCTGCCTTGCACAAGATGGCCACCGACATTTACTGTGCATGCACAAGCAGTTGTGCATGTGTGACTGCACTGTGGCCATCTTGGGCACAGTGGACTTTTTCTCCATGAGCGGACGGTTTTGGTATTGCGAAATGATCATTCTGCAACTCCAAAACAGAAGCATTCCATGGTGTCAATCCAGTAGCTCGTTTTTAGAACTACCACAAGACGGCGGCAGGCTCCATCCCCTGCAGCCATAAAAATGGCCAATACATTGTATCAATGCTATCTGTGGTATTGTCAGACTGTATTGATACTATCTTTTATAAACAATTAGATTTTTTTGTTACCCTTTCTGAATTGTATTCATATTACATGTTATCTAGAAACTGTGCAGCTTGTGCAACTTAATTTTCTTTCATCCTATATCGTAACTGCATTTTGAATGTGTCACTCTGCCCTCTAGCAACCCTTATTCTTCTTTGCTTTAACAAGTGAAGCCTGGAAATCATCAGAAGAGATTTCCAATTCAAAACCTCAGATATACTACATGAAATATACAATTAAAAATGCTTAGCTAATCAAATGATGTCACAGTTTACATTAACAAAAATTTAAAGGAGGCAATCAAGTGAATTTTGATTGTAATGGCATTTCAAATAACCACGGTTGTAACAGAGAATATGCAATTCCTAACAGATGATAGACAAGATAGAAGAATCCACAGCAGCCCAGCACCAACAGAGTGGGTGTCTCTCCTTGTCAATTGGGGGTTAGGAGACTGAGGATGTAGTGGGGGGCCTTTTCAATTCAGGGCTTTAACCATAAGTAAAAGGGCATTGTACACAGCTGACCTTCTATCTAACATGCAGCCAGTACAGCATGCATAGTAACAGGGTGACACATTCTGACCTCCAAATGGATGTCAGCAACCTTGCTGCTTCATTCTACACCATTTACATATGTAAGATATGGTCACAAGGCAAGCTCTTGTGTAGCCCACTGTATTCATCCAAAAGCGATGAGATGAAAGCATGTACCATTGTTCTCATATCATCAGGTTCTAGAAAGGGGGAAGTCTGTAGTATTTTTCAGGTAGTAAAACTAGCCCTTGACTGCTATCAATACCTAAGATTTAAGTGACAGCCTCTCATCAATTGACTACGTCCAGGGTGGTGATCATCCTAACTGACTTAAGCCCAAACATATCATGGACTGATAGTTTATGGGTGCACCTTAGTTCACAGAGTGCTGATCAGCGCCTACCAGCAATAACCCCATTTTGTCCTGAGTCAGTGCCAGCCAGTTAGAGGCCCATCCAGATACTGATATGATAAGCATTGTTCTAAAGTATATTAAACTTTCACACCAATGAAATTGTTTTGCATTGTTTTCAACAAACTAGTATCCTCGGGTATCTCTGCCCCTTCTCTATGGTGGTTCAAATACTACCTTTCAAGCAGGGAAGTCATTCATTTGAGCATTTCAGCACAGTCATTTGAGCTAAGATCATACATCTCATCTCTACTCTCTGTCACACTGGGGGTCCCACAAGGGTTTATCCTGGGGCCCTTCCTCCTCTCAGTCTTCATTAATGATCTCTCTAGCTCCCTATGTACTTGGAAATCCCACATGAATGAAGGTGATAATATAATTTTCTCTTCTGGACCTCACCCTCATCTATACAGCAATCACACCAGCTTGATTTTGTCAATGTACAACACTGGTTCTATGCCAATCAGCTAGCCTTGTACCACAAGAAAATGGTTTCTATGCTCTTTGGCTCTGTACAGTGGCTGAGCTCTGTTCCATCTGCTATAAGGCTTCACTCATTATCTGGTGATTCTATTGACTCGGTAACATCCTACAAATGCCTTGTCATGTTACTAGACCAACACCTTGAGTACACATAACACATAAACTTTATTGTGGCAAAATGCTTTTGGTAAACTTGGGGTGCTTCACAGGGTAAAAAATGGTCTCCCCCTTAGTACCAGGAAATTTATTGTACAATGTGCAATCTATTCTCTGCTAGACTATGGTTATGTGATATTCTTGAGGGCCTCTGACTACCTCATCTAAGTTCACCACTTTTTCAGTTCCCTTTGCATATTTGCTCTGACCTGCCCTCCCTGAACCCACAATTGTACTACATACAAGGAGTAGCCTGGGCTCCTCCCCAGATGAGGCACTTCTTATATATCACCCTGTTAGGTGCCAGATACTGGTTGGGTAAATTACTTGGCTTCCTCGGTGATTTATTCACCCCCTCCTCTAAACATAGAAACAGAGAATTTGAGGCAGATAAGGACCGCTTGGCCCACCCATTCTGCCCATTTCCCTACCTAATGGATAAGCTGCAGATCCTAGTTAACCATCAGCCTACTTCTTCCTGCCCCCAACCCCTAGAAAGGCTTTATGACTGTCCCATGCATGCTTGAATTCCACCACTGTTTTTGACTCCACAACCTCCTCCGGAAGGCCGTTCCATGCATCCACAACCCTCTCTGTGAAAAAAATACTTCCTTAAATTACCTCTGAGCCGGCCCCCTTCTATCTTCAAATTGTGCCCCCTTGTTCTTGCACACCTCTTTTTTTGAAAGATGCTACCCTCTTGGACTTTGTTGATTCCCTTGAGGTACTTGAAAGTTTCTATCATGTCCCCCCTCTCCCTCCTTTCCTCGAGGCTATACATATTAAGCTCCTTAAGTCTTTCTTCATATGTCTTCCAGTGCAGACCCTGTACCATTTTAGTTGCCCTCCTCTGGACAGCTTCCATCCTGTCTATGTCTTTGTGGAGATTGGGTCTCCAGAACTGCACGCAGTACTCCAGATGGGATCTGACCAGCTGTCTTTACAGAGGGATAATAACTTTCTGTTTTCTACTGGTGATGCCTCTCCCTATGCATCCCAGTATCCCCCCAGCCCTCCTTGCTGCCCTCTCACATTGCTTGTCCACCTTTAGGTCATCTGATATGATTACCCACAGGTCCCTTTCTATTTTTGCTGTTGTTAGTAACTCACCCTCCATTGTGTACTCTTCCCCTGGGTTTTTTGTTTCCCAGGTGCATTACCTTGCACTTCTTAGCATTGAATCTAAGCTGCCATACATTTGACCATTCCTCTAACCTTGCCAAGTCCCTTCTCATCCTTTCCACCCCACCTTGTGCATCAACTCTGTTGCAGATCTTTGTGTCATCTGCAAAGAGACATACTTTTCCTTCCAGTCCCTCTGCAATGTCACTTATAAAGACATTGAAGAGGACCGGTCCTAATACTGAACTATGCGGTACCCCACTAGTAACCCCCCTTTCTTCAGAGTGGACTCCATTTACTATTACTCTCTGTGTTCTATTCTCCAGCCAATTCTTTGCCCAGGCTGTCATCTTGGGACCCACTCCCAGGCTGGCTAACTTGTATATTAATCTTTTGTGTGGGACTGTGTCAAATGCCTTGCTAAAGTCTAGGTAGGCCATGTCCACAGCCCCTCCCTGATCTACTACTTTGGTCACCCAGTCAAAGAAATCTATCAGATTTGTCTGGCATGACTTTCCTGCTGTGAATCAATGCTGCCTTGGGTCATGTGCCCCTCTGGCCTCTAGATACTCGACAATTCTTTCCTTCAGAAGTGATTCCATCATTTTCCCTACCACTGAGGTTAAACTAACAGGTCTGTAGTTTCCTGCTTCTGCCTTGCTCTCACTTTTGTGAAGGGGAATCACATCTGCCCTCCTCCAGTCCTCGGGTACCACCCCATCCTCCCATGATTTGTTAAAGAGGGTAGTCAGTGCTGTCACTAGTTCTACCCTTAGTTCTAATCCATCTTATTCCTTGCAGTTGAAGAATGGAAATGGATTCCAAATTCTCAGGTGCAGGCTCAATGTGGGTCAAGCCTCAATCACGTATAGACTTGCAAACATATGGAATGGCCTTCCCCTTTCACTAATAACCAAAAACCAAAACCTCTGATGCACATCCACAAAGAGCTGAGCAGCAGCTCCAAGCTAGGAGCAAGAACAACAACAAAGAAGCTATGCTGCAAAAAAATCAAAGGCAGTCAACAAATAAATCAATGTGGTGGTTTATTGGCGAGCACTAAGGAGTAGAGAATGTGGCGCTGAAACGCCCTGGCGCTTCAAACCCAGAACAGTTCTTCTTCAGGAGGCTGGGTCTGGACCACAAAGACAGTCATTTATACACTTGATTAAAGGGACATGCATCAATAGGGCACCCATTAATAAGTATACATGACCAACAAAACTTGCTTAAATATCACTACAGAAGTACAAAATAGTGAAGCATGGCCCCTGTTACTGGGTGATCCCCTGGGAAATTACTACCTTTACAATTATGGTGTTTGTCAATTTCATCACTAGGTGAGGCTCTGGACACGCTGACGTTTTTTTATCATTCTGCCCTTCTGGGGCCTGGTAAATTACCCTTTTCCTCCCCTTGGTATCTATGGTTGTAAGAACTGTACTTTTGATTCTAGACATAGTTGTACAATATCTCCTATGTATGTATTTGTTCATTGCCTACCCTACTTGTCTGTATTTCATTGTCATTGTCAGTCCCTGTTTCTCTCTCTCTCTCAGGTCACAAATGGAAATGATCCCACATGATTCTGCTTGTTTACTTGATAATATATTCTTCAAATAAATAAATAAACAGTTAACAATGAATTGGTAACTCACATTGTGATGTTTTTTAACACTTAACCTGCTCAACAGCAACTTCTGTAAAATAACTTTGCAACTCTACTGGAATGCAACTGCAGTCTTGTCACAATGCAATGCAAAACTGAGTTGCAACTCTTATGTAACAGTTTTTCAAGGCAACATTTATTCACCTTATTGAGAAATGCTAATGAAAATTACTGGTGGGACAGTTTAATGTGAATTGTACTGTTTGTTGCTGCATGGATGAGCATCTGTCCAACACAGCTGGCAGGTAATGCTGTGTATCATCAGTATAGCAGTGGAACCTGATACTATGTCTGATAATGTTCTTTCCTAGGTGCAAGACTGATACTGAGAATAAAATCAGGAATACCTCCAACCCCCGGTATACACCATATTCCAAGGTTATTGTGCATGACTTAAGAGTTCATATTACAGTCAGCTACTTGTGGTCCAGGAGGAATGGATGGTACCATGATCAAATCAGATGCCTTACCATGATCCCTGTCAGGAGATTATTGCTAAACTTGACTAATCTTGACTAGAGCAGTTTTAGTGTTGTGAAGATGTTGCCAGAAAACAAATGGAAATGGCTCAGGAATGTTTGCACTTGGTTTATAGGTTGTCATCCAGCTGCTCTGCCTCCACCCTCTCAACCACCTGAGCCAGCAACGGCAAGCTGGATATTGGTTTGCAATTCATCAGGTTATGCTTTTTGAGCACTGGCCTTAGTACAGCGCCTTTCATGGCAGAGGGGAGATAGTCATTGGCAGAATAATCATTAAGTGTACCACTGTAGCCCATAACCAGTGCCTTGACATTGACCTAATGAGTTTAGTTGGACCAGGGTTCAGGATAAAACATAATCAACCTTATCACATTTTATAATATTGGTGAAGCATTTCAGGAACTAATAACCTTTCAGCAATCAACCCCCTCACCAAATAATATTTGGTTGTTTACCACATGTGGATGTGTGATTACCAGCTTGTAATACCCCTAACACACACACACACCTTTGATGTACCTTACCCCTAGCTGCAAGCCTTATTTCAGGTTGGATTGCAACTGTTCTAGCTACTCTATTGGTTGTTTTCTACTAGGAGATGACAACTTGAATTGTGATCAAATGTACTGAAAGTACATGTGGCTGGGTATAGATAGTTTATAGAAGAATTCAGCAAAATCTTTTATTTCATACTTATAGAAGTGATAATGTCTTCCTGGAACATGTTTGTCTGGTGAGTTAACAACTGTTAATCCTTTGCTCTATCAGTTTGTCAATGGCCATTAGGCAAATACTCTCCATGGAGCATTGTTGCTTAATTAAGATCACACAGCACAATGTGTAATGAAGTGGAACTAATGAACCTAAAGGCAGGTGCTGATTTAAGTACTGTATATCATAAAGCAGTTTAAATCTCAAGCATTGTTTTATGATGAAACCTATCTAATACTGCTACCATGGACAATACTATTGATATTAAAGATAGAAAAGACCAAGGGCCCATCCAATCCATCCTTCCGCATTCTCCATAGTAGTATTTTAAACAGTTTCCTTCACTTGTAATGGTAAATATTCAGACTGGAACTGTCCACAATATTGTGTGGTACCTATTTCCACATATTTACAATTCCTTCTGCATAAAAAAAATCTTCATGTACAGTGTCTTAAAAGGCCAAGCCTTTTTTTTGTACACCCTATTGAATTGTATATTCAGCATGGAGATTAATTCTTCATCTTTGAAAATCTTAAACAGAGCATTAAATCACCTATTTTCCTTCTCTACACCAGCCAAACCAAAACTGATCTATTGTATCTAGCCAGGCCTGGTAAAAGGGAATTTTCATGGAGTAAATCATTTGTGATGCTCTCCTCTGTAGTCTATTTCAACTATAGCTTCATGTGCAAGTGCCCCACTAAACAGGCAGCAGTATTTGATTTGTGACCTTACACATAGTATAACCTAAATAATTTGTTTAGGACCCTTGTTTTCTGGAAGGAAAGTTTCTCAGAATTTTCATCAAAACCTTTGGTTAGCCATAGAATTTAATACATCAGACTGCACTGTTTTAAATGTATGAGGTGTTTGGTTTCTTAAAAACAATTCCCAGATCTCTTTCCTCCTCATTACTTGTGATTACAGTTCCACTCAGAACATGCTTTACTTAGGGGGGTTTGCTCGTAAAATGCATCACTGCATATATTCCCTATATTAAACATTATGCTCCTCAGTCTTGCTGACTGGGAATCTCACCTCTATGATAGGTAAGCTGATGATGACTAGTTTAGGAAAGTCTGGTGGTCTTCTTGGAAGACAAAGGGCTGTAGGATGATTAGGTTCACCCAAGATGGTACGTGAGCAATGAGGGCATGTGGATCTATGTCATAACAGCAATTGCAGAATAGTGATTGCTATTACGGCGCATGGAAATCACAGAAAAAATATTTTGATTATGCAGTCCCCAGCACACAGCAAAAGGGCACTGGGGACTACGATTTTATAATAAATGCAGAGGGCTTTGCCCCTACATCCCCACCTAAGATTCTCAGCTCCAGGGGGCGTGCATGTCAGGGGGTGCAACCCCCCTTCCCAAAATAAATTCAGGCAGGCACAAAAAAAAGCAGCTGCACCCGGACCCGGACCCACCCCACCATGCCAGAGGAGCAGCTCAGTATATTTCCCATATATGAATCTGCTCATCCATTACTCTGTTTTACCCTAACAAACAGCATGCACCTTGTAATCTGTCAATCATGAAGCAATTATTTTAGCTAAGCCTAAGTAAAACAAATATTTCACAAAAGAAGTAGTCTCTAATGACTTTTGTCCTGACTACTGTGAGTGTTAACATTTAAAACTATCATAGGCAAGAAGCAGAGAGCTGATTCATTCTTACCCCAACCTTTGTAGCTTATCACAGACCAAGCCGAAGCACCCACTGAGACTAACAGCCGAGATCTCCCATGGGCTTTTCTCGGAGTGTCCTCCAGCTTGCTGGGAGACTAGGATACTTATAGTGTTGTCTTGATGGGTTTTCCAGGGCGGAGTTTCCCAGAGGGTTAACATGGAAATTGCAGCTAGTGGCTATGCCGAGAAATGATCTCATAAGTTCTAGCAAATGGTAACAAAAAACATGATTATTTCTAAATGTCATCTAGGTGGTGAGTTCTACAAGACTAAGGTGAAGAAATTATATATAAAAAGCAAAAGTAAAACATGTCAAGAAATAGTCTCCTGTTTCTGACAAAATAACATAGCGTTACTAGAACCTCGTAGGTAGAGGCGTTATCTTATCATCTCATAACTACGACAGTAGATATTGCGGTTAGAATAGATGTTATGTGATTTAAAAAACTGCTGTATGTTATTACTCAATTTCCCAATGAGATGACCTTTGGCTGACTCCAGCTGAAGCTGTATGCTACCTGTTTTTAATGGCAAGGCAAACTTTATTTATATAGCACCCTATCCAGGAGCTCAAAGTGCTTAACAAAGATAATAAAATGAAAATAACACAACCCCAAAAATAAATTATTCAGAGAAGATTAAAAATCTTACCAAATAAATAAGTTTTGAAAGAGGCTTTAAAGGCCTCCGCCTTACAGGCAGCCTTAATGCATGGTGGAAGAAAATTCCATAGGAATTGAGCAGCCACCCTAAAGGCCTTGTCTCCCAATCTTGTTTAAGTGGGAGGGTGGTGCAACTAATAAGCTTGTCTCGGTGGAGCATAGGGGATGGATAGGAGAGTATGGAATCGGGAGTTCTTTATACTTTATATCAGAAATACAAAATATTGGGCCTTGATACTTTTTAGTTGGTTCTGGCAGAAATAGTTTGGCATAGCTGAAATGTACCCAGACTCAGGTCCCTTTTGGTTACTTTGTCCTTGGTGTGTTGAAAACAGGAAGTTATTATCCCTCTGTACAGACAGCTGGTCAGACCCCATCTGGAGTACTGTGTGCAGTTCTGGAGACCCAATCTCTGCAAAGACATAGACAGGATGGATGCTGTCCAGAGGAGGGCCACTAAAATGGTGCAGGGTCTGCACCGGAAGACATATGAAGAGATACAAAAGGAGCTTAATATGTATAGTCTTGAGGAAAGGAGGGAGAGGGACATGATAGAAACTTTCAAGTACCTCAAGGGAATCAACAAAGTCCAAGAGGTAGCATCTTTCAAAAGAGTGTGCAAGAACAAGGGGCCACAATTTGAAGATAGAGGGGGGGTGGCTCAGAGGTAATTTAAGGAAGTATTTTTTCACAGAGAGGGTTGTGGATGCATGGAACGGCCTTCCGGAGGAGGTTGTGGAGTCAAAAACAGTGGTGGAATTCAAGCATGCATGGGACAGTCATAAAGCCATTCTAGGGGATGGGGATAGGAAGAAATAGGCTGCTGGTTAACTGGGATCTGCAGCTTATCCAGTAGGTAGGGACATGGGCAGACTGGGTGGGCCAAGCGGTCCTTATCTGCTGTCAAATTCTATGTTTCTATGTTTCTGGCCTGGGAATGCCAGGTCCTTGGAGAGACTCGCCTGGTATTACTCACACACTCACAGGTGTCCTGCATGCTCTCCCCCTCCCATGACCCCCACCCCCTGCCTCTCACAGCATCAGTGAGTGACAGTGCAGATGCCCATCCACAAAGATGCTCCTCTGGGGGTGCTTGGCACCCATGCCACATACCTTTCCTGTAGCTTGAGCACGGGAGCACCTGCCTGCTCAGTCTCTGGCACACATCTCTCAAGTCACTGGGTACATGTTGTGGGGCTGCAGCCTTACCATGCCCACCACTGGCTTCTGCCATACCTGCCAGGGTGCCTGTGTGTGTGCTTTCCCGTGGCACTGAGGTACCAGTCTCTGCCTGCTGGGTGCATGGTAGCTGTGCAGTTGTGGGGGCCATAAACTGATGGGGGATGGCATCAGATGAACACATTTACTGGTCTTTGTTGGACAGAACAGCCTGTACACATTGTACCAGTGGTACAATATTGGAGTCTCCTGAAAAGACTTCAGCTCTCTAGCCCAGCCTGGCATGCCCACTGTGGGCTGTGGTGTTGGCGCAACTGGCCGTTAGACCATCTCTGGCTGGTCTAAAGAGTGCCTGCTCCCTTTGGCTAAGTGACAACAGCTGTCACTTCTGAAAATCCATGAACAGAGGATGGTGCATCTAGAGTTGCAGCAATGTTTTACTCTGCCTGCGAGACTGTTGCAAAGTGGCTGAAATTTGCATCTGCGGAGTTTTATATAGTTTATCTCTACCCTCAGCAACTTCAGCTTCACCAGAAATCGCAAAGTTTTCCATGCGAATAGCAGAATTGTGCCCACAAAGTGTGCAATTTCAAGTATTTACACTTGCCATGCAGAAGTTCTAGTAAGTATCATTCCTTTCAGATATCATAACCATATTGCACACTAATACATACAATTCCTGTCCTACCCATCGGACAGGTTAAATTTGTTTCATCCGTGCTGCTCAGTATATAGCTGTGAATGTGTACTGAATGAAACTCAAGCATAGGGATAGAGGTCTACTAACAGGCACCATCTTCATTGATTTGACTAAAGCTTTTGATTTAGTTAACCACTCCCTACTACTGCATAGGCTGGAGTCCCTAGGGGTATCAAGCATTGCCCTGTCTTGGTTATCGAGCTACTTTAGCGACTGCTGTCAGTTTGTATCCTTCAACAAGGCCATCTCCTCTCATGTCCCAAGAAAACTAGACATTCCTCAAGGCTCCATCTTGGGTCCACTACTCTTTTCAATCTATGCCATCTATATTCCAAACTCTCCATCTCATTGCAAGACCCTGCTGTACACTGATGACCTTGTACTTCATATCAGGCCCAACTCCCTATATTAAATCACCTCTAAGCTCTCCTCTGACCTGCATGTAATCCTGGCCTGAATCACTCACAACTGTCTTGTTTATAATATTCTCAAGACCCAGGCCATGTTCTTTGGGTCCACCCTTAAGACATGGCATCATAATGCCAACCACAAAAAATGTGCAGAAACAGACGCCACAAGCAAAAGAGTGCCAACACAAAAAGAGTCAGAAAAAACACAGACCACAAGAAAATAGCACATCCATTGAAAATAATGAGATTTTCTGTTTTTATCAGGGGTCTTCACCCAATGAACCCCCTCCCACCAGACTTTAGATTACAAACTCCGAGGAGGTGTGGATTTGGGAATGGGGTGAAACACCAAGAGAGGGAAAAGTTTAACTTAAAAAAAAAATGAACAGTAACGCTGCAATACTGGGAGACCTTGGGTGAACCGAACCATGGTTCCAGGTCTCCCATCCTGCCATGTGTGGGTGCCTTAGCCACTCCACCATGGGAGCAGCTCGGCCAGCAACCCCAGCATATACTGCAACTAGATCCTTTCCAGGAACAGCACAGAGTGACAGGGGTAGTGGTAACTCCTTACCACTGTTAAAACCCTGTCACTCTAAATCCCAGTGCATTCTACCCCGTGCAATTCTTCATGTGTGGTTTTTGTTTCAACATGTTGACCTGGTACCTTAAGACAAGTGCCTTGGCCTCCAAGCTCTCCATTTGATGCCTGGATGGATCCCTTGTCTCTTTGACCCTCTCCTTTATTTATTTATTTAAAATTTGGTAATCAAGAAAGGCACACTGAGTCAAGGCGCGTTTCCGTTAGATACCTTGGAGTCAATATGGACCCCGCCCTCAACTTCTCCCTGCACATCAATGACATTTGTAGATCTGTCAATTCCAAACTTGGCCTTACCTACCATATTTGCCATGCCCTTACCTTAGCTGCACATGTTGCTATAGCCTGCGGAGTTCTAGTTCCTACACTCTGTTACACACTCCCATCTTTTTTCCACGCCAACATCAGCTGCTTGCACAAATAGGACTTTGCCTAAAACAATGTATGTAGGTTTGCCTCTTCTCAGCTCATCCACCATTGCCTAATTTACTCCTCCATAAACTGCCTATCCTCCTCCTCAAGACATTCCTACATTCTTGGCTGCTTCACTGACAACATTATTAGATCCTCTCAAACCACCTTGTTGGCCTCCTTATTTTCTCCTGTAGACCATGCATACTATCTGTAGTCTTCTACATATGCAGTGAGTACTGTTCCAAAATGCTGCACTAAGATGGGTGGTCAGGCATTCGCCCACTATGCTTCATATCTCTGGGATTCCCTACCTGCTCACATATGTGTCTCCAACTCCCACACTATCTTCAAAAAATATATTTTCCATCACCTCTGAACCTGTGACAAATGTTCGTATTTTTAATCTCATTGGCTCCTACTTCTCAGTCCTGCTTTTCCTCCTGCCTGCTATATTTCTGGGTTGTTACCAGTACTCTTCTCTTGTTTGCACCTACCCCTACTCTGTAAGTGAAGGCACTTCTGATATTGTCTTAAATGCTTTGTATTTGTAACCACAAGTCTGTAACTCTAGGCACTTCCTTTATTGATCTAATGCTTGTATTCTTAAGCAATGTAATTTCCTGTACTGTTATTTTGCTTGTTCACCTGTTATGTACTTTCCCAGGTCATGCCTGAAAATATGCAGGCTCTTGCCTAGTGCACTTACCCAGTAAATAAAAGCTAGATAAATAGATATATACTGTACACCTAATGCCCTGCTATCTTGGAGACCCAGAGTTTGCTAGTACTGTAGAAATTAAAGACTTGTTACAACAAAATCCTCTAGGACACTCCTCACTGGCCCCCTTGGCTCCCCTGTTGACACTGACAGACACCACCTCTGCCAATGTCACCTTTTACCAATGCTCACTAATGCCTGAACAGGTGCCTTATCTTCTAATCCAAATCACAACCCACTGGTATCCTTGTTCCTTAACTATAAGTCCTAAAAGTTGTACTTATAGCAGGTGATAGTCAACAACTGTCTGCCGATATGTATAACTTCTTGACCACTTTCATTCCTATGCACAACCAGTAAAAGCTTAACATTTTATCTATAGTATATTGTAGGAGACAAGAAACTGTAAAAGAATGGGATTTTGTATTAAAAACTCAATTGTTAAAAATTATAAAGAATATTTGAAATATGTACCATCAAAGTGTTAGTGTATTTTAAGTAAAGGCAAAGGTAACAAACTCTAGCCAGAGCCAATATGGCCATGAAGAGCTACCAAATGACCAAAGTTATTTTCTTGTTAGTGTAATGTAGTGCTGTTTAGTCACAATTATCAAAAACTGCCATGCTGGTTAATCAGTCCTCTTGAATTTATTTAGTCAGAGTGAATGCTACTGTGTGTGTGTGTGTGACTGCTCCCAGATTAAGTCTGCCTTCTTCCCTTAACTGCAGGGCAATTTTCCTATGTTTTCCTATAGATTACATTATTTCCACTGGAAGCCCAATTCCTCTGTTTTCCCATATAACTAATGCAAGTCTATGGGAAGAATTTCCCTGTAGATGGCTCTAAATCCCTGTAAACAGAGTTCCTTACCATTTATATTAAATACCTGACATTCTCTACAAGCTTAGTTAAAAGAGAATTGCACTGAACCGGTGAGTAATGTTTCCTGTAGAAGCTTTTTTTTCATATAGTGGGTCCCTTTCTGTTCTGCCCCACTTTTGCTGGCCTTATAGTTAACCCATTGGATATTTATGGGTTACATATTGCTGCAAAGTGCCTTCTAAGAATTGTATGATGTTGTGTATGTCTCCATGAACCTAAGAATTCTAAATTAGAATGCAGATGCATTGTACCAACAATGTATGTTCTTGACAAGATCATACTGTTCTAAAACGGTCAATGCCAGCAGTGTGTGAATCAGAAACACACACTGAATTTGCCAAAACGCCAGTTCAGATTAAACAGTAACAAAATGAGAACTGGTATTTTAAAAAATAACATCTGCTTCTACAAAAAATGCATGTTTGCTGATTCAAGGCAGTTTTCCTTTGAGATATTAACAGCCCAGTCTAAATTGTTCACTATTTATAGGACTGGCAGTATAGCCTAGAGGTAAGAGTAATGTGCTATAAATGAGCTTTGTACATCCAGCATTCAGTCATGGGTTTGATTCCCACACCCTCCATTTCCATACTGTGTGGCTCTGATTAAGTCATTTAATCTCGCCAGTGTTCCTGAGTTGTCCCTAGAAACAAGAACCTATGCCTAGTTGGCCTTATCTGGTTACCAAAGGAAACACATATATATATATATATATATATATATATTTATTAAATTACATTTATAAACTGTAAACAAACATTAAACTTCAGTACACAGATTTCAGATCTATGCAATAACCAACCTCCCTACACCTAATGGACTCCGTCTAAATACTCTATCCCTCTCTGTAAATCTGTTATTTTTATTTCCTTTAGTTTACTTTTGAAACTGTCTGTCTGGAGGATGGAAACATAACAGTTTTACACTGACCTTCTGCTGTGTAGGAGGGCTCAAACAGTGTAGCTGAGCCTCAGACCATAAATCCTAGATAAGAGATGAGCAGTCTGCATCACATGGCCCATCCCAAAGCAGGATAGAACACACACACACTCACACACACATATACTTAAAAGCACTTTCCACTTGACACTTCTGACTCCATAAACAGCAAACAAGCACGAAGCCCCTCTTTTGTTCAATGTGTGCCTGGGCAGCTGGACTTAATTAACTCTGTTACGCTAGTGTCTGCTTACTTTTTTTTTGTTTGTTTAAAGAGCAAGATCCTTCAGGCCAAAAACAGTGATGGGGTTATGACCCCCCCCCCGAAATTCATATGTGTGCCCATAGTAATGAAATAGCTCACAAACTGCAGGTCCACTCTCTGTAATCTGACACTGTAGAGGCTCAGTGTTTTGTAGACATCATATAATGAGTTAATCCCAATACTGTGAAAGAAGTATAATACATCTATTAGACTGAGCTGGACAGATAATAGACACAGTAGATTAAAAAGTGTTTTTTTTGATAATAGCCTGAGAAGTTCTGAGGCACAATACCATAGCATCACCCCCCCTTCCCCCACAGATGCCTTTAACATAGAGCAGCAAATAGCAAAAATCAAAGGGGGATGCACTACTTTGCAGCTATGGAGGAATACTTCCAAATGTCTAAAAAGGGAGTTCCATGAAAAGCCATTTTAGAGCTATAGTCTGTTCGATGACAGAAGGGCTGTAGGCTCCACCCACAGCCCTAACAAGGTGAAGACAAATTAAAAATGTTTTAAGCTGTTACTATGCCATCGCTACTCAAATATCATTACTTCATTTAGTTTAATTAAAAAAATCACTTCCGTGATGTGCATAATTATTTTTGTTCCTTTATGTTTCCACTTTATGTAAATTGCAAAATGTCCATGTGGATTTGTATTTTTGGCGGGGGTGGGGGAGGCCACATAGTAAATGCAGTTTAGATACCCTTTTCTTTAAAAAGTAAAAGAGGAACTAAATTGCCATTTGATAAGACTGTAAAACAAGGGCAAGGCGAGAAACATAAACTAGTTTAATCTTCCAATTCACATCACAAAAATGTTTAATGCTATTACAGCATGGACATACTATTACAGTATTAAGATCACCTCTGTGTCTTGGGCTGCTACAACAACACTGTGATTTCTATCTTGTCACATTTTCTATCCTATCACATATTGGCCCAATCTAAATATTTTTGACTGACCCAATTGAACAGCTGTGGTTAGCACCACTTGACATGATAGTAACTTGGGTTCATATTTGAAGCCAAGGGAAGAGAGTAAGTAGGACAAAAAAAAACTAAAGAAACACAAAGAGGGGAAGAAACAGTGCCATATTGGCCTACAATCACTGGATCTATGATTCAAAAGGACACCCCATGTACCAGTAAAAGTCAGTATAGCAATGTACACCAGACTGTATCATGTGGAAGGCATATTGGCCTATAGTCACTGGACCTGTGATTCCAAAGGACACCCCATTTACCAATAAAGGTCAATAGCAATGTAAGCCAGACACTACCTTGTGGAAGAAAATATGAGATCACAAAATAGAGTCATAGGGTGCCCTGAAGGGACAACAATCAAGTGGAAGATAGAAGACAGACAGACAGATGGAAGGAGGATCCCTGCATCATATGGGACAAACAATCTAAAAATGCTTAGAAAATGGTTAAAGAAAACCCCCTTACCTGATTGGCTGACACACGTTTCTAGGTGGGCATCTATCAGACAATAGATACCCACCTAAAATGAAGACCGAGCCACAGTGCCCTTCACCCACTGAACTATCATAGCACCCACTCTGCTTCCCAATTGGCCAAAGTGTTAATAAAAAATTTCAAACTCACCACCATTTGCATAACCCGCTTAGCGAGACAGTAAATCAACATTCCCTCCCATGAAAGCTGTCAGCCATCTGCCAATGTCCAAAGGAAAAACATTCACATCAGAAGTGTCCCTCTTCGTAAAACATACAAAGTTCTCTCATGAGGTTCCCAAATAAAGTAAACCACAGCTTCACTCTCGGTTCGTGTCAGCTAATCCCCACAGTAGCTGCTTTGCATTACCTGCCCCTAGCCCTTCCTCCCACCGCAACACAGTGCTAACCAAATGAAAAAAAAAAAACATGAGCAGTGGTGAGCATCATTTTCTTTACCAGATGAGCAAAAAAGTAAATAATGGTCATGATCGAAAAGCACCAACACATCCCCTAGTACCGGCAGCTTGTATTTAGAATAATAAGCAGGAGCTACTACTGAGGCGTCCCTAGCTGTCGCTGCTCTGCCTGCACATAAAAGACCCAACATATCAGAAGGACTAATGCTGCGGTCTTACCTGGCTCTCAATCTTGTCACAGATTAGTGTCGCAGCCCCTCCAGCCTGCCGCAGTTCTCCAGGGCCTCCACTGCTGCCTCCCTCTCCTCGTACCCCGGCTCTTCACGCCCGAAAAAAAAAGCTGGATGTTTCTGAAGAATTAAACTGTCACTGCATTGGAACGTCCCTTCTAAAATCCAGCAGCAGCAGCAGTATTAATGTACCGGCGACTATCCATGCTGCACCCTTCTGATCAATAAAAACAAAAAAACATTCTCTCCACATACCGGGGCACCTGCAGCTAGACAAATGACAACTCGACGGATGGAAGGAGGAGGGGCACGTCTCACTGCATTAAACCCGTGCTGTTGTTCCCAGTAAAAACTACAACACCCATAAGACCATGCGTGCTGTCAAGTATTGAAGCACTGGGACTATTTAACAACAAAAGTGTTTTTTTTTTAATTTTCTTTATATTTATTAAACTTTTTTTATAAAATTTAATTTGATTTTCATAATGTTAACTTATACCCATTTTCTAAGCGTAATAATACCCTCCAGGGTGGGTGGTATGGACAATACCGGACCTTCCAAGGGCTATAAGGCCTTTTGCCTGCAGCGTCGGGCCTCATTACACCCCTGGGCGGTCCAGTATTGCCCAATACCGCCCACTCTGTTGGGTATTATTACTTGCTGATAAAATACTAGCGGGTGATCTACACTGTGGCTCCACACTTGAATGTACTAAAGGATCACCCCACAAGTTCAGTTAGTGGGGGATACTAGTTTTTAGATGATCCATTGCTTTTCTGTCCTGAAACTCTGAAGCTTGCACTCAAGCTTAGTCCAGTACCACTGTGGGGTTGTGATAAAAGACCTTCCAAAACAGTCAGTTTAGAACCATTGCCAAGGGCACCACTGCCACTTACAGTATATACTGCTGTCGCCTGATGCTGCTGCTACTACATTATTTTAGTTTGTATTTGACCATGCAGTAATGAGGTGTGCATTTTCTTATGTTTTTTACTGGATTTTTACACATAAAATACAACTTACCACCATATACATTTTATACTGACCGCTCCACTCAACTGACAAGGGATTGCTAGAGGTTTCCAGGGTGCATTTGAAGACCTTGGGAGCTCGGTCTTTTGCCTTTGCCACTCCCTCCCTGAGGAATTCTCTACCTCATCAGGTATGGGAGAGGCAGACAGTGGGGAGCTTTAAAACTGCTTTTAAAACATATTTGTTTGCATGTGCTTTTCGTGATTTTTAGTATGTATAAACATATATTTTAATTGTTCTATTTATTTGTGAATTGTTTGCTTTTAGAAATATAATGACTGTAAAGTGCTTTGATAGTCACTGATACTGCGCTCAATAAATAAACTTATTATTATTATTATTGTTATTATTATTATTATCTTAATAAGCATTGTACACAAGGGCCAAGACATAATCTGCACAGTCATTTCTTCCAGGAACAGTCAGATGAAATTGGATGGGTGTTTAAACCAACTATATACAGTAAGCTTGATTGCTAAATTTAGGCCACCCTAGCTTGCAGGAAACCCCATGGGAGGACATGCTCAGATGAGGTGAAGTTGGTGAGGGAGTAAAATTTGTTAGCTGCTAAGAGCTGCCTCAACCAGCTTGGAGAAGTTAATCAATGGGGTCCAGTGAGGATTAAGGTCAATTAAATCATACCCACCCTCTAAAATGGTTTACTGTAGAAAGAGCAAATCCAATCTTATTTACCTGCTCCACTTCACCCAAATTACAGTGCCAATAAAACAATGGCAGTGTTCACTTTTGCACCTTTGCTCAGAAGTCCTCAAACTTACGTTCACCATCAACTTGCATGCAGGTATTCGCTATTATGTTCAAAATCATGGTCAGTTCTACAGATTGTATCATTTTAAATATGAGTAGTCAGTCTCTGACATGTTTTTCTTTCTTTCGGCACAAAGAGGTTGTTAGTACCTCCATTTACCAAATATTCATGTGTAACCACCCAGCCCCCTGGGCTTACTAGAATCCCATCAGTGTCAGTGTTAGGTAAGGAAGGTAGCTGGTGAATAACTAATTTTTTTTTACCTGCTTTCTGTCTGTTTAGTTGGTCTCAGTTGAGAGCAGAGAGGTGATGTCATTTAGAACTCTCGCAGCAGCATACACCATGGTAGCCAGCTGTGAGTGGGGAGATTTAGAATTTTCAGTTAGTCAGTACTCAGCCAGGAGTCAGTGACTGGAGTTTAGAGTGAGCAGTTGGAGGAGTGAGAAGCTGCAGTGTGGGCTCTGGAGGAGAGCCTATTTTTCCCACCCTAGTGCTGAGAATCATTTGCCTGCCAGTAGAAGTGGTGGAAACTGTCTAGCAGGAGTTCCTGATTTTTCTCATTGCCTGTGAGATAAGAAGGACTGCAGAATGGATCTGAAGGGCAATCCCCTGACTTTGATCCAGGACATTGAAGCTGCATGTTTGTGCACAACTGTGAGTAATCTGACTTTGGATATCCCAGGAGAACTGCACCTGTTTTTCTTTTGGGGTGTACTCTGATAAAGGGAAATATGCAGCAAGTTCTGTTCTAGTTTGAGACTGTTCTCGCATCTGGATTTAAAGTTGGCTGACAATTATGGATTCCCCAGAGAGACTTAATACATTGTTCAGGACTTTAAATAACACTCAAAAGTAGTGTGTTTTAAATGCTGAATGTGAAAGACATTCCATGATGCATAGTGCTACTGTTTTTCTAAACGTTTGAAGTGTAACTCGTGGAAGCAAAAGGTGGGCAACCCCCCATCTGGAGTGACCAATTCAGCACTACAGGTTCTGTAAGGGCACCTGCTTCTTCAGGATATGACTGCCAATGCCTGAAGAGAAAGTTTACCCCCTCGTGTGGGTTGTGCTAATTTTTAGCACCAGTGTGCTCCATCATGGTCAGTTGCCACACTGAACTGTTTAAATCCTATGCCATATGAGAATTGTGTGCTCTGCTGTGGCCAGTGCTACTAGAAGAAATGTATGTTTCAGTTGAGGCTTTGCCACAGAAGAGAGTTCAAGGTCCTATGACAAATGGGATGAGTAGAGTTTCTGTCTGCTACAGTCGTTGTTGTTCTTGCCTTGCTTTGTGCCATGAAGCATGTCCCTTGGGGGTCCACATTTGCTTTAGTGTACCATCTTTGGAATAAAGCCACACCCTGGTTTGGACATATTTGTTACTGCTTCCTGTGTGGAATTATTGGGTACCCCCCCAGAAGTACAGACCTAGCATAGTCCTAGGCAAACATTATCTCCTCAGGACCTGGGTTAATGGTCACTTATGTAGTATTTGCTTTTGTACACCCCACCCCTTTCTTATCTCTAGAAGTAGTGAGCCTGGTATACATTCCCAAAGCTAGGGATGGTACCAAAAAGTATCTGAAGTAGTTTGGGTGCCCAGTTGAGGGTACCAAGGAGTAGCTTACTGTGCAAAGTAGCAGGGGGAGTGGTTACACTTGCATATCTCCAACTATCATTTTATGGTAGGGCATGAGTCAGCTATGTATACCTGGATGATATATTCAGCTGCAGCCACTATAAAAATGTGGAATTAAGAATAAACCACAACAGGGTGTGGGTGGTGCTGGGTTTATCCATGCCTGGCATGGATCAGTCCCAAGGCTGCAGGCTGAGTGACCAACCTTCAACAGGCATGGGTAAATCCCAGCATCACCCATGCCCTGGAGTGGTTCATTGCAATTATACAATGTACCCCTTCACTTATTGTAAGATAAAAATAAAATAAAAAAAAAATGTTGTCTTTTTGACTAGTGTTTTTATTGATTTTATTTTTGTGCCCCAAAAAATAGTTCCCCTTTGCTGACTAGAATACTGCCCACATGTGTAAGAGAAGACCCTGTGATGGTTTATTGTTTTTGTTGTTGTTGTTATCAACCCCAACCCCCAGAAGTCACTTAGGCACTGGCAGCCAAACTGCAAAACAGATCTTGTCAAGAGTGATTTATTTTGTGTTTTTAAACTTGAACTCTGACAGCATGCCTGGCTGCCACAGTGCTAAAGCTTTGTTTCACCATAGGCAAAGTTGCCCAGAACATGGAGACGTGAGTAGCAGTGAGAGCGAGAGAGTGCAAAAACAGTTTTTTTTTTTTTTTTTGTTCCTTAGGCTGCTACCATGAAATTCCACATGTGTCTCTGTCTCTCTCTCTCTCACTTGTATCATGGGGAGCAGAAATGCTGACAGTCACCTGGGAGATGGAGACAGCGAGGAGCACCAGACAGAGAGAAGTACTCAAAAACAGTGTGTTTTCTCTCTCTCTTTCTCTCTCTTTCTCTCTCTCTCTCTCTCTCTCTCTCTCTGTATCTCTCTCGGAGGGGAATGGGAAACATGGTGACCAGCTCAGGTAACCCCAACTCTTGACATTGCCAGGGTTCTGTGCCAGGAAAGCAGGATTGCAGCTACAGGAGACACCAGGAGTGGAGCAGAATGGCTACTGACCATTAGGTGGGTTCTCTTTTGAAATGTTGAAGTGGGAAGACTGTTTATTAATGAAAAACAATGGCTAAAACTTATACAAATCATGGCAGAAAAACGGTGCTGTGATACTGGAAATGCGCTAATGCGTATGTGCATGCCAGGTTTCACAGCTTCATTTTTCGACTATGATTTATCACAACTTTTAGCCCTCGTTTTTTATTAAGGAACAGTTTCTGTACTTCAGGATTCTAGAAACTTTATTTGTAGATGAACTGGGGTGGTGGATTGTATGCATGAGCTGGTGCCATGCTTGTAACAGGAGGCAGTGGGTTAGCGGGGAAAAGAAGATGGCGACTTTAAGGTTTTCATTTTCAGGGTCAGATTCATTCTCTTTGGATATCTGGCTGATTGACACCTTTTCCCATTGGTAATGCCAGGATTTACAACAGATAAAAGGTGCCAGTCAGCCAATGAGGTTTCAGAATTTTTCAAACCATTGTATGATGTGTAATTTTCACTCTTTCTTTATAACTGGTGGATAAACCCCAATACTAGATTCAGTGTTGTAAGTTAATGCTGAATCAGCAGGGTATCAGAAAGATCTTTTACTTACTCATCCTAGAATGGGAGAACGGCTGCACAATATTAGAAGACATGGGAATGATTGGATACTTGACCACATTCACACCAATGCCTGTTTGAATAGGACACCCCAAAATATGTGTTCATTCTGGGTATTCTAAAATATAGAGAAAGTATTTTCACCTAGATTTCCTCAATTCCATACTGGCTGTGGGGCTCTTTCTATGGTTTGGTCTCAGCTACAAACTGTAACAAATATTCCATTGTTAGTGCTAATCATTTGCAACTTTCAGTACCATTTAGAAAAATGACACCTTGTCAGAGGTCATTCATGTACTCAGCTGTAAAATTAGGGAACTTCTTTCCTGATTATGTCAGCACTGCAAATAATTGTGCTGCCTTTAGAATTAGTCATAAATATTTATTTTTTAGCCAGCACTTGCTTTATTTTACTTGAAATTTGTATGTTTTTACTGTTGTTCTGTGTTTTGTAATTATGGGACCCACTTACCAAATCTGAAATAAAAAATAAAGTAAAAAAAGTAATATCCCATATCCCATTCCATTTGTGATCTTCATCCGTAATTTGGAGCTAAAGTTTTTTTCCCCCATTTTTACTTGATAGCCAGTGTGTGATCAGTACCCATTGGATGAAATATTGTCATTAACTCTGAAATGATGCCTTTAGAAGATGGTTGTTTGATTTTCCTGAGTGTGAATGCCTGCAGTTTATTTAAAGGTGTGTTTCATAATGATTTCTGTGGTTCTATCCTAATAAAATGCATAATCTGAAAGTAGCAGTATACTGTATGTCTTGGCTCAGTTGATGAAAAGGGGTTATATTTCCTTGAGGAAAAAGCTGTATTAATCTAATTAGCTGTCCTTTTCCCATCTCGGAGAATGAACTGAATGTCCCCAAAACCAAAGCTGTGCATGCTCTAATAAACATCAGGGGCCTGATATTCAAAGGTTTACCCAGAGGACAAAGTGATTGTGCCCCATTTGTCTGGAGTTTGTGCATGAACACAATATTCAAAGAGGGAAGTGGCACACACTAAAATGGTTAGCACATGAGCAAAAAAATAATGTATGTGGTGGGGGAAGGGACATTAATTCAAGCACAGCACAATATTCAGAGCGGTAGCGCTGCACAAAGGGAATAGTGCAGGCTACCTTGCACTGTATGATTGCCACCGAGTAGAGGCCTGACTTACTTCAGGCAGCCTTAGTGGCTGGCAGACCCACTGCAGCCAACAACCACATTGATGGTAGGGGAAGGCATACCTGCTTCCTCATGCCCAGTGGTTCTCCGTCCCCTAACCCCTGTCCCCATTGAGGTGACTTCTTTCCCTGGTGTCCAGTGGTCCCCCTGTCCCCTGATCCCTGTTCTCATTAAAATTACTTGTTACCCTGGTGTCCAGTGGTCCCCCTGTCCCCTGATCCCTGTTCAAATCAATGTCTCCCTGGTGTCTACTGGACCCCCCACCTACTGATCAACAGCCCCATTAAAATCAATTTCTCCCTGTTGTGTAGTGGACCCCCTGCCCTTCAATCCATGGCTCCATTAAAATCAATTTCTCCCTGGTGTCCTGTGGACCTCTCACCCTCTGATCCCTGGTCCCATGAAAATCAATATGTCCGTGGTATCTAGTGGTCCCCCTGTCCTCCAGTCTTTGGCCCTACTAAAAAGAAATACTTCTCGGGTGTCTAGTGGCACCTCCCACCCTCTGATCTCTTGCTGCAGTTTCCTACAAGAAGTCCCTGTCAACTAACAGGACCCCCTGCACCACCTGTACTGGGTACATCTCCATGCCAACTCCCTTTACCATATTCTCTGGCACCAGAGGTAGTCCATATGGCAACCAGCATGGCCTTCCTCTTACCACCTCTGCTGGTCACCATATGCAATGACAGGGTGTGTGTGTCCTGTGTACTATAAAGGGAACATGCCTACTGTCAACAGTAGACAGTACATGCACTTTCTTTAAAGTATACAGGATGTGCACACCCTGTCATTGCATATGGTGACCGATTGAGGTGGTAAGAGAAGGGCTGTGCTAGTCACCATACAGGCTCTGTGTGGCAGCAGAGATTGAGGTAAGGGGTTGGCAGGAAAATCTATCCAGTGGGCAGTGCAGGGTCACTAGATGCCAGGAACTTCTTGTAGATAGTTGCAGCAAGTGATTGGAGGGTGGGAGGTGCCACTGGACACCACAGAAGAATTTCTTTCAACCAGAGCTGGGGATCGGGGGGGTACGGGACAACTAGACACCAGAGGCAAATTGATTTTCTTGGGGCCAGGGACTGGAGCACAGCGGGTTCACTAAACACCATGGAGAAATTGATTTTAATGCTGCCTTGGATCAGTGGATGAGGGGGTCACTAGACACCAGGGAGAAATTGAGTTTAACAGTGATGGGGATAGGAGGGTGGGGGAAATCACTTGCCACATGGGAGAAACTGATTTTCACAGGAACAGAGATTGGGGGGGTACCACTGAACATCAGGGAGATATTGATTTTTACAGGGCTGGGAGTCAAAGGGTCAGGGTCCACTAGACAACAGGCAGACATTGGTGTGAATGAGAATGGGGATCACAATGCAGGGAGACCACTAAACACCAGTGCAACAGATAATTTCAATGCAGATGGGGATGAGAGGAGAGGGGACAACTGGACACCAGGGCATCAAGTAATTTCAACAGTGACAGAGATCGGGGGATAGAGAACCACTGGACACCAGGAGAAAAAGTAATTTTAATAGGGAAAGGGATCGGGGGAACTACGGGTTATCAGGCAATAGTAATTTTAACATGGACAGGCAATTGGAGTGGGTGTGGCCAGCCACAGGAGGGGTGCAAACTTGCCACTGCTTTCCATGCAAATGGGCCCATAATAGGCATGCCTATGGCCCCTTAGTGCTTTGCATGCCCAATGGGATCATTTGCATGGTGCTGGCTTAATATCACACCAGGTGCTCCCAGCACAATTGGGCCTGGGGGCACTGTTCCCTGCACTTCAAGGATCCATGTCAGGGCAGTGCTACTCAGCGCTCCATTGACATCTCCCTATATGAAGTCGGATAGTGCCAGTGTGCTGTCCATCTGAATATAGCATCCTCGGGATCATAGGCAAAAGTCAGATGCAGCATAAACCTTTCCACTCCACTTTGCCCCTTTTCAAATATTGAGCCCTAGCTGACTAATCTTGTTGGACAATTTTAATATATTATGGTCTTGCTACCATATTTCTAAAGTAGGTTTCATCTGTGGATTGCATTAGGAGTTAATTCAGCTGTACTAGATAAAAAAAAAAATCGGATCTTCTGAAACAGTTTATTCCCAGTGCTCTGTTGAGCACCTATGGTAATCTTTCTTGTTTTCACTGTACTATCACCATGTAATTTGCTCCATTTTTCTTTGTTTTTGTTTACATTTCTCCCACCCTCCATGCTGAACAGAAACCCATTGCTGCCGACTGCGGATGTACATGACTCACAGTACTATGCAGGAACAGCGGGAATACACAGCACAGGGTCCCACAGAAGTAAACAAAAGACTTGATGCGAAATAGAGCTTGGCTACAAATTAAGGCTGACTTTGCCATAACTGTTATGAATGTTTACTAAGGGTTCAATGGGAGAGACTGACTCACCATCATACAACAGAGTGTCATCCACATACCATGAGAGTTTTATTTCTTCACCCCCCTATGCTGATCTCTTTTATTGTAGGGTCCTCTAATCTCTTCCACAACAGGATTCATACTTAATCCAAATAACAATAGTATGAGTAGGCATCCCTGCCTCATACCTCCCTGAATGTGAATTTATCTAAGTGTACTCTGTTAGCCCCGACTCCAGTTGTGGATTTACTATACAGGACCTCCAGTGCTACTGTACTACAGCACAGGGAAAGTTGCCCAGAATATGGAGACATAAGTAGCAGCGAGAGCGCGAGAGTGCAAAAACAGTGTGGGTATTTTTGTTTGTTCCTTAGGCTGCTACCATGAAATTCCATGTGGGTAATGCAATCACTGCCCCATCTAGTATGTCCCCACCCACTTCATCCATGTGGACACCAGGGTGCCCACCTCTGGTGCCATCATACTTCTAAGAGAGTGGAGTGCCCAATCCCCATTGTCACCCTTGCACCTGTAAAAAAAAAAAAGTTCCCTCGTAATCTTTTTTTTTTTTAGTAATTATTACTTGAAAAGCAGAAAACCATCTTTCAATGTCTTTTGATGGTGAACCCCCACTCATTCTTCCCTGAGCCCCCACTCTGCATCCATCACTGCTCTCCCCCCGCACCCTGACTCACCTAGAAATGGTCCACTGTCACTCTGATACACAGCACATCATTCTCTATCACCAACCAGGAACTGAAGAAACAATGTAAGTGCAGTCAACGAATTTTCAATGCATTTGAACTTTTACTCATAACTTTGTCAATTTTTAATATTTTGTCACCACATTTTTAACATGGCATTTTTTTTGGACCCAGCCACATGAACAAGGTAGGTAACATTTTTTCAGACCCATCATGAAAGATGATTTCATAGTCACTCCTCGAAATCAACTGTTGGTGTGGATTTAAAACATTTCACTTACCAGATTTATGAAGTGGGGTCATAAAAGGAGAACATATTGAAAATGTGGGATCCAAATCTTAAAAAAAATTACAATTATGAAGGTACATCGAATATTTTTAATGTTTACTGCTAACTTTGGTCATTTCAAATATCTTGACCCCAGATTTTCAGCATAGTCTTTTTATGACCCCATCTCATGAACAATGTAGGTGACAATTTTCAAAACTGGCACAAAAGATGATTTTTCAGTCATTCCTTGAAATCCCCTTTCAAGCCAGATTTGAAAAAACTCACCTACCAGATTCATGAGGTGGGAGTCATAAAAAGGTTATGTTGAAAACTAAGGTCAAGAACGAAGAAAACACAAAATTTATTATAGTACATTGAAACTTTTCAATGTTCACTGTTAACTTTGATAAAATTCAACATGCATAATACAATTATTCAAAGTACATGCATTTTGTGAGTGTCCCAAATGTGGACTCTTTTAGCAAGCAAACATTTGGCATTGACAAATGTGTGTTTTAATTTGCATAACTAATTCTGCATTTCCTGTTACTTAAGTCACCACTCTCAATCTTTCAGCTCAGATTCCACACTTTCTTGCATTACTGCGTCTTGCTTTCACTTCTGTCTTGCATAAGAGATGATCTAGTCCTGAAGGACTGTATGACTGCAAATCATTCCACATGGACTTTAACTTGGAATCTCATTCTGTATTTTGCACCATACTGCATATATTTTTGAGAGTCTGCTTAATCATTGTAGTGAATTCTACATTGCTAAATAAAGATGTTTTTAATTTCCAGACTGAAGCCCTGCTTGTGTCTGCTATAGTTACTGTAGCTTGTTAGATATCGGAGAATGGTCAGAGTTATAATGTGTATATCACCGCTGTCTATGCTACTGAGGTAATTCTTTTGGGTATAATCTATAGATACATATGAGTAACCTTTAATTTCGTGAGAGAAAGAAGTGTAATTTCTTTCAGAAGGTCATGCTGTTTTCCATATGTCCATCAGCCCACTCTCTTTCCACAGATTTTTTTTTCAGTTAATGCTTTTTATTTATTTTTCACATTTTAACATGTACACACAGTATGAAAGTGATGCAGTCATTTCATACAAGCAATAACAGTAGAATGTTTTTGATTAACATCAACAAGAAATATAGTCAGCCCACCACACAGCTGAATTTCTACTGCTTGTGGCGCTGATGACCTGAAGGTCAGGAGCAACCTCAGGGGTCAAAGAGTCAGCCAAGGGGAGGAGGATCGAGTATCTGCAGGACTGCTCTCCTCCTCTGGGGGAGGGTGGCAGAGCCTGTGGCTCACCTGCCCCTGGCAGAAGCTGGGAGAAGGTAGCTCAGTGCCAAGACAGATTGGAGACATGGCAGACATCGATGCACATCACAAGGGAGTGTGTGGCATTCACCATGATGTCACTGCATGTCATGTCCTCAGGGACAGAAGACCGGAGGAAAAATCCCAGGATGATGAGGAGCACCCACAGGCCCTGCATCCAAACAGTTTGGCCTGCTGCCTGAATCTGATCTTTTGTGTGGTGGGGCTTAGGGGACCCCGCCCTCCCCAAAGGGGGGGGCAAGCCTTAGGGGAAGATGTCTGCAGGTAAGTCCCAGTGGATGTCGGGGTGATGGGGCTGGGACACTCCTCTGAACAAGGACCATCTGAGCGAGGAGGAGAAAACAAAAAACAAAATAAAAAATAAATATAAATGTACAGAGTCAATCAGTAGATTATATGAGTAATAACAATTAATGGGGACCGGATAGCTATAGGTCAGGCTTATTGTATCCCCCCCATGGGGGCTTACCTTAATCTGCCCCTCAGAGGCTGCTCCGGTTCTCACATTGCTTGTTTTCTCCTCTCATTGCTCCATTTCCCCTCATAATGTTCCCTGCCTCCTGGGCAGTCCCGTAGTGCCCCTGGGAATCTCTGTTCAGCCCCCCAAGTTTTTGTTATGTGATTTGGGGCTGGAAGATCTGAACCACAGAGCCACCACACTGCCTGCAGTTTAAAATTAATAGCGCTACCCATGCATGTGTAGTAGCACATACTGAGTTTCTCACCATGACTGCGGTAAAACAGAGGCCGTTTAGGTGGTCATGGTCCTGAAATTAAGCTAATCAGGGACCAGAGACCAGAAGGAGGTGCATGAGGAGCCTCTTGATGTTTTAAATAAAAAGCGGCAATAGCGCTAGCTCTGGCTTCATGAATATTAATGAGGCAGGGGGTAATATGAATGAGGGAGCCTGCCTGCCTGCTGCCTGAGGACTGTGTGTATCGGCAGCAGCAACAGTCTGGGGACTGAATGTAAATGTCAGACTCTGCCAATGTCTATCAGGGCACATGAATTGTTTTAGAGCTTTGGGGCAAGTAATGAATAGAAATGTTTATTCTGGCTGCACCAGGAGAATAAAGTTGGGGCAATGTATGGACTGCAGTGGGACTGTTTTGCCAGCTGCCATGATTGCAGTCTTTGCCCCCAGTTGCAACCAGTCGGGAAGCTAGGATTTTGGCAAGGACTTTTGGGACTATTCCATGGACTTGTGTGGGAAGAAGCTGGGGAAATACTTCATGCAATTTTGCAGGACCAATCAGGCATTGAAGGAGATTCATGCATATTAATTTTTAGAAGGGATAGTTAATTCAGACAATCAGGGGCTGCAGAGAGCTATCAAAACCCAGAGACTTTTAGTTCTGATCTCAATTTGGTGGGAGCCCTTCCAGAAGGAGGGGGCTCCAGCCCTATAGCAGAAGGATGGGGCAGCAAGGCTGGGGAAGGGCCTGCCTGGAGTTGCCAGGTGCCAGTCGCCCAGGGCCTGCAGGTTGCCTTTCCCTATTTTGGAAGAATTTGGTGAAGGAATTCATCTTAGCAACATCCAGCTGTGAGAGAGTTGCATGTATGAGAGAAGGCAGAATGGATATATACACTTCAGTGGTGGGAAGTCCTGCTATAAAGTTTTCAGAGTGAGATAAACTTATTGTTGATTTCCAGGAAGATGGAGGTCATCTTAGGGGCCATGTGGCCACTGGTTCAAGAAGGTACTAAGGTCTTCTGTACCATGGTTGGACTCAACGTCACAAGGAAAGAGATGGACACTGATTCAAAGAAATGATATTAGATGGTTCTGGTTTTTGGAAAGCCTGTCTCTTACTCTGGTTCAACTTAATGTCATGAGAAAGGGGATGGACATTGGTTTCAAGGAACAAACTGGGATGGTTTTGTCAAAGGGAATGGCTATGGAAGGTTTTGGTTTATAGAAAAATGGTAAGGAAGTCTTCCTGACATGTGGAGGCTTGCTAGTAAAGCCAGGTTTATCTTCTAAAGGAGAAAAGAGTGCCTCTACTGGTTCATGAGGTAGCATGGGACAGTTCAAGGAAAGGTCAGAGTCTCAGTGTCAGTTTCAGGGTTCTCAGAGGAACCCTGTTGAATGCACCCCAATCTCACTGCAACTGTGTCTCCAGTGAGCAAAAAGAGAATGTGACCTGATAAGAAAGGGCCACAGCTTCCAGGCTGGTAGTGTGGCAGAAAATGCCTTTAGTAACCAGATGTGACTAAACTTCAAGAGTAAAGCTGGTTACTTGGTCTGAAGCTAAAAGAAACTGAAAATCTGCTCACCTACAACTTGGAGTCAGGTAGGGGAACTGCCAATCCCTATCAAGCGGGCCAGACTGGGCCATAGGGAGCCACGGGTGCATGCCTGGGTGCTAGGGCACTCTGGACCCATTTTGAGGGAGCCAGACCGTGGGGTCACTCCTGGGTCTGGGTTCACTTGTGGCCTGAAAAGCCTTATGTTTGTGTTCTGCAACTGGCCTGTAAGCAGGCGGAAGGTGACATGCTGCAAGACTCTTCAAGCAAGTTGAAGGGTCCAAGCTGCAAAATGCCTGCTACACGTTTCAAGCATCCCAAGTTCCAGAGTTCTGCTGTTCAATCTATCCCAGAGCTACAGTCCCAATGCCATGCAAGACTGTCATCAGAACTGTGAGTAAAGGCAGGGACTGCCCTGCTCCTGGGGACCATATATAGTTACTCTCAAGTTTATGCCCAGTGGCATAGTTAAAGCCCAAAGTTGTTAAAATGCACAATACACCTGCATATTAACCATGCTGAGTTTTGCAAGTAGTAAAGTAATCAGGGAAAAAATAAAGTTGATTTAATTCAAGCCAAGAGCACCAATGCCAGCCAACCAGCTGCACCACAGGCCTGCAATGAGGTAGTCCTGGGTACCCAGGGACAGAATAGTGGGGGTTTATCTGATCTGTGGACTGGTGCCTGTTGGGGTGTATGCAATGGTTAACACCTGCAACAGCTAACTAGTAAGAGAGCTAAATCTAAACTATCAAGAGGCTGGAGGGTGGTTTGCAGCAAAAGATATGTTACATTTAAAATGCTAACTGATTATCTGATATCTGCAAATATCCAAAATACAAAATGTTGCTTAACCTCTGTTCCATCTATCCGTCCCTAACCCCATAAAGAAAAGGTGTTTAGCTGTTTTGGAAAATTCTGACTCGTGAGCATATTATTAGCTTAAGCCAAAAATGTTAAAGTGTTAAATTTGGAAGTTTTAATTTATGGTAATTCCAGGTGCTGGGTGACTGTAAGGGGAGGTGGGTTGGTACAGCATCCCATGGGGGTTGTACTGCTAAATACCAGAGCCACTTAAAATCTACTCTGGGTAGAGGCACCATGCTATTTATTGTTCATCTTGGGGATGAACACCCTGTATCATCAAAACAGGAACCCAGGCCCCTTAACCTTTTGTCTGGCCAGCAAGGCAGGGGTAGTAGCCCACGGTGGATGGTGTCCCTGGGTTAAATTTTTATAAAAAGGAAATGCTGCACTACAGGATAGTGCTTCCCTTCATTTACCAATCATCTATAGGGGAAATATGGGGAGTTGAAGTGGGGAACCATCCCTCAGCTGAAAACACAGATACCTCCATATGGCAGGGTAGCTCTTGGGTTGGACTTCTTCAATATATCAGATGAGTGTGAAATGGGGGGGGGGATGTGGCTGCAGGGAGGTCACCATAGAATTGAAGGGTAAGTCTGAAGAGGAAGGAGAAACATGCACCAACAATTCATGGGGGTAGGTAGGTAGGTGAAAGTTTATTGTTCAATCTTTTTTAAAAACGATCATTACAATACAAAATTAATTAAAAGGTCACAATATACATGAATAAATATACTTTACATACTTCATTACATCTACACATTTCCTCAAATGGCAAACACCAAAAACACATACAATTTCCCCTGTCCATCCATTACTGAAACTGCTTTATTATTTTACGTCTAATCTTTTGCATAACAAGTAAAAACTGCAACTCTAGTGATGATATAGACATCTTCAGCTGTGACAGGCTGAGGAGAATGATATTTTCTTCTGTATTTTGTACAAAGTCAATAACAGAGGAAAGATACTGCTTTCTCACTTTATTATACCAATGACAGTGCAAAACTGCATGGCATAGATCCTCTTTATCCCTATTATTACAGAAACAGAGAGTATCTTTAACATTAGCAGGCTTTTCAAACCACACCACAAGAACATTAGAGTCAAACAGTTCAAATTTAAATCTAGCATAGGTTTTCCTGCTAACTGGATCTTTAAAAAAATCTAGATAGTATCTTAATTTATATGTGCATGGGTTGACATTGGGGTGACGGGGCTGGGGCGCTTCCCTGAATGAGGGATGTCCAAGCAAGGAGAAAACAAAAAACAAACCAAAAAAAATAAAAATAAAAGTACAGAGTCAATCAGCAGATTATATGAGTAATAGCAATTAATGGGCACCGGATGCCTATAGATCTGGCTCCTTATAAAGAGAAAAGGCTGCACTGCAGGACAGTTCTTCCATTCATTTATCAATTATCTATAAGAGATGTATGGGTAGTTGAAGTAGAGAACCACCCCTGAGCTGAAAACACAGATACCACCATATGGCAGGGTAGCTCCTGAGTCGGACTCCTTCAATATATTGGATGAGTGTGAAATGGGGGGGGGGGGCTATAGAAAGGTCACCATAGAATTAAAGGGGAAGTCTAAAGAGGAAGGAGAAACTTTCACCGACAATCCATGTTGGGGGGGGGTAGATCCTAATGATGACTTTTCAGTCTCATGTAAGACAGGTGATGCATATGTGTCATATATGAATGCCAAACCTTATCATATTGCCAAAGTGTGTTCTTGGCATAGTGTGACATCCTCTCTAAGATGGAAAGGATTCCAGTGAAACTAGCCATTCTGCTACTGTGGGGATTTCCTTGGTATGCTAGCAGTGAAGTATCAGGTGTTTGGCCTCTATACTGGCTGTAAAAAGCCACTGCTAATGCAGGTCAGCAATGTTGTTTTCCTCCACAAGAAGATGTAGGAGGAACAGTGCTGGAGAGGATGCCATGGGGGTTTGCAGGATTATACAGCATTCCTGCAAGACTTGGGACCAGAAGCCTTGAAGCATTAGGCAGCCCCATAGTATATTTTAAAAGTCTACCCAGGGCATCACACCTCTTGCACTTATCATGCAGTAAAAAGCCTCAGACATTTCAATTGTGCTGGGGTGCTGTACCAGTGATAGCTCATTTTTTTTTACAGCTCTTTCTTCACAGCTGGTCGGCTTTGGCAGGCTATCAGCCATGTCCCTGCCACCTCCTTCCAGCATTCACCACCCCAACCATCTGTCCCCAAGAATTCCCCTATGGATTGCCCCCTATGGTGGTGTTTGGAAGGGGAAGCCTGTCCTCCCCAGTGACTCACATCCAGAATGGGGCGGTGGTCAGGTGGTGCTGTGGGAATGGGGCAGGCAGGGCTTCACAAAGCCGGCACTTTTCCTTTTCCATTTTCTTCCCTATTCTCTAGTCACAGTGGCACATAAGCATATGCACATGGAGGTGCGCACATGCTATGGAATCATGGCCCCTCGCTTCAGTGGTGCTCAACTCCAGCACTGCCACACAGCCTGCATCAGGTGGCAGCCAAGGAGCGAGACAATGTCCTTCCCTATCTCTGGGAGAGGATAGCAGTCATTGGACACTCGATTCTCCCCCCCCCCGGCCAATCCCTGGTGCCACAAACTCATTACTGAACTCGGGTTGCCGGTGTGGGAGAGGTAAGGTGCATAGCCATTCTATGCCACCCAGCTGGCAGTCTATCTTGTTTTAAAGAAGTAGGCTGCTGGGGTCCAGACAGGTCTGATGAGCTAGTTTCCAACTGCGAGACCAAGCAGCATCAGAGATTGCGAACTGCACAGAGGATTACCACTTTTTCCTTACCTTATATGTAGGGTCTGAGCTGCATACCAAACTGTTCTGTACAGTATATAGAACCAGCTAACCCAGATTTGAGCTTGCTCCTGGAAGTGATCAGGAGGGAGTCTAATTGCACTAGGGAACCATAATTTTTTTTATGGAACAGACACATTTCCTTCTGTCTCACTTAGAAGTACTTTCAAAAATCAAACCTCAAGAGACCATAGCGGAGTTGTAGGTTCTTAAATGAGTTTACGTGAGAGAGACCAGGAGCTAAAATGTCATCTATTGTGTGTATATATGTTTATCAACTCACCCTTTCCCATAGAACAGTCATTTTTCTATACATAAAAAGGTTCTGTCCCATAGAGAGGTCCAGTTTTTCATACCTCAACACAGCTTAGTGAGTTTCTCCAACATATTCAAGGCTGCATGTGAGGATGCTATCGTATGTCTACTTTGATGTACTTTATAAATTACACGTAATAAGTAGTATTCTTTGCATAGTATTGATTAGCACCATAGCCCGGAGTATTCCCCATGGAAATACAACACTAATACCACAAATATATTTTAACAGATCTTTTCAATCAATTATAGGCAAGTTAACAACATCATAAAAAATAGATTTAGTAGTTGCCGTATTGGTCCTTGCAGGAATAGATCCAGAAGCAAATTTTTGCTTCTGGATCAACATCATAAATGCATTATCTGTTCTACAGTTTTTGGTCTGTTCCCCTTGGGCCTGAACCTCTCCTGTGCCATGGTGCTACAATATAGTTGGCCCTTACATAAATTCTCCCAGCATGGGCCCAGCCAAAGAGATGATGATTTTTTTAATGATGCATCATGAATGATTATTATCCAGTTATGTTCAGAGATCATATTTAAGCTTCAGAAACCATCTTTGTGATCATCATTAACAATAATTAACCATCAATGTTAAATGGCTGCCAATCAAAAACCATGAAGTTATGGAGATGGTAATTATGATTAATGATGATCTCATGTCATCATGATCTTTCCTGATTGGTCATGGTCAAGATTACAGAAAAAAACTGAAAAATTAAATGTATATTTTCTTTATACTTTTGGAATTGATCTTGTATTCAGACAATTTTATTGGAATGAGCAGTTATGTTACTTTTTCTTTAGAAACCACTGCTTTCACTTGTACTTACTTGGATACATCACATCTTATTACAACTAGAAATGTTCATATCAGTTTATATATTGTCATTAAGTGGTTCCTTTTATGGTTGTGGTGAGTTCCTAAAAATACTTGGTTTGTACTCAAAACCTTTCCTAATAGTCTGCAAACTAATACTGTCAATGCAAAATTAATTTAAAAAAATAGAAATGACCATTGTTTTATTCCATAAACTGTGCTACTGAAATATGCAAATTAGGTATGCAAATGTTTATACCATAGCAGACATTGCATGTACTTTTCTAATGTGATTAAAACTTGACTTTACATGATTTACATATTAATTCATAATTAATTTGTCTTTGCTGATATGTGACATTCATATTTTCATAATTAATGAATACAACTTTAAGTATTACTTCTGTGACTTGAAATCTTATAATATTGAACTAATATAATCAATGATCATCATTTGATCATCCACAGATCAACAACCATAATGCTGATTTAAGCTTACAAAAATTATCAATAATCATCAGTTGGTGATTTGAGAGTTCATGTTTGATGATTAAATCATTATCTAGATGATGATCTTTGATCATGATCTCTTTTGATGATCTTATGGTAACATTTGATGATTAACAATAATCAGTCATGCCTGACCTTCAAAAATCATGAATGATGATTTACCAATCCAAGTGGGTGAGGCCTATGCCCTCCCCCTCGGTCCCACGTAATGTGTGGGGAGTACAACAGTTCCAAAATGTTTTGGTGACACAACCCTTGAGTGGGTGTTCTAAGATATTCTGGCATGAAATGGCCTACTGGGATCCTACAGTGGTAAATTTAAATGGTGTTGCAGTAGCCATAATCAATATCTTAAGGATTTTACAGCATATGTGAGTGGTATTAAATTATGGTATATATGGAGAAAGAGAGGAGATGTGCTGTTCCACACAGCTGTCTAATCCATAGGAAGATTCTCCTTCTACTTGACTGTCTGTCTGAATACTACATTCTGATTAGACTGACCAAGTAGTAAACCACATCCTCTCATGAAAACAGCATCCATCAATGACAGGAATATAGAAAACGTAAAGGAAGGTTGCACCAGAGAGCAACAGCACTCATTAATTCTTCCAGTTTTAGGAGGTAATTATCTGGTAATGGTCTTGTAGTACAATCAGAGGGAACTGGATCCATGGAGGCACAGCAGCTTGAGTGGCCTGGGTGCAGAATTGTCCATAACATCCAAGCTGTACCCTCTGGGAGTGCATAAGTAAGTTCATTATGTTATCTGAGTCACTGATTAAACTTTGCTGCACTGCACAGTGTAATCATATCTGCACTATCAAGGGAGGGAAAAAATCAAAGGGAATTGAAGCTAACTCTTAACCTGTAAATTGTGTAACACATTGAAGGTTTAAAATAAAACCATAAGCACATCTGTATTGTGAACTCCAGAGCAGCATTGCATGGGAGGAGGGCTTATCACCTCTCAGCCACTCATGTACAGCCAGTCTGTCAAAGCTTTTTGTCTTATGTGGATATCCAGCTATTGAGCTTGGGGATATACCCTGGTAGGTAGAGTTATGGCAGTGTATGTTCAAGCCCTATAACATAGAGCAGGTTGTGTCCAAAAGTTGTGCTGGGACTGATTCTAGTGTGTCAGCTCTTCTGAGATAACAGAATTGTGATCCCACAGGACATAGCATATATATATATATATATATATATATATATATATATATATATATGTATGTGTATATGCCTCAGTCCATGATGTATGCCCTGATCCGGTCCAGGATCAGAGTTTCTCTAGGATCTTGCCTTCGTAGAAGTGCACATGCTAGCTGTACAATGTTTCATTTGCAGGACATCCCAGGATATTATGACAAGGTGAGAGGCCCTCGTACTGCAGATCATAATGACTAAGACAAGCAGGAAGGGATGTGGTGGGGAGGGTGGGAGTAGAGGGACAGCTGTTACAGGAGAAAGCAGTGAACGTGGTTACCTATAGAAACAAGCATTTGTCAAAGCCGAATGTTTGCTTGCTGGCATTGGCATTGGTAGTGTATGAGTTAAAGAGCTGTATAATAGGAATGTCAGTGAAGTATTGAACTGAAGCCAACCCCACCACCACCCTGCAGATACTGACAGGCATTGGGGTGTGCCTTTGGGTCATCAGGCATAACAGCCACACCATTTCACCACACCCTAGCTTGTAGACACTGACAAATGTCACAGTGTGCATTGGGGTCTTTGGCCCTTATGTTCACCCCCATTCCATCAGGAAATACAGTGAGATGGGTGCTGTACAGGAGAATAGGGTGAAAATTGGGGCCGAAGAGTCCAAGGCACACCTTGATGCCTCTCACTGGCTGCATGGTTGTGGGTGGGGGTGGAATGGTATAAGCATTGCAGGTGACAATCCCAAGTCACACCCCTGATGCCTGTCATTCTCTACAGGGTGGGACATTATGGTCAGAAACCCTAACGCCTCAGGCTTTCATTGGTATTTTCACTCCAAATTTTCAACATGTTTTTTTGTGACCCCAGCTCATGAACAGTGGCAATATCAGTTTGTTAGCTGAAAGCTGTTTTTGCACAGTGACTACGGCATTTTGCACCACAGGTGCAAAAACACATTCCAAACAGGATGTGAAAAATGACAGCGGTACTGTTCATGAGGAGGTGTAAAAAATGGCAATGTTGAAAATTAGCTGTGAAAATATTAAAAAAACTGATGAAGTCACAAGCGTGCATAGAAACTGTGCAACACACACCCGTAATGTAACTAGTTTGGGGATTTTTTACAGCAGATTGCCAACACAGGTATTTTGGGACCTCCGCTCATGAACTGTGTCACTGTGATTTTCTTAATCTGTCCCGAACAGTGATTTCCCACAGTGACCATGCATTTCTGTGCTGGAAGTGCGAAAACACATTTCAGCCATGGTGTGAAAAATGACAGCTGTACTGTTCAGAAGGAAGTCTGGAAAACTGCCAGTGGCGAAAATCTGGACTGAAAATATTACAAATTCATTAATTTACCAGGGTGCATAGAAACTGCACAATGCCCGCTCATAACACAGTCATTTTATGGACTTTTGTCACCAAATTTTTAATATAGCCATTTTAAGACCTCTGGGAAGAAGCCAGAAGGGGAAGGAAGGAAACATTCAATTCAGTGCTTTAGAGTAACTGGTAATCGCTATTTTTCTTTTAAACTTAGATTGTGGGCTTTTAGATACACTATACTTTCTTTGTTGTCTTTACTTATAATTGTTTTTGGGCTGTTGAAAATTTAAAACATAGTGGTGGTGTAATTCTGTGCTGTCTTTAATTGCTGCAAATTTTCACCCCCTTCCCCCAACTCTTAATTATATGCCCTGTTAAATCTGATTGACAGGAGCTAAACACAGGGTATAGTAAGGGGTGTGAAGTAGGAGGGGCATAAGGGGGAAGAAGCCCACCCTCAGCACGACAAGTGTTTTGATTCATTTATTTATTTATTGGTTTCTTTTTCTTTAAAAAAAAAAAATTATCTGAGGATCAGTGGCAGGATTTTTAGAACAGTACATTAATAAAAAGGGAACTAGGAGAGCTTCAGTAGCAGACAAGTAGTGGAATTGCAGTATAATGTGGGGAGTGGTGCAATGCAGTGGCTGTGGGGCAGCCATATTCAAGCAGACCTTCTGGACACTGAGGTGCCCTATCTGCATGCATCTCTCTGGACTGTAGGAGGAGGTAGCCAGACTCAGAGCAGAAGTAAACTGGGTCAGGAGTACCATCACCCCTATCCAGGGACCACCCAGTCCAATGCAACTGCCTTAAAGGATGCCGAGAACGAGGAGCACTTGGATGACAGTGGGCTCAGGGAGGGTTAGAGCAGTCAGGCAGAGGCACATCCCAGATCCTATTCCACTTAAGAACTCATATGCCACACTGGCAAATGAGGACAACCAAATAGAGGTACCCAGAGAAGTGGAAGGAAAGGATGTGGAGGTGACCTCAGCGGGGAAAGCAGTAGACCCCAGAGGAGGAGGAGGAAGTGAATCCTGGTGGGGGACTCCATCATAAGAGGGATCCAGCTAGGAACACAGGAGGGGGAGGACAGGGAGGTGAGGTGCCTACCAGGTGCCACGGCATGGAGGGATGGAAGGAAGATCCTGGGGATCACTGGGAAGGCAAGACGGGAGGATGAGCTGGATGTCATTATCCACCTAGGTACTAATGACCTGGCAAATGGGGAGCCAAAGGAAGTTCAGGAAGAGTTTAGAAAACTGGGGAGGGGTCTCAAGCAAGTAGCTACTTCTGTCACTTTCTCAAGTACTACCTGTGAGAGGCAAGAGTAGAGGGAGTGCATGAACCAGGAACTTTAACTCATGGTTGAAGAACTGGTGCTGTGAGGAAGGGTTTGGATTCATTGGTGACTGGAGACCCACCTGGAGGGATGGAGGTTTGTTCAAGCCTGATGGCCTGCATTCATCCTGGAGGAATCAAGCACTCAATATTAAGTTAAATACTACATTGACAAGCATTTAAAACTAGCAAAGGGTGGCAGGCCAGCAGGAGGTACCACTTGCTCACCCCCACAGCTAGCAGTGGAACCAGTGAACCAGAGGAGTGGCTATCTCTGCAAAGCAGTGTGCAAAAGATGGAGATTAGTGCCCAAGAGGTGGATAAGAGAAATGGGGCAAAATTCAGCAGAAGGGCAGACAGCAAGGAGAACTAGGGATAAATGACAACCAAGGAAGGGGCTGGGAGAACAGTGAAACAGTCTAGGGAGGTCAAATCATGGAAAGCCATGTGCAAATGCCAGGAGCCTTAGCAACAAGATGGAAGATCTGGAGGCTGTCATGGTGCAGTCAGACCTGGACATTGTGGCCATCACTGAAACCTGGTGCAATGATAACCACGACTGGGAGATGGCCATACCTGGCTACAACATATTCAGAAGAGACAGAGCAGGCAGGAAGGGAGGAGTGGCACTGTATGTGAAAAATGACATAAGGCCACAGAGATCCAGGAGGAACAAAATGGAGAGATACTGTGGGTTAAGCTGGAAAGGAAAATGAGGACAGCCATCCCGCACAGGTGTGGTCTATAGACCACCAGCCCAGGAGGAAGAAACAGACAGGGAGCTGATGCTAGCCATCCAAAGGATGGCAGACAAGGGTGAGGTAGTACTGGTTGGAGACTTCAATATTCCAGACGTGGACTGGAGCATCCCAGCAGCAGCATCAACTAGGAGCAGATCTATCCTGGACTCCCTTCAGGGTGCCTTCCTCAAGCAACTGGTCATGGAACCAACTTGGCAGAAGGCAATACTGGACCTTGTGCTCACAAACAGGGACAGTGTGATGGGGGTAACAGTGGGGGAGCACCTGGGAAACAGTGACCACCAGTCATTGTGGTTTGAAATCACAGAAAGAGCAGAACCAAACCACACAAAAACACGTATCCTGGATTTTAGGGGGGCAGACTTTGGGAAAATGGAGATACTTGAAAGAGGCATTAAGGGAATGGGACAGGAATCAGGGTTGAGGAACAGTGGGCAGTATTTAAAATGGGTATTACAAGAACAACAGAATTATGCATTAAGCAGGTTAGCAAGAGGAAAAGGAAGAGGAGACCATTATGGTTTTCCAAAGAGGTAGCAAAGAAAGTGAAAGCCAAAAAGATTGCATTCAGGCAATACAAAAACACACAGGCAGAAGGGGATAGGGTGAAGTACCAAGAGAAGCAAAGGGAGGCAGGGAGGTCAGTAAGGGAAGCCAAAGCTGAGACAGAAGAGCACGTTGCAAAATCAGTGGGTAGAGGGACAAAACCTTTTAGGTACACATTGAAAAAAAGAAAGACAAAGGGAGGATAGTGAGACTGAAGGGGAGGATGGGGGCCACGTGGAGGCTGACAACAGTAAAGCTGACATATTGAACAGGTATTTCTGCTCAGTCTTTACTGAGGAAGAGGGAGGCTAATGGGTCTGAAGGGAGTACAAGGGTGAGAATGGTGCAGAAATGGACACAAGTCCCTTTACACGAGAAAGGGTCCTGAAGGAAATGGAAGTAATAAGAGTTGATAAAGCAATGGGGCCAGATGGGGTGCACCCCAGGGTCCTTAAAGAACTAAGAGAGGTGGTGGCTGAACCTCTGGCTATCATGTTTAGCCGATCACTGGAAACAGGGGAAGTACCCAAAGACCGGAGGACAGAAGATGTAGTCCCCTTATATAAAAGTGGGAACAAAGAGGAAGCAGGGAACTACAGACCAGTCAGCCTCACCTCAGTAGTGGGGAAGATCATGGAAGCACTACTGAAGGAGAGATTGGTGGAACATCTGGTTGTCAATGGACTACAGGACCCAAGGCAGCATGGTTTCACCAGGGGGAGGTCATGTCAGACCAACCTCATTGAATTTTTGACTGGGTGACTAGGGAGGTGGATCAGGGAGGACAGTGGACATGGCCTATCTGGACTTTAGCAAGGCCTTTGACACTGTGCCACATAAGATATTACACAAACTGGGAATATGGGTGTGGGCAGGACAGTAGTGTGGTGGGGTGGGTAACTGGCCGGGTGGCAGGACACAGAGGGTGGTGGTAAATGGCTGTCACTCCACAGAGGGAAGAGTGACCAGTGGGGTACCACAGGATCAGTGCTGGGACCGGTCCTATTCAACATCTTCATCAGTGACATTGCGCAGGACCTAGAAGGCAGAATTTCACTGTTCGCTGATGACACAAAGCTCTGTAACAGAGTAGACACACCAGAGGTGTAGACAGAATGAGAGCGACCTGCAGAAACTTGAAGAATGGTCAGGGGTTTGTGCAGTTAAATTCAATGCAAAGAAGTGCAAGATAATGCATATGGGGCACAAAACCCTGGCACAATATATATCAGTTGGGGGTGTGGATATAGCATGCACCAAGCAGGAAAAGGATCTTGTGGTTATCATCTCTGATGACCTCAAGGTAGAAACAGTGTGACAAGGCAGCAGGTAAAAGCAAATAGGATGCTGGGATGTATGGCAGGGGCATCACCAGCAGAAAGGGAGGTCATAATTCCGCTATACAAAACACTAGTGAGGCCCCACCTGGAGTACAGTGTACAGTTATGGAGACCATACCTACGTAAGGACATAGACAGGGTAGAGAAGGTTCAGAGGAGGGCAACAAGAGGGGGCAGTATAGCGCAGTGGTCTAAGGCTCTGAGCTGCAAATTTGGTGACATCCAGCAGGCCAGACCTGGGTTTGAATCCCACAGCTTCCACTTGCATACTGCGTGACCCTGAGCAAGTCACTTAACCTCCTTGTGCTCCCAGGTCGCTCCTGTAAAAAAGCTTTCAGCTTAGTGTGCTATACCTGGTTAAACAACTAAATAAAATAAAACAAAGATGGTGCATGGATTGCATCACAAGTCCTATGAAGACAGGTTGAAGGAACTGAACATGTACTCCCTGGAGGAGAGGAGGGAGAGAGGGGATATGATAGAGACATACAAGTATCTTACAAGGTGCAGGAAAACACTATTTTTAAGCGAAAAAGATGTTCCAGGACTAGAGGGCATGGGATGAAGTTGGAGGGAGGATGATTCAGAGGAAACATGAGAAAGAATTTCTTCACAGAACGGGTGGTGGACAAGTGGAACACCCTGCCAGAGGAAGTGGTGGGGGCTGAAACAATCAAGGATTTAGAATGCAGGATAGACATAAAGGAATTCTGGAGGTCAGGGGTAAGGGCAACAGACTTTTGGAAAACAAACTGAACTTACAAGGTCAAATGGGCAGACTGGGTGGGCCATAGGCCCTTATCTGCTGACACTGTCTATGTATCTATGTATGTATCTATGCTCATGAACAGTGTCACTGAGATTTTCTTAATCTGTCCCGAATATTGATTTTGCACACTGACTGCGCCATTATGCACTACATGCGCGGAAACACATTTTGGGCAAGATGTGAAAAATGGCAGCTGTACTGCTCATAAGGAGGTGTGGTAAAATGGCAATGTTGAAAATCTGGAGTGAAAATATTAAAAATTCACGAATTTACGAGCGTGCGTAGGAACTGCACAACGCATGCTTGTAAATCAGTGATTTCTGGGAATTGTTTCACCAAATTTTCAACGTAGGATTTTGGGGGCCTACCTCATGAACTGTGACACTGTCATTTGGTAAATCCGTCCTGAAGGATGGTTCCGCGCAGTGACTGCGAAATCACCTTCCGGGGCTGAATAACACCTTGACAGTGCAAGAATTCATGAGGAGGGGTTCCAAAGACCATATGTTGAAAATTTGGTGCCAAAATTCCAAAACATGCTTGAGATATGCATCAAAGATGAAAAAAAAATTTATTCCATTATACAGCTTACCAGCATTTCTTCAGTTCGCGATCAGTTTTGAAGAGTGCAGATGTGTTCCCGGTAAACCGAAGATCGTCTCACCGGCCTCTGGAAGTAAGTATGGGGTGAGGTGGGGGTGTGGGGAGGTGGATGCACAGAGGGTGGGCATGGGTTGGGGAGCAATACAATCAACGTGGGACTGTTTTTTTTCTTTTCAGGTGTTTGTTTTCTTTTAAGGAGGACGTTGCAGGACTTGTGCCACGCTGGAGTGGGCTCCCAGCATGGCAGCTGGAAGATTTTTTGGGGGGAGAGGTGGGGCAGTGGAGCCATGGATGACAACATGGGACTTGTGCCACATTTGGGTGGGCTCCCAGCATGGCAGCTGGAAGATTTTTTGTAGGGGGTAGTGGAGCCGATGGGGGATTGGGCACCCCCATCAGCCATACAGACATGTGCCACACTGGGATGGGCTCCCAGAAAGGCAACTGGAAGTCTGTTTCTTTCGGGGGGGGGGATTTAATTGAGCTGACATTGGATTGGGCACCCCATCGCTTCCTCCCAGAAAGATAGTCCTAGGAAAAGTTCACTTCAAATTGAATTTATGTTCCAGGAAGAGAAAGCAGAGATGTATACAAGCAGGATTGCCGACAATCTGCTAATCAACACTATCTTATTGCTGCTCACTGAAGTGGAGCTCTCCCTTTTAAATGTATGGCACTGCATTTTCAACAGCTGTCATAGACAGCTGCAGCATTCACTGGTGAACTGTTGCTGTGCCTGCAAATACACTGACTGAATTGGAAGACAGGGTGCCACACCTACCAAAACTCGGATGATGGCACTATGTTTCTTGCACATGTGTGCAAGCAAACATAAAAACTGTGTGAGCCTCACGTGACTATCATAGACATCTGAACATTTGACTAAAACAGTAAAATTACAACATGAGATCAGAGTTAAAACAGCAGTGTATGGACTATAGCAGGATGTTAGCACTGATTTCAGTCCATGCAGCAGTAAAGTTCATGGTGATACAGCTCAGGGTGTGTAAAACCTTGTTTACATGATCACATTTGCACTGCAGCAACATGACTGCTTGGGTTGCTCTGATGAAAAAGAAGCTATGTAGACACTTAACAGGTTGTGGTAAGTCAATGACTATGCCACTCCTGTATCTCCAGGAAACTTGAGAATGCTGATTGGATAGAGTGGTGTAAGTGGCCGTGTGCACAGACTGAACCACTCACTGTGAAATAAGTTAATAGTTCCATCTGCCTTCGGGGATCCTCCAGTGACTTCCATGGAGACATAGGCCCCTCTCTAGCATGACTTGCATTGGTACTTAAAGGGGCCATCTACACAAACCACCTGATCATCCCCGGTGGTCACAGCAAATTTGGAGAGCTGCAGAAGTTGCAGTGCATTGACCATGTAAACATGGCTAAAAACTGTCCATAATGCCAGTGAGATAATAGGCTAGTCTCTGTAGACCTGCATGTACCTTTAACACTATCACAGTAATGATTACAGTATGTAGCTGTCAGTCAGATGGGTAAGCCAGCTGGATCCAGGTCTGCCGGTTTAGCTCAAGTGCTAAGTTTTTATTTATTCAAACAGATCTGTGTACTCATTGCATCTCAGTAGAGGTTCTCAAGTTTGCAAGAGTTGTGGCAGTGCAGGGGACTGAAGAGACTGCAGAATGGCTGAGTGTTGTTCTGTTTTGCTTTTTGCAGTAGTGACAATATCTCCCCAAGAAGATTGACCTTGTAGTCGATCTGGCATGGTGTGGGCCTCTGACAGAGGAGGTGGAGGTTCCAAAGGTTGTTTGGTAGAACTCTTCTGGTCCTCTGGAGATGTAGCTCACAGGGCCCGCAACATGATTTTGAGTTTTATTAGGAAGCTATGCTGGTGAGCTGCTACTTGATGCTGCTGAAGGAAGGCTCCTTTTCCTACTCCTGGACCGATGTCGAAGAAGAAGCATAATCAGTATTTATATAGCACTTTTCATACATCCAAAGTGCTTTACAAGCAATGCTAGACTGGTAGTGAAGTGACTGAATGTGTGGTGGCGGCCATATCGCACATCATCACCCACACACAGCCTGGATAATTGCATGAACCGGTTTATGGGAAGGGGAATGTTGGCCAGGACACCGGGAATGTTCCCTACTCTTTGCGAAGAGTGCCCTGGGTTCTTTTACTTCCACCTGGACACCCACCAGGATGGGTAGAAGGGACCTCGGTTTAACATCTCATCCGAAAGATGGCACACCCCAGCAGTACAGCAGCCCCCAATACTGCACTCGGATGCCAGCGATTTTTAGGTGCAAGTCCAATCCCAGTGTGGGACAAGAACCCAAGACCTTCTGATCCAGAGGCGGATTTGCTATCAACTGAGCCACGCTGACACTAGCCTATTGAGGTGGTAAGGGTTTCTGACCTGGTTGAAGTGGATTCTTTTTCTCATTTCTTCACTGGTTAACATGGTACCAGTAGTCAGACTCTAAGGTTGCAGCATTCATTGTAGTTGATGGCTGAGATGGCCCCCCTGGGGCAGTTTCTATGGGTTGTGCCAAAGTGGAATGTGGTAGACTGGAGTGCAGGTGCTGGAAATTATCATTAGTCTGGTGGTGCTGCTGTATAAACTGCTCCACCTCAGTTGCTGATGAAAATTGAAGTAGACACTCTTGATCTGTACCCCAAGTGAGACAGTGTAGTGCAGAAGGTGTGGCACAGAGAGTTGGGTGAATTTCTGGCAGACTACTGCATGGGCCCTTCTCTGTTTAGAGAAGGCAGGGGAGAATTCTTGGAACATCTGGATAACATGTTCATCCTATTTTAGTGGGTCTCATTCTCATAACAGGCTGATGATGTTCTCATTTACATGATAGTGAAAGAATTTGCAGAGAATTGGCCATAGTCACTCCCCCTGCCAAAGCTTAATGTCAAAGGAGCGGTGCACTCTCTCTAGTTTGAGGTGGGCAGTTTGGAGCATTTAGCAGCATTAGTATGGCATGTTGTAAGAAGGCAACCATACCTTTGTGCTCGGCTCCTCCAGTGAAGCCCACCCGTCTAATATTGTTTCTTATAAAATGGGTAGGGACAGTCCAACAATCTGATTGGCTTGCAACCCATGCCAGCCATACTTTTTTCCCATATACAACAGAAAAAAACAAGTCCAAAAATGGCAAGCACCCCCAAATGTTATCCATGTGCCACCTTCCCTTTACACCTCCAAAAACTGCCATCTTGATTCCTCCCTAATAGGACATGTAACAACTGTGGTTTTACCGAGCGACATTAGAAGCTAGAAAGGTAAAATAACACAATCACAACACTTTAGAAAGTGTTCTTTGTACTTTGAAATCCTCTTGTCGTCCCTCCTCAGCTGCTCCCTTCCCTTCCTTACCTGCAGCTTTACAGAGTCTGCAAACTCCCTACGAAGCCCCAAGTAGAGGGAGAACAGTGGAACTTTCATGGAACTTGTTACCACAGGTGGTAGTGTGCTGCTGGGCAATACCAAAGCAAAACTGTAATCTTGCCTGTGGCCTGACAGAGTGATTTGGTGGCTGTTTTCAGCACCCCTAGTGACAACAGTTTATTTAACAGCATCCCTAGCAACCTAAGGAAAGTGGAGGGACTGTTTCACTACAAATCAAATTTTTTATTTTATTTTAATATTTGTTTTTTAAATATGTTACAGTATAAGAACATATGCCCATTTTATAAGCACAATAATACACTCCAGAGTGTGGGTTATGCTCTGATAAATGTACTTCTAAGGACAATAAAGTTTGTTTTTTTTGTCTACTTTCTCATTTGCAAATTATACTACATAGCCACTAGAGGGCTACAACAGCTGTCTTTTCTGTTAAAGAGGAAACACATTATATTTTCTACCTCCTCTTCTGCTCTAGTGGACCTGGGATACTTCTCTTTTTGAGGACTATCCCCGGGGTTTTTCCTGCCTGTTTCTCAGGCTGAACCATGCTCATCCACTAAGGCTGCAAGACTTGAATGCCTGCCCCCACTTCCATTCTGTACTGATGGAGCAGGGCCAGAAACAGAAACAAAAGCTACAGACCAATCTTGCCACACCGGATTGCAGCCTTGAATCACCTCACTGGCTCAGCTGCAAAGAGTTGCTCCACAGGTACGTTCAGCGCTAAAACCACCTCTCAGCCAACAAAAGGATTTCGAACTTATGACACCTGATTGCCAATTGGTCTAGGCTTCTAGTGGCTTTTACTGCCAGCTGTTGTGGCATTTAGATCTACCATGGAAAATTACAGCTGGTTCCTCAGTGTGTCACTAGCTTTACTAGCACTCAGCTCAATTCTTTGTAACCCTCATCCCTCCCTAAAGTGGAATGACCCTTGTGCTTCTCCCTGTCCTGCATCCAACAGCTGCTTTCAGGTAGCCATTCTGGACTATTGGGTTTCTCAGCAGTCTCTGCCAGGGAGTAGGACATCTCCCGAGCTGCCTCTGCAGATTACTCCCCCATCCAGACTCGAGACTTCCTACTCATGGCAAATTTCTGCCAGGACACTTGTGGCTGCAACACTAGACCAGTATAACACCCGGAGTGGGTACAGGTCTACCCATCAACACTGCTCAAAAAATAGTGTTTACAAATTACAGTTTGCTGCCTTAAAAAGAATCCCACTTCTTGTACTATTGTGCTCAGGCAATGTCGAACTCAACCCAGGACCATTAGACACCCTTGCTCCTCCATTAGACCTGGCAGGTATCAAAGGAATGTCTTTTATGCATCTTAATGCCTGTAGTTTGCTGAAAAAGTTCACCCTTATCCAGGGTTGGGTGAGCCACACCCTACATGACATCCTAATGATCACTGAGACCTGGCTTAGGCCAGCCACCCCAGACAATGAAATCAATATCCTAAATTATTTACACTTCCGGGCGGATAGGTAATCAAGAGGAGGTGGGGTGGCAGTTTATGTAAGAGACAAATACTCAGCCACATGCATAGATGCATCATCCTCCCCCAAAGAATTTGAGTGCTTTACCCTAAAGATCGAACTTTCTCCTTCCAGTGCACTCTGTGTAATAGGCTGCTACAGGCCCCCTTCTGCCTGGCCGCATCTCCTGTCTCACCTCAGTTCCGAACTGGGGCTCAGTTCCTTGGAAACCATTATTCTTGGCGACCTGAACTACGATTGGCTATCAAGTGCATCAGCTCCCTTGAAATCCTTTTGTGACACTCTAGGGCTGGTGAAACTCATTGGGAAGCCTACTCACCCAAATAAAAAAAACCTTAACAACAGCTCCCTCTTAGATGTAATTTTGGTTAGCAAGCCACACCTGTTCTGTCATGTCAGAACATTTTTCTCAGACATTAGCGATCATTGTATAATCACCACCATTAGATCCGTGCACAACCCACAGTTTGTGGCAAAGTTCTCTATCAAGAGGTGCAAACGCAACTTTGATTTGTTTGCTTATGTCCATGACTTGAAACAATCACCACGATGGCAGGAATTCTTCCTAGCCAAAACGGTTAACAAGACATATACTATTTTTTAGGATATTTTAAGTGAGGCTTTAAATAAGCATGGACCCTTGGTTAAGGTGAGGATCAGAAGCAGCACCTGCCGTTGGTTCTCACCTGAGCTCAAAGCTTCCCTGTTAGAAAGGGATACTTTATGGAAAGATGCCCAAAGAAGCAAGAATGACTCGGATTGATTTCTTTTTAAGAGAGCACATAACAAGTGCACCAAGTTGGTCAGAGCAGCAAGGCCATCTACTATCGTTCGGAGGTAGCCTCTGCCTCAAGAAATCCTTCAAAGCTCTGGAAAACATTAAAGGACATGTCTGGACATGCACCTGGTAATTCCATTGCAGCACAAATTAAGTCCGGTGGCAGCGTTATCTCTAACCAATCAGAGATATTGGAAGCCCTCAATAACCATTTTTCAATAGCAGGGCTAGCATTTGAAACTTCTCCTGCCAATGACTTCTGCACAGCTCAGGGCCCACCAACCCATGAGTCCCCCTCTACCAAGGAGGCATTCTCCCTCCTGCCTGTCTATCTAAAAGAGGTGGAAGACCTACTGCTGCAACTGGACACCAGGAAGGGAGTGGGCTCCGACTTCATAGAGCCATACTATCTGAAATGTGCCTACCATGTACTTGCAGTGCCAATCACCCACCTATTCAACATGTCACTCTCCCAGGGTAGCCTCCCCCTCAATGGAAAATAGCCCATGTCATCCCTCTATTAAAAGCAGGTGACCCCTGTGATCTAAATAAATACAGACCGATCTCCCTCCTCCGCATTCTGTCTAAATTACTAGAAAAAATTGTGTGTGGCCAGCTAGGGGTATACTTAGGATCCAGAAGCCTATTAAACCTGGTTCAGTTTGGATTCAGAGCAAAGCACAGCACCATAACTGCCCTAGCTAAGGTGACCAATGATTGGCTCCTAGACCTTGACAACAGGAAGCATGTCTGTGCCGTTTTCTTGGATCTTAGTAAGGCATTCGACACAGTTGATCACAGCCTGCTTCTTTCCTCCCTAAGCACCTTAGGCCTGGACCATAAATCTACGTGCTGGTTTGCAGACTACCTCGGAGAACAGAAACAGCAGGTTAAAGCTGAAGGTGATCTTTCTCCATTAAAACCTATGCTGAGGGGCATGCCCCAGGGCTCTATCCTTGGTCCCCTCCTCTTTGCAGTCTACATTAACAACATAAATGACCCCATCAAAAAAAACATCCACTTATTCATGGATGACACTGTACTGTACTTGAAGCGTCCCACGCCGGAAGCAGCCTGTGAAGACCTCCAAGCTGAATTTAACCTTCTACAATACCAACTCACAAACAAAAAGCTTTTGCTCAATGCGAAAAAGATAAAAGCCATGGTCTTCTCCCCCTCCTTGCATGCGGCAATTCCTGCTGGGGGGGAGCTATCCCATAAATTACCACTGTTCTTGGAGAAACACTAGAATATGTAGCTAAATTCAAATATCTAGAAGTTTGGCGCGATTATAAACTTTCCTTTGCCGACCATCTAGAAGAACTACAGAAGAAACTAAGACAAAGATTAGAACTATTCTACAGAATTAACCACCTGTTCACAAAGAAAGCCAAGATTCAACTGGTTCAAGCTACCTTCCTATCTTTAATAGATTACACAGACCTGCTCTACAGCCACTGCACTGCTCTGCACTGGCTAAGTTGGACACCCTCTACCACAGAGCTATCAGGTTCATTACTGGCCTTCCACTTTCCACACACCACTGCTCCCTATACTCATCATTAGGCTGGACTTCCCTTCACTATAGAAAGGAATAGATATGCCCCCTTATGGGCCTTCAGATTGGTGACCAACAAGCTCCTCTCATATGTCTCAGATTGTATTCCCCAGAGTGTGTTAGGCACCTATGCTCTAAGGAGCTATTCCCTAATTGCCCTCCAAGTTTCAAGGGTCAAAACTCATTTTGGCAAAGCTGCTCTAAGCTTCTCTTTGCCCACATTATGGAACAGTTTACAAAGGAATTTGAAGCTGAGCTGCCCTGTTAACCTGAATATCTTCGAGGTGCTCTACAATCACTACATAAAAGCACCTGCAAATGTTTTCCTCACCGCTAGCCCACTAATTCCGCAACTGACGCTCATCAAGTTTCTACCCCTGGCTCTCACTCTTTCCCTATTAACTCTTCCTGCTGCACCCACCCTTCCCTGTCCACTCCAGCCTGGCTAAAGTCCCACCCCATCCATAGTAGTGTCCCAGTTATCTACCCCCCCCTCCGTCATTATCATAATAAACAAGTACACGACAGCCATTGCCACTTTCTGTGGTTTTAGATCAATTTTTCCCCCAGTCGTCGGTAATGTATCCCTCCTCTTCTTTACCTCTATACCCTGTATGTGTAGTTGCCGACTGCCTCACTCAAAAGATCTCTGCTTATAACCTCTGTATGCCTATGGTTGATTGTACATCTGCTGACTTCTTCAATTGTAAAATAATGCTGTTTTTTTATTTATTTCAACCTTGTACTATACTGTATACACTGTATATACTTTTTCTTCCTTGTATATTATTGCTTTTTGTATACCTGCTTCTGTACTGTACTTTGATGTATTCATGACCAGGTCCACCTTGGAAATGAGCCTTGCTCAATGGTGCCCACCTGGATAAATAAAGATTTTGATTGGCTGATTGACTCAGCTTGTGGCCTTGTGCCTCACTACATCCCTATCAGGGCATAACCCATGCCCCATTGTGTGTTATTGCTTACTTCATGCTTGGTTCTCAAGGTCAACAACTTTGAGAAGGAGGTATTTAATGAGGTCCTCATGCTTTACAAGCACCCCCCTCGTGATGTGAGCCATTTCCTCCATTTGCTTTAATCTTTAATTCACAGCTGTCACTCTGCCCCTGAGAACCGCAAGTTCACAGTTTGTCTAAGCAGTCATCTTTTTTTAGCTCAGCTATGTCTGTTTTTAGCACAGATTTGTTTTTCAGTTTTGCAGAGATGTGAGCCAGTTCATATGGTGCCACACGGGCTTTTGAGGAGGATTATGCCATCCTGGTTTTATAACAGGAAACACTGCCACTGATAATTTGGAACAGTCTCTTAGAGGAACCGTGAAGAGCCACTCAACACTATCATGGGCCTCAGGTTTCAGTTTCACACTGAAATGTGAGAGACCAGTTGGCGTATTATAACTGTGGGTTACGGGTTCTGATTAGAATACTAAAAGTATCCGGCGGTAGTTGACAGTTCACTGCACACAACATGACTAAAGACTTATGGTTTCATTGAAGGCTTTAGGTGGATGGTGAATAGCTTCCCTCTAGATAATGCAGAGTGCCTTGTTCAAGTGACCATCTTAAATGCTTGCTGGCCATGACCCTTGAACACAGTGTATTCCAGAGAGAGACTTTTTCCCCATCAAATTCTTTGAAAACTGTCCAGCAAGATGTGTTTTGTTCCTCTGGCACTTTAATGCTGGTGTTCTAGTGTTCAGTGTTTACTGTACAAAAGAAATCATCTGCAGGGGCAGCTGCTTTGGTCATCAGCTACAATACTGCACCCAGGAAATTCTTGCAGGAAGGGAAAGCTCTAAGATTGCATTTCTGGTGTTGCACTCTGTTAATGTAGCTCTTTTTTTTGTTTTGTTTTAATTAATTAATGTGCTTTTTATTTTCATTTTCCTGTGACAGAAAGGCAAGTTTACTGGAGGCTGTAGCAGAGAGAGAGCAACTGTTGTTGAGGAAACACACTGGAACAGCTTGTCTTCATCAAAGTGCGAGTGGTGCAGTGAAGGATACCTTTCACCAACAGTCCTGCAGTCCACAAGATAGAAGGATGGGTCTTATACATTATGTTCTGCGGCTCTGTGGCATACACAAGTAGTAAATGCAGCAGGACCACAGCAAGTTGCCCCATTATTGGTGAATTTGCCACACCACAGACATGGATATGTGCACGTTCATGAGGGGCACTTTGAGAGAGCACAATGGCTAGGCATGTAGTGAACACTTTACCAATCCAATGTCCCACACAGATTGAAGCTCTGGGACTGTCAGAGATGGCTATTGAAATGTTTCCACAGGCAGACTCTGACCAAGAATACTGGGTTCAAGTAAAATGCACTGTAATTGCTTCTAAAACATTCATGCATTTGTGAAGGCTTCCTGGTGGGAGAAAGGCAGTTTGGCCTCAGCAAAAGACTGTAGTCCATGATTGCTGGTCACCAAGTTTACAATGGATGCAGACACTGGTGTCACTGGGTGCTGGAGGACTCGCACGACCTGTAAAAACAAAAAAAAGTGAGGCTTTTAACACTGAGACCATGGGACCTGGCAAATGATATTAAGTGGCTGCATGCCTCTTCAGATTCAAGCAGCCATCTTGGAGCCAACCAGTCATGCTCTGCTTTGAAGCATTTTTAAGTGTACGCCCACTCATTTTGTTTGTGACCATAGTCCCAGATGAATGGTTTATACCAGTGACACAATTACAATCACTCCCAAATATTGTTGACCCCTTTTTCAATGTGTAAATCTGATCAAACACTGATCTGAAGAATTTAGAAGCATTCAGGCTCACAAAATAAAAATATTCTGTGCCCACCATGCAGGAGACATATAACCCATCTACCATTTTTGTCAGATCATGGCCATAACAACATTAGAGGTACCCCCTGTGGCACAATACAGCAGCACTGGTTATTTGTTGTTCAGATAGGCAGAAAAATGCACTTCCTTCACCCACAATTTCTACCAATACTGTTGTACACAGTTGTGATGTCCAGGCTTGACTACTTTAATATGCTTTTTGTCAGGGTCAATGGAGGTCTGTACAATGCCTACAGCTGGTGCTGAGTGCAGTGGCCAGGTTGCTGACAGGACTGCCTGGTTCTTGTCATGTATCCCTGGTCCTGTGTTAACTGCACTGGCTGCTGGTGAAGTGGCATATTGCCTTTAAGGCTAGTTTACTAACCAATAAGTCCCTATATGGGTCGAGCATTGGCTACTTGTGTGAGTTCCTGAATCCCCAGTCCTTACACCCTCTCCACACAACCAAGGAAGGTTTCCTGTCAGTCCTGAGGGAAAATAATTCATTTGAAGTTACTGGCTTTCTTCTTTGGAGCAGCCTGCTGTAGGAGGCCACCTTGGAGAAAGCCTTTAAGAGGAAGTTAAATGCATACGTTTTCAGAGCACCCTTTGGAGATCATTAATGGCCTCAGTACTTTTATTTTGCTTGTTGAGGCTGCTATGTATTTATTCATTATATTTTGTTTTAGCTACTTGTATTTTTTTAGAGATTTACTGATTTGTATAATTCACTAGCCCTATAATTCTGTATTTGTTTTCCTTTGTGTGTGTGTGATATGAGGTGCCCAGAGCCTCCAGAGAAGGCATCCAGTAAATAAAATGGACCACTACTGTATCTGGTGGAGTTTCATATTCTCTGTTTGTGATCAGGGAGTCACCTTTAGGAGGCCCACCTTGCAGAGCAATTTAATTCATTCAAAATGCTGATCGATTTACTAGCAGATAACCCATGTCTGCAATGGTTTCCTGGTTGCAGGTAAATTTTCCTTTGTGTGGAGTCACGTGGTGCAGGTTTCATGGCGGCTGCCTGATTGCGTTGGTCCCGGCCTCCTGCTCCTATACAAGCTTATTTTGCCCATTTTAGAGAGAGCTACAATGCCACTATGCCACAACTTGTGAGTTTGAAGTTTTACTGAAGCCCTTGTGAGAGACTCCGGTGCCGATGGATGCCGAAATGAAAAAGCCACCACCGAAGCACACCCCGCCGGCTTCCCCAGCTAAGGCCCTGTCTAAAAAGGCTAGAACTTCTTTGCAGGCAAGCAGGCAAGAGAATGACGGTGGTAACTCGGACAAGCAGCCCTTGACCTTGGCACAGTTTTTAGCCGAGATTAAGCCTTTTCGCTCCGAATTGGGTACTGTGACTGAGGAGCTTAAGGCAGTTACCCAGGCACTGGAGGACCTATCCCGCCGGGCAGGAGACACGGAAGCCAGGGTCACCTCTTTAGAGAGGCGGGTGGAGAAGCAAGAACCTGAATTAGTTGTATTAAAGCAAAAGCTGCAAAAAGTGGAAATGAAGTTAGAGGACCTGGAAGGTCGAAGTAGGCGAAACAACATGATAATCGTCGGTCTCCCTGAGAAGGAAGAAGGTCCCGACGCCATTGCATTTATCCAGAAGTTCCTCCATCGGATTGCAGGCCCCTCACCCTTCGGGGGCAGCTACACGATAGAGCGGGCCCATCGGGCATGGAGAGCCATGCCTCCTGCCGCTCCGCCTGCCGTATCCTGATTATTCGCTTTTAAACTACCAGGAGAGACAACATGTCCTGGCAAAATTAAAGATCTCAAGGAAGTTCGTGGGAGGGTCCTTATTAAGAATTGTTCAAGACCTACCACTATCAGTCCGGCAAAAGAGAGCGGAGTACCACCAGATCATTACTAAGCTGATTGCTGTAGGTATCCGCTTTCGGATGGGCTATCCAGCACGCCTGCAGGTGGTCCTGTCGGGCCAGTGGACTAGCTATGAGAATGTTCAAGCAGTGGAAAAAGGTCTGCAAGAGGCCCTTCCGGATCTGTTTAGGAAAAAGTAAAGATGGTACCAGGGCAGTGCTGTAGTTTTGCCTAGAAATGAAAGGGACACTTTACCGTAGCTCGAAGGGGAGAGTCTGTTGCACTAATGGGGCAGTTCGTTTTCTTTTTGCTGCAAGCAGTTTTCGCTGTGAGACCCCGATCTAGTCTGCTGTACCAGCGAGTGGAGGACTGTCCGATGGCACCCCAGAGGAGTTTCTTCACGTGGTTCACTTTTCGATGCATGGTTTTGGTTTGAACAGTAAATTGAACCTAGGACTGGGTTGAGCCACACTTAACTTCCCTGGGTATAGCGATCCTGTGGAAAGGTGGTAGTGCGTCATGATACCCTGGGATGCTTCATTTAAGAGTCGGTGGGACCTGCTGAGACTACCTCAAGTCATTATGGAGCTATCCTTTAGCATGGCTAACTGACTGGGGGACTGTTGACAGCTCTCTTGGGGGAGTGTATGTCTGTCCTCGTCAACGGCACTGCCTGTAAGTCTGGATCCGGAGCTGGGTGATCCCGTCTATGGAACTAATTGGATCGTAGCATTCTTGATGAGTCTTATTGAATGGTGGCTCGGTCGTCCTGCCCAGTAGCCTCCAGGGAGGCTTGCAGGGTCAGGATTCAGCACCGGGTGTTCTCTGCAGGGACTTTCGAAGGCCCAATTGTCCTCCTCTCTCTGGTTTTGCTAGTTACATTTGGGGATCTTACTCCCTCTGGGTTATTTCCCATCTCTCCCCTTTTCATTTTTTATTGTTGTTGATCTGTTTATTCCTATTACTTGTAACTGGGGATTTTTTGAAATTGCTGTTTCTGATTTGGGGATTCTAGTCCTCTAGGGGATTGTTCAAATAATGTTAATTCGCTTTTTCCCCATCAGTTGTTTGTTATGGGGCTGCATGGACATGTGCTTCTGGATATTTCCAATACGGACTTCCAACATTTAAAGTGTTACTGTGTTTTATAATCTGCAGGGTGGATTATGGATTTGGTAAATGGGCAGTTAGCTTAGTGGATTTCTAGAGGGGGGGTTTTCCCTTTTTGGGGGTACATATATTACATGGGACAGGGTTGTTTAGTCAGTGTGGGGTGAATATCCCACTTTCATTATACAGTTACAATTTGTCAAGTTGGGGGGATGGTCGAAGGGTTAAGTTTCCTACCTGGAGGGACAGTTGACTTGGAGCAGTTCTATCTTTGGTGGGTCATACTCTGGGGTGTCGGGCAGTTTCCTCTGGGGGTGGTTAAGTCTTTGGACATGGGAAGCATCACTAAAGGTCTTATCTGAGGTAATCTCTCTCTTGCCGTGAAGGCAATTGCTCATGGCGTACAGTGGGAGGCGGAGGCTGGAGGTGTCGGGAGCCGGAACTACGAACTCATGGGCGGGAGGTGGTTTTAGGGGGTGGGGAGGGTGCTCTTTTACCAGTTAGGATTAGGGCGTGGTCTACTCGAGGTGGGGAGGGGCACAGGGGAGTTGTGTTGGGTTTAGACTAGGGGAGTGGGAGTTCATAGGGATCCGGGTTGCATTAAGGTTTGTAGGCACCGGCTTGGGAGTATCTGCTCAGGAGGTAATGTCCAGGGAGGTAGGTGGAATTGGAATCCAGTCAACTACTAAAAGTTTTAAAATTGACCTCAGGGATCATGGGTAGCATCCATGAGTTTATCTCATGGAATATCAAAGGTGCCAGGAAGGACTTGAAGCGATATAAGGTTTTGCAGCATTTACAACTGCAGAAAGCCCAGATAATATGCCTGCAGGAAACTCATTTATTGGAGAGGGAAGCCAATGCTTTGAGACGTCATTTTGTAGCCCAGGTATACGCTGCAGGGGACAACACCGCTAGTAAGGGAGTAGCCATTTTAATTTCTAGGAACACTCCTTTCGTCTGTGAGGAAAGTTGGTTGATCCTGAGGGCGGTATATACTAGTAGTCGGGCTAGTTAGCCAAACTAGGATGGTGATAGGTAGTATATCTGGTCTAAATGGAGATCGCCCGATTTTTCGCTGACTTACTCAATGTTCTTTCCCCCTTTATCCATCTCCCAATGTTTTTGGGAGGGGACTGGAACTTAGTGTTCAATCCGGAGTTGGATAGAGAGAGTAGGCGAGATAGGGGCCTCTCTCCGGCTCAAAGAGCCCTCAGGGAGATGGTAGATAATTTGGGTTTGTGTGACCCATGGAGGTTCTTGTGCCCCTCTAAAAGGGAGTATACTTTCCTGTCTGAGGTCCATAAAACCAGGTCTCATATTGATTATTTTTTAATGAGTCAGTGCATGCTCCCTGGTTTGGTCGATTGCACAATTATGCCGGGGGTCATTTCAGACCACTCGTTGATCCGATGCTCCCTAAATCTTCTATCTAATACCCCCAAGCAGACTATTTGGAAGCTCAACAACCAGCTCCTCAGGATTCCTGAGATTTGAGATAGTATAAGTCAGACTATAGAGCAGTACGAGCAGGAGAACTGTAATACGACGGGTAAGGGTGACATGGAATGGAGTGCTCTAAAATGTGTTCTAAGGGGGGAGCTTATCAAATTAGCGGCCACCAGGAAGAAAAAGAGAGAGGCCCGGGCTAAGCAACTGCTTACCCAGATCAGGGACATAGAGAATACCCTCTCAAAGACCTCACCAATGGTTGTTAGAGAAAGGCTGGTCAGGCTCCGACATCAATATGATGACATGTTGAGAGCAAAAGCAGAAAATGCCATTAACAAAACGAAAGCCCTATATTTAGATCAGAGGGAGAAATCGGGACATCTTTTGTGCCATGTGTCTTCAAAGCGGGTTAGAAATATCCAAAGTATATCATCCCTTGCCGACGGGTCGATTAAAACCACCCCTCATGAAATAGCTAAAGAATTTGAAGACTATTATAGGGCTTTATATAGTCCTATGTCTAACAGGCCAAGTGATGAGGTAATTAGGGCGTATCTGTTAGGGTGCAATTTACCGCAGATAATGGAAGAGCAGAAAATAATGCTCACCTGTCCGATCTCTGAGTCCGAAATCCTTAATGTGATTCAGATGCTCCCTGCTGATAAAGCTCCCGGACCGGACGGTTTCTCTCTGGACTTCTATAAATGTTTCAGTAGGCAGTTATGCCCAGGATTAAAATGTCTTTTTTACAGCATTTTTACCTCAGAACATATAGATGGCCACCTTTTTGAATCCCTGATAGTGCTCATCCCCAAAGATGGGAAGGATCGAGACCAGGTTCCAAACTACAGACCCATTGTCCTCATTAATTATGACATAAAAATCTTGGCGAAGTTACTAGCGGTTTGCTTAGCGAAGGTGCTTCCGAGGCTAATCCACCCTGATCAAGTGGGATTTATGTTGGGTAGAATGGCATCAGACCATCTCCGCAAATTATCACACATCTTTTCGGCCTCTAAAGACAGTAATACTCCTGGGGGTTTGTTGTCTGTCGATGCTGAGAAAGCATTTGACAGGGTGGATTGGAGGTTCCTGTCTTTGACCATGGAACATTTTGGCTTCCCGACCCACTTCATAGATATGGTGTTTGCGCTGTATAGGTCGCCGTCTGCCAAAATATATTGTATTGGAGTTTTTTCGGCGAGCATCCCTTTACTATCGGGGACTAAGCAGGGCTGTCCTTTGTCCCCTCTCTAGTTCAACATTTATTTAGAGCCGCTCCTGTGTAGTATCAGACAGGATTCTAGAATCAAGGGGATAAAAATTGGTTCTATGGAGTTTAAGGTATCTGCTTTTGCAGATGACATCCTACTCCATATTAACCATCCTCGATCCTCCATTCCTGTAGTGCTCGATCTTATCGACTCGTATGGCAAGTTATCCAATTATAAAATCAACATAGGGAAAACTCAGTTCTTCCCGCTTAATGTTAAGACCTGTAAATCAGATATTTTACAGTTGGGGATTCATTGGTCTCCTCGTGCCCTGAAATATCTTGGCATTATTTTGTCTACTTCAGAATCCAAAATGGTGAGACTTAATTTGGATGCCCTTAAGGTAACTATAAAGCAAGATCTGGAGAGGTGGAGCAAACTTCCGCTCTCTCTCTGGGGAAGGGTCAATATAATAAAGATGAATGTGTTGCCTAGGATTTTGTACCCTTTAAATATGCTTAATGTATGGTTACCCTTAAAGTGGCATAGCGCTTCACTCAATTATCTCGGACTTCATCTGGGAAAAGAAAACACCCCATAGAGCTTATCACAAGCTTGCGGCTCCCAGGGAGAAGGCCGGGTTAAGGCTCCTGCACTTCGGCCTCTATCACTGGGCAAGTAACCTCTGTAAATATCTACACTGGCTCCTACCCCCTAGGGATCTGGAACTCTTATCGTATGTCCTTTCTTGGGTTAAGTTGGAAGTAGTCTTAATAAAGGAGGCTGGAGTGGATCCGAAGGCTCTTCTCTTTACCCCACTAAAATCTCTCCCCTCTAGCCTAGCTACTACCCCTATTAGGCTCTCTCTACGTACCCACATTCAACTATGTGCCTCTCTTCGCTACTCCCCTTGTGCAGACAGTTTTCAGCCTATATGTCGTAACCCTAATATGAAGATTGGGGGGAATATGATAAAGGAAACCTAGCTTCCTTTTTTGGATGGGTTAAGTGTGGCAGACCTCATGCAGGGTGATAGGTGTTTAACAGTCGCAGAGGTACTAACAAAGTATAATATGGACCTAGTCATTCCTTTAAAATATACCAACTTACCCATTTGCTAGGGAGGTTCAAATCTAAGTTAATAGCGGGAAGGATCAGCAGGACATGGTTTGAACCCTTAACTCGCTGGGTCTGGGAACCGCATGCAGTCTCAAGGTTTACAAAGTACTCTTTGAACAGGTTTACACAGACATTGGTAATAAACCGAGGTTCTGGGTGAACTGTTTAGAGATCAGGGCCGGAACTGGGACGGGTCTGGCATCACACATACCAGTATATTACCCAGGATAGGTTCGTATTATGCAATTTCACTTTTAAACAACTTGTTCTGGACCCCTGCTAAGTTATGTAGGATTAGGCGTGCTCCGGATGCCTTATGTTTCAGTGTCACCAAGTGGTGGGTGATCTCAAGCATATTTTTGGGATTGTCCACGGTAAAGACTTAGGGATCAAATTAAGCAAAAGCGGACTCAGTACTGGGTATTGAGCTTTGCTTCACTCCCAAAATTTGTCTCATAGGGGACTATGATGATATTCCTGTTAAGTCCATAGATATTACATGGCTTTGATTTCATCTTGGTTAAGAAAATATTGTGTTAAGGCACTGGTTGGAGGACTCCCACCGGTTATGTGGAATGGTTACAGGAATTACTTTTCAATTTGAGTATGGAAAAGTTTGGGGCCATTCAGAGGGTTGTCTTTCGAAATTTGAATGGTGTGGGCCCCCCCAGACCCTTTACTTACTGCATTCGTAGTTAGCCGTTGTGGGGTTAGCAGACCCTGGCTTGGTTCCTCATGGGCAGATCTGTCTTAGATTTTGCAACCCGGGGGGGGGATAGGGAAGTTAGGTGGGTGATTGGGGAGAGGGGGGTTTTACTAGTTTGTAAAACTACTGGATATGTTCTAATGGCACTTGTAAGTGGCACAGTGTGGTCAGAGGTTAGTTTGTGTAAAGTTTGCTTCCCATACTTGTGTGCCAAATGTATATCAATAAACTTGAATTAAAAAAAAAATTTCCTTTGTGTAGATACAATGCACTAATAATCTCGCTTTGTATTGGTGGTGCATGAGTTAATTTAAACAATTACTGTCCAATATCTTTGCTCCCAATACTTTCTAAATACTTAAGAGACTAATTAGTGCAGAACTTACAGAACCCTATAACATATCTGATTTCTTCACACTAATCCAATTAGGGTTCCCCACTAAGCACTCCACTACCACCTCCCTCCTTAGAATCACCAATTATTTCACTAGACATATGGTCCTTGGAAGGGCTCTGGTGCCATCTTTATAGATCTGATAAATGTCTTCAGCATTGTAAACCACTCCTTTCCACTAGAAAAATGTTAGAAGCCTCTAATATCAATGTGACACCACTGTTCTCATTTAAGTCTTACGTGTCTAGTCATCAGAAGGCTGTGAAAGTGGACAAAGCAGTATTTCCCCTCTCTCCATTAGCTTAGGTGTCCCCCAAGGCTCAGTAAGAGGGACACTTCTCAGCTTATGTCAATGACCTCCCTAATTGTACGTCTGCATGCAGCTCTCACGTGTATCCAGATGGCACAACCATATATAACTCTGATCAACTTGCATCTGTCATTAACCAAGATCTCCAACAAGATTTACCCAATTTTCAGAATTGTTTTGTGAGCTAAGTAGCTTATTTAAAACCGAAAGAAGATTGTTTGCATGCCATTTGGTACCAAATATTAGCTGAATAATTCTCTGATCCCCTGTGCATCCATACCCTGGCTAAAACTTTACTGGATATTGTTATCCAGTTCCAGTGCCTTGGCATGATTCTTGATCAAAATGGTAATATTTGCAATACTTGTTAAGTGCTTTTTAATGTAGTGCATATGATTGAGGTTCTTTATGAAACCATATTCTTTCCATCCAAATTCACAGGTCAGTTATCATAGCTGTGTCATGCCACAAAATCCTAACAACATTGGGTGCACCTGCATTCAATTTGCCATCAAGCTACAGTATCTTAACAGTCACAGGTAGCTGGTTATTATCAGTAACATCAACTCTGAATGACAGATATGTCACAAGGCATCCTACATTGATCCATACAAGAAACCCATCCTGATTTGTGTAAATGAGCAGGTGCAAGAAAGTAATTCCTGTCCTGTCCATCTATATGCACAAAATACTGTTATGTATAGGTGTTGCTCAACATCTGTGAATGAAATGGCTAACAACTTTCAATTTTGGTGTGGTAAGTTTGAAAACTAGTTCTCTCAAAAAATAAATAAATTCTAGATTATCTAAGAAGTACAGTAATTTATGATCTTTGGGTTCTCTTTCTTTTAGGAAAAATATCTCACCCTATTGCAGAAAACCTTTCAAAATAAAATTCTTGAGACATGGACATTTTAAAATATCACACCCTTACATAAAACACATTTATTTTAATCCTTATTCTGAAGCATAGATTTAGACAGGAGTAAATGCAGGCAAATTGGACTTCTTTCTGGATAACTGAAGTACATGGAGTTAAGAAATAAATGTAAATCCAGAGTTAAACAGAAAAAGTAAACTTACCCGTCAAGATCAACAGATACTCTATTTTACTGACCAAAAAAGTTTTGGCATTCAGTTAAGAATGACTTTTTGAAGAGACTCCTTCTAATTAAATAAAATAACATTTGATTATGTTGAAATACTATGCCCCAGATAAATTACAAATATATTAAATAATAGCTTTACAAACCAGGACACTTATGAAAATGATATCTTTATTGCTAAATTATGACTCAGCAAAACTGAACCCATCATTCTGCATGATTTAAGCTTAAACAATAAACCCTGTAATATTGATTGGATTACTAAGATCTTGAACTGTATTTCAGTCTCAGTTTCACGCAATAATAGGTCTCACTGCCTTCCATAGAGATTTTAAATCCTTTAAATAAATCATAAGACACTAATGCCTCTTACTACATGGCGATATTTTGTGGCAGTGTGCCACAGAAGGGGCGTGGTTTGCCTGCCCTCAATCTTGCTTGTATGTAACTCTCATAAAATAAAATTTTGAAACATTATTACTCACTGGATGCAACAAAAATAATTGGCAGCAATGGTGTTGACCAAAAGCTGGTAAATTCTTCCGATGGAATAATTTAGTATACCTTAATAATCATTTTCAACTACAGAATATAAGGAAATGTGCATGGTAGCAGCCAAATGGGAGAAGGCCATTGAAATCCCAGTGTTTTAAAGTTGTAATAAGGGGAGTATTGCAGACCTATCTCTGTATTTCTAGCCCTTACATGAGTACAGTCAAGATAAGACACACTAAGATTGTGCAAAACCAGCTAGTAGACTGCAAATAAGACTACAATATGAAACATAACTAAAACTAATGTAGAATGCCAATATGTGTTTAAAACAATATATGGTACATCTTCTATACTTGCAAAATTTATTGCTGACATTATAACTGCCCTTGATGAAGGACAACTACAGGGAGTCATGCTTGTTGAATTCAACAGAACCTACAATTATCTGTTAAATGGAACTCTCATTAATAAAATTGTACATAATGGGCTGGATTTTCTAAAAGCAGGCACAATGCCTGTGGCTATGGGCATTGGCTTTGTTAGCACAACTTGCCTATTGGGCATGCCTATGCCTCCTTTTCAAATGGCAGGCACATGTGCACTGCAGCAGCTTGGGTGGGAGTGGGGGGCATTTTCAAAAGGCCAGATGCAGAAGCAAATGCAGGCTGCACCTACATCTCCATCCACCTGACTGTCTATGCAGCCTTTCTTTTTTTTTTCAGTTAATAGTTTTTATTGAATTTTCTTTTACACACATAAACATCAAGAAACAGACATACATAAAATACAATAGCAGCAGAAAAGGATCATTACAGTGGAATAGCCATAATCTGTAAAATACAGCAAGCATGTAAGGAAATGTAATAAGAGGGCTAATGAAGGAGAAAAAGGGGAAGGGGACCACCCAAATCTCTTTGCCCTGAACTATACAAGTTACAAAAGAAGACCGGGCAGGTATAGGTGATACCACACTGTAACTAGTGCACTATAGATGTATGTTAGTTATTACACATAGCATGGATGAATCTACTGGACTAGTATGAGAGTCAATCATTCTGGGAGTACACAGAGAGGAGTACCAAACAGTGACCATGCATAGACTCATACTATCTCTGTCCTTGGCTTTAAATAGGCAAGAAAGGTAGCCCAACAGGCAGCATACACTGCAAGCTTGTTAGTAGTGTCATGTGACAAGCTCTCAAGGGAAACCAACAGCATGAGAGCATGACAGAGCTCTGAGATGCAGGGGACTTTAGTAATCCTCCAATGAAACAGGATAAGGTGCTTGGCTGAAATACCAAGAAGGGTTAGCCAGCAGAGTTGGTGGGCCTTGAGGTGAGCTCCTTGAGGAGGGAGGCCTAAAATCCAGACTTGAGGGTCCAGTTGGGTCATAAAACATAGAATTTGGGTGGCTAGTTGATGCACACCCTGCCAGAAGGGGCCAATAGACAGCATTGCCAGATAATATGATTTGAGTCCCCTACTTGAGCCTGGCACCTCTAGCACAGGTTGCTATCCAGAAGCTTAGCTTTGTATAATATATCTGGTGTTCTGTACCAGTGGTGTAAAGGTTTGTTCTGGATAAATCTGCTTTGTGCATCTGGATAGCATGAGTGTGCCAGTTTCCAGCAGAGGGCCAACTGGGCATCTTCCAGCCTCAGATTTAAAGCCTTTTCCCACTTCTGCTTTGACTCCCCAGACTGCGTGGGAATGCTCTCCTGTATGTCAGCGTAAACCTTACTGGCTTGACCCCAGGAAGCTTGAGCCAGCTGGATAATTTCTGAGGAGTGGCTGTATTGGGTGGGTTCAATTTAAAGAACTCGGCCAGAGAGCTGCGTAATTGCAGGTATCTCCAAAAGTCATTTTTGCCCAGTTCATTCACCTTGGCAAAGTCTTGAAAGGATTGCAGCCTTAGCCCTGTCTCATCCAAGACATCTGCCAGAAGCTTGATGCCTTTGTGTTCCCACTGAGGCCAAGAAATGGGCTTATTCTCAACCAAAATATTCTTATTATTAAAGATAGGAGTATAGAGGAGAGTCCTGAGATTAGTTTTGATCCTAGTATGGACCTTGTTCCACATCGTGACCACTGGCATAATGGTGGGATGAGCTCGTAAAGGCTTGGGTGGTGGATTGTATATTAGAAGAGGGAGACTGTGCACCTGGGCAACTGACTTTTCCAAGAAGAGCCATTGCAGAGCCTCTGAAGACAGGATGGCAGACCATTTTAGGGACTGTGCTAGGGAATAAGCCCATGTGTACCCCTGGAACCATGGTAGGCACCAACTGCTGACCTTCCAATGGGAGCGCAATTTGCCCCTACTATATCGAGGCTTTTTGTTTTCCCAAATGAAATTTCCCACTGTCTTGTCTATGGTACAGAGCCATTTAGTGGGGGGGGGGGGCCAGGGGAAATATGGATAGGGGTATAAAAGTTTGGGAGCTGAAATAATTTTAAGGGCTGCTATTTTGCCTGTTAAGGTGAGGTGGAGCATTTTCCGCCTGTCCAGTTCCATTCTAAGGTCTGCAATTACCGCTTGCATATTGAGATCCCAACTTTTATAGAGGTCAGAAGAGATACAGACACCAAGATATGCTAAAGGACCAGAGGCCCATTTAAACCCTAAGGGGGCTACCCTGTTCTGAGTGTACAGTAGCTAGGTCTGAGAGGGAGCAGCTCCATTTTGGATTTATTCATCCTGAGGCCTGACAACTTTGCAAAATCTGTTAGGAGGGTAAGAAGCACTGAAAGGGATACAGTGACATCTTCCAATGGGACCAATAGGTCATCCGCATACATAAGCATGGCATATGCGTGCATCTCGAAGGTGATCCCACAGATGTCTGGGTACTGCCTAATAGTGGCTGCTAGTGGCTCAATCACTAAAATAAAAAGAAGAGGGGTGAGGGGGCAGCCTTGACGAGTACCTTGACCTAATTGAAAAAGGCTGGAGATCACTGCATTGGTCCAGATTCTGGCCATGGGTTGTTGATACAGTGCCTGCACCCACTTTCGAAATGGTTCCCCAAAGCTAAACTGGTACAGCACCTGCTCCAGATAGTCCCATTCTAGGGAGTCAAAGGCTTTTTCAAAGTCAACAGCTACTGCTGCAGCTGGAGTGGGGAGAGTCTTGGAGTGGTGGATGATATTAAACAAGTACCTAATATGATCTCGGCTGAGGCGCCTGGGGACAAAACCAACCTGCAAAGGGTGGATAAGGAGGGGAGAAGCAAGCTGAGCTTGTTGGCCAGGATTTTGGCAAAGATTTTGCTGTCTGTATTGATATGTGATTTTGGGTGATAGCATGAGGGGAGTGTAGGATCTTTGCCTTTTTTGGGGACACGGTGATAATCACTTCTTGGAGAGTAGGGGGAAAAATGCCATTACTCAGGGCCTCATTATAAACTTGGGAAAGGAGAGGGGCAATTTGGTGAGTGAGGATCTGCCAAAGTTCAACTGGAAAGCCATCTCCTCCTGGGGCCTTGCCTGAGTTCAAGGCCTTAATAGCAGCTGCAACCTCAGCAGGTGAGATAGGTAGGTCCAGCTCTGGAGCCTGAGATGGTTGGAAGAAAGGGAGTTGGAGGGAAGTGAGAAAGGGCTCTGCTGTCCCAGCATTCTGGGTCCTGGTGGAGGAGTAAAGATTGGAGTAAAACTGCTTCATGATAGACGTTATTAGCTTGGGGGCTACTCGGGTTGTGCCAGACTGGTCCCTCAGGCCAGAGATATGGCATGGCATTCTGCCTGCTGCTTACACAGTTGATAGGCCAGTAGTTTGCCGGCTCCCCCTGCCCCCAATAGTGGTGGCGCAGCCTCAGTACTGCGACCTCCACCTTATGGGTCAGCCAGTCATTAATCTCCATACGGGTCCAGAGCATTTCATTGTTTAGTGGAGAATTTGGCAGTAAATTAGGGTACTGCTTGACTTGAGCTTCTAAGGTCTTCAACCTTGCTTCAGGAGAAACCAGGAGATGCTCCTGCTTCTTCCAGTGTTTAGATGCAAACCCAATTATTGCCGTTTGTAAGGTGGCTTTAAATGCCTCCCTCGTGATGCTTTGGGGGGGTGTCCTAAAGGCGGTTCTCTGCAAGAAATAAGGCAGTCTCTGAGGTTACTCACTGCACAAACCCAGGGTCTTTAAGGAGGAGGGGATCCAGATTCCAGGCAGCAGATTCAGGAGGGTGCAAACCCCACAGGCTGTGTAGGAGTACCCGAGTGTGGTCTGATATGATCTTAGGCAGAATTACTGAATCACCTGCACTCTGGCAGATGTCCACAGACACCAGCCAGAAGTTCAGTTGACTGTGCAATCCATGCACCGGTGATGTAAAGGAATAATCCTTCACCCTGGGGTGGAAGGTTCCCCAAATATCAGTTAGACCTGATTCAGCCATCATTTGCTGTAAGGCAAGATGGTCCTTGGGGTGCTGTGTGAAAGTTATGGCACTGCAGTCCAGCTGGGGCACCAAAACAAGATTAAAATCCCCCCCCAGGATGGTAGGTGTGGGATTAGGGGCAAGGGAGCTCAATTCTTGGGTCACTGCATGAAAGAAGGAAGGGTCATCCTTGTTCAGGGTGTAAATACAGCCTAGAAGTAGGGGGCCATCAGGGGTGTTCATCAGGGTGAGCACCCATCTTCCTTGGGGGTCCATCTGGACCTGAGTGGGGGACCAGGTGAGCAATTTGTGGAGGAGTATAGCAACCCCTCTCTTCTTACAGGAAGAAGAGGAGACTACCTGCCCCACCCAATCTCTAGCCAGCTTAGCATGGTCCTGTTTTGTAAATCTGGTTTCTTGTAGGAAGGCCAGTCTGACCCTCTGCCTCTTCAAATGGGACAACACCTGTTTACGCTTTAACGGGGTATTCAGGCCCTGCACATTCCAGGTGTAGGCATGGAGATCACCCATGGTCCCGAGAGGGGAGAAAAGTGTAAGAAAATGTTGTGAAGTCTTCAGGGACAGAGGCTGAGGGGGCAACTGCCCTTTCCCACAAGAGACTCCCAATGTATCCCTGCAATCCAGTACAGACAAACCATGCGATAACTTGAACATATGCTCATCAGATCATTACCCGGTCCCAATAATAGAAACAGAATCTAGTCAGGCAACCATCTCAAAACAACATCCAACTATTTACAATAACTTCAACAAACAGTACCAATTCTCTAGATGAGGGGGGCGGTTAGACCAACAGGCTAGTTGCCAAGGCCATCCATCTCCCTTTCATGGGGTAGGTATGAGGAGAGGGCAGGCTATCTGCTGCAGGTAGCTCATACACAGATCCTTACTATGTGCAGCCTGTATCACTCCTTCCCCTGTGGGACATGAAATAAGGGGAACAATGAAGGGGACATGCCCCATGCCCCGGTTGACAATGGTGGGAGGGCCCATTGCAGCACCACCAGAAGGAGGCTATAGGCCTTCACTGTCCAAACATGGCGGAGTAAGAGACCCTGCTTGCAGCACTGGACATCAGCTCATGGCATCAAGTTCAGTTGTTCATTAGGTAGCATGCTTGCCACTGGGCCCAGAATTTTGGAAGTTAATGGTGTCTACTCCCACACCCGGTACTTTGGGTAATACCCATAACTAATACTGTAGTGCAGTATGAGGGTTGGAGCAACACTGTTGAGGTGCCGTTCTTGGGATTGTGAAAACCAGTGTTCCTTCTGCCCATCTCAGGTCACTGTCCCTGTGGAAGTAAAAGATACCATGGTACTTATTGAAAAAGAGTAGGTGAATTTTCTTGTTAAGGAAACACAAATGCAAAAACTTAAACAATAATACAAGAAAAACAAACCAAAACAAATCAGACAAAATAGTCAACAAGTGATAAAGAAAAAAAAATATTATAACTAAGACTATAAGAATCAGTGTGTAATCCATATGAAATTATGCCATTGTTGAAACAGTAGCAAGAAAGATGCCCTCAGGCATGTTTTTTTTACAGACAGGTAAATAGGAAGGTAGGTAGACAAAAAGACCATGTTTATTTATTTATTGGGAATTCAGAATTAACACCTTCAAGCCATAGGCTCTTTTACAAAGGTTCCACGTCTAATGTTGATAAAAAGGGCAATAAAAAACACTGGAATTGGTTTACACGGTCCAGCGTTATTTAACACAAGAAACAGTACAGCTAAACATAGTAGCTAAGTTAGATACAATGAAAAAACAGGGAATATCTTTACTAATAGTGGAATACATGGTCACAATTATACAGAGAATTAAAATGCAACAAAATTAAGCCTTATCATCAGAGTAGAAGAGTTTCAAAAGTAGCAGGGATTGAAGATGCAAACTAATACAGGCATACAAGAGATGGGGTAGTTTAGGGTGTGGGTGGGGTGGGAGGTCAGAAGACATTCAGGACCAGGACTAGTGGACAGGGGTGTAGGAATGGGGTGAAGAAGAGCTGGAGAGTTAGCGGAGGGATAGAGCAATTGAGGGGAAAGGGGGAGGTGAAAAAAGAGAAAGAGAAAAAAGGTGTAGGGGGATTATGGAAGGTGGATAGAGGTATAGAAACAGAGAAAATGGAGATGAAGGGAGACAGGGGTGTCAGCCTGGGGTAATTAAGTGAAGCAGTCACAGGAGGCCCGAGCCACAAGGGTATGACGAAGATTATGTTTGAACAGGCCTAGAGTGGCTGAATTGGTGACTTCACTGCCCAGTGAGTTGAATAACTTAGGGGCTCTGCCTGCAAATGACCACTGGCCCTAAGCAGTGTGACAGTGGAGGACAAGTGGAGTGGAGTTATCAGAGCTTCTGGTGTGGCAAGTGCTGTTATTTGGTCTAAGGTGATTCTGTACCCCAGGGGGCATAAGACAGAGGGATGCCTTTTTTACTACCAGGCAGGTTTGCTAAGTGATTCTTCCCAGAAGCTGAAGTCAGTTAGCCTGCTTATAGATGTTGCAGGTGTGCATGCAGGGGCCAGCACCAGTCAGTAATCTACAGGACTTGTTCAGAGCAATGGCAACACGCCTTAAGGCAGACACAGAGGCAACTCTGTAGATAACAAGCCCGTAATCAATGACTGATACAACTGCACTTTGTATTGCAAGATTAAGTGCTTCGGGAGTCAGGCAGTACTTATGTCTACACAGAAGGCCGATACTGTCCAGGGTCACTCCAAGGTACTTGAAAGAATGCGTCTGGTCTAAGGTGACACCAGCGCTATTTCTGAATGTCAGCTGTTTACTTTTATGTTTATTATGTGTACTATGGAAAAGCATAATCTTCATTTTCTTGCAGGTGAGCACTAGTTTCTGCGTGACAAACCATGCCTCTACATCTATGAAACTTTCCTGAAGGTGGCCCTCCATGAGAGAGGGATCGGAGTTCTTTGAAAAAATTACCACATCATCTGAGCACAGGAGGATATGTTCCTGACAGGAGGCAGGGAGTTTGTTCAGAAAGATGCTAAATAGCAGGGGCCCCAAAATTGACCTTTGGGGGACACCTGACCAAACAGGCTGTTTAGAGGACAGGCCATTACCAATCTTAACCTGTTGAGTGCGGTCAGAGAGATAGCTATTAAACCACATTAGGGTGTCAAGGGACAGCCCTAGATCAGCAAGCTATTCAATTAGTAGTGGATGGTTGACCATATTGAAAGCCTTTGACAGGTCGATGAAGGTGGCACAGACAAGTTGACCTTGATCAACTGCCTGATGAATGTAGCTCATAAATTCAATGAGTGCGGTGGTGGTACTGTGACCTTTCTGAAAGCCATGCTGCTGTGGGCATTGCAGGTTGTATTTTTCCAAGTAGTCTACCAGCTGATCTGCAACAATTTTCTCTAATGCTTTGGATAAGGGAGGGAGGATGGAGATAGGTCTGTAGTTTCCGTGTTGCGCTCTGTCACCATTCTTGTGGATTGGGGTCACCAGGGCAGACTTCCACTTGAGAGGGAACTGGAAGAGCATGAGGGAACAGTTGGTAATCTTGATTAGAGGGGTCAAGACAGCATCAAGGGCGAGGGCTATGGGCTTCAAGTCAAGAAAGTCACCACTAGTTCTGTTTTTCCCAAGTACCTTCAGTATGTATTTTTTGGCTTCGTGTTCAGAGATTGCCTTGAAATAGAAACATGGATGCTCCAGCTTCTCAACCAGTTTACCATGAAGAGCCAGGGAGGAATGTGGATCAAAGAAACTAGTGGGCAGCACATGACAAAGGTCGGTGAACACCAGATTAAAAGTATTGGCAATTGAGGTGGGGTCAGTGATGATGGAACCATCTATGTTCAGCATGGTAGGTGCCTCTTTGGAAACTTTCCCCATGACTTCTGCTATGGTCACTCCAGAATTTCCTTCCATTCTTCCATGTGTTAGACAAGGTACTGCTATAATAGCTGGCTTTATCCAAGCGAATGGCTTTGGTACATGCGTTCCTGGATGTTTTATAGGCCTGTACATCAGTTGGTCTGCCAGTAGCTCTTTCCCATTCCCAGATATGGTCCTGTGATTTCATTTTTTCCAGTAGATCATTTGTAATCCAAGGGTTGTCAAGGCCCTTAATTTTTTGCTTCTTGAAAGGAGTATGGACATCACATGCTGCATTGAACCTGGAGATGAAGTATTCAAGTGCATCGTTTATGTCAGTTGCAGTATCAATTAGGGACCAGCCCTGTTGTCATAGAAGCAGTTTTAACAGCTCTAGGTACCCTCTGGATAAAATCCCATAATTGACAGTTTTTGCTGGGGGTTTATTGAATTTGACCATAAGAACATGACTGGAAGTTGTCACTTATAGAATCGGGAAGAACTTCCGTATGAGAGATATGGTCTAGGTGGTATGTGAGCACCCAGTCCAGTAGAGTGCTTGTCCCAGTTCTGTAGTTGACCCTTGTAGGTGAGGTTATAAGCTGGGTGAAATTTGCAGCAGAAAAGGCATCCTTATAATTGTTCGCACTGGGGGAGAGCCAGTTCATATTGAAATCCCCAAGTATTATAACGTCAACGTTGTGGTTTAAGCTATTGATACAAGTTAGGAGTGGGTCCAGGCTAGATGATGTCGATTTTGGTAGAATATAAACTGATGCTATTGTCAGACCTTGCTGTGGGCTCCAAACAGAGTCTTGATAGCTAGGACCTGTAGGTCATCACCAAAGTTGAGCAATGCCAGAGCATGCCTCTGCAAAGAGTCTTTCAGGTAAAGGGCACAGTCTCTCTCTTTTTCAGATAGTCTATTCTGCCTGAAAACAGTATATCCTGAAATTGCAACAGTGGCATCAGGGATCACTGGTGACAGCCACGTCTCAATCATTGCAAGGATGTCTGATCTGTGCTGGATGGTCCAGGCAGTAAGGGCATCAAGTATTTTGAGCAGGCTGCAAATGTTAATGCAGACTAGTGAAAGAGTCCCAGATCTGCTTGTGCTACTAGGTCTGGAGAAGGGTGGACCAGGGTTAGGGTGTATGTTTCCAGAGATAAGCAGGAGAAGCAGTATTAGATGTCTTAATAGCTCCTTCAGATGTCTGCTGTGCAGCAACCATACTCTTCTCCCTTTGTGCTGTTCACTAGCTCCAGTCTGGACTGACTGGACACTTGATAATAAGAGCAAGGAACAGTAGTGAGTGGGTAACATGGCGCTCAGACATGGGAGCAACCTTGTGCCTTGTAGGCTTTGATGATGTAGATTGTAGCAATTCATATTACAACTGCAGGTAGCCATTCCAAGTGTGTAATGGGGGTATTCATCAATGTGACCAGCAGTAGGTCTTGGGGAACTGGTATAATCAGTGCTATTTGGAAAAGTCAGCCCAGCCAGAAAAAAAACATGAACAGCATGATCACACGTGATAACATTATTATTGGTAGGGCTAGGCACTGGGGTGATCAGGGAAAAAGCCAGTGGAGAGGTAAGGGTCAGCGAGGCCTTCTGAGATGGCTGTGAGTGGATATTTAAAGTTGATTTAAAATGAAAATGCTGATACCTGGTGGTGATCTTTTGCAGAAATTCAGTCCAGAAGACTTTCACAGATGTTGTGAGCAAGAATGGCATGGTTACTCCGGGCAGAAAAACATGTACATCCACAAAAACTAACCTACAGACACAGGCAATCACAAACAGCCACCCACACAGACCCAGGAGGTGGAGCTAATAAATGTAATCGAGAACAGTGAGACCAGCTGCCTGTACTGTGCCGATTCAAGAAAGAAACAAGTAAAAAGAACATCAAAACATACATGGGGAGGAGGTGTGCATGTAGATTCATGGACTTCATTTTGAGGAACATCACCCTATTACAGCAATCCTTAACCAGCCTAACTTCCATCTGTCAAGAAAAAGTAACACTCATGTTTTTGTCCATGGGGACCATGATTAATGGATATCATGCTAAGCAGGGACAAAATTACTAAAGAAAACTAAACTGAAAAAAAAATACTACAGGGTCGATCATATCTAAATCTCCTAGAGAGATGGGATGATAGGTGGTATTCCTTGCTGCAAGGTTCAAACAGCTATCCCCAAAATAGATGAAACAAGATTTTATAAAACTGAACTTTCACACCTAAAGGGGAAGGATATGCATAACTTAAGTAAACAAAATCTGGTAGCAAAAGGGGTTTAATACTAAAAACCCACACTTTTTAGAGAGTTGCCATTGTTTCCATAGTTGTTCCTTACTTTCCCCTGTCTTTAGTTTCTCCAAGTTCAGCAAACCAATATATCCTTTGCCAAATGTAATTCCTATAGATTGCACTTGTTGTGGCAAAATACCCCCTACCAGCTGCATCCCACTATCAGCCATACATCCTAAACAGAGACCTGCACTTTTTTCATAATTCACTATCGACCCCGATGCCTGTGATAATTGCCTAGGACTTTCACAACTTCTGTCTCAGTTCTGTGTCCTGCCAAACATCAGAATATGCCTGTATTACTGTGGAATGAGAACCTTTTTGTGACAGTGCTAAGCCTCTAATATTTTGAGATGCTTCCAATTTACTTAATATAGGATCCAAACAAAAATATATAATAGTGGGCTTAGAGGACACCCTCGTCTGCCTCCCCTACAAAGATGAACAAGTTTCCATAGAGCACCATTCATCAAAGGCACTGTTTCAGCTGACTGATATAACTGTATCCAGTCAACAAACACTCCTAGCATTCTATAATGTCACAATACTGTAAAAAGGTATGCATGTGATACCCAGTCATTGGCCTTCTCCTGCTCCTGTGAGAGAAGATATCCATCCAAAGTTCCTTGATTACTCCTTTCTACCACTTCTCTGACTAATAAGGTTGTCACATAAAGTATGCCCCAGGGTAAAGCAAGACTGTGCCCTAGATAAAAGGGAATCTGTGACCTGTATCAATCTACTACAAATAATTTTGGATAACATTTTTAAAGCAACATTAAGCAAGCTCATCATTCACCTGTTTTGGATACTAGAGCTATTTCCCTTTCTGTTAAAGGAAATTTAAAACAGATTAGTCAATATAATCCAGATGTCCTCTCACTAATGGAAACCTGGCTCTAACCAAAGATCCCCAACGTAGTCCTAGCCTTAAATGGGTATACCCTCTTCGGACTAGACAGTCTGGACAAGAAGGGCAGTGGTTGTGCTATGTGAAGGACAGTATACAGTGTCTTGCCTTCCCCCAAATAGACACAGGAAGCACTGCACAAACCATTGGAGTCAGACTACTGTTGGGTGAACATAGCAAGTCCCTAATGGTAGTCTCAGTCTACATTCCCCCAAGAGAACAATTCTCTGGGGGATAGTTGGGTATCTCAAAGATTTAAAACACAACTGGGAAGTGGTAGTTTTAGGGGGATTTCAATGTAAATTGGCTCTTGCATGACACTGTCCATTACAAAGATGCCTTCTTGAGTATCAATGTCACTCAGATGGTCACATCACCCACTAGGACTAACTACTGGTCAGAGACCAGTACACGACTTGACTGAATCCTTACCAAGCACCTTGAATGGATCTCCAGTACCACGATCCATGCAGATGTATTAAGCGACCATTCTCCTGTCACCTGCTGCTGTGCTAACAAAGCCCCTAAGCAACCCCCCCAAAACCATTACAACTCATGTCCTTAAACAAGGACAGCTACAGTAAATGTGCTCAAAACCTACCTAAAAATCATTGACTGGTCCCCCCTTGACTCCCTTAATGAAGTGGACCAGGCACTGGACTATTTCATTGCAAAATTTAGTGAAGCCTATGATACTCATGCACCTCTCCGTTAACATAAAATTAAGGGTACCCATAAGTCTTGCATCACCTCCATGCTGTTAAACCTCATGAACACAAGAAACCATCTATGGCAACAAGCCAAGGCCACTGGTAATCAACAAGACATCCAGAAATACAAATCTGCCAGGAACATCTGCACCCATCAGATCAGGCTTGCTAAAATTAACTATTTCAAAGCCTGCCTCTCTGACTCATGGGGCAATGGCAGGAGATTCTAGGATAACCTTAAGGACTTAACTGGCAAACCCAGCAAATCCTCACCCACCATGCTGCTAGTCAATGGAGAAATGACTGAGGATCTGAAAATCATAGCTGACACATTTAACAGAGCATTCTCTGATCTTAGCAGCATCCTACCTCCTGACTGCATAAACACAGCCGATGACAATGAGAAATGCAGTACAGCTGCAAGTAATGGTTCACCGCCCATTCTGTTTTAAGAAAATCAACATGGCCAAAGCCAAAAAATATCTCCTGAAAGCATTAAACAAATCCAGGAGTAGCAATGATATTCTGGACCTAAAGCTTATTGCCTTTACGCTTGATGAAGTCCTACTATCCCTTACAAAAATCTTGAACAAGTACCTCAGCCTAGGTCAATTCCCCTATAGATGGAAAGCTACAATAGTCAATCCAGTCAACAATAATGTTGACAAAGCCCTTTACTTCAACTACCGTCCTATATTGATCCTACCCCTTCCCCAAGGCTTTAGAGCACCTTGTCTCAGACCAACTGGTCAAATACCATGGCAAGTATATATGTAACTCGGTAGTGCCATATTTGTGGCCTGGGTCATGCCTGAAAATAGTCCTTGAATCAGTGTCCTCTACTGCCTGCTCCTGCTTTGGCTAAAGGGTGCCTACTCTTGCACCTAGCATGATAAGAAACTAAAGCGTGTGGGATTCTCTGGTCCGAGCCACTCCCATGTATATTACTAGTATGTTTACTATGAATGTCTGTAATATAACTGCTCTGTATATAGCCCATAGGGTACTCAACTTCATGTATAGCTTGTCAAATCTGTTGTCAATTGATTGTGTTCTTATGACATTTTTGCCTTGACATGTACTCTGCCTAATGACATCCCTGTAACATGAGAACTGTATTTGCTTGTTGCACTTATACCTTTGTGGTTGACTCTCAACCCCGGGGCGACCCTGAAAAAGGGACTGTATTTGTGTCAGGGGACTTACCCGGTTACCAAAATTCAAATAAATAAATAATAAATAAAATACAACATCCAATGCCCTCAGCAGCACAGGTTCAGTGGGTGTACAGCACCTCTATGGCACTGCTGGAATCAGCTTCCTCCATGGGGCACTAGACAATAGCCAACTTGTGGGGTCGCTCTACATTGACCTCACAAAAGCATTCAATACAGTCAATCATAATCATTGAGTGTCAGTAGCTCAGCAGGTAGCACACTCGCCTCTGAGGCCGGGAGATCAGCAGGCTGTGGGTTCTATCCCCACACCAAGCACTTGGGTTAATATCACAGTACTGACACAGTAGTGCAGGATGAGAGGGGTGCTGCACTCCTGAGGTGCCGTCTTTCGGATGAGACGTTAAACCGTGGTCCCATCTGCCTGTTCTGGTGGTAGTTTCAGGTGGATGTTAAAGATCCCATGACACTTCTCAAAAACAGCAGGGGAATTTCCCCAGTGCCCTGGCCAAATTTCCTCTCATTCACTAAAAATACCACCAACGGAGGACTTCCGGTGATGTCATCAAACCGAATGGCAGCTTAGCTCTAAGCTCCATGGTGGTGGTGTAAAAATCTACATTAATCCGGTGTTAATAGACATTCAAATTAATTCTTTGCCAAGCCTGCAGTTAAAACAATGAGCCAGGCAGTGAACTTGCGGGGCAGAAGTGCCAAGAAAACCCCAACTAAGCACTGATCTAGATCTGATCACAGCCCGAGTGTTCCACTATCTAGGGCCTCAGAATCGGCGGCGGATACCGAGAGAGAGAGGAGGATGAGGAGACAATCTCAAGGGGGAGCTCCATGGATGGTCGGGCGATGGCCCATATTGTAAAAATGCTTCAACGGATTGACAACAATGTTAAAGATATTAAACAAGACTTGAAGCTTTTGGAGAGAAGAACGCAAGACCTTGAGTCGGGCCTTGATGAGCTCCGCGAGGATTCCATGTGACTTAGCAGGGCAGTGATGTATTTGGCCAGAAGGGAGAGAGAGCTAACGGCCAGGGCCGAGGATGCGGAATCGAGGGGGAGGAGGAAGACGATCAGAATCTTTGGGTTTCCAGAGGGAGCAGAGCAGGACAACCTGGTTGAATTTGTCAAATCCTGGCTTCACCAAGAGTTGGGTATCCCCGATATGGAGCCTCTTGAGCTGGAAAGAGTACACCAGGCCTTAGGCCCCAAGCCAAAGAGTGATAACCCCCCTTGCTCAATCTTGGCCAAATTCACTCGTTACCCAGTCAAGGAGATGGTGTTACGTAAAGCATGGGGTAAACGAGATCTGAATCTAAACGGGAAAAGGGTATACTTGGAGCATGACTTCCCCCCGGTTACTATGCAGAAGAGAAAAAGGATCCTTGCAGTCATTAAGCAGCTGAGAGAAAAGCAAATAAAAGCCTTCCTGAGATATCTGGCAAAACTGCTAGTGCAATGGTCCACAGGCAGCAAGTTATATGACTCCCTTCTACAAGCGAAAAAGCCACTCCAAAAGGCTGGAATTGTACTCCCAGACCTGCGACCAGATATTTGGGAACGGACTCTGTTGCATCTAAACTGGTCGATGACAAGTAAAGGTGCTGGGGGAAAAGAGATCAGGATCAGGGGCCCAGGTGATCAGCTGTGTAAGGATTTGTGTCAGCTGGGGAAAGGCCTGCATGCCAAGAAGGTGATCTGATGGTGACTGGGACTGACACTTTGGTTTATCCCTCCGCCTATTCGTCTTGAATAGACTGATTCAAATACTGTACCTGGTTATCAACTAGTTAATTATGGGGGCTGTAGGGCCTTTTGCTTGCCGTCCTGGGGAAATTCAACCCAGTAATTTGAGTTAAGAAAGGGCGGTCGGCGAGAGGGAGAAACAAATTAATTTTGTACTGGATCTGGGCCTTGTTACCCGTGAGGGCCTTAGAAGTAAGTTAACGGATGGGCCTTTTCTCACAGGAGGGCGGAGCCAGGTTTTGTAGTTGGCCCTGATTCTGGTACAACCCATGTTTGCTCCCGTAATCTATGCCGACTGGCCCTGGATTTGGAAATCTTTTTCTGTATTGCACAGGTTAAGGTGGACGCAAGGAAGTTAAGTTATGTTAAGTGGGGGGAGGGAGGTCCTCTGCTCGGCCGTGAATGTTAATTCTTGGAGGATCCGCTGTGACACTGACAGTGGGGCCCAAAGGGCACCGGGTGAGGCCACCCCCATCTTTTCTTCCCCCCCATTCCCCCCTTTTTTTTTTTTTGTCTCTCTTCTCCTTTGTTTTAATGTCTGATTGAACACCGGTTTTAGTGGCAGTCTGGTGGCGGGAGACTGGTGCGACCTTTTGGTGCTCCTGTCAACCTACCAGTCTCGAGTGATACAGCTATTGCACCACCAACACCGGAAGTAAGTTCAGGGGACAGGTATCCCTGCGGAGGTTGGCCGATCGCGGTCCAGTTATCTGTCTCTTCCGTGGATCATGCCGACTCTTCTAAAGGCTTAAGCCTTCCTGTTGAAAGTCCACCCCAAGAGATCACCTTCCCTGTTACCCTTGGCTAAGGGGTGGGGGTCGAGGGCTATGCAGCAGCCCATGCTCCTGGGTGGAGGGAGCTTCTCTCCGATCACAGTCCAATTGGACTGCACTGTATATAGTTTACTCATGGTAATGCAGATTTCTGGTTGGGGTTTTATGTTTGTACATAGTTTTTTGGAACTGTTGGGATGAGATGTTGGGGATTGGGGGGATATTTGTATGGGGGAAGGGAAGGAGACCCATGGTGAAGGTGTTCTTAGGGCTACTCATGGAGTTTTGCTCACTGTCCTCCAAAGCGTGGGGGGGTGAGGGTTGGAACATCAGGCAAAGGAAAGTGTGGGGACTGATGACATTAATGAAAAGACCAATATGGGGACCCTAAAACTGGTCACATATAACGTTAAGGGAATGGGCTCTCCTGCTAAGAGGCACAGTATTTTGCAGGATTTAGTGAAAGTGCATTGCGATATTGGTCTCTTGCAGGAAACCCACCTTTTGGCACTAGAACATAAAAAATTGCATCGTATGTGGGTAGGGGAGGTCTTTGCTTCATCCCATAAGAACCCAAAGAAGGCTGGGGTGGCCATTTTAGTGCAAAAGGGCCTAGGGTTGGTCCTGTTAGAATTTTTTTTGGATGAAGAGGGCAGACTGGTGGTCCTCTCTGGGAAGATTGCAGAGAAGGTTATCCATATTGTCAATATATATGCTCCCACGCCCGTTAACCCAGAGTTTTTTAGGTACGTATTTGAAGTAGTGGCAATGCTCCCAGAGGACCATCTGATTATTGGAGGGGACTGGAACTGTGTAGAAGAGGCTAGGTTAGATAGATCAGGAAGTCAGGGAGGCAGGGAGAAAGGTGCAGACCCAGGACATTATCCGATCTTCGAACAGAATTGGAACTGGTAGACACGTGGAGAGATAGTTACCCCTCCAGCAGGGACTTCACCTTTTACTCTCACCTGCAAGATTCATATTCAAGGTTAGATAGATTCTACATGCTTAAATCCAGGGTGGACTCTATTGTAGACCAGCAGATATACCCTATATACCTCTCTGACCATGCAAAAGTCAGCATGTCCATCTCCCTTGGAGGGCAGAATAAGCAATCTCTGTGGTGTTTAAATGCTGGGCTCCTCAAGGACAAGGGTTTTGTCTCCAAGATAAAAGAGGTGATAGAAAACTACCTCAGGGAAAACACCGGGTCGGTGTCAAAGGTGAAGTACCTCTGGGTTAAAGGTGGTGGTGAGAGGTGAGGTAATTTCATATTCAACACAACAAAAAAGGGCCAGACAGCTACAACAACAAGAGGGCTTAGAGCAAAAAATCAAGGAGCTAGAGGGGATCCATAAAAAAGGAGGAACTAGTAGTGTATTTAAGGAGCTTCAAGTGGCAAGGGAACAAATGCAGCACCTCCTTAAGTTAAAAACTGAAAATGCCCTCAGGTTTACAGCACAGAAATACTATAGTGGGGGTAATAGAGCGGGTAGGCTACTTGCCTTTAGATTAAGGAAACAGAAGGCGGATAGGTTTATTTCTGGGGTGCAGGATCCCAAAGCCCCTGGGAAACATATATCAGGAGCCTCCCAGGTAGCGGAATGCTTCAGAAAGTTTTATGAAGACTTGTATAAGTCTGACACTGGGGCGAACCAGCCCGATCTGATCAGGCACTTCCTCGAGGGTCTCAGGTTGCCTAAGCTCCCACTGGACCTAGAAAAAGAACTGGATAGATCGTTCTCTCTGCTGGAGCTGAGAGAAGTGATCAAACAATTGAAGCACAATAAAGCACCAGGCCCAGATGGCTACATAGCGGAGTTCTATCAAAAGTTCAGTGACCAGATTTCCCCTTTACTCCTCGAAGTCTGTAATGGAGCCCATATTACTTCAGATGCCCCAGACACCTGGGCGCAAGCCCTAATATCAGTTATCCAGAAGCCGGGCAAGCATATGTCCTTGTGTGGCAGCTATCGCCCTATATCGTTGCTGAGCCTGGATGCCAAGATCTTTGCCAGAATGATAGCAAACAGGCTCCAGACGGTGGTGACCCAGCTGGTCCATCCGGATCAGTCGGGCTTCATGCCAGGAAGGCACCTCCATGATAATGTCAGGTGGTTGCTCACAGTAATGGCCCATGTCCAATCAGGGGGAGAAAACGGCAAGCAATAGTGATTACGTTAGATGCCGAAAAGGCTTTTGATCACCTTGTGTGGGGATATCTTGGTGAAGTCCTTAAGAAATTTGGATTCGGTCCCAAGTTTAAAGCTTGGGTGGGCACCCTATATTCTAACCCCTCAGCCAGGGTCAGACTGAACGTATTATTCTCCCAACCCTTTTCTATCAGAAGGGGAATGAGGCAGGGCTGTCCTCTCTTGCCCCTTCTTTTTGCCCTAAGTATGGAGCCACTGGCTGAAGCCTTTCGGTCTCTTGAGTGCATTGAGGGGATTTCAGTAGGTGGGGTGGACAACCGCATATCTCTATACATGGATGATACCCTCCTATATTTAGGTGACCCTCAACATTCCCTACCAATTGCGATGAACATGCTGAGGGAGTTTGGCTCTATATCGGGCTTTAAGATTAATGAATCCAAATCACAATTAGTTTCTTTAGGAGCGGGAGTTTCACCTCAGGTAAGGGATATGACTGATTTAAGATGGAATACCACTAGTTTTCGTTACTTAGGAATATATACCCCGAGGGACCTGTGTAAACTGTTTCTGGTTAATTATCTGAGATTGCTGGATTATGTGAGGGAGGACTGTGCCAGATGGGCTGCCCTACCACTTAGCATCTCCGGTAGGGTGGAGTCGGTAAGAATGAATGTCCTTCCAAGGATGCTGTTCTTGTTCGATGCTATTCCTTTAAGTCCCCCGAAAAAATTTTGGGCAGATATACAAATGGTGATAAGCAATTTTATTTGGGCGGGAAAGAAGCCTAGGTTGAGCTGGGCCCTGCTGAAGTTATCTAAAGGGAGGGGAAGTCTTGGAGTTCCAGATTTTAAGAGGTATTTTAAAGCGGCCCAGCTACAGTACTTGGTGGTTTATACATCTCCTGCGCCCGGTGCAGAGTTGGGCCAGAATGGACTTACAGCTCTTGCATCCGCCGTCCCTTTCATCAATTCTCTTTAATAAAAAGAACCCCATGGTAGTCCATGGCCTACCTAACCCTGGGCTTAAAACACTAATCACGCTCTGGTTACAAATGGTGAAAGAGTCAGGGACTCAGGTTCAAGCACTGGTGTTAAGGCAGGGGAAAATTCTGGAAAGGCCTGAGTTCAAATTAGGGGTGGAAAACCCAGTGTTCCTGAAATGGCAGAAACTGAGACTTTTGCACAATTATTTAGTGGGGATACTGTGAAAAGTTTTGCACAGATTCAACAAGAGTTTAAAATTCCCTCATCTGACTTCTTTGCCTATTTGCAAATCAGACACTATTTGCACGTGGAAGAGGGGCAGATAGGGAAGCATAGGTCTGGAGTCAATGACCCTCTTGTTGAGTTACTTATAGAGTTGTTAAGGGACCCGCCGCAGGTGACCCACTTGATCTCTAAGATCTACGTGGCAGGTGAGCCAGCTGATTCGAAACCCAAACAGAGGATCCAGACACTCTGGGAAAAGGAATTGGGCTTGAGAAAATGGGAGGTAAGGTGGGAGGTAATTTGGAAGATGGCACACAGAACTTTGGCGTCCATTTCATGGAGGGAATCTAAGTGGAAAGTACTTACAAGATTTTTTAGGACACCAGTGCTAACCAAACACTTTGGCCAAGTTCGCTCAGAGGATTGCTGGAGGGGATGTGGGCAGGTGGGAACGCATGAACATATTTTTGGGGGATGCCCGAAAATTAAAAGTTATCAGGAGGGCATTAATCGTGGGTTGAAACAGATTTTTCAGGTGGGAAATTTTGACCATCCTTGTCATCTGCTATTAGGGGAACCCCCACAAGGTTTGACAGGATCTAAAGCCAACTATCTGTTCCCAATTCTATTGGCCGCTGCCCAGAAGGCCATTACCAGGTTGAGGCTTTCTAAAACCCCTCCTAGTGGAGATCACTGGTTGTCATGTTGTAACCAAATTAAAGTAATGGAAAGGCTCACAGCAAATTTAAATTTAAAGCCAGATACACATAGATCTCGCTGGCTCCCATTTTTCGAATACTTGAGTGTTGAAGAGGGAGCCACTGTTGTAGATATCCTGGCAAGAGAGGCTCTGGATTAGGGAGTCTGTAAGGGCCGATTGGGGGATTGCCTGAGGAACAGTGTATTCTGGACAAGAATAGTGAACCCTAGCACAACTTTGGAAGGGTTCTCCTCACCACGGTCTGCGGAAGGGGGTAGCAGGGTGGGGGTAGTGGGTATATGTGTGTAGTATTGTCTTCCGTTTTTGTCTTGTTTGGCCTTCCCACCCCAATGTTTTGGGGTTGGGAGGATCCTCCCCTTTCCTGTCATGTATTCTTATTTTGGACGTTTCGGGGCTAGACTTTGAAGGGGTTACGATTTTAAAACACTGGCCCCAGAGTTCTGTCGGGTCATAGTTAGAATAGCCACCTAAAATCTGTATTAGTTAAGGAAAGGCCTGATCAATTGTTTTGGCTGTATATATTGCTCTTCTTAAGTCAGCTAAAATGTACTTTGCCTCCATGTGTCCCCTTCGTTTTTCCTTTCTATACCCTGTTGTTATTTGGAAAAAAGGAAATAATAAAAATTGCAATTTCAAAAAAAAAAATTACTACCAACAGCTTAATCTGGTTCAAGGTCAGTTGGCATTTATCTGTATCCCCCTTTCCCGGGTCGTGCCTGAAGATAGGCAGTATTTGTCTAGTGCACTTACCCGGTCAACAAAAGCTAAATAAAAAAAATAAATAAATAAAATAACATTTTACTCAACACTTTCCAATCTACTGGCCTATCAATGGATGTGGTGGGATGGTTTAAAAGCTACCTCAGTGGCCACTCACAAAAGATAAAACTCGACAACACCCTTTTTGACAGCACACAGGTGTGTATGGGAGTGCCACAAGGGTCCATCCTTGGCCCCCTGCTACTTAGCCTCTTCCTGAACATTCTTCCCCTAATTTGCTTGGGACATATACGTTTATACTCTGATGATGCCGTTATCTTTTCTGAAAAGCATGACCCACACCTTTTAGAAGTAAAACTCCAAATGGACTCCTCTGCTGTTGAGAACTGACTCACTAAAAACAAGCTGCTTTTGAACTACAAAAAAAAACAAGGTCATCGTATTCACAAACACTCAGGGCACATACAGGACATATCAATTAGCAATACTTAACAACACACAAACTCCACTACAACACATATCTGCCTTGAAACACCTTAGAGTAACCCTTGATAGTTCCCTGTCCTACTCACAGCATATTGATACTTGATACTACAGTGAAAGTCATCAATACGAGAATAGGCTTCCTTTACAGGCATCACCATAGTGTGACACCTGAAGCACTACTACTCACAGTCAAAAGCACCATCCTTTCAATCTTAGACTATAGCCTTGTGGTATTTGGGGCAGCCTATGACCCTGCCCTTTGTGACATGTGAACTTCACAGGAAAATTTATGGAATGTTCTATGGAAAAGTAAGTCCATGGAAAATGTTTCTACAGAAAAGTTTTTCCATGGAAATATATTCTGTAGAAAGTAACTATGCCCCTCTAAGGTGCATACTTTGTAGAGCAAACAAACTTTGCAAAGTGTGGAAAATCTGGGAAATTGTCCACAAAGCAAAGTTTCTACATTTCACACATCTTTAGTCATGACACCCAAAAAAAATATTTAGGGATGGTATCATACCTTGTGTGACAAATTTTATTTCTACCTGAAGGGGGACAGCTTGGTTATACTGACATTTCGGCATCTCAGCATTTGTTCATTTAATCTATTGTCTAAAGATGCCTGTATTATTCTTTTTGTTTAGTAAGTAGACTAAACAATTGCACCTTCATATCCAAGTAGGTTAAATAACAATATATGTGCCTCTTTTTTGTTTGGGTCTGAAAATACTCTTGGAAATCTGGTTTTGAGTTGCACATTATAGAGTCATGGACACACAGAAGAAAGTTCTGGGCACAATACATACCCATCCAGACTGAATATAGGCTTTGATGAGGATGGAACCATTCAGTATTCATAAATCTTTCACAATTATCCTACTAGTAGTTTATTAGTTCTGATATATCGCTAGCAAATGGTGAGAAGTGTCTATTGCTACCATCTTGACATTTGAAATAGGAAGTGCTTTGGAGATAAAAATGAAAACTGTTCTACTAGAAAGGGCACCCATAAAGTATGTGTGTCCACCAGACTTTGATATGCCTCTATGTATATACTAACCCAGCCTGAATTTATCACGTGAGACAAAAAGTTGGACTCACAATAAAACTGTGCTTGCTGATTCTTTTATGCTCTTTTATTACGCCATAACTGAGATCACCACCTAGGATGACCCAACAGGCAGTGCATCAGTGTGGTTTCATTTTTTTAAATAGGCCTATTGGGGAGGGGTGTGGCCAGCAGCTGACTACAACAGATGCAGTTTAAAAGAACTCCCAATACTCTAACTTTAAATCATAACATTTTCAGTACAAAGTTGACTTGCGGTGCTAAAAGTATATTCATTTGATAGAACTCATCATAAGGAATTGAAAGATTTATTTTATTTTGAGAAAAGAAATGGGAAGACCACCCCAGACTGTCCCATAAGACAGTAGCAAGACCAAGCCATCAAAATTGCCCAAGCAGGCTGAGGTAAGTGGTACGAGCATCAAGGATAGGAGGGATGGTGAGCCCTCCAATTCTGCTCTTCTGAAAACCATATGTGATCTTGATAAAAAAGTTGCAAATCTTGGCACAAGATACACAACAAATGAAGAGAGGCTCAGTGTGGTCTCAGATGAGGCAAAGGCAGCCACAAAGTTGGCAGCAAAAACAGCCATGGCAGTGACAGAAGTTATCGCTGAGAATAAACCCTTGCATCTCATGTTTGAACATCTCAAGAACAGTGCTTAATCAACAATGTGTGGCTTCTCTGAATTCCCAAGGGAGCTGAGGACACTTATTTGCTCACCTTTACCACTAAACTGCTAAAATCTGCCACTTACAGAATAACTCCAAGATGAAAACAAGTAAACTGGGAGCAACCCAAAGCAATTCTTAAGGTCACCATGGGTGCATTCATTAAGGACAGTATCCCTCAAGAGGCCAAGAAAAGGGGACAGCTGCATATGTCAGGTAGCTTAACAATTTTTATCTATTTCCAGACTCCAGTCTTGCCATGCAACAAAGGCAGAAAAGTTTTGAGGTAGTGAGGGCAAGGCCTACGCACCCTGGGAGTCATGCGCTCCCTTCAGTTTCCCATGTTACTTTGCATTACATATTTTTTTAAGTCTTTGGTAAGCTGGTAAGGCCTACTAGGCACAAGTGCCTGTTTTCAGGGGCAACCCTGGAGTACTGAGGAGGCTAAGTCACTTATTCAGAGTCACTCAGTATGCAAGTGGAGGCTGTGGGACTCAAACCCAGATCTGCAGGATGTAAAAAAGCTCATTCATAGCTCATTACTCTAACCTCTAGGCTAGCCCTCCCAAAAGTATTCTATATAATGGTAATAATTTGTATTTTTTAAGGCACTGCGTGTACTCCATATCTGTGATACACAATTAAGATCTGTGTATATTCTCCAAAAATGTTGACTATTTGTATTATCTTCATACATTTTGTGAGTTGGTGTCCTCTTGTACATTCTGACTTGTGCATCCTCCAGATGATGTCATCACTGTGCCTGACACAAGTAATTACTTCTGTGACCCATTATCATGGCCACATGTTCGACCTGGTGTTCTCACTGGGGCTTGAGGAAACAAACCTCAAGACTGATAATGTCATTTTGTCTCATCATTGCATGGTGAAGTTCTTGTTTGGGGCCCCCCTGAAAGTCCTCCCCTGTTGAGATGGTCAGCTATTGCCCTTTGAGGGGTAAGACCCCAGAGGGACAGCTGGCGGTAGCTGACTTATCTGGAGTAGACGCTGCTTGTGTGGTTGGTGCAGGTAAGGTGGTGGCCGCCTATAACAAGGTGATTTCTGAAGTGCTTAATGCCATCTCACTAGTCCGTATATGACCCAGATCCTCTCACTTGCAGTCCCTTTGGTTTGATGGGGATCTCAAGGTGATGAAGATCAGGAGTCAGAAGCTGGAGCATTGCTGTGGAGGACCCGGTTGGAGGAAGGCTGAATGGCCTTGCATTCTCATTATCATGAGTATCAAGGGGCAATCAACTGTAAGAAGGCAGAGTTCCTGTCGAGGGAGATTGCTGCAGGGAAGAATAGACTATCTCAGCTCTTTTGGACTGTGGACAGACTTTTACATGTTGTCTGTCTGTAGCCAAAAAAGCTTGTTCAATCACTGTATGTAAGGAGTTTGCTCTATTCTTCTCTGACAGGGTGTTCTCCATCCAGTCGGAGATCATGTCAGTGATTCAAGTTTTGCCTCACAATGATCAACCTGGCATGAACAGAGGCACTCCATTTGTCTGGAAGGAGTTTAAACCAGTGGAGGTGGCCAAGATCATTGAGGTGATCTTGAAGCTAAAGCACATGTATTGTGAACTGGACCTGGCCCCGACCCGTTTCTTGATGAGATGTGTCAGGACTGTTAGCCCGATGTTCACTAGGATTGTCTTGTGTTCGATGTTGGAGGGAGTCTTTCCAGATGTCTTAAATGAGGCTCTGGTGAGACCCATCTTGAAGAAGCCATCTCTCCCATGACATCCTGGCGAATTACCATCCGATCTCCGACCTGCTCTTCTTGGGCAAGGTTGTTGAGAAAGTAGTGGAGCAACAGATGGAAGAACACCTCATATCCTTTGATATCTATGAGTTATTCTAGTCTGGTTTCAGGGCCAGTCATAGCACTGAAACAGCATTAGTTAGGGTGCATAATGACCTCCTCAGGGCTAGAGATAGAGGAGATGGGTCAATTCTTGTGCTCCTTGACCTCTCATCTGCTTTTGATACTGTGGATCACATTGTGCTTCTCAATCGCCTTTGAGAGTATTGTGGACTCACCAGTACTGTCATCAACTGATTTGAGTTCTATCTCTCTCTGGCAGGGAGCAGTGGGTAGTGATGGGGAATTTCTCCTCTGACCCGAAGCCTTGGTCATGTGGTGTACTTCAGGGTTTGATCTTGTCAGGGATGTTATTCGTGTTATATATATCCTGCCCCTGGGAGAGCTCATTTGACATTACGGTGTGGGTTTTTACTGCTATGCAGATGATTCTCAGCTGTATTTGTCCTTTGCCCCTGGAACACAAGATACTGTGGAAGTGATTAACAACTGCCTGGCTGAGATCAATGACTGGATGTCCACCAGCTGATTGCGACTGAACCCTGATAAAATGGAGGTACTGGTGATTGAGCCAGATCATGGGGTGTAATGGGAGTGCCTCCGGAGTGGATACAGGATTGTTTTGGGGATCTGCTTTGGGGTCACTGGAGGGATCCTGTGCTGGCTGCAGCTAGTGCAGAATGCAGCGACTCGGTTGCTGATGGGCATGGCTAGGTACAGTCATGTGATTCTGGTCCTGTGGGCTATGCACTGGCTGCCTGTCAGGTGGAGGGTCATCTTCAAGGTGGGCTTGCTCACCAATAAGGCCCTATATGGACTGGGCTGTGGCTATCTAGCTAATCTCTTTACTCCTCTCACCTTAGTCCATTCAGTCCACTCCTTGACTAGGGGCCTCCTTGTCATTCCCAGGGTCAGATTAGAAACATCTGGTGACCATGCCTTTAGAGTTGCTGATCTGACACTGTGTAACTTGTTTCCAGCATTTGTCAGGGAGGCCAGGACTGTCGAGTCATTCAAAAAGGGTCTAAAGGCTCATCTATTTTGTGTGTTTTTCTCCGATGAAGGCAAATAGTTAAATCAATTATCATAGTCCTTTAAGAGTTTATTTTAAATTATGTATATTAGTTTCTGATATTTATAGATTTGTATGTGTTTTGCATTATTTGTATTATCTGCTGTGATTTCATCTGCTTTTATGAAAGGCGCCCCAAGCCTCAGGGATTGGGTGCCACATAAATAAAATTGCCTTGCCTTACCTTGCCGTATGTCTTTATTACTGGAATTGTTGTACTGTATTCCTTGATTTTTTTCCTGTCCCTCCCTCTCCCCCCACCCCACCCCAGTTGCAAGTGGAAATCAGCCCATGTGGACTCTGTTTGTCTATCTGGTAAAATATGTCATAAAATAAAACAAAAAAAATTAATGCATTCTTTCTTCCAGCCCCAAATGTCAGCAAGATTTACCTTTACTCAGATCCCTCAGAGGCAAGTGAGAGACTGGACATTATTAAACATGACTTTGTTTGATGGAGCAGGAGGGTGTCTCTAAGTATGAGGAATAAATGTGACTTTAAAATGCTACGTTACCTGTCCAGTGAATTCTGTCTTTGTGCTTAAACAGGTGTCATTAACTGCTCAACATTGGATTAACCTTGCAAAGGATTTATGATGTAAAATGCACATTTCAGTATATGTTGAAAAGCAGACTTCTTGATGTCAGAGGGCAAAGACCAAAAATCTATACAAATAAAACTTTAAATATCTTTGCACTATTTGGATGGCAATTTATGATATTCAAGGGATGCAGAACATGTAAGAATGGCCTCTGCCACGTGGCAATAAGACAGCATGCTATATGCATGCATGGTCAACTCCCTGACATGTAGTAGGCTGTAGAATTTCTACCCAATACTGTACAAGTTTGTAGATGGTACCATGACTTCCATATTTGATGTTCCACAGAAACAGTGACCATTAAAAGTAAAAAAGTACTCAGTGCATATAGTTTATGCTTACACTGTTATGTTTTGCACCACGTTCTATAGCTCTCAGCTTATAATATAGTTTTACAATGTTTGGTGCTGGTTACAGTTAACTATTTCTTTTTTTAAATGCTTGAGTGGAGAGTACTCAGCTACTGCGCATTCCAAATATCCATCTACAAAATATTTCAGTACTATACTAGGTCTTTGATCATCATACTTATGACATATTTACATGCATGAAGCATGACATGAACTTTCTAGACTAGACTTTGTAAGTTCTGTAAGGGCTTTATATGTTTGTAAGGGTCAATTACAGACATTTACTGGAAATGTTGTACCTGGTCTTACCTGACCCCCAGTGTGGTAACTCAGGAAGACAAGTAAATAAAGTTGCAGCCAAAGACATGTCCAGATATTTCCTGAAATGTTTGTGATATCTCTAGAGAAATTCCCTATCTAGTTGCAGCACTAGGTATATTGCAAAATATTTGGAAATATCTGAATGCATCTGTGGCTGCAACTCTAACATGCTGATCTTAAGGTATGGTAAGCTCTCTACTATTCTTGGAACCATATTTCCAGATGTACTCTGTGTATCTGAAAATTAATAAAAAAAAATGTTTTTGTTGTTTTTTTAAAAAGGTCTATTCTGGAGTTTTTTTCTCATAGCAGCATAAACACAATGTAAACGACACTGTAAAGACTACCTGATAATATTGAGCAGTAATGCTCTCTCAGGGAAGATATAAATCAATCTAGGTACTGTTATATTTGTACCATTAAACAAAATCCCTACTCTATAACAGGAATCCTCTCCTATAGACCAGGAGGAGGCCCCAAAGGCCAAGCTTTTTGTGACTGTTGAATATCATAGGCAGACCTCAGCCAGGTATCTTAAAGTTGCCATGTTTAGAGAAACGAGTGGCTCCATAGCCATGAAAGTAAAAAAAAGCCATAATAACACCCTCACCACATCATAGCTTAGATCTGGACAGAGACCCGGTTCTCCCTTTCTTTTCTTTGTGGTTTGTGACTTGGATTGGGAGCCGTCTATGTCCTAGAGGGATCGGTCCAAGATGATATCTCAGAGGAGGCTTCTGAGTGTCCAGCCTCTTCCTCAGTGTCTCCCCACCGTTTGATTTTCTGGAGGGATTCAAACCTATTGTCCAGTTCTATTATATCTGTTTTTGCCAGGCTGTTGACTGCACTGATGCCTTTGTTTACTGACCATGGTCATTGTTGGCTGGGACAGCAGCAGGGAGAGGGAGAGGCATAGGCACAGAATTGGAATACAGAATAATACAGACTTGTACTACTTCTAGTTCTTGAACTTCAGATTGTTCTCCTGAAGCCTTTCCCTGATCATTTGATCAGCTGGTATCTCTCCAGTATCCACTTCTTGTACAGCTTGGGTCTGATCAGAGTCATGTGAAGCAGGGGGAATCTCTGGTTTGTGAATTTTGTGCTGAAACTAATATGCCAGATAAAGCTGTTTTGGGTGCAGTGGGTGGATTGGGTTCTAAAATATTAGACTGTGGGTTGCTCTTTTCTTGACTAGCTCTTTTGTTTTTGTGCACGTATTAGGATATGATCTTGATCATGGTTGAGAACAGCCCATAGCGATTGATGGAAGGAGAGGCTCTGTTCACTGCAGAGATTACATTTAAAATGGCTGTGGTTTCTATACTCCGAGTAGCTGTGCATTTCCTATCTCTTTGCTATTTATAGAGGCTATTTAGGGCACAGCATGTAACTGAGCTAATGTTTCAGACTGGATTTTCCATACTGCTATGTGTGTTCCATTGGCCCTCATCTGTTTCTGTTCACTGTGTGCCTGTGTTTCCACTTTGCAGGTAGCCTCCCTGTACCCTGGTCCAACATGGTTTCATTGTACCCTGGTGGGGGGGCATGGAACTGTGCTGCCCTGTATGCCTCACAACTGTCGCACCAGACAATTGGCAACACTGGTACAGGCATCTCTGGTGCTTGTTCCAGTGTAGTCAGCATCATTCTCTGTGTGATCTGTGTGCTCTTCAGTGGGTGGGAGGGCTGTTCCCTATTAGGCTGCCACATGGTGCTAATGGGCCAGTTCAAACCTTGCAGCATCCCCGTTATGTTGCCTCTCTGCTGACTGGCTGTTATCAGTGGGTGTGCATGCATCCATTAAAGTGCTTCACCTGTGTGACCAATATGTGTGACAGTGGGTCTGCATTCTTTCTTGGGGGGGCTGCTGACTATTGTATGGTGCTGTTTGCTGTCTCGCTCTGTTCTGAGTAACCAGCACCTTCCATGGGATTTGCCATGTCGCTCCTCTGTTCTGGGTGCTGTTGTCTATCCCTTGCTTTCCATTGGTTATACACACAAGACCTGCCAATATCATCTCCCCCATGTGGTGATAGCATAGCATCTGTTTGTTGACTGCAGCTGTTGGTAATTGCCAGGTATACAATCACTCATGCAGTTATAATCTGCCGTCGCTGTGTACCTTTGCCATGTAAACAGGGCAGTTTGTGCTATGCGGTCTACCATTGTGCTTCAGACCTCAGCTGGTGACTGTGCTGCCATTCCATGACATAGGGTTAGGCATAGTCCATCAACCTGGGGGGGTGCACTTATAATGGAAGGCTGGGGACAAGGGACATCACCTCTATGTAAATAGCCACATAGAGAATAATGTATGTATAACAGCATGTAATGGATTTTTGTGATATCACAAAAACAATGAGATCAAAGATCAAGTGGTGTAAAAAAAAAATAAGTTACCACACTGTTCCCCATAATTTTCACATTACTGGTTTTGCAGAAGTTTGGCAGAATGTGAATTTGCATCAGAATGGGAAAAATAGGACAAAGCATTGCATTTTCCGGACTGTGCACTCTCTTGTCACTCTTGCCCCTGTAAATGAAAAAAGTGATATATGTCTCAATTTACCCTCATGATCTCCAATAAATAAATACAACAACCATTGATTATGTACTAGTTACTGCTGGGCAGAGACTGAATACACTCTACATAACAAAACATTGCCTCAGCACAACAGCAAGAAAGTATGTAATCATAAATTTCCTCCTACCTAAATAAGACCACAACAGCAACATTTTCTTTATGGCCTCCATAATTATGTTGCAGAAATTATGTACTCTTGAACAAATCTGGTGACGTGGTCAAGTTAATCCAAACAAATGACCCAAGACTATCCAAGGGCACTGACAACATTGGCTTCAGAGTTCACCGTCTTGTCTGTGACTCCCTGGCCATCCCTCTTACTAACATCCTCAACCACTCCCTCTGCATGGGGTCTTTCCTGAAAGCTTGGAAGTGTGCCATTATTAAACCTCTTCACAAATCTGGTTCCAAGGATCTAGTATCCAACTACCGTGCCATCTCCATCCCTCCTTGCCTTGCTCTCCAAAATTTGAGAGAATGTGGTCCACAGGCAAACCTCGGAATTCCTCTCCAAATACAACCTGCTCACAGGGGCCCAGCATGGGTTCCATTCTTGACACAATACTGAAACTACCCTCATCAAGTTCATCCATTCCTTAGACAAAGCTAACAACGAAGGCCTCTACACCAGTGCTGCATTTGTAGACCTCACCAAAGCCTTCGCTCTCATTGATCATGAAGTCCTCCTCCGTACCCTGGCTGGCCTCCATTTCTCACCTGAGGGCTGCCTCTGGTTCAAGGATTACCTAACAGGCAGATCCCATCATACCATTATTGGCAGTGTCCTCTCTGAATCCTGCCCCATCAAATATGGCACCCCCAAGGGTCCATCCTGGGCCCACTTCTCTTCTCTCTCTGATAGTTAACTCCCTGCCTGACATTTGCACCACCTCAGAACTCATTCTCTGTGCTGATGATGCAGCCCTTTTCTGTAAGGACAAAAACCCCAATGCTCTCATTAACAAACTCCAATTTGATTTCAGCAGACTTCACTCCTGGTTCACGTCCAAAGGTCTTGTACTCACCTCCAAGAAAACTAAGTTCATGGTTTTCTCCAGCCCCCAAAAACCCCTTGGCTTTGACCTCTCCCTGTATGACAACCTTGGTAATGCCATTGAAAGAGTCAGTGAATTCAAATACCTTGGCTTACTCCTGGATAGCCACCTCAATTTTGATGCTCACACTAGCCTCACAATCAAAAAAGACCACCGACTCGGTATCCTCCACAGAACCAAGCATTTCCTTAACAGGGAATCCAAATCCCTTTCAGTCTCCACCTTCCTCCTTCCTGTCTTTGACTATGGTTCACTTGTCTCCCTTCCCCGCCTCTCTATCAAAAATTTCTCCAGACTTCAAAGCTCCTACCACAATGCTATCTGCTTTGCCTGGGGTCTCCCTTAACTCACACACCACTGTGACCTTTATAAGATCACCAGTCGGCCCTTCCTTGAGGCCTGCCTCAACTGCAAGATGGCCACCTTCTTCTTCAGGCTCTCCCGTGGACTGTTCCCTGATTGCCTCACTTCTCTCTTCCAGACAGCCACCACCACCAGGACCACTAGACTGTCCTCCACTCTCTCTTTCACTGTTCCTTTCTGTCGGACCACTCAAGGCCAGAAAACACTCTTTTTTATGGGGCCCAAGTTCTTTAACTCTCTCCCTCCAGAATTAAAACTCTGTCCCTCTACAAATGCCTTCAAATACAATATCAGGAGACATTTCTCACCTGCGCCTGCTCGCAACCCTAATCTGGTTCCCATTCTGCACTTTTCTCCCTCATTCTCTGGTTCTCCACCTTAGGCACTTACCCTTTCTTTCTAGCACTTGTAGTATTGTTAATCCACCTAGGCTAGTTTTTTAGATTGCACTTACATTTTTTTGCTTCCCACTGTTATATTATACTATTGTTAAACCCTCACTGAATGCTTATTATCACCTTGTATTTGTTAATTCACCAAGGCTTGTTCATGGTTTGCCCTTTAGTCTATATTATCCTAAATTTATGTAACATTTTATTAACCCTCCTGTTTAAGCCTATGTCATGTTTCATGATTGTTGTATGTAACTGGACGCTTGCGTAAACAGGCAGCAATGGGCAGCAGTGCTCACATGCCATTCCAGTATAACCAATAAAAATGAAAAGTGAATGAAATTAAATGAAATCCTACAGATTTGTTGGTCCTGTGACATCTGCACAAAAGACAGTGTCTTGTATAAGTTTAAGCTGGTTATACTTAGCTAATCTCTATAAATATCACAGACTCCCATACCTGCATAAATGCCAGTGGTGGCAAAAGCCACCATGTTTGACCATTATTAATGAGGATACAGAATACAAAGAGGTTCTGATGGGTTATGAATGGACCTGATTTAATATAAACTTGTGACTTTCATGCCTAAAATGCAAACAAGCATGGTAAATGTGTAGTTTCTTAAGACTGTGAAAGGGGGAGTGCTTGGAATCCTAACTGGTAGTTAAGTAAGCAATAAGCCAAAAACATTGTATGTAGTAAGACTGACAAATGTGTTATAAAGAATGAGGAGACCTGGTGTACCTTCAACAACCTGGGAACTGAGGTGAAGTCTGTCTTACCACATGCCATAGAGGGGGGTCTTGCTGTTATAAAATAGCACATAAGGCAGAAAAGAGATGTTTTAGACAATTTAAAAACAGATACTAATTTAAGTGACAGTAATCCATGTAGTGAGATGAATATTATCGCACAATCGCATGATTTACCTTACACGAAGGGCAAGTGCAGTCATAAAGGACCAATGCCAAAGGCTAATTCTAAATCTCATCATAAACTTTTTAACACAAAACGCAAATGCCATAAAGTCCAGACAGCATCAGTGGGTCAGTGGTGCACCATGGAAAGTGAAAAAGGGAGCACTGACACTGAATCCCCTGATGCATCAAGCAACAATCAGGGGGTTGGGTATGGCTCACCTGGTTTGCTTAAATAGCAATACCGCCAATGTATATTGTCATGGTGGAGGTTAACTAACCTTTTCATAAAAACATTTTCAAACATCCTATATGTAACCTGTTTGTATTTCAAAATATGTGGTCTGGCAGTGTAGCCTAGAGGTTACATGAGCTAGGAATGGGCTTGGTACATCCAGCAGACCTGGGTTTGATTCCCACAACATTCACTTGAATATTGTGTGACTGGGAACAAGTCACTTAACCTCCCCAGTGCTTCTGGGTTACCCCAGTAAACAGGCCTTGTGCCTAGTGGGCCTTACCTGGTTACCAAAGATTTCAACTAAACCTTTTGATTTCATTTAATAATTTTATTATAACACCTAGGGATAAGCATCTTGCAGTAGGACAGGGAAGAGGAGAAGAAAGAGGCATGTGCAAAAAAATCCATTAACGGTGCAGGTAGTAGGCACTGGTGGCAAGGGAGGGATTACATAGGACATGGGAGGAGACATAGTCAGTGAAGGCCAGAAGGATGCAGGGAGTGGTGCAGTGTAGTGGGTACAGGGCTGCTGTTTCCCAGAGGATGTTCTAGATCATGTGGTGCTGTCCCATCTGCTAGCACCTCTCTGGGTTGAGGGCAGAGGTTTGCTAGTTTCTGGGCTGAGTTGGCAAGAATTCAGAAAACTGACACCTACACCCAGGGACCACAGAGACCACAACCACTACCTCAAAGGTTGCCCAGTAGGAGGAGTGGTTGGATCACAGTGAGCTCAGGAAGGGTGAGGGAGGGTGGTCAGAGGCACTCACAGGAGGAAAATATCCAGGTGCGTGGTCAGATGTCCACTATGTGCACCATTTGGAAATGGGAAGATGTTTCTTGTGTTTTTGAGCTGCATGCAAGGATAGTTTATGAAATGTACCTGTCCTGCCTTGACGGACCCATGGGGATCCACTATCTGCTTTAGTTTCACCATCTCTTAAATAAAGCCATACTGCACAATCCCAGTTCCTTTTCTGGACATTCTGATTCTTGCTTCTGGTGTTGGATTTACTGGGGCCCCCTCAACAGTTTAGATCTAGCATATACCTAGCAACCTCCACCCTGGTCCTGGGTTGTACTTTTACAAAAGGTTCATGTGTTTTGTTCTTGTGCTCCCACCCCTCTTGCTCTAGAAATGAGTCTAATATACATCCTAATGCCAAGGATGGTACTAACCTTTGAAGTTTCTGCTAAAAGTTAATGGTATGCCATATGTGGGTGCCAGTCTCCAGATTTTATGGGGGGTGTCCTACTTGCTATAAATGGTATGGGGGTTACAAAAAATGGGGGCTCGTCCAAAGGGATATGTTTAAGGGAGACATGTAATGCTGGGGGTATGTCTAGGATATTCCTGTCTGGTGGCGGTGCACCTAAACCGAAGATTGGGTACCAGAAAGCAAAGTGGCACCAAGAAAAATGCCACCTGAAAGTATTTTGCTGCCTGAGTTTCTGTGAAAAGGAAAGTGAAAAAATATGCTGCTTGTGTGTTTAACTTGAAAATGTGGACTGTTGGAACTGAGCAATGATTGGCCTTGCACTGTCATTAAATTGCTTAAAATTTTTTTAAAAGTTACAGTGTTTATGGACTTATAGGACAGTGTTTTCTAAGTGCTCAGAAAGTTTCAAGTGTATAAACTGAAAATTGGGGGAGTTGCTAAGGAAAATGCTCTAAGTACTGAGTGAAAATGCCTTAAATTGCTTGTCCCACTAAAATTGCCAGCCGAGAAAAACAAAGCGACAGTTTGCAGTTTAAATTTTGCCTTTTCAATGATTGCCATGCAGGAGTACTGCTGAAAGAGAGAGAGAGAGAGAGAGCTCATTTGCATGTCATCGTGTGATTGGTCCCAGTGCTCCTAAGTCCCACCCTTGTCTGAGTCTTAGAGTTGTGGAACATTTCAGGAGGAGTAGCCAGCTATGTGCGAGCAGTGTATACTTCATGCAGCAGCAGAAGAAATCGCTTAAAGAGCAGGTACCTACTGTCAGGCACCCAGCTCTCCCCAAACATATATAAAAGTAGATCTGCTCTACTGTTGAGGGGCATTAAAAATGATATGTGCTTCCGTCTGGTTAAACAGTTATAGCACCCCAAAGTTGCACCCCCATAAAAAGAAAGCCTTGTCTGGCACACCTCCTTTTGTGGTGTCAGAAAATGAATACTGAGGGTGCATGTCATTACCCTACATATTTGCGATATGTCTATGGTGTTTAGTACTATTTAGAGGTGCCAAGTAGAAATATCAAAACAGCTCTGGAGTAACAATCCCTGTTTACTGGAACGGTCACTTTCATTGTTCCAAGTGGCAACACTACAGAGTGCTAAATGGCATTGACAAATGGCACCAATATAGATCTCTGGAGCACACACAAGCAGCCTTCATTTTCTGACATCACAAAAGAAGGCGTGCACCAATATAGATCTCTGGAGCACACACAAGCAGCCTTCATTTTCTGACATCACAAAAGAAGGCGTGTCAGACAAGGCTTTGTTTTTATGAGGGTGCAACTTTGGTGTGCTATAACTTTTCTTTTTTTTTAAATTATTTTAGCTTTTGTTGACAGGGTAAGTGCACTAGACAAATCCTGCCTATTTTCAGGCACGACCCAGGGGAGGGGGATACAGATGAATGCCAACTGACCTTGAACCAGATTAAGCTGTTAGTGGTATTTTTAGTGAATGAGGGAAAATTGGCCAGGACACCGGGGAAATTCCCCTACTCTTTTCGATAAGTGCCACGGGATCTTTAACATCCACCTGAACTACCACCAATCCAGGCAGATGGGACCTTGGTTTAATGTCTCGTCCGAAAGACGGCACCTCAGAAATGCAGCACCCCTCTCATGCTGCATTACAGTGTCAGTACTGGGATATTAACCCAAGTGCCAGATGCGGGAACGGAACCCACAGCCCTCTGATCTCCCAGCCTCAGAGGCGAGTGTGCTACCTACTGAGCCACTGACACTGCTGATTTAACCTGAGGGAAGTGCATAGTAATTTTAATGCCCCTCAATAGTCGAGCAGAACTGCTATTATATATGTTTAAGAGGAGCTGGGTGCCTGACAGTAGGTACCTGCTCTTTAAAGCAGAAGCACTTCTGAACCAGTTTTGGTTGATACCAGCCCATTTACAGTAGAAAGGGTTCTGAAAGAACTCTTAAAACTGAAGGTGGACAAAGCAATGGGGCCTGATGGGATTCATCCCAGAATTCTAAAAGAACTAAGGGTAGAACTAGTGACACCACTGACTACCCTTTTTAACAAATCATGGGAGGATGGTGTGGTACCCGAGGACTGGAGGAGAGCAGATGTGATTCCCTCACAAAAGTGAGAGCAAGGCAGAAGCAGGAAACTACAGACCTGTTAGTTTAACCTCAGTGATCGGGAATGATGGAATCACTTCTGAAGGAAAGAATTGTCGAGTATCTAGAGGCCAGAGGGCACAGGACCCTAGGAGCATGGATTCACAGTGGAAAGGTCATGCCAGATGAATCTGATAGATTTCTTTGACTGGGTGACCAAAGTAGTAGATCAGGGAGGCTGTGGACATGGCCTACCTAGACTTTAGCAAGGCATTTGACACAGTCCCACACAAAATATTAATATACAAGTTAGCCAGCCTGGGAGTGGGTCCCAAGATGACATCCTGGGTAAAGAATTGGCTGGAGAATAGGACACAAGAGTAATAGTAAATGGAGTCCCTCAGAAGAAAGGAGGGTTACTAGTGGCATCACAGGTTCAGTATTAGACTGGTCCTCTCAATGTCTTTATGCTTACATTGCAGAGGACTGGAAGGAAAAGTATGTCTTTGGTAGATGACACAAAGATCTGCAACAGAGTTGATGCACAAGGTGGGGTGGAAAGGATGAGAAGGACTTGGCAAGGTTAGAGGAATGGTCAAATGTATGGCAGCTTAGATTCAATGCTAAGAAGTGCAAGGTAATGTACAGGGAAGAGTATACAATGGGGGTGAGATACTAACAACAACAAAATGGAAAGGGACCTGGGGTAGTCATATCAGATGACCTAAAGGTGGGCAAGCAATGGAGAGGGCAGCAAGTAGGGTTGGGGGATACTGGGATGCATAGGGAGAGGCATCACCAGTAGAAAACAGGAAGTTATTATCCCTCTGTACAGACAGCTGGTGAGACCCCATCTGGAGTACTGTGTGCAGTTCTGGAGACCCAATCTCTGCAAAGACATAGACAGGATGGAAGCTGTCCAGAGGAGGGCAACTAAAAATGGTGCAGGGTCTGCACTGGAAGACATATGAAGAGAGACGAAGGGAGCTTAATATGTATAGCCTCGAGGAAAGGAGGGAGAGGGGGGACATGATAGAAATGTTTGAGTACCTCAAGGGAATCAACAAAGTCCAAGAGGGTAGCATCTTTCAAAAAAACAGGTGTACAAGAACAAGAGGGCACAATTTGAAGATAGAGAGGGGGGGTGGCTCAGAGGTAATTTAAGGAAGTATTTTTTCACAGAGAGGGTTGTGGATGCATGGAACGGCCTTCCGGAGGAGGTTGTGGAGTCAAAAACAGTGACTGAATTCAAGCATGCATGGGACAATCATAAGGCCATTCTAGGGGGTGGGGGTAGGAAGAAGTAGGCTGCTGGTTAACTAGGATCTGCAGCTTATCCAGTAGGTAGGGAAATGGGCAGACTGGGTGGGCCAAGCGATCCTTATCTGCCGTCAAATTCTATGTTATGTTTCAATGTTTGTCAGTAAAACCAGGCTCAACCAGTATTCCAATCAACTGGAGAGTGATCAAGGTGATCGTAGCTATGATCAGCAGGACTGCCAGCCTGTTTCACCACAGAGGCCTTCCTTGAGTTGGCAGCAGCAGGCTGTATTACATCGACAGTGGAAACCAGCTACTGCCTGTAAGTACCCTGGGCAAAAGCAAATGTCTTTGTGCTAAAGGTCGGAAAACTGTGTAGGAACTGTAAGAGCAAATGCAGCAAAAGTACTGAAGGAGAGTTTTACGAACATGAAAATCTTGGACTGTGTATGTGAAAGTGCTGTTTTCAAAGAAAGTGAACTTTAAGACAAATGATCCCTCTGGTCCAAGTGACAGTAAATGTGATGGATTGAGAAAAAGTAAAGTGAATTTGTGCTTTGAGAAAATCAGTTAAAAATGCAAAAGATCCATCAAGAATCCTAGCAATTTTAAACTGAGTGAGACTGGAAAAATTGCAGTCGCCATGTTGGGGTGTAGTAAGCAGTGTAAACAATGCAGCACCATTTTAGACCAGTGTTTTCAAATCCTAACAAAGTTTCAAGTGGTTTAGCTATTGTGGAATACAAATGCAGCAGCCAGGCAGCCTGTTAGCGAACTGTACCAGTGTGTTAGAGCCTAATCTCATGAGTGATTGCAAAAGCAATAATTTGGGACTTGTGTGTTTAGTCTGCAGAACATGACGCAGCAACCACCTCACTACCCGCTCCATGCCAGGGTGTGGGTAGCCAAGCAGGAACAACAGCTAGCTAATTTTGAGCATTTGTATGACTGTTCATCAGCACCAACTGAGGTGGCTTTGCTGGATTTTCCACTTAATGTGTGTGTTGTATGCCTGAAGTCAAGGAGAGGTGTTTTGCCAGTTCCACATTGCACAGACTGCCAAAAGCAATTAGGGATGAGCTAGTGAGGTGGCACAATGGTAGCTAAAACAAAACACCTCCATTTAGCTCCAACTTGGACATTGGCAGGGGACCCTGTCATATTAGAGCAGCAACAGGCTGGGTACAGTCAGAGATACCCCATAGAGTTAGTCAAGGAGTTCTTGGACACTGCTGTGTTGATGCTTTGCAAGGTCCATAAGAAGTTGAATGCTCCACACTGCAGAGTGTGGAATTGGACAGTGCAGCAGCAGGTTCATCAGATCCTTGGGTGGAAGGCCCAAGCCTCGTGGGAGATTCTGAGATGGGGGAAGCATGTTGTTGAGAGGCTAATGCCTCTGAGGACAGTGAGGAGTGGACAATTTCAGGGGCTGATGCAATCACCAGCTCCTGGGCAGAATGTGTGAAAGAAGAAGAAGCTTCAATGGCCGCAGTAGAACCCAGTGAGTTGCCATTGGGATTGGATTCTATGGGGCCTCCTGATGTTTATATGGAGGAAGGCTGTAGAGGTGTGCCCCTGAGTGCAGAGGTGGACTGCTTTTGCTCTGCACTGTGTGTTAAAAGCTGGCTCAACCAGGACTGGCCACTCCCAACCATGCTTCTGGTTTGGAGTTGGTCAAAAACAGCAAAGAGGAGATAATTGTTTTAAGATGAGCTGTGGCCAAGCATGGACCTTCATACCCGTTCTTCTCTCACCAAATATGGTATGAAATTGAGGAAACCAAGCAAGCCTAGTTGTGGGAGGAAGCTTGTGCCAACCTGCACCCTTGTGTAAACAAGTGGGTCTGAATTAAAGTGTATAATGAGACACTGCAATTCTGTAAGTGTAGCAGGACCTTGTTAATTGGCTCTGTGAGAGTAGTGGACAAAGCTGGCCATGAGACATTCTACAGTGTTCCTATGGTGCATTCAGATGGGGTAACAGTTTATGCCCCACATCCTGAGTGGTACTACCCCTGAATTGGTGCCATTCGTCTGAAATTATGCCCACTTGCCAAAAGTGAATGCATCCATGCAAACCCAGCAATCTGCAACTGAGGAGGCAGCAGCCCAGGATGGAGGTGCCTTTCTTCTAGTGATCCAGGTTCATCTGCAGCAGCATCCAGGTTCAACACCAACAGCATCCAGGTTCATCTACAACAACATCCATGTTCGTCAGCCCAGCAGTCGGAGAAGATTTCCAGTCTGGGTCAAGTAGGAGGTCATGGAAGCATCTTATCTGAAGATTTTGTCCACCTGGCAGCGGAAAATCATCAGATTGCAGGTACAGAGAGGTGATGTTGACTTTTTTTGACACCTAGAAACTTGTAAGATATTTCTTCCATTTTAATTTGACTGTTTTCCTGCAATTGAGGATGTTCATAGAATTTGAGTCACATAATAGACTTTCTCTCTAGACTACAGTGCTAGCAGCTTGTGTACCTGTCCAAGAACTGTGCTTCATCAGTATCTGGCCTAGGAGAGACTCTGTTTGTAGTGCCTTAGCGCTCTGGACTCTTCCCTAGATATCAGACATTGCAGGGACCCTCCCAAAAAAAAAATGTTTCTGTAAATGTTTTATATTTTCTATTGTTGTACTTTTTATAGAAAAATCCTTTTGAAATACTTTTTGGGCTTGTGCAGTATTCAGTGGGAGGGCTTTGGTCACTGTTTTGTTTTTACAGGTTTTATTGTGTGCAGAAATGTGTTTTTGCAATGTTTTCTTTTGCAGGTGTTCCTGAAAGAAAACAAGAAGAGCCAGAAGAAGATTTTTTGTGACTCATCATAGTCCTTGTTTTGCAGAGTTGTTAGGACTTGTGTAACAGTGGTACAATGTGTAACCATTTTTTGCTTTGCAGGAGTAAAGTGTTTTGTATTTTGTAGAATTTTTAGAAATGTAATGTACTACATGTTTCTAAAGTGGGCTATAGTTTGGTGTGAAATGTTTTTTTGGATTTTGGCACCTGGTAGGTAGCATAGGTCAGATAGATTTTCCCTAGAGGGTTAGGGGGGAAGGCAGGTTAGTGGTCCTAATTCTAGAAAGGGGTCACCAATACTGTCTGGTAGGACATACTGCAGTCAGTTTCTTGGAGACACTGAGAATTCATAGATAGTACAGTAGTAGGACAGGAGCTGAAGTTTCTTCAGTGGGCCTCTATCCTTTAGTGTTACCTGCCTGTTCCTAGCACATAGTAGGGGAGTACTTGCACAACCTCCCCACAGGGAGCATGGATGTTGGAGGGCCTGGTACTAGGCCTTGTCCTGGCTGTGGACAGTCAGTGGTCTGGTTGTGGTGAGTGTAACCACCATGTCCCTTGTTGGTTACTAGACTCCTATCGGAGTTAGTGTTAAGCAGTAGCAGGCAGCTGATAGGGAGCTCATTAAGGGCTTCTTACACGATGACATCATTGTTTACTCAACTAGCCTGAGAGAAGAGTGGTTATGTCATTTAGAATTCTTGCTGCAGGGGGGTGGCTTGAGTGCGGAACATGATGGCTGCCTAATTCCCTAAGCTCCATCCTCATCTCGACAAAATCCATGGATTGTAGATGTGATCTGGGACTAACGTACCACCTGGAATAAGGGGGAAATACCCTAAGTGCCCTAACAGACTGCCAGGTAACAGTATTTCGGACATCCACTAACTGTATGGGCAGAATAGGCCGGCAAAGTGAAGCAGCATGACAGATGAGCTAGGCCACACAGCACTCGACCAGCACCACAGGTGCTACTAAAGGTTGTTGCACCCCCCTCTATGTGGCTGAAGGGACTTTAGCATGGAACAGAAAAGGGTGCCCCTACTACCCTGCGATACTTGTCTGGTGCTTTGGGAGATGAACCGGAGTGTGAACAAACAGCAATACGAGGGAATGGAGGCATCCATTTCTTCTCTGTTCATCAGAACCACGCTGGGTGGCCAGGAGACCCCTGCACAACAAATACCAGTAGGGGACTCCCTCTCTTACATTATAAAAATGTTGGAGATGCTCCTTGTATGGATGGTTGGTGTAAGTACAGTCCTCACAGGCAATGTTGCTGAAGTCCGCCAGATGGAAGACAAGTTAAATGTGTCAGAACAGTGGACTGAGGAGCTGGAAAGGCACCAAGCACTACTATAGCAGAGACTACACGACCATGAGGTGAAGTTAGCCAAACTCTGGGAGTGGGCTAAAGACCAGGAAAACCAGGGATGCTGCAACAATATTAGTATCCAGGGCATCCCCGAGGGGGCAGAGGGCCAGAATATGGAGCACTTTGTTAATGACTTTATTCCCAAGTTGCTTGGGGATCAATAGGGAGGCCCTATGAAGGCAGAGTGAGTGCACAGAGTATTTGGGAATGCTAGCCCCTCAAACTCCACAGCCAGACCTATAATTGCCTACCTACTAAGATACTCAGTGAAAGAGCAAGTACTGAGGGCTGCAAGAGACATGGGGGACACCAACTGGCAAGGGACTTGTATTTTGTTCTACAGGGACTATTCGCATGACGTGGTGGCTCAGCACAAATCCTATGCACCCATAACAAAAATTCTGCAGGCAAATGACTTCCAGTACAGATTTAAGGGCTTAATATCTCTGTATATCTTTAAGGATGGCAAAGACTTACTTGCTCAACACCCACAAGAGATTGAGGCCTGGCTCATTTGGTTTTCGCCTGCCATTTCCAGGAATACTGCATCTCCCAGATGCCTTTGGGTCCCAAGAGAGCAGGAGCCATTCAAGTGGAATGGTGGTAAAGGGAGGATGTTTACCAGGGACCATAATTGTGGATGGACCTGTCCCACTGCAGAGGAGTCCCCCAAGCACAGCTCAAATGGAAGGCAAAACCCTCTGACTAAAGGACATGTCTTGCAATGCTCCCCTGATTTGCTGCAGAAACCTCCTTTGTCAACTGCTGAACCGGATAAACCTCCTCACCTAAGCTGCTGCAGACCAAGATCTAGAAGCCGCCAGCATCAAAAACACTGCCAACCCTCTGCCTCCCCTCCAGCAAAGCTCCCAAGGGAGGATTCGTCCAGTGATGAAGATGAGACTGACTGCCACGAACAGGTGACTGAGTTTCTGGACACTGCTACTCCTTGAGACTGGGCTACAGAGTCTCCAGATCCCACTGAAATCCCTGAAGAATCCTTGCTGTTGGTCAAACCTGGTCTCAAATCATTTTCTGAAGCAGTTGTGGATGGTCTGCCACTGCATAGAAGCCCAGAGATCCACCCCCCTTGTGCTGGTACCTCAGAAAGAGAGGAATGAAACAGGACAGGCTTCCTTCAACAGGAGAACTTTGATCTTATTACAGGCTAAGCTATAGGCTCATGACTTTACTGTTACAAAATGTTATAATATTACCTTGATCCTATAAGTGTATTTAGCTAAAGGCCTTATGGTATTTCAAATGGTTCTGGAGAGGGGGATTACAACTCAGGTATTCAAATGGGATGACTTATCATCCTCCTCTAGACACCTGCCCCTTCCCTTCCCCATCCTCTGGTTATCCACCAGGCAGCTCCTGGGGCAAAGATGCACTGAACAGAAGGGTACAATAATTTATTCCCTAAATTTACCACTTTCCTTTTCGCCCCCACACTACCCTCTGTTGGACTTTATAAATGGGGTTGGTAGGCTCAAGAAACCCTAGCCGACCTCCATCTCCTGCTCTTTGCGCACATAGAAGAAAGAGGGAAGCAGGGTGAGATGTCCTCCCCCCCCACTCCCAACTCTTAGGTCAGACATGTCCTTAAAGTATCCATGAGGCCTGACCATACCCTATTGTAGTACAGACAATGGGGTGCAGCACTGACACAAGGTGCTGGGTTCTAATTATGCATTTTATCTGTTACCCATCAGCTGGCTGTTCTTATTCTCACTAGCTGTTTGCTGTTCTACTATAAGTGGCTAGGATGTTGTATGATAGCTGTTAGCTGTTCATTACCTATCGTAATGTTAAAGTTTAATGTTAAGTATATGGCTTAGTTAATCACTCTGGCAGTCTGTTAGGATTAGGGCCCCCCTTCCTGATCTCTCCCATATTCCCCTTCCTCAGTTCCCGACATCGGGGATCTCTCCTTCCCCCCCATCACTTAATACTGGTGCAAGGTCCAGGTTAGGATGGGCTACCGCCTATAGTCAGTCCATCCCATACCTCAATTGGGTATGTGAGCCAGTGTAGCTAAGGGGCCCTACAGTAGTAGGGACTCCTTTTACATGCTTAACTCTACACCTTTAGTGTTTTCACATAGATAGTTGTTGATTGTTTATTATTGTTCTGGTATTGTTTATTAACCTGCACCTTTACTGTTCTCTTTCCGTTTAAAATTTTGGCAGGATACACAAAGCACATTTCATCTTACAAGAGATCATTAATTGAAGTTCCTTAAGACACTTGCAATGATCAAGGAGAGTACACCTTAATACCCCATCAAGAGTCAGGTAAATTTTGGTCCCACCTAGCTCGGAAGTTTGGAGATGAATGGAATTTGATCCTTAGTCCCAGCTGTTGATAATATCAGCAACACCAAACAGGGGTGGAAGTGTGTCTCCTGTAACGCTAAAGGGCTGAGCCACCCGGTGAAGCACACTAAAGTACTACAGCATCTCCACACATTGGGGGCCAACATTGCCCTCCTCCAGGAGACACACCTCACAGCCAGGACAGTTCAATGGCTTTAAGAATCATGAGTGGGTAGGATACTGGTGAGTTCTGGCCCCACCAAATCCAAAGGTGTAGCTATTCTGGTCCACAAAGCTTGCCCATGGGGTGAGGAAGCTATTAAAGTGGATACTCAAGGCTGTTGGGTTGCAGCTCATTTTTCTTACCCCGGGGGAAGGTCATAGTGGTGAATGTATATGGCCCCAGTACTGATACTGCTGCTTTCTTGGCTGAGATTGGTCAGGCACTAGTCTCCCTCTCAGAAGGGCAACAAAACATTCCAATTATACTGGGAGGTGACTTTAATCTTGTCCCAAACATTTTCCTGGATAAATCTCAGCCCAACCCCCAGCCACACCCCAAGGCAAGAGCAGCATTGCAGTAGCTAATGGGCGAGTGGGGACTGTTGGACCCCTGGAGTAGAGATAACCTCAAGGGGCAAGATTATACTTTTTCTCTCCAGTGCACAATATGCACAGCCACCTTGATTACTGGTTGGCAAACCAGGAAATGGCAAAGGGTATCAGTGACACCAGGGTAGATAATATCCTTATTTCTGACCATGCACCAGTCCCTGTCACTACCTCCCACTGGGACAAGGACCCTCCTCCATCAGGTGAAGATGCAGTCCTCTACTCCTTTGGGATGAGGAGTTTCTCTCTGTCATGGTAGAAGAGGCAAGAAACTATTTCCTCCATGATGCAGGGGGTGAGGTAGGGTCAAGCACTGTCTGGGAAGCCTTTAAGGCAGTACTACATGGATGTATCATCTCCTTTACAGCTGCAAAAAACAAGACCCATAAGAAGGAGATTGTTAAGCTATAAGTGGAGTTTACTTCCCTGGAATCACAATTTAAGTTCTCTCCCTCTTCTAGCATTAACCATCCCCTTTTGACCTCTATTTTGGGGCTTAAGTATTGCATTAATACCATCTTGCAGCATAAATCTGAGTGGCAACTTCTCCGGTCCAAACATAAATATCAGGAGGGCGGAGACAAAGGAGGCAAACTGCTGCCCTACCAGCTCAGGAAGCAGCAAGCTACATCTCATATACATGCCCTATGGGACATTAAGAGGATGATGATCTCAGACCCTAAAGGCATTAACGAGGTCATGAGACTCTTCTACCAGTCCTTATATAATCCAAAACCCCTTTGGATGACACAGGGTTAGCAAAGGAGCTGGAAGGTTTCTGTAGTTCCTCTGCCATCCCTCAACTCTCCCCAGAGTTAAGTAAATGTCTAGACAAGCCTATAATTGTGGAGGAACACTGAACTGCTCTGTTACAGCTGGCTAAAGGCAAGTCACCTGGGTCAGATGGCATGACGGTAGAGCTCTATCAATTTCTGCAAGATGAAATCTTGACCCCACTCCTCCAAGCCCTACAAGTGGCACATGCCAAAGGTACCCTCCCCCACACTATGAGAGAGGCACTAATAACTCTCCTCCCCAAGAAATCCTCAGATGCCTTAGATTATGCTAATTTTTTCCCTATCTCACTGCTATGCTATCCATATGCACCAAGATTGTGGCAAAGGTGCTCGCCAACAGAATGGTGGACATACTGCCTACCTTAATTCACCCATCACAAGCAGGGTTTTCCAAAGGGAAATCTGGATCAGACAATTTAAGATTAGTGCTCAACCTCAAATGGCTGACGCTACAATCTTATGTGCCCATTGCAGCCCTGGCTGTCAATTTTTCTAAAGCTTTTGACTCTGTGGAGTGAAAATATCTCCACAGGGTCTTAAGCCTTTATCGCTTTGACCCCTACTTTTGGGGACAGATCTCTGTTTTATACTATTCCCTTTCTGCCAAGATCCTAACTAATAAGGACATATCATCTCCCTTCCAGTTACAGAGGGGCACCCGCCAGGGATGCCCTCTTTCTCCTTTGCTCTTCCGTGTGGCCCTAGATCCCCTAGCAAGAAAACTCATTTCTACCACCAGTATTTCTTGAGTGCAAGTGGGTGGGAAATCCTACCTGGTCAACTTATATGTAGATGACCTACTTCTTACTATGTCCAACCCAGAACGGTTGCTGCCCCGAGCACTTGCCATATTACAAGACTTTGCTAGACTCTCTGGATTGCAAGTCAACCAAAATAAGACCATTCTTTCTCCCCTGAACTTAGCCTGCTCCAGAGACTGCCTGCAGGGAGCTACCATAACTTGGGCCCCCCAGAGTTCCTTTTACCTAGGGGTGACTATTATTACCATATGGAAAGAGATAGAAAGTGCTAACTTTACTCCCCTTCTTGCTGCTCTCACAGCAGAGATAGATCGCTGGTGTAGGCTCAACCTCTCCTTAAAGGGCAAGGTTGAGGCTGTGCAGATGTTTTTCCTGCCTATGCACTCCTACCTTTTTCACAACCTTCCCACCCTCCTATCCCCCAAACTATTTAAATCATTGGAAAAGTGAATGCTGCCTTTTCTTTGGGAAGGCAAGGCTGCTTGCTGGGTCAGATCCAAACTTCGGGCCCACTGGTCCAAAGGAGGCCTCGGTCTCCCCTGATTCCAGAGACATCAATTGGCATACCTCATAGCACAGGTAACTAAATGGTTTGTTCCCATCCATGCTCAGCCTCCTCCACGGGCCAGCCCTAAGGCCTCCTTGGTATGGGAGGATGCTTTACATTCACTTCTCTCTATGGGTCACCATACACCTTCCCAAGCCACCCCAGTAATGCTGGAGACAGTGAGAGACTGGCAGTCTGTTATCGCTGTCTCCCATACATTGAAGGATGCCAAGCATCCTTCCCTTGAATACATCCCCCTTTGGAAAAATCGCAGTGTCTTAATAGATAAAAAACAATATATTAGCCAGCTTGGTCCAGCAAAGGTGTTAGGTTCTTCCAGGACCTTTATCTACCCAACATCAAAATGTTAATGTCATTTGAACAACTGAAGACCCAATTCACACTACCAGCCCAGGACATTTGGAGATATCTCCAAATCTGAAGCACTGTCTCTTCCTTCCAGACCCGAGTGGCTGTAGATCCCAAATGGGAATGGTTAAGTTCACTTCACAAGCCAGTTGCACAGAAGGGCTTGGCCGGGAAAATTTATCACACACAACGAGACTTGCAGCCTGATCCCACTTTGTAATGCAGACAGCACTGGGAATCAGATATGCAGGTGACCATCCCTCAAGAAACTTGGGACTGTTGCATTAGAGCATCCCATACGGTGTACAAAGATGTTAGAAGTCAGATTATCCAACTCCAGAGTCTCTTGAAGTGGTATAGATCCCCGCTACACTTCAGTCTATGGGACTCCTCAACCATTCCCAATGCTGGAGATGCCATCAGAGCCCTGCCCATCTGTTGCATATACTGTGCCTTTGCCCGCGGCTGACTCCTTTCTGGTCTTTTGTATCTGCAGACTGCTCAAGAGTGGTTGGTAGATCCATCAGTCAATCAAACCCAATGTTGCTACTGGGTGATCCATCATCTCTAGATCCCTTGCCATCACCTTACAAGGTATGGGTCCTGGTAGCTCTGCTTGAAGCCAAGTGGGCTATACTAATGAAGTGGAGACAACCACAGCCACCCTCAGTCATGATCTGGCATTCTGCATTAGCAAAACTGGCCATATTTGAAAGACTGTCTTTCTCAAGCAGCAATCAACTACATAAATTTCATAAGAAGTGGAATGCCTATTTACATTCACATCTGTGTTCAGCACCACCTACACCACCTGGAATTCCTCCTGTCTGAGGTCTCCACTGACCAATTCCACTACACCTCAGATACATGGCCTTCCAGTAGCTGATGACTTATAATTCAATGTGGACTCTGCTCATTAGGAACTCTCCCCCTCCATTCCCCCTCTGTTGGGAAAGGTCGGGGGTTGTTACCTTCACCTCTCCCCCATTAAGGAATTACAACCCCCATAGGTGCACTGTATGATATTTTGACTGTGTGTAATTCTACTATAACCACTTGAAAGTAGTAATTCATCCATCTCACCTTGTGCATATACTTGATTTATACTAACATATCCTACCAGGAGTTGTTTAGGTGTACTCTTACTTAGATTTGAAAGGTAGTAATTTGCATTGTATGTACCTCATGCACTAATGATATACTGTATTTCTGTGATCACTGTTGAAAAAAAGAAAACAATAAATTCTTTCATGATAAAAAAAGATCTCTTGCAGCAGCATAACCCCTGTGTGTGTACAGCTGCTCTGGGGAGCTTAGAATGTTCACTTAGTTTTGAGTTAGTTGCAGTTGGAGTCTCAGTGTGGAGTGAGAGTGGCAGAAAGTCTCCCAGTGGGCTCTGAGTTGAAGGCCCAGAACTTCTCACCCTAGTGTGGAGTACAATTTCCAACTTCCAGTGAAGTGGTGGAAACCTTTCTACAGCAGGATTTCCTGATTTCTACTCCCAGTAAAGTGGAAGGAACTGTTTTTCTCAGTGGGCACAAGGGGCAATCCCCCTGAAGATCCTTTGTGTGTTTCAGCTGCATTTGGAAAACAGCTTGTGAGAGACTGTTCTAACATGCTACCCAAGAAAGGGTGTGTTTTAGTTGTGCCCTACCCAGTAGAAGGAGGAACTGGTCAGTAAGCACTGTTTTTAGGAGATAAGTTCACAAATATAGGGGAATCATTTCTGGGGCGTGTGTGTGCACATAGATAAGACTAAATCACAGCTGTCAGTGCCCCTAGTTCACCCAGGAGAGTGAAGCTCAGCACAATGTTCACCCAGGAGAGTGAAGTTGTATTGTGGTCACCCCAGTGAATGACATAAATGGAAAATGTGGGACCTCTAGCATTTCAGTGGGGAATGGGGGGTTTCAGTGGTGTAACCCTGAAGGAATGGCAGAGACTGTCGGTTAGGACAAAGGGCGGGAGGAACGCCACCTGGATGTTTACAAGGCAGGGCTAACTGGTTCATAAAGGGTGCCAGTTTTTACCTGAGCAAAGGCCAGTGCTGCAGGTTTAGGTGTGTGGTTGAGTTTCACTTAATTGCACCTATTTTTGAAGAAGAGTTCTGGAGTGTGTGGCTTAGTTTCACATGTGTGCACTCATGGGAGGAAAATGTTCAGGTGTATGGCCAGGTGTCCACTATGTGCACCATTTGGAATTGGGAAGATGTTTCTTGTGCACTCAAACTGCATGCAAGGAGTTTGTGAAATGTACCTCTCCTTCCTTGACCAACCCATGGGGGTCACTACCTGCTTTAGTTTTATCATCTGTTAAATAAAGCCATATAGCACAATCCCAGTTCCTGTTCTGGGCATTCTGATTATTTCTTCTGCTGTTGGATTTACTGGGGCCCCCTCAGCAGTTTAGATGTAGCATATCCCTAGCAACCTCCACCCTGGACCTGGGTTGTAATTTTACAAAAGGTTCATGTGTTTTGTTCTTGTACTCCCAACCCTCTAGAAATGAATCTGGTATACATTCTAATGCAAAAGGTGGTACTAACTTGTGAAGTTTCTGCTAAAAGTTAATTTTATGCCATATGTGGGTATCAATGTCCAAATTTTATGGGGGGTGTCCTATTTGCTATAAGTGTCATGGGGGTTAGAAAATTGTGCAAATGCCCTATGTCTAAGCAACAAGATGGGAGACCTCGAGGCTACCATGACAGAATCTAACCTGGACAATATGGCCATCATGGAGACCTGGTGTAATGAGAACCAGAGCTGGGAAGTTGCCATACCAGGTTACAATCTATTCAGAAGGGACAGGGCAGGCAGGAAGGGGGGAGGAATGGTGCTCTATGTGAGAAAAAGCATAAAGGACACATAGCTTTAATGGAAATGAGGAGGAGGAGGCGAGATATTGTACTGTGGGTTGCACTGGAAAGAAAAAAGGGGTCAGCCATCCACACAGGGGTACTTTACAGGCCACCAGCTCAAGGAGAGGAACTGGATGAGGAAATGATGCTAGCAATCCAAAAGATGGTGCACAGGGGAGAGGTGCTGCTGGTCGGTGATTTCAATCTACTGGATGTAGATTGGAGCCTTCCCGCTGCAGCAGCAACAAGGAGCAGGTACATCTGCAAGGGGCATTTCTCAACCAGCAGTCAGAGAACCCACACAGGAGATGACAATGCTGTACAACTGGGGACAGTGTGGCAGGAGTTATGGTGGGGGAGCACCTAGGGAATAGTGATCACCTGACAGTGTGGTTTGAAATAAAGGAGGGGTGGAACCAAGCCACACAAAGACAAGAATCCTAGACTTCAAAAAAGCAGATTTTAGAAGGATAGGTAAATGCCTAGAAGAAGCACTGGTCGGAATAGGGGAAATTAAGGGGGTAGAGGAACAGTAGGAGGCAACCAAAACAGAGATAGCAATAGCGACACAACTCTGTGTCACACAGGTTAGCAAGGGGAAGAGACAGAGGAGCAGGGCCGCCATCACAGGGGGATAACTTGTACTTTTGACCCGAGCCCTGAGCTCTGGGGGAGTTGGCACTTTTTTTTTCTTTGTTCCCTGACCTGTCTCCATCAGGAATTCTTAATTTCTCCATCTGCCCCCCCCGGCCCATTGTTACTCAGCCCAGCCATAAAACAAAGAATCAGCCACAGCCAGCTCAGGAATATGTATGCTGCAGCTGCAAGGTCTTAGTTGAGAATGAGGATGGTACCCGGCATCAGTTTATGCACCAGATGAAAGCACGTGAGTAGAGTGACACACCTTTCATCAGAGCATGCAGACTGGTCAGTATGGAAGAGAACTATTCATTTACTGAGCTAGTGAGCTACCCGCATCCCTCTGTAGTCTCCATCCCAGTCGCTGCATCTCTCACTCTGTGGCAGACAGTGTGGCAGACCCCCACACTGATTACATTTCAGATTTGTTTGCTAGCCTTTTTCCTCCAGATTCCAGCCAGCCCAGAGAGAAGACCACAGAGAGATGAGGCTGCAGCTGTGCCAGCTGGCATATGGGTGAATTGATTGGCAGTCAGGGGTCCCACGGGTGGGAAGTTGGGTGTGATGTTTTTCTTTCTTTGAAGCACAACACAATTTACCAATTTGCCACCACTGTCTGTAATTATTTTATTGTTTTGTTTCATTTGTACTGATAATTACTGAATGTTTTGATGATGCGTGATGCTGATTGTTCTGGCATGAATTCTAAATGGGCTGAGCACTGTGAATCAACTTGTAATGAAGATTATGTCCCATTTTATACACCTCGTTTGGTTTGTCAATACTTCTCAGTCCAGGGTTGGTTTGTAGAGTATACCAATTTTAACAGATAATGGGACCCTATGCACTAATGGGTGGAGTGGCTACACCCTGCGTATCTGCGGCGCATAGCCACTCTGCACCCACTGCACCCCCCCACACTGGATGCACTAAGGGGGTTGCGCAGAACCAATGCACCCGAGTCTCCTGGTCCATGGACTGCACCTTGCTGGAGGCAGGCTGGGTGTGTGCCAGCACTACACGCTATGCACAAAGGTGTGCAGTGCTGGCCACAGGTGTGCAGAGAGGGCACAGGGTACACCAGGGAGAACCCTACCATAAACCCCCTACTCATGCAGTGCATACACGGCAGCCCCCTCACCATATGTCTGGAGGCACCCCCTCCCTCTGCACAGCATCCCTGAACATGGAGCTGGCAGGCACCACCTGACCCAATCATGATCCTGTACAACACCCCACCCCCACACCAACACCTGGCTGGTGGCCCAGTGCCCTGTGTCCCACTGTTCCTGTGGTGGACCATGCTCACCCACACCTGTGGCACCATCATACCTCCCGACTCCTCCAAACCCCATACTCACATGGTGGTGTCATAGGAATGGCCAGTGGCACTGCCCTCCTCTCACCCCCCTCAGCCGACGACCATCGGACATCTGTGGGGCAGCTGCCAACAGGCACCCTGATATGTAGGGGATCCACTTTGTGACCCATTCTGGGCATCAGCTTGGATGCATAGCTGGGCTCGCAACTATGCCCCCAGCTGCCCTGCGGTGTCCTGCATGCCAGGTGGGCAGGGCCACAGAAAGGTGGCAGCCAGTAGTGAATACCAGCCGGGTGCACACCAGTCCACAGATGCAGAGCTCCGCAGGTAGGTAATGCACCTCCAGTGCATATTACCCACCCATTAGTGCATAGGGCCAAATATCCTTAACCATATACAGTATGTGAATTGGGAATAAGTAGTGACAAGTTTCATAATGTTGTTATAATTAACTTGATTAAGCAATTTGTTTTGGTGGGCACTATTTAGCAGCTCCTGCCTATTCTGGTCATAGGTGTTCTCTTTTGCAGCAGAACCAGATGTGAGGGCAAATGACAATCCTTCATCTAAAATCCATAGTTCATCAGAGGAAAAGTTATGGGAAGACAAGTTTATAATATTAGATTCAATATACCTTATCTCCTCCTCTAATTTCGCATCCTGTTGTTCAGACTTCTGCTTCCTCTTTTTTTTCCTTTTGGCCCCCCTTCCTTGCATTGTGCGTAGCTTCCTTCTGAAGCTAACCTGGCAGTTGGTTGCCATATCCTGCTGCCTGTCTGAGCCTGTCTCCTGGGCCCGTGGAACCCCCTGACCATACAGAGTTGAAGTTCTACAGATCTGTCATTGTGCATTTTTGTGACTTTTGTGCTGCCTGAGAAGAAGATACATCTCTGGTCTCTTGGACAGTATTGTGTTTGTGGAGGATGGTTAGTTGTTTTCTGTCAGGCTGACTGGGGAGGGATCCTGGCTTAGCTATATGTAAATGTAAAAATTTAAATGTGACCTCCACCTCCCAACCAATCCAGCATCATTTGAAAAGTTCTGTAACAAAAATCCAAAAATGGCAGCAAAATGTATGGCAACATGGCATTAATGGTTTATAAAGCCTCTGACTGGCTTGTCTCAAGTCTGCCCTCTTCTAGAATAATGAGAGCTGTAGCGGGCCTGAGCCTGCTCATGCCCATTAGGGCATAGGCTTGGCATACAGGACTTTAAAGTTTATTATGAAATATATGCCCTAGCCTCCTTGACTATGTATGAAATCTCCAAAAGAGGGCTATTTCCAATCCATGAACTTCCTGCAGTTCATCCATGGATAATTTGGTACCCAGGCTCTGCTCATCCTGCAAAATCACTGTGTCAGCCCATAGGACATTGCCCATTCTTGTGTGGTTGTGCTGCCTCTGAACTGCCAGCAGCAACAGACAGTTCAACAAACAAACTGATAGCAAATCTGCTACATTGCAATAATGCCTATTTGGTTGTCTGATTGATGGCGCTGTTGGTCAGCCAGTTGCACACTCCCAGTTCCAGCTGCAGACTCTAAGGCTAGCCAGAGTCTACCACACTCCTAAGTATGGGGGGGATATTATTTCCCTGGAGTCAGGGGCAGGAAGATGTAATAAAAGTATGTTTTTATCTTCAATAAAAGCCCCAGAACTCACCACAGAGCATCTAGACCCCTAGAGCTTCTGGGGGCCACCAGGCCCCCAGACCCCCAGTTTTAGATGGTTCGGGAGACAGGGGACCATCTCAAATTACTTTTTCTGGGTCCCAAATGTCTTAGCTGCAGCCCTGCAGAGGAGACCACTATGTTTTTTCTAAGAAGGTATGAGAAAAGGTCAAAGCTAAAAAAATGGCTTTCAAGCAATACAAAAAGACACAGAAGGAGGAGGATAGGGAGAGGTACCAGGAGAAGCAAAGGAAGGTGGGGATGGCAGTTAAGGGAGCCAAGGCACAAACAAAGGAATGCATAGTGAACTCAGTGCTGAGCAGGACAAAACCTTTTACAGATACATCAGGGAAAAAAGGAAGGCAAGGTGAGGGATTGTGAGGTTGAAGAGGAGGATGGGGGCAGTGTAGAAGATGATGACCAGAAAGAAGATATTCTAAACAAATACTTCTGTTCAGTCTTTACAAAGGAGGGGGCAGAAAATTGGGCTGGAAAGAGTATTAAGGGTGAGAAGGGCACAGAAATGAATACAAGTTATTTCCCAAAGAAAGGATCCTAAGGGAATTAGCAGCATTAAGAGTTGATAAGACTATGGGGCCAGATGGTGTATACCCAAGGGTATTGAGGGAGCTAAGAGGGGAAAGGGAACATTGTTTAACCAGGAGTAGCATACTAAGCTGAAGCTTGTCTCCAAATGTGACCTGAGAGCACAAGGAAGTTAAGTGACTTGCTCAGGATCACACAGTATGCACCTAGTCAGTTGTGGGATTCAAACCCAGGTCTCCAGATCTGCAGCTCAGAGTCTTAACCCAGTGTGCTATAGTGCCTCAAGAGAAGTGGTGGTCAAACCTCTGATGACCCTGTTCAATCTGTCATTGGAAACAGGGGAGGTACCCAAAAATTGGAGGAGAGTGCTGATGTAGTTCCTTTATACAAGAGTGGAAACAAGGAGGTAGCAGGGAACTACAGACCAGTCAGCCTGACCTTAATTGTGGAAAAGCTCATGGAAACACTACTAAAAGAAAGAATAGTGGAGCATCTGGTTGACACTGGTCTACTGGACCCAAGGCATCATGGTTTTATGGGAGGGAGGTCGTGCCAGACTAACCTCATTGAGTTTTTCAATTGCATAACCAGGGAGGTGGACTGGGTGGGGGCAGTGGATGTGGCCAATCCTGATTTCAGCAAGGCATTTGTCACCATGCCACACAGAAGGCTGTTAACAAAGCTGGGGAACATGAGGGTGGGAAAGAAGGTAGTAAAGTGGGTAGAAATTTGGCAGGAAAATAGGACCCAAAGTGTGGTGGTAAATGGCATTCACTCTACAGAGGGTGAAGTGACCAGTGCAACGCCACAGGGATCAGTGCTGGGTCCAGTCCTCTTCAATGTCTTTATCAGTGACATTGCGGAAGGTCTGGAAGGGAAAATTTGCCTGTTCGCTGATGACAGAATGTTCTGCAACAAGGTGGACATGCTAGGGGGAGTGGATAGAATGAGGAGAGATCTAGAGAAGTGGGAGGATTGGTCAAGGGATTGGCAGTTGAGTTTTAATGCAAAAAAATGCAAGAAAATGCACATAGGGCACAAAAAACAAGGAGCAGCATATCAGTGTGGGGGGGGGATAGAATGCTCAAAGCAGGAAAGGGATCTGGGAGTTATCATTTCTGATGACCTCAGGGTAGGTAGGCAATGCAATAAGGCAGCGGACAAAGAAAACAAGATGCTGGGATGCATAGGCAGGAGAATCACCAGCAGAAAAAGGGAGGTAATAATTTCACTATATAGCACATTAGTGAGGCCATACCTAGAGCACTGTGTTCGGTTCTGGAGGCCTTATCTATGTAAGGACATAGACAGGGTGGAAGAAGTTCAGATGATGATACAGGGATTACATCACAAACCATTATGGGGATAGGCTGAAGGCATTAAATATGTATTCCCTGGAGGAGAGGAGGGATGGGGGGGGGGCATGACTGAGACATTTAAGTACCTCACAGAGAAAAAAAAAAGTACAGGAGAATACAATTTTCTAAAGAAAAAATGCTTAAGGTCAAAGGGGTAAAAGATGAAACTGGAGGGAGGGAGAGAGAGAGGTCCAAAGGGAATGTGAGAAAGTACTTTTTCATGGAGAGGGTGGTGGACAAATGGAACAGGCTGCCGGAAGAGGTGGTGGGGGCAGAAACAATTATTGACTTTAAGAATGCTTGGGGGAAGGGTACAGCCTAGTTCCGGTAAAGCTTGAAGGAGTTCAATTGCTAATGGGCAGACTGGGTGGGCCGAAGGCCCTTATCTTCCAACAACTTCTATGTTTTTTCTATTTTTCTGTTAGATTTAAAAAGGCCATGTGCACCATCAGAGAATTAAAGTGATACTTATTAAATTCTGGGAGGACTCAACTGTGTACCAATTGCTTTAATGTATAATCACTACTATCCAACAGTGCAACAAATTAACAAATCAATGCATAAATAGCAAAACCTCCCCTATGAAGTCTTACAGGTGAATGATAAAAATAGCAAGTGGAAACTAAGGTAAAGGAATTATGACTTCCCATTTTGTATTAAAAAGCGTATAATGATACCTTGCATTGGCATTTGGCATCTGTTGTTTGTGAGTGAACCTATCCTTTGTTTGTGTTGACCATTGGAGTTGTCAGCTCCTTTAAGCACACTGGATCACTGCATGAGCATGTCCCCATTTTGTTTTGCCTACACGTTTTAACTAATTAACTTCTTCCTTTTCTCATTGCTGTTTTATAATGCACAAAGGAATCACAGCAGATCTGCAAACTGAATGAGGTAAAATAAGTAATAGATAGATACAGAAAGTAAGGCTGGGTGAAATGTATTTTCCACCAGCAAAATTCTGGCAATGTTCCAATTTTGCTTCCATGACATTTTGCAAAATTTCCATGAAACGTTTGCAAAATGTCATCAAAATTAATTCAGTTTTTTCCATCTAATTTTAAAAGTAATTGGACTATATTTGGTATGATGACTTTACCAAGGTCCATACAAATGTGTACCAAGATGCACATTTCTATATTTAAAGGTGAATGAGTTATAAGCCTCCAAACATTCAGAAATGTTAACATTTTATTTTGCAATTTGTAAACTGCAGACTTTTAAGCCCCTATAGCTTTAAAACAAGAAACTAAATATCATCAATTTTGTCAGGTTCACTGACCCTAAATATTAGGCTTTGAGGCCACCCCATGGCCCAGCAGCAGAGTGCCGGACTGCCATGCTGATAGCCCAGGATCAGAAGTGAGCCCAGCAAGTCAGTCAGGAGGCAGGCCATGGCCAAGACAGCTGCTGTTCAGCAGTGCTTCTTGGTCAGAGAGGCTTGATGGCAGGTTTCACCAACACAGCAATCACAGCAACTGAGCTAGAGAGCTTGCCGTGCCAAAGGAGAAGCTGGGGCTGTGTGAGGCTGACAAAAATACTGCCCCACCAGAGGAGGTGGAAGGGAAACAATGTGGGAGAAAAACCCAGTAGCCACCTGAATGGTGATTGGCTTCAGCCTGGTCAGGGCATAATCCTGTGAACAGGGTGTATTTCTGAGAAACTAGCTGCTGGCCATGAATAAAAACAATATAGAAAAAAAGAGGTTGTGTGTGTCAACTCTCCAATCTCTTGTTCAAAAGCTGGTCAAAATATAGTCAGCCAACTATTCCAATATAACATCAGTAGTTAAAGTTGAATGCTGTGATACTTTAGTCAAAGCCATGTCTATACATGTTTTTCCCAGTTCTACACTTGGGTTGCCACTGTAGAGAAAGATAAAGGCTAGGTAAAGAGGCCTTAAGGCAGCATACATAGGAGGCTCTATAGTAAAAGTATAGTGGCTCCAAGTGTCAGGTCACTATCTCGAGTTGCGAACCATAAAGAATGGCCATGGATGTCTCTGTGCACTAGCCTGTCTACTTGGAATATGCCAGCTAACCACTAAAGCTCACCGACTTAGTGACTTGTGGGAGGACATGCACATGCAGCATTGTTTCTGTACAATGCCACCCACCTGCTAACTCTTTACTAACCCTGTAGATACCAATTTGTATTTTTACTATTTGAAAACAGTGTCACCAACTGATATCAAGCCTTAAAACTATTTGCAACCTAGTACACTGTGACAGAAGTATCTGGATATCTTTAGTGATGATGGAGTATGATGCTTTGCATCACTGCTGCAGGAATGTTGGAGGGGTACTGCAGGGCCATGACGCTTGTGCAGGTAAGGTGATTCAGTGGTGATAAACACTTTAAAAATGTTAAATTCCATAAGTAGAATTCTATTGGAATTGCCTATTATGGGTTCATGAATTTTTGAGGAAATTGTGCCAATTAGTAATATTCAGGATAGCCACAATAAAGTTTAACCTATGCCATGTTTGAACTGGAAGTCCAATGCAGCCAGCATGTGCATCCCTGTAGAGCAAAAGCAGGAGATCTTGGAGTATAGCAGTCCTTGGACAGGATTGCCATATATCTGCAGGAGCAGCCTTTCCTTTAAAATAACATATATGTGGTGCCAATTGACAGTCATTTGCCCCCTAGCCAGCCACGGCATGAAGCAGGGCTGGACGCATCCCAGCATAAGGTGGTAGGAACACCCATGACCCCAGAATAGGTTGTGAAAGGGAAGTGGAAAACCATTATTTGGGCAGGGTACCCCATCAGAAGATGCACACATGACCCCCAGCTGACAGTAGCAACATTTTCATGGCTTTGCGACTGCTGCATATTGCAGCTTTCTCTCAGCCTGCCAACTAACCTGGCTGTATATGTACTGTAGTTCTGTTTGTGGAATGGGATCTGGTCCCTCCAAGGGGGTGCGGTACATGCCAAAGGGGTATCATGGTCCAGTTGTAGAGCATTTCACTGTATGGAAGCTTACCCAATGTTTGGCTTCATGCACAGGACACCTAGTCCCCGATTCTAGAAAAGATACGCCTGGCATAACAGCACTTGCGCCAAGTAGAATTGTACAAGTAGTAACTTACGCCAGCAGTTGCGACGTGTGCAATTCTACAAAGTGGCCTTCGACATGTCGCAGGCCACTTGCACCGAAGAGCTGTTACTCTGGCAGTTGCGCCATAAATACAGATCAGACTTGTTTAATATGGTGGTATTGAGCTAATTGTGCTTGTTACTGAAGGCATTAGGTTAGCTGGGTCCTAGTGTGACCTCATTTTGGAATAGCCCTGTTTGCTTAGAGTGGAGCTCCTTTGTGTAAGTCACAACATATTCTCCCGCTGCATAGTAATGAGAGGCTTTGTTTTCTCCACAACATAGGTAGCCCCCCAAGCTAGGCACTCGGACAATCAAGCAACTGAAGCACAAGCAGCTCACCTGAGTAGCTGAGGAAGCCAAATTCCAGCCTGATAACTTTCAAGGTAAAGAGGCCTCTTCTCTTCGTCTGGACGCCTGCAGAGGGTGTTAGCCTGACGATGCTTTCTCACTGGCCTGCCCCGCTTCCCTACCTAACCACCCTCCCACCCAGGGGCGGCTGTCAATTTGTTGATCCACCCCGTGACATCACATCCAGTGATATCACGTCCTGTTGCCCAGAACCTATCTCCCCACTTTCCCATTTGCAGGTTATACCTGTTGCCACTAGAGGGACCTATGCTCCTCACTACTTCTACTCCTACCTGTACAGCACTACTTCCCTGGGATCTTGCTCACCACAATGTATTGGCCCTGCCTCATGCTCTGCCTGTGCCTATCCCCACTAGCAGTGCACTTACCCACTTACCCATCTGCTAGTCCACACTGTGCCCTGGCACCTCCCTCCCCTTGCTCCTGAACCTCCTCTCCTGCCCCTTGGGACCTCTGTGTGTCCCCTCCCCCTGCCCTCCCCCTAGCTTTCTCTTCATCTCAGGCACATCTGGGTGTCTTCTTATTCTTGCTTTCCCCTCCTGTACCTCCCTGCCCACCCCCTGCTCCCTTAGCCTCCCTCCCTCCCTCTCATGTCAATCGTAGGAAAACCTCTCACCATCTCCCAGCCAGGGTGTTAGTCATGCTACTACTCCTGTCAGGGAACATTCATCCAAACCCTGGCCCGGTTCCCAGGAGCTCCCCAACTCGCACCACAGGCCTATGCATGGTCTCCATGAATATCTGTAGCCTCCTAAAAAAGTTTGACTCACTACAATGCCTGGTCACATCAATTAACCCTGATGTCATCACCCTGGTTGAGACTTGGCTGTCAAAATCCTCCCTGACTCCTAGTCTCCTTCCTGGTTTCACCCTTTTCCGGTCCGGACCGTGTTGGGAGACAGGCCATAAGCGCTTATTTATGTCAAGGAATCTCTCCCGCACTCAGCCCTGCCCACTCCCATCCTGACCCAGGGCCCAGGCGCCACGCTGAAACTAACCCCTGACCCTTTAAAGGGACCCCTTTATCTGACTACTGCATACGGTTCCCCAGGGACCAAACGCAGGCCATTGCCTCTTTACAGAATACCTTACCTCTCTACCTCCTTCCGCTGATCAAATTCTGGTGGATGACTTAAATGTCAACTGGCTCAACCCTCCTCCTCCTCTACCCGAGACTCCTTTTCTGCAATAGACCTAACGCAACTAGTTATCCACCCTACCAGGACTAACCCCAAGAGAGGCTCCAGTACTCTGCTTGATGTGGTACTCACCAACCGCCCTAATCGGATCCCCAATGTACAAGTCCTCCCAGACTCTCTCGCGATCACTCCCCATTCTATTCCACTGGTCAACCTCAGTCCCCAAACCCATAGCACAGTCCACATGCCGTGCATCTAATACCTGGTGGACTGATAAAACTTAAGGAACTTCTGTCCCAAATTGACTCGTCTCCTATACAGGCGACTCCTGACATCGACACAGCTCTCTCCTTCTTTACCCAAACTTTTAATAATGCCTGTGATATCTTTGCCCCAGTGTTGACCCGCCGTTCTAAAAGGAAGAATGCCCCCTTGGTTACCCCAGCTTTGATCCACCAGCTCAAACATAGGGACAACCTGCACCGTGCCATTGAGACTGGCCGGCCCAATGACAGGCAGTTATATTCTGCCACCCGAAACAAGTGCACTCGGGCCATCAGAAAGGCCAAGTCTGAGCACTATCGGTCCTCACTCACTGCCTCATGGGGGAATCCCAGAACCTTCTGGGATAACATTAAACAGTTAAATGGAGTGCACACCCCCCACCCACCCAGATCAACATTAATGGTGTGATCTCCTCAGACCCAGCCCTCATAGCCAACCACCTCAACACCTCATTCACTGACCTTAGCCCTATCCTCCCTACAAATTTTTTGACCTCCTCCCCAGCACCTGCAGTAAATCTTTCTCGCCCTTATTTTCTCCTCCACCGTGTTTCTGCCTCAAGAACTTAGGCTGCACCTTGTCACTGCCCTCAAGAGTAATAGTACAGGCAGTGACACCCTGGATCCCTGTATCCTATGGCTGGTCTTAGACACAGTCCTTACCCCGATCACATGCCTCATCAACCACTCTCTTTGCCTGGGGAAGGTTCCAACTGCCTGGAAAGTCGCCACTGTCACCCCTATCTTTAAAGGTGGTGATAGGACCGTGGCTGGAAACTATCGACCGATCTCCATTCTCTCCCCTCTCTCCAAGGCCTTGGAAAAAGTGGTGGCCTCTCAAATCTCTGACTACCTCTCCACCTACAATGTCCTTTGTCCTGAGCAGCATGGCTTCTGAGCTGGCCACAGTACCAACACAGCCCTCCTAGAGTTCTCCAACTTTCTCCAGTCCTCCTTAGACACTGGTTCTCTGGCTGGTGCTGTCTTCATTGACCTCTCGAAAGCTTTCGACACTGTCTCCCACCCCCTCCTTCTTGATGCCCTTAGTCTCTCTGGTTTTGCTGCTGGGCCTATCTCCTGGTGCACCAGTTATCTGTCTGACGCTCACAGTAGTAAAAATTAATGGGACCTACTCAGACATCTGTCCCATCTTTTCTGGGGTTCCCCAGGGCTCCATTCTGGGCCCCTTACTATTCTCCCTTTACCTTAACACCCTTCCACGCTCTTGCTCGGGGAACATTCTATGTACGCTGATGATGCAGTCATCTTTGCCTCAAGTCATAACCCTACTGCCCTCCAGGACTCGCTGCAGAAGTCCTTCACTGAAGCCGAGGGCTGGTTCAAGGAACATAGATTGGTGATAAATCTTAAAAAAACAAAAACCATGTTCTTCACTCATCCCCAAAACAAGTCCTGCAACTTCAAACTCCTCATTCACTCTGGGTCCTCATTCCCACTTGAACAAGTTTGCTCCTATAAATACCTAGGGATCCATTTTGACCCCTTCCTCTCCTTCCATGGACACATCGCTGCCCTAGCCACTGCCGCTAATATCCGATTGGGCATCTTACATCGGTATAAACACTGCCTCCCCCCGGAGGCTCTTTGACTTGCAGTCACCTCCTCTATCCTGTCCCTAGTGGACTATGGACTGCCAGTGTATGGTGCTGCTGATCAGACCGCACTCCATAAAATTCGCACTACTCTGAATAAGGCCTGCAGGTTAATTACTGGAGCACCTAGGATGACACACACCTGTCTACTGTATGCTAAAGCGCTGGTACTTGATCTCGTGGCGCCTCAAATATCTTACCTGTACCCTACAAAAGACCCTCCTTGGGCTTTCCCCACCAGGATTGACCACCACCATACGCGCTCTGTCCCACTAGTTCATACGGACCTCTGGGAAAACCCTCTTGTTATCCCTAGAGCTAGGACCTCTCACGGCCAAAGAAGCCTTCAGCTTTCAGGGCCCCTCCTGGTTCAACACCTGCCCCTCCATCTCCGAGCTCCAACATATCCGTGCTTCAAAACTTCCCTTACTGTAACCACCTTATTAACACCCGATGCTGTAACTGCCACTAGTCAAAGCTGTACTCAATACTTATGACAAAGCTTATTACTAAGCTGCTAAGGACGATTATAACTCTGGTATTGTTTGCATCCATCCTACCTGTAACCAGCTTGTTTGTATCTATGTCTTAATTTTACTGTTATACTTATGTGTTGTACTGCTATACTGTGTATTTTGGTTTGTCTTACTGTGACAAGGTACCTTTGTAAATGAGCCTATGGCTCAAAGGTTTTCCAAACTGCTGTTTAAATACATAAATAAATAAATAAAAACTCCCTGTGACATGGCACTAGGGGGTTTACGGCAGCAGTTGAGCCTCATTCCAGAAGGGCAGCAACAAAGTCCCCAATGTCGGGATTCTACAAGAACCCCCAGAGGAGAACCGGCAATGTAAGTTGCACCTGCATTTAGCTGGTGTAACTTACATATGTCCTGCCAGAGTCCTGTAGAACCCGGTCCATGTGCCCTCCCCCATGAGCAGACCACCTCCGTTGTTGCCCCAATGGGCATCGCACACTCTGCCCCCTCCGCCATACTGTACATGCTCCCCCAGACCCCCACACAGTAACAGCCCACAGGGCTGCCCACCCTCCCCCCTGAATCCCTGTGAAGTAATGCCTGCAGTGCCCACCCCAAGCCCCACCCCAGATCCCCCATTGTGAAGTGCCCCACAGAAGAAGCGTCAACCCCCACCCGTTGCCCCTGACCCAGAGTGGCGGCTTACCGTCGGCCGCCATACACCCAGACGCAAACCCTGTTGGTCTGGCCCCTCACACGGCTGTGCCAGTCCACCCAGCATCCCCAGACCCGTCCCCAGCCGGCCGATGGGTGCAGCCCACCACTCACCTCTACAGCCAGCCACCGACTGAGTTCCTTAGGAGTGCTTACTGTAAAGACACTCTCAGAAATGAATTTCTGAACACATCTTTAAAATACGCTCCCACAGCACTCAATCGATAACAACCATGAAAATGAGTGAAACTATGCCAATAGCTGCTGAGACGAAGTGAAAGTGCTAGGTAGACTATGTGAACTAAGGGGGTGAGACCACTAAAACCCCAGAGCTTGTCTGGGCAATACGCATTGCAGCGGTGACTCGGGTTGGGGCACGTGGGGGGTTGACTCGCCGCGCCTCGCGAGAATCTTGCCAATGGGGGATTTGGGTGGCTGGGGCATGAGCAGCCCTGCAGAGCATTAATTGCACAAAGATTCAGGGGGCAGTTGGTGTGGGCAGCCCTGTGGGGCAGCTAATGTAGGTTTCTGGGGAGGGGGTGGGCAGCCTGCAGAGCTCTACTTGTACACTTTGGGGGGGCAGTTGATGTGGGCAGCCCTGTGGGGCACCTAATGTGGCTGGCTGGGCATGGGGGGACACTTGCAATCTGCATTGGAGCTTGAGACATACTCAACAGGTGCACCCTCTGTTCAGCGTACCTGGCCACATGTCGCAAATCACAGGACTTAGCTGCAGAGACCTGGCCTCTTCTAGAATAGGACGTAGGGTCAATGTCACAGTTGCGGTTGGCACAAGTTGCGTTTGACAGCGACTTGCGCCAACCTTCTAGAATTGGGCCTGCAGTCTATATACTGCTACCTATTGGCCCAGCGAGTACAATAATTAGTTATTTGTATTTAAATGTTAACAGAATGGAGTCTTGAACTAGTGGCCTTCATTTCTGTGAAACAACAGCTGTACCAAGTGAGGTGAAGGAACCTCTCCTATGAATCAACTAATGGAAAACACTAGCTTTCTGAGGCCCAGTACACTGCATTCCATAATTTTAACTAATAATTTCATGATGTGACTAAGAAATTAGGCCCCTACATAGAGGGCTCTTACTTAGAGAACCACATTCCTGTTCTGATTTGCAAAAAGTATAAATGAAGATTAACCCTATACTTAATAGCTAAAGAAAAATACAAATTCAGAAGTAGTTAGGAAAAATGCTGTCAAACTGCATGTATCAGTAAGAGACCTTTTCCATCAACTCTACCAAGACTCAAAAGAGTGATGATCATCACAAGCATCTGTTCCACCTCAGTGGTTTCTTTCTGCCTTCTAACAATGCAGATCACCCACTTTTTATTTGCTCTCTAGAAGCAGATTCCTTTATAACTATATTTTATCTGTACCTTTATGTATTTCACTTCCTCCAAAACTGCACATTGAAACATAGGGTTTCAGTTTAAGAGTACTGAACTACATTATTACCTGGGTTTATGTACTGTACAACACAGTCCAGATATGTGAATGGATTCATTCACATACGGACTAATAATAATGCAACTGATCTCTACTCCCACTGGAATGGCGTAGCCATACTGTGACGAGTCAGTCAGCGGGTGGCTGGTGGCTTGTGGGTGAAGAGCTGCCACCCCCCGCTGACTGGGGTGGAGTGGGGTGGTGGGGCTCAGTGGGCAGTTGGGGAGGGAGGTACTGCTGGACCACCAGGGATGGTTTGGATGTTTACATTAGTATGCTTATGCCCGCGATCAGGCTGGATGCGGTCCACTGGACCACCAGGGTTATTGGACATTATATTTCTATACTTATGCCCACAATCAGGCTGGATGCAGTCCACTGAACCACCAGGGATATTGGATGTTATATTTCTATACTTATGCCTGCGATCGGGCTGGATGTGGTCCACTGTACCACCAGGGATATTGGATGTTATATTTTGATACTTATGCCTGCGATTGGGCTGGATGTGGTCCACTGGACCACCAGGGATATTGGACATTTAGGTTTTATACTTATGCCCGCGATTGGGCTGGCTGCAGTCCACTGGACCACCAAGGATATTGGACGTTATGTTTCAAAACTTATGCCCGCGATTGGACTGGATGTGGTCCACTGTACCACCAGGGATATTGGATGTTATATTTTGATACTTATGCCTGCGATTGGGCTGGATGTGGTCCACTGGACCACCAGGGATATTGGACGTTTAGGTTTTATACTTGTGCCTGTAATTGGGCTGGATGCAGTCCACTGGATCACCAGGGATATTGGACATTTAAGTTTTATACTTATGCCCGCGATCAGGTGTCAGAGCGCATTGCCGCTGGGGGCAGGGGGTGTCGGTCCCATACAGCTGCTACCTGGCAGGGTGCCAGGTGCAAGTCACTGGGGATTGGTGCACCTGCATGCAAATGGGGCCATAATGACATGCCAATGGCCCCATTTGCGCCTTGCATGCATTATGGCCCCATTTGCATATACACCACTGAATATCGCAGTTGATGTGCCTAGCGCAGCTGCACTTGCGCTAGCACATCCCCCTGCTCCTCTCTCGCCACTTGTGCTGGCGCAGTGCCACTGTGCCATGTGCAATGTGGGTGGCCACAGTGCCATATTCAACAGTGCTGGGCCATGGCGCAGCACCATTGAATATTGCCCAGTCCACACCCTGGCGCATCCCAGTTGAGCTACGCCCAGCTTGCACCCCTGCCAGGCGCAGTTCTGAATATCCCACCCACAGTATCACACCCCTCAAAAGTCACTATCCCAAGGAGCTCACAGCAAATGTGCAAACTCAAAAAATGTTGTTCTTCTACTCACCTTTAATTACCTCCACTTAGAAACTGTTAAAAAGATGAGAGGTGAGTTCCAACTATAAAAAGGGTCTGGGAATTAAAGTTTTTATTGGCCAAGACCATTCCACAAGTCCTAAGTTAACTTTAAAAAATATATATTTTTTACCAAGAGCAACAGAGGCAGGTGCAATCAACAGCTAGTACAAAACAGCATCAGCAACACAGTCCCAGACCATACAGAGCACCACAACCCCACTCTCCACATCAACTACAGAGTTGCCAAGATGACTTCTGTACTCAAAGCAAGTGAAACCAGGACATTCACAACATCACAGAATGATTGTCCAACATTTTGCAGTGTTGTACAGCTTATTCAAGAGGGCAGAGTCAGGAATCAAGACATATCCATTATGAACCCAGGAAGTTAGCATGTTTCACTATGCATTTGAAAGACCAAACTGCAATCAATTGTGGTAACAGTACAGGTCTGATGCTGCAGTGAGCATAACAAAGTTGTTAGAGACTGAGAAATGGGGGCATCAACATGGCCACGAAGCTGCTCTGCTCCTCATTGCTCTGACCCAATCTGTTTGCTGTCAGATTTTGTTTTCCTTTTAAATACTTTTACTTTGGTAAATTGTAAACTTTTGAATGAAACCCTTGTGGTTTTAGCTCATTTTAGGTGTTACCAAGCCTTTTTGATCTCGGGTAGCTGCGGTATACTTGGGATGGCTTACATGAGTACTGTTCAGGTAGCTATTGACCTGACTAGGCACCCTTGCTTATGCAGTTTGAAACTGGAGACAAAGTTATTTTGCAGCTGTTTTAAGTTTCCATGATTTAAAAGAAAGGGAAGTACTGGCTGAGGGCATATTGGACCGACCCAGAGATTTGATGGAGGTTTGGAGCTAAGAGATGCAAAGTGTGAGGAGAGGAGAGTAGAGGAGAGGAGAGGAGAGAGAAGCTGGTGAAGGGAGGAAATAGAGATTGTCCCACACCAGATCGACAACAGAGAGACACTTAGCTGAAAGGGCATATTATGTGCTGATATGCATTATTATGCTTACTAAAGAATTTTGCTCCCAAGAAAACCAGAAATGAATGATATGTTCAAACTGTCTGAACCTTGAGAATCCTCATGGGAGACTGAGACTCCTGACTACAGCCTGAGAGAGGAGAGATAAGTTGCCAGTGTCTGCAGGTGGTAGCTAATTTAAATGGATTATGCAGAGACATTGTTTCAATGACAGGGGTAGTTGGTTTGGGAACAACTACCTCCAAAATATATTGATTTTTATATTACCTGGTTTGTCCCAAAAATGCCCTGAACTAATTGTTGGAGTACTGCAAAACTCAGGAATCTTAAAAGAACTGATGATACTATGATAATACGTACTCTGAGTTATCAAGAAGGATTTTTACTTGGTTTATAATTTATTAATATAAATTTACTCTGATCAGAGTTTGAATTTAGGTGTTATATTTGTTTGAAGTTGCTCCTTAACTATGTGAAACTGAATTTAATGGTGGACTTTGGAACTATTTACTTTTTTAACATTGATATCTTTTGTAAGCAGTGTGAATGAATATCCTGTTATTAATGGAATTTCTGCAGATAAACCTTTTAAGTATTTTAGGTTAGAGCAATCTTTTTCAGATCATTAAGTAAGTGAGTAATTGAGTCAGATGTAACCTCCTGAAGGGCTGTCCCTCTTTACTCGAGGTAGTATGTCTGTTCTGGAGTAGCCCAATAATTTTGCCTGAAACAGGGAGAAGGTATTCTTAGATCCTATTGCCAGCTGCATTCACAGGTACTAAGCAGGGGATATCAGAGGTAAAACAATGACTATTCCAAATGTGTATATTAAAACAGGACCTGTTCCTTTCTTGCTTTTGCTGGTACTATAACTTCTCAGGACTCTAACTTCCAAGTATGGTAATTATGGAACATGATTGATTTATAGGGGATGTCCACCTAGTAGTCAGGATGGATTAGAGAGAGGATAATGCCTAAGAACTGAATGTTAACCATGCTGTAATCACCTCAAGCAGTTGCTAGGACAGCATAGTAAACCTTGAGAGCGCAGCTCGAGAGGTTTACCATTGTCCTGGCAACTGCAAGAAGTGACTGCGATGAGGTTAGCAACCACTTCTCAGGCATTGTTTTATATAGTGTATGGGGAAACACATTAGTGACTGTGATCACAATGGAGAACTTTGTTTAATCATTTTTTAAAAAGTGCATTGATCAAATAATCAGATTGGTTTACACAAATCATGTTGTTGCTGGATTGTGGGTAATTTCAGCGTTGTCTTCAGGGGTGGGGAGAGTGTTCATCCAAGTAGCTGGCAGCACATCATGGTGCAAAACAGAGAAGGCATCAAGACGGTACTTGTTTAAACTACCTACATGGACTACTGATTGCCATTCTTTTTAAAGAATGCTGCCAGCTGCATACATTCTGATTTGTAATCCCATCATTATGAAGTACTCAAGCAGGGTTAACAGGTGCCTGACATCATAGCGATGAGATTACAAGGTTGTAAAGTGATTGTTTCCAGACAGTAACAAGCAATCCCATACATCATTACTCAGATATTTGTATGGTATAGTGATTCCTAATGGCAAAAGGATTCCATAGAGATATTGCTCCTGCCAGCTTATAGTGGGGTCTTTATAAGTGGAGTCTCAGTTAATTCATATAAGGACTATAGGACTGAGTACAACCCTGACAGTACCTTAAACGTTTTATGTGGATTTGATAACAGACAGTGGAACTGAGGGAGTGCCCCATACTTGCAAAACAGGCTGCAGTATAGCCTAGAGGTTAGAGTAATGAACTGTGAATGAGCTTGATACATCCAGCAGTGTTTGATTCCCACAACCTCCACTTGCATACTGTGTGACTCTAAGCAAGTCACTTAACCACCCCATTGCTCCCGGGTCACCCCTGAAAACAGGCACTTGTGCCTAGTGGACCTTATCTGGTTCCCAAAAAGAATACAACAAAAAAAGGCTAATTTTTTTTGTAACTCCTATGTCCAGACAGAATGCCTCCACAGGAAGGGTTGAAAATTTTAATGGGTCCATTATTTATATGTTTTATTAAACAAAGGACTTAATAGGAATATAAAATATTAAATTGTCGATAGTTTAGAGCATGCAGCAAAATCTAGATCAGAATCTTTGTAAATGGAATCTAAACTTGAATCAAATGTATGCAATACTGAACTGATTCAGATATAACCTGTTTAATGGTCAAATTCATTGCGGTGTTGAATATGTGTTTATTTTTACTATTGTGTTTTCACATGTTTTGTATATTGTGTGGATGCTTGAATTTAAAATTGAATGCAATTGAAATCAAGCAAACACTGCTGGATGTATCAAGCTCATTCACAGTTCGTTACTCTAAATTCAATTTTGAGCTTGTGGGTACAGTTCTTGATGTACCAAGTTTTCTTCTAGTCAGATGTGCAGATTGCGAGATGAGAACATGGGTGCATGCAATTAAGTTGGGGGGGAGTTAAGAGGGATGTAAGGCAAAACTTCTTCACAGAAAGGGTGGTGGATGCCTGGAGCAGCCTGTCAAAAGAGATGGTGGGAGTAAAGACAGTGGGGAGCTTCAAGCATGCATGGGATTGGCACATGGACATGGACATAAAAAGTAGAGGAAACAGAAACAACCCACTTTAACCCACCTTTTGCAACTGTACCTAATGTTGTAAAGGTTTGTCTAAACCAATCGACAATAAATTACTTGAACTTGAACTTCACCGTGAAATGGTTTTAGCGACCACACAAACACTGAAGTGCAAATAATCATATACAGTTGATTTAAAAATAAGTGCAGCAAAAGTAAAATGAATAAAAGTAAAAACCTAAAATTCCACTAAAGTAAAATGTGGCAGTCCATGTGGTGATCAGTATAGATTTTGGAAAGAGAAAAACAAGTGTATGAACTAGCGAAGGAGAAGAATATACTTGTAAGTGCAGTTTATCAAAAAAAGGGGGGAAGTATAAAGGACAGGGATCAATAAATGGACCAGTAATTATACTAACACTGACAAAGTGAAAATTCCAGAGTTTAAAAAATGTAATCAAATTCGTAAACCATCTAAAATGGGATCAGCCTAAAAGCAGGGAGATAACAAGCAAAAATGTACTGGAAATTCTGTGAAACATCTGTTCCATATTTTTGAAATACACTGTATGGCACTGTTTGCACTCTGGTGTTTGTGTGGTTGGCAAAACCATTTCCTAGTTTTTAACAACTTCATCATGCTCAGTGTAGTATCAGACCTGTACTATTACTGTAGTCACTTTCAGCTGGGTCTTAGACATTAATACTGAAATGTGCTAATTTCCTACTTTAAAATAGGTGTGTTTTGATTTATGATTCTGCACCTTGAAAAAGCAGTAGAGCATTACAAAGCCTTAGGGGAGTCATTCTGTTCTACCACGAATGTCCTGGTGTTACTTGATTCCAGTAGAGAAATCATTGCTCACTAGTAAGACCCCAACTGGTGTACTGCATCCATTTCTGGAGACTGCACCTTGGCAAAGACTTGAAAGAGTGGATGAGGTCCAGAGGATGTTTAGCAAAATGGCACAGGGGTTGCATTAGAAACCACATGAGAAGAGGCTGCAGGAGCTCAATATGTATTCCCTGAAGAAGGGGAGAGGGAGACAGGACATGACTGAGACCTGTAAGTACCTCACGGTAGGAACAAGGTACTGGAAGCGAGTGTCTGTCAGAGGAGGAACACCAGAACATGGTTGCATGCAATGAAGTTGGGGGGGGCAGTTAAGAGGGATGTAAGGCAATACTTCTTCACAGAAAGGGTAGTGGATGCCTGGAACAGCCTGTCAAAAGAGATGGTGGGAGTAAATACAGTGGGGAGCTTCAAGCATGCATGGGATTGGCACATGGACATGGACATGAAAAGTAGAAGAAACATAGAAACATAGAATTTGATGGCAGATACGGACCACTTGACCCATCCAGTCTGCCCATTTCTCCCTACCTAAACTATTCCCACAGGAAAGGGAGTAGGGAGGGACAGTGACAACCAAATAGGGTCTGGAGTGTAGTAATAGGCAGGGCAAAACAGTCAAAATTGTATTGGCCTACTGGTCTTTTTCTGCCAACAAATTGTATGTTTCTATCATCTTAGCAACTCTGTACTGTAGATTATGGTTTTGTAGTGGTCCGTATGATCAGAACCATACAGTACATCATAGTATCATAGTAATGTATCAGCAGAAAAGGATCATCCTGATCCATCTAGTCTGCCTATTTCACATCCGCCCCTACTTGTCTCCACTTCCCAGAGATATTTTCCTCTGCCCACCAGCCAGCCCCTTATGTCTATCCTACACCCTCTTGAATTCCTCCACTGTTTCTGCACACACCACCTCATTAGGTAATCTGTTTCAGGATTCACCCACCCTCTCAGTGAAATAAAATCTCCTTACATTGCTCTTAAATCTTCCCCCTTCCAATCTTAAATTATGACCCCTTGTTTTAACTCCTACTTTCCATTTGAATAATCTACCTTCATTCACTTTATTTGTTCCCTTCATATACTTAAAAGTTTCTATCGTATTACCTCTATCTCTTCTAACCTCCAGCGGGTATAGATTTAATTCATAATTAGTCTTAATTAATAGATTTACATGAGCTGCCTCTTCGCTTGTTCAGCTGTGAAAGAATTGGACAAACAAAATCCTTGATTTACTGGAATTAGCATTCAGTTTAATCTCCAGTGTTGCCAACATTACTAGTACCACATCACAGATATCATGAAGAGTCACAGAATATTCAGACTCCAAGTCAAATTGGTAACATCACATACTGCATTATTAAAAATCATGCTTAAATAAACACCTTTGTTCTAATCTGTGCTGGCTTGCAGTTCACCGACCTAAGGAGCCAGTATAGTGTTATGCTTGTGTAACTGTGTTAGTTTTGGTTGTGGCAATTTGCACTCTCTATTCCAGAGGAAGTACGACCCTATAGGGGTACAAAAGCAAGGAACTCTTGGAAAGGGTTCCACCCCTAGAGGTGCCACGGGATGGTTCCCGTGGCTAAAGGTACCTTAGGAATCCCCCTAAGGAGAGAGCACTGCCGCTGGAGGAAGGGGGGGAGGATGGTGGGGCAAAGACGAAATGCTTCATAGTGAGGCTGAGAGGAACTGCTTATATAGCTCAGGAAGTGGGAGTTGCTGGCTGCTTATCCACCGAACTACAGACAAAGCCTTTCAATTCACTGACCTAAGCAGCCAGTATAGTGTTATGCTTGTGTAACTGTGTTAGTTTTGGTTGTGGCAGTTCGCACTCTCTATTCCAGAGAAATTACCACCCTGTAGGGGTATGAAAGCAAGGAATTCTCTGAGAGGGTTCTGCCCCTAGAGGTACTATGGGACAGTTCCCATGGCTAAAGGTATCTTAGGAATCCCCCCAAAAAATGAAGTATCGTTCCCAAAAAGGAGGCAGCACAAAAGCATAAGGCGAGCAGTAACAGTGACATAGAAGCAATAACTGTAATGTAGTAATAGAGAAACATAGGCAGTTTGATAATGCAATGATATGCTCAGTTGTCATAGTAACAGCCCAGGATTGCATAGCATGATTCTGATGGCTTGCTCTGAGAGAAGGCGATCCCCTAAGGGGAGAGGGAATGGCAGGACATCCTTCACCTCCATCCAACTATGCAGCCTACCTAAAGAAACTAGGGAAAACAACTACGCTAACTAAGAGTTATGACCTGAGGCAATGGAGGAGAGAAAAAAATCCACATGAGGAGGAAATCTCTGGGGATCCAAGGCCTAGGTTGCCTTCTCTCCAGGCTTGGGAAAATTTATTTAGTGACAGCTGTGCCGCTGCAATTTGGAAAACCCAATTAAAGGTAGATGGAAAATATTCCAATTTGGAGTGAGGCTCTCACTCAAACCCTCTAGCAGGAACATTGTGGAAGGTTGCAAGAAAACTCTGCAACAGTACATGCATCCAAGGTGCAGGAGGAGAGCAACAACTGCTGAGGCACTCACCTGGCCTACCCACCCTAAATCAAACCAGGTGAACCAGAGGCAGTCATAGGGAGAATGCAGTGAAGGTGCCTTGCTAGGGAAACCACTGAAGTGAATGGCCAACTGTTATAGTGGAACACTACAGCCAAAGGAGGCAACTTTTTCCACCCTTCACCACTAGTCTTAAATTCTACACCAGGAGCTGCTGTAGCATAGCAAGCAGCTAAAGCCAAACCTGGGATGAGGACATTCCCAGCTGTGGGTCAGGTAAGAAGGATTCTGCCCCAAGTTGGACATGCTCAATGATGCGGACTTAAAGCAGAGCAAGACCATCGGCTGCAGGATCCCTGCACCAAAAGAAGAGAATGGCTGTCATGCTCTAGAATTGATTGACTGCTGTAAAGCTGGTGAGCTGAATGAACACGGCATACTGAGATCGTAATGAGCACTGAGTGCTGAGACCTTGCAAGGTCAAATGCAGCAGAATCCCAGGCCGAAGCCAAAGAGATGGCAGTATGCATGAAGTAATGGATTGCGTAAGCAAGGAGTAACAGCTGTGTTAGCAAGTGTAGACCTGCGCCATAGGTCAGTAAGCAGTAGTCATGATAGGTAAACCAGCATATCAGACTTGTATAGCAATTGGACAACTGAATTGGGAGCAAGCCAGCCAGTCAGTACAAAGCCAAATCAAGATGTCAGACTCTGAGGATTTTTGGCAGTGAAGCCAGATTTTTTATTATCAAGCTATATTAATAGCCTCAGCAGGAGCTAGTTGGCTGACCTCAGAGTTATAAGTGCAATAAAACAGGGAGACAATGCTTGAAGGCAGGTGTAGCCAGGCAGTGCAGGGAAGCTGCAAGTAAAATGAGAAGCACAGGTAGGGTCAGAGTAAACTGTGTCAGGTGAAAAGAATTGAGTATGCAACATGAAGCAGCCATGGCAGAGCTGAAACACACAGGTAATGAATGCAGTTGCATTGCAGTAGTTTGAGCGTGGCGAGCACAGTGTAAAAACACAAGCACTGGGTACAATAGTAAGTAAGTAAGTAAACAGCAGTGGCTGAAATTGTAGGTAACTTAAAGCAGTAGCATGAGCTCTGAGTAGGTTTGCAGTGCAAGTAATTAGACAGTTGTAACTGAAAACAAGCAGTATGAGCTCTGTCGTAGCAGTATGCTAGGAGTTTAGAACATAGAAGCCCACCCAAAAAGACCAAACCAAAGCGGCAAAACAGAAGCAGGGAAGGCCCAAAACAAGAACAAAAACACAGGGAAGCACACAGCCAGAGGAAAGATACAAACCAGAAGTAGGAAACAAACACTGAAGTCCAGCAAAGATGCACAGAAACAGCAGGCTAGGGTGGTAGGCCCCAGCCAGCTCAGAGGACAAAGTAACATAGCCTCCAGCTGCAAAGACAAAATGCTTCATAGTGAGGCTGAGAGGAACTGCTTATATGCTTATATCAGGAAATGGGGGTGGCTGGTTGCTTAGCCACCAAACTACAGGCAAAGCCTTTCAATTACAAGCTGTGACTGCATTTGTCAGTCTGGGTGTTTTTTTATCAGTTTTAGTTCACTCACAATGATCCATGCAGGCTTAAGCCTCAGCGTGTTGCTGTAGTAACTGCTCTCAACACCCACTTGAACAATGAAGCCCACTACTACTGTGACACCATTACAATGAGACCCCACTCTGTGATCCAAAAGGAGCCACTTTGCCACACTGCATAATCATCTGTATCCCGGGAGAAAGATTTTCTGTGGACAGTCTGGTCCTTGCCAGAGGCATCATACCCTTCCCTATTGGCATGACTGGCCTGTGTAAAAAAAGTGATCAGCAGTGTGGCAGTCCCAAAGGTGGAGTTAAGCAGTCAGCACCTACAAGAGGGTGAGGGATGGAGGGACAGAGAGAGAAGGAAAACTAGTTAAGGACTGCTACTGCAGTGCACATACTAGTATTCTGGGATGAACTTGACTTTATACACTTTGAATTGTGAGTCAGAAGGAAAATTCAGAAAACATTGTAAACAACTACAGTGGCAATATGTCCAAAAGGTGCTGTATGGCCAGACAATGTTGTTTTAAACTCCATGCACCCCACACAACCTGTTTCATTTAAAATAGATTCCTCACATGATAACCCTCTCAGCTACAAATATTCATATGTACCCTCATTCATAAATTCAGGAAATCACAATTTTGATTCTTATGACAGCAACCTGTCTCAGCAAAAAAAAAATTTGTCAAGACATTTCTTTTTAAAAGGAATTCAAACAGCTTAAAGTAGGTCAGTATAAAAGATACACATTTTGGGCTCAATTCTCAAAGCTCCTGGCATGGAACAAGGGGCTTGTGCCACAAGGAATGGCATAAAGTGCCCCTTGCACCAAAAGATGCACCGGGAGTGATTCTCAAGTGCAGCCTGTATAAACAGTAGGCTATTTGCACCAAAGGGGGCTTGCACCATCCATATGACACAAAAAGGGCTGCAGTATGCCAAAAAAAGGGCTTGCAGCAGATGCAGGCTGCCAAATCCCCTAAACTGGGATTCTCAAAACTCTTCCAGAGGGCACATTTCTAAGTACCATTAGGTCAGCCAGGGCTGGTCTCAGGGTACTTAGAAATGTGTCCTCAGGGAGAGTTGTGCAATTTGCAGCAAAGTGCTGTGGTCCCCCTTCAGTAGCCCTGATCCCTCGTTACTAAAAGTATAGTTGTCCCTGGTGACCTAGCGGACTGCCCCAGCCCTGAACCCCTATTATGAAAATTAAAGATGTTCCTAGTGGCCTGGCAGACCACCCCAGCCTGATCCCTGTTATGTTACAGTAAAACTTCCCTGGTGATCTAGCAGATCCTGCCAAGCCCCGATTCCCCATTATGAAAAATTAACACATCCCTGGTGGTCTAATGGACCCCCATCCTCCCACCCTGGCAGGCATTGTTCCACCACCCTGCTCCCCCATCCCAAAACTGAGCTGGCAACTGGCACTGCCCACTGCTCACCACTATGGCCAGTCACTGACTGAGCTATCAATGAGCCCATACTGTATTTGGTACATGCTCATTGATTGACAGCTCAGTGGACTGTCAATCACTGAGTGCGTATTGTACATAGTATACACTTATTGAGAGCTCAGTCGGTAGCTGGCTGTAGTGGTGAGTGGTAGGCTGTGCCAGTCACTGACTCAGTTTTGGGATGGGGAGCAGGGTGGTGGGGGCACTGCCTGCCAGGGTGAGGGGGATGGGGTCTACTAGACTACCTGGGATGTGTTAATTTTTCATAATAGGGGATAGGAGCTTGCTGGGGTCTGTTAGATCACCAGGGAGGTTGTATTATTACATAATGGAGGATCGGGGTTTGGGGGGGTCTGCTAGACCATCCAGGATGTATTCATTTTTCATAATGGGGGATTGGGACTTGGAGGAACTGCTAGATCACCACGGAAGTTTTAATATTACATAACAGGGGATCAGGGCTTGGGGGGTGCTAGGCCACCAGGGATGTTTTAATGTTTCATAATGGGGGACTGGGGCTTTGAGGGTCCATTAGATCACCAGGGAATGATTTTAATTAACATTTTAATTTACAGCCAGATTGGTGCTGGGAGGTTGCCACTAGCCACCAGGTGCGTGCTAAGGTGATGCACAGCTGCACCACAGCTTGCAGCAAACCCTCCATATGTGCCATCTGTTTGGGATCAGGGTCCTTGGTACATCAGGCTTTAATGTAAGCTGCCTTTTCAATCAATCAATCAAGTCTTTATTTAACCAGGAGTTCATCGTTGAGCAGAAGCTCATTTGCAAGATGGACCTGGGTGGAGCATGAACAATTTTATATACAGGTCAACACAGGTATTTACAAGGCAATACAGATAATACTCTTTACAGAGAGGAAGAAAAAGAAGTTCATATGTACATAGAATTATACAGATATTGTACAGATTACACGGTATTTACATACATAGAAGTGTCTATAGGAAGATAAAGCAGGTTATCTAAGGTTGCAGGAGGAAGTAACGGAAGAAAAAAAAAAATAAAAATATACACCAGATAGAGGTGAAGGTAGGGGGGAAGAGAGGGAGGGAAGTAGGGGGAGAAAGACTAGGAGGGCACAGTGCACAGAAAGGAGTTGGTAAAGCTGGATGTAGAGAAGGTGGCTGGAGAAAAGGAGTATGTGTGAGCCCCGGGATTGAATGCTATAAAGTACGGGGCATGGTAGGATGTCACAACCCAGGGTAGTGAGCTCCTATCCGAGGTTGGGAAAGGAAGAATAAGGGGATGGATGGGCCTAGTGTTGATAAGACAGGGGGATAAGAGAGAGAACAATTAGGCTGGTGAGGAGCAAGCTGGGGGGGCAGTACTTAAAATTGGGTCTAGGCGTGGCTATATACCAGTGCAGACACCGGTACTGGGTCTGAGTGGGTGAAGCAGTTACATACTTCTCTGATTGTATGGAAATAAAGCATCTTGAAAGCATTTATACCGATTAGAGTGCTTAATTTGAGGTTTTTTGTAGATCGTTCCATAAGGTAGGTAGCATGAAGCTTATGGCTGCCCTGTCAAGCGGATTTGCTTTGGGTACTTTATGTAATAGCTGAGTAACTTCTTAACGACATTTCCCAATTATACTCAGGGAAGACAGCAGGAGATATCGTAAGGCAGCTTATTAGAGATGGCTCTATAGGTCCAGAGAGCAGCGTTTCTGTGGTGCCTGAACTTTAGTGATGTCCATCCCACTGCCGCATATAGGGTGCAGTGATGTGTGTCAAAGGGGAGTCCCATTATAAACCTCAGTGCTCGATGGTAGAGTGTGTCCAGTTTAGCCATGTAAGAGTTGGGGCATTGGCTGTAGAGGAAGTCAGCGTAATCAACCAATGATAGGAAAATGGATTGGACCAGTTGTTTCTTGGCATCTCTGGTGAGAAATTGGCTGATTCTTTTGCTGCAGCTTACATCAATCTAAGGGCCCTCTGAGAATTGAGCCCTTTGTGTTCATTGTACATTTGTATAAGAGCAATAAGGCACTTCCTGGAGTTATATTAATGATTGTGTTAATCACCCCTTCAGCTGCACCTCATGGTACATTTTGTCCCCAGGGGTTGATTAACTATCTTACTGCCCTAATGATGGAGGCAGCAACTGAAACCCTTCTGTTCCCAGGTTGCTTTAATCAGGATCTGGGGACCACCAACAGATCTCTCTCAGTAGAGGATGACCACCAGGAGCATATAAGGCCATGGCATCTTTTAGATAATGCATGTTTACAAAATAATCTTAAAAGTAATGCACCACCATCTTGGAAACCAGTAAAGTTCACATAGCACAGGTGTGGTGTGCTCAGAAGGCTTCATTCTGGTTATCAGCTATAATGCAGCATTCAAGACCAATTGCAGGTGCCACACCAACTTCCTAGATTGCCCTATGTTAAGGAGCAGAACACAATTTTGTAATTTCAATTTTTGTTTTTATTTTTTTATGTAATTATGTGCATAGTTTTGGTCATGAGTCAGTGTTCTTTTGATTACATCACTCTCAAAATCTGAACACACTGCTGGCCCATCTGAGGGAGGAACAGTCTCTATGGTCCTTTAAACTTTTGTACAAATAATACCTTCTTGACCTTTGTAAATAAAACTATTTTATCTGAACTGGAACATACTGTAATTATTCACTCACTGATGCTTATCTGTACCACTAGCTGGTCTTTTGTAATGTAGTTGTTGCCCCTGTAAATGGGATCTGTCCCAGCAGGCTTCACCCTGGTATTAAAGTCTGAATAAATAAATTCATTTTTGGAGGGCACTGCAGTTCTCAGCTGAGCATAATTAATTGCAATCAGTTCATATGGAATTAATAAATTTTGACTCTGATATTGTTTAGAGGTTTTGTGCTAATATGGGCATTCAAACTGCAAATGGTGTGATAATTCTTGCATGAATCACTGTACAGTAAAAGTTCAACATAGTTCTGAAAAAGTTATATCATTCTCATAAGGTTTTGATAGAGTAAGGCTATGGTTAACCTACGTTTCTGAATTAATGCTGTGGAAATATTCTGGAAATTCTTGCTAAGTTTTCAAAGGAAGAGTCTGAGAGGCTAGCTGTGTTCTGTTAACCAGTATGCTGTCAATATCAGAGCTGGGAGAAGAGTCAGCTACAGGAGGACCTTGCAAAGCTCAAGTGATGAATTATCGGATGACAACAAAGATTACAAAAAAAATCAGCTTTTATAGAAAAGTGCAAAGCCTTGTTCTTTCAAGACAGCATAAGTGAAGTACACACACCCTCCCTCTCTCCTTATTAACAAGGAATAGTAGCAGGTGCATTCTGGTTTGCATAACCTTGAGATAAAAACATTATTCTATTTTAGAGGAGTACTTATACAGTAAGACACTGTATGATCTTAGACTTTTAAGAACCAGTAACTTCTCTAACATATGTGCTGTTTTTGAAATAAAATGTTAACAAACATGCAGCTCAACAATTCTGAAACTACATGGACCCTGTCTGAAGCAATGGGGTTGTGATGTAATCAATTTCTATTATAAATTATGCACATAAGCCACAAATTGTATTGTTGTCTTAGTTTTCTGTTAGTTTTAAGGTTGGTTTGTTCTTCGAGAAGCTGCTTTTCAGGAATGCATCACTAATGTATTGATTTATTCCCCTGACTGACCTGTACTACACAACAGCAGTATTACAGGACTGCTGACCAGCAAGTTGAACTTTCAAACAGCCCAAGTACACATTCTGTCTGAGTCACCTGCAGTTGACCCCATTGCTGACATCAGGAAAGGAGGGTTCAGGGATACCGCTGGAGTGGTTTTATATACATCACGCTGAGGTTGGGGAATAGCAAGATCAGTCAGCTAAAGTTCAGTGGCACAGCAGCAGAGGGAATAAAGAATTTTCTTTAGCACTCAGACTGCAAATTGGAGGCAGATCCTCACAGTTGTCAATGTGAAGTATTACTAACAGACCTTTCACTTTAAGTTCTTATGAAAATAATTATTTACTGTCAGTTCCAATGATATCATGTAGAAGAACACTTGAAAAACACAAGAGGCATAAAAACTGTCATCTTAATAATAATATAGGTTCAGAAATATAATAGAAGAATCTGCATACTTTGTTATCATTTATAATAACTGTAAGGTTCTAAAACAAAGAATGCTGCTTTAATCATCTTGTTGTAATACATGGGCATGGAAAAAAGCTGTCTTCTGTATCATTTTATAGCATTTACCAACACAGACAAGCTATGCATTATCTAGCCATACTGTAAAAAATTGATTGTCTTGCCTCTCAAATTGTGCAACAGGAAAGCTAATAATTGCTTTCAAGTGTCATGTCTCTACAAAGATTTCACCATGGGCAATATTGTCAGGCTGTATTAGTGTACTCATCATTCTGCCCCCTATCACTGCATCTATCACTGTACACAACCATCACCAGCCCCCTCAAATAACAAATACATTTTATTTCAGATGTTAGTAAATGAGTTACTGATAACAACAGCATAGGGTGATCTGTAAGAACTCAGCAGGAGACTGGCATAATATAGCAACTCACTAACTGAACACCCAACCAAGTCATGGTTGATAAAGTAAGCTTACAAAGTACTGGCAGTCTTCAATAATGTTCCCTTTCAATGACTTCTGCTATACTATATTCAAGCACAAGATTAAAAAGTGAAAACAAAATGCTTGCCCTTAAGAAGTAAAAACAAATATTCTTGGAAAGTATCCTGCATATAAGAAATTCAAATCCTGCAATAGATAGAATCTATATTTATACCAAATATAATTTTGATAAACTATAACAACGACATGATGCTGTTAAGGAAGTTGTAACTTTCTGCCATTTCCTCCACAATCTCAGTGAACTGGAAAAATATCTTTTTGTGGTTATTTCTGGTGAGAACATTTTAATAATGAAGACAATCATAAAAATGATAACTACAATCTGATATTTACAGATAAAGGGATCATTATAAAGAGTGCACACTTCCTATAACAGAACCATACAGCAGCAAGGCAGAACTGAGGTTTTTGTTCAGTATCATTCTGTGTCACACGTGGAAGAACAAGAGTCCAACAGTCAGAAGGCACAAATCCATTTTATATGAACAGAATGGTCATTTTCTCATACAGAATGAACTTGTGAAATAAATCCATTTTTAAAATGGGTTGTTCTAGCTCACCCAGTGCGGGCAATTTTAGCTGTTTGTGCTAAAAATATGGGCCCAATACTTAATGTGGGTATTTTGGGAGACACAAGGGATTAGCTGGGGAATGCCTGAACCTGGCAATGTTTGCCCATTAAAAATTTTGCATGTAGCTGGACAGAATCAGCAGTTGGGGCATCAAGACAAATTTACTTCTTCAGAAAGGAAAACTAATTGATAAAGCTTAATTTATTTTATTACAATCTGAGTTCAATTTTCAAATTTACATATCCTTACCATTTGTTATACTGTATGCCTCTAAAAGGGGAGACATGAAAGAAACATTTACATATCTCAAGTGTGTAAATAAGGTACAGGAAGGAAGTATACAGCACAGAAAGAGAAGTTCAAGGACAAGTGGGCATGATATGAAGCTGGAAGGGGAAGACTTAGAGGGGATGTGAGGACATATTTCTTCATGGAAAGGGTGGTGAACACCTTGAAGAGACTCCCAGCAGAGGTGGTGGGTACCAAAATGGTAACAGGGTTCAAGCATGCTTGAGATAGAGACAGTGAGTCCTTAGAAACAGGGTGGTGAGGTCCAGAGATCATTTAGGGTCTTCAGTAACACAGTAGGTAGGACTTTAGGGCAGACTAGGTCAGCCAGGAAGTCATTTTCTGCTGACAGCTTCTATGTTTCTGTGTCTCTAAACCTTGGAGCAATTTGGACAATAGATAAGCTGAGACATGCAGCTGGGGCCCCACAAGACTTTTTACAGCCAGAACAGTCTGGTAAAGATGCCAAACATGGGAAAACCAACTGAGGTCCTGGGCCCAAGTGAATCAGAGGTACTCCTCTCTTCTTTGAAACAAACAATACACTGAATGCACCAGCCTACAGAGCTTCTGAGCTTAAAATGCAAAACTTTCACTCAAAGACTACAAGCTGTGGAGCAATGGTTCAAATCCCACTGTATGGAGGTCAAGGAGGTAGTGTGAGTACCCTCTGTAATTCCTTATCAGATAATGTCTTTATTATAGTGGCACATAGCGCCACTATGGTTAGGGTTGAGCAGGGGGTTCTATGTTAAACCTCAAACTTTGCACTTTAATAACTTTGCAACTATTCAACACATGCACAAAATTTTTCATGCCTGGTCTTGGGTGTACAGTTCTTCATGTCCCAAGTTTTCTTCTGGTCAGATGTGCAGATTGCGTGTTGAGGATAGTGAAAAAAAGTAAAAAAAATTGCTGGTTTGGGCAGGGTTTTTTTTTTCATCGCCAAGCACCCAAATGTGTGGAATTATGGTCTGAAATTTCAGGGTAGAATGGACTTGGCCCACAAATGTGCCTTTCACTGATTTGGTGAAAAATATTAATCTGTTCCAAAGTTATTACATTTTAAAATGTTGGTTCTGAACATATTCAGTACAGTCTTTTGGATAGCTTCTTTGAATAAAAAAGAATCTGATCATATGAAAAAGGATCCTTTTTCATATGGAGGTACTTCTTTCTCATAAGGAAAAATATTTTTTCATATGGCTGCCACATTGTTCCATTTTTTTAAAATGAAAATTTCAAAACCCACAAAAATGACATCCTGCATACACGCCAACACATATATCTTGCAAATTGGAACCCTGTTGGGTGGATTCTGCACTTTGTTTCTGGAAAAATAACCCACAAATGTATTTTTTTTACATTTAAAAATCCTTTTTCATGAGCCAATTTTCTATTTTCGTATGGACATATGAAAAAAGAATTGGGCTATAAGAAAAAGAATGGCTTCATTTGAAAAAAAGATGTGGACTTAGTTTTTTTCTGATTTTTTTCTGATTCTTTTTTTGTATGAAGGCATTCTTTTTTCATATGAATTAAAAAAGCATACAAAAAGATGCCTTCATATGAAAAAAGAATGGGGAAAAATAAGTCTACATTTTCTTTTTTTGTATGATGCCATCCTTTTTCGTATGTTTTATTTTTTGTTCATACAAAAAAAGAATGCCCTCATACTAAAAAGGAATTTGAATTTAGTTTTTTAACCATTCTTTCTTTCATACGAAGGAATCCTTTTTCATGTGCATTTTCCATTCATACAAAAAAGGAATGCCTTCATACCAAAAAATAATTTGTACTTAGTTTTTTTCTCATTCTTTTTTCATATGAAGGCATCCTTTTTTGTATCCTTTTTCTATTCATATGGAAAAAGAATGCCCTCATATGAAAAAAGATTTTGGACTCAGTTTTTTCCCATTCTTTTTTCATATGTAGGCATCCTTTGTTATACACTTTTTTTGTTCATATGAAAAAAGAATGCCCTCGTACTAAAATAAAAATGGACTTTGTTTTTTTCCCATTCTTTTTTTACATGAAGGCATCCTTTTTCATATGGCTTCTTTCAATCATATGAAAAAAGAATGCCTTCATATAAGAAATGATTTTGGAGTTGTTGTTTTTTCTCAGTATGTGAACATCAATAAGCCATAACACCCTCAATATCTGGAATTAAGGGACAATCTGTATAGCAAACCAAAGGTTGTAAACAGTACTACAAGAATTATACATAATCCCCCTAAAACAAATCAGGGCCCACATAAAAATAAAAAAAATAAAATTCTCATAGGATAACACTGGAACTTTAATAAGTTTGTAACACCCTCAATATGTGGACGCAAGAGACATTCTTTATATAAAAATAAAGGTCTTAATGAATACTACAAGAATAACACATGCACCCACAAACATTTTATTTAAAAAAAAATTAAATTCCCATAGGATAACATTGGAACTTCAACAAGCCATAACTCCCTCACTATTTGTACTTAAGGGACAATCCATATATCAAAACAAAGGTCTTAATGAGTACCACAAGCATAACACATATTCCCTTGTTAACATTTAGGGGCAATATAACAAAACATAAAAAATAAAAGATGTAAATGCACATAGGATAACACTGGAACTTTAACTAGCCATTGAACAAAGGAAAGAAATTGCTATTTTGGCAGAAATGGAAGTGCAGGGCCCACAGAAACATGCATGCATGCATCTATGAAGGGATGAAAATGCAGGGCCCCCTCTCTCAGGCAAATGAAAATATGATTATACTGCCTAAAAAAGTAAGGAAATTCATTGCAAAAAATACTTCATTAATGCACTAATTAGGGTTAAACAGACAAAAGTGTGGAAATGTGGCATTAAGGTTCCCAACCCTAATGTCATACCACCCCTTGCAGGCAGTAACAGGAAAAAACATTACTATTTGACCTCTCCTGCATCTTTGCAAATCAGGTATGGGGTGTGCCTTGGGGTAGTCAACCCTAATGCTCACCCCATTCTTATATATTGTGCACATCTCAGCTTATTCACTGATGGAGTGGGGTGAGCATTAGGGTTGACTACCCCAGGGCACATCCCATACCTAATTTGCTAAGAAGCAGGAGAGGTCAAATTGTAATGTTTTTTCCTGTTGCTACCTGTAGGGTGGGCATGGGACGTTAGGGTTGGAAATCATAATGCCACATTTCCCTACTTTTTTTAGGTTTACCCTAACTAGTGCATTAACAAATTTTGCAATGAATGTATGTTGCAATTTGTTAGAACATTTGACTAAAATGTTTACCTACTATAGTTGTATAGTCCAATGTGCAATAAATAAAATGGCAGCACCTCATTGACAGTACAGTTTAGACATGAAGAACTCATCTGAAGTACTTACACTAACTTTTAAAACATAAAAACTGTTGCTACCGTATTTTTCACTATTCATTGCACCTGATCTGTTTTGATTGCAGCTGGTTTCCAGTTTCATGGGGCTCATTTTTTATTAAATTTTAGTTATAAACATTATGATTTTCATAGTGTGTGTTTTCTGAAATTATTTTTCATAGTATATATAGTTGTATGCATAATTGACATCACTAATACGGTCTCCACTTATTTGGGGGTCTGTAGCAGGGGTCTTTATGGCCTGATTATGTTGGCTTGCATGCACGTCCAAGCAACATCTTGTGGTAGTAGCACATTTCAGAGGTGTGTTAGTGTTGGCCAATGCAGGGGATGCTTTACTGGGTGCATCCTCAGCTGCCAATCAGTGAGAATGCTGCTGATGACATCAATTTCATAGAGAGCCAAAGACTTGAAATGAATCTACTGCTGCAATCGGAGACAGGCTCATCATTGCAGCAGCAGGTGACATGCCTCCATTATGAGACTGTCCTGGTGAAACATTTCAATAAATATGGTGGCTCCTGCCGTCCACGACATAATCCCCAGAAAGCCAACATCGGGGTACCCAATTCCCATGTTGGTATACCCCCCACATTATGTGGCACACTGTGACATGGCAGCTCCTGCCACCCACCACACACTCCTGAAAAGATGACATCATGGTGCCCAATCCCCATGTTGGCATCCCCCCTCTTAGTGTGTCTTTCCTGATTAAACAGTTTCCCCTTTCCTTTCCAACACTGTGATGCCCACTCCCAGTGTCAGATACATGCCTCCCAATCTGTCTATACACCTTGCTGACATCGGGGTGCCCAATCCCCATGTCGGCATCCCTCCCCCAGAATTGTGGTACACTGAGAGCCCACCCCAGGGTGCCTATTTTTTTTTGTGTGTAACCTGTAAATGAAGAAAACCTTCCCTCATGGTCTCCCCCCCTGTAAACAAGAAAAAGGTCCACCATTGTCTCCCTTGTCCCCCTTCCCTATCCCCACCCTCGCTCTGCGCACCCATCTCCCGCACCCCCCCTCACCCATATTTACTCTCTGGAGGTTGGGAGCCATGATCAACTCTGAACCGGGACATGTCTGCACTCTTCAAAGCTGAACTGCGAACTGAATAAATGACAGTAAGCTTCATAGTGGGAGGCAATGGGGGGGTTTCAACTTAGGTTGATATCTCAGCCATTTTTTTGAATTTTGGCCCTAAATTTTCAACATGGGGTTCTTTGGACTTCACCTCATGAACATGTCACTGTCATTTAGTTTCTCGGTCCTGAAAGGTAATTTTGCGGTCACTGCACAGAATCAACTTTTGGGACTGATTAATGAAATGACAGTGCCACTGTTCATGAGAGGAGGAACCAAAAAGACCATGTTGCAAATCTGGTGAAAAAAGTCAAAACAATGACTGCGTTATGAGTGTGCACTGTGCAGTTTCTACACACGCCCATAACTTAGCCAAGTTTTAATATTTTCTCTCCAGATTTTCAATATTGCCTTTTTTTCACACCTCAGTATGAACAGTATAGCTGTCATTTTTCACATCCTTCCTGAAATGTGTTTTCCACACCTGTGGCCAGGCAGCAGAGTCCTGGGGAAATCACTTACCAGCAAATTAACAAAATCACGGTACCACTGTTCATGAGAAGATCAAAATCATTAAATTGTTGAGTCAAATAAGTTGGTACAGTATGCAATCTGGTTTCATACCAGTTTTCTCTTTCCTCAATTCAACATTGCCATTTTCACACCACTTGAACAATGTCTTTCACTCCAAAAATAACCTTTAACAAATACAGACACTACCAAAACCACTTTCGGGATTAAGTAATGAAATGATAGTGTCACTGTTCATGAGGTGGGGTCACAAAAAGTCTATTTTGAAAACCTAGAGGGAAAATACAAACAAATGGTTGGGGTGCTAGGGTTTACAGCCATAACGCCCTACTCTTTAGAGACTGACGGGCATCGGGGGGTGACTTGGGATCATCGGCCATAATGCTCATGCCATTCCACCCCCAACCCACAGCCAGTGACAGGCATGGTGTGCCTTGGTGTCTTCGGCCCCAACATTCACCCCATTCTCCTATACTGCACTCATCTAAATGTATTTCCTTATGGAATGGAGTGAGTATAAGGCCCGAAGATCGCTAGGCACACCGCAACACCTGTCAGTGTCTGCATGGTAGGGTGAGGTGAAATGCCAGCAGTGTTATGGCAGATGACCCAGAGGCACATCCTCAATGACTGTCAGTCTGTGCAGGGTGGGGATAGGGTTAGCATCAGTTCAATACTTTACTGCAATACCTATTATATATCTCTCTAACTCCTGCACTACCCAAACCAGGAGGCCAACATTTTGGCAGTGATAAATGCTTGTTTTTTGTTTCTTTCTTTTATTATTTTCCTCTTTTTGCCCCTACTACTCCATCGGATTCTGCTTTGGTCATGGACCCCCTTTGCCTCCACCTTCAGTTATGCCTGCATCCCCCAGTTATCCCTGGCTTCCCCCAGAGAGCGGGGCCATGGAACTGACCCCCTATATTGGGGCCATGGTACATGTATCTGGTTGGGTGATCAGCTCTGGAGGCTAATCAAGGTGCATGGGGGCAGAGCATTATGTAGATGGTGAGGTTTGGGAGTTTTTCTCACTTTTAAGCAGGATGGGGATGTGCAATGACAGCCTGCGTTTGCCCCGTCCTGATGTTCTGTTGAGTGTAGACATGGTATGGCTACCCAGCCTCTGCTAGGTGCTGCTCATGCACTGAACACTGCCCTGCCCTCCCCCTGGAGAAGGAGAACTGTCCTAGGGATGCTCAATCCTTCTCCCCTGGCCAGCCCTCCAATTTAGTTATTTCTGATGTGGCTGGATTTGTGTGTTTCTCTAAATTTTTTATAGTATAGCAAACCATTCTGCACAGTTTCCTCTGCAGTTTTTAAAGTATCAGTTCACCCACACCAGTGTGTGGTAATGGTTAAAGTTTAAATGCATATTAAGTTTTCCATTTAAGGTGGGAAGTTGCTGAGTAAAGTAATCAGTTTACAAATGTGAACTCTTATGTGTTCTTAATGAGGGGAACCTGTACAGCCTAGAAGCTGCTAAAGCGATGTTTAGTTGTGAAATATCTTCTAAGGGTCCCAGCCCAATGGCAGCAAAGACTCTTGTGGCATGATTTTAGGCATTAGTACAGACCTCAGATATGGTGGTCATTTTCCACTCCTAGGAGGTCACAGTCAGAAAGCTGATCAAATCTCCTACTCTAATGACACATTGTACATTTGGGGTAACAGTTTCTTATATGATTATGTGCCATACTATACAAAATTCATAAATAAATGGTTTAATTTTTTAAATGCATGTAATTTTAAAGTCCATCTGAGGGGTGTATAGTATAAGTCATTATGCAGTGTATACAAGCCCCAGTCTATAGCCCACATGAATGGATACACGTAACATAATTTAATGATCTTGGATGTCTCCATAAAAGAATTTTCTCATCGGACCATTTATTTCACTTGTCCAGCTTGGGGCGGGAAGAAATTTGACACAATTCACACACAAAACAAGAAGCACAACAGGAAAGGGTTAAAGTAAATGCATGCTGAAAATATAAAATAACCTTAGAATGTATGCTTTGAATATATGACTTCTTCAAAAATTATCTATAGAGAAATAAGTAGGCACTGTGGGCTCTGTTAAACAAAAGAAAACAGGTGATAACTTGGTCCACAAAATGTGGGATTCAGAATCGTTGCAGTGCAAGTTATTTTCAGCTATATTATACGGTTGAACATGGCTAAATAATGAGTTATTTTTGTAACATGTTTTTTTTTTCTTCCTAGAATTGAAAAGAATGGTCTTCAACAGTTTCTCACAGTCATGCAGGGAAATGGACACTAGCATTGCAATTTCAGAAGAAGCAATACTTGATATCATGCCCATGCTTCTGAAATCTATAGTACTTTCTATGTTCTTGTTAGGATGTCACACATTATTATGAATAATTATTTAAATTATCTTGGCTCTATTCTTCATTTAGATATCACATCTTTACATGAATGACCTTTTTTAATGTGATTTTTTGATATATTGTGATTTCTTTTAATATACTGTATATCTCCTTTTTAGGTTTGAAGTTGTTACAATAGCTAAGTTGTCGAATCAATGAATATGTTACAGATGGAGAAACACATTACAAAATAATAGTTCATAGTACAATGTATAGAATAGTGGATGGATGATCATCCATAACAAGGCTGTGTTTCCATTGAGGGTGTTGATGACACCATAGAGACCTCAAGAGCAAAGCTCAAGAGATCTTGCTGATGTCATCAACTGCCCGAGATGGAAAAATAGCCTTAGTTGTGGATGGGTGACTATTCACTATTTTATATACTATATGGTTCCCCTAGGTTTTGAAAACATTATTTCACAAGGTTTCATACCTTGTTTTCATGGTGCCCCTACTCCCAGTCCTCACTGGAGACCTGCTGTGCGCCCAAACCCAGAGATCCCCGTCCTGACCCTCACTTCCGTTTTCTCTGCTCCGGGTGCTCCCAACCACACAAAATGGCAGTTAGTGCTAAAAATAACAAACAAAATCTTAAAATAGTGACAGTTTGGAAACATGGAGCCAAGTATGTCTGTCCATGTCCAAACTTCCTTCAAGCGCTCACCCATCTGCTCACTTAGTAGTGCCGCCATTTGTTTCTGAATTTTTTGTGAGGCATTTGGTTTCTATCAATCAGGTTGCAGGACAGGGTTAAAAAGTTGTTTTACTATTGGTGTGATGTCAGAATGATAGTACAACAATTTTTTTGACCTTTGAACTGTCCTACAATAAGATTTGGAAAACCTTTGTTTTCCATACACAATAAGCCCTAACCATATACTATATATACTATATACACAGTACCAAGGCATGGCCAGAGTTAAGCTAGCCCTGGCAAAAAGAAATATAGGTGATGGGGTACAGGCAAAGCGGGCAAGCATTAAAGATGCAATACTTGACGCAACATCCCATTGTGTTAGTGAGAAAAGGAAGTGCAAAAGAAGATGGAAACCACTTTGGTTCTCAAACACAGTAGCAGAAAAGGTCAGAGCCAAAATGCTGGCCTTCAGGAAATATAAGGGAATGCAGCAGGATAAAGATAGGGAGGCATACCAAACTTTCCTAAGGGAAGCAGGGAAGGCAGTAAGGCAGGCAAAGGCCCAAACCGAGGAAACACTAGCGCGACCAGTAAAAGAAGGTGACAACACTTTCAATACATACATTAGTGAAAGGAGAAAGTCAAGAGGGGGTATTGCTACAATCAAAGAGGATAAAGAGGCATGTGAGGAGGAGGACCATGTAAAAGCATCTATCCTAAATAGATACTTCTGCTCAGTATTTACTGAAGAGAAGATAGAGCAGGGCCCACAGCTCAGCACCATGGACACAGGGAGAGGGAGGTGTGCACTAGTCCCTTCGCAAAAGAAAGGGTCCTACAAGAGCTTGATAAGCTCAATATGGACAAGGCAATGGGACCTGATAGCATACATCCCAGGGTACTAAAGGAGCTAAGGGTGGAACTAGCAGAGCCATTATCAGAACTGTTTTGTGAGTCTCTGAGCACAGTAGAGGTCCCAGAAGACTGAAGAAGGGCTCATGTGATCCTGCTTCACAAGAGTGGTAGCAGGGAGGATGCAGGGAACTAAACACGAGTCAGTCTTACCTCAGTAGTGGCCAAGATTATGGAGACACTCCTTATGGAAAGGATAGTGCAACATCTGGAAACCATCGGAGCACAGGATCCAAGACAGCATGGGTTTACAAAAGGAAGGTCCTGTCAAACTAATCTCATAGATTTCTTTGACTGGGTAACCAGAGTGATGGACCAAGGGGGAGCAGTTGGTGTCACCTACCTTGACTTCAGCAAAGCTTTCGATACTGTTCCACATAGAAGATTGATTAATAAGCTGGGTAGGCTTGGGGTAGGTCAGACGTTGGTCAACTAGATGGCAAACTGGTTGACAGGCAGAAAACAGAGAGTGGTAGTAAATGGTATACAGTCAGAAGAGATGCAATTCACAAGTGGGGTACCTCAGGGAATCAGTCCCGGGGCCAGTCCTCTTCAAAATCTTCATCAGTGACACTGCAGATGGACTGGATGGTAAGGTTTGTCTGTTTGCAGATGACACCAAGATCTGCAACAGAGTTGATGACCCAGATGGGGTGGGCAGAATGAGAAGAGATCTGGAGAAACTAGCAAAATGGTCAGAAGAGTGGCAACTGGGGTTTAACTCAAAGAAGTGCAAGATCATGCACAGAGGGAAGAGAAACCCTGAAAACATCTACAGTCTGGGAGGGGAGTTGCTGGCAGTCACAAGGGAAGAAAGAGACTTGGGCGTCATCATCACAGATGACCTGAAATCACCCAAGCAGACCACTAAAGCAGTAGGTAAGGCTAGAGGGATGTTGGGGTGTATTAGTAGGGGTATCACAAGTCGGAAGAGGGAGGTAATAATCTCTCTTTACAAGACACTGGTTAGGCCCCATCTGGAGAACTGTATGCAGTACTGGAGGCCACACCTTCACAAGGACATTAACCAAATTGAGGCAGTCCAGAGAAGGGCAACCAAAATTGTGCAGGGACTGCGTCAGAAAACATATGAGGACAGACTAACTGAGCTCAATATGTATACTCTAGATCAAAGGAGGGAGAGAGGTGATATGATTGAAACATTCAAACACCTTAAGGGCATTAACAAGGTGAAAGAGTCTGACATGTTTTAGTAAAAGAAAAATAGCAGGACAAGAGGACACAGCATGAGATTAGAGGGAGGCCGATTAAGGGTTAATGTGAGGAAGTTCTTTTTCATATAAAGGGTGGTGGATGCATGGATTGGCCTACCTCAAGAAGTGGTGGATATGAATACACTGCAGGGCTTCAAACAGGCATGGTATAGGCATAAGGGAGCAATATAGATGAGTATGAATAGATAGGCCATTGACAGAGCAAAGGCCAATGGCACATTCATAAGGTAGAAAAACAAATGGGCAGACTGGATGGGCCTTGTGATCCTTATCTGTCGTCAACTTCTATGTTTCTATGTAAGGTTCCCAATAAAGATAAAAAGAAGAGAATCACTAGGTTGTGTCTTTTCCTCTGTGGCATCACTTATAGTTTTGCTTAAAGTGTCTTCCCTGGATTTGAAACCCAGGTTCTACAGATCACCTTCTTGGTATATGGCATCATCATCAGACAACATGGAGCCAACTGCATTTTTTTCAGTAATATAGAACATCCAGGTACAGTACAAAAGGCATCATAATATTTTCCTTTTGGAGACATTTCCTGACAGGAACACTTCTGCCAATCAAACCTGAACAAATTTTTGTCCATAATTAAATCTATTTTACAAAACATACAAAAAAAGCCAGCAGATACAGGCCAAAAAGGTATAACTCATGTGCTCAATTTTGCAGCTCATGGTTTACACCAGTGCTGCCACCCCCTTTGTCGCCACTATCACCTTTCTTCTCCCTTACTGAGCTCAACCATTGGATCGTCAACTCCAATGCTTATTCTGCCCTATACTCTATCCCACCCCCTTTTAAAGCACTCCACTGAGCTCTGTGAGACCAGCTCCTCTGGGAGTATGTTCCATGTTGCCACCACTCTTTCTGTGAAATAGTGCCCTCTTAGTTTCCTCTTGAATCTTCCTCCCTCCCTCTTCATACTATGGCCCCTAGTGACCACTCATCTTTTCAATTGAAACATTTCCCCACTGTTGAACCTATTTATGCCCTTCAGGTACTTGAAGATCTCAATCATGTCTCTCCTGCCCCTTCTATTCTCCAGGGAATACATATTTAGCTCTTTCAGCCTCTGCTCATAGGGCTTATCTCCATCCCCCTTATCAGTTTTAGTAAACATACTACTTTGCATTCCACCATGAATCCCCCATATGGTAAAATCAGAACTGAAAATAAAGAACTTATTCCAATATCGGAAAATAAAAACAAATTTAAAGAGGGACTGTGATAACAAATTGCTGGCATCAATAAATGCAGAATATGGATCAACATAGCCCCAATCACTTGCATGCCAAAACTGAGATCCCCAAGTTACTTTGTTTAAAAGTTACAAATCATTTTACAACCCTAAATTCCCTGCCTGTTCAAAAAAGCTGGTTTCAGTGAAAAGCTGCTGATGATGTCATCTCCTGAACTCACAGTCTAACCCTCCCTGTCAGCAAGCTTACAGAACATATTTGTAAATGGTTTTCTCCAGTAAAACAGGCAGCACCATTCAATAAATATTGCTTTAAAACATATGTGTGTTTCAGTTTTGTAACTAAGTTGCCAAATTCATATTTTTGTTTTTGGTGCTTTTGTGTTGTGGTCCCTTTCTCCTGGGTGGCTGGGTGCTAAGTCACAGCACACTAATGTGAGATTTGCAGACTGCATATCTCTGATGTGGTGAAAGGCTGTGATCATTCACACCTAGCATTTAATTGAGGTAATTTCTCAGGATGGCACTTTAAATCAATTATTTCATCACCCTGTAAATGGGGGTAGGAGAGGCAGTGCTGTTTTGAAACCTTTTTAAGAGGTTCTATGCAGTAGTCAGCTCAATGCTTAATCACTAACTCACTCACTCACTATTTTATTTATCATCAAAGTTTAAAAGAGTTGGATACTCAGTTGAGCAGAGCTCATTTTCTGTTTTCTCATTGACAGGCTGTTACTTGAGCTACATTTAGGCTCATCTGCGCTGTACTCCACATTACACTGATTGTTTTACCAGTGCTAACAGTTACACCCCTAGTAGGAATTAACACATATAAGGCCCCTATTTGAACTTATGGTAAAGCATACACTGACAAACCGCAATGCAGTTACCAACACTGCAACACTTATAGCAATACAACTTCCAAACAGGCAGTGCAGAGTAGCATTTCACATGATATCAGCAGCCTGGAGGCATGCTGACTCAGCATCCTGCAACTCTGGAGAAATGAACCACACCAAAAAGGCATCAAAATACAATTTTGTCAACTTTATTGCAAAACCTGAAACACATAGATTCTATAACACTGTTTTTAGAATGGTGCTGCCTGTTTTACTTGTAATGTCAGTGTGAGTGGCCCAGTAGGTAGCACACTCACCTTCTGAGGCTGGGAGATCAGAGGGCTATGGGTTCATTTCCCACATCTGGCACCTGGGTTAATATCCCAGTACTGACACTGTAGTGCAGTTTGAGAGGGGTGCTGCACTTCTGAGGTGCCGTCTTTCAGATGAGACATTAAACTGAGGTCTCATCTGCCTGGATTGGTGGTAGTTCAGGTGGATGTTAAAGATCCCATGGCACTTACTGAAAAGAGTAGGGGAATTTCCCCCGGTGTCCTGGCCAAATTTCCCTCATTTACTAAAAATACCACCAACAGCTTAATCTGGTTCAAGGTCAGTTGGCATTCATCTGTATCCCCCTCCCCCAGGTTGTGCCTGAAAATAGGCAGGATTTGTCTAGTGCACTTACTTAGTCAACAAAAACTAAATAAAATAAAAAAATTAAAAAACACTGCCGAATGATCTTTCAACTTTGGAGAAACAGGTCCTATAAGCTTACTGACAGGGAGGGCTAGGCTGAGAGTTCAGCAGATGACATCATCAGCACCTCTTCACTGAAACTGGCTTTTTTACGACTGTGGGCAGAGCCTACAGGAGTATTGCATGTACAAAAGGAGTGATGTCATGTTTTCTGTCCGTGGAACTGACTGAAGGTTTAAATAGTCTCCTCCGCCTTACACTCCTACAAGCAATGTTTTCCGTCCTCAAACAAATATGCTTTCATGTTAGTCAATGGTTGCAGGGTACTATTTTCTTTTTTAAATGGGTGGTACAAGAACTGGAACCTGAGTAGTGGGAGGCAGCATTAGGTTTTTTTTGGAGTAAGATTCGCCTCTGCTTCCACCCCAAACTTTTTTCTGATTCATGTGGGAGGGGCATGAGATAGCCCTAGCTCTAGCATGCTGTAACCAGGTACACTAGTTTGAGACCTTATCAATCAACAGACATGCCTGTGCAGTGGAGAACAGAACACAAGTTATTTAATGCCTTCAAATTGACTTACAAATCCTTTGGAACAAATGATTATCAGAGCCACCTGGGGCCTCAGAAAGAGACCTAGGCACACAACTGGCTCTGTAAGAAAATGTTCATTTTTTTTTTGTGCGGGCTGTGGGATTCAAACCCAGATCTAACTGCACAGATCATCAATGCTATAAAATACTATAATTAACAGACTCTAGCAGTTTTCTTACAGAAACCCCACTCAGTTAGATTTCAAGTATACGCTAAATTGTAAATGTAGGTATCAGCATTCTGTTAGTAGTTACATAGAAACACAGAAGCATAGATTTTGACGGCAGATAAGGACCGCTTGGCCCACCCAGTCTGCCCATTTCCCTACCTAATGGATAAGCTGCAGATCCTAGTTAACCAGCAGCCTACTTCTTCCTAACCCCACCCCCTAGAATTGCCTTATGACTGTAACATGCATGCTTGAATTCCACCACTGTTTTTGACTCCACAACCTCCTCCGGAAGCCGTTCCATGCATCCACAACCTTCTCTGTGAAAAATACTTCTTAAATTACTCTGAGCTGCCCCTTCTATCTTCAAATTGTGCCCCTTTGTTCTTGCACACTCTTTTGAAAGTGCTACCCTCTTGACTTTGTTGATTCCCCGTGGAGGTACTAGAAAGTTTTATCATGTCCCCCTCTCCCTCCTTTCCTCGAGGCTATACATATTTAGCTCATTATGTCTCTCTTCATATGTCTTCCGGTGCAGACCCTGCACCATTTTAGTTGCCCTCCTCTGGACAGCTTCCATCCTGTCTATGTCTTTGCGGAGATTGGGTCTCCAGAACTGCATGCAGTACTCCAGATGGGATCTCACCAACTGTCTGTACAGAGGGATAATAACTTCCTGTTTTCTACTGGTGATGCCTCTCCCTATGCATCCCAGTACCCCCCCCAGCCCTCCTTGCTGCCCTCTCACATTGCTTGCCCACCTTTAGGTCATCTGATATGACTACCCCAGGTCCCTTTCCATTTTTGTTGTTGTTAGTATCTCATCCCCCATTGTGTACTCTTCCCCTGGGTTTTTGTTTCCCAGGTGCATTACCTTGCACTTCTTAGCATTGAATCTAAGCTGCCATAGTTAGTGCTGATTGTGGTCTGTGACAGGATCATTTTTTTTTTTTTTACAAATGAAGTGTATGGTAGAAGGCTGAAAACAGACTTTGATGATAAAGTGTGTTTTTTCTTTTAAGTTTGAGATGTATTAGAAAACACGGAATGAGAAAACAATTGGTGATTTAAAAGCTATTCTGATCAGAGCTGACATAAAAAAAATCTTAACTATTTTTTATTTTATCATGGACACTAGCAATAGGATGTCAGCATTCACTCCATTAAACCTATTTTTCAGTTTTTTTATAGCACTTTGCCAAGGTAATCTTCCCAGCATGCAATCTGTCACGGGGGAAGGGGTTGAAATTGTTTTAAAGGAGTAGTCCAGCCAGAATGTGCAAAAAAACATATGTTATGTAGAGTGTTTTGATATGTATGTTAAGTCCTAGTGTGTCCTTCCCTCTGTCTGCTATTTGGAGTATTTCCTAAATTGTCAGCTAGCTGTATGGTAGTTATATGACCCATGGGGATCTCCATAATACATAGTTGTATTGGCTAAAACAGCTGCTAAATGGTTCTAATTTATTATTTGTGTATTTGGTGTTAAAACACTCCTGCTAGCTAGACCTGTTGCAGAGAAAACAAAAATAGTGAATTAGAGCTATTTAGTAGCTGTTGTCTTACAGAAACCCCAGTTAGCTTGCTCTCAGGTATCTGCTAAACTAACTGTTGACATTTGTGCTCCCTGGATAAGAACAGTTACAAGGCTCTGCTGTTGCTAAACTAATTTCAAAGTAGTACACATGCTAAATCTAAGGGCATGGCTACATCACTCACATGAGTCAGGGGGCATCATAGGAGAAAGAAAGCCAATAAAACTATTTGTCATGGAGATCCCCAGGGGTTGTAAAACTACCATACAGCTAGCAAGCTAATTTAGGAAAAACTACTAATAGCAGACAGAGGGTAGGACACACTAGGATTTATTTATTTTTTTATTTAGGTCTAGGATTATAAATCCCTTTGAGCCAAGACTCTTTTACAAAGGTTCCACGTCATGAGTTACAGCAAGACATAGATACATAGATACATAGACAGTGTTGGCAGATAAGGGCCTATGGCCCACCCAGTCTGCCTATTTGAGCTTGTAAGTTCAGTTTATGTTTTCCTAGAAGTCTGTTGCCCCTTAACCCTGACCTCCAAAATTCCTTTATGTCTATCCCATGCATTCTTAAATCCCGTGATTGTTTCAGCCCCCACCACTTCCTCTGGCAGGGTGTTCCACTTGTCCACCACCCGTTCTGTGAAGAAATTCTTCCTCATGTTTCCTCTGAATCATCCACCCTCCAACTTCATCCCATGCCCTCTAGTCCTGGAACATCTTTTTCACTTAAAAATAGTGTATTCCTGCACCCTGTTCCTCCCTGTAAGATACTTGTATGTCTCTATCATATCCCCTCTCTCCCTCCTCTTCTCCAGGGAGTACATGTTCAGTTCCTTCAACCTGTCTTCATAGGACTTGTGATGCAATCCATGCACCATCTTTGTTGCCCTCCTCTGAACCTTCTCTACCCTGTCTATGTCCTTACATAGGTATGGTCTCCAGAACTGTACACTGTACTCCAGGTGGGGCCTCACTAGTGTCTTGTATATGGAATTATGACCTCCCTTTTCCTGCTGGTGATGCCCCTGCCTTTACATCCAGCATCTTATTTGCCTTACCTGCTGCCTTGTCACACTGTTTCCTTCTACCTTGAGGTCATCAGAGATGATAACCCTCAAGATCCCTTTCCTGCTTGGTGCATGCTATATCCTCACCCCCAACTGATATATTGTGCCAGGGTTTTTGTGCCCCATATGCATTATCTTGCACTTCTTTGCATTGAATTTCAACTGCCAAACCCCTGACCATTCTTCAAGTTTCTGCAGGTCCCTTCTCATTCTGTCTACACCCTCTGGTGTATCTACTCTGTTACAGAGCTTTGTGTCCTCAGCGAACAGTGAAATTCTGCCTTCTAGGTCCTGCGCAATGTCACTGATGAAGATGTTGAATAGGACCGGTCCCAGCACTGATCCCTGTGGTACCCCACTGGTCACTCTTCCCTCTGTGGAGTGACAGACATTTACCACCACCCTCTGTGTCCTGCCACCCAGCCAGTTACCTACCCACCACACTACTGTCCTGCCCACACCCATATCCCCCAGTTTGTGTAATAATCTTCTATGTGGCACAGTGTCAAAGGCCTTGCTGAAGTCCAGATAGGCCATGTCCACTGCCCCCCCCGATCCACCTCCCTAGTCACCCAGTCAAAATTCAATGAGGTTGGTCTGACATGACCTCCCCTGGTGAAACCATGCTGCCTTGGGTCCTGTAGTCCATTGACAACCAGATGTTCCACCAATCTCTCCTTCAGTAGTGATTCCATGATCTTCCCCACTACTGAGGTGAGGCTGACTGGTCTGTAGTTCCCTGCTTCCTCTTTGTTCCCACTTTGTATAGGGGACTACACCTGCTGTCCTCCAGTCTTTGGGTACCTCCCTGTTTCCAGTGATCAGCTAAACAGGATAGCCAGAGTTCAGCCACCACCTCTCTTAGTTCTTTAAGGACCTGGGTGTTACCCCATCTGGCCCATTAGCTTTATCAACTCTTATTACTTCCAGTTCCTTCAGGACCCTTTCTCGTGTAAAGGGACTTGTGTCCATTTCTGCACCATTCTCACCCCTTTTGTACTCCTTCAGACCCATTATCCTCCTCTTCCTCAGTAAAGACTGAGCAGAAATACCTGTTCAATATGTCAGCTTTACTGTTGTCATCCTCCACGCCGCCCCCATCCTCCCCTTCAGTCTCACTATCCTCCTTTGTCTTTCTTTTTCACTTATGTACCTGTAAAAGTTTTGTCCCTCTACCCACTGATTTTGCAATGTGTTCCTCTGTCTGAGCTTTGGCTTCCCTTACTGAACTCCTGCCTCCTTTGCTTCTCCTGGTACTTCTCCCTATCCCTTCTGCCTGTGTCTTTGTATTGCCTGAATGCAATCTTTTTGGCTTTCACTTTCTTTGCTACCTCTTTGGAAAACCATAATGGTCTCCTCTTCCTTTTCCTCTTGCTAACCTGCTTAATGCATAATTCTGTTGTTCTTGTAATCCCCATTTTAAATACTGCCCACTGTTCCTCAACCCCTGATTCCTGTCCCATTCCCCTTAATGCCTCTTTCAAGTATCTCCCCACTTTCCCAAAGTCTGCCCCCCTAAAATCCAGGATACATGTTTTTGTGTGGTTTGGTTCTGCTCTTTCTGTGATTTCAAACCACAATGACTGGTGGTCACTGTTCTCCAGACAGAACATAACAGGCAAAAGCACATATGGAAGTACATACAAATAGCATTAGTGGTACATAGCTGGATGCACCTATATAAAGAGGAAAAAAAGGGGTGGGGAGGAGGAAAAGGGGGGGAGACAGCAAGTGAATAAGGTGGGGAAAGTGCTAAGAGGCTGTGGCCCTCATAGATGTAACAGACAAGGTGAGCCTCAGAGTAAGGGATCCGTTCATAATCCGGGAGTCCAGACTGTGGTGTTCCATTGCTAGACATTGCAGTCACAGGTGCTGGAGGCAATGAGTGAGTGGCGGAGCCTGGTTTTGAAAGCGCCAAGCATGGAGGCAGTGGAGATATCACTAGAAAGTCCATTTAGCCAGCTTGCAGCCTGATACACAAAAGCTCATTGACCTTGGGTTGTGTGGCAGCGGGGGATTTGGAACTGCTGCAGTTTGGACCCCCTGGTGCTTCGACTGCTTTTTTTAGGTTGTAGGAGAGTAGCGACACCGGGAGGGGCGAGACCCATCAGAATTTATAACTGTCTGCTCTCTCAGCCATTGTTTTTGGATTTGTTAACTGTGCTGTCTTTGTATTAGTTTCGACTAGGTGCCTTTGTAAATGAGTCTCTGACTCAAAAGTTTGTAAATCTCATATTTTTTAAATAAATAAATAAATGTTTATATTTAAGCCCATGAAACACCCTTATCTAGTTAATGCATTCACAGTTGTAGTGGCTGTGCCAGAACTTGTTGAACAGGTAGTGAAATCAGGGTTACAAAATAGTCCATAACTTTAAAATGAAGTAATACAGAAACCTCCTGTTTTGTATCAGATTTATTGGGGTATGCTTATTCTAATTCTACAATGTAGCACTTTTGGCCAGAGCCCCTCTTTAAAGTTAAAAGCACCACATTCAACTTTGAACATGTTTTGTCAAATAGATATGTCATTTTTCTGTGGCTTTACTATTCCAACACTCATATGTTGCCCAACAAATTAGACTTATTATTCTATAGTGTATGGTGGAACGTCGTTCTCCACCGAAATCCATCATTTTCGAACCCTTGTAGTCACACACTAGTGACGTTCGCAGTGCAACAGAATGATGTTTTCTACTGTACTGCGAACGTCACACTGTGTCCTCGAGCAGCATTTGACAGTTAGGGCTCACTTCATAGACAGAACACATGGCGAAACAGCAATGTTGGCAGCAGTACTAATGTTTAGCGTTAAAACGTTCACAATGTAAAGTCCTTTTTTCCTTCTAGTAACTGATTTTTTTCCTCAAAAAACGACGTTCCACCATACACTATAAAGAAAAGTGCATGGGAATAGTTGCAACAGCATTATGACATGGATTTACCTCTCGAGCTGCACTCTCGAGGTAATCCCTCGTCATAGTGCCAACTCAGTGAAAGAATAGCCCTGTTGTCAACTGTTCCCTAAGCACTATCCTATATGTTCTCTGGCAGGAGTTGTTTTAGATTATGCTTACACCACTCATCATTGCAAAGTTTATAACAACATAGACTGGCTTTCCTTTGGTGATAGGTGATCTCTTTATAAGTTTCTTTTTTCTTTAAAATGTGTATATGCCTTGGCATGAGGTTTCCTTACTGATCAGCTACCTCATAGGATCCACTTTCAGCTTGCTCCTTGCAGCAAGCCTTTCTGGTGCAAGCACCTTGCGACATTTTCTAACCTTGGAAAATCAAGGCCCTTGTATGGAAAGTATGCTTTTGTCTACTCCTGCCTTTACTTATGGAAATATCCTTTTTTGATCTGTTTTTTTTTTTTTTTATTTGAAACTCTCTTGAAAGAAATCTGTACTTGTCTGGTTCAGTCAGTCTTTACCAATGAATAAACCTTGCTGTATTTTTCCCTGAACATTATGTTCAATTTGTATAATATATTGCTACTTGTGATTCTCTAATACTATATCTATTTGATTGAACTATTATGTAAACTGCTACTTACTGACTGAGTGGTTTAAATTTTGCTTTCAGAATTTCAGAATTCTACTTCCAACAGAATTCCACAGAATTAGTTGGACTTTTCCAAAATTCTGTGGAATTCTTTCCCACTGGAATTTGAAAGTTCCACGCAGCAAGCATTATTCACCACACATCGCTTGTAGTCATGAAACAACTTTGTCTTTGTCCTGTATGAGCTGGATGCAGCAAGGAATGAGCTTGATGCTTTTACCTTCTTAGAGCCAGGAATGGGGGGGGGGGGCAAGTAACTGATGTCTGGGTAGTTCATAAAACAAGACCTAGCTGTTTTAAATAGATGATACCAAGTCAGAAACTGAAGACTTTTAGATATATGGAACCATACCTCTACCAGAAGCAGCTGGAAACTTATTCTTAATAAGGGTGTTAACAATGTTCAGATTAGATCCAGTTCATTTAAGTAAACTACATCAAACAACCTGACCACTGAAAACTATACTGGTATGCCTCAATCACTTTAGAGAGACTTATGTGCAAAATCCATTAGTTCCAGAGTTCTGATATCCATATTAGTGTTCTGCAGCTTCCTTTTTTTTAAATCAGCTTTTAAACTTCAGTCTTCTTTGGAACTTTTTTGTCTGAATTTTAAAATGTAATTGTGGGGCTGTCTGATGGCCTTTGTGGAAGATCTGGGTTTTAACTCCCCATTTAAATCTGAAATGATTTGCAGAAGGTGGGGATGCAAGGGCCGTCTGTCCCTGGAGAGGGATGCCCACAAGCACCACTGGTTGTCTGACAACTGGTGACCCAAGGAGTTGAGGAATCAAGAAGTGTCACTCCATTGACATCACCATTAGACATCCTCAGGCACTGAAAGACCCTTTCAGTTCTATTATATTCTGGTCCTGCTCAACAACATGAGAGACACTGTGCTGTTTTGTCTACTGTGAATGGCAGCTATGGTAGAATCCACTTTGGGGGTAAGCAGGAGGGGATCACTTCCCTCAAGTAGTGGTAAGAGGTCTGCACCTTGTATTCCTTAAGGGTTGGATGGAAGGATAATTATAGTTGCAGGCAATAGATGGCAGTAGTAGCAGATACAATTGCAGAAAAAACAGAAGGCAAAAAAGTGCATATTACAAAAATGTAATTTTGGCTTGCTTGTTGATTTAAATGCAGTCTGCTAAGCATTGAAACACTATTCCTTGGAAGATTAAAGCCCATCTCAGTGAAGTAGGATATCATCTACATATATTATAACTTTTTAGGTTGGCAGTTTCATTGTAGATTTCTGGAGTGGCAATTATCTTCCAAGGACCAACACTTAAAAATGTAACTATTTACATTTTAAAAGTGTGCATGGTTGAATTCCCTTTTTTAAAATCAGGCCCACAGATAGTCTGCTGTAGATTATTCTGAGTTGGGAGACATATAATATCACTGGGGCCAGTAGGAAAGCAGCATCTATATTAACCTTAGAAGCCACTGTTAGGTTTAATTCCACTGCTGGGGATAACAGAGTCATTAGCCAACCCACCTTGAACAAATCTTTATTTTAATAAAATGCTGCTTTCACTTGATGACTACAGAAATACTGTACACATCCTTCCATCTTGGTTGTCAGTTGTAATCATGATAGCTGATTTGTATAGTGCTGTAGAGTTCCTTAACAGTATAGGGGTCACAGATTGCAAATGAGTAGTAATTACTAATTCAAATCTGAAAGTGAACATTCTTCTTGCAATAATGAAGACTTTAAAGATTGCTCTGTAGAAAAGTAATGTCTTTACTAAACAAAGATATGATTATTTGCCTTTTTTTTTCTCTCCATTACGTGCTGCACAACAGTAAATATTACCTAAGGGCTGTGCCAGTCATCATCTTCTAGAGGCAATTAAATGTTTTCTAAGTTTCTATGGAATAGATGACTATTGACTGTGGGAGGGAGAAGAGCAGGAGTTAGGGTGCTACATGGGTTAGGGGAAGTAAGTAGTTTTAAATTACTTAGACCATGGGGGAGGTGATTGGGAGATGTGGTGCTATGGGGGTTTTATAATGGAAGCATAATGCAGAAACAGACATTTTATAGGCAGAAAAAGAGACTGGAATGTATTGGTTCTGTGTTATTCCTATCATTAGAGATCAAACAACAATACCAGCACTGCTACCAATACCAGCCTAGCACTGTGTGTGCATGACTGGACCACCTAGTGGTAGTTTAGCTACTTCTCCCCTCCCTTTGTCATTTGTGCTACAGTTCTTATAAATACCTTATGTTTGTCTCACCCCTTCTTGAAGACCTCTACTGTTTCCATTTCCACTATCTCCTTGGGTAAACTAGTCCACTAGTCCACCACTCTTTCCATGAAGAAATGTTGGTAGCCTGTGACAATGGTGACTGTGATTAAGTGCTTTCAAAAAAGGGTGACTCAATCATGGCACCTGTGCACTGGGCTACCGGGCAGGGAGGGCAACCGGATTGGGATGCCATGAATATAGCTAAAGGATGTCGCTATATGTACATGCGTGTGGGGGGGGGGACGAGCACGCCATGCAACAGGCAGAAGGGGAGGGAGGGTTTGTGGGGTGTAGTGCGGCAGTCGGCTGCTGAGCTGGTCATGTGGCATAGGGCTGGGAAGGTACTGGGTTTGGTCCTAGGCATGGTGGGGTTTTTTTTGCACCATCCAGGATTTTGTTTTGTTTTGTTTTGCACCCCCCTGACATGCACCCCCTGGAGTTGAGAATCCATTATTGGGTGGGTGCATGGGGGGTGAAGCTCCCCGCATAAATAAAAAAAAGTAAGTCTCCAGCGCCCTTTTGCTGTGCACTGGTAATGTACATCACCAAAACTGATTTTTGGCAATGTATACTCACCCTAACAGCAATCGCTGTTATGATATAGAACCGAAATCAGCTTAAACCCATGTCCTTTTTGTGGAAGACACCTTCAAATAAATGCCTGCTCTCAGTCTAACTTGTTTACTCTTGCAGAAGTTTGAAAAATACTATCATGAAATGCAAAGTATGGCCAGCCATATTCAAATTCTTCTTCAAAAAAGTCTTTTCTTCATTTCAAATTCATAATTTAAGATCCTGAACAACCCAATGTTTCACCTGTTAGGCTTTTTCAGGGATTGGGATATAATATTTAACCAGTTTAAATCTCTTTTTAATCCACATATAACATTAGGTACATACTACATTGTTTAGAATAGTGATATAATCCCAGTGCAGTTAGTATATTGTCACAGGGTTAGGGTTAGGGTAACTACTATCTCCCCCTGAGTGATGTCTGTTTACCACAGCCCTCTAAGGGTTTCCAGTTCCACCAACTTCTTAGGTAACCCATTCCACTTGTCCACCACTCTTTCCATGAAAAAATATTTCTTCATATTGTTTCTGACCCCCCCCCACCCCACCATCAGCTTATGCTCATGTCTCCTTGTGGTGGACCTCTTACAATGCCTAAAAAGCTGTAGGCAGTCTACCCTATTTATTCCTTTCAAAATCTTAAAAGTTTTCATCCTGTCACCTTTTTCACTTTTCCAGTTATTTCTATTATTAAAATATGCAGACCAGAAGTTTATTTTGTATGTTCTCAAGTATTTTTTGATATTAGAAAGCAAAGAAATAATAAGCACACCCATCTCTAAAGGTGCTCACACTGATGAACAACAAGCACATGGACCAAGCAATAAACAAAATGCCAAAAAAGTGGAGCATACACTGAGTAGGAGGTTTTAAACTTGCATTATCAGAACTGTCTTAGATGCGGTGCTCACTACTATGCCTGACACAGTTGTGGCAAAAGAAGTTTAAAACTGCAACTTGTGTGTGCTCTGCTTTTTTAATTTTTCCTACATTCATGGTATTATTGGCACATGATAGGCAACTTTATAGAGCTGCATTTCTCCATATTCTTATTGGAGTTTTGACCAGCCATTTAGTTTTTCTTCTATTTTTTTGTTATAATTGGGCCAATGTTATCCTGTTGAAGATTCTGATTATCCTTTTTTATTTAATGTTTGTAGTGCTGGATGCTTCAGGCCAACTGAGAGGTAGGAGTGTAACAATATGATGCAGTATTTCTTCAGTGGCAAACCTTCTGAAATGCTTCATTTTATAGTGTAGCCTAAAAAACTACCATGTTTATTTATAATGTTTAACAATATCTTTAAACAAAGATTCTGGGGTTTCTGAGGCATAATGAAATATACTTTGATCATAGCACAATTTCTGTCATGGTTTTTTTCCCCAAAATATGATCTGTCTTTGTTTCAGAATCAATCAACAGTTTCAGCAGTTTGAGACAAAATGGTGAATACAAGAGGAAACACAGAATGTAGTACCTCTGCTTAACTGGAATTGATGTGAGACTGTTTCTTCCTGCACATACTGCCACTGTTTGTTTTGCATACAGTGGAGCATCTCTTGTCTGACCTGGAATATAAGATTCTGCACTAGGTTCATGGAGAGCTTGCTAACACGTGCTGTAGTGAACTAGTTTGTAGGGACCTCTCTCTGCTTTTCTGCCTAACCTGTCATATCAGAAATGTGTACCATGCAGAGTACAAGGAACACAACAGTTCAAGTGGCAGGAATCCCAGTCTGTATCTCTGGACCATCAGCAAACCTGAACCTGAAGCAAATCCTTTTCCAAAATACCTGTGGGTAGCTGCCCTTTTCACATTTTCCAGGTTTCTAAATGCAAAGGAATTCAGGCTTCAACTAAGGGCAGGCTGAGACCTAACCTCAGCTGGTGAATGCTACAGCACTACAGTTTTACTGCCTCTGTGTTCCAGTAAGGAAGAAACATACTGTATAATGTTGTGGTACAAGCTGTGCACTTAGCAGACAAGGTATTGCTGTCATACCTACAGTAGGCCACTCCCTGATCTCTTGTCTGTGGGATAACATTTTTTCTTCCAATAGATGTTCTTCTTTCCGATGGTGGAGGTTAAGTGTTAACCCCTCTTCCTGCCTCCTCCAACTGATGACTGCTTTCCCCGGTGACTCACCTGGTCATGGAGGTTCCCCATGGCTTTCCCCAATAGTGACACAGGAGGAGTGAGGGCCATCCTCACCCATTCAATATTCCAGTTCAGACCAGGGCCCTCGAGTAGCAGTGTGGGTTGAAGGCAGGTACAAGACCTTCACCTGGTGGCAGTCTTAGGCTGAGCCAACAGGTGTCCCCACCACAGGAGAATAGAGCAGTCCTTCAGACACTTAGCCCTCTCCCACCATAGCTGACCCTCTGCAATTGAGCTAATTCCCAAACTTGCTTTGCTAGTGTGGCAGGAGATAATGCATCCAGTGCCCCAGCTCTGCATACCATGGATGGGCTGGCAGCCTGTGGGATACCCTTTTGAAAGCTATATTATTATGATGTTTTTCCTAGTTTTCATAATGTATATGTATTTGTCATAATGTTGGTACATTTCTGAGACCTTACTTTCAATGACTAGATTAAGTGCTTAACTACTTGTTTTGGAAGTTATTTGCTCCATACACTGAAAATGCCTCAATTCCTGTGATTCTACACTAGAGGGAGCTATGCATACAGGTAATTTAGTTTATCCTATCATGAAATTCAAAGTATGGCCAGCCACATTCAATTTCTTAGAGTTGTAGCAGCATGCGCATGGAATCTTCTTTCTAAGTACCTTTTTGAACTATGATTGTACCATGCTGTTGAGTTCTGTAGTTCTTTTTTGCCCTCTGCTCATAACACTGCTATCCTTTAATAAGTGAATCCCTTGTCACACCCTTTTCCTAAATCTTACAAATTATGGATCTTAATATTCTCCTTTGTTAATGCTTTTTATCGGTCACTCTTATCATGAAATTTAAATCTATAATAATCCACTCTGACCTTTCCTGCTCTACCTTATCACCGTTATCCATTGTATCCAAGTGCCACCAACAATATTCTCAATCTCCAACTAGTTGAGCTCCCGATATTTGGTCATAGAGTTAAACACTCTCCTTATGTGTCTCTGACAATGTTGAGATATCTTTTTCATGACTGATCCCCGAGCCTTGCATTTATAAAATCTTTTTTCTGTCAGATCTAAGTTTGACACAAGCTGTGATAACAATTTTGTCATATTTACTCCTGGTTTATTTTCTGCTTAAAGAGATTATATTAAAATCACTACCACTGGAGCTTCATAACTGAACATTTATATGCATACTTTCTTGGAATGGTCTTTGAAACTGTTATAAAAACATAAAATGGTTCACTGTGTAAAGTCTTATCATTTTTACCACATTATATCAACATGTAGCATCACAGAACTGTATTAATTGTTCAAACATTGCAACTTTCAAAATGTAGTCTCAACCATTATATACCGTAAGCTTATTTTTGGAAATGGTTGGAAGATATTTGGCGTTGTTCTGTCTAAGAATAAACACATCCCTTTTTAATCTGTTGTATTTGCCCCCATTATGAACCACAATACTTGATTTTGGTGTTGGGGCAGTAGTAGGTAAAGCTGACTAGCCCAGTCAAGCTTATCTGATCCCCTCACCCCCCTCCCCACCGCCACAACTGCTCATCCCCTCTGGAATGGGCAGGCACAAGACTGGGAGGGGGTTCAGCAGCTTTTTAATTAATGTGCCCTGGCAGAAGAACTCCATAAGCTCAATTTTCAAAAGTAAGACTATGACACAAGGTGCCTGCACCAAACAGGTATGAGGCAAGTGGCACCTTGCATCGTAGTTTGTGGTTATCCCAATTTTCAAGTGCTGGCCTCAGGTGCACACAGCCCTGGCATCTGCCTCATAGGCATCAATGACCCCAACACCATAGGTGGGCAGCATCCTGCCTCCAGGTGGGGAGCTGAGTACCAGGGCAATGTCACCATGCCCAGGGACTGTTTCCATCCACTATCTGCACCCTGCACCCAGCAGCCACTGCTGCCCACCTATGGTGTTGGGGTCACTGGCACCTATGGGGCAAGTGCCAGGGTTGCATGCACCTGAAGTCAGGTTCCACATCTCACATTACTGCCATGCCCCTGTCACTCCCTATACCACCCCCCTGCTCTTTCTGCCCTTGATCACGATCTTGCAGCCATATTTACCCCCCCACCTTCATGGCCCCTCAAGTGTCATGCTGGGTTGGAGGGGTCCATCAAACCCCACAGGCATGCCACTTCTTTGGTGCAAACCTGTGGCTGTGGCAAATCTTGGGTCTTGGATACAAGGACTCTCATTTTTATAAAATATGGCACAGGGTCCCTGACGCACCCCAAGACTGGTGCAGCCCTGAATTGCTGCAATGTGCAGTGATCTAAGGGCTCTTTTAAAATAGAGCCCCATCTGTTACTGGGATGGGAATGGTGGAGGGGGTTTATATAACCCTATTTCAGCATACTAGCTCCCATACCATGGACACAAATCGTTATCTGCCAAAGTATTGAACCCCAATCAAAGACAGAAACCCTAACTGAAGTTGAACTGAATTTGACAATGGTCAATTTCTTTCCTCCTTACTTGCAGCAAATCAGTGATGTGAACTATCATAATCTCCTCATAAAGGGGGCTATTCTCCAATGGACATAATATATATGCAGATCATGTACAAATTGCCTATACGCCTCTGCGGCTGTGGACAGGCACAGGGTGCAATAATTCTTGACACCAGGCACCCACAGGGCACCTTTCCATGAACTCACCTCCACAGCATGCAGGATAGAGGGGGCAGAGCTGTTGACCCAGGCAGGCAGGCATCCAATTGGATGCCCGTCCTGGGTCCCAGATTGGATCCCTTACAATGGGGTGAGAGAGTGTGGGATGGCGCCAGTCCAGGATCATGGAATGGATGGGCAATTGCTTGAACAACAGCCCCCTGCCCACCCAGGCAGCCTCGTGTACAGAGGCAGATTTTTGCAGGGGGACCCTGTTGATGCTGTGCCCTGCCAGTGACTGTTAGGGGGGCTGTGTAGGCATTTACGGCCAGGTCCTCTGGGCATAATGGTTCTCATGGCAGCCTGGCATTTTGCACCTCGGAGAACTGTGAGGAGTGCAGGCATGCCCCTTAGCACTTCCCCTGCCACCCATGGTGCATAGTTGCTTGGGTGTCCAGGGGATCTAGTGGACGCCCGAATGATGCACCATTCATGAATGCCACCAGGGGTCCATGTGACCCCTGCTGTGTGCCTTTCTGACTCAGGGATGCCTACTCGCCTTACATACGTTGTGCATAGGCATCAAGATTATGCCCCATCGTGAGTATCTTGTGACCATTTCCAGCTTGCTCACTGCAGAGTAGGACATGTGTGGGACAGCTCTAGGAATTTACCCCCAAAAAACTTTGATACAAAAACTTTTAGAAAATTGTTTAAATTAGAACCAGATATGAGGCTTAAGCAACCTGGTACAGTACTGACCAGATTGCTGCAAAGATGCCTTAGTGTCTGGTGACAGGATAGGTCTGACCACTGCCTGCCCCATTACTTTCAGGATAAAAGATTTTTTGTTTGTTTGCTTGTCTTTTACAGGGGCTTTGCTGGAAGTCAGACCAGGATTTGGATACAGATGCCATTTCAGACTGACATTTAAGGAATGTGAACGAAGGCGTCCAAACTTGCAGTCAGTTTTTAGTTGGATAATTGGGAGCAGCTGATTATACCTCAGTGTGTTTTGTTTTGTTTTTTGGGGGGGGTCTGGAATCTGTATTGAGAAGAAAGAAAGAAAGAAGGAAGGAAGGAGGAAGGAGGAAGAAAGAAAGAAAGAAAGAAAGAAAGAAAGAAAGAAAGAAAGAAAGAAAGAAACCATGCAGAGCACATAACTGAGTAGAAGCTCTGAGAGACACTGTGGCTGAAGGTATAGGGTAAAGGTGAACCCTACAAGCCAGAGACAGGCAGAGTTTGAGAAGTCTACCTGGATGCCTGCTTCAAAGTAGGGAGAGCTGATGAAAGCTTTGAGAGAGAAATAATTTCGGTATAGGCTGAATTGGAGCCCTAGAGTTAGTGGCCAGGGAAAATTAGAGGAGGGAGTTAATTCCTGCTGTGTAAAGAAGGGAAATCGACAGATTTTTTTTTTTAAACTGGAAAAGAAACTGTTTAATTTTGAACTGTTCAAACAAGTGTGAAAAGAAAAGTTTAGGTGCTTGAATTTTATAACATGTCTGACCTATCATATTTAGTATTCCTGAATAGCCTAGGACACATGAATACATGTCACCTGTTACAGTCTGGCAGTGCTGCAGGTGTAACAGGAGTGGGCTGTGTGATTTTTACAGCTTTAATTTTGCAGTTATTTTTAATTTACTAAAAGGTCTGTCCTTATTTCATTTTTTTTTACATTTATTTTATGTGATTTGGTCAAGTCAGGGATATCACCTGTCCTTGGTACTAGTGACTTTATCTTATGTTTACATTTAGCTTCCATAGGCAGGCAGAGTTAGTGCTTGACTGGTGTGTATGCCATCATCATGTGGTACTGTATCCTGCATCAGTGTGTGAGCTTGCCTGTGGGTTGGGGAGGGCATTGTATACTTGCTGCTGTGTCATCAACTGCCAACCAAAATGCAACTCAAAATGTAAGCATTATAAAATGACCAGGAGACATGGGGGTGGAGGGGCTGAGTTGTAGGTATTCCCCCTTGGCAGAGTCAGTTCTACCTCCAAGTACAACTTCTTCTACAGCTGGTGGACATAGTGGAAATTGTATGACTGATAGTATGGCCATCTTGGTTGAGTCCATTGAAGTCTACTAGTGGGTACTAGCCCCAGTACCAACCTTGCAAGGTGCTCTTTAAGGGTACCTGACACCCTGATATTGAGCAATCCAGAAGTAACCAGTGGTCATCTTCGCTCACATACTGCCACCTACAATTTTAGTGCTCCTAGTTAAGATAAAAATGATCCATTCAAAAATGTAAAAGCAAGCACTCCCCTTGTGCATCTTGTATGAACAATACAATAGCTGCCAGTCATCAGTGCAGATGCAGTGACAATTGCGATTATACAGTATAATGCTCCTATATTATACATCAACACACATCCCACTGCTGTTCAATCAGCAGTTACATAGATACATAGAAAATTGTGGAATAAGGGAACCAAACGGTCCATCTAGTCTTCCCATAAGCCTACCCTGCTCCCCTAATTGTTATTTAGTGCTACGATACCTTTGTGCTTATCCCCAAGTTCTTTTGAATGTCCCAACTGTTTTAGCCTCCACCACCTCTCGTGGGAGGCAGTTCCAGGTATCTACCACCCTCTCAGTGAAGAAGAACATTCAAGTGTTGCTCTTGAACCTGCCTCTCTCCAGATTCATATAATGACTTCTAATTCTTGTGTGAGACTCTTGACTTGAAATAGGTCATGAACCTATGCATGAGTAAGGGGACAATGAGACATGCTTAGGCATTGACACTACTGTACTCTTGTCATCAAATGCAAAATCAAAAATGTTCATGGTGTGGAAGGTACTGTATAACAATATCATTATTCTACATAAGGCAAGCAGAATCAAAGGTAACTATTAAGAGAGCTAGTAGGTGCTACTGAAGTGGAGGAGGCTATGGTAGTGGAGCTGTCAGAGGGATAGAGAAAAGAACAAGAGGTTGTTTATTAGGAATAGCCATTGAGCTTACGCTCATTCACAATGGCAACCTAGTTCCAACATTAAAATCAAACGAATGACAGTACATACATCAACAAAGTCATACAGTATTCATATACACACTAACAATCTAGTTCCAACATTAAATCATACCGATACAATACGTACAACCACAAAGTCATACGGTAGTCATATACACACTAACAACCTAGTTCCAACATTAAAATCAAACGAATGACAGTACATACATCAACAAAGTCATACAGTATTCATATACACAATAACAATCGAGTTCAAACATTAAATCATACTGATACAATACATACAACCACAAAGTCATACAATATTCAATGTGTAATATATCTGCATTTAGCTAAAACAGTTACAGATCTGAACATTAGCGAACAGTAATTTCTTAAGTGTGGAAACAGACAGGGGGTTCAGAATGAAAATCTTTAAAATAAGGGTGGGAGTTTAGTCCAAAACCTCAGGACCAAGTGACTAAAATATTGCAACAACCTTTTTGTGTGGATCTTGGGGACAATTAGATGGGAAAATTGTGAATTTCTTAAAGATGGCTCAATAAACTGAAAAGCAAGCCTATCACTCAAATATTTAGGTATAAGACCCAGGCCAGACTTATATGCAAATAAACTAGTGTGAATATCCCTCCTATTAGCCAAGGAAACCCAACCCAAAGATTTATTTAAATTGCAATGATGGGTAGTTATAGGACATTTCAGGATTAACCTGGCCAATTCATTGTGAAGTACATTTAACCTGTATAATTTATCTTCCGAGACCCCACCATATAATATATTGTCGTAATCAAATAACGGCAAAACATGTACTTCAATTATATATTTCATTGTATCAGAATCTAAACATTTTTGATTTCTAAATAAACAATCTATCCTCTTACCCACTTGGCCAATTTATCCATGTGATTGTCCCCTGTACCCAACTGATCCAACCAATAGCCCAAATATTTATACATTTTAACAGATTCTAAATAAATGCCTGATGAATCAGAAATTTCAAGTTTTAAGTCCAATTTCAATTTAGAAGCTGGGCCAAACAAGGTGGATTTTGTTTTGGACGTGTTTAACTTTAAATGTCAAAAATATTTTTGCAATTAGTCAATCTAGATTGCAAACTAGACTGGATTTCCATTACAGAACTATTGGAATAATAAAGAATTGTACCATCCATGTAGAGGTGGTAATTAACCCCCTCCATGCTTTTACCAATATCTTTTAGATAAATTAAAAAGAGGACCAGCCACAGCACTGAACCCTGGGGTAGGCCCCTTACCACTTTCAGAGAAGAGGAATCTATACCACTATGCCTGCTAAATTGAAAACTGTTACTTAATTAAGAACAGAACCAGACCAAAACATTTCTGATTAGTCCTATCTCAGATAATTGTTGTAACATGGACTGGTGGTCAACCGTGTCGAATGCCTTTGACAAATCAATCAGTATGGCTCCTGTATAATTCTGCAAATCATTTTCCCTACTGATGTCGTCCAAGACCCGAGACATAGAGGCCATTGTACCATGTACCTTAAAAAATCCAGACTGAAATTCATCAAAGAGAGTCTACCTTGATAAATAATTAACCAATTGGTCTGCAGAATTCTCTCAAAAATTTTACTAACAATGGGAAGAAATGATATTGGTCTGAATTTTGAAAGTGAGCATAGGGCTGCCCCCCCCCCAAAAAAAATGGGTACAACCCTGGTGCACTTCCAGGCATGAGGAAAAATGCCATGACTAATAGATAAGTTAAATAGGTAAGTCAGGGGGAAGGCTATATTCAAAGCAGAGAATTTCAACATTGTAGAAGAAATACCATCAGGACTACTACTTTCACTACTCTTGAGTCCAAATAATTTCTCCATACAATGGAGAAACATGAGAGGAAGAGGAGGAACAAAAAGACAGTGGAGATTCAGATGGAAACATGAACCAGAGGAGGTGGATGAACTTGATGGTTAGAGTACATAAGCATGAACATGCACCAGAGGAAGAGGAAGAAGCAGAGGAAAGGGGTACTGGAAATGTGTACCAGAAGAGGAGGAAAACTATGTTTTTCTGCTTACAACTCAACCACTGATGGAGCTAGATAATTGAAAATTTGTGAAAATTTCTGAAAATATTTTTCTGCTTAAAACTCAGCCACTGTTGGAGCTAGATAATTGAAAATGTATATACATACTTTCTTGGAATTGTCTCAGAAACTGTTTAATGGGGAGGTGGTTGGTAAATTGTAAATTACAGTGGTTCATAGTTTCACAATTTAACGATTTATCAAATTTTGTGAAAAGTTTTAAAATATTGGAATGATTTAAGCTCCATTGCTATTGCAGGTATACATCCCAAAGTAGGCATTTATATCCGACATAAGTGGGTCCTGGAATCTAATAAAGCTAGATGAATGTGGTTTAGTAGGATAAGAAGGGAAAGGATCAGATCTGTTACAGTACAGGAGCTTCTTTTTGTTTTTACATTGTTTCTTGTGGATTTTACTTGGTAGAAGGTTATTTTTGTTCTTTCTTACTACTTCTAAGGGGCTAGCAGGGTATTATTTTGGGGCTGCTGGAATTTTGAAACCTGTTTTGGTGGCTGTAAGTGGGCTCATTTGTTTCACTGTGTAGCAGGCTGCATTTGTAGAGGCCTGTTTCTTCTGATTTAAAACCTATTTGGTGTGATTTAACTGGTGCTGTTTCTTTGAATCAGAGACCTATATCTTCTAATTTAAAGCCTATTTTGATGTGTTGTTGGTGAAGATGTTTGAATTGGAGACCTGTTTCTTTTGGTAGCAAACCTATTTGGGGGTCTTTGAGTAGAATTGTGATTCATTTTTGCTGGCTTCACTAGCTGCAAAACTTAATTCATAGTGGGGGAAGGGTGCTAATGGTCTGACCAGGGGCCTCAGCTACCTGATTGTTTCTGGAAGACTTGGGGTGGTCCCACCCCCCAACCCCTCACCCCACCCACCCTGATCTGTGATTTCCTTTATACCAGGGGTTCTGACATTACTTCCTCAAATGGGCAAACGATATGCACCTGTCACAGGAGAAGCAGATGTCCAGGAAAGGGACAGCAGCAAGTGAAGGGGTGACTGCTATCTCAGTGGAAGGGAAGTAACTGCAGATCTAGGAGATTTCATTGTTACTTATTTGAATTGCTATTGCATTGTTGAAAGGAGGAGTAGGAGTTTGAAGAAGGTTGTGCAATAGCTACTTAAAGTCTCTTTTTGAGTGTGAATAGGAAGGTTAGGAATATAAAAAGCAGTTGCTCAATCTAACTAAATGTGTACAACAAAGGGGGTAAGGAAAATTAAGAAAATAATGTTTTGCACTGATGGGGGGAGAAAGAAGACTTGGGGGAGTGTTTGGTGTCCTGCATCTGGAAGGGTGGGGGGTCACTGGTGGGCAATGACAGCAATGGGTAGGTTGGTAGGCTGCAACAACTGTGGTGCACCAATCTTTCTAAAAATTGCCTGGAGTATGGGAGGATGTTTAGTGTGCAACCACATAGAAAAACTTAGAAAGGAGATCGAGGGTCTGCAGGAGGAACTAAGACAGGCAAGGCAGACTGGGGGTGGGTTTAGCCCAATACTGGAGGGAGGGAGGAAAAATGGGAGATGAGGGAGGGTGATTTAAGCCAACAGTGGTGAAGAGAGGGTCAGAAGAAGGGAAGTAGAGACAAAGGGGCCCAGGCCAGGAAGAACAATTGCTGGGGAAACCAGGTCAGGAGACAAATAACAAATGGAAGGAGGAGATAGGGACCTGTGAGGGGAGAAGAAGTGGCAAAAGTCATGGAATGGAATGGAAATAACAGGGTACTATGAAGAGAGAGGGAGCAGGCATTTGTGAAGGGTCTTCAGAAAATAGTTTTGCACTGCTATAGAGGAAGAAGGTGGAGGAGGGAAATAATGAAATTAGAGGAGTAATTGATAAATGCCTGGACCAAACCGGAGTGGGGGGAAGTTCTGCTGGGAGAATTGCAATAGGGGCAAAAGGGGGAAATAATGTGCAGGAGGAAGAAGAGGAGCCAGAAATGAGAGAGGGAGATGAATGTAAGCAAGCAGGAAGTAAGAGTGTTGGAATCTTAGTACTGGAGGACTCAATACTAAAAGGAGTCAGGTGGGGTAGCAAGGGGGGGAGGCATAGTTGCATTTGGGTGGAGGCCATGCCAGGAATGACAGTGGAAAGGGTGGACAATCTGTTCTAAAATATACTAGAAGGGGTAGGGACAAGCCTCATTTAATTATACATCTTGGGATGAATGACCTTGCTGACAAGACAGTAGATATAGTCCAGAGGAGGTTTGAGGAACTAGGACATATTTGTGAGGGGGCAGGAAGATCAGTAACTTTTTCAGAGATACTTCCAGTGCCCAAGGCAAGCACAACAAGAAAGCTGAGAATAGAGGAATTTAATGGATGGCTAAGAACCTGGTGTTGTGCTAAAGGGTATGGGCTGTTGGGGGGTGGGGGGACCTGGGAGGACAGTAGTCTCTATGCCAAGGACAGACTACACTTGAGTGAGGAGGGAAAGAAAGTGTTGAAAAAGAGGATGAAGGAGCATGTAGAGGAAGTTGATAATTTAAACTAGGAGCGGGGGTGGCAATTGGGCAAGAGACATGCAGAGACCACAGGTTGGGAAACCATATGAGCTTAACCCCCATAACAGTGACAAAAGATAAATGGCAAGTACTATTGGTGACGATAGTAAAGGAGGGCAGGATGGGAGGGGGAGAAAAGGGTGGAAGGTGGTTACCCTTAATGCTAGGAGCCTTGGGAGGAAAACTACAGAGTTACAGGTGCTCATGACAGAGGGAGAGGTGAACATTGCAGCCATCACAGAAACATGGGCAACCCAATACAATGACTGGGACCTGTCTGTACCAGGGTACAGGTTATTTCTTATGGACAGGGTGATTGGAAAAGAAGGGGGTGTGGCACTATATGTGAAGGAAGGACTGAAGTGTGTGAGGGAGGAAGGGGAAGAGGGTAGCATGGAGTCACTTTGGATGCAAATCCAGGATTTCAAGAATAGGATTCTTAGAATGGGAGTGGTGTACAGGCTGCCATCTCAGACGGAGGAGTTAGACAGGGAGCTAGTGGGACAGATCAGAAAGACCTGTGAGAAGGGTAGTGAGGTGATTGTGGGGGACTTCAACATGCCAGGAGTGGACTGGAGTACCCCAACAACCAGGAACAGAAGGGAGCAGGTACTGCTGGATGCCTTTCAGGATAGCTTCCTGCTGCAAATGGTCAGTGAACCAACCAGGTTAGGGAAAACCCTTGACCTTGTGCTGGCAGATGGGGACTTTGTGAGAGAACTTACAGTGGAGGAACCGCTGTCAGGGAGTGAACACCACTCAGTATGGCTCACATTGGATATGAGCAAGGAAGGAGTGGAATCTGGCACAAGAGTGCTGGACTTCAGGATGGACAACTTTGGAAGGATGGGGGAAGTGGTAAAAGGGTACCTGGCCAGAATTCAATCTAGTATGGACACTAACCAGAGGTGGGAGCTCATAAAGCTGGGGATAGTGGAGGCAACCAAAACCTGCTGCAAGGGCCAGAGCAAGAAGGTTAGGGCTAAGAAACCGAGCTGGTTGAGGAAGGAGGTAATGGAAAAGGTGAGGAAGAAAACAGCTGCCTTTAGGAAGTACAAGAAAACAGGGAGGGGGAGGACAGGGAGGAGTACTTGACTGAATCGAAGGAGGTGACAAGGGCAGTAAGGGGAGACAAGGCATCTATGGACTCAGGCTGGCACAAGGCAATAAGAAGGGGGAGAAGGACTTCTGTAGGTACATCAGGGAGAAAAGGAGCTGTAAGGACCAAATAGTAAGGATTAGGAAGGGGGGAGTTGGGTGGAAGCAGGGTGTAATAAGGCAGAAGCACTCAATGAGTACTTCTGCTCAGTATTTACTAAAGAGAAGGGGGGGTGATACCCAAGGGGGGAGAAATGGCAGAAATGGGGGGGTGACAGATGGGTAAATCATGGAGGTCAGAGTTTGGGAGGGTTTGAAGGCACTGAGGGTGGATAAGGCGCCAGGCCCGGATGGCATCCATCCCAGGGTACTGAAGGATCTGGCAAAGGTCCTTGCAGGACCTATGGCAGACCTATTTAATGCCTCACTACATTTGGGGTGTGTACCTCAGGACTGGAGGATGGCTCATGTGGTGCCCCTCCACAAGAGTGGCCCCAAGGATGAACCGGAAAACTACAGACCAGTGAGCCTAACATCCATCATTGGTAAGCTAATGGAGACTATCCTGAAGGAGAGGCTGGTGGCCCTCCTAGAGGCCAAATGACTACAGGACAGCAGACAGCATGGCTTCATATGGGGCAGATCCTGCCAAACTAACCTGGTGGAGTTCTATGACTGTGTAACTAGGCAACTAGACAGGGGCCATGCAGTGGATGTCCTGTATCTGGACTTCAGTTAGACATTCAACTTGGTGGGGAGCTCTCACACCCAAGGGTAGTGACGAGCGGTATTCCACAGGGCTTGGTGTTGGGACCAGTGTTGTTTGGGATATTCATTGCAGACATATCATTGGACATCAAGGACAAGATCAGTCAGTTTGCTGATGATACCAAGGTAGGAGCGGTGGTGGATGACCTAGGGGGATGGCAGGGGTTGCAGGATGATCTGGCAAAGCTTGAAACCTGGTCAGACATCTGGCAACTGGGGTTTAATGCCAAATAGTGCAAGGTGCTGCATTTTGGGAAGAAGAACCCAAGGAGGAGTTACCAGCTGGGGGAAGTGCAGCTAGCCCAGACAGAGGAGGAGAAGGACCTGGGGATGCTCATTACAGGGTCAATGAACAACTCAGCACAATGTAGGAAGGCAGCTGCAAAGGCCAACAAAATGCTGGATTGTATTGGAAGGGGTATATCCTCGAGGAGGGAGGAGGTGATTCTGCCACTGTAAAGGTCATTAGTTAGACCACACCTGGAGTACTGCGTGCAATACTGGCGCTCATTTCTGAAGAGGGACATTAAGTTACTGGAGGGGGTGCAGCGCAGGGCGACAAAGACGATCAATTGGCTGGGGGACCTATCATATGAGAGACGGCTGAGGGAGTTGAACATGTACTCATTGGAGGAGAGGAGGGACTGGGGGGACATGATTGAAACTTTTAAGTACATGAAAGGAATAGACAATACAGGTACAGAGGGGCTGTTCAAAGTAAGGGAGGGGAGGGACACCAGGGGCCATGATATGAGACTGGAGGGAGGAAGGTTCAGGAGGGAGATGAGGAGACAGTTGTTTACAGACAGGGTGGTGGCTGGGTGGAACGCGTTACCTGCCGAAGTGGTATTCAGAAGAACAGTGGACTGCTTCAAAAGGGGATGGGACAGGACAAGGGGGAGGGTCAATGAAGGGGAAGGGTGGAAGAGAGGGGCAGCTGGAGAATAAGGGGTGCTAGCTGCACATTCGAGCAGACTTGATAGACTTCTAGGCCTTTATCTGCAGGCAAATTTCATATGTTCATATGTATGTATGATAAAATTTACTATGAAAATTTCAGAAATTTACAATGGGCAAAATGTCCTCACAAATTTATGGATGCTTATACGTGATGCCACTAGAATTATATGTGGTTTGTGAAATTTAGCTTTCACAATGCGCTTATCACAATTGAATCCATTTCTCTGTGTGGCACATTTTGCAGTCCTGCAGTACCATTCTGAGTAATTGTTTTGTCCCCCAAGCCTGCTTGTTTCTCTGTGCTTGATTAGATGGACCCAGTGGACCTGCTTGACACACTGATTTCTTCTTTGTTTTTCACAGGCATGCTCCCTTCAAAAGAGATCCACTTACTCCATTTCCAGTAGGACCTATCTCTTTGGAATAGCCAGAATTTCTCCTTCATGTTTCCATAGTCATTTTCTTCCTCCCACTTGGTCTCTGAGTTCCTTTAAGTTCTGGACTTTCAAGTGCATACTGTGCTCAGACCATGAATTTTGTGGGGTGGGATTCTCATACTGTACGTTTTGCTTTCAAGTGAGAATTGTCCCTGTATGCTTCCTTACTCCAACTGATGGTGAACTATTATTTTGCTATGCAGCCCAGATGGCCTTTCCTTGGTGAAAACATGCACCTAACTCTTGCCACTGGTGACCCCTGTAACAGTTACCTCCCCTGTCCTATAGTTAAAATCCCCTTAACTTCCCTTTCCATTGACATGACCATACACCCTACCTCTTTGCAGAACTGCAGTCCATCTTGGCTTGGATATTGATCATATTTATTTAACTTGTAGTGCAGTGCAGGCAGGCAAATCACCTTACCTGCACTAACATCATTGCCCTGTAATGCCCGTACAACACACCTGTGACAGTGACCCTCAGCATAATGTTCTGTCTTGACTACAGATACAAGGTATATGCCATGGACTGGCTAAAAATATCTCATTTACTTCTGTAGGGTTTGGCCTCTGTTGAGCTAATGGGTGGCAAAACCACCAGTGCAGTCTACAGAGGTCAAACTTTGCAGATAAACATAATATTTTTAGCCAGCCCATGATATAAGTAATTTATGCAATGGCAAGATTAGTTCTTTTTATGAAGATTTAACTGTTCTTTTTTACATGCAGCAGTGGCCATTGTGATTTCTGCAGGCATTTTACAAGCTGTTCTCCCATTGGTTAGGAGCTTTGTAACCAATCTAAAGTGGAAATTAATACTAATGACCCACCAAACATATAAATTAATAATTTATTTCCACGTTAGGCCCGTCATACATGAAAATAAATGCATTTATTTGCAATAGTTTATTCTCACAGTCATTATATAAATCCAGATACTTCTATCACAGTGGCTTCTGTCACAACTAGTTGAAATGCTAGGTGTTACTTGGTGACACTGTTTACAAAAGCTGAAAATATACATCATTATCTACAGGGTTGCTAAACAACCAGCAGGTGACATTGTACAGAAGTAATGCTTGTGCCTGCACATACCATTTAGTCAGTGAGCTCTAGTGGTTAGCTGGCATATTGCAAGAAGACAGGCTAGTACACAGTGAGGACCTTCACTATTCTTGATGGTTCTTTGCACAAGATACTTACCTGACACTGGCCACCACTGTAGTTATACTATGGAGCCAACTATAAATGCTACCTTACTGTCACTCTACCCAGTCTTTTGCTTCCTCCACAATGGCAATTGAAGTGTATGGTGTGGCAAAATGCATGGATATGGCTTTGTCAAAATTATCACAAAATTCCACAATTTTCACAAAAGCTTGTGAAATTCAAATTAAATTCAACTTTAATTATGTTATTTTGCTATCTTTGGCTGCATGTGAACATATTTTTTTGTCGGCAATATAAATGGCACTTTATCCTGTATACCAAGTTCAGGTTAATTTTTTTTCTCTCTCTCTCTCTTAACTGTGAGCCAGGCTCCTGCTTACTTCTGCACATCGTGTTATACCATAGCACCAGCTATTTCCCTGAGCTACCTTTTGTGTCACAAGTGCTTATAACTTGGCGAGCCTTTAAGCAAGAAATTAGAGTGCTGACGCTCACATAGCCTCACATTAGGTCAGCGAACCTAACAAAATTGTTGATTTGCATTCTCTAGTTTTAAAGTTACAGAGTTTTAAAAATTCTGCATTTATGCATTTGAGAAATGTAATTTAAAAGAATCTAAACATTTGGAGACTCCCAGTCTCCTTTATATTTGGCCCCTCCCCAGATGTCTCTTCTTTAGGCAAGTGCCCCAGCCCCGTCACCCTGACCTCTGCCAGGACTTACTGTTAGCCATATACCCCAGGGCTTCCCCCCCTGGCAGGTTGGTGGGGGTCCCTAGACCCTGCCATGGTCCAGATCCAGATTTGGCAGCTGAACCCAACTACTCAGATGTGTGGCATGTGAGCATCCAGCAACATCTTGCTGTGAGTATTTTCTGGTGTTCTGTTCCCCAGGAGACGTGGCGTGTGATGACATCATGGCACACATCATCTGTTCCCGTACAACTTGTGCCGACATCTGGCACACCTCCTGACCTTCTAGCCCTGGCTGCCTTTCCCCCAGGTTCCACTTGGGGCCAGACAAGCACCAAGCGTTTCCCTCTCTGCCCCAGGAGGAGGAGGAGAGCAGTTCTATGGATACTCGATCCTCCTCCCCCAAGCTGGATCTACGACACCCTGGGCTCACTTCTGAACCTGGGTCATCAGTGTCATAAGCAGTAGCACTACCACTGACTGGTGGGCCAGCCTGACCCAGTCTCCTTTAAAGCTAGAGATTTGAATCTTGGAACATTTTTCCATGAGGTATGGGAAATGCAGCATCTCAAATGTGATGCAATTTGGAATTTTTAAATTTGATGGAAATAACTGAAATTTAAATGCTGGTTAAATTCCACAACATTTTCAAAGAAATTTCACTGAATTTCACAGAAGCAAAATCTCAATTTTACAAAATTCCATGGGCAGAAGGTAAATATCATACAGACATTTATGGAAGTCAATACAAGTTGTGTTGCTCTTTGGACAGTCACAATAAGTCTGTCATGCCTTCCGTTTTTTTTTTTTGTGCTTATGCCATTCTAATGTTTTAATTGCTGACATCTATTTGACAGCCAGAACTGGATAATTGCTTTTCCAACTCCTCCCACATACAGTACAGCACAATAGGGGTGTAGTTGCACCCCTATAGTTAGGGTTGGTACAGCACTTCAATGTTAAATCTCAAATTTTGCACCTTAATAACACTGGCTTTTTTTGTACAAAATAGCCCAAAATTTGGCATGTGCAGTCATTCTGCCAGTGCTGCAAGATTTAGAAAGTTTCATGATGGCATCTTATATGGTTATTGAGATATAAAGTGGTGAAAAACAGTAAAAATTAATTTTCCCCCCTTAGGTTAACGTGGGATTTTTTGCCATTGTCTACAGCACACATAGAATGAAAAATCCATCTGTATAATTTTTATGGATGATAAGATGTGTGCCGAGGGTGTGCTTTTGGATGGTTTGGTGAAAAAAAATACATTACCGTTTTTGATTTGTAATGATTTTTTTGATAGTCGCAAGACAGGCAGGTAAATGAAAAACAATTCAAATGATAAATAATAGTTTGAATGGTTAATTTACTGTTCAATTCTCAGACAAATACTGTTCAAGATGACAGCCATCTTGTTTTTCTAACAATTTACAAAATAGTGTTGTACACAACTACTGCATGGTATTGTATTTAGGTCTCAGTGATATGCTTTGTCCCATGTTTATCTTAAACTTTGCATATCTCCATTGGCAAATATCTTTTTTAATGAAAATCATGCCCCCCACCCCTCTCTAAGTAATTCCATTTGATTTGTTATTTACCATTCAAACTTTACTGTTCGAGCAGAAAATATCTATTCGCAGTCATTAATAGTTCCAACAGTAAAATTTTGATTTCTGGAAGTTCCAGGTACATAGAAGAAGAAGAAGAAGCATTTATATAGTGCTTTTCATACACACTGTATCCCAAAGTGCTTTACAAGCAAATGCTAGCCTGTTAGTGAAGTGACTTAATGTGAAGTGGCTGCCATATGCACACATAATTGGTAGTACAGTGGTCCCTCCCCCCTCCCCCTTCTCCAGTCACCATCCCAGATGTTATAATATTTGCCCTGGTAGTCTAGTGGTCTCTCCCCCCTCCCCTGTTTTCCAATCCTGTCCCAGTGATGCCCTTTGTTCCCCTGGTAGTCTAGTGGTCCCTCCCCTGTTCTCTGATCTCTGTCCTGGTGCTGCTCTTTTATTCCCCTAGTAGTCTAGGGGTCCCTCCCCCTCCCCCATTCTCTGATCTCCATTCTGGTGCTGTCATTTGTTCCCCTGGCAGTCTAGTGTTTACTCCCCAATTCTCTGGTCCCTGTCCAAGTACTGCCATTTGTTTCCCTGGTAGTCTAGTGGTCTCTCTCCCACTCCCACATTTTTTGATCACCATCCCGGGTGCTGTCCATTGTACCTGGTAATCTAGTGGTTCCTCTTCCCCACCCCCAGTTTGTCAATCTCCATCCTGGTGCTGCCATTTGTTCTCCTAGTAGTCTAGTGTTCCCTCCCTTCCTCCTCCATTCTCTGATCCCTGTCCTGGTACTGAGGCTTCTTCCCCTGTTAGTCTAGTGGTCCCTCCACCACTCCATTTTTAGATCACCATCCTGGCACTGTCCTTTGTCCCTGGAAGTCTAGTAGTCCCTCTCCTCACCCCCAGTTCTCTGATCGCCATCTTGGTTATGCCGTTTCTCCCTGGTATCTAATGGCACCTCCTCCCTTCCATTGCAAAGAAACCTGAAAAAAAGAAAATGGTCGCTTGATGTTTTTTTTCTTAGCTTGTAAAAAAATACAATGACTCGCTGATCAGCCCCCTCACCTTCACCTCCCACTCAGCACCCACACCTCCCAGTACACCTCACAAAACTTAACTCACCTGAACAGGTCTCAGGATCAAGTCACACTCTCCAATCAAAGACACATCTTGCTGCTGGAACTGGTGACTGCAATATGAGAAACTAAGGTAAATGAGGTTCTATGTATTTCAATGAGGGTCTCAACTTTTATGCATAACTTTGGCATTTTTTGAGACTTTGATCCCAAATTATGAACATGGCCTTCAGAGGACCCCAATTTTTGAAAAAATATGACTGTTATTATGCAATTCCTGCCAGAAAGGTGATTTTGTGGTCAGTTGGTGAAATCACCTTTCAGGCAGGATTTCTGTAATGACAGCCATATCATTCATGAGGTGAGGTCATAAGATGGCAATGCTGAAAATTTTGGGTCAAAATTGTAAACAATGGCAAAGTTATGGCCATTCATTGCAATTTCGCCACGCATACTCGTAACTTTGGGAAATTTTAAATATTTTGACCCCAAATTTTCAACATTGGCTTATTATTACCTCATCTCATGTATGTCACAGCTGTGATTTTTCAAATCCTGGCTAAAATGTGTTTTTGCACTCATGGCACGGAATGGCATTGCAATTGTGCAGAATAATGTTTTTGCAGGGATTTGAAAACTTTCTGTACCAGATACATGTGGTGGGGTAAGAAGATGGCTATGCTGACAATTTGGTTATACTTTTCCTATAAATCAAACTGCAGTGCCCAGAGGGCCCTGCATTTTCACAGCAACATACATATGCGCACCTGTGGAGGGATGGGACCATAGGGTCCTCTGGGCCCTGTGCTCCCACAGGCAAATAAGGATATGATTATACTATCTCAAAATGTAAGGAAATACATTGCAAAACACTTTGTTAATCCTCTAGTTAGGGTTAAAGTGACAAAAGTAGAGAAATGTGGTGTTAAGGTTTCCAACCCTAACACTCCACCCCCACCCTGCACACACCAACAGGTGTCGGGGGTGTGCCTTAGGATCATAAGCCCTAATGCTCACCCCATTCTGTTATACTGTACCTATCTCAGCTTATTTATTTATGGAATGGAGTGAGCATTAGGGCTGATGACCCCAAGGCGCACCCCGACACCTGTTGGTGTGTGTAGGGTGGGGGTGGGGTGTTAGGGTTAGAAACCCTAACACCACATTTCCCTACTTTTGTCACTTTAACCCTAACTAGAGCGTTAACAAAGTTGTTATATGTTATATAAGTAGTACTGTGCTTCTGCCTCAGAGTAATTGGAGGGAAACCCAAACCCAGATGTTTCAATGGCAATTCTTCCTGCATCCCAAACACCAGTGACCACACAGTTGCCAGCAACTGTAGGTGTTTGCTTCTGGCTTCTTTCATTTTTTTTAATCAACATTGTTTACTCCTGGGCAACTACCAGCCTCCCTCAACTTCAGTACTCCAAGCTGTATCACCCACCTTCTCAGGAACTTACTCATCACTCTGGTGAAGTTCCAAACAGATTACCTCCCATGGTAGAATTGTCAGAGGGAGGGCAGGACAGGCTTCTCCAGAGCACAATCCAGAGTCTGGAAGAGGGGGCCCACTGGGCAGTTTGGGGGCTGTGAAGGATCAAAGTGCCATCCTGCCAGGTAGGGTGTTTTCCACCCATTTTCACTCTGGGCCACACAGTGTGCAGTGATTCACTGTGCATGTGTGCATGTGTGCAAAAGCATGCATGTACATGTCATAGTCACCAGCAGTCCTCCCTGAGTTGTTGCTTCCACTGTGCTGCCATCCACCTTTCCCCAGGTGGCAGAAAAGTAGAGGGGCGTCCTGTCCCCATCCCCAAGAGATGAAAGCAGTCTGTTGGATTCTTTTCCCTTGCTGGTCCCATGCGTCCCACATCTGCTCCCAAACCCAGGTTGGTGGCATTACAGGCAGTAGCTCAACCACCATGCTACTGGGCCAGCTTAGCTATCTGCTTCTTATCCCTCATCTTTCTTTGCACACTGTTTTCTTATTTTCTTTTTGACATAGGAAGGCTCTTATGTGTAAATAGTGGAAATAAACATCTTTTAATTGGAAATTTTTCTTTTACTATGCAAATTATTAGAAACATAGAAATTGTTGGTAGAAAAGGAACACTTGGCCCACCCAGTCTGCCCAGATTTTTCTTGTCTATTCTGTCTCCATACCCCCTCCTGCCTATTTAGTAATATTCCATCATGCCTCTCTCATGCATGTTTGAAGCCCCACTGTTTTTGCTCCTACTATCTCTGCCAGCAGACTGTTCCAGGCATCACCACTCTTTCAGTGAATTATTACTTCCTCACCTCACAACACTCCTAAACCTCCCCCTTTCAGCATCACTGCATGCCCTCTTGTCCTGGTGCACTTCCTCATTTGAAATAGATTCCACTCCTGTACAATGTTCACCCCTGTGAAGTACTTTTAGGTCTCTATCATGTCACCCCTTTCCTCTAGGAGGTACATGTTGAGATCGCTCAATCTCTCCTTGTAGGGCTTTTGATGTAACCTCTACACTGTTTTAGTTGCCCTCCTCTGGTCTGCCCCCACCCTGTGTCCTTTCTGAGATACAGCCTACGTAACTGGACACAGTACTCCAGGTGGGGTCTCACCAGTGACCGATACAGTGCTGATGGTGCCTCTCACTATGCATGCCTGAATCCCACTGGCCCTACCCACTACCTTGTCACACTGCCTCACCACTGTGATGTCATCAGATATGGTTACCTCAAGTTCTCTTTCCTGCTTAATGACTGTCAACATCCCTCCCACATGTTATTCTCAGCTCCTGAGTCTCCATGTCCTAGGTGCATGATTTTGCACATTTTGATACTGAACCCCAGCTGCAGGCCCTCAGCCCATCCTCAAGCTTTCTAAAGTCCCTACTTCTCATTCTCTCCACCCCCACCTGAGTATCCACCCAATTACAGATTTTGGTGTCATCTGCAAAAATACATACCTCTCCTTCTACTTCTTCTGCAATGTCACTTACGAAGATAATGAAGAGGACAGGTCCCAGTACTGAGCTCTGCTGCACCCCGCCTGTCACTCTCCCCTCTCTGGAGTGTGTACCATTTACCATCACCCTCTGCAGCATATCCATTGACTAGTTTTGCAGCCTTTTGTCCCTTTGAATTTCAGCCATAGACTGACTAATTTCTGTATCAGTCTCCTAAGTGGCATAGTGTTGAAGGCCTTGCTGAAGTTCAAGTAGTCAAAAAAAAAAATCTTGTCCAGCCCACCTTGGTTCAAACATAGAAAATATGTTTAAATCTGAGCAGCCCATATCCAATTTGAGCAAAGCAAAATGTACAAATAAAATTGGATCACCAGGCTCACTCGCCAAATATTTAAAAATGAAGCTATTTTTTCCAGATATTCACATTCTGCCCCATTTAGACATTAGAATCTCTAGACCTCACTAAGTTGCCAACGTTTCAGGGTTTTAATCTTTTCTTCAGGGATATATATATATATACACACACACACACAATAGGGGTGAGTGGTAAATGAGTGAGATAAAACAGCGTATCATCCACTGCAGTGTGATATTTTTACCCTCTGCTCTACTGTGATGATATCAGACATTTACACACACAGGTCACAAAAGGTCACTGATATCATCACCTAGGCAGCTTTCCCCTCAGCATGCAAGAAACACCTGTGCCATTACCATAGACACAAATGCAGAACTACCTGAGAGGTTTCACTGCTGCCTACAGCTAACTCAGTGAGCATTACAAAACACACCTATCCCCCCAACTTCCAGCTCATTACTGTGATGGTCTCAACTTGATGCAGCCAGAATTCCAAACAGCACAGCTTCACAGAACAGTCTAAACTACTGCCTGCAGCTAACTCAACTACCACTGAAACACACTCTCACTTGTTCCTCAAACTTTGATTCTCACCCATTACAATTACTGTGACAATCTCAACTTCACTGCAGCCAGAATCCTAAAGAGCACAATTTCACAGAACACTTTGCACTCTGCCTGCAGCTAACTTAATTACCACTGAAAACAGTATCAGCTGTTCTGACACTCTGCCTCTCAGCTCATTACAATTACTGTGATTCCCTTAGCTTCACTGCAGCCAGACTGCTAAACAATACAGCCTCACAAAAGTATGTTTCTCACTCCTACCTAAAACTAACTCATTTAGCATTGCAAAACACACTCATGTGTCTCTCAGAGTTTATAACACTGCCAGCCCATTCAGAAAAGCTCACACACAGAATGAGCAAACACATAAACAAGAACAGAACACAAGACAGCATAACAAAACTTCTGAAACTCTTGGCCCTGTTGTATATATCAAATACATGATAGGCAGATTGTGTGCTATGGCAAATATTGTCACTCCTGCAGAGTGAGCTCTGGATATCTCACGAGTGCCTTCAGCACTCATGAGATATCCAAACTCACTCTACAAAGATGTAATAACCATATCACACTCATGCCCATCATGTATCCCTATATATATATATATATATATATATATATGTGTGTGTAAATCTGCTGAGTTAGGGGGTTGGGGCTATGACTATTAAAGCTACAGTGCCAGTCCCCCAGGTACCTATATTTCTGCCTGAACGTATCTAAGCAGCATTTAATTCTGGAGACATTTGAGCCTAAGTGTACACTGACCTTCTTAACCGTGAAAGGCAATATGACGCCGCTAGTTGTACTGGCCTTACTACTATGGGCTCCCAAAGCCAGACAAGTTATTGACCAACAACCACAGGATCTTTATGACCCTAGTTTAGCTGCTTGTGGTCTGCTGAATTCAAATACTATCACCTCTATGACCGATTTTGGTCAAATTGCTAAAGCTCTAGGGTACCTTTGGATATGCTGCGACATAACCAAGGAACCTGGATATATGGTTCCTATCCTGTCATTGCTGTATCCTTAAACAGGCTCCTGCCTTGTTTGGTAAAGTTAGAAAGAGAAAGTGTAAGTGCTCTGCTTCCTTCAGCTTTTCTTTAAGAAAAGCTATCCTACTACTCTTACTTCTGTCAGACAATGTGCACCCGAACCCTGGCCTTCTGAGAAATAAAGACATTAAAAGTTCTATCAGGAATGCCCTTAAAATCTCTGCTATGAACATGTGCAGTATTCTACCTAAAATGGTTCAGCTCCAGACCTGGACAGCCTTACACTGCCCAGATGTTATCTGCCTTACTGAGACATAGCTATCCCCTCAGGCAAAGGACAATGAGATAAGCGTGTCTGGATACCAAGCTTTTAGGAAAGATAGGGATGGAAAAATGGGAGAAGGATGAATGATATATACTCAGGATACCCTGCATGGGGTGGAACTCCCCATTACTGCCATGGCTGATGGCCATGAGCTTCTCACGGTTAAGCTCCTGTTTTGACCCCATAAGAAATCTTTGGTCATAGCGTGTGTATCTCCCCCTTAAGAAACCCACTGAGGGGTTAAGCAAAGTTCTCGGAGCCATGACTGGCATCACTAAAGACAATGAACTATTTGTCACAGGTGACTTCAACATAGACTGGCTTAATAAAGGTTCAGCACAACAGAGGGATATAGTAGAAAGCTCTTTCCTCTCACAATTAATAGCTGAGCCCACCAGGTTGACTCTTAAATCTGGTAGTCACACCCTACTATAATGGCTCCTCTCAAATAAACCAGATAGACTGAATGGGATCTCTGTGCTGGCTGACACTCTGAGTGACCACTCGCCAATCACTTGCAGTGGACCAATAAATTTAAAAAACACAACTGAACTTAGTCCAGCACACACCAACCTCAAATAGCAAGGGCACCAGTTTCTTGTAGAAAAAATTTTATTTATAACGTAATAAATAAGAAATGCTTGGCGCATTTCAGATGGGCACTACCATCCTTTCCCAAATTTAAAAAACCTCCACCTATTCTAGTAGAAAGCAGAGTTCTTAGAAAGGGGAAGCTCAACTCCCTAAAGAAAATGCTATCCATGATTGACTGGTCACCCTTTGATCTTCTGCAGGACATAGATCAGGCGCTTCAGGACTTCATCGATAACTTTAACAGAGTGTGTGACTAATATGCCCCTTTCAAAAAGAGAATAGCTCAAGGGTGTAGCAATGGGTGGATAACCAGAGAACTTTTGGCTCACATGAAAGAGAGAGATAACCTCTGGAGTAAAGCTAAAACCTCTGGGAAAGGGCATGATTATCAGATTTATAGGGCTGCAAGGAACAAAGGTACACAGCTCATAAGAAGTGTTAAGCTTACTACTAAAAGGAACAACTTGAAAAGAACTGTGGGGATGGGAGGTGATTCTGGGAAAATCTTAAGGATCTCTTGGGAAAGGTTGATAAAAAGCAACCATTGTTGCTCAGCATAAATGGCTCCAACACAAGTGACCCTCTCTCCATTGCCGAGGTGTTCAACTGTGCCTTCATTGATCTTAGCTCAGTTCTCCCTGATAACTACCTCAAGCAAACTGAAGCAGGCCTTGACAGTACACCCCCTAAGAAGCAGCTCCCTAATTTCTACTTTAAGAGAGTTACAGTGAGGGAAGCCGTGGTCTATGTGAAAAAAGTTCTAGGTAAAGCCAGACCTGGCAGCAACAGCATGGACATGAAACTGGTAGCGCAAGCATTAAACATGCTTATAGTACCCATTTCCAAAATATTCAATAAATCTCTTGCCTTGGCTAAATTCCCTGCATTATGGAAACAAAGGCTAGTGACCCCTATACACAAGAGTGGGGATAGGGCCTACACTTCAAACTACAGGCCCATCCCCATCCTACCCCCCTGTCAAAAGCATTGGAAAGGATAGTGGCTGACCAATAAACAGAATGCATCCAGAAATACCAACTACAGTGTTCCCAGCAGCAAGGTTTCAGGAAAAACCATAGCACTACCACTGCCCTGGTCTATTTCACCGACTACATCCATAAGGCCTTAGATGAGGGTAAACTGGTAGGCTCTATCTTTATCTACTTTACTAAGGCCTTCAATACAGTCAACCACCATCTACTTCTGATACAGCTGCAATCTCTTGGTATGACACACAACACTGTCCTTTGGTTCAAGAACTACTTGTCCTGCAGGACACAAAAAGTCAAAATTGGCCATTCTGTATCATAGACCAAAACAGTCTCACTGGGAGTTCCTCAGGGGTCCATCCTGGGTCCCCTGTTGTTCAGCTTGTTCCTGAATGCCCTTCCTGAGTCATGCACAAGTAAATTTATTTTATATGCCGGTGATGCGGTAATCCTCAGCAGTCACTCCAATATTGCACCCCTTCAAGCCACACTGCAGCCAACCTTCCAGCTGTTGTAAAAATGGTTTTGATCCCAAAAACTATAAAAAATTAAAATGATGCTCTTCTCAAGTCCACAGCTAAAGAGGAGGTACCCCACCTTAACAATTTTAAACAACAAGTCTGACCCACTTGAACAGGTACACTCTCAAGTACCTGGGCATCATGATTGATGACACTCTCTCCTTTGGACAACACATCGACTTGGTAGTGAAAGTTGTAAACGCCAAGCTGGGTGTCCTGCACAGGAATAACCTCACACCTAATGCCCTTCAAATCTCTGTTTCCTGCACTATTCTCTCAGTAATAGATTATGGCCTGGTGGTATATGGAGCTGCCTCAGATACGGCCCTCAAAAGGGTAGTAATAGCCTTAAACAAGGCATGTAGGCTGATGTTAGGTGTGGACTGCCTCATGCACACCTCTGCACTGTATGAGCAGAGCAAACTGCTATCACTTAGGAACAGAATAAAATACCAAATGTGCATTTTGGGGGTGGAAAGCTATGCTTGGTGACACATCACCTTGCATTGCCAACATGTTCTCAATAAATAATGCTAAATGTAATACCAGAGGGAAGCAACAAATCATGCTTTGTGTCCCTTTCTGTAGGACAGCCTGTGGCAACGATCCTTCTCCTATTGAGTCCCTGTATGGCTTAATGAGCTACCAGCTGCTACGTTAACAGTTGTAAACCAAAGGTTCTTTAAAACAGGTCCTTGTCATTAGGAGTGCTTGCAATGGCCAAACCAGTACCTGAGGCCCCTCCAGGGGCACTCTGCATCTCCTCCCTAAGTAACCCCACCTTTTGGGAACACTTCTCAGCCCTTTGCAGCTTACTCATTGCCCACCAACTCCCATCTCTTCCTAGCCTGGAAAACGTACCCTCTGTAGTACCTACCTACACTTCCCTCCCTCCCTCCCTCCCTCCCTCCCTCTCTCTCTTTCTTTCTCTCTCTCTCTCCCTCTCTCCCCCACCCTCTCTCACTCATGCCCCTCTCTATGTCTTCCCACCCTTTTGCTGGCCCTACCTGTTTGTGCGTCTCTTCCCCAGTGCAAAATTCCCTCCCCCCACTGCTGAAGCTGCTCAGGTCAGGACAGGAGCACTCCCAGAGGGGCAAGTTATTCAAACCCCTGATTCCACTCTTTATCATCTTATTAGGTCTCAGAGCCTCTCTCTCTCTCTCTCTCTCCATTCCTTTCATGCTCACCTCTTCTTACTTCTCCTCATCTCATAGGTTGTTATGACAAGGCTCTCCTGGGCTGCTCCATGAACATTTTACATGTATATCTGAACTTCATGTGGTAACTTGATGCACCTAATAGCTATCTGATGTTTAATTTGTTTCTTCCCATGTACTGTAAGTATGTAAAGTTTCATGCTGTAAATTCCTGTTTCTTATAATTCCCGAACTATGTATGACGTGGAACCTTTGTAAAAGAGTTTATACTCAAAGGTTGTATTCCGAATATGCAAATAGATAAAATAAATATACATATATACATATATATCTATATATATAGATATATATGAAACATATAGTTTCCATATAGACAGTATTTTAACTGCAGTTTCATATTCAATATTTAAAAATAAGCAACCATACCTTTTATAGTGGCCTATATTGCATGAAATGCAAGCTCAATTTGATATATATGATAATATTCCTATTAAATGTAACAAACAAAATTTGCTTAGTTTTCCTAAATAATATCTTACTGTATACTATATTAAATAAATGAGACTTCATTGTTCACCAGTGTCAAAATGTTGTTTTTTATTGTCTCAGTACAGAAACAAAAATGTTTCTGAAAAAATGTAAAAATAATAATATACTACCAGTAGTATAATTTCTTTTATGAAATCACAAGCATACTCATTACCATAGATCAAATATCCACCTTCACTGAGACCACTTTAAAAGCACTAAATAAAAGTTTACTAAATAAAATGTTTTGTATATTCTCTCATGCATTGTGCAATAGCATTGTAGCCAACATACTGTGAATTGAATACTGTCCTGTAAGAAATATATATTCTCTTGCATCATGGTAGCAAATCTTCCTTTCACTTTACAAGTGGGAGCCTGCCACAGCGAACCACTATTTTGTACCTGCTAACCAAGTTCTATATTTGTGCTTAGGTCTTAAAAAGACTTAGCTAAGTGGAGAAGCCTTCCAGTGTGGCTCTCAGCATTTCTATTTTTTAGAGTTGTGTGCACTACTGTAGACACACTATTTATTATGTGCACTAAGACCAGAATCAGGCATGATCATGTTTACACCCATGGTGCTATGTGTGATGATGCCACCACATAGAGTACATGTGCTTGAGCACAGGAGTGTTTAAGACTGTACCCAACCAACCTGTAGGTGGTACCAAAGCATGCAATAGCACTTGGTGTCTGTTACCATAGAAAAAATAAATTTCACCACACTCTTTAGATAGAGCATGTATACTCTCGCAACCTCTTGATGTTTGGTTTGATTTGTTTATTTAAAAATCTGACAAATCCATAAGCAATAATGCCCATTTTCATGGGCGACCAGACATAACAGTAAAAATTCATAAATATAACAATTTCCATATGTGCAAACATATAAGGAACTCCACAAGTAATCTCAACACACAAACAAAATCTGCAAAGCAAATATCAAAAATAATTGCAGCACTCAGAAGTTGATAAATATTTTTAAGTCCAATTTTAAAGAATTCATCCTTAGATTTTCCACAGTTAGCATTTGCGATAAGAAATTATAGAAGTTAGCTAAATGGTAAAACAAAGATATCTGCCCTATGATAGTTTTAACAGTTGGAACATTAAAAGAATAAAAGAAATGTGAGCGCATATGGGTCAAATGAATCTTAGGCAGGAAAAATTTACACAAAGCATCAGGTACTTTCCTCAGAACCAGCTTTCTAGTCATGGTACCACAATGAATCTTGTACCTCTGATTCAATGAAGGCCTCTGTAGTATTCAAAAGAATACATAATTGTGTGTCCGAGCAGGTAATCTTCTGTTCTTTTCTGGGCACTTTTTGATCTGTATGCATAACTTTGCCTCCTATGGAGCTTTTTCTTCTAGTATCTATTAAGGGTTCTCCTGAGAAAGCTATTTTGCCTGCCACAGTAGATTTCAGTACATTCTAATATTTTACAGGAATTCTTTTAACTGAATAAAAACAATCATTATATCTAGTGCTGAACAGAATCTGCTCTGGAGGGCTATCATTTTGATTGGATCCAGCTCACAACATGTTGTCCATTTAAGGTGTCTGATCTTTTCTCTGCCTTTGTGATGGTTGCAACACTATACCCTCTATTCTGAAATCTTTCCATCAAATCTTTACATACTGTGACATAATCTTCAGTTATAAAACAGTTTCATTTTGCCCTTACTAATTGTTTGCAAGGTATCAAATCAATTAGAGACCTCAGATGGTAACTACTAGCTTCTAGTACTGCATGTCATCAATAGACTTTCTATGTAATTTAGTTGAACGTTTTCCATTTTGCTTGAAAATGACCAAGTCTAAGAAAGGTGTTTGTGTGTCACTCGGATTCTTAACAAAAACAAGATGGCCCATTCTGGAATTTGGATACTCATTGAATTTTTCTCAGTCATTGCTTGTGCCATCCCTGATGACAGTAATGTCATCAATAAATTGTTTACATAAGATAATGTTTGTAGCGAAAGGGTTATTATTGTATATCTGTCTGTGTTCAAAACGGTCCATATACAGGTTCACAAAAGAGGGGGCCATGCTGGAACACATAGCCATTCCCTTTACCTGCAGGAAAAAATCCTATTCAAACCTGAAGTAATTTGGGGAAAGTACTAGTTCTGCTAAGTACCTGTATATGAGAAATGGGTTAGGTGGTTCATTCTCAGTTCTTTTAATATCCAGTAAGTGCTTCACAGCCCATACCATGTGGGATGGATATGTAGAAGTCCTTTAAGTCCCCCTGTGATTAGGTAATATCCACTGAAGTCCCTGTCATTTCTGATTAATTCATCTAACAGTTCCATATAATATGAACTGTCCCTTAAATATAATGCTGTTTTTTGCAAAACACCTAATGTGGAAATGCACATAAATTGAGAGAGGTTCCAAATCCGTATTGAGTCCAAACACAATAGGACTGCCCTGTGGTTTGTCCAAAATATTGTGGATTTTTAGTAAGGTATAAAATACAGGAATAGATGTGGTATTCTTGAAAAGGGCATCCCTTTCCCAGACAGAAATCTACTTCTTAGCCCATGCTTTGTGCAAGTTGACCTTAACCAAGTTTTTTACATTTTCAGTTGGGTCTCAGTATTTTCAGATAATTGTCCCTAATTGTCAATGTCATATACTACTCCATATATTCATTATATTTCATTATTACCACTACTTTTCCTTTATCTGCACTTTTATTGTGATATTATTATCATTTTCAAATCTTCTCAGTACAGCAAATTCCAAAGCACTCAAATTACATTTATTCATTATGTCTGTGTTCTATTTCTTCTTCAATAATGTCTCTATATCTTTGTTAACTAGAGACATATTAAGTCTCTGTGTTGTGTAGTGTGTTCTCTGGTGTCATATATTTGGATTTTAATTTTAATTTCTGACTAAGTAATCTTCTTTCCTCCTTCTCCTCTAAAGCTGTTTTCTTCATTTGAGGTAGGTTATTGAAATACATTCACAGTTTTAATTTTCTATAGAAACGATTGGGGTCCATTTTAAATTCGAAGTCATTTATTTCATCATGTGGACAGAAAGTTAGTCCTCTACTCAAAATACTTATTTATTCCTTTGTCATTATATACAAAGTCTGCTTTGTTTGATACTGCCCAAGTAGGCCATGCCCACTAATGTTCTTTGATCTATTTCCCTGTTCACCCAAATAAATCAGTCAGATTCATCTAGCATTACCCCCCCAACACACACACAGATGAATCCATGTTACCTTTTGTCTTTTAACCTGTTGAATTCAAAATACTATATTAGCCTTTCCTTTACTAGAGTTTCTATTAATTTCCCCACCACTGATGTGAAACTCATCAGCCTATAGTTGCTAGCCTCTTACCTGTTGCAGCTCTTACAGAACAGGACTACATCTGCTCTCTACAAGTCCTCCTGATTCTAGAGAGTTGTTGGTACATCCCATCTGGACCCATGACCTTGTCCACTTTTAGATTTGCAAGTTTTATCAGCACTCTCCCCTGTGAACATGGAATTTTGTCAACCCTTATAGTGTTCCTGATGCTCCTTGGTGATTCATACCCCTATCCCTCCACTGTAAAGACTGAGCAGAAGTACCTGTTATGGTGTCTGATTTTTACAGATCCTGCTGCATGCAGTCTCTGCCTGCCATCCTTCTTATCCTCATTATCCCTCCTCTTGCCTTCTTGTTCTCACTTAAGCACCTGAAGAATGTTTTGTTACCTTTTGCTACTCCTTTGGCAATCCTTCACTCTATTTGTGCCATTGCTCCCCTTAGTGCTTTACCTGTTTCCCTCTGTTTTATTTGGTATACCTCCCTATTCTCATCCCTCCATGTTTCTTTGTACTTCTGAATGCCACCCTTTTTCCTTCACCTTCATGGCCACTTCCCTAGAGTACCATAAAAGGTTGTTTTTTTCCTCCTGCTTTTGCTCACTTCCTTCACTTAGAGGCTGGTTGCCTTCACTATGCTGTCCCTTAAGTTTCTCTACTGTTTCTCTACACCTTCTGAGCAATCCACTACTGCTAGGCTGTATCTGAGGCAGTCACCCATTTCTTTAAAATATGCTCTTCTAAAGTCAAAGACCCTCATCTTTGTGTGATTTGCCTCTGCACTCGTCTTAATTCTGAACCACAATGTACGATGATCACTGGTCCCTAGGGGACATCTCTCTGTGACATCTGCAATACTGTCCCTGTTCATAAGCACCAGATCCAGTATTTAATCTCACACTTGTGACTTAGATGTGTGAATACAGATAGCCCTTTTCTGACTCACATTTTTGAATAGGGTCTGGTCCAGTGCATTGAAACAAGAGGCTAATAGTGTAACCCATCAGTTTATTTCCTATTGCAATACGGACCTGGTAACATGAGGTGACATTGTTATAATTTTTAAAAAGGTTGACAATATACTGGGATCTGCCTGACTTTCCATTGGTACTCAGTCTATAGTATCTGAGCCTTCTGACTCAGAGTATCTATGCATATCTGGAAGATCGTCTTTCCATGCATTTCTCCTTAATTACAGTAAGGCCCTTTGTCTTATTCTTGCTTACTCCCATTTCAGGGAAAATTACTAAGCATTTTTCTAGTTCTACACACTTTTCTGGGAAAGAGAGATGGTACAATTTGGTAGAAGAGTAGGAATCAACAAAGAATATTCCTTTTGATTACATTGATCTAATTTCCCAGTGAGAAGGATTTGCTTCATTTATCAACATAGTGTGTTAAATACTGATACATTGATCTTCTGAGTGGTAGTGCTGATACCAAGCTTTAATGTTTTAAAAAAATTTAATTGAAACCCTAATGGGTCAAAAGCTATCACTTCTCAAAGTACTAACCTGTAAAAAATGTAAACCATTAGAAATCATAGGGCTAGGAATTTAATTTGTTGTAAATGAATACTTGGTGTCATTGCTACACCCTTACATGCATTGATGTATCATAATACATTTTGCAATGTATCAAAATACATTTTTAAAACTGCCATGCTAAATATTTCAAAAATAGTCATAGTGTCATAACCTTTCCACATCCAGGAATCAGTCTGCAACTGGTTGTCAGGTTTCTCAAGCATCAACACCTGTAAGCCTACTTCGGTAACTGCCACCACTCAGAAGTGCTTCTCTTACCTGGGGACTTTCTTGGTTTAAATCCCAACAAATCCATTGCCCACACAGTAAAATGCTCCTTTGGTAAGGCACCTGGCCTTCCCCTGCAGTTATCTCCTGAGAAAACACCTTACTTCGTAGAATACAGTAACTGTATCCCTCTTTTCTCTTTGAAGCGGGGTCATGGATTTGTCAATATCAGCAGTTTTTTATTCCACCAAGGATTCAGTCATAGAGGTATGAAGTATAAATATGAAGTATAGAATATATAAAAAAAATATTAAATGAAGTATGTAAAAATATTTATTACGTCACAATATTTACACATTCTACAGGACAGCACACATATTGTAGACTGTGAGAATTGCAGGGTTACTACAGAAATTAAACACAGTAGAAGAAACAAACAGAAAAACTTCCCTATAGCTTTGTAACTCTAACAGAGTAGAAAGATTCTTACCATACAGAATATCTTAGAGAGCTGCGGCACATTTCAACTCTTAGCTGGTGTATGTACAGAAGTCCAGCACATACTGACTTACACCTCTCACATTCAGATTTAAGCCTACTTGCAAGCCTGGCTCCACCCACTCTTGCCACTCCTGCTTGGTTATGTCATTTCCAGGACCAGTGCTTTGTTCTCTCAGGACAGCTCCTCTAAAAGAAACAGTTGAAGCAGGACCCATGGAGTTTGTGTACTCAAGGATACCTCTCATTGTATTACTTGCTGTCTGCTACAGTACACAGGGAATCATTTAAGTGTCCAGGAGAGTTTCCTGACATGAAAGCGATTTCACTACTTTGAAGTTCTCCCATTAACTGACCTGGGGATCTTCTCATTTACAGGACAAAGAGACTGAAATTATTCTCTGAGGCAGCTGGCCCACCTTCTGATAAAAGTCTTCCTATTATTTTCAGGAAGTCCACTTTTTCCCTTCAGCAGATTAGATTCTAATTGACGTCAGTGCCAAGACAACAAATTATAAAAAATACAAAATTATTGTTACACATAGGGAAACATTTTATATTGATTTATATCGATTTGGTGTTTGTCAATATATTGCAGTACACCTGATTCATACAGTTGACTTCTTTTCATTTAAAAAATAACAAAGTAATTGCTTTCATGAAGGTATAACTCTACATCCATAGGGCCTAAAAATCTAATTATTTCTTTTTTTTAATGAAAGAGTGGACTCTGTGCTACATGATCCATATATTGACATATATAAATATGTATCATAGTATGATCACAGCATATTACTATATTGTTTTAAAGCTAGCATGAACTTTTTAATAATGTAATTTGGACAGATTTATATCAATACACATTTAAAAGACAATTATATATATAATATACACACACATATATATATGCATTGCAAAAAAACTTTGTTAATGCATCTGTTAGGTTCATATTAAAGCAACAAAAGTATGGAAATGTGGTGTTAGGGTTCCTACCCTAATGCCTCACCTCACCCCCTACAACCCTACCACCCCATCCCACCCCCACTGTCCACACACCAACATGTGTCTGAGTGTGACTTGGGATCATCAGCCCTAATGCTTGCCCCATTCCATTTGTAAGTAAGGTAATATGGTAGAATATAGAAGAATGGGGTGAGTGTCAAGGTCGACATCCCCAAGGCACACCCTGACACCTGTTGGTGTGTGGACAGTGGGAGTGGGGTGGGGTGGCAGGGTTGTTGGGAGGTGTGGTGGGGTGTTAAGGTTGAGAACCCTAAAACCACATTTCCATACTATTATCACTTTAATATGAACACTAACTGGCGTATTAATGAAGTTTTTTTGCAATGAATTTCTCCTTGCTTTTTTTGTGAAAGTATCACCATAGCTGTAGTTGTTTATGGGAACGTGGGGCCCTGTGGGCCCTGCACTCCCATCTATCTATAAGTGTAGAGACATTAACATTCATCTCCCTGTGGGAGAGCAGGGCCAATTCAGGCCCTGCAATCTCATGCTTCATGATTTTCCTTATTTTACTGTGGGACCCTGTGTAGATGTGTGACCAAATTATCACCATAACCATCTGAGTACCCCAGGACATGTAGCCATCACAGAAAATGTTCACATCTCCACCAAGACACAACTCTGCACAATTGCAATGCCATTCCATGCCACAGGTGTGAAAACACATTTTGGACAGGATTTGAAAAAGTACAGCTGTGAAATACATGAAGTGGGGTAATAAGAAGGCTATGCTGAAAATCTGGTATCACAATATTAAACACTTTCATAGTTATGAGTAGGTATACTGAAATCACAACAAATGTTCATAACTTTATCATATTTTTACCCCAAATTTTCAGCATAGTCTTCTTATCATACCACCTCATAAACCCCATGGGTGAAATGTTTTACATCCTTGGCAAAATGCCATTCCACCCCACGTGTGAAAACATGTTTCAGCCAGGATGTGAAAGATTTCAGCTGTACTGTTCATGAGGTTGTGTGAAAAAATGGCAATGTTGAAAATTTGGAGTGAAAATATAAAAATTTGCCAAAGTTACACATGTGCATAGAACAGTTTCAATGACTGCACATAACTCAAGCATTTTCAGGTGTTTTTCCACAAACTTTTCTAATATGAGCTTTTTGGGACCCCACCTCATGAACACTGGCACTATCATTTTGTTACTTGATCTCGAAAGATGATTTCATGCAGCGATCGTGAAATCACCTTACAGACTCGATTAATGTAACAACAGTGACAGTGTTCATGAGGTGAGGTCCTAAGATGACCATGTTGAAAATTTGGTGGAAAAATATCTAAAAATAGCTGAGATATCACCATGAGTTCAAAACGCCATTGAAAGCCATTATACAGCACCTACCTTGATTCTTCAGTTTGTGGTTCGGCTTTGAAGAGTGCACATGTGTCCCAGTCCACAGAAGGTAGCAGCTGATGATCTCTGGTAGTAAGTATAGGACAAGGGAGAGGTGTGGGGTGGTGGGTGCTCATTGGGAGGGTAGGAATGTGGGAGGGGGATGGGAGAGATGATGAGGGACCATTTTGTTTTTTCAGGATGTAAAAAAAGATGTTGGGGATTGTTTCCTTTTTTTACAGGTACACTTACAACAATATTTCAGGACACTGGCGGTAGGCTTCTCAGTGCCCCACAGAACTGGGGGGAGTTGATAGGACATATCTGGGGACACTAGGAGTGGGCTTACCAGTGTCCCACACTGGCGGAGGGTGCCGACACAGGGACTGGGCACCCCATTGTAGGCAAATCATTCAAATAAATATATTGGGACACTGGGAGTAGTCTTCCCAGTGTCCCACACTGGCAGGAAGGGACTTCTGCCAGTGACATGGGGATTGGGCACCCCGATGTTGGCAAAAACATTTATTTAACATAAAACATACCTTGGCCCCCTTGGAGGCAGTAAAAGGATAAACAATCCTTTTATTAGGTAAACACCAACAGGTGGGCAAAGGAATCATATTCTGTGGTTAGTTTGGCCAAAAAATGGCCAGAAATGGTTTTGGAGTTTTTGAGGGTCTGATGTTTTTTTTGTTGTTGTTAAGTAATGCCTCAAATTATGGCAACTGTTGCATAATTTGCAAAAGCTTTCGTGAAACGGTGCCACATTTTGTGGCATTACCAAATTAGTTCCATGAACTGTGCCACAATTTGTGGCAGTTTCGGAAAAGTAGTGTTGCAAATTTGCAACACTACCAATGCCTGACTTGAATAAACATATTTACTGACCTTATTTTTAAAAACTAACCACAAGATCCTGTTCCTCCAGCCCCGGTTAGGTAAACGCAACAGTTGTTTTTGCCAAGGGGCACTATTTTTTGAATTACAATGTTTTTTCCCATCACTAACTGAAAACAAGATGGAGGAAGCACACCACTACTCACCCATTTGTGACAGAAAAACGTATTTTCACAAAAGCAAAAAATGCTTTCACACAGCTCATCTAATTTTTCCCATAGGATATAATGGGAAACTTCAAAGTTGAATAACTTTTGAATTGATTAATTTTTTTTAACCAGACTTTCAAAAGGCACATCTGTGACTCAGACCCCATATACCCAGATATTTTCAGACCAAACCCCTAAGCCATTTTGGAGAAACAGTGTGACAAAGATTTGCACCTAAATAGTAAATTTTGCATTTTGTGACACTCCGCATCTCTGTAACCACGCATTCAAAAGGATAAAAACTTGCCATATCAAGAGATCTATGGCACCCAATGACACACTCAAAATGTCATGCAAATCAGTCATATGGTTGCAAAGTTATTGAAGTGGAAAATTTTGTGTTTAACAAAGAAGTGACCATTGAACCCTAACTATACTGGCGCTACTGTGCTAGTATGATATCTATCTATCTATCTATCTATCTATCTATCTATCTATCTATCTATCTATCTATAGAGAGGAGTATTATACTGATGCAGTAGCACCAGTATATTAGGGTTAAGTGCAAATTTCTATGTTAAACCCAAAGCTTTGAACCTTAATAACTTTGGAACCATTCAACAGATGTGCACAAACTTTGGCATGCATAAACTCTAGGGGTAGGGCACTTGATGGGCCACATTTTATGTGAATACGTTGTGTGACTTCTAAGATAGAAACTGAAAAAAATCCTAAATTTAACAGTTGTTCCATGTTTCTTTGTCCACCTGTATCTCAGAAGTGCCTTTATGTTGTGGTCTGAAATTTTCAAGGCAGAAAGCCTTAGGGTAACAGATGTGCCTTGTGAAGGTTTGTTGAAAAATATTAGTCTGTTCCAAAGCTATTAGATTTTTAATTTCCCATTATTTCATATGGGAAAAAATATATGTATAATGAAAGTACTTTTCGCACAGTGTCATACAGGTTTGCATATTTTGCACCTTAATAACTTTGCAACTCTTCAATGGATTTGCATGAGGTTTGGCATGCATATGCTCAGACAGCAGGTCTCTTGATGTGGTAAATTTCACATCTATCCATTATGAGTTGTCTGAGATACTGTGTCTCAAATATCCTTAAATGTACAATTTTTATGAATCGCATTTCGCAGTCTTCCAGTTCTGCATATTTGCACCTTAATAACTTTAGGATCCTTGAGCAGATGTGCATGAGAGTTTGCAAGCATAACCTCAGTGAATATATCTGTAAATGTGATAAATTTCATTTGAGCCTCATATGAGATTTGTAAGATATTGTGTCTCAAACTTCATTAAATATACACTTTTTTCCCTTTTTTAGTCTTCCAGTTTTGCATAATTTGTACTTTAATCAATCAATCAAAATTTTTATTTACCCAGGTGAACACCATTGAGCAAGTTCATTTACAAGGTAGACCTGAAGTTTGTGAGGACGAGGGTGCATAATAGAGTACAAGTAAAATATGCATAAAACAACAGTAGCAAGTCGTATGCAACAAAATATATACAGTGTAGAAATAAAGGTAAATAATATATACCGAGATGCCTGTCCAACAATAACATGTTCATAGCCTGTAAAGGAGTCCCTGGGATATGGAAAAGCACACACATAGGAGGCAGGGATGCTGGCAGAAAGATTCTGGGATACTAAGCAGGTGGTATCAGGCCATAAGAGTGGGTGATGGGGGGGGATGTTGCAGTGAGCACGTAGTACTGGTGGGACTGGAATGGACTGAGGGAGGGGGGAGTAATCTTCATAAGGAAACACTTAGTTTGAACGGGAAGGACTTAGATTGAATGGAAATGTCTTCTGGACAACTAGGAATGGTGGAAACAGTTACAGAGCTCCACAAATATTTTGGCATACAAGGTCTTGAACATAGCAAGACTAACAGGGGAGCTAAGGCTCAGTGATTTCTGTATCCTATTCCAAAGCGCGGTCAGGGAAAAAGCTTACGGCTGCTCTTCCAAAGCAAGTACCAACCCTAGGTACTTTCAGGGAAACCAACGAGTGATTTCTCAAGGCATAATTCCCAATCAGGCTTAGTGGGAGACAGTCAGCAATATATTGTGGGAGTTTGTTGGTGATGGCTCAGAGCGTCCAGAGGGCTGCATTTCTATACCGCCTGTGTTGAAGGGAGGCCAGCCCGCAGCTGCATATAGTGAACAGTGGTGGGCGGAAAAGGGGAGGCCTGTTATAAATCTCAGATCTCTGTGATACAGTACGTCCAATTTAGCAAGGTGTGAGGCTGGGCACTGGCCATATATGAAGTCAGCATAGTCAGTTAGTGAGAGGAACATGGATTGGACTAGCTGTCTTTTGGCATCTGCATAACTCTGGAGCCCTACAAATATGTGCATAGAATTTTGCACACATAATTTTGTAGGGCTGGTCAGTTGATGTCATTACTTCCATTTGAATCACTTGTGTGGTTGCAAAGATATAGTGTCTTAAATATCCCTAAATTTACGTTTTTCTCATTTTTGCAGTCACCCAGTTTTGCATGCTTTGCACTTTAATAACTTTGCAACTGTTCAACAGATTGACATGAAAGTTTGAATAATTTTGTGGAGTAGCTCTGTTGATGTTGCTAATTCCATTTGAATTGCTCTTGGGGTTTCTGAGATATTTTGTCTTAGACATCCTTACATTTGCTTGCATTTTCCATTTTCGCTGTCTTTCATTTTTGTATACTTTGCATCTTAATAACTTAGCAACCCTTTAACAAATGTGCATGAACTTTTGCATGCATAATCTCATTGGATAGTTCTGATGATGTGGTTAACTTAGTTTACACTACTTATTTGTGACATTGTTTGCCAAAAGAACTTGGGTACTGCCTCAATTTGCAACACTACTTTTCTAGAAATGTCTGTTTGTCACTTCATAACTACAAAACAGTTTGGGCTTTTGGGCTGAACCTTGCAGGGAACAAAGGACTTGCCCCAAAGATGTGCCTTTAGCTGGTTTGGTGGAAAAAATGCCACTGCATGGCAGAGTTATAACACTTTGAAGTTTTGGAATTCCCCTTAGGGTAGCACTGTGATGGTCGGTGTACTTTTCAGCTGCTATATCTTGAAAACGCTTTGAGATACAGCTTCAGTGCTATGGGCAGTTTAACACACCTTTGGGTGTACTATGTTGTTTTGCATGTTACCAGGATCTGTTTCAAACTGTTGGTGAATTGTAATGAATGGGGCATATATGACCTATACTGGAGCATGCATTATCAACATGGTAGCAGTACTGCTTTGCAGGGCAAAGTGGTACCACAACACATTATGCACTGATGGGAGTCCCACATGCACATGGGAACAATTATAATAGGCATAGATGGGAGCACAGGACCTAGAGAACCCTGTACCCCCACTACTTACTATGGACTGATGGGATTGCAGGGCCCAATGGGACCTAGAGTCCCACATGGAAATGAAGGACAAATACAATAGGCATGTATGAGATCACAGGGTCCTACCACTCACTATGGACTGATAAGACTGCAGGGCCCCAAGGTCCCTGCACTTGCACATGGAAATGAGTGACAATTACAACAGGCATGGTTAGTACCTTTTCCATAATCAAATAAGACTATGATTATACTTTCTCAAAAAGTAAGGAAATTCATTGAAAAAACTTTGTTAATGTACCATTAGGGTTGAAGCATCAAAAGTAAGAAAATACAACCTTAGGACTCCCAAGCCTAAGACCTCACCTCCACAGTGCATGCAGGAACAGGCATGAGGGTGTGTTTTGGGGTTGTGAACCCTAATGCTCACCTGAGTTTCCTATGCTATACTCATCTTACCTTACTTAGTCATGGAATGGGGTGAGCATTAGGATTCACAACCTGCATCCTGAAGGGGTCTCCAGGGACATGTCTCTTCCCTTTCCACCTCACCCCTCCCACCCCTTTCCTCCTTTTCTTTCATGTAAGCACTTGTTTACTTATTAACCCAGCACTTATCATCCACTCTTTCTACATGTTATGCGCAACACTGTTGTAACACTGTTTGTAACACCTCCCTTACAACTGTATGTTAATGTTGATCTTGTAACTCAAATGTTTAATGTCTCAGTCCAATGGAACCCCTTCCCCCCAGATCACATTGGGAGATGAGTGACTTGTTGCTCAGTGTGCCTTCCTGGTAAACATTTTCAATAAATAAATAAATATATATATATTTTTTGCAAAACAACTAAATTAATGCATCACTTAGAGTTGAGGATAAAGCAACATCAGTTGGGAAATATGATGTTAATGTTTCCAACCCTAACACCCCACCCCCACCCTGCACACACCAACAGGCATCGGGGTATGCCTTGGGTGGTCTGCCCTAATGCTCACCCCATTCTTATTGTACCCATCTCAGCTTATTTACTGATGGAATGGGGTGAGCATTTCTCCCTTAAATTTACACATATGTGATCTAGTATTTAAACTTTCTGAATTATGCTTTTTTAACTCTAATGTATGTATCAAAATCTCATTCTGATATACTTCAAATGCAAAACATAGGTCCCCTCTTATTTTCCTGTATTCCATAGAGAAAAGATTCAGTCCCTGAAGTCTTGAACTGTAAGGTTTATTGGTGATATTTTTGATTTTCTTTTGGTTAACCTCCACTGTATTATCTCAATTTCCTTTTTGCCTTCAATTGTATAATGAGCACAAACTGGGAACAGTACTCCAGATGCAGTCTAATCAGAGAGGTATACAGAGGAACTATAACCTCCTCTTCATTGCTCTTTATGTTTCTCAGAATGCAATGATAAATTCCATAACATTTTTTGACTGTCATATTTGTATGCTTATAAAACTTGAGGTCAGGTGTTATGTATACTCCAAGGTCTCTTTCATCGTTGGTAGCCATAAGTTGAACATTATTTCATCTATAATTGTAGCAAGGATTGTTTTTGCCAAAATGCATAATTTTGCATTTAGGCACATTAAATGTAAGCATGTATTCTTTGGCCCAGTTGGCTAATTAATCCAAGTTATGTTGAAACAGAGTGGCAGAGGCATGGTGTGTAACAATGCTGCCAATTTTAATATCATCTGCATATTTACTTAGCCATAGTCCAGTTGTAACCTGCATTGATGTAATTAGTATATTGCATAGTATAGGTCCTAGGACAGAGCCCTGCAGCACACCACTTGCCACAGAACCCTAATCAGACATATGCCCAATTATTACCACCCTCAATTTCCTTTCAATCAACCAAGACTTTATCCAACTGATAATGTTTGGTTGCAATTCCAGTTTGATTAGTTCTTCAATTAATTTATTATGGGAAACTTTATCAAAAGCTTTAGAAAACTCTAAATATGCCACATCCACCAATATTCCTTTATCTAATGCTGCACTTATCTGCTAGAAAAAATTTATTAAATGAGTTAAACATGACCTACCCTGACAGAAGCCATGTTGAGTGGGATCAATGTAACTAATTTTGTGTAAATGACTAATAATACACTTTTGTATTAGCTTTTCAAGAAGCTTCCCAAGCACAGAAGTCAAGCTAATTGGCCTGTAATTTGTAATCTCCTATTTATCACCACCCTTCGAGATAGGAATAACCAGTGCTTTATTCCACTCATTTATTGTTTTACCCTCAGGGAAGGAGCCATTAACATGCTTTGTAATTGGGCCATTCACTTGTTCTACTAGTTCCTTTAAGAATATTGGACTTAGGCCACTGGGTACTGGAGAACTCGTAGTTTTAATATCTTTAATCACCTCAGTAACTTCCACCTTAGTAAAAGTCTCACAATGCACAACTCCTTGTTGGATATCTAGTACTTTAGGTTGCTCCGTGTCATGTATACTTAAGAAATATTGATTAAATACAACTCATGTAATATTACACCATTCTTGTTTTAATAGGTCCAACATTATTGTTTGTATTTTTTAGCGAGCCTATGTAATTAAAGAATGTTTTTATTATCCTTTATTTGAGTTGTTAACTTTTTTTCCATTCCCTGTTTTGCTTGCTTTATCAATTTTTTGCTCTTTTTGACAGCAGATTTATATTTATTCAAATTTAGCTTGGTAGTTTTCTTTTTATATTTTTTATATAAGCTGTTTTTTCTTTCTAATAGTTTTTTTGTATCTTCATGTTCCTCCACATGGAGATTCTTTTGATTTTATTATATTTTTTTCAAGTTAGGAACCCATCTTGATATACCAGGTAAACAAAATAAGACTGGGGATGGGGATTAGATGGTGGGGGTATGCCACTAGACACCAGGGAAACAAAAAAATGGTGTTGAAGATCAGAGGTTGGGGGTACAACTAGACACCAGGGAATATTAAGGCAGCAGAAAGAGGAGACTTTTTGGTGGGTGGGGTGTGCCACTAGGCACCAGGTAAAATGACAATTAAAGATCATAGTCAAAGATTTTCAGATATTTTGCTGTATTTTACTTCCTAAGAATACTTACAATTGTTTTAGTTGTATCATGCCTTCTGGTCTTCCATTGAACCATAATTATACTGATAATAAACTTTTTAAAATACAGACCACATTGCTCATCACACATGAATAAGTCAATGTTTACTTTGGGGTCCTTCTTCATGGCCATCAAATGTGATGCAATAATTAGGTTGCCTCTCCTCTGCTCAGTGCAGCGCCTTTACTCAAAAAGTCATCCAATGAGGACAGCGATGTTGCAGCACTGTCCTGCTGGCCTGGGTGATGATCTTCCACAATTGTGCCCTACAGTTTTCAACCTTTGGCATCTGAGCCTACTGTTGATGGTAACAGTGATAGTGCTGCTAAAATTGATGGTGGGAGCAGTGATGAACAGGGCAGCATAGAGCTGTCAGAATGGTAGCCTATTACTATGTCCCCATGCTGTCACTATTGGCTTTTCCAGAAAGTTCGTTGACACTGCACAAAATTGTGATTCTAATCATCTGAAAAAATGCATATGTGTATGTTTTGATAAAATGGCTGAAATGTTCCTGTTTACTTTCCCTATTTTGTACTCTTTCCAAAATGGGTAAGGGAAAGTAAGAGGCACATGTACAGATTTAATTTTGCAAAGGACATAATTGCCACGATTGTGTTCCAGATCAATCATTTCTTTTCATCAGACTGTCCTATATACACTATGTTCATTTTTATGTCCACCTATGAAGAGGTGATCTAGTCATGTGTTGTGATCATTGCTGTATATAGTCTACATAACACAATGTCTGTGGCTGTCTGAGCTGGAACTGCCTTCTCAATTGTTAGGAACCCAGGAATGAGAAGTTTTTGAGCCAGAAGCAGTGCCATTATATACTGTAGTTTATGTTATATTTGCTGTCTTTTAAGTCTTGTGTTCTTTGTGATGCTGACTGGCCCGCTAATATTTAGCATCCACTAATAATACCCTGTCAATGGGAAGGAGGGACAAAGAGGCATGGAAACAGAAAAGTAAAATAAATAAAAAAATTAAAACCAAGACAACCCCTTTCACCAAGCTAAGTGCCACACGGAAACTCAGCTCAGTGACTGTCCCTGAACATTTACCTACCTTAGCTCTAGAAGTACAGATTGAAACTACAGCAAAAACGAAGGAAACAAAATACAGTAAAACCTCACATTTCCATTAACAACCCAACTGCTGAGGTACTCATCTCTCCTCACTCCAAAAAAAGTCTATTGTGAAGCTGTAGGCTCACACACCATACAGCCTGTCACAAGTGAGAGGTGCAGAGACAAAAGCAGAGCCCCCACCGAAACTTCCCCTTCCCAATGGGGGATCCCCAAAAGTTCCTGCAGGCTCTGGCTGTCCGGTCTCCCTGCCACAGGTCTAAAAAATTGTCACTGAGGGAGGCAGAGTATTTGCATAAAGCAGTTCAGGAATATTCTTCACCCTTTCAAAAGTCTTGAGGCGAGCTGTCTTTACCTGCCAGCTGTCTGCACAGCAATAGCACCAACTGGGGCTCTGTCATGGCTTCAAGATGATTAGGAAGTCAGGGGAGGTGAGTGGAAGTGTGTTCTAACTTTAGTGAAACAGATTTTAACACACACAAAAATGAAAAGAGAGGCTCTCCCTCTATTCCCCACAAGAGTTTTTCAGCACTCGCTGTGTCTCTCTGTTATGCCTCCAGAAACAGATGGACTGCCTCTGACATCTGAAGCACATAATTAAAAGACTGCAGATAAGCTGGGAATGGACTCATCACTAACATTTCAGGACACTAATATTTTCTGGACAACAGTATATTTTTTCCTGTAAATAACTATTTTTACACATTATGATGCTATGTTTGACAGCCACAGTGTGTGTGTTGGGGGGGGGCTAAACTTGCATTGAGCCTCTTAAACTAGTGAAATTGATGACAATGTGAATGTCCAACTAAATACAATTTGGATGTGGAAAGTGTAATGCTATCACTTTTTAAATTTGTATTGAAATCCTTATCGAAAACAGCACTTACATGTGAAGAGATCTAGAGTAACTGTTAAATGGAATGCTGTGTGACTGATTGAAAAATGGAATGGCTTCTAATTTATATTCAATAGTGATATAGTCATCACAACATCTAGGACCTGATCAATGTAAGATATTATTGGTCTCTATCATGATTTGTCAGTTTAGATCGACCGCATTCTGAATAGCTGCTCGTTATCTAGCTTTTCCACACCATAGTTCAGTAGTTTAGAATTCTGTTAGAATAAATGACAAATCATGACATAGACTAATAATGTTTTATATTGAACAGTTCATGGGCATGGATATTGTGATGAAAATATTATTTGTTACCATTCGTCTCTGTCAGTATAAATATTTGAAACTGGTAAATGCTTTCTGCAAGTAAAGTTGAAAATACCACTGTCTCCATCTGCCATAGTTACCACCTGCACTATTGGCAGCTTCTCATTGACTGCATTATGATAGGTTGCCCAAGTTGCATTGCCACTTCTTTTATTTTCCTTTACATATTTATTTTTTTAGCAGCAGTGCTACTGATATGCTTTCAAACATGTTTTGGTGCATGATCTGGGGGGGGGGCTGTTGATGAGCTAAACTAGTTGGAGACTCAGCCGCAAGTGAAAGTGAAGCTAGCACAAGTGATGATCAGTCAATGCATTGCTGATGGATTATGATGGAAGTAGTGAAAGGTTGTTACTTTCCAAATTGTTAGTGAATACCCTTTCACTTTTATTCTGTTCATCTGACTGCATTTATTTGATATGCCATTGCCTATTCTACAGTCACTTCAACCCAGTGAACCTCTCTACTGTTACATGTATTCTTCCCCAGGTATTGCTAAACATTCAAAACTGGAATTGTAATGAGAACAGAAACATTCAGTACCATGAAATTTATGAGCTACAAGTGAATCTATTATGTGACAGAGACCCACAGGGCCATCTTAGAATGTCACTCCAATGCTCGGGGCTCAGGTAAACTTGAAGTGAACATCAAAACAGATTGGGGGAATACATAGTAGACAGAGAGGTAAACGAAAAACTGAAAAAAAGCAAACACTGACAAAACACAGGAGACACATCAGACAGATGGTGAAACTCATTTTTTAAATGTAAAATCACACTTTGGGACCAAAGAGAGATATCAGCCTGTATCAAAACACTGGCTGCAGTGCCCTTCTTAAAATGCAACATGTAGCATGTAGCATGTTTACATGTAATTTTGGAATCCTAATGTTTTAGAATTATGTCATCAAAAAACTATTTTCAGATTCTTAGACAAGTAATTTGTGTGCACATTTAGTACATCAGAGAGGGTGGGGCAAATCATCCCATGAAAGGAAGTGTGAGTGCTGGTTTATTCCTGCATTTCCTGATGGCCATTTAATAAGTGCAAAAGGTAATATCTGTGTAAGCAAGGCTGTTAAAAGTCCTATTCGATATAAAATTATTTTTGGTTAGTTACCATAATCATCATAATTTGCCCTGATATTTAGCACTACTTAAAAGTTCCCTTGATATTTCTGAGGTGAAATTGTGCTTAACTTGGAATGGTTAAAATCAGTATCAAGCAGGATAGCCATGGAGACACACACACACTCTGTTTATCTCAGACAGTTAAAGCTAAAGGGAGAGCTAGGAATCAGATTGTAAAATGTTACAATTACCTACAGAAAGAAAGTCACATTTTTTTAATGTTTCCTTTTTACCTACATGTATTTCCACATTTTTTTATGATGTTCATTCCTATTTTATTAAACATTGGGGCACAATGCAGAACAATGGATTCTAGCCCCATTATAAAAAAAAACTTTGCATTTCAAATGGTATAAAGCATGTATCTGAGGGTGTTTGGGGGATCTAGTGACATCACTTTTCATAAGAATTGCCCTTTGTTTAGATTTGTCAACATTGGTAGCAAAGGCTTGGGGAGGAATGTTGTGTCTATTAAAGAACAAGTCTCACTGTTTGACCATGCTCTGTGTCACATAACCAATTCTGTAAGGGACTATTGTGACAATAAGAACATGCGGGCTTTATTAATGTTCACCATTAATTCTTGGACACAGTAAAAGTTATGATTTTATTGCTATTAGCTCCTTTTCAGTAGTTCTGGGTAGTGAGTTCTTTAATCAACTGTAGACAAGTATATGTGCAGATGGATGAAAAGTAGAAAACATGTTTTAATGTCTATATGCTTGGATATGAACAATTAGGGGATAACTGCTACTAAGGAATGCAAAGAGCTATCATGCTTTTAAATCCATCATGAGAAATATTTAAAATAATGCATAGGGACAAATGTATATCAATAAATATTTGATGCAGATAAATATATTGGGATATTGTTTTTATGTAGAGTGTGTCCATGCTTTCATTTAAAAATAATTAAGTGCCTAGTACTAAGGGCTGAGATGTTATCATTTCTTGAAGAAAGCATTTTTAAAAAGGTATAACTTCAAATCCTTAGAGGCTAGGAACTTCATTTTTTAATGAAAGCTTGGGATTAGTTTCGTACAATCTTCTATATCAATATATAGTGCCATATCATTATGTATTGATACACATGTTCCTGCGATTTGTTTTTTGCCATGTTATGATGTTGCTGGGTGCTGACTGAAGATCTTTTTTTTTTTAGCTTGGCTCAGAGTGTGGGTACTTCAATCATAGTTCATACTACTGAAGTCATTGCTTTTCATCATTGCTAAGCATTTTTACTCAAGATGTAATAGTTAACAAAAACGGGGTCCAGATTTCTTCATGGATGCCATACAGTATACATCTTCCATTATGTATAGTGTGTTATCTATCCTGCTGTGATCCATTCTGCATAATCTGGTGAGTTTTCATCCTTCCACTGTTGTAATATTCTGTTTTGCTACTAAAATTCCAGTGTCAATCAATATGGAATTATCTTTTTGTTTATTCATTGGTTCTCTCATACCAAACAACACGATTCCTGGGTCAAATGGAAAGTTGTATCTAAGTATCTTTCCAAAATGAGAAAAAAAATATTTTCCCAGTATTCATTGTACTGTTTGCACCTAGCTATTATATGATCCAATATTCCTCTATCTGATCTGTACCTCTGACAGACTTCAGAAATGGTTTTATCAAATCAAGTCAACCTTGATGTGGTCAAATAAGTTTTATGAATCATATTGACATGAATCTGTTATAGTCTATTATTTTAATCCCTGGTTTGTCTATATTTTATATATCTATCCAAGACCCTTCTGATATTGCTTATTTCAGGCCTTTCTCATAAGAATGTTTGGTTTTGAGAAGTGGAGAAACATTAGATTCCTTGAGAGCTGTATAAACCTTAGGCTAAAGAACTTGAGGATATACTCCCTGGAGGAGAGGCGGGAGAGAGGGGATATGATACAGACATACAAGTACTGTACAGGGAGGGCCAGGGTGCAGGACTACACTATTTTCCAGTGAAAAAGATGTTCCAGGACTAGAGGGCATGGGATGAAGTTGGAGGGAGGGCGATTCAGAGGAAACGTGAGGAAGAATTTCTTCACAGAAAGGGTAGTGGACAAGTGGAACACACTGCCAGAGGAAGTGGTGGGGGCTGAAACAATCATGGGATTTAAGAATGCATGGGATAGACATAAGGAAATTCTGGGGGTCAGCAGTAAGGGGGCAACAGACTTCTAGAAAAACGTAAAGGGAACTTACAAGCTCAAATGGGCAGACTGGGTGGGCAATAGGCCCTTATCTGCCAGCAGTGTCTATGTATCTATGTATCTATGAGATGTTTATTAATATCCAGATTTATTAGGAGCTCTTCTAGGCCAGAATTTGTCATGTTTTGCAAATTCAGTTTAAAAAAAAAATGAAATTTTTAATTTGCATGTATTGTCATTTTTGTGTTTCTGGAATGCTATATTTTCTCTGAAATTTGTCAAAAGGTATGAACTCACCTTCCTCAAAAAAGTCTTCTTACCAATTGATTCCTTTTTCTATGTACCATTTCATAAAAGTTATATCCATTATTGATGGCTGAAAAAAAGTATTGTTGATAATTGGAGTTAACCTTTCTAGGTGAGTGAGGTCTCCCATAATCTGTTGAGCTATTCTCCAGGAGGTATTTGTTGCTTTAGTAGCAACCAAAACTGATTTGTAATATGGGACCCCCATTAAATTAACCATTAAAGAGTTTTTCAGGGTGAATTCCCTTAGTTTACTCTTTTCTATCTGAAATCCTGCCATATATTTATCCTCAGGACAGTGAAACAAATAGTATGTAACTTCTAATTGAGCCACCAAATAGTACAGCCAAACATTTGGGCACCCCAGTCCTCCCTTTTCTCCACTTTGATAGAGTTTGTTTAAAGCAGTCCTGAGTTGTTTACCTATTCACAAAAATTTCCATACAAATGTTTCTAGGTTTGTAAAGAAAACTTTCATCAGTGTTACAGGGATGGCCTCAAATAAAAACAACAATCTGGGAAGAATATTCATCTTTAGAATATTTACTCTTCCAATCAGTACACGGGGAGATGTTGCCATTTTTCTAGATCTAGTTAGATTTTTTTTCTAAAGTGGGTCATAATTTAGTTGTACCACTTTCTTCATATACTGTGCCAAGTATATGCCTAGATATTCAGTTTGGTCTTTTTGAATGTTTTGTAATGTAGAGTTGGTTAATAGTTCTGGATTTTCCCCAAAGTATAGTGCCTCACTTTTTTCCCCAATTTATTTTTTAACCGGAATATAGGCTGAATTCAGCCACTATCTGGGTTAGTAAGAGATATGTTTTGTTAGGTTTAGAGAGAGAGAAAGCAGTATACCACCAGTGTATAGCATGATGAAATGATCTTGTTCTTTTACCTTTATTTCTAAAATTTCTTTTTGCACTCTAATCTTTAGTCTGAATGGTTCAAGAAAGAGAGCAAAAAGCAATGGGGACAGTGGGCATCCCTGTCTTGTTCCTCGAAACAGAGGGAAGGGCTGAAACATCTGCTGATTTATTTTTGTCTTAGCTCATGGGTCAGTATAAATTAATTCAATCAATTCAAGAAATTTACTGTCTATTCCACATGTTTTAAAGTTTCTATTAGAAAAGGCCATTGAACCCTACCAATGGCATTTTCTGCATCTAACAATAATACTGTATCTGTCCTTGATTGTTCCTGTATAATGTTAAATGCTTTTCTTGTATTATGCTGCTGCCTCCTCCCCTATATGAACCCTACTTGGTCTGAACAGATTATTTTAGGCAAAATTTTTGTTAATCTATTTGCGAGTATTTTTGTGAAAATTTTATAATCACTGTTTATTTATTTAGTTTTTGTTGTTGCTGTTGACCAAGAAAAAGGGGCTAGACAATTCTGCCTATTTTCAGCCTTGTCCCAGGGAAGAGGGAAACAGATGGATGCCAATTGACATTGGACCAGATTAAGCTGTTGGTGGTATTTTTAGTGAATGGAGGAAATTTGGCCAGGACACCTGGGAAATTCCCCTACTCTGTTGTAGGGGGTGCTGTGTCATTCCAGTCAGCAAGATGGCCGATGCTGCCATGGAGGAAGGAGAGGATGGTAGCTCAGGAGTTTTAGCCTCAGCAACTATTCAGAATCTGTTTAGTAGTTCCATGGAAATAACCAGATAAAGATGAAATTCAGGTTGATATTCTGATGGAGACGGCTACAGATGTTGAAATGGGACCTATTGAAAGCCCTACAGTGCAGTTAAAGATGAGACCCACAAATGCTCCAGCTGTTATGGAGGCTGAGATGCCAGGAGAGAAAGCAGCAAGAAGAGCTTGGATGATACGACAAATACAGGAAGAAAAATAGGCATGAACACAACAAGGAAACACCACAGAGGCTCACCTGATCCCTGAGATGTGATCAGTAACACAGAAAGTTTCTGGACGAACAGATGGTACAGAGACTTGGTCACTGGAGAGTGCGCTAAGACTAGCAGGTTGGACTTTGGCTCCCGATGGGATAAAATGGTTACCAGGAGTTTCCCAATCACTAAAGAGATCCAGAATCTACAATAGCTAAAAATAAAGGACAAACAGTGAAACAGCAGCATACAGATGCAGGAGACAAACAAGTTGGGGATGATGCGACACAGCAGGCAACAGCTGCAGAAGTGCTTACTACACAGGATCCTTCTGACACCACAGAGCGAGTGGCTCTAATATCAGGTACTGTTATTAATTACAGTGATGTAAATGTGGGAGGAAGTGATAAAATACAAAGAAAGAAATAATGTGAAGCAAATGAAGGGGGACAACAAGGAAATGAGGAAATGGAGGGTTCACAGCAAGGTGGAAATGAGGCCCCAGCGTAACTTAAGAAAAGGTACAGCAAGCAACACCTTACATGTCTTAGGTAGATTCAGTGGAAACAGAATTAGGGGCACAAGAAGGTCCTTCCACATCTACAGGGCCTCAGCAGGGTACACATGACATCCCCCAAGAGCAAATATGGGTAGGCCACAGGTCACACAGAGATTTAGATTGTCTGATCTTTTCATTAATTTGGAAAAACCAAGATCCAAGAGGAATGCAGTGCATCTAAAATATAAAGGGTGGCTTGACATCCCACCAGACAGTGTTTAAGTTGCACACACATTGTTAAAAGAATTTATGCAGTTCTTGGCATCTGACATTTTTGCCCTCATACTCATCTTAGGTGACTCCATCTTTGATGTAAGCTTTAACACCCCGGTTCAGTTAGAAACATTTTGGACTAAATACTCATATTTGAAACAATCTGCATTGTGGGCACCATTTATTGCTATTCCATTAACCAGACCAGCTATGAAAACAACAGCCTTACTGCTTCAAAATGAAAATGTGCATGTCTCGGACATTTTGCATTGAGTAACACAGAAGGCAGATGTTTTGGAACACCCGGTGACTATTTTGGACACAGAAAACATATGGACGGGGGTGGAAAATTAAAATCAAATTACCTATGACTGATGAAGGACCCATCCACCTACCTAGTTGTTTTTATTTATGTCTTGATAGAGGTTTCTGCTTTTACCCAGGCAAGCCCAAGATGTGCCACAGGTGTGGGGCTTTTTCCCATCTGAGTAATGTCTGCAACACACAGGTTTCTAGTTTCTGTTTACAAACGGACCATGCCAGTAACAGATGCCGAAATCCTCCCAAATGCAACCTGTGCGAGGAGATCAGACATCTGTTTCTCCAGTGCCCATGGGCAGTTCATAATAAGGGTACCTTCTGGAATGAAGAGGACATAGTACACACAGCACAAGAAAAACAGACTGAGACAGCAGCTGCTCAATCACTATCCTTGATTACCCCTGCAGAACAAACAACTGGTAATTCAGATGCTGGGATGCCACAGGATACTGAGGACACTTTGACAGACAATTCCAATGGTGCACAAGAAAATCAACAAATGGAGGAACATCCAGAAATGGAAGTTGCTGAGGGACAATCTAGAGACTGCCTCCCAGTGGAATCCAATAGGGAGGGGATGCAGACAACTACCATGCCACCCTCCCCACATCCAGTGGATGAATTTCAGACAGCCAAAGACAAACATAGATCTACCAGGAATGTTCCCAAATCTAAACTACCAAAAACTGACCAAATTATGAACAATAATAAATATCTGGCTTTGCAGGAAAACTAGGCAGAAGAAGATGATGACTCTGAAGCTTCTTCAGTAGCTTCCTCACAAAAAGACAGTTCAAATGTGGAGGGGGACATACAGAAGAAACCAAAAGTCAGGAAGAAAACAAGGAAAAAATCATGAAAGAATGGACTCCATTCCTGCTTATGGTTTTGTCTACTGGGGACAATCTTAAAATTCTAACATTAAATGTTAATAGCATTAAAAATCAAAAGATGTGGGCTATAAATTTCCAGGCATTATATGATGCATAAGCTGATATATGTTTCTTACAGGACACCAGGTTGTGAACTGAGCCAGACATACATCGGTGACAGAAATCATGGTCTTAGGGACCTACTGTGTGATCATTGAAAGATGAACTATGTTCAGGAGTGGGCATTTTGTTCCATGGCCCTGTCACAATTGTGAAGATTGTAGAACTGGAACTAGAGAGGGCTTTCCTTTTGGATATTCAGTTACACAATCAAGAAATGAGAGTGGGGGTGGTATATGCCCTACAAACTAAAAAAAATTACGTATTGGGCTATTTAAACTCTTTCAACCATATTTACATACAAACAAAAAAATTATTTTGAGAGGAGATTTTAATTGCCCGCTGGACTTGGGGGACAAATCTGGTAGCACATCAAAGTTATTTTGTGACACAAATGTTTTAAAACAGATACTATATACTGAAGATTTGATAGATGCTTACAGAATGGTGAAGAAATCAGAGGGTCATACTTATCATAGAGGTAGTATTTCAACTAGGATAGATTACCCTTTTGTATCTAGACATTAGAGAGTGTGTAAAGCTGATACAATAGCTAATGCCACCTCTGATCACTTGTAGCTACACATCACATTGGAGAATTTGCACAACAGTAACATAGGGTCAAGATACTGACACATAAACAATAAGACATTAAAAGACCTAAATATTCAAGACTTAACTAGAGAAAATCTTAAGACCAGGGCTACAGTTGCTATCTGGTACAGTATAATGAACTCGGGAATGGTGGGCGGACATCAAAGAAGTGGTGAAAAAGTTATATTAAAAATGGGGAAGAAAAAAGGGAGGAATGATTGATTTCAGTTCCTGAAAATACACAAAAGGTTGTATGAGGCTATATCTATGCAGGACACAGAAAAGAGTGATATGTCCATACAAATTTTGAAACTTAAAACAGAAATGAAACAGTATTTATATGACAGGGCTAAATCACTCAGAATAGAACAAACTGCAGGAACACAGGGGGACAAAGATGTCACTGGACATATTTAAAGATTGCCAAAATAAGATACAGAACAGGGAATGGATGCAGATAAAAGATTCACAAAGTAATATACATACAGATTTTTCTAACATTATGCAGGTAATTTCTGAACATCTTTATGTTGTCTTCAGGCAACCCAAACATACAGAGGGGGGAATTTGAATGCATATTTATCAGGAATCCATATAGACTCACTACCTATGGACGAACTAGCAGTTTTAACCTCTAACATTATATTGGAAGAAATTACAATAGCCATAAATAAATTGTGTCCCAACTCGGCTCCAAGACCAGATGGTTTGAGTACTAAATTTTATAAAACTTTTAAAGATGTATTAGCACCTATTCTATGTGAAACATACAATAACATACTAGGTAACATTAAAATACATGAAGAAATGGCAACAGCATTTCTAATTCTACTACATAACTAGGTAACATTAAAATACTTGAAGAAATGGCAACAGCATTTCTAATTCTACTACATAAAAAGGGAAATAAAGTGGACATTTTGAATTGAAGGCCTATATCCCTCCTTAACATTGATTTTAAGTTACTATTATTAATTATTTGTCAAAGATTAAGTCAGGTAGCACAGAAATTGATTTCCAGGCATCAAAAGTGTGCAATACAAGGGAGATCAATGAAAGAGAGTTTTTATTGTCTTAGAGAAGTATTTTCTAGCGGTCACTTGGGGTAAGTTAATGGCTATGTCCTTGGACTGGACCAAGAAAAAGCATTCTATTTGGTGCCGCATAAGGTACTGTTCCACATACTTCGTCATTATGGATACTGCCATTATTCACACAATGGCTATCATTTTTATATGCTCAGGTGCATTTTTCCCCCTGATCAATGGAAACATTGGGAGGAAAATTAGAATTCAAAGAGGAGTATGACAGGGGTGCCCCCTAAGCCCCCTTTTGTACACTTTTTGTATTGATGTTTTAATTAGAAAAATAGCAGGGCATATTTCACTCCCCAACATCAACATCGTTAAGGGTCTTAACCTATGCAGATGATTTACACTTATTTTTACACTCTGAGAGGGATGGCCAACTGGCATTTGAAGTAATTGCTCAGTATTCATCTGTCACAGGGCCAAAAATAAATGTACAGAAGAGCCAGGCCATAGAAGTAGGAAATATGACCTTGGAAGGTCGAAGTGACATTTGTGGTGTCCCAATAGTACTGGAAACAGATATTCTAGGTGTAACATTTGGACCCAAGGATATGGATAGGATTAATTGGGAATACTGGCTGAATATCTGTGAGAGGAAACTATTGGCATGGCAGAAAATGTAAATCACCAAACTTAAGAGAGTTTATCTGCTTAAAACTTCCATTATACCTGTATTGCTTTTTGCAGCCTCAGTATTTCCTCTTCCTTTGATTCTTGAAGCAAAATGGCATAATGCATTTTTTAGAGTGATCTGGGGTAGTAGTTTGAATCCTATAAAACGTATCATGATCTACGGTCAGTTGCACAAGGGGTTTGGGTATGGTGCCCCACTTAATCTTTTTCCGTACCATTTTTTGTAAATTTAATTTAGTGTCTTTTCTACAAGATGAATCTGCACCTGGATTTCCTGGGGTAAAGAATGATTAGGAGAAGTGTTACCTAAATGGTTAAATAATAAATGGTCTTTCAAACTAAGTAAGGAGAGATTTCTACCTTATATGATCTCTATGATGCAGAAGGTCAGAACATAGAAAGTTACAAGAGACAATATATTAAATCTTACCAGACAGGGGTTGTATGATCAAATTTTGTTAAATTATTTTTCTGCACTACTCATTTTTCCTGTAAGCACCCTAGCAACATTTACACAAACCATAAAACCATTGACACACCAGGGAACACCTAAATATCTGTAAGACACAGTTTGGTTGGCCTGTCATGGAAATCTAGGGGAAAAATAATCAGAAACATAAACAGACAGATGAAAGGTATTGTCCTAAAGACCATTGTAACATGGTCTTAGAAACACAGGAGCACTTATTTTTTAAGTGCCCTTATATCATTTCTTTTTGGAATCACCTGTCATAATGAGTTCACGATCTCACCTTCTGTAATGTAACCTATGAAGTTCTTATTTTAGGTATATATTCTGGAATTTGGGGAAAATACCCTTTTAGTACTTTACAGCTTATTTTTGGGTTAATAAAATACCACATTTGGCAATCAAGATGTCATTGGACACTACAGCAACAATGTATTGTACAGCAGGATTCGGTTAGAATTATTTTAAGCCAGATTAAACAGATATACGATGAAGAAAACAGGATTGAAACTCCTCAAACAGTTAAAAAATTATGGAAACATTGTCAGGGATGGATAATGTAAAAAAAATATCTTTAGCTGGAAGTACAGCATAGAGGTTAGGGTAAGGAGTTGTGAATGGGCTTGGTACATCCAGCAGACCTGGGTTTAATTCCTACAACCTAAACTTGCATACTGTGTGACTCTGAGCAAGTCACTTAACCCCCCAGTGCTACCACATCACCCCTGTAGACAGGCACTGGTGCCTGGTGGGCTTTACCCGGTTACCAAAGACTAAAATGAAAAAAAAAAAAAGAATGAGGATAATAGTATTATGACAGCAACAGAGAGAAAAGGGAGTAAAGGAGAGGGTGATGTGTATGTATATATATATATATATATATATATATATATATATATATATATATATACGTGTTGTTGATTATTGTCACTCCATTTTGTATGATGCTTAATGCTTAATCATAGTTATATCCGATGTTTTGTACAAGATGTTATGAGACTTTTCTTTTGGACAAGATGTTGTGAGACAATTTTACCATTAACCTTTACTATGTTTGTTGAAATAGGGCCTCAACATGTTTGCATAGTAACTAGACAAGAAAATACTACTCAAATGTATAATTTAACTTCGTCCTTTTCTGGATGTCTGAAGAATGTAACCCACTTATGGTGGGAGGCATAACACACTTTTGTCCCAGACAGTGAACAACAACTTATTTTGATTAGTATATCTTTGAAGAAAAGATTAAGAAATCATTCAGAACACTGATTTAATGAAAGCCCATTTGGCTATTAGGAATAAAAAAACGGAGACAAATTCAAACTGTAATAATTGCTGACTCGAATGGTCGAATTAGGATACAAATCGTTCTAACAATAATAAAGGACGAATGATATGTATATATGTATATATTGTATTGATTATTGTTATCCCATTTGTATAGTATAGTAATCAAAGAATATAATGTAACTTGTTTTTGTATACAATAATCAAAGGCTGGATGTTAATCAAAGGAATGTGTAGGATTGTATTTGCTAAGTTTGCAATGTTCTGGGCGCTCGGCCAAGTGTCCGGGATGTTGCCTCTTAGCAAATATGTGAGAAATATCTAGATAACAAATGTTTGTACTGGGATTGCATGATTCTGGGCACCTGGCCAGTGTGCAGGCCGTGACAATCTAGGTGCTTGCAGATGTTGCTGGATGTTTCTAGAAGAATAATAAAAGATATAAATACTGGGAAAATCCTGTCATCTGGTTAGAAGCCTACCTGCAGAGTGGGCGCATTGCTGCAGGAGCTGTTCCTGATTCCTGAGACTCCTAGCCAGGCTGAAGGGGCTTCCCAGCCATTGGAAGAGGGCTTGGATGTTGCTTTATTGAATCGGTGATGTATTAAGTTTGTGGTTAGAAGCCTCACCTGCAGGATGGACGATCGCTGTAGGACCACCACCGGTTCGTGAGACTCTAGCCAGGCTGACAAGGGGCTTCCCAGCCATTGGAAGAGGGCTTGGATGTTGTTTTATTGAATCAGATGTATAACCTTGTATTATATTTTGTTATAATAAAGCTTTGGCTTGCTGTACTTATTGTGCTGTTATTGTGTGTATGTGAGTGTGAATGGTAAATAGCTGCTCTTGGTTTGAGTTGGCAGAACATTTTGGCGTAGTCGGCAGGATGAGTTCTTTTATCTTTTCTCTTTGATGAAACTGTGAAAGAATATGTGGAAAGATGTATTAAGGAAAAGTCTCTCAAACAAGCAACTGCACTGCCCTTTGTACTTGTAATTTGTGCTTGCTGCAAGTATATACAGTTAGAGCCAATGATGGTTTTCACAGTTCAGGCTGCTTTTAGGAGAAAAGCAGCAGCTGGTTAAGTAAAGTTAGATAAGCAACATCTAGAAAAGAAAAATAAACTACTGTGGATGTACGCACAGTAGGTGACTACAGACGGGATGATTTGAAAATCCTCCCCCCCCCATGTTGCCTATCTGTGTAGTTTCAAGTTTTTCTGTATCAATTTCAAGTTCCCTTGCCTCCTATAGAGGCTGAAACATTTGATCCCAAACCCAAGTACTGGGGACCTCTACCAGATGGATCTCAACCTAGTACTGTTAGAGATTTTTTTTGTTTTGTTTTTAAACTGCAAACCAGAGCTCTGGAAAAAGACTTGGTTTGGCAGGTTACTAAAATGGCCAAAAGAAAACCTTTGAAAGGGTTAAAACCTTTGAAAGGGTTAATAGCTGCAGTGTTTGGAAATTATCATGAAGGTCCTGCAGTCAGTTTTCTTACTCAGACTAGTGTATCGGAAAAGAAGAAGAAAAATACCATGGCACCGGGTAAGTCTGAATTTTTTTATTTAAAGTTGTTTTATGTCTGTCTGTTAATACATATACTAAACAAGGTAATGCTCCATCTTTCTCGTGCATATTTTCTAGCTTATATCTGTGTTCTGTAATTATGTTCTGTTGTCAAGGTTGCGAGATAGGATTGACTGCCTTCAGTGCACAACATGTTACAGTAAAAAAAAAAAGAAGAAGCTTCTTTGCCTCATAGCTGACTGTTTTAATTGGCTTTATTTTTAATGGAACATTTGTGCTGCCTAGATAGGGTCAGTGAAGAACTTTTGTTGAGTGGAGCAGAGGTAGTGTTGATGGTGAAGAGTTATGACGTCATATAGATTGCAATGCAGAAAGAGTTGTAGTTTGCAAGCAATGTGCCAAGCCACTGCTAGGTGAAAATGTAATGTGTTAACAGCTATAAATGGCTTTATCATACTTCTAGTTAGAACCAGAAACTTTTGCAAAATGGCAGAGTGCCATATTTTAGTTATGTGCCAAAAGGTGTAATCATGTTATACGGAGATGTTCACTTACAGATGGTATGTTGTACTGCATTTTAACGGAGTTAAAATGTGTTTAAATGTTTTGTTCTAGAAAGATTTGGCATGGCAATATGTATAAATGTGTTGGTTTAAAATTGTCAGTGTTACAAGACAGGCAGGAGGCAGCACATATATCTAAAACACATACAGTTTTCTAATGAAACTATGGGCAGTACCTCAGCAAATTGGTGTGAAACAATGTCAGTCTTATTTTGTGTTAAGTATTTCTTTTTGTGTATGTGTATGTGTGTGTACTGTCTTGGCCAGCAGTTTTATTGTGTGCTCTATTGTTATTTAAAGATATTTTAATATTGGTGGTGTTCAAGGACACTACAGGAATGGCTGGGTTTGAACGACCCTTGCATGCACACTGTGACCTTTTGCACGTTATTTGACCTTCTTGTGTTTCAACATTTTATAAATACTACCAGTTCAAACTTGATGTGTATTCCATGCCTAAAGCACAACTTTTCACACAAAATGTATGTTCATGAAAGCACACCAAGAGTGAACCATGTAATTTGACTTTTTATTGCAAAACTAGTATTCTAAGTGAAGAGGAACAAACTTTTCTTCTCTTCTCACTGCTTCTGACTTGCAGCTAACACAGGCAATACTCCAGCTGGAAGGGGAGAATTATTCATCATCTCCCCATATTTTTATTACGCTTTTGAAAAAAGGACTATTACAGCTGTTTTTGAGAGTTTACCATCTACAGTTAAAAACAATGGCTTTTGTTTTTATGTGTGACCATGGTGTAATCATTTTTTTTTGTCTTTTTGAAATGCATTCTAAGAGATACATACGTACGGTATTACCATCAATCTGGATTTTTTATAAACTCAGCTGACATTTTGTCATGCTTAGGATAAGAAAACCCAGGGACGCTCAGCTTCTTTTATCCTATGGAAATAATCTTGTTTTATTTTTAAACTGATGTGTGTTTGTTTTGTTGTTTGTCTGTGTTTCTTCTCTTTCTTCTAGAGAAAAAGAAGTTCCCCATCTTTATAGTATTGTAATATTATCTTGTTATAATTTAAAGTGTAGTAGGTGGGGATCATGTCACCATCCACAGCTAACCTTTTTATTGCTACAGTATTCGAGCTGTCTCTTGCACCTCGAGCTGTCTCTTCCACCAGTAGGAGCTTGGGGGAGGGTAAGCTACCCTTCCTCCATCCCTTCCAGTGTAATACCCACAAAGGTTGCAAGGTACATCACTGTTCCCCCAAAGGGGTAAAAAAAAAAAGTGTATTTGCCAATAATTGTTTCTTATTTACAGGTTTTAGAAAAGACCCAAGGTATTTTAACAGCATAACCCAGCCCAAGCCCTTCTGTTTTCTCTAGTGCAAACAGTTGAATCCCACACCTATTATTAATACAAGGGCTTCTGCCCTCAGCAAGTAATCAGTTACGCTGGAGGGTAGAGTTGTGTATGTATGTTATAATGTTTTTGATACAAATGTTATCTTCGAGAATAATAAAATTTGTGTATTTCTAGGTCCTGCAATGGGTCCTAAAAGGAATGTTGGTGTGTCTTATGGTCCATTTGGCAGAGCTAGTTACCCCTGGAGGAAGGATTCAAAGGGTTAACTGTAATGACACTGGTTGTAAAGGAATCTGGAGTTGGAAAATGATACAAAGATAGAACCAGGGAACTTTAGCTGCCCATCCGGACAGAAGTGTGTGGTACTGAACATGACATTTTCACCAGAGGTCAATCTCTGGATGACAACTGGTGGCCCAGGACGATTATATGTACAATATACCAATGATACTAATGAGGTCTCTTTGCAGAATAAGACTGCTATTAAATGCTGCAACTTATCAGACATGTGCATGATAATCCTCACCGAGGACTAGTGACTGTTGCATGAATCAATCAGACATTTTTAACGAAACCATTGAACTAATTAATGTAAATACTTTGTTTTGCATGAATGCAAACTGTAATAGAAAATAAAACTACTTGGGTAGACTATATTACTGTATTAAGAAATCATCCTATTGTTAGTAATGATAGCTTGGTTAAAGTGCCCTCTACTTCTATATTTGTAGCGCAGCAGTATCAAAAGAATGTTATTTATTTTAATATAACTTTTGCTCCTAGTCATAAGTGTAGAAATAGACGAGCTTGGTATGATACATTACTAGGTGGCACTGGTGCTGGTGTGGAATATTGAATAGCATAGATGTAGAATCATTAGCGAACAAGTTAAAAGTGGCAGGGACAGATGTATCACAGTTAGTTAATTTACAAGCGCAATGGATGCCTACTGTTTTTAACAAGCTTTGCAGTTAAGACATTCCAGAACATATCGAACCGTGATAGTGGCAGACCAAATGATTGAATTAGGCTCAAAATGCAAACTGAAACTACTCACCATTGGTGGGACATATTTACTGGATGATCTCCTTCTGCCACTAAAGTATTGAACAGATTGATCCATCCGATTTTAATAATTGCAGTGATATTGTTTGTTTTAACTGTGTGGAATTGTTATTTATCCTATAGAATTAGGAGACTGTATGTGGATAAACCTTTTATGATGCCATTTTCATACAAATTGTATTCACAATAATCAAAGGACCGAATGATGTGTGTATATATATATATATATATATATATATATATATATATATATACATGTGTTGTGTTGATTATTGTCACTCCATTTTGTATGATGCTTAATGCTTAATCATAGTTATATCAGATGTTTTGTACAAGATGTTATGAGACTTTTCTTTTGGACAAGATGTTGTGAGACAATTTTACCATTAACCTTTACTATGTTTGTTGAAATAGGGCCTCAACATGTTTGCATAGTAACTAGACAAGAAAATACTACTCAAATGTATAATTTAACTCGTCTCTTTTCTGGATGTCTGAAGAATGTAACCCACTTATGGTGGGAGGGCATAACTTACACTTTTGTCCCAGACAGTGAACAACAACTTATTTTGATTAGTATATCTTTGGAAAAGATTAAGGAAATCATTCAGAACACTGATTTAATGAAAGCCCATTTGGCTATTAGGAATAAAAATGGAGACAAATTCAAACTGTAATAATTGTTGACCAAATGGTCGAATTAGGATACAAATCATTCTAACAATAATCAAAGGACCGAATGATATGTATATATGTATATATTGTATTGATTATTGTTATCCCATTTTGTATAGTATAGTAATCAAAGAATATAATGTAACTTGTTTTTGTATACAATAATCAAAGGCTGGATGTTAATCAAAGGAATGTGAAGGATTGTATTTGCTAAGTTTGCAATGTTCTGGGCGCTTGGCCAAGTGTCCGGAATGTTGCCTCTTAGCAAATATGTGAGAAATATCTAGATAATAAATGTTTGTACTGGGATTGTATGATTCTGGGCACCTGGCCAGTGTGCAGACGTGACAATCTAGGTGCTTGCAGATGTTGCTGGATGTTTCTAGAAGAATAATAAAAGATATAAATACTGGAAAATCCTGTCGTCTGGTTGAAGCCTCTCTGCAGAGTGGACGCATTGCTGCAGGAGCTGTTCCGATTCCTGAGACTCCTAGCCAGGCTGAAGGGGCTTCCCAGCCATTGGAAGAGGGCTTGGATGTTGCTTTATTGAATCGGTGATGTATTAAGTTTTGTGGTTAGAAGCCTCACCTCTGCAGGATGGGCATCGCTGTGGGGCCAATTCCCGTTCATGAGACTCCTAGCCAGGCTGACAAGGGGGCTTCCCAGCCATTGGAACAGGCTTGGATGTAGCTTTTGGAATCGGTGATGTATAACCTTTTGTATTATATTTTGATATAATAAAGCTTTGGCTTGCTGTACTTATTGTGCTGTTATTGTGTGCATGTGAGTGTGAATGGTAAATAGCTGCCTGGTTTGAGTTGGCAGAACAGAGGGAGAGGAAAGAAGACATGGAAATGGTTTGTGTTTATTATTTCCAAAATGCATAACCACTGATATGCATCTTAGAATGCGAAATAAGTATGAAAACTTTTTTTTAATTTTTGGAATGTATTGTATAATGTAAATATTTCCCTAATGTATTATTATGCTTGTCCTCAGTATTGCTTCATTTTTCACAATAAAAATTTCCCCTACTATTTTCAAGAGGTGCCATGGGATCTTAAACTTCCACCTGAATAATCAGCAGAACAGGCAGATGGGATCTTGGTTTAGCATCTCATCCGAAAGACGGATATTGGTCTGTGAGACTTGCACAAGTCTGATGGTTTATTTTTTAAGAATTAGATTTATAATTGCTCAATTAAAGGAAAACAGAATCTCACCTGCTGCCAGAAAATCTTGAAACAGGCCCTTTAATAAAGATGAAATGATTTAATTTAAATTTTTATAAAATTCAAATGTAAAACTGTCAGGTACTGGGCTTTTTCTGTTCTTTATTACTGTATAAATTTAATCTAGTGTTATGTCTTCATGTAATAATTCTGCATCTAAGTTGGATAGTTTGGAGAGTTTTAAGTTATTTAAATAAGTTTTAATATCAGACATCTCAGACCTTCCCTCTGGTATATATAGTTTGACGTAGTAAGCTTTAAAGATATTGGGCCCTAGCACTATTGTGTAGGGTGGCTATGTGCCACTTATCTGTACTGCATAGCTACTCCACACCATTGTGCCCCCTGTCCTGGATTCACCAAATGGGGCATGCAGGCCCTAGGAACCCGATCTGCTGGCTGCATGGACAGCAATGTGCCAGGGGTAGGGGGTGTTTGCACTATGTACCATGCACTAAGGTGAGCAGTACAACATGCAGGGGGGCATAGGGGTTGGAAGGATATGTCAGGGGGGACCCTGCCATAATGACCATATGTGGCCATACCCAGGCACCCACAGGGTCCCCCCCAGCATGGCAACTGGACCTGAGCACCTGCCCCAACACATGGAGTCTACAACCCTGCATCCCAGAGCCCACCCTGCAAATGTAGCCCTGATCCCAGTGCAGGCAGCGGGAAAGGTGTTCACTGTGCATTGCCACCGGCTGCCCATGGTCGCAGCACCTCCTGCCAGTCCAGGGGTGGTGTGGTCAGTGTGGCACGGGGGTAATGGCCAAATGTGGTTGGTGGTACCGCTGTCCCAGGGCCAGTGCCCCACTGTGTGTGGGGGGGTTGCTCACTGCTTGGGACAGGGCTCCACTCTATTTGTGGGATGAAGACGGGTATCGTTGGTCTGGGGTGGTTGCTGACCCATGCTGGGGTGGGGAACAGCAGTGCTCCTGTCAGTGGGGGATGCCTCTGGGCAGGGTGTTGGGGGGGCTGTACCACCACCAGCAGTCACTCATGCAATCCAACGGTGCATCAGTGGCTCTGTGCAATTTGTGCCCAATGCACAATCCCAGTCCTATGCCATTCTGCGTGGGGGAGCTACTCTTGGTCCCAGGCAGGGCATTCAATTGGCCATCTACCTGGGACCACAACTCTGCCCCATTCACCTTGTGTGAACCTGCACACCGGGGGGGCACAGACTAGTGGCCAACAGTAGTGAATGCCACTGGGTACACACCTGTCCACAGGTGTGGAGCTCTGCAGGTGGGACACACTACTCTGGCACATACTTCCCACCTCTATGTGTATAGGGCCCATTGTTAATTTATTCTGGGTTATATCCCCATTTTACCCCTTAATTATATCAATGTTGTTATTGTTTTGTTCACAATGTAGTTTATATACCAGCAACTTCTCTGGAAGATCAGAGAAAAAAATAAAAGCTTGCTCTTGCTCTGTACTTTTCTCTCTCAGCTTGGCAATTTATGATTTTTTCCACCTTATCCCTTAAAGTTAAAACGTTTAATCTTGACTGTTTAGTGTCCAGAGCATACCTCTCAACCTCTTGCCTCCTGAATCAGGGACAAGGCTTAAAAAAAATCAGGGACAAAGACCCAAAATCAGGGATACATCTTAAAAATTGGTACTATTTCAGAATGCTGATGGAATAAGGGGGTTGTGTTGAGATGCATATTCAGAAGCAGAACAAGTCTGTAACTTTAATGTCTGACATTATTTTATGATTTTAATCCCCACTGTTCTATCACAAAAACACAAGTTTTACGAGAGACAGAGGAAAGTTTTGAGGCAAAATCAGGGACATCCCTGAAAATCAGGGACAGTTGAGAGGCACGGTCCAGAGTTGTGTGTTCAGATTCAGTTGAAGATAACTGATTCTCTAAATTAGACAATAAAGGAATATATTAAACATCAAGTGTTGTTCTATATAACCTAGTGTCTGATGAACGCTTCTTTTGAATAGACACAGGAAAATCATGGCAGCCTATAATGCAACCTGTTCAAACAGTGCCAGCAATATAGGAGATATGGAGAAACAGTTCAGTTATGCTCAACAGCTTTTCTTACACAATGGCCCTAATAATCAGTTTTTAGAAAATAGTCAAGCCGCAAATACCAGTGCAGAAGATGTGGGGAATACAAGGACTGCATACTTTATTTTATTTAGTTTTTGTTGACCAGGTAAGGTGCACTAGCCACAGCAATGATTATTTCTAGGCACGGCCCGAGAGGTTACTGAAAACAACATCACTAAACAATGACATTATTATTATTTAACAATACATAATTTGACAAAAGGAATACTATACTAATAGGAGAAAAACAATGAGTAAGGTTTGATACAATTAAATGTCTAAAACAACAGAATTAAGAAAGAAGCACAATATATAAGCTGTATAGTACAACATTCAAAGGATTAATTGGATAGATTAATACAGTGTTGACTGTAATGTTAAAATATTGATTTGAGATATGTATAGGAGAGACTAATAGTTTGTAAGATTGGGGAAGCAAGATAAGGGAGGGAAAGGTAGAAAGGAAAAAATGTGGCAAATTGAGAGAACGGGACCAAAAGACACTAAGATAGGCAAATAAAGATGACAGGATCGAAAGTGCTGAGCAGAAATATGTTGGGGACATATTCTGAAAAGTGTTCAGGGGTAAAAAGGTCAGGGAATAAAAGGGGCTTGGGCAGTTTGAAACAGGAGCAGATGCAAGAGTCAGCAAGGTGATCACATAACAATTCTTTGAATGAGACATGGGATGATGCTTGGCATATGGTCAGAGGAAGGGAGTTCCAGTGCTGTGGTGCATGACATGAAAAAGCACATGCACCTTTAGAGGAGTTATGTCTGGGGATGCGAACAGGAGTGTTTGCCACTGACCATAGACCATAACTGGGTGTCTGGTTAAGAAATAGTCCTGCAAGGGGCTTAGGTGATTGTTTTCTAATTATATTATCTATGATTGAGCCATACACATAGGCCCTAGAAGCATAAGGAGAGAGCCATCCCAATTCAGAGTAAAGGAGGCAGTGGTGCCTTATTTGATGAGAAGAGAATTTGTAGTGACAGATATTGTTGTAGGTGACATCCCACTTCTGAGAGCTAATTTTATTGGTAGAGGCACACATTGCAACCATATATGTGAGTGAGGGATGGACTATGCCATGTGCTATTGCAAGCCTAGCTGAGGGGGTGAGCACATAGCTAGAATGGTAGTCAATACCAGCTTTCATGTTAACTAACTTACAGGTGAGCTGGATATGTGGATCAAAAGTCAGAGATGGGTCAAGAGTGATCCCTAGATATTTAATGGAGGGTACCACCCCCGACACATGAAGCAGTAACAGTAGAGACTTTAAAATTTGGTAGGGAGTATTTGAGTTTAACGTAAGAACCAAATAGCATGGATTGGGTCTTTGACACATTTAGTACAAGTTTATGGCTAGTCAGCCACTGTTGAATTTGTTGAAAGTCCTGGGAGAATTTTTGGTTGATTTCAACAATGTTCTTAGTACTGGTGTACAGAACAATGTCATCAGCGTATAACAAGGAGGCTGTCTGGTGGAGGTTGGAAGTAATATTGTTTACAAAAATAGTAAAGAGCAAGGGGCCAAGGATAGACCCTTGACGCACATCAATGTTTATAGTTGCTGTGTCAGACAAGGTGGAGTTATATTTAACTACTTGTCTCCTATCCGACAGATAGCTCTCAAACCATGCAACAACATTAGGTGAGAAGCCCATTGATCTGAGAGCATCTAGGAGGATAGGGTGGTTGACAAGGTCAAAAGCTTTGGTCATATCAATAAAGATGGCTCCCATAAGAAAGCCAGAGTCCATAGACATTAGGGTATCAGATATAAGCTTAAGTAACTTTGTGGTGGTACTATGACCCTTGTGGTTCAGCTGGAAAAAGCAATTAAAAAGGTAGGCTTATGTACTGGCATAAGACATCAGTTGAGGCTTATCCTTTCCTTAAACAAGTACTTGGGGCTTGTGAATCAATAAATTACCAGCATTTGTTGTAGAGCAAGATGATTTCCTAAGTGGAGAGCAATTTCGCATGAAGCTTCATTGCAATGAATAGAATTGATCCTTAATAATGCAGCCCCAATCAGAGAAGAGGTATCAAAAGAAATAAGTTGATTAGAAAAGATCCTGGATGATAAAACAACTAGAAGGCAGCTGAATGAATTTAGAAAAGAACTAGATGAGAAGATCATTAAGTATAATGCAAACTTAAAAGCAGCTAAAGAAAAAAGTTGAGAAGAGATGCTAATGACTATAAAAATGGGACAGTATTTGATTGGAGCACAAAAAAAATACTAATAATCCTAAAATGATTTTAAAAAGAACTGAGCAAAATAATCAGAACACTGTTCTGAACTATACCTCTGGACCAGATTCAGATGCCGCAAGGACAGAGTCATACTATGTACCCAGAATTACAACAGGACAGATTTTAAACTATCAGTCCCCCCCTAACAATCAAACCAACATGGAACCGAGGAGAAGCCAACAGAGAATCAGGTTCAGGTTCTTACAAAGGCAAGGTCAAGGCCGAGGATGGCGGAAGAGGTCATTAAGAAGATTGGCAAGAAATAAACCCCAGTGTTACAAAATAATGTAATTAACATCTCTTCGAGACAACAGAATGAAAATGAGCACACATCATTAAATAAAGGTTTAACATGTGTCACAACTCAGAGAATGGATTAAAGCCAGGTAATAACTGATCTAAATTTCATTGCAAGAAAACTAATGCTTAAGACTTTCTTTCAGAATGATAAAGTTAATCCAGTAGGTAAAGCAGAACCTGAAGCTGAAGAACTGAACCAGTGAAGGAACTTTAAGGCCAAATCAATATTTTGCCCCCAGCAGGGACCAGCTGTTTCAACCTTCCTAAAGCTATGCCAACTGGATCTGATGAATCTGGAAATGCAGCAAGAAATAAAAAGGAAAGTACCACACAACTTACCTTTGCTTGAAAAAAGAAATGCTTGAAATGACTTGAGTAATGATAAATCAATAGTAATTAAAAGAGTTGATAATGGGGGAGCCAACATACAAATGAACAGCAATGACTATGAAACTGAAATTTTGAAGCAACTAGGAGATATTAGTTTTTATTGTAAAGTTACAGGGAATCTGACTAAGGTGTTCAAAGACTGTATAGAAACACATACTGTAGATCAGCAATGATGAAAAACATTTCTTAACTGTGGATAAACCAGTGGTGCCAAACTTGTATGTGTTACCAAAGATCTATAAAGATCTAAAAAAGCCACCAGCATGCCCCATAATTTCTGGGATTGGTTGGCTAACTGAATGCATTTGAAGATATGTAGATGCATTCCTCAAACCCCTAGTTCAGAAGATCCCTTCTAGCATAAGAGACACAGCAGATAGTTTAACTACTGTCAGCAACATACAAATGGAAACATACTGGTCGTTTGCTACATACGACGTACAATCATTATACACTTCTATCCCTCATATGGAAGGCTTAGAAGCACGTCCCCATTGTTTGGAAGAAAGATCACAACCAAAAAGTCCCCCTACAGAGTTGTCATTAGATCTAGCACAGATAGTATTAAAATTTAACATGTTCCTATCTGGTGGAAAATACTGTATAGCAGATTATATTAGCTTTCCAAGGTACAAAAAGGGGGGTGGAGTGGCCCTTTATGTTAATGAAAATATCAAAGCTACAGAAATTCAGAATACACATAAGGAGCCAGAAGAACTGTGGGTCACCCTGGAAACAAGAAATGAGACAGCTATACGAACTAGGGTTGTGTACAGACCTCCAGACCAAGGGAAGGACATAGACACATTACTGTTAGAATATATACAAAAAACATGACAGCTAAAGGGGAGGTTCTGATAATGGGAGGCTTCAACATGCCAGGTACAGATTGGTCAATACCAGCAGGAACATCTGCCAGAACTAGACATATGGTGGATTCCCTTCGGGGGAGGGCCTCAAACAACTGGTGCAACAACCCACAAGAGACAGGGCTATCCTAGATCTAGTACTGACTAACAGGGAAAGGATCACAGGTCTCCTGGTGAGAAGGTCACCTGGGGCCAGTGACCATCACATGGTATGGTTCAATTTGGCTGCTAGAACTAAATCATCCCATTCCAAGGCAAAAATATGGGACTTCAGAGGAGCTGACTTTGATAAGATGGCCAACAGAGTTAAGCTAGCCCTGGCAAAAAGAAATACAGGTGAGGGGGTACACCAAAAGTGGGCAAGCAATAAGGATGCAATACTTGAAGCAACATCCCATTGTGTTAGAGAGAAACGAAGTGCAAAGAAGAAAGAAAACCACTTTGGTTCTCAAAAACAGTAGCAGAAAGGTCAGAGCCAAATGGCTGGCCTTCAGAAAATATAAGGGAATGCAGCAGGATGAACATAGGGAGGCATACCAAACTTCCCTAAGAGAAGCAGGGAAGGCAGTAAGGCAGGCAAAGGCCCAAACTGAGGAAACACTAGCACAAACAGTAAAAGAAGGTGACAAGATTTTCTATAGATACATTAGTGAAAGGAGAAAGTCCAGAGGGGGTATTGCTAAGCTGAAAGGAGAAAAGGGGGCATGTGAGGAGGAGGACCCTGTAAAACCATCTGTCCTAAATAGATAATTCTGCTCAGTATTTACTGAAGAGAAGGTAGGGCAGGGCCCACAGCTCAGCACCATAGACACAGGGAGGAGGAAGGTGTGCACTAGTCCCTTCACAAAAGAAAGGGTCCTGCAAGAGTTTGACAAGCTCAGGGTGGACAAGACAATGGAACCTGATGGCATATATCCCAGAGTACTAAAGAAGCTAAGGGTGGAACTAGCAGAGCCATTGTCAGAACTGTTTAATAAGTCTCTGAGCACAGGAGAGGTCCCAAAAGACTGGAGAAGGGCTCATGTGACCCCGCTCCACAAGAGTAGTAACAGGGAGGAGGCAGGGAACTACAGACCAGTCAGTCTTACCTCAGTAGCAGACAAGATTATGGAGGTACTCCTTAAGGAAAGGATAGTGCAACACCTGGAATCCATAGGAGCACAGGATCCAAGACAGCATGGGTTTACAAAAAGGAAGGTCCTGTCAAACTAATCTCATAGATTTCTTTGACTGGTTAACCAGAGTGGTGGACCAAGGGGGTGCAGCTGATGTTGCCTACCTTGACTTCAGCAAAGCTTTAGATACTGTTCCACATAGAAGACTGATTAATAAGCTAGGTAGACTCAGGATGGGTCAGGAGTTGGTCAACTCGGTGGCAAACTGGTTGACGGGCAGAAAACAGAGAGTGGTGGTAAACGGTATACAGTCAGAAGAGATGCAAGTCACAAGTGGGTTACCTCAGGGATCAGTCCTGGGGCCAGTTCTCTTCAGTATCTCCATAAGTGACATTGCAGATGGACTGGACGGTAATGTTTGTCTGTTTGCAGATGACACCAAGATCTGCAACAGAGTAGATGATCCAGATGGGCTGGGCAGAATGAGAAGAGATCTGGATAAACTAGCAAAATTGTCAAAATAGTGGCAACTGGAGTTTAACACAAAGAAGTGCAAGATCATGCACATAGGGAGGAGAGACCCTGAAGCCACCTATAGGCTGAAAGGGGAGTTGCTAGCAGTCACAAGGGAAGAAACAGACTAGGGCATCATCATTACCGAAGACCTGAAATCATTCAAGGAGACCACTAAAGTAGTAGGTAAGGCTAGGGGGATGTTGGGGTGTATTAGTAGGGGTGTCACAAGTCAGAAGCGGGAGGTAATAATCCCTCTTTACAAGACACTGGTTAGGCCCCATCTGGAGTACTGTGTGCAGTACTGGAGACCACACCTTCACAAGAACATTAACCAAATTGAGGCAGTCCAGAGAAGGGCAACCAAAATGGTGCAGGGACTGCATCAGAATACATATGAGGACAGATTAATGGAGCGTAATATGTATACCCTAGAGCAAAGGAGGGAGAGAGGTGATATGATTGAAACATTCAAACACCTTAAGGGCATTAACAAGGTGAACGAGTCTAACATGTTTCAATATAAGAAAAATAGCAAGACAAGAGGACACAGCATGAGATTAGAGGGAGGCCGATTAGGGGTAATGTGAAGAAGTTCTTTTTCACAGAAAGGGTGGTGGATGTATGGAACAGCCTACCTTTGGAAGTGGTGGATATGAATACAGTGCAGGGCTTCAAACAGGCATGGGATAGGCATAAGGGAGCAATACAGATGAGTATGAATAGATAGGCCATTGACAGAGCAAAGGCTGATGGCACATTCATAAGGTAGTAAAAGAAATGGGCAGACTGGGTGGGCCTTGCGGTCCTTATCTGCCTTCATCTTCTATGTTTCTGTGTTTCTATATTAGCTATATTAGCTGAAAGCAAACAACCGCTAATATAAACAGACCGCTAATATAATCTGCCATGCTAACTGTTCTCCAGCAGTTAGAACTGAGTGCTAATTATATCAGGTGTTAATATGTACAACTGGAGTCATCACGCTAAATATATCAACAGCTAATACTAACTGCTGTACAGTACTGTCTGCAAGCAAGAGGTGAGTGTAAGCGTGTGGGTTCAATAACAGACACTAGTCACAAAAATGAAGTGCATAAAAAACGCTGGCATAGCATTTATCATTTTATTTAAAAAAAAAATTATTTACAGAAAAGAAATAGGTTAACTTTCACCAAAACAAAAGTAAACAAAACCCAGGCAAGTCTTGCAGTCAGACTCCCTGCTCTTCTCAGTATCCAATACTTCCAAGATAGTGTATAGGCATTCATACTTCCATTCCTTCACCTGATCAGAAGATACTGACCAATCTCCTTCCTCTCCCTATCTGACAAGGTCTTCTGGTGGAGGCCTTATATAGTACTCAAAAGGGGCGGAGTTTGAAATTGGCTCCACCTACTCTCTGACATCACCTCCATTTGTTGCGTTATAAAGGCAGTCATTTGGCACAGCAACTCTATAAGAGGCTTCCCAGATGACCTTGCCCAGGTAAGTAAACTATAATAGAGAAAAGAGAAGTAACCTAAATATTAAATATAAAGAATCTAGAATCTTTAACCAAGGGCAACAGATGAGGGGCGCGCTACCTGTCTTGTTTCCTTGTAAGGTTCTAGATTCTTTAATAAATAGCCAGTTTGATGGTCTAGTGCAAAACCCAAAGAAAAAAACTGTTTTTATTTATAAAACACATTGATCTCCTATTTACATACTGTAATTCTAGCTAACATAGTTTTTACTGTGTTTAGTTAACAAATATTGGGATTCCCCAACGGCTGCAATTCTCAGCCAACAGCTGTTCATTTTTCAGCCTTTTAATGGAAAGGCAGTACCTTCTTTAAACAATTACAGCCCATTTTTAATGAATGTAGACAATGCAGGGCTTACTTCTTTATGCCCTCAGTGTCCTTGCATAAATTCAGCTCCTTTTTATTGCCTTGGAGCGAGCACCAGAACAGGACTTCAGAGTTACTTGCTAGGGAGTGTAGCACTGCTCCTTAGCAACCTTTTCTTTACTGGTATAAACCCTCTGCATAGAAAGCGGTGGGGGGGCTCCTTTAGCAAAATACTTTTACTTTGTCTGAATTTTCTAACAAATGCTTTTAAGGGCAATTACACTTTATATTAAAGCCCATTACCATAACTACTATCAAGATGTACAAACTAGAATTGGATAACAGGGATAGTAAAGCTTTAAGAGTTGCCAGGTTGGCCACCCTGACAAGAAAAATAGTATAGATAGGAAGTTAGGGGAGTAGACAGGAGAGAGTGAAAATGAAAACAAAAAGGGGGGGGGCATCTTGAATTTCTCTTCTTTGTGAAACTTTTTTATTTTCTGCATAACAGGACCCTGTTACAGTGAGGTACTGCAATGGGTGGAACTTTTGCACCCAGCTTTGCAAATTTTACCTAGTGAAGTGGGAAAAGGACTTCATTCAGAGCACCTTCACAAATCAATTTATAGGCTATTTCTATTTGTGGAGGTGCTTAACAGATGATGTGCTCATCATTTGGAAAGGTAGCAGAGAAGAGCTGGATAAATTTATAGAATATTTAAATGCTAGCAATCCAGCTCTCAAATTTCTGTTAAATGCTGGTAAAGGCAAAATACATTTTCTAGATGTTACCCTTTAAACAGATGGGAAGGGAAACATTTTGTCTGACCTCTATACAAAAGAGATTGACTGTAACATGCTACTGCTGGCAGATATCTGTCACCCACAGTACATGATAAAAGGCTATACAGAAAGAGCAGCTTATTAGGGTAAAACAAAATTGTACTGACCCTGATGTGTATAGGGAGAGGGAACCGCAACAGGTAGAAAGATTTAAAAACAGGGGCTATGATGACAGAACTGTAAAAAAGTGGTTGCAACAGTGAACACCATAGATAAACACTCCTGGAAAATGTGTCCAAAGCTGAGTCACAGACTAGACAAAAGTACTCAGTATGCCCAAGATGTATCACTACATACACTTTACGAGTTAATAAATTGTGGCAGATTGTTAATGCTAGATGGACCATGTTAACAAGCAATCTTAAACTGAGTGACTATCAATGGAATAACCACAGTTTGTATATAGGAGTGCAAAAAACATAGGAGATACAGTGTTGTTAGCTTTGTAGCAACCCGAGAAAATAGTAAAGCTTCCTTGGAAAATACCTAGTATTAATAAAAGGTGTGGACATTGTATTTACTGTAAATTTTTGATACAAGGCACATCTATTGCACATCCTAGGAATAGGAAAGGTATACACTGTAACAGTCTAATTATATGCAATTCTGAGGGAATTGTATATATGTTAAAATGTGAATGTGGAGCCTTCTGTATTGCAAGAATCACAAGTAATTTTAAAATGTGAATTGGAGAGAATGTTCTAGCCTGGAGAGGTGGAAATAAGAAATATACAATTGAAAGGCATATTTTAGGAAAATACAAAAATATACATAAGATAATGTGTTTTGGTATTCAAAAATAAATAAAAACACAAGAGGAGGGTACTGGGAAAATTTAGTGAGCACATGTGAGACAAAATGGATATTCTGAACGTTGACTTGTTTTCCCCCAGGTTTTAATGATTTTATTGAACTAGCACACTATCTGTGATAAAGGGCTAAAGATATGTATATGATTGGGTAAGATAAGCTGTACTATAAAACTGGGTAACCTCCAAAGAAGCTCCGCCTAGTTGGGGCAAAACATAAGTAGCAGGATTCACAAAGAAGGCCAAAAATCTCACAGCTGTGGGAAAAAGGCCTGCAGCACTGCAGAAATGCAGTTGTGTGATATTCTTAAAGAACACTTGCACAGGTGCAGAATTTCGAAAAAAGCTCCACAGGTGCAGAAAGTCAGCAGCTGTGGAAATTGCACAAGTGCTGAAAGTCCACAACTGCGGATCCGCAGCTGCAGAATTGGCTTAGGAGGCACAGCAGTGACCCTAATTAGCTGGAGCAACAGACTTACACAGTTCTGCCATAGCATGTAGCTATAAGCACCCACAGAGAGGCCAGCAGCCAGTCCCTCAACTAGAACCACAGCAGCACCACAGGTACCTCCAATACCATGGCACCACAGTGGCTGTCTGTCACTGCTGGTCGTCCCTCCCTGGAGTGTTCTTGTTGCCTGCAGGAGTAGCATGCACTGCAGGCTGTTCAGGCTCTACTGCCTGTGGGGCTTCATCATGGGCTGCACTGGGTCTGGTGGTTGTTTTCTGTTGCCATTCAGTGGCAATGTGTGCTAATGTTGCTGTGTAACATCAGCCACTGATACACCCATTGGGGTGCCATTACCTGTGCTATTACTTGTGTCTGTCCTCCACTCTTATTGTACTTCACTTGTTGGGGCACTACTGTAGTTTGCTGAGGGAGTGTTACGCCTCACTCCAATATGTGTAAAATGTTTTCCTAAACTGCAAGGAAAACCTGGCTGAGAATAGCCTTTGGGGGCTGTGCCATTTTTATCAATTACCTTTTTTCCTCAGGAACTTCCACAGCTGCACGTTTTCCCAAAGTCCATAGTGTATTTTTTCCATAGCCGCAGAGGTTTTGTGAATAGCACTCAGAGCAATTTCTCCTTTGTTTTCCATAGCTAAGGAAGCTTTGGGGATTTAAGGAAGGTTTTGCACCTTCAGAAAAGCATTGTGAATCCTGCCCAAGGTCTTTGTGCCAGATTCTCTGACTAAGTTGTAACAACTGGAATTGTCTCTATCCCCTTACACTGGATGTTTTTAATGTCTTGCTGTGAATATTTGTGATTGTGTACTTTTATGGAAACTTTTTTCTACAGTTTAGCACGCTGTTCTGAATAGGTCTAAGATGGTGCACCATTACTGTTTCGTTTTCTCTAGATTAGATAATTCTGTGTTGATAATTTTCTTTTTAATGCCCACTTGGGCCATCTCCCATCCTCTTAAATATATTTTAAGTATTTCCCAAGTGAATTGAATAGAAAACTCCTAAGAGTTATACCAAACCAGAAACAGCTCTATCTCCTCTTTTATTTTATCATTAACATTTTTGTCAAACCACAGAGTATTATCATACCTCCAGAGTTAAACATCCAATCTCCTTCGATTATTTAATGTTAGGTTTATAAGGCAAGGAGCATGATCTGAAATTCTGATGGGTTCTTAGGTAATATTATGCATTCTATGTACTAAGGCTTGGGAAACTAAAAAAAGTGAATTCTTGAATATGAATTGTAAACCGTTGAGTAATAAGAATATTTTTCAACTCAGGTAGTGGAATCTGAATGGGTCCAACAAGCTGTAGTATTCCCTATAGCTTTGTACCAGATCAACTATTTTTTTCCCTTTCAGGGGTTGCTGGAGCCCTATCAATAAGGCTACAAGTGAAACTGAAGTCGCCACCTATTATAATTGGAGAGTCAGATTGGCCTAAATTTAGAAAAATGTTTGTAAAGAAACTCAAATCTTCATTATTCAGCACATATAGGCTTACTAAGGAAGTTTGTACATTATTTATTGAGAGCCATACAATCACATAATGCCCCTTGGGATCAATAAATGATTTTAAAAGTGTATGATTCAAATGTTTTTAAAATATATATATATACATATATATATATATATGCACACACACATATATATTGCTGTCCCTCTAGCATTGCTTGAATAAGTAGTGCAGTAACCCATGGTTTTAAATAAGTTTCTAAAATAATTTGCCTCTCGGTGTTCAAAATCATTCCATCATTCCTGCAAGAGTAAGCAGTTTGCCCCTTTGTTACTGGCTACTTTAATTATTTTCCTAATCTTAACCCTATCTTGCACCCGTTCAGATTCTATGTCATGATTTTAAATCATTTATATGAAATGTTTCAGAACCCATATACTTCCCATAATGATCCCTGTGAAATTATTTTTATTTATATATCTTAAGGAGGTGAAGTCTGTCAAAGCTCAACTATGGAGCCTACTATACTCTGTCATTGCTAAGCTGCATATAGCCATCCCAATGAAGCCAAAAAACAAGTGACTAATGTGACTTTTCTTACTTTTTAATATCCAGCACCCACGTCTTGAAATGCACATCATAGTGAGTCTTATTTTTATAAAAAAATTCTATATACCCCTTCCCTCCCCCCACTATTTTCAGTTTTCCCTCCCAGTTAGCTTCCCCATTAATTTCATAAGTGCTTTCTTTTCTCCCAAAGCTCTTATCAGTTTCTAATTTTATCCTCCTCTTTAACTGTCTAAACTTCCTCTTCCCTGTTCCCCTCTAACTTCTTGGAGAGGTACCCCCCGATCTCAGAAGTGCCTATACCCCAGCTGTACGAACAGGTGAAATGTAGAGAAATCCTAGCTCTTGATTCTTTTTATATTTTTGTATACTCATCTCCTTTCTTTGTTTCAATATAGCCATTAGGCCCTTACCTAAGAAATGTTCAAAAGATATACTCCCTTTGCCCTATGTTCAGTCAGGTATCATTTAGTGTATGTCCAGCAACATTAAATGGTAAATCTTTAGAAATGAACTGCTAGAGGTAAGGATGGTTTTGATGAAGAAATCTCTGAGGTGTACCTTGTTCTTTTTTTTCTGAAGCTTCTTCTACCTCGTGTGGAGTGTGAAAAAAACATTATTCTACCATCCAGATTTATTTGAAGTTTAGCCGGGTATAAAATTATGAGAAAGTAATTCCCTCATTACATAGTTTGTCTCAGATTGAATCAAAACCTTTTCTTCTTGCCAATATTGTTGGAGGCAGATCTGGATAGACCTGCAGTTTCATACCTCTGTATGAAAGGCCCCTTTCCACATAAGCTTTCAATAGTATTTTTCCGTCCTGATAGAATAAGGGTTGAATAAACATAAACCTGGGCCTTCCTTGATTATCTCTATTCCTGAAGGCTCTGTGGGCCCTGTCTAATTCTATCTTTTGTTCCAGATACTGTAAGCCCAGTATTGCTATCAGTATTTCTTCACAAAATGTAACTGTTTCTAGGCCTTCTTTCCCTTCCTGGAGGTTGCCAATTTTCCCATTGCTCCTTCTTGACCTAGACTCAAGGTCTTCAACCTTTAATTTAAGGCTTTCTAATTCTTTGTGATAGGTTTTCAAGTTCTGAGATATTTTAGGTATATTATGTTCCACCGCACTTATTCTTTTCTCACATTCATCAGCCCTGATAGAAAGGGACTCAAATTTATCTACCATCTCTTGTGAATTTTCGTGTTAAAGATGTAAATTGCTAAGTTAGGTAAATCAAGCCCCTACTTCATTTCTTTTAGGATAATTTGCTATGTCTCATCCTCCTTACTAGCTTGCGGAGATTCATTATTTTTTGGTACAGGGTTTGGGCATTCCTGAATTATAATTTCCTTCTCCCCGGTATTAGTAGTATCCATCTTTAATTTTTCCATGCTTTTTCCCATTTCTCCTTTATCTGATTTTTCAAATGCTTCCCCCCTCCCCCCCCACACTCATTCTTACTGTTGGAGCCCTTTTGAGTTTAGTTAAATCAGAGGTAATAAAATCATAAAAACAGATAGAGGAGTTTAGAAAGACTGAAGGTTGTTGTTCTGCATGTTCTAAGTTGAGCTCCCTTTCCTTAACCGAAGTGTTCTTTTATTTCTTGCTCTGCTTTTACCCTGTACTTCTCACCCCAACTTCATGTCCTGCCTCTGTCCAACCTTGTCTGTTTCCTGTGTTTGATTTTCCTTGTTGCTTTTCAGTACTAGACCTTTTTTTCCTCACATCAAAATGTAACATACCTTGTTCCCTGGGTTCTTAAACAGGTGTTCTGTTACTTGATGTTGGGCATTCTGTAATGCCTGCACTCTGCTCTTGCTTGTCTACATCCTCTCCCATTTCTGTGATCCGTGAGGTCAGTGTTCTCTGTGTGTCAGATTTTTTCTTTAAAGAATTAAGTAATTTCCCTCATTCTCCTGAATTGCTTTGACATGCCACAGAATCCCAAAAGTTTTTTTTTTCTTTCTGTGTTGAGGTTTTACAAAAGGTTTTACCCCAAGATGAGATAACACATGGTAGCTAGCATCTTTACACTCCACAACAGAACTCGGTCAGTCATCCTTCTGGAAGCCACACCTCCTTCCCCCACTGTCCACCTCCCCAGCCTCACTGCTGTCAGTTGCTGACTGAAGATGGCTGGGCTGCCGTGCTAGGTAGGCTGTCCATTTGACCTTCTCTGTATGAACTTCTGATGCATACTTATGATTATTTGCACTTACGCTACTGTATTTGTGCTTTTCTGTTACACATTAGGTAGATTTAGGCTGTTTGTTTTATAGCGAGGCAGGGATTGGGTAAGATAATCTCATGGAGGTAGTTTTCTTTATTATGTTTTAGCTTAGGTTTTTGTCTGTCAGTTGCGTGGGTACCATTGCCAACCATGGAGCATTTACAGTTTAGTAACTGTGTTGTACACTTATGTTTACAATATTGATGTCTGGTGTAGAAAAACCTCAAATGTTAATGGAATACCTCCTCTGCTGACAGCCTTCAAGCACCATCAACTGCAGGGTACTGTATGTGTTCAGTGGGAAGTGTCCATCCTGGTGTCACTGTGGGAGAGCCGTGCTTGTTTTGGTCAAGTGGAGTTGACTTAACATTTTCCGGGTACTGTTGCAAAAGAGTGTCAGTCTTCTCAGTAGCATTTAGTGGAATCTATTAGCAAGTGCCTTTATCTATGAGAGAGGACTGGGGGGACAGTGCCACAGTGATTTCCTTGCAGTAAGAGGGTGAACAAGCTTAACTGAGGAGAACTTGACATTCTGTAGGTCTTATTGGGAACATCTGGACAAATTTCTTCACCTGGTAGTAGGTGAGGTTCCCAATACACATTTTGTGAAATTCACCTGTAGCACATGTCACTATTCTTCATTGCTAATAATTAGTAGTAATTGATATTTTCCAAGACAGTGGACAGAATTCATTTTACCCAAGCTTTGGCACCCAACTTTGGCAGACTAAAGACAGTTGTTAATATGTTTATTTTTCACTAAATTAAGATCAGAGTGTGTGGGGTGGATGTGTGTATAGTTTGTGTTATTACTATGCATGTGAGAGTGCAGTGAGATTTGGGAGGGTGGATGTAGTTATCTGTTGATTTTATATTGGTTGTGGAGGGTGGCTGTGGGAGAGATTTAGGTGGGTGTTTTAGGCTCCTGGTTACCTTTCTGCTACCGTATAGCCTAGGTAATATCACAAGGGAGGCCTTCAGTAATGAGAGAAAGGTAGCCACAGGGACCAGCTGTCCTTACTCCTCCACTTTATGTAATTATCTGCAATACCAGGTCCCTGAGCTATTAAACTGCAGTGTTATTGGACATCATTACTGATTCATCAGAGGACCTCATATGAATTACAGACCTGGCTGGCTGATGACTTCTGGCTTGCACTAGAGGCAGCTATCCTGCTAAGTTCTTGGTGGTCCCCATGTCCAGTTTGTGATCACAAGGTGGCAGGGAGGTCATCTGCTTTAGATCCAGCATGGGGCTCATGGCATACCCAGTTAGACAGGCAAGGTCATGTTAATTTGTGGCCACAAAAGGTGTGGCAGGTGAGGAGTGCAGGATTCTCCTAGTTTACTGCACTGCAGGCTGGGAAAAAGGACCTTAGATGTTGCCTATTCGATGCATCTGAACATCTCTCTTTATCCTGTGTCCAGTCCCACATGCTGTGGTGTTGGAGTGCCCCAGATGTTACCCCCTCCTGGAGATGGTATCATACTGGTCTAAACATAATATTGAGCCTGAGAAGCTCATAGCAGTATTGGAGATCTTGGGTATGCGTGTAGCATGTGAGGATGGTGCTAAAGCTGCTACAGATTGTTATAATCATCTGGATATCCCTGTACTCCATTGGACATGTGGATTGTCATAATCATCTGGACAGCCCTGTACTCCACTGCACCAGTTTATATCCACCCACTTACCTCTCGGTACTAGTCACCACAGTATAATACTCATTTGCCTTCAGTTCATCAGTTCACCTTGTATCCCCTTTTTCATCCTTTAGAAGATTCCTCAGACTTCTCCCCTTCCTTCAGTGCCCCAATGCTCTTAATCACCCCTCCTTCTCCATTCTGACCCAGTGTGCTTCTCCCACCTCCCCCCTTATCTCCACTTCTGCCTTCCTTCTCTAGCCCCCTGCTCTGTGTTCTTACATCTTCTGGCCTGAGTTGTTTCTCCCTCCTGATCTCAAACCCACCCCAGCCTACTCATGATCCCCTCACAAGGGGCCTCAAAGGGTATTACTGTATAATTGTTAGCCACACCTATGTACTCTCTCCTACTGTATAGTCCTATGCCTTTACTCTGTATATATGGTAACAAAATCAGTTATGTTCTTATATATATTTTTTGTAATCTACTTCTTATTTTGTAACACCATTCACTACAGTGTATACTTTGTACCTGGGTCACACGTGGAAATGAGCCTTGGCTCAGTGTGCCTTTCCTGGTCACCAATTTTAAATAAATAAGTTGCAGCAGTTGGATAAAACAGGGTGAAAGTTAGAACATTTTTTAAAGAAATCTGGTTAGATAATTAAGAGACAGGCTTTAAGAGCTTATTACAAAGCTTATTAGAGGGTAAGCTGCCTGAAAAGACAGAGTTTCTGCTACAGGGGATTGCTTCAAGCAAGAACCATTGGGTTCAGCTTTTCTGTACTGGGACAGATTGATGTATCCATTCTGTCTAAAGGATCTTTCTCAGTAGTAAAGTGTGAAAAGTTTGGTCAGTTCTTGGACTGTCATCCATCAGGTAGGAAATTTCTGCAAGTGGCCTGTCACAGCCCAGCAGCATTGGGCTGATGATGTCAGAGAGTCCTCCATGGTCCCAGACTGAGTTCCAGCCAGTTTGGGCTGGAGGTGCAAGAGGTGATTTCTGGGCGGTACCCCCACTTTCTGTTTTTTTATCCCAGACCAACCCGATCCTTAGTGGACTGTGGGGAGGTCTTAGATCCAGATGTGAGAATTGTTAAATTTTCCCTAGAGAACTGGTGTTTCTTCTCTGCCCTGAAAAGACTGATGGTAAAGCCGCTCCCAAAGAAACCATCTATGAACCCGGACCTCTGTACAGATTTCAGAACTGTCTCAAACCTTTTTTCGAGGAAAGAAATTGAGAAGAAAGTGGTTGCACACCTTGAGACTCACCTTGAGAAAAAAAACGTATCTATTAGTCATTCCAGTATGGTTTCAGGTCTCATCATAGCACAGAAACAGTACATGCCAAGGTGCCTAATAAACTTCTCATGGCAAGAGATAGGGAAATGTTCTATTGTAGTTCACCTCAGTCTCTTGACAGCATTTTATCCGTTGGATTATGGGGTTTTGATGGGTCTCCTGGGGCAATGTGGGAGTTTACCAAAAACGTTTTGAATAGTTTAAGTCTTTCTTATCCAGACATTCCAAGCAGGTTTCCTTGGGAACTTTCTGCTTATGCCCTTCTGTTCTCAGTTGTCAGTGCTGACAAAGTCAATTCTGAATCTGTGATAAGTGGAAAGGCATGTCCACAAACACCCTCTCACAGTCTATACTGATTGGTCACACACCTGGAAAGTGAACATAATCAATATGACTTCCTGGATAGGGAGACTGGGGCATATGTGCTAAGCCTTGTTTATTTATGTTGTAATAACCAAAATGCTGTTGTGTGTGTGTGTGTGTGTGTGTGTGTGTGTGTGTGTGTGTTTTCAAAGTACAGGTAAGAAGAGTAACACAGCTCCTTACCTATACTGAACAATGAGTGTGAGAACATGTTAGAATATCTGTTGCACTTGCTGTTTGCTACAGTGTGAGAATAGATTAACTCCACAAGTTGCAAGCACTGCATCATGGGTATACAAATAATATGCGCTGTGCAACATCTCTGCTAGTACCTGAGAAACATTAACTAAAGCAAAGGAGCTCAGCTTCCCATTTAAAACCAATAAAACAAGTCCACTGTTAGGACATAATAAAATAATTATTTATTCATGGTAAAAACACAAAGGTAGTCCCGCCCCCCAAAAGGCATGTACATCAACATTTTGCATCACATTGATGTTTTGTCAAGACCTGGGAAACAAACTACTAAACATTAGCATGTATGCAAGTAGTAACAGTAGCATATGTGGAATAAAAAGCAGGGATGAGGGATTTTCAAAATGTACTGGGACTAAGTCCAACTCCACAACTCCAGCTGCAGACCAAAATCTCTGCAGCTGCCAATTTACATTTTCAGACCCCCATGGCTGCGGGAGATATTAGGCCTGGTCCCACCAGCCATAACATTTTTCCACAGCTGCAGGAAAAAAAATAGCCACAAGCTACTGCAAATTGTGGGGTCACTCGTAAACCAGTTCCATTTTTATGAACTTTGTAACTGCTGGAAAAAGTGTAGCTCTGCAAGTGGCAACCTACTAGTGCCAAGTTATTCCCACAGCTGCGGGATTTAAAGGGCTTTGAAAATCAGGCCCAAGATTTCAAGCAGGAATCAGGATTTTCACACTTTTCATCCTGCATTTTCCAGCCTTGTAATTAGCTATGGACTTCAAAGGGAAAAAGAGTACAAAGGTGGAGAGTAGGTGGAATAAGACAGGTGATTCAGTATTCTGAAGCTGTGATAGATAATGGAGAAATACACCCCCAAAAGCCCCCTTATGGCATAGACTGATAGCAATATATCTGTCTCCCTTAAACTTGCAACTGAAAGCATCATCATCATTTAACAGTTTAGCATTTTGAAATGTGTTAATGAAAACACACACACACACTGGATCATTTGAAGTGCCTGGAGGTATGGTTTAACCCCCTCCTTGACCTTTGAGGTAGACAACACATTGAAAATACTATATACTAAAGACTGAGGGCCTCAAGCTAGGCATACTTTGAAGATACACATGTCGTCTTACTGCACAGGCGAGGAAGCAGGTTTCCCACACTTTTGCTGACCTCAAATTATTATAGAGATGTTATGTAGCAAACAGTACGATTGCACTATTCTGACTTGACTGACTTTACAACAAACTGTGCAGTTCAGTCCTCCTGTCTGATTAGTTCACACACCACTGCTCTCCTTCTGAGCAGTTAAATTAGTTATGTCCCTCAAACTGGCAGTTCCACTGTGGCAATCTGATGTGCAACTGCATAATGGAAAAGCCCCTAAATCTCTCTAGTCCATATATGTACTTTAAGAATGCAGCTGCTCACTTAGGTAACCTTCCACCTTGTATTTTGAGATGCCTAGGGTAATGAATAAATAAGAGAAGCAGTAAATCAAGCTTTAACCCAATCTGCCCTTGAAACATGGAATAAGATACTTGAAAACCCAAACTATATCCTAATCTGCCAAAAATTAACCACCACCTAAATGAACTTGGTAATTGACTGTATGCATGTACTGCAATACTCTTGCTAATGTATGTTTTTCATCATGCTATGACTGTAAAAACCTCTATGAACCTACCAGGACCACCCTGTGTACTAGCTGTAATGCTCAGGTTATTGTTAAATGTTTTTCAAAATACCCTGTATACTACCTGTGCTGCTTAGCCTATTGTTTAATGTTTCATGACACCTTGTTTATGTATTGTGATGTAATCTACTGTTTGTTATATCTGCAATGTCTGCCCTGTAACTTCCTGGGTCGTGCCTGAAAACAGTCATCTTTATGGCTATCACACCCACCTGGTAAACAAAAACTAAATAAATAAATAATCACATGTATACATTGCTTGTTTATCTTGTACAATGAGTATTTAAAATATTACTTTGATGAATGTATAAGTTTTTGATTGTCATGTAGCTACCTTGTAAATGTTATCTGCTGAATCCCTTTGACCCCATTGAAAACAAGATGCTGTATCACATGGGGCTATTTATTTATTTTTTATTTTATTTATTTCAATCTAGGATTACAATACCTTTGAGCCGAGGCTCTTTCACAAAGGTTCCATGTCAGTGTGTGCAACAGTCATCATTTTTAGTTACAAACATATAGTCTTTGACTTACAGACATGTAATAACCAGTACAAAGACTTGAACTATGAGCAATACAAGGGAAGGGGGATGGGTGGTGGGGAAGTGAGTGTAGGAGATAGGGGGGGGAGGAGGTGCAGGGGGTAAGGGGGAGCACGGGAGGTGGTTGGGGCAGGGGCAGGAGTGGAGATACGGGGGGTGGCGAGGGTGGGAGACAGTGCAGCCAGGGGGCCTTGTCCTACTGGCAAACTTTAAAATAAATAAATAATTACTATGATCCCCAAAAAAAACAGTGGTTAGTCATGCACAGCTTTAGAGATGCGAAACATTTTATTATCCAACTGGGTTCTTCCTTGCACTGTCTAAACAATTATTAAAAGCTAGAACTGATTGAATCTCTTCAGCTTCAACCTTACAGACTTCAGATTTTGAACCAGGCAAAATGTGTCATAGTTTAAATGATTCACAGTTCACAAGGCTAAGTAGTAAATAAAACATTGAAAACCTCCCAGCCCTTGTCAGGTGGTCAGAATTGGTCCCTTGACCACTCACTCCACACTGCTATATCCCCTCCTCTCAGACACCCCCCCTAAATGGACTTCAGAAACATGCTGGCTCTCAGTACTGTGTCAGGAGCTAACATTGCATTTTTTTGGAATTCTCTCTCCTTAGCCCACATGCCAAAACACCACAAAATACAGTACAATAATGTAATTTCTCCCAACCCTCAGCCACAACCTTGGGGTAGGGGGCAAGAGTAAGCAAAACCCAGGTTAACAAAATCCAGCCCCCTCCCTTTCCCATCCTCCAACAGAGTGCAAAGTATCACTACTAATGTCTTACTATATCTATAAAATGTAGGAGCCTACGCAGTGTGTGCTGTCAGCCCTCCTTGACCAACACCTATAATACAAATCATGTTTTATTTACTTGAGTCCCTCTTCACCCCCAGTCCATGAACATAGGGAGGGAAATACTAAAATCAGGAGGCTAGTTCAGTCAGTGATGATTCACCTCCCTAACCCATGGAACACAGTAGTTATAAATCCATTCATACAGTGAGTGTGCACCTGGGAGGGAGGAGCAGAATGAGCAGGGTCATTGGTATGTTAACAACTGATTTTCAGTCTACCTAATATTGTCAATACTACTGCCCACTGCCGACACCCCCACCTTGCCTTCCAGGTGTTTGTTAAATGAAACTGAAGTGCACCACAGGTTAGGGAGGGGTGACATCAATATGCAAATATGTCTTAGGAGACCACTCTTACAGTTGAAAGAGTAGTCTCACTTACATTCATAGAGTATCAGAACTGCGGTTCTTTGGTTCATGGTTCTCATATCCTAAGAATGCATTTGAACCACTCATACAGCACAACTCTAAGAGTGGTCTCCAAGTATGTATGAATATACAAACTAAGTTACAATACTCCTGGTTTCCCAGTCAATATTTGTAGGTCCTGATAGAAAACTCCACTGTCTCTCTGTGGTCAAGTGGCACTTTAAGCAGAAATATCTTACTAGCCCATAGCATTAACATTATTGAATGGTAACTATGTGTTTGCAGTTATCCAGATTCTGTATATATGTTCAGCGCTCTCCCAATGTGCACTATACCTAAAGTTTCATGTGCTGAATATTTTACCCAATGCACTGCTGTTAAAGGTTTCATTGATATCTGAAATCAGTTGCTAAGGTCCCTCTAAGAATGTACTATTTTTACACCCAAAAGATACCAGACGAATTTGCAAAAGTCACAAAATGAGCAAAACTTCTAGTTAAATTGGGTGGGATTTTCAAAAGTCATAAAATGGATGAAAGTGCTAGTAACATCAATGTCAGAAACTGCCCAAGTATGTTTAGACCATGTTATGTCTTGTTGGTGACTTTTTCAAAAGTGAGAATTATGTGCAGAATTTCTAGCTGCTTTATGGTACTTTATATCAAGTTTTGGCTACAAAATGCTAAACACAGATGTAAATGATTGATCAGGTTACAAGTGCTTTGACAATATTGGCAAGGCACATTAAATCTGAACTTTTCAAACTAGACATAACTAAGAGTTTTAAAAAATGGACATAGCGATCTCCTAGCATTGACAATTGGGAAGTGGGGCAATTTGGATTATCTCCAAAGTTGTACAACAGAGCGTTGCATCTTGCTGTGGTGAGGCAAGGTACAGTTGCTCAAAAAGTTGGACAGAGTAATGTTCTGCGCATAATCTACTCTTAACTCACACTGAGTTGCATGTATTTGTTACTGCCCAAGGCTATCTTTGTGACTAGTCATTAGTAGAACTGCAGAAAACTAGGAAATTCTTAAAAGTGTGCATTTCAAGACTAAACAGTTGTTCTTTAGCTGAGCAATAGTGGCATTTGGTGATACTCTGGACAATGCCACAGACTTTTTCTTTAAAGATGGATCATTCATATTCCCTGTGACTGCTATAAGGTATTATTCATGCAGCAGTCAACTGAAAGTCTTTGCCTGAATTTACTTGTGCTGTAGCTCTAGTCTAGTTGTTGTGCTCATGTTTCTTTTGAGGACTCTGTTAAGGTTTTTCATGGAAGCTTTATAACCTTGAAAAAAAGGACCTTTACAAGACATGCATTTTAATACTGTACCCAATACTTGCCATCTGCAGTAAATTACATTGATCTTTATGATTGCAATGATATTACTTTTCAGGATACTTTCTTTATAGCCATATTGCTCATAGACTTTGAAATTTGCTTGAAATTCTTATAACACATAGATCTTTGAATTTTTTTTGTTATTCATAGAAACTGTAGTTATAATATCTGCAATCTCAATGAAAAGCAAATCCACTGCTCTCATGGGGATATAAGATCAACTTCTATAAGAATCTAAAGTCACCTTCCTTGAAGGAATGAAACTCGCATCCCCCTGCATCCAGGCAATAGGGAGCCCGATCCTTAATCACAATTCTGGGCACAAAGTGGTCACAAAGACCACCTTATGACAGAGCTAAGTTTGCAATCCCATCAAGCCATGCTTAGCAAGGTCTTCATAGACAGCCGTATACTCATTTGGGAGTACCCAGGAAGAAAAATGGAAGCTGCAATGCTTTGCTGTCCATGCATCCTGGGTAAACACTGTGGCAGGCTCATTCAGTTAAATTCAGGCAGCAACTCAGTGAGCATGTTCATAACTAGAGCCATTCAGATAATGTGTGCTGCGATCCGGTGCTCTGCAGGCAATCCCATTTTGTAGAACCCACCAGGTGTGCCTCTGACACCAAACCCACCTGCTCTATTAAATTTGACTATGCCATCAAGTAGGGTTACTCCATTACAGGGCCAGCTATCTCAAGTTTATGCATTGCCAGGTCTGGATCAGGATGGGTCTGTCCTGTCAACACTGTCTGGGGTCCGCCATGTACCTAGCCCACTAAATTTGCCTGCTCCATTACGCCCACCTATGCCACCAAACTACCATGCCCCATGGATGGGAAATTATTTAAGATTGCTTATTTCACAGGATCTACCTGCCCCATTGCCACTAATCAGAGAATAAATGAATCCAGAGTGGAAGAAAATGGTAAACAAATGGGTTGCTGCAAATACGCCACCCAGCAGACATTAACAATTCAATCCAAGCCAATAATGCTTGGGCATCAGCTTTTTATTTTTTAATCAATAATAGACTGCAGTGTGTTTGATCCTGTACTGATTAAATGTGTTTGATTCTGTGCTAACTAATTAACAATTTATAACCTGCTACTTACTAATGAACTATAATGTGTTTTGATTAACTAATTAACAAACTTATAACATGATGGATTATATTTTGTAAAGTTGTAAAGTCCGAAACTTATATACTCAGTTTATGTTCTTCTCATAATTTTAAGTAAGAATTGAGAGTGAATTTGCCACTTTCCAGACAAACTGTGTCTTCATGAATTCTATTCTAAGCAAGCTCTTCAGTATGTTCCACTGATAAACACAGCAAGCCTATTTTTACCTACCCAGACTGGCCGTAAGATGTCAGCAAGTAGTTAGCCTTGCTGTACTCAAAGAGTACCAGCTGCACTCAGGGAATGTTGGCTGCATGAACAATCATGACCAGTCAACCCTGTCCCACTAGGCAAGTACTTGACCGCAAGGGTGCCCAAGCATGTCCAGCTGAAGTAAACAATTAACCACAACTAGTGTCTAGCTGTTCACACCTCTGTCTAAAATATGATTCTTCTCAAAGCAGTGTACCTCATCTTGAGCATAACCTGATTTTCAGCTAATAAAGAATATTTTTGAAACATATCACTCACACAAATTTAATGATGTCAGGCCCAGGTTACAGCCCAAATATTTCCCTATATCAGTCAGGTGCTCCTTGTTTACTAGCAGCTCTCAGCATCTGCCCCATCATTCAGTGATTACTTGGCTCATAGAAACTGCTAAGATCTGGCAAGAGTATCTCCTATCTTCTGCTAGGCCAAAAGCTAAAATTATCTGGATTTTTATCCTCTGCCTGGCCAAACAACTAAAATTATCTGGTTCTTTATCCTCTGCCTTGGAAAAAAGTATTTAAACCCTCAACAACCCAACCGAGGTAAGGAGTCTCAGAGGAAGAACCACAGGTCACCCCAGCTTCCAGTATCTCATAAGGACATCAATTTATACTGGTCTGGTGAATTTTGTTACCTTCACCTTAGGCATAGGACCTAAGACTGACAAGCCTGGCATTTGTTTTTATTTCTTTTACTGCCACATATTTTTACTTGCAATGAAAAAATCATTTTCTGCTTGCACTGCTGTTCAGAAAAATTATAACTGTATTTTAAGATTTTAAAAATTTAAGAACTGTGTTTACCTACTTGCATCTGATGTCAAAAAACTGCCTTAGAGACACTTTGCCTGTAGACAATTCAGAACTGTAACTGCAGTTTTAAAATTGTAACTGTTTATTCATATTACTGTCAAAACCTGCCTTGTTAACTTTCAAAAGTAAAACTTTTTATCATGAATCCTGACTTTGATTTTCCTTCTCAATATAATATTATAAAACTTAGTGCAATGAGTTTAGAATAAAATAACCTTAAGAGTAAATCTGGTCTGGATTTCTGTTTCCTAGGTCATACTGGTACACTTAAAGTAACAGTCCGAGGTTACATCCATATATTAAATTGTACAGATTTTACATGTAGTAAACCATTACACAAATACTTGGGATGGTGTCAGATTCTAACAGGAAACATTGGTGCAAACTATACGACTGTCCCAGACACCAGTTAACAGATGGATTTAAAGTGCACGTGAAAGTATGTGAGAAACTAAGGAAATTCCATTGCCCCCTGATAAGTAATCACGCTCATAAAGGAAATTTAGATTTTATTGAATACACAGCCTTTATAGACCGAGACCAAATAGTTTTGGTCAGTATGGTGTCAGATGAAATAATTGTGGCAGGTGCCCAGGGTCAAGATACAGGTGCCAAACTGCCCACTCTCTGTGTTTCCACTGAAAATGTTATCCTAACCTAGCCCAAATGGTAAATTAATTGGAAAGACAACAAACACAATCAGTGGACTACTCAGAGGAACTCCCAGTCTCCTCCAGTCATGGTGAAAATCATGTACATGAGACTGACCAGGGGAGTTACACCAGAGAGCTAGAAGGCACTCCATATATCTCTCATCTTTCACTGGATACACCAACATTTCACAGTTTTCAATCAAGGGTATGAGTTCCACACGAGGGTGACCCCAGGTTATTATGCTGGAGCAATTAATGTTGATGCTGATATGATTAATTGGTGGTACAGTGTGTGTGTATGTGTGTTTGTGTGTGTGTGTGTGTGTGTGTGTGTGTGTGTGTGTGTGTGTGTGTGTTAGTATTAGGCATAGCTGGACCTTCCTGAGGCATTTCATGGTCAAATTTCATATTATCATAAAGGAGTTCATGTTTTCTGTTAGTGATCATATGTTGTGTTTCACAAAAATCATATAATATAATTATATTATCAGTTTATGTGAGCCTAGGTATTAGGTATGACCCTGCTACTACTATTATTATTACTACTACTGTTGAATAACATCCTTAAGGAGAATTATTTTCTGCATTAGAGACCATGGGGTGTATGTCACACAAATTATGTAACTGAAGTGACTGCACTGAACTATGGATTCCTAACATGATGAAAAATATGTTGGTACACCAGCCCAGTGGCACTGAGGGTTGAGGCATTGGGCGTCACACCTTGCACTATGCCAGCAACCCATGTTCGGGAACAAGCACAGGCTGCCGGGGGTCAGCAGGTAAGCAGAAGGATTGAGCATCTTCGGACTCCTCTCCTTCTCTGGGGAGGGGGGTAACCAGCAGTCAGTACTTGCCTGGCCCCTAGCAGTGGCTGGGGGTTGGTGCACTAATGCTGTACGTAGGTCAGGCAGTGGGGCGGGTGCTTGATGAAGTGGGAGTGTGTGCATTGCTGTCATTGGCCCCATTGTATACTCCACTCCCAGAAGGGGAGAAAACAAGGAAACATTGCTCACGGAGGATGAAGGGGGGAGTTTGCAGGCTCTGCTCCTGACCAGTAATGGAGCTAGCACACTGGATCCATTTTCAAAAAAACCCGCCAGGGAGACAAGCCTTGGAGGTAACAGCCAGCACTGGATGGTGGATGTTGGAGTAATGGGGCTAGGACTCCTCCTGATTGTGAGGGCAGTGGGAGCTGGAGTATAAATACCACACAAAAAAAAGACAAAACATGTTGGTTGTTTGCTGTTTTCAGTCTTGGTTCAGATATATAAGCCTGTTTAAAATGTAACTTTCAGTGTGGCAAAGCCTTATAAGCCTGCACCACATAAGGAGTTGTATATCCATGATGCTTTTTGCTGAGTTTAAAGCTATAGACAGTATGTGTGTAGTTTGGAGAGACACAGAAATTAAAGAGATAGTGTATTGCCTGAAATTCATATTAAAGTTCAAAAGCAGTGAACTATCACTTCTTATATCTGTAATATTTTTTTTCCTTTTTCCTGTTTGCCAATTAAAAGATTTTTCTACCTGACAATACTTGCTGTGATACATGGAGCAGTACTCTGTAAGTTGACATAGCTAGTTTTATTTAATGTTGGAAGTTCAATCACTCCTGTAATGTCACAGTATGTGAGGCTGCAATGGTACAAGATTAATCACTTGTAATGTCACTATATGTGAGGTCACAATGCTGGTAAGATATAAAAGGGAATAGACTCAGATATGTCAGTCTCCAGGTAAAGTAATGCTAGTTACATCACACCCAATACTACCCAGTAGAAAACCTTTGAATGAGCAAATTGAAAAAATACTTTATAAATAAAAATTAACAAATGACTTCTTTTAAAAATTAATAACATGTTTTTGCTGGATACTGTTGCCATCACCCTGCCTGGGTCTTGCAGCTGCTACTGCTGGCTATTTCTGTCATTTCACTATGTGGTCCCTTACTTGATGTGTTATGTTATCATGACACCCATGTATTGATTTAATACTGTGGCAGCACTAATTTTATAACTGTGTCTTGTCTGCGTCAAGAAATGTTTACTGTCGCTAAAAGTAATCTTACTGTATTGTATTGCATTGTACTGTACTGAATTGTATTATATTGTACTGAGTTGTACTGTATACATGCAAATCCCCTGTACTTGCTGTTGTCTGTTGTATTTGACTATACACCTTTTGAAAATAGTCTCTACCTAAAGGGTTTTATGCAAAATAAATAAGATAAATTTCAGGTATATTCTGGTGTCTTTCACTGTTTCTGAGGGAGCACTGACTATGTGGACTCATTGGAATGTGCACACACAAAATATATCACTACCTGAGAGTCCATCGGTGTCTGCCTCTCCTCACTAACAGCTCCAGCTGCACTAACACCCTTTGTCATCCATGTGGCAGTAAAGCAGAGGATACTGCATGCATACTACATCCCTTCCCTCCCTGGAAGAGGAGAGTACCCTCTGGGATGCTCAATCCTCCTCCTCCTCCTCCTCCCCTTGGCAGCCCCAACACTCCAAGTTCATTCCCAGAACTGGGTCACCAGTGCGAAGCATTGCAGCCAAGAAGCTGTGCTGATGGTATAACCCTGTGAAAGCCTGTTTAAATGATTTATTCGCTGGTGTAGCCTTGTCATCCTGTCCACATGCAAAGATGTACATATTTATGAGGATCTGACTGGGTTAGAGGCTTTAGATTGCATTGGTGTGGTTTAGAGAGGTGAACAGAAATTATATACTTGAGGCATATTATTATTAGCTTATCTATAAGGTGCCACTAATAGTAAACTTCATCATAAGGGATTATTTTTCTGCTATAGTGTCATACAAATCATATAATTGAGTCAAGTTGTTGTTAGCCTATATTTGCAAAGGTATTATGTATTTATTTGAACATTGGCGGCTGGGGCAGGCACACTTAGCTGAGGCTTGTTTCCAGGTGTGAGCCAGGGGAGGGGAGCAAAGAATAAAAGAACAATACATAGCTTAGAAAAATACAGTATTACAAAAAACCCTGCAAAGTCATGGCACACAGGGACCACAGAATGTGTGTAATGATCAAACAAAAACTGGCAGATAAGCATTACACGAGGTGTAAAAGGACTGTTAAAGAGGGACTCTGGCCAAAAGTGCTACTTTGCATAATTACAATATGCATGCCTCCAATAAATCTCATACCAAACATTAGGTTTCTGTGTTACTTCATTTTAAACTTATGGGCTATTTTGTAACCTGTTTGAAAAAGCCAGTTTCAGTGAAGTGGTGCTGATGATGTCATCTCCTGAACTCAGTCTAGCCCTCCCTGTCAGCAAGCTTATAGGACCTGTTTCTCCAAAGTTAAAAGATCATTCTGCAATGGTTTTCACAAGTAAAACAGGCAGCACCATTTTAAAAACAGTGCTACAGAATCTATGTGATTCAGGTTTTGTAACAAAGTTGACAAATTTGTCTTTTAATGCCTTTTTGGTGTGGTTCATTTTCCAGAGTTGCAGGATGCTGAGTCAGCATACCTCTAGGCTGCTGATATCATGTGAAATGCTACTCTGCAGTGCCTGTTTGGAAGTTGTATTGCTATAAGTGTTGCAGTGTTGGTAACTGCATTGCGGTTTGTCAGTGTATGCTTTACCATAAGTTCAAATAGGGGCCTTATATGTGTTAATTCCTACTAGGGGTGGAAGTGTTAGCCCTGGTAAAACAATCAGTGTAATGTGGAGTACAATGCAGATGAGCCTAAATGTAGCTCAAGTAACAGCCTGTCAATGAGAAAACAGAAAATGAGCTCTGCTCAACGGGGTATCCCATTCATTCAGACTTTGATGAGGAATAAAATAGTGAGTGAGTGAGTGATTAAGCATTGAGCTGACTACTGCATAGAACCTCTTAATAAGGTTTCAAAACAGCACTGCCTCTCCTACCCCCATTTACAGGGTGATGGAATAATTGATTTAAAGTGCTATCCTGAGAAATCACCTCAATTAAATGCTAGGTGTGAATGATCACAGCCTTTCACCACATCAGAGATATGCAGTCTGCAAATCTCACATTAATGTGCTGTGACTTAGCATCCAGCCACCCAGGAGAAAAGGACCACAACAAAAAAGCACCAAAAACAAAAATATGAATTTGCCAACTTTGTTACAAAACCTGAAACAAACCTAGGTTTTAAGTCAGTGTTTATTGAATGGTGCTTTCTATTTTACTGGAGAAAACCATTTGCACATATTTACTAAACTTTGGAGAAGCAGATCCTGTAAGCTTGCTGACAGGGAGGACTAGACTGTGAGCTCAGGAGATGACATCATCAGCACCTTTTCACTGAAACTGGCTTTTTTGAACAGGCAGAGAATTTAGGGTTGTAAAATGATTTGTAACTTTTAAATAAAGTAACATAGGGATCTAAATTTTGGTATGAGGGTGGTTTGGGCTATGTTGATCCATATTCTGAATTTATTGTTGCCAGTCATTTGTGACCATAGTTCCTCTTTAAGGGGAGTGGAAATGGAAGCAAGAGGAAAGGGAAGCAGTTTCAGTTGATATCCGAGGAAGGCAGGGAGGCAGTGAAATAGAGAGAAGAGGTTAGTTGGTTCCAAAGTGAGGGAAGATGATACTGCAGATGAAAGCTGATTGGCCAGCCAAGGTATGGGGATATGGCAAAGCAAAGGTGGGATGGTTCTGCAGTAAGGGGACATGAGGCAGAGAGAACAGTAGAGAGGAGTGATAAAAGTTATGATGGAAGTGAACCAACCCCGTATTTAGATATAAAGGATGCACAGTGCATTTGGCAATGGGTTGGAAGGGGAAAAATGGATAGTGATAAGTAAAGTGAGCAGTGATGAGTTTGAGAGGGTGAGTCAGTGGCAATGCAACAGAAAGAGTTATAGAGGGTATCCAGTCTGACCAGGGAGGTGAAAGGGGCTCCATGGACCAAGTCCATGTAGTTAAAGACAGGGAGCACCATTTTGGTGACAAGTGAACCTGTAGGGAAAGACAACCTTTATTTCAGTACAAGGCAACAAGTTCAGGATGGAATCTGGCATGGAGGGCATCAATGTGGCCAGAGAAGTCAAGCCTGCTCTTCAGCCACACACCAAGATACTTAAAGGAAGGAACCACTTCAAGTGAGGAGCCATCCAAGGTGGAGAAAATGGGCACTTATGTGAATTTGGCCAGTATTTTGGCTGGTGCCAAATGTCATGGGTACCTTTTTTAGTGTTGACCCAAAGCTGGGTAGACTGGAAGCATTGTAAAATATTGTAGAAGTCTTGCTATAGCAGACCTTCCACTTCAGTGGTGGAGGGCCAGAAGTGCAGGATTACTGTGTCATTTGCATACATGTGAATATTCAGGTTGGCACACTACATACAGTACATACTACATACAGTACATACTACCATTACTACAAAAGTTGAAGCTGTTTAAAAAGGATACCAGGAAGGTTGGACAGGCTTTTGTCCACTTTCAGTAGGCATCTCATTTAAAAGAAAATGTGGCAGATAGTTCAAGAGCATGAATAGCTTGCATATGTACATTACCAAATCAAATGTGATGTAAGTCTATTAAAATATTTCTATGGATATTTATAGGTGGCAGGTAGGTCTCCTGAGTGGGCTTCTGTGATGCTGCTCTTCTGTACCCTTTGATATTCAACTACGATGTTTTAATTGTCAATTGTATGATGACATGTATTAAGCTGTGGTTGCTCAGTAAAAACATTTTACAAAAAAAAAAGAAAATGCTAATTTTTAATGGCAAAATTCAAACCTTACAGTAATTTGGAAATATTTGTAAGCCTTCACATTTGGGTATATTAACAATAATCTCACTTTAAAAAAAATCTATGATGTGAATTTTCTTGGATCCATACAACATGTGCTGCATTATGTCACTTTCTATGTCGAAGAGCTGCTCCCATTCCTGCATTCTGTCCTGCAGACAGACTATAGTCACACAGAGTGTGGACATGCTGCAAGGCTTCTTGTTTTTTATTATAGTGGGTGGAACTTCAGCTGCATCAGCCTCCTCACTCTTCATTAACTCCTAGTCTAGCTTTCTGATTTGAGTAAACCGTGTATTTTAGAAAGTAACAGATTGCCCTTAGTTCTCTTTCCCTTGTTACAATGTACAAAAGCTTCAAACTCAGTAGGTGTAATGTGTTGCGGGTACTCCACACCAGCAAGGGCTTCATTTGTGCCAACAGGTATCTCAGTAACCAGTTTCCTGGTAGATACTGGTTCAAGTGTAAAGCCAGCTTTTCAAAAAGCAGTTGGCTGTGAATGAGGATTTGACACCTACTCAAGCTTAAAGCATCATAAAGCTAGTGCCCATGAGATTGACAGATCTACCAATCCCAGATGTTAGCACAGTTAAATAACTATAGATGATGTTGGTGATGTGTTTAAAATAGGATGCAATAGTAACCTTTTAATGTTTTAATCACACCAAATTTAGGGGCTATATTAAACTTGTAGTGTTGTGAGGGAGAAAGAGCATTCTTACTTGTATAAACTTAGTGGCTTGTTTGGCAGAGTGGTCACTGTAATTCACTATAAAAAGAAGCACTCTGTGCCTTCTGCATTTCAGCTGTGTATCCCAGTTTGAGAGCGAATCATTTAAAATCACCCAATCAGCCATGTATAAGAAGAACTGAAATATATGACAGGGAGTGTTGAAAGGTCCTTCTGGAGACATTCTTCCCAATCACAAGGAAGGGGAAGTTTCTTGCTTCCAAGCCCGTAGATACAGTACAGGAGGAAGACTCGATCCTTGACCTTTCTGCCATCAGTCAACTCATCATTTAGGTGTATGTGGTCCTTGTCTGAGTACCCAATAAAACAAGTCTAGTTTCATCAGCATTAAAGATGTTGATAGGAGCATAATTTTAGCAGTGTAGCCAGTGCATTCTATACCCATTTAGCTGATGAAGGTCTATCAGCATCCAGATGCTCACTGTGCTCCTTCTTACACATGCTGTTATTCCTGAACTGCCATCTGGCTAATCACCCATCAGTGGAATCAAGGGAATTGGGTTCTAGGTGAGCTGCAAGTTTATTCACTTTGTTTTTAGCATCAGCTCAATATTGCTCATTTGCATGCTAAAACCAGAGCCACAATGCATTCTCTACCTGAGTGCCATTCCCCTTGTGCTTTTATTTGCAGTTGAGGTTTGAATTAAATTGCCTGGAGTTTGTCTTTGTTGATACTGATGCATCCTGCTTAGCTCTTGGAGATGCTTAAATGTATTGCAACCACTGACAGCAACATGTTCAGTTGCTACAAGCCCTTCCCAACCTTTATTTTTATCAAATGAAAGATTTTTTCCCTTAGATCAGCCACTGTAACTGACAGACACTACACTGTTTGATTGAATGGCTTTTTTATAGACACAATACAAGTATTAATGGGGCACAGAATGCATACTGGCAATCTCAAGCATGCCAAACAAATGGTCCAACTATCCCAATTGTCATGGCAACTTCTCCATAGAAATGCACTGGGAAATAATCAGTTCCCATTGAAGTCTCTCAATTAAGTGAACATACTGTATGACTTATTGGCTTCCCAAAGAAGTATGTTATAATGTACAGCTGTTTTTACAGTTGTTGAACTTTATCACATATGCAATTTTTCTGCTTTAGTCACTGCAAACTGCATGTCACACACACCTTATAATTGAGGTACTGTATATCATCCTAAATTAGGAGATGTATTAGATTCTAGTACTAGTACTATTTCTCCTTCATCATAAAGGAATTACTGCAATTGTTTCTGGCTGATATTCTGGTCATGAACTGTGTGATATCAGTTCATAACTGTGGTATATATTTGGTAACTGTGCTTTTCTTCCCACTTTAATGTCACATCCTAATGTGTCATACCTCACATGTATTCATGTTTTTTCCTGCCTGATATACAGAGAGTAGTACTTTGTGTAGCAAGCTTAAAATTTTCTTTACCTGCCCCATACTGTGTGGCTCAGTTGGTAGCACATCCACCTCTGGACCAGAAGGTTGTGGGCTTTCATCCCATACCTGGATTGGACTCATACCTAAACACTGGCACCCGAGTACAGTATTGGGGGTGCCGTACTGCTGGGGTGTGCCATCCTTTGGATGAGATGTTAAACTGAGGTACCTTCCACCCATCCTGGTGTGGTCCTGGTGGGTGTCCAGGTGGAAGTAAAAGAACCGAAGGCACTCTTTGCAAAGAGTAGGGGACGTTCCCAGTGTCTTGGCCAACATTCCACTTCCCATAAAACTGGTTCATGCAATATTCCAGGCTGTGTGTGGGTTTTGATGTGTGATATGGCTGCCAATACACATTCAGTCACCTCACTACCAGTCTAGCATTGCTTGTAAAGCACTTTGTGATACATTGTGTATGAAAAGCACTATGTAAATGCTGATTCTTCTTTTTCTACTGTAATGTTCCTGATTCACTAAAGTATTCTTAGGCAATAAGTCATAATAAGCATTTGTCATGGAAAAAAACAGTGTTTTATACAGATCTTTGCCAGCAAACCTATGTGAACACAAAGAAATAAAATCTCTGAGAAATTAAAAGTACTGGTGTCATAACTCCAAAGAGACCAAAAAAAAGTAGTCAAGAAGGCAGGGTAAAGTATGAGAGGTTACCTCAGGTGTAAAAAGGGAGGAGGAGGAGCAGTGTCAGGCCAAGTGATGGTGGTGATAGCTGTGAGAAAATGCATTTAGTACATGTAGTTCAAATTCCACTGTGGAGGATGTTTTCTTAATTGAAGATAGTACAATGCTAGGTAGAACAATCCCTGGTGGTCTACACTGATCATGAAAAAAGTAAGAAACTAAGAATTCTGGCTTAGAGTGAAAGGTTGACATGTGGTATACGTGTCAACTGCATTACTGCTGCAAGGGTAGCAAAATAAGTTTTAGGTGCCCTAGATGACAGTAGAACGGCTGAGAAGAGGAGAGAGAGGGCCTCTAAGGAAATTGAATGGGACCAGTTGTGGTGGCTACCATGGCACTTATGTGGATTGTATTCCACAGCCAGATATAGTTTAATCTATTAGTGAAAACACAGGTGAAGAAGACAGCAGTGAACACAGGTGGAATGCAAAGGAGAAGAAGAAGCGAGTCAGTGAGAGGGTGAAAGGGCGTAGTGATCGGAAATAACAGAAAACAAAAGGCAAAGGACAGATGAGTACAAAAAGTATTAAGTGACCAGAAAAAGGAAAGGCAACTATGCCACCAAATGCAGTTTGAAACAAGCATGTCAACCTAATTATTTCAAATTGGAAAAGATGATGTGTGCATTGTAGTCTGCACACTACGTGAAAATTAAATTAATCATGGGACGATTGTCCAACTTGGAACTTTATCCATGAGTAATCACTTAAAACACAAACACCATCAATAGTAGAAAGAAAGACGTGAGAAGTCATGAAGTTGAGCAGACAGGATGTGGTGGTGCACCACAGTGAGGAAGATGAGAATGATGAGATTGTACTAATGCAAGCTGACAAAACTCAGCAAAATCATTTTTATTTATTTTATTTATTTTGCTCCACCATGATTGTACCATCTCAATCCCATACGCACAAATAAACAACCATCATGTTTCACCATACAATAAGGAAGTGGTGGAAGACCTGTAAATGACCTGTAAAAGAGTATCATGACACAGTGGGTTGCAGCTGACTGTGCAGGAAACATATTCCACTGTTAATCATTGTAGAATCATGGAAATCATTCATGAAGTTGTTTTACAGGCAGTATAGCGCAGTGGCTTAGGGCTCTGAGCTGCTAATCTGTAGACCAGGGTTTGAATCCCACAGCCCCCACTTGCATATTGTGTGACCTTGAGTAAGTCACTTAACTTCCTTGTGCTCCCAGGTCACCCCTGGAAACAAGCGTTGACTTAGTGTGCCTTTCCTGGTTAAACAATTTCCCCTTTCCTTCCCCTTATAGTCTGAAGGCTTCTACCTAGAGATGATCAAAGTAAACATTTGTCAGCAAAGATGTGGCATAATGACAAACTTTACATCTTCATGAAGGCAGGTAAAGTACTGGAATATGCCAGCTTTGCCAAAAACCTTTGTAAACCTTTACAAAGCATGCAAAGCACCTTTGCTGTTGAGATTTCACTTTTAACACACCCACAGGGCTCCACCTCAGCCCACATTTTGAGCTTTTATTCTAAATATCAATACTCCACATTTCATACTCCTACCAAGTTCTCATCAATGGAATTTACCACTAAACAATTGATGGAGTTTTCACAGAGAGAGGGAGCAATTGTTATGGACCCTGCTGAAACACTAGTTATATACTTTGAAGGTGTTACACTCCCTAAAACGTTTTGCTCCACCACAATTGTAGCAACAACTAAAACAGCCTACTCACAGTATACATTTATTAGAGGAGGAAATTACAGTCTCACTAATTCCATGGATGACATTATCAGCAGGGTTCAGTATTTTCAGTGCAAATGTGATGCCTTGCCTGCAAAGACTGACTTCTTACAGGTTGAATTATTTTTTTTTTTTACTAGGACAGACACTAAGCTGAAAGCTCATTTACAGGTGTGTCCTGGGAGCACAAGGAAGTTAAGTGACTTGCTCAAGATCACACAGTATGCAAGTGGGACTGTGAGATTCAAACCCGGGTCTCTAGGTTTGCAGCTCAGAGCCTTAAACCACTGCGCTATACTGCCTCCTAATTAAATCCAACAAAGAACGAGTCCCTAGTATGGATGAGTAATAAGAAAAAGTCACAGAGATTTTCAAAAAGATCAAACCTCACATTCAAGTGTTCAGTTCTAACTTTATCAAACTCTAGCTCTACATCTGCTCTAAAAGAAAATTACAATATGAAAAACAAGAATGATCTTCAGAAAACTAGATTAGGCAGAGAAACCTGTGCATGGCTGAGTTTCCTGAAATTTATGATAAAGATTTTGCCACTGTTTGTGAACTGATTTAAAAGGTTTTAATAAGTGTGTTTGACATACCTGTTGACAACTGGCAATTGTAAACAAAAGCACTTCAGGCACCTATTAAAAAATATCCCCCACCTGAAGTCACCAGTTCTGCACTGAAATTACCAGAAGGAAATACTCTTTCATAAAGTCTATGGTACTCACAGCATTTGCCTTTGAAAGTGATAGGGATTTAACTTTTTTACTTAGCATGTCTCAAGAGTAACATCTCATACAGGAACCATTGAATATATCTTTATCTTGATTATGCCTACCAAGATCAGCAACATTGCTGGGAATTCCTGACTTGTGGACAGGATATTTTAGAATTGCAGCCTCAATTTGCCTTGCTAGTTCTCACCAAAGTGTGGGCAATTAAAGATGGGAAAACAAACTCTTTGAAGTGGATCAGTCAGTCACCTACCTTCATTCTCATTACTCACAATCGGATCATAAGTCTGATTGCAAATCTCAGAAACCCCCCTTCCCTGCCCACCTACCACTGGACATGTTCCACATGCTCCCTAAACACCTCTCATCTCCTTCATCATCTTGTGTCCTCAGACTGGTCCCTGTTCTACACCTCTACAGATGTCAACATGGCACTCTATCTCTTCTGCCAGCTACTAAATAACATCTGGAACAAACACGTCCCTCTGTGTCGATGCAGGATGAGACATTTTCACCATCCATGGATCTCACCTGACATCATCCTACTCTGCAACAAATGTGACCATGCTTGGACTCGCTACAAAGCATCTCAATCCCCAAATGACCTCTCAACCTATAAAGCCCTACGAAACATAGGCACTAAAGCTGTCAGGGCAGCTAAATCTCAGTACTTTAAGAACAGTCTACATGATAACCTCAACTCCCCCCCATAAAGTTTGACATACACTCTCTTCTCTTCTCTAGCCCCCATCTAGCTCCTCCCCTCTTCCTCCTCATCAACAACACCCTAGTCTCTGACTCTCTCACTGATGCCTCAACCCTAAACAATTTCTTTACTACCACACCTACCCCCACCCCTGCCCACCCCTCCTCTCCTGGCTCTCTCTCCCATCTCCTGCCTCCCCCGCATACCCACCACAGCACCTCCATCTCCCCCATCCCTAATGACTTTCACTTTTCCCCTGTCACAGCCCAGCAACCCCCCACACACACACACATACACATCCACACCCACAGCATCTGCATCCCCCCTACCTAAATGACTTTTATTTTTCCCCTGTCACACCCCAGGAGGCACTCCATGCCCTCCAATCCCTGAACCTATGTAAATCCAGTTCCAACAGGCTCAACCATCTCCTTCTTCAGATATCTGCTTCAGCCATTGCCCACCATCTGACAAATCTTCTTAATCTCTCCTTCACACTTGGCTCCATCCCACAGGTCTGAAAATCTGCAAAGGTAATCCTCATTCATAAAGGCAGTGACTGGGCCCAACCAGGAAATTACTGCCCCATTGCCCATCTCCCTGTCTTGGCCAAGCTTCAAGAATCCATTGTCCTAACCAGACTCACCCACTTCCTTACCTCCTCTAATTTTCTGTTCCCTTAACAATCAGATTTTAGAAAGAACCACTCCACAGCCTCCTCTTTACTCTGGGTGACAGATGCCATCCTCATTAGCATGGGGCTAGGACACCTTAACTCAGCCATATTTATAGATCTAGACAAGGTCTTTGATTCTGTCTCCCATCTGCTCCTTCTCACCAAACTAAAACTAGCTGGACTCTCCCCACTAGCTGTCCAATGGTTCTGCTCCTACCTTTCAGGACAATCCCAATGCGTCCAGGCTGGCGATAATTTCTCCTTCCCCCTCCCAATCCTAGCTGGGGTACCGCAAGGCTCTATTCTGGGTCCCATCCTCTTTCCCATCTTTCTAAATGATCTCCCCCTCATGTGCTTTCACTCCTACATTCACCTCTATGCAGGTGGCACCATCCTTTATACTTCAGGCCCTTCTGCTTTTGAAGTATCCTCCCTACTACAATCAGACCTCAATCGTGTTCTGAACTGGTTCCAGGACAACCAGATAGAAGTAAGCACTACAAAAACAGTCTCCATGAACAACAGCACACCCAAAAACTTGCCAAACTCCACACATCTCCCCTCTTTCTCCACTCTTGATGGCATTACCTTAGACATAGTCCCAGCATGCAAATACTTAAGAGTCTGGCTCAACAGCAGCCTAGACTCCAACACTCACATCAACCACATTCACTTCAAGCTCTGTTGCAAACTGGGCACTCTTTATAGAAATAAAGATGCCCTCTCCCTCCTTGTTAGTCAGATCCTACTCACCAGGACAATCCTTCCACTATTCAATTATGCAGATGTTGTATTCAGGTCTTCCTCCACATCTGCCCTCTTCAAAGTGGATGTCCTGTTCAATGCCTTCTGTCATTTCACCTTAAACACCCCCCCAGAACTCATCACTACACCCTCTACTCTTCACTATCACTCTCCTTCTCCAAGACCATCACACCTACATCATCTCAGTCAAGTACTGGTTCAGCACACTCACTCTCTACCTCACCTGCCTCCTATTCCCTTCCCCTCACACCTTGTACTGCCTCTGCATGCTGGACCCCCACTCCTTTGCCCTCCTTTGACCCCACTCCAACTCAGGAAAGGCAGCTTTCTCTTTCCACTACTCAAATCTGTGGAACTAACTCCCCTCCTCACTCCGAATGCTACCATTGCTAAACCTCTTTAAAAAGACCCTCTATCATTTGTCACCTCCTCCCTGCTCATGCCCCCAATCTAGCTAGCCCATTGCTGGATTTCCAAGACTCCAAAGTACCATTCCCTTAAAAGCAACCTCCCTGATTCCTTCACCTTGTGCATGCCCCTCTAGTTTGTAGTACTTTCTTACTTCCACAACACTTTTTCGACCCACCTAGTAGGTGGCAACCTACCTGTTTGCACTGGTGTTCTCTGTACTGTAAACTTGCACCATGCACTTTGCCACTTCCCAGGCAATCTTTGCATATTGTTCATCTGCACTGCCGTTACATTATATGTCTATCTGCATCTTGTTATACATATCTGCCTCATATACAAGCATGTCCTGTAATCTTCTTCTGGCTTGAGTTATGTATTCTCGCCTGTCTCACTGTATTTACTTAACAGAATGTATTTTGATTTAACTGTAGGTGTCTCCTCTTCCCTCCTCCCTGGATTGCACCTGGAAATGAGCCTCAGCTCAGTGTGCCTCTCCCAGTTACCAACTCCTAAATAAATAAATAATGCATCAACCATTTCCTCCTCAGCATCAGACAAAAGATGTTGCCCCACTAAGGGACATGCTAGCTTGTCATTGGTCCCCTGGGATCTGCAAAGGGGCATATCTTTATGAGACAAGGGTGAATTGCAGGTGTCTCACCATTGGCCACCTGGCACCTGCAAAGGGGAGGGGTTTGGGGTAGGTTGAAGGGGGAGACAGTGACATCAGAGGGTCTGAGGTCACAGGTGGGGGTGGGGCGAGTGAGGTAAGGGGAGTTTAGGCAGAAGGGCATTGGCCAAAGGGCTGGGAAGGAGGGGTTGGGTTTGGGGGTAGAAAAGGAACTGCAGACAGGGACAATCCCTCTCTCACCTGCAGCTGATCTTGACTGTGACTTCAGTGCACAGCTGCACAGACCCCTTGAAGAGGGTAAATTTTCAGGAATTGGTAAGATTGGTAGGCCAGGCCTTCCAAGGCATAATTATGACTTAGCTATAGACAAATTTCATTACATGGCTCATGGAAGGATGTGGTGACTGATATCCAAATTGAGAGAATGTAATACTAATGAAATGTTTGCTTTGTTTTAAAGCATTTTGCAGTTTGGGTTTTCTTGTGAGTAAACAAATGTATGCTATGTGATCCATGTGCTGTACCAGAATTAGTAAGCACGCTGGGCTATCGATTATAGATGGTAAGAGTTTTTGTACAGGTTGGTATGCCTTTTTATGCGTTTACCTCAGAGTTCTTTGCCATGTTTTAGGTTCCTGATGCAGTAGTCCTGGAGACGCCAGGGGATGGGGGCTGTTGCGGGTGCCTTAGCCACATGGTGCTCGCGTCTGGGGAGGCAAGGTTTTCCGGCAACCTCTTCACCTCAGATGGCAGGAGTGCCTGCCAAAAAGAAAATAAAAGGCTGCGAGCTGGTTTTGGTGATGGCACATCCACACATTGGGGAAGTGTCTGAATTTTATGTGGCATGGGGGCAGGCAGGCCTTGGGAGGGGATGCAGGGCCAAAAGTTTGTTTTCACTGCTTAAGCTCCGAGGAGTAAGGAGGCCTGATGGGAGGCCACAGGAAAGGGGGTCTTTGAAGGGCAGCTGGGACTTAATCATCACACCGGCCATGATGGTGTTGTTGCAGCAGGCCACATGGGGGCCAGGCTGGACCTGTTGCATGCCAGAGCAACCAGGCCCGGGGACCCAGTTGAGGAAATACAGGCCCCCCCCCTTTGTTCTGGTGGTAGGCCCAGTTCAGACCAGCAGTTTCTCCAAGGATGGGGAGTTTCTTTAAAAAAAAAAAAGAAAAGGGGGATGGAAGCGGGAATGCTGGCAGTATTCATCTGCCTGGGGGGCTCCACCGGTAGTCCTTGTGGGTATGCTGCAGCCAGTTCAGATAACTGGGCCATCCGAGGTTTGTGGGGCTGTTCTGCTGCTGTTAATTGGGACTGGGCCTCCGCCCGGTAAAAGGGGCTTACCCAGATACATTGGGCCTCTCACAGTTTTGGGCCTGCACAGTGGTTGGCCACTAAGAGCGGCAGTGAAGGAGCCTGTGCCTTCAATGGATACTCTTCCTGAGTAGAGCAAGGATTGGGCCTCCATGTAGTGAAAAAGGGGGGGTTACAGGGAGCCATGGGGTCCTTTCATTTAGCTGGTGCCTGTAAGGAGGTGGACAACAGCGAGTGGAGGGGAGAGATTAAAAATAAATAAATAAAATAGGTGGAGGAATGGGTTTATTCAGGCTGGGAAGGTCAAAAGGAAACAATGGATTCTGTGTCATCATGGTGGGGGCAGAAGCGACAGAGGAGGTGCTCCAATAGGAAACTGGAGCTAGGGCTCACTGCCTGAATGAGGGTCAGTTTTTTTCCTATGGTTTGAGGGCAGGGGAGCTTGACTGGCAGGATTTGGGGGCCCACATGGCAGGGCTGCATGGATCCAATGATCAGGATCAAGAGGGGACCACTGTTGGTTGGTTGTGGAGGCCACGCACCCTCCACTAGGGGGGACAGGGGTCCATGGGTGCAAGATGCCTGGGTGCCTCTGAGTATGGCCTAGGGCAGGATCAGCATTTTTATGTTATCCCAGGCACTTTTGCACACTTGCAAGAAGCAAAAGCCACAAGTGCCTAGGGGCAGCATTACAGGAAGGGCATTAGTGGTATAACTGCCATTTTGAGCACCCCTCGGCTTCACCACAGGAATGGAGGGCTCAGGCCATGGGATGAGGGCCCCCTGATCAGTGGAACCAAGCAAAATAATAATAATAAATAAACTCAGAAGAGTTACTGGATGGAGGAAGGGGAAGGTTACGCAGGTGAAGGAAGAGGGAAACAAACAGGGGCGAGGGGGGGGTCGGGGACATGCAGAGGCCTACCCAGAGGTCTGCAGGGATAACAAAAGGGGAATAACAGGGTGATATGGAGAGGGCACAGCATGAAGCTCTGCGGAGCAAGCCCTGAGGGTGGCAGGCCACGCAGGCAGATGGGGAAGGGGAAAACAAGTGCTAGAATGTAGTAAATAATAATTATTTATAAATAAAGAATCCCAGGACAAAACTGAGCAAGCCACTAAGGGGAGAAAGGTGCATGCCGGCAACATGATTAACAGGGAGCACAGGAGAGGATATCGGGGGGAGGCAGGCAAGCGGGCTGGGTTGTTTAGGGGATAGTTATTCACTTTTCACTTTGGTAGTTACAGGATAGCATCCAAAAAAGTCTACAAGCAGAAGATCAATGAGCTGCTGGCCCAGAAAGTGATGGAACTGCTGGACCAGGTGAAATCAATTATAAAGGAGTCCAGGGCAGAGGAGGAGAAGGAGAGGAAGGTGGACAAGTGCAAGGACCCATCACCCCAGAATGAGCTTCCAAATAAAAGGCCTATCAGGAGCAAACTGGGCTAGGAGGGTGAGCCTCAGCCTGAGAAGGGTAAGGACATGACAGTGGACCTGTAGGTGAAGGGCAGTCTGAAGGACTACCTGGCAGGTATAATGGAGAATCAGGGTGAGAAAAGTTGGGAAGAAGAGGATAAGGTTTGGAAAGAGCTGAAGGATGAGAAGAAGGTGGAAAAAGGGGAGCAGGGCATGGGGCCAGGAGAGGGCACTAGCAAGGGTTGCTCTGGGTGGCCACCTGGGATGGCTCTGGGTGACCATGTGTTTCAGACCCTTAAAGAGAAAATCTGGAAGGGTGAGTATGTGGATATGTTCACCCTGACTGACAAAGATACTGCTAAAAAGTATGAACAGAAAGAGTCGGTGGGAAATTCAGAGATGGCGGTAGCATTGACCATAGTTGGGAAAACCGGTGAGGATGTTAGCTACTAGGGGAAAACTTTTGGAGCATGGATGAAAGGCTTCACACATTTTAGTGCCATCATGCTACAGAAGAAGCCCAAGTTAGCCATCCTTTATTGACATGCTCCACTATAATCAGAGATGCTTACAGGGTCAAGAGTGGGTACGGGTGGTTAATCTGTGATGAGACATTTCAGCAGAGAGTAGCATCACATGGAGATGTACGATGGGACATCACACTATCAGAGCTATGGATCAGAACTCTGTCAGCTCTGGGGTGGTCTGGGGGTAAAGGGAGGATAAGTGCAGCGGCAGCTTGCACAAAGACATGTTGGATGTATAACAAAGCCAACTGTACATGGATTAGTTGTAGTTCTAAGTTGAAACATGTCTGCTCGGGATGTGGGGGTATGCACCTGGTCAGCAGGTGTAGGACACATGGGAACAGGAAACCCCGCAGCCCCAGGGTCAGGCCTCCAAGGCGGGCATGAGGGGGCAGGGGGATATAATGGGCAAGGTAATAATTTTAGATGGCAAGCTAGTAGGGGAAGTTATGGGGGATGGTGAGCTGACCCAGATGGGGGAGTCACAAAGGGGGAGATCAACATGGCTTGGTCCCTTATTCATTGGAACAAGGTCATGGCATGGACTAAGGAATACCCAGATGGGGGGGAGATGCTGCGTAATGCTTTCTCAGGGGGTTTTAACTTGTATTTCACTGGGGTTAGGAAGAACATGAGGGCCAGAAACCTGGGTTCCATAAGAGGAAAGGAGGACATTGTAGAAAGGAAAATTAGGAAGGAACTGGCAGTGGGACAAGTGGAGAGTCCATTTGAGGATCCCCCGTTTGCCTGCTTCCAGGTGTATCCACTGGGGATTGTACCCAAGATAGCACCAGGAGAGTATAGGCTGATACATCACCTATCTTACCCAGATGGTGATTCAGTGAATGACGCCATTTCCCCAGAGCAGACCATGGTGTCATATGCCACTTTAGACAAGGTGGTCGAGTTGATAAAGGCCAGAGAGTGTATGTTGGTCATAAAGACCAATATCGAATCGGCTTTCCATCTGCTGCCTGTGCGACAGCAGGATTGGGAGCTGCTAGACTTCCAGTTTCAGGGTGAGTACTATTTCGACAAGGCAGTGCCCATGGGATGTTCGGTAGCCTGAGTCACTTTTGAGGCATTTAGCACCAGGCTACAATGGGTATTTGAGAAGAAACATGTGTGGGGGGCAGTGGTCCACTACCTCTACAATTTCCTCTTTATCAGGGAAGGGGAAGCAGACATCCAAGCAATGTTACACATGTTTCAAGTGGTGTACAGGGAAATAGGGGTGCCCCGGGCTGAGGACAAAAAAGAAGAGCCTAGCAGGAGGATGGAATTTTTGGTTATAGAACTAGATTTGGAGGAGCATTTTTTTTAGACTGCCTCAGAACAAGGTGGATTGGCTACAGCAGCTCCTGCAGGGATAAAAGGGAAGTGCAGGGTTCAGCTCAAGATGGTCAAGCAGGTTTTGGGTCACATGAACTTTGCAAGCAGGGCAGTAGCCCCGGAAGGGTTTTCACTAGGAGATTGGCCACAGCCTCAGCAAAGGCCATGCTGCTGCACCACTGGGTGGACATCAGCAAAGGTGTCAAGGATGACCTCCTGGTATAGGAGGTGTTCTTGGGGGATATAACCAGGTCACATTCTGGCAGGACAAATGGGAGTCAAATGTAGAACTTGAGCTGTTCACGGATGCAGCAGAGGGTGTCGGCATGCACGCATATTTTCAGGGGGAATGGGTGTCAGACCAGTGGCCGACACGCTGGGTAGAACTGGGCTTCACTAAGGACATTACTTTCCTACAGGCATTTCCCATATGGGTGGCCTTGGTGGTATGGGGAAAGCAGCTCTGGGATAAGAAAGTGTTATTCCAGTGTGACAATATGGCAGTGGTCTCGGTGATAAATAGACAGTCTGCGTCCACTGAGGTCATACTAAGGGTTGCTCATGGGTTGGTATGGGAAGGCCTTAAGCTAAAATTGTCATTCAAAGCAAAACACATGGAAGGGGTGAAGAATAACATAGCTGACAGCCTTTCAAATTTACAGCTGGACAGGTTCCTGCCAGTGGCCCCAAGGGCGGCCGCCCCCAGGATGCAGGTACCACCATCCCTGTGGGAGATTGGATGGAGAGAGCCCAACTTCTCTTTTGGAGTGCCTGGGCTCCCAACACACTGTGGACCTATGAAATGGCATGGAGAAGTTTCCAGGAGTTCTGGGAGTGAGTAGGGTTAGAGGTAAGTGGCCCAGTTTTTGAATAACAGGTCATCAGGTACATGGTGGAGAAGTGGGAAGTGGCATGGAAGCTTCCACCATGGGACTACATTTAGCAGGGGTCAGCATGGTATGCCACCTTCAGGGCTGGGGGAGCCCACAAAGTCCCCAGCCATTCACCGGATGCAACAGGGATAGCTCCAGATTCAGGGTCAGCAGCTGGACAGGCTTCAACCAGTTTGTGGACAGCTCCTATGCAAAGTGGTGGCCAATCTGCTGTGTGTGTGCACTTCAGCGTATGAGGCAAGACTTTTCATGGCTATCTTCTGGGTCATGGACACGGGGGATTTTCAGGTCAGTGAAGTGATAGGCAAGGGAAATGGGATTTGAGAGGTGGCCTCCAAGAACAGGATGTGTCCTAGATGGCAGACTCCATCACGGTGTGGCTTAGGTGGTCCAAAATGGACCAGGTTGGGAAAGGAGTGCAGACAGAGCTAAAGCAGTCAGGCAACTCGGGGAATGAGGTGTTGACAGCCGTGGAGATGTGCATAGCTATGAAACCTAAAGAGCAGGGGTGTTTTTTCAGGCACAGCAATGGGGACCTGGCCACCGTGAACCAGGTCACAGGGGTATTGAAGAAGGGTATGTTTTTTCTAGGTGAGGATCCTAAGAGGTTTGCTTCGCTCTCATTTCAGATTGGTACAGCCTCAGAGGTGGCAAAGCTGGGGGGCACACCAGAGGTAGTGCAACAGGTGGGGAGATGGTCCTCCCAGGTTTATAGGAGGTATACTGTATGAGGAAGTGATGTTAACAGTGATCTTTCTGTTTTTCCAGGGGACAGACAACAGCGGGTGGTTTGGATTGTCAGCCATTCTTTTATGCACTGGGTAGAGTGATGGGCGCAGACCACGGCAGGAAGCTGGCAGCTGGGACAGGACCCAGGCAAGACCCAGATCATGTGGCATGGGCATAGGGGTTTATTATGGAATAAGATGTTGCTATTACTGGATGACAAGATCAGGTTTTGGCTGACACTGGATTTGATAGTCATCCACGCAGGGGGAAATGACCTGGGGAACATGTCTTGGGTGGCATTGGTACATTGAATATTAGAGGACATGGCAGTGATACAGCCATGGTGGTCACTGGCTAAAATTGGGTGGTCAAAAATCACACCCAATAGATGATGGACACAGGCAAGAAACACCCAGGTGGTAGACAGGGCTTGAAAGAGAGTGTACAGGAAAATGGCGGAATGGACAAAAAGAGAAGGGGGGGTGTATATCAGGCATGAATTAATTACACATGACACCCTGGGTATGTACAGGTCAGATGGGGTCGATATGTCTGTGGTGGGCAACACAGCCCTCAATGGGGCAGTTAGGGAGGCCATTGAAAAATGAAGGGGGATGGGGGGTCTTTGCTAGTTTTTAGTGGGGGAAGCCCAGAGGATGACCAGTTGATTGCCCTATGGGCTGGTGGAAAAAATTGGGGCCCAGCCAGTAGGAGGCACTTCAGGGCAGGGGAGGGCCCCTCATGAGGTAGTCACTCCAGGGGGGACTGCAAGAAAATGAGAAGAGGCATCAGGTCTATCCACACCCGAGATAAAGAAGACATGTCACCAGTAAAAAGCTGTAAATATTTGAGAATGTTGTTAAGAAAGGGGCAGCCCCAAAGGATCAGTGTTTCCATGTATATTGGTGAAGGTATTTATGGAACTTAAGTGATTGTTGTAACTAAGAATCTGCCAGAATAAACTTCAAGTGGTTGAACAATGATTTGATGGTGGGCGTCAATGATTTCAAGGGAGTCCAAAGGACAAAATGGGTTGCCCCACTAAGGGGCAAGCTAGTTTGTCATTGCCCCCCCCCGGATCTGCAAAGGGGCAAGTCTTTGTGAGGCAAGGATGAATTGCAGGTGGCTCACCATTAGCCACCTGGCGCCTCCAAAGTGGAGGGGTTTAAGGGTAGGCTGAAGGGGGAGAGGACAGTGACATCAGAGGGTCTGAGGTCACAGTTCGGGTGGGGTGAGTGAGGTAAGGGGAGTTTATGCAGGAGGGCATTGGCCAAAGAGCCAAGGGGGAGTTGGGTTTGGGGGCTAGAGAAGGAGCTGCAGGCAGGGAAAATCCCTTTCTCACCTGCAGCTGATCTTGACTGCCCATCCACCACCCAGGCATTCTGCGATGGGGGAGCACATAGATTACTTGAAGAGGGTAACAGGGACAATGCGGTTTGTCAAGGTTTGGGTTGCTGCATGAGAGCAATGGGAGGTGTTTTGGAAAAAATTGGGGCCCAGCTGGTAGGAGGTATGACAGAGCAGGGGAGGGCCCCTCATGGGGTAGTCACCCCAGTGGGGGGACAGGGCTAGGGATCAGATGGGACACCTGAGCCCAGAAACTGCAAGAAAATGGGACGAGGCATAGGGTCTATCCACACCCAAGCCAAAGAAGACATGTCACCAGCAAAAAGTTGTAAATATTTGAGAATGTTGTTAATAAAGGGGCAACCCCAAAAGATTGGTGTATCTGGTGAAGGTATTTATGGAAGTTAAGTGATTGTTGTAACTGAGAATCTACCAAAATAAACTTCAAGTGGTTGAACCATGATTTGGTGGTGGGTGTCAATGATTTCAGGGGAGTCCAAATGACAAAGAAGTGTCAGGCATAGCAGAGGCTACTTTGGCTGGATAGGTAGTCTTGAGAAGTGAGCTGAACAGACAACTATATGATACTGAGATAGTGTATATTTATTTGCATGTTAGACTGCAAAAATGTACCCTGGCCTAGAACAATCTGATTTCAGTTATATCCTGTCTTAACTTTTCTTTGTATAAACTAGCTAAATTATAAATTATGTTCTTAGTTATGAAAGTAGCAACTTTAAAGTACATACACTGTGGTTAAAACTACAGTGAAAAGGAATAATCTTGTATGTGTAATAATTAATGAGTTGCATATTAGATTGCAAGAATGTATTTTGCCCTAGTAGGGTTACCACCTGTCCTGATTTTCGCAGGACAGTCCTGATTTGGGCAGCTGCGTCCTATAAAAAAACATGAAAAATACTACATGTCCTGATTTTATGGTAGAAAAAATATTTTCTACCTTTCCACTAAATGTTGCAGAAAACTACAATACCTTAACTAAAATACCTTAAAATGATAAGAAACAATAGAAGCAACTATGAAACTACAATCCTTAGCCTTAATTCTGATTATATAGAGAAAACAAGTCTGTTGCATTGGTCGAGGCTACGTACTGTCCTGCGAAAAATCATGTTTCAGTAAGAAATGTCCCACTTTAGGCTTCTGAAAAGGTGGTAACCCTATGCCCTAGAGAAATATGATGATGTTCTCCCTTTATGTCTTAAATTGTCTTGTTAAAATAAGAAAGAAGACTAGAATAATTTCTGAGTTACAAAAGTAGTACAGCTGAAACAATTTAACTACTGTTAGTATGATGTTTATAATGACAAGGAATTATTCAGTATATGTGGTATTTAATGAACTGCTTACTGGAACATTGGTGTTAGATGGTATAGTCTATTTCTCTTGATTGATATATTTTTCTCTCTTTATATTTGGACTTGCTCCATGCTCATTGTACTAATGGGATTTTTTTCTCTGCTTTTTATGGTAATTATATATGATGTACAATGAAATGTAGAAAATAAAATTAAAATTAAAAAGTCAAAACAAAGCTAATCCTTCTCTCCATTCTCAAAGCACATCCTCAGAATCCCAGTACTGCACTTAAAAACAGTATGTACCCCTTTACCCCAACCTACTTAGCATCGCTTCTCCCACCATTACCCTCAAGAAACCCGACATAACATTCCCTCTTTCCCCCAACCCACTCAGCACACCAACTCTCCTTCATCCCCTCCTCCCTTCATGGTTACGGTAAGAACAAAATCCCTCTTTCCCAAATAACAAAGCACCCAAACTCATGTTCATCTCCCCACCATGAGTAAGTTGTCTTATAAAAAAAAATGAAATAGCCTAAGGAAAGTGACTAGTGCAGCCCTCCACACACCACCTTAGCCGGTCACTATCTGAATGAATTAGAGTGATAGTCTGGGGATATCTGAGGAGAGGGTGACTAGTAAACTATTTGGGGCGGTTGCCTTGATAACAATATAAGGGTACTGGGCAGAAGGGGTGGTATCAGGAGACCAGAGGAATGCACTGGGAGTAAAACAATGTGAACTTCTCAAAGTTCAAATTGTCTTACTTCAAACATCAAACCTGGAAAAGAACTAAACGTTTAGTTTGATTTGACTCAGCTTGACCTGCAAAGGTCAAAAACTGTTTTATCAGTGGGGTGCTGTTGGGCACTGCCCTGACAAGATGTGTCTTTTTGAGGTCACAGCCTCTAAGTCTTGTAATATCACTGTTTTACCTTTCCAAGTCTGTTTTGCTTAATTTTACAATTTTATACAGCAACTTATCTATAATACTTCATCAGGCATCTAAAAATGGGTAAACAGCAATCTATTTCTGAACTGCCATCCCTAGAGAGACTTCTGAAGATTTCACTTCCCTGCAGCAGCACAGCATCCTGTGGAATTAATGTGACAAAATCCCAGCTAAAGGTTATGCTGCTTAAAATAGATTGCAAGTTGGTGCAATTAAACAAAAGGTGTGTGTGTGTGTATGTGTAAAGTATGTTGTCTACTCTGAAGCAATGGGTTGTATGTAAGAAAATGGTTCTGGCAGACTACCAGTGGCAAATAGAAAAGTGCTGCACTACCTTTAATGCAATTGTCATTAGAGACTTAAATTGTTTGTAATAAAATGGGAACTTCCAACATTGGGGACATGAGCTTGACAAAGAGTTTTTTACTACTACGCTAACTAGCATTTTGTCTCTTCCACCATCAGAAGGCCAACTCATACACAGTAGCAGTAATAACAGTATGGTGTGTAGTCCAACAAAAAGTGCAGTCTTTCTCTTCCCTGGTGATAAAATGCTGGTTCTTCAATTCAATTCAATGTATTTATTGCTGACAAATTAAAATTGTCATTACAATTAATACAAAATCATAAAATATATACAATACTCATTTTACAATAACTTATCTAAATTGTTAAAACAGGGTGTGTGGTCTGACCAGGCAGAAGATGGCAGCATAGTTCAGAATCTCTGCAGGAGTGACTGTAATCTAACCTCATCCAGCCTTCATCAGACCTTTCTTTGGTACCAACTCCTGTGGCCATCCTGTAATCTTACTGCCTGACACAGTTTGTAAGTCATTTTTGATCCATCATCTACTTAGATTCAATTATTCTACACTGTACTGCAGCATACTAGGCCTCATCCTTCAGCATTATGGCAGATCTCCAAGTACAGCAAAGCTCACTTGCTAGAGTGGAAGTAATGTTTTCTAAACTGATGGCTGAGATTAATGATCTAAAAACCTCCACCCAACAGAATGCGACCATTCTTGAAACTTTTAGCCAGAAAATTGCATTTAATGAGAAAGCAACGGCCTGTAACACCACTACTATTCATGACCTCCAGGCTACTGTCTGCAATCAAGATCGAACTATTCAGTCCCTACAAGCCAAAACTTACGATATTGAAAATCGTAATAGTCGCAACAATTTACAATTTATTGGCTTCCCTGAAGGTGTAGAATTAGGAGACACTACCGCGCTTTTATTACACGTGCTACCTGCAGTGCTTAAACTGTCTCCTGACCTAACCTTAATCATCGAACGGTCTCACCACACTCTGGGTCCCAGGTCAACATCAGACCAGCGACCAAGCCCTATCATTGCTCGCTTCTTGAACTATTCCCACACAGAATTAATACTGAAATGAGCCAGAGAAATGGAGAAACTTAAGTGGCAAGAGTTTAATATTTCCATCTACAGAGGCTTTTTAAAAGATTTAACCATCAGAAGGAAGGCCTGCAATCCACTTAAACAAATCCTCTGCCAAAGAAGCATTACATTTGCTCTACGTTACCCGCGACACTACGCCTTTTCTCAGGCTCTTCCTTCAAGGATTTTGAAACCCCTGATGCCTTAGCCAACTATCTGGAGGTCTCTCTCTCTGCAATCTTACCCTGGGAGGTTCAGCAGCAATTGGCAACCTAAACACAGCTTTGGTATCCACACAGAGGGTGGGTGACGAGGTACAGGAATGTGGGGAAAGTGTTGCAGAACTTGCAGCTCCAAGCAGTAATGCCACAACTGATTTGACTCCAAGGCAATCAACACGGCTTTAAGAGAAGCTTCTGTCGGGGCATTATTCTTCTTCAAGACTTTCATGCTGTTCTAGCAAGGTTGCACCCAAACACCCAAGCTGCAGTCTCTCACCTTCAAATCAACCCCTCTATTCCCTTGAGCAATAAGTTTGCTCTCTTAGAGGATGACATGCACTCCTTGCAGGAGGATCTTTCTCAGCAAATTTCAAATGAACATCCCTCTAATTTGGGCCCTGTGCCTCAGGGATGTATTTCTACCTTAGAAACATAGAAGATGACGGCAGATAAGGACCGCAAGGCCCATCCAGTCTGCCCATTTCTTTTTCTACCTTATAAATGTACCATCGGCCTTTGCTCTGTCAGTGGCCTATCTATTCATAGTCATTTGTATTGCTCCCTTATGCCTATCCCATGCCTGTTTGAAGCCCTGCACTGTATTCATAGCCACCACTTCTTGTGGTAAGCCATTCCATGCATCCACCACCTTTCTGTGAAAAAGAATTTCCTCACATTCCCCCTTAATCGGCCTCCCTCTAATCTCATGCTGTGTCCTCTTGTCCTGCTATTTTTCTTATATTTAAACATGTTAGACTCTTTCACCTTGTTTATGCCCTTAAGGTGTTTGAATGCCTCGATCATATCACCTCTCTCCCTCCTTTGCTCAAGGGTATACATATTGAGCTCCGTTAATCTGTCCTCATATGTCATATGTCACCGATACTTCATGGGCAGAGGTTGTTGCAAGTTCCCATTCAAATCTTTAGAAGCCACCCAAAAGAAAGCGTGGGGCAAAGACCAAAAGTAAGAACATCAATAGTCACAATCCTGCTAATAAATCTAAGGTGTCATGAGCTTATATGGTCAGTAATATGGTCACAGTTGCTATATCTTGGTAGGTTTTGCTTCCAGAATACTTAAAGGGAGTGCCAGTACATTTTTTCTTCCTAGCCACCCGCTCTACAGTCTATGCTACCTGGTTGCTTTTGCTACCAGCGGATGCACAAAGCAAAGGCTGTACATCGCGGTGCAATCAATTTACTTTTTGTTGCAGTGTTTAAACGAGCAGCTTAAAGGTCTTCAAGGGAACTTTGGTAGATCGGCAATGCTTTTCTAACCCATTATTTTAGTGTTAGATCTTGTACATTACCTCATTAAACAGGCTGTCTGTATCTAGCCTTTTACTCTCCAATTTAGCAGTGCATCAGGTTTACAGTCTTTTGGCTGTTCAGTTGCATATCTTCAATCAGTATGCATCCTGATTATTGCCTTTTCTTTTTCATATGTGAATTATTATATATTACAAGGCAACTTACCCTTCCTCTCCTGATGACAGGTTCTTAAGTATTATTGGCAACTACATTTAATCTATCTCCTTCCCTGCTCTCCATTATTCTTACTACCTCCTGTTTACAATATGGAACTATCATTATCACTCAAAGAGGTGGGCTATGTTTGGTGTACTGTTGCAAAGGATTGTCAATCTACATCTTCCTTATGCTCCTTACTTTACTCGAAGCCTACAGATACTATAGAAATCCACTGCTGTGTGTTCCTCCCTGTTTTGGGGCTCACTGGATCTAGTCTTCTAGACCTAGTCACCCCAAATAACACCTATTTAGGCAATTTTGAGTAATCGGACTGATCTTACTATGACTATCTCTTCTGTCTACAATTATCACCAAAGCCATACCTCTCCACATAATCCCGATTTGCATTTGGCTCAGGGTGTAAGGGCTTAAATTGACCGTACTTATTCTGTTGCACTGCAAAGTATACTCAGAGTCACTCTAAAGTGGTAATGATCTTCATTTCCTTTTATATTTGTTCATTTGCATTCCACCTGGCTCCCTGAATTCCTTGCTCTGTGTCTAGGCTGTACTGGCATCTTGTATATGGCTCTTTAATTTACTGTTATTTTGAGCTGGTATATCTTGCACTATTACTACTAATATTTATAAATAAGTTCTGGTGTTTAGCTTTATCCTTATACCTTGTCCTGTTAGCTTAGAATTAAGCTGAGGTTATTACAGTCCCCTACCTTTCTTGGTATTATTCCCTTTCAGTTTAGCTTATCAGGAATACTTACTTTATTATATTACTGGGATCAGACTAAGGTTTGGGCCAATATTTATAACCGGTCCTCCTAGTCTCCTCTACATCGACACCCCAGGTGTGGTGAGAGAGTCTCTTAGCCAGTTGCCTGACTCATATCTCCTCACACCCATAAAACGTTTTCTTTTGTTATTTAGCTTACTAGTATTGTTGTTGTTGTTAATGATTTTCTCCTTCCCCATCTCTGTTCTAACTTTAATAAGATATCGGTGCTACTCATGTATCATACACCTCACTTTTTTGGCTTGAATGTTCCTGCCACTCTCTGCATATATGTAAGCTCTCTATATTGTATTCTAATCATCCTCTGCCTCATTTATTTGTCCCGTCACACTCCAGTGATTATTCCCTTTCTTTAACACTAACAATATGAGTGACATACTTTCATATACATGGAATGTGAAGGAACTTAATTCTCCTTGTAAGTGGAAGCAAATTCTTTCAAATCTCAAAAAACATAAAGCATGAATTGCTTTCCTTCAAGAAACAAAATTATTAGCAGAGGATGTTCATAGACTTAAAAAAGATTGGGTCACTCAGATCTATGAATCATCCTATACCTCAAAAAAAAGAGGCGTTGCTATTCTTATTCATAAGGGTCTCAGATGGTCCCTTGTAAATTCCATTTCCGATACTGATGGCAGATGGGTGATGGTCAAACTGAATGCCAACTCTGGTCCTCTTCTGCTTGTTAATGGCTATGCACCCAACTCCGATTCCCTGGAGGTTTTTCATAATTTAGTTCAACAGATTCTATCCTTTAACACTGATAATACACCAGTTATTCTTGGAGGGTATCTTAACTTGGCTTTAGAAGCCAGCATTGAAAGAAGTAGCCCCACTACAAAGGTCCACCCTATAAGTATTAAAGCCCTCTCATTACTAATGCAAAATGTTGGATTAGCTGATATATGGTGCCTCCTTCACCCCCATGATCGAGAATTTACTTTTTACTCCTCTCTACATAAGACATACAGTAGAATTGACTACTGGTTAGCCTCTCCTATTATAATGGAAAAAACTACTGATTCATCCATCTCTCCCAACATAATCTTGGACCATTCCCTTGTCAAATTGCAACTTTTGTGGAGCCCATTAGCACCTAAATCTTCTTACTGGTGGCTGGACCTTCTCCTTCTCAAGGATCCCAATTTCTTACCCATGATCAAAGCACAAATTCAGGACTTCCTTTTTCACAATACCCCAACCGAATCTTCTATGTCCTGTGTATGGAAAGCTCTTAAAGCTACAATTCGAGGGAAAATTATCAGTTATGCTGCACATAGGAAAAGAGTAAGGAAACAACAGCTGGCTGACTTGGAAAAATCTCTTAAGGCTAAAGAGAATTTATGCTTTTCTTCTAATAAGCACTGTCCTGATTCTCAACTTCATCTTGAAATTCTTCAACTTAGAGTTAAAATTAATGAATTAATTTCTCGTAAAACTGAACTGGCCTTGTTTAAACTTAAATATAAGTTTTGGGAACATGCCAATAAAAATGGGAAACTCCTCTCTTACCAGCTCAAAGCACAACAAATGGAATGACACATCCTAAGCCTAAAAGATGAAAAGGGTATGATTCACTCCAACAACCCCTCTATAAATCGTATCATGAAAACCTTTTATCAAAAACTATAACACAAATCTTCCATCTACTTTACAAATTCAACAGTTTCTTAAATCGTTACATCTTCCTCATCTTTCTAATCTTGAAACAAATTCTTTAGATGAACCCTTCTCACTTCAGAAATCCAGAAAGCTTGTCTTCCTTGAAATCTGCAAATCCTGGTGGTGACAGATTCCTGTCAATTCTATAAAATGTTTTCCACACTTTATGTCCCCTTCTTCTAATGTTTATCAAGAAGCTTCCAATACTGTCAAGCTTCTCCCAATCTTGCACCAAGCAATCATAACCCTAATCTCTAAGAAAGAAAAGACCCTACTCACCCCGCAAGTTACAGGCCAATCTCTTTATTAAACACGGATGGGAAGATAATTGCTGAACTACTAACTTCGACTTGAATCCTTGATTCCCAAGATAACTCATTGTTCACAAGCTGGTTTTATTAAACATAGATCTGGCTCTGATCACCTCGTTGCTTATTTAATTTATTCACAAAGCCAAATCCCTCAAGACACCAGCTGCTGCCATAGCTATTGATTTTGAAAAGGCCTTTGATTCCTTAAACTGGGACTACCTTCATCAAGTTTTATCTTATTTCGGTCTTTATCATACCTTTTGCTCCTGGATCAAGCTATTATATAACTCTCCTGTTGCTAAAGTGCACTAATTCCACCCTTTCCTCTTACTTTCATCTAGCAGGGAACTAGACAGGGCTGTCCCCTGTCACCTTCCCTGTTTATTTTAGCCATGGAACCCCTGACTGCTTGTTTTCATCAATCTTCTGGCATTATGGGCATACCTGTGAGTAATTCAGGATATGTTTCTCTCTCCTACGCTGATGACCTCTTAATCTTACTTGAAAACCTGAATGAGGCTGGGCCCCTGTTGGTTGATTTCTTTAATAATTTAATTGCAGCCATTAAGATGTCCATTTCTCTCAAGATTCTTTACCTCTTTGCCAATATTCTTTTAGTCTTACCATACTCCCTTTTTGCTAAAATTGATAAATTAATAGGTAACTTTATCTGGGATGGAAACCACCAGATTTAACTGCAACTAATTTTGAGCACATTGGAAAAAAGGGGGATTCGGACTCCACTGGTTCAAAGGCTATCTCTGGGTTTTCTGAATGGCCCAAACCATTAAATGGTTTCAGAAACCCTTCCTTCACTCACCACTGTGGGTTGCAATGGAATCTGCATTGTGCCCGGGAGGAGTTCCCACTTCCTTCATTTTTAATCCCATTTCCTCTAAACTAAAATTTCACCCGACTATATCATCCTCTGTTCTTTATTGGAAACTAACCCACAAATTCCTGAAATCCAATCCAACACCCTGATTTTATGCCTCCTTATGGGGCAATCCACTGCTCATTCTGGAAGATCACCCAATTTTCTGTTGTACATAGAGGAACAAAGGCATTTTCTTTCTCAGAGATATCTTGGACCAGAATTCACTCACTCCTAGATCATTTTCAGACTTACAGGTCACATGGAAACTTCTTAAACAGGGCTTCTGGAAGTTTTTACAAATTCGGGCAGCTTATAACTCTCTCTCTCTCTCTCTCTCTAGTTTGGTGTATAGGCATACTCTTCTAAACCCATACATCTCGCACTGGACTAATTTATCAGTAAACTTAAATAGCTCCATTTGCAAAGACATTATTGATAATCTACCTGATCAGTCTATACAGGCCAAAAATAAATGGAGTACTCTTCTTAACTACAATATTTCAGACACACAATGGAGTAATTGTTGGCGCATTGCACATAATACCTCTAAAGATGCCCATAGTTATTTAATACAAACTAAAATCCTACATCTTTGGTATAGAACCCCTCTGTGCTTAAGAATGGGCCTATTAATAATAATAATTGCTAGTGCTGCAATTTGGCCAAATGTGGATCTACTTCATATCTTGTGGTCTTGCACTCCTGTTAATAAGTTCTGGCATAAAGTCTGTTTACTTGCCTCCAGAGTAACAGGACAAAAATTACCTTCTGACCCCAAGCTATTCCTTCTAGGCATCCTTATGCCCAATAGCTCTCTCCTCTCACATGCACATTTTAGATGGCCAAACATACTTTCTCTTCTGGTGAAACGTCTGATTCTTATGAAATGGAAATCAACTCTGGTGCCTTCTCTTTCAGATGTTCTTCAAAGCCTCTCTCAGTATGCCTCCCTAGACTGATTATCTCATGTTACTCATAACCGACTCACTGTATATGACAGATGTAGGCAGGATTACTTCAAGTACATTGAACCTAGTTCTTCTAGACCCTAATTCTTAGGGATATTTAGCCATCCTTCTTATTTTGCTCTCAGGGCATTCCCGAAACTTTTGTGCACAGATTTCTCCTCTTTTTTCCCTTCTTCCTGCTTTCTCCTCTCTCCTTCCCTTCTTCCTTGTTTTTTCTCTCTTCTTTCTTTCCTTGCACACTTTTCTCTTATCTTCCCTCTCCATTACTGAACATTGTCAGATTACCACATTTATCACTTTTTGCAATTTACTGAATGCATTGCCATAGCCTGCCCTAGCATGTATTTCGTACATGGTTGCTATTTCTGATCCTATACTCCCCTATTGATTGTAACCCTTCTGCTCTCCACTTACATCCTGTCTAGGTTTGTGTTTTATTATCAGTACATGTATATGAGGCTTCTCCAATATGTTTACCCTAAATACTGTGTTTTGTTAAGTGATATGTTATACCTTGCTTTGAGGAAAGTCTTATATTGTATTAGATGTGTGCTTTCTTATATACTCGAATTTCAATAAAAAGATAAAGTGAAAAAAATAAATTGTTAAAACACATTAGTTGTTTTCATTTGTGATATCAAACTGTGTTATATGTTGTATCACTCTTAGTTTTTAATCAATTCTTTGATACATTATGTTCTCTAAGCTAAATTTTTAATCATCTTTTAGTGCACTTTTTCTTTATTCACTCTACCAGTAATAATGTGCAATTTCTTTCTTTCTGTAATTCTACAAAACCTTGCAATTTTCTCCAAGTGTTTAGTATTATTAGTTTTTAACAAGTATTTCAATTGATAGCATGGTTCCATGTCTAGATTTACTAAAATATTGCCCCCAAACAGTTTCTTTTCACAATTATATGAGGTACAGCATAAGAGAAGATGTGCTGGACTGCCTTCACCCAAGCTACAGGCACATAAATTTCAATTGGTTGTGCCATAAAATTTCCTTAACTTTTGACTTTCCATATAACCAAATTTAAAGTTAGTGTAGGATTTCCGTATTTGGGGAATTTTTTAATGTATTTAAATATTGTTCCAGTCCAAATTTTCTTTTCATATTTGAGGCCAACCAATAGCTAACTTTATAGTTTTTGGCTAGACTCATTTCCCTTTGGATATATATATCCTGGATTATAATTTGAATATTTTCTCTTATGTCCTTTAATGGAGTCCTACCACTCTCATTCAGGCATTCCAATAATCTGTACAGACTGATAATTTTCTCCAAGATATGCATGCTTGGGTAAAGCAATCTGTTTAGTCTCTATAACAGTGCTTTCTCTAAACAAATCCTTAGTAATCTGTTACTGTACATGTTGTATACTTTGATCCAGTAAAAGGATAATCTCTGTTCTATGTTACTTTTGACTGGCAACTGCTCTATCTCCTGTTTAATCATACAAGAAGCAAAGCCTTTCAGTAACCACAATAAACTTTTATAAAATTTATTCATAATAATTTCTAAAATGTCCATTTTATCTTGTCCCCAAATTTCTGCCCCATATAAAATCTGACTTCTAACTTTAGTGTTTAACGCTCTTAATGAGCCTTTTACTGAGTCTCCCCCATATTTACAGTATAAGCAAATTTCTCTATTGATGGGGTCTGCTGGTTCTTCAAGCCACCTAAGCAAATATGCCCTCAAGTTTGAGAAGCTAAACATCTAAATATTCCCCAACATGTCCCCACAGATACAGGAGTGAAGATGTCAACTCATTTTGTTTGCAACTAGATGACAGAGAAGGCAGCAAGGCCCTGTTCACGTGTACAGCACAATGAATGGAAATATTTTGTCATAGGCCTTGACACTACAGAGCGTTTTGTTAACAAGACTGCTCAGACAACAGATTTGGATGTTGGCTCACTGGGGACTGAACCTTTGGCAACCAGACAAGGCCATTTTCTTTCATCTGCTCATTTTAATGAAAATACATGACAGATTAGCAAGGAGCTCATGGCCCAGCAATGTAGGTCAGACTGTTATTAAATGTATCATGAACCTACATTTCTTTTCATTGTACTTTATAGCAGACCTATTGGTTAGAGTTTTGGGCCTTAGACTGAACTTTAATATTGGCTTATTTTATCTGAATTAATAACTTCAGTTCTACCTGTATGTAATTGTTCACAGTGATAATATTAGTGTCTGTAGTTTGCTTGGGTTCAACATAAAGAAGGGGAAGAACCAGGTAATGGCTGCATTTAAAAGGCTTTATTGCTATGTTTTATTTCCTTTGGTGTTGATAGAAATATCTGTTTTGTTATATTTTTGCCATCTCGATTATCACTCATTCCAGGTGAAAGGTATTAGTTAGATGGCATTTCCACTTTCAGTTTGCATATTCCAGGGTCAACTGTGTATCCATTCATCACAGTTCTAATTAATAAGTAATGACTCCCAACAAAATTCTACAAGTTGTAGAATGGTTTGGCAAATATTCTGCATTTGTTTCTACAACAAACAAGATACACATGGACTATCATACACATAGCTGCTGTATTTCTTTGGTTTTCAATTGCTTGGTGATTATTTTTCAGCTGCTTTTAATATGTTAATGTGTCACTTTATATGACAGGTTCTTCTTCCTTCTCTGTTTCATCAATAAATGCTATATTATAAAAACTGTTAAATCACTGTGCTATGTATTACTGTACATTTGAATTTTTTCACTATACAGTGTCTTTCCAAAAAACCCACAACCCACAATCCATGTAATAATTCCAGGTTTGCAGGCTCAGTGAGTGATTTATGCTTCAGGTTTTGGAGACTGGGTCATTAGAAAGTGGGACTAGAGGGACTATTTCCAAGCAGTGAAATGTTTCTATTATTACAGTAAATGCAATGCATTTCACCATGGTTCCAAATATGATGCATCTGGCAATCGGCGCCATACTGCTGTCTGAACAAGGGATTTTTTCAAAGAAGACACATAACATAGTGTGTCTATCCAGCATGCAACAGAAACAATTTGAAAATATTAGTTACAACTTACGTGCATGGAAGGGGCACTGTTGGGCAAGGTGGTGTGTGGGTTAAAACCCTGTCTATGACCAAACATGAAACCTCATACATACAATACAATACCTGAACAAGGCAAAGGCTCCACAAAAATACAAATAAAATATGTTTCTATTTGCTTATAGTCCAAAAAGTGCTGAAAGTATGCTCAGCATATTGCCAAATAGGTTGGCATAAGGCAGCCTTGATATACACAAGGCCTTCTTCACGGATACATTTCTATGTTTCTTTGTTACAATTCTGCAGTGATGTGCATGCAACTAAAGCAGTGGGACTACTGGCAGCAAGAGAAATTCTCATCATCATCATTTTACCCAATGGCAATACTGTGGTACTCTCATGTTGTACAATCTGGAATAGCAATATGGAGATGTTACTTTTAGATAGGTATACTCTCCCCAACCTAGACCACTGGACAGCTCATGGGTAGCAAGGTAGCATTTGTGCACCATATGGGTGACCTGGGTTTGCAGTCTTAACCGGGCCTCACAAATGCTGGTGATCAAAGGAAGTGCTTCTTATGCAAGCGATTTCTCTCTCTCTCTCTCTCTCTCTCTCTCTCTCTTTGTGGGGAAGAGGTGTAAGTCATACTGCAATCATCTCTCTCTCTCTCTCTCTCTCTCTCTTACTTTCTCTTTGTGGTGAAGGGGTGTCTGTTTTCCTGTAATCACAGTGACCGCTAAAGAGTTGACAACATATTATTCATTGACTTTCTACCCATGTGGTGCCAAGCCTGGGAAAGCAGCAGAACAGGGGAAAGGTGGGACACTGACAATGCCAATGCGTCAGTGACATGCACATGTATTGGTGGGAGGAACACCAAAACAAGGAAAACGGCTCCTCTATTTGATTTCTCAGTTTCAAGGCCACCTCACTGGATTTTGAACTCTGCTCAGTCCTATGATCTCCATGTACTGTTGCCTATCTGTTTCTAAAGGGGAATGGTGGGTGGCCCTGTGTTTTGTTAAGCCTTAAAGCACTCAGGTGAGAAAAAAGTTGGGTTCTTGTGAAGTAAGGCAAGGGGGAGCCTGCCCAAGCCCAGAGAGAGAGAGAGAGCAAGAGAAGAGATGAAAAGAATACTAAATGAAAAACAGAAAAAGAAACAAAGTTAAGCTTCTGAACGTGTGGACAGATGATGTTGTGTAGCTGAAGGGAATATTTTTCTCACCCAGAACCTCTCCAGATTCCTCTAGAGATTCAATATAATTATCACTACCTCTTTATGGAACAATCTGCCTCTGCTTGACTGCATTCTGATACTCTGATATATCCATCCTCTGAAAAGGCCTTTTCATGGTTGGCATAACCAGGTGAGTACATTCATTACCCTGACCAACCTTCTTTGACAGAATATACATTACACATGTCTCAGACTGTTTGTAAAGTCTAAACAAATCCTAGACCATATATATAGCACAGCTTTGTTTTGCCCTATGACACTTTTGGGGTCCATGGCTACCATCATCCTCCTGATCTACCTCACATTTTATCCAGCTCTTAGCTTTTCTGTCTCTTTCCTTCCCCTTCTCTGACCTAGTATTCCTGAACAGTGGTGTTTCAACCATGTAACCTGCATCCCTGATTTGAGACTATTCTTGAAGTTTGCTGGAAGACTTTGTTCACCCTGCCCATTTCCACAGATTTATGTAGACAGTTTTTATTATCATCACTCACTACACATGGAAACATAGAAACATAGACTTTGACGGCAGATAAGGACCGCTAGGCCCATCTAGTCTGCCCATTTCCTACCTACAGGATAGGCCGAGATCCTAGTTAACCAACAGTCTTATCTTCCTGCCTCCACAAGAATTGCCTTATGTCTGTCCCATGCATTCTTGAATCCTCCCACAGTTTTAGACCCACAATTTCCTCAGGAAGGCTGTTCCATGCATCCACTACCCTCTCTGTGAAATAATACTTCTCACATTGCCCTAGACCGCCCTCCTTCTATCTTTAAATTGTGTCCCTTTGTTCTTGCAAGTCTGTTTTTCTGAAAGATGCTACCCTCTTGACTTTGATGATTCCTTGAGGTACTTGAAAGTTTCTATCATGTCCCCCTCCCTTCTTTCCTCAAGGGTATACATATTAAGCCCCTTTAGTCTCTCCTCATACGGCTTCTCTTGCAGACCCTGCACCATTTTAGTTGCCTTCCTCTGGACTGCCTCTATCCTGTCTATGTGCTTGGAGATGGGGTCTCCAGAACTGGACACAGTACTCCAGATGGGGTCTCACCAACTGTCTGTACAGAGGGATAACAACTTCCTGTTTTCTGCTGCTGATGCCTCTCCCTATACATCCCAGTATACCCCCAGCCCTCCCTGCTGCCTTCTCACATTGCTTGCTAACCTTAAGGTCATCTGATATGATTACCCCCAGGTCCCTTTCCTTTTTTGTTGTTGTTACTACCTCCCCACCCATTGTGTATTCTTCCCTGGGTTCTTGTTTCCCAGGTGCATTATTTTGCACTTTTTGCATTGAATCCTAGCTGCCATATGTCTGACCATTCCTCCAACCTTGCCAAGTCCCTTTTCATCCTTTCCACGCCTCCTTGTGTATCAACCCTGTTGCAGATCTTTGTGTCATCTGCAAAAGACATACTTTTCCTTCCAGTCCTCTGCAATGTCACTGATGAAGACATTAAAAGGACTGGACCCAATACTGAACCCTGCGGTACCCCACTAGTAACCGCCCTTTCTTCAGAGTGGACTCCATTTACAATTACCTTCTGTGTCCTGTTGTCCAGCCAATGTTTTACCCAGGCTACCACCCTGGGACCCACTCCCAGGCTGGATAATTTGACTATCAATCTTTTGTGTGGGACTGTGTCAAATGCCTTGCTAAAGTCTAGGTAGGCCATCAATTACCTTCTGTGTCCTGTTGTCCAGCCAATGTTTTACCTAGGCTACCACTGGGACCCACTCCCAGGCTGGATAATTTGACTATCAATCTTTTGTGTGGGACTGTGTCAAATGCCTTGCTAAAGTCTAGGTAGGCCATCAATTACCTTCTGTGTCCTGTTGTCCAGCCAATGTTTTACCCAGGCTACCACCCTGGGACCCACTCCCAGGCTGGTTAATTTGACTATCAATCTTTTGTGTGGGACTGTGTCAAATGCCTTGCTAAAGTCTAGGTAGGCCATGTCCACAGCCCCTCCCTGGTCTACTACTTTGGTCACCCAGTCAAAGAAATCTATTAGATTCGTCTGACATGACCTTCCCACTGTGAACCCATGCTGCCTTGGATCCTGTGCTCCACTGACCTCTAGGTACTCAACTATTCTTTCCTTCAGAAGTGACTCCATCACTTTCCCTACCACAGAGGTCAGACTGACAGGTCTGTAGTTTCCTGCCTCTGTCTTGGACCTACTTTTGTGAAGGGAATCACATCCGCCTTCCTCCAGTCCTTGGGTACCACACCATCCTCCCATGATTTATTAAAATAGTAGCCAGTGGTTTCACTAGTTCCTTCCTAATTCTTTTAGAATTCTGGGGTGAATTCCATCAGGCCCCATTGCTTTGTCCACCTTCAGTTTTAGGAGTTCTTGCAGAACCCTTTCTTCAGTGAAAGGACTGGGATCGACCCTCCATCAAGAGTGCTTCTGTTAATTGGATTAGGCACTTCCCCCTCCTCTTTTGTGAATACTGAGCAGAAATATTCATTCAGTATTCCTGCTTTTTCACTGTCCCCCTCTGCCCACCCACCGTTCATTCTATTCAGCCTCACTATCCTCCCTTTGTCTTTCTCGCTCGCTGATGTACCTATAAAGGTTTTATCCCCTTCTTAACTGAGTTGGCTATCTTTTCCTCATTTTGGGCCTTTGCTATTATGACTTCCTCCCTGTTTCTTTTCTGCCTTAATTGGTACAGCTCTCTGTCCTGCTCCTTCTGTGTTTCCTTATACTTCCAGAATGCTATCTTTTTCTTCCTGACTTTCACAGCCACCTCTCTTGAGAACCATAGTGGTTTTTTCTTTCATTTTGATTTGTTTATTTGCTTCACACAAAGGCTTGTTGCATCTGTGATGGCAGTTTTGATAATTCCCCATTGTTGCTCCACACTTCCTTCTAGCCTGTTTGCTAGTGCTTTTCTGAGGCACTCTCCCATCTTGCCAAAGTCAGCCCTCCTAAAGTCCAGTACCCTCACTTTTGTATGGCTTGACTCTGTAGCTGAGTTTAACGTGAACCACACTGTTTTGGTCACTTGTCCCCAGATGGCAACCTACTTCTAGATCTGAGATCCTCTCCTGCCCCGCTTAAGAGTCTGAGGTCTAAGATTGCTCCCTCACGAGTGGGTTCGAAACTAGCTGTCTAATGCCTGCCACCTGTAGGGCGTCAAGAATGGCCCTGTTTTGGATGTGGCTGCAGCAAATGTGCTCCAGTTAACATCTGGCATATTCAGGTCTCCCATCAACAGTATCTCCCTTTCTCTGCCATTCTAAGAATTCCTTCCATCATATCCTTGTCCATTCCTTCCCCTGACATGGGGTCTATACACAACCCTGTGCGGATTGTGGTGCCCTTTCCAGTCTCCAAGGTGACCCACAGTGCCTCCTCTCCACCCTGTTTACTCTTTTGTTCAGTTGCTTTTATCCCTTCCTTTACATAGAGAGCTACTCCTCCCCCTCTTCTCCCCTGCCTGTCTCTCCTGTAGGTTATACCCTGGTATGTTAACATCCCAGTCATGGTTCTCTGTGTACCATGTTTCTGTGACTGCTATGATATCCAGGCATCCCTCTTCTCTTATGGGGTTCCACTAGACACCAGGGAATGATATATACAGTGCTCCATTGGAAGGAGCAATCTGCTTACACTTGACTGAATTCTGATACTCAGATAATATATATGGCTTTTCTCCAAATGCTTTACCATCATTGATTTATGTCAGTAGATAATGGCCCAGCTTCCCATCTAGTATGCCCAAGCCTACCTAGTTATGGGGCTGTACCTGTGTCAGTCCTCATTTCTTCTTCTACCACCTCCCACTACCCCCCATGTGAACTTTGCCCATCTTTTCCCATCCCTCTTCTGAACTTCTTTCTATATCAGTTCAGAGCCCCTTTTCTGACACTTTGTTCTAGTCTACCACCACACCTTCCACAAAAAAGTAATTCCTTGCATCTTTTTTTTTCAACTGTCCCAGCAATTTTAGGGAGTCTCCCCAAGTGTCTGTTACTACTCATTGTAAACAACTGATTGCTATTCCCCTTGTTTACTCCACAGAGGTACTTAAACATCTAATTCATGTCTCCCCTTTTCCTCTGGGCCTCCAGAGTGTACATATTGAGATCCCAAAAGCACTCATCATCAGACGTCCCTTTTGCCCTTGTATCATTTTAGTAGCCCTACTCTGCACTGCCTCCAGCATATCCCTATCCTTCTCTAAGTGCTGGGGTTCCACTAGACACCAGGGAATGATATATACAGTGTAAACAGGTGACCAGGCAGGTTGCTGCAGTACAGCCACCCTGCCTTTGGAGGTGGGGGCACCCTTTTAAGTGGTGTTTTTTTGGCAGCAGTAAACAGCTCAGTTTTGGGGGCTGTTTTCTGCTGCTGCAAACCTTTGAAGATACCTCTGCACTGATATACATGGGGGGCCCTCTTTATTTGCATAGGCACAGTGGTATTATAATGCTCTGGTACTGCAAGTATTCACTGGCACTGCTGAGGCTTCTGAATATGGGCCAGTGGGTGCACTAGTGCAATTCCCTGTTAGTGCACCTGCTCACCTTGCTAGTGGGTGTGCTGATCTTTGAATAGCTGCCCAAAGTATCAAGTACTCAGGGACTTGACAGAGAGGGAGAACTCCTTTCTTATCAATTGATGTAACAAAAAGACCATGGGGTCAGTTGTTAGTGTTGATTAAATTTATTTGATAGACTATAGAATAGGCATTGGCAGCAAAAGGCCACAAAATGTTGTTTTTTTTATTATATTTTTTGCCATCTATGTAAAACATTACATATGCATTCTGACAGGCACACAGATAACAGTTACACAGCTTAACCAACCACATGAAAGTAAAAACTTCAGTCTTACAGTAACTGAACATGTGTTATGCCCCTATCCTGTGTTACAACACCTGAGGGTAACAGTAAGTTTTACCAAAATATTGTATTGTAATTTAATATTCAGATTTTGAGTTATTCATATTTGTTTAAAAGAATAAGTGACTTAACGCAGCCATGAGCGGGGATGGTGCCAAAATATAAACTTAAACCATTCACCCATTATCCAGGGTTAATCATCCACCCTTATCATGTCATATAGAATATGTAGTAAAACATGTGTCTTAAATAATAGAGCTCCCACTGATTGCTTGGACTACCCATTAGGGAAATAAACAGTACAGCTATCCTATAAAACCTGAGTGATCATCCAAGGCAAAACTGGTACAGGCATTAATCAATTAAAGTCATAGTTAACAGCCGAGGTGCTAAAAGTTCATAAAAGTTTTTGAAAAAACAGAGGTCCAATCAGACAAAAGTCTGATCTTCGGCAGACTGAATTCCCCGCCTCTCAACCAGAAAGGTGCAAAAATGGCATTGCAGTTGGAGAAAGACGGCGTGAAGAGGGGGTTGAATCACAACATTCCCATTAGGTCGTAAGCGCCATTTTGTTGTATATGTCCAGGTCCATGTTATTTCAGACACAATCCAACATTAACTCTTTTTGTAATCTAACAAAGTACATTATTTGCCATGGAGCCAGAACAGGAAAATGAAACAATCGAAGTGGATAGCAGCAACCATCCCTTCCTTCCTATTAATCAGTTATTACCAGTACATTATATTAGGCGTCTCCCTCTATTTCTGACATTGACTCTAAAATGTTAGTGAATTATATAAAATTAGCTAAGCTTCTCCACATCTAGTTACAAACAGTTAATAATTCATCTTACTTTATTTGACCTAAGTGTAACACCTCTGTATGTAGCACATTATCTAGTGCCCTTATTGTAATGCTTTGGCATAAAATATATAAATAAAAAGTTTAAAAGGCCTACAATCAGTTCCAGAAACAGCATGACAACTTCTAGTCAATCCCTTCCATCTATCTACAGTTTGTGGGCTGGGTGGTATCTAAGTAACCTCTGAACATCCTCCTGCAGGACCATTGAGTTTGCACCATACAGATTCCACTAGAAGGAGGCAAAAGTAAATCTCTTGTGAGGATAGTCAGGGAACCTATCTGTCCTTAAATCTTAGAGATGACAGGATTGACTTCCTGCTTGCATATAACTTATGCTAACTGGTGGTCAGACATCTCCATGCTCAATGCACTGTATTTTTATGGAAATGTAGACAATTTCAATTTATGTATTTCATTTTGTTGACCGTGAAAGGAGGACTAGGTATTTCTACATATTGTATTTTCAGCCTTATCCAGTGAGGAGGGTAGATACAAATGTAAACTGACATATAAGTAGTTGGTGGTACTTTTAGTGAAAGGTCTCTGCCCTGAACAACAGCAGCAAATCATACTGGAAACTTTTAGCAGTCAATGTGAGTATCCACATTCTTGGAGAATGTGTTTAGAAACAACAACTCTATGATCGCCATCTAACATCAACATCTCAGACTTGTGCTCTCCCTTTTGGCAGATGAGAACACAATTATGTGTACAGTATGTGCAGAAAGGCTTCAGGGCCACCAGTTTCAGGAAGAAACTGAACTCTTATTATGTTCAAGAAGCGCCACTATCCATATTCTTCAGTCTTGGTACTAATTTCTGGATCATCTTACATGGATGTATTTAAACTCCAAATGTCTGCAGTAGGAGTGTGGGGAATGTGTTGAAAAGGATCTGTATTACATACACCGTATGACTGGAGAGGAATATAGGGTGATATTCCATAGGATCCATACCTTCTAACAATGTGTTTGATACCATGAGCTGATCTAAGTGTGAGTATACCGTACTTCATATACTGGGAAGAAAAGATGATTTTTTTTTAGCCCCTGAGTAGATCCATTGCTGTATACATCCACTACCTTCAGATCAGTCATCAATGATAGCAAGACAGTGAGAGAGGGGCTTAAGTGAACCTCAGTTGATGGCAACAGTACAGATGCCTATTTTCAATTCAAATCCCCATCAGAGGAGAAAGAAAGCACACAAAAAGTATCTATAAAAGTTTAAGCATTTTTCTGGCAACTATGGTTATCCCATGGACATGTGTAGAGTATAAGAAGTCATATTCTGGACAATTCTAGACTAGAAACATAGAAACATAGAATGTGATGGCAGATAAGGTCCACTTGGCCCACCTAGTCTGCCCATTTTCCTACCTAACAGATAAGCTGCAGATCCTAGTTAACCAACAGCTTACTTCCTCCTACCCCCTACTAGGATTGCTTTATGTCTGTCCCATGCATTCTTGAATTCCCCCACTGTTCTTGACTCCACGACCTCTTCAGGGAGGCTGTTCCATGCATCCACATCCTCTCTGTGAAAAAATACTTCCTCACATTACCTCTGAGCCGTCCCCGCTCTATCTTCAAATTGTGCCCACTTGTTCTTACACATCTCTTTTTCTGAAAGATGCTACCCTCTTGGACTTTGTTGATTCCCTTGAGGTACTTGAAAGTTTCTATCATGTCCCCACTCTCCCTTCTTTCCTCAAGGGTATACATATTAAGCTCCTTTAGTCTTTCTTTGTATGTCTTCTGGTGCAGACCTTGCACCATTTTGGTTGCCCTCCTCTGTACAGCCTCCACTCTGTCTATTTCTTTGTGGAGATGGGGTCTCCAGAACTGCACACATCACTCCAGATGGGGTCTCACCAACTGTCTGTACAGAGGGATAACAACTTCCTGTTTTCTATAATTGATGCCTCTCCTATGCATCCCAGTATCCCCCAGCCTTCCTTACTGCCTCACATTGCTTGCCCACCGTTAGATCATCTGATATAATTACCCCAATTTTCCATTTTTACTGTTGTCAGTATCTCACCCCCATTGTGTACTCTTCCCTGGGTTTTTGTTTCTCAGGTGCAGTACCTTGCACTTCTTTGCATTGAATCTGAGCTGCCATACATCTGACAATTCCTCCAAGCTTTACAAGTCCCTTCTCATCCTTTCCACTCCATCTCATGTATTAACCCTGTTGCAGATCTTTGTGTCGCCTGCAAAGAGACATACTTTTCCTTCCAGTTCCTCTGCAATGTCACTTATAAAGACATTAAAAAGGACTGGTCCTAGTACTGAACCCTGCAGTACCGCACTAGTAACCCTCCTTTCTGCAAGTCAGTAAACTCAAAACTTGGAATAGCTTACAGGACTAGTCAGATGCTTACCCCCTCATCTAGACTGGCTATTTCCAGGGGTATCCTACTTCCATCCCTTGCGTATGGTGCTGTCACCTACATAACTGCTTCAAAGACCACCCTAAGTAAGTGGAATACAATGTACAATAGTATCTGTCATTATGCCTCAGCTTCCCCACATTTGAAGCACCAATGCTTGCTATATGCAGGCCTTAGATGGCCTTCTCCATCTGTTTGTTGACTTCTTACTCTTGGTACTCTGCTGGATAACATCATTAGAATTAATCTACCTACCTCTCTTTCAGGCATACTGGTGCCTCTGCCCCCCCATGGCCTCCGCTCTACTGGACTCTCTCTACTGTACACCCCTAGGTGCAGAACCCTAAAAGGAACCTCAGCTTTCTCCTACATGGCCCCAAACTATTGGAATTCCTACCTCTTGATGTTCACTCTGCACCTAGTCATATTGCTTTTAAAAGATGCATCACAGTCTCCTCATCAAACATGCCCTATGTTCCTGTTTTAAACCCCATAGGGTGCTTGACATCCCTTCCTCAGCTCTCAAAATGTTTCGATTTTGCTCTGACCCTTGTTACTGTTATATGTAGCACTTACCATGGATTATGTGTTAAAACTCTACTGCACTATGATTGTATGCTTATTATGTTTTGTACTATTATGTATTCTTCTGCCATTGTCTCTGTCATATTAGCGATACTGTTTACATCACAGAACATCATGTAGATTTTTCCTTGTATGGTTGATTACCTCTGAACTATACCTGTTATTTGTTTTGTCCGCCAATTCTGTACTGTAACCTCCTGGGTTGTGTCTGAAAATAGTCATATTTAATGGCTACAACACCTTACCCAGTAAACAAAAACTAAATAAATAAAAAATTAAAAAATATTCCCTAACTATCCAGTCACTCCCCAGCTTCATAGTTTCCTCTCTTGCCAGATGTGCCTCTTGTAGGAAAGCAACATAAAGCTGAAATGACCTAGGTGTAAGAGCACGTTTTTCACTTTATAAGGTGTTTTGTGCTCAGAGCACTCTACATTACAAATCTAAAACCCATAGGGTACCTACCAAATCAATTTTAAGTGACACCTGATGAGGAGTAGCATCATATTCAGTGCCTCTGTTTTAAAGAGTTTCAGTAGTTTTCTACAAATTACAACTATCCATTTCCTCAGGTATCCCTTGCCTGACCCTGTCCCCAGAGACTTTCTACTGTAAGCCAGAAAACCCATGATCTGTAACCCCCACTGCAAAATTTACATTTTTACACAGGGTCCCAAGCATACCCCACCCACAGGTATCTTCACCAAATGGAACAAACAAAACACCCAGATTACATACAGGCATGCTTGCCTTCCCATTAACATCTTAACTGGATTTCTTCACTCAGCTTAACCACTCTGCTTGTAGTTGAGCTGAATTCCCTTGATGGGCTGACACACATCCTTTATCCCCCCATTTAAGACCATGTCTAGCTATAAACTCCCTCTTTTCATCCATCATATGACAGTAAGCACAATAAAGCTGGGAGGAGTATCTCCACACATCTGACACTCACCTTCCCTTACTCTGCCTTCATTTCGCTTCCAAAGAAATTAAATACAGCAATAGAAGCGCTGCAATATTTACCTAACAATGATTGTGTCAACAATCAGGGACTGTAAAGTCAGGAGAACACTTTCAGCTGGCCCCCATCATTCCAGGATTATGTGCTTAATAATCATCTGAGACTGGCACAGGCCTCAAATTCTGGTTTTACATCTCTATGCCACCTTCTCCATACTGACAGTTCCCTCTTGGGTCTAATCAGGGCCATTAGCTGGGCCAGTGGTGCAGAGGGTTGGGGCACCTGATGTGCCTTATTGTTTCCCATGCCAACAACCCAGGTTTGGAAATGAGCTTGGATCACTGGGAGACAGCTGGTGAGGAGAGAACTTAGCATCCAATGGACAGCTCTCCTCTCCCAGGGTGGGGATGTCCACCATCTCAGTCCTTGGCTACCACCTGGTGGAGGCCAGGTGGCTGTCTCACAGTATGAGCAACATGGAAGGAAGGGGCTGTAGTTCTGCAGCATGTGTGCACCTCAACAGACACATGCTTACATGCCATCTCGGCTGTGTACAAGGGAGAAAACAGTAAAGAGTTGGTGCTGGCTTAATGAAGCCTTGCCTGCCTGCTCCTATTCCCCCATCACCACCTGACCACCGGCTCCCAAGTTCTGGATGTGAGTTATCAGGTGGTGGGATGGTAGACCTCTCTTTTCTGGCCTCACCATGGGGGGGTTAATCTGTGGGGGAAACTATGGGGCAATGGGAGTTAGGAATTATGGATGTGAGTCAGGGGAGGCAGTAACAGTGTTGAATAGCCTGCCAGATTTGCCCAATTGAGAAAAAGCTCTATGGAAAAAATCAGGACTGTTAGATCCCTCAGGGTACCATTGTAGCCCTTAGTCTACCCAGCATGCATTTATGATGCAAACATGAAAGTGGAACTCTCTCACTATTCTGGTTCATGGTCCCTCCCCTAAAAGCATACAGTATTTCTTACAGTTTGGTCACTGGTACAGACTGTTCCCTTTTCTCCTTTCTCCAAGAATGTTCAGGTGGTTTTGTCCTTTAGAGGGCATGCATAGGGTGTACCATTAGTTTAAAAAGTGTTTTTTTCTGGTTCCAGATAATTCAGAAGAAGTGCCCAGGTAGGACCTGGTGAGGAGAACCCATTTGGTGGGAGGTCTCTGGGCCCAGTCTATGCTCCACTTTTGATGAGAAGGACAACCCAGTATCAATACCAATCCCAAATAGGTGGATCAAAAATGGCAAGGACCAGTGCCAAAAGCAATTATTTCACATCCACTGTCTCTTGAGAGCTCGACTCCTCTGTCTCCACTTTCCCAGATGAAACACATGAAGTTGTGTCCAGGTTAACAACTTTATTGTTTAAAAAACAACAACAAACAACAGTAATAGATGAAAGCACTGCACCCTGACCAAGGAGCTGGATAACGAGTTTCTCCACCTAGGGAACTGAAAAGGTAAGTTGATTACCTTTAATAAAATAGGATTTCCAAATGACAGGTCCACCACTTGTCTCTACTTGTATCTCTTGCATCACTTTTCTGCACAGGATTTGATAACAATAACTGCTAACTCTGGCCAATCCCCTTCATAACTGGGGTGATGCCTGAGAACCATGATTACAATCATATCTATGCATGCTTTTCTCCTGTAGTATGCATACAGTAGGCTTGGCTCTAAAATTCTGAGGTTTACCCTGTATGAAATGGTATCCTTCTTGGATCCCCCCACTACCAAAGATGCTTTCCACAAACTACTCCATTAGGTGTTGCTGTCAGCTGGCTGCAACAAAGGGAACACATCTATGTATTCTGTTCAAGTCACCAGATGATGCCTCAGCCTTGGAAACATAAATATCCATCCTCTAAGCTAAACTGACCTCACCTATAGTCAGATCATGATCTTCTGCATCATCTATTTTAAAGGTGCAGGGTCAAAGTGACAGATCCCTTACCATCCCCCCAAGAGAAAATACAAATCTGCATCCTGGGACTATGTGGGTAAGGTCCATGGTGGTGCCTGAAGCCTGTAGATTGAGGAAAACTACTAGTTTGTGGTCCACAAGATGGACACACAAAGTCAAGCATCCTAAAAGTACTGGGAATCCTGCCTCAGCCTGTCTTCTAATTTTGTAGCCCACCCTCAGTAGAGTCTAGATGAGACAGCAGGCAGGGCTTCTGACTTTCCAGATGATGTATAGGAGCTCTTTTGTGAAGGTCATCCCCTCAATCCCTCCAAACTAGAGCCTGGAAGAAAAATCAGATTGTCCCTTATCCATCATTCTCTCATGTAGCTTTTAACTGATTAAGACATATTTTCAGAACACATTGCAATGCAGATTAATCCTATCAGAATAAAGGAAGTTATCTTTTGTTTGAAGAAAAGCCTGTCAGTAGTCCTTTTAATTTTTACTAGCAGGTAGATAAAGAGGTCAATGGCAGTTAAATTGCTTACTGTCACAGTAAATTTATTTGAAATGGATTACACACGTAGAAACTAATATCAGCTGTGTGTGTGATGTATAATATCTTCAGACACTGTTGAATATGGTTAAAATAACAACTGAGATCTCTGTGCTCAAAACGTGTGGCACAATTAAAGCATAGTGAAGATCTCTCTGTGATACTTAAGCACCTTAGCATAGCAACACTGGCTACTGCAGCATTTTCAGATTCCCCAGTTTTATTGCATACAAAAAGATATTATATACAAAGATGTCATGCAATAATGAACCCAAACAAGGGATAAACAAGTGTCTGCTTTCAGCGTTTGCGGAGTGCTTGTGATACTTTTTGGTGGCATACAGTCATTAAAGGAGTTCTACAGTCAAAATTAGCAAAACCGTATGTTTGCAGAGTGCTTAGATTTGTAAGTGTAGTCCTAGTGTATCCTTCCCTTTGTTTTCTATTAAGATTTTTTTTCTAAATTTGCCTAATAATTTTATGGCCAGTGGGAATCTCTATGTTAGCATCATTTATTGCTCTTTTGTCATACACAACGCCTCCTGTCTCATGTGCCAGAGATGCATCCAGGACCACTGATTCATTGAGTGAAAGTTTCTACAGCAGCAATATGCTTTTAGGAGCCTGTTGGTCTGGCCTCAACTAAATAACTCTAATCAATGATTTTTGTTATCTAGGTACATGTCTAGTTCTAGACAGCAGGAGTAAGTGTTTTGTATTTAAAGCCTTTTATTTAATCAAACTACGCACAGCCATAAAAGGAACACAAGTCAGCCAAGGTCATCAATGCTACAAGCGATGATTCAAGCTGTTTTCTTTCATGATAACCCATTCAACTGTCCCTCAGGTGTTGTTTGCAAAACTGTAAATGTAGCCTTTATTGGCATTCACTGGATAAGGAAATCTCAGCTCTACTGTTGAAAAATGTACTTTAAACAAGAACTTGCTGAATATATGGCCCCAGATTCATCACTGTCACATAAGACAGGAGCTATTGTAGGAAAAAGAAGAACAATAAAAAATGTGAGCATGGAGAGCCCAAGGGGCCATCAAACTAACAGGCAAATTTAGAAAAAAACTCCTAATAGAAAATAAAGGGAAGAACACACTAGAACCACACACACATATCAAAACATACTGCACAACATATGTTTTTGCAAATTCTGACTGCCATACTCTTTTAAAGCTGAGACAGGCAAACATTCTTCATATTGATTTGAATGTGCTATATATGATGCATATCACCACAGAGGCAATCTGGGACAAACTGAAAACTTTTAGGGTGTACATGGTGAAGAAGAATGAGACCAGCAGGGCAGAATAAAAAGAGAAGCTAGAGAAAAGCAAATTACACGAGCAACAAAAGTGAACACAGGACTAAGAATAGTTGAGGGGGTCAAGAAAAATTATAAATTTTCTTTGGGTACATCAGGGAACAATGTCAAGCAAAGGTAGCACTTAAAGAATATGAACATATGGAATGAGCATACAGGAAGATGAAGGAAAGGCAAATAAATGAGTAGTTCTGCTCAGTGTTCAAGTTGAAGGCTACAGTTCCGGTCAGTAACATCGTGGAACAAAATAAAGTGGACAGAAGTAAAGCAGCAAAACAGTGTCACCATCAATATTGGTAGCACAAATGTAGCATGCTGGAACAATGCAGACCACATGACACGGTGGTAGCAAACAACATCCACCACATGAAGGCACTGCACTGGAACCACAGGGGCCAGGAGCACAAACCAGCATGCCATCTCCCCTGTCCTGTGTGTTGCATGTGTTGCTGGGGACATGCTGGATCGTGCTCCTGGTCCCTTGCATTATACACGGCCATCCACATGGTGGCCATGATCCATCTGTCCTCCAGTGGTTACCCTGGTGCACGTTTTCCATCACTCAGCATTCTGGGTGGGGGGTACCCCACCATGTGAGTGCATGTGCCATCAGATTACCATGGTAGGTGTCTAGTAGCCTGCATCCCCCAGTGGTGGTTGCACCCTGCCCTGTTCCATCTCCCGCACCTTTTGTGCTGTTCCTGTGCATGGGTGCCTGCTGTGGTGTGTTCCAGTGTAGTGCCTCCACGTGGTGGATGTTGTCTGCCACGCAAATCTTACTGCCTGACACAGTTTGTAAGTCATTTTGATCCATCATCTACTTAGATTCAATTATTCTACACTGTACTGCAGCATACTAGGCCTCATCCTTTCAGCATTATGGCAGATCTCCAAGTACAGCAAAGCTCACTTGCTAGAGTGGAAGTAATGTTTCTAAACTGATGGCTGAGATTAATGATCTAAAACCTCCACCCAACAGAATGCGACCATTCTTGAAACTTTTAGCCAGAAAATTGCATTTAATGAGAAAGCAACGGCCTGTAACACCACTACTATTCATGACCTCCAGGCTACTGTCTGCAATCAAGATCGAACTATTCAGTCCCTACAAGCCAAAACTTACGATATTGAAAATCGTAATAGTCGCAACAATTTACAATTTATTGGCTTCCCTGAAGGTGTAGAATTAGGAGACACTACCGCGCTTTTATTACACGTGCTACCTGCAGTGCTTAACCTGTCTCCTGACCTAACCTTAATCATCGAGCGGTTCTCACCACACTCTGGGTCCCAGGTCAACATCAGACCAGCGACCAAGCCCTATCATTGCTCGCTTCTTGAACTATTCCCACACAGAATTAATACTGAAATGAGCCAGAGAAATGGAGAAACTTAAGTGGCAAGAGTTTAATATTTCCATCTACAGAGGCTTTTTAAAAGATTTAACCATCAGAAGGAAGGCCTGCAATCCACTTAAACAAATCCTCTGCCAAAGAAGCATTACATTTGCTCTATGTTACCCCGCTATACTACGCCTTTTCTCAGACTCTTCCTTCAAGGATTTTGAAACCCCTGATGCCTTAGCCAACTATCTGGAGGTCTCTCTCTCTGCAATCTTACCCTGGGAGGTTCAGCAGCAATTGGCAACCTAAACACAGCTTTGGTATCCACACAGAGGGTGGGTGACGAGGTACAGGAATGTGGGGAAAGTGTTGCAGAACTTGCAGCTCCAAGCAGTAATGCCACAACTGATTTGACTCCAAGGCAATCAACACGGCTTTAAGAGAAGCTTCTGTCGGGGCATTATTCTTCTTCAAGACTTTCATGCTGTTCTAGCAAGGTTGCACCCCAAACACCCCAAGCTGCAGTCTCTCACCTTCAAATCAACCCCTCTATTCCCTTGAGCAATAAGTTTGCTCTCTTAGAGGATGACATGCACTCCTTGCAGGAGGATCTTTCTCAGCAAATTTCAAATGAACATCCCTCTAATTTGGGCCCTGTGCCTCAGGGATGTATTTCTACCTTAGAAACATAGAAGATGACGGCAGATAAGGACCGCAAGGCCCATCCAGTCTGCCCATTTCTTTTTCTACCTTATAAATGTACCATCGGCCTTTGCTCTGTCAGTGGCCTATCTATTCATAGTCATTTGTATTGCTCCCTTATGCCTATCCCATGCCTGTTTGAAGCCCTGCACTGTATTCATAGCCACCACTTCTTGTGGTAAGCCATTCCATGCATCCACCACCCTTTCTGTGAAAAGAATTTCCTCACATTCCCCTTAATCGGCCTCCCTCTAATCTCATGCTGTGTCCTCTTGTCCTGCTATTTTTCTTATATTTAAACATGTTAGACTCTTTCACCTTGTTTATGCCCTTAAGGTGTTTGAATGCCTCGATCATATCACCTCTCTCCCTCCTTTGCTCAAGGGTATACATATTGAGCTCCGTTAATCTGTCCTCATATGTCATATGTCACCGATACTTCATGGGCAGAGGTTGTTGCAAGTTCCCCATTCAAATCTTTAGAGCCACCCAAAAAGAAACGTAGGGCAAAGACCAAAAGTAAGAACATCAATAGTCACAATCCTGCTAATAAATCTAAGGTGTCATGAGCTTATATGGTCAGTAATATGGTCACAGTTGCTATATCTTGGTAGGTTTTGCTTCCAGAATACTTAAAGGGAGTGCCAGTACATTTTTTCTTCCTAGCCACCCGCTCTACAGTCTATGCTACCTGGTTGCTTTTGCTACCAGCGGATGCACAAAGCAAGGCTGTACATCACGGTGCAATCAATTTACTTTTTGTTGCAGTGTTTAAGCGAGCAGCTTAAAGGTCTTCAAGGGAACTTTGGTAGATCGGCAATGCTTTTCTAACCCATTATTTTAGTGTTAGATCTTGTACATTACCTCATTAAACAGGCTGTCTGTATCTAGCCTTTTACTCTCCAATTTAGCAGTGCATCAGGTTTACAGTCTTTTGGCTGTTCAGTTGCATATCTTCAATCAGTATGCATCCTGATTATTGCCTTTTCTTTTTTCATATGTGAATTATTATATATTACAAGGCAACTTACCCCTTCCCTCTCCTGATGACAGGTTCTTAAGTATTATTGGCAACTACATTTAATCTATCTCCTTCCCTGCTCTCCATTATTCTTACTACCTCCTGTTTACAATATGGAACTATCATTATCACTCAAAGAGGTGGGCTATGTTTGGTGTACTGTTGCAAAGGATTGTCAATCTACATCTTCCTTATGCTCCTTACTTTACTCGAAGCCTACAGATACTATAGAAATCCACTGCTGTGTGTTCCTCCCTGTTTTGGGGCTCACTGGATCTAGTCTTCTAGACCTAGTCACCCCAAATAACACCTATTTAGGCAATTTTCGAGTAATCGGAGCTGATCTTTACTATGACTATCTCTTCTGTCTACAATTATCACCAAAGCCTATACCTCTCCACATAATCCCGATTTGCATTTGGCTCAGGGTGTAAGGGCTTAAATTGACCGTACTTATTCTGTTGCACTGCAAAGTATACTCAGAGTCACTCTAAAGTGGTAATGATCTTCATTTCCTTTTATATTTGTTCATTTGCATTCCACCTGGCTCCTGAATTCCTTGCTCTGTGTCTAGGCTGTACTGGCATCTTGTATATGGCTCTTTAATTTACTGTTATTTTGAGCTGGTATATCTTGCACTATTACTACTAATATTTATAAATAAGTTCTGGTGTTTAGCTTTATCCTTATACCTTGTCCTGTTAGCTTAGAATTAAGCTGAGGTTATTACAGTCCCCTACCTTTCTTGGTATTATTCCCTTTCAGTTTAGCTTATCAGGAATACTTACTTTATTATATTACTGGGATCAGACTAAGGTTTGGGCCAATATTTATAACCGGTCCTCCCTAGTCTCCTCCCTACATCGACACCCCAGAGTGTGGTGAGAGAGTCTCTTAGCCAGTTGCCTGACTCATATCTCCTCACACCCATAAAACGTTTTCTTTGTTATTTAGCTTACTAGTATTGTTGTTGTTGTTAATGATTTTTCTCCTTCCCCATCTCTGTTCTAACTTTAATAAGATATCGGTGCTACTCATGTATCATACACCTCACTTTTTTGGCTTGAATGTTCCTGCCACTCTCTGCATATATGTAAGCTCTCTATATTGTATTCTAATCATCCTCTGCCTCATTTATTTGTCCGTCACACTCCAGTGATTATTCCTTTCTTTAACACTAACAATATGGTGACATACTTTCATATATGGAATGTGAAGGAACTTAATTCTCCTTGTAAGTGGAAGCAAATTCTTTCAAATCTCAAAAACATAAAGCATGAATTGCTTTCCTTCAAGAAACAAAATTATTAGCAGAGGATGTTCATAGACTTAAAAGATTGGGTCACTCAGATCTATGAATCATCCTATACCTCAAAAAAAGCGTTGTATATTCTTATTCATAAGGGTCTCAGATGGTCCCTTGTAAATTCCATTTCGATACTGATGGCAGATGGGTGATGGTCAAACTGAATGCCAACTCTGGTCCTCTTCTGCTTGTTAATGGCTATGCCAACTCCAATTCCCTGGAGGTTTTCATAATTTAGTTCAACAGATTCTATCCTTTAACACTGATAATACACCAGTTATTCTTGGAGGGTATCTTAACTTGGCTTTAGAAGCCAGCATTGAAAGAAGTAGCCCCACTACAAAGGTCCACCCTAGAAGTATTAAAGCCCTCTCATTACTAATGCAAAATGTTGGATTAGCTGATATATGGTGCCTCCTTCACCCCCATGATCGAGAATTTACTTTTTACTCCTCTCTACATAAGACATACAGTAGAATTGACTACTGGTTAGCCTCTCCTATTATAATGGAAAAAACTACTGATTCATCCATCTCTCCCAACATAATCTTGGACCATTCCCTTGTCAAATTGCAACTTTGTGGAGCCATTAGCACCTAAATCTTCTTACTGGTGGCTGGACCTTCTCCTTCTAGGTCAATTTCTTACCCATGATCAAAGCACAAATTCAGGACTTCCTTTTTCACAATACCCCAACCGAATCTTCTATGTCCTGTGTATGGAAAGCTCTTAAAGCTACAATTCGAGGGAAAATTATCAGTTATGCTGCACATAGGAAAAGAGTAAGGAAACAACAGCTGGCTGACTTGGAAAAATCTCTTAAGGCTAAAGAGAATTTATGCTTTTCTTCTAATAAGCACTGTCCTGATTCTCAACTTCATCTTGAAATTCTTCAACTTAGAGTTAAAATTAATGAATTAATTTCTCAGAAACTGAACTGGCCTTGTTTAAACTTAAATATAAGTTTTGGGAACATGCCAATAAAAATGGGAAACTCCTCTCTTACCAGCTCAAAGCACAACAAATGGAATGACACATCCTAAGCCTAAAAGATGAAAAGGGTATGATTCACTCCAACAACCCCTCTATAAATCGTATCATGAAAACCTTTTATCAAAAACTATAACACAAATCTTCCATCTACTTTACAAATTCAACAGTTTCTTAAATCGTTACATCTTCCTCATCTTTCTAATCTTGAAACAAATTCTTTAGATGAACCCTTCTCACTTCAGGAAATCCAGAAAGCTTTGTCTTCCTTGAAATCTGGCAAATCCCCTGGTGGTGACAGATTCCCTGTCAATTTCTATAAAATGTTTTCCGACACCTTATGTCCCCTTCTTCTTAATGTTTATCAAGAAGCTTCCAATACTGTCAAGCTTCTCCCAACTTGCACCGAAGCAATCATAACCCTAATCTCTAAGAAAGAAAAAGACCCTACTCACCCCGCAAGTTACAGGCCAATCTCTTTATTAAACACGGATGGGAAGATAATTGCTGAACTACTAACTTCTCGACTTGAATCCTTGATTCCCAAGATAACTCATTGTTCACAAGCTGGTTTTATTAAACATAGATCTGGCTCTGATCACCTACGTTGCTTATTTAATTTAATTCACAAAGCCAAATCCCTCAAGACACCAGCTGCTGCCATAGCTATTGATTTTGAAAAGGCCTTTGATTCCTTAAACTGGGACTACCTTCATCAAGTTTTATCTTATTTCGGTCTTTATCATACCTTTTGCTCCTGGATCAAGCTATTATATAACTCTCCTGTTGCTAAAGTACTTACTAATTCCACCCTTTCCTCTTACTTTCATCTAGCAAGGGGAACTAGACAGGGCTGTCCCCTGTCACCTTCCCTGTTTATTTTAGCCATGGAACCCCTGACTGCTTGTTTTCATCAATCTTCTGGCATTATGGGCATACCTGTGAGTAATTCAGGATATGTTTCTCTCTCCTACGCTGATGACCTCTTAATCTTACTTGAAAACCTGAATGAGGCTGGGCCCCTGTTGGTTGATTTCTTTAATAATTTAATTGCAGCCATTAAGATGTCCATTTCTCTCAAGATTCTTTACCTCTTTGCCAATATTCTTTTAGTCTTACCATACTCCCTTTTTGCTAAAATTGATAAATTAATAGGTAACTTTATCTGGGATGGGAAACCACCGAGATTTAACTGCAACGAATTTTGAGCACATTGGAAAAAAGGGGGATTCGGACTCCACTGGTTCAAAGGCTATCTCTGGGTTTTCTGAATGGCCCAAACCATTAAATGGTTTCAGAAACCTTCCCTTCACTCACCACTGTGGGTTGCAATGGAATCTGCATTGTGCCCGGGAGGAGTTCCCACTTCCTTCATTTTTAATCCCATTTCCTCTAAACTAAAATTTCACCCGACTATATCATCCTCTGTTCTTTATTGGAAACTAACCCACAAATTCCTGAAATCCAATCCAACACCCTGATTTTATGCTCCTTATGGGCAATCCACTGCTCATTCTGGAAGATCACCCAATTTTCTGTTGTACATAGAGGAACAAAGGCATTTTCTTTCTCAGAGATATCTTGGACCAGAATTCACTCACTCCTAGATCATTTCAGACTTACAGGTCACATGGAAACTTCTTAAACAGGGCTTCTGGAAGTTTTTACAAATTCGGGCAGCTTATAACTCTCTCTCTCTCTCTCTCTAGTTTGGTGTATAGGCATACTCTTCTAAACCCATACATCTCGCACTGGACTAATTTATCAGTAAACTTAAATAGCTCCATTTGCAAAGACATTATTGATAATCTACCTGATCAGTCTATACAGGCCAAAAATAAATGGAGTACTCTTCTTAACTACAATATTTCAGACACACAATGGAGTAATTGTTGGCGCATTGCACATACTCCCTTAAAAGATGCCCATAGTTATTTAATACAAACTAAAATCCTACATCTTTGGTATAGAACCCCCTCTGTGCTTCAACGAATGGGCCTATTAAATAATAATAATTGCTAGTGCTGCAATTTGGCCAATGTGGATCTACTTCATATCTTGTGGTCTTGCACTCCTGTTAATAAGTTCTGGCATAAAGTCTGTTTACTTGCCTCCAGAGTAACAGGACAAAAATTACCTTCTGACCCCAAGCTATTCCTTCTAGGCATCCTTATGCCCAATAGCTCTCTCCTCTCACATGCACATTTTAGATGGCCAAACATACTTTCTCTTCTGTGAAACGCCTGATTCTTATGAAATGAAATCAACTCTGGTGCCTTCTTTCAGATGTTCTTCAAAGCCTCTCAGTATGCCTCCTAGACTGATTATCTCATGTTACTCATAACCTGACTCACTGTATATGACAGATGTAGGCAGGATTACTTCAAGTACATTGAACCTAGTTCTTCTAGACCCTAATTCTTAGGGATATTTAGCCATCCTTCTTATTTTGCTCTCAGGGCATTCCCGAAACTTTTGTGCACAGATTTCTCCTCTTTTTTCCCTTCTTCCCTGCTTTCTCCCTCTCTCCTTCCCTTCTTCCTTGTTTTTTTCTCTCTTCTTTCTTTCCTTGCACACTTTTCTCTTATCTTCCCCTCTCCATTACTGAACATTGTTCGTATTACCACATTTATCACTTTTTGCAATTTACTGAATGCATTGCCATAGCCTGCCCTAGCATGTATTTCGTACATGGTTGCTATTTCTGATCCTATACTCCCCTATTGATTGTAACCCTTCTGCTCTCCACTTACATCCTGTCTAGGTTTGTGTTTTATTATCAGTACATGTATATGAGGCTTCTCCAATATGTTTACCCTAAATACTGTGTTTTGTTAAGTGATATGTTATACCTTGCTTTGAGGAAAGTCTTATATTGTATTAGATGTGTGCTTTCTTATATACTCGAATTTCAATAAAAAGATAAAGTGAAAAAAATAAATTGTTAAAACACATTAGTTGTTTTCATTTGTGATATCAAACTGTGTTATATGTTGTATCACTCTTAGTTTTTAATCAATTCTTTGATACATTATGTTCTCTAAGCTAAATTTTAATCATCTTTTAGTGCACTTTTCTTTATTCACTCTACCAGTAATAATGTGCAATTTCTTTCTTTCTGTAATTCTACAAAACCTTGCAATTTTCTCCAAGTGTTTAGTATTATAGTTTTAACAAGTATTTCAATTGATAGCATGGTTCCATGTCTAGATTTACTAAAATATTGCCCCAAACAGTTTCTTTTCACAATTATATGAGGTACACATAAGAGAGATGTGCTGGACTGCCTTCACCAAGCTACAGGCACATAAATTTCAATTGGTTGTGCCATAAAATTTCCTTAACTTTTTGACTTTCCATATAACCAAATTTAAAGTTAGTGTAGGATTTCGTATTTGGGGATTTTTTAATGTATTTAAATATTGTTCCAGTCCAAATTTTCTTTTCATATTTGAGGCCAACCAATAGCTAACTTTATAGTTTTGGCTAGACTCATTTCCCTTTGGATATATATATCCTGGATTATAATTTGAATATTTTCTCTTATGTCCTTTAATGGAGTCCTACCACTCTCATTCAGGCATTCCAATAATCTGTACAGACTGATAATTTTCTCCAAGATATGCATGCTTGGGTAAAGCAATCTGTTTAGTCTCTATAACAGTGCTTTCTCTAAACAAATCCTTAGTAATCTGTTACTGTACATGTTGTATACTTTGATCCAGTAAAAGGATAATCTCTGTTCTATGTTACTTTTGACTGGCAACTGCTCTATCTCCTGTTTAATCATACAAGAAACAAAGCCTTTCAGTAACCACAATAAACTTTTATAAAATTTATTCATAATAATTTCTAAAATGTCCATTTTATCTTGTCCCCAAATTTCTGCCCCATATAAAATCTGACTTCTAACTTTAGTGTTTAACGCTCTTAATATGAGCCTTTACTGAGTCTCCCATATTTACAGTATAAAGCAAATTTCTCTATTGATGGGGTCTGCTGGTTCTTCAAGCCACCTAAGCAAATATGCCCTCAAGTTTGAGAAGCTAAACATCTAAATATTCCCCAACATGTCCCCACAGATACAGGAGTGAAGATGTCAACTCATTTTTGTTTGCAACTAGATGACAGAGAAAGGCAGCAAGGCCCTGTTCACGTGTACAGCACAATGAATGGAAATATTTTGTCATAGGCCTTGACACTACAGAGCGTTTTGTTAACAAGACTGCTCAGACAACAGATTTGGATGTTGGCTCACTGGGGACTGAACCTTTGGCAACCAGACAAGGCCATTTTCTTTCATCTGCTCATTTTAATGAAAATACATGACAGATTAGCAAGGAGCTCATGGCCCAGCAATGTAGGTCAGACTGTTATTAAATGTATCATGAACCTACATTTCTTTCATTGTACTTTATAGCAGACCTATTGGTTAGAGTTTTGGGCCTTAGACTGAACTTTAATATTGGCTTATTTTATCTGAATTAATAACTTCAGTTCTACCTGTATGTAATTGTTCACAGTGATAATATTAGTGTCTGTAGTTTGCTTGGGTTCAACATAAAGAAGGGGAAGAACCAGGTAACGGCTGCATTTAAAAGGCTTTATTGCTATGTTTTATTTCCTTTGGTGTTGATAGAAATATCTGTTTTGTTATATTTTTGCCATCTCGATTATCACTCATTCCAGGTGAAAGGTATTAGTTAGATGGCATTTCCACTTTCAGTTTGCATATTCCAGGGTCAACTGTGTATCCATTCATCACAGTTCTAATTAATAGTAATGACTCCCAATAAAATTCTACAAGTTGTAGAATGGTTTGGCAAATATTCTGCATTTGTTTCTACAACAAACAAGATACACATGGACTATCATACACATAGCTGCTGTATTTCTTTGGTTTTCAATTGCTTGGTGATTATTTTTCAGCTGCTTTTAATATGTTAATGTGTCACTTTATATGACAGGTTCTTCTTCCTTCTCTGTTTCATCAATAAATGCTATATTATAAAAACTGTTAAATCACTGTGCTATGTATTACTGTACATTTGAATTTTTTCACTATACAGTGTCTTTCCAAAAAACCCACAACCCACAATCCATGTAATAATTCCAGGTTTGCAGGCTCAGTGAGTGATTTATGCTTCAGGTGTTGGAGACTGGGTCATTAGAAAGTGGGACTAGAGGGACTATTTCCAAGCAGTGAAATGTTTCTATTATTACAGTAAATGCAATGCATTTCACCATGGTTCCAAATATGATGCATCTGGCAATCGGCGCCATACTGCTGTCTGAACAAGGGATTTTTTTCAAAGAAGACACATAACATAGTGTGTCTATCCCAGCGCACGGCAGAAACAATTTGAAAATATTAGTTACAACTTACCGTGCATGGAAGGGGCACTGTTGGGCAAGGTGGTGTGTGGGTTAAAACCCTGTCTATGACCAAACATGAAACCTCATACATACAATACAATACCTGAACAAGGCAAAGGCTCCACAAAAAATACAAATAAAATATGTTTCTATTTGCTTATAGTCCAAAAGTGCTGAAAGTATGCTCAGCATATTGCCAAATAGGTTGGCATAAGGCAGCCTTGATATACTGCAAGGCCTTCTTCTACGGATACATTTCTATGTTTCTTTGTTACAATTCTGCAGTGATGTGCATGCAACTAAAGCAGTGGACTACTGGCAGCAAGAGAAATTCTCATCATCATCATTTTACCCAATGGCAATACTGTGGTACTCTCATGTTGTACAATCTGGAATAGCAATATGGAGATGTTACTTTTTAGATAGGTATACTCTCCCCAACCTAGACCACTGGACAGCTCATGGGTAGCAAGGTAGCATTTTGTGCACCATATGGGTGACCTGGGTTTGCAGTCTTAACCCGGGCCTCACAAATGCTGGTGATCAAAAGGGAAGTGCTTCTTATGCAAGCGATTTCTCTCTCTCTCTCTCTCTCTCTCTCTCTTTGTGGGGAAGAGGTGTAAGTCATACTGCAATCATCTCTCTCTCTCTCTCTCTCTTACTTTCTCTTTGTGGTGAAGGGGTGTCTGTTTTCCTGTAATCACAGTGACCGCTAAAGAGTTGACAACATATTATTCATTGACTTTCTACCCATGTGGTGCCAAGCCTGGGAAAGCAGCAGAACAGGGGAAAGGTGGGACACTGACAATGCCAATGCGTCAGTGACATGACACATGTATTGGTGGGAGGAACACCAAAACAAGGAAAACGGCTCCTCTATTTGATTTCTCAGTTTCAAGGCCACCTCACTGGATTTTGAACTCTGCTCAGTCCTATGATCTCCATGTACTGTTGCCTATCTGTTTCTAAAGGGGAATGGTGGGTGGCCCTGTGTTTTGTTAAGCCTTAAAGCACTCAGGTGAGAAAAAAGTTGGGTTCTTGTGAAGTAAGGCAAGGGGGAGCCTGCCCAAGCCCAGAGAGAGAGAGAGAGCAAGAGAAGAGATGAAAAGAATACTAAATGAAAAACAGAAAAAGAAACAAAGTTAAGCTTCTGAACGTGTGGACAGATGATGTTGTGTAGCTGAAGGAATATTTTTCTCACCAGAACCTCTCCAGATTCCTCTAGAGATTCAATATAATTATCACTACCTCTTTATGGAACAATCTGCCTCTGCTTGACTGCATTCTGATACTCTGATATATCCATCCTCTGAAAAGGCCTTTTCATGGTTGGCATAACCAGGTGAGTACATTCATTACCCTGACCAACCTTCTTTGACAGAATATACATTACACATGTCTCAGACTGTTTGTAAAGTCTAAACAAATCCTAGACCATATATATAGCACAGCTTTGTTTTGCCCTATGACACTTTTGGGGTCCATGGCTACCATCATCCTCCTGATCTACCTCACATTTTATCCAGCTCTTAGCTTTTTCTGTCTCTTTCCTTCCCCCTTCTCTGACCTAGTATTCCTGAACAGTGGTGTTTCAACCATGTAACCTGCATCCCTGATTTGAGACTATTCTTGAAGTTTGCTGGAAGACTTTGTTCACCCTGCCCATTTCCACAGATTTATGTAGACAGTTTTTATTATCATCACTCACTACACATGGAAACATAGAAACATAGACTTTGACGGCAGATAAGGACCGCTAGGCCCATCTAGTCTGCCCATTTCCCTACCTACAGGATAGGCCGCAGATCCTAGTTAACCAACAGTCTTTATCTTCCTGCCCTCCACAAGAATTGCCTTATGTCTGTCCCATGCATTCTTGAATCCTCCCACAGTTTTAGACCCCACAATTTCCTCAGGAAGGCTGTTCCATGCATCCACTACCCTCTCTGTGAAATAATACTTTCTCACATTGCCCCTGAACCGCCCTCCTTCTATCTTTAAATTGTGTCCCCTTGTTCTTGCAAGTCTGTTTTTCTGAAAGATGCTACCCTCTTGGACTTTGATGATTCCCTTGAGGTACTTGAAAGTTTCTATCATGTCCCCCCTCTCCCTTCTTTCCTCAAGGGTATACATATTAAGCCCCTTTAGTCTCTCCTCATACGGCTTCTCTTGCAGACCCTGCACCATTTTAGTTGCCTTCCTCTGGACTGCCTCTATCCTGTCTATGTGCTTCGGAGATGGGGTCTCCAGAACTGGACACAGTATTCCAGATGGGGTCTCACCAACTGTCTGTACAGAGGATAACAACTTCCTGTTTTCTGCTGCTGATGCCTCTCCTATACATCCCAGTATACCCCCAGCCCTCCCTGCTGCCTTCTCACATTGCTTGCTAACCTTAAGGTCATCTGATATGATTACCCCAGGTCCCTTTCCTGTTTTGTTGTTGTTACTACCTCCCACCCATTGTGTATTCTTCCCCTGGGTTCTTGTTTCCCAGGTGCATTATTTTGCACTTTTTGCATTGAATCCTAGCTGCCATATGTCTGACCATTCCTCCAACCTTGCCAAGTCCCTTTTCATCCTTTCCATGCCTCCTTGTGTATCAACCCTGTTGCAGATCTTTGTGTCATCTGCAAAAGACATACTTTTCCTTCCAGTCCCTCTGCAATGTCACTGATGAAGACATTAAAAGGACTGGACCAATACTGGACCTCATATGTACCCCACTAGTAACCGCCTTTCTTCAGAGTGGACTCCATTTACAATTACCTTCTGTGTCCTGTTGTCCAGCCAATGTTTTACAGGCTACCACCCTGGGACCCACTCCCAGGCTGGATAATTTGACTATCAATCTTTGTGGGACTGTGTCAAATGCCTTGCTAAAGTCTAGGTAGGCCATCAATTACCTTCTGTGTCCTGTTGTCCAGCCAATGTTTTACCAGGCTACCACCCTGGGACCCACTCCCAGGCTGGTTAATTTGACTATCAATCTTTTGTGGGACTGTGCAAATGCCTTGCTAAAAGTCTAGGTAGGCCATGTCCACAGCCCTCCCTGGTCTACTACTTTGGTCACCCAGTCAAAGAAATCTATTAGATTCGTCTGACATGACCTTCCCACTGTGAACCCATGCTGCCTTGGATCCTGTGCTCCACTGACCTCTAGGTACTCAACTATTCTTTCCTTCAGAAGTGACTCCATCACTTTCCCTACCAGAGGTCAGACTGACAGGTCTGTAGTTTCCTGCCTCTGTCTTGGACCTACTTTGTGAAGGGAATCACATCCGCCTTCCTCCAGTCCCTGGGTACCACACCATCCTCCCATGATTTATTAAAATAGTAGCCAGTGGTTTCACTAGTTCCTTCCTTAATTCTTTTAGAATTCTGGGTGAATTCCATCAGGACCCATTGCTTTGTCCACCTTCAGTTTTAGGAGTTCTGCAGAACCCTTTCTTCTGTGAAAGGACTGATCGACCCCTCTATCAAGAGTGCTTCTGTTAATTGGATTAGGCACTTCCCTCCTCTTTGTGAATACTGAGCAGAAATATTCATTCAGTATTCCTGCTTTTCACTGTCCCTCTGCCCACCCACCGTTCATTCTATTCAGCCTCACTATCCTCCCTTTGTCTTTCGCTCGCTGATGTACCTATAAAGGTTTTATCCCCTTCTTAACTGAGTTGGCTATCTTTTCCTCATTTTGGGCCTTTGCTATTATGACTTCCTCCCTGTTTCTTTCTGCCTTAATTGGTACAGCTCTCTGTCCTGCTCCTTCTGTGTTTCCTTATACTTCCAGAATGCTATCTTTTCTTCCTGACTTTCACAGCCACCTCTTGAGAACCATAGTGGTTTTTTCTTTCATTTTGATTTGTTTATTTGCTTCACACAAAGGCTTGTTGCATCTGTGATGGCAGTTTTGATAATTCCCCATTGTTGCTCCACACTTCCTTCTAGCCTGTTTGCTAGTGCTTTTCTGAGGCACTCTCCCATCTTGCCAAAGTCAGCCCTCCTAAAGTCCAGTACCCTCACTTTTGTATGGCTTGACTCTGTAGCTGAGTTTAACGTGAACCACACTGTTTTGGTCACTTGTCCCCAGATGGCAACCTACTTCTAGATCTGAGATCCTCTCCTGCCCCGTTTAAGAGTCTGAGGTCTAAGATTGCTCCCTCACCAGTGGGTTCCGAAACTAGCTGTCTAATCCTGCCACCTGTAGGGCGTCAAGAATGGCCCTGTCTTGGATGTGGCTGCAGCAAATGTGCTCCAGTTAACATCTGGCATATTCAGGTCTCCCATCAACAGTATCTCCCCTTTCTCTGCCATTCTAAGAATTCCTTCCATCATATCCTTGTCCATTCCTTCCCCCTGACATGGGGGTCTATACACAACCCCTGTGCGGATTGTGGTGCCCTTTCCAGTCTCCAAGGTGACCCACAGTGCCTCCTCTCCACCCTGTTTACTCTTTTGTTCAGTTGCTTTTATCCCTTCCTTTACATAGAGAGCTACTCCTCCCCCTCTTCTCCCCTGCCTGTCTCTCCTGTAGGTTATACCCTGGTATGTTAACATCCCAGTCATGGTTCTCTGTGTACCATGTTTCTGTGACTGCTATGATATCCAGGCATCCCTCTTTCTTATGGGGTTCCACTAGACACCAGGGAATGATATATACAGTGCTCCATTGGAAGGAGCAATCTGCTTACACTTGACTGAATTCTGATACTCAGATAATATATATGGCTTTTCTCCAAATGCTTTACCATCATTGATTTATGTCAGTAGATAATGGCCCAGCTTCCCATCTAGTATGCCCAAGCCTACCTAGTTATGGGGCTGTACCTGTGTCAGTCCTCATTTCTTCTTCTACCACCTCCCACTGCCCCCCATGTGAACTTTGCCCATCTTTTCCCATCCCTCTTCTGAACTTCTTTCTATATCAGTTCAGAGCCCCTTTTCTGACACTTTGTTCTAGTCTACCACCACCTTCCACAAAAGTAATTCCTTGCATCTTTTTTTCAACTGTCCCAGCAATTTTAGGGAGTCTCCCAAGTGTCTGTTACTACCATTGTAAACAACTGATTGCTATTCCTTGTTTACTCCACAGAGGTACTTAAACATCTAATTCATGTCTCCCCTTTTCCTCTGGGCCTCCAGAGTGTACATATTGAGATCCCAAAAGCACTCATCATCAGACGTCCCTTTTGCCCTTGTATCATTTTAGTAGCCCTACTCTGCACTGCCTCCAGCATATCCCTATCCTTCTCTAAGTGCTGGGGTTCCACTAGACACCAGGGAATGATATATACAGTGTAAACAGGTGACCAGGCAGGTTGCTGCAGTACAGCCACCCTGCCTTTGGAGGTGAGGGCACCCTTTTAAGTGGTGTTTTTGGCAGCAGTAAACAGCTCAGTTTTGGGGGCTGTTTTCTGCTGCTGCAAACCTTGAAGATACCTCTGCACTGATATACATGGGGGCCCTTTATTTGCATAGGCACAGTGGTATTATAATGCTCTGGTACTGCAAGTATTCACTGGCACTGCTGAGGCTTCTGAATATGGGCCAGTGGGTGCACTAGTGCAATTCCCTGTTAGTGCACCTGCTCACCTTGCTAGTGGGTGTGCTGATCTTTGAATAGCTGCCCAAAGTATCAAGTACTCAGGGACTTGACAGAGAGGGAGAACTCCTTTCTTATCAATTGATGTAACAAAAAGACCATGGGGTCAGTTGTTAGTGTTGATTAAATTTATTTGATAGACTATAGAATAGGCATTGGCAGCAAAGGCCACAAAATGTTGTTTTTTATTATATTTTTGCCATCTATGTAAAACATTACATATGCATTCTGACAGGCACACAGATAACAGTTACACAGCTTAACCAACCACATGAAAGTAAAAACTTCAGTCTTACAGTAACTGAACATGTGTTATGCCCCTATCCTGTGTTACAACACCTGAGGGTAACAGTAAGTTTTACAAAATATTGTATTGTAATTTAATATTCAGATTTTGAGTTATTCATATTTGTTTAAAAGAATAAGTGACTTAACGCAGCCATGAGCGGGGATGGTGCCAAAATATAAACTTAAACCATTCACCCATTATCCAGGGTTAATCATCCACCCTTATCATGTCATATAGAATATGTAGTAAAACATGTGTCTTAAATAATAGAGCTCCCACTGATTGCTTGGACTACCCATTAGGGAAATAAACAGTACAGCTATCCTATAAAACCTGAGTGATCATCCAAGGCAAAACTGGTACAGGCATTAATCAATTAAAGTCATAGTTAACAGCCGAGGTGCTAAAAGTTCATAAAAGTTTTTGAAAAACAGAGGTCCAATCAGACAAAGTCTGATCTTGACGAGACTGAATTCCCGCCTCTCAACCAGAAAGGTGCAAAATGGCATTGCAGTTGGAGAAAGACGCAGGAAGAGGGGTTGAATCACAACATTCCCATTAGGTCGAAGCGCCATTTTGTTGTATATGTCCAGGTCCATGTTATTTCAGACACAATCCAACATTAACTCTTTTTGTAATCTAACAAAGTACATTATTTGCCATGGAGCCAGAACAGGAAAATGAAACAATCAAGTGGATAGCAGCAACCATCCTCTCTTCCTATTAATCAGTTATTACCAGTACATTATATTAGCGCTCCTCTATTTCTGACATTGACTCTAAAATGTTAGTGAATTATATAAAATTAGCTAAGCTACTCACATCTAGTTACAAACAGTTAATAATTCATCTTACTTTATTTGACCTAAGTGTAACACCTCTGTATGTAGCATTATCTAGTGCCCTTATTGTAATGCTTTGGCATAAAATATATAAATAAAAGTTTAAAAGGCCTACAATCAGTTCCAGAAACAGCATGACAACTTCTAGTCAATCCCTTCCATCTATCTACAGTTTGTGGGCTGGGTGGTATCTAAGTAACCTCTGAACATCCTCCTGCAGGACCATTGAGTTTGCACCATACAGATTCCACTAGAAGGAGGCAAAAGTAAATCTCTTGTGAGGATAGTCAGGGAACCTATCTGTCCTTAAATCTTAGAGATGACAGGATTGACTTCCTGCTTGCATATAACTTATGCTAACTGGTGGTCAGACATCTCCATGCTCAATGCACTGTATTTTTATGGAATGTAGACAATTTCAATTTATGTATTTCATTTTTGTTGACCGTGAAAGGAGGACTAGGTATTTCTACATATTGTATTTTCAGCCTTATCCAGTGAGGGAGGGTAGATACAAATGTAAACTGACATATAAGTAGTTGGTGGTACTTTTAGTGAAAGGTCTCTGCCCTGAACAACAGCAGCAAATCATACTGGAAACTTTTAGCAGTCAATGTGAGTATCCACATTCTTGGAGAATGTGTTTAGAAACAGCAACTCTATGATCGCCATCTAACATCAACATCTCAGACTTGTGCTCTCCCTTTTTGGCAGATGAGAACACAATTATGTGTACAGTATGTGCAGAAAGGCTTCCAGGGCCACCAGTTTCAGGAAGAAACTGAACTCTTATTATGTTCAAGAAGCGCCACTATCCATATTCTTCAGTCTTGGTACTAATTTCTGGATCATCTTACATGGATGTATTTAAACTCCAAATGTCTGCAGTAGGAGTGTGGGGAATGTGTTGAAAAGGATCTGTATTACATACACCGTATGACTGGAGAGGAATATAGGGTGATATTCCATAGGATCCATACCTTCTAACAATGTGTTTGATACCATGAGCTGATCTAAGTGTGAGTATACCGTACTTCATATACTGGGAAGAAAAGATGATTTTTTTTTAGCCCCTGAGTAGATCCATTGCTGTATACATCCACTACCTTCAGATCAGTCATCAATGATAGCAAGACAGTGAGAGAGGGCTTAAGTGAACCTCAGTTGATGGCAACAGTACAGATGCCTATTTTCAATTCAAATCCCCATCAGAGGAAAGAAAGCACACAAAAGTATCTATAAAAGTTTAAGCATTTTTCTGGCAACTATGGTTATCCCATGGACATGTGTAGAGTATAAGAGTCATATTCTGGACAATTCTAGACTAGAAACATAGAAACATAGAATGTGATGGCAGATAAGGTCCACTTGGCCCACCTAGTCTGCCCATTTTCCTACCTAACAGATAAGCTGCAGATCCTAGTTAACCAACAACGCTTCCTCCTACCCTACTAGGATTGCTTTATGTCTGTCCCATGCATTCTTGAATTCCCCCACTGTTCTTGACTCCACGACCTCCTCAGGGAGGCTGTTCCATGCATCCACAACCCTCTCTGTGAAAAAATACTTCCTCACATTACCTCTGAGCCGTCCCCGCTCTATCTTCAAATTGTGCCCCCTTGTTCTTGCACATCTCTTTTTCTGAAAGATGCTACCCTCTTGGACTTTGTTGATTCCCTTGAGGTACTTGAAAGTTTCTATCATGTCCCCTCTCTCCCTTCTTTCCTCAAGGGTATACATATTAAGCTCCTTTAGTCTTTCTTTGTATGTCTTCTGGTGCAGACCTTGCACCATTTTGGTTGCCCTCCTCTGTACAGCCTCCACTCTGTCTATTTCTTTGTGGAGATGGGGTCTCCAGAACTGCACACATCACTCCAGATGGGGTCTCACCAACTGTCTGTACAGAGGGATAACAACTTCCTGTTTTCTATAATTGATGCCTCTCCCTATGCATCCCAGTATCCCCCCAGCCTTCCTTACTGCCTTCTCACATTGCTTGCCCACCGTTAGATCATCTGATATAATTACCCCAATTTTCCATTTTTACTGTTGTCAGTATCTCACCCCCATTGTGTACTCTTCCCCTGGGTTTTTGTTTCTCAGGTGCAGTACCTTGCACTTCTTTGCATTGAATCTGAGCTGCCATACATCTGACAATTCCTCCAAGCTTTACAAGTCCCTTCTCATCCTTTCCACTCCATCTCGTGTATTAACCCTGTTGCAGATCTTTGTGTCGTCTGCAAAGAGACATACTTTTCCTTCCAGTTCCTCTGCAATGTCACTTATAAAGACATTAAAAAGGACTGGTCCTAGTACTGAACCCTGCAGTACCGCACTAGTAACCCTCCTTTCTGCAAGTCAGTAAACTCAAAACTTGGAATAGCTTACAGGACTAGTCAGATGCTTACCCCCTCATCTAGACTGGCTATTTCCAGGGTATCCTACTTCCATCCCTAGTATGGTGCTGTCACCTACATAACTGCTTCAAAGACCACCCTAAGTAAGTGGAATACAATGTACAATAGTATCTGTCATTATGCCTCAGCTTCCCCACATTTGAAGCACCAATGCTTGCTATATGCAGGCCTTAGATGGCCTTCTCCATCTGTTTGTTGACTTCTTACTCTTGGTACTCTGCTGGATAACATCATTAGAATTAATCTACCTACCTCTCTTTCAGGCATACTGGTGCCTCTGCCCCCCCCCATGGCCTCCGCTCTACTGGACTCTCTCTACTGTACACCCCTAGGTGCAGAACCCTAAAAGGAACCTCAGCTTTCTCCTACATGGCCCCAAACTATTGGAATTCCCTACCTCTTGATGTTCACTCTGCACCTAGTCATATTGCTTTTAAAAAGATGCATCACAGTCTCCTCATCAAACATGCCCTATGTTCCTGTTTTAAACCCCCATAGGGTGCTTGACATCCCCTTCCTCAGCTCTCAAAATGTTTCGATTTTGCTCTGACCCTTGTTACTGTTATATGTAGCACTTACCATGGATTATGTGTTAAAACTCTACTGCACTATGATTGTATGCTTATTATGTTTTGTACTATTATGTATTCTTCTGCCATTGTCTCTGTCATATTAGCGATACTGTTTACATCACAGAACATCATGTAGATTTTTCCTTGTATGGTTGATTACCTCTGAACTATACCTGTTATTTGTTTTGTCCGCCAATTCTGTACTGTAACCTCCTGGGTTGTGTCTGAAAATAGTCATATTTAATGGCTACAACACCTTACCAGTAAACAAAACTAAATAAATAAAAATAAAAAAATATTCCCTAACTATCCAGTCACTCCCCAGCTTCATAGTTTCCTCTCTTGCCAGATGTGCCTCTTGTAGGAAAGCAACATAAAGCTGAAATGACCTAGGTGTAAGAGCACGTTTTTCACTTTATAAGGTGTTTTGTGCTCAGAGCACTCTACATTACAAATCTAAAACCCATAGGGTACCTACCAAATCAATTTTAAGTGACACCTGATGAGGAGTAGCCGTCATATTCAGTGCCTCTGTTTTAAAGAGTTTCGTAGTTTTCTACAAATTACAACTATCCATTTCCTCAGCTATCCCTTGCCTGACCCTGTCCCCCAGAGACTTTCTACTGTAAGCCAGAAAACCCATGATCTGTAACCCCCACTGCAAAATTTACATTCTTACACAGGGTCCCAAGCATACCCCACCCACAGGTATCTTCACCAAATGGAACAAACAAAACACCCAGATTACATACAGGCATGCTTGCCTTCCCATTAACATCTTAACTGGATTTCTTCACTCAGCTTAACCACTCTGCTTGTAGTTGAGCTGAATTCCCTTGATGGGCTGACACAATCCTTTATCCCCCATTTAAGACCATGTCTAGCTATAAACTCCCTCTTTTCATCCATCATATGACAGTAAGCACAATAAAGCTGGGAGGAGTATCTCCACACATCTGACACTCACCTTCCCTTACTCTGCCTTCATTTCGCTTCCAAAGAAATTAAATACAGCAATAGAAGCGTTGCAATATTTACCTAACAATGATTGTGTCAACAATCAGGGACTGTAAAGTCAGGAGAACACTTTCAGCTGGCCCCCATCATTCCAGGATTATGTGCTTAATAATCATCTGAGACTGGCACAGGCCTCAAATTCTGGTTTTACATCTCTATGCCACCTTCTCCATACTGACAGTTCCCTCTTGGGTCTAATCAGGGCCATTAGCTGGGCCAGTGGTGCAGAGGGTTGGGGCACCTGATGTGCCTTATTGTTTCCCATGCCAACAACCCAGGTTTGGAAATGAGCTTGGATCACTGGGAGACAGCTGGTGAGGAGAGAACTTAGCATCCAATGGACAGCTCTCTCTCCCAGGGTGGGGATGTCCACCATCTCAGTCCTTGGCTACCACCTGGTGGAGGCCAGGTGGCTGTCTCACAGTATGAGCAACATGGAAGGAAGGGGCTGTAGTTCTGCAGCATGTGTGCACCTCAACAGACACATGCTTACATGCCATCTCGGCTGTGTACAAGGGAGAAAACAGTAAAGAGTTGGTGCTGGCTTAATGAAGCCTTGCCTGCCTGCTCCTATTCCCCCATCACCACCTGACCACGGCTCCCAAGTTCTGGATGTGAGTTATCAGGTGGTGGGATGGTGAGACCTCTCTTTCTGGCCTCACCATGGGGGTTAATCTGTGGGGAAACTATGGGGCAATGGGAGTTAGGAATTATGGATGTGAGTCAGGAGGCAGTAACAGTGTTGAATAGCCTGCCAGATTTGCCCAATTGAAGAAAAGCTCTATGGAAAAAATCAGGACTGTTAGATCCCTCAGGGTACCATTGTAGCCCTTAGTCTACCCAGCATGCATTTATGATGCAAACATGAAAGTGGAACTCTCTCACTATTCTGGTTCATGGTCCCTCCCTAAAAGCATACAGTATTTCTTACAGTTTGGTCACTGGTACAGACTGTTCCTTTTCTCCTTTCTCCAAGAATGTTCAGGTGGTTTTGTCCTTTAGAGGGCATGCATAGGGTGTACCATTAGTTTAAAAGTGTTTTTTCTGGTTCCAGATAATTCAGAAGAAGTGCCCAGGTAGGACCTGGTGAGGAGAACCCATTTGGTGGGAGGTCTCTGGGCCCAGTCTATGCTCCACTTTTGATGAGAAGGACAACCCAGTATCAATACCAATCCCAAATAGGTGGATCAAAATGGCAAGGACCAGTGCCAAAAGCAATTATTTCACATCCACTGTCTCTTGAGAGCTCGACTCCTCTGTCTCCACTTTCCCAGATGAAACACATGAAGTTGTGTCCAGGTTAACAACTTTATTGTTTAAAAAACAACAACAAACAACAGTAATAGATGAAAGCACTGCACCCTGACCAAGGAGCTGGATAACGAGTTTCTCCACCTAGGGAACTGAAAAGGTAAGTTGATTACCTTTAATAAAATAGGATTTCCAAATGACAGGTCCACCACTTGTCTCTACTTGTATCTCTTGCATCACTTTTCTGCACAGGATTTGATAACAATAACTGCTAACTCTGGCCAATCCCCTTCATAACTGGGGTGATGCCTGAGAACCATGATTACAATCATATCTATGCATGCTTTTCTCCTGTAGTATGCATACAGTAGGCTTGGCTCTAAAATTCTGAGGTTTACCCTGTATGAAATGGTATCCTTCTTGGATCCCCCCACTACCAAAGATGCTTTCCACAAACTACTCCATTAGGTGTTGCTGTCAGCTGGCTGCAACAAAGGGAACACATCTATGTATTCTGTTCAAGTCACCAGATGATGCCTCAGCCTTGGAAACATAAATATCCATCCTCTAAGCTAAACTGACCTCACCTATAGTCAGATCATGATCTTCTGCATCATCTATTTTAAAGGTGCAGGGGTCAAAGTGACAGATCCCTTACCATCCCCCCCAAGAGAAAATACAAATCTGCATCCTGGGACTATGTGGGTAAGGTCCATGGTGGTGCCTGAAGCCTGTAGATTGAGGAAAACTACTAGTTTGTGGTCCACAAGATGGACACACAAAGTCAAGCATCCTAAAAGTACTGGGAATCCTGCCTCAGCCTGTCTTCTAATTTTGTAGCCCACCCTCAGTAGAGTCTAGATGAGACAGCAGGCAGGGCTTCTGACTTTCCAGATGATGTATAGGAGCTCTTTTGTGAAGGTCATCCCCTCAATCCCTCCAAACTAGAGCCTGGAAGAAAAATCAGATTGTCCCTTATCCATCATTCTCTCATGTAGCTTTTAACTGATTAAGACATATTTTCAGAACACATTGCAATGCAGATTAATCCTATCAGAATAAAGGAAGTTATCTTTTGTTTGAAGAAAAGCCTGTCAGTAGTCCTTTTAATTTTTACTAGCAGGTAGATAAAGAGGTCAATGGCAGTTAAATTGCTTACTGTCACAGTAAATTTATTTGAAATGGATTACACACGTAGAAACTAATATCAGCTGTGTGTGTGATGTATAATATCTTCAGACACTGTTGAATATGGTTAAAATAACAACTGAGATCTCTGTGCTCAAAACGTGTGGCACAATTAAAGCATAGTGAATCTCTCTGTGATACTTAACACCTTAGCATAGCAACACTGGCTACTGCAGCATTTTCAGATTCCCCAGTTTTATTGCATACAAAAAGATATTATATACAAAGATGTCATGCAATAATGAACCCAAACAAGGGATAAACAAGTGTCTGCTTTCAGCGTTTGCGGAGTGCTTGTGATACTTTTTGGTGGCATACAGTCATTAAAGGAGTTCTACAGTCAAAATTAGCAAAACCGTATGTTTGCAGAGTGCTTAGATTTGTAAGTGTAGTCCTAGTGTATCCTTCCCTTTGTTTTCTATTAAGATTTTTTTTCTAAATTTGCCTAATAATTTTATGGCCAGTGGGAATCTCTATGTTAGCATCATTTATTGCTCTTTTTTGTCATACAATGCCTCCTGTCTCATGTGCCAGAGATGCATCCAGGACCACTGATTCATTGAGTGAAAGTTTCTACAGCAGCAATATGCTTTTAGGAGCCTGTTGGTCTGGCCTCAACTAAATAACTCTAATCAATGATTTTTGTTATCTAGGTACATGTCTAGTTCTAGACAGCAGGAGTAAGTGTTTTGTATTTAAAGCCTTTTATTTAATCAAACTACGCACAGCCATAAAAGGAACACAAGTCAGCCAAGGTCATCAATGCTACAAGCGATGATTCAAGCTGTTTTCTTTCATGATAACCCATTCAACTGTCCCTCAGGTGTTGTTTGCAAAACTGTAAATGTAGCCTTTATTGGCATTCACTGGATAAGGAAATCTCAGCTCTACTGTTGAAAAATGTACTTTAAACAAGAACTTGCTGAATATATGGCCCCAGATTCATCACTGTCACATAAGACAGGAGCTATTGTAGGAAAAAGAAGAACAATAAAAAATGTGAGCATGGAGAGCCCAAGGGGCCATCAAACTAACAGGCAAATTTAGAAAAAAACTCCTAATAGAAAATAAAGGGAAGAAACACACTAGAACCACACACACATATCAAAACATACTGCACAACATATGTTTTGCAAATTCTGACTGCCATACTCTTTTAAAGCTGAGACAGGCAAACATTCTTCATATTGATTTGAATGTGCTATATATGATGCATATCACCACAGAGGCAATCTGGGACAAACTGAAAACTTTTAGGGTGTACAATGGTGAAGAAGAATGAGACCAGCAGGGCAGAATAAAAAGAGAAGCTAGAGAAAGCAAATTACACGAGCAACAAAAGTGAACACAGGACTAAGAATAGTTGAGGGGTCAAGAAAATTATAAATTTTCTTTGGGTACATCAGGAACAATGTCAAGCAAAGGTAGCACTTAAAGAATATGAACATATGGAATGAGCATACAGGAAGATGAAGGAAAGGCAAATAAATGAGTAGTTCTGCTCAGTGTTCAAGTTGAAGGCTACAGTTCCGGTCAGTAACATCGTGGAACAAAATAAAGTGGACAGAAGTAAAGCAGCAAAAACAGTGTCACCATCAATATTGGCAGCACAAAATGTAGCATGCTGGAACAATGCAGACCACATGACACGCAGGTAGCAAACAACATCCACCACATGAAGGCACTGCACTGGAACCACAGGGGCCAGGAGCACAAACCAGCATGCCATCTCCCCTGTCCTGTGTGTTGCATGTGTTGCTGGGGACATGCTGGATCGTGCTCCTGGTCCCTTGCATTATACACGGCCATCCACATGGTGGCCATGATCCATCTGTCCTCCAGTGGTTACCCTGGTGCACGTTTTCCATCACTCAGCATTCTGGGTGGGGGTACCCCACCATGTGAGTGCATGTGCCATCAGATTACCATGGTAGGTGTCTAGTAGCCTGCATCCCCCAGTGGTGGTTGCACCCTGCCCTGTTCCATCTCCCTGCACCCTTGTGCTGTTCCTGTGCATGGGTGCCTGCTGTGGTGTGTTCCAGTGTAGTGCCTCCACGTGGTGGATGTTGTCTGCTACCTGCGTGTCATGTGACCTGCATTGTTCTGGCATGCTACATTTTGTTCTGCCAATACTGATGGTGGCACTGTTTTTGCCACTTTATTTTTGTCCACTTTATTTTGTTCTGCAATGTTACTGACCAGAACCGAAGGCTATAGGTCAAATTCCTGAAAGCAGGATTAAGTTCACAGTGAGGGATACAGAGTCACATCCTGACAGTAAACTCAGACTCAAGGGTAACAACAGTCATAGATTAGATACAGGATATATTGTTCACCAAAAGAGAGCATTTTGAATGGTCTACAAAACATGAACAGTTCAGTTCAGTTTTATTGTTCAACCTTCTTGCTACAGTGTTTAGGTTATTACAATTATTACAAAAATAGATAAAAAACAAACATTTGTCAGTGCCAAATGTTGCCTTGCTGGCATTGGCATTGATAGTCCAGGAGTTAGAGAGATGCATAATAGGAATGGCAGTGAGGTATTGAACTGACACCAACCCAACCCCCCACCCTGCAGAGAGTGACATGCATTGGGGTGTGCCTTTGGGTCATCAGCCATAACACTCCCACCATTTCACCTCACCCTACCCTGCAGACACCGACAATTGTCGTGTTCTGTCTTGGGAACTTTGGGCCTTACGCTCACTCCATTCCATAAGAAAATACACCAAAATGGGTGCAGTATAGGAGAATGGGGTGAACTTTGGGGCTGAAGAGTCCAATGCACACTTTGATGCCTGTTACTGGATGCAGGGTGGGGGTTGGGGTGAATCGGCGTGAGCATTACAGCCAACAATCCCAAGTCACACCCATGATGCCTGTCAGTCTCTACAGGGTGGGGCGTTACAGTTGGAAACCCTAATGCCCCAGGCTATTGTTGGTATTTTCACTCCAAATTTTCAACATGGGCTTTTTGTGACCCCACCTCATGAACAGTGGCACTATCAGTTTGTTAGCCGAAAGGTGATTTTGCACAGCGACTGCTCTATTTGGTGCCATGGGTGCAAAAACACATTTTGGGCAGGATGTGAAAAATGAGGGCTGTACTGTTCATGAGAAGGTGTAAATAAATAGCAATATTGAAAATCTGGAGAGAAAATATGAAAAATTTGTGAAGTCACGAGCGTGCATAGAAACTGCACAACGCACCCATGTAACGCAATGTTTAGGAGATTTTTTAAACCAAATTTTTAACATAGGCATTTTGGGACCTCTGCTCATGAACAGTGTCACTGTGATTTTCTTAATCTGTCCCGAATGTTGATTTCCCACAATGACCACACCATTGTGCGCCACATGTGCGAAAACACATTTTGGCAGGATGTGAAAAATTACAGCTGTACTGTTTATAAGAAGGTGTGTAAAAATGGCAATGTTGAAAATCTGGAGAGAAAATATTAAAAATTGTCGCAGTTGTGAGCGTGTGTGGAAACTGCACAATACACGCTTGTAACACAGTAATTTTTGGAATTTTTTCACTAGATTTGTAACATAGGCTTTTTGGGATCCCACCTCATGTACAGTGGCACTGTTGTTTCATTAATCGGTCCCAAAAGGTGATTCAGTGCAGTGACTGTGAAATTACCTTTTGGGACTGAATAACAAGATGACAGTGCATGTGTTCATGAGGTGTGGTCCCAATAACCCATGTTGAAAATTTGGAGCCAAAATCCAAAAACTGGCTGAGATATCACCTAAGTTGAACCCTACCACCCCCCTCCCATTCATGCCATTATATAGCTGACCGGCATTTCATTTTGCAGTTCGGTTTTGAAGAGTCCAGACATGTTCCCCCTCCACCGAAGCTCGCAGCACTGGACCTCTGGAGGTAAGTATGAAGTGAGGAGGGGTGTGGAAGGTGGGTTGCACAGAGGATGGGTGTGGGTTGGAGGAGGGGTGCCACAGACAACAAGGAACCGTTTCCTTTTTTTCAGATACAAAAAAAAAGGAACTCACGGGGCCATTTTCTTTCTTTACAGGTGAATTAAAACAAATGTTGGGCACTGGGGTGCTCCCAGTGTGCCCATAACTTTCGGGGGGCCTGATGTTGGCCACACAGGAATGGGCTCCCAGTGTGCCACACAATGGGGTAGGGCAGGGGCAGGAACATGCTAATGTGGTCGGCTTTCTGTGAGCAGTGGTACACTGGAGTGGGCTCCCAGTGTGCCACACAATGTGGGGGGGGGTTCAGACATGCGGACATGGCGATTGGGCACCCCTGGTGTCGGCTTCCTTTCAGGATTGTGTGGCAGTGACAGGAGCCACCACCATGTTTATTGAAATGCTTCACCAGGAAAGGCACATACTAGGAGATGTGTCATCTGTGCCACTGCATAACGAGCTTGTCTCTGTTTGCAGCGGCATCTTTGTTTCAAGTTGGTGGCAGTTTGCATAAACTTGTGTCAGCGCTAGCATGCTGACTAATTGGGGAATGAGGAACGGACTTACTAAAGCATGCCCTGCATTCGCCAACACTGACACACCTCTGCATTTCTCAAACTACCACAAGATGTTGCTTGTGCATGTGCAAGACAACAAAAAAAGAAAATAGAAGATAAAAACATCCAAATACAATTTATACATAATCTCAAATAAATAAGTCGTAAGAATGCCTTGTGTCACAATATAGTGAATAAAGCCATACTATATTTAAAAGTAAAACATGAACATTAGCCTGTCACTAAGGCTAGATAGGCTGCATCTAAGGGTGCTAAAGGAGGCAAGACAAGTCCTGGTAACAACCTTGACAAACCTATTCAATGAGCCATTGGCAACAAGCAAACTGCTGTTGGTTGGGAATTATCATACCCCGAAACAAGGATGGGGATAGGGAAATCCCATATAATTATACTGTAGGTGAGTGAGCCTAACATCATTAGTGGGTAAGCTGTGGGAGACAATTTAAAGGAAGAGATAGTTGACTTCCTAATGAAAATCAATATTACAGACTGGAAACAACAAGGGTTCACAAAGACCAGGTCATGTCAAATTAACTTCATAGATACTTTAACTCAGTGACACAGATGGCAGATAGGGGCAAGGCAGTCAACATTTTGCACCTGGATTCCAGCAAGGCCTTTGATTTGGCACTGCATAGGAGGCTGATACAGAAGGTACTGGAGCATAGAATAAAGGAAAAGGCTAATTAGGTGGTTTGGGAATTAGCTGACGGGTAAGACTATCACAGTTGTCCTAACTGTAAAGTTCTGTGATGTCAAGGAGGATGAAAGTGAGGTGCCACAGGAGGTTGCCCTGGGGCATACACTCTTTAACATGTTTATTAGTCACATTGGTCTTGGGTTACAGGTAGACTTGGTGGAGATCAAAAAACGTGACTTCTCAAAAAACTGCATTAAGTTTCCTATCTTCACACTGCACAATGTGTCAGTTTGCTTAGTTCTTCACTTGTCAAAGTGGGCTCTGTATCAGCTGAAGGCTTTGTGAGGTGGCACTACTGGTGACATGCCACTATGTCAAGTTTTTTCAAATAAACATAACAATTACCATGACCACGTCATATTTTTCCCACTCTTCTCCTACCAGTCTAACTACTGTAAATCACAACCCACTGTTTCTCCAGATTAATTAGCTAGTTTGTTATTATTAGGGCAAGTATGCTTGCATTCAACAGATGATGGCTGGCCAACGTGGAGGAAGGGCTTTACTTGTTGTTTAACACTGGACCATGATATCTTTTTACTACGGGTGTGGGTGGGGGTGATGGTGCATATGGATGCCAGAGATGCCTAGAGGTTGGGGGGGTGGGGATTATGTTTATTACACAATGGATCAGGCTGGCAGGAGGAAGGAAGGAAGTCAGGTGGAGGGAATGGGAATTGATGGTAGTGGCAAAGTCTTTTATTATGAATGGTGCTCACAAAAAGTATACTAACTTTGGTAAGGACAGGTAGAAGGGTGATTGGGGTACCTAGAGGATGGGGGTTGTGATTTTCAATGATAAGCAGGCAGGATGGAGGATTGTGAGGGAAAGGCAATAGGTGGGGGGGGTTACCTTTTTTTAAAAAAACATCACTCAGCAAAGTTGGTGGAAGTTGGAAATGCTTTGTGATGCTTTGTGAAGTGTAGAGTTTCCAGTTTCGCAACAACTTTGCAGGTGAAGTTTCAAGTTCACTATAATATCAGGAAACTGGGTTGTAATTTTGCTGTTATAACCAGCTGGTTATAACGATGAACATGTACCCGGTTTCCCTAATTCTGAGCATGCGCAGCCACCGCTCTTCCACTCTCACCGGCCACCATTCCCCAGTGATACAGAGCTTGTCACACTCCCCAGTCAGTGGTAAGTAACCAAGCAAAGAAAACAATGAAATAACTGGGCTAAAAAATGAAACCTCTGCTACCTACAAAGAAAAAACACACTCACACAAGTAAGGGGTTTTTGTTCCACGAGCCGTGGACCTCAATGAAACCCAACCGGTCCGTGGCTCCTGAGGGAAATCTTTATTTTATATAATTGCTGTGGTGAAAAAATGATCCCCATCATTTATATAAAGTAAAGGCTGGGTAGGGGGTGTAAAATCTGAATTTTGCACACTCCCTTGGTGTGGAGTGCCTTTTTATAAACTCCCCAAACTTCACTCTCAGGATTTATGTGGTATCCCACACCAACGGTGTCTGTAAAATTCTCATTATAACCCCCTACCCAGCCATTATTCTCTGTGTATCTCTAGTTGCAAGATAAAGGGAGTCTATTTGCAGACAACACAAAACTCTGTGAGGGCATGGATAACAAGGAGGGAATTTGCAGCATAAAATGGATGTGAAATGGCTGGAGCAGTGGTCCAGAATTTGTCAGTTTAAAAGCAGTGCTAATAAATGCAAAGTGAGGCGCACTGGTACACATTTCCAAAGCAGTCAGGAAGTCTAATAAAGAACTGGACCCACAGTATTACAACTGAAGCATCCTCAACCTGCAAAATAGGCATATTTTTCTCATGCTGACACTCCTACCAGTGCTGGAATATGCAGCTGACGTTTATAGGTCAGCTATCCATAAAACTCTCCATAAAATTACAGTTGCTTTTAACAACTTGTGTAGCTTTGATGTTGGCTGTGACAGACTTGCACAATAAACAGAAAACAAGGCATACTGTACTACAACTGGACAAAATAAAGAACACAAACAAGCTACTTTGGCCTACAAATGTATTCATGGACTATACCCAAGGCCCCTGGAATTCTGCGGTTCTGCGGTTGCGGAATTTTCCGCAGAATTTGCATCATACCACAGAGCCATATAGTGCTGCAGAATTCATTGTTTTTGGTGAATTTTCATATAAATATACTGTTTTTCCATAGTGTCAGGCTTTCTTTCCCACCTCGTTTATCCTGAAGCCCCTCCTCTATGCTCAGCATATGATGTCATCGATGACATCACATCATATTTAGCCAATGACAGGACTGCATTCTGCCAGAGAAATGAATAAATCATGCCGCAGAAATCAGAAAATGCTGCCACATAAGTCAAGGAGCCCTGCCGCAGAAATCAGAAAATTCTGCCGCAGAACACCAGGGGCCCTGACTATACCCAGCATACCTTAGCACTTAACAGATTAGTCACAAGAAACCAAGGAAAAGCCACCACAAGGAACTCTGATGCAGAAGGTAATGGTAAACTGAGAAAGGAAGAAAACTATGCACTCAGTAAACAGAAAGCATGACATCACACACGCTGGCTGAAGTCCTGCTTTTTATTACATATGGTGCCAGAAATATGACTGCAGAAAAACCCTTGGTATTTCACTCAAAACCTTTATTAAGAGTGACCGAGAGCCACATATAGACCATCACTGCCTATTGCACTCAGAAGCTAGAAAACTAGAAATCTGCCTTATTTCTTGGGTTGAAAAAAGGAATACAACTGCAAATGTTTTTATAATGATATTGATGTACTTGTTAACATTATACAAGTAACATTTGTTTATAATTTCTATCTTTTTTCAGAAGCTCCAGATCCAAGATATCTAGCTTCTGAGTGCAGCAGGCAGTGATGTGATCTATGATGACCACAGCAGAATTATTCTGAAACTGTTTTTAATATTGTTTTAAATGTTGAGCTTTTTCACTTTATCGCACTTGTGAACCTGGCTAGTGTTGTGCATTTAACATCTGCCTTTATAAAATGGTCTATAGGTGGTGCCCAATCACTCTTGATAAAGCTTTTCAGCTAAACATCAAGGGCAGGATTCACAAAGCAGAGGTGCTGGGTGCAAATGAGATGCACCGGCACAACTCAGAAATGTGCCATGTAGCCATTCACAGACAGGATAGATGCCCTGGCGCAACCCAGATGCACTGCACCTAACAGGATGCACTGGAGACTGAAAGTAATGATAAACGGCACATCCTGAGGGGGGCGTGTAACTGCATATACAGAGGAGAGCCATTCTCAGAGCAAAATGAATGCGCAAATAAGGAGCATGCACAGTGCAAGTTCCAAATGCCCCATGTGGAGATAAGTATAAAACAAGTAGATTTAAGTGCAAGCCCGCAGCAGGCTCACCACAGGATAACAGCAGCAAGCAGGAGTAGAGAAGCAGCAGCAGACAAAAAGAATGGATGGAGCACCATTCCTGATGGTGGGAAAGTTAATGGGGATGAGGAGATGAGTGAACCAGCAACATGGTGGCAGATGGCACCATAGGCGGCCAGCCCCGTGGCTGTATCATGTTAGACTGATGTTTGAACAGCTGATGGACACCGAAACAGTCAGCCGATACCGCCTCAACAGGGCTATTCTGACAGCTCTATGAGCAGTGCCATGACGAAATGTAGGCACCCACTGGAAGAGATCATGCCATATCAGTGGAGACCAAAGTGACAACAGCAATGTGCCTGCTCACCATGGGAACCTTCCAGAGGCCAGCCAGGGACACCACTGGCATATCCCAGCCATCTACATCCCATCTCCTCACACAGATCTTCACTGCACGGCTCCCACATGCGTCAGAATTCATCCAATTCCCAAGCACTCAGGTAGAGTGGACAGAAGCCATGCAGCAGTTCCACAGGGTGGCATGCTTGCCAGGCATCATAGCACCCATTGACTGCACCCATGTGGCAATCTGCACATCACCTGGTGAAGATGCCACGACATACATCAACTGCAAGAGCTACCACTCAGTCAACTGCCAGGTAGTGTGCAATGCTGGCTCACGTGATTGGGGCAATGTCTGTGGCACACAGCCTGGGAGTACACACAATGTCTTCATATGGCAATAGTCCACCCTTTGCTGCTGGTATGAGATTGGGAACATACCCAGAGGCCAACTTGTAGGTGGGGCTAGCAGAACTGCCCATGAACAGGCCACCATGGTGCAACACATGAAGGGAGAGGGAACAGGTGTGTGAGTGCCATGATACAAAATGCACAGGGGGATGTGCACGGGCAAGACGATGGAGGCGAGGACACCGATGGAACTGAGCACACAGGGGGACAGTGCAACAGAACAGCAAAGCATAGGAGGTGGGGTGGAGTGCAACAGCTGGCATGAGTGGCAGGCAGAACACACCACATGCAGCCATGCATGGTCGATCACTGGACAGTCATGGACAGACAATGGGGATGGGAACATGGGCGGGCAGCCATGGCTGTAAGCACAGGCAGATGTGTGTAGCCTGGCCTGGGAGTAGCAGTCATGAGGGGGATGTAGGTAGCCAGGTATGGTCGACACAGGGACCGGAGTGTTAAGTTAGTAGTCACACCAGTGCTCCACGGTACAAGGGGGAGGGCACTCTGCAAAGGTATGCAGTGGAATAATGGCCTGTACTTGTTCCCCACAGGTGATGCGGCATACCTCCTTTGACCCTGGTTACTGACACCCTTCCACTGACCTGGAACAGAGGCGGAGAAGCAGTACAATGAGGCACACATTGCTATTCGCACCATCATCAAGCATGTCTTTGGCATACTGAAGATGAGCTTCTGGTGTCTTGATAGGTCAAGTGGTGCCCTACAGTATAGCCCAGAGAAGGCCTGTGGCATATTCCTGACCTGTTATATACTGCACAATATGGCCATTGACTGCAGAATAGCTGTCCAGGCCATGGAGGGTGACAGTTCTGAGGAGGAGGGTGGGGGGGGACGAGGATGCAGCGATCCAGGGGCAGCGTGATGGAGTACCACTTCCATGTTGAGACCCATGTCTGGTCACCAGGACCCAGTGGCAAAGGGACACCATCATGGAGGAGCACTTCAGGGACTGCAGGTGAGTAGCACAGGTGGATAATACACAGCTGCCCCCCCCCACACACACACATATACCCAAACACCCAGATACACACCACAGGGCACTCTACCGCAACAGTGTTACAGTATAGCACACCATGAGGGTGACAGTGATGCACACACACACACACACACACACACACACACACACACACACAGCAGGATCCACGTGTCTGGGGGCACAGTGTATGTGCTGAGGATGGCATGGATCAGTGTCCTGCTTCTGGCACACATGTAGAGCAGACACAGGACCACATTCATCATGCCCATGCCACACAGCACAACAATGGTGCACCCGGACATGCAGGGAGCTCCACACAGGTGACCAACACAGGCAACACAGTGAGGCAGGCACATGCCACCCACACCACCCCAGGCACAGGTAGCCCGGTGAGTGGGCCTCAAAGGGTGCAGGTGATGGGGCTATGTGAGCTGGCACCCAGGCATCAGTGGGAGGTACCATGGCCACCACGGACATGTGGACAGCTACACCCATGGCCGGTGGTCACTGATTCAGTGCCACTGGTCACAAGGGGGTAGACAACACCCCTGGAGGGATACTGCAGCAGGACCATGAATATGGGCTTACTGGTGTGTTAGCCCCATGATCCATGTTGTATACGGGGATGGAGAGGTGTGGTGATGGCATCAGCAGCAATGGGTCCACCTGACACCACTGCTTGGGCATGCATGAGACACTCCTGGGGGTTCAGCTGGTGGCCCGGTGGCCATGGGGTGCACTCGTTGTACACACCACCTCGGCAGCATGTGCAATCAGCTCCAGAGCTGCGATCATGCCCATCTGCAGTAGGTGTGCCTCTGTCAACATCTGGGCATGCCATACAACTTGATGACTCATGTTCAATGGCCAGCAGTGTCCAGAGGCCCCTGAGCTCCATCCGTAGGGATGCCTGCCCTCCCACAGTGGCCCACAGGAGGCATGCATAGCCCTCAATGTCATTGGCAGGCAAAGGCTCACGGGGATGACACCGATGGGCAAGTGGTGTGCCAGCCTCCTGCTGCACATCCACTGTAGGTGGATGCACCACAGCAAGCCAGGGTATGAGAGGTGACTGGGTTTGTGCAACTGCTGCACGTCCAGGGACAGCAACATCATGGGCCACTGCCACCTACAGCGGTACCACAGCACCCTGCTGACCCGAGCTGGTGGTCCCTGCCACCACAGCAGCAGCAGGCACAGAGCCCACAGCAACCACCACTGTAGGTGGATGTGCAGGACCTGTGGGTGTTCCAGGGGCTGCAGAACTGCCAACGCCTGCTGGTGCCACCTGTGCATGCACCTGTGCGTCGTGCACTCCTTTGTTGGTGTGTCCCACCAAAGTTGTGTGGCATCAGGATAATCATCAATATTACTGTATGCCCCCTGTGTACCAGATGCCAACACCAGCAGGGCATCGGTGATGTCCACTGCATCCACTGGGTCATCATCAGCCAAGCCCAGGAACCCCTCCAGCCAAGTGGCATCACATTAGCCAGCCATGGCACCACTTGTTGAGGTGTTGGAAGGCACTGCCACCACTGGCGATCCATCCAGGGCAACTGTGGTGTGTGACAGGCCCGGGACAGCACCATCCCCAGACCTGGCTGCTGCCCGGTGAGATGGACCAGCAACATCCTCTGCAGTTGCACTCTGCAGTTGATCAGACACGGCAGCACCCATAAGGTGTGATGGAGCTGCAACAGAAATAAGGGAAACATGGTTACGAATATGGGTGACAGTAGTGTTCAGACAGGCATGTACAGGTGGACATACATGTGTGTCAGTGGTGCACCTGACATGCCCTGCTGATGGCAGTCAATACCCATTCCGCTGATGCTGCCATGCACTGGTTATAGGCGGACAGGACCAGTAACTGTACATGCCCCCTTGTTAATGTGTGGACCTGTGACAACACCCTGGCCCTCACCTGCTGGGATGGCAGCAATGGTGTGCAGTGGAACACAACACCACGGGTTCCCCCTCCATCACCACATCCCTGGCCTGTCATGCAACTGCACATTATGGTCCATGGATGATGGGACGTACAGAACCATGGTTGGTGCACACAGGCACATGTTCAGATAGACACACATCAGGGCTGTCAGGGCACACACACACATACACACACACACACACACACACACACACAGACAGGCACATGTCCTAGGCATGTATACTCAAAGTGCTGCGATGGATTACCGCCCATCTGGAAGCCCCCTCCAGGAACACCCTGCACAGACACCCATGCTGGCCACCAGTAGCTTCTCTGCGGGTGTAAGGTGCCCACCTGTCTGCGGCCCACCCCTGTCCTACTCAAGGAGGTCCTTATGTGCACCACTTTCTTCTTGGCTCTGCTCTTATCATCATTCAGGTGCTTCTTGCATGCCTGGGGCATCCTGTTAAACTTCCCAACAGCATTGACATGCCATGCCACAGTCTCCGAGCCCTCATCCAGCAGCTGTCAGCTGCCATCCCTGCCAGATAGGATGTTCTTATGCAGCAGGTATGCCTCATTTAGTGTCCTATCCTCATCACTAGTGAAATTGGGATACCTGCATTCAGCAGCTGTGTCCTTTCCAGACATGTTGGTTTCTGTGGGTGGGAATATGCAGCCATTAGAACACAACAGGTGGTTCTGTATATGTGCAGGCATGGTGTCTGCCTGCTGCAGGGTCACAGCACACTCTGCAGACCACACACCTGCCTGCATGCATTACTGGAACAAAATCTGGGACAGTCAGGGACAGCTGGGCGTTGGATGGATCAGTTCTGTAGCAGCGGTAGATATAGCAGCAATGTCCTGCACATGTGACTGGTGTTGCTTAACATGTACCACTGGATGTTGGCCAGGACTGCAACACATATGTCATTGTTTTGTGGTCCCATGCTACAACACACACCAGCAACACCAACCCCCAAGCCGGACCTAGTATGGACAGTGGGACACTGTGGGACACTCACCTGGATGTGACTGTTGACCAGGAACAGCCATGGACCATGGCTGTATGTCCTATGCCTCACACTGTCCTTTTGTGCTGCCACACTGCCTTTGGAAGAATGTAAACAGACCTATCTTCAAGGATGCAGTTCCTCTCAGTCACCTGAACTCTGTGGAGGCACATTCAGGAGCAATTATGGCTCAGGGCATACAAATGAGGTTGGGAGCATCTGTAAAGAGATGCTATACAGGTGAGATGCCCCTGAATATGGCAATGAGCTGATTTAGGAACACTGTCTGTGAACTGCATAATTGCTCCCAGCTCATCCCAATTAGCATGGTGCATCTGCTGCATTGAGCGCATCTCCATATGGCTTATTTCCAGTGCATGCACATGGGACATAGGGCATATCCTGAATACGGCACATCTATCATGGTGCATTGCCATGCATGCTCAATTCAGGGTTAGTGGCTTGACAGGTGTAGTGCTAACAGTCCAGTTTTACTGACCACGTGATCGCATCTGGCTGCACCTACATATCAACATGCATGATGACCGCGGTGCCACCTGGCACATTGTGTGCATTCATCAGTGCAACACCGTCAATGTGCATGGTGACACTGCACTGTGTGTGGCATTGCTTGCCAGTCACAAGCTGTCATCTCCACGCGGAGTACGCAAGCGTGACCTTGTCTTGTCCCTTGACCCTGTGTTCCTGCCCATGCAAAATGCTGTGCACATGCACAATGATGCACTATTGGCAGCAATTCCACATTGCCACACCATGCACAGTGCATAACACGATGGCTATTTGCACATGTGGTGGGACTGTGCCATTGCACAACAGCACCATTGTCTGTGCACACCTGACCTGCTGACACTGAGGGTGCTCTTGCCACGTGCTCAGAGGACAGGCCCAAGGGCCATGTACTGGGGTGAGGTGGAGATCCACAACCTTGTGGCACTGGTGCTACAGGTTGAGTGACAGCTATTTGGGTCAGATGACCTCACGGAGCCATGCTTTGCGGTGTGGGCCAGGATTGCTGTGCAGCTGGAGTGCAGGACAGGGGTTGCCCACAATGGGGAACAATGCAGGCACTGTTATGGTGATCTGCAGTGCAGGGACTCAGACAGACTGCAGAGCCTATAGCACCGTGCACGCAGGGATGCAGTGCCATGCCCAGGTAAGTCACGGTACTACACATGCACAGGGGCATCATGGGGTTTGGGTGGGCAGGCTCACTGCACACCACTACACACACACACACACACACACACACACACGTGAACCATGGGCCACACACAGCATGAGCAGTGCCACTGTGACCACAGGGAGTGGGCGTGTGTGGCATGGAGCTTGGGGTGGCAGGGCCACTGTGGTGTGCATAGTATGCATACATCTGCACTCATGGTGGGCACAGGCAGGGGTGCTGTGTGTGGATGCATGTAGCCAGGAGTGCCGTCACTGGGGCACTGAGGTGGTGTTGCCTTCACTGCATGCTGGCACTAGTGTTGTTGCTGGAGGGGGGGTTTTGGGCATTTCACACCTCCTGTCTCCTCATGCTGTTCTCTGCTATTGTTTCTCCCACAGGGCTGGCAGGCAGGTGGTGGGCCGTGGCCTCGGTGGAGGCCAGGCACAATAGGGTAGGTGTTGGTTCCCGTGAACAGGGATGTGCTGGTGCAGGTGAATGTCTGTCTTTTGCATTCTCTGTGTGTTTGGGGGGGGGTGCCCTCAGCTGGCTGTTGCTGGTCAATTGTGCTTGTCCATGTGCTGCTGGTTGCACACACTCGTGGGGTGTGGGCATGGTAGTGTGTGTTTGGGCCACAGTGCACCTGGCCCCTGTGTGTACATCCAACATGTGAGCATATCACGTGCACCATGGGCACTCTGCAGTGCTCCAGTGGTGTCTGGACAGGGCCTGCACACTTGTGCTGCATGCTGGCATGTGCACATGCTGTGTGGGGAATGGCAACATGCCCCTCTGTGCATACCCCTGCATGCACATGTGGGCCATGTGCTTCCTGAGTAACATTGCATAGTCACAGTGTGGCACTGTGTGCCAGCCTGTTTCAGGCATGCAGTGTGACTGGCAGGTTTTTTGCTATTTGCATGGTGGATGCCTCCAGCACATTTGGGTGTTGGGTGGGGGGGCTGGTGTGGCACATGGCACTTAGTATCTGTTGTCTGTGTCCCCCACTGTAAGTCCAAGGGGTGTACGGCCACATGTCTCCATTCGTCAGAGGCATCAGGGACTTCTGTGGTTTGCAGGACTCCAGATCCAGAGGCCTGTATGTAGGATGCTGCAGCCACTCTACAGGCATCAGGGACAGCTGCTGCAGGCAGTGACCAGGCTGGTCAGATTGCTGTGTACCAGGGGTCATAGGTGTGGGCGCCGTGCTGCGGTACATCCTGTACATTAGGGACATGGACATTTCTGTTTCACCTCTCTTTGTTGTGCCTCCCATGTCCTTCCCATCCACATTGTTTGTTGTTGTACCCTGTTCTGACACACACACACACACACACACACACACACACACCCTTCACCCTCCTGCATACCTGGTTTTGTACTTGTACAGTCCCCCCCCACCTTCCCTGTTCCTACTGCCCCACAGCCTTTTGTTGTGCAGATTTAGTCAGTGACGAACAGGAACACTTGTTTCTGCCTCTATTTAATTGTTGCACCTTCCTCTGCCTCTCTCTCCAGCCTGCCATCCCTGCCCCACAGCACCCAGCTGAGCGCCAGGGCTTCGCTCCGCCAGCGGGTGGTTGGCGGCACCTTAGCCGACTCAGGGAACCACAAGGCCAGGAGGGACAGTGAGGGAGGACTCGGAAAAGCCTCAGCCAATCAGTAAGCGAGTGCTTCTCTAGGCACAGCAGCCGATTGGCTCTCCTGCCCCCATTGACTTACACTGACTGAGCCTGCCATACCGAAATCTGTCTGGGACTTGGGATTTTCTTCCTTCTTCCCTGTATTCTTGCAAAGTCCCCCAAAAAAGAGCTGTCTTCTATTTTGCTGCATCTGTAAAGGGAATCTGTTGATCTGATTGTATTTTGGCTGTAATTCTAAATCCCTGGTATCCGAAGTGGGCCAGACGCTGAGGCACCACTTTCCTTCCTTAAACTGTATAATATACCTAAAAGGTGCTGTTTTCTGCTGATGTAATTGCAAGGGAAAACTGCTGATTTTTTGCTCTTTACTGTGATTACAAATCCTTTTTTGCATCTTTAAGGTGGGCCAGACACTGAGGCGCCACAGCACCCCCCCCACAGCCTTTTGTTGTGCAGATTTAGTCAGTGACAAACAGGAACACTTGTTTCTGCCTCTATTTAATTGTTGCACCTTCCTCTGCCTCTCTCTCTCTCCAGCCTGCCATCCCTCCCCCACAGCACCCAGCTGAGCGCCGGGGCTTTGCACCGCCAGCGGGTGGTCGGCGGCACCGTAGCCGACTCAGGGAACCATGAGGCCGGGAGGGACAGCGAGGGAGGAGTCGGAAAGCCGCAAAATTTTGCCCACCCACCCTTCCCCCTTCTTGTGTGTTACTTTATAGGCATCTTTCCACCGAAATCTTTTCCCCGCCCTCAGTATTACCCTAAACCAACAAACTGTCACACCGGCTTGCTGATCCAACCAATCAGCATCTTCACTACTCCTCCGATAGCCAACTAACAATATCTCTCTCACAATGGGGAGTTTACTTCTGATACTTCTTTCACTGTCTGCCATGGGGTTCCAGAAAGAAGATGTCCCTGTCACACAAACTAGGGTGATCCATCCACCCAGTCTCTCTGAACCATCCCCTTTGGTTGACGCTCAAACCCTCACATATGCCCTACCACTGCTGCATCGATTACAATAGTGTGACCCCCAAAAAGAGACACATACCCCGACACATGTATTTCTTTTTTTTTTTAAATTCTCTTTTTATTAATTTTCAACTGTACATACAATAGTTTAAACAGTAACTTCTGAACATAGTACATACATTCCATAAATTCCAAATTGAAAATACTATGTTACTGGGCAAAGAAAGAAGATAAAGTAAAGATACCAACAGAAATCAGAAAAACAGTGACTGGATAACCCAAATCAACTGTCCCCACCTCCCCCAATGAGGGCGTCACCACTGAGGAGAGAGATATAGTGAACTGACTCTAGTAGCTAGGTGTCCCCAGGATACTCGATCTAAAAAAGCGTCCGGGAACCTATTAACATCAAAATCCCAGAGTGAGAGGTTGTAAGATTATCACCAGAGGGACAGCCAGGAGAGCTGGAAAATTTCAGATCATGAAGACTGTGATCCCTCACTCGGATTCATTATATGTCGAGGAATCCCGATCAGTGAAGGTACAGGGCAAATAGTTTGCCCCATTTCTTCTGAAAGGCCATTGGGGAAGATCTGAAATTAGCAATCAGTTTCTCAACTTTGAAACACTGGGACATTTCTTCCACCCAGTCCAGATAGGAAATCTCAAGACTGTCTGTCCAGTGTCGGAGGACCAGTCTTTTAACCGCCATAGCAATGAGTGCTATATGGTACTTCCTTTCTTTGATCCTGATACCTGTGTAGTCTCCTATGATATAGGTCTCTAGTGTGAGATGATTTTCTAAACCTAACATGGGATCTAAGTTATCCGCAATTGTCTTCCAGAGAGGATCCACTTTAGGGCAGTGCCAGAAAATATGGGGAAGGTCTCCCTGCTCTTCTCCGCATCTGAAACATTTTGAAGGAGCAGAGGAGTCAAATTTTGATTTTCGCATTGGTGTGAAATACATGTTGTTGATTATGAAATACTGGATCATCCTATTCCTATCTAGAGTATTGTAGATATACAGGTCCTTCCAGATTTGTCCCCATGGAAACGGGAAACCAGAGGAGGTTAATTCCCAGGCTTTGGAACCAGTTAGAGGAGTCGGTTGGGCAAGTTTCAGGAGGTAGGTGTACAGCTTAGACACCCCGTGGGGTTTAATTGCACAGCCCTTAACTTCCTCTAGTAGTGGTTTAATGGTTGAGGGAGGTACTGTTATTCCGAACTCTTTGTCCACCAGGTGCTTTAATTGGTATATTTTAAACAGGGCATTAGTGGGAATGTTCAAGACAAGTAGTAGGTCCGTAATTGGCCTTGCTTACCTTGCACATAAAAATCTTCCACAGAGAGCTCCTGAATTGGAGGTAACCATTTAGGAACTAGCATTTTGTCCCGATCCTGATATTAGGTTACCCATCAATGGTTGGCCAGGGTCCTTATTGTAACGGATTCTGGTGGAGGAGAAAAGTTGGTTAGCACCTTAACTGTGACACCCACTGGGAGTCTTGGATTCTCGGGAGAGATGCAACCACAATAAAAAGGCTGGAGGATTCATATTATGGCGAATGATAAGATCAAGATCCAGATCTAGCCATGTAGGGAGGTAAGCATCTTTCAAGTCCCCTAGCCATTTCCCTGCTTTGATAAGGTGACTAGACCAGTAGTAGAATTCGAATTGGCAATCTGAGACCCCCCATTTCCCTGGGGAGGCACAGTTTGTCGAAGGCCCGCCTCAGAGATTTATGATTCCAAATAAAATCAGTTAATGTCAAATGCATTTTTTTGAAAAAGGACCTGGGTAGCCAGATGTCTAGGAGATTCAGGGGTTAAAAGAGCCGGGGAAGGATGTTCATTTTGATGATGCTAATTCGGGCCCCCACTGGTAATGGCAGTTTCCCCCATCTTTGCAAGTCAGACTTAATTCTTTCTAATAAGTCCTCAGGTTAAGCTTCCTGATTAGAGAAGGGTCTCGTGCCAGGTAAACACCGAGATATTTCAAGTGAGATGGGGTCCACTTCATGCCCAGATGGGACACGGAAGTTCGGTAAGGTGTACATTAAGTGGGAAGATCTCAGTCTTTGCTAGATTAAGTTTATAGTTGGATAACTCTCCGAATTGTGTAATTAACTTCATTACCACTTGTAGGAATCAGCCGGTTAGCTAATTGTAGCAGAATATCATCCGTATAGACTGAAATCTTGGAGGTTTGGCTGAGGACAGGGCATCCTTGGATCCCTGGGGCCGCTTTGAGACTGATCAGTAATGGCTCTAAGTAGAGGTTAAATAGGAACGGATAGGGGCGAGCCTTGTCGGGTTCCAGAGTGGAGCTGTATGGGGGGGTGAGAGGATCCCATTGCAATAAACCTTTGCCGTGGGGGTCCTATATAGAGCTTTGATCCACCCTATGAACTCCCTCGGAAAGCCGAACCTGGACATGGTATACCATAGAAATTCCCAATTAACTCGGTCGAACGCTTTCTCTGCATCCAGGGCTACCAATGCCATAGGAACCCAAGAATTTTGAGCTGCCCAGAACACATGAGAGAGCGACCTAATATGATCCATCACTGACCTCCCTTGTACAAATCCTACTTGCTCAGTACTCAATAATGGGGTCCACACTTGTTTGATACGGAGGCTAGAATCTTGGACAGGATTTTAATATCACAGTTAAGAAGCTTAGATTGGTCTGTAATTGGCTGGGTTCTGGGAGGGTTCAGCCGTCTTAGGGATCAATATAATAATGGCCTCCAGTAGGGAGGGATCCAGGATATCTGCTGACAGTAAGTAGTTGTATAGATCCAGGAGCAGGGGAGCCAACTCCTGGCAGAAGGCCTTGTAGAAATTGGCTGGGAACCCATCCGGGCCAGGGGCTTTATCTGACGGTAGACTCTGAATAGCCTGTTCTACCTCCTCTTGGGAAAGAGGTGAGGAAAGAAAGGCCACCTGATCCTCCAAGAGGTGAGGGAGTGTCAGTGACTGAAAAAAACCCTCTAGTCCTGAGTGGAGAGAAGGAGGTGCCTTCAGACAGTATAGATTTTGGTAATAATCTTTAAAGATTACTGCTATATCTCTGGGCTCTGTTTTGATGGATCCTCCTTGGTCTTCTAGAGCGGGAATCAGCCTAGAATTCTCCACTTCTATCAGTTTTAGTGCTAGGAGTCTACTCGGTTTTTCTCCCTGATCCAGATATCTAGCCTTAGTTTTCAATAAAGCAAACTCCGCCTCTCTCTGGATCAAACCTTCATATTCATTTTTAAGCTTGTGGAGGTGTTCTAAGCCACTCAACGAGTTGTGAAGTGACCAACATATTCTCTGCTGTTTTAATTTGGTTTGAGAGACGGATAAGATTCTTGACCTGATTTTCTTTCTCCCAGAGGAAATCTTGATAAGTTCCCTCTCAGGAGCATTTTAAAGAGCACCAGAGAATATCCATCCTGGTCACTGAGCTTCATTAGTTTCAGATAGTTTTTAATAAAGAGTCTAATCTGAGTGAGAGAGTGTTCTTCTTTAATAGCTGGGTATTGAGTTTCCAGATTGTGTCACGGGAAGTTATGGACTGAGCAGAGAATTTAAACCAGACTAGCGATGGTCCGAAATTACTATGGGGTTCGACACTGCCATGAAGACCTTAGTCATGAGAGAGGTGGATATTAGAAAGTAGTCTAGTCGTGACCAGGAATTATGGAGGGAGAGAAAAGGTGTAGCTTTTGTTGAGAGGGTGGAGAGTTCTCCAGGGTCCACCAGACCCAGCATGTTACCCATATCCTTCATCGCCAATTGCGGCGGAAGCAGTGGTCTCAGTGGTCTAAAGTTTTATCCAGCTCCTGAGTTGGAGCTACGCTCCAATCCCTCCTAGGATCAAAGGTGGGTAGAAGGGAGCTAAGTTTGTCAACTAACTGCATAATAAAGGTCACATTCCCTCCAACTGGGCCATAAACCGAGCCTAAAACAATAGGGGAATTATAGAGGGATCCAGACACCAATATATATCTACCTTCTGAGTCCCTGACAACCTTCGCTGGATTGAAAGGTGCTTTTCCTTATCATAACAGCTACCCCTCTGGCTTCCGACTGAGTCTCCTGCCACAAAACTTGGGAGAAACCTCTGACTCAGACATATTACTTTCAGCTACAGTAATGTGGGTTTCTTGCAGACATAATATGTCAGCACCCAGTATCGAAAGCAATTAATCAAAATGCGGGCCTTTTTCTTGGCATCTCTGAGCCCTCTCACATTCCAGCTAATCATTTTAACAGTGCTACCAGCCATATTTTAGGACAAAGTGCAATACGACACCGCTAATCCTAGCAACTCCTCTCAAAGATCTTACAGTGGTGACACCCTCAAGCCCCCAATACACCCCAACATTCTCTCCCAATTAAAGTAAAAGCTCGGAATTAATAACATTGATAAGCTGCTCACCTCTAAAATTAAACTTCAGGTCTAAACAGTCTTCAAAATTAAGTGGCAGCTCCCCAAACAATTATTATTATTCCTGTGATCAGAATCCCCTCCCTCCCCATAACCTTATCCCATGAACAGTGTAAACGACAGTCCAAATATGAACACTCCAACCATCAGCAGTAACATGAACAACATCCCCATCCCCCTGCCCCATTACCAAACATACACTATTTACACAACACCCACAGATCTACTGTCACAGCATCAGACTAGTTCTGGTTGCTCTCTCATACCCTCCCTCCCTAGGGTACCCCTTTCTAACCCTTATAATAAAAGGAACCCCACAACCACGAAACCAGAGACAGTAGCTCACCACATCTGTAGTCCGAACAGTAAAAAAACAGTTCCTAACAGCGAGGCATCTAACGGTACCTAATAGCTCCCTATTTGGTCGCAAGGCATGGCACAGTTACGACCTGCCCTATAAGTCCCCCGCCTCCTCCCTGTAAAAAGCCCTGCCTCTGTGGGCTAAATGACTGAAATCACCCCTATCACCAGAAGGAAGAAAAAGGCAATGAACAGCCTTACCTGGGGCAGTTCCAGTGTCCTAGTCCTCTCGGTCCAATCTCTATAGGACCTGAAATGAAGGGGGAAATCGTGCGGGGACCGAAATGCCGACGGACCAAAACGGTCCGACCGCAAATAGGTCCTCCGGAAACCGCACCCCTCCATTTAGTTCCTACTGATACATCGAGAGGCCAGGACATGAGGGAAGCAAGAGGCAGGCCGACTAGGCCTCGCAGCCTACCACCACCAACTGCAGCACCACGCGGGTCCCGGAGAAGTCCCCCACTGAAAGCAGAGGCGATCAACCCCAGGATTACCTGCACCCCCGGAGAGGTTAGCGACTACACAGTGAGTACCAAAATTGGGCCAATCTAGCCCAGAGCTTGCAAAAGGGAACAGAAAATTAACTTTAAAAGTCCTGATTACAGCTGGTAGTCCATTTCTTCTGTATTCCTCATTCAGATTGGGCACAGTCATTTGATTGGAAGTCCCTTGAATAGATCAGGCAGCAACTTGGATAGGTCAGCTAGGGCTTCTTCTGGGGTATCATAGGAATGCCAGGAGTTTTCAACTTGTACAGACAGCATTGCAGGGTAGATCATGGAAGGGCTTTCCAGCAGCTATCAATTTGCTTACTATTGGGTGGAAGGCAGCACGCTTCAAACGAATCTCTCTGGTAAATCCTGGTAATCCTCAGCTTGGCTCCATTCCATAGGACTGCTTCCAGCTGTTTAACTTTGTCTAGGACGTGTTGTCTGTCCAGGTAGCTTAGGAATTTGATAATCAGAGGTCTGGGGGCGATTGGGGAGGTCTGGTCAAGAGATCTGTGAGCTCGCCTCCACATGATATTGTTGGTGGACAGGAGAAGGACCACACCTTGTTTAAGAATAGCTGGACAAAATTGACAGTGTCTCCCTTCTTCCAGTTCTGGAAGACCCAAAATCAGGACATTGTTTCTTCTGCTGCGCCCTCCAGGTCTTCAGATTTTAGTTGTAATTTTGTATTTGCTGGCAAAGTCTGACTATCTCAGGGTCTATTTTCTGTTGCCATCTTTCCACTGAACCTATTCTGGATTCTGAGTCTCCCATCCTTCTTGAGAGGTCTGTGTAATCTTGCCTCATAGATTTAATTTCATTGCATCTCTTGCAGGGTATCCTTAAAAGGTGATAACTCCTCCAAAAGCACTCCTCCATCAAGGTAGTACCTCCTGCAACATTAAGACCTCCAGTAGATGAAGTTTTGCTGGCTAAGGAAGGGTTGCAACCAGAGTTTTAGCTTTTTGAGGTTTCTCTGGGGTTGTAGGTGGTGTGCCTGACTCCTGAGGCCTTCATTTCTGCATCTAACATCGCGATGTTCCAGCAGGCAATATACACCTCCGATTTATTCCAATGTCGATTCCTGGAGTAGCAATGATGTTTAGACAGCATTTGGTGGTAGATTGGTGGTTTTGGCTTGTCAAAAGATAAAGTTTAAGAGGGGAGAAACGGGAGCTCCAAAGCAGGCAGCCACTCAGCACCACTGCATCCCGTGACCTCGACACATGTATTTCAGTCAAGGCTCCACTATTGGATATACAGATCCCCCCCAAGCCTAACCACCAAACTGCTACTTGGTGTCTCGACACAATTCCTTAACCCCACATGGAGCACCCCAAAAGAGTGGCAACAGAATAAGAGAAGGAGGACCAAAGACAGTCCTCTCCCTATCACTGGCAGCCCTCACGAAACTCCTGCTTTTTCTATTACTCTGTATTGGTAATGTGGAAATCAACCCTGGACCCCCTGAATGTATCACCTCTCCATCAGACCTAACCTCAATTAAAGGCCTCAGTTTTCTGCATATTAATGTATGCAGTCTGTTGAAAAAACTTACACTGATAGAAGCCTGGTTGCCCATACCTTGCCAGACTTTCTCGTGGTATCTGAGACATAGCTCAAACCCACCACAGCAGACAGGGATGTTAACCTACCCAACTATCAGCTATTCAGAGCAGATCACCAAACAAAGGGAGGTGGAGTAGCTATATATGCAAAATCCGGTATACCTGTATCCTGTATTGCTGCAACCTCTATGCCCAAGGAATTTGAATGCCTATCTCTAAAAATCTCTCTCCCTAATATAGCAGCTTTTCAGCTAGTTGGATGCTACAGACCCCCCTCTGCTGAACACAAGCTCTTATCCCACCTGGGGAATCTGCTCAAGCCCAGCACTGAAGAAGTCGTTATTCTAGGTGACCTGAATTACAACTGGCTTACCCAGGCAGCTGCACCTCTGGTATCATTCTGTGATACATATGGGTTCACACAACTAATTAATGAGCCAACAAGACTTAATGCAAGGAATAGTAATAACAGCACACTACTTGATATCATGCTAGTGAATAAACCACATCTATTCACACACGCTGGAATGCTTCTCTGTGATATAAGTGATCACTGCCCCATCGCAGGGGTAAGATCCACCAGCAAAACAACAACCCCTGCAAAATTCCCCATGAGGAGATCCAAGAAAAACATCAATATTGAAGGATATTTGCATGATCTAGCTCACTCTCCACATTGGCAAGAGCTTTATCTTGCCCATTCTGTTGAAAAAGCTCAGCAGGTGCTAAATAGCATTATAATAAATGCCCTTAACACCCATGCTCCAATCTCTAGTATCCGAATAAAAACAAATCCTGTCGTTGGTTTTCAGCTGACCTCAAAGCTGCACTGCTGGAGAGAGACAAACTCTGGAAATTGGCAAGAAAACCAAGAATGCAAATGACTGGATGATCTTTAGGAAAGCCAGGAACAGATGCACCACGAAAGTTAGGGATGCAAAGGCTGCCTTCTACTTGGCCGAGCTCGACTCCTCCTATCATAATCCTGCTAGGTTTTGGGGTACCATCAAGGGTATGGTGGGGCAGGACGCTAGCACCTCCATTCCAATTCAATTACACAACAGTTATGGCCCTATCACTGGCAAAATGGAAATTCTGGATGCCTTCAATAACCACTTCACAACAGCTGGCCTTGTCTTTGACACCTCTCCAGCTAACCTGCTGAGGGAACAATTAAGCTCCCATTACACTGGTGTTCAGAGAGCTGACTCTTCCTTCAGCTTCAAATCTATACTGTTGAAGTAAGTAGAGGACCTATGATGGCAGCTGGATACCAAAAAAAGCACAGGGGCAGACTCTCTGGACCCCTACTTTCTAAAGATTGCATCCCATGTACTTGCAGTCCCCCTAACACATCTCTTTAACCTATCTCTAAACTCTGGTTCTATTCCCACACTATGGAAGACAGCCCAAGTGGTTCCCCTTCTAAAATCAGGGGACCCCATGGAACTTAATTACAGGCCCATTTCCATTCTACCAGTGCTATCCAAGATGCTGGAGAAATTAGTGAGTAACCAGTTAAGGGAGTATCTTGACAATGCTAACCTCTTGAATCCAGCTCAATCTGGATTCAGGGCCAAGCATAGCACTATCACTGCACTAGCCAAGGTCACAAATGACTGGCAAACCGAATTAGATAAAAAGAATAATGTCTGTGCAGTATTTCTGGGTCTGAGCAAAGCATTCAATACTGTGGACCACGAGCTTCTACTATCATCCCTGCACTCCCTTGACCTAGATCCACCCTCCCTTAAATGGTTCAGATGTTATCTCACAGATAGGTCACAGCAGGTAAAAGCTGAAGGTGACCTAACCCCATTAAAACCACTGTTAAGAGGAGTCCCCCAACGCTCTATCCTGGGTCCTATCCTTTTTGCCATTTATATAAATAATATTGATTCAACCCTCACCAATTCCTCTGTACACCTCTTTGCTGATGACACTGTTTTGTATGTCAGCAACCCTTCGCCTGCAGCTGTTCATGAAATCCTACAAACAGAATTCTCCTTGTTACAATATCAGCTACTTGAGAAAAAGCTTCTGTTAAATGCAAAGAAAACTAAAGCAATGATGTTTACAAATCAAAGCTCCACCAGCACCTCCTCTTCAATCATCCTCCCCCAGCTATGCACTATACTTGGAGAAAATCTGGAATATGTAGAAAACTTCAAATACCTAGGTGTGTGGATTGACAACAGACTCGACTTCGCTCATCATTTAGAAGAACTGCTAAAAAAGCTTCGCCAAAGGCTTGGCCTTCTCTATAGATTAAAACCCTTCCTAAACAGAGATTCAAAGATGAGGTTAGTCCAGGCCATTTTTCTATCTGTTGTTGACTATGCAGACTTCCTTTATAGTCACTGCCCCATCTCCTACCTACACAAGTTGGATACCTTATATCATAGAGCAATAAGATTCATTACAGATCTGCCATCTAATACCCACCATTGCTCTCTTTATGCTGCAGTTGTATGGGTTTCTCTTCACCTCAGAAGGAACAGAAATGCAGCCATATGGATTTACAGAGCATTATCAAAAAAACTTCCAAACTATATTCTGGACTGCTTCACCCAGACCATTCCTAACTCCTATGCCCTAAGAAGCAACAACATCATCCTGCTCAAATTGCCCAAATTCAACACCAGGCTAGGGAGGGCAGCAATCAGCTATTCTCTAGCTATAGCATGGAACACCCTACAAAAATCCCTAAAACTGTCCAATATTATTCCATTTGCATCCTTTAAACAGCATTGTACAGTCTTCTTCACAGAGAAATGCAGTTGCTACCGCTAGAGCTAGCTTTGTCATCTCACAATCTCCCTCCCAAAAATTAACCATATATGGCATAAATCCTTCCAGGCAGACACCCCATCTTATGGCACCCAGTAATACCTTCACCATCCTAGTATTACATTATGCTGTGTGTTTGCCTGGTCTCTCCACTGGGATATGTATATACTGTATATACTGTAAATATTAGCTTAACTTTCCTGTAACCGATTTTTATTATGTGAATGTTACTGTACATCACTGTGTTTATAAACGTTTTTTCCCCCCTGTATGTATAACTGTTTTATATAAGTGTATGATGTATCCGTTGTGTATCAACTGTTGAACTTTGACCTTATCAGGTCCATCTTGTAAATGAGCCTTGCTCAATGATGTTCGCCTGAATAAATAAAGATTTGATGATGATGATGATGAAGATGATGATGGCTGTTGTTCTTGTAAATAGTTTATTGTGTGCCATTGCTGTTTCTAATACATTTTCTATTGCAGCCAGTGTCTGTGGTCATTCACTGTACATTGTGCATGAGTTCTGTATCTGTCTGCTGCTGTCTGCAGTCCCTTTGATGCCTTACACATGTGTGCACCTGTGTTACTGTGCGCATATGCATCCTGTCCCCCTAACTTGGCGGCCTCACTGTGTGCCCTCCTTGTTGTCTGTGACATGGGGATGGGCATTGCATCATGCTGCCTTTCTCAGTGTCCCTGTCATGTGTGTGGAGCATGTGGCATGCATCTATTGCGCTTTTGCCCTGTAGTTGTGAGGCTCAGTGTGTGGTCCACATTGGTTGTGGGCTTCCTACACCTGTGCAGTGCATGACACTGTGCCTGTCTGCCATTGTGCCTGTACAGTGGTGTGCCCCTGTGTGGCATCCCTTACTCCACATCACTGGGTTCCTGTGTGGGGGCCGTGTCCTGAAGACACCTCCATGCTGCATGTGCACCCAGCAGCTGTGGCACACCTTGACAGGCACCCCTGGGCTTCTCATTTATGCCATTTAGGCTCCTGTATGTGGTGTGTCAGGTGCTTCTGGGTATTCCTCTGTGTGCTCTGTCTGTTCACCTCTTCTGCTATGGCCAGTGTCGGGCCCTTTGGCACTCTGGCCGGTCCCTGCAGGTGTATTTCCCTGCATCCTTTGTGCCACTGCAGGTTCCCCTGTTGCTCCTTCATCCCCTGCTGACTTGCTCCATAGTCACTGTTATGCTGCCCTAGGTGCTTTCACACATCCCAGTTGTGCTGGGACATCTCACATTGCACCATTCTGCATCTGTGTGATTCACAGTAGGGACGTGCACAGGGCATCTTGCAGTGCATCCTTCTGTGAATTGCACTGTCTGGGGTCGGCACATCAAGGTTGTGCTGGCATATCTCTTTTGCACCCAGCGCATCTGCTTTGTGAATCCTGCCCCAAGAGTTTTTCTGCACTTGCGTTTCTGGCACCTTATCTAGTAAAAAGCATTACTTCAGCCAACATGTGTGCTGTCATTTTTTTCCATTTGCTGATTGTACAGTTTTCCTGTTTTCTATAACCAGAATCACTGTTTTCTACTAACTCCCGTTCAGGACAAAGTTTCTTATCATTATCAAGGACCAGGAAGGCCATGTGTATCAAAGCCTTCTCCATTGCTGCCCCAAGTAGCTAGAAAGAAATGTAGTACCTGATGCTATCAAAGAGGATAGGAATCTTATCCATGTTAACAGGGACGTGCACCAGCTGCTGCATATATTCTGCTTGTGTCTCTAACCTACTTACCTCCCTTTCTCTCTTCTCTATATTTCTCTCCTCATTCCTCTTCATATCCTACCTAAGATCCTTGCACCAGGAAGATTTGATCTGCATCACTGGATGGATATATGCATTTATGGCTCGTAAATTATTTCTATGCTTGTAAATTGTTCCATTTATATTTTTATGGTTGTGTAATTTTGAATCACCACAGTATTTCTTGTAACTTTTCTACCCTGCTGTGATGTTGCCCTAGGACTATCTTGAAAACTAGGTGCCTTACAATGGACCTTCTTTGAAATGTGCTTTTGCTCAATGGAGCATGTAACACCTATCCAGTTTCATGTAACATGAATACAATTTTATACTACTACTACTTACTCAAATGAGTTGATCCTGGCATGTGCAGATACACTCAAATAAATATGAAATAAATGAAGAACAAAACTCCATATGGGAATATTGCATCAAGCAAGGCAGAGTGCTCAAAGGAGAAGAGGAACCTAGGGGTAATAATTAACATTAATTTGAAAGACTCTTCCCAAAGCATGTTTGGCATTCAGAAAAGCAAACAGTATGCTAGAATACATCAGTTGGAGGTTCACTACATGCAGAAGGGAAGTCATATTGCCACTGTACAGGTCATTGATTAGGCCACACCTGGAATATTTTGTGCAAAGTTGTAACCCACATCTGTAAAAGGAGTGGGAGAGATTAGAGACTACCCAGCGGAGGGCTATAAAAATGATGCAGGTGCAGCAGGGTAAGTTCTCTGGGAAAAGACAGGACAGTCTTAATGTACAGTACTAAGAGGACAAAAGGAAAAGAGGTAATAAGCCAGATGCAGAAGCCAAATCAGTGACTGGTTTTAAGCAGGAATGGGATATATAGTATACAGTATATGTGCTTTGGAAAGGAGACCAGATGAGGACAGTGCAACATGTAAGCAATGGTGAGCCTATTCTATATTATATCCAGGGTCCATAAGGCCTGTTTAATGCTGGCTAACACATTAGGACTGCTACAAGCAGTTGTTAATGTTACAGTATATACCCTTGCTGAACTGAAGAAAGGAGCCATGTACTCAAGTTTAAATTCTATAAAAGTTGAAACATTAAACACAAGCTTGTCTTGGATTAATGACCCTTTTTTCAGAACATCATTTGATAATAGAAAATGTACAAACTGCATTTGATTGGGATATGGCAGCAGAGGTTTCATACAATATCGACCATTCCCCTGGTTGTAGGCTCTGCATAACCCTCACTTGCGTAGCAGAGATATGTTTGGGCTAGAACAAGTATTAGGAAAGAGCGAGCAACTGAGTAAATGTTATTGCTATTTCTGAACCAGAGCTCCAACAGTGCTGTTTGGTTTGCATGCGACTGTAATTTGACCAATCATTTATACCTGTGTAGCACAGTATATTAATTTGCTGGGTAATGATTAAGATTGTAACAAAACAAATCAGAAGAGATTTAATGTACTAAATTATTATAATTGTAGTTATAATAAATGTTTACCTAAAGTTGTTTTCCTCCTGCATAGTGCAGAAGTGATGGCATGCCGAAAAGCATATCTTGAGTACGAGAAAGCCAGACCATAATTTCAAAAATTAGTTATATTTAGAAAATAAGGAGTGCTGCAATAATACCAGCTCTAAAAGGCAGATGGTTGGCCTCAGTGCATAGGGCATTTCAGAACTGTAACAAAGCAGAGGTTTGGGCATAAGCAACAACACAGCTTAATAAATCTGACATAAATTTTCTTTCAAAACCTCCCAATAGATTTGTTTTACAGCTGGTTGTTTAAACTCAAGCACAGCACTATAGCACTAACTTCAAACAGATGATATTAGTTTTCTGCAAAAGCATAAGTAGCAATGCATGGCTTGGTTCTGCTTTTCTGTAAGTGATGCGTCCCTCCTGTCTGACTTCTCAGAGCCTTGGGCTTATACTGTACACTTCATGACAACAAAAATGAACTCTTTATGATATAGATGTTATAAACATGAGTTATAGTAAGCACTGATGTCAGACAAGTTAGAAACCCATTTATTTATTTATAGTTGTCAATGTTCTGACTCCATTAAAATTCAGTGTCCTACAGTTGCTCAATTACCAGTGTGTGACTTGATTTAAACAAGTTCTTGTCAGAGCCGATATGGCTGTGGACAGCTTTTAGAAGTTGCAAGAGAGTTGAGAAAAGAATATGCAGTGCTCTGTCTGCACCAGAGTCAGCCTGCCACCTACTGAAGGATGAGTTGTAGCATAGCTGTAGCAGCTACAGCAAGAGAAGGTGGGGATGTGACTGATGTCTGTATTAGACACTCATGAGATCACACCTGGAATACTGCATCCCCATCTGTAGGCCCCATATGAGAACAAAAACATAAACAATGCGGAGGCAGTGCAGTGGAGGGCAACTACAATGGCGCAGGGCATATGGGATAAGACCTATGAGGAAAGACTAGCCAAGCTGATATTTAGAATATTTATTTCATTTGGGTAAAGCATTTAAACCATTTCAAATATTTAATTTTTACAAGCTATGCAGGCTGAGATTCGACATATGATATATCGAATCTCAACTGGCATATCCTGTGAAATATTACTTACAGTGTGGTCATGCTTTTACCCATTATTTATAATGAATCTGCACAATGCAGATCTGCTGAGAGGCAGTTTCAATGTGGTCTTCCATTTACACATTTTTACAATGTGTTTTCCTAGAATATCCCTGATGATTGCTATATATTTAACCTGGATAGTTCACAGAAGACCTGGGGCAGGATTCTCAAAGCTCTCAGAAGGTGCAAAACCTTCCCTAAGTCCCCCAAACTCCCTCAGCTATGGAAAAAAGGGGAGTTTGCTCCAAGCGCTATTCACAAAAACCCCCCACAGCTGTGGGAAAAATCATTGTGGACTGTGGAAAAAAGTGCAGCTGCGGAAGTCCCTCAGGACAAAAAGGTGTGAGATAAGTAAGGCACAGCCCCTGAAAGACTATTCACAGTCAGGTTTTTCCCGCAGCTGAGGAAAGAATGTTACACACAGTGGAATGAGGTGTAACTCTCCCTCAGCACACTGCAGTAGTGCCCCAGCAATTGGAATCAAGTAAGGTGGAGGTGCACCGCAGGTAACAGCATCTCAGACAGTATAGCAGTAGCTGATGTTACAGCACTGAAAGCACACATTGCCATGCTATGGCATCAGGCATCAACCACTAGACCCAGTGCAGCCCATGACAGAGCCGCACAAGCAGTAGAGCCGGACCAGCCAGCAGCAAGTGCTACCCCACTGCAGGCTACAGGAACACCCCAGGGAGGGACGACCAGCAGGGACAGTCAGCCACTGTGGTGCCAGGGTTTCACAGGTACCTGTGGTGCTGCTGTGGTCCCAGTTGGAGACTGGTTGCTGGTCTCTGTGTGTGCTGTCAGCTTCATATTATGGCAGCACTGTTACAGTCTGCTGCTTCAGCTACTATGGTTCCCTACTGCTGTACTGTCACAGCCTCTGCAGCTGTGGAATCACAGCACTTGCGCAAGTCCTGCGGCAGCTAAATTGCCACACCTGTGGCACTTTTTTTGGAAATTCGCAGCTGCACTGGTTTTCTTTGAGAATACAGTGCAGCTGCGTTTCCACACTGCAGCAAGCCTTTTTCCCATAGCTGTGGGAGTTTCGGCTTTCTTTGTGAATCCTGCCCCTGGCATCTTATTTTCAGTGGGGCTCAACATCTACACAATATTATGTTGCAATGTGTAAAATCAAAACATGCTGAAAACAATATTTTATATCTGGACTAGGCTGCCCTGAATAAATACATTATAAAAATGATAAAATGATTACCACACTAAAAACAAGATATTGTATCTACTCTGGGACATCCTGAGTAAATACAGTGCAAAGATGTGTAAAATAAAGATCCTTATGAGAATGAGATGTAGAATTTCCCTTGTGCTATCCAGGATACAAAATATTGGATAAGAAATATTTAAAGGAAATCTACTGTAAACTGAACTTCTTCATGTTCCACATAACCAAGACTGACATAAACAGTTGCTTTATTGTTTTATAACATATTAGATTGCAGTATTTATTTCCAATGTTGTGGCCATGAGGCCGTGTGTGTGTGTGTGTGTGTGTGTGTGTGTGTGTGCATATGTTTGCTGTATATAATAAACTATGTCTGAGACAGTGTGTGTGTGTGTGTGTGTGTGTGTTGCTGTATATAATAACCTATGTCTGAGACTGCTTATCAGATAGTGTCTTAAGAGGGTAGAAAAACAGTGTAAATCTTTTTGCAGATTCCTTACTGAAAAAGGATAACATTTATGAGGTATGAGTCTTTCTTGAAAGAGAATACCTGCTCAGCTGAAGCTAGTAGCAAGAAAATGTTTAAATGCTAAGTATTTAAACGTGCAAGTTGTTGCATTTCAAAGGGTGTAAACAAATCTCCAGTTTAATAGGCAACCAATTTTTAACAAGCTGTTTTAGTTTCCTAATGGCCATCTGATAAGCAGCTTGGAGTTCTGTCTACAACACTCTAAACAAAAAGAAGGGAGTATTTAACTGTCTTAGTGATTTACTGTTATGGAAGGATACACTAAAAAGTACGAAAAAATGTGTTCCACGATATGCCAGTTTTTCCTATCTAAAGCAAGATGACTGTAGGCTCCGCCCACAGCGATAAAAACTGCAAGTCTTTCCTGCTCTGATAAATAGATTTATAACATGGGCAGGGAGCAATCTGTGATCTGATTCATAGATGACCACCACCTGACCCTTCATTAATCCCTGTTACCTGCACAGCAAGGGGTGAAGGGGCCCCAGAGAATAGATCAAAAAACAGCCTGGTCATGTTATTGTGGCCAAAACTCAGTTTGCAAGGCAGCCATTATTGTCCCCGCTAAGCAAGAGAGATGTCCTAGTGTGATGTCCTTAGCAAAAGACAATGGATGTGCCTTTGATTGCTCCCTGGCCATGTTATAAGTTCCCAGTACATGAATGTGTTCAGCGGCAGAAGTACAGAATACCCTTTGGTGCTGTCTCCCCACCCACCTTGAGGACCTCTGAAGAGGATGATGACAGTGTGAACTTGCCATTCCTGAGAACTGAAGCATGTTTTGGCACAATGGGGCTACAATAGCTGCAACTGTCACCAGTGTTGTGTGTGGCTCTGTGTCTGTGTGCTGGGCATCAAGTGCCTGTGCAGCCCCATTGCAGGCAGGTCTCTCTGAAGTGTTGCCCCCCCCCCAACCTACCCAGCAATTTGATCAGTGACAGCAGACAGACACTGAGTGAGGCACACAGAGGGTGAGGAATCCAATTTGCCAGCAGCAACAGCCAGTGCCTGGTGATATGTGTGCGTATGTATGACAGAAATTCTATCCAACACCGGCAGTGCATGAGTGGCGCTCTGAGCAATGATAGATAGTTTGCCACCCATCCACCCAGTGGATCACCTACAGAAAGGGAGGAAGAGAGAGAGAGAGAGAGAGAGGAAGAGAGAGAGAGAGAGACTAAGAGAGAACTGCAGCTGTCAGCAGCTGAGACTGCTGTTCCTGAAGTAAGTGGCACTGTGAATCCAGGAAGCAATTCCACATCAGGCCACTTCCTGGCTCTCTCTTCACCCACTGGGTAGAAAACCAGCACAATGGACCCCAGCAGCAAGAAGCTGAGAGAGAGTGACAGTGAGAGAGAGGCAGCTGCCATATCTGTCTCTCTCTTCAGGTTGTGATGTCCATGAACAATTCTTTCCTGACTTCAGGAATGGAAGAGAGAGAAAGTCCAGGATGGGCAAGACAGTGAGAGAGTCGGGTGACAGACAGCACCACAGTGTCCTCCACAACTGTGGATAGTGCAGGTCAGTGTTGGGTGCTTCAGTCAGGGAGACACAGTGTTTGAGAGTGAGCCTTGCGAGAGAGAGAGAGAGAGAGAGAGACACAGACAGACACACACACAGTGACACAGAGATCGGGAGTTGTACCGCACAGTTTCTGTAGTGTTGTCTCTGTGTCTCTCTCTCTCTCTCTCTTGAGTGGAAAGTCTCTGTGTTCACTGACCGTAAATGCAGAAAACAGTCTCCTATGAGTGGTGTTACATGCACAGTAAGTGGTGAAAGGGAACCAGGCAAAAATCAAGCAGCACACTGAACTTGTTGTAGAAAACTTGTGCTAATACAAGTATATGTTATAATTGGAACTATATGTTGTAGTGGCAGCACACAGAATGCAATGTGGTACTGCAACTTTATGTTGTAGTGGAAGGACACAGAATTCTTTTTTATTTATTTTATTTTGTTTATTTATTCAATCTAGGATTACAAGTACCTTTGAATGCCAAGCAGCTCATTTACAAAGGTTCCACGTCAAAATACAGATTATAGTTCATATGTTCTGTCTATGTTGTGGCACTCTCCTTTGTTGCTCTGACTCCTTGTTTTGCCCATGTTATAAGTGCAATAACCCACTCCAGGGTGTGTGGTTATTGAGGATTAATCAACACCCTAGCCACTGTCATGACACTTGGGCTGTACACCTTGCTGTGGATTATTGCTTATATAATACATGAAAGTGCAGTTACCCATAAACAAGACATGCTGCCCAGTGCTCCTTGTAGCCGTAAACCACCTTGTATGTGTTGCAAATGTGTTAGAGCATGCTGGTTGTCCATAAAATTATGCAACTATCCCAGAAATACTACAGATCATATTCTAAAACCTCCCTTACTGATAGGGTGCATGCATTACTTCATTATACTATATGGTTAGAGCTTATTATATATGGAAATCAGTGACTGCTCTAATGTTGTTGTGCATGTTCTAAACATTGTTGTGCACATTCTAAATGTTGGTGTGCACATTCTAAATATTGTTGTGCATGTTCAAAAAGTTATTGTGCACATTCTATAATAAATATTCAGCAGCTCACAATTAATATTCTTGATTCCTGCACTATTCTGTCAGATGATTGATGAAAGGGATCTCTTAAAAAAAATTCAAACAAATATTGCGCCAGCACTTGATGATCAGTTCTCGGAGATGGTTTGGACAAGGATTTCCGTAGCTAGCTTCATGTTCCCAAACTGTGGGAACTTCACAGTTTTTCTTCCTTTTTTTTCACTAACTCGAGTAATATCATGAACACTTGGAGACTTGGAACTATAACAAGACTGCACTGACAAGATTTCCTTTGCAGCTGAGTGAGCTGCCAAAGGCAAGCGGGGGTACAAATATAAGGTATGAAACCTTATGACAGTTTAAAAATAACGAAAAATGAACCTTGTTTTCTGTATGGAGAACCACATACTATAAAAAATAAAGTATGGCCAAGTATACACAATTCACTTTGTTTCCATCTTGGGGTTGAAGATACTCTCGCTCTCGAGGCCCATACACTGGCATCTTCAACCCCTAGATGGAAACACAGGCTCGTTGCATATGCTCAGCTATACTTTATTCCTTACAGTCAACTGACTAGTATTTGTCCCTGCAATGCAATGCATAGACAATAGAGTATATAATTTGCACTTGTTGTGCCTCTATTTCTACCTTATCTAAAAAGTTAGTTGTACCACAGTTTAAAGGTCATGGAATGCTGTTGCAATCCACTGCCAAGCTATCAGGGCCAATCTGATGGCAAACACTTCCATTTCTATCTTCAAACAGTAGTCCTTGCAGTCACATCACACTGATTACCGATCGCTGGATCTTTGTTAAATGTAAGCTTATTTTATTCTTTGTAGAGAAAAATCATATTGCAGGAACTGCATAGTTTTTGGCAGGTAGGTGGGTTGTTTTATATCTTTTGAAATTTAAAAATATAAAATATTTCTTTGGTGAGAAAGACAGAGCCAACAGTTATTTATTTAGGTTTTAACCATATGCTATACAAAATAATGGATTAATGACCACTGGCACTGCAAGGCTGAGCTTCTATCTTGGGGTTCAGAGTATATCTGAGATTCATGAATTTAATTCTCAAGGTCCTTATGATATCATCAGAAGGCAAGGCATTTCATTTTATAAGCACTCTGTCCTGAGAGGCTCAGGGCCCAATTCTCAAAGGAGCTTAGATCGGCACAAGCTGCGGCAAACTGCACTTGCACCAAAGCCAGGTGCTCCAGGGACCCTGTGTCCAGTTCACTAACTGGCAGGGTCCTGGTGGCTAAGATCCTAGGATTGTGGCAACCCTGGCCATGCACCAAACACACAGTGCAGCAGGAGGGCTTGCCACAAACTGTGAGATAGCTGTGTGCTGATCCAGCAGGGCCCTTGGCTGCTAGCGCCCCCGGCCCCTATATGCCCATTCTTTCAACAAGTATATTTTACATCATCCTGGTGGCAAAATGGTACCACCTCTCGCATCCCAATATGCCTGTTCTGTGCATATATATATTTTATTTGATCCTGGTCATCCAGCAGTCCCTCCAGCAGAGGGGGACTTCTAGACCATCAGGATACTGGAAAATATACTTATGTAAAGAATGGGTATATCAGGGTGGGGAGGGAACCACTAGACCACCAGAATAAAGTAAATGATACTTATTTACAGAACAGGCATATCAGGGTGGGGGGAGGGACTGCTAGACCACATGGATAATTTAATTGATACATATTTACAGAATGGCCATATTAGGGTGTCACACTGTGCCAGGCTTTCCTAGAGGGATATTTCTAAGTACCCTTAGGCCTGCCCTGGCTGGTCTAACAGTACTTAGAAATTCTCCCTCTGGGAGAGTTCTGTGATTTGGACATTTGGGGATGCAGCAGCTTGCATCTGCCTTATCCCCCTTGTGCATGGGCAGGGCAAGCCCAGTTTGATGCAAGCAGCCTGTGGTTGCCACAGGCTGTCTTTGTGAATAGCACCCAGTGCATCTTTTGGGGCAAGTGGCTCTTTGCAACGTTGTTTGGGGCACAAGTTCCTTGTGTCCTGCCAGGAGTCTTGAGACTAGGGCCCCCAGAGTGCAGTATAAATCAAAAATTACATTTATAACACAAAACAAATTACACACATTAATAAAATAAAAATAAAGCAGTGAAACAGCAGCTAATAGTTCAAGCTGAACACTAACCCAAAATGTATTATTTCAACCTCTTTTTTAACATCTCCACTGATGTAGAACTCCTAAGATGATAAGGGACTGAGTTCCAAAAAAGCAGAACCACAACCGAGAATACCCTATTACAAGGGTTTGAGGTGCACCCTCAAGATGACCAGAAAATGCTTCACAGTGCAGAGGAGACAGCCACTGGCTAAGAAGTCTTTTAGATAACCTGACCCCAATCCTTGCAGGGCCATGCAAGTTACCAGTGCAATCTTAAAGGTGGTATGCCACCTGATCTGAAGACAGCACAGTTACCACAATAGTCATAATATGGTCAGAATAGACTAATATGGAGGTCAGCCTGGACATGGAGTTCTGCACCACTTGTAGGTGGTCCACATCCTCTCTGATAGCACCAGGTAGAGAGTGTCACAGTATTCAAGCTTTAAGGTCACAAACGCATGAGCCAGAGTCATGAGGTCCTTTTGCATATACAGAAAATAAGAGAAGCCTTCCACATACAGCACGCAGAGAAAGCCTCACTAAGATGATTCTCCCCATTTTCAGCTGTAGAAACATTGCTTACAGTGCTGCTCCAAAGACCAGTTTAGCTAGACTGGATCCTCTCTTTCACTCCTTCTGTCACTTTGTCCTTGACAAACCATTGCATTCACACCATTGTACTCTGTACTCTTCCATCTCCCTCTGCTGTTGAAGCCTTGCACCTTAACCATTGTGCTTTCTTTATAGTCAAATTTATGTTTGGCTCTCTCTCCCCCTCATATCTTGCTTCTCTCCTCTCCCCGCCCCCCTTCTTCCTTATACTCCCTTCACAATGCTTGCTCTTACTGTCTTGCTTTCTCTCAAATGAAATCTACCATTGGCCAAGCTGCCTTCTTGTTCCACTTCCCTAAACTATGGGGCTCTTATCCCCTTTCCATTCGGTCTGCTCCTTCCTTTCCTGATCTACAATTTTTCCCCCATAAATTCTCTTTTCACTCCTGCAGTTGCTTCTGACATTAGAGTGGGCTCCTATTCACCTGCAACACACACCACCATTGACACCAGCACAGCCCCACTCCCCCAATATCAGCATTTTCTTCTGGTTCCTTATGTAGTTGTGTCGCTTACTGCTTAAAGTTCTTTTGCCCATTTCACAATTTACTGTATGTTAATTTACTGCTTGGCAATGTACTCCTAAACCTTCTTGAAACTGTGTATTTAGATATACTTATTCCCATATTATTGTATTATTCTATACATTGTACTTTGTATCTGTTCTCTTATTCTCTCTTCCCCTTCCCCCAGGAAGCATCTTGAAACAAGCTGATATCTGCTCAGTATATTTATTCTGGTCAAACTTCTAAAATAAATAATTTTTCTTCAGATAGGGTCTAATCAATGTTCCCAAATTTGAAAAAAGAGACACTGTGGACCATAGCTGTCACATGATGTTCTAGCACCAACCCTGAGTCTAGAATGACTCCCAGATTGTTACCCCTATCCACAGCCACCAGATTCAAGCCATTTAACAATGTCTATAGCATGGCATACTCTCTGGCAGCAGACCAGCGAGGACCTCATTCCACTACTCACATGTCCATTTTGGTCAGGTTTAAGCTTAGCCACCTAGAGGCCATCCAATCCATCATATTCCGTAGACATTGCTCCTGCACTGAGATCGCTGACTGCCCATTTACTTAATTATTTATTTATTTTGCAGAGAATCCTTTAATCAGGTGCCCATTTGCAAAGGGTTCAGAGTCAGAAACAACAGTAATACATAAATTTGCAAGAATACATTACAAAGCAATTGGATACAATACAGCAACTGGACAAACTTTCCTGGAAAGCAAACATAATTACATATTTACACTATACAAGTGACAGTTGGTGAATTGTGCAGTAAACAAAGTTTACTTTGTCAAGTGTAAAGGACAGATATGGTTAAGTATCATCCACATATCAGTGAAAACCCATGATGTACCATCTAAAGACCTGTTGCTGACAACTAAAGCTGCCAGGGAGCTAAGATTTGCTAAGGGGGATCAGAGAATGGGAAAATGATTTGTTCAAGTGCATAAGAGAGAAGAGCAGCTGTAGGGACTAGACTGTCAGAATCAAGAGGAAGGGAGGCTGGGCAGAAAAAGGGGGGGGACCAGGCAGAGACACTCAATGAGTACTTCTGCTAAGTGTTCACTAAAGAAAACGATGGGCTAATACCACAAGGGAAAAGAGGGATGGGGGGAGGCAGAGGTTACGAATGGGATCATCAGGGAGGATAGGGTTCTAAAAGGTCTTAAAGCCTTGTGGATGGACAAGGCACTGGGACCTGATGGTGTGCATCCAAGAGTCCTGAAGGAACTGGCAGAGAATTGGCAGGCCCTCTGGCAGACCTGTTTAACACTTCCTTGGAGACAGGGAGTGTGCACATGGACTGCAGAATGGCTCACATGGCACTCTTCCACAAGAGTGGGCACAGGGATGAACCAGGTAATTATAGGCTGGCAAGCTTGGCTTTCATCGTTGGGAAGCTAATGGAGATCATTCTAAAGGAGAGGTTGATAACCTTCCTGGAAAGTAATGTACTCCAGGATGAAACACAGCAGGGTTTATCTCTAGAAGATCATGTCAGACTAACCTAATTGACTTCTTTGACTGGGTCACAAGGGCGGTAGATGGAGGCCATGCAGTGGATGTACTGTGTCTGGACTTCAGCAAGGCCTTTGACTCGGTGCCCCATGGAAGGGTACTGAGCTAGCTGAGGAACCTGGGGCAGTGGAGAAACTAGTGTGATGTGTCAGGAGCTGACTACAATAATAGACAGCAGAGGGTAGTTGTAAAGGGGGAGACCTCAAAGCCAAGACCCATGACTAGTGAGGTACCACAGGGTTCAATGCTAGACATAGTTTTGTTCAACATATTTATCGGGGACATTGCAAAAGGGATCAAGAGCAAAGATCAGCCTGTTTACTGATGACAGCAAGATATGCTTTTGTCATGTTGAGGCTAGACTACTGCAGTGCCTTATACCTGGGGCTTTTGGGAGGCAACCTCCGCCATCTGCAGCTGGTGCAGAACACGATGGCCAGGCTGTTGATGGGTGTTCCCAGATTTGAAAATATCATGCTGGTTCTCTGTGGGCTGCACTGACTGCTGGTAAGTAAAGGATTGCTCTCAAGGTTGGTTTGCTGACATATAAAGCCCTACACAGTTGGGGACCTGGCTACCAGCAAGACCTCCTGGTTTCTTACTGTCCATCTTGCATCCTTTGTTCCTCCTACTACTTGTCGCTTCTGTATATACTATATGCTCAATGAATGAATTGTTGTTCATTCATTGAGCACATACTATTTACAGTAGTATGCACTCATATGGAGCTGGGTCAGCAGCTGGCCATGGTGGTGACAGGTGGGCTGTGCCAGTCACTGATTGAGTATGGGTTTGGGGTGGTATGGCACAGTTGGGTGGGGGGGCCACTGGACTACCTGGGATATCGGGGGTTGATTTTTAATTTTTGCTCATTTCAATTCACAATTGCCGAGGATTGGGACTTGGGGGAGAGGGGACACTAGCCCTGTGGGGCTATTTCAGTGGCTTTGGGAGTGATGCCAGGCATGTGGGTCTCTCTAGTCCTGATGGGTATTTCATCTGTATTTGGGTGATTGGGACAGGAGGCTGCTTGCTCTGAGAGGTATGTTAATGTCTTTGGGGGATTGGGGCATGGGGGGTGCCAGCCCTGTGGGGCTGTACTGGATTTGTGGAGGGGGACTTGCGCTCTTCACTTGGGCATGCTGCAGGCTTGCAGACAACCATTCTGGTACACACTCCATTTGGTATACCAGTGCAGTTGGTGCAAGTTGTGGGACTTAGCCACAGGGAGCCTACCCAGTAGAGAATTGGGTGCAGGGTCCCTGTCACAAGAGCATTTGTTGCAAGTTACCTTTGGCAGTGACTTGCACCATCTTTCTAGAATCGGGGCCAATATATTTATATAATAATTAGAAGCTCAAATGAACTATGAGTATTGTTTAATATTTATATCTCCCCTGCTCTATCCCAAATGGAATATGAGAGGGATAAAGCAAATTGAATGTGAGTTAGAGTTTGTAAAATCTAGGCACTTTGATGCTAAGTTTATTCTTGCAGGAGACTTTAATGCTCATATAGGCAATTTATTGGAGGGAATACTCCACTGATTGTTGTACAGACAATACAGTTAATATTCCTGTTAGACAATCAAAGGGCAAATTATTTACTAAAAGGGGTGAATCTCTATTAAAGCTATTTGAAGAGTTCAGTCTGAGAATTTTAAATGGTAACTCTAAAGGCTATTGGGATGATGAGGTTACATTTCCAACTAGAAATGGAGTGGGAGGGTTGGATTTATGTGTAACTGACACTTTCAAGTATGCTTTGATAAAATACTTCAAAATAAATAAAATGTGGGAGAGTGATCACTATCCAACTGAGTACTGCTTTAAGAATAACTTCAAAAAAGTCATAAAAAATATAAGTGCAGAATGTGAAGCTGAGCAACACAGGTGTATTAAGTATGGGAAAAAGGTAATCTGGAATATGTATTCAAAATAAATGATTGATGTCATTATTAATGATCTACATTATAAACATTCATCTCTAACTAATAATATGACACATATTGAAGCCCTACATTTTGTGGTAAACTTTAATAAACTTATAGGTTTATGTGAAGTTCAATTTTATGCAAATAAAAGAATAAATAAGGCTGGGTGTAGTGGTACTATTAATCCCTGGTGTGATAGTGAATGTCTCACATTAAAAAAATAAGTAAATAAAATAGGTAGGATTAGAACCAAAAATCCAACTTGTACTGTTTTAGGAGCAATGAAAAAATTTAGAAAAGAGTATAGGAAACTGCTTATTCAAAAAAAGGAAAAACTATGAAAATAAGTTATGGGAAAATCTCCAGGATGCAATAACAAAGAAAGATTCAAAAACTTTTTGGGCCCTTGTAGCGTATGGGCATGATACAAATAATATATGTTATAATACAGACAGAATGATCTCTGTGGATATGTGGATAAACCATTTTTCTAGAATCTATCAGGTTGGGAATAAAGTTGTGAAGTCAGATGTTAGTGCAGGTAAAGCTCTGGATTCTGGGAACTATAGCTTATTTCAATTTTCCATAAAAGAGGTTAAATCTGCTATCAAAAGTCAAAATAGAAATAAAGCTGCAGGGGCGGACGACCTTCCAGCAGAAATTTTTTTTTTTTTGTAACTTGTCTTTTTATTTAAAAGATCTTAATCATGGTACATAGTCTATTAATTACAGGTAGGTACATCTTTCATTCTTAGGACAATAAGAAAGTAAGGTCTAAAATCATCCTTATAATCATTACAATCTTCTTATATCATTTCCAGATCTAATTAATGTATTTACCTTCTTCCTGTCTAAATCATTCCTAACTCGATTCAGTAGTGTCCTTGGAGTCCAGGGTTTTAATTTCCTTCTCTTTAACCTATTATCTTCTCTTTCTTTCTTTCTTTCTTTCTTTCTTTCTTTCTTTCTTTCTTTCTTCTTTCTTTCTTTCTTTATCTAGTCTCTCCCTTCTATCTCTGTGCTCCACCTCCGGATCTATAGGAATCTCCCTTTTCTTTGTACCATGTCTATACATCTTATATTCGAACTTACTGTAAGTATATTAATAATTACCATTTTATCTTATACACTAATATTTACTTTATAACTTTATAACCTTCAACAGGATGTAACCACGAGTGATTCTCTCTTCTCCAATCAACCTTCGGAATACCCCCTGTCTTTCAACCCTTACCATTCACATCTTACTCTCCTTCTTTCTGTTTTATTATCTTGTTTCCTCCCATCACTATCTCTCCTCCCCTCCTACCCCCTTCTATGTTAAGTATTGGTCCAATATCGAAGTTTGTGTTTTTCCTTGGATGTCTTTGTAATAGGGTAGCCATCTAGCATTAAACCTTTCTATCCTTAACTGAACTTTTGCTACTATGCCTTCTAACTGCTTGATTCTTTCCATATTATGTTCCCAGATCCCTACTGAGGGTGAAGTCCATGTAAGCCACTTCTGTGTAATTGCTTTTGTTGCCACCGCCACACAGATATAAAATAGGTATCTGTAATCTTTCCTTATCAAATCTACTTGGGGGAGACCCAAGACCAGATTTTCAAACTGAGGAAGTAGGTACAGCTCAAACATTTTCATTATAGTTTCTTTCAAGTTGGCCCAGTACTTAGTTAATATTGGACATCCCCAAAAAATATGGAGGTGCGAGACCACTCCCCCACAACCTCTCCAACATTTGTCTGAATTCTGTCCACCATAGTGCTTGGTTATTGTTGGAACCTTAAAAAATCTGATGCCCACTTTCCATCTAAATTCTCTCCAATTTTGTAGACTGGTAGTTTTCTGTATACCCTCCCAAATCCCCCCCACCCCATCTTGCCGTTTGGATTTTTTACCCTATCTCCTTTTCCCATTTTGATTGTATATTTTCTCTATATACCCTGCCTTCTCCTTGGCACAAAAGAGCATACATTTGTGCTACTATCCCCTTTGTATCCTTTAATGTCATTCTGCTTTGTATCATAACTACCTCCTCTGTTAGGGGGCGAGCCACTTCTGCCACTCCTATCTCCCCCACTATTATATTTCTACATTGGAAAAATCTGAATAATTCCTTCTGTTGCAACAGGAATTCTTGTTGTAAACTCAAGAAAGATTTCACCCCTTCCTCTTCCACCAAATGGGCCAGCGTTAATACACCCTTCCTAGCCCATCCTTCCAGGGAAACAAAACCCTTCTTGCCCACTATAGATGGTATGTATTCCAGCGGAATTTTCTGCCATATCAATACTGGCATTTCCCACTTTTGTCTGATCTGGAGCCATACCCCAAGAGTTTATCTCATCCAGCAATTCCTGACCTCGGTCAGGCTTGCTTTTGTTATGGTCCACGGGAGAACCTGCACTGGTAGATTTATATGGGCTCTCCTTTCCATCTCCACCCAGTCTGGGGGTTCGTTCTGTATTAAGAGTTTCAAGAGCAGCATCATTTGGGCTGCATAAAAGTATGTCTGCAGATGTGGCATACCCCCTCCCCCTTCTTTTTTAGGTATTGACAACAGTTGTTTCCTAATCTGGGATTTTTTTCCTGCCCAGACGAAACTAGCTAACTCCTTCTCTAAATCTTTCCAATCCTTGCTGGGTATGTCTATCGGGAGGGTGCCAAAGAGAAACAACCAACGAGGCAGGATGTTCATCCTAATAGTGTCTATTTTCTGAGTAAACCCTAAAGGTATTAGTTTCCACCTGTCTAGGTCTTTCCAAATCTGTGTTTTTAAGGCCCCATGGTCTATTTTATACAAATCCTCCATATCATATGAGATTTTAATTCCTGAATATCTTATTGGCTTTTTAGTGTACTTGAAGGGTGAATTTTCTTTTAAATCCTGATCCCACTCCCCTGAGATTAATTTCATTTCCGTTTTCTCTTGGTTTATTTTGTATCCTGACATTTTGCCAAATTTTTGTATCAGGATCAGAAGATGAGGTATGGCCTGCTTTGGATTAGACACATAGACTAATGCATCATCCGCATAAAGTGATATTTTATTTACTACCCCTTCTACCATTATACCAGTAATCTTAGGATGTCTCCTTATGGCTGAGCCAGGGGCTCAATACTGATTGCGAACAGTAATGGAGACAGGGGGCAACCCTGTCTATTCCCTCTTTGTATCTGGATCTGCGTAGATACTACCCCATTTACTTTCACCCTTGCCGTAGGTTTATTATACAGTAACTTTATCCAATTAAGGACTTCATCACCTAGATCCATCTCCCTCAAAACAGCAATCAGAAGCTGCCAATTCAGGAGGTAGAACACCTTTTCGGCATCTAGAAAAATGGCTAGCCCCTGGTCTTTAAATTCTCTCGCCTCGTGATGACATTCAACAATCTCCGGATATTATCTGCCAGATGCCTCCCCGGAATAAATCCCGTTTGATCCGTATGGTTTAACTTAGTGATTATTTTTTGTAACCTTTTAGCCAGAATCTTCATCAGGACTTTACAGTCCTGATTCAGGAAGGAGATGGGTCTGTAGGAGGTGCACCTATCCCTTGGCTTCCCCTCTTTTGGTATAACCTTTATAATTGCTGAGTACCATGTTGGAGGAAGGGCCTGTTCTTCCAAACAGTTATTGAAGACTTCAGTCAAGATGGGGGCAACAGTTCCACAACATTTAGTGTATAATTCACTGCTGAACCCATCTGGTCCAGGTGCTTTCCTCTGTTTCAGTTCTCTAATTACCTGGACTACTTCCTTCTGTGTAATTTTAGCTCCTAATCCTTCCCTATCTTCTCTACTTAGTTTTTGCAACTCAAGATCTTTAAGAAAATGATTTATCTCTTCCTCCATCTGCTCTGGAACTATCGACTCTGTATATAATGTCTGGTAAAAAGTCCTAAAGGCCTGTGCAATATCCTCCAGTTTACTTCATCTCTCTCCTGTTTTCTCATCTATTACTATGTTTTTAATCGTACAGTTTGCTTCCTGTTGTTTCAACCTGAGTGCCAATGTATGAGCTGTCCTATGCCCCACCTCTGAATACTTATATCCCAGCCATCTTATCCATCTCTCTGCCTGTTTCTCCTCATATTCATTTAATTTCTTTCTAGCTAATTCCAGTTGTTTTAACCGTTCCCCATCATTCGGATCTTGTTTATGTTCCATTTCCCTTTGTTGAACCTCTCACAAGAGCCTTTCCTGAGTAAAACTATCCAGTTTTTTATTCCTAGAAGCAATACTTATCAGTTCACCCCTAACTACTACTTTTGCTGTATCCCATCTATTTATAAGTTGGCAACGTTCATTCTCTTTTGCATAAAAGATTTATTTGAATCTATCCTCTATCCTTTTAATTGTGGATTTGTTTGTCAAAAGGGAGACATTCAGTCTCCAAATAGGGTGTCTCTCTTCTTGTTCCACCACCAGGACAGTCTCAACTGGAGCATGGTCCGAGTTAGTGATCAAGTGTATTGGAGATCCAGAGGCCATATACATATATGCCTTTTGAAGGAGAAATAAATCAGTCGTAGAATATGACCTCTGAACTGTCGAATAGTAAGTATAATCCCGTGTCCTGGGGAAACATGCTGGCCACACATCAACAAAATCTAAACCTCTTATCAAACACTTAAGCCATTTAGTCGCTTCCCTGTTTGTCTGGGTACAACCTGACGATCTGTCCAGAAATGGACATGGCATACAGTTAAAATCCCCCCTACCAATACTCGTCCTTGAGGCAGTCTTATCAGTTTGTCTAGGATTTCTTTAAAAAAATGACCCCCTTTGACATTTGGAGCATAGAGATTGACAACATGGAAAGGGACATCCAAAACAGTACCAGATATTCTGACATATCTCCCCTCTTTATCCATGTCTGTCTGGTTGACCATGAGGGGGCACCTCCTTTTCACCAGAATTGCCACTCCCGCCTTCCTCCCATCTCTACTCAGCAATGCATATACCTCTCCCACCCATGACCATCTTAATTTCAAACCTTCTGTTTCCCTTAAGTGTGTTTCTTGAATAAGATCCACATCGTATCCCATTCATTTCAATTCAGTTAAGATTTTCATCCGCTTGACCAGAGCATGTATTCCTTTCACATTGTATGTTATTATTTTAAGATTAACCATTGTCTTGATATATCCATTTCCACCTTCTCAACTTCCTTTGTAGATCTCTCATGGAACCCCATCCTGCTTTTACAAGTAAACTTACTAAACCATTAAATAAATATCGTTTAACATACTTCAACTTTGTAGAACTTTTCAACATCATGGCAGCTGCTTCTCAGAGCTTGCCTCCCTTCTTAAATCAATCCCCCTTCTTATGCTTCCTAGGTGCTACTGTGCTTTTCAGCTACTGTTTTTAATTTCCCGGTAGCTTGTATGGGTGGGCTAGCTAGGTCACTGCCCCGTCTATCCCTTAATAGGTATGCACTCTAGTTGTTCAAAGGAACGGCAGCAGTCCCCCAGTATTAACACTGTCAGCCAAAACTAATTTTCAGAAGAGAATGAGTTAGCAGCAGCCCAGCCTTAGTGCCCCCCCAGCTGATTTTGCCTTCTAGCCAACATTTACCTCATACCATTATTGAGTCCATTACTAAAAAGTCCGAAGTCTCATATGTAGAAACCTGTTTCCCCTTATTCCCCCCAAGAGCTTCTCCCCAGTCCGGTCTTTCATTCCTCCAACTTTCAGACCGTCTCTTCTATTTCCATCTCTGAGTCCCCTCGAATCTCCTCTCTTTCACAGATGTCCTTCTCACCCATCCATTTGTTTTTCTGATTCTCGGCTATCCACGGCATTGAGCATTCTCGTGAGATCTGGCATTAGATATTTAGGCCACGATCAAGCGGGGCTCTTTTTCTTCCCTCGATTCACCAGGCTCCAAGCCCCTTCAATCAGTTTTTGCTCCAAAAGTCACAATCCAGATTCGGGATCACTATTTGTTTCTCCTTCAAAAATGAAACTGCATTCACCAAGGTCCGGTATACTTTGAATGAGGATCCCGCATATACTTTCAATTTTGCTGGGTAGTTTATCTGAGCTTTGATTTGGTGTGTGTCCTTTAATTCTTTTATGACTGCTCTGACTTGATTCTGATGATACTGCAGCTCTGTCGAGAAATCTTGGTCCAGAAACACTTGTCTCCCCTGCAAATGTAAAGTTTTTAACTCGCCAAGCTTCTTTTAATATGTAATCTTTTTCTTGGAAATTCAGCATTCTCACTACCCAGGATCATGGTCTGGTATTCTTGTCTGTCGGCTTGGGCCCTAGAGCTCTATGGGCCCTCTCGATTGTGAGGGGGAAGTCGGAGGGTATGGTTAGTAACGATCTCAGCACATGTTGGATAAAGTCTGCTGCAGTAGGATAACCCTCCTCTTCCCCATCCTTGATCCCATATATTCCAAAATTATTTCATCTTGCTCTATTTTCTGAATCTTCCATTCTGGTATGCATTTGCCTTTCCCTGTGTAAGAGATGAATAATCAATCTGTCCGTTGCATCTTGTCTCTCTGAAGTCTGGGTTACATGCTTTTCTACTCCCTCGACCTTCTTATTTATATTTTTAACTTCCATCTTAAGATCTACGATCAATGTCTCAATTTTTTGTACAGACTTAAGGATTTTAGCCACTGTTATTTCCATTGGTACCTCGGGCTGGGAGTCTTCCTCTTCGAAGTCGATCGATGATACCGAGTCGGATCGTATTCTCGACATGGTCGCTAGGCCTTCCGTGCCTTTATGGAGAGTGAGCTGCTTTAATTTACTACTTTTTTGGTCTTGTCTCGACCTTTTCGGCTTAATTTGTTTAGCTGACATTAAAACAGCCCCCGATTGTCAACTTCAGCACTTTCCTAGTCAAATGAGGTAGAAAATGACTTTTATACAGCTGGGGAGTCCGGAGCTCGTTCCTCTAGGCTGCTACCATCTGGGTGACATCACTGGAAGTCCAGCAGAAATTTATTTACACAACTCTGATTTTTGTGCTAACTATTTAACATCAAACTTTATAGCCATAAGTGTGTTCCTTATACTTCCTGAAAATGTGAACAAAGGAACTATTGTGACTTTGTTCAAAAAAGGGAATGAACTGGACCCCAAATGTTATAGATCAATTACCCTAGTACCAGTATTACAAAAAATGTATTCAAGGTTAATCATGGATAGACTCAGAAAGTAATAACTTAATCTCTAAATTTCAGTGTGTTTTCAAAAAAAAACATAGCACTTTAGATTTACTATTTATACTCAACTATCTAGTTGGCAAATATGTTTAAGAGAGAAATTCTACATTTTATGTCGGGTTTATTGATATAAAGGCTGTCTTTGATTCTGCTTGATAGGAAGATTTTATGGGAGACTTTAGCAATGCTGGGATTGACCCTCATCTACTGGCAATATAAAAAATGTTACATCATAACACTACAGCTGAGATTCGATGCTCTCATGATGGAGCTTTAGCAAATGCTCTAAAAATTAATAAAGGAGTCAAACAAGGGTCCCTTCTTGCACCGCTGCTATTTAACCTATATATTGAACTCATAATAAAAAATATCTCAGCTATTTATACCTTTGCTCCCTCAATTAATAATGAAAAAATACAGCTTTTTTTATAGGCAGACAATGCAAGAGTAATCTCCCAAACACCTCTAGGGTTACGAAGGGGTATGACTAGGTATTATAAACTATCTAGCTCTTTTAAAGCTTGAATTGAATGTAGAGAAATCCAAAATCCTTTGTTTTAGTAAAACAGTGACAAAAAAAATCTAAATTCTAGACTACAGAAAATAAAGTTTTTGAAGAAGTTACAGAATGTAAGTATTTAGGTGTTACTGTTGATTCAAAAATGTCTTGGAAAGCTCATCTGGCTGAAGTAAAAAATAGCTCTAATAAATCAGTAGATGGTATAAAATCATTGCCCACAAATTTTCAAGCAACTTGTTTATTGTGATTGAATCTGCCTTTGAGGCAAAAATAATAAGTCAATCTTTATATGGCCGTGAAATTTAGGGAATGTATATTGCTAGTTTAAATACTGATGTAATACAAAGTTACTTTATTAGGTCCATACTTAATGTATCATGAGATTGCCTGGCTAATTTCTTAAGACTGGAAAGTGGTATGTCACCAATCAGATCCAGGATTCTCATTAGAGCTGTTAACTTTTGGGGCAGAATAATAAAAATGGGAGATGACCGCTTACCTAAAATTTGTTGGCTAGATTATTATAAAGCACTTTCAGCAATTGCTGAATGTACAAACTGGTTTTCTAAACTAAGCATGGCTTTAAAAGGTTAGGTCTTATGAATTTGTGGTCTGATGAGTCATTATTACAAAACAGATGGTGTGGTCAATGATGCCATTCTTAGAACAGAAGATAATGCATAGCAGAAAGATATGTCCAGAATACATGCGCTAGATGTGAATGGATTATATACTGTTATAAGGAAACAATGGGGGCTTGAAAACTATCTGATCCTTTGCGAATATTATAAGCACAGGATTGTTCTGTGTAATTTTAGATTGGTGAGTCTAGGCCTTCCATTGTATAATTTGGATAGATTTATTAAACCCTAGAAAACTGGAAACATGTACCTATTCTATTAAGATGCTGTCAAATGTTTTACACATTGTTTTTGAATGTAATAGATGAGATGCATTAAGAAAAAGATGGTTTGATGCAATACTCCATCTAAACTATCTGGACCAGAGTAAGGATTGTGAAACTTTTATACTACAATTGAAGAAAGTGAATGTAATGTTTGCCACAGCAAAATTTCTTAGTAACTTCATTGTATAATAATAATAATATGTTTTTATTGTACTTGAACTATTTATGTATTTGTGTGTTGCTGCATTGTAAAATGCTTTTCTTGTTCATGATGATATTGAAATGTCACAAATCTTGTTGATTTTATACATTTCTTAAATAAAAATGAACTGAACTGAACATATCGATACAGTACCATGGGAGACAGTATAGCGCAGTGGGTTAAGGCTCAGCTGCAGATCTGGAGACCTGGGTTTGAATCCCACAGCCATCTAGGTGCATACTGTGTGATTCTAAGAAAGTCACTTAACTTCCTTCTGCTCTCAGATCGCATCTGGAAACAAGCTTTGGCTTAGGGTGCTACTCCTGGTTAAACAATGTTCCCTTTCCCTTGTGAGTGAGGTTCCCTGATCCACCACAGGGAGTGGTATATGTGCTAAACCACTGTTCTGTCCCTACCTTTTATTTGTTTAATTTTGTTGTTTACTAACACTGCAAGTTTTTCAATGTGGAACTGGAAATCCATGTAAATGACATGTCATGAAAGCTAAAACTATCCTGTGAGAGAAAGTGAGGGGGAAAAATGTAGATCTGATTTTTGTTGCTTTATGGAGTCATTAAAGTATTTGTGGATCCTCTGTACTGAAATAGTTTTTTTTTTGGGGGGGGGCAAGTTGTTATTTAATGTTTCTGGATTCACTGCTTTTCTTTACAAGAGTGTCTAGACTAATTATCAAAACTTTTGTGAGCATGTATGTCACAATAATCACAAACCATTATGGAGGACTACATAAAACTTTTTCACAGAATGTACATTTAAGCAGATCTATCTAATTAAATATCTGTCAAGTCAGGCAACATTACTTGATCGATCCCACAGAGCTTTCCACTAATACTATAAATATAGTATAGTATTGTGCATTTAATTTTATTTTTAATTATATTATTATCTGAATGTATGCAAGCCTTTTGATATGTCACAACTCCAACCCAAGTCAAAATTTAGATTTACCATCTTGGTGTACTGTGGCATCCAAGAGAAGAAAAAGTACAGAAAGAACTAGTAAGCCATTTGGAAGATCCTAAATGCAGGCACTAGATGATGACAATTACCACTTGAAAATAGCAAACAAGATTCAGAAGCAGCATATAGGTCAGCACAACAACACACACATTCAGTTGCTTATTCTATGGTTTTCAACATTTGCATTGACACACTTACGTTTTATCGTATCTCTAACTATCACTGGATCTGAGCTCATGAATGGGGGACAGCATGGCAGTGCTGTCATAGAAAAAAAAAACAGAAAAAAAACATCTAGTCAATACATATTCACTGATGCACTGAACTAACAAAACATGCAATATCAGTTTTATTCAGCTAGTCAATGCATATCACTGGGCTGTTATTTCCATCGTTACATTGAACACCAAGGCTTCGCTGCATGTGAATTGAAAAATAAAAGTTAAACAAGTAAAATATAGGTATATAAAAAATTAGGAAGACACAAATAAATCAATAAATGACCATACTTAAAACAGCAATAATTTATACAGTGTGTTACGATAATTCATCACAACGAGATTGCAGTGCCTTCCAATATCGTATCTGCAATGGGAAGCTGAAAACCGTGTGGTGTTTGACATCAGGAAAAATGAAAAGACAGTCTACACTTTGCTGCATTTTATAAATTAAATCAGTTAGCAATATCAGATATGCATTGATGTCCTCCAACACTGCATGATAAGACCAATTATGCAATGTAAAATTTCAAATGAATGAGATAAACAGACCTGAGATCTAAGATTTCATTAACTCAATTGCAGAGTTTGACAGGGTGAAATGAAGCTTTGAGCTTGTTGTGTTCTACTATGATTATGGCAGTGAGTATTGATTGATGTGAGAAACGAAACAAGGCAAAATTAAGTGAAAACACACAGAAAAATTAAACAATCACTGTTATTCACAGCTAACGTCATAGTGTATGACTTCTATCCACTTCATTATGTGCTTGACCACAAAATACCATACCACCTTATTAATTTCCCCTTTAAGCCATGAATTTGGGCATGTGCATTCGAACTGATGCTAATGCACCTGTCAGACTGGCTCAAGTAAGTTTTTTTCACTGAATGCAGACCTCAGGGCAGCACACTGTAGCTCCTCCTCTCACCTATGCCTATTGGTGCATTTCGTCCCCTGCCCCCAGGTCAGCACCCTGTAGCTCCTCCTACCTGCAAATCCTATTGGTTCAAGTTCACAAAATGCTATTAGCTATCAAGACACTGCCTGAGGAGCAGCACCAGTAACCAACCATCAGGGCACTGCCCTAGGGGCAGACAACTGAAACCAACTACCAAGACACTGCCCCAGGGGCAGCCCACCAGAACAAACCATCCAGGGACAGCCCCAGGAACCAACTACTCAGGCACTGCCCTGGGGCAGTGCCAGCAAACAACCATCATATGGGAACCAACTACCCAGGCACTGCCCCAGGGGCAGCCAACAGGAACCAACTACTCAAGCACTGCCCCTGGGGCAACCCACAGGAACAAACCATCCAGGGACAGCCCCAGAAATCAACTACCCAGGCAGTGCCCTGGGGAAGTGCCAGTAACTAACCATCATATGGGAATCAACAACCCAGGTACTGCTCTAGGATAGCCTAATTGAGAAAACTCATTTATAATGGGGTCCGGTATTCATACAGTATATAAATAATCAAAACATCTTACAAAAACATTTAAAATACAATTTTACATATTTCAAATACATTGCGTGTTATGATACATAACACAAAGTTAACAACAACCTTTAGGGTGTGACAATTCATTAAGCATCCATTGTTTCATCCTACTTCAGGGTACCACTTCCTTAGATTTTAATTTAGCTGGCAGACCATCCCAAGATCTAGGCCCAAGATTAGTAATGGTAAAGTTCCCTTTTACTGTTCTCAGCACTGGTGTTTTGCATTCCAAATTTTGTGCTGTTCTGAGGTCACCATTCAGTGTATAAATCTGGAACATGTTTAAGTAGGGTGGAGTCTTTTGCAGTAAGTTCTGGTGTATAAAATTTAAATATGTAGTTGTCTTCATTCTAGAAGATTTATCCAACCCAAAGTTTTGTATAGTAAACAATGGTGCAACTGGGGGGGGGGACATGCAGGATGAAGCAGGAAAACCTGTTCAAAGCAATGTCCAGCCTGTCCAATTCCATCCTGGGCAACCCCCATAGACCACATCCCCATAGTTGATAAGTGGTATTATCATAGCATTCACTATGTGTTTTCTGGCTTCAAGTTGGGATACAGTCCCTCACTCTGCAGTGCTTGGGTAGCTGTTTCTGTTGGCTGCCCATTGGGCAGTGCCTGGCTAGTTGATTTCTGGGACTGCCCTTGTGGTAGTGCCTAGATGGTTTGTTCCTGTGGGCTGCCCCTGGGGCAGTGTCTTGATAGTTGGTTCCTGTGGGCTGACCCTGGGGAAGTGCTTGGGTAGTTGGTTCCAGTTGTGTGCCCCGGGGCAGTGCCCTGATGGTTGGATACTGGCACTGCCCCAGGGCAGTGTCTTGATAGCCAATAGCATAGCATTGCATGGACTTGTACTAATAGGATTTGTGGGTAGGAGGAGCTACAGGGTGCTGCCCCAGAGGCAGGGAATGAAATGCACCAATAGGCATTGGTGGGAGGAGGAGCTACAGGGTGCAGCGCTGCCCCAAGGTCCACCTTCAGGGCAAAAAACTTACTCTAGCATTGGAGTTAGGATTTCATAGACAGGCTCCTGACATTGAAAGCTGCACAGCTGTTTGCTGACATGGCTTCATGCAACACGGATTCAGAAAATGACATTGTACCACCTCTGCCCTCCTCGAGTTCACTGGAGCAGTGCATAGCTCACTAGACAAGGGCCTCCTTACTGGGGCAGTCTGTATTGGCCTGTCCAAGGCATTTGATACTGTCCACCATCGGTTGCTGATTAACCAACTACCGAATGCTGGTCTTGCACCTGACTCTGCTCTTTGGTTCAAAAGCTACCTTGAAAACTGCTCGCAAAGAGTAAAAACTGCTCGCAAAGAGTAAAAATTGCCACTGCTCTTTCTGATACCTTGTCAGTTCACTCTGGTGTCCCCCAGGAGTCCATACTGGGCCCACTCCTTTTCAGCCTTTTTCTAAATTTCCTACCGCAATCCTTCTCGGAACAAATCATTCTGTATGCTGACTACACAGTTGTCTTCTCTTCTCTCAAAGACCCCACGCCATTACAACTCAATCTTCAGCTTAGTTTCAGTGCCATTGAAAGATGGTTTTCTAATCATAAACATGTCCTTAATCACAAGAAAACTAAGTCTATGCTCTTCTGCAGCTCTCACAATCAGCACAAACTACACCCCCTGGCTCTCTCCACCATGCAGGGGAATACCCTTGAACAGGTCCTATCCTTCAAATATCTAGGTATACTGCTTGACCCCAATCTATCCTATGTGGCTCATGTCGATAGTGTGGCCAAAGCTGCTAATACACATCTTGGACTACTATACAAACACAGGCAACATCTCACCCCGGATGCATTGAAGATTGCCATGCAGAGCTCTGTAGTCTTGATTATTGACTATGGTCTCATCATTTATGGCTCAGCCATGATGACAACCCTCAGACGTATATCAACAGCCCTCAACTAGGCATGTCGGCTTATCACTGGAGCCCACTGTCTCACCCATACCTGCAACCTTTATGCTCAATCTAGATGGCTACAACTCTCCAACCATATTAAGTATCTCACCTGTACCATGGCGAAAAAAATTAACCTTGGCCTTGCACCCCCTGGAGTCATAGCCCTGCTACACTATAATACCAATCCATGCAGCACCAGGAGACCCAAACTGCAGCTCCTGCAAGTTCCCCCCTGTCGCACTACACAGGGTCAACATTCTTTTGCCTATAGGGCTCCTCTTTGACTGAATGGTCTTAGCTCCACCATCTACTCAGCCCCAACACTTGGTATGTTTAAAACCAGGTTCTGGCACCATCTCATTGCCTCCAGCTCCTATGATAGCCTCACCTAATTTCAGACCACCATCTCCTCAGCCCCAACACTTGGTATGTTTAAAACCAGGCTCTGGCTCCATCTCACTGCCTCCAACTCTTGTGATTGCCTCACCTAATTTCAGACACACCCACCACCCCTACAGCCTCTCTGTGCCCCCTTGAAGCACTTATCCCCTATCTGCCCATCCCCATCTGCCCCATTTCATATCTGCCCTATCTCCTATCTGTCCTATTCTTCTTGCCTCCCTTCCCCCGCGATTCCTACTACCCCCACTCTTCCCATCTCTCCCTTCCCCCTCACCCCCCCTTTACCTGCACTTTTTCCCTACTATCATCTGACAAATGCCTCCGGCTGCTTCTACGTCCACCCCACCTGCCTCTCCTCCTTGTCTCTGTGCCCTCTCCTTTCATAGCTGACCCCGGCCATGCCTTGGTCACTTGCTCTCTAAATGTGTTTTTTTAAATAATAACTATTCCAATGGCTCTGTATCCACCCACAATTGTTATTTCCATTGAACCTTACCATTTCCCAATTTGTTCTGTAAACACCAGCATTGTTGTTATTTCTACTGCCATGTTGTTATTTTTATTGTATCCTCTGTACTATTCTTCAACTGATGTGGAACCTTTGTAAAAGAGCCTTGGCTCAAAGGTGATTGTAATCCTAGAACTAAATAAAGATAAAAAATCAAAGGACCGAAGCCCTTTCTGATTGGTGTGCCTTCTGTCCTTTGAAGTACAGTAGCTTTCTGCCCTACAAGTAAAAAAGTAGCATCAGGACCACAGTGCATGGTCATTGGTGTAGACTGCTGAACCCCTGCTATTTGGAACTGCAAAGGGCTTTGCATTACCCCCCCCCCCAAAATCCCTTTTCAGTGGTCTCAAAATGTTTGGTGCACAGGAGCATCAAACGTGAAAAGACAAACAAAAGCAACAAACTGAATTTTTTAGTACAATAAAAAAAAAAAAACATTGCTCCCTGCCAACACAGAAAACATTAAGTAAGCACTATAAACTTCACCTACACTGCAGTCCATACTAACACCCCCTGATGACAGTTAACCAGAAGAGGGGCTATTGTGTACATATATTTTATTAATTTTGAAGGTCTTTCGTGGTTTCTTAAAACATTTTTAGTTTGCCACAAAACCTGCATTATAGGCACAATAAAAATGATTCAGGGTGTTGATTGTACTGGGGGGAAAAAGGCATTTCTAGAGGGTTAATGTGCTTGACCTGTGACCTCTAGCATTACTATGGACCTTGGTGTGTATGTATCCCAGCATGAACACAACACCACTTAGTGCCTTATTGTCTGAGTAGGTATACATGTATTATGTATGTATGCATGTACTTACGTATGTATGTATGTATGTATGTATGCAGGGAGGCTGGATGGATGGATGGATGGATGGATGGATGGATGGATGGATGGACTTGATATTAATTTATCAGGGTTTTTTATTTATTTATTGATTGGTGTATTTATTTGAAAGTTGGTGACTGAGAGAGGCACATTGAGTCAATGTTCTTTTCCAGAGATGACCTAGAAGGAGGGTACAAGGAGAAGAAGTACAGATGACATGAAATAGTAGAGGCATCAGCATAGTGCACAAACACAATACAGAACATGTAGCAAACAGTGTAAAAATGAATAAAACTAATTCTAAACAGATAATATATCATGCATTAAGGAAAGGGGAAATTGTTTACCCAGGAAAGGCACACTAAGCCAGAGCTTGATTCCAGGTACGACCTGCAAGCACAAGGAAGTTAAGTGACTTGCTCAACATCACACAGTATGGAAGTGGGGGCCGATGGGATTCAAAGCCAGGTCTTCAGGCTTGCAGCTAAGTGTCCTTAACCACTTTGCTATAATGTCTCCCTAAATACAAAATAAAAACTATGGGAGCAGTGTTCAAAGGATGCAGAACAGGCATAGAAATGGAGCATAATTTAATCTTGTTAAATTACATAATTACGTTATTACTTGTTGCATAATTACTCATGTTCATCTATGAGCAGAGTCAACAGTACCTACAGTACAGTATCTAACAGTGAAATGGAATGCAAGTGCTTGGTGTGGGCAAAGTATTTAATCCATGAAAGTAATGAACATCACATTTCTAAAGCAGTTATGCTATGAGAAGGGAAAGTGAGAAAGTCATATAACTTAATCCCCCAACACACACACACACACACACACACACACACACACACACATATACACACACGCTCACACTCACACATGTACTTTTTGTTTTTAAACTCTATTTTTCTACCTCCACTTCACCAACTGGGACTCTCTTTGATCATTTTCCAGTGCCATGTCATGTCCTTCTAAGGCCCCCCCACCTGGTACTCGGGTGCAGCTGGTCTGCCAGCAAGACATCACACACCGGTTTACCCTTTGACTTGTTCTCCAAGGCAAGGTTGCCCTCTGATCCACAATGAAACTCCTCACATCTAGTCAACTTTTTGTGGAAATCAAGTCCAGTTGAGGGATTCAGGTCCAGGTAGGAGAGGCCCAGAACTGGATGTAGGGGCAAAGTGAAGTTACCCTTCTGGTCAGTGACAATATGCTTTTTTTGTCCCCTGGAGGCACAGATGTGCAATGACACCCATGACATCACTGTGCTTTCTACCACACATACCACTTTGGCATCTGTTGATCCTCTTTCCAATTCTTGGATTCCCAGGCACCTCACCACCCACCAGTCACCTCTAGAAGTCAGGCAAACACTGGTAACCACACTCCTTCCTCCCCAAAGAAAGAGGAGAGCAGTCCATTGGACTCACTCTTTTCTTTCTTTCTTTCTTTCTTTCTTTCTTTCTTTCTTTCTTTCTTTCTTTCTTTCTTTCTTTCTTTTATTTTGTTAACTGGGTAGGCTCACTGAGACTAAAAGTCCCCTTTTCAGAAGTGACACAGAGTTAATTACATTCAGCAGTCAAAATTAAAATCCTCCTCTCCCCCTCCCTGTCCTCTGACTCTGGTTTTGTTCCTGAACCTACTTCACTGGTGCCACAAATGGCAGTGTTGGGGTGTGGCTGGCAAGTAGCCAGGATGGCAGGGTGATTCTTTTGCTCTCCACCTTCTTTGCCACAATCGCTGTTCATCCATACACTCAGTGACCTAATTTGGCATTTAACAGGCTGAATATGTCTACATAAAGCTCTGTGTACTAACCCATGTTTTTGTTTTTTTGTCTGGGAGTGTTTGGCATGGTGTGAGTGGCTGCAAAGTATTCTACAACATCTCCTCATAGAGCAGGCCTGCTTGCATTCTATAAGGCTGTGTCAGGGAGTGCTGAGTTTCACAGGCATGGAGTATTCAGCAGACTGAAAAAATAGCAACTATGTTGGCGACAGGCCTGAGGAATATGGGCAATCTTAAAAAGACTGCTCAGCAAACTGCCCATGATATTAAATCATTGGGAGGCTGAGTGCAGCTGGAGGAGGCCTGAGTGGTGAGGGCAGACAATGGGTGGACAACCATCAGGTGTCCTGTGAAACCAGGCTGCCACCATCTGATATTTTCTGCAGAATGTGGATGACCTAGAAAATCAGGCCCAATGGAACAATATCCATTATACAGGGTTCCTAAAGGGTTTGAGGGGGTGGACACAATACATTTTCTGCAAGCTGCCTTCTCAGAGCTTCTACATGCACCAGACTGCCCACCTATGGAAAATGAGTTGGCTCACAGTTCCATAACTTTAAAACCACAGAGTGGAGCTCATCCGTGCCCTGTTTTGGCAAAACTTCTCAGGTACCCCATGAAGGAGAATATTCTCTGGTTGGCTCAGATGATGGTCTCTCTGAGCTTAAAGGGACACCCTCTCCAACTGTTCCAGGACTTTTCTGTTGAACTTCCTCAGCAGAGATGGGCCTTTGCCACAGCTTGCAAACATCTCACATACTGCGGACTTATATTCTGATGTGGTACCCAGGCATTCTGAGGTTTGTTGTCAATGACATCCCTCAAGATTTTAGCTCTCTGTAAGTGGCAACTGCATTCATTTCTACCCTATCTCAGTCTGGGACTGCTGTTTCTTCCTCTAGGTCAGTTGGGACAGGTCACCCATCTGTGGCAACCACATGGAGATCTCAGCCTCAGATTTGAGTACACCACCCCAACAGCACAGTAAATGCTCCCCCCCCCCAGCAAGAAGAGTGGTCATCGCTGAGGCAATCAAGAGGTAGACAGAAACAGTGAGGCCAGGGAAAGAAAGCAGATGCGTCCCCTCACTTCTGCAGTCACAGCAGAAGTTCCCATTCACTGATATCATCTTCAGGGAGTGCCAGTATACTAACTACTCCCACCCAGTTCCAAGCATTTCAGCATTTGATGCAGCAGCCACAGGTGCACCCTGCTCCTCCTGCCCTACTGCTGGAAGCTCACCCAGTGCCCTCTCTAAGGAAGACCTGAGTGGTGGTAGCTGCTTCTATCCTGTTCCCAACCTGTGCTTCATCTGGCACCAATGAAGGTAGAAACTCTCTTTAGAAGCAGAAGCTTAACAAGAAGTTTCCAGGCCTAGGGTTAAAGCCTTCCTACATAGGACTCATGTACTGTTTCTTCTGTATCTACTGTATGGGGGTAGAAGCAGAGGTCATTTAGACTAGCTACTAAGCCCAGGACTCCTTTGTGGTAGGAGGTTGGAAGGGTTTGGAAGTGTGTGCTGTTTGGGCCTTTCAGCTCAGAACTCTTTTTTGGACTGCACTGCTGCTGTTTTCACAGAATGAACAGTAAGTTCCCACATATCATTACTCTACTGCTCAGCATTATGTTTGTCTTACTATGCCCTCAGGTGTCCACTTAACACTGGGTGTTTACTGGGTCCTTGGTCCTGCAAGCAGGTCTACTGGGGGTTTTGCTGGGAGTTTAGGTTTTGAGGGGGGGTTCACTTGGGGGTTGGGATCTCTATATGTATTCTCTCTTTCTCTTGTGTGTGTGTGTGTGATTCCCCCCTCTTTTCACAGGGTTTTTGCTCCCTCCAGTCTACCATTTGGGCCCCATCCCTGGGCTGGGTGTGGGTCCCCTATATTCTTTCTGATTGGACATGGCCTGCCCACCCTTTACTGTGCTGTTATCCTGTTCTGGCTTATTCCCAGAGGTTTGGCAGTGGGCTTCTCCCCACCTTCTATTGGAGGGTATGTTTTTGTTCCACCTCGGTGGGTGGACATGTTGCTAGCTGCACCCATGGCAGTTATACTAGCCTCAGGTTTTTTTGGGGGGGGAGGAGTTAGTCCTCCTGGGATGACCCCCCTGCTTATGCGAGTATTAATGCAGGAGATGGCCATAGACTGGTGCTTGTCAGTCTCCTCAGCTGTTTCCTTTTTTGTGGTATTTGGCCAGAGGAGGGCTCCTCAGGTCCTGCTGTCTGTGGTCTGGATCTCCCATCTGGACAACAGAATAGGCATGACTGGGGGACCTGGAGTATATCCTTACCACTGTGTGGCTCTGCAGCTTGCCCTTGGGTGATATTTGGGGGTCTGTCTGTGCTATGATCTGGACTTGGTATGCCGGATGTTTGTGGTTGGCCATCTCCTGTCTCCCCACCCCCAGCTCTGGATGTGGAGACATTGCTGGCTCCTTGTTTACCTCTTTTGCATGATGTGTGTTGGTGAGGAATCCCAAGCCTGTGTGATATCTACAGGAGGGTATGACAGGGTTGTGTGTTTCAAGAGGTGGAAGGCTAGGTTTCCATTAGGCTCTTCTGTTTGATGTATTTATCTTGCCTCTTTTTGCACTGTTTACTGTGTATTTTCTGTTCAGCCATGCAGTTGCGACTTACTTTGGCTTTTGTGAGGGGTGAGGGGGTTTGGTGGGTATATAGTTGGATTTCTAGCCTGTGCACTTTGAAGTGGCTATTTGATCCTATGTCTTGCTCATGGCCAATGGGTTCGATGTTGCTCTATTTCAAAGTGTGCCAGAGGTGAGGCCTGCTTTTTGTATTGTGGGCTTTGCTGGCTCCCGTCCAGGTTCTGATGAACTTATCCACTGGGTTTTGACCCTGCTCCTGGGGTCCTCTTATTATGCCTTTGGTGCTCCAGAAGTCTGAGCTTCTGTGCCCTATCTTGCTCCAAGGGAAGGGTCTTCTCCTCCCTACTGCACCAGACGCTGGGGGGGGTCTGGAGACAGAATATTTCTGCTCTGTGGTTCCTCCCTCAGGCAGGGGTGGAGCCTAGTGCCTCTGTATATATTTATTGTGATGTCCTTGTTTAAGGATAATGCTTACAAGATGGTTTGTGTGTGTCAGGGGGATCTCATTGCTAGAAATGCAATTATAGGGGTGCCCCAGTTCTTATTTTTTTCTATTTGGCAGACTTCTTTTGATCCCATTCTACCTCAGTTCCCAAATGTCTGAGATACACAGCTAGACCTAAAATTTTCAGGGGGCTGAACTCCACTATTAAAAGGAAATTGGTTTTGGCCCATCTCCATAAGCTTAAGTGTCAGGTAGCACTTCTGCAGAAGACAAAATTGATGGAGAGGGAGGTGTAGAAACTGTGTTGGGAACTGGTAGGGCTGGAGGCACACTGTTGTGCCCCATCGACTAAGAGAATGCCTCCATTCTCATTCATAAGGCCCTTAACTGGACAATTCAGTCACAGTTATCAGAAGGTAAGGGGGGCTGGCTGGTGATCAAGTTTGCCACCCCTGAGGGGCCTTTGGTGATAGCTTCCATGAATGGACCTAAAACTGACTCTCTTGATTTCTTCACATCTTCAATGCAGGTGGTGGTGAAACTTACTGAAGGGTGGGTCCCCTGCCTTATGAGAGAGGACTTCAGCCTTGCTTTAGATCTACTCCTGGATAGATCCATGGCAGTGCAACTTGTTGCACAGTTGGTACAATAGTTAATGGCAGAGCTTTTCCTGTCAGATGTCTGGCAACTGCTGCACCCAGCATACAAGGACTACTCTTATATCACCCCAATAGGAGCACTGGGAAGCCGGTTGGATTTTTGCTTAGTCTCCCCATGGTTCCAGCATGCAGTAGTTAGCTCTGTTATTCAGTTGATAGTGATACTGGACCATGGTCCTGTCTCCCTCCGGCTGGTCTGGGGAGCTCCCACTCCTCAAACCACATCCTGGCAGCTGGATCCTTTACTCCTTCGAGATAAAGATTTTCTGCACTGGCTTTTGCAGACCACAACAAAGTAGTTTGCCTTGAATGATATGAAGGAGGTGAATAAGGCTTTTGTTTTTTGAGGCTTATGAGACCACAATTCAAGGTCATACCATGAAGTATGCCTCACAAAGGTGGAAAGCCAGAGAGGCAGAGACTAAGGACCTTGTGCAGAAACTGTTGAAGCTGGAAAAGTTGGTTAAGATGGCTAAGACAGAACAGCACATGGACTTAGATGCTGCAACGGTGGATGCTAAGGTATAGCTTAACACTGTTTTGACAAGGCAAACAGAGCTAGTCTTACATAGAGCTGAATACAGGTTTTAGGTGACTAGTGAGAAACCGTCTATGCTTCCATCCTACCAACTGTGAAAAAAGACAGGTGGAGAGGCATATTCTAACCATCCATACCCCAGCAGGTTCCATCTCCAGTGACTCTGCTGCTACTAATCACATAATGCCACCCTTTTATCAGAATCTCTATGCCATTCAGGGTCTGTTGGATGAGGATTGGATGGAGACTTTCCCCTCCAAGCTCTCTTTCTCTTCCTAAACTTGCTCCTGATCACCTCTGGCAACTTGCTTCTCCTCTCACTGAGCAGGAAGTGGTCACCGCTAATAAGGACATGAGCAAACATAAGGCCCTGGACAGTGATGGGCTCACTGCTGATTTCTACCAGCATGTATCAGCACAGGTGGCCTGCCTGTTATGAAACATGTTCCTTGTAGCTCAGACTGCTGGTTGACTCCTGTCTTCACTTAATGAGACAATTATAACTGTCTTACCAAAGGAGGGGAAAGATCTGCTCAGCCCTACCAGTTACAGTCCTATCTCGTTAATAAAGGTTGACACGAAGATTCTGGTGAAGGGTCTGACAGCCCAGCTTCAGCATGTTCTACCTGACCTTATTCATGCATTGCAGGTACTCTGAGGTATATGCAGTGATTAAATGTACTGTATTATATAAGCACTGGGGCCTATGCACAAAATAAAAGGGTGCCTATATGCGCGAAGTTGAGGCATGTACGCAACCCCACAATGGGAATCTCCAAGCAGCATTCACAAGCCATGAATAAAGCAGATCCGCGTCCACATCCCCCCACTACATGGACAGCAAATGAGCTGAAGACATGCGAGGGGCATGTCAACACTATGCACCAGTCACCAAGGCATATAGTTCTGTGCACCGGGAGTAGTAGGAGGGTGTCTGTTATGCCCGGGTGAACCCTGCTGTAAGTTCCCTACATGCCCTGCCCCATGCTCACAGCCCATCCTCCCTGCACTGACAACAGACTGGGACCCCCCCCCCCACACACATACACCATGCATGTCTGTGTCCCCGACCATCCTGACAGCAGGCAGAACCCCCACTCCCCGGGCTGAGCACTGGCCCACAGGGCTGGAGCCCCCCCTGGTGACATAGCAGAACCCCATCCCTGGGACAGCACTAGGCACCAACACCCCTGGGGCTGGGCTGGAATTGGAACCCCCACCGCCTGAGACACAGTGCACCCCCAGCACACCAGTATCCCATGCTGTCCCACTTCCAAAGTTCTGGGACCCCCAATAGTGAGGTATGTGGAGGGGTGGTATGGTGCCATCTGATACCCGAGCATAGCTTCCCACCCCATCATTGGTGTTCAGGGGATCTTATACCCCCTGTGTCACCGGCATCCTCCCATACCCATACCCACTAGTAGGCCCACTGCCCGAGATGACCAGTGGCACAGCCCTCCACATACCTCCTCAGCCAGCAGCCATCCAAGTGATAATGGGAGCGCACAGCTATTTATAGGCAGCATGCTCACAGCATCACTTGGATGGCCAGTGGCCAGGGCAGTGTGTGGAGGGCTGTGCTGCTGGCCATCCAGGACAGCAGGCCTACAGCCGGGTACAGGGGATGGGGAGGTGTTGCCAGTGCCGTGGGAGCTGAGGGGACCACTGCAAACTAATGGGTGGCCAAATGGGCTGTGTGCATGGATAGGGAGGGTGGTCCTTCCATGTGGGGGCTGGGGAGGTACTGCACTCATGGGTCTGATGCCCTTCCATATGTGTGTGTGTGTGTGTGTGTGTGTGTGTGTCTTACAGCAGTCATGAGGCAGTGCCCCTCTGTGTGTGCTTGGGAGGGGCATGGCTTCACCAGAGACGGGGCTTACATGTATTGGGGGGGTTTGCATGTACTGCTACAGCACCAGGACAGAGCCGCATGGGTTCAGGTGCCTGCATCTGCTATTCAAGCACCCGAACCCGCACCTACAGGTGCAACTGATCCACTATCGGACCCAGGCCAGGCATCCAATTAGATGCCCGCCTGGGTCCACAACTCCACCCCCGGCTGTGCTGCGGAGTCCTGAACACTGGGGGGATGTTGCTGGAGACAGGTGCCCCACAGGTGCTTGCGGTTGTGAATACTGCACACCCTGTGCCTGTCCAGGGCCATGGAGCTACACAGGTGGTATACATGCCTCTGGCACGTAATTCCTGCCCATTCGTGCATAGGGCCCAATGTTTATAACACCACTATTTGTAGTTCTGTAAATGTTCAGTGTTGTGTTGCTTTTAATTGTATTTTTTTGCTCCCTAAAATAAAATTGATTAACTAAAAAAAAAAACTATAACAACAAAAAGGATAGTGCTGCCACTTTGCTGGTGGGCCAACCTGGTTCTATGTAATAACAGCAAGCACCAAACAGTGACCAGCGTTATCATGACATTAGGATGGCAAAAACAATTTCACCACCCTGACATCCTCGGCGCATGGAAGATGGTGGCGGGGACTTAGATCTTTTGCTTTCTGTGGGGGCCTTCGCCCCCCTCACCCCCCTACTAAAAGATTCTCAGCTCCAGTGGGGTGCATGTCGGGCCGGGGGTGAAAGCAAAAAAAAACAAAGTTTTGGGCTGGGCGCAACAAAAATGCAATAGCGCCAGGACCCAGACTTGAACCCGGTACCCCACGCACCGCAAGTGGAACCCAACCCCCGTCACCATGGCGCAGCTCGGCAGTCAACTGCAGCACCATCCCCTACATCCCCTCTGCCCCCTCCCAGCCCACGCTCGCTGTGCTCACTCCCCCCCGCGTGCATGTACATATAGCGATATCCTGTTGCTGCAGTCACCCACCCCATCACATCCGGTCACCCTACCCCCATCGCCATTCAGGTTTTCGCCCACATCGCGTTGCCATTTCAGATGGCGCCTTAATTCAGGCGCCCACCTCATGTGCTACCGGCCAACCCCACACCTAATTTACATGCGTTATAATGCATCCCCATCCATTTAAGAGAACATCTTTCAACATTACTACATCATTGCATGTTCTCTGTGCTGCTTGTAAACAAGCCTTTCTTCCCTACCTGCTAATGTTTGATAATGTGTTAAACCAAGAGGAATTTTGGACATTTATTTCTTAAGACAGGTACTGGTTGCTGGATTGAGAGGTGTTGGCTGGAGGCAGGAGATTTTATACAGTGGTGTTCTGCAACATAGAGAGTTGTTTACAGCCACTTGGGAGTGACACAAATGTAGCCCGTTGACCTGGAACAGAACCATTAAGCTGCTGCCTGTTTGATTATTCCTTTTGGTGCAGATGGTGTCACTTGACCCTGTTAAATATGGTACAGTATAACATCACTCACCTCCTACCGTGCTACTGCTACCATTGAACAAGTGTGGGCTCCCAGATCAGAAGGCATTCTGTACCCCAATCTGCTGGTTAATTTCCAAGAGTTGGGGATGAGGAACAACAAAGAAATATAAAATGCAGACATTTCCATAAATACAGGGTCAATAAATGTGCAGAGTCATAAAATACAAAGGGATGAAGACAGTAACTGTTGAATGACATAGAGGGGGTTATGGACAAGGCACTTGGGGATGTTGGTAATTCAACACTCGCTTTATAACAAACCATGGACAAGTCATGAACTTCATCCAGCTTTCACAATATACAGTTGAAAGCATGTAACAATGAATGCCCAGGAATGATACAAAGGGTCTAAACACATTGTTCTGGATGAGCAGAAGAACAACACAGCTTGGGAAATCCAAATATAGTAAGATGACTCAAACAACAATCCATATGCAATAGTAGCACTTTAATAGGATCCATAACTAAAATCTGGCTTGAGATCAACATCAGGATATCACCCAGGACCAGACAGAACACAGTATGGGACCACAAAAAATAATATTATGTGACGCCACAATGGTAACTGTGATAGCTAGGAGGGGCCCTGATGTGCTCCTTGGGTTTGGCTTTTGCAGGCTGGAAACTGGGTGAGGAGGTGAGTGAGGTAGGGAGGTTATTCCATCTGTGGGCAAGTCTGTCTCTAATAGAGGCCTGAACTGCATTGTATCTGCACTGAGGAATTTGGAGTCTGTTACCTTCCCCCAACCATAAGCAATATGACAAATTCGAATAGAGGATGAATAACTCACTGAGATACTCTAGTAGTTTGCTCGTCCTATGTTTTCATTTTTTATTTATTTTTATTTTAAAAAGTTTCACCAGGAAAAGCACACTGAGCAACACTGCTCTGTTCCAGGGGTGTCCTGAGGGAGAAGGGAAAGGGGAAAAACCAAGCAATCACAGCAAAATAACAATTGTACAAGAACATAACAGAATAAAGTAGTTATGGAATTACATAGTGCTCAGCAAATTCAGGCTAACAAGCAACTGTAGCAAAGACAACAATTGAGAACAACAGCACAACAGAGGAAAGAATAGTTACAGTAATTACATATTGTTCAACATATCAGGCTATAGTGATTTTTTACACATTAAAAGTGCAACTTGTAAGGGGGCTGGCAAGACACTGAGGACTGGCTTAGCTGAGATGCACCGAGTAGGATTTTGGAGAGAAAGTACGCTCGGTAGACACAGAGGCAACATGGATGCTGCATCCAGTAGAGAACTCTGAGAGTGCAGGAAGGAAATATGGGTTGAGTTTGAGAGTGCCATGCTGAGGTGAGTGGGTACCCCAGCAGGGGGGCAGGGAATTTGTAAAGGTGGAGAATAAGAGAGTGGAGAGAGGTAAGGATGGTGGGGGGCATAGCGTGGGAGGGGAACAGATGATTGGAGGAAAATTAAGAGCAGCTGCAACTAGAGATAAAGAAGTTATGTAACGGGGAGGAGAGGGCTAAAGGGGAGTTGGCATGGTGGATGGATGGGGGACGGGAATTACGCAGTCTTGGGAAATGGTGAGAAACTGCAGCCTGGCCAGCAGAGGCCATCTGGCGATAATAGGGTGGTAAGGAGAGGGAGTCTCAATGTGGGAAGGGTCCAGTCAAGCTCCTTGTACATAGTACAGTGATGAATATGAGGCGTGTAGGCCAAAACAAATCAACAAAGGGCACTGAAAAGGGGGAGAGCTTTGACAGAGCAGTATTGGAGGCTACAGAGAATACCACATGCCCATAGTTGAGCAGTGGGAAGATTGCATGTTCTAGTACAGTTTTCCTAGTGCTAAGAGGGAGGTGATGTTTTACCCTGTAGAGGGCTCCAAGTGTGGAAATACTTTCCCAAAATATAATTTATATGGAGAGAATAGTTGGGATGTTCATCTAGGATTAAGCCAAGGTATTAGTAGGGGGCTACAGAATCAATGTGGTTACCTGATAATATGTGTAGCTTCAGAGTACAAGGGGCTGCTCTCAAACAGAGGGCTGAGCCAAAAAGCAAGGATATTGTTTTCTTTTGATTCATGGCTATCTGATTTGTGAGGAACCATTTTATATGTTATCAAAGTCAACCTGAAGTGATCTCTCAGTTGAAGGGAGTAAGGGCCAGAGGAGAGGATGATGGTATCATCAGCATACGTGTGGGATTTAGTACAGTTCCCCAGTAGAAACAGGGATTAGGTGAGGTAGGAGGGTCCATGAGACAGCCAGGGAAGGGCCTCACTGCAGTTTCACAATGCCAAGGGGATTTGGGTGAAGGAGGAGATTCTGCTAGACTGCCAGGGATGGCAAAGGTGGTTATGGCTCCTGTGTGAGGGCAGTGGAGGCTTGCTCAATGCCTTCCACATTTGTGCATGGATGTATTGTGTCAAGCTGCCACTGGCCACATAATGACATGCAAATGGCCCCTTAGCTCTGTGCATGCCATACGTATGGGGTCTTTAGCATGCCAGCCACAGAATATGGCTCTTAGAAGTGATGGAGGCGTTTTACTTCAGACTGGTTATCTCCCTTTGCTCCTGGGAGCCTGTTTCCAGCAGGGATTGTGGTAATGTGTCATGCATGGCTCTTGTAGCAGCTGGGTCCTGACCACAACAAAAACCTACTGTTCTCATATACTCTGGTTAGGCTGCTCCACTCAAGAGGAGAAAATTCGCTGGTGGTTTCCTGCGTCCTTTGGAATCCTTACCAAATCTGCTTTGTCAGATCTCTTATAATGAACTTTAAGAAAGGGCTGTTAACACCCACCTTTTCCCTTGCATTTGAGGACTTATTTTAAATATATTATGCAGTCTAATATGCTCAGTCTCTAGTTATTTACAGCGTCATTCCATTCCATTCACCCCTTGATTAACTTTGCTTGGTGCCTTTTTGGTCATGTCAGAAATAAATCACTCTGTTACATGATGGGTTGTCATGTTTACTAAGATATTTACAGTTACACACATGGAAACAGCCACACAAAATCATTATCCTCATAAACACTACAAGACAGGCTCTATTTGGAACTTGAATATAAGTCAAAACCTTAGGGTACCTTAAAAAAGGTTTTACTCTTTTCACATCTCTTACAGGAGCGCCGTATTTCTTCCTACTGTTTGCAATGCATCAGTGGATAAGCTTTAACCTCAGGACAGAGCCTCACCTATGCTGCCTTCTGAATTTACCAGAGCTCCCTCCTTGCTTACGCTTTGGGTTCATGTATTTTAATTTACTACCGTGCCACTGCAGTGTCAGTTTAGCTGGTGTGCAGGAGGCAGCATCACTGTCATGGCATTCACTCTGGCACTCCTGTCTAACATCCACACAGGCTATGTGAATCTCATTCTTAACCAGGTCATTTTTCTCTCCAGACAGTGTGCTGAGCACAAGTGCACCAGTGTCTACCTCAGCCTGCCCTCATGCAGTGGCTGGCAATCTCTTCAGGCCGTCTGGTAGAGGTAAAATCTCCAATATCCATACAGCACCAGCTTGGGATTCCCCATACAAATAGTAGACCCATCTCCTACATGTTTCAGCAGTTCAATCTTTGGCAACAGATATCTCACCATCTTAACATAGTTGACTGCATCTCTTGGTCACAGACAGTACCAACATTTTCCACCAAACTGAAAAAAACTGCTTTGGTGAAATCCTCTGTGCATCACAAGGCCACCACAGATTGCCCTTGAGGGTAGCCCCTTAGGATCATCACTCCCTCCCAGTGATTCCTAACGCTCCTAGTAACAAGTTTGCACTCTACTATCTCAAAACCTAAAGAAATTAATTGAAAAATCTACATTAGCACAGATTAGAATTGCTACCACATAAAACTCAAACTTCCAAAGTTTGGAAATGTGCCATTGCGGTTTTCAACCCAATGCCCACAATGTTTGGAAATGTCCTATTAGGACAGTCAAGCCTAACTCCCACCCCTCTCCACGCTTCCTCTTTTTACCCAAGACTAAGCTACAGATAGCGTGCCTTGGATCAATGATCTGGTACTTCATACAGCATCGACATATTCAATATTTGTCAATAGCAACCTTAATCCCCACACCATCCCCTACTATTGTGACCCAAGTGCAAGCTACTGGTCTGGAATCATGCCCTATAGGTCTGGTGTTTAATACACACCCTACTCATTTTAGGTCTGTAATTAGAAAATGTGTGGTGCACAGCTAAAGAGTTTTATATCCTTTTATGAGTTGGCCTGCTTTCCACACAATACTGTCATCCCTTTGCAAAGCAGCAGATTTGTTACAGATCTGTACATACAGTACAGTACTATACATAGTGCATGCTTTATTTCTTTCTTTAGGCTGCATAGTTGGAACTACTCAAAGCATGTTGCATGTCTAGGACATATATATATATATTTTACGCAGTGTCTTCTTGAAACTGTATGAAACAACGTACGATTGGATAGTACATATACTAGGCAATATGTGAAACAAAATGCTGCTGCTAATGTATGTTATACCATACACAGGGTTCACAAGGCCATACACAGTCAATATATACTTGTGTGGTAGCTGTTCAATTTAGCATTGCTCACGTTTTTTGTTATATCCATGTCATGTTTTTGTTACATTGTTGTATTTAGCTAATTGTTATGATTTCCTTTGGTCACAGGACCTTTGTAAATAAGTCTCTGACTCAAAGGTATGTCAAATTCTGAGACTGTAATAAATAAAAAATAAATAAATACAATAAAATTACAACCACCACAGCTTTGTAGCATGGAGCCGAATCTGTAGCTTGGCCTTGGGTCACAAGGGTAGAGATGGGGTGGGGGGGGAGGTTAGGACTGCTATTTATGAATTTTGAATATATTGGCCCTGCATAGGGTTTGGTGAAATTTATCTTTTGCCAGGGAAATTCTGGCAAAATTCCAATTTCGCTTCCACGTAATTTCATAAAATTTCTGTGAAAGGTTTGTGAAATGTTGTCAAAATATTGATTTCAGTTATTTCCGTCTAATTTAAAATGTGCTTGTCACCATTATAACTAATTTGGTAGGGTGCTTTTTGAAGCTCCATACAGAGGTGTATAATGTTTAGATCTCTTTTTTTTTAAGTTGACTGATTTATAAGCCTCCAGACTTTCAGAAATTTTAGAATTACATTTCACCATTACATAAACTACAGAATTTTAAGCTCCTATAACTTTAGCAGTACAGAACAGAATATCACCAATTTTGTTAGGTTTCTTGCCCCTAAATATTAGGCTTTTTGGGCACTGCCATGGCCTGCAGCAGAGCATCATGCTGCCATGCTGATGATCTGGATTTGGAAGTGAGCCCAGGAAGTCATGTTGGGAAGCAGGCCGCAGCTGTGACAGCTGCCACTCAGCAGTGCCTCTCAGTTGAAGAGGGTTGGTGGCAGGTTCCAGCGACACAGTAACCCTGCAGCTGGACCAGAGAGCAGGAAGTAGGCTGCTGATTAACTAGGATCTGCAGCTTATCCAATAAGTAGGGAAATGAGCAAACTAGGTGGGCCAAGCGGTCCTGATCTGCCATCAAAGTCTATGTTTCTATGTTGCAGGGGAAGCTGAGGCTGTGTGAAGTTGACAGAGGCACTGCCCCCAGCAATGGAGATGGGAGGAAAATAATGCAAGAGAAACCCACAGTATTTAATTGAATGATGGTTGGGTTTAGCCTGAGCAGTATTATATCCCTGTGAATGTGGCATTACCTTGAGAGATGAGCTGTCAGATGGTAGAAAGACCAATATGAAAAAAGGGGCTGTGTTTGTCAACTTTATAATGTCTTGCTCAAAGGCTGGCCAAGTTATACACAGCCAAAGATTCCAAAATAACATCAATAATTAAGGCTGAATTTCATAAGCTTTTGTAAAATTGTGAAATGTTGTGATACTTTTGTCAAAGCCATGTACATACATTTTGCCAAGTCATACACTTGAATTACCACTGTAGCGGAAGGTAAAGGCTGGGTAAGGTGGCAATAAGGTAGCATTCACAGGAGGCTCTATAATAAAAGTACAGTGGTTCCAAATGTCAGCTCACTATCTTGAGTGCTGAACCATGAAGAATAGTCATGGACATCACCGTAGAGTGGCCTGAATTCTTGCAATATGCCAGATAATCACTAGGGCTCACTGATTTATTGACTTGTGGAAGCACATGCATGTGCAGCATTGTTTCTATACAGTGTCACCTGCTGACTCTGTAGATACCGTAACAATGTATATTTTTACAATTTGAAAACAGTGGCACCACATGACACCAAATCTTACAATTAGTTGTAACTTGGACCAATGTGACAGAAGTAGCTGCGTATCTTTAGTCATGATGGAGCATGATGCTGGGCATCACTGTCACAGTACTATTGGATGGGTATTGCAGGACCATGATGCTAGTGCAAGTAATGTGAGTCAGTAGTGATAGATATTTTGCAAAAGTTTGGTTTCATAAGTGGAATTCTAGCTGCATTACCTATTATGCATCCATGACTCTTTGAGCAAATGTTGCCCGTTAGTAACCTCTAAAGTATCCATGATAAATTTCAACCTACTAAAGTACAATTATCCAGCTTAACTAGATTCCAGAACATATTTACTTTGATATGTATGCCTGATCTTGAGTGTCTACCTACAATACAGCTATAAACATCCAAATATTTTGAAAGTTTTCAGATAATTAAACCAATAATTAAATTGTGAAATTGTGAACTCCTGTAACTTGCAATTTACACAACCAATTACCTTTCTTTTAAGCAGTTTGTATGACTCTTCCAAGAAAGTATGCATATACATTTTCAGCTATGTATCCCTAAAGGTGGTAAGTTTAAGCACAGAAATATTTTCAGAAATTGTCACATGAATAATAAATTGCTAGACTTTGAGCACCTATAATTTCCCCGCCCCCTCACCCAAATGTCATGAAGCTATGCATCCTTTTACGGTCTCTTCTATACAATGTGCATGCCAAATTGAAGATCTCAAGCGTTCTATGACCAATTAAAGAATTTAGCAAAATGTATCAGAATTTTGTAAAATTTCACAAACTTTCATGGAATTTCGTGGAATATATTAAACAGTCAGAATGTGTTAATTTTGCTCAAAGCTGTAAGAGATACCACACTATTGATGCATGGTCCTATACCTATAGGTTGGTCTTGGTAAAAAGCAGAAGTGAGCAGGAGAGGAAAGGGGTTAGGCTTGCCTACCATAATAGCACATTTCCAAACTTAGAGGGTCTGAGTATTTTGCAGTAGCAACCTAATCTGCAATAATGTAATTTATTTGCAATTAATCAATGTATATCCATTTTATAAGTGCAATGACCACTTCCAGTGCATGGGTGTATGATGAATTAATGCATGTTCTGACTTCATAAGGCACTCAGCTGTTGGCCTCGTGCCTTACTATGAAGTCAGAGCATGTATTAATTCAGTATATACTGATGTTCTGTCATGCCTCAGGGATCAGTCCTTAGGCCCCTCCTGTTCAATGCCTATGTCTCTGACATAAGGAAGGGTATCAGGAGTGAGAGGAGTCTCTTTGCAGATGACTCATAACTGGGGGCGGTTGTGGATGGGAAGGAGGGGAGGGTGGCCCTACACTGGACCTGGAGGCTCTGGAAAGGTGGTCTAGAAAGTGGAAGCTGAGATTCTATGTAGGGGAAATGTAAGGTACTGCACCTGGGAGCCAGAAACCTGGGCCAAGTGTACACCCTGGGGGGGGTGCTGAAGTCTCAATGGCTGAGCGGGACCTGGGGGGTGGTGGTGGTGGATGTCAAGATGAACAACTCTGAGACTTATAGGAGGGCAGTGGCCAAGGCCAACAGGATGCTGGGATGCATCGTTAAGGGGATCACCTCCAGAAGGAGGGAAGTGATACTCCCTCTGTATAACTGCTTGGTGAGGCTGCACCTCGAGTACTGCATGTAGTTTTGGAGGCCATACTTAAAGAGGGACACTGAACTCCTGGAGAGTTTCCAGAGGAGGGCAACCAAAATGATCTGGGGCTTGGGGGACAGAACCTATGGGGAGAGGCTCAAAGAGCTAAATATGTATACATTGGAAGAGAGAAGGAACGGGGGGACACGATAGAGGTCTTTGGGTACATGAAGGGTAAATAAGGGAGGAGCAGTCAGGGTGCTCCGAAGGAAGGGGGGCAACTAGAGGGCATGGGTGGAAGCTGGAGGGGGGAGATTCAGGGGAGAAAGGAGAAGGTGCTACTTCACTGAGAGGGTGGTGGAGCCATGGAATGCACTGCCTAGGGGGCTGGTAGAGGCAGAGACAGTGGAGGGGTTCAAGAGGGGGTGGGACAGGTGCAGGAGAAGGATTCTGGAAGCAAAGTACAGTACAGTGAGAATATCCGGGACTGGGAAGGGAGAAGCCAGAGAGGGTGAGGGGGGCAGCATGGTCAGCTCCCAGGGTGGGGGCTGACCAAATGAGCAGATACAAAAGACCATTAGGCCTATTCTGCTGGCATTTTAGTATGTTAGTATGACTTAGTGCCAACTTTTTTTAATTCTCTTTATTTTCCTGTAGGAAGCTAGGGATGTACCCCATATCAAGCATTGTAGCCGCTTTCAGTTTTGCCTCATGCTGTGCTGGCTGTAGGGATCTACTGGGAGATCAGGGAGACTGTGGCTTGCCTGACATCTTGGGGCTCCCCCAGCCCCAAGGAGAAGTACTGAGATGTTAATTCAGACCCCCAGCATTCTTTAAAATGGGTTGTGTTGGTACTTGCAAAGGCTCTGATGTCACTATGCTGCTGCCATGGGGGGGTCAACTTTGGCTGCCCATGGAGATACGGATATGTGATGATGTCAGCATGGGGCATGCATGTACCCACACATGCCCTCCAGATATCCACCATTGTCTGCACCCCATTGACATGGTCCCATGCTGGTGCTATACTCCCAGCCTCTGCTTGAAGACACTCTTGTGCTGGGCTCCACCCCGATACCTCCCCATGAGGAGGAGAGCAGTCCAACAGATGCTCATCCCACTTCTCCCCCAGCCGTCCATTTGATGCTCTGGATTCAGTTCCAAAAACCCAATCATCAGTGTTGCAAGTGGTAGTGTTAACACTGCACTGGCATGCCAGACCTGGCTTACTGCCAATCTAATCAATTATTTACAGGATAATTATGTATTATCTAGCTACTTTACTGTAATTAACCCTGACACATCTGTAAAGGAGAAAAGAGATAGACAATATATTGCTGTGTACGATCTACATTAAAGTGATAAAACCACTTCAGGCTGAGATAAGGGAACAAAGAGGATGAAGATGGATTGAGAAGTAAATGCCTGAAAATAAAGTCACACAGCGTTTCATGAAGGACATGTATAGATGTACTGGAGAAGCTTCCATTAGAAATAAAGAAGGAGCAACTCGTGAGATAACAGCAAATTTAAGATAAGAGAGAAACAGATTCCAACACATTGCTTAAGCTTGGGAAATGGTAAATTAAATGGCAATGTTAGGAGGTATTGAACTTATGAAACAGCCTATCTTTACAGAAAACAGACGTGATGACAATACAAGCCTTCTAGGTAAGCATAGACAAATTTGTGGTTACTAAGTGAATAACTGGGTACCTGGGTAGTAGAGTTAGTGGGAAATCCATACACATTAGCACATGTTTACACAGTTTACAGTATTTACTTGTTCTTTCTAACACCTGCAGCCTGAGTTTCAGCGGTCCCAAGAGGAGCAGGAGGCTGTCTTTCTGCAAACTGCCATCATCTGCTGCCTCCTGCCATAGCATTTTCAACAGCTGCTGAGAAACAGTCTAATTCCCCAGTGTGTAGGAGGTTCAGGAGAACCAGCAGCCAGGTCATGTCATCAGGGGATGGGGCTCTGATAGTTTAAAAGCCCATGCTGCCCGCAAACGTGAATGGCACATGCGCCACTCAGGAAGAATTTTGATCCACCACAACAGCTTTGCTCCAGTTCACTGCAACAGAAACTGTTTTTCGTTATTATTTGGAAAGACCTGGATGCTATTCTGGTCCTTCCTCAGCCAGCTATTTGTAACCTCTGTGCTCTTGCTGTGCACCTTCTCTCACTTTGATTTCTAGACCTACACTACGCAGAGTTCTGTTGTAGCCAGTGATAGTGACCCTCCTGAATGTCTGTGTTGCTGAATGCTGTCCATCGAATCTGAGTAAAGGTGTTGCAGTTTTCTTCTAGCTGGACACTCACCAAAAAGTGTCTGGGTTTTTTTGCCATTTGGTTTGCTATTTTTGCACGTTTTTTGCTTCTGTGACTGTAACTATTTTTATGGTAAATTTTGCTCCCTACTTAGTGGCAGTACATCAAGTGGCAAGATACAAATCGATTTTAACATTTCCTAGGTATAATCTGGACTCTACTCGGTAGCAGCGGGTGGATCTCCAAATAACATTTTTGGGACTCCTCCCCCTGGGTGACAGCCAGAGAGATTACATTCCTTTTCTCATTTATCAAAGTTGTCCTACCAAAGACTGTTCAAAGACCGTTATTTGTTTCTTGGTTCTTAATATCAATCTTAAGGTGCACTTCATAAAATAGTATTTTATAATTGTCGTATTGCTATGTTTTGATTCTTTTTATGCAAGTTTTTATTTTGTTAAATGTGTACCTAGGTTTACCCTTGCTTTACCTTCCTTTAGATGCTTAAGATATTTATTAGGTTCTTCCCTGAGTTTTAATTCTGAAGAATTTATTGTCTCTAGAGCTATTTCCAATTGTTTTTGGCTTTTTGACATTTAATTTAGGTACTTATTTAACACGGGATGCGTATCCCCCATGTCTCTCTGTTTTAATTATGTGATATTATTATTATTGCATTATCTCTTTTGGTTTTACTCCATTATCCCAACTGTCCTTTAACAAGCCACAGAAGAATGAGCTGGAGAATGCCTTTACTTTTCCCCCATCCTGGTCTGACATTACCTCCATGGATTATTTAAATTGTCCTGTTTTGAGAGGCATTAAATATTGTTCCATCAACTCTTTTTTTGTTAGCCCTAAGGGGCTACATTGGCCAAAAAATAATGCTCAGTACCCTTTTCCTGACATTCTGTTGGTTTATTTTCACCCTACTGTTACTTGCTGGTGATATAGAAACTAATCCTGGCCCTCTCCTTCATAATCTAAATATTTTTCATTCTAATGTTCAAAGTCACCTTCACAAAAGAGACCTGTTGGTAAGCTGGTCTGTTTCCTCATGCCCCACTTATTTTGCTGTAACTGAGACCTGGTTGGATTCCTCTATTCCCGATTTAGATATTAACTCTTGCCTTTCTGACTTTTCCCTCTTGGGCTGTTTTGGCCTCCCCTGCCCTCTTTCATTTCTTTGGACTCCTGTCTTACATCCCTCACTACCTGCTTCCTGGGCTCTCCCACTTGCTTATTGTCTTGTATGTTTTTTTTTGTTTGTTTGTTTGTTTTACAGCATGCATTAATTTGCACTGGCCACTTATCCTTAGTAAACAATTGTATAATAATTGTTCCTTATCATGATGTACTGATTGTTTTTTCCAGCCTCTCATTAATTTTACTTTCCTATGTCACTTTCTTTGTTCACCAATGATGTCTGCATATCCACTTTGTTCACCAATGATCTCTGTATATCCACATGGCTTGTACTCATCGTATAACTTGTCACTACCTCTGTAACTGTCACCTGTGTGGCCTGGGTCATACCTGAAAATGGTCCCCTTGATCAGTGCACTTACCTGGTTGCCAAAGACTTAAATACATAAATAAAAAATAATTACACAGTATTCATGGCAGATAGGAATAGACATGGTGGTGATTCTGCTTCATTTATTCACTCCTCAATACAGTGTTTACATGTCAAAAATGACACCCTGGTGTTGGAGGGATAGCGGGGGGGGATGGCTCAAGCGTCCCATGATGGCTCACCTTCTCCTGGGAGGGAGGGTGGTACATAATCTGGTGTTTTGTCAACCTCTGGCAGAAGCCAGAGGCATGGCAGCATGTCAGGCCATGCTGCAGAGGGAGCGTGATGGACGTTGGCTCATGCCTTGACATCCTGGTACATTGCGCTCCCAGAGGAAAACTTGGAAAAAGGCTCCCTGACCAGCCAGATGACTGTTGCTGGTCCCCTGCCACTGCAAAGCCCTGAACAACCCAGACTGACCCCAGTAGCACCTGGCCAAGTAGTTGTGCTGGCAGACCCCACCGGCGCTTTCTCCCCCAGAAGGGGTGACCCATCTGACAAAGGGAAATGTTGGGTTATACAAGGGGGTTGTAATGTGGGGAGGTGGATGGGTGGTGGGATTTACCTAGGTGACCCAAAGAAGTGGCTGGTCAGGGAACAAAGGAGGTGCAAAAATAAAAATGACACCATAGGCAGCTTGATTAATTTAGTGTTTGTTTCAATAAAATTATCTGGAATGGAGATTTTAATTCACAGTGTGTACTGCCCCCCTAAACTTAAAACAACTAAATTTCCTCACCAGTATTCATTGATTTATTCCATGGGCAATTTTCAATATTCCATTTTAATGGGTGATTTTTAACACACATTGGTCCTCCAGCAGGGGACTCAGACCAAAGTTCTCCTTTGCCTCTCTTGGTGTGAATCAGCTAATTAAAGATACACAGATTATGACTCAGCTAGAAGCATTTTTACTACTCTAGATTTGATTTTTGTTCCCCCTGAACTCTCAATTAGTTATTTTGGCTGCCAGGGAAACTTATTTAGTGATCATGCCCTTATGTTTGCATGGTCAATCTTTCTCCTCCTAGATTTAACCCTAACACTTTTAAGTTTTGTTGTTTTAAGCATTTCAGTTTGAAAGCTTTTTGCTCTGCCCTGCTTATGATCAATGGGGGATATTCTCCCTCCACAATGCAGATGCTACCTGGAATTATTTATTTCAACAATTTAATATGCTCTCTAATCCACACACCCGGTTAAATCCAAATGTGTTCATTGGATGACTCCATTTATCGTTTCCCATCTGAAGTCCAGAGACAAACTTTACAAAAAGCCAAGAGATTTGATACCCCAGAAGCATGACAGATTTGTGCAAATTCATAATTATTGCATCTCTGTTATAAGGAAATCCAAGTCCTCCTTTTATAAACCAATTTGACAAATTTGGCAAACAATTCTAAGAAAAGTTGGCACATGGCTGACTCTGTCTGGAGGGTACATTCTGTATCCCCCACTACAAACATATCTTTTGCTGGTGCCACAGTATATTCTAAAGAAGGCACTTCTAATATTTTTATGCAGTGCCAGTGGCTCAGTAGGTAGCACACTCACCTCTGAGGCCGGGAGATCAGAGGGCTGTGGGTTCAGTTCCCACATCTGGCACTTGGGTTAATATCCCAGTACTGACACTGTAGTGCAGCATGAGAGGGGTGCTGCACTTCTGAGGTGCCGTCTTTTGGATGAGATGTTAAACCGAGGTCCCATCTGCCTGGATTGGTGGTAGTTCAGGTGGATGTTAAAGATTCGGTGGCACTTATCGAAAAAGAGTAGGGGACTTTTTTATTGGAAAACAAAATAAGAAAACAAAAAAAACTCAATACATAACACAATATCCATACATCATAATACATATAGAGATGAAACAGTAAGGAAAAATCACTGTATCATTTGTACAGGTGAAAACAAATAATAAAAAGAAAGGCACAAAATAAAGGCTCAGTACAGAATCAACCCCCCCCCCCGTTACCCTTGTCAAACAAAAAAAACGGGTTGTGTTTTAGTATAATTCTCTATATTCAAGTAACCCCTTCAAACAAAATTAAAGGTAATGCTCTCCACCAAAATGCCACTAAAGGTGCTGGTAAATTATTTTTCTCTGAACAATAAATGCTAGAAATTTCACTTCTAATATGTTCCCTGAGGGCAGTCAAGGCAACCCTTTTTTGCTGTAACACATACATCGGTTGTGCCAAATGCACCATTTGCATACTGCAAACAGAACCCGCAATGTTCCTGGAAAAAAAATCTTCCAACCCAGTCCAAAGTCCCCATAAACCAATTCAGAATATGTTAAATCTGAGAACATAGGTAAGCCCCATGACTGACTCAGCTGAGACCATAATGAGGCAATATATGGGCAATCAAAAAAAAGGTGCGGCATAGATTCCAGCTGACATACACACGTGTCTCAAACACAGTACCATTCTGATAATTGTTTATGCATCTGATTTCCTTTAACATTCAATTTGTTGTGACAACACAACCACAAGCTATCTCACATCTTCTCTGGAATCATGTTTTCCAATAATTGTTTAGTTAAACAATGGGAATCACAAGGTACCGTAAAACATGGCAACACCAAGAACATGGTTTGCAGTATAGAGGAGTATAAACACTTTCTATGCTGTAATAACTCTACAGCATAAGACACTTTCCATATTTTAATTTTTTTAAATATTTCAATAAGGTATACCGACGTTCCGAGTGGAATTTTGGTAAAAGGTTTCCAAGCCAGAGCTTGCCATTTATCCAGAAAATATTGGGAACGGGAGGCAAAACTAAGAGCCCAACAATCCGTCCAGTTGACTATACTCAGAAAAATATTAGCGTTCACAAAAATAGAAAAATAAAATAACACCAGGTTTACCATCTGGAGAAGGCCCTGTTTAATAGGCCAGTAGGTAACTGATCTCTTCACCGGGTTCAGTCTACTACCCCAAAGCAACTGGAAAAACAAATTATAAAGCCGAGCCTCAAGCGAATAAGGAAGAGGAAAAATATAACTAATCAGTAAACATAAGGGCAAAATACAAGTTTTAAGTAAAAAAATCAATTTTTTTCAGGTCATAGGGAACCGCTTCCATCGGACAATTTTGGGTTCAGCTATGTCCATTGTGGAAATCCAATTACACGCCTCCGCATCAAGTGGACCAAAAATAACCCCCAAAACACAAATCTTCTGGGAATGAATAACAATTCCTCCAATCGTCGGTAATATTGCCTGTGAAGGGAGGTGTACAGCACACCCCACACTTTTTTGGGTATTTAATTCAGATCCAGAAATTTGGGAAAGGGAATGGATGATCTCAATTGCCCTATCCCCAGAAGCTGGATCTGCTAGTAGAATGCAAACGTCATCTGCATAGGCCAAAGCACATGGAAAGATAAGATCTGGTGTGATGGAGATATGTCTAATGGTCCTGCTCCCCATTCAATTTCTGGAGTAGTGGATCAATGGAAAAGACATACAACAGGGGACTTAAAGGACAGCCCTGACGGACCCCTCTCTTGATAGGGATATGGGGGCCATGCAACGGCGTTGTTCAGGCAGACTGATACAAAATTTTAATCCAGTCAAGTAAAGCCGCAGGAACCCCATACTTTTTCAATCCTGAAAATAAATAACTATGTGGAACCTGGTCAAAAGCCTTGGTTTAGTCCAAACTAAAAACATAGCCCTGTGTGGTATTCCCATCAAATACTTCCCTCAAAATTTTCAAATTGGAGAGCATGGAATGACCTGGAATTGCACACGTCTGTGTAGAGTAAATCACCCAGGCAGCCATCTGAGACAGTCTATTGGAGACTATTTTACACAAAATTTTCCAATCGGAATTCAATAAACTAATAGGACTCCAGTTATCCAACTTATCTTTATCATTCTTCTGTTTATATAAAAAAAATCAAGTAGCTGTCAGAAAATGCAAGAGGAATAGGTAAGAGGCCTTGTAAAATAACATTATAAACCTGTGTTAAATACGGTAACAACAAGGATTTAGCTTTTTTATAAAATTCATTGGGAATACCATCAGGACCAGGGGTGACAGTAGTTTTCAGATGACTAATAACTGAGTCCACTTCAGCACAGGTAACTGGCTGACTTGAGATCATAATACACTCTGGTGACAGGAGAGGAACCTCTAAGGAACCCAAAAAGCTGTCCCAGGTATTTGATTCATAAGCCTGGCCATATAGCGACCCAGTATGGAAGGAAAGCTCCTCCAAAATACTTTGGTTATTGGTAATCCTGGCACCAGAATGGGAAACTAAAGAAGACATATATTTAGATGCAACCTGTTGGTGGCTACTATCATAGGGATTGACTATTTTAGCAGAGCCCTTCCTCCCATATTTTTGTTCAAGAAATAATGATGTTGTTCTCTCATACTGAGAAGCACGCATTTCCATTTTAACCTGCCGGATTTGTGCAGAATAATCTAGGCCCCATTCAGTTTGCCAAGACAGCAGTCTTTGTAATTGGCATCAACACTTAAGATATTGAAAATAGCGCTTCAAAGATTTTTGTTTAGAAAAGTGTTTACAAAATTGTGTAATGTCAGATTTAGTATCTTGCCACCAAAAGGTTGGATTATCATATAATTCAAATACGGAAACCTTGTCTTGGAGAAGCCTATACAGGTCCTGCCACCCGCCTTCCTCTCTTAAAACAGATATATTCATCTTCCAGAAAGTATGTGTTACAGGTTTGTTTTTGGGACAACCGATGTGCAACAGTAACAAACAATGATCTGAAAACTCACAGGGGAGAACCGAATACCTTACATTAGCCAACCAGTGAGAAATAAAAAAATAATCAATCCTTGTGGAAAATCTACCCCGGTGAAAAGTGTGTTCCAGCGGTAGTACACCAAAAGAGGCCCCATCCCGTAAGTCAGCAGTAACGTACAAAGTGTTAAGGAAATTTGAATCAGAATATAATTTTTAGGTAAGTCCAGTTTTATCAGATAATGACAGAATACAGTTAAAATCTCCTCCAAAAATCACCGATTTGGATGAATGGAGAAATGGCTGAATCTGTTTTAACATGTGAATCCTCTGAGTTTTGACTTGAGGGTTATAAATATTAATAAACCTCCATTCTTGTTGATGGAGAATAATGTCTAAGATCAATACCCAACCCTGAATTAAGTCAATCAGTCTGGTAACATGAACATCCACCCCCTGTACCAGTATCCCTACTCCGGAACACACCTCCTCAGCCAAGGACCAAAAAGACAGTCCATCCCTCCAATCCCTAGATGCCTGCCCAATCTCTCGCAAAGAATGGAGCCTAGTGTCTTGTAAAAAATAATATGTAAAGGCAGAGACAAAAGAAAGGAAAAAATGACCCATCGTCGTTTAACATTTTTGAGACTATTAGCATTTAAGCTCCCAAAAGATACAATATCCCCCATATTAGATAGAGAGTAAATCAAGATTTTTTTCTACCTCGACCCTTGTCTGAGGATTTTAATTTACATTGTTTTTTCTTATTAAGCTGGACATCCCCAGAAACTTGTTCAGAATCAGTCAATAACTCAACTTGGGAAGACGCAACAGAGGATGCATCTGAATCATCCTCAGTATCCACAGCTTGCTTTCGTTTAGATAAAATGGCAAACCGGTTTGTAACCATCACATCGGGGGGGGAGCTACAGAAGTCAAAGGTACTCCTTTCATCAAAGAACTCCTTGTTACCCTCCTGTTCCCCACTGGGACCCAATCGGTATCCACAGGAGGTGGCATATTGTCCTTAATAGATGGGAAAGCCGATGTACTAGGGGCCAGAGGCTGCTCCTCATCCAATACTGAGGAAGAAGTAATAGCAGGAGGTAGTAAACTTGAGTCCCCAGACATTAAGCCTGCACTGGACGGGGGAACTATCAGAAGTGGTGGTTCCAACCCTAGATCCATCTGGGAAGAAGGAGGTTCAGTGGGGGGGGTACCACTACAGAAGGAAAAGGCCGAAACTGGGGCCTAGCCAAGCTGACCTTTGGGCCTGAGTCACCGTCTCATTTTATGAATCAGTAGGTCTCACAGGATTATTATGAGAAGCCCATGGACAATCTTTAAAAGAATGGGAGGTTTCCTCACACAAATTACAATAAGCTGGGCGCAGGCAATTTAGACTAACATGACCAGAGCCGAGACATGATGAACATTTAAGTTGGTCACAAGCACTACTGAGAAGGGTCTGGGCCCCACATCGAAAACAAGATTTTGGTTGCCCCGGATAGAATACAAAACCCCGATCTCTACCTAAGTAAAAACAACTTGGCAAGTGCTGAATAGTACCGTTAACAATAGGTAATTTAACCTACAATTTCCACCCCCCCTTTCCAAAAAAACTTAGAGTCAATGATTGGATCAGCCAAACCTAAAACAGTACATTTGGAAGATAACCACTGTACAATATCCTCTATTGCCACCCCCCTCATTTTTGAACAAAACCGTAACATTTTTAATAGTTGGTTTCGTAAGGGGAATAGCAAAAAAAGGGGATCACAATGGGGTATGACGAACAGCTTGATAACGGTTCCAAAAAGTATCCAACCCTGAAGCATTTTTAAAGCTAACGTCAAAATAATTATCACCAGACGTATGTATTAATGCATAAATCTCAAAGGGGGGAAATTGCAAACTGGATTTTATCAATGTTTTTCCCACATAGAGACGATCCGGAAATATGTCCAGCCCACCCCTATAATGAAGCCTGACAGCATTACGCTGCTTGGCCTGCTCAGGAGGGGAATGGAATAAACCAGCAAAAGTCTTAGGCCGTTGAACTCCAACTGAAGGACCAGAAGCTGAATTGGCAAAGTCAGAGTTCCTATTTCCATCTGAAGCAGTTGTAGATGAGGTCCTGGGGTCATACCAGATACTTTTGCTGAACGAGAGTGTTCTCCAGTCCCCACCATATCAATAGGAGACGAGGGAGGTAGAGACAAAGGAACAACCATAGTGGGCAATAAGTGGGGTATTAGGCATAGCTCCAACACTGGACAAGTCAGTATGCTGCAATATCCCCTGTGCAGAACCCTGTGCCCCTCCAACCTGCCAGAAAGGTGTCTGAGAAAGACTAAAGCCTGAAGGGACCTCAGGAGGGTCCGTAATGTCCAATAAATCCCCTTTAGGAACAGGGCCGGGTCGTGCAGGGGAGGTCCAAGAATCATCCAAAGGGGACTTCTCCCACCCTGCACCCTGAAGAGCTGCAGCAATAGTAAGCCCTGATGCCGACAGGTGGGAATCAAACCCACAACCAGAAGGGCTAGGAACAACAAGGCCCATCATAACGGGCTGGTGGGACCCCATAACACTATTAGTCATCCCCGTGGAGATTACAGTTCCTTTTGAAAATACAGATGTCTCTCCTGGAAGAGTAGTAGCAGCTGGTGACACAATCCCATCTCCCAAGTGTAAATCGGTCATCATCCCAGCTTTCTCTGTCTCCAGAGGCAAAGATCCTAATCCTGTTGTCGGCGTGGAGGAGCTAAGGGGAGACTCCTGGCACATGCAAGCCTGCAATCCACTGCCAGTCTCCCGTGCTCCCAATGATTGAGAAACGCCGCGAGGTGGTGCTGCAAGCACTTCCGTGTTCCTGCTGGGCTCCAGAATACAGCACAGTGTCTCATCAGACCACGTTACATCGTGGCTGACATCATTCACTGGAGCCGGGCCATGGGAAGCCCGTATACATGCCTCCGAGGGGGAGACTCTTTCGGCAGGCTGCAAACCCAGACAAGAAGCAGACAAAGCCTCGTTGAAAGCAAAATCCTGATGTATTCCATCTCCAGAGTCATTCCCAGTATCTGCCATGGTAAGAGAACGAACTTCATGAACAGTAGCCTCAGTCTCTCGGTGCAACAGAGCTTCTCCCAGTGTTCCACCGGGTGTAGTAGCAATGGTCTCCCATAAAACGGAGGTAGAGAGGGAGACCAACTCCCCTATCCCCAGGACATCCTCCTGCTCTGAATTGCAGCCTCAAGTGGCCATAACGATGGCCGGTCCCCCTACTGGCCACAGCGCAACAGCAGCAGAGTAGGGGAATTTCCCCGGTGTGCTGGCCAAATTTCCCTCATTCACTAAAAATACCACCAACAGCTTAATCTGGTCCAAGGTCAGTTGCCATTCATCTGTATCCCCCTCCCGCGGGTCATGCCTGAAAATAGGCAGAATTTGTCTAGTGCACTTACCCGGTCAACAAAAACTAAATAAATAAATAAATATGTTCAATACATTTTTTCCTCTGAGGCTCCAGTCTTGCTATTGAAAAAAGCTGGTTTATCCACCGCTGGGTTGTCCTAACTCCCCAGCAACTTCCTGTTTCTCAAGGCCTAAATTTTCCTTCAAACACATTAAATCTGAAGTATTCAAACTGTTGTCCCACTGATAGTGGATACTGCTAAGGGAATTGATCATTTAGACAATGTTTTACTTAAATTGTGTGATGATATCTTAGCCCCTCTTTTGACTCACATTTTTAATTTATCACTTACCACCCAAACCTTTCCTTCAGCATGGAAGCATTTCTTAGTTATTCCCTAGCATAAAGGCGGGGACAAAACCTTAGCTGAAAATTATTGTCCCATTTCCCTGCTCCCTGTTATTTCCAAACTCATGGTAAAAATTGTCCTCTGTCAGATATCTGACCATTTAGCCACTTACCAGATGCTTTCTAATTTTCAGTCGGGCTTTAAACTAAACCACTTTACCCAAACACATTGATTTATTTTCATGATTCTGTCTCTAGGGCTTTGGACAAAGGATATATTGTTGCTTCTGTTTTTATTGATTTGTCTAGAGCCTTTGATGTGATTAACCACTCATTGCTCTTAGCTCATTTACTTTCTTATGGTTTTTCCACCATTGTTATCACTTGTCTCTCTTCTTATTTACATGGAATAACTCAATCTGTGCACTGGAATCGTTGTCTTTCTTCTCTTTATCTATTTTTACTGGGGTTCCTCAAGGGTCTATACTTGAACCTATTCTCTTCAATCTTTTTGTAGATAACCTCAGTCCAACTCTATGCTGATTACACAGTTCTTTTCTATGCTCACAAGAATCACAAGAATCCTTCCCTTCATTCCTCAACTCTTCAGGGTGCTTTATATAAAATTGTGAATTGGTTTTCTAATTACCTGTTACTTTCCTGGTTAAACAATTTCCCCTTTCCCTTCCCCCACTTCCCCTTCCCCTTTAAACTAGCAAAATGACCCAAACCATGCTGTTTGGGTCTCCGTACACTGTGTCTCTGGCAAAATCTTCATTTTCTTTTACTTTAAATAATAACCCACTTGAGCTTGTGAGTGTATTTAAATATCTTAATCTTACTTTTGATTCTTCACTAACTTTTAAATCCCACATTGACAAAACCATTTCAAATGTCCAACAATGCCTAGGTCACTTAAAAAATGCAAGACATGGTTTGTCTAGCATGGACCATAAAAATATTATTGCTCAAGCCATTCTCCCTATACTATACTATACTATGGTGATACTATTTACTACCATGCCAACATCTCCCATTGAATACTGTTAACTATCAGCGTCTATGCTTTATTTTAAAGGCTAAATGGAAGACACATCATTGTGCCTTACTGTTTCAATTAAACTGGTTGTCCCCTTCTTCTAGATGCACTTTTCATTGGTTATCCCTCATTTACAAAACTGTGAATAAGCAGACCCCTGCATACCCATCTGGAAGGCTTATAGTTCCCACCAACAACTACAGTCCAAGTGATATGTCTCAACATGGTCTCTGTTTACTCAAGTTTCAAACTCACTTTGGGAAAGAATGCTTCTCTTATGCTGCTCCTCTCTCATGGAATCATCTCCCTCCTCAGCTAAGGATTGCACCAACCCCTGATATTTTTAATCATGGCTTAAAAAACTGTTGTTGCAGGAACATTTGTACCTGTTTTAATTGACTTTGTTCGATGTCAGTTTATGTTTTTGCTGGTTTTATTAACTTGGGACTTTCTGTAAATGAGATTTGATTCTTATAGAACCTATCCTGTAATTTATGCAACTTTTAATTAATAAATAAATTCTTATGAAGTAGCGTGAACATGCTGGATCTAGAATTCATTCCAACCTTAAATTACTATGCTACTATATATGTATGGATGTATTTATGTATGTGCAGCCTATATGTATGTATGCATTTTCCTGTGATAAAGGAGGGTGGCGTGGTTCACAGAGTTGAAGGCTACTCTGTGTTCCAGGAGAATAGGGACCACAAATAGATCACTCTGGATAGAAACAAAGAGGTCATTGGCAACATAGAAACAGCAGTTCCTGAGCAGTGTTCAAGGCAAAAGCCAAACTGGAAGTGGTTGAGAAAACTGTTGAGAAAAATGTGATCAGAGTGTATGGAAATAAAGTTGATTCCACTTGTGTGCAAATCGGATGTGTGCACATTCCAGTTGTGTGCACATAAACGGCAGATCCTGATTCATTCCCTATTATTTTTTCGTTATTTTATCCTGATGTGTGCACTGTCATTTTTGGTTGTGTGCACACATTTCGACCAGAACTCATGGGTCTGTGTCATCATAAAATGATTGTTTCCTTAGTTTCTCTTCTCCTGGTAACATAATTAGGTGATAAATAGTTCTAAAAAGTCTTCACAATGTCTCAACAGCTGCAGCGGGTAGCTGTTGAGCCGCTGTGAACAATCTGCTAATTGATCCCAATTGATACCAAAGCTGTTGTCACCTGTTGCCTGTTAGCGCTTACTTGCTAGCTGGTGTCTTAAGCCACGTGGATTGATTTTTTTTTTATCCTGATTGCCATGAAGAAGTTAACACACATGGTGCTATCCCTGGAGCAAAAGGTGCAGCTCCTAGAGAAGGCTCTCATATCCGGTGTCTCCGGTAAAGAACTAGCAGCAGAGTTCTCCGTCGATGTGTCCTGTGTCTGCTGGAGACTGCAGCAGAGAAAGGTGATACTGGCACAGTGGAGTTCAGGTGCAAAAAAAGAAAGAAAATGCAAGAGGGAGGGCAAAGACTCTCGAGTTGATGAAGCACTTCTGAAGTGGTTCACTGCTGCTCGTGATCACGGAGTCTCTTTGTCTGGCTATGTCCTTGCTGAAAAGGCCAGTAACCTGGCTACTGGAATGGGCATCAACTTCGAGCCATCAGCTGGATTGTTGTCAAGGTGGAAAGAATGCCACAACATTGGGTACAAGAAAGTGCATGGTGAGAGGGCTGAAAATGATTTTGAAAGCTCGGAGAGGTAGTTGAGGGAAGTGCTGCCAACATTAATAGCATCATTTGCACAAAGAGACATTTTCAACACGGATGAAATTGCACTCTTCTTTAGAGCCACATCAGACGGCACCCTCACTTTTAAAAAAGAAACAATCTTAGGCCACAAAAAGGCTAAGGAGAGGGTGTCCATGCTAGTGTATGTGAACAGTATTGGGACTGAGAAACTACACTTGCTCATTGTCAGCAAGTCTATGAAGCTACGGTGCTTCGAAGGTGTAAAAATTTCTGCTTTGTCAGTGGAATACACCACAAATTCCAATACACGGATGACATCAGCGTTGTTTTTAATGACTGGCTAAAGGAGATTGACAAGAAAATGTGGAGGCATAGGCGCAAAATTCTTATGATCGTGGACAACTGTACAGCGCATAAACCACTCACGCTAAGAAATCTGTAGGTTGTATTTTTACCCCTGAATTGTACAGCTCTCATCCAGCCAATGGACCAGGGGATGATACACAATCTCAAGCAGCACTACAGAAAATAAATTGTGAACAAAATCTTGTTAGGACTTGATTCACAGGGCACTCTGGCATTCAATGACATTGCAAAAACCATCACAATACTGGATGCGATTAATTTACTGCATGCCACTTGGTGTGAGGTCACCCCTCAGACAATAGAGAACTGTTTTAGAAAAGCTGGGATAGGAGCTGCATATGGACCAGAAAATGAAGATTCTGTTATTGTAGAGCGCATCCCCCTACCACCTAGAATGCCACTTGAATCTTTTTTTTTTATTCTTTCTATTTTTGTGCCTTACAGCAGTGCACCATCGGGGGCTTCTAGCCACTGCCCCCCTGACCCCAGAGGACCACAGGCTCACTTGATATGAGGGAGTCTGGTATGGTCATTCTGACCCACTGAAGGATCTCCCCTTACCTCTTCATCATGGGCTGGCCCCTACCCCCATGATGCAATATCATGAATGGGCCTCCTAGGCTGGTGGGGGTGCAGCCGTCAAGCTGCACAGTCTCACCCAGCCATTTTTCCTCCAATTAGTGCCTCCGGAGCCAGCAGTACAATGATGCCCACCACTTGCATGAGGCATCTTGCCATGCTCCACTTCTTGCTGGCGTTGCAACTTGTGCTGCCCCCGGTCATCATCAGGGGCCACTCAAGCATGGCGGAGCAACCCTACAGACCCATTCCACAGACAGGAGAGCAGTCCTGGGGCACTCAATCCACCCTCTCCTCCGCCAACCCCTGGTGGCCAGAGTCTATTCTTGAACCCGGGTTGCTGGTGTAGCACGAGGTGGCATCCAGTGCCTCAACCCTCAGCACCACCGGGCTGGCCCGCCACTTGAATCTTTTGATGAATTGGTTGCCATAGATTCAGATGAACCAGCAAGCCATGAATTTACAGAGGCAGACATATGTGCATCAGTCCTTGGCGAGACTAGCTGTCATGAAGAGGAGGACGTCGATCCTGAAATCCCGGTTCCTTTTACTGCGGAGGTTTGGCAAATGATGGGAAAAATCAGACACTTCATAGATCACTGGGAGCAGGCTGGCTTCTCCTGGTTCTGTGTATTTGAAAAAAAACTGGAGCAACTTTTGAATAAGACAAGCTAACATTACTGACTTTTATCAGACTGTTCACAAGAACAGTAAAACAGTGAAGCGTTTTTTTAAATGCTTTTAAAATGATTTATACAGTACTGTAAAATGTGTATTGTCTACAAAAATGCTCAATGTAATGCATTTAATCTTATTTTAGCACTTTAATGGCCTAATTAAAAAGATTTTAACCGTAGTTCTGCTTTAAAGGCCGTTATTTTATACAAATGGGAAAAACAGCAGCATAACAAAGCTAATTTTGGTTGTCTGCAATTTCGGATGTGTGCACAATATTGGCAGGTCCCGACCATGTGCACACATCCGGAATTGACTGTAAGTCACTTTCTCAAGGAGCATACTAAAAAAGAGGAGGTTGTAAATGGGCCAATAGCTCATGTAAAGTGAGGGGTTTTAGGAAGGGGGAGATAATGGTGGTTTGAATTCAGTACAGTACAGTACAGTGCATGTATTTAAAAGAAATGAATATTTAGACAATATCCGCATTCCACATATACCTTGCCCAGTTTTTTTTTTTTATTTTATCCTCTTTTTGCCCCACAGACCTCCTAACCTTTGGCTCTATCCTGCACACTCCTGCCTCCCCTCAGCCATGCCTTGACTGATACCCCCCCTGACTTACCCCCTTGAGGTGGGGCCGATGGCCAATCCAGCTCATCTTCAGTGAGAAAGGTGATGCCTCCCTGCCTCCCCCAGGGTGGGGTTCTGGGCTGAACAGTGCAGCGGAACTGAGATTGGTCAGTGGAGGTAACTGAGGCCATTAAGGTCCTGGTGCCAGGCACGTGTCATCTCTGGTGGCCTGTGAGCTATTTCTTGGACTGCCCTAGGGACGGGACATGCAATAATGCCTGTGTCCACCTCACCCTTCTGGAACTAGGTGCCAGCAGCTTGTGTTACCCCCATCTTCTGCCAGGAGTCTCTAAGCACCGGACATGCACCCAACCCTCCCCCAGAGAAGGAGAGCAGCCCAGTGGGTGCTCTATCCTTCTCCCTCTGGCTCCCCGGGTCCATTCCCAAACCCAAATCGCCAGTGTCACAAGAGGAAATCCAACCACTGCACCAGTGGGCTGGCATTTGTCCAGTTTCAAAAATCTTTGGAGCCAGGTATTTAAAAGTGGAAAACTGCACGTGTCAAAATTGGTTATGCAAAGTGTGGTGTCCTTCCACCACTGCAATTTTTGCAGCATGCCTGCATGCAATTTTCTGGGATGTTTTCTGTTTGCAATCTTTTCAACATATTAGACTGCTTGGGCAGATATTTTTGCATAGCTATATAAAACAATCTTGCACCTAGTGCCCTATTTTCAAAATTGATTTGCTGAATCATATCAATCTTACTGCAATGAGGGCTCATGGTAATACCAGGCATGGCGTGTTTTGTGCACCTGCACAGTAAAGGAAAATGCCACTGGTGTGCCAACTCCCCCCCAAACTAAAATAGCATTTGCACCAGTAATAGGATTTTTCCCTGCATCAGTGAGTTGAGCATGGGGACAAGCACCCCTGGCCATGTCAGGCTCTTTGAAAATCAGGCCCCTGCTATCTACAACTAAAGGTTTTCCATTCCTCTTGGACAATCAAGAGCTTGTTTGTTTTACAACTATGAATAATTCAGAAACTAGGATTTTATCAGTTTCTGTAAATGCCACATAACTTAAACTCCTTTGCATTTTTAAGTCTTACAGTACATACTCATGCAAAGACAAGTTGTGCTTATTTATGTATGTATGTATGTATTTATTCAGTAATTTTTTTAATCTCTATGATAACAAAAAAAGGGAGGATAAGTCCAGTACATGTCATTACAGACCCATTAGCCTTACCTCCATTTCAGGTAAAATTCTGGAAAATATCATCAAGGCGAAATACTTGAACAATTACCTAACATGGACACAGACCAAAATGGTTTCACAAAGAGCAGGTCATACGCTACAAACTTGTTAAGCTTCTATAAGAAAGGTAGTAAAACTCTGGACTCCAGATGTCCTTGGTATATGATTTTTCTTGGCCAGAATAAGACATTTGACACAGTACCATTTTGGGTCATTTTACAGAAGTTTGAAATGAAGGGTCTAAACCTTACAATCCTATGATGGATAACTGAGTGGCTAGACAATAGGTCCCAAAGAGTAGTAATTAATGGTTTTCACCCTGGGTATGGTGTGGTGACTAGTGATGTATCTCAGGGATTGCTGCTTGGGCCAGTGATTTTCTAGATCTTCATATTGGATGTTACCGTAAACATGTCAAATTGGGCAATAAAATATGCTGATGATAGTAAAATAGGTGACCCCCTCACACCAGCAACCCCAGAGCAGAGAAGTACCATCCAAAATGAATTGAACTTAATATTATCCTGGGCTGAAAATGGGAATTGTCATTTAATTTAGACAAATCTAAGGTTATGCACCTTGGTAAATATAATGTCTCTCATACTTACTCACCGTGTAACACAATATTACCTACTACTCCTCAAGAAAGGGATCTAGGTATCAGTATAAGCAGAGACCTTGAACATACTAAATAGTGTAACAAAGCTATCTCTAAGGCTAATAAGATATTATGTTATTTGCATAATTTTTTTGCCACAATTGCACTGGTTTTTAACCATAAACTCTGATCTTAATAGATGGTTTATCATTCTAGACAGATTTCCCTTGAGAGTAGCCGTGACATCTCTTGGACAGATCTTTTTGGGAATCATGCACATAATGTTTTTTACTGGACAGATTTTTCTTTCAAAGTAGGGGTGGGCATCTCTTGGACAGATCTTTCTGGAAATCTGCACATAATGTTTTTTGCTGAATGACAGTTACATGCACCCACTAAAACCAATAGTGTTCTATCCACAGGTCTACAGACATGAATTTTAAAGTTGTCAATATAATGATGAGCAAACAAGAACTAATCTACATCACCTATTAAAGAAAACCAATATTCTTAATGAGACACTAGTACATCCAGCTCTAGAGATAACATTACCATAAGTGACGGCTAGTAACACAATATAACTTATATAGTGAGAAAAGCATCTTGCCTTAAAATTTAGTCTTTTTTTCACTATATGCTCAACTTGTAAAGGGTAGTTCAGATAACTGTATTGATATGAGCTGCAAAAATAAGACTTGTGTCCAATGACATAAGAATATAAATTCATACATCAGAGTCAATAGCAATCAATATACAGCATTAAGTACAAATTGTTATAGCAGTTAGATGCAAAAAGGTTAAAATTGAAGTCTAGCATGTTTTTTTAATTCTGTATGGCAGGTGCATAAAAAGAATACTTATTCATAAACACTCACAATAATAATTAAAAAATTACTTCCCCAAAATGGAACCTTGTGGCATCTGTAAAACTGGCTTTCCATAGGTGGATTTACTCACAGTACATCCTTGATTATCACTCCTTGAGTCATTCAACTCAAATAAGATGTAAACCATTATAGAGTGTAACCACAGTACACCAGTGCTGCAATGGTTAGTAAACAGTAGCCTGTGATGTGGGTGCATGCACAATGGTGACGTCTGAAATGGCGATGCTTTATGGGCGAAAGCCCGAATGGCAATGGGGAGAGTAGGGCGACCGGATGTGGGGATGGATGAATCCAGTGACAGGATGTCACTATACATACATGCACATGCGGAGGGGGGGGGAGCGAGCATGGCAGGCAAGGGCTGGGAAGGGGAGGAGGGGATGTAGGGGTGGCTGTATGGTGGGTTGCCGAGCTGTGCTGTGGCATTGGGGGTTGGCCTGTGGTTGGGGTGGGTGAGGTACCGGGTTCGGGTCTGGGCGCTGGTGCAATTTTATTGCACCTGGCCCAAAACTTTATTTTCAAGCTTCGCCTCTCCCCAGACATGCACCCCTGGAGTTGAGAATCCTTTAGTAGGGGGATCACGAGCAAACCCTGCATTGGGGGTGCAGCCCCACAGAAAGCATGACATTTAAGTCCACAGTGCCCGTTGTTCCGTGCGCCGAGGATGTCAGAGCAACGAAAATGTTTTCACCCCTCTGATATCGATATAACGCAGCTCGCCTTTAGTCAGTCACCGTTATCACATAGAACCTTAGTAAACATAGTTCCAATGACCTTTGTAGGTTGCATTCCTAAGCTTTTATCATTTGTATGTCCATCCTCTTGATCAATACCCAAAGCCTCACTATGTTCACTGTTATATCCAGTTATCTATTAATATATCCAGTTATCTATTAATGTAGTGTGAGAGAGGAAAACATGATTTTCATGTATTTACATTCCCACAATGCTGTAAAAACATTTTAATAAAATAGTTCCTATGTTTATACTGTACTTTTAATAAGAAAAAAACTGCTATTGAATGTATTAATGCCAGTGTTATTTCACTGAGCTGGTTCTGAAAGCATTAATACAAACTGCAGTCAGTGGGGAGTTCTTATAAATGTAGTCTTGTAATGAACACCAATCATAGAGCATTTTGAGCTCAGAGACTAAGATCCCAGAAGTCTCAGTTCTCAGGCAGATAGTTCCAATCTGAGGCCTCATGGGGCTATCTACACATATTACATCTTTGTGGGATAGAGGTATGCATGCTGATTTTCCAGTCTGAAGATTTAAAACAATACTGAAAACTTATCAAACTGTATGTTATGTGAGGTCTTTTTTTTCTGGAAACCATCACTTTGTTTATAGTTAATCTATTCTGGATAAACCAGATGAGATGTGACATCTAATTTCCAGTGGGGGTTTGCTTTTATCTAGTCCATTTTAGGAGCTGGCTGGGCTGGGGCACTGGGAGGATAAGTGACTTACCAAAGGTCACACAGTGAGTGTCTCTGGTGTGGAATAAACCTATGATTTCTTGGTTCCCAAACTACTGCTCTAACAGCATGATCACTTTGCCTCATTAGGAAACTGGTCAATCTTTTTTCAGATTACAACTTTTACCAATGTAAAAACATGTGTGCAAAGAAAAGAAGTGTTTTGTTATTTCTGTCCTGATATATTGGGCCAGATTTTCAATGGCCCGACGCAAGCTGCGACAATGGCAGCTTGCGTCGAGTGTGATGTGCCCGGGACCCTGCACCGGAATTTCTAAATTACAGGGTCCCGGCACCTAAGTCCATCAGCTTGCAGAAAAGGGGGTGCTGCGCTGGACGAATGGCGCTCCTATACGGAATGCCACAACAGCTGCAGGGAGTCCACAGCACCCATGACAGGGGCTGGCAATGGGCATTGCCCCCCAATAACACTGCACCACCAGCACTGGTGATGCATCACTATCCAGTACCCTGGTGGGCTAGTGCCCCCCATGGTACCCATCTCAGCACTCCAACCCCCCTCCCGTGCCCCGATCCAGTGACTGGCACTGCCCTACACATGCTTCCCAGCCAGCTGCTGAATGGGCAGTCCGTGCATGCACTGTATACAGTGCACCCACTGACAGCTCATTCAGCGGTCGGCCATGGTGGCATGTGGAGGGCAGTGCCAGTTGCTGGATTGGAGTATGGGAGGGGAATGGGAGTGCCGCAGTGTGTACCACAGGGGGTGGCAGGATGCAGAGATGTGGGATGTCAGGGACCATGACGGGGTGAGGGGGACCAATGGACCACCAGGGATCGCCCACCAGGGACAGATCAGGGTGGGCCACATGGTGGTACATACAGGATGACCCCCCAGGAGCCATCTAAGTCCCTTTAAATCAGACTCTCACTGGTCTAAGGGTACTTGGCACTTGGTTCCAGGGAGGTCTTTCAAAATCCGGTTCCAAGGGCTGTGGCAGTCTGGGTCTGCCGCAAGCCTCCAGTGCCATGTAGCAGCCACTTTCATGGTGCAAGGATGGCGCTAGTACACTTTGGTGCAGGCAGCCTGCTGGGTGACACAGGCTGCTTTTCAAATTCCCACTTGGCGCAACCCTTGGCACAAGATGCCCTTGCGTCAGACCTGTTTGACACAAGCACCTTGCATCAATCTAAGGCCTTTGAAAATCTGGACCATTGTCTTCACACAAGTGGAACTATAAAAGGAAGATTTCAAAATATGTTTTTTGACAAAAATGCTTACATTTTGTTTACAAAATTGTAAGACAAAATTTATTTTTGATATAGTGACTTACTTTTTAAGTCATTACATTTAAGTTGTTGGTGACTTTGTACTCTCAACTCATTATTGCCAATTTATTTAATATTTGTAGTTAACATTTGGTATCAAAGACAGGTATGTTGAACCAAGGCACGTTTCCACTTCAGGCATGACCCATGGGAAAAAGTGGTTTTTTTTTTTTGGTTGATTTATTTGTTTTTCAGGCAGCCACAGACTGTCTGCAAATGGAGAGAAACAAGGGAAAAGTTAGAGCTTTTTTCACCTTACTTTTTTCCTCTTTCCATCCCTGGACCCAGCAGCATCACTCAGCCCTGCCACTGACCCATCTCATGAAGTTACAGGTTTATCACCACTTACACAGAGCCATGTTTGGTGGATGACCTACCATACAGGGTCATATGGTGCCTGCAGGGCATGTTGAGTGAGCAAGGGCCATTTCCCACAGTTTTTTATCCCATGTGGTGATGGTGTGAAACACAGAGCATGCAAGTTCATATTGACACACTTGTATCCTGCATCACTGAACTCCCCCCCACCACACTACTGCTGGTCCCACCTGTGCTGCTTCCAGGCCTCTGCCAGGTGGCAGGCAAGTGGTGGGACTCAGGAACCCTCCACCCCAAGGGAAGAGACCAGTCCTTGGGATGCTCAATCCTCCCTCTTCTGACCAGCTCCCAAATTACACTGGTCCATTTATGAACCCAGGTCAATAGCATAAGTGGAGGTAAGGCATCCAGTGCCTCAGCCCTCCATGCCACAGGGTTAGCCTCATAAGGGCTATTTTTAACAATGTTTTTTTAACTGCATTCATTTTCATAACAGGATTAATGTGATTTGTTGTCTTTCTTTTTCTGGGCTGCATGGGATTAACATAGGGGAAGAGGGAGGATGCTGAGAGGGTGGGAACTGCAGATGCCAAACTTGACCCAAGCTGGGGATAATGTGACAACATGACTACATCCACCCACTAGCATGGCAGCACTAGCCACAGACCAACACTGAGCAAAGTCAAACATGGGGCGGGGTAGGGTCTGTTTTAACAGCATTTTTTTAACTGTATTCAACTCCTTAATAGTGTACTGCAATATGTGTACATAAAGGGATTTTTTGTTCTTTCTTGTACTGAGCTGCATGGTACTAGGGCGAGGAAGAGAGAGGATGCTGAGAGAGTGAAAACTGTAACAGCTGAAGCTGACACCAGTTGGGGATACTGTGACAACATGATTACAACCATCCATTAGTGTGGCTGTAGTAGCCAAAGACTAATGCCAATTGGAGATGCAGCAAATTAAAATTTCACTGGTGAACACAGAGTGGCCAATACATAAGGCTCACTTCACCTTGTAATTATTACTTCACATTTTCATTCTACCCTAATGCAAAGTAGGCAAAGTGACAGCAATATTGGCAGCCCCTCACATACATAGCCACCAGAATTAATGTGCATCCCCAAAATGTTACTGTCTTGTGTCCAGAAAACTCCCCAGTGCCGACAAAGTGATATGAGAGCACAAGAAATGCAAAGTCTCCCAGAATTAATGGCACACTCAGGCATGTGTGCAGTGGTCACACACAGTCACCAGAATTAATGTGCATCCCAAAATACCACTGTCTTGTGTCCAGAAAATTCCCCCAGTGCTGACAAAGTGAAATGAGAGTGTAACAAGAAATGCAAAGTCTCCCAAAATTAATGTCGCACTCAGTCATGTGTGCAGTGGTCACACACAGTCACCAGAATTAATCTGCATCCCCAAAATGCTACTGAAATGTGTCCAGAAAATCTCCCAGTACTGATGAAGTTAAATGAGAGGGTAACAACAATTGCAAAGTCTCCCAGAATTAATGGTGCACTCCGTCATGTGCGCGGTCACACACAGTCACCAGAATTAATGTGCATCCCAAAATGCTACTGTCTTTTTTCCAGAAAATGTCCCAGTGCTGACAAAGTGAAATGAGAGCACAACAAGGAATTCAAAGTCTTCCAGAATTAATGTCACAGTCATATGCACAGTGGCCACACACTGTCACCAGAACTAATTTGCATCCCCAAAATGCTACTGGCTTCTGTCCAGAAAATTCCCCAGTGTTGACGAAGTCAAATGAGAGGGTATAAAAAAAATGCAAAGTCTCCCAGAATTAATGGTGCACTATGTCATGCATGCAGTGGTCAAACACAGTCACCAGAATTAATGTGCATCCCCAAAATGCTACTGTCTTTTGTCTAGAAAATTCCCCATTGCTGATGAAGTCAAATGAGAACGTAACTAGAAATGCAATGTCTACCAGAATTAATAGTGTACTACAAATGCAAAAACAGATTAAGATTGCATTGCACACTCAAGAGATGCAGACGCAAAGGTACAACAACACCTAACCAGTTCTCGCAAGTCACAGATCCAAATCTGGAAAAGAATACCTTTTGCTGGTTGGGGGTAGTGCATGGCTGTAACAGTCAACTACCAGTAAAGACACCACAAAGCAGTACAAAAAATTCATGCAGGTGCAGATGTGATAGCAGGTTCACACTGCTGCAATTACTCTGTGCCATTAAATCAGACACCTTTGTCTGATTTAATGGCACGCATCGCACACGCATTCGCACACACACTGCAAGTAATGCGTAGCAAATTGAAAACCTTTAGTAGTATAACCAAATGTTTTAAACAAACTGAAATTATACACTGCTGCACCACAACAATCAGCAAAAAAAGTCAAGAATTACTGAAAATATTAATGTGTGTACATTAACACAGTAATACAAGAAAAATATAACCAAAACAGAAAGACTGCCTTTCCTCCCAGTTAACCTACCTCACACCACAGATACGCCCTCCCCAAAGCACACTTCACAGTACACAGACTGACTGTTCTAAATTAACATTCAAAATCTACACACAAACAATAAACACTCAATGATATGAGAACAGGAGGGTTTCCTACAATCAATGTACTAAATTTTGAGCAAAAACAATAGCTTAAAAAATAATTTTTTAACAGCTTTTAGAGGATTTGAATCGCAGAGCTCTGAGAGAAAACTGTCTCCATCTTTCACTTCACACACACTACACAGAACTGAGGCTTTGCAGAACAATCTAGAGCCCATGTGACCTGCAATCCCATGAAGCACTGCAAAATTCATCTTGGAGCTCAACAGCAAGGCAAAGTGATGCAAAGTACATTGATTTCAATGTACTTCACCTTAAAATTGGTGGAGAAGTGGTTTGAGGAAGGCAGAATAATGCAAAGTCATTGGATTCAATGGACTTTGCATTCCTCATCATGATCTCTGGTACTCCATGCGTTACAGAAATACTGATGGATTCTACGTTACACGCAAATCACTTCACAGGTGAATTTCAGTCACTTTGCCCACCACTAGCGCCGATTGGAGCCAATCAATGGGGTGTAAGGGCAGTTTTTAACAGCTTTTTGTTTTCCTGGGTTCCGTTTCTAGACAGAGTTACTGAAATATGTGTAAATGAAGTCATTTTGTGCTCTTTCTTGTATTGGGATGTGTGGAACTTTAGAAAGAGGAAGAAGGAGGATGCTGAGAGGGTGGATTGAGGGTGGGAGCTAAGGCAGTTAATCTTGTACAAGGATGGCCCCCAAAATAAGCAAGAACAAAAGGTCAATCTCTTTCCTGAAGGAGGTGAGAAAGGCTGTGAGTGTGAAAAGCAGGGCCTTCATCTGGTACCAGAGGAACATGGGGAGAATATCTGGAAGGAATCTCAGGCTACAATATGAGTTGCAAGTGTGGTGGTCAGGAGGGCAAAGATAGACACAGAACTCGAATTGCTAAGTGAGTAAATGGTGTGGAAAAAATATTTAAGATACATAACTGAAAAAAGAAAAAATGGGGGCAGATAGTCAAACTAACTTAGGGGTAAGGGGAGTGGAAGATGATAAGCAGTAGCAATTGTACAGAATAATTACTTCTGTTAGGTATTCACAGTAGAGGATGACAGCCCTCTAGCATAGTGTGATATCAAGGCTGCCACACAGGGAAGTTCAGGAAATGGACAGCATGCAACTCTCAGTTGTCAGGATAAGAAAGGGTCTAGAAGCTTTTAGGTAGACAAGGCACCCGGTCCAGATGGCTTGCACCCACAAGTACAAAGGGAATTGGCCAATGGCCACAAAATTGGCAGTGCCCCTAGTCCAACTAATTAATGGCTCACTGAAGTTCCAAGTGCAGAGGTTAAATTGAGGCAGAATGCTCCGGAACACCATTCCACCTCTTTAGCCTGCCAGCCCCCCCTCCCAGCCTCACACTTGATAATGCAGTAGCTGAACAGCAATAGTAATATGGCCCTGGGTTGAATCCTTCAAGGCATCCTTACATTCCAACTTCAACAAGCACAATTTAACACAGTGGCCACTTATAAAAACACAAACCATGAAAATTACACTGAAAGTGTTGTTTTCTTCAGCCTTTGAAGCTCCATACACTAAGTTAGCACTTGTATGTTAACTGCTGCAGTCCCAACTGCAATACCTTTTACATTACAGAAGGCTTGGTATACCCTCATATACTGCTGCATTGCCTTTCTATATTGTAACATTCTGGCACATTGTACTGAAAAAAATGCATTTCACATTTTAAGAGGGAAAACACATGAACACTTAATATGATAATTGGAGTTGTTTAAAATAATTTAAATATAATTATTTGTATTCATGAACACATCTTTTAAATGTTATATAATTAGTTTAGTTGTACACATGCACACAAGGAACTTGCTTGAAACACTTTGCAAACTGTGCCAATCTGGGAGTTTCATTGTTGTTTTTCATAATTACATAATTTATATTCAGAGTTTCCTTCAGTGTCTGCCAATTAATTCGCAATGCAAGGTTTATAAGGTAGTGTATGCTTCAATGAAAACTAAGTAACAGTAATTTTGTAAAGTGTGTGTATCTGTGCACACATACCAGCCTGCTCAGATTTTCTTTACCACAAATTTCTGATCTCCAAAATTAAAAGCACACTAATGAATTAAAATATATCAATCTGTAGGTATGTTGGTAGGTAGGGAGGGAGGTAGATAGACTGACTGATGGACTGGTAGTCAGATAGATGGATGGATAGATAGATAGATAGATAGATAGATAGATAGATAGACAGACAGACAAACAGACAGATTCTATGATGTCATGTGAAACTGCTAAATACAGAAGACTATGATAGTTTATAGCAACATGAGTCTGCTTTATTACTGAATAAGCATCTCAAGTACTGTATGTGGTTTTCCTTCTGTTAAAAATGTCATATCTTTGCAAATGATTCATTTTCTCTGCATCATGAAAACAGATAGATACATAGACAGACAGACAGACAAACAGAATGACTGACAGTCAGGTAGATAGACATCCTTAAAAATCAGAGGCAGTTGAAGCAGCAGTGCAATGAAACTGGGCAAAACTTTGACCCTTCATTTTTTCACTATAAAAGATGACAAGCATCTTTCAGTTTTATTTGGGGGTAAATGTTATCCTTCCACCAACAGATGAGGTTTTTATAAATGTTTCAGTTTAGTTTTTTTTTTCTAAAGTGTGTGGGGTTTTTCGTTTTGGGGGGGGGGGGGCCTACAGTATTGCCCAGAGGTTAATGTAGGAATCTGTGAATGAGCTTGGCACATCCAGTAGACATGGATTTAATTCTCCCAACCTCCACTTACATGTTGTGTGACTCTAAGCAAGTCATTTAACTTCTCCTGCATCCTTGGTCAGCCCTGAAAAGAGGCATGTGTGCCTAGGGATAGTGGGCATTACCCGGTTAATACAGAAACAAAATGGCTGCCTTGCACATTGCAAACCTGGTAAGGGTCAGGACTGAGAAAATAGAAAGAAAAGAAAACTCACAATGTGCAGCATAGGAGGTACCCAAAAGTAATTTTGACAGGTATGCTAATATTGCTTTATGAACTGTAGCTGAAACTTTGTGTGGGAAAAAAATGTTTTCCTTTCACCGTGGCTATAAGGTAGAGAAACAGTGCAGTTAGGCAGTGAGAGCAACCAAACTTAACAATCAGGTCCTAGGATGGCAACCCCCCCCCCAAATAAAAAAAAAACAAACAAACTTGCAAACCATGCATGCTGTCGATGGCATATGTATGCAACTAATCAGCTGGTATGTTGTTATTTTTGTAACTATAACTTGAAGCTGCTGCCGGTATTTTCTATTTATTTTTGCACTCTTTTTGATAACCAGGTAAAGTCCACTAGGCACAAGTGCCTGTTTTCAGGGGAAACCTGGGAGCACTGGTGTGGTTAAGTGACTTGTTCAGAGTCACAGAACATGTTCAAGTGGAGGTAGTGGGAATCAAACTCATGTTCACTGGTTGCACCAAGGTCATTCACAACTAATCACTCTAACCTCTAGGCTATACTGCCAGTACCATAATTACTCATTTTTTTAATTGTTGTCATTTATTTGTAATTTTTGACCAGGAAAGGCACACTAAGCTAGTGCAGCTTGTTTCCAGGTGCATCCTGCTACAGATTGTGCATGCTGTCAACACAATTGCAGTGAGCACTGCTGAGTGTAAAAGGGGGTTCAGTGAGATGAATGATACAAGCACACCCCTGAGAACTAGCCTCACAGTTAAACACCTCTCCTCACTGATGTACCTGTCACTGGTTGGTCCACTAGTAAAACAATGGGACCTCACATCATTTGTAAAGAGTTGGCTTATTTCTAGATGCTCAGCAGATCACACTGCATGCAAGGCTAGAAAGGACAAGGATGTTCAGCATAGCTATGAACATATTTGGAAAGTCCTGTCAGATGTCAAGTGACAATTCACTGCACACTATACGTACATTGGCCTCCGATTTCAGTGGCAACTTGGTTTACGTTTTGGTTGTAAGTGTTTATTTTCACAGTTGTCATGTGTGTGGTACATTTAATCTGTGTTAAACTGTTTTAAGTCTTTTTCTTGTAATTTATTTTCTGTTTTGGTAGTTGCAGATGCTTAATTTTACTTTATGACTTTAGTAAAATAGTTTTTCAATGGTTAAAAAAGTTTAATTTTATTTCTTTTAGTAGTTTTTAATAAAATGTGATACATGATGTCATAATACAACCTTTTTTGTGGTACTAATATTTTTGCACTACATGTGACATGCAACACACACTTTGAGCCCTTTCCTGGGAACTAGAGTTCCACCTCCTCAGAAATGGATCACACGGTAGATCACACGGAAGGGGTGCAAGACCTCCAGATGGATGTAGAGAAACTAGAGAGATGGTCTAAGGTATGGCAGTTGAGACAATGCTAAGAAATTAAAGGTAATGCACTTAGAAAGATGGAATCAGTGCATGAAATACTGGATGTGAAGGATTCAGCTGACCACCACATCAGAGGATAGGGATTTGGGGGTCATAACCAGTGACTTCCTCAAGCAAACAAATCACTGCATCAAAGAATATAGCAAGGCATTAAGGAAGCTTAGGTATATAGGAAGGGGTTTTGACAGTTGGAGAAGCAAGGTGATTCTGCCACCGTACACATCCCAGGTGAGGGATATTATATTGTAAGTACTGTGATAGGATGTAGGCTGGAGTCAGTGCAGAGAAGAGTAACCAAGATGGTCCAGGTCAACAGGGCAGATCCTATGGGAATTGGCTGGTGGCACTAAATATGCATGCACTCAAGGCAGGCATCAGAAGGGGGACATGATAAATACATTTAAGTTTATCAGGGCTATAAACAAGGTGAACAGTGAGGAACTATTTGTAAGACATAGGCAAACAGTCTCTTAGGGAATCACTGGAGCTTGGTGGGGGGAAGTTCAAGGCAAACATGAGGAAGTTCTACTTCACTGAGAGGGTTGTAGAACCATGGAACTGACTTCTGGTAGAAGTGTTGGAAGCAGCTACTTTAAATGGGTTTAAACACAGCTTAGATGTAGCCTGCCCGCCGGCTCAGCTGCAAGGCGTCCACTTGCGGTGCCAACATCCCAGGCTCAGAAATGGACTCGGGATTTGAAAGGCCAGCCAGGGGGAGAAGGATTGAGTATCCTAGGGACTGCATTCCTTCTCCAGGGGAGGTGGGAAAGAGTGTCCAGTGTATTGTGGCCTTCTGGCGGATGCTGGGGATACCTCCACTGCCTGCACCACACGCAAGGGGAAGCGAGGCAGACACTGGCATCATTGCACATCCCCACCCCCGGGGATCTCCTGCAGCATTGGAAAAAAATGGCTGAACCCTCTATGATGCCCACCCTGAAGGAGGGCAGGAGGGAGGGAGGTAGGGAGGGAGGGAGGAATTGCTGTGGATCAACAGAGGAGATTTTCTCAACTATCTCTGTGATGGTAAGTAACAATTCTGCCTTCTTTGAGGGTGTCTCCCTCTGTTGAGCTACATCATGGAATGACTTTCAAGCAGTATAGAAGTACTGAGAGAGGATGACAGGATCTAAGGACCCTGAGTAAGGAGGCCTTGCCAGACAGTAAGGCTAAATCCGACATGTCTATGACTGACAATGCCCAGATAGTAATGTTTAGTAAATGTATGAACAGTACACAAAGTGACAACAACACATATGTCAGCAGTGTATATTGTGTGACAACAAGCCACTGAAGTAGTCACCCCACTGGTGGAATGAACATAGACAGGACCAGAAAGTTCCTTACCATGCTTCTGGTAACAGAATGAAATACAACAGGCCAATCATTTGGAAAGGTCATGCTTCGAAGTACTGTAGGGTAGCCAACCATCCAGAGAGGGGTGAAAGCCATAAATAGTTGGGAGGATTTGCTACAGTCCTTACTATGATTTAAGTACCAATGCAGCGTCCTACAGAGATCAAGCATATGTAAGCAACATCCCTCACTATCTGGCAGTTGAGAAGTAAACAGGAAGGTCAATGGTCTGAGTTAGTGTTTTCTCAGACATGACCTTTGGCAGAAAACATGGATTAGTATGTAATGTAACTCTATCCTTCTAAAAATTAAGAAAAGGAGGATCTGCAACTTGAGCCAGTAACTCAGATATGTGTGTAACAGATGTCATAACCATTAGGAATAGTGTCTTCCAAGCAAGGAAGTGCGGCTCACAAGTAGTAGTAGGCTCAAAGGGAGGCACAACAAGAGTCTCTAGGACCAAATTAAAGTCCCACACTGGTACTGGATCACAGACTGAGGGTTGTAGAAGTAGAATACCTCTTCAAAATCTATGGGAAACCTCAAGCTAGGTCACCATCTTGCCTTCGGTGAAGGCATGGAATGCCAACGTCACAACCAAGTGAACCTTAATAGGCCAGAGTCTACATGGGACAAGAGGCAGTCAAGCATTAGACTGACCAGACACGTAAAAGGGTCCAGGGTATAGGCAGCACACCAAACCCTAAAACATTTCCATTTTTATGAGTAGGTGTACCATGTAGATTAATTATTTGCTGCCAGTAGAAGAGCTGCAACAACTGGGGATACCCTAAAGTTGGAGAGCTCTACATCCTCAGGAGTCAAGCATAAAGATGCAATGGACTGAAGATCCAGAGACCCCTACTCCTATGAAAGAAGTCCCACCCACAGAGGGAGTGGGACAGGGGGTTCCACTGCCAATTGCTGGAGCAGAGGAAACCAATTTTTTCTGGGCCACTACAGGATCCCCAGATGCAGGGTGGCTGAGTATAGCCCTCAGCTTTACCAGAACCCTCAGTATGAGAGGGAATTGGGGAAGGCTTACAAGAACCTGCCTTTCTAGGAGAGGCACAATGTATTTCATCAGAAAAAGTCTGGTTCCAGAGTGAGCAAGCAGAAATGCAACGGTTTTGCACTGTATAGAGATGCAAAAATGTCTATGTCTGGGTGACCCCATTTTATGTAAAGGTTATCAATTATGGAGTCCAACAGCTCCTATTCATGGCAGAGTGCCTGGGACTGACTAAGACAATCTGCAAAGGTGTTGAGGGTACTGGACAGAAACACAGCCATGAAGAACATGTGTTCCATAACCAAGTGCCAAGATCTCATCCCCTCTCTGCAGAGAAGATATAACTAAACTTCACCCAGATGGTTGATGTAGTATATATCACCAACATGTTTTATGTACCGATCAACAGCTGATACCCCAGAAGAAGGGAGGCAGTGCCCCAGAAGGAGGGAGGTAAAGGCCTCTAAGCCAAGCACAACAGCCCTAATTTCCAGGATGTTGCTGTGTGGAACCCTATCCAAGGGGGACCATAGGCCCTGAGTTCAAAAGAGGCCCAGATTGGCACCCCAGTCTGAACCCAAGACTTGTAGCATCTCCTGGTAGCCTAGTCAAAGCCTTGGAAAATGATGCAGCCCTTAACTTCATGAGCAAGGCCTAGGCAGTGAATGTACATGGAGTGATCTTTGTAGATCTTCACCTCACCACAATGATGGTATCAAAACAATGGTTCTTTCTCTTTCAATGGTGGCATGAAAGTTTCAAAGTAACAAACCAAGAAGTGGCAGCATTGCGGCCATATTTGCAGAGCATGACAGCATTCTTCAGCAGTGGTGGACCAATGAGCAGTTGATGGAGGAAGAAAGAACTAAGGCATGCTGGGGATATGATCATGTTGTAGAGGTGATGATTAAGCACATCGACATGGGTGGCCCCAGCCAGTAAAAGCTTTTGGGTGGTAATGATGCTGACAGCATGATGTGACTCAATGGATGGAGATATCCTTGAAGAAGATCACAGGTTTAAGGGGGGGGGAGCTGCAGAAGAGGGAGACAACTCACCAGTACAGTAGGTTGATGGTGTAAGGTATATGAAGTAAGGGTAGACTTGAAGGACCATCAGTATCCTTTGGTCATCACATTCTATGTTTTATGAGTAAAAAGCAGGGCCATTGACATACAATACAGAATAATAGAATAAAATAATATGCACAGCAAATTTTGAATGTTGCAATAGTAGTGCAACGTTTTACAGAAACTGAATAAAAAACAGCACAAACACAAAGAGAAAATAATTATGCAAAGGAAAAATACAGTGCAAAAATATATATAAAGCAAAATATGAACATTTCAGTGGTAGTGCAGAGTTTCATAGACAGTGATAAAGCATAACGCCAAGAAAGAAATACATGAGCAGAAATGGGGAGAAGAGGTGGGGGAAAAGGAGGGAAAAATTTGCAGTGAGGAGAAAATGATAAAAAGCAGATAGGAGAGAGGAAGAACAGTTGTGAAGAGGCTTCAAGGAGAAGATGGAAAAGAAAAGACCTACTGGAGGAGAGACTGTTTCACAAAATTGGAAAGATGAACAGAGAAGGCTGACTGACCTACAGAGGTTTTCCAATGAGGGGTGAAAAAGGAGCAGGCATTAGTGGAATGGAGGGAGTAAGAGGATGGGGTAAAAGGAATGGGGAGAGCACAAAGACAGGAGGGAAAGAGGAAGGGCAGCATATTTCCTCCTTTCTCCCCTACTCCAAAAATGGAGAAGCCATAGATGCACCCTTCCTGTGTTAGAGGTAGGAACAGGTGACAGGCTGCCTTTACAGCTGATGGCAATGCTGCTCACTGGTTGGATGGAAAGGGGTACATAAATGCAGAGCAGTCTGTGTCCTTTCTTCCTGAGAGCCAAGCATCTCACCTCACTTCTGTGATGCACCTATCCTCATGTATAGGATTCTGGGCATCATGCATGCACCGCAGTTTCCTGGTTGGTAAAGGTGCTGCCCCATGCTATGATGCAACCAAGCCAGACAAAGTAAATTTAACTCATGAAAAAAACTGACCCTACAGTACCTGTGAAAAATAAGATTGTAATAGAACGCTTCTAACAATAAAATGGAAAGGATTTCACTTAAAACATTCTGGACAACAGAAATAAAGGAGAACCAAGATGGGTAGAGCAGAAAGGGAACACTTAAAGGGAAATATATAAGAACACTGCTCATAATAGTCTGAAAGTCTATGTAAAGTTCATTAAATGGGGTGTGCGGCTTATACCTGTATATGGCATCAATTTAGAGGTATAAATGATTAAGTGTGTCCTAAATTGATACAGTTTTGACCCCATGTTTAGAACCTTGTGATGTGTGACCCCTATGCTTACCTATGTTGTGCATAGATATAGCTTTGCCATCAATGACATCACAACATTCTAAAATGGAAGCAATATAGCATTTATATTACAAAGGTTTCGTCATCTATATCTCCTGACTGCTTCCAGATACGGGAAAGCCCAACATTTCATATAAAAGTATTTTTATGGGATTTTAAACTGTGATCGCCACTATTTTCAAATGTTCCTTTTTAAGAGACATGTGCACAGAATAGAAGTAAGAAGCCCTGGCAAAGCAGCAAAGCAAGTGGGGTGGGGGGGATAGAGAGAGAAAGAGAGACAGAGACGGAAGAGACAGACACACAAAGAGAAAGAGAGAGGGGTGGAGTGGAGTGAGGAGGCATTCAAGAAAACAGAGTCAAGAAAAAGAAGTTCTATACTCAAAAGGATTTCTCCTATACTACAGTACATTCAGCACATATGATGCATGCGTCGGAGCCATTGACATCGGGGTAGCTGCTTATAATGAGGTGCTATCCGATGCCATTGACTCCCTCGCACCTGTCCGTGTACGACCCAGAACTTCATACCTGAGATCACCTTGGTATGATCGCGATCTCAGGGAAATGAAGAATTGGGTCAGAGATTTGAGCATTGCTGGAGGAAACTTGCCTGGGGCTGACAACTGGTCCTGTAAAGTGCATTATCGCATATCAGGAGGCAATTAACCAAAAGAAGACATTATTTTTGTCCCGGGAAATTGCTGCTGAGAGCCGACCAGCCTCACTCTTCCGACTGTTGACAGACTTCTTCATCCTTCCTGTCTTCAGCCCGGGAGAGTTTCCTCAATGAGGATTGTGAGGAATTTGCTCGGTTTTTCTCGGACAGGGTGTCTGATATCCGGCGGAGGTTTCTTCAGCCAGTAATATCATTGCTGTCAGTGGTCGTCAGTCAGAATTCAAAGAGCACCATCCTGAGTGGGGTGAGTTCAGCCAGTGGAAGTTCGTGAGGTCATTGAGATTATGCCAATTTGATGTATACCTTTGTGAACTGGACCCTGTGCCAACGCGTCTTGATGAGGTGCATTGACACTGTTGGCCCGGTGTTTGCTCTGATTGTCCGGTGCTCTTGAGTCAGGTGTCTTTCCGGATGCCTTGAAGGAGGCTCTGGTGAGACCCTTTAAAGAAAGCTTCTCTGGACCCGGAGATTAGGGCAAATTATCGTCCTGTCTCCAATCTTCCATTTTTGGGAAAGGTTGTTGAGAAGGTGGTATCACTTCAGTTGGGAGAGCATCTCATGACCCACGAGTTATACGATCCCTTCCAGTCAGCTTTTCGGGCCAGGCATAGCACTGAAACTGCATTAGTTCGGGTGCAGAATGATCTCCTTAGGGCTAGAGATCGGGGGGAAAAGACAATTCTTGTCCTCCTTGATCTCTCTTCAGCATTTGACACTGTGGACCATTGTGTGTTGCTTCTCCACCTGAGGGAGTTGTGTGGACTCACCGGTGTTGTCATCAAATGGTTTGAGTCATTTCTGACCAACAGGAGGCAGCGGGTTGTGATGGGTAATTTCTCATCTACGACCTGCCTCCTTTCATGTGGAGTCCCTCAGGGTTCGGTATTGGCCCCAATGTTGTTCGCAGTGTACATGCTGCCCTTGGGGGAGATCATTAGGAGGTATGGTTTGAGTTTTCATTGCTATGCCGATGATACTCAGCTATACCTATCCTTTGCACCGGGAACATCGAATGCAGTGGATGTGATGAATATCTGTCTGGCTGAGATAAATGACTGGATGTCTTCCAGCTGGCTGCGACTTAACCCTAATAAGACTGAGGTACTGGTGGTGGAGTCGAACAGAGCTCGTGATGGGATGGCCTTTGATTCAGCGACTGGCATTAAGCTAGGAGCTGTATCGTTGATGGCATCCCCAAGGGTGTGTAATCTTGTGTGATCTTTGACAGGAGCTGTCCATGGAGGCTCAAATATCCTCCGTGGTAATGCTCCTGTTTTTTTCATCTTAGGAATATCGCCAGGATTAGCCACTTGTTCCGCTCTGGACCTCCCTACTTTGGTACATGCCTTGGTCACGCCGAGACTTGACTACTGTAATGCACTCTATCTCGGGTCTCTGGAACTTTCTTCAAGACTGCAGCTGGTGCAAACGCCGCTGCCAGGCTTTTAACCGACAAAGTAAGTTTTGTCATATAACTCCGTATTGCGCGATTTGCACTGGCTGCCTGTCAGGTGGAGAGTTTTGTTCAAGGTGGGTTTCTCACCCATAAGACCCTACATGGACAGGGCCCTGGTTACCTTACTGATCTACTGGTACCGTCCACCTCTGTCCGGGATCTTCGCCTCTGGTGGTGGCCTCCTGACAGTTCCGAGATCTAGTTGAAATCAGCAGGGATCGCCCTTGGAGTTGCTGCTCCAGTTCTCTGGAACTCGTTGCCATTTGATGTGAGAGAGGCCACCACTGTAGAGGCTTTTAAGAGAGGTCTAAAGACCTTTTTATTTGCGCAGGCTTTTGGGTTTTAAGTTATATGTTTGTGATTTTACTTGAATGTATACAGTATGATAGACTGTAAAGCTTTTTGTACAGCGCCCAGAGCCTTTGGGATTGGGCATCTTTTTTAAATAAAGTTGACTTGACTTGACTTGACTTGACATATCATTTGAAAATAAGATCCCTTGGATTTGCATCAAACCCTTTTGATGTGTAAGGCATCAAAGGAGTGCATGGAGATTGTTAAGGAAATGGGATGGGGGCTAGACTACCAAGCACCAGTCATACAGCAGTCACAACCCTCTGACAAACCAGCAGCATGGTAGCATACAACTGTGCTGCCTTGTTGGAGTCTTGTCACTTTAAGGCTCTACTTATGATTTCTCATCAACAGTCAGACAGAACACAGTGTGGAGGTGCCACACTCATCCTAAGGAGGTATGGGAGGCACTGGTTCCAAAACTATCAAGCACCCATAATGACCTGTAGAACAGCAGCAGGCAGTAACTTTTGGAGGTAGGACTGTTACCATTCACAGCCAAGTGATCAAGGTATGCTATCACTACATCAGTCAGTGGTGGTGCACAGGCCTGTAGATCTCCCTTTCAGGAACTACAGGAGGTCCCAAAGGTAGGATTCCACGGAGAAGAATAGGAAGTGTACTGCATCAGTGGCTTGGCAGGTAGCACACACCTCTGAGACCAGAAGCTCAGAAGGTGGTGGATTCTAGCCCCACATCAGGAACATGGAATGAATTCCAGTACTGACACTGTAGTGCATCAAGAGGAGGGAGCGGCACTCCTGAGGTGCCATTTTTCAGGTGAGACATTAAATCAGGGTCCTGTCTGCCAGTTCTGGTGGTTATTCATCTGGACATTGAAGATTTCCTGGCATTTCTCAAAAAGAGGTAACCAGTGGGGTCCCACAGGGCTCTGTGCTGGGGCCGATGTTGTTCAATATCTTCACCTATGACACTGGGTATGGCATTAAGGGCAAAATGTGTCTATTCGCAGATGACACCAAGCTCTGTGGGAGAGTGGACATAGCTGAAGGAATACAGGACCTACAGGAAGATCGGGAAAAGCTAGGAAAGTGGTCAAGGATCTGGCAGATTGGCTTCAATGCCAAGAAATGCAAAGTTATGCATACTGGAGCCAAGAATCCCAGGACAGAGTACTACCTGGGTGGAGTCCAAGTATCTGCATGACAGGAGGAGAAGGACCTGGAAGTGATGATTACTAGTGACCTGAAGCACCCCACATAGTGCAAGAAAGCAGCAGCAAAGGCAAACAAAATGCTGGGATCCATATTTAGGGGGATCAGTAGTAGGAGAAGAAGAGGTTATGCTGCCCTTGTACAGGTCACTGGTAAGGCCACATCTAGAGTATGGAGGTCAGTACTGGTGCCCACACCTCAAAAAGGACATTAACCTGCTGAAGAAGGTCAAGAGGAGGGCTGCAAAGATAATAGTGGATCAGCAGGGTAAGTCATACGAGGAGAGGTTGAGGGCATTGAACATGTACTCTCTGGAAGACAGGAGAGAGAGGGGGAACATGATTGGGGCCTTCAAGTACTTGAAAGGGATAACTAAGGTTGATAAGGAAAGTCTGTTTAAGCTTAGTGGCAACCATAACACTGGGAGGACAGTCTTAAGCTGGACTGTGAGAGGTTTAGGAGGGAGGTCAGGGAGCACTTCTTCACAGAGAGGGTGGTGGACACTTGGAATGCACTGTCGGAAGAGGTCATCTCATTGAAGACAGTGGGCAGCTTTAAGAGAGGCTGGGATAGGCATGGGGGAAAGTAAGGATCGTGGGTAGGGAGGATGGGAGGAGTGGGGAGGAAGGGCAGGGACATTAACTCAAGCTGTGGACCCTGCAATATGAGCAGACTTGATAGACCAAATGGCCTTCTTCTGCTGGCTTCTTCGTATATTCATATGTAAGTAAATCAACATAAGGACACATATCATAAGTTACACATTTAACACATACTGAGAAAACCCATAAAGACCCAAAACCAACACAGTGACATCATAACTAAAGTCCTATACTAAGTAAGTATGATCAGTAATCTACTTCAGCCAACTAAGAACATGTTTCCATAAAGTTCTCAGATGCTGTACATATAAATATGATTCCTCTTGTGAGTAAATATGTTTCACTTGGTTACTAACAAAGGTTAACAACTCCTGCTGTCCTAGGTACTTTTGTTGCAAGGCTAATTGACATTGAACTTGCCAGATATAATATTTCAGAACCCCACAGAGCACTCTCAATGTACTGGGATGGTACTTGGTCCATTGGCCAGTATACATACCCATAATGAACACATCATGAGAGATTGTCTTGAATTCTGCACATTTCAAACTATTTGTTAAAATATTCCAAAAAGTAATTATATAAGGGCAAACAAAAAATAAACGGCCCTGTATTTCTAGAATTAAATTACAGGTATCCCTGGGACAATATCTCTCAGTGAGTGACTTATGTTTGTGATGATTATGTATCCCTATCCGGCCATGACATGTAAGCCAAACAACATCCCACATATGTTTGGGTACCCATGGCTGAATTAGTGGATGCAATGTGTCGGAAACTGTACTATCGGTACCACCTGGAAACTCTTCTGGTACTAGTATGTAAGAATCCAGAATATGAACAAATGTGGATTTCCTCAACAACTTACTACACTGCTGCATTGTAACTTTTCAAAGTTTAATTTTAGCAAGGACTGAAGTAACATATGTGGGTGCCCCCTCTTTCCTGATTATAGTATGGAAGTGCCATTTCTGAGTTCCCCACAGTGTTAAAATAGGAAGAAACCATGCCTTTGTCCAAATAGCCCAGTTTTTGTCTGTATTCTGTAACATAAATCCCAAATTTACTGATGAGAAAATAGTATGAAAGAAAAGTACTGGATTAACCATGCCCAGACCTCCCTTATTTATCGGTAAATATGTAACCTGCCTTTGAATGGGATTAAATCTTCTCCCCTAGATAGTCTGAAAGAAAAGACTAAAAAGCTTGGTGTCCAATTCCACTAGTAGAGGAACAACATAACTCAGATACAAATATAGAAGAATGATTAGAGTCTTGACCTATGAAACTCTCTTAAGTTTCAAAATTTGCTTTGACTTCCATAAGCCCACTTTCCTTTCCTTTCCCCTTCTAGCTATTTGGCCTTTCAGTTAGTCTGGGCCATATCAGATGCCCCAAAATTTATCCCTAAAATAATTACCTGTGAGTCTATTAGAATCCTACTGACAAGCGTTAAACCACGATGATGGAACTGTCCAAGACAAACAGCTTTACTTTTTTTCAATATTAACTTTAGCACCTTCCAATAGGGAATAGTCTTGTATAACAGTCATAACTGCAGTACATGATTGCACATCCTCCAAGAATAGACATAAATCATCTGCATAGGTGGACATCTTAATGGGTGGAACCTCCCTGGACAAAGTCAAACCCCCTATCTGAGATGTCTGATTAATTTTCAAAATCAAAATATTAATACAAAACATGTATTGTAATGGGCTCAAGGGACACCACTGCCTGACACCCCGAGCAATAGCTACCTGACGACCAATATATTCATTTAAGAGTAAATGAAAATTAGCATGTTGGTACAATAGGCTTATTCATGTAATGAATGGTGGTGGTATGCCATGATAAGCTAAGACTAAATAAATAACCATGAATAACCCAGTCAAAGGCTTTTTTGTTGGTCAAATGAAATCACCAGATCCTGTACCATATCTAAGTGGCTCCTCTCAAAAACCTTTCAGATCTGCAAGATCCCTCATGGACCTCCGTGGTAATCCACAAATTTGATTATGTGCTGTAACTGTATTTGCCATGCCTGTCAATAGATGGCAAAGAATATGGATAAGAATCTTAAAGTCAGACATCAATAAAGAAATAGGTCTCCAATTATGAATATCTAATTTATCTCCCTTTTTTATACAACAAAATTAAAAATGCTTTTGCCATATTCTCCAACACCCATAATTGCTGTAGCATTTCATTAAAAACTTCTGCCAAAAGAGGTGCTAGTATATCAGGAAAAGTACAGTAAAAAACAGCACTAACATCATGCAGCCCAGGGCCGCCTCCGGTCATAACTTCTGTATCATCCCAGTGACTTCCCCAATAGTAACCAGTTGTATTAAACCCACCCACTCCTCAGGATCTAAAACCCCTGGATCCAACTGGTTTAGAAAGTCTTCCAGATTCCCTTCCCCCTCAAAGGGAATCCCGAACTCCTGGTATAATTTCTCTTCAATTATTCTCATAATGTCTGGCAAACCTGTATGTGTTACTCCCGAGGGTCTTTGATGGCAGAAACGTGTTTTTTGGTAACCTGATCCTGACAACCCTTATAAAGATCCAGAGATACCTTAGTACCATCCAGGCCACAGGTCTGTTCTGCCTGTAAAGTTTTAGCCCTATCATACAACAAGGGCTTCATAACCTTCTTCATTTGTAAAATCTGCTGTGTAAAAAGCGATTTTTCAGTATGCTTAAGGGAAATTAATCTAAACGACTGGGACCTCAATTTTAAGAAATGAAAATAATCATCCTGCGCTGTTGTCTTGCCAATTTTCTGAAAACATTTCTTAAGGCAAAGCTTAGTATCATCCCACCACACTCAGTCAGATCATCATAAAGAATCCCCACAGCTTTTGTCTATATGACTGGCTCTTTTAATGCAGCTGTGTTAAGGTGCCAGTAACCAGGCCCTATTTTAGAGTCCTGGAAACCTCCAACTGTAACTAGTAATTCAGAATAGTCCAACATAACAGTTGGATGAGTCACTGCTTCCAGAATCCTCCAACTGTTGGAAACAAAAATAAAATCTATTCTGGAGGCTAAAACTCCCCTGTGATAGGTATGACCCCCTGTCCTGTGTAAGGTTCGGTAAGCATCTTGCATCCTAGCCACAGACATAATTTGAGTCAATACATTTGTGTCACAGAAAAGTTTGGTAGTCACTCCTGTTTTATCTCCCAACCCCACAGGGCAATTAAAATCCCATCACAGAATAACTTTCCTAGCTGTATGTACAGTAAGTATAGCTAGAGTTGCCGAAAAAGAGCCACCCTAGTTTGTTTAGTCTGAGGAGCATAAACAACTCCCACCCGAAGAATTTGTCCTTGACCCTAATACCCACTAAGAGTGCCCTAGCAGGTTCAACATCAAGTACTTTTGCTATATGTACCTAACAGGATTTAAACAAAATCTCCACCCCAAGACATGGATCTTCACCCAGAGAAAATATAGAAGGACCCCTGCCTCATGCTTTCTGTGCCTGATGGATATCAGCAGTCATCCTCAATTTAGTATCCTGTAATAAAATAAGCTGAACCTTGGCATGACTCAAAGCCAAAAATGTTATGCTTCGTCTGTTATAATTCCTAATACTAGTAACATTGAAAGACAAAATGCCAATACTATAAAAAGTAAGATGTCCATAACTGTAGGCAAAAGGGAACATCATGACCTCAACGTGTTTTTTTCTAGTCTTTTTCTCTGCTTTCATAAATTCTGTAGCATCCACCTCAATATCTGATTGGTCTTTTTGGGAGGACGCCACCGATGAGGCTCCAGAGTCCCCATCCTCATCCTCAGTTTGTCTTTGTAAAGCCATAAAGGTGTTTCACAATTCACACTTTCTTTTTTTGCCAACTTGGACTTGGGAGTACTCCTCATGGAGCATTGCTTGCCTTTGACAAGTTGATAATCATCTTGAGGTTTGAGGGGGCATTGCAGTAGCTTGCTATTGGACCATGTCTATCAAGATGTCCTTTATGATGAATGATTGTGATGGCTGCTGATTTTCCAGGACCAGTACCTGGTCATCATCTTCCCTGGTAGCTTTGTCCTGTGGGCCCCCAGTTGTACTGTCAGTGGGAGCATCCTGTGTAGCCGTGTCAGTAGGGTGCTCCAGATCAGGCTGCCCTCCCCTTGTAGTCTGTTCTGTAGAGGATGTGGACTGTTTTTTAGCATGTCTCAATTGGACATCATGAACCATATCTGCCTGGTCACAGAAAGAACTTATATTTTTTTTTTAATTAAATATGCTTTATTCAGTTTTTCCAATCACCAACAATGCAGTGTATGAAACAGAAGATGACACACTAGTCCAAATACATGTACATTGCATTAGTTAACTGTCCCATGAGTCCCCCTTTTTCCCCCTTCCTCCCACCTACTTCCCCTCCCCTTCTTATCCTCCCTAATTCCTCCCTCCCCACTACCAGTCCACCCTCCCAAAGCCAGTCCACAGATTATAATACTACAGGCCAATTCTCTAACCCCACTAGGGGGAACAGAAACACTGCTGCCTAAAAGAAAAAAACGGGAGATTATATGAACGTCATCACTTAGAAAGCCAATCAGCTGCCCCACTTAAAAAAATTTAATTCAAAAGGGGGATATATAAAGGCCCTGCCTCTTTTATTAATGTGACGAAACGATTGACCATAAGTCATAGAAAGAACCTTTATTGTGGACCATCCAAGGGCATTGCATGTACAGGTGTCCCGTTTTCTCACACAAATTACATTTTACTGGGTTAGGACAAAACATACTGGTATGTCCTGTTTGTAGGCAAAAATTTATTTCACACCACTACTTCACAGACGCTGCTCAAGTGGGACAAGGACAGGCATCTATGGTATGTATTTGGCTGCCCTGGGTAAAAACAAAAGCCACGGTCTTGGCCAATGTAGAAGCAACTTGGTAAATGTACTGAGCCACTGTATGTATTCTGATTTTCCATTCCCCAGTCCAGATGGTTTCAGAATCCAGGATTGGGGGTGGGTGTATCGATGACATCAGTCTTTTGCTTAACCCAATATAAAATGCCAGATATGTGGACACTTTGATTGTGAAACAACACTAATATTCTTAACTGTAGGTTTCGTCAGAGGAACCACCATACAAGATGGCCATAAGTGGGTATTTCTCAGTTGCTGGTATTTTTTCCAGAACTTCTCCAGCTGTTGGAGAGTATTAAAACTGATATCAAACGATGTGTCACCAGAAATATGTATTAAAGTAAAACTGTCATTAGCAGTGAACTGCATCAAATCCTTGATCGGTTTCCTCCATACATAAATGCTATCAGGAGTTTTTTCCAGGACCCCTTTGTATTTAATGCAGGCAGCATTTCATCTGGTAGCTGGTTTCACCAAATTAGAAAATAGATAAGACAATTTAAACTGTTGTTTATTGGGTTTTGTATTATTGTTCCCTTCTGTAGTGAAGGAATGGGACTTTGCCTACTGTCTGTCTATAAAGGAAAAACTGGCATCAGACTGTGTAGCAAAATACTGGGGTTTTTTTTGAGCAAACCCCAGCTGCTTGCGTGAGGGACCTGCTTCAATCCTTTCCATAATGTCAGCACAGGATGTATTTGGGGGCACAACCTGTGAGACAGTTATTTCAGCACCTGGTCTAACACCCTCCATATAGTATTTAGATAAGATAGTTGATACACTCTCCACAATTTCCATAGCTATGGTATGTGAAATATTACCAGCGCTCCTGTTTTGGAGTTCTCCAGCAGGTACACTACCCATAGACTCCTGAACTGTCCCATTTCCTGGCAGAGGGCCGGGAACTGTGGCACCCCTTGAAACTGCCGACTGAGATGCTAATACTCCTGAGGATATAATAGCCTGTTTCAGAGTGCCATCACTCACAACATGACTCACCATTGTGCCTTTCAGTTCATTCTGCTCCCTGACAGAACTGGGTGCAGGAACACTCATAGCTGTACAATCCGTACTGTCCAGTTCCAGTTGCAGTCCATCATCCGGGTGCAAAGACGCTTTAGCAACTGCTTGTTCAGACATCACATCTCCCTGTGTAGTATTTACAGTTTATGAGTTGGCAAAATGGTGCTTTATACCTGTGCCCATAGCATTGTCCTCAGAACAGTCAAGATCCTGTGTAGCCATAATCAGTTTCACCATTAGTATCAGTCCTGCATACCAGCCCGTGCTGTCGGGTGATTTCTGTCAACCTGCAATCAATAAACCTCTCTGGGGACAAAGGCATTGGGCTCTCCATATCTCCTTGTGACTGTGCAGCCTTAATGTCAGTGTCCTGAACTGCAACATCCATCAGTATAATGGGACAAGGAATCTGAGTACATTGCTGAAAAAACACATTTGCTCCGGATGGTCCTGCAGTTGCCTCATCTTCTGCCAGAAGATGCAAAAGCCATGCTCTCCTCTCCAATCTGTTTTTCAGCATCTGAAATCCATCCATGCTGCCTGGTAAGATCCTTCTCAAGACTGTCTCCTGAACTCTGATCCCTACTTCAAGCCTTCACCCAAGGGTGCCTCCACATCCAAAAACTCCATACCAAGTAAGGCAGGACGTTGCCTCTAATCCAAATAATTCACTGAATTAGGTATTTCCATTGATGTAGTTAAATTTCCCCATTCCCTCCTGGGATTCGATCCTCTGTCTCTCCGCATCTCCATCTCCTGGGTCAGCCATCTTGCCCACCACCAGCAGCAGGTCCCCCTACTGGAGAGTCAGGGAATTTCCCCGGTGTCCTGACCAGACTCCCCCATTTCACTAAAATACCACCAACAGCTTAATCTGGTTCTGTAAGTCAGTTTACATCTGTACAAATATTCTCTTTCCCTTGCAGCTAGGCTGTGCCTGGAAATGAGCTGCATCCCAGTGTGCCTCTCTGGGTCGCAAACTTTCAAATGAATAATAACGAAATATTCAGCTGGTGCCCCTAATATGGGCTCCATTATGCCACAAGTCACCTATCCAAGTGCCTGGAAAGGATGGGTCCCCTTCAAAGGTGGATAAAAAGGGTGAAAGTCACAGAAAATAGATGAGGGACAGTACAAACTGTCAGAGCTCATCATGATTTTACAATATCTTAAGCCTTGTCACATGTCAAAATCAGTTTGCTAGCTAAGCATAGTACAGCGTATATTCTGAATAATTGAACTGCATTTTGTACTGCTGAAGAAAAATCAGTTCAATTTATTGGGGAATGCGGACTTAGAGAGATGGGTACACAGTAAACAAAGGCCACTGAACACTAACAGCTAGTGGATGGGTACAATAAACCAGATACCAGTATTTCAGCCTATCTAACTGGTATTATCAATCTCAATTAATTTGCCAACAGAGGAGGCTGCTGAGTAGATGTTTACCATATTTCCCAGATGCTATTTATATAACTGTATAAAAAAATGTTAAGTAGTTACAGATAATTGCCTGTATGTCAAAGGAAGTAGATTAACCACTGTGTGTATCTGTAATTGAACTCCTCTGACAGTTTAATTTCATGTGGGAATAGACATAGGAATAGGAAAAGACATGTAACAAATGTTTATCTGTCAAGACATTCTGGGATGGATTTACAAAGGCTGGATGCAAGCTGTGACAATGGCAACTTGCTCCAACAGCCCCTGTGTCAGGGACCCTGCACCCGATTCAGTATCGGACAGGGTCCCTGAGCCTGCATTGGTCAAACAGATGGCTCATCCACCAAGAATGCCGCAAGCTGCAGGGCGGACAGCTGGCAACTGTGCCAGTGGTAAGGGCCATGCCAGTGGTTGCCCCCGCAGCCCCAATCTGCCCGTACATTGTATTACTATAACATTGCAACCCTGGTGATCTAGTGCCCCTCTCCCGGCCCCGATCCACCAGTACAATCTAATAATAAATAACATTAACACTCCCTCCAGTACGTTCTCTGACAGTTCATTCAGTAGCCAGTCATGGTGGTGAGAGGAGGACTGTGCCAATTGCTGGACCTTGGGTTGGGATGGGGGAGCAGGGTGGAGGGCACTACCTGCTGGGATGGGGGGTGGGGGGGTCACTGGATCACCAGGGATTTACTGTACTTTATTCATGCAATTTACCAGCGGATCAAGGTGGGGTGGGGAGAATACTAGATACTTAGGGTGTTAATGTTATTTATTATTACATTGTACTGGCAGATCAGGGCAGGGAGGGGACACTAGATCACTAGGGTGGAACTGTAGTATACATATTACAATGTACAGGCAGTTTGGGACAGGGAGCAGGGCACTAGATCACCAGAGTGGAACTGTGGCATGCATATTACAATGTGCGGGCAGTGCAGGATGGGGAGGGGGGCGGCACTAGATCACCAGGGATGTGGGTGTCATATATATTATACTGGGGGGATGACACTGTGGTGCACGGTTGGCAACCCTCCAAGAGGGTGTCTAAGTACTGTTATGCCTGCTTTTTGATGGTCTATTGGTACTTAGACCATTGTCCACTGGGAGGGTTCTCTGAATACAAATTTAGGGGATAAGGCAGCCTGCATCTGTTGCAAGCCCCCTAGCACCATGCCACAGCCATATTTGTGATGCATGTCTGGCACAAACCTCCTTTGCCACAAGCAGCATGCGTTCACCACAGGCTGCTTTGCTGAAAAGCTCCCGGACATATCTTCAGATGCAAGGTGCCAGTTGTTTGCCGCAAGCACCTTGGGTCTGACAGGGCTTTAAATATCTGGCCCTCCATATTTGTTCTAAAGTACTTCTACAATAAAGCAAGTGGCTGAGCATGCCTGAACAAGTCAGCCCTGGTTTTTTACTCTGCTCCAAAGGCAAATATAGCTCCTTATATCGTGCAATACATGCAGTAGCATGCAGTTATGTTATAATATGTTGGTCACCCTATTATTTATGTTTCCCAATACAGTACATTTGTGATAATAGTTATTGTCAACTACAGTGTATCTTTCTAAAACACAAGGACCTTATCACAAAATGTTATTATAGTGTGATTTTGTGCTACTTAGGATTTCTCCACCAAATATAAAAATATTATTCTCGAGGAATGGAGGATAGTGACATTTTCATTCCTACTGTCATCTGATGCATACAGCATTTATGTTGTTTGACTGAACATATCTTATTTGATGCCTTTTACTGCATTCAGGGGGAAAAACACTTCTTGACATTCATGCAATACATACTGTATTAGTTTGCTGGTAATAGGATATATCACAAGATGTAATCACAAATTAAAACAAATGTAAAGATAATCCAGCATTTGTTTGCAATTGCTCTATCTCAGATCCATTTCAATAGTATATTGGATCACTTTAATCCAAATAAACAGTTCTATCAGAATAAAATGGATAATCAGGATAGTTAAACCAGGCAGTCCTGATCCACATATCACAAATCTGCTATCTGTCCTGGATTATGAGAAACATCTGGACCAGATTGTTACTACAGTGGTTGCCAGAGTAGTAGTAAGATCTTAGAACTAGCCAGCCTCAAACACAAATAGAATGCTGTGATTGGCTAGCTTATGAATTCTACTCCCCCAGCTCTTATCCCAGCAGCAAATGTAGTAGCCACAAGCACTTTTTTACACATTCCCCATCATGTTTATCCCAAAACATATGTCCTTATCAACAGAACATGACAAGGCCTAACTGACAATACCAATGTATATTTAAATACAGAAGAATAGAAAATGATGACAGAAAAAGACAATTGGTCCTCCAATCTGCCCCCGATCCCTAGCAAACTCAGGATCTATTGTCCGTACATGGTTCTAATCCATGCTATCCACCCCCCATGATCCCCACACAAATGCTACCACCTTTAGCAACCACTATGCCCTTCACTTTCTCCCAGCCATGTTGAAACTGTTGAGAGAGTTGATGCACACCACAACAGCTAGCAGATTGTTCCATGTCTCCACCACTCTTTCTGTAAAATAAATCTTTCTCACGTCCCTCTTGAACCTCCCCAGTCAGTTTCCACTCATTCCACCATGTTCTTGATCTATTACTTATGCTAAATAATTCCTCATAATTTACTTTGTTCATTCATTTCAGGAACTTCAAAGTCTCTGTCATATCTTCCCTCTTATCTGGCCTCCAGTGAGCACATATCCAGTTCCTTGAGCTGATCCTCACAAGATGTGCCCTATTAGCCCCGAAACATTTTGGTCACCCTACCTTGCACTTTCTCCAGCTTGTCTTTATCTTTCCTAAGGTGAGGACTCCACAACTTTGCACACTACTCCATGTGGGGCTTCACCAGTGATCCATAGAGAGGTAGAAATACCTCCTTCCTTTGCTGTCAATATACCTTCCTATGCACCCAGCATCCTGTTTGGCTTACTGTAGGCCTTGTTATACCGATTTGATTGTTTTAGGGAGTCACTGATGATGACCCCTAGATCTCTTTCCTCAAAGGTCATACATAACTTTACCCCCTTCCCCCCAATATCCAGTACTGTGTCCTGGGGTTCTCTTCCTTATAGCATCACCTTGCACTTTTTGGCATTGAATTTCAACGGCCAAACTTTTGACCACCTCTCTAGCCTTTGCAAGCCTTATTGCATAACCCTAACCACCTCCTCAATATTTACCCTACCACAGAGCTTAGAGTTGTCTCTGAAGAGACACATCTTGCTCTGCATTCCTTCTTCCATGTCACTGATGAAAATATTGAAAAGAACCAGACACAGGACCAATCCTTGTGGCACCCAACTGGTGACCTCCTTCTCTTCTGATTTGACTCCATTAACCACAATCCTCTGTTGTCTCCCTTCCAACCAGTTTCTCACCCTTCTGTGTCTTTCACTGCACCCAGCTCCTCTAACTTTTTCAGCAACCTTTAGTGAGGCACCAAGTTGAAATCCTTGCTGAAACTGATGCAGAGTAAATCCACAGTGTGGCCCTTATCCACTACCCTCAATATCCAATCAAAGAGTACTATCAGGTTATTCTAACAAGCAGAGATGGGCAAAATTGGGAAACTGCTTCACAGACCATTTCACGAATGCTGCAGAATTTGTGAAATTAATCCACAAGGCGAAGTCGCACTTTGCCTGAAAGGCAGAATTTGCAAATGCAGAAATCCACAAGGTGAAGTCACACTTTGCCTGAAAGGTGGAATTTGTGAATGTGGAAAAATGGCAACTTCAGCTAACTTCACCTAGGAATAATGGCCCTAAGGTGAAGTTAGTAAGGATTCATGGGATAGAAGGTCACATGGGCTCTTTTTGGATGCAGAGGCTGATTTCAGTGCAGAGTGTGTGTGAAGGCAAGAGCTGCAGTCAGTTGTGCTGTCAGAGTTGTGTCCAGAAAAACTTTGTAAAACTCCTCAAACTGCGAAGTTTGTTGTCCAGAATTACTCTGTTTAGGGTGTGCTGTGCCTTGTGCCTGTGGATCATTGATCATTTACTGATTGTTTGGTCATTTTCCTACTTAATTAGAACTTTCAGTTTCTGTATTGCAGACAGTGCAATAGTGTGATTTGGGGGAGGGAGTTTCTGTAGCTCCAGTCCTGAAGCAGCAAAAAGCAGACTTGCCTTATAAGTGTCTCTAATTGTGTAGCGTAGTTTTTTACTTAGTGGTTTTGTATTTGTTCCTGTTTTCTGTGCATTGCTTGTTTAGTTGTGTAGAACAGTGAGGTTTGTTTTACTGAATTGTTTCTGAGTATACTTAGTTCAATTATTGTTTTTGTTTCTTACAAGGTAGCTTTATTTTGTGAATACATACTGTCTTGCATGTGTTTCAGTCCGACCTCTAGAAATTCCTGTTGTGTACTCTTTTTCATCCATAAGCGGCTGCCCCTGACCTCCGGGAAGTGGCATGTCACCTGCTGCCATCCCCACCATCATCTCCAGCCCCTCAGGTATGCTTTTCTCCTGAAAGCCGATTGGCTTGAAACCTGGTGCCTGCTCCCCTATCTATTGGCTGAGAGAGCAGACACAGATGTCCCTGATTGGTCTGCTCATGGAAGTGTACCACGCTATTGGTTGTCTTGGTAAACCAACCTAGGGAAATCAAGCTTGGTCCCTGCTGCAGTCCTTAGCATGGGACCCGCTTTTCCTCAGCTGACTTTCTGAATCTTGCCTTTCTGAACTGAATCTGTAATTCATAATTTTCTCCCATCCATCTGCCCCAGCCTCTGCCATAATTAAATACGGATAAGCTGCATCCTCCCTTTTGCTCCCATTGGCCTTTCAGTAAATCCTCTATCCTTCCTTACCTGAACAAACTGACTGTGGCCTGCTAACAAAACCCAAACCTATAACATTAACATGCTGTTTTATGATCTCCTCTCTGCCTAGTATAGGCAACATTACTTACTCCCTCCCCACTCACTGATCCTACTGCCCCACTGTGCCTAAAGCTGCTATCCTGATTTTCTGGCCCTACCCCCAAAGGCCCTTTTGTCCAGCTCTTTCATTGCTCTCTTAAACATACTTTTCTCCCCTGACTGTTTAACACCTACAAGGCCAGTCACCTACAATGAACATGTATTCATGCTTAATCACACTTACATGTGTTTCCCTAACCTCCCTGCTGCTGGCAACTGATATTTGCACATCAATTCTGGTAGATGACCAACAAAAACTTTGCCCCTCACCCACCTCATGCCTAAACTCAGATACCCCAATCCAAGTGTCTGGGCATGAAATCACTCTCACGGGTGAAATCCTCTTGACCCTACTGTGTAATTATGAACATTGACTGCTCAACCTATTTGCTCACTCCCTCACCCTCCAACCCCCATACTGGTACCCACCAAACTGCCCTCTCCTCACTTTAATACTTCTCTCTGGAGATATAGAACCTAACCCAGGCTCCGCAAATGCCCATATAGGCCATGCAGAAACCATCAGGATTAAACCCTCCAGACTAAGAATTGCTCACATAAATGTCTGCAGCTTCCCATCAAAGCTTTCTGAGCTCGAGGCATGGATAGCCCTGTACAAGCCTCAGGTGCTAGGCCTCTCTGAAACCTGGCTTAAACCCACACACCCAGACTTCCACTTTCAATTACAGGGGTACTCACTTCTACGCCAGGACAGACCTGGCAAAAAAAGGTGTGGAGGTGTAGCACTATATGTGCAAGAGAACATCACTGCCACCATCATTAGCTGCTCCACCCCCACCTCACCAAGTGAATGGCTTTTCACTGAGTTGATCCTGGGTGATGCAAAAAAAACTTCACATAGGCTGCTGCTATAACCCCCCCAGACAGGAAGCATCCAGGGCTATCCAATTTCTTGGATGGAGTGGGGCACTTGGCTCACGAAAGAGACTTGATTACAACTGGAGATTTCAACCTCAATTGGCTGGATCCCTTCGCGCCAGATTATGTGAACCTACTGAAGGAACACAATCTCGAACAACTTATCTCCACCCTCTCAAGACACAATGCTCACACACTGAACCACTCCCTCATTGACTGGATCACCACTAACATGCAGACTTAATCCTCCAAGCAAGCCCAATGTCTGACTCCATCAGGGACCGCACCCTGACCTATGCTATATTGTCCACCAAGTCAAACTGACCCCCTTACAAACTCCTGTCCTTCCGAAGGTTTGACCACCAGGTTCCTAAGTCGGTCCTCAGAGATATTAGGGCAATAAACTGGTCTGCCATCTACCACCACAGCAACATCTTATAGCCCCCACTGGTACCATCTCAGATCCCACCAAAATTGCGAACACTTTCAACCTAAAATTCTCCAACCTATCCCCATATCTAAGCAAGCTCCCCTCCCAGGCCTCCTCTGCCCACAGCCCACAGTCAAAAAACTCTCCCTCCTCCTCAACCTCCATCCTGCCCCTACCCTTCCATTTTAGGGCCATTAACCTAACCAACACCATCAAACTACTAAAGTCTCTACAGGCTAAAGGAAGTCTTGGCAGTGATGGGCTGTACCCTGCTTTCCTTAGACTCATCTCACCAGAGGCTGCCAAATCCCTCACCCACATCTTCAATCTTGCCCTCACCATAACTACTGTATCAGACTCTTGGAAGCATGCTAATGTTGTGCCAATCTTCACTATATTACTTTTACAAATTTTGCTAACTTTGATGTAAATGCCTTCCTTCAGAACATCTCCACTGTTGACTGGTCTGAGATATATCATTTAAACTGTATGGAAGAGGCACTAAGCATCTTTCTTACCAAATTCACAAACATCCAGACTAGACATGCTCCTAAGGTCACCAGGAGAGTCAGAGGTAGACAAACTAGGTGGCTACATAAGGACCTGCTAGCTGAGCTACATAAGAGAGACAAACTCTGGAGGCACTTCAAACGTACTGGGCAGTTGTCTGATTATGACACTTATAGAACCCACAGAAACTCCTGTAGAAAGAAATTAAGAATAGCTAAAAGCAAGTACTGTAAAGATCTACTTACCAGCTCTGCATGTGACCACAGAAAGTTCTGGGCTCACATTAAGTCTTTCCTTGGGACCTCCACGTCTAACACCCCAACAGATATGATACTAAACAAGGCAAACTGTAATAACTGAATACTATTGCAAATACCTTTAATAGGACATTCTTGGACTTATCCCTATATGCCTCCTCCTTCATACCTCTGGCAAATCAACAACCCCCTGAGGGACTGAGCAAAGTACTTGACACCCTCACATCTTCTTCTCCTGTGTCTGGACACTGTCTGCCTTTCTACTTCAAAGCAATAACGGCACCTGAGGTCTTCAAGCTTCTTTGTGCAATGCCTGATAATAATAGTGTTGGGTCTGACAACCTTGCACCTCGCCTTCTTAAGCTTGCAGCCTCCTATATTGCCTCCCCTTTGGCAAAAATATTTACCTTGTCCCTCTCTTGCAGCACTGTCTCGGACCTCTGGAAAATTGCTCGCATAACGCCAGTTTACAAAAAAGGTGACAAAAAAGACATCAATAACTACAGACTCATTGCAATTTTCTTGGCCTTATCTAAACTACTTGAAAAGGCTGTTGCCTCCCAAACACTTGACTTGATCTCAAAGTTTAACTTACTCACAGATGCCCAGCATGGTTTTAGAAAGAACCATAGCAAGTCTACTGCCCTGCTAAAACTCACCTTGGACATTCTCTACAATATGGATGCAGGGCACCTTACTGGAGCTGTTTTTATCGACCTTACCAAGGCATTTGACCTTGTAGATCATCCTTTGCTCCTATGTGGCCTAACAAAACTGGACTTCTCTCTTTCAGTTGTTAAATGGTTTAACAGCTATCTATCAAATAGGTCTCAAATGGTGAAATTTGATTCAGATATATCTGACCCTGCAGCAATAAACTTTGGTGTACCTCAAGGATCCATCCTGGGGCCACTTCTCTTCTCGCTCTTTATCAATAATGTTCCTAGTGCCCTCAGAAACTGCTCATCTCTCCTATATGCAGATGATCGTGTCATCTATACCAGTGCTAATAAAGTTGACAACCTTAACCTGGCCCTCTCTAGCGACTTCAAGAACATTCAGAATAGGCTCTATGATCATAAACTGGTTCTAAATGCAAAAAAAACAATGACTATGCTTTTTGGCTCTGTCCCTAAACTTAGAGCTGGTCCTTTGACCCTCACTGTCCTCAATGTGGGTGGATCTAAATTAGAATCTGTCTCATCTTTTAAATACCTTGGGGTCCTGTTGGATCCATCTCTAGATCTCAACCTGCATATTCAAACTACCTGCAAAGCAGTAAATAATAAACTAGGTGCTGTGTACAAGTCCAGCTACATGCTTACACCATCAGCTAAAATAGTCATTGCAAAGGGAATTCTGCTGCCTACCCTCAACTATTGTGCCCCCATTCTTGGTGCTGCCTAGAAAACCTCCCCCCAGAAGTGGGATGTTACTTATAATAATATATGCTGCTACACGTCCTCTTCCCCTTGACTAAAGCACCGCTGTCAACTATACAAAGACTTGGGCTGACTTTCCCCCATGGCATCTAGACATTACTAAATCGGCTCTCTTGTGGACTCTGTTATCAGGCTGGAAACCCCAACATCACCGGCAGAGATGCTACTCCCTCTTACCTCCTCTCATGATCTGAGGTCTGTTGATAAATCCCTACTAAAAATTCCTAGATGTCACACCTCAAAGGTGCTGGTGCTTTCCGACATGTGGCTCCTCAGTTCTGGAATACGCTTCCCATTGAGCTTAGACAAACTGGATCCCACTCTCACTTCAAGACTCTGTTCTGGCGTCATCTTATGCAGACTGACCATTGTATTTGTTTTGAGCCACCCTAACACTTCTTGTCTGGCTCCCTGACCTCACTGTCCCCTGCTCCCTTGCCCCAGGCACTTGTGCATAACCCTACTTATTTTTTTTACTTCGGAGGACTGCATCTTTTCTAATTGACCTGGTCTACTCCTCTTACCTTCCAACATATTTCAAATTGAAACTGTATAGTTAGCTCCTGTATTTTTTGTAACAATATATGGCCTACCTTTTAATTTATACTTTGCTGTACTGGATCTACTATGATGTTTCTAAACTCTTCATATGATGTATCATTGTTAAGTTGTTCATACCCTGAAAATGTAATGTAGCCCTGTGTTTTTCTGTTATCTTGCTTGGATTATGTTTCTCCATCAAAGCCTGCACATGTATACAAGGACTTATCTCCTTAAAATGTAAGGTTTGTTTCTCTGTGTTGAAATGTTCTGTACTTTTATCATAGATGTTTTGTACTCTCCCGGGTCGTGCCTGAAAATAGTCACACTGCTGGCTAGTGCACCTACCTGGTAAACAAAAACTAAATAAATAAAGCTGGTGATCTCCTGTCTCTGGACAATTACAGACCCATCTCCCTCCTCTCCATCTAAGCAAACTTCTTGAAAAAATTGTGCAGGCCCAACTATCAGAGCACCTGGAAAAACACAAACTCATATGTCCCCTTCAACATGGCATCCACAAGCAACATAGTACCTCATCTGCTCTGGCCATCTTCACCAATCATGTACTGAGGAATATGGACCAGGGCAAACTCATGGTTGCAGTCTTCGTTGATCTGTCAAAAGCATTTCACCTGGTTAACCACCAACTCCTCCACTCAACCCTGCTACGATTTAGCTGCTCCCCAGACGTGCCACCTGGTTCCACATCTACCTATCAAACAGGTCTCCTTAGGTTATCACTGGAACAGCATCATCTGCTCCCCTCCCGGTACTCACCGGGGTCCCCCAGGGCTCCATACTTGGGCCTCTTCTCTTCTCCGTGTTCATAAATGCATTCCCCAGGGACAGCCTTAGCTGTAAGGCTCTTCTCTATGCTGATGATCTAATCATATTTCACAGTGACAAATCAATTGACTCTATCTCCTCTGCCCTCACACATAACTACAGCCCCACCCACCAATGGTTCCTCTCAAACAAACCCCTAGTTAACAAAACGAAGACTAAGTCCATGATCTTTGGCTTTAAACCCTTCCTAACCAAGGTTGCCAAAACCAATTGCTCCTTTCTGGTACTCACCCCGGTTGGCCTTCCCCTTGAAAATGTCACATCTCTTAAATACTTAGGTGCCACCCTCAACCCCACCTCTCCTTCCCTGAACATGTCAATCATACCACGTGATGAATCCACCAAAAGCCGGGCTTTGCATACCGACACAAACATTACCTGTCTGCTGAAGCATGCCTTGCCATCGCACAGGGAAACCTATTACCCCTCGTAGACTACTGCTTCCCAGTCTACTCACACCTATCCTCTACCCTGCTTTCATGGCTAAACACGACCTACAACTCTATATGCTGTTTTGCCCTCCTAGGCCCCTTCCACTCCCATCACTGCTCTGTCTACCAGTCCTTAGGGTGGCTCACATTACAAGGTTGCTTTGATTATGCTATGGGCTGTCTAGTGGACAATACGCTCCAAAACCAGCACCTGTCCCTGTATTCTCCCCTGCTGACAGATAGGGTGGCCTCTAGGAATCTCAGGGCTTCCTCAGTCCCCCCACTAGAAGTAACCCACACTACCACCTCTATGGGAAATTGAGCTTTCTCTGTCGAAGTTCCCTCCCTATAGAACAAGCTTCCACTGTCCGTTCACTCTTCTGCTACCCACCAAGCTTTTAAACAAAACCTGAAAGCCTGGCTCCTTATGGCTGCAAACTGTCACTGCAACATGCAAAGATGCTAGAGCCTAGAAACATATGCTCTTCCATGAACAAGCATCACTTACTTCCACTCCTTGTCTAACCCTCCTTTCCTTACTCTGTTCTTACTTTCACTGTCCTCATGACCATAAATGTTGTTGACCTACCTAAATCTGCACTGTGCAGCACTACCCCTACCCCTTTTTTATCTCCTAGTTTCTATATCCATTGTCTCTATGGATAATGCTTATTGTCTGTTACTGCAAAGAGTAATGTTTTGCCTCTCCTGCAAGTTACTCTGAACCTTGTAATTGTATACTGCCAATGCATGTAACCTGTATTGCTGCTGTCCCAAAAAATTGTATGGAAACTGAAATGCAGAATTTGTGTACTGCTATTGTATGTACTCTGTACCATCTGTCTTATTGCTTGTCATTGCTTATTACACACTGTCCTATGCAACCAAATTAATTACTGTATACTTTTCCTCTCCACCACCACAAGCTGGATGTGCATTGTACTGTATCCTGTATGTATTTTATGTATTGGTGCTGTTGTTGCCACTGCTCTGCCTGGGTCATGACTGAAAATGGTCCTCTGGATCAGTGCACCTACCCAGTTACCAAAGACATAAATAAATAAAAAGGCACACACACAAAAATATACCCAGTGTTGTTTGACTACAGTGTTGTGTAGTCATCACTTGCGTGTGTGTCCCTAGTCTCAAAAGTCCCACTTGATTATTGTTTTGTGTTGAAATAAAAAAATATTCTGTCATAGTTGTTTCATAGTAAAGTCTTGTGTGGTCTTGCATGGGTGCCCCACCCAACCCCAGTTTCAGCCTTAAATCCCCTCTTGTGTATTGACTTTTTAACCCCCCAAAAGTGGATAAAAATATGTCTGCTGTTCTTCTACTGTCTGTGTAAAGTATTTTAAGTGTTTTACATGGTTCCATAATCCCTAGTACCTTAAATGATCCCTGTTGTGTAGTGTGGGTGCTGCTGGTGATTAATTTATTTAAAACATTGGTAACCAGGAAAGGCACACTGAGACAGTGCTCATTTCCAGGTGTGACCCAGGAAAGGGGTAAAGGGAAAAACATATTGTAAGTATAATTCAGTATACAGAAATACAAGTCAAAAGTCAAAAAATTAAATACAAGGGAGTTGGTACACTCTGAGGAAATAGCAAAAGTCATGGACAATGAAGATAAATCACTGTGGCAGGAAAGTAAGTAATCAAAAAAGAATATAGCAGTGACATATTAAGCTGTGGCAGAAACGGGTGTACAAGAAGCAGTGGTGGGGTGAAAATGTAATTAATAAACTGGAGCAAGTACAGGAATATTTCTGGTGCAGGTAAGAGTGCACAGTGATGCTAGTTGATGAGGAGTTTGAACTTCAACAGAAGATGCTGCTGCTTTCACAGGGTATTTCTGCCACCCTACCCTGGTACTTCCCTTACACCCTCCATTAACAGCTGCTGGCATGGATGGACCACCACATCCACTACCACCATTTGCCCCTCCTCAGCTTTTCCTCCTACTCAGCCCAGTGATTTGCCATAAGATGTGTCCTCCAACCCTCAGTACCCATGTGGGTCCTCTGCTTGCCCCAGTGACATGTTTATTGCATAGGTTAGAAGTGACTTGCACAAACTGAACCCTAATGTCCCAAAGGAGAACACTGCAAATTTAACAAGCCATAACTCCATCAGTCTTTGGAGTTAAGGGACACTCTATACATCCAAACAAGGGTCTCAATGTGTACTACAACAGTAACAGATAATACCCCTAGAAAATGTCATGGGGTGTGCACAACACCCCAAAATCACCTCCCAAATTGACCATGGTGTGAAATCCACAATTTAGGTCCAGTAGTCATTAAAGGTGCATTACACATGCACCTCTTCTTGGATTTCAACCATACCAAGTTTAAGACAACTTCAGCAATATTAGATCATGTTATGCCTAAAAAAATCCAAAAGGAGTAGTTGTTGGAAGCCATTTTGACCCAACTTTGCCTTTGTTTACCCCAAGGAAAAGTTACAGGTAAAGTTGCAAGGTGAAGTTACCAAACAGAGAATTTCTATTAAATAGAAAACTTTGCAAATGATCCACGGTGGCAAATTTGGTAACTTTACCTGCAAATTAAAACGTTACATCTCTACTGACAAGACCTCCCTGGCATCAACCCATGCTGTTTACTATCCTGGAGTCCATTGCTCTCTAGGAAATCCATGAGGTCCTCTTTGACTAGTGTCTCTGTCTGTAGTTATCCAGTTGCTCCTTGTCCCTTTCTTATGGAGATAGACTACATCCACTACCCTCCACTCTTTGGAACTACCCCTCTCTCAACTGAGCTATTGAATAGTAGTACCAGGATTTGGTTAGTTCTGTTGTCAATTCCTTGAGCACCCTCAGATGCATGTCATCTGCCCGTATGCTCTTATCTATTTTTAGAGGTGCTAGCCCCTTCCAAACCCTTTCACTGGCAAATACTTGTTGCCTCATGTCTGGGTCCCCTTACTGCCACATTAATGCCACTCTCTGGCTTCTATCTTCCCTTGTGAATACAGAGCAGAAGCAGTCATTAAAGATGGCTGCTTTTCACCCATCCTCCTCAATTACCCTACCTCCTTCTGTTAGCCTAAAAATTCCTCCTCTCCCTTCTTTCTTTTTCCCTAATATAGCTAAAGAACTGTTTCCTCCCTTTGACCCTCTCTGCAATAGACAGCTCTGTGTCTGCTTTTGCTCTGAACACTCTCTTTGTTTCCTTGTTCTCTCTTGGTACTTGCCTCATCTCCCTTCCCTTGTTTTTCCTTGTACCTAGTTCAGGCAATCTTTGTGCTCACTGCTTCCTGACCTTCCAGAGAACTATATTGGTCTAGTGTACCTGTTTCTTTGATTACCATTCTCATGCAATACTTTTTGCCTCAAGAATGGCCCCAATGAGTTCCCCATCATTTCTCTTCATCTCTGATGCTATCCACTCCAGCTAACTTATCCCAGTGCATGATCCTCATTAAGTTGAAGGCTGCTTTTATAAAATCTAGGACTTCAGTCATTGATGACGGCTTACTTGTCCCAAGGGTCAGGTCGAACCATGTAGAGTTATGGTCTCTGGACCCAAGTGGTCCCCTACCCTTACTCTTTCTACCACTTCTGAGTTGGTGAGCACCATATTGCCAATGGCAGTCTGCCTTGTGGGCTCCTTAACATATTTCTAAACCTCTAGGCATTGGAGTTTTTCATGAACAATATGGAAATAGCCAGAGACTTCCTATTGACTTTCGGTTTGGAAGCTACAAATATAATACTGACCTCTATTTTGTTTTCAGTGGAAAATATTACTAGCTAACTCATAGGACAGCTATGGGAACCACTGTGGCTCCCTCTTATGCCAACATATGTTTGGGTTGGTGAGAGAGCCATGATGTTTAACTCTGATGTGAATCCTTTCCTGCTCCAAAGATGCTACTGGGGCATGTTTATTAATGACATTCTGGTAATCTGGATGGGTGACACTGTGTTTGCAGGAGCTTGTGTAGAGTTTCTAAATTTTAATGATGCTGGGTTCAAATTTACTTCCCAAATAACAATTGAGACCAAACCTTTTGTAAATTCATATCAGGAAATATGCTCCTGAAGGCACAAAGTGCACACACTTACCATTTAAAGCATGGAATCCCTTTTGGTCAATTCCAGAGGATTTGTAGAATTGACCCTCCATTGCTGCCTATAACACACAAGGGGATATAATCCACACCTGTTGGATGAGGCCCAAAAGAGTGTGAGAAATTTGAACAGAACTACTCTACTAAGCCCCAAATCTGAAAGTGCCATGGAGACAGAAGGAGATTAACTTAGTATTATAATTCAACCAGATAACTCCAAGATAGGCAAACATTGTTAATGAAAAATTACACATCCTACGAGGTGACAAGGATCTGAAACAAATCCTTAAACAATCCACATTTATTTCATACTGACATGGCAGACATTTTGGGCTATTGTTACACACAGTTTCTTCACAAAAGACCCTGCCTCATGGCACATTCCTTGGCAGCCAACACATCCTGTTGGCAGCCATAGAAGTGGTTGCTACAATGTCTGTAACCTGTGCATCACTGGAATAAAATATGTCTATCCAGGAACAGAAAAGACCATGAGGATAAGGCAATTCATTAATTTCACAACATCCATTGTGAAATACACAATTGCATGTCCTTACAACAAGGTTTATATAGCTCCACTCAATACAACCATTGAAAAAGCATATGCAGGAACACACACACTCTATTAGTCATGTTCTGGCTGATATGCAATTAAGGACTCACTATTCAGAGTATCACAACAGTGACACAAATCTAATGAAATTCCTGGGTATTGAACTGGTACCTGCATCTCCAAGGGGAGAAGACTAGGTACATAGGCTCCTACAACAGGAAGATAAATCAATTTTTACCCTGCATGGTTTAATTCTCCTGGGTCTGAATGATGTGACTGATTTTATACCCTTCCTGTAGGGCCTTCATGTCTGTTTACAAATAAAGCTGCAATCCTTTTTTCCTGAAGTGTGATATACTGATGTTATTAATTTGACAAGGGATTTTGAGGTGCTATGTGACAAAAGCGATTGCAGGATGGCGACCTGCAAAAGGGTACAAAACCACCAGGGTGACTGAAAAATAGTTTGTTGCTTAATGCGGGGGGGGCTTTGCCCCCTGCAATCCCACACCCCCTTACTTAGGATTCCTACTCCAGAGGGGTGCAACTTGGGGAAAGGGGGGAAATCCCAGGTCACTCACATTGTCGGTGCTGTTGTGCCATCGCCCTTACGACCAGTCACCAACATATAGTCGCCCACATCACAGGCTACCGATTTTAAAGCTGCATATATGTTTTTAATTTTGACTTTCCTTCTGCAATGTGATTTATTCTGCATGGTATTATCAAGCACTATAATTAATGCTTTTCTTTTCCTCCTGTTTGTTTCAGATCCAACGATTGTAAATCTTATTGCAGATACATTGCTCTGTTGCTGCAATGTCATGGACTCTCTCCTTTTTCCTTTTTTTGTATGTATGTGTTATACCACCTTCTTTTTCTCCCTTTGTTCTTTGCTGCCCCCTCCTCCCCTTCCCCTTTTCTTCTCATTTCTGTTATGGTCTTCGTCACCCTCTCCCCCACAATTTTTTTCTTTCAGTTAGACAGTTTACCAGCTTCTCATGGGATGTGCCACAGTCTTTGATGACGCCATTTATATTTTTTTTATTTTTTATGTATTAATGATGCGCCTATTTTATTCAACATCAGATGTCAATTTCTTTATATTATTTCATCTACCTCTCTGTGCTGCATCGTACAACTTGTTTTTAGAGACTTCTTTTCCTGTCCCCTCAACCCTTGTGGCAACATTATATATTCATCAGGTTGCATTCATGTCATGAGTAGTCAAACTCATTTTTGCTCTAGTGCTACAGTTTGTTGTGTGAATCAGTTTGTGTGTCTAACCCATTTGTTATTAAAATATTTCTCTTTGGAGAATATTTATTATGTGGTTCACATGTATAAACAATTGTGATTTATTCTAGCTGATGTATGCAGGAGTTTTCAGTACTGTGGCTTTGCAAGGGATCATGTGCCTCTAAACATTTACTATTTAACAAGCACTATGTGGTTCTAACTCCACCCCCCCCCCGGACAAAGCTTCGCACCTTGGATGTGAAGCTTGGGGGTTTTTGTGCTCCTGATTCATCATGTGTCAGCCAATCAATGACTTAAATTATATGAGAGGCATCTATTCTCAGCCAATCAGAATTAAAAACTACCATCAGCTATTGTCCCACAAACTACATCAGAGATGCCCCAGAGTTGGTCATTCATCCAAGCCCTTCTTACAGTTGATTAATCAGCCTCTAATCACACCCACAGTCAGTAAATCAGCTTCCAGTCGCATCTACAGTAGGTTATTCAAACCTAAGACCAAAAACAGAAACAAGCTACCGCAGCACCACGCTGTTGCCTGAAGTGTTCCCCAGATGAAAAAAAGTGTTTAAACTTCACACTGAATGAATTTTCCATCCTTTGCCTCTCATCACACTGAACACAAAGGGGAATGTTTCTGTCCTGTGTTTTTATTTAATCATCTCTGATTTCTAGAATTCCTGTAACAGCACTAGAGCCAAGCAGAGTCTCCGCCAAAACTAAAAGTAACATTGCAGCACCAAGAATAGCTTTTTTTGTTTAACTAAAACTTTAATGTAGCTTAAGCCCCAACATGTGTTTTAGTTTTTTTTATCCTACAAAACGCTGCATAAAACTCCAACTCATATAACAGTAATAACATTCATTTAGATGGCATATACCCGCAATAATCAGCTTCTGTGGGGATTAAATGCTTAGCTTTGCCTTGGCATTTAATCATCCACAAAAGCCAGTTACTGCTTTGTATAATCCAACTAGATGAATAGTATCACTTAAATAAATCTTTTTCAGCAGTCACAGCCTTGCATTTTGTTTTGTAACCTCCACTAAATTGTTATAACCTTGCTTCTGATACCTGAGTGCACAGTCCATGTGGTTTTCTGCCCAGCTGTTTTTACAGATGCACCCGCCACGTTTGTGTGAGCATGGCTCTGGTGTTTGTTTGGGTTCCTTAACCAGCTGTACCATCAGGCATTCCTGCAATGTTTCCAGCAGGATGTGACTTACATTTCCTGTCCACTGGAATGATTCAATCAATATCTGGTAGGACTAGATTTCCCACCACCCCCAGTTCCCCTCTACCCTTTCTACTTCTGCCCCCAGCTCCATATCTCAATCTTCTCTTTCTGCTGGAGGTCTATATATCGCCCCTATCCATAGTTTATTGCCTGATGATGCTGTAAGATTAACCCAAACTGATTCTGTTTCTCCTTTACCACTCTAATATTTCCATCCTCCACTGCCTCTAATCCTTCATTGACATGAAGGGCTACACCTCCCCCTTTATCTTTTCCTCTGTCATGTCAAAACATGATGCAGCCTGAGACTGTCAGGTCCTAGTCATTATTCTCTGTGGCCTATGTTTCTGTGATGGCTACTAAGTTCATTGCAGTGTCTGCCACCATTGTCTGGAGTGCAATAATTTTATTACCCATACTCCTGGCATTAAGGCACATCTTTTCCATCTTTCTCCTTATCCCCCACTGCTTTTTCCTGTTCATTTTCCCTTATTCTTCCCTAATCTCCTTCATTTGTTTTTATTTTTCATGCTTGATTTAGGTTTTGTCAGCTCTCCCTCACTGGCCATTCCATAACCTAATTTGAACTTCAGCCTTACTGCTACCGACCTTGCTGCTACTAGTTCACTGTTGAGGGGGAGACCTAACTAGGTTCCCCACCTGTTCTTCCTTCTCAGTGGTTCTCCTTTCCTCTGTCTCTCCTGCTGTCAGTTCAACTGTCCAATCTAGACATCAAACATCTGCCCAAGAGCACTGGCCTCTGAAGAGCCTCCTGTTCCAGAAGCCCCCCAGTTCTTCACATAGTGGTATCTCTCCTCCTGACACCATCCCTTCAACCACCCATTAAACTCCTTAATTTCTTCTTTTTGTACTCTATTGTTCCCATACCTGACAGGGAGGACCTCACAAAAAGTCAGTGAAGCCGAGGGTACCTTCAATTTGGGCCCAGCCTCTTAAAATTTCACTTCACTGCCTCCACAGCAACCAGATTGTTGGCACCCAAGTGTACCAGCTGCTCCAGATCCCCCTGTCATTTTGCTACAATCATCTCTATCCTATCTCTATCCTGGATGCTGATGCACCAGGAAGGCATCTAACCATTTCACCCTCCTATCCCCCCCTGCCCACCACCCTCTCTAATCCCCTAATCATTGAGTCTGCTAATACTGTGCTTGAATACTGTTGTGTGGGTGTGAACAGAAACAAGAAGGGGGAAACTGAAGAGGGAGGACTGAGAGAGGAGTGATTTGTTGTTCAGGCTGGGACAGGATATACCAAACATTTACTAACCAGTATGATAAGAGGATTGCAGCAAAACCCTATCTAGGGTAATTAATTTTGCAAATATAAGTATCGGAAACCAAGAACATCAGATAAGCATCGTTGGGCTGGTGTAGACTACCTGTGGAGGATGTGGGTGCCTAGGAGCTAGCATAGCCAGCAGGATAGCTGGGTGGAGAGGAGGATAGTAGTGGGCATATATAGAGAGCAGGATAGAGAAGGGAGAGTGATCAACTTCAACGGATGTGGGGCCGCAGTCTTTCTGGGGACAATGTGGGGAGCAGGGGGCTGTCCTGTGTGCAAAAACCTGGAGCAACTCAGGGTAAAAATAAGATGGCTAATATGGGATGTGGAAAGGGGGAGAGGTTAGGAGGAGCAACAGTGGTAGAAGGGGCAGGTAAGGGCAGCCTTAGGGCATTTGAACGCCAAGCAGAGGAAGTAAGTAAGAGAGTTATCAAAAAGTCTAGATACACCTCATCTTCATGGACAATGCAGAACCAGAGCAGAGGGTGGGCAGGTGGTAAGGGGAAAAGGTAGATGGCTAAGAGGAGGAAAGCAAGAAGGATGGGAAGAGATGCATGGTGGAAGAACAGAGGAATGTTCCAATAAGGGAGGGTTCTCATCAAATAGGTATGCAATACTGGCCAGTTTAGGGGAACGGGGGGAGAAGGGAGGGAAGAGGATCTTGATAACTCAGAGTCAAAGGATGGAGACATGGAGGTAGGAGGCATAAGTACATTGGCCAGGCAAGGAGGGAAAAGTAGTCAGGGTGGAGCAAATAATGGTGGGGAAGGTAGAGTTAGAGGAGGAAACAGGGAAGCTATTGTGATGGCTAGCAAAGGTAACAAGGGAGAGAGAGGAATGAGGGGGATTGGAGAAATAGTAGGAGGGAACAGTGATGGTACTGATGAGAAGACATTCATAACAGACAAGGAGCAGAGAAAGGGGGACAATGCTGGTCAATCAGGTGAGCACAGTACATTGAATATCAGGCCAGCAGGGTATGAAAGAGTGGTAATCACTGGGGATTCCATAATTAATGGTATCCATTGGGGGAGGAAAGGGGACCAAAGGACTAGAAGGGTAGTTCAATGCGGGGAGGGCAGAACCTAAGATTAGGGAAGTGATAAAGGGGGTGGGTGAAAAGTCTCACTTGGTTATCCACCTAGAAACCAATCACTTATCAGGGTAAAAGGTGAGGGTAATACAGAGCAGGTTCATAGAGTTAGCAAAGAACTGCAATAATTTAGTGAGCTCTTTGGCCTTTTCAGAGATAATTCCTATCCCCAGAGCTAGTACAGTTAGACAGGGGAGGACTGAGGAGTTTAATGATTGGCTAAGGAGCTGGTGCAAGGTACAAGGGTTCAAGTGTACTGGAGGTTGGGATGACAAGTGGTCAGATAAGGGTCTATATTCAACAGATAGGCTGCACCTTAGTTATGAGTGTTTGAAAGTACTCATGGACAAGCTACAGGAATATATGGACAAAGATTTGAGTTTAATCTGCTGAATGGGGAGAGGTGGGTCAGCAGGTGCCTCATAACAGGGAGGTCTGTAGACTTCCCCCCATGCAAGAAGCAGCGATCAGGGGGTAGACCATAAGTGCAATTTAGGGCATTTATGGACATGGGGTGAAGAGGGGAGTATAGTGGATTGGTAGATGAAGAAAGACACAAGAACTATGCAGGGAGGTGCAGAGTCAAGGTGGAGGGTGGTATCATTCAGTGCTAGCTATCTTGGTAACAAGATGGCACACTTGCAGGCCATCATAGCAAAGGGGAAATTAGATGTAGCAGAAGTTACTGAGAACTGGGCTATAGCACACCATGACTGGGACTTCTCGATCCTGGGGTACAAGCTTTGCAGAAGGGACAGAGTATCTGGAAAGGGGTGAGTAGGTGGCAGCAGACATCAGGGAGAGGATTATATACACTAGGAAGAAGAATGTTCAGGGGAAAGTAGAACCGCTATGGATTCAGCTTCAGACCAGCAGGGGAGGAAGGTAAAGTTGGGGGTTGTCTACAGACCACCCAAACAAGAGGAAGAAAGGGACAAGGAACTTTTTAAGAAATTGCTGGAAGCAGCAAGTAAATGGGGGTGGTAGTGGTAGGGGACTTTAATCTTGCCAAGGTGGATTGGGGTACACCAGACAGGTGTCACGTGATCATGGACATGATACAGAGAGGGTTCATGACCCAGGGAGTTATGGAGCTCACCAGAAAGTGGGCTATCTTTGATCTGGTGCTCACAAATGGGGAGCACATATAGGAGATAACAGTCAAGGAACCCCTGAGAGTGAGTGACCACAGTTCACTAGGGTTCGGTCTGGACATGGGAAGGGAAAGTTTCTACATGAAGATCAAAACCCTGGACTTCAGGAGAGAGTATTTCAAGAAAATGTGGGAGGTACTCAGGAAGAGACTAGAGGGCATCAAAGCAAACATGGGAGTGGACAAACATTTGACCATCATCAGGGATTCAATACTAGCAGCCACAATGGACTGTGTTAAATTCAGAGGAAAGTAACTGGGGCCAAATAACCCATCTGTTTTTAACTCTGAGGTTGCCAGGGCAGTGAGAGGCAACAGAGTGTCTCTCAAGAGATGCAGGAGTAAAGTGACACAGATAGGGAGGAGTACCTGAGGTTAGTTAAAGTAGTGGCAAGGTGGTTCAGCATGCAAAGGTATAAAAGGAACTGCAAATAGCAGAAGGAATTAAGATTGGGGAAAGCCTTCTATTGCTACCTAAGAGAGAGAGAGGGTCAAGAAGGACAGGATAGTTAAGCTGAGGAAGGGGGATGGATGGGTGAAGGATGACATGAGCAAGGTGGAGGTACTCAATTAATATTTCTGCTCTGTCTTTACTAGGAAAAAAGGTGGTTTGATACTCCTGCGGGGGAGGAAGGAGTGGGAGGGGCAACAGATATGGTAATAGAGGTGAATAGAGTGAGAGAGGGGCTCCTTGCACTGAAAGTGGACAAGTCCTTGGGTCTAAATGGCATTCATTCAAGTATACTGAAGGAGGTAGCTGAAGCGCTCATAGGGCCATTGAGAGACCTCTTCAACCAATTTCTAGAGTCAGGAGTAATGCTGCAGAATTGGAGAACAGCACATGTGGTGCCAGTCCACAAAAGCGGACCCAGGGATGATCTGGGGAGCTATAGGTAGGTCAGTTTGATATCAATCAAGTGCAAATTCTTGGAGACCATACTTAAAAAGAGATTGGTAGGGTACATAGAGTAGAATGGTCTCTAGGATGAGAGACATCACAGGTTTGTGTGAGGAGGGTCTTGTGAGGTGAATCTGGTAGACTTTTTTGACTGGGTCACCAGGGCAGTAGATGGGGCAAAGCGGTATACATCATTTACCTGGACATTAGCAAGGCTTTTGATTCCATGCTATATAGGAAGCTAATCAGTAAACTGAATAAACTTAGGGTCAGAGAGAAAATGAAAAGGTGGGTAGAAAACTGGTTATGTGACAGAATCCAGAGGGTGTAAGTGGGAAGTGAGTTGTCCAGTACCGAGGATGTTACCTGCGGGGTACCGTGGGGATCAGTACTGAGACCAATGTTGTTCAATGTCTTCATAAATGACATTGGGGAAGGCATTAGGGGAAAGATGTGCCTGTTTGTGGATGGTACCAAGCTCTATGGAAGGGTGGACACAGTTGAAGAGATACAGGACCAGTTGGAAGACCTCAGGAAACTTGACAGATGGTTGAGGATCTGGCTACTTGGCTTCAATACCAAGAAATGTACTACCTGAGGGGGTATCCAGATAGCAGCAGTGGAGGAAGACAAGGTTCTGGGGGTGGTAATTACTAGTGACCTAAAACACTCCACACAATGCAAAATGGCTACAGCCAAAACAAACAGGATGTTGGAGTACACAGTCATGGGTTTCAGCAGTAAGTGGAGTGACATCATACTGCCCTTCTACAGGTCACTGGTGAGACCACACTTGGAATATGGATAAGGTGCTGGATCCCGTATTTTAAGAAGGACATTGGCTTGTTGAAGAGTGTACAAAGGAGGGTAACCAAGATGATCAGTGGACAGCAGGGGAAATCTTACTAAGAGAGGCTGGGAGCCCTGGAATGTACTCCCGGAAGAGAGAAAGAGAGCAGGGGACATGAGATATACCTTTAAATACCTGAAGGAAATAAATAGAGTGGATAGGGAATGTCTTTTCAAGCTAAGTAACAATAGAACCATGAGGGGGAAGGTTTGAAAGTGGCGGGGTGGAGGTTTAGGAGGGATGTTAGGAAACATTTTTTCACAGAGAGATTAGTGGTCATAGGGAATGTATTGCCAGAGGAGGTGGTCTCACAGAAGTTGGTGGGTGGCTTTAAGAGGGCCTGGGATATGCATAGAAGGAAACTGGGAGATTGTGTGGTGGGGAAGGGGAGTTATGGTGAAGAGATTGACAGGGGAGCGAGGGGAGTAGCGTCAATGGTGTAAGCCAGTTACACTGCATTAGTAATGAACAGACTCAATATACCTATCTGGCCTTTTTCTGCTGGCTCTTTCATATGTTCATATGTTTGTTAGAGGCCCCAGTTAATAAAATTCTCCCTGCTGACTTCTTTCTGCTCAGCCCCCTGGGTGCTCCCAAGTCATCCTGCCTAGTTCCCCGACTGACTCAGAGTACCTCCAACAGAGTCATGTACCTGAGTCTCCTCTAGTGGTGCAAAGTGATTTGATGCCTGGTTGGTGTTAGACTGGTTAAACCCCTTGTGACAGCTCCTGCCACTCTTCCTCCTCACCTCCCTTACCACCCTCCAGCTCCCAGGTCCAGTGGGCCTCTAGTGGAGTGAATGTGAAGGGGTGGACCCCAGCTGAGCCAGTGTTGCATCTAAGATATCTCACCTGTTGATGCTACCAGCTAAGCATGGAGCTCCTCAAAGGTGTGGTAGATGGGACAGAGCCTCCTCCTCCTCCTCCAAAGCATAACCCTGATGAAGATCACCCTACAGTCCCCACAACTGACTACCTCTCCACTGTATCACATCTCCATACTGATCCTAAGATAACCTTAGGGCATTGTTAATAACTTGCTTCTCTGTATCTGCCTAATGTCCTTAGACTAGAACAAAAAAGGGTCTACCTTATATAGGGAGCTTTATTACACAGTACATGGAGAACTTCCTACTCATCCCTTACTTCCACCCTTAGCCTTGTTTACTCCCTTAACATATACATAAATATAAAGATACAAAAAAATATATTTCACTTGTATCAAAAAACATGTTAATATATGTATAGATAGATAGGCAGGCAGACAGACAATCATAACATGCATGTGACAACTAACTGATAAACAGCAAGATAGAACAGTTTTTTAATTTAAATTTCATTAGTATTACAAATTCAATTACAACACATAGAATCTGACATACAATGATGAGACATACTTGTCCGTCCGCCCTTCCTCTCTCGCCCTCCCACTCCTCCCCCAACCCCCGGCACCAAGAATTCTGTTAGGTCACAAGTAACTGTCATGGATTTCTGGTCATTATAAGGGGCTTTATATGGAGTATAACATACAAGGTTTCTCCCATACTTGTTTATATTTTTGGGTGCGATTACAGAAGCTGGTTACCATCTTTTCTGTACATAGGTTGAAAAGTAACTCTTGGACCCATTCCAGATAAGAGATGGGTTCTTCATCTCTCCAGTGATGGAGAAGCAGCTTCTTTACTGAAAGTGCAATCATAGCCCTCTAATATCTACGTGCTTTAACTGGAATGCCACCAAAGTCAGACACCAGACAAATTTCGGGGGTGAAAAGATCTTGGAGACCCAACAAGGATTCCACTTTATTCTGTGTAAATGTCCATTAAGGTGCTACTTTGTTACACTCCCTGAATATATGTTGAAGCTTACCAATGTTTTCTTTGCACCGAGTACACAAGGGTATGTCTGCCTTACCCATTTTATATAGTTTATATGGTGTCAGATACATATCATTGAGAATCTGGAGTTGCATGAGCCATAGCCTATCTTGGGTGACATAATGGTGGCAGTCCAGTCAAATCCTTTGCCAGTGAGGCAGGGTCTGCAGCAAAAGAGAAGACCAGTATTTCAAGATACCATCTATTGACAGGAAAACCTTGCCATATTGGTTGGTATAGATGTTGGAGACAGCATGTGGAGCGGAGCAAGAGGATAAAGGGAAGTTATGGGTTCTTCAGGCTGTGGATATACAATTGGCTGGGTAAAGAACTGGACCCACATATGTCTAAGTTGGAACAACTGTAAATACTATTTTCTGAGTGATGGCAAACTTAGACAAAATATCTGCTACCAGCCACCAAATCCTGTTGTCCCCAAGTAGCTCACTTGCTGAAGTCTTGGCTAGCTGAGGGATCCAAGTGGGAGAGAGCATGTGTCCATGAATTTTAAAATTGGGTTTCCTAACTGGGGGTTGGTTTGGGTCTTGACCATGTTTATATTTTATTAGCGAACATAGCTGAGAATAATCCTTCACAGAAGTTCCCTCCACCGTGTGGTGTAGGGCAGGTGGGAGGTTGAGCAATTTGGAGTGGAACAGGGACACCGGGGAAATTCCATTGTCCTCTATCATTTCTTTTTCAGTTCGAAGCCAGCTTGGGACGTAGGGGAGGGTCTCTAGTTCTTCATCTGTTGTAAGCCATCTGAGAGATTTGCTTACCTGGCTATCCCAAGAATAGAGTGCAAAATGCAAAACCATAAGCCCTCCAAGCACTTAGGGGCTGCTAATTTGTAGTATGCTCTCCTTGGGACCTTACCCAACCAGATGAGCTCTGTAAGACTTGATTGTACTTTCTTAAACCATGTCAAGGGTAGCCACTGATTGAAAAGGTTAATGCGGTAAAATAAATGAGGGAGAATATTCATTTTGATTAAGCTAATGAGTCCCCATAGTGACATTGGTAAGGTCTTCAAGAGCAGTACATCCTGTTGCACCATAGTTAACAGTTCATCCAGATTTAACTTTTTTATTTGGAGTTCACTCCTAGACAAATGAATGCCCAAATATTTAAATGACTTGTGTACCCATTTTAGCCCAGTGTTTAGAATTGTACTTTTAAGCATTCTGGAGTTTAAAGGAAATACATTTGTATTGTCTGTTACACCCGCCCGCTGGCCTGTGGCACAGACCTACTGCCATTTCTTGCTACAATATGACTTTTATTGTGCACTGTAACCTTTGTAACAGATTTGTTACTCTAACCACTGTGTGTGATGTTAATTTGTTATTGCTGTCTTATGTTTTTGTTGATTTTAAGATGTGCTACTGTAATTTGTATACCAATGCCCTGTGCTCTCCCTGGTCGTGCCTGAAAGTAGGCAGGATTGTTGCCTGGCGCACTTACCCGGTTACCAAAAGCTAATAAATAAATAAAATATTTTATAGTTTGATAAAGAGCTGTATTCTTCTATAATACTCAAAACAGTAGGGAGGGATTCCTTGGGACGAGACAAGTGTAGGAGGATGTCATCTGCATACACGGAAACCTTTTCTTCTCCCCTCCCAAGGGTGAGACCGTGTACTTGTGGGGATTCTCTGAGGGTAACTATAAGAGGTTCTAAGTAGAGGTTAAATAATGAGGGGGGATAATAATAACAATAATACATTTATTTATATAGCGCTATATCAATGCATATCAAAGCGCTGTACAATTTTCTAAAAACCCTGCTCAAATAAATACAGCAGTTCAAAAACAATGCACAAATAAAAACAAAACAGTTAAAAAGCTAAATGTGCAATTCAACATATTAAAACTCTGGGAAGGCACAAAAAAACAGATGTGTTTTTAGAGCAATTTTAAAGCTCTCCACTGTCTGGCACTCTCGTATCTGACGAGGTAAAGAATTCCACAGCCCATGCTCCCGAGGTCTTCCGTCACACCCTGAAAATCTCTAGCAATCCCTTTTCAGTTGAGCGGAGCAGTCTGAGGAAGCAGTAGGAACTCAGAAGCTTTTGTAGGCAACTTGGACCCGAACCATGAGGGGCTTTAAAAGTCAGCAAGCCAACTGTCTGCAGGTATTAAGATAGGGGGCAACCTTGCCTAGTACATGCAGACAGATTAAATTAGGAGAGAAGACTCCATTACAGTAGAATCGTGCCGTGGGGTTGGTATACAGGGACGTATCCAAAAGCGATGTAGGACCAGAACATAAACTGCCACTCTACCGACGATCAAAGTTTGTGTCCAAGGAGACCAACACCATAGGGTGTGGGGCCTCCCTGGACACAGAGAAGACATGGGCTAATTTACATAAATGATCGACAGATGACCTCCCTTTCATGAAGCCAACTTGGTCAGGTCCAATTAGGTATGGCAGTGTCCTATTGACCCTATCCACTAGTAATTTGGATAATATTTTGATGCCATAATTGAGGAGTGATATTGGCCTGTAGTTGGCCACACTTTCGGAATCTCTCCCAGGCCTAGGTATTACAATTATCATAGCTTCTAGCCACCTCTAATCCACTTGATCAGATGACAGAAAGTGCTGGAAAAGTGCTGATAACCATGGAGTGAGTTGGGGAGCAAAAGTTTTATAAACGTTTGGGGAAAAGCCGTTGGGGGCCAGGAGCTTTATCTAATGTCGGATTCCGGATCTCACTGAAAATTTCTGTCTCCATGATGGGGTTTAATAGTAATTCTTTTTAGGATTCTGAGAGAGTGGGGAGAGGTATTTGAGCTAAAAACTCATCAACTCTTCATTGCTCTGGGACCTCCGGCATCTGACCATAGAGGTCACAAAAGTAGTTCTCGAACTCTTTAGAAGTGTCCCTAGAGTTAGTTTTAAGGGACCCATCCTCAGCCAAGTCCACTGCTGTGATGAGTCTTGAGGCCTCATGTTTTCATAACCTAAGGGCCAGAAGCCTACCTGGTTTCTCTCCTTGCTCAATGTACTTAGCTCTAGTCCTCAGTATGGCCAGCTCCGCCTTATCACGGAGGAGCTCACCATATCGGTCCCACAGTTTGATAAGGGTCTATTGTTCCTGATCACCTGACTTACTTCAGAGGTTTGTTTCAATATTCCTGATTTGGGAAAGCAATAACCTCTCTAAGGTCTCCCCCTTTTTCTTCCTAGCTGCAGTGAGTTTAATAAACTCCACCCTGGTATAACATTTAAGGGCTCCCGATTCCATGTCCGGTTTGCCCATTGACAACAAATTGTTTTGTTTAAAAACTTCTAGACACTCCACGATGTGGTCCTTATCACTAGTCTCTTTCAGTATCTAATTGTTCAGCTTCCAGATTTTGTCAGACGGCTTGGGGGGAGAAACAAAGAGGCAACAAGAAGCTGTTCCATGATCTGAGATAACCTCGGGCTCTATTCCACTGTCCAGGAGACCTCCCAAATGAATCTAGGCTAATTAGAAAGTAGTCTATATGAGAGGTGGTTCCATAGATAGGGGAGTGGTATGTATATTCTCTTGCTGATCAGTTCAGCAGCCGCCAAGGGTCGCATAACCCCAAGTGGTCTATCATCTCACGCAGGGCTACTGAGCTGGTGACAGCCCTTTTTCTCCCTCCATCTGATTTATCCAGTTTGGGATCAAATGGGAGATTCCAGTCCCCACTCCCCCAGTGTAATTGGCAGGGACAGAAAGGGTGATGACTGAGTCATAATTTCTGTGAAAAAGAGGGGGCATCAGCATTGGGACCGTAAATATTTCCCAAGATTAAATCCATGTTGTGCAGAGTGCTTCTCATAAAGATGAACCAACCTTGCTGGTCTCTAATGCATTGTTGATATACAAATGGTATGCTTCTCGATAGCAAGATGGCCACTCCTCTGCTGGCTGTACTGCTCCCTGCTGCAAACACCTGCCCCACATGCTGTCTCCATATATGGTTAGCTTCTGTTTCCAGCAAGTAAGTATCCTGAAGCATAGTTATTTCCCGTTTAATGTTCTGTATGTGCTTAAGTATCATGTATTGTTTCGCCTTTTGCCTAGTCCCTTTTACATTCCACGATACCAACTTAATGAGATTAGCCATTTTGGTAGCCAACTTTGCTGTCCTGTCTCACAAGGTGTAGACTATGTGCCCCATAGGATAATTGCATTCCCTGCCCTATTAGGTGCCGTGCCATGCCCTCTCCCTCCCCCCTTTCCCCATATCCCATCAAAACATCCCACACCTTGATAACCCTTCCCCAAACAAACATTCTTGAGTGCAAAGATAGATAAATACATCCGGAAATTATAAAGGCCCCTAAATACCCTTGTAACCCCAAGCAATAAATCAGAGATTGTCTTGCAAAAAAGTACATTCCCATCCCACCCTAACAGTAATGCCATTTTATGGCCCATGGCATTTAGCTGCCCGATTGTCCACCCTCACCCCACCCACCCGACTTATAGAGAAGTAACTTAAACAACTAACAACTAATGTGGCTAGGACCAAACACATGAAAATTCTAGCTGCATCTATCCAGTAAGGAGGGAATAAACTCCTCCCTTCCCTCTCCTCTATATATGCGAAGTAATTTGATTCCTCAGAGAGGATTAGTCTGCTGACTTTACCTTTTTTACTGCAGGCAATAACTTTACACCCTCAAGGCTAATGCAGTGCTCATACCGTTCCATCAAGTCCCATAAAATGAGTGTGAAGGTCAATTTACTTAATCAGTCCCTTGGTACATGACCAATTAGGTCATAAAACCTAAAACACAACCTGTGCATGGGGAAGAGAAAGATTGGGAAAAGTTTCCCACTTCATTTGGGTAGATTTAATAAACGAATGAAATTGTACTGAGCTGTGTCATGTAATGATCACACCCCTCAGTGTTTACAAAGAATATAGTGGACTTTTATCTCCAATTTAACTGGAGACTTAGTCTGTCGGTTCTCTATTGCTGGGACATTTAATTGATAGGGGGTTTACCTACCAAGAGGTAAAAGCAAGTGGGGCTTTTTCATCCAGCTCTTAGCAGCTGTAAGCAAAACAAAAAAGAAAAACCAAAACAAAAATCCCCACTATTAGATAGTCACTTCCGGACATAGTATCAACATAGTTCCAGAGTTCATGATGCAAGGTACAGTCTACCACAGTTTTGCAGCAAACAGCTCAAATAAATCACTTTCCATACTTTCCAGGCAGGTTTAGATCCCATTCTTCTGGACTACTTCAGCATTCAGTGAACAATGCAGGCTGCAGTTTCTTAAGTGCTTCCATCACTGCTTCCACCTCTTCATAAGAAGACCACACTCCATCTATTTGCACCTGGAGCCTGGCCGGGTAAGCCATATGAAATTTAATTCCAGACGCAATGCATTTGGAGACATTAGGGTGGAATTGAGTGTGGTGTTGCCATACTGAGGACAGGAGATCTTGAGTGACCCTTATTTTGTTGCCTTCTCATAGAATATATTGGATTTCCTGCATCTTGCTGAGAAAGTGCTGTCACTCAAGGAAATTCAGGAAACAAAATATGAGATGCTTAAGGGTGGCTCCTGGTGATGGCATAGGTCAAAGTGCCCTGTGGGCCCTCTCGATAATGTAGTTAGAGCCATAGGGTGAAGGCCCAGCAAGTTGGGTGATTAACTTTTGTACAAATAAAATGGTGTCAGCCTCCTCTTCCTTTTTGGAAGGCCGATTAACACTACATTATTTCTATGACTCCTCTTCTCAAGATCTTCATTTGGCTTTGAGTTTTTTAATTTGCTGCCTGTTTGAGACAATCTGTGGTTCCATCTTGTCTGTTTTCTTTTCCAACGACACCAGGCATACCTCGTTATCTAAAATGGGTTTTGCTATCTCCTCCACTGCCCCACCAATGGTTTTTATTTCTGATGTAAGAGCTCTCAGTTCCTCACGGAAAGGTTGAAATTCTGCTAGAAAGCTCTCTAAGGTAAGAGGCACTGCTTCTGTTGTTCTATTCGTAGTGGCAGTTGCTGTCCTACCACCACTCTAGGGCTGGGCCTTGGCCTTTTTGCTTGCCTTTTCTGGGGTTGGGGATGGCATGTGTATATTGGAGCTGCCAGCCACATTTCTGCCTCCATTTCTATCAAATCTACACTCCCCAGGTGTTCCAATGGCTAAATCTCGCAAAAGGCTCTCAAATATATCTCACTAAGCACTTTAAAATCTCAACTTAATTGTCGGGAGGATGGAGCTGTTGCAGAACACTGCTAACCATAGAGCTGCATCACGTGACTCCTGAAAGTGTTATCTTGACCCAACATAACATAGAGGATAATGAATGGCCGTCGGTTAATAACCATGCTGTAATTACTTTGAGAGGTTGCCAGGACAACATTGTAAACCTAAAGAGCAAAGCTTGAGAGGTTTACTATTGTCATGGCAACCTCGAGAAGTGATTGCAGCATGGTTATTAACAGAAGACCATCCATTAGCTTTTATAGTGTATGGGCACCAGTCACTTTACTTGCCATCTGGAATCACTTTTTTCAATCATCTGATGCTGAGTTCCCCTTGTTTCAAATCTGCCACCTCCCATCAGCCCCGATCCATTTCCCGCAGTTTGTATTTTAAAAAAATCAGCACGATCAACGATGAGACATTTTGAAAAAAGTGTACCTTTAGTTCCCGCACTGTGTTTCCAAGTCCAGTACTCCTTGGTGTGCGCTCCCCATTATTCAGCAACGGCACTAATCAGAGGCCAAAATTTGGGAAGACTAGGAGATGTGTTAAGAAACTCATTTGATAAGAAGACGCTTATTGTTGTGATGTAGTCAAGAGGGTATAACAACTTCTTGACGACACAACAATAGCATAATAAACATAGGAATTCATTGAATTCCATCAATAATAAGCCTCTCCATACATTATAAGATAATATTCTTAAGTGTGGGATATGCCACAGTGTGTACTAAACCAATCCTAGAGCAACAGAGAGCAGGTTTCACAATGCTGATGACATCACAAAAGCCATGTGTAGCACTGAAACCAGCAGGGGAAATCATATCAAAACAGTTACATTGTCATGCAAACGGCAGGTTTAAAAGCTATAACTAGTACACTGATGTTGTGTATAAACCAATTATGCAACAATATAACTCAAAATATGCAATTTCTCACCTCTTGTAAAGGGGCAGGACTTTCATGACTCACTTGTAGCTCTGCCATATTTTGAGTCAGCCTTTTGCATATACCAAATACACTGCTGCTATAGATATAGATATAGATATAGATATAGATATAGATATAGATATAGATATAGATATAGACATGGCAGGATTAACCTGTACGCAAATTACGCCATGGCGTAGGGCCCCGAGGTTCAGGAGGGCCCCCACTGTTAACCTATTTACAGTTACTTTCTTTAATCCTGGCTGTACTGGGTGACCGCCGACAGGCCGAATTGCCCAAAAAGCACCCCCATTCTTGGAGTCAGTCAGACCCCCTGCCCCACTGAGTCAGCCTGCTGAGTGGTGACCCCTTCCCCCCACAGCCGTTCTGAGCAAGCGAGCCTCTCAGTCTCTCCGACGGGCAGCTCCAACTTTTTCCTCTGATCTACCCAGACCCCACAACACACAACCAATCATGTCCATCAGAGGTCCTCTGAAGGTGTGGCTACTGGGGAGCTGGAATCAGTGCATTCATGTGCGTGGTGTCAGAGCATGTGGCCGGGCAGTGATGAGGAGTACAGGAGGAGAATGAGAGAGAACTGTGGTGGTCAGTTGTTGGTGCCGGTGGCTGGTCTCATCTATCAAAGAAGAAAAGTCTCTGCCTAAAGACACAGAAGTAGAGAGAAAGAGTTTGAGCAGGCCACAGGGGGTCACCTGGAGTTGGATTTGGCTCCAGTGCAGCGTAGCGTGCTGCTGGTGTTTTCCATGTAGCCACTAGCCAGGATCAGTTAGTGTTGCTGCTAGTTGAGCCTTTGGTCCTGATGTGTCTGTGAGGAGTCCTTCCATGCCGGGCCGCACTGCAGGGCCGAGTTGTGTCACCGCCACCTGCGTGATCTTGAGGAAACAATCAAGAGGACAGATTGGACTCATTACATTCACATTCATATCAGTCAGGCCACACCAGGTATGTTGTGCTGACTAGTCGTCTGTGTTCTGCAGTGTCCAAGCCATTTTTTGCTGCAGAAATAACTCATTTTATTGCATTGGAGAAACAAACTAAGTAGTGGTTGCCTCTGGTCATGGTCTATCTGTGTGTGTACAGTAACCTGAGTAGTGTACTGTTGAGTCTTTAATAAGATTTAAGTTTGGCACTGAGTGGACCATGGGGTGCTGATAAGTCACCTGAGGGGAACTAACCTGTGGGACTTGCTCTTGCTGGCACAGATTTGTCTTGGTTTGATTTGAGTCATATGCATTACTGGGAAGTTGTAGTAGGTTGCTCTAGGAAACAATCTCTGAAGGGACTGCAGTCAACACCCGCAGGTTCTGTAGGGTTCTTAAGGCTCAGTCTTCTTGGCACAACTCTCTTTAGCTGCTTTGGCATCGATGTCTTGGAGTGGTGGCAAGGATGTGGCAACTCAGCATTGGCAGCAAAGCAACTTTTAAGTTGACAAAACTATAAATGACAATGGAGATGGAGGAGAGGAGACAGTGGGAGAACAGACAGAACTGAGGACAAAGATAGCTGCACAGAGGGTGATTGTGGCAGATGCATTGCAGAGGCAAGGAGCTTCAGCATGTCTCAGGTTTGGAGCTCAAAGGAGTCTTGAGCAGGGAAATGATGCGAGGGAGCTGTGAGCCCCATTAACTGCTTCAATACACACTTCAGTTTTTTGGTTTTGGCAGAGAGAAAAGATATTTAAGGAGGCATGAGCAGGGAGATTGTGGCAGCTACAATTCCCATTTTTATTAAATTATTTATGTGGAATTTGAATTTGATATCTGGGAAGGCAGGGCACACTAATCGAAGTCTGATGTCCAGGTGTGTCTCGAAGGAGGGACGAAAAGAGGAAGAAAAGAGGATCCATAATTAATAATTAATCCATAATTATTAACAAAAATAGTTACAAGGTGCAGTAGTGACAAGGGAAAAACAAGACAAGTTATAGGTAACTAAAAAGTAAACATTTACAAAATGTACCGATAAAGTATTTCTTTATGCAGTAATTGGTCATTCTGAATTGTGTTGTTTATAATCAAGGGCATGTGACCTCTCAAGTCATGTGGCATAACTCAGCATTATAAACCACATCCTGCTTGAGTACCCTGGTTATTGCTGCCATGCCAGTCCAGCACCGTAGAAGAGTGGGATGTTGGCATTTAGGAGCCCCCAGGCCACAAAATATGACTTGAAGTAGGGCCCCCGCTTCCATTAATCTGCCCATGGATATAGATATAGATATAGGTATAGACACAGATACAGACAGACACAGACATAGACATGGATAAAGATTTATATTCATTGCAAAAAACTGCATTAATGCACCAACAAAGATTCAACTTAACCCCTCAAAAGTATGGATGTGCTTAATGTTGACTTTAATGACAGTTTTGATTTGTGTATATCAATTCTACTCTGTAATGCCATTGCGTTTATTTGCTAGCATTTGGATGGTAACCTGTATTCCATGCATATTACATTGCTTCACTGACTGTATTTGTATTCCTCAATTGTCTTGTAATGCCTTATAGAAACATAGAAACATAGAATTTGATGGTGGATAAGGACCACTTGGCCTACCTAGGCTGCCCATTTCCCTACCTAACGGATAAGCTGCAGATCCTAGTTGATCAACAGCCTACTTCCTCCTAACCCCACTAGAATTGCCTTATGTCTGTCCCATGCATTCTTGAATTCCCCCACCGTTTTTGACTCTATGACCTCCTTAGGAAGGCTGTGCCATGCGTCTACAACCCTCTCTGTGAAGAAATACTTCCTCACATTACCTCTGAGCTGTCCCCCCTCTATCTTCAAATTGTGCGCTCTTGTTCTTGCACATCTCTTTTTCTGAAAGATGCTACCCTCTTGGACTTTGTTGATTCCCTTGAGGCATTTGAAAGTTTCTATCATGTCCCCCCCCCCTCCTTTCCTCGAGGCTATACATCTTAAGTTCCTTTAGTCTTTCTTCATATGTCTTCTGGTGCAGACCCTGCACCATTTTGTTACCCTCCTCTGGACAGCCTCCACCCTGTCTATGTCTTTGCAGAGATGGGGTCTCCAGAACTGCATGCAGTACTCCAGACGGGGTCTCACCAACTGTCTGTACAGAGGGCCAACAACTTCTTGTTTTCTACTAGTAATGCCTCTCCCTATGCATCCCAGTATCCCCCCAGCCCTCCTTACTGCCTTCTCACATTGCTGGCCCACCTTTAGGTCATCTGATATGACTATCCCCAGGTCCCTATCCATTTTTGTTGTTGTCAGTATCTCACCCCACATTGTGTACTCTTGCCCTGGGTTTTTGTTTCCCATGTGCATTACTTTGCACTTCTTTGTGTTGAATCTAAGCTGCCATACATTTGACCATTCCTCCAACCTTGCCAAGTCCCTTTTCATCCTTGCCACCCCACCTTGCGTATCTACTCTGTTGCAGATATTTGTGTCATCTGCAAAGAAACATACCTTCCCCTCCAGTCCGTCTGCAATGCCGCTTATAAAGACATTAAAAAGGACCGGTCCCAGTACTGAACCCTGCAGTACCCTGCTAGTAACCCTCCTTCCTTCACTGTGGACTCCATTTACTATTAACTGCTGTGTCCTGTTGTCTAGCCAATATTTTACCCAGGCTACTACCTTGGGACCCACTCCCAGGCTGGCTAATTTGTTTATTAATCTTTTGTGAGGGACTGTGTCAAATGCCTTGCTAAAGTCTAGGTAGACCATGTCCACAGCCCCTCCCTGGTCTACTACTTTGATCACCCAGTCAAAGAAATCAATTAGATTTGTTTGACATGACCTTCCCACTGTGAATCCATGCTGCCTTGGGTCCTGTGCCCTGCTGGCCTCTAGGTATTCAACAATTCTTTCCTTCAGAAGTGATTCCATCATTTTCCCTACCGCTGAGGTCAAACTGACATGTAACTGTAGTTTTCTGCCTCTGTCTTGCTCCCACTTTTCTGAAGGGGAATCACATCCGCCCTTCTCTAGTCCTCAGGTACCACACCATTCTCCCATGATTTATTAAACAGGGTAGTCAGTGGTGTTACTAGTTCTTCCCTTTGTTAGTTTAGAATTCTGGGGTGAATCCCATCAGACCCCATTGCTTTATCCACCTTCAGTTTTAAGAGTTCTTTCAGGACACTTTCTTCTGTGAAAGGACTAATATCAACCCCCGCCATCCAGAGTGCTTCTATTGAGTGGATTAGGTCTCTCCCCCTGCTTTTCCATTGTGAATACTGAGCAGAAATATTCATTCAGTATCCCTGCTTTTTCACTGTCACTCTCTGCCCAACCACCTTCCTCTTTATTCAGCCTCAGTATTCCTGCCTTAGTCTTTTTTGCTCCCTAATGTACCTATAAAGGTGTTAGCCCCTTCTTAACCGAGTTGGCTATCTTTCCTCAGTTTGGGCCTTTGCTATTCTGACTGCCTTCCCCGCTTCCTTCTGCTTTAACTGGTACAATTCTCTGTCCTGCTCCTTCTGTGTTTTCTTATACTTCCTGAATGCTATCTTTTTCTCCCTTACCTTCCCCGCTGCTTCTTTTGAGAACCATAGTGGTTTTTTTTTCATTTTGATTTGTTATTTGCTTCACACAAAGCCTTGTTGCCTCTGTGATGGCAGTTTTGATGTTTCCCCATTGTTGCTCCACCCCACCTTCTTGCCTGATCGCTAGTGCTTTTCTGAGGCACTCTCCCGTTTTGACAAAATCAACCCTCCTGAAGTCCAGTAACTTCACTTTTGTGTGGCTTGACTCTACAACTAAGTTCATCGTGAACCACACAATTTGGTGGTCGCTTCTTCCCAGATGGCTACCCACTTCAAGATCAGAGATCCTCTCTCTGTCCCCATTTGAGAGTACCAGGTCTAAGACTGCTCCCTCCTGAGTAGGTTCCAAAACTAGCTATCTGTAGGGCATCGAGAATGGCCATGCTCTACGATGTGGCTGTAGCAAAGGTGCTCCAGTTAACATCTGGCATATTCAGGTCCCCCATCTGCAACATCTTACCTCTTTCTGCCATCCCAAGGATGCCTTCCATCATTTCCTTGTCCATTTCCTCCCCCTAAGATGGGGGCCTGTATACAACCCCTGTGCAGACTGTGGAGCCATTTTCGGTCTCCAGGATGACCCACAGTACTTCCTCTCCTCCTTGTTTACCCTTTAGCTCTGTTGCTTTGATCCCTTTCCTGACATAGAGAGCTACTCTTCCTCTTCTTCCCTCCCTATCCCTCCCATAGATTGTGTACCCTGGTATGTTGACATCCCAGTCATGGTTCTCTGTGTACCATGTTTCTGTGACTGCCACAATATCCAGACATCCCTCTTCCATCAAGGCCACCATTTTGGGGAGCTTTTTACCTAGACTACAGGCATTGGTACTCATTACCCTCCATTTTTTTCTGGCTTAATTTATTTTTGCCCCATCCCTGTCCTTACTGCCTTTGTCTTTTTCTCCATTTACCCCTGTCCTTATCCCTATTGACTGCTCTATCTTCGTGTTTCTCTTAATAACTACCCTGATATTTTCGGGGGGGCAGGATTTCCCATCTCCTTTTCAGTGCCTCCCCCCTTGGCTAGTTTAAATGCTTGCCAATGAAGCACTTAAACCTATCACCTAGGATCCTGGCTCCCCTCCTGGATAGATGCAGATCATCACATCTGTATAGGCCTGCATCCCTCCAGGTGGAGCCCCAGTCCCCAGTGAAGCCAAAACCCTGTGCTCTGCACCAGTTTTTTCAACCAGTCAATGAATTCCATGATGCAGAGTACCCTAGCCTCATCCATGCCATAGACAGGTAGCACTTCTGAGAAAGTTACAGTGTGTGCTACTTGTCTAATGCCTCTCCGCAGCTCCACAAACTCCTGTTGCACTGCTCTGATGCCATTCTCAGCCAGGTCATTCATCCCTAGGTGGATAGTGACATCCAGCTCACTCCTCCTTGCAGTTGCTCCCACGATCCTGAGGATTAGTTTCCTGTCCTTCCAAGCCATGGCACTGGGCAGGCACCTTACCTCCCTTTCCCTTCCCTCCTCCAGTTCTACCCCACTAACAATCGAGTCCCTCACCAGGAGTTGTTTCCTTCCCATGTGGGGTCCTGTGCCACCCTCCTGTGGGTCTCCATTGTGGAGATTCCCAGCATCCTCCTTGGTCTACACTACAGGTGCCTCCATAGCAGAACCATGCTCTGCCAGAGTGGTGCATGAATTGTGGAGAGGCACAACTGGAGGGATGTGCCTCTGTTCCACCACCCTCACCCTCTCTGAGCCTACCATGGTCTAAACCACTTCTTTCTTGGTAACCTTGAGATAGTGGCAGTGACCTGGGTGGTCCCTGGGTGGGCGAGCAGGTTTTTTGAATCATTGCCAGGTCAGCATGGAGACGAGCAACCTTCTTCCTCAGACCAGAGAGATAGGGCAGCAACATAGTTTCCAGAATGTCTCCCAGAAGACTGCTGCTCCACAGCCAGTATATTGCACCACTCCCCACATGTCTGTGTCCCTTTCTGTTACAGATGCTTTTCTTTTGTTGTCTTTTTTGTTCTTGTTTTAGTGTGTGCAAGCTTGTGAGTGTCTCTACCCCCTATTCAGTGTGCTGTGCCTTTAAGAATATGAACAGGTGTATGTTGTTAGCAGTTTTGGGGAAGTGATGTCAGAACCCCTGCTATGTTTTGCTAACAGTGTATGCCAACTTGTATTCTGCCCTTATTGTACTGTTTTACTGATGATATCTGTATACCGTGACTGTTAATGTCATCTCTGCTGCTGGCATTATTGTAATTAATCCTAGATCACCACTGACAAAATTATCTTGTCTCAGTGGGATCACCCAGTTACTAAATTTCAATAAATAAACACAGAAACATATAGTATATTAACAGTATGTACAGCCAGACCAAGAGAGAAAGACATGATATGGCATGGACCTAATAAAAATAGACCTTATATTTTAAAAGTAGCCTGCACCCCTCTTCCCCCATGACATCAGGAGTGGTAATACCACAAATGCTGGATCAAAAGTAAAAATATCAGGCATATTATATTACACCTATATCATATTTGATTATGCCAAGGCATGGGTTTGTGTGGTAAAACAGTTGGCTATGTGACTGCTTTAATGACGTTCCAGTTAATAACTGATAAAAACAGCCTTCTAAGTACAGTCAAGCCTTGGAATGAAATGATGTCAGACTTCTGTTTTAAAGGACCTACTGGGAGATTCCACAGGGTTGGAAAAGGGACAGGGTTGTCCCCATTTTTAAGGGTGGTAACCCTGACTGGATGGCCAGCTATAGCCTTATTTCACTTTAGTCAGTGGCGTCTAAGCTTCTGGAAAGACCAGTGACCAAACAGCTGCAGTCCTGTTTGGATAATGATGGCTTGCAGGATAAATTTAAGTCAGGCTTCCATACAATACTTAACACAATCTCCACCATGTGAAAGATCATGGATGATATCAACAAAGCAAGGGAGCTCAGTAAGGTTGCTGGGTCCAACTTTTTTTATTTTGGCCTGGTTCCCCTATATGCTCAGTCCAGCTCCATCCACTGTACCCCCATGCCCAGGATTCCACCCCTGGACAAAGCTGTCAGGCTGGCACCCACCCCAATGGACACTGGGTAGGCAAGACCCGGCTTACCCCCGGGTGAGGGCCATGGGAGCGGGACCCCCCCAGCAGACACGGGTAGGCAATGGGGACAGCAGTGAAGCTGGTGTCATGCATGGTGGCTGGCGTTTTTACCTTTTGCTGCAAGGATCTCTGGAGGTGGGGATGCGCAATGTCAACAAGCATCTGCCCTGCCCCTGATGTGTGGCACCGGCCACGGTGGTACCCCCAGCCTCTGCCAGAGATCCACAGTGTGCTAGACACTCAACCTCCTCCCCCAGAGAAGGAGATCAGTACCTGGGATGCTCAATCCCCACCCCTCGGCCGGCCCTCTGACTCCCGAGTCGGTCCCCAAACCCGGGATGTCAGTGCCACAAGCAGACGTCTTGCCACTGTGCTGGAAAGCTGGCCTGCTGGGTTCATCTTTGTTGACCTCTCAAAGACCTTCAACATGGTGGACCATGCAACAGAACTCAGAAAATTGAGAGAGGCTGGGTTGTGTGGTTGGGCCACAACTTCATTCAATAACAATCTTATAGGCAGGACTCAGAAGACAATGGTAAACAGAAGACGGTTGAAAGAGTTATCTATAAAAAGAGGAGGAGGCACAGATGTCTGTCTTGGGTCCCCTTCTCTTTACATTGCATTTGAGGGGAATATGGGAAAGCACTGGAAGTGTAGACTGCCATTTGTATGCTCATGATATGGTGGTCTACACCTCCAGTTCCTCAGTAGAAGTAGTTCAGTCACAATTGCAATTGGCCTTTGAAGGTCTCCAGTTTATTTTTAAACTATACTTTTTAAAATTAAACATAACCAAAATGAACATGATGCTATTCGGAACAATCACAAATTCAATTATCTGGTTAAATATCAACCGACCATCGAGTGTAAGGAGGGAAATAACACAGAAAAGGTAGAGGGTTAAAAATATCTGGGCTTCTGGATGGACCTTTCATGGTCTGGAAAATGTTATTACATATAACTAAACTCATAAACAAAATTAGAAGGTGATTAGGTGTATTGTTTTGGCAAAAGGAGTGCTCAGACTTTGAGACATGACCGACAATAACACAAATCTCGATATTTCCAAATTTAGACTATGCAGATCTCATGTATGATTTCTATGCAAAGAACAAGTTATTAAAATGTGATGTATTGTACAGCAGAATGGCACAACTTGTTCTAAATAGCCCATATGATACACATAAATGTAACTTGTATAATTAATTGGGCTGGGCCTCCCTGTCTGACAGGTATACATTACATAAGATGATGTACTTTCCTAAATGTATTCAAGAAGATGTCCCAGACTATTTAGTGGAATCACTTATCCTTAGAGATAGCATGAGTCTTTAAGAAATGCACACCTCTTGGAATTTCTAGTCCCCAGGACCAACACAGTTAGGACAATGCATGTCTTTAGCTACATGATTCCCCAGGTGTGGAACTCCCTACCTGTAGATTTTAGAATTAAAGGTAGAAACCCCCCCAACTATTAAAAAATTAAGTAATGGTTCCTGTCTTTCCCACTGTCTTAGGACAAATGCAATGGGAACTCTATGGGAATTACATAAATTTAAATAACCTAGTATCATGACGTGTCACTCCTCTTTTTAATTTACTTGTATAAACTGAGAGCTTTAATATGGTAACTATTGCATTTAGGTTATATTTTATTTATTTAAATTTTGTTTACCAGGTGGACCCACTGAGACTAAGAAGCCCCTTTTTCAGGGGTGACATGGGGTTAATTACATGCAGATGAATACATTGAACATATGTTTACATGGAAAGGGGTAAGCAGATAAACAATGCAATGTATTACATACTAAAAAGGCAATGTTGTGAGTTACATACATTTAAAATCACATCAAAGTTGTGAATTACATACATCAAAAATCACATGGTAAATTAACATATCTAGAGGATAAGTGCCATGAAGGTTTGTAAAGAAGGTTCAGGAGGAAAGAACAATTTATTCAGTGGTTACATATGCAGATACTTAATTCAGGTAGGTGGGCTTTTAGACCTTTTTTGAAACTGGTAAGGGATGGGCTCTCCTTTAGGCTGGTTGTGAGGGAGTTCCATAGCTTAGCGATAACAGTGGTAAGCGACCTATCTTGGGTAGTGGTCCTTGTCCATGGGACAAACAGTTGATGGGAGTTGGAGGATCTGAGGGGTCACCTGGTAGGTTTTTTTAAGGTAATAAGACTTTAAGGCTAGGGGGAGTCTTGGAGGTCTGGAGTTTGTAGGATAGGCAGAGGGATTGGAAGGCTAATTTCATTTCCGGTACAGGCCACTGAAGTGAGTTCAGGACAGTGCAGTGGTGTTCCTTTTGAGGGGGCAGCTACAGGAAACCATCTGATTCTATGGTATTGTGATTTAAGTTTGTGCTGTTCATTATTCCTGAAGGAGCAGAGGATTGGGGGCCCATACAGCGAGGTGGGGTGTAGGATGTTGTTTGTAATACAATGTTTGGACTCAGTAGTGAGGAAGGGAGCAAGGTGGTATAAGAGGCCTAGTTTTTGATTTGCAGATTTGGTTAGGTGATCCATGTGTACCCTGAAGGTACAGTATTGATTGAAGTGCATACCTAGGTATTTAATTTAATCTATGACCTCAATTTTTGTATCATTTAGGAGAGTGGAGGTAAAGGTAATTAGTCTATGATTACTCATATTGTTTTACTATTTTACAAATATAACTGTGTAATTTGTGTTCTTAACTGTGTTGAGTTATTATGTATAGAGGTGTCACCGTAAATGAGCTTTGCTCAGTGACTTTTCCCTAAATAAACTAAACTTAAACTTGAAACTTGTGGGAATATATGCTTTGTTGTTCACCTAGAGTTAAAATATCATGATGTTTGACACTTAGATTTCTGACAATGAAAAACATCCTTGATATGTTTGATTTTTTATTTACAGTGCCATTAGACAGATTAGATAGATAGATAGATAGATAGATAGATAGATTGACAGACAGATAGACAGACAGATAGATAGCTGAGCCAGCCAACACAGTGTCTTGAGTAACTGCATGATAAAAAAGATTAAATAATTCAATGCCATTGAAGTTGTCATGTTTACTGCAGTAACTACAGTAACTCTATTGCAGTACTGTAAGTTGGTCGTGCATCCTGGCCAACATCAATATATATATATATATATATATATAGACCCGGATATTCAAAGGGGTTGCACCTGGTGCAACAGAGTTGCACTGGCTCAACCCCGCATTGTGCCCCGGTGGGATATTGAAAGGGCTGCCTGGCATAGCGCAAATCCCAATGCACCGGGGCACAGTGTAAATGTATGCGGCACAGATGTAGGGGGCATGCCCATGTATATGCGGCACATCCCAATATTCAGCCTGGGATGTGTGGTGCATATGCTGGCACAACCCTGCAGTGTGCTGCATGAGGGGCTCAAAGCAGAGCCCTGGAAAAGAGGGAACAAATCCCGGCCAACCACAGGCAGGCTGCTGTACTGCATGGCACAATACAGCAGCTGCCAGATGTCAGTGGCCACCCACCTACCCAGAACACCATCAGCAAGCACCTGCAAACTCCTGGTGGTCTAGTGGTCACCCCTTCCACCCGATACCCCGTGATAAGTATAAATGACCATCCATGGTGGTCTAGTGGTCCCCCTCCCACCTGAGTCCCTGAGATATGTAGAAATGACCATCCCTGGTGGTCTAGTGGACCCCCCCACCTGTTGCTGCAATTGCAGTAGAGCTCCTTCAAAGAATTCCATGCTGATCCAGTGGCACCCCACCCCTCCCACCCACACCGGACCATTTGCCAACCCTGCTCCCCCGTCATCGGGCGGAGGCTGCAACCTGCCCGCATACCAACCGCCACCTGCTGAATGAGAGGTATAGTATGGTTGTAAGCCCATTGGTCCCCAGTGTGGACCAATGGGCTTGCAAGGCGTACTGTACTAGACAGTCCCAAATATGTGAATGAAGTTTCTGACAGCTTCACACGCTTTTGTATGAGTGAGTTCATGGAATGATGAAGATCACGTCACCATTTGGCTGTCTCGCTCACTCTCCTGAAGTCAAAACAGGAAACATGAAACAAATGGCTACATAAACAGCCACATTTACTTTTCCAGTTAACTGGCAAAATAACAAAATATTAAGAAAACATACTACCACTGTCAGGGAAAAGGCAAATACATATACTAATTAATAAATATTGACATCACACTAATCATATGGCTGAACTGTTTAAATTATTTCCTGTACTCTTTAAAATTAATTGAAGGGTTGAGGATGAATTGCTCCCCTTTCAGACTGCCAATGATTTTAATGCTTTAAATACAAGGTTGTCTGACAAGATTACTGCTCATGAGAAAATTGTTACAGCATGAAAACAAACTAAGTTAATAAGAGATACTAATGCTTTTGTGCTTGGACAGGTCTATAAGTGGGATTCCAGTATGGATTCTCAGCCCAGGGGAAGGTCATAGTCTTGTGGCAGGCCTAGAAATCATAAACGATTAAAAAGCTTTAATAAGAATGGAACAGCTAATAATAAATCGAATAATCTGTCAAACCAGACAGCTCAAAATAAAGTGAAATTGTTTTTTACTCCCATGAGCCTCGGCACAAACTAAGGAAGTAGAATGAACTGGAACCAACCCCAAAACTGGGAAGGAAAACAAGGAGTGAGTGCAGAGGAGGAGAAGGAAAAAGGTGGAAGTCCACAATTAGATAGACAGAAACACCACAATCTATGGGGCAGTGTCAAGTCTTAAATTTGTCAGATGTAACTTGACTGCACCATGATCTCGGTGCTTTCAAAAGGTCTTTCTTTTGTGCCTAAACCCCACATTGATCAATTTAATGTCTAGGTGGAACTGGAAAAAACTTTCTGGAAATTACGGCTTAAAATGTTTTTCTTGCACAGAATGAACATGTGTAGGCAAACCATACAGCCACAGGCAGAAGATCCTGCATCAGGGTCAAGATCAGCTAACAATATGACACAGTTCACCCCACCCCACCCCCTTCAACCAAGGTTTTGAATGGAACCATCCTAGAGCTAGCCAAACAGTCCACTAACAATAATGACACTCTCAATACTTCACCAGAGCTCAATTTACTCCCCAAAAGCTAGGATTCTGACTGGGCATTGGATAATTTTGAAAATGTTGATCCAGAGAAGAGATGGAATGGAGAATCATATCACCAAACCTCCACTTTTTGCCCAGGAAGGTAGATTTCTCCAGTCATATCTCCAACCTTATAGCAACTAGAACCTTGCTCCCTTCTCCTAACCTGTCCCGCCATATAGCTCATCCTTCCAAATTAGGGCATTTCCTTCTCTACCACCCCCCTAGCATGCCCAAATACCTCAAGCGCAATTACAGATTCTACAAAGAAGTTTGGGTGATGCACCGGAAGACATATGAAGAGAGACTTAAGGAGCTTAATATGTATAGCCTCGAGGAAAGGAGGAGAGGGGGACATGATAGAAACTTTCAAGTACCTCAAGGAATCAACAAAGTCCAAGAGGGTAGCATCTTTCAAAACAAGAGGTGTGCAAGAACAAGGGGCACAATTTGAAGATAGAGGGTCGGCTCAGAGGTAATTAGGAAGTATTTTTTCAGAGAGGGTTGTGGATGTATGGAATGGCCTTCGGAGGTTGTGGAGTCAAAACAGTGGTGGAATTCAAGCATGCATGGGACAGTCATAAGGCAATTCTAAGGGGTGGGGGCAGAAAGAAGTAGGCTGCTGGTTAACTAGGATCTGCAGCTTATCCATTAGGTAGGGAAATGGCAGACTGGTTGGGCCAAGCGGTCCTTATCTGCCATCAAATTCTATGTTTCTATGTTTCTTCTGCGCTTATGCTTGTCAGGAGACATAGAATCTAACCCTGGCCCCCATTGGAATGCCAGATCCACGGATGACTCCTCATGGTTTTCCACTAAGGGCATGAAAATTGCCCACATGAATATCAGAAGTTTACCAGCAAACTTTCCTGAACTTGAAGCCTGGATAGCCCTGTACTGTTCAGACATACTTGGACTAACTGAAACATGGCTCAGGCCAGAGATGCCTGATTCCATGTACAAAATACCTGGCTACAGCTTGTCCAGATCCGATCGCCCCAAACAAAAGGGTGGAGGAGTTGCCTTATTATAAAGAGCATCTCAATGTCTCTGTACTCCAGTCTTGGATAACAAATCACTGTGAAGCTCTGCATACAGTTCTACAACTAGGTGGTGATAAAAGGCTAAATCTGATCTGTGCCTACAATCCTCCAAAGGGGGCTCTCCCTGGCTTAAATGGGCTCTTGGATTATCTGGCCACTCTAAAGGGTAGATCTGAAGTCATACTAGTGGGAGACTTCAACCTAGACCTATCAGGGAGTCACGCCGGTACATATACTAAAGCTCTCGCCCGACTTAACCTCGCTCAACTTATCTCTAGCCCTACATGCATCTCTTCCAATTCGAAGCGCGAATCTCTCCTGGACTGGATGGCTACGAATAGAGCAAATAAAATAATTGCTGCAGGGACCTTTTGGGATTCTATTAGTGATCACCTGCCTACGTTCTGTATCTGGAATGGCCACTGCCTTAAACTCCCCAAGAATCATTCAATTTCGATTTTGCCAAACTAAACTGAACTGCACTTCTCGAGGATATTAATAATATAGACTGGTCTCCCATCTATCACACTGATGATGTAAACACAGCATTTGAATACCTGATGTCTCAGCTTCTGGCCCTTCAGGATCTGCACATCCTCTGAAAAAAAAGCGTCTCAGGGCACCCTAATAAATGGCTAAAAAGACCTCCTTTGAGCCATGATAAAAAGAGACAAGGCCTGGACCTTGGCAAAGAAGTCCCAACAATCAGAAGACTGGGTTAACTATAAACAACTGAGAAATGCCTGCAAAAAATATATTCGGAAGGCTAAAAGGAGCTACTGCCTTAAGCTTCTCCAATCTTCAGTGGGTGATACCAAGGGGTTTTGGAACCACATCAAAAATTTCATTGGGCAAAGGCCCAAGATGGCCATTACCGACATGACACTGAATGACGCAAACTGTAATAAGTTACCTACTATTGCTAATGCTCTTAATGCACAATTCTCGGATCTCTCCGAATACACTGAAAAATTCAACCAACCTCTTTCACCTCCTCATGAGGTGCAACTTTCGCATGAAACCCCTTTTCATCTCACATTAGTCTCCTCCACCGAAGTGCTGCATCTCCTCAAATCAGTATCCACCTATGGATCTGCTGGCCTGGATGGGCTACTGCCAAGCTTCTTGAAGCAGGCAGCCCCTGCCCTTGCTGTTCCTATTGCAAGAATCTTTAATCTTTCCATAATAACCCAAATGGTACCAACATTGTGGAAAACCGCTTACGTTGTCCCTGTTCACAAAAAAGGGGATACCAAAAATATGTCAAACTATAGACCGATTGCCATTCTCTCTACCCTAAATAAACTTCTCGAGAAGGCCATTGCTACTCAGGTCACAAATTACCTGCACCTTAACAACCTTATATCCCTACCCAGCACGGATTCCGAACAGGACACAGCACCACAACTGCTCTACTTCAGCTGACAAATGCAGTCCTTACAGCGATGGATAAGAGCCTGCTCACTGGGGCCATATTTATCGATCTCACAAAGGCATTTGACCTTGTGAATCACTCTCTGCTACTTTCCAAACTGTCCCCTTGGCTTTGACCTGTCGACATCTCCTGGTTCGATAGCTACCTCTCAGGGAGGTTGCAATTTGTCCAAATTGAATCTGCCGTCTCAAATCTTTCCCCACTCTGTTGGAGTCCCCCAAGGATCTATTCTTGGCCCACTACTTTTCTCCCTTTTCATTAACAACTTGCCCTCCCTTCCCTGCTCCTCCTCGTTAATCCTTTATGCTGATGACATGGTGCTTCTCTCCAGTGGTAAAGATCCTTTATCAGTAAGAGCACATCATCAAGCAGACTTCAACTGCTTGCAGGAGTGGTTACTACAGAACAGGCTCCTAATGAATGCTAAGAAAACTGTAACTATGCTTTCTGGCCCCCCGTCAAGAATCAGATCTCTCACTCCAGACTTATTGATACATTCTCTAGATGACTCCCCTCTTGAATTCGTTACCTCCTTCAGGTATCTAGGAGTCACTCTTGACCCATCTCTTGACTTTAACATCCACATTGTGGCTACATGTAAGACAGTTTACTCAAAACTTGGTCTTGCCTTTAAAATTAGGTCCTCCCTCAATGATGCTGCCCAGCTTGCTATTGCACAAGGATTTCTCCTCCCTGCTCTAACATATTGCTCTCAGGTTTACCTTAAAGCTAGCAAAGGAGCGCTCCAGAAATGGAGCACCTGCTATAACAGTATATGCAGATTTGCTCTCTCCGCTCACAGACTTACCCATTATTGCCTGCTCTACTTGAAACTAAATTGGCTCTCCCCAGACTCGCTCAGACACTATTTTGCAGGCTGTACAATTGATAATATGATCAGAACGGGTTCCCCTAAATACCTTGCCCAACTATTAACTCAGCCCTCCCAAGCATATTTTGAAATTCAACATCTTTATTGAATTATATAATGACAAAAGGAGCATGATATACAGATATTGTGACATGTAATCTTGAGACAAAATAACATACGACTAATGAGATATCAGCACAGTGAGAAATGAAATATGACTGTAAACTTAGAACCAAAAAAGAGAATGTATCAAACCTCCACTAACCCCCTCCCTACCCACCACCCACCCTCCCTTGGAGAGTGCTATATCCGGAAACCAAAGAGTAAAGAGATAAGTTAGTGGGAAGTGCTCTGGTAATGAGAATATTTCAAGGGAAACCAAATAAACTAGGTTTGTCAGAGGTCTTCATTGTCAGAACTTTAACTCAAGTATAAAGCGTATACTTTGCCCCATTTCTGATTAAAGGACGCCATAAGGTTCCGGGAGCTAGCTATTAACCTTTCTGTTTTGAAACAAAGGGAGATTTCTTTAAGCCATTCAGAGTATGAGATGGTACTCTGGTCCATCCAGTGTTTAAGGACCAACCTTTTAACTGCTATGGAGATTAAAGCTATATGATATCTACGTTCCTTGACATCAATATTAAAATACATCCCTAGTATACATATTTCTACTGTAAATAGCTCTCCCTATCCTAGAAGGGGATCTAAATTAGTTTGAATTGTATTCCATAAGGATGTCACTTTATCACAGTACCAAAATATATGCAGCAGGTTCCCCTCAGCCACTCTGCACTGAGTACAGTTGGTTGATGTTAGTTTACCAAATGTGGCCAACCTGATTGGCGTGTAGTATAAATTATTTAAGATATGGAATTGAGTCAGTCTGTGTCTATCCTGGGTAAGGTACCTATGTGTGTCCTTCCAGATCAGGCTCCAAGGTAAGGGAGAATCGGGTAAGAGGGAAGCCCAAATTTTAGAGCCAGCAAGGGCATTGGGAAATTTGGTGTCCAATAGATAAGCATATAATCTGACAATTCCATGGGGCTTGACTGCACACTCTTGAATCCTTTCCAAAAAGGGCCTTGTTTGAGATGGAGTAAATACAGTCCCAAATGAGTTAACTAGTAGGTGCCTCAACTGGAAAACTTTGAATATGCGTTTCTGGGGAATGTTTAGGGTGGCCAACATAACAGTGGAGGAAAGAAGGGAACCCTGAGAGTATAGGATTTCCACTGGTAATTCCTGAATTTGTGGAAGCCAGTCAGAGGTCAACGGGGTGCCCCCTATTTTGATGTTGGGGTTTGCAACGAGGGGTTGTGCCAGGTCTTTTGTGTATGGTATATTAAAAAAGTGCCAGCATTGGGATAAGATTTTAATGGAGAGGCCTATAACTGAATTTTGTATAGCCTCCGGCAGTGCAGGAAAAGTGTAATAGAAAATACGGGGAGGTCGAAGATTATACTGATCCATAAGATTAAGCTCTAACTGCAACCAAGTGGGTTGAGGAAGGTTGGGCTGGACACCCAACCATCTTCCTAGTTTGAATAATTGGCTAGCCCAGTAGTATAGCAAGAAGTTAGGGAGACGGAGACCTCCTTTGTCCCTAGGTAAGTTAAGCTTTAAAAAGGCCCGTCTAGGTTGTTTCCCCTTCCAAATGAAACTGGAAATGGCAGAATGGATCTGTTGAAAATAGGCACTTGGAAGCCAGATGTTTAGTAGGTTTAAGGGGTAAAAAATACAGGGCAGGACATTCATTTTAATGATGCTAATACGGCCCCATAGAGATATCGGCATGCTGTCCCATCTACAGAGATCTCTCTGAACTTTTATCAGCAAGTTATCCAGGTTAAGCTTCTTGACAACCTCTGGTTCTCGGGTAAGATGTATGCCTAGGTACTTAAGTGAAACTGGGGACCATTTCATGCCAAACTGGGCAAAGTTAGCATGAAGTGTGAAGGAATTTAACGGGAAAATAACTGATTTAGTTAAATTTAATCTATAGTTGGAAACTTGTCCAAATTGGTCAATGATTTGTAGTGCCTGTGCTAAGGAGGATTCCGGGTTTGAAAGGTGCAGTCTAATATTGTCTGCAAAGACTGAAAGAGTCAGGGATTTCTGGGAGATAACACAGCCTGTGACCCAGGGTGAGGCCTTAATGCTAATTATCAAGGGTTCTAAATATAGATTAAATAGATAGGGGGACAAAGGGCAGCCTGCCGTGTGCCAGAGTACAAGGGGAATTGAGATGAGAAAACCCCATTGCAGTATATTTTGGCAGAAGGCGATTTATAGACCATTTTAATCCTCTGGATAAAAATTTTGGGAAAACCCATTCTCTTAAAAGTGGCCCTCAGAAAATCCCAGTTCACCCTATCAAAGGCTTTTTATGCATCTAGTGCAATTGGTGCCATGGGGGACTGAGAGTCTTGTGCGGCTTGAAATATGTGAGAAAGGGTTCTCAGATGATCTGCCGCAGACCTGCCCTGAACAAACCCCACCTGTTCGGGACTTAGCAACTGCTGCCAGATCTGTTTAATTCTGAGAGAGAGGATCTTGGTTAGAATTTTGACATCGTAATTTAATAGTGAGATTGGACGGTAGCTGGCTGGCTCTGACACAGGTTTATCTGGTTTCGGGATTCAGATTATTGTGGCCTCTAACAGAGAAGGATCAAGGAAACTGAAGTGAACATGTATTCATACAATTTCAATAGGAAAGGAGAGATCTCTTTACAGAAGACTTTATAGAAGTTGGGAGGGAAGCCATTGGGGCCTGGAGATTTATCCAGGGGTAGCCCTTTTATTGCTTCCTCTATCTCAGCTAGGGTAATGGGAGAAGACAGCATGTCACACTGGTGTGCCTGCAGGGAAGGAAGATTAACTCCCTCAAGAAAATGTTCTACATTGGGATGAGGCGATTGAAAGGTACCTCTACCACAAATCTCCCTGTAGAGGGACTCAAAAATGTATGTGATTTCTCTTGGTGAAGTTTTAATGCAACCGTCAGGAGAATTCAGTGCAGGGATTAACCTTGAGCTTTCTGTCTCCCTCAGTCTAAGGGCTAGCAGTCTGCCAGGTTTCTCCCCTTGGTCCAGGTAACGAGTTTTAGTTTTAAGGATAGCGTATTCAGCTTTTTCTATTAGTAAGTCCTCATACTCATTTCTGAGCTTACGTAAGGTTATCAACTTGAGAACCAGAGAGAAGAAAGTCATTTTCAGCTATCCTAATTTGACTGGACAGCGAAATGAGTTTGGCTTCTCTTAATTTTTTCCTTCTGGAGGCTAGCTTTATGAACTCGCCTCTAATGAAACATTTAAGAGAACACCAAAATATGTCTTCTCTGGTAACAGAGTCCTGGTTGAGTTCTAAAAAGAATGAAATCCGAAATTTAATATGGGAGATTATTCGATCTTCCTTTAGGAGTTGTGTGTTTAACTTCCATGAGGTATCCTTTTGACCATGTGGTCCTGAGAAAACCATGACCCATGCAAGGGAGTGATCTGATATGACTATTGGCTCTATACCTGCTTGGTGAATGCTACCCAGAAGGGTAGAGCTGATTAGAATGTAGTCAATTCTAGACCACGTCTGATGAACTTGGGAGTAGAAAGAGAAGAGTCGGCCAGAAGGGTTAAGCATGCGCCATGGGTCACATAGACCTAGCAACTGCATAAAGTCACTGAGGGCATTTTGGGATGGGGAAGGAGGCTTTAAGGGCCTATAGGTTTTGTCAAATTCTTGAGTTGGGGCAATATTCCAGTCACCACCCAATATAAATAGGGAGGGCAGGAATCCACTCAATCTGTCCACTAGGTGCATGAGAAATTTGGGGTCTCCTCTCACTGGGCCATAGACTGCGCCTAGTACCACATTGGTATTGTTAAGCAATCCTTTAACCAAAACAAACCTGCCCTCTTGGTCACTAGAACTATCTTCCAATATAAATGTGATGTAGTGTTTGATCAGTATAGCAATCCCCCTACTAGCCTGTAGCCCACTAGATATGAAAACCTGAGAAAATCCCAACCTTCGTAATCCACTAGATTCTGAGGCTGATAAATGTGTTTCCTGCATGAAAAGAATATCAACATTTAATAGGGAGCAATTTTGGAGAACCTGATGCCTCTTGGTGGGATCCCTAATGCCTCTGACATTCCAAGTAGCAATTTTAATCGACCTTATAGCCATATGGTATGTTATCATAACTGAGAAAGCCAGAAATCAGTAGTACTTCCACTAGGTACAGAAACAGGTAGCACCCTCCAGGTTTCCTCCACTCCCCCAAGGAACAGAGATACATATACTGACAAACCTCAGTCTTTGTAAAGTCAAATGGTGAACTGAAGACGTGGATTGTAATTGACAATGGACTATCAATATTTAATCCCAATGAGGATATGCCCCGGAATCCCCCCTCCCATCCCTTAACCATAACATCCCACACCCTCTCAACCCCCCTTAAACTATGTACAGACGATCCTCGCATAAATAAAAGCCAGATTTAGACTGAGTATCTAGAACAGACGAGTACCGGCCCCCAAGGCTTGCAGACCCCAGGAACAATAAAAAACCAAGCTGAATTGAAAAGAACTGGACCAGATTGATAAAACACATTTTAGTGTCTCGGGACAAGCGAAGACAACCTGGTCTCCGGGGTACTGCCACCTTTCCCCCCCATACTAGGTCGCAAGGCAGGTCTCCCAGTGCCTGCCCACCCCTCACCAGACCCAAGCAAAAACATATTTAAAGTTATGATTCATGCCCCATAAATGACATCTTCACTAATAAATCCATAGGAAAATATAAAAGAAGTAATGACCATACAAGGAACTGCGGCATGCGGGAAAAATTCCGGTGCATTCATAAACTGTTTCACGCCCAAAAATAGGCGTTTAAGCAAAAACTGCAGGGACTCAACTCATCACCATCTCAGACCCCACGCTGCAAGCCCAACTGAATGACTAAAGAAAAATTCCCCTGTTGTGAATTTAAGCAAAGCCTGAGACAAGGGAAGTAACCGGGGAAGTCATAATGTAAGGGACCAACTGGTCCTTCCTCTTCAAAAGCCGGAGGAAACCGCATCCAAAACCTGAGTTCCACCTCCCCCCCATCCTCCTCGGAGTGAGTTGCTAGACCTATTACTGCCAGCTTAGGTCTGATAGGCTGCAACCGGACTACTGACCCAGCCTACGAAAAAAGGAAAAAGAAAAAGAACCGAGGGAGAAGGAGGAGATGGACGTCTCACACCATCAGGTAAAAACAACCCATACAACCCATACCACCAACACATCACAAAAAGGAACTGGTAAATAACACTAGCAATATAGAGTTCAGCCAGATTTGAAGAGATTAGGTAGCTTCAGGTTAAGATCCGTCATGGCCTGATCCGGTTTATCGTAAGAGTGCCAGACACCATCCAACGCCACCTGTAGCTTAGCTGGGTAGCTCATGCGAAATTGAATGCTCACAGCAATAAGCTTGCTAACAATCAGATGAAAAGCAGCTCTTTTCTGACGAATTTCATAGGGTAAGTTCTGCGCAAGTCTCAGCTTAGAGTTGCCCCAGAGAATCGATTGCAGCTCCTTGGATTTAGACAGAATGTGCTGCTTCTCGAGGAAACTGAGAAATTTAATTATTATGGGCCACGGAGGAACCCCAGGTGGTGGCCTTGGTTTTAAGGAACGATGTGCACGCTCAATGTGGTACTGCGGGAACAAGGGAGAAGGATTCACGATTTTGTCGAGCAGCTTTTGAATGAATGCAATGGTGTCTGTTCTTTCTTCGGCTTCAGGCAGACCCAAAATCAATATGTTGTTTCTCCTACTTCGTCCTTCTAGGTCTTCTGCTTTAAGTTGGAGCTTGGTAATCTGTTGTCTGAGTCGGGTGATTTCTGGTTCAGTTTTCTCTTTCCAGCCCTCCAAGGAAAAGGTTCTTGCTTTGGAATCCCCCACTCTTAGGGTTAGTGAGTTGAGGTCACCTCTAATGGATTTCAGCTCCGTAGAAATATCCTGTAGCGTTTCCCAAAATGGGATCAACTCCTGAAGAAAGCGATCCTCCGTTAGAGGGTTTGCCGAGGTGCCAGGAGAGTTTGATTTAGCATTGTGCCCCACGATTTGGGTTTTAGACTTCTTAGCTGCTTTCTCCGGGGAAGCCGACGGGGTGTGCTTAGCGCCATCCTGTTTCATCTCTGCCTCCATGCGTGTTAAACACCCAAAGTAGACTGATACAGGACCAAATTCAATCGCTATCATGATCTTGACCAGTAAAACAGGGTAGCAGGAGATTCGGGTAGCTTTTCCAGATGCCAGATGGGCAGAAAAATGGATTTTAGCCAGTCGGTGGGTAGGAGCTCTGGATTAAGCTGCAACTAGGTGCACTGCATCACGTGACCTAGCCCTCCCAAGCATACCTCCTCAGGGCATCTGCTCAAACCCAACTTGAAATTCCCAGATATCTCACACAAAAAGGAGAACGATCCTTAGCCATATCTGTCCCCTGCTCCTGGAACTCCATTCCCTCCCACATCAAACTCTCCAAATCCCACAAGGCCTTTAAACTGAGTCTTCGGCACAACTATTAGAATCTGACTGCCGCTCTTGTGCTGTAACTTGCGCTTTCTCCCAGCATTTTCTCTCCCTATGGCACTTATTGATTTCCTGCTGGTCTCCAAAATCTGAAAGTTTCCACATCCAGCAGAAATCCTATTGTTATAATGCTACTTCATTTAAGTTTTGTTTGCTGTTTGTCATTTCAATTTAGTCATTGATGTATCATCAGATGAAAATAATTAATGTAATGTTATCTGTTTCTCTTTGCCATCACTGATAATGACTGTACCTGGCTGTATACTGTTCAAATGTTTGTTCTCACCTCATGCTGCATCATGAAATACTCTTTAATGTTGACTCTGGTCTCCCCTGTCTGTACTCTCCCAGGTCGTGCCTGAATATAGGCAACATTGTTGTCTAGTGTACTTACCTGGTAAACAAAAATCAAATAAAATAACTATCTACTTTGAGAAAGTGGTTAGAAGAGAAGTGGATGAAATTGTGTCTCGCACCAATTTAAGTTTCCACAGAAATATCATACCTGAAGAATCTTAGGCCTTGAAGGAATTGTCCTCAATGAAAATTGTTGTGGTGAAATAGGTGGACAAGGGGGGCCAGGAAGTGATTCTCAACACTCGAGATTATCTACTGGAAGCCCAAAGACAGTTACAAAATATTGAGAATTATAAACTCTTGGACCATAATCCAACTTTGTTTTACCAAGCAAAATTTAACACCTTAACCAGCTTAATCTGGTTCAAGGTCAGTTGGCATTCATCTGTATCCCCCTCCCCCGGGTTGTGCCTGAAAATAGGCAGGATTTGTCTAGTGCACTTACTCAGTCAAGAAAAACGAAATAAAAAAATTAAAAACCTTCCTTCCTTCTTATAGATCTCAAGGTGTGATTACTGCACAGGAGTATCAATTCCTGTTTCAGCAGTTTCCTGTGGTCCCTACATTCTACCTTATTCCCATGGTGTACAAGCAACCCCAAAACCCACCAGGACACCCAATCATCTTTGGTATGGACTTCCTTATCGAGAACCAATCCAAATTTTTGGATGGTTTCTTATATACACTAGTATTGCATCTACCTTCACACCTTAGGAACAAAATGTCCATTCTGGAGGCCCTTGAGCACTACACATTTGATGCTGGTTGTTTGTGGCTGACTATCGATGTTGAGTCACTGTATACCAACATCAGACATAATCTGGGACTACATGCAGTGCAATTTTTCATGGAACTGTTTCACAGTGATACTGTACTGAACCCTGTGTTTATCAGCACTGGAATTTGTTTTGAAGAGTTATTTTTTTTTGTATGTTTAACTCTCAATTTTATTTACAGGTGTGTGGTACAGCCATGGGGTCAGCGATGGCACCCTCCTATGCCAACCTGTTTTTAGGTTGGTGGGAGGAGGTCGCCATCTTCGACCCCGTGTCAACAAATACTGTGACCAAATAAGGTATTGGGGGTGCTATATTGATGATATCTTGTGCATCTGGGGGGGCACGCAGTCTGAGGCCGACGATTTCTTAAAGATCCTTAACTCAGATTACTGCAATTTACATTTTACCCACTTTGTTGATGTAGAGTCAGTTACTTTCCTGAACCTCAGGTTGTGCGCAACCTCAGATGGTAAGCTCCATACTAAAAACTACCATTAGCCAATGTCCGGCAACATTTTGCTAAGGGCTGACAGTTTTCACCCCACCCCCCACACACACCTGTTTTGAAGAATTCCAAAGGGGCAATTCCTCAGATTAGGTAGTTATTGTTCCACAGTCTCTGTCTTTGAAAATCATGCTAGGGACCTCATGGACAGGTTTGTGTCTCATGGCTATGATACCACCCTGCTTCAAGATGCTATGGACCATGCCTGGGCACATGATCACCCAATGCTACTGAAACCAAGGGACAAATAGTGCAGAATGTATTATTACATTACCGAATACAACAACATTACATCCAAAATTGCTAGAGCCCTGAAACGGTTCTGGCATATTTTGGAAGCTGACCAGGATTTATCTGGTAAGTTAGGAAAATGCCCCAGGGTAGTTTATATGAAGGGTAGGACCATCAAAGATCAGGTGGTCAGAAGTCATTTTATCCCAGGGCCAGTTGAGTCTGGATGTATGGTATCACTTGGTTCCTCAGGTTCACACCGATGTGGTAACTGCAATGCCTGCTAGTACCTGCAATGTGACAAGACTTTTGTCAGTCCAATCAATGGCATACAGCTAGAGAGAAAGCACTTTGTCACCTGCCTCACCTCACATGCGATTTATGCACTTTGGTGTGATTGCCTTAACATATATGTAGGCATGATAATCCGCACCCTGAAGGAATGCATTCAGGAACACATCTGTGCTATTTTACATAGACGTTATGACACTCCAGTAGGTACACACTGGAGTGTATACCATGGCCTGACAATAGCCACTTTTAAATTCATGGACATCGACCATGTCCCTTCTAATCCATGAGGACATAACTGTCAAAACACCCTTTTATAAAAGGAAAGCAGACATATCTACTAGCTGGGGGCACTGTACCCAGGAGGCCTTAATGTGGATTGGGATATCCCTATAAAGTGGCTGAAAAACATTGCTATGCTGCTCAATCAGATTTCTTTTTTTGCTCTTGGAGGGGTTTCTACTATTTTAAAATTTGAGATGTTTAACTCTATATTTTATTTTAAATGCATTTTTTCTCTTTATAGCTTTGATTTCTGTTGGATATAGCCCTGTACCTGAAGATCACTGTTTAGTGTCCATTGATTTGGAGTTCAATTTATAATTTGAATTCCAACCCACTTATTACTATAGATCCTTTTCCATTTTCCATTTTAATAATACTATATTTTTATTATTTTTCACTTTCTGTTCTTTTACAAATTTTGATAGTTACTCTTGTTTGTGCTTTTTTGTCTTTCCGGTGGTTCTGAATGTTGCTTTGACCTGGGAAAAACCTCTTGGATTAATAAATTGCTTCCTTGATTTACTTTTCTCTAGTTCCCCCACTTGTATTTTATTATCTTATTGCATTAGTATAGTTGTCTACTAAGTCTGTATGTATGTGTGTGTGTATATATATATATCTATATCTATATAGATATAGATATATATTATAGTGGCACAGTCACGTCCTTGAGCTGTCACGTCTATGTTAAAGTCAAAATTTTGTGTATTAATAACTTTGGACCTGTTCAATGGATTTGCTTGAAATTTGGTATGCACAGTGGGGCATGGTAGATCGCTTAATATGGCAAATTTTGTTTTGGTTGGACTTACGGTCTTTGCCCACGAAAACACAAAAAAATGCAAAATTATCCAGTTTTGGAGGCAGTTTTTGGGATATTGTCCATGGCACTGTGTGGCTGTTGTGTGGTGTACCACTCTGCAACATGTCTTGTTTTAAAGAGCTTTACTGGCCGAATATGCCACTTTTCATTTGGTGAAAAAATAGTGAGCCATTCAAAAGTTATAGCACTTGTAAATTCCCATTATAAGTCAATGGGAAAATTTATATGGTTATTTTGCGAACAAAGAATGGGGTTTTGGCCATCTGGTCCCTCCTCACGATCAAAGAATTTGCAGGCTCACAATCAAAGATTCTTTGATCCCAAGGGAGGGACTAGATGGCTAGATTTGGAGGGACCAGATAACCTAATTTTAATAACTTTTAAAATTAAATATCTGAGAAACTCTTTGGTCTTTTAACTTGAAATTTGGAGGGTGTTGATGGGATGTCCTGTAGATGTGAATTATGGTGCTTAGGTGTGAGAAAATATATTTGTTGCAGAGATATGGTGTGGTGCAGTTTACATTTTGTGGACAGAGTTTTGCATTGCAGTAGTGGCTTGAAATTTATAGGGTAGCTAGCCTTACTGCCATGGACGTACTTTGCAGTAGTTAGGTGTGTAAAATGTAAACAGGTGTGGAATTCTGCCACTCTGACCAATGAAAATCTCAAACTTTAAAATGTTATATCTCGGACACGGTTTGGTCTTTTAAATTGAAATTTGCAGGGTGTTGAGGAGATGTCCTGTACATGTGAATTATGGTATTTAGGTGTTGGAAAATTAAATTGCTGTAGAGATATTGTGTGACGCACTTTACATTTTGCGTATAGTGTTTTGCATTATGGTAGGCACTTTTAATGTTAAACCTCACATTTTGCACGTTAATAACTTTGCAACCATTCCACGGATTTGCACAACATTTGGAATGCACAGTCTGGTTTGGTAGATCTCTTGATTTATTAAATTGTGTTTCAGTCAAACATATGGTTTTTGCGCAGCAAAGTGCTAAAAAATTCACCTTTCGCCACTTTTGTGCATTTTCTGTCCATGGCGTTGTGCCGACACTGTGTGGGCTATTGGTCTGAAACTTGGTACATAGAAAGAACTTAGGCCAAGAAATATGCCGCCTTGTGTTTGGTGAATAAATAGTAATCTGTTCAAAAGTTATTACAATTTGAAATTCCCATTATATCCTATGGGAAAATGTATACAAATTTTTGGAATGTTAATGAGAAAGACCAGATGGCCCAAATTGGGATGACCATATCTCAATTACAGTTTAGTCTTTTTACTTTAAATTTACAGGGTGTTGAGGGGATGTCATAGAGACATGAACTATGCTGTTTAGGTGTTGGGGAAATAATTTTTTGCAGAGATATTCAATGATGTATCTGACATTTTTCCCATAGGATTACATTGCAGTCTGTGTCATGACTTTTGCACCGTTATCTTGGAAACACAGTGAGATACAGACTTTTCACTACAGATGGCTAGGAAAAAGGTTCGACATTGTAGAGTAAGCCTGCAGTGGAATTTTGTTTGTACATTGCACGGTTCATGAGATATTGTGAAAGTACTGTCACAAGGGCTGAAGGAGTGTCTGTCCAGTGCGTTTTGGTGCCCATAGCTTGGAAATGATGTAGATATGGGTACGGTATTTTGGATATCGCATGAAGTACTTACTGTCACAATTACAATGATGCTAGAATTATTTTTCTAGCTCTTATGGTTCCCAAGATATGTGCTGTTACAAGGGTTTGGTGCCCTATAGTGCTGCTGCATGGCTCTGTAGCTTTGCATAAGTGGGAGTATGGGCCCAGATGCATATTGTTATGCAAAAACTGGCAACTTGCTGGGAGCTGGACTCCACACTCCCACCAATACGTGTTTTTTACTACTTTTATTAAATTTTTTCAAAAAGTAAGGAAATTCTATGCAAAAAAACTGTGTTAATGCTAATGTTAATGCTTCATTTAGGGTTAAAGCAAAAAAAGTTAGGAAATGAGACATTAGGGTTGAACCCCTAACCCCCCTCACACACACCACCCCAATTCTCCACATTCTGACAGATGGTTTGGTATGTCATTGGGGTCATGAGGCCTAAATCTCCCCCCATTCTCCTTTACTGTAGCATGTCAGCATGTTAGGTCATGGAATATATTATAGGGTCACGGTTGCACCCCTATATTTATGGTTATGAAGCCTCTTCTATGTTAAACTCAAAATTTTGCTCTTTAATAACTTTGGACCCTTTCAACAGATTTGCATGACATTTGGCATGCGTGGTGGGGCATGGTAGATCTCTTGATCTGCCAAATTTCATTGGTTGGACTTACAGTTTTTGCACACCAAAATGCTGATTATGCACTTTTCGCCAGTTATTTGGGCAGCTTTTTTGATTTTTTGATTTTGTCCGTGGTGCTGCATGGCCGTCATGTCAAGTGCTGCTCTGCAACTTTGCTCAGCTGAAAGAGCTTGGGTCAAGGAACATGCCACTTTTCATTTGGTGAAAAAATATTAATCAATTCAAAAGTTATTAAAGTTTTAATTTCCCATTATAAGTCAATGGGGGACATTTATATGGTTATTTCGTAAAAGAAGAGTGGGGTTTTGGCCATCGAGTCCCACCTCATGATCAAAGAATTTGCAGGCTCCTGATCAAAGAATCTTTGATCATGAGGAATTCTTTGATCGCAACAGCCGCCATCTTGTTTTTAGTTTACAGTTGGAAAAATTAAAATATCTCTGCCCGGGGGGACTTCTGAGTTGAAACTATGGTGGGGTTTGCTCAGGGTTCTTGCCTGTATCGAGCCATGTCTGTGGTTTCTTTCAAAATGGTCAAAAATAGAGTTTTTAACTTTTTTATTCTTTGATCGTGGCTCGCTAACGATCCTCAATCGTGAGCCTGCAAATTCTTTGATTGTGACATTCTTTGACTGCAATCTTTGATCGCGAGGGCATGACTAGATGGGCACTTGAAAAAATCAATTTTTCAGCTCAGGGGTGGCTTATTAAGCCAAATGAGGGTAGATTTTTCTCAGGAGGCTTAGTTCTATCGAGACATGGCTGTGGTTTCATGTATTTCTGCCTAAAAATGTACTTTTAAAATTTTTTATTGTTTGATCATAGCCTGCAAATACTTTGATTGCAAGCCTGCAGAATCTTTGATACTGAGATTCTTTGACCGTGAGGGTGTGACTAGATGGACACTTAAAAAAACAATTTTCTCAGATCAGGGTTGGCTTATTAAGCCAAATGAGGGTAGGTTTTGCTCAGGGGGCTTCGTTCTATTGAGGCATGGCTGTGATTTCATGCGTTTCTGCCAAAGAATTGACTTTTAACATTTTTTATTGTTTGATCGCAACCCTGCAAATTCTTTGATCACAAGCCTGCAAATTCTTTGATCTCGAGATTCTTTGACCATGATCTTTGATCACGAGGGTGCGACTAGATGGCCACATGAAAAATTAAATTTTTTCAGAACAGGGTCACTTCTAAAGGCAAACTAGGTAGGATCTGCTCAGGGACCTTTGTTCTGTCCAGTCATGGCTATGGTTTCATGTATTTTTCTCTAAAATTTGTTTTAACATTTTTTATTCTTTGATCGTAAGCCTGAAAATTCTTTGATTGTGAGCCTGCAAATTCTCTGAGATTCTTTGATAGTGATATTTGATCATGAGGGAGGGACTAGATGGCCAGATTTGGAGGGACCAGATAGCACAATTTTAACAATTTTTCAAATTAAATATCTCGGAAACAGTTTGGTCTTTTAACTTGAAATTTGGGGAGTGTTGACGGCATGTCCTGTAGATGCGAATTATAGTACTTAGCTGTCAGACAATACATTTTTTGTAGAAATATTGCATGAGACAATTTATGTTTTGTGGACAGTGTTTTCTATGGTGGTAGTGGCTTTACATTACTAGGGTAGCTAGCTGTACTGCCATAGATGTACTTTTCAGTCGTTAGGTGTGTAAAATGTTAATAGATGTAGAATTCTGCCAGTGTGATAAATGAAAACCTGAAATTTTCAGATTTTATATCTCGGAAACAGTTTGGTCTTTTATATTGAAATTTGGAGCATGTTGACAGGATGTACTGTCCCTGTGAATTATGGTGTTTAGGTTTTGGAAAATTCATTTGCTGCACCCAAATTGCATGACACACTTTAGGTTTTGCATATGGCGTTTTGAACTCTGGTACTGGCTTCACATTTATAGGGTGCCTAGCATTACTGCCATGGAGGTAATTTGTAGTGGTTAGGTGTCTGACATGTAAACAGCAGGGTTTTAAATAATTGATTAGCAGTTTTTTTCTTGGGACAATACTAGCTGTACAGAAAGAATTTATATAGGTTTTCTATAAGTGTTATGTTTATTGAACACAGTGAGGCAAGTGCTATGCATTTTCACAATGTTTTAGAACTTTTATGAGCAAAATCAATTTTTAGAGTTAAATAAAACCCTGAAACTGGTGTTGAATGATGCCACTCAGATGACTGACACTTTGCTTTCTTTCAAGGTGGTGGGCCCCACGCTCTCAACCATATGCGTTACCAGCAATACATATGATATTCAGTACTTGAACTCTTATTTTAGGCAGGAATTTGCAAGTTGGTGGGAGCACAGGGCCGAAAGGGCTTTGCTCCCACTAACTTGTGCAACTTTCTACTTTTCTATTCTTTCTCAAAAAGTAAGTAAATTCTATGCACAAAACTTTGTTAATGCATCATTTAGGGTTAAAACAGAAAAAGTCAGGAAATGAGACCTTTAGGGTTGCCCAATCCCCTCCCCACATGGACCTGCCCATCATCCCAAGATTGACAGCTGACAAGTTGTGTCATTGGGGTTGTCAGGCCTAAATGTCACCCCATTCTTCTTTACTGTGGCTTGTGAATATGATTACAGATGGAATGGGGTGACATTTAGGCTTCACAACCCCAATGACACACCCGGCAGCTGTCAATCTTGGCATGATGGGTGGGTCCACGGGGGGATTGGGCTACCCTAAAGGTCTCATGTCCTGACTTACACTGTGAAAGTTACAAATATAGCTAAAGACACAAAATTATAAAAAGTACAATTAAAAACTATAATGAACTGGTTGCCAAAAGTCCAGTAGCCTGACTGGCTGAGCCCTCTCCTTAACCGTGATTAAAATCAACAACATAATAATGGGTAAAAAGAGGTGCCTGCCAAAAGGTCTTTTTAGCCATCCCTGAGCCATCTGCTCATTGATTTTGACAGCCCTGATGAAGTTGCAATAAGGTCAGTAAGGTATTGAAAATGCACAAATTTCTTTTTGTACAGTTTTAATGAAAACAAGTCCGTTTCTTTCATGGCATTCACTGAGTCATGAAATCGAGCGGCAGATTGACTGGCAGTTTTGTGTGGGTGGGGCAAAGTGGTGGCTCAAGCACAGTCTTGTGTGACTGAGGTAAAACTAAGCTCTGCTTGCTCCAAAACCACTCCTAACACAAACCCTGTTCCTCACTCTATTACCAGAAAAAGGACAAGTACACAAACCTAGTAAAAAAAAATCCATTCTAACAAAAAAGGAAAGTGCACATTCTAAATCAGCAGCAGTTGTGGTCACAAGTCTCTACACTTACCAAACTCCTCCTTTCAGTCCCACTGCTTCATACTGGGAGAATGTCAAAACTGACAAAGCAGGGTGGCAACACAGAGACAACAATGGCTGGGAAGCAGGGAGTATGACTATAGCAGAGATGAAAAGTACAACACCAGTATGAGAATGGGGACCAACAACTAGCAGCACCACCACCTAATGGAGATGATGCAAATTGTGGACTTTTTTTTTAAATACATATACCTCCCTATCCATTCCCCACATACCAAAAAATCATTCAAACAAATTGTTTAATTTTTTTTGTAAGTTATACAGAAAGGATTCCAGTTCATAATAGCAACAATATATTCCATGGTGTGATATATCATGAGATATCATCACTGCTTGGGAGCATGAGACACTCACAACGCACTCACAATGCACCAGAGGTGTGACAATATCCCATGATATACCACACCCTGTCATGTAGTATTGCTTAATTATACATTTCCCTAATAACATGAGTACATTCTTGGTAGTAGTAGATTTAAATTATGGAATGTTCAGAAACAGTATTCTGTAGTAAGGTATAGGAAAAGGGACAGCCTAATAGAGGACAGAGTTAGGAAGGGGATATCAGTAACAACCTTTGCCTCACCCTGTCTCAGTGCCAAGCAGTCCTCAGTGTAGTAGCACCTCTCCCTCACCCTGCCCCAATCCAAACATCCCTAGTGTCTAGTGGCACCCCCTCCCATATTCTGCCACAATCAATCAAATCTTCTTGGGGGCTGAAAAAATGTTTCACCACAACCAATGTATTACATCCATATTCCTCTTATTCAAATGTTACTTTGTATGACTCAGTGTTTCACCCTCAAATAATGGGCATCTTCAGGAGTGCACCTTTTGTATCAGTTGGGCAAAAATAAGCCAATGATCACAAATATTTACCATCAAGCTCATTCCAGGCAGTTTTATGTATACCAAGTTGACTTCTAGGTCTTTTGATTAGATAGTAAGGCATAAGTATCACCCTTTGCAAACTGTGTGAGAGGCCTTTCGGCACCATGCAATTCTGCTTAAAGTTGAACCAGTATAATATTCTGTGGTGATTTGCATATGTAGCCTGTGATGCTTTGCATTGTGTGGGCATGTGTGATTTTGTATTTTCTTGAAACTTGGCTTCCCAGCCAAATGCCCTTTGGGGTAACCCTTGCCTCAGTGTTAGCGCACAGAGGTTCTTTGTCTTATAAGTAGCCATCTATATGTTTCAGTGTATCTGTCCTCATAAACACAGCTGCAAGAATGAGCTTGATGGTGAATATTTGTGATCTGAAGATTTTTTAGCCCAAATGATACAAAAGGTGTACTCCTGAAGGAGCCCATTACTTGAGGGTGAAATGTTAAGTGATACACCATGTAGCTTTGGAATAAAAAGAATATGGATTTGATACATTGGTTGCAGTGAAGCATTTTTTCAGTGTGCCCCCTTTTAGTGAAGATTGTAACTACTAGCATCTGAGGTGGCAACTGATTATTTATTTATTATTACTAAGGATCTGATTCCATTGCCTGTGGCACCTCTTAAAGTTTGTATTTATTTATTTATTTTATATATTGAATCTCTGAATTAAGACCTTGGAGCCAGGGGCTCTTTTACAAAGGCTCCACATCAAAACAATTAGGAATAATACATAGGGAAGAGCAGCAGAACAAAGTACAAAGGATACAGATTAAATAGGCATGGATAGATACAACAGGCAGGATGAAACAGCATACACTCAATAACATACTAATAACAATGATTAAGTGCTAGCAATATGAGCAATTTATGAATTGTTAGAGAAGCCTAGATGCAGAGACAGCCAGAATAGAGACAGACTGGTGTAGGGATGTGGGAATTAGGGAAAAGTGCTACAGATGGAGGAGGAAGTGAGGAAATAGGGTAGTGGTGGTGCATCCCTATGGATAGGAAATAATATTGGGGAAGCTCTGGGAGAAGTAAGGCAGAGTGACCGAGGTTCCCGGATTCAGAGGTCACACTGAGTAGCTGCCCAGGGGGGCACTGTCAAATAAACGGCTGGGTGGAACTAAGCACGAGGCTGTTAAGATCAAGCATGGCAGTCACAGCTGTTATGATTGCTTAGGTGATGTCGAAGACAGCTTTTAAATGGTCCTAAGCTGGGGGAGGATTGGATACGAGGTGGGAGATTGTTAAACCAGCTAGGAGCTCTATAGATAAAAGCTCTTTGCCCTCGGGAAGCATGGCATAATTGTATCTGGATGACTTGGTTTGGCATGCTTCTCGTGCAATGCATATTTGCAGGGACCTTCTTAAGAGTAGTTGGATGAGGGGGGGCTTACCCTAGGGAGATCTTTTTGGCCACAAGGCAAGGTGTGATAAAAGATATGGGTTTGGAGGTGGAACCAACTAGTTTGCGAGTAAAGGTCACAGGTATGTACATCATGGCCAGCACCAGTAAGTAATCTGCAAGCTTTGCTAAGGGCTATCCTAATCCTTCTAAAGGCAGTGACAGAGGCAGAGCTGTAGTATATAATGCCATAGTCAATGATAGGCGAGATGGAGCTGGTTACAGTGAGATGTAGAGCTTCTTGAGTGATATATTGCCAGTGTCTATAGAGGAGGCCAAGTCTGATATTAGCAGTTTTAGAAATTTTAAAGATGTGTCATAGTAGGAGAGCATGCTGTCCAAGGTGATGCCCAGGCACTTAAAACTAGTTACCTGTTCAAGTGGTAAGCCAGCTTTGTTGGAGATGGTTAGACAAGCTGCTTTAAACTTGTTATGTGGTCCAGAAAAGTCTATAAATTTTGTCTTTTTATCATTCATAATTAGCCTCTGTTTAGAGAACCAAGTTTCAATGGAGGTAAAACTCTGTTGCAGATCATAGGTAAGGACTGTAGGGTCCATCTGGCTTGATTAAATCACAGCATCATCTGCATACAGGAGAAGGTTGTTAGGGCAGGCTAGGAGGAGGGTGGTGTAGGCTAACTAGGAGGGGGCCAAGGATTGATTCCTGAGTAACTCCAGATAGTATGGGTGGTTCATTGAGAGCGAGTCAGAGATTTTTACACACTGGGATCTGCCACCTAGATAGCTTCTGAACCAGGTGGTAACATCATTAGGGTCTTAGAAAGGGTAGGGTCAGGAGCAGTAGGGGAGTGATTGGCTGTGTCAAAGGTTCTTCGTAAGCTCTATATAGATAGACCCTACAAGGTGACCATGGTCGAGGGCCTCATGGATAAAGTCCATATACAAAAGCAGGGCAGTGGCAGTACTATGATCCTTTCTAAATCCATGTTGCTGAGGGCATTGGATGTCATGAGAGGAGAGATAAGCTGTTAGTTGTTTGGCAACAATTGGCTCAAGGCTTTTCGAGAGGGAAGGTAATATCAAGATGGGGCGGTAGTTGGCTTGGTTTGTTCTGTCACAACTCTTGGGGATAGGTGTTACGACAGCTGCTTTCCAGACAGATGGAAATTGGCCTAGGCATAGGGACAGATTCAGGATCTAGGTGAGCGGGGCCAGGACAGCATCAATGGAGAGGAGAGGCAGTTTAAGGTCAAGGGTATCAGAGTTGTGCCTAGACCTACCGAGCACTTTCCAGAGGTGCTTCTTGGGGATTGACTGGGATATAGATCTGAAGTAGAATTGTGGGATATTTGGAGGGGAGGTCCTGTGAAGGTGTGGGAATACAGATGGACACGACGCAAGATTTTTAAGGGGCAACCCACTGTTGGTATAGCGGGATGTTTATTTTTTCTTTCAAAAGCAAAAGAGATTCAAAATACACTTTGCAATAATTCTTGCACCAAAATCAGAAATAAAACACTCTAAATCAAAACAATAACTGGTGTCAAACTATATTTTGTTTCCATAGGCTTTGTGCAACACAAGACTCTCCCAGTCCTATGCCTATACCAGTCAGAAGCTATTGACCCTGCCTGTGTTCTGAGTGTTTTAGCAGGCTTAATATACCCACCCCTAAAGGTCAGGTGGTATAGCATCACTGAGTTGTATAATTTGACTCTATAGGCCCTCTTTTTAATTTATATAAAGCTAGAGTGCTTGCTCAACATCACAGTAACACTCCAAGTCAGTTAGATCACTGGACAGTGTTGTGGGAGAGTAAATAAATGTTTAAGTAAGAAGGGAATCACCCCCTTTCCTTTTGAGTGGCAGGTCCTTAAATAAAAGTAAGGACCACTAGGGGCCGCTGTTTCCCTATAGGGCACCTGGCTTGGCATTCTCTCTTCTTAGCTAACTAGGTAAGGACAGAGTTATTTTCTTTTACTTGTACCTGTGGTCTCTTTAATAAAAATTACAAGAAGTTACAACAGGAAAAAGATACACACTAGTGCTTGAAAAGACCCTTCCTTCTCAGGTTCTTTAGGTTGGTAGCTGACTGAAAAAGTTAGCCGTCAGCACTACTATTTAATTTTGGCCCTGTGCCCGAGGGCTGTATTTGTTTGGTACCAGGTAACCCTCTTCCTATTTTTCATTTATAGAGGGAACCTGTTTTTACTTAATCAATTTTATTCCAGCAAAGCAGCCTGACTTTATTTCTTTCTAAGATTGCCAGGCTGCTGAGGATTATTTGTGGCTTTGAAGACCATGTGGTGGAAACGAGAGAATGAGGGAGCCAACTGCTGACTTCTAAGCGCTCACCTTGTCTCTGTTTCCTTTTGTCAGCCCTATTTATTCTTCCCGTTGGTCAGGGTTTAATCTTTTGACTCTAGAGGAGACAATTCTGACAATATGTGAGAACTGGGCTGAGAGAGAGGTTAATTTTGGGAGAATGGGATGAGCCGTGAGCGGCAATTGCAAAAAAAACGCATTATTGAGATTGCAGCCTGGTCCCATTTCTGCACCTCTTCTCTCCATTGGAGATGCCAGGCTGCTGACTTCAGCTCAGGACACAGGTGAGGGAGCACTAACTTTGTCTTCCACAATCTGCTTTCTCCAAGCTTATTGCACCACAGGGAAATGGAGGAGTCTTAAGGGGGGGGTGAGCTACTAGCAGTGGTGCACCAGCTGTATGTTACAAGTACCTCAACTCAGTTCATACAATCTTTTAACATAACTAAAACCCACCTAATATTTATTTCGGGGAGGGGTTCCGTATATGAGGGGAACAAGACAACTAGTTGATTGCTTAGCTATTTCTTGTGGCTCACTAGCCCCCTCAAAGCTGGATGCCGAGTAGCAGGGGAAGGAACAGAATAAAAAAAAAGAGAAGCTGACCCTGTCTCATTAATTCAATACATTTGATCATTTTATTACAAAGACTTGCCAAAGTGAATCTTTCTAAATGGGTTCCACTTCTGATTACCCAGGTATTTTATTCTGGCCAAAAGCCATGTATGTAGTTTAAGCATAAAATATACTTTCTTTTACAGAAGGTCTTTTTTTCATTTTTGGCCTTCCGCTCCAATTGACCAAGAAGTGATATAGGAAATAGAGGGAGCTAGAACGGTGGGGGGAGAGAGAGAGAGAGAGGGAGGGAGAGAGCGAGAGATATTAGCCTGAAGATGGCCTGTCTTCTGGACCAGGGAATATTGATAGAGATAGAAAAAATGAGTTATATAGAGACAGTTGCAACCAAAAGGGAAAAAGAAGTGGTCCATCTTTTAGTGGCAGGGACGTTCCCTGTCACAGCCCTGTGGTGGGCAATGTCAGGATTGGATGGTTCCACAAATAAGTTGGGGGGGAGGAGTCCACTCAAATCAGTGAAAGAATTATTGAGAATGTTAGCAATTTCTCTTGGGTCTTGTAGAGTGCGGTCATTGCAGTTGAGTAGGGTGGGTGGAAGGGATTGATTGGGTTTACCCATGAGGTTTTTAATATTGTCCCATAATTTTTTACTATTATCCCATTTGCTGGCAAACAGGTGTTAGTAGTACAAGCCGTTTACATGCCGAATGGCTCAGGTGCAATTGTTTCTGGTAGTCCTATAACATTTCCAGTCACTCAGTTAACAAGTAGCATGTGCCACTTTCCAGAGGTGGTCACGAGTGTCCATAAGACCCAGGAACAAGGGTATAATCCAAGGGTTAGAGACGCCTTTCACCTTACGCTTCCTGAGGGGGCAAATAGATTACAGGTCAAGTTGAATCCTGTGATACAATGGCTTAGAGCCTCATCAACATTCTCTGCAAGAAAGACTGAGGACCAGTCACACTTGTGGAGGTATTCTTGAAGATGCTCCAGATTCCCTTTCCTGAGGACCTGCAGATAGGTTGTTTTACAGGATCATTTAGGGGCCTTATTGGTCCAGTGGCAGGTAATTGGGGAGTGGTCACTCAGGTCATCTGGTAGCTCTGTAGTGTCGATGATCCTCTCAGGGTGGTTAGAAAGTAGCAGGTCGATAAGGGTACTAGTCCCAGTCCTATCATTTTTTCTCGTGGGAGAAGAAACAAGTTGAGAGAGGTCGATGGCTGCTGCTGCATCCTTACAGGGGTTAGAGTCAGGAGACAGACAGTTGATATTAATGTCACCCAAAGCAATGATTTCAGTGCCAGTAGACAGGTTGTCAATGAGGTCAAGGAACATTTGAAAGCCTTTCTGATTTTCTTTGGGTGGAATGTATACAGAGAGGATGTAAATAGACTTCCCTTTATTACCGATTGTAAATTGTACCATAAGTGTCTGGGCACCATCCCTAGGAGACAGCACTGGGAAAGCCTGGCATCGTAGTGAGTCCGAGATGTAAAGGGTGCAGCCATCACCATGTCTACCAACCCTATCTGACCTGTATAATGTATACCCATTTAGGGAAACTGCTGAGTCTGGTACAGCAGGGGAGAGCCAAGTTTCAACTACAGAAAGGACGTCTGGCCTGTGCTGTTGCACCCAGACTTGTAGTTGATCTAATTTCTGCAGAAGGCTTCGGATGTTGATAGAGGAGATTTTACCAGGCTGATTCTGCAGGGGGGCCAGGGTTTGGGTGCACATTGCCTGACAACAGTAGTAGTAGCAGGAGTTGCTGGGCCAAGAAGTGTTTGAGGAGTTTACATTTAGACTTGGGCGGAAGCTTAGTAGTTTTGAGGAGATCATGGGGGTCATTGTAGAGGAGAGATGGAGGGATAGCTAGTATGCCTGGTGGGATGGCAGGTAGTTATTGTGTGAGGTGAGCATGGCTGGCTTATGTGTCAAATTAGGAATGTTGGCAAAGGTGCCAACAGCTGAGTGACTCTTGAGGATGGAGGGCACAACTAAAGTAGGTATATAATTATTGTCTGTTAGGAGTGATGAGAGTGGCCATGGAGTTGTTAGCAGAGCACTGAGGAGGATATAGCAGTATAGTGCCATAATCAACCAGTGCAGGGGGGCCCTCAGATTAAGAGCTTCATAGTGGTGGTGGTGGTGGTGGTGGGGGAATATGTCAGTGTGTAATAACAGGATATAGTAGTACCAGGTAGGAACCTTGCTAGCAGTAATTATTCCCAGTGTAGCTTCCCTGACTAGGGACTTAATGGTGATGGGGGAAGGTCTATGACTCATTGTGATAAAGGTGATGATTCAGCGCCATCAGATAAGGAATAGTAAGAGCCTTGCTAGCAGTAGTACTCCTAGTGTAGCGAGTGGTCAGAGTGTTTTCCCCTGGTGTAAAGGGTCATAGGTTCGAGACCAGGCAGGCCAGAAGATTGGAGCTGAAGGGATGCAGTCATCAAAAGCAGTGTTAGCCGGGAAAGTGAGAGACCAAGCAGGGCTAAAAAGTAACAGAATGGGGAGTCATAGACCTGAGTTGCATTTAGTGGAACTCAGTATGCTCAGGGTGATATAGTATAAAAACTAGTGGGAAAGTGGGACTAAATTCTGTAGGGTATCAGGTCACATGATTGGTCACATGACCCTAGTGATGTATAAATCAAATGCTGAGCTGGGGTGGGCAGGGCAGTTGATGAAGCATCACTGGGCCAACACAGGTAGAAGCTGAGCTCCAGCTGGGGAGAAAGATTTTCAGTACCTTCCTGCGCAACATTGCAGGCTGCTCCTGTGTGGTGATGCTGATGCTATTCACTCTGTTTCTGCACAACCCATTTCTGGCATTCAGTGGTACCCATCTTCCACACTCAGCACAATTCCAGGTATCTCTAGCATCCAGTGATACCCCTTGTCATACCCGTCCCAATTAAATTATCACTGCCATCCAGTGGCATTCCCTCTCCTACACCCTTCCTCATTTCTGATATCTGTAGCAGCCAGTGATACCCGTTCACATACTGAGCCCCAGTTCAAGCATCCTTGATGTCAATTGGCATCCTCCTCTACACCATGCCCCAATCCAAACATCCCTGGTGCCCAGTGATACTCTTTCCTACACCCAGCCCCATTCCAAGCATTTACTGGTACTCACAGACACCCCTTCCACATCCATCCACATGCCAAGCATCTCTGGCATTCAGTAGCACCTCTTCTATACCCAACCCCATGCCATTGGAGATGCAGCAAAGTAAAACTTGACGTGAAGTGGTCACTTCGCATTAGTATCCCGCTACACAAAGTGCCCATTTTAAACCCTCACTTTGCCACTTCGCATTTTAATTATGACCTTGCCTTGTGCACTCCACCTTATTCCACTTTAAGGCAGAATGAGAATTCACAGGCAGCCCACACACATCACATCACATGGCTTACACAGTGTAGGTCACATGCTTCAGGCAGGCAGGCAGGAGGTTCCAGGCAAAAACACTCTCCAACGTGCGCTGAATTACACATTTTGCACAGGGTGTGACAAATGGCTCTGCTCTGCGAATGGTCAGGGTGGGGTGTGGATGTGTGGGGAAGAAGGTTGCACAGGTGACAAATCCACAAATGAAGTTATTTTCCTCGTTTTATGTACAGGGGCTGATGTAGCACTTGCACTAGACATACTGCATTGACCACCACCACCACCACCACTGCTCCTCTTACCACCACTTCACAAGATTTCTAAATCATAATCCTCCCTCACCATTCCTGTAGTAATCCTCTGCTGTTATTTCATCACTACTGCAGACATTCCTACTTGGTCTTACACCATGGAAGGATAACATGCTCAGTAAGGTTGATGATGAGGGTGAATGTCCCAAAATGGCATTTGCTGCCATCTGGTGACGGGTCCACAGTGCCATGTGCCTGTTCTTAAGATGTGTATGCTGGCCCCCATGGCCAGATGACTCCCTTTTACCTCGACTCACACACACATGGCAAAGCTGGAAGATTGCAACTGAATCATCATTTGCATCTTGGACTAAAAATCACAAACAAGGGTTTGTGATCCCCTGCTTTAACATGTTCCTGATGCTGCTTATTGGGCTCTGTTTTTAACCCTGAAATGGGTTGGAGGTACATGATTTTTCAGGCTGGACACGCTTGACCCAACTGACCACCATGACTACCTATGATTATTCTGGGTCATTATCGTTATCATCAACAGGAACCACTAAATCACAACTTTTTTTGGGGGGGGCGGGATTTAACGCCAACAGACCCAGACACAGCCACCTTGACTTTCTTTTTCTCCAGTTCCCAACATGAACATCATCTGCATCCACATTTTCAGCTTGGATGCTGTCATGTGGAGAACATGTTCCAACCACAGCATCATCATCATCATCATCACCACCTGATATTTGTGCTCCACACTTTGAATCATTGGATGGCAAAGGCATGACCTCAACAGCATTGGAAGAAATGTGACATTGTGAGTTATCATTGCCAGGATCAGAATCATGTTCAGCTACCATGGGGATATTAATGGAGAGTATGACATCATCTACACTGTCAGTCATAGCTTTAGACTCAACTATATTTTTTGCAATGGTTAACTAGTCAGAAGTGGAACTTGAGGCAGCAATACTCATGCCAACAGAAACTGCACTAACACCACCAGCTGGGACAATATCATCTCCTCCAACTATGAGAGAAGCTACAGATTGCGCTATAAAAAACATTGATGGAGAAATTCCTTTACTGACATCAGCTATGCACTTGGCTACTACCATGCCCATGGAAAATCTTGCCACTGCCAGCAGTGCCATGGCCAGAAACAGCTTTGCTTGCATGTCTATTTACAGGTATTTTGGGGATCACCAAGAAAATTCTAAACAAATTTAGATTTCTGAACTTTCAGTCTGGATCTGTGGATGTGAAGCCAAAAACACCAACTGTGGCTTGCAGGTGAGATTGGGCACTAAACAGATGCAAAAGCACAGACAGGTTAAGATTGCACTGCAAAAAGAAGAGATGCAGACGTGAAGTCACAACACCTTAACCAGTGCTCACAAGTCACAATCCAATACAGAAAAGAATACCTTTTGCCAGTTGGGGGGAGTGCACTGCAGTAACAGTCCAAAACCAAGAAACCACAAAGCAGTACAAAATCATGCAGGTGCGGTAGATAGCAGGTTCACACTGCTGCAATTACTCTGTGGCACAATAAAATGTGTCTGATTTGATGGCACGTGTCGCACACACACTCACACACACATACACAAGTAATGCATAGCAAATTGAAAACTTCAGTAATATAACAAAATCTTGGGGCACTGTCACCCTTGACCCTCATTTTTTTGTAGAATTACATCAGTGTGCCTTTATGCACACACTGATTGGCTATGATGCACAGAATATCCGTAGATGTACTTTACAGCAGTATTCTTACCAGTATTTGTTATTTTCAAGAATTTCCACTTTCTGTTGGGTCATCTGTATGTACCCCATCCCCTGGAAGCATAAGGTAGCTAAGAGAGCGCGTCAGACACTGAGTGCTGGCACAAACCCTGATTTTACACATACTCATGATGACAAGCTAAATACAGCACCTATCTTCTATTGCTGTAGTAGACCTGCCCATTTTTAAAAGAAACCGAGCACTGGGAAAGTAAAAAAGCTTTAAAAGCAGTTGCCAAAATCTCACACATGTGCAAAAGGGACAAAGCACACATCCCGCATGTGTTGGAGCATTTCTCACATGCGTGATTTCAGTGACTGCTTTAAAAGTTTTTTTTACTTTCCCAGGGCTCGGTTTTATTTAAAATGGGCAGGTCCTCTGTACAGCAATAGAAGATACGTGCTGTATTTAGCTTGTCAGCGTGAGTATGTGTAAAATCAGGGTTTGTGCCAGCGCTCAGTGTCAGATGTGCTCTCTTGGCTACCTTATGCTTCTGGGGGATGGGGTACTTACAGAGGACCTGACAGAAAGTGTTAATTCTTTAAAATAAATACTGGTAAGAATACTGCTGTAAAGTATATCTATGGATATTCTGTGCATCATAGCTGATCAGTGTGTGCATAGAGGCCCACTGATGTAATTCTGCAAAAAACAATGGTCAAGGCTGACAGTGACCCTTTAAACAAACTGAAATTATGCACTGTTGCATCACAACAATCAGCAAAAAGAAATGTCAAGAATTACTGAAAATATTACTGTGTATACATTAACACAGTTATACAAGAACAATATAACCAAAACAGAAAGACTGCCTTTTTCTCCCAGTTTTAACCTACCTCCACCACAGATATGCCCCTCCTCCAAAGCACACTTCAAGTGTCTGTCAGTACCCAGACTGAATGTTCTAAATTAACATTCAAAATACACACACAAACAATAAACACTCAATGATGAGCACAGGAGAGTTTCCTACAATCGATGTATTTAATTTCATGCAAAAAAATGGCTCAAAAAGGCTCTTTTAACAGCTTTTAGAGGATTTGAATCGCAGAGCTCTGAGAGGAAACTGTCTCCATCTACCACTACACACACACTACACAGAACTGAGGCAGTGCAGAACAGTCTAGAGCCCATGTGATCTGCAATCCCACGAATCACTGCAAAATTCACCTTGGAGCTCAATAACAAGGCGAAGTGATGCAAAGTACATTGATTTCTACGTACATCGCATTAAAATTAGTGCAGAAGTGGTTGGGAGAAGGCGAAATAACACAGTCATTGTTATCAATAGACTTTGCGTTCTTCATTATGACGTGAAGTACTCCGCTTCACGTTGCGGATTACTTCTCGGATTCTGCATTACTCCACAAATTGCTTTACAGAGCAAATTTTGACCACTTTGCCCACCTCTGCATGCCATGCATTCATTGGCATCCAGTGGTACCATATATCCAGCATGGCACAAAGACACCATTCTCAGTACCACCAAAGAATCACAACCCTGGTGATGGCCAGCAACAATAACCCTTCTTTCTCTCCTCCTCAGCTGGCTGCCATCAGAATTAGATAACCACAACTGCAAGATAGAAATAGACAGACTTTATTTATTTCATATTCAGAAACAGGCTTATGAGATTAAGATGGCAGAATTTAATGTCTGACACAAGGTTTGGGCTCCTGGTGTTTGATTTAATGAGGAGGAGCTACAGCCACGCAAAACCAGGAATTAAAACTGTTTTCATACATGGGGGTAAGCAGTGGCTTCCTGAGATGAACTTGGGATGGGCTCCTGAAGACACATTTCTTTTTATTTTATATATGACTGACACTGTCGGTTGGCTGCCAGTGTTGGTTTTCGGAGGGGGCCTACAGTGTTCCAAACCAGGAGGAAACACTGTGTTCATAAATATGTGACCTCTTCTTTACCTTCCTGGTTTTAATCTGTGAGCCCACTTTTATGTAGCTTGAGAATTGCAACTGTTTTCTTTCTGGCAAGTAAAAACAACTAATGGAAAAGATAAGTGTTTTGACACATGCATGCATGGCTGCCAGATTTCTTTTTTTATAACTTTTATTTTAAATTTGTCTGATCACAAACTGGCATAATAACTGTGCTGGGAAGACTGTAATGAACCTGAACATTTTAGGTTTCAAATCAAAGTCCATTTTGCTATCATTGAACAAAAAGCATCCTAAAATCAATAGTTTTTGTACCCCTACAACTTGAAAATTGCTGAAAAAATGTCAATAAACATTTCAGGATGATTCAAAGCTACTGCCATAAAGTGTATGCACGTTAATTCTCAGGTCCTTGGGTCAAAAGATGGCCAAGTTCAAAGAGGCCAAAAACAGGGGTTTGTGCTAAAGTGCCTACTTAACCTAAGCTATAGTGGTGCTACTACACCACAACAATGACAGGAAAGCTGTAGCTATAAAACACTATATACACAGAGGTACACAATTAAAAATGATTACTTGTGTCTGGATCTGGAAAGACTGACTACTTTTCACATCTAGCTTACTGGACATAAGGCCTTATATTCAAATGGTTAGTGTAGCACTAACCTGATAAGTACCATGCTAACTGTGAGTGGCACCGCACTCAGGGAAGACCTTATTCAGAGGTCGATGAAGTGCTGCATTGGTTGCAACACAAATCAAGCAAATATATTGCTGCTCACCTAAGCAATTGAGGGCTCTCATGCATAAAGGGTACGGGGTATAATCATAGGTTTTGGCACTGTTAAACAATGCCATCACAGTGCTGTTTACTGCCACTGATATCCTGTCCTTAACTGTGTGCAATGACTGTGCCCCTCCTGATTGCATGTGCTTCTATTGTTTCCCTGGTGTCTAGTGACCTCCTCAACACTAGATAATCCCTGTTGATCATACCAACCCTATCTTTGTGGTCCTCCAATCCTCTTGATTGCCCATATTGAACTAATAGTTCTCTTTCCTGATAGTCTAGCAGACCTGACACCTCTGAATGATGGCCATCCCCTCACCTGCCCACCCACTTAGGACCCCCTGCCCCATACTCCCCTCACCCAGGTCACTGGTATACTGCAAACAACAGTGACCGGCATAGCCTTCTGCTCACCCTCTAATTTGGCTGCTGACTGTCATTGAGCATGATCACAAGTACTATAGTAACAACTGTTCCAGCAGCAACATTTGTGTCCTGGCTGAATTTCCACAGTAACTAAAATGCCACAAACTGCTTAATCTGATTCAGTTTCAGTTGGTTTATGTAGTATATGCAGTACATGGATATGTATGGTAGTAGATATATATATATATATATATATATATATATATATATATATATTTATAAAATGAGCTACTCATCCAAATCCAAATCCAGTGTTCTGATTGCATAAAACACATCACATGACTGTGCGATATCAGGACAAGACACACACCTGCAATTTTACCCCTCCAAAACAATTTTGACATTTTATAAGATAATAAACTACTCTTGAGGCAGGCAGTCGTGCTCTGCACGCCTGTGGTTGGATCACCTGGCCTGCGGCCGCGTATGCATATTGCATACCAAGACTTGCATATATCAGAGCGTGACTGCACACCTCAGAGTTGTTTTTCTATTACATATATGTATATATACTGTATATAGATATGTATATATATAAAATAGTGGCACGGTAGTGCCACTATAGTAAGGGTTGAATACCCGATATTAGGTTAGATCTGTAATTTGGCAGCTTAATAACTTTGACACTGTACAACAGATTTCCCTGACATTTAGCATGCATGGTCTGGTACCATAGATCTCTGGACCTGCCAAGTTTCGTTATGGTCAGATGTACCATTGCAGAGCTACAGAGCGCTGAAAAACACACAAATTACGCATTTTTGAATGGTTTGGTCTTTTGGCCTGAAACCAGGAAGGAAGAAAGCCAAGATCCCATATATGTGCCTTTTGATGGTTTGGTGACAAGATATTAGAGGGCTGCAAAGTTACGGCACTCTGAAGTTGACCATTTTTCCCATAGGCTAACATTACGGCGTCCTCCACGCCTTTCGGGCCCGAATCTCAAAAACGGTTAGAGATACGGACTTTTCATTGGAAGAATGCTTAGTCCCCCACTAAGGGGCTAAGTGCAAAACTAGCCTGGAAAGTCATAAATAATATGAGATTTTAAATTTTTTTCTACATCATACAAGAGATACAAGGAATTTAGTATTCCAAGTGCTGATTTTCTGCACCTAGGGCCATTATTATGCATACATTCTTTGTATTCACTGTGCTTTTGAATGCACCTTTTTTGGGGAAAAAAGGGTGTGCATTTCTATTACTGTTACCATTAGTGTTTCCGCTTGTGTTTCCATTACCGTTTGCGTTAGCGTTTCCATTTACTTCACTGTGTGTGTTACTCTTTGCGTTTGCACTTGCGTTTGCATCACTGTTACCGTTTCTGTTTCCACTTTTGTTTGCATTTGTTTTTGCATCACCGTGTATGTTACCCTTTGCATTTGTGTTTGCGTTTCCATTTTTCATTACTGTTACTATTTGCATTTACATAACCATTTGCATTAGCGATTCTGCTTATGTCACTGTGTATGCGTACCCTTTGCGTTTGTGTTTCGCTCCGTTGTGTTGCTGTTACCATTTGCATTTCCATTACTGTTTTTATTTGCGCTACTTTTTGCTTCACTGCAGTGCTACTATTTCATGCCTGAGTACGCATTTTTGCATTTGCCTTACGCTTGCATTTGTGTTTCTTTGGCATTATCATTGGTGTTACCGTGTTTTCAATTCCAATTATGCTACCGTGACCATGTGCTTTACCATTTGCCTTTGTGTATGTGCTATGCTTGCATTTATGTTTATGCTAGTGTTTCTTTTGGTGTCATCTTTGGTGTTACCTAACCATTTGCACTTCTAATTGCATTACCATAACCTTTTATGTTGTTCACATTATTTGCATTTGCATTTCCATTGGCCTTAGCGCTTGCATTTTTGGTAGTGTTTCTGTCGAGTGCTTTACTGTTTCTTCTGTGTCGCTGTCAGTTACTGTTTGTGTTTCTGTTTGCATTTGTATTACTTTTGCATTTTTGTTACCGTTTGTGTTTCCATTGGCTGTTAGCATTTGCGTTATTGTTTTCATACTCTTGTATTTCTGTTGCCATTTGCGTTGATGCTACCATTTCTGTTTTCATTTACATTTGCACTTACATTTCTCTTACCATTTGCATTATCGTTTCTGTTTGCGTCTACAATGTATGTTACTGTTTCCTTTGTGTTTGTATTACCATTAAGCGTTAGTATTTTCTTTTACCTCACTGTTTCCATCACCATTTGCGTTAACATTACCGCTTTGTGTTTTGTTTGCATTAGTGCAGTGCAAAACATTATTTTTGCTATTTTTCTTCACTGTCTTCTGTGATGCAAGCGAGCTAGTGTAGTTGATTGGTCTGAACCTTTGCACATAGAAAGACCTTTGCTCAAGGAACATGTCAGTTTTTGTTTGGTGAAAAACCGTTGTTCCATTCCAGAGTTATTGCCATTTGAAGTTGGCCCACTTTGCAGTTACTGATTTTTCAGCTGCCAGGTCTGCTATTTTAGTGCATTTTCAGCTGCAATTTCTGCCATTTTGTGGTGGAAGACTTCTTAAAGGTGTAGAAACATAAAAAAATGAATATCTCTGGAACAGTTTGTTCTTTTTACATGAAATTTGGAGGGTGTTGAGTGGATGTCCTGGAGATGTGACTTATGTTGTTTACATGTTTGGAAAATAATTTGATGTGGAGATATTGTGTGACACAGTTAACGTTTTGTGCATAGCGTTCTGCAAGGTGCTACTGGCTTGAAATTTATAGCGTAGGTAGCTCTAGTGGTATGGAGGTGCCTTGCAGTGGTTTGGTGTGTAAAACATTACCAGGTGCAGAATTATGCCATTCCAATGAATGAAAATGTGGTTCATTATGCTTCACTAACTTCTGAACCATGTGTCCAATTTGTATGACATTTGGCACGTGCAAGATTCATAATACATCTTTGAATGTGGCAATTTTCAGATCACTGGGACTTATAGTTTGCTGAATTGTGCATGTTATTTTTTAACTTGTGGCACTGTGCGACCGTTGAATGGATATACACACAATTCTGGACACACATTCCATTCACTACTTATAGTGCACATTCTCAAAAGAAGGGAAATTCATGGCAAAAAACTCTGTTTAATGAATCAGTTAGGGTTGTTCCCCAATGACAAAAGCAAGGAAATTTGATGTTAGGGTTGCCACCCCTTAAACCCAACACCGCCCCTGCCCCCACCAATAGGCATCAGGGTGTGCGTTGGGGTCTTCGGTCCTAACTTTCACCCCATTCTCCTGTAGTGCACCACCTCAGCTTATTTATACATGGAATGGGGTGAGAGTTAGGGCTGATGACCCTAATGCACAATTCCCCAATGCCTGTTGGTGGGGTGGATTGGGCGTGGGGTGCAAGGGTGGCAACTCTAACACTGAATTTCTTTGCTTTTGTCACTGTGGAACAACCCTAACTGATGCATTAAATGGAGTTTTTGCCATGAATATATGTATCTAAAAACATAGAGTTGACGGCAGATAAGGACCGCAAGGCCCACCCAGTCTGCCCATTTTTTCTACCTTATGAATGTGCCATAGGCCTTTACTCTGTCAATGGCCTATCTATTCATACTCATCTGTATTGCTTCCTTATGCCTATCCCATACCTGTTTGAAGCCCTGCACTGTATTTATATCCATCACTTCCTGAGGTAGGCCTTTCCATGCATCCACCACCTTTTCTGTGAAAAAGAACTTCCTCACATTACCCTTAATCGGCCTCCCTCTAATCTCATGTTATGTCCTCTTGTCCTTCTATTTTTCTTATATTGAAACATTTTAGACTCTTTCACCTTGTTAATGCCATTAATATGGCACCTCTCTCCCTCATTTGCTCTAGGGTATACATACTGAGCTCCATTAATCTGTCCTTATATGTTTTCTGATGCAGTCCCTGCACCATTTTGGTTGCCATTCTCTGGACTGCCTCCATTTTGTTAATGTTCTTGTGCAGGTGTGGCCTCCAGTACTGCACACAGACCTCCAGACGGGTCCTAACCAGTGTCTTGTAAAGAGGGATTATTACCTCCCTCTTGTGACTTATGATACCCCTGCTAATACACCCCAACATCCCCCTAGCCTTACCTACTGCTTTAGTGGTCTGCTTGGATGATTTCAGATCATCTGTGATGACGATTTCCAAGTCTCTTTCTTCCCTTGTGATTGCCAGCAACTGTCCCCCCAAAAAAACCTATAGGTGGCTTCAGGGTTTCTCTTCCCTATGTGCATGATCTTGCACTTCTTTGCGTTAAACCCCAGTTGCCATTCTTCTGACCATTTTGCTAGTTTATCCAAATCTCTTCTCTTTCTGCCCACCCCATCTGGATCATCTACTCTGATGCAGATCTTGGTGTCATCTGCAAACAGACAAACCTTACCCTCCAGTCCATCTGCAATGTCTGAAGATATTGAAGAGAACTGGCCCCAGGACTGATCCCTGAGGTACCCCTCTTGTGACTTGCATCTCTTCTGACTGTATACTGTTTACCACCACTCTCTGTGTTCTGCCCGCCAACCAGTTTGCCACTCAGTTGACCAACATCTGACCCACCCCGAGTCTACCCAGCTTATTAATCAATCTTCTGTGTGGAACAGTATCTAAAAGCTTTGCTGAAGACAAGGTAGGCAACATCAATTGCACCCCCTTGGTCCACCACTCTGGTTACCCAGTCGAAGAAATCTATGAGATTAGTTTGACAGGACCTTCCTTTTGTAAACCCATGCTGTTATGGATCCTGTGCTCCTAAGGATTCCAGGTGTTGCACTATCCTTTCCTTAAGGAGTGCCTCCATAATCTTGCCCACTACTGAGGTAAGACTGAGTGGTCTGTAGTTCCCTGCCTCTTTCCTGCCACCACTGCTACCATGTATATAATAGGAAGTATAAGGAATGCCTTTGGAGCTGTAGTTCATGCATATGGATATTTGTAGTCCTAGCTAATGTAAAGTTCCTGTCATGCCCATTGGGTTCTTCTTTGTATATGTCCGCTGATGTGTGACCACTATCTCTGAGTTGAAATAAAGATGACTACTGAATGGACATGCCATATCTGAGTCTCCCTGCAAAGGCACATAAATATTAAACTGGCAATGAGAATGAAATCAAAACAACTCAGATGAATACATGAAAGGTTACATATGGTGCTCTGAAGTGTAAAACGCAAACAAAAAAAGTAAAGTGCACTCAAACAAGTAAGGCAACAATCAAACAACATAAAATGCAAACAAAAACAGTAAAGCAACAAAAAAAAAACACAGCACAACCCAAAAAGTGAATGTAAACAAAAAGCACAACACAACACAACAAAGAAAGTGAGCACAAACCAAAAAAGCACAGCACAACCAAAAAAGTGAATGCAATCTAAAAAGACACAGGACAGTAAAAAGTGAATGCAATCCAAAAAAGGCACAGCACAGCAAAACGTGAATGCAATCCAAAAAAGGCACAGCACAACACAAAAGTGAATGCAATGCAATGCATAGAAACAAAGCACAACACAAAAATGAATGCAATGCACAGAAACAAAGCACAACACAAAAATGAATGCAACCAAAAACACATGCACAACCAAAAGGTGAATGCAAACAAAAATGCACACCACAACAAAAAAGTGAGTGCAAACAGAAAAGAAAGACACAACAAAAATGTGAATGAAAATAAGTAAGCAGAAAGCAACTGAAAAGTGAAAGCAAACAAAAAGCATAGCACAACTATAAAGTAAGTGCAAATAAAAAAGTATAGCACAATTAAAAAGTGAATGGCAACAAAAAAGCATATTTGCAAACAAATAAGTGAAGAACTAAAAATCCAAGAGCTAGCTTGCTTCTCAGATTGCTGCTCTGAAATACTAACTGCAAATGAATACATCCTATGCCAAGCCTTCCCTGGTGTCCATCACCATCCTCCTCCCTTATCACATCCCTTGCTAAGTACTCCCTACTTGCCAAGGACTCCCTAGCATCCATAGACAATATGTTCCTTTCTGAAGCTAATTATTTCCTGTCCAGTGACAACCCCTTCATTAATTTAACTCCACGCCATTCAATTCCTTGTGCCTGTGGCATTCTCCTATACAGCATCTCCATCTTGTTTCAGCCAGTACACGATTTCCAGTAGCACCACCTCCCTCTTTGTATTCTCTGACAACCACTTGTTGGTGTCCAAGGGCTCCTCCCTAACACTATTACATGCCAAGCACATCCTGGTATCTTGTGGCAGTCCTCTCCTTCATCCTATCCTGAGCCAAGTGTCCCAGTGGCACTGCTTTCGTTAACCCTATACCATGTTGAACATTCCATGGTTTCCAATGGCACCTCCTCCCTCACCCCATCCTACACCAAGTGCACTCCTTCCCTCATCCTGCTCCATGCCATGAACTCTCTGGGCCTGGTGGCACCCCCTGATTTATCCTACACTGGTGTTAAACACTCCCTGTATCCAGTGGCATTCGTTCTTATGACTAACACTCCCTGGTATCCACTGGCACCCCCACTTATGAAAAATACCAGGGTTCTTAGGGACACAGGTACCCACATGCTTTACACTCAGTGAGAAGTTCAGAATGTGTGTTTGTGCATGATGTGCATCCTCCAAAAGCAGGCATCAGCTTAATGTCCCCGACTGTGCACTGGCCCTCAGCTTTCTAATTTCGCCCACCTGATCAGACACAGCACAATGAGGCAAGGCACTCAATGACTGATCAACTCTCTCACTCAGTCACTGACCAGCCCAATATCTCACTGACTGACACATTCATTCAGCCAAGAGACTGATACACTCAGACACTCACTCACTGACCTCCCTACTGTCAGTAATAAAATACAATCAAGTCACTATAGCTAGCCCTATTGGACTTGTATAAATCCTATAATCCTATGATCCTGTGACTAGCCCAGCCAAGGATTTGACCAAAGAGCCTCATTCAACCATGGTCGAAGTTGCCTAACATGCTTTGGCTGTAGTTGATGACCATTGTAGTAAATTGTTGCCAGCCTAGCTTGATCAGAGCATGGTCCAAAATGGTCTCATAGAATTATATTTAATAGTGCTGTTCAGAATATGGAATTCCACTGGTGAAATTAACATGGAATGACCATTCTGCCAGTGAAATTCCTGCAGGAATTTCACTGGTTCGTCTACAGAATTACGCTTGCTACAATCCACCAAATAATATTATGTGGAGCATCATTTTTTCCATGGAGGATCATTTCACAACTATTTCAGAGGAAAATATTGAGATCTGAGAAATAAAATGCAGCAGAAATGTTGCAGAAAAATTCATTTCATATTTTTCTGCCACAGAATTCTGCTGCTCTGTTGCCACCAAAATTCAATGGAATTTCTGTGGGATTTCAAAAATTCTGCAAAATTTAATTCTTCCAGAATCTGAAAATTCTGCACAGCACTAATATTTAACCATGATTGACCACATGGATGTTACTTCTTATATCAGGCAGTTAGAAATGCAGCAAACAAGAAACTGCAAATGCAAGAGATTGATCAAATTGTTTGCCTGCATCAAGGGTCAATACGTTCAAGTGCATTTCAAGGGTGTTTCACATTTCGATGAAGAAAGGTTTAAAGATATGCCCCATATAGCTTAAATGTGCTACATTTCTCATCTCATTTTAAGGGATCCACCCCTCCCCGTTTTTAAGTCTTCTGGGCTCCCATTTTAAATATACTGTGCACCACCCCAATTCTTCCCCTACATTTAAAAGAGGGACCCTTGTACTTAAATGATAAAGAAGTGGACTTACTTACCTACCACACATAGAGATCTTAACTAGTAGATCTATAATAAAATCAGTTTTTCAGTAATTTTCTAGCCACGTTGCTCTTCCCAGCCACAGCCGCTCTATTCCATTGACCCACCAGAGGTGAGGTCATCTCCTGAATCCCCCACTGACAACCCTATGTGGGAAATTCAAATGTCACATACATTGTAGTGTTCAAAGTCCCTGGTGTCTAGTGCCCCCCATCCTCCAATCACTGTCCCTGTAATAAAGTAATTATTCCCTGGTGTCAAGTGGCACCCCTCCACCCTCCGGTCACTTGCCGTGTCAGACTCCCTGGTGTCTAGTGGCACCCCCCTGTCCTCCAATCACTGTCCCCATAATAAAGTAATTATTCCCTGGTGTCAAGTGGCACCCCTCCACCCTCTGGTCACTCGCCGTGTCAGACTCCCTGGTGTCTAGTGGCACCCCCCTGTCCTCCAATCACTGTCCCCATAATAAAGTAATTATTCCCTGGTGTCAAGTGGCACTCCTCCACCCTCCGGTCACTCACCGTGTCAGACTCCCTGGTGTCTAGTGGCACCCCCCTGTCCTCCAATCACTGTCCCCATAATAAAGTAATTATTCCCTGGTGTCAAGTGGCACCCCTCCACCCTCCGGTCACTCGCCGTGTCAGACTCCCAGGTATCTAGTGTCCCCCCCCAATCCTCTGATCACTGTTCCAGTAATGAAGTAATCCTTTCCTGGTGTTTAATGGTCTCCCCATCCTCCAATCACTGTTCCCTTAATGAAATACCTCTTCCCAGGTATCTAGTGCCCCCCCATCCTCGGATCACTGTTCCTGTAACAGAGTACTTCTTCCCTGATGCCTAATGGCACCCCCCGACATCCTCTATCACTGTTCCAGTAATGAAATAATTCTTTCCTGGTGTTTAATGGTCCTCTCATCCTCCAACCACTTTTCCTGAAATGAAGCAATTCTTTCCTGTTGTCTAGTGGCACTCCCCCACCCCACCCTCTGATTGCTTGCTGCTATTGCCTAAGAGAACTCCTTAGTGTTAAGTGGAACTCCCCGCCCCTGTACACCCATTCCACAAAGCCAGCATTCACTGGCATCTAGTGGCCCACCCAGCACTGGGTGTACCTCACAGCCATCCCCCTTATCTTAGTCGCTGGTGCCACGGGATGATGATACAGCAACTAGCACAGCCCTCCTCTCACAACCTCAGCTGGCTGCTGTATGCAAGGACAGGGAATGTGCATACTAGTAAGCTCACTCCCTGTCCTTGCATACAGCAGCTGGCTGAGGTGGTGAGAGGAGGGCTGTGCTAGTCACTGCACCCTCACCCTGTGGCACCGACGACTAAGGTGAGGGGGGTGGCAGTGAGGCATACCCAGTGCTGATGGGGCCGCTAGACACCAGGAAATGCCAGTTCTATTGTGGGATGGATGCTCATGAATGGGGAGTTCCACTTGACGCTATGGACTTCTCTTAGGCAATAGTGGCAAGTGATTGGAGTGGGGTGGGGGGCTGCCAATAGACACCAGGGAAGAAGTACTTCATTACAGGAACAGTGATCAGAGGATGGGGGGTGCAACTAGACATCAGGGAAGAATTACTTCATTATGGGAACAGTGATTGGAGGATGGGGGGGGTGCCACTAGACAAATGGAAAGAAGTACTTCATTATGAGAACAGTGATCAAAGGATAGGGGAGAACTGGACACCAGGGAGTTTGACACAGCAAGCAATCAGAGGGTGGGATGTGCCACTAGACACCAGGGAATGATCACTTTACTACAGGGATGGTGATCAGAGGACGGGGGGCCAATAGACACCAGGGAATATGACACAAGCGAGTGATCAGAGGGTGGGGTGCCACTGGACACCAGGGAATAAGTACTTTATAACAGGGACAGTGATCAGAGGATGGGGGGTCACTAGTCACTAGGGAATAATTCATTCAGTAGGGGGACTGATGTGTGCAGGGCAGGACACAGCAATACAGGATCAGGAGCATACGTCACATCCTGCACTCTGCAGTCACTGACCTGATTGTCTCACTGCACAGTTACAGTACTTCCTGCTTGGCTGGTTGTTTAAATTAAATCTATTTATTTAATGGTGGTTTTTAAAATGCCAAACCTATGCCTTTTGGCTAACGTGGGTATCATCTGCCAAAGAGACATACAGATATGTCGTCCGGAGTCCCTCTTTAAACAGGCTTTCCCCACTCTTTTTTGTTCACTTGCCATAAACAAGTCAAAATACTTTGCTGTCAGCACAGGGCACTGGGATAGTGAAGAACATTAAAAAGCATCAAGTCCACAATATTTATTAGGGCATAATATAGTTACATGGAACTGTGCCATACAGGAACTGGCACTGCTGCTGAATGTTCTCACTGACCCATTCTCCTGAGGACTGCTTCTGGGCTGGTGTTCAAATTTGTTTTTTTTTTCTGGTGGCCCAGTGACCTTCCCAGGCACACTAGCCTATTTTCCTCCACTCCTCATCTCCTAAATACCACCTGACATTCATTGAACATCAGCTTTTTATTCCCAGGACCTTCACTGTGTGATCTGCTGACTGCGTGGAGCAACTTTCTTGGTCCCTTGCCAGTTTCCACTCAACAGTTTGCAGCCGTGGGACAATATCACTTGCCTACATCTTTTGTGTTTTTTAAACCAGTACTATATGCCTATTTCATGAGTTGACATTAACTTTTGCAGCACCTGCAACCAGCAGGGCAAGAAAGTGGAAAAATCCTCTAGCCCTGTGGACATTCCACTTGCTCTCACTGATGTATTTATTCAGATATTACTGCCTCCAATACATGCCAGCAGAGATAGTGTAAGAACGTTTTTACAAAACTCTACCAGCATCTGGCAGGTGGGGCTTGTGCCAGTTTGATGATTATTACCTCACTGGCCTTGCTCCATCTGCCCTACTGCCGCTCCTAATCTGCAGAACTCCTTCCAGCTCCACAGCTTGCCCCTTCCCACCTCCTCCTCACAGTTGTGCTTGAAGGTTGATGGTCCTCTTCAGAGCACAGAGGAGCAGAGGCAACAGGAGGCTATGTAGTGCCAGTGTGTTGACACTATGCTGTACACCATGCTTTTTCTCACTTTTTCTTTTCTGTCCCAAGTACGCTGGCAAACGGGGCACATAACTGCATGCCAGCAAGCAGTTACCTGAATTATTCCCTCCTCAGCCTCTCTTGCCTGCACTACTAATTGCTGAGAAGGGCATCTTGAAGGATTGCCATATCCCACAGTTCTATGTTTACAGGATCATCGAGCTCTCTATAAGAATGATTTAGGATTGACTGAAGACTGAGTTGTATGTGATGCTTGTGCAAGTCTATACCGTGGATTATGCTCTCTCTGTCCCTGTTATGGGGATTACCACCCCGTTGGGGTGTCATAAGAACACAGGAAACCTTGTTGAGAGGGATCCAGCCCTTCAGTGTCACAGGGATGAGGTCCCCCAGACAAAAGGCATCTTAGGGATGAAGGTCCTAAAGCTCAACAGAGAGGCACATTCTTCCTAAGAAAAAGAGGCGTAGCCAGACTAGGACCCTGAGTAGAGAGAAACCTCCATCCATCTCCGATTCCTGTGGAAACTAACTAGTATTATGACCTTCAGTATGGAGGATCAAAAAATACCTTTTAGGAGAAAACCTCAAGACCTAGGATGCTATCCATTCATGCTGTGGATAGTAGGAGTGATGGCGGGACAGCTACTGCAATGTTTTTTATTTTTTTTACTTATTTATTTATTCACTCTAGGATTACAAATATAGAGACCCAATTCAGGGAAAAAGTTTTAGAGGAAGGGGTCTCCCTACATCCCTCAATCTGGAACACAGGGAGGGTGCTGCAAGCTGATATTTCCAGCTAAAGGAGCTCCATTGTGAAGGGACCCACCACAGCCCAAGGTGGGAATAGGAGAGCAACAGTCAATGAAAGACACTCACCTGGCCTCTGAACTGAGGAGAGGCCTAAATAGGAAGCAAAGTGCTTGAGGGACAAGGCATCAGAGTTAAGACCATGAAACAGAGCATTTGAGTAGTTGCAGGATCTTCACCTTTGCACGGCAGAGGAAGAGAAGTCCAAACAGACCAGGTGAAGCTTAAGTAGTCATGCAGAGAACAGCTTTCCAAGATGCTGCCAAAATGGTCTGCACAGAAGGAACCCCCAAGGACTTAGAGGCCCCACTCTCCAATATCGGAAGTCTTAACTGCTACATCAAGTGGTATTGCTAAGTTAATTTGCATGGCTGAAGTTTATCCCAGAGCATAGGACATTCTCGCCCAATGGGCAGAAATAGAAGCACCCCACTGAGTTGAGATACCCACTCTCAAGATGTGGACATAAAGGGAGCAGAGTGAGACTGTTGGCTTACATGGCAGGGGAACCCTGGAAGCCATGAATATAATCATGATTGGCATGCATCCGAGAGCTAGTACAAGGGTGTGACTGCTGCAGGCGACTGATGGCAAAGCCTGACAGCTGCTGACATACAGACAGGTAAGAGAAAGAATGATGCAGTCTAGAATGACTGATTGAGCATGATATGAGACTAAGGTTAAATGAGGCTTAAATGATAAGGTGACAAAATGTCCACAAAGGTAGACACATGCTAGCCACTCTCAGAGAAAGCTGTGATATGGCCTGTTATGCTGAGGCAGAACAAACTAAAAATGAGGCACTTCTGAAAGCACAGCATGGAGTTTAGCTGGCTGCAATGGAATTTCTATAGCAGCATGCTGCTCAAGTGTTGTGCTAAAAATGAGACTAAGGCAGACTAAACAGCACAGACAGGGTTAAGAACAATGTAAAACAGCAAGAGTTTTGCTGCTAGAGGAAGAATAGGAATCCAGGAAGGAGGCAAGGCAACTTTACTTCTCTAGCGCTCTTTCCCAAAGGCTCAGGGCACTTTACAATAAAAGTAACTACAAGCCCTCAGTTTGAAACAGGCAACACAACACGTAAGATCATAATTAACAATAATTAAAATTCAGGGAAAAGCCTCAGCAATGGTTATTAAATTAGACTTAAAGGCTTCTATTGTGCAGGCAGATCTGATATATTCCGGCAAAGCATTCCATAAAGTGGGTGCTGCCACACAGAACGCTCTGTCCCAGATTGTCAAAGCTTAGACATAGGGATAGGGAACAGGCCAGCATAGGAAGAGCGAGTGAGTGAGCTAAGTGGTAGGCTGCTAGGAAGCCTTTTAAGTAGTCTGGTCCCAAACCGTGTAGGGCCTTGAAAGTTATCAAACATACTGAATCATAAAAGTTATGCACCACCGCATAAGTGGCCAGTGGAGCGAAACATCACCAGTGTAATGTGGTCCCTATGAGAGAAGCACACAATCAGCCTGGCTGTATTACTCTGGACTAACTGCAGGCATCAAAACAAAACTTCTGATAACTTCGGGTATATCATGTTACAGTATAGTATTAGGAAGGCACTAGGACCCTGGCAGGTAGCATCTGATGAAGCAGACTTCCAGAGCAGTATGACCAAACAGGAGAGCTCATATTGCTGATTGGGGCCACCATTTAGTTTCAACCCAGTTTTACAGCTACACAGATTGAAGCACAGTGAAGTCAAGCCACTCACTCCTTAGAAAACCAGGGAATGTGTCGGGAAATGAACCTGGGATTTCCAAGTTCCTGGTTCTGTGCTCTAATGAGTGAGAGATCCATTTCTGTTTCTAATTTGAACCTTCAAAAAATCCTGTTTTCTAATAGGATCTAACACATAGTACTGATAGGGGCAGTGCACCAGTAGCCAGTTAAAATGGGACAGCTGAAGTAACCAAGTCAGTTGAATGGGATGCAACGTATGCTATGCTGCAAAAACCTGGAAGCCAAAACACCACAAGGAAGCAGAGAGGCCAGCAGACCGCACACAGCATAGGGGAACAGGAAGAAGTCCAGCTGGAGGATGCCTGGAGGGAAGCCACATGACAACAAAGGTATGAGGGGTGGAATGGAAAAGAGCAGCCCCACAGCTCAATGAAGAAACAGTGTCCAAAGGATGCTTGGATGTGTGGTTATATACCGTGCAGAGGGTGGTGTGGCATGTCACCCACTGCCTCTCTAAACAACAGGCAAAGCCTTCGAATTCTACAAGATGCATAGAATCCATATAGAGGCTGACCAAAGCATCTATTCTGATACTGGGAATCCAGCCTACCTCTGTCCCCTGAATGGCTCCCCCCTAAATCGTGACTCTCTGTCTGCGTGGATCCAGGTATTCAGGTGCTGTGGATTTGGCCACTTGTGGCTGAATCTGCAAGCATGTTAATTCATACATATCAAGCCCATGTCAGTGGATTGACCCCTGAGTCTGGGAGCCAGAAATGTTTAATACATTTTAAATTAGGGCAAAAATGCAGGTGTGTTCACAGGATTTCAAAAAATTGATATACAGGGGAGTCAGCTGTGATGCAACACAGTAACTTGCAGTAAACGACATACCACAAAATACTACATGACAAAAGGGTGTACTTGCCATTGAATTACACAGCTCCATAAGGTGTACTGCAACATTTTTTGATATACTGCAGCATTAATACTGCAGCATTTTGTGATACACTGTAGCATTTTGTGATATACTGCAGCATTATTGCATTGCATCGTACCTGGCACTGCTGTACTACAAAACTCGCCATGTCTTGTGTGCCATATTTGAAAAAAACAAAACAAAGCAACACCTGGGTTTAATTTTCAGGGCACAGCAGTCTGTCTCCGCCCCCCCCATTAACTGTAACTCCACTTCCCCAGTCCTGTTTGCTGCTCCCCAGATGTCCAATTAAGTGTGAGAAGCAGCATGATGAGAAGCATGTAGCTGGCCAGGCATGAGGTAAGGAAGATAGTAGGCAGTACTGGATGCGATGGAGTGATGAGGTTTGTGGCTGAGACTTATGTAACAGCACGATTTGCAACTGGACACTAACACAAGTCCTACTCCCAGACAATGGCACAGACTCATCTTTCTCAGCTCCAGCCTGCTGTCCTTCTTACCCGACGCCCAGCCAGCTGAATGCTCCCCTTCTCCTGCTTCCCCCATGCAATGGGGTTTCTGAGGAGTAGTTTACAGGACTGGGGCACACAAACCTGCTGCCCCTAAGATTTGTCAGTTTTTCAGTTTTTAAATATGTCTCCCAGGACTTGGACAGTATTGCAGTAAACTGAACCCTTTTCACTGATGCAAGGGTAGGAAGCTTCTCATGAGAAGTGAACAGGGGTGAAAAGATGATTAGGATGGGGGTTGGTTTATAAAGGCCAAAAAGGTATTATTTTTATCATTTATTTACCCCAAATAGCTCTGCTTTTGTTTTTAGTAGGGTCCTGTTTTTACCCTTAATTACAACTGGGTAATTTGAAGCATTAGGTGTCATAAAGATTTGCACAGGTTCACACAGTAAGGGGCTCAGGTACAGTAGGACTGAAACCTGGGTCTCCAAGTTCACAAAACTGTGCTCTGACCAGTGCCACATTTTAAACAAAGTTGTGTAAGGGGACATTGGGAGCACAGTATCCCTACAGGAAGGCATGTAGGCTTTCTGTGGTGCCATCTCCCCAGCCAGGGTAATGCCAGTTCTCATACTCTTCCTAGACTGCACCTTAATCCTGTGGCTGAGGAAGGCTTCCAATAGTACCCTCAGATTGCAGAGCTGTTCTGCAGCTGCTTACCCTGGAAAAAGATGGCTCTATTCATAATTTCTAGGGAGAGTCTTCCAGTGGGTTCTAGAAATACTGATCTGCCGCTGCTTACATTGACAGATGTAATGTGTGCCCAGGTTCAGTACAAGCAACACTTGACCCCCCCCCTTCCAAGGAGGCCTGACAAATGGTATTATGCTCTCCACCTCAAACTATTATTAGACCATCCACCTTGGAATTTGCAAGTTTATGTGTGTGTGTCCCTGCAAGTATGCAGCAAGCATAAGGGTGTTCATCTGGATAGTGATAGAATTGACTTATATATACAGTAAATACAGTACTTCTACGAGATATCATTCTAAATCTGCTTATATTCTGCAACTCTGTGCAGACTCGGTAGGTTACACTGACAGAATATGGATCATAAAAATGGAAAGAAAAATCCTGGCCTCTGATTGGTCATTAGTACCCACCTTCATCAGTGATGATATCCCAGCATAGCATCATTGTATGAAGGTCAGCCATGCACATGACCATGACACACACACACACAGATTATGCTACCTTTGGCAACTTGATCTTTGCCTTACTTGTAATAGGCACCTTAAACTCTGCCAGTACTACACAACAATAATAAGCATTTGTCAATGCCAAATGTTTGCTTGCATTGGTTGTTGGCATTGGTAGTGTAGGAGTTAGACAGCTGCATAATAGGAATGGCAGTGAAGTATAGGACTGAAGCCAACCCCACCACCACCCTGCAGAGACTGACAGGCATTGAGGTGTGCCTCTGGGTCGTCAGGCATAACAGGCACACCATTTCACCACACCCTACCCTGCAGACACTGACAAGTGTCACGTTGTGCCTTGGGGTCTTTGGCCCTTATGTGCTCACCTCATTCCATCAGGAAATATGGTGAGATGGGTGCTGTATAGGAGAATGGGGTGAACTTTGGGGCTGAAGAGTCCAAGGCATACCTCGATGCCTCTCACTGGCTGCAGAGTGTGGAATGGTATGAGCATTACAGACGAGAATCCCTGATGGCTGTCAATCTCTACAGAGTGATGCGTTATGGTCGGAAACCCTAACACCTCAGGCGTTCATCGGCATTTTCACTCCAAATTTTCAACATGGGTTTTTTGTGACCCCCGCCTTATGAACAGTGGCAATATCAGTTTGTTAGCTGAAAGCTGATTTTGCACAGCGACTATCTCATTTAGCACCACAGGTGCAAAAACACATTTCAAACAGGATGTGAAAAATGACAGCTGAACTGTAAATGGGGAGGTGCAAAAAATGGCAATGTTGAAAATCTGCAGTGAAAATATTAAAAAAACTGGTGAAGTCACGAGCGTGCATAGAAACTGCACAACGCACACCCATAATGCAATTAATTTGGGGATTTTTTACAGCAGATTGTCAACACAGACATTTTGGAACCTCTGCTCATGAACAGTGTCATTGTGATTTTCTTAATCTGTCCCGAACAGTGATTTCCCACAGCGACCACGCATTTCTGCGCTGGAAGTGCGAAAACACATTTCAGCCATGGTATGAAAAATGACAGCTGTACTGTTCATAAGGAAGTGTGGAAAAATGCCAGTGGTGAAAATGTGGACTGAAAATATTAGAAATCCATGAACTTACAAGGGTGCATGGAAACTGTGCAATGGTTGCTTGTAACACAGTCATTTTATGAACTTTTTTCACCAAATTTTTAACATAGCCATTTTAACACCTCTGCTCATGAACAGTGTCACTGTGATTTTCTTAATCTGTCCCAAACATTGATTTCGCACACTGACTGCGCCATTGTGCGCTACCGGCGCGGAAAAACATTTTGGGCAAGATGTGAAAAATGATAGCTGTACTGCTCATAAGGAGGTGTGGTAAAATGGCAATGTTGAAAATCTGGAGTGAAAATATTTGAAAATTCGCAAACTTACGAGCGTGTGTAGGAACAGCACAATGCATGCTCATAAAACAGTCATTTTTGGGAATTTTGTCACCAAATTTTCAACATAGGGTTTTTTGGGGCTACCTCATGAACTGTGACACTGTCATTTCGTAAATCGGTCCCAAAAGGTGGTTCCATGCAGTGACCACAAAATCACCTTCCGGGGCTGATTAACAAAATGACAGTGACGGAATTCATGAGGTGGCGTCCCAAAAACCCCATGTTGAAAATTTTGTGAAAAAATTCCAAAAAATGCCTGAGATATGCATCAAAGTAAAAAAAAACATATTTATCCCATTATACAGCTTACCGGCATTTCTTCAGTTCGCGGTCAGCTTTGAAGAGTGCAGACATGTTCCCGGTCCATTGAAGAACATCGTGCCAGACTCCGGAGGTAAGTATGGGGTGAGGTGGGGGTGTGGGAGGCAGAGTGCACAGAGGGTGGGTGCGGGTAGGGGGACGGGGGTCAGGACAGTCATTGAGGGAACGTTTTTTCTTGCAGGTTTTTTTTTCCTTGACGCGGGACTTGTGCCATGCTGGGGTGGGCTCCCAGCATGGCAGCTGGAAGGCTGTTTGGGAGGGCAGTGGAGCTGACGGGGGATTGGGCATCTCCGTTGGCCACACGGACTGTTGCCATGCTGGGGTGGGCTTCCAGCGTGGCACCCAGTACTCTGTTGGAGGGGAAACAGTGGAGCTGACAGGGATTGGGCACCCCTGTTGGTCATACAGTGTGTGCGTGGGGGGGGTGCATGACCACGCAATATGTGTGTGTGGGGGGGCGCATGAGCATGCACTATCTTATCGCTGCTCACTGAAGCGGAGCTCTCCCTTTCAACTGTAGGGCACTGCGTTTTCAACTGCTGTCATAGACAGCTGCAGCATTCATCGGTGAACTGTGGCCTTGCCTGCAAACACGCTGACTGAAATGGAAGACAGGGTGCCATATCTAAGAAAACTCGGATGATGGCACTGTTTCTTGCACATGCATGCAAGCAAACATAAAAATGATAGCCCTCTTTCCTACTAAGCCAGTGCAAATGAATACAAAATGAAATTAACTGTTTCTTTATCAAACTACCTAAAGTCATGCCCTCTTTTTTGCTGAAATAGTCTTTTTTCTCTTAAGCTTTTATGCCCCATACTCCACCAGCCCCCTTCTGCCTCTCACCCAGTCAGCCACAACACCCACCATCTCCAGAACTTACCTGGATCTCCAAGCCCTCCATGCATTACTAATGTGGTGGACCAGAGTGGGGAAGGGCCATCCTCCACCCTCGCCCCAAGAGTCTACACCTAGATAAACAACACTGTAGCAAAAACAAATGAGGGCAAGCACATCAAGCCGTTATTGGTACTCCAGCTAGAGAAACATTGAACTAAAACAAAGAAGAAGCTGGGCACTCACCAAGGCTGAAAATAATGAAAGGGTTTTATTTAGCTAATTGCACAAGCAGGGCAGACTACCGGGCTAACACCCCTAACATATCAACCCAGTCACATGGGTCTTCCTCAGATCGATATGTAGGGGTGTTACCAGTATCCTGCCATGCATGTGCATTTATTTATTTATTTATTAAATTTTGGTGACCGGGTAGGCTCACTGAGTCCCGAAGGTCCCTTTTTCAGGGGCGACCTGGGAAATTACATAATACCAGAGACGAATACAGCGTTAGTTCAGTATACAGGAATTACAGTAACACAATTATGTTGACAGGACAGAAGCATAGCAGTCCAAATGGAATACATAGTTAGAGCATCAGTGATAACTTTGTGCGAGTATTAGCAGTTTGTCATGGAGTTAAACAGTGGTGGAGGAGTAGGACCTGTCTAGTCAGTTATCTCTGGGTTCCTGTCAGGAATCGGTGCAATTTCAGGAGCTGGATACCGATAGGTGGGCCTTAAGCCTTGTGCAGAAGTTTTTGATAGTGGGGGCTTCCTGAACCCCAGGAGGGAGCTGGTTCCACAGTGTGGAAGCAGTGAAGGCAAATGACGTACCACCTGCCTTAATTCTAACCCTGGGGACATCAAGGACTTAGCCCAGCAAGAGACTACACTGTTAGCTTGACTGATAACCACAGCCATAACCAACCACATTCCACCCCCTTCAGCTTTCTCACTATTACGTTCAAGCAAGTGGAGGACCTCCTCCTCCATTCTCTGGATACAAAAAAAGAGTGCAGGTGCAGATAATATTGAACCTTACTTCCTAAAACTTGGCCATACCTATCTGACTGCCCCCATTACACACTTATTCAACACCTCTCTGATTCACGGTGAGCTACCTGTCTCGTGGAAAACTGCCCACATCCTACCATTATTCAAGACTGGGGATCCGAGTGATCTGAACAATTACTGGCCTATTTCTATACTATCCGTCCGCTCTAAATTACTAGAAAAAATTGTCAACATCCAACTTAGAGAACATTTGGATTCACAAAAGTTGCTAAACCCAGCTCAGTCCGGCTTCAGAACCAAACACAGTACAATATCGGCTCTTGCCAAAGTAACTACAGACTGGCAAATGGCCTTGGACTCTAAGAAGCATGTATTTGCCCTCTTCCTTGATCTAAGTAAGGCCTTCGATACTGTGGATCATACTATCATGCTTACTGCACTGAGTAACATCTGACTTGATAGTTAATGCCATTAAATGGTTCACCATAGGGTTGTCAGAACCCTCTGAAGTTCTGGGTTCTAGTTCTAGTCTAGAACTTTTGAAAAAGTTCTAGGGTTCTAATCTTTTTTAGAACTTTTAGAACTCAAACCCTATTTTTTTATTGTGCCAGTAACGTAAGATAGTAATAAAATACATGTAAAGGAAAACTGTTCAATATAAGGGGAGATAAATTATCATGTGTGACATTGATAGGAATACAACTAGGTTTATCTATGGTTTCTTCTGTTTGCTAAAGCCAGCAACTTAATACGTAACAGGCCCACCCGCCCACCCATATGTTAAAAGTTTCTCCTGCTGCAGCTGCATCATAGTTCCTTAGTGAAAGAAAGAGGCACATTAGCCATTTATGTACTCAGTTATATATACTCATCGTCATGAATTAGGAGAAAAAATAACTGATATTACCTAATTTCAGCTATTTGCTGCTTTCTGTTTTAAATGGGTGAATCAAAAGTTGCTATGTTTAAAAGAAAGCTTTTATAACAAAGTCAAGCCAAGTACTACTGCAGCAGCATGTGGAACTGTTGCAAAACATATTATGTCATAACATAGTCAGTCAAGACATTTGAATAAAAACAATATGCCAGTCATTGTTGCTGGCAAAATGCATGCAATTTTCTAAGGTAATGCATACATATACCAACATTTTTGTTGGCAAATTGAAGTAATACATACAAAAAATTCTAAAATGATGCATTTTTGCAGCTGATACTTCAATAAAATCTGTATTTCAGTCACATAAATAAAAAAAGTGGTTTCTCACCACATACTAAGGAACATTTAATGTAGCTGCAGCAGTTGGCATGTGATGTTTAAGGGACAGCGTCTGTCAACCCCATTATGTATCAAATTATCACTACTTATAAAGCAAAAACACGTTATGATACGTCACATTCTGTGAAAACTGCTGATGCAGATTTTCTTTAATTTCTGATTCCTTTATTCTTTTTTTAAAGGGGGACAGGACAATTGTGCTAGGTGGCAGCAGTTTGCAATGTATTTAATAAGAATATATATTATGTGTACAGTAGGTTCGGTCTGTCATCATTTTTTTCCTCACCATCCCCAGCTGATCACGAATCTGTAAATGAAAGAACTAAAACAACACCCACCTTTCACCCCATCACCCATTTCACTTTTCTTCCACCACCCTCATCTGTGCAGTAGCACCCATGCCACCCTTACACCCATGTTAAAACCAACCCACAAGCCTCACCCATGTACTAGCATCCATTTTTCATTTATGGCTAACATTTCTGTAATTGAAAAAATAATAAACAGCTACCAATTAGAACTCATTGTTTTGTCCTCTTTAAAATTGAAAAATAGACCATCTCCTGTCCCAGCCCATACTGATGCACCACAAAGTCACAGAAGGTAAATCCAAAATATATGTTTGCACTTTAACTATAAATAATATGATACAGAAAGGATTGACGTGACAGTGTCCCTTTTATGCCAAATTTGGGCCTGTTCCTCTGATGTTAAAATTGCCCTGTATATAAAACTTGTTGACTTTAGTTTAGACCCTAGCTACAAAGCAGTTTGCCATGAAATGGTGAAAGTTTTGGGGGGTATATAGTCCAAGGTAGTAGATCGAGAAAGGAGAGATGACAACCAAAGTCATCACATTCTGAAAAAAATTTCGTTTTTGGTGCAGAGAGACTCCGTCCCACACAGTATTTACCAGCCAACACCATCTGAGTTGTCATCAACGTCCACAACATCAATCACTTCAGGATCAGTTTGTATACTCTTGTAGGGATAAGAAAATCTTGACTTATTAACTTTAATAAAAGTTAACGTGTGTACATTTTCTGGCAGCAACCTATTTCTGGTGTTTGTCACAATATTGCCAGCTGTACTAAACACGCGTTCTGAAGAGACACTTGTTGCAGGGCAACCAAGATATTTACAGGCTTCATCATACAGCTCTGTCCAAATTGACTTTTTTGATCTCCAGTATTCAAAAGGGTATGCATCAATAGGAATAGGCAGTTCTTGCAGGTAACTGTCTACCATGATGGACAGAGACCGCTCAGAAGAGGAATCAGAATAAGCTGGTATGGCAGCAATTTGGGAAATGTTTTGCCACAGATTTAGCTTGCTACTAAGGGTTGAAGAAGTGGCAGTTGTGGAACAACTACTGTTAATGTTTGGTGACTTTTCCAGTTCTATATCCCTTTGTGAAGATGAACCTGCATGTTGTGGTGATGACAACCTGAGGGTACTGTGCGTGTCTGTGTTCGACTCCTGTGAGTGCTGCAGCTCATCTAGCAACATACATTTGTACTGCTCTATATCATCTGTTTTTGGAAGATGTATAGCCTTGAACCTGGGATCTAAGAGAGTTGCAAGGATGTAGTGTTTTGATTTCGTCATTGCAACTAATTTGTCATTGGTTTTGAAGTGCTCGCTCATTCTCTTTACGAGATTCCCATGATACAGGCAACATGTTGTCTGTGCTTCAGATCTGTCTTTTTCTATTTGTAGATTTAGAACACTAAGATGATGTGAAATGAGCATTATGAGTGGGATAACCTGACTCACAGATGTGCCTTCAGAAGTCATGTCCCTTGTAGCTGTCTCAAAAGGAGCTAGGATACAGCACACTGTCTCCATTAATTTCCACTGCAGCACAGACAGCATAATGCCATCTTCAATAATGTAACTGGAGCAATACTCATGTACAGCTTGCTTTTGCCCCAAGAGGCGCTGCAGCATATAAAGCGTTGAGTTCCAACGAGTGGAAACATTTTGAATCTGCTTTTGCTGGGGCAGCTTGTGTTTTTTTTTGCAGTTCGGACAATGTCCGTATAGCCTTGGTTGAATGTGAAAAGTGAGTCACAATTTTTTTGCAAACAGCAATCATACCATCCACTTGTGTTTCGTTGCTGAGAAATCCCTTGACAATTAAGTGTAAGTAATGTGCAAAGCAAGAAGCATGCAGAAATCCTCCATCCTGTACTGCTTTCAAGATGTTGGCTCCATTGTCACTTACTATGAAGCCACATTTTAGACCGTGAGAATAAACCCATTCGTAAAGGAGGTCATTTAGTTCCTGCAAGATGTTTGCAGCAGTATGACTTTGCCCAAACTTCTTTATATGCAGCAGCGCCATCTTTTGGGGTGTCATTGTTTTTGAAGAAGCACAAGAAAATGTGACCCAATGAGCGGTAAGGGACATGTAATCTATGTTTTGAGTGTTGGTCCACATATCTGTTGTGACATGAATAACCCCACCCTCCGCAGTTTTAAGTGCAAGCATCACTGTCGCTTTTAAAGCCTGATAAATATTTGGTATTTCAACATAGGAAAAGTACCTTCGATGAGGAACATTGTAACGAGGCTTTGCTAATGTCGTGAGCTCCCTAAAATCCTCATGATCTACCAAAGAGTATGGGAGAAGGGCTCCGGCTAACAGTTCACCAATTCGGTGATTAAGATGAAGGGTCTTTGGATGATTCCTAGTAAAGGTATTCTTCCTTTCAAATGCCTGAGACAGTGTTAGCTGTTTACAACATGTCCCTGCTGGTTTATTATACACCGTGCTTCGATAGGCAGATGGACGCGGAGATGGTGGACTAGGACTTATACATTCAGTGCCATCACTGGATGTGCAACTGGTACTAATGGTGCTGGCATTGGTGGTAACAGTGATCCTAGGGCTGGCAGTGGTTCTGCCCGCATCAAGTTCAGACAATTCAGTATCCATTTCAGATTCCTGACCCTTTTCACGGTGGTCTGGAAGATGGAGGACATGGGTTTTGGATGATCAAGCAAAACTGAATGCTTTTTCAGATGGCGTTTAAGAGCAGTAGTGCCAAGGCATGACACAACTTTACCACGGCTTACACTCTGTTTACACAGGGAACAAATTGTTCTGCATGGATCAGTTTTACTGACAGAGAAATAATTCCACACCTCAGATGTGACAGATTTTGTTCAAGTGCTAGGAAGATAGCTAAAGACTGTTTGTGTCTTTTCACCTGTCCTAACAGAACCTGGGACATGCTCCTTGGTGCTAGAAGAGTGGACAGAAGACTCTGATGGATTTTCATTGCTGGCCAACACAGAAGTGGTGGATTCAATGGATATGTCCTTTTCATTGCCAACAGTGCTGGATGTATTTGCAAGTGCACTACCTGATTCATTGTCAGCAGACTTGCTCATTTCACTTTGTTGAGGAAGTAATGATTCGTCGCGAGACACAACAGTGTCGGACTGAGATAAAGAGCTACTGTCTGAGTCAGAGAGGGACTCACTGTCACTTGCATTATTGCTGCTAGTCACAGGATCTTAACAGCATGAATGGCATACCTTATGGTGCCTCTCGTGTGACCCCAGCAGCTGTACAGGTTTTCTTAAAGGTCCCCTTTACCACACTTCACTGTTGCTCTTTTGCTGTTTGTTGAATTTTTATCACGTGAAACATTTTGCTTATTTTTGCTAACACCAGGATTACCACTACCACCAACACCTGCTCCAGCACCAGCACTAGATGCTTCATCTATGTTGGTGTCAGCCATAACAGAACCAGTATACTGCAGGGAATACACCCACACAATTCCTGTATAAGAAAGCAATGTGATCTATGATCACTGGCTACAACTCCAAAATTTTATTTTGGCTATGTGACACTGTGATGCAGTGGTCTGAAAGTAATTGAAGAATATGACAGTTTGCAACTAAAGGTTAAAGGCTTACAGAATGATTGGGCTGCTGGGCAAAGGCATAAGCATAGCAATCAAGGGGTGCACAGCAGCAGGGTGATGGAATGACCACAAGAGACGGAGTTACACACACAAACCGAGGAAAGGGATTTTTCTGTCTTTCTTCTCCCAACAGAGAAATATATTTTTTGACTTCAGTTGTGTATTTAAGGATAATGTCACCACACAACTGCCCACTGGGCTTCACACGGTAACACACACTGGGTAAGGTACAGTGCAGTCAAGGGGCACACAGCGGCATGGTGATGGGCTGACCACAAGAGATGGAGCTACATACACAAACCCAGGAAATAGATTTTTCTGTCTCTCATCCCAACAGGGAAATATATTTTTAGGCTTCTGTCATATATTTAAGGACAATGCCACTATAAAACTGGCCACTGGGCTTCTGTCTTCCTCCCAACAGGGAAATATATTTTTAGGCTTCGTTGTCATGTATTTAAGAATAATGCCACCAGAAAACTAGCCACTGGGCCTCTCACGATAACACACACTGGGTACTAGGGTACAGTGCAGTCAAAGGGCACACAGCAGCAGGGTGATGGCCTGATCACAGGAGATGTTTCTGTCTCTCCTCCCAACAGTAAAAAAATGTATTTAAGGATAATACCACCACAAAACACACACTGGGCAGTAAAAACTAGGGTAAAGTGCAGTCAAAGTGAAGGGAACACAGCAGCGGTGTCATCCCTCCTGATACTTGGTTGTAGGACTTGACTTTAAACAATTCAATTCAATAAAAGTTCACTGTTCATTCACTCATTTAACTTTGTTTTCTCTCAAAATCTGATTTTCTTCACCCTTCCCCCAGCCAGGGTGCTCTGTCTCCACGACAAATCCCACTAGACAGAGATGAGTAGTTAATCTTAAACAGATCAGGAGGATCAGAAAATTCATCAGAATATAGCAGTTTGGCAACTAGAGACTAAGCATTCCAATGCAGGCAGTCAGCTAGTAGATATAATATCCCACATGGCACACAGCAAGAGAGACCCTCACCCCACCGTTTTTTCCTACCCTCCCTTGCTTTCCTTTTCACCCAGTGTCCACCACCCTCACTTTAGATTTTTTATTTTGTTTTACTGTAGTAGCTGGAGGGAAAGCAAGTAGTGACTTTTTTTTTTAAATGCCACAAGTTAGATTCGCCTTCACTTAGTCGGACTACGATGCTAGCATAATCTGGCACAACAGATGCAACTCCTTTAATGAACAGTGAACGCAGCCACGCGTGTGACTTAAATACCATGCTGGTATGAGCACCACATGACCGCAGAGCAGTTGGTCAGGTGGTGGTGATGACGGTGACTGCCAGTCTGGGATCAAGGGTACGCAGTGCACTACGCAGGCGCGATCTCACAATGTCCCCCCACAAGAACAGTGTCAGTAACTGCATCGGGATGGGATTGGGAACGCAAGCGAAACGCGAGTAAGATTTTTTTCAATCGGGGCCTGAAGATTTGCATTTGGGACTTGAGAGGGATGCGCTTACCAGAAAACAGAAAAATAATATTTTTACAAAGATTCAACCTTTTGTGAACCCTCTAGTGTTCGAGTCCTAAATTAGAACTCGAACACCAGAGTTCGAGATGGGTTCGAATCTTGCTCGAACTAGTTCTGACAACCCTAGTTCACCAGCTACCTAACTAATAGGTTACAACAAGTCAAAGCCATAGGAGATCTGACCCCACAAAAATCCTTGTTACGAGGAGTCCCACAAGGCTCCATCCTGGGTCCCATCCTCTTTGCAATATACATCAATAATCTGGACTTGCAGCTGGGCACAGCCAGTGTGCACTTATTCACAGATGATACTGTACTCTATACCACAAATTCATCCTTGGATTTTGCCCATGAGTACTTATAGAAAGACTTCGTCACCCTGCAATACTAGAAGCCAGAATGAGACTAGTACAAGCTACATTCCTACCTATACTGGACTACACTGACTTCCTTTACAGTCATTTCCCATCAACGATGCTTAACAAACTGGACACCCTTTACCACTGGGCTTTAAGATTTATCCTAAATCTACCCCGTGGTACACATCACTGTCATTTATACCAGGTTTTGGGATGGACCTCATTCTCAACTAGAAGAAAAAAGAATGCTGTCCTCTGTTTTTGTAGAGCATTATCTGATAACCTCCCTGCATACATCTCAAACCTCTTCAAACAGGCTTAGGGTTCCTATGACCTGAGTCGCTTCTCCATAATCTGCTTCCAGATTCCTAGAGTGAAAACTACCCTTGGCTCGACAGCAATCAACTTCTCACTTCCATCATTTTGGAACACTATGCAAGACTCATTAAAATTATCCTTACTTCCAAACATTTTCACATTCAAAGCTCCATTAACGGATTATCTGAAGGAATCATCCAACTGTTTCAGACGCCTATGACCCCTAAGCACCGGGTGCCACTCTCAAATCCTGCGCCTAAGTATCTCAATCACCCCACATTCCTAACAACAGAAACCTAGGACCTACAAGCCTAGTTCCCTTAATCCGAGATGGCCATACCTATTCTTTACCTTTTACCTATTCTGGCCTCCCTCTTGGCTGCCTATTCTTTCACCCCAATTTCTACCCTATTCTTTAATACCTCCTTATTTTTTATCATTAAAGTATGAGCTCTTACTTAACAGAGACTATATGGGATTGTTGTCGCTTCTCATTCCAGTAAAGCTTATCATTATGTGCCTTTGCATGTTAACTATGTTGACCGGTATGTATAGGCCATATTGACCGGCACCTTCACAATGTTTTTTTTTTTGTTTTCTACCACTGTACACCGTAATTGTGATTTTATGAAGTGTACTGTATTGTATTATTGCCCAGGATCACCTTGAAAATGAGCTTGCTTAATGGTGTTTATGCCTGGTTAAATAAAGTGATTGATTGATTGATTGATTGATTGATGGATAGTACAGCCCGTTGTGCGCTGGAGGCAGTGGTTGGCTTTCAGAGCAACGAGGCCAGAGAGACAGGGGGGTCGGGCTGACTAACTTGTAGGCTAGGCAGAGCAGGGGGTATTGCAGGTGTGCATCCAGTGAGGGCCAGTTTAGGAAGGATAGGGAGTCACAATGGTGATCCCTAGGGCTGGCCTGGGAGGCGAACCTTGCCACCTTGTTATAGAGGACCTGGAGTCTGTTCCTCTCCAGCTTTCCCAGCCCTTGCACGACCGGGGCAGCATAAGTGAGTGTTGGGAGGAGGACATTGGTGGCGATTGAGATTCTGGCTTTGGGTACGAGCTGGTCTTTCAGGCAGTAAAGGGTTCTCAGTTTCCCGTGTAAGGTTTTAGTGACTGAGTCCACATGGTTCTTCAGGGTGAGGGCCTGGTCCAGGGTTAGGCTGAGGTATTTCAGGGAGGGCACTACTTCTAGACTGTTGCCAGCCGCAGTGGTGAGGTGTAGGTGCTGTGTTCTGTCTTGACCAAGGGATCTAGGGCTGAACAGCATTGCCTTAGTTTTGGATGTGTTCAGGACCATTCTATTCATGGTGAACCAGTACTCCAGTGACTGGAGATCATCGTGGAGTAGGGGGCTAAGGCTTCCCAGATTAGTGGTGGACCAGTAGATGACTGTATCATCCACATATTGGACAATGGAGCTCACACTGCAGTGATCCAGTAGTTCATTAGTGAACAGGGAGAAGAGGAGGGGGCCGAGTATCAACCCTTGGGGCACCCCCTCTTTTAGTGGAAGTGGCTCAGAAATCGTGTTGTTCCACTTTACCCTCTGCTGCCAGGCCGGTCAAGTAACTCTTGAACCACTTCAGAGCTTGGCTGTCTAGGCCTATGCCTATGCTGCTGAGCTTAGTGAGGAGGAGCTCATGGTGGACCAGGTCGAAGGCCTTGGAAAGGTAAATGAAGACCACACCAGTGGGGGTACCCTTGTCCAGGCCATGGAATACATCTGTTGTAAATTTGGCAAGAGCTCTGTCTGTCCTATGGCTGGTTTTGAAGCCATGCTGGGAGGGTGACAGGATTTTATGTGCCTCTAAGTAGTCGCACAGTTGCCCATAGATCAGTTTTTCCTGGATTTTTGACAGGATGCAGAGTAGGGAGATTGGTCTATAGTTGCCAATAGACTGCCGGCGGCTGCTCTTGTGGATCGCGACCACATGGGCCTGTTTCCACTGTGTAGGGATGGCGCCCTGCTTCACTGAGTGGTTGATAAACCAGGATAGGGGTCTGGCCTGGGCTGGGGCCCCATCCTTCAGCAGCTTGGAGTGGATCCTGTTGAGTCCCCCAGCACCTGTGGATTTTAGAGTTTTTAGCTGTGATAGAACCTCTTGAGGCTTGACTATCCTTAGCTGGAAGGATGGTCGGTCGAGGTCAAGGTGGTGAGGGGGTAAGGCAGCCTTATACGGGTCTAGGTTAGTGAGGTGGTGGTTTAGGTAGGTGGCAATTAGCGGGTCCTCATGAATTAGTTGTCCATTGACCTCGATTGGGCCTGGTTCTGACTTGCTGTTCCTCTTCACCAGTTCATTGATGTGAGCCCAGGAAAGTCTAGGGTTCCCAAGGTTATTTTTCTGAAGGTGCATGACATAGTCTATTTTATCTTTTTTTATGGCCAATTTGCATTTGTTCCTGAGGGTTTTGTATGTCATAATGTCTTCCTGTAGTGCTGAATGCTTGAACTTTTCCATGCCTTATCCCGGTGTGTCAAAAGGGCCTTTAGTGGAGGTGTTATCCATTTGTAGCAGCTGACCTTGGCACAAAGTTTTTTCACAGGGGCGTGGAGGTTGGCTGCCACATTTATTGTCCTCTGAATGAAGGCCATGGCCTCGTCCAGGGTAGGGAGGCACTTGATCGGGCTCCAATCTAGGTTGTTTAGATGATCGGAGAATTGTTTGGGTGTGTAGTGAGTGAAATCTCTCATGACCAGAATATGTGGGAGCACTCTGGGTGCTCTGTTCTTCCAGATACAGAAGATAGGAGAATGATCACTCAAAGCATCAGCCAGGATATCAGTGGACTGGATATTGCAAGGGGTTTGTCACTAGATCCCAGTCGAGGGTAGAGTGATTCTCTGTTTTGTGGTTTAGTACGGTGGGTTTGGAGATTACCTGTACAAGGTTTGCGTCTTGTATCAGACCCGAAAGGGACTGAGTGGGATCCTGGGCCCAGTTCAGGTTGAAGTCTCCTAGGATGAGGAGTTCAGTGGCGATGTGTTTAACTGTATCCTGCAGGATTGCCTCAAGGGATTGAAGGGCGTTCTTAGGAGGGTTGTATATGCACCCTATGGTGAGGTGTTTGCAGAGGCCCAGGGTGATGTGGATGAAGATTGATACACTGTCTGTGCTGGCATTGTGTTGCAGGATAACCTCAGTTGAATTGAGGGTATCTTTTACATAAATGAGTACCCCTCCCCCTCTTTTGTTAGTCCTATCTTTCTGGTAGGAGTGGTACCTAAGGGCTGTGACCTCATGTGGGAGGACATGGGGTTTGGGCCAGGTTTCTGACACTGCCAGTACATCTGGTTTATAAAGGTCCAGCCAGGGTTGCACTTCATGCATCTTAGGTCGTAGGCTGCATGTGTTCAAGTGCATGATCCGCAGGCCCTTTGAGGACACCCATTGAGGATTAGTTAAACAAAACCCTTCAATTATTTTCAGCCTTGGTGTGTGGCCAGCTTCTTTTTTTTTCATCTAGATAAACAAGTCAGGGTCCAGTCAGTGGTGTGGGGCCAGCAATGAGTGCAGAATTTATCTGGCCGGCAGGATCCATTTTCTCTTTTTTTTTCCCTCCGACTGCCTACCTCCCCTGTTACCATGTGTAATCTAAAATCTGGCCTCCATACACATGGTGCACCTTGTGAGGGAAAATTCCTTAGCCTGCCGCAAGTGCAGCAGAATGCTGCATCATCCTGCCCCCTGCTAGGATTTCTGTTACACTGCACCACCATCCCCCAGCCCCCTTGGCCAGCTCTCTAAGCTCTCCAAGCTCATTCTCAAACTTAGGTCACTTGCATGAAAGTGCAATGCGCTACCCACTGGGCCATCAGGTGGCCTTGTCTTTTTATTTCATACATCATTTGTGAGTGGCTTTACAGGGTCACAGAGCAAACACCAGGAGTACATACACTGGTAATCAGCAGAGTGTGCCGCCTAACTCTGCTCTCCGCTACAGTTACTGTTTGGTCCCAAGCCACTTGCTGATTGGTTCCAGCTGGCTTCTCCTGGTCCAAAATATAGAACTCACCCGCAGTTTACTATATGGTGGGGGGGGAGTACAGCATACTTGACAGGGAACTGTGAAGAGAGCAAGTGAGAGAAGGGGGAGAGACAAATTCAAAACAACAGAGAACCTGCAGCACCACCTACTGGCCGAAACTAAAGCAAGAGCCTTTTTCTTTAATGCAAATTAAAATCAACTTAAAACATTTTATAGTAATTTAAATTTATTTTTCTGCATACAAACGAGACATTTTATAATTGCAATAATGCATTCCAGGCCAGGGTGTGTGTCATAAGGATAACATTGCTTCTCGAGTGTTGGACGCACAAGGCCTGCAGCTTCATGCCAATTCATCTGAGATGAGATGTTATCCCACCATGACACAGGCCAAGCCCTGTCATGCATTATTGATTAAATAATTAATTTTCACCAAGAATCTTCTAAAACAATAGGAACAAAAACAGTGAAGTCGTCAAGCTGAGTCAAATAATAGTCTCCATCATACCTTTTAATATTTACTGCACGGAATGGCCCTTCAGAGTCAATTATAATAACTTGTGTATGGTTCTCTTACATTCGACTGGTGTCAATCACAGCAGTGTGGTGCCTTTCACCCCAGTGGGGCTTTGCTATTGATAGCTGGTTGGTGTGGCATCTCTAACCCCAGAGGCTTCTTTACTTACAGCCACTTGGTCTGGTGGCACACACCCTGAAGGGGCTTTCTTACTTGAAGCCACTGGCTTTCTTTACTTCCTGTTATGCTGTATAATGCTAAGCTCTTGCTGTTATTGGAGGACTATGGACCAGCATTAATAGTATAGCTTCGTGTGACACTATTTGCACTACTTACAGTTAATGACAGAGTTAGGTGATCATTTTGCCTTTCTTTTAATTTGCTTAAGTTGGAGTGCTCCACCACCAACGCTCCTCCCCATTTAAAACCAAAAACAAATGGGGTTGAACAGACAGGCCCCCATCTTAAAAAATAAACTCTATAACCATAATAGTACATGCATGCATTGACAGTTTTAACTAAGTAGTGCAAATAGTGAAGTATAGCACAATGCTACGTTGCTAATGCTGGTCCTTAGTCCTTCACCAACACCAAGATCTTTTTATGATCTATAGCACTGCATTATAGCTTTCTGTAGTTTGCATACCACTGAGTCAGCATCGCATGGACTGATTTGGGCCACCATACCACTCCTTCTACAATAGCAAAAAAATAAATAAATAAAAGTAAAATAAATAAATAATGATTCATTTTGGGGTTCTGGTGACACAGAGCCACTTGAACTTTGCTTTCATGGTTATGATTTTATTTATTTATTTATTTATTTCAATCTATGATTAGAAAATACCTTTGAGCACAGAGGAGCTCATTTACAAAGGTTCCACGTCAGTAATGTGGAGAGGGTTACAAAACAGACAGAGTATAAAGCACAGTATCAAATGCAGATAATATCAAATACAGCAAACAGTAGAACAGCACAATACATAGTAAACAAAGGTGATTGCAATTAGATACATAGTTGGCATTCTAGGACTTTATAGGCAAAAACATGGGTGGGTAATCCCATTTGGAAATAGTAAGGGAAGGGTGAGTCAGGAGATGAAAAGCACTAGCAGGACACAGAACAAGGGGGGGTGTAGCCGGGCAGCATTGTCAAGCATGTTGAGTGAGGTAGGAAGGGGTAGAATGGGTGGGAGCAGGGGAGGCACAGGAGGAGAAGGTGGGAGGAGATGATGAGATGTGGGGAAGGAGGAGGAAGAGGGAGGGTGATGAAGAAGGTGTGGAAAAGAGTCAGTCAGGGGGTCATAGTGGGGCGGTGGTGGGACAGAGGAGGGTCAGGATATGACGGGTGAGGGGAGGTGAAGAGAGGCAATTGAGCAGGGGAGGAAGGATGCAGCCAGAGGCCTTGTCAAGGAGGTTGAGGAATGCAGGTTCCCAGATGAGGTGGATGATGTCTCCAGAACCCCTTTAAAGAATTATAGGCTAGCCTGGTGTATGATAGTTCTCCAGCTGTTATTCCATTTGTATTTCTAAATTCAACTGCTCTGAAAGCACTACAGTATCAAAGTAACAAATAGCATCCTCACTGCAAAAGCTGCTCTCACATTCTGTCTCCTTCCCTAACCTAATGACCACGTTTACTATGGGATATACAGACTTCTGTGGGTCTATTACTGTGACTTTTCACCCCTGTTTATCTCCACTAAAAGTCACAGTAATGTGGCATGACATACTGTATGATGTGAATCTCACAATGCAGTTTTCATAATTTGCTGGATATGGAAGCATAAATTTATCTCATTGTTAAAAAAAAAACAGTTTTGAGCTAAAGTGCATGTAGAAATGTTTATATACAGTACATGGAAAAAGTCAGGAAGGGCTATGCATTTCTGATTAGTGCCATGCCCATTAAGCATGAAGGGGGACGTGTTTATGTCCACTGGAGTTGACTGACTTGCTGGGGGGGGGTAGAGGGCAGGCCAGAGGCTGCTGACCAGGTCTTTTAGCAGCATCTCCAGCAAAACAGTGACACACACTGAAACAGCAAATAGAATGGTTCTGCATTACTTCTTGTGGAAACATGTTTATGGGTAAACAAGCAAGGAATGGCAGACTGCACTGGCTTCCCAACACACAGCAAATGCAGCACAATTACACAGTAGACTTTTAGGTCCATGATGGCAACATGTGAAACCAATCCAAATCAGTGGTCAATCATTTTAGTCACTGCATTATTAATGGCTTTTCTGGGGCCCAACATTTTAAGGAGGAACAGCTGAGCTGTGCTCCCTCTCATGATAAGGCAGAGATCCTATAAATCTGCACCAGCTCAATGGCAATCGAACTCCATGGGTAGCTGGCTGAGCAGGGTGAGGAGGTATCCCAGAAGTTCACAAAGAAATATCCTGGCTCCCAGAATTTCCATCTGCTGTGTATGTGGGACTATAGGGAGGCTCAGCCACTGATCAGGTAACACATTTATTTATTTATTATTTATTTATTTAGAGATTCGGATCATACCTTTGAGCTCAGAGCTCTTTTACAAAGGTTTCACGTCAAACAGTGACAATGATAGCAATAACAAACAGTTTACATACAATACTCGAATAGTAGGTAGCTAGTATACAATAAGGTTACAATGTCATTCATAGTACCAATGGTGATAATACAGTATCAAGAGCATTCCTCTAGGGTAGACAGTGTTTATATGAGGCGAAGGAGATAAAGACGTGTGCCACCTAGTGTGAGAGTCTGAGGAGGAGTCAAGGTGAGGGGAAGGGGAGACTGGGGATGGGAGAGTGGGCGACCAAAAGAAATGGCTTTGTCTAGGAGGTTGGGAGATAGTGGTAGTAGGTTGGTTTTAAGGTTGATCCAGTGGGAGAAAAGACACAGGGGGAGAGGAAGACATAGGGATAGGGCAAGAGGAAATAGTGGGGTAAAAGGAAGGGGAAGGAGAGTGTGGGTGAGTGGGCATTATGGGTGTTAGAGTCCTAGTGGCAGTCACAAACTGTCCTAGTAAGAAGGTGTTGCCTTAGGCCATTTTTGAATTGCGAGATGGATTGGGAGTTTAGAATGTGCACTGGGATTTCATTGAGCCATTGGGGGCCCTAGCTGAAAGCACGCTGTCCCTGCACAGTTTGACGGAAAGGTGTTGATAGGGCCCCCCTCATCCTGCCTCTGCTGGTATAGCTGGTAGCACTTGGGGTTAGGATGCTAGAAATGCATGGGGTGGTTTTACCCATTAGCACCTTTTTTCCAAGGAGACATGTTTGGAATATAATCCTGTTTTTTAGTAGCAGCCAATTGGTCTCCTCATATATGTCCTTCCAAGAGACACTGGATCCTATTCTAACTGCCAACTCCCATGGACATAGCTACAAGGGTAGGCTCCAAACTTATGTTTCCCCTCCCAGCCTCCACAGCAAAAGAGAGCCCTTCATTGTCTTTCAGACTCTTATATAGTCTCCTGGGAATAGGCAATGCCTATTCCCTTTGCATGCACCAACCATCTAACATGTATGTATTTAATTGTCCTAATCAGACTGAACACCTATCAGTGACCAATTATATTCCATTTTAACCTTCTGTTTATATTTGAATGACCCAATCTATTCAAACAAGCCTGTGTATGTGTCTGCAGGTCTGTCTGTGTGTGGAGATGTCCACTCGAGATTTATGACCCAGCTCTTATCTAGCAGCTAGGTAGGACTGCAAATTCCAGCTTGGACTGCAAATTCCAGCTTGTGGATGCTGCTGGAATTTGGATGTTAGCCTGTGTGTGGTTTTTTTTTTTTTCCAAACTGCTAAAAAAACACCAACTAGAGAAACCAAACCATTAACTCTTTCCTTACCATTTCTGTCACATCTCCCCCCCTCCAAAATGATGAAGGCGTGTCCCTTGGGCCACCCCAAGTGACACAGCTGTTCATGCAATTACTGGGTAGTGCCCAAAAGTACCCAGCCCTGCCATTAGCCTTGTCTAGTTAGCCCATTCGCATTAGCATTTTGTTTGCCGCTGCGATGCTGGATGGTCATGTTGTATGCCTGCAGTAGCAAACTCCAACGTAGTAGTTTACCATTTTGCCCACTTGACCTATGAAGCCAAATCAGGGGATTATGATCTGTGACCACAGTAAACTCTCTCCCATATAGGTAAGGCTGCAGCTTCTGAAGGGCCCACACTATTTCCAAGCATTTCTTCTCGATTATGGCGTATGCCTCCTCTCTGGGCAAAAGCCTCCAGCTGAGGTACACAACCGGGTGCTCCTCCCCCTGCTGGGTAACTTGGCTCAGCACAGCCCCCAGCCCATGATCTGAGGCATTCATATCAACCATAAACTTTAATTGGGGCTAGCCAATACAGCTGGGCCGCTTAATCCTGAAAAGCGACCTCACAGCCTTCTGACCACTTCACTATATCTGACTTTCCCTTCTTGGTTAAGTCTGTCAGGGGCTTAGCCAGATCAGTATAGTGGGGAACAAACCTTCTGTAGTACCCTGCTGTCCCTAGAAATGCCCTGACTTGTTTCTTTGTGGTAGGATTAGGCCAGGCCAGGATGGCATCAACCTTGGCAGGCTCCGGGCAGATGTGTCCACTACCCACCAGGTGCCCAAGGCAGGATACGTCTGCCATACCTATCTGACACTTTTCCGCCTTGACTGTCAGACCTGCATTCTTTAACCTGTGGAGCACATCCTGTACATTCTTGATGTACTCATCCCAGGTCTGGCTGTATGTGGCTATATCATCCATATAAGCCAATGCAAACTCACCTACCCCAGACAGAATGCGATCCACAAGCCGTTGAAAGGTTGCGGGTGCATTCTTTATTCCAAATGGCATTACCTTGAATCCGTATAAACCAAATGGAGTAACAAAAGCTGATCTCTCCCTGGCTGCAGGGGTCAGAGGTACCCATGAATAGCCCTTTGTTAGGTCTATTGTGGTCAAATACTTGGCTCACCCCAGTCACTCCAGGGTCTCATCTGTTCTGGGCATGGGATAGGTGTCAGACTCCGTGCAGCTATTAAGCCTCTGGTAGTCAATGCAGAATCATGTGATGCCATCCCTTTTGGGGATCAGTACCATGGGTGATGCCCAGGGGCTACTAGATTCCTGGATTACTCCAAGTTCCAGCATCTCCTTCAGCTCCTCTTTCACAGTCTGCTTAATGTGCTCAGGTACCCCGTAGGGGGACTGTTTCAGGGGAACCTGGGCCCTTGTATCCACGTGGTGCTCTGCCATTGTGGTGTACCCTGGTTTCCCTGTGAACATGTCCTCAAATTCTCTCAGCACACCTCTAATTTCTTGCACCTGGGCTGGTGTCAGCTGTTCTGAGAGGGTAAGGTTGTCCACAGAGGACGCAACCCAGGCCTTCCCAAGTAGGTCCACCAGTGGATCTATCTCAGTTTCCTCCTATGGGGCACTGCATACAGCGAGGACCATTTCCTCCCTGTCATGGTAGGGCTTCAGCATGTTAACATGATACACCTTTCATTTGCATCTCCTGTCTGGTAGCTCTATCATGTAATTGACATCACTAACCTTTTGGACAATGGAGAATGGCCCCTCCCATGCTGTCTGTAATTTATTCTGTTGGACAGGGATGAGTGCCGTCACTCGCTATCCCACCTCATATTCTCTGGCTCGGGCCCCACAGTCATACCAGACTTTCTGCCGCTGTTGTGCAGTGGCCAGGTGCTCCTGAGCAAACCCCATGAACTCCTTAAGGTGGGTCCTGAAGTTCAGGACATACTCCACAACAGACTCCCCTTGGGAGGCACGGCCACCCTCCCATTCATCCCGAATCAAATCTAGGGGGCCCCGCACCCTGTGACCAAACAGGAGCTCAAAATATGAGAACCCTGTGGACTCCTGTGGGACTTTCCTGTATGCCAATAGGAGATGAGGCAAATATTTGTCCCAGTCCCTCTTATGCTGGTCAACAAAAGTCCTTAGCATGGTCTTAAGGGTCGAATTAAATTGCTCCACCAGACCATTAGCTTGGGGATGGTATGGGGAGGTTTTGAGCTGCTTTACCCCACACTTCTCCCACAAACTACTCATTAACCCTAACATAAAATTGGCACCCCAGTCTGCCAGTATGTCCTGGGAAAGCCCACCCGGCTAAGTATTCCCAACAGTGCATCTGCCACTGGTTCTGCCTCAGAGGATGTTAGGGCCACTGCCTCTGGGTATCTAGTAACATAGTCAACAACTACCAGGATATACGACTTGCCAGTATGACTTGGGGTGCTCAATGGCCCCCCCATGTCCACAGCCATCCTCTTGAAGGGTTCATCAGTAATGGGCAGGGGCACCAAAGCTGCCTTGGCCTTGTCCCCCATTTTCCCCACTCGTTGGCACTGTGGACAGGTCCTGCAATAATTTGCCACATCCTTGCCAATACTGGTCCAGAAGACATTGTCGGTTAGACATTTTTTCATGTGCCTCATCCCCAAGTGCCCTGAAAAAGGGATATCATGGGCGAGGGCCAAAGGTTGCTGACGGTGAACCTTAGGGACTATCAGCTGCTGGAGTACCTCACCATCTAGCCCTTCCTCTGTTGTACATTCTCTGTACAACAGCCTATTGTCCCAGTAAATGGATTCTTTACCCCCCTGAGGACCCTCAGCCCTATGAGCTATTTCCCTCAGTTTTTTGCAAGGTAGAGTCAGTTCATTGTGCAGCACTCAGCTGCCCTCGTCTGACCCTTCTCAGTGTTCCATCAGAAGGAAGTCCTGTGGGCTCCTCTATTTGTGACTGGGGTTCTGGACTGCTGCTTCTAGCCATCCTCTCCCCTCCCCTGTGCTAGACACCTCCTCAGCTGCTGATGGTGTGGCTGGACCACATGGAGTCACCCCCTCTTCACCCTCAGAAGCTTGCCCTTGTGCCTGACTATGAGTTACAACACACACCAGTTTTTTCCTGGGGTCTAAATCCTTCCCCACAATCATATTTACAGGTAGGTCCTCTACAACCCCCACCTCTTTTTCTCCATGGCCCCCCTTCCCAGCTCAGGAAGACTCTAGCCATTGGTAATTGTACTGGTGGCCCTGTGAATTCCCAGACCCTGGAGCATTTCCCAGGCACCATCTGCTCAGCCCAGATAAGATCCTGCCTCACCAGGGAGATGTCAGCACCTGTGTCCCACAGTCCCTGTGTTACTATTCCATTAACTGTAATGGGATGCAGATTCTCATCAGAGAAAATTGGCTCTTCAGACTGGACACGCCCTACAAACACACCAGTGCTCTTTTGATCACCCCTGCCCCATATCTCTGCCCCTGAACCAGTTTCTGAGAGCAGTTATATCTCAAGTGTCCCACTTGATTGCAAATATGACATTTCTTGGGTCCTATTTCTTGAGTCCCCTTAGAACCAGAGGGCTCTACTTTTGGCTCAGGTGCAGGCTGGTTTCCTTTGGGCTGCACCCCATGGGATACCTTATAATCATGTGCTGCTCCACCACTATAAGACTTAAGCTGTGTGTATGGCTGGCTAAACCGATACATGTCAGCGCTTCCTGCCACCTCTGTTGAAGAGGCGCATGCCCTGTCTAGGAGCCATACACGCATGTCCTCAGGTAAAATTTTAAGGAATTATTCTCTCACCAATACATCTTTAACCAGTTCCACAGTGGTTGCTTCAGCCCCCTCTATCCACCTATCAAGGTAAGTATGCAGTTGAACCTGCAGTTCTGCATAACTGTCTTCTGGGCTTTTCTTTAACTCCCTAAATTTCCTTCTATAAGCCTCAGGAGTTAATTCAAAACATTTCAGTAACACTGTTTTAACTTTATCATGATCAGCATAGTCTTCATTACTCATTTTAGCAAATGCATGCAAAGCTTTCCCCTTAAGTAAGGGTGTGCGATAAGTTGACCAGGAAGTCTTAGTCAATTTTAATTGGTCGACTACTCTCTCAAATGACCTTGAAAATAAATCAAGGTCATCCCCCTCTTTAAGCGGAGGGAACACTTTAGAATTAATTTTGGCTTCATGAGGTAAACTCACTCCACCATTACTCACAGTTTGCTGACTGTGCAGGATCATCATCTACTTTTCATGCTGCTGTTCTTTTTCTCTTTCTTCATGTTCTTTCTCTCTGTCTACCAGTCTTTTTTCTTTTAGTTTTTTCTCTGCTTCCAGTCTTTTGGTCTCTGCTTCCCATCGTTTTGTTTCTGCATCCAACCTTGTTGCTGCTGCTTCAGCATCCAGTCTTTTCACCTCCAGCACCTTCTCTTGCAGCAACAGCTGCAGTCGCAGTGCCTCAAGATGGTTTTGGGGGTTTGCTACATCAGTTGCTGACTCACCCCCAGAGACTGCCTGCTTCAGATCATGTGCCAAGAGGGCAGCTATGAGGTCTGCCTTTTTCTTCTGTTTTAGACCCTCAAGCCGAATCCCCTTTTCCTGGCACCTTTCACAAAGCTGTAGCACAGTAAGTCAGTCATACTCCACGGAGCTCATTCTCTATTGCTACACTATACTGTGCTATCTAGAAACAAATAAAACTGTTGTACAAATGTATTCTCTTTTATATCCTGTTTTGCAATGCTAAGGTAACTGTTCCACTGGCAAACTCTGTATCTCAGTGTGCTACGCAGTCTGCTATCATCATCCCACACCTGCCACCATTATGTGACAACCCACCTCTCCCTCTGTACTGAAACAGCTTTTAGAGAGGTGTCTGTCCTCGGGTATTCGCTGCCACCAGCTGAACTGTCTCCAGCGCTAACCTTCAAGCTTACAAACTTGAATAATCAAGCGTGCAATTGCACGAGTTAAGGTCTGGTAGTGTGTTTCTCTCGAGTGGCGGATGCTACACAGAGTTTACCTCAGCCAGTGGAAACCAAATATTACCTTAGAAAAATGACATCACAGTCACAACTGTTGAGCAAATAAATAGCTTTTTACTTAACAGAAAGTGCAGTGAGTATTTACAGGATATATATTTACAACACAAGAGAATAACACTCAAACAGAAAAGGTAAACAAATGTTTTTAAATAACAGATGGCAAAAGAAGAAGGCTATTACTGAAATATGCTAGCACTAAACTTACCCTTTCCTGTCCTTCTAAGAGACACTGGACCCTATTCTAACTGCCAGCTCCCACAGACATAGCTACAAGGGTAGGGTCCAAACTTATGTTTTCCCTCCCAACTTCCAAAGCAAAAGAGAGCCCTTCATTGTCTTTCAGCCTCTTATATATATGGGAATAGGTAATGCCTATTCCCTCTTTAAATGCACCAACCATCTAACATGTATGTATTTAATTGTCCCAAACAGACTGAACACCTATCAGTGACCAATTATATGCCATTTTAACCTTCAGTTTATATTTGAATGACCCAATCCGTTCAAACTAGCCTGTGTATGTGTCTGCAGGTCTGTGCATGTGTGGAGATGTCCACTCAAGATTTATGATCCAGCTCTTATCTAGCAGCTAGGTAGGACTGAAAATTCGTGCTTGTGGATGCTGCTGGAATATGGATTTTAGCCTGTGTGTGTTTTTTTTCCAAACTGCTAAAAAAACATCAGCTAGAGAATCCAAACCATTAACTCTTTCCTTACCATTTCTGGCACGCCATTAGTGCCTTTTTTCCAATGAGACATGTTTGGAATATAATCCTGTTCTTTAGTAGCAGCCAATTGGTCTCCTCGTATAAGGAGCAGGTGTGGGTATTTTGATCTGCAGCCATTGTGAGCCTACATGCCTTGTTGAGGGCAATGTGAGTCCTTTTTAGTGTATTGTCTGTTGCTGCACCATAGATCACCAGTCCATAGTCGATGGTAGAAAGAATGGAGCTGAAGACTGAGAGACGGAGGGCCTCTGGAGTGAGATACTTTTTATGCCTATATAGTACACTCAGCTTGGTGTTCACTGCCTTTACCACTGTGCCAATGTGTTGGGTGAAGGTGAGGCAGTCATCAATGGTGACTCCCAGGTACTTGAAGGACTGAACTTGTTCCAGTGGCTCACTGACTTTATTGGAGATGGTGAGGGGAGGGAGCTTCTTTTTGTGCAGTGGGCTGGCTATGAGCATCACCTTGTTTTTTTTGTAGTTTAATAGGAGTTTATGACTACAGAACCAGTCTTCCAGCTTGTAGAAAGATGCCTGCAGCTCAGGGTGGAGGACGACTATTGATGAACTGCTGGAGAGAAGCACAGAGTTGTCTGCGTAAAGTATCAGTTTAGAGTCACAGGCTTCAGGAAGATTATTTAGGAAGAGGCTGAATAGTAAAGGCCCCAGTATTGACTCCTGTGGGCAGTGCTGGTGTTTAGCACACGTGAGGCAAGTGGCCGCTTGGGGAGCCAGCAAAAGTCCTTTACAGGTAGGCACACTATAGCAAGATCCAAACACCGATGAAGATATTTTAATTTGGTATTCAGATCCTTGCTTCTGGAGACCTTGTGAGCCCCACCACAGTGCACAGCAACATTTAATGGCTTGCCAGAGGCTAGATGCTGGCTTTACACCCTATCGGCTGTTGTGTGAAGTCGGTTAGCCAATGCAAATGCTGAAAAAGTGTTGTGTCCCAGCCCCCTCCTCCGCGATACTCTACCTTTTCCAGTCAGTGATGTGAGAGGGTAGCATGAGCTCGCAGCAGGAAAATTTGAGATGGAGAGGCAGCATTTCAAGAGGCTTTACAATCATCGAGAAATTGACTCTGAAATAGTCGTTTAAGTTTAAACTAGCTAAAAAGTTGAAAACTGCTTGCTAAGGTAATTTTATATATCAACTTGCATCAGTTTGATTGAATGTGAGCTGTTTAAAAAAAAGCAAAACATTCTTTAGGTAGTGTTTGTATGGTATCGGCTATGGCATCAGCCGCACCTTCACTTCCATCATGTAGCTGTCTCTCCGTCATATCATATCTTGCTTCTATCATTCTGTTTCTCTCTGTCTCTGCTGTCCCAGCTGATGTCTGACTCAAAACGCGAACCCCAGATGCAAATGAAGGGAGGAGGGACCACATTCCTTTTTAAATACAGTCTGCTGCACTCACTACTGCAGATCCCTGAAAAGAGTCTCTTGAAAGGCTGCAATTCATTTAAAGATTTGTTTTTCATTTTGTGAGGAGAATGAGATGATTTTGTTTACTTGTATATTTTCTAAGTGCTTATTCACAACGTGAATTGTGATTTCAAGAATAATTCTACTTTGTTAGGGTCCGCAAAGGTGTGATATTGTCTGTCTCTCTCCGGTCCTTATCGTGCCTGCAAAAGATTTTAGTGCTTATGTTTGTTCCCATCAGGTTCGATTACTGAGACTGTGGTTGTTCCGTGTCTAACTGGAAGTGCTTTTTTAACAAGACATAAGTGGAAGGCAGTAGACTTGTAAATATAGTTACATTCACAGTTTCCAAATACATTACCTAAAATCTGCAATTTGGTGAAGGTGATGAGGAGTAGTCAGTTTTTTCATTCAGATTTACTCTGCTATGAAGCGCATGCCTTCACATTTATTTATTTGTGCTAACATGCTAGCAGACTGTTCAGAGTCTTTGTCTGCCTCGGACAATGGAGTTTGTGTCAATTGGCTACCCATTATATGTATGGCTGATTCTGAACCCAATATTAATAGTCCATGGGTTGCTAAGCTTACATCAGTTCGACAAACTGCAATATTTTAACATACCATGTTGTTATGCTATGCAGATGGAGTGAACAACTGTACTGTCTAGTTTTGTGGCAGTAACTGTAATTTTTTTATTTGTCCATAGTTGCATCTCTTGTCAGGGAACTATGCATAGAAGAAGAAGATAGGGGCATCCCATATCACGCTTGAACAAGATTGAGGGGCACACCCAAAATTTTAAACTACCGGTGGACACATATTCAAACATCAATTGTTGCTGCAGTGTGCAGATAGAAAATGCATTTAGAGATTTATTTATTTTTTTCCATTAGGCTACAGTACTATGCTAAAATATTGAGTTCAAGTAAATTTACTAAACAGATGGTAGCGCCCAAGAAATGAAACTGGCAGAAAGGTACTTAGTACTGAAACATCCAGATATGATCACTTTTTTGACGTTATGCCTAATTCTCAGCTAAACATTCCGTTTCTGATTTAGAGAGGGAACGTTGAACTCTTCAGTTGTTTATTAAAATGAAAAACACAAAATGAACTTACTAAACTGGGCTGCAGAGAGATGCACCATGGCGCATTACAGACTACACAACAAGGAAGAGTAGTCTCTGGGCTGGGGAATTATATGCAGTTAGTAGAATATGTCATCCAATTACTTTAGGCATGCAGACTTTCTGCTCTCATATTTTGTTTTCTCTACAGAAACATATGTTGATCCTTGCTGAGACTTGTGACTGTACACTGGAGATATCTGTTCTAGGTAGTTACATGAATAGCTGTTTTGAATACAACCAGTATAATTACGCAAGGAACAACACGCTACTGAAATACACGTTGAAAAAACTATAATGCAATAGAGGGCATTTCACAAGCTAAATGTATAGCTGCTGCACATTTATAAGGCACCCACCTTCTCCCACCTGATACCCATAGTCGGCATCCAACCACCTGCAAGTGAGCACCAAAAATTAGCCAACATGATCACTCGAAGCAGGATTTGGCAAGCCTCACTGCAGATTGCATCCAAGGTTGTAGGGATGTGGAGGGTAAGGGTGGTGGTGGTGGGGACTGAAACACAACAAATGGAATTGTACAGTTGACATTACTAACTGTATCTCTGAATAGGGAACCTGAACTCAGCCTTCTCCATTCATACAGGCAAACATAAGCACCGCAGAATCTGCAAGCTAAATTTCTTTTACTATTTTGTATTCCATTACTTGTAATCTGAACTGTGATGTGTTCAAAGTGTAGGAATTGAAGATAAAGAAATTGCAACTCATTTGATGTACACTAAGGCACCTGGCTTTTTTGAGTATATCTGATTCAAAAACTGAAGGTATTGCATTGCGGTCAGTGTGGAACCATTTACTTGGAATATATCATGCATAACAAATGAGTGAATGCCTATCCTGACCATTTTATGCATTGCACAGCATATACCTAAAGGACTACTATGCAGTGGGGCCACAACTATGCCTGCATTGGGTTCAAATTATTTATTTACTGCCAACATAGACTTTATAATCTCTATATTCCAGGGTGTCATGAGCATGAGGCACTGACCTTTGAACTGCTCATACAACAGGATAAATCCTTAGAAGGAATTAGCCAAAGAGGAACTGCCACCTTGTATCCCTTGCTGCCTGAACTGACTCTGCCTATACAAGCCACAGTTCAAAGACACTGTCATCGGCTTAGACAGTTTAGGGTTTGATTTAGATATGGATACACAGAACAGGATATGTAATCGCTGTTTGTTAATATCAGATCAGGCAAAACTGACAACAGCTGATCCAGTTCAATGTTTGAATATAGTTTGCTAGTATGTGCGCGCAATGATGAACAACAAAATCAACAACAATAAAACAAAGTTTTCTCAAATATTTCTCTTGTTGAAACAATAGTGTAACACTGTGGGAAAGTACACTGCACAGGAAAGGGTTGCAGCGTGGACTGATCTTTCATTTTTTTGATTACCGGTGGGGGGTAGGAATGGCTAACAGGTTCTCTACACATAACCCCCCTCAAAAAATAGACTGATCAGTTAACGACTATGATTCTGTGTTAGAAAGGTGAAAAGTCGTAAGAAAATGAAAATTTCAAATCAGTCACAGATAAATAACAGTACATACACCATGGTATTTATGTTAGTTCTTACAAAACGGTACTGTTAGAAATTTTGTACAGCTTCTTGCTGCCAAGAGAAACAGGCTCCAGCACAGAATGCAGGAACAGAGACATAGCATCTCAAGACATCCATCACTCTCGTGCTGCTTCAGAACCTTCGTTAAGGTAACAGTAAGCACTTTCAAAATCATTCACATTATCACAAAAATATGACTAAAAACACTGGTTTTTAGACAAAATATGTTTATTAAGATAATTCATATTTAACAACACCAAATCATAAGCATATTGAATTCCTGTCCCCTTTAAAGTATGCCGAGTCTGCCCCTCAGCCCTATGTGCACTGGCAATAATGATGTTTTCCAGGGGAGTTGCATGATGCTCACTCAGTGTTAGCTGCATTTTAGGTGACGGGTTAGTCCTGCTGTAAAAGTTAATTTTTCCCATTGGTTATAGTTCATATTCATAGCTGGAGCCTTGTGAATGTTGAATCAGTTAAAGTATGCCGAGTCGCCCCCCCCTCCACCCGATGTGCACTGTGGTTATAGTCCATATTGATGTAGTTTTTATTTAAATAGTTCATTTACAGTGCCCATGGTATGGATTCAGCACTAGATTCCAAAGCACCTGAGATTATGGCTACCGAATTCTCACCAGATGCATTGGAGCCTAAAATGCATATTACTCCTTTGGCACTTGAGCCCAAATGTCCTCGCTGATGCTCTTTACCTTTTCTTACTCCAGCAGCTTTGTTGGCTTCACCAGGATCTTACTACTGACAATTTCTTTATGAAGCTAACCAAAATTACATTCGCAATGCACAAGCTCATTCTGTGATTTTTGAATCCTCAAACCAGCTCTCCAAGAACTAATGGTGCTAATGTCCAATGCTGAGGCTTGTATAAGTTCACTAGAGGACTAGCAGGCAAAATCTGATCCTGAGATTGTAAAACTCCACATGTCGGTATCTTGGCTATCGGATAAAATAGATGACTTGGCTTTTTGTCTCTGAGAAATGCTGCCTTTAAAGCATTTAACTGCAGTTGCAGTTTTTTTCTAACTAGCAATCTAGCCTTCTCTATTTTCCAGCGTGGAAAAGAAATGTTTCACTTTCTTTATTTTTTCAAGCAGGCAGACATCATAATTTATTTGTCTTGTAAGAACTTATTTGTTTAACAAGTTACTCTGTCACCATTCTTTTTAACTACCTATATGCACATCTGAATTAAGCACCTTGAGCGCTGGTGAAGGAGTGATGTAAATAAATAAATGATATTTCAAAAGAAATTGTTTGTCTGCTCATTGGATGTTATTTAATCCATAATGACAGCTCAGTTAGCCTGTAGTTAGACTCTATGAAACTTAAAGTGTTTTTTTTTATCTCTTTCCCCTTTCAATAACTACTAGTAGTGGGATCAGATTTCATGACATAGGGAGATGAGGTTAGTTAGGGCACTTTCATGAAATGAAAGGAATTTCAACTGCCAGACTGGCAATATCGTTTGGACAGATGGAAATTTTATCCTCATCACCCCTATTCCACCGTTCCCAATTCCACACACGCAGAGTTCCACACATCACTATTCAGCAGTTGCAATGAAATATTACCTTACTACAGACCCAACTCCCAAAAAATAATAATAATAATGATACAGAAAAACAATTCTCCCACACATAAAAAATGTGGTTAATGTAAAACAACTCATGTCTCACATTGACAAATATAGGAAATGGAGTAGTAACAGCTGTCTATACACAAGGCAAGAGTCACTGTTCCTGAAATTTACAGTGGTTCTAAATCACCAACACCATCTTGCTGGGACATGCTGTTGTTCTGTACACCATTGCCCTGCACGAACACCAATGCGAGCATGATAAATTATTTAAATTGGTCCCCTTAAAAAAAGACATACCATTACATTTCTCTTTACTTCTGAACACTCCAACAAACCTGACTTGTTTCATTATTCCATAGCAATGCTCAGGGTCTGATTCCTCACTGTTTATCATACATGTAGACTTTAATCATATGGTGAAGAAGGTGTAACAGTATTTAAAAGCATTTTTATTATAATAGCAATAAGGCACTCCCAGGGGTTATGTTAATGGTCAGTTAATCACTGTCTAGGAGCATGTGGCACTTGGCTACACCTCGTGCCACATTACACCCCTAGAAGGTGATTAACAGACCATTAACATAACCCCTGGGCATGCCTTATTGCTTAATTCAGTAAGTAATAATATATCAGTAGCATTCAGCATACTGTAGCTGTGTTGTAGATAATTCTTTCCTCCCCCCTCACACCGTAAGCTCCTCCGTGGTTCTTCAAGGTTCAGTCCAGCATTGGCCCCAAAATAGTAACACTTTAGTTTTTTAAACTAAAGCCACTTGGGCTTGTGTGTGTGTCCCTGTAAAGAATGCATGGTCAGTAAGTAAGCATCCCTGGCACTAAGCATTCCCAGACACCATTCAGGGGCATAATATATGTATTTGTTAATACTCTTTCAGCTAGGGAGGGAACATGGTAAATCCTGTTTTTAAATAAATAAATAAGTAAACAAATGCAGAACTGTGCTGTGCTACCTTGTAAGCTTCCAGATGGCATTTCTCTCACTCTGTCTATCTATCTAGCTATCTATTGATCTATCTATGATGTACTTGTTACTGTATGAAATGTATGTATTGCCTATCAGTTATCAGTGGCTGATGGTGGTTTTGCCAACAGATACTTTATGTATTCTGTTTTAGTATCTCTGGCTAAATTTGATTGGACTCCCATACAGTATATAGGTAAAATGAAGGTGAGCAAATGTTTTTTACTTTGTTAATACTTTTTCTTTCCCCTCAGACCAGAACAAGCAAGACAAGAGCTGGTAGGCAGGATAGAGCAGTAATCCATTACATGCAGGAGCAGCATACTTTGTGTGAGGTAGGCTGGATGGCACATTTGTGATCCCATTATTTTTTTTATTGGAAATTTCTTCTACAACTGTGTAGTATGCTGTCATGTATTAGAGTACTGCTGTAAGCCATTGGCCGTCCATGAAAATTGATTCCCCTTTTTATGAGCAGGAATTAAAATCAGGGTCTACAAAATAAAAATACATTTCGCTTTTAACTCTATTGGAAAGGACGTAGTACCATATGGGTTCATCATGTCCTCATTTAAACACAGTTTTAGCATGACAGAAATACAGATGGTGACTCAACATCCAGCGCTGTGTACATTTTTGTAGAGTAACCATCTGAGTGTACTTCTTTAGATTTATGCTAAAACTGTTTTTAAATATGGACATGATGAACCTATATGGTACAACTTCTTTTTCAACAGAGTTTTAGAGCAAAAAAGCATTTTATTTTCTAGACCCTGATTTTAATTCCTGCCCCATAAAAAGAGGGGGAAATAAAATCATGTTTGCAACAGCCATTGACTTACAGCAGTACTTACTCCAATACATGAAAGCAGAGTTTAAAAGCCCAATGCTAAATTCATTTACATTTTATAAATCCTAATAGCTTATTAATGCAAATGTTGTGTTTTATTTTACAGTATTTATGCTTGTACTGCTACTGTATATAACTGATTATTTGTTGTCTGCAGTTTCCTTTGTACCATATCATTTATTCTATTTCAACATTACCCTGTCTCCAGGACACACCTGGAAATGTGGGTGGGGGCTGGATGTTTCCATGCTTGAGTCCCGCCTGAGCTAACAGATAACTGCTCCATTCTGCCATCACTTATTGCGCAGAGGAAGCTCTGTCAGGAACTGGGTTTATTTACTGTTTATCTGCTGGCATTGCAATGTTATCATACTTTGTCTAACCCACCTTCTTTGTAGCATAGACATTCCTGTTAATCACCACCATCTTGGTTCTGGACTGCCAGAGTGGACCAATTGGTACCTTCGGGACCCTAAAATGGAGTCTGACCCCAGGGGTCTTGTGGGAGTGAATTTCTGTAAGAATTGTAGTTTTGGGGATTTTGGCTCTACATCTTGTATGTCACTTCCTCCTGTAAAAGCCACCTTGTTGAAACTGATTTGCATTTCCATTTCTGTAATGATGCCATCACTTTTGCAGGGTAGAAGCATTGTCATTTTAATTTCTGTAAATCCGTAACATAGAGGATAACGCATGGTCATCAACTTTGCAACACTATGCCCAAAAGAATAAAAAAATCTTTGCCACCATGCTGCAAAACAACAGTTTGGTCTTTTTGGTTGAAATTCAGAGGGAAGAAAGCCAAGATCCCACAGATGTGTCTTTTGGTGGGTTGGTGCCAAAATATTAGAGGGCTGCAAAGTTATAGTACTCCAAAGTTGAGTATTTTTACCATAGACTAACATTACGGTGATTAATGCATCAGGCCCACAACAAGCAACCCCAACTATATATATACACGCACACACATACTGCTCTACACTTAAGAGGCAAAGCACCAGGCAACCCTGCAGAGTTCAGGTTGGCTGTCAGCTGGTTCTGAGAGAGCACGCCATTTTGAGTGTGACCTTATGTTGTGACCATCCAGTCAGTAAGAATTAGTTACCTTCTGCATGAGACCAGAAATCAAAAGAATACAGAATCACAATTAAACTATATAGGCAATCATCATGTGAAAAAAATGCATTAGCAAGAGGAACGATTGAACATAATTACAGGTAAGTGTTTGACTGAGGACAATTTAAATGTTTTTTATATGCACTTTGCATTTTGGGAGGAGATAGAGGGGTAAAGAATGTAAAATCTGATTATGCTCATGTATGGATACTGTGATGTGATTGTAACAGCACAGTGAGGCACATCATAGTCATATGAATTAAAGGGGCACTGTCAAGCTTTTTTTCATCATATTATTTGTAGGTAAAAACCAACAATTTATGATTGCTTACCATCTCTAAAATTCATTGATATTGCTGGTTCTTTAATCTACCTCCTTGCTTATAAGAACTGCAGCCACTCATATACAATAGTTTCACCTACTCCTACTTCATAATGACCAACTAGATAGTGTGGTGTCACTGATGCCAGAAAAGATGCAGTTGTAGTTAGTCAAGAAATGTAAACACACTGTACATGTTTTGGTGTGATAACACCATTTTGGTTGACACTCAGTTTTTTACCTTTTAAAAGGAAAAAAGAGTATGAACCAAGCAACCAGCTACATCAGCAGTCTCTATAGAATAAGAACAATCATAACATTTGTTTTTTTTAAACTGGGGACACTTTGAGTCAAACTGGAGTTGACAGTGTCCCTTTAAAATTTTGCTTCAAGGTTGCTGTATACAGCAATCCTGAACCGCCTCCAATCCCCCCACCAAAAAAACTACTTTGCATGTTACTACAATAGAACGTCTTGCTTGCTGTTTAATTATCCAATCAATTATAGTGTATTATTTGTCTTTATATAATGTGGCTGTTACATTGTCTCTACTTTGTTGTGATATGGGGTCTGGTTCATTATTTGTGCATTCAGTCTGTTAAATGTGTTGTGCTGCCATTTTATGAGGGTTGGGTAGGTAGTATGATGTGTGCTAGTTTCTGCTGAGCTGTCTGATTAATCAAGATGTTATGTTAGTATAATTTTTCTGTTGCCATGTACAATATATAGTACAGCAAACATATTACTAAAACACCAGAATTCATCAGTACAGCAGGCTCAAATGCCCCCACACAGATGACTGATGTTTTAGAGGAAACGTTACATAGCATGACTGTTTCATTGCAATCTGATCATCATTTAAGCTAATCTCTTCTTCACTTTACAGTGATATATGTGTCAATCCAGTTCAGTCTCAACATGATGAAAAAAAACTATCTGGAGCACAGTTCCGTAAAAGAAGAGCTGAAGAGGAAAGGAAAATTGAGCAACAGTCTGGGGCCTTGCTGAAATTCGTGAAAGTACCGCATAAAACTGAAGAAGAAGATGGCACAGAAGAACACAATTCATGCCTGCTGGTGTCTACTTATCTTATAGTCTTACCAAACTCAGCTGAGGAACCAGAAACAGAGATTATGGTACAGCAAGACAATCAAGATACAGAACCTCAAGTAGAGGTGGAAACACAATTTGAAGGACACAATGAAGAACCACCATCTGCGACTCAGAATTCATAAACAATCACTTATCAAGACCCCGGTAAATGGCCAGTAGTTATTAATGATAATATCAGAATAATGTTAGTGAAGAATGGTCCAGTAAAGGTCACTGATTATAATTTCCCCATTCTGATGACAAATGGAAGAGAAAATTTAATCCGACACATTACAAGTGAATCCTTCCAAATGGTGAAGTGTGTGACAGACGTTGGCTTGCATACTCGAAAAGCTGCAATGCAGTGTTTTGCTTCTGCTGCAGGCTTTTTTCAGCATATAAGTCAAGCTTGACTGAAGGTATTTTTTCAGACTGGAGCAATTTAGTACAACATCTTGCTGTACATGGACGTTCAGCCAGGCACACTGAAAGTACAACAAGATAGTTAGAGCTGGAAAATCATCTAAATAGTAAACAGACACTAGACAAAAGGCTTCAGGGACAGATTGATAGTGAAGCTCAGTACTGGAGCAATGTACTAAGAAGATTGTTGGCCATTACTATGTTTCTTTCTGAGCGTAATCTTGCATTCCGTGTCTCTGTGGAACAACTTCAGTCTCCAAACAATGGAAGTTTCCTAGGACTGGTTGAAGTTCTGGCTAAGTTTAATCCTGTTATGCAAGAACATGTGTGATGTGTAACAACAGGGAAAGTGCATGACCATTACTTAAAGGAAAACTACACCCAAAACTTGAAAAAATATATGTTGTACAGAGTGTTTTAATTTGTATGTGAAGTTCTAGTGTTTCCTTCCCTCTGACTGGTATTAGGAGTTTTTCCCAAATTAGCTTGCTAGCTTTATGCTAGTTTTACGACCCCTGGGGATCTTCATACCTGATAGTGTAATTGTATTTCTTGTTCCCACAGTGCATCTTGTCTCACGTGACTGTGATGTAAGAGAGACCCAACATTCAGCACACACATGCCAAACTAAATATCTTGGAAGCTTTACAAGCTGCACAAAAATTACCAGCAGCAAAGTTTTTCAGAGCAGTAAAACCTTTAGGATGAGGGTGGTCACCAAGCTGAAGTCTACAGATTTTAAAATATAGCCATCTCTATTGTTGTGAACTGACTGTAATGTAATGCTTTCTGCTGGATTTATGGGCTCTGCTACATCACCATTACATGAAACAAGGTGCATTGTAGGACAAAGAAATGCAATAAAGCTATTTGATATGGAGATCTCAAGGGGTCGTAAAACTACCCTAAAGCTAGCAGGCTAATTTAGGAAAAAATCCTAATACCAGTCAGAGGGAAGGAAACACTAGAACTTCACATACAAATTGAAACACTTTGCCCAGCATATATTTTTTCAAGTTCTGGGTGTAGATTTCCTTTAAGTAAAGATATTCAAAATGAACTGATTCAGCTCATATCTGGAAGAGTAAAGAGTAAAATCATAGAACTTGTAAAGTCAGCAAAATATTTTTCTATTATTTTGAACTGCACACCAGACCTGAGCCACAAGGAACAAATGTCGCTGACAATCCACATAATAAAAATTGAAATGGAACAAATCCAAATTAAAGAGCACTTCTTGTGTTTTTTAGAAGTTGATGATACAACTGGCCTTGGTCTTACCACAAGTTTCCTTCAGGAACTGAATAAACTTGGGCTTTCCATTCAGGATTGTAGAGGACAAGGTTATGACAATGGTTCTAACATGAAAGGGAAAAATTCAGGAGTTCAATGCAGAATTTTGGATTGAAACCCGAGGACTTTTTTCATGCTATGCTAACTGGAATTTGGTGTTGTGTGATGCTGCTAAATCCTGTTGTGATGCAATGTGTCTATGTTCTTTTTTCTGCTTCAACTCACCGATGGAAAATCTTCAAAGATCATGTGCCTGATTTGACTGTGAAACCTCCTTGTGATACAAGGTGGGAATCAAGGGTTGACAGCATCAAAGTTCTGCGCTATTAAATTGATGAGATTTACGATGCTTTGTTTGCTCTGTCAGAGGACCCAGGAACATCAGATGTCCAGCATGAATCTATAATACTGGCCAGACAGATAAAATGCTTTCCATTTTTAGTGTCTCTTGTTGTATGGTATGCCGTTTTGTTTCGAGTTAACTTTGTCAGCAAAAAAATGCAAAGTGTCTCATTTGACCTTGCATCCACTGTTATGCTGATTGAGAATACTTACTCTTTCTTGACTGACTATCGGAAAAATGGGTTTACAAGTGCAAAAATCACTGCCAAAGAGCTTGCCAATCAGCTGGAAACTGAACCACTGTTCCCTCAGACAACTGAGATAAAACCATAATTATAGAAACAACAGTTTTCATATGAAGCTGTGGATGAACCTGTTACAGACCCAGAAACTAAGTTTAGGGTGTTTGTTTTAATGTGGTGGTTGATATGGCACTCAGGTCTGTGAAAGTAAGATTTGAGCAAATGCAGAAGCACAGTGACAACTTTGGTTTTCTGTATGACATCAGCAAGATAAAGGAAGTGGACACTGACAGCTGAAACACTGTAAGGATCTGGAACTCTTACTTAATCATGATGGCTCCTCTGATATTGATTCATTTGAACTGTGTGATGAACTAAAAGCACTGTCACACATGGTAACACAGAAATCGTCACCTGTAAGTACAGTGCAGTTTATCTGTGCACAGAACTACATGGAACTGTACCCAAATGTGAGTATTGCATTGTGTATTTTGCTGACCATACCAGTCACAGTCTCTTCAGGTGAAAGGAGCTTTTCCAAACTGAAGCTGATTAAGAACTACCTTCACACTTCCATGGCTCAGGAAAGACTGACAGGCTTAGCACTGATATCAATTGAAAATGACATTGCAAGGGACCTGGACTACAGAGACCTAATACATGAGTTTGCCAATAAGAAAGCTAGAAAGGTTCCATACTGCTGACTGTATTTGAGTACTTTGAATACAAGCAACAGGTTGATCTTCACATTACCACTAATTGTATCTGTTGTCTATACAGTATTCTGATTACTAAGAACTTGTTATGTTGCAATACTGTACTATGAATCTTGGTGACAGCCTTTGTTGGAGAATGTCACTGATTTTATACAAAGATTATTTTCAAATAGTTTAATAGCATGTTCTGGATCTGTAATTGAACATTTTAAGCATTTTGACATTTGGTTAAACTAATTTTCAGACATCCATCCATGGTCATGCAGCTTATGACCACAATTGAATGCTTACTGGTTGTTTACTATTGCTGTTGTGTTTGACTGCCCCTATATGTTTTTCCAAATATTATTTTGCATATCTAATTCCTTAAAATGAATAAAATTTAAAACAAACTGAAGTGCAGATATTTTTTTCAGTGTTATGTTATATGATCATAAATAGAGGTCTCTGACTTAGTAGTCATTGCACAGCTGTTCTTTAAAGGGCTTTGTGTAAGTACTTGAAATCAGTTTTGTTATTGTTTTACCTGACATTTATTTAATCAATAAGGAACTCCAGAAGATAGATTAACATTCTGATAATCATCCCTTAGGGGTGTAATGTGGCACGAGGTGCAGCCAAGTACCATATAGCCCCTAGGGATGATTAACTGACTGTTCATCTAACTCCTGGGAGTGCCTTATTACTATTATAACAAGCACTTGTCAATGCCGAATGTTTGTTTGCTGGCATTAGCAGTGGAAGTGCAGAAGTTAGACAGATGCACTATAGGAATGACATTGAAGTATTGAACTGATGCCAACTCCACCCTCACCCTGCAGAGATGGACAGGCATTGGGGTGTGCCTTTGGGCCTTCACCAACAATGGTCATGAAATTTCTCCTCACCCTACCCTTCAGACACTGACAAGTGTCAAGGTGTGCCTTGGGGAGTTTGGGCTTTACATTCACCTCATTCAATAAGGAAATACACTGAGATGGGTGCAGTGTAGGAGAATGGAAGTAACTCTAGGGGCAAAAGGTCCAAGGTGCACCTCAATGCCTGTCAGTGGATGCTGAGTGGTGATGGGGCTGGAATGGCATAAGCATTACTGTTGACATCCCCAAGTCACACCCCAAATGCCTGTCAGTCCCTACAGAGTAGGGCATTATGGCCAAAAACCCTAATGCCCTGGGTGTTTCTTGGTGGTTTTACTCCAAGTTTTCTGCATGGCCTTTTTGTGACCCTGCTGCATGAACAGTGACACTATCAATTTGTTAGGCAAAAGATGATTTTGCACATCAACTGCACCATTTGATGTTAATTTTACTTTTTGAATGTTTTCCTGATTCAGCAGGAGATTTTTAACAGTACACAGCTTACTGTGCTTTGTTGAGGGTTGGAGGACATAAATTTTAACAGGTGGTCAGGCTATGTAGAGGGTGGCTTGGGCACCATACTGATCAGTGAGCAATCTTAGGAAAGGGCTAGGGTGCAACTTACTGGGAATATGGTTAGGGCAACAAGGTTGAAATCTCTTAGTTCAGTTACTCCCAAAATTCACAGAAATGCATCAGAATGCACCAAAATATAAAAAATAATGGGGACACCAAATCTTGGCTTGCTTGGGGTGCCATAAACTCTAACACCAGCCCTGCCTGTGGGACCCCTAAAGATACCTTGGTTGAGCTAGATAATGTGTACCCAATTTTTACATGTTGGCTTCTATGTGTTGGGTAGTTCTTGAACCAGCAGACAGCATTGGTTGCAGCCCCAGGTTCTGTAGTTGAGGCAGGAGGAAAGAGTGATTAACAGTGCCAAAGGCTTTGATAAGGTCTATGAAGACTGGCCCCACCAGCTTTCCTTCATCTAGTGCCTTTCGTGAGTAGTCAGTGTAGTCCAGCAAAACAGTGGAGGTACTATGATTCTGCCTGAAGCCATGTTGGTTGGGACATAACAGGTTGTATTTGTTGAGGTAATCTGTTAGTTGGGTGGCCACAGTCTTTTCCAGGGCTTTAGATAAGGAAGAGAGGATGGATATTGACCTATAACTGGCATCTCCCCTCCCTGTACCAAAAAAAGCAAAAACAAAGATTACAATCTACAGAGATTAGGCAGAAATAAACTGCTGTAAAATATTTGAGCAGCATTGTATGCAAGTGATATGGCTGCTGACTTCTCCCTTGGGAAGCTCATTTCTGTTCAGCAAAAAACTTCCTTTACATATTTTTCAACCTTGTGAGTGCGTAAGAGTAGGTCATTTCCATTGTGGAACCAACTTTCATTTACTTTTTCTTTGAATGCTATCTTTTCTTGGGCCTAGACATTCAAAGGGGTTGTGCCTGGTGCAACAGAGTTGTGCTAGTGCAACCCTGCACTGCGCCCTAATGGGATATTCAAAAGGCTGCCAGGTGCCATGCAAATCCTGATGCACTGTGGTGCAATTGTAATGTACGCGGTGCAAATCCAGGGGGTGTGCCCATGCATATGCTGCACATCCTGATATTCAGCCTGGGATGTGCGGTGCATATGCTGGCACACCCCTGCATTGTGCTGCAAAGGGGGTCTCAAAGTTGAGCCTGTGAAGAGGAGAAACAACTCCTGACCACCCACAGGCAGGCTGCTGTATTGCAGGGTGCAACACAGCAGCCACCAGCTGTGGGTGGCCACCCGCCCACCCAGAACACTGTCCACAAGCACCCATATTGTCCCTGGTAGACTAGTGGTGTCCCCTTCCCTCCTGTTGCAATGATTGCCATTACAGTGCTGTGAATAACTTCCCTGGTGGTCTAATGGTACCCCCTCCCACCAGTTACCTCGATCGCCATGCAAATGTAAGCACAACATTCTCTGGTGGTCTAGTGGTAAGCCCCCAGCCCTGATCACTGTTACAATGCAATACATACATGCCCTGGTGATCCAGTGGCACCCCTCCCTCCTCCCAGTGATGCAATCACCAGTAAAGTGAAATAAATATATTACCTGGTGAGCCAGTGGCACCTCCACCCCTCCCACCCACACAGGACCCCTTGTCCACCCCATCCCCCCGTCATCCGTGAGTGGCTATAACCTGACCACATACTGCCTGTACTAGACACTCCCAAATATGTGAATGAAGTCGGGGGGATGGTGGTACAGTGTAGCAGAGATCCTAGCAGGGGGTGGGCTGTCCAGTAGTGGTGCACCCGTTTGAGCAACCATCTTCCTGGTAAGGGTACCAGCCACTTGGACACCCTCTGCCATGTGTCCGCCTGGGATACCAGTTGGTGTCTGTGATGCTTGGCCAGTTGGTTATGATTGTTGTATGATATTTGTAATATAAAAAAATATAGTATGTGAGCCTGTGCTTTTATGGGTGCAACCCCCCTCCCCAGGTTTCAGTGAAGCTACAGGATATGTAAACTGACCAGGAACCAGTTAATTAACTACATTCCTTCAAGAGGGCATCTTTTACGGCCTGTTGCTGTTTTGAAGTTGAAAACCAAATGTAACTTTATGAGTCTGCCACTCATAATTTGGGAAATGAGTTTTTGCTGATGTCACCTTATTTAATATACCTCCTGATAGGATATCATGTTTGTAATTTTTTTATTCTAAAAGGAGGAGATAGATGACTCACAGAGAGGGTGTGGATACACAGTTTAAACTGATACTTCTGTCTGAGATGAATGTCATATCATTTTTGGGACTCTAGAAAAACACAGTTCTCTAATTTAACCACACTTACAGAGGTAATACATCAGCTAGAAAAGATCTAAATGTACTTTGGTAGGAGTTTGTTCTGTAGTTTTCCCTATTTTTCTTTTATGTGATTATGATGCTCTTTGATATTTGTTCTGTATTTTATCTTACTCTTTTTTATCCATTTTTAGTAAACATATTCTTTAAGATTCTGCCTGGGTCTCTGCCATCATTTTTGCATGTGGAGTGCCTGTATTTTTAACTCTGACAACTGTTCAAGGGCTTGATGGTGTTACCAAACTAGGAAAAGGTAAGAATATACATAAGTTCTCTTACAGAGTTTTAAGGGTTCATTTTGGAAACCTGGCTTGGTGCCCCTAGCGAAAGATTGTACTGCAATCCCTGAAGAGGGTATGTATCTGGGCCTGTACATTGGATACACTAGCATAAGGTTCACAGTTTGAATCCCCCAAGAACTCAAGACTAAAGGTGATTCAGACCCAAAAGCAGACTGGAGGGTTAATCTGTCTGTTACCTCTTCACACTATTGCGATCTGAGGTTGGCACTGTGGGAGCAGAGGGCATGACCTACTGAATGTGTTTGTGACAGATTTGGTTGTCAGCAGTGTGAAAAAATTGGTAACACAAGCTTTAACTGTTCAGTGTGTCAGCTTAATACTGTACAGCTCACTTGCAAAATAAGGCAGTGATTTATTTTTAAAAGAGAAAACAGAATATCATTTTGCTTACAGTCAAGTTCCTACCTGTTTTATTTTTTTTTCTAAAGTACAAGTTAGAGTAGCTGTAGTTAGGGAAGAAGATGGCTTCCAACTACAGTAAGCACACTGCAGACTACCTGAAACAGTTGTACAAGGAGAGAGGAGTCCTACATGAGGGGAGAGCCACCAAGCAGAACCTCATGGATGCCCTGATGGCAGCAGATGCCCAGAGCATTGAGTCACAGATTATGACTGTAAAGAACCAAATCTTTGGTGTGTGGAGGGGCCAGTACAGTGTCCAGATCCAGTTAGAAGGACAGCAGAGCCAGTGTAAGCAAAGGACCACAGCAGCAGGGAAAAGTCACCAGCATTCTGGAGCCAGAAGCAATCAGGCTGTAGATTGAGTTGCACAGAATGGAATGGAAGTTCCAGAGGGAGGCTGAACAAGAACAGCGAGAGGTGGAGTGAGAACAGTAAGAAGCAGAGCGAGAGCAACGAGCTGTAGAGGAGAAGAGGGAGGGAAAACTGTGAGCCCCAGAGGAGAAGAGGGAGCGAGAACACAAGAAGCTGACCGTGAACCGAGAGAGATGGACCCTGAAGAGTGTGAGCGCCAGAGGTAACATGAACCAGAAAAGTTACAACTCCAACCACCAGCACCAGAGCAGGTAAGTGGCTTGGGTTTAACTAGAACTACAGGACTGGGTAACAAATTAAATTCCAAATTGATAGCTGAATTTAAAGAGGGGGAGGATATGGATGACTTTTTAAATTCCTTTGAAAAAGTTTGCATTCAGGCAAAGATTTCTGGAGGGTCCTGGAGCTTCCAGCTATCCCCTCTACTTACCGGGAAAGCTAGGGATGCATTGGGTCAAATGGATAATGAGAACAGTAAGGATTACAGCAAACTTAAAGCTGCACTTTTAAAAAAGTTTGATTTAACTGCCGAAGCATACAAAGCTAGATTCTGTAAGCTCAGGAGAAGCCCTGACATGAGCTATGAGGAGCTAACCATGAAACATCAGTGTTTAAAACATTGGTGGGAAGGAATTGAAGCCAACTCTGTAGATAAAATTGAAAATGATATATTGTTAGAACAGTTCTTTTGGGCATGCCCAGCAGAGCTGAAAACCTGGCTGGGGGACTGAGATCCCAAAACAGTGCAAGAGGCTGTTGAACTCTCAGACCTCTATGCCAAGAGCAGACCTGCTCTGAAAGCAAATGGGGTGGACATGGCAATGCAGCAAGGGAAAAGCATGCCTTCAGGGCAGCTAAAACCCTCACTGCCTCCACCAAAACCAGTTAGCCCCAGGTTTCAGAGAAAAGATTTCTCTGAGAAAAGAAATCAACATTGGGTTTGCAAAGAAACTGGGCATAAATGCCAGACAGTGCCCCAAAAGGATGAGCAATACACAAAATGGGACTAGGAAAGAAGTGGGTTGTTTGTGTGTTCCTGAAAGCATGCTTGTGAACATGTGGGAACACATGCACCCAGACAAGATGAATGGTGTACAGACACAATGGTTAAGGGACACAGTGGCATCCCTGGCATTGGTAAAAGGGGATCTGATAGAGCCTGGTCAGCTTATACCCAATAAATTTGTAACTGGGGAGGAGAAAACATTGCGACTCATTAGTGTTCTCCTAGACTGGGGTGAAACAGGGGGAACTGTGAAACAGGTGGCTATAGCCAAAACTTTAGCAGTTGACATCATCCTTGGCAACAATCTTGAATAGAGGATGGTGTGTGCAGTTACCCATAGCCAAAAGGCAAGGGAAAATTGTAGTTCCCTGGACTCCACAGAAACCATTGTGGAAACCACTGGGGGACTGGTTCCCCAGCCTGTGTCTCCTATTGAGGAGACTAATGAAAAGGGGTAGAAATATCCCCAGTAGCAGTTAACCACACAGCTATGGAGGGTTACTCCAAAGAAGGAGGGGTGACCCATTGTCAGAAGGTTAGGGATGACAGTGATCCTGAGTGCCCCAATGCTAGTGCTAGGGACCCTAATTTAAAGACTAAAGGGGACCTGTACCATGCCTTGGGAATGTGTAAGCTGCTCAGAAAAGTGACCCTAATCTAGAGAAGTTGAGAGCTAGGCCAGACTCTGATGGAGAACAGGAAGATGACAGAAAACATAAAGGTTAAAGGTTATTGGGGAAAATGGACTGATGTATACTTAGGTTGCTAAGACAGAGGAAGGGGTGATAGGCAGGCAGCTTGTCATTCCCCAGGGGTATCTTGAGCAGTTGCTCAAGATTGCACATGATATTCCCTTGTCTGATCATCTGGGAATTGCATGCACTATGCAGTGGTTGGCCCAGAATTTCTATTGGTCCAACTTCACCCAGCAGGTGAAGGGATATTGCAGGTCTTGTGACCGGTGCCAAGGAATAGGGAAGGTGGGTAAGAAAACCCAAGCTGCCCTAATTCCCTTGCCCATAGTGCAGGAGCCATTCCAGAGGGTGGGAATGGATATTGTGGGGCCTTTAAATACCCCCAGCTCCTCTGGAAAGAGGTTCATCCTGACTGTGGTGGATTATGTCACCCGGTATCCAGAGGCAGTCACCCTATCCTCACTGAGAGCAGACAAAGTGGCAGATGCCTTACTTGGGATTTTCTCCCATGCTGGGTTTCCACAGAAGGTTATCACCAATTGAGGGGGTTCCTTCATGTCATAACTGACGAAATGTTTGTCGGAGAAGTGTGGGTTGGTGCAGAGATGCACGTCACCTTATCACCCGCAAGCCAATGGGCTTGTAGAAAGATTTAATGGTACCCTGAAGTCAATGCTCCAAGCGTTTGCTGAACAGCATGGGGGGACTGGGAGAAATACCTTCCCTACCTGTTGTTTGCATACAGGGAGGTGCCCAGAGAGTCAACAGGATTTTCCCCCTTCAAGTTCTTATATGGATGCATGGTATGTGGGGCCCTAGACTTGATCCAGGAGGACTGAGAAGGCAAACACACCACCCAGGGCACTCCTATAGTGGATTACATCCTTAGGTTTAGGGAAAGGCTGAAGGAGCTTATGGGGACAGCAAAGAGCAATGTGGCAGCTGCCCAACAGAAACAAAAAGTGTGGTATGACCGCAGAGCCAGAGCTTGTTCATATGCGGTGAGTCAGGAAGTCATGGTCCTTATTCCAGTCCAGAAAGATGAGCTGCAGGCTGAGTGGGCAGGACCATACAAAGTAGTTAGAAAGGTAAATGACATGAATTATATCATAGAATTACGTGACAGAAGACATACAGAAAGAATGTACTGTGTCAACATGATGAAGCCATATGCTAACAGGGCTGACATGGTGTTTGCAGTATGTAGTCCTGGGGAGGGGATGGATGAAGGAGACCCCATTCTGGACTTGCTGGAAGAAAGCAAGTGGGATTCCTCTGTGGAGGCAGCTAAATTGTCACCCCAGCTGGCCCCAGACAAGATCCAGAAAGTAAGGGAGGTTTTAGGAGACTTTGTCCCACTGTTTAGCACCAAGCCTGGACTAACCTCCTTAGCAACACATGATGTAAAGACAGGGACACAGATGCCCATATGGTGGACAGTATATCGGGTGTGAAAGGCTGTCCAAAAGGACATCAGGAAGGGGTGGAGAAATGATCGATTTGGGGTAATCAAGAGATCCCACAGCCCGTGGGCCTCACCTGTAGTCCTTGTGCCCAAGTCAGATGGCTCTACTCATTTCTGTGCGGACTTTTGTGGACTGAATGCAGTCACGAAGTCAGATGCCCACCCGATGCCCTGGATGGATGAACTTCTGGACAAGTCGGAAGGGGTGAAATACTTTACGACTATTGACTTGACAAAAGGGTATTGGCAGGTAGAGTTAACTGCCAGAGCTAGGGAGAGGTTGGCTTTCATCACTCTGATAGGCTTATTTGAAATTAATGTAACACCTTTTGGAGTGAAGAATGCCCTGGACACTTTCCAAAAGTTGGTGAACCAGGTGTTAAATGGTGCTGAGGAGTACACCATGGCATACCTGAATGACATTGCCATCTTTAGTGCCAGCTGGGTGGAATACCTGTCCCACTTTAGGGAAGTGCTGGGCAGGATACAGTGGGCCGGGCTCACTGTCAAAGCTGAGAAGTGCCAGGTGGCCATGGCTGAAGTAACATACCTTGGGCGTGTTGTAGGCCGGGGACAGCTCTGTCCTAACCAAGTAAAAATAGAGGTGATCAAGGTATGGCCCAGACCAGAAATGCAGAAGCAGGTCAGGAGTTTTCAAGGGACAGCAGGGTACTATAGGAAATTTGTACCCAATTACAGTGCCCTGGCTGCTCCCCTATCTGATCTGGTAAAGGAAAAAATGTCTAAGAAGATTACCTGGAAACCAGCCTGTGAAAAAGCTTTAACCAGACTGAAGGAGGCACTGTGCAGTGCTCCTGTATTGACAAGTCCTGACTATAGCAGACCCTTTATAGTCCAGACTGATGCCTCAGATGTGGGTATTGGGGCAGTACTGAGTCAGACATCTAACCAAGGGAAAGATCACCCTGTATTGTACCTGAGTAAAATGTTACTTCCCAGGGAGCAGGCTTACTCCACTATGGAAAAACTGTCTTGCCATAGTGTGGGCCCTAAAGAAGTTAGAGCCATACTTAAATGGGCAACATTTTGAGGTACAAACTGACCACAACCCCCTGGTTTGGTTGACATAAATGTGAAAAACTAATGGTAGACTATTAAGATGGAGTTTTGCCTTGCAAGGGTATGACATGACAATCTTACATAGGGCTGGAGTGACCAACCAGAACGCAGATGGATTATCACATCTATATGAGGAGTGAACTGACTTGGGAAGCTCATCCTATGCAGGGGATAGAGCCCCTAAATTCAGTTTTGGTGGGGAGGATTGTGACACTTGGCCAGCTGGTTATGATTGTTGTAGGATGCTTGTAATATAAAAATGCAGTATGCAAGCCTGTGCTTCCATGGGTGCCCCCCTTCCCAGGGTTTCAGTGAAGCTACAGGATGTGTAAACTGACCAGGAACCAGTTAATTAATTACCTTCCTTCCAGAGGGCATTTTTTTTATCTTTTATGGTCTATTGTTGCTTTGAAGTTGAAAACCAAATATATCTTTATGAGTCTGCCAGAGGATGAGCCTAATAAACTTTTATGATGTTTTAAAAGGAACAGGCCATTGATACCAACATGTGTTAAAATGTCACAAAAACCCTTTGATCTCCTTGGGAAGATAGGAACCAGCAACCAATTCAAAGAAAAGGCTTGATCAAAGACTCATAATTTGGGAAATGAGTTTTTACTGATGTCACCTTATTTAATATACCTCCTGATAGAACATCATGTTTGTATTTTTTTGATTCTAAAAGAAAGAGGAGCTAGATGACTCACAGAAGGGGTGTGGAGACACAGTTTGAACTGATACTTCTGTCTGAGATGAATGTCATATTTTTGGGACTCCAGAGAAACACAGTTCTCTAATTTTACCACACTTATAGAGGTAATACATTACATAGAAAAGATCTAAAATGTATTTTGATAGGAGTTTGTTCTGTAGATTTCCTTGTTTTACTTTTATGCGATTGTGATGCTTTTTGATATTTGTTCTGTATTTTAACTTATTGTTTTTATCCATTTTTAGTAAACACATTCTTTAAGATTCTGACTGGGTCTCCGCCATCATTTTTGCATGTGGAGTGCCTGTGTTTTCAAGTCTGACAGCTGTTCAAGGGCTTGATGGTGGGAAAAGGTAAGAGTATGCCTAAGGTCTCTTACAAAGTGTTAGGGGTTCATTTTGGAAGCCTGGCTTGGTGCCCTTGGCAAATGATTGTACCACAATCCCTGAAGAGGGTACGTATCTGAGCCTATACATTGGGTACACTGGCATAAAGTTCACAGTTTGAATCTCCCCCAGAACTTGAGACTAAAGATGATTTGGACCCAAAAGCAGTCCAGAGGGTTACCATGTCTGTTACCTGTTCACACTATTGCGCTCTGAGGTTGGCACTGTGGGAGCAGAGAGCCTGACCAGTGGAGTGTGTTTGTGACAGTATCCACCACAATGTCTCCTGTCCCTGGCAAGACACCAGCGGCTATAAATCCCACCACTGCCAACACTTGTAAAAGTGTGGGAAATACAGATGAACACAAACACAAGATTTTGGATGCAACTCACTTTTTATAAGCGGGATGTTTATTTTGTAATCATAATCAACAACAGCTCTTGTACCATATACAGTAAAAATAAAACAATCAAAACAATTCAAAAGAAAAGACTTATAAATATTTTTCACAATTTTCTCCTTAGTACAGCACAGGACTCTCCTAGTCCTTCACCTACACTCAATCAGAAGACACTGACCCTATCTAACATCTGTTTGTTCAGGCAGTACTGTTTATACCTGCCCGCCTGGGTCAAGTGATCAAGCATCATCATGGCCCTTCATTTAATTAAATAACAGGCTAAAATGACTTAGTTAACCTTCTATAATGAGGAGCAGCTTTAGATAATAAAAAGGACTTTCCCAGAAGGATTTTCCCCTTTTTAAAGGTGGAAAACTTTCCATTGGGACATGAGTGACAGACAGCGTACTATAAAAGGGGGCCACAAGGGGCCACTGTTCCCCTATACACAATATTTCATTCTTTCACCTGCTTCAGGTAAGGACAGACTTACTTTATTCCTTCTTTTTCAAGAAGTACCTTTGTTTAAAGTATTTTATGTGGCCCAAAGGAGGTTTGTGTTTTCTTTTACCCCCTTTCAGTATTCTAGTCCTTTTATGTCTTCACTAGCTATATTTTTTATTTATTTATTTGTTAGAGAAGTTGGATTTACAGTGTTTGAGTCGTGGACTCATTTACAAAGGCACCTCGTCGCAGTGAGGGTAGACATTAGTATAGTGTGAGTACAACAGTGGTAACATACAGGTGCAATACAGAATAACAATAAAAACTCATTTACAGCAGTGTTTTACAGATGAGTTGCATACAGAAGTTACAAAAACTCATTTAAAACAGTGATTTACAGATAAGTTGCATACAAAAGTTACAATCGAAATAAAAATATTACAGTTATAGAAGGTGCAGCCCTGGACATACCAGGGAGGAATACCTATGTGGGAAGAAGTGGGGGGCAACAGTCCAGTGGACAGTGTCAGGGCTGTGGGCCAGGTGGTAGGGACTCCAATTATTACCTTACTTAGGGTCAATTACAGCATTGGGCATCAAAAAGGCAGTTACGGAGAGCGCCTCTGAAAGGACCAATTCTGGGAGTATTGAGGACAGAGGGTGGAAGGGAGTTGAACCACGTGGGGGCGCAGTAATGTAAAGACCTTTAGGCTTATGAGGTCTTGGTATGGGGCACCTGGAAGGTGGCCTTAACTGTGCTGCAGGTGGCAACAGATGTGGATGCACGCTGCAAGAACATAGTGACCCCTGGGGGAGATCCATCAGGAATTTTTTGCAAGTAAACAGATTTGGTAGTGAAAGCGTTCCTCAAAGGTGAGCAGGTTGACAGTAGAATAAAGTAGGCAAGTATGAGTGCAGTGGGATGCACCAGTCAGGAGCCTTCAGGCCTTGTTTATCGAGGTCTGAATTTTGGCGAGGGCAGTGTTGTCAGCTGCAGTGTAGATGGGTAGACCGTAGTCCACTAGCGACAGGACAGAGGAATTTAAGGCCAGTGGGAGGTCAGTTTGGGGGAGGCAATCTCTATGTCGATAGAGAAGGCCAATCCAAGAATCAATGGCTGAGGACAGGGTATTGATGTGGGTGTGGAAGGTAAGAGCCGAGTCAAAGGTGGTGCCCAGGTATTTGTAGGATGTCACCTGTTCGAGAAGGGGTGGGTTACTGGGGAGGATGCAGAGGGGGGCATTTTTGGCATTATTCTGATGGTAAGAAAAGAGCATGGATTTGTTTTTTTTTGAGGTTGATGACCCACCAGTGGTTAAGGAACTACTTTTTAGCTTGGTTGAAAGTATGCTGCAGGGATACCTGTAGAGATGCGGGATCAGGGTCAGAGGCAAAGAGGACCGCATCATCAGCATAGAGGAGCATATCGCACATGCAGGAGCTGTGGAGAGTATTGAGAAAGAGGCTGAACAGAATAGGATACAGGATAGAACTCTAAGGGACTCCAAAGTAAACAGGCAGGGTGTTGGACAGGGTGCCATTTACCTTCACATGCTGGGATCTGGTGGAGAGGTAACTGGTAAATCAAGTAAGGGAGCCAGGGGAGAAACCAAGTTGGTGGTGGGAGTCAAGTAGGAAAGGGGACAGACTGTGTCAAAGGCCTTGGATAGGTCAATGAACACTGCACCCGCAACATGACCAGAGTCAAGAGCAGAGTGGAAGTGCTGAACAAACTCCAGGAGGGCTGTAGTGGTACTGTGTCCAGGGAAGAATCTATGTTGTTCCGGGCACATCAGGTTGTGTTTGGCTAGGTACTCAGAGTGCTGTATGGCCACTATCTTTTCAAGTGCCTTGGAGAGCAGGGGGAGAATGAAGAAGGTCCTGAAATTGTTAGGGGAGGTTCTATCACTACTCTTATGAATAGGGGTGATTTCTGCAATTTTCCAAACACTTGGAAACTAGCCCAGACAAAGAGACCAGTTTAAGAGGTTGGTGAGAGGGGCTAGGAAAGTATCCAAGACTAATCGGAAGATCCTGGAATCCAGGGGATCACAACTGGGATTGTTGCTGGCAACGGCCTTTTGCAGATGTGGCCTGGCTTCAAGGGGGGATATATATTTTATATATATATATATATATACATATATATTTATACATATATACATTTTTTGGTCCACTCACAGCCTCTGCCTCTAGTTGTCCATGTATTCCTTTTGCCCATAACAGCTCAGGACAACAGCCACCTCCTACCCTCCCCCCGGGCTGAGCAGATACATACCACAGCAAAATAGCAGGCATCCCTTTTCTTTTGTCCAAAGATTGCCTCTAGTCAATCTACTTCTCTCGCCAGGAACTTAAACAGAGAAATAAAAGTCACTATGAACCTCTTGAACTACATTAACTGTGGTACACTTTTTTTTTACCAAGGACTTCATTTACAGAGTGGGGCACTGTTCAACATGCTCCACAATCAGAGACCTCTGATCATAGATTCATGCAGCTTGGGCTGAGATAAAATACCTCCATGATATACCAAATCAGCACCCACTGGGCAGCAGTGTAAAACCTTTAGTTTCAAGGTGCACTACACCAGTACCCCTACCCCCAAAGGACAAACAGGCCAGGGGGCTGGCAACAGGTCAGGTCTCGTACAACAGGCACAAAATTCTCAATACAGAAAGGTGCCAAACCTATTCAAACTTCGAATAGTTACACTCCACTATCTACCATGATGAATAGCGTAACGAGCGTCAAAAGTTCTGTGAACCCAGAGTGGTGCATGGAGGTACAACACACTACTAAACCCATTAAAAAGGACAAAAAGAAACTGATACTAATAACTGGTGACCCAATGATTAGGGATGTAAAGATTCACCTCTAGCAGGATGAAGCTTCAACTATGGTAAGGTGCCTCCCTGGAACATCAGCATGGAGGGATACCAATCGCATAGAGGAAATCGTTTGAGTCATTGATTGAGACACACATGTCATTCTCCACATAGGTGTGAATGACCTAGCCAGTAAATCAGTAGAGGAAACTAAACAAAACCTCACCAGGCTGGATGACAAGCTTGCTTCACTTTTGTCCACTATCACCTTCTCCGAAATTGTGCCAGTCTGGAAAAAAAGAGACAGCAGGCAGAAGATAAGGGAAAGGAATATCTCCAAGCTAAACACCTGGCTAAAGGACTGATGCCAGAAAAAAGGTCACCACTTTATTGGAAAATGGCAGAACTTCTGGGAATGGGAGTTCTTTAAATTCGACAGCCTACACCTCTCAAAGGATGGGACCCGAGCACTAGAGCAAAAATTTTACTTTCACATTGGTCAGTTAAACTAGTGGATGGGGAGGGGGGTGCACAGGCACCCCTAGCACAAAAAAGGTTGCCAAATGCCCCTCCATCATCACCAACTAGTACAGCACAAAGATGTGTCTATCATACTCTGACCAAACATTGCACCAAATGTACTCAGACCAAGCATTTCAACAAAATTACACAACCAAAGCATATTTAAAATACAAATGACCAAACCAGAAGGGATGGAACGCAATGTGCGTCAATGTTCGTAGTCTGCCAGACAAAATCCCTGATCTCACAGCCATAAAGGCAGATGCACAATTAGACTGGGTCGCTGTTACAGAAACATGGTTCACTGGGAACCACTCCTGGGATGTCACCATCCCACAGTATGTGTTATTCCGGAAAGGTCACAAGGAAAAGAGGGGGGTGGCATTGTATGTCAAAGATGACATATGTGCAACAAAAATCCAGGCAAAACACAGTAAAGCAGATGCCCTTTGGGTTACACTAGGAGCTGGGGACAAAGCCCCTATCTGGGTAGGAGTCATATACAGATCCCCATTCCAGGAGGCCGATGTAGACAATGAGCTCTTGGAAACCATCTCAATGATGGCAGACAGGAGAAAGTTGTTGCTTGTGGGGGGACTTCAATCGACCAGATGTGGCTTGGTCCTCATACACAGCATCCTTAGACCAGAGCAAAGAGGTTTTTTTTTGCACTAAGGGGAGCAGGTTTGCATCAACTGGTGAACTCACCCACCAGAGACAAAGCAATATTGGATCTAGTGCTGACAAACAGCACAAGGATCCCAGAAACTGAGGTGAGAGCCAATCTAGGGACCAGTGATCACAGTTCAGTCTGTTTTACTGAGAACAATATGGAGGAAAATAGTCATACCAAAGTCAAGGTACTAGATTTCAGAAAAGCCAACTTCCCCAAAATGAGAACTATGATCTCATCCATGCTAGAGAGAGGAATCACAGGAGATGTAGAGGACTGCTGGAATACTCTGTAGGCTGCTCTGCATATAGTAACAACTGTATTCACTAAGTAGATCAGAAAGTCCAAAAGAGTTAAAAGACCTCTTTGGTTTTCTCATGAAGTAGCATACAAAATCAAAGAGAAAAAAAAGAGCTTTTAAACAATTCAAGCAAACAAAGCACAAAACAGCCATAGAACAATACAAGAACTATTAAAGGAGGCAGGGAAAGCTGTTAGAAGGGCAAAAGCACAGACAGATAAGAAAACAGCACAGGGTGTTAAGGAGGTAGACAAAACCTTCTATAGATATATAAGAGGAAAAAGAAAAAGAAAATATAATGGAGGAATAGTCCGACTAGCAACCAAGGAAGGTAAGATGGCAGAGAGTGATGAGGACAAGGCAGAAGCACTAAACGAGTTGTTTTGCTCTGTCTTCACCATAGAAGACAGTGGCAAATGTTCTACACTGAGCAGGACAAAGGAAGATACCCAGGGAGCAGATACTAGCCCCTTCACAAGCAAGAGGGTCCTAAAAGAGCTTAATAAACTGAAAGTGGAAAAAGCTATGGGACCAGAAGGCACAAACCCTAGGATATTGAAGGAAGTCTGAGAGGAACTGGCCACACCACTGGCTGAGCTCTCTGACAAGTCACTAGACAATGGGAAAATACCTCAGGACTGGAAACAGGCAACCATTGTGCACTTTTACACAAGAGCGGACACAAGGAAGGTGCAGGAGATTACTGCCCTGTCAGTTTGACCTCAGTTGTGTGGAAAATGATGGAGCCACCACTAAAAGAGAGGATAGTGGCATACCTAACAGATACTGGAAAAATGTACCCAAAGCAACATGGTTTCACAGCAGAATGCTCTTGTCAAACCAGCTTAATTGACTTCTTCAACTGGGTCACCAGAACATTGGATCAGGGAGGGGTGGTGGACATTGTATACCTAGATTTCAGCAAGGACTTTGATACCGTCCCTCAAAGAATTCTAACCAACAAGCTGGAACATACTGGACTTGGCCGGAAGATGGTCAGCTGGACCACTAACTGGCTGAATGATAGGACCCAGAGAGTGCTATTCAATGGATCATTGTCAAGGGAGGGTAGGGTGACCAGTGTCATCCTGCAGGAATCAGTACCAGGATTGATCCTGTTTAACATATTTATAGCAGACGTAGTGAATGGACTAACAGGGAAGGTTTGACTGTTCGCAAATGATACAAAACTCTGCAACAGAGTGGACACAAGGAAAGGAGCAGACAACATGGAAGCTGACCTTAGAAGGCCAGAGGATTTGTCCAGAGACAGGCAGTTACAGTTTAATGCCAAAAAGTGTAAGGTAATGCACTTGGGAAAGAGGTACCCTGGAAAAAAGTACACACTGGGTGGACATCAACTTGAGGAGACACAAACGGAGTGAGACCTTGGCATAATCATTACTGACAAATTAAATGTAGGAAAACAATGTGAGAAAGCAGCACTGAAAGCATGTAGCATCCTCGGATGTATAAGCAGAGGTAGTTCTAGTAGAAAGAGGGAGGTTATCATGCCCCTCTATAGATCCTTGGTGAGGCCACACTTGGAGTACTGCGTTCAGTTCTGGAGACCTCACCTCAAGAAGGACATTGACTATTTGGAAATGGTACAGAGAAGGGCTACTAAGATGGTGCATGTACTGCATCACAGGTCATATGAAGCAAGACTCACTGAAGCTATACTCCCTTGAGCACAGAAGAAACAGAGGGGACATGATTGAAACATTTAAGTACATGAGGGGATTTAACACAGCTCAGATAAGCAAGCTATTTTAACAGAACATGGCAGCAAGCACGAGAGGCCATGACATGAGACTGATGTGAGGAAGGTTCAAAAGCAACCTCAGAAAGTATTTCTTCACAGATAGAGTGATAGACCCATGGAACAGTCTGCCTCAGGAGGTGGTAGCATCAAAGACAATCAGGGAATTCAAACTCGAATGGGACAGACATAAAGGACAAGTTAGGACAAAAGCTGCATAGGGAGGGGGGATAGTTTCTAGGGCAGACTAGATGGATCACATGGTCCCCATCTGCCGACACTTTTCTTATGTTCTTATACATTCCAAAGTTCCAGCAAATGTGACAGAAGACATCACTCCAAATGAGGACAGTGACACAGAGAACTTTGCTCCTGCCCATAAAGTTCCACTGGGGCCGGTACAAAAAAATAATAAAAAGCCTGTTTCACCAGTAGTGATTATTCCTTCCTGCAGCTATCCAATGAGGCACCAAAGACCACCACAAAGACTTGTACCTCTGTGCAACTGTACTCTTTCTGAACATAGGGACCAAGAACCCTTGGATAGAGTATTACATAGGAGATGTTTAGGTAAATGCCTCTGAAGAGGAACAGGATCTAGGAGTGGTAATTACAAGTGACCTGAAACTTACCTCCCAGGGTAAGAAGGCAGTGGTGAAGGCTAGCAGGATGCTGGGGTGTATTGCAAGGGGATTCAGTAGCAGGCAGAGTGAGGTAATTTTACCACTCTACAGGTCATTAGTGAGACCACATTTAGAAAATGGGGTCAGGTACTGGCATCCATAGCTTAAGAAGGAAATCAGCATGCTGGAAGGGGTCCAGAGGAGAGTAACCAAGATGGCAGAGGAGCTACAGGATAGGTCCTATGAGGAGAGTCTGGGAGCCCTGGGGATGTACTCCCTGGAGGAGAGGAGGCAGAGGGGGGATGAGATAGAGACTTTCAAGTACATGAAGGGAATTAATAGAGTGCAAAAGGAGGGTCTCTAAAATGAGTGAAAACAACACCACTAGGGGGCACAACCTAAAATTGATTGGGAGGGGTGGATTCAGAAGGGATGTAAGGAAACATTTCTATATAAAGAGAGTGGTGACCACTTGGAATGAGCTGCCAGAGGAGGTGGTATCAGTAAAGATGGTGGGAGCATCCAAGAGGGCCTGGCACAAACACAAAAGGAACCCTTGGGACCAAGGAAAGGGGAAAGGGGGAGAGGGAGGGGTGGTTGAAGTGGCAGTGTCTGTTGCATAAGTGTTACCCCAGACACTGCATCATTATGAGCAGATGCAATAGACCAGGTGGTCTTCTTCTGCTGGTTCTTTTCGTATGTTCATATGTACTGTTACTTAGATAATGACAAGTTCTACCCAAGTGGCACAATGATCCCCTGGACTTGTTTCTGGGTATCTTGTCTACCTCGGCCTGTAATTTAGAACTGTTACTGTTGAAGTATTTCAGACTAGTTTCTGTCTAAGGCGGAGGTGTGCAGTATATACATGGATATCTATGGTAGTATATACATGGACATATATTGTAGGAATAAAAGGAATGTCATTAGGGCTGTAGTTTATGCATATGGATGTTTGTAGTCCTAGCCAATGTAAAGTTCCTGTCGTGCCCAGTGGGTTCTTCTTTGTATATGTCTACTGATGTGTGGCCACTAATTGAGTTGAAATAAAGATGGCTACTGAATGGAAGTGCTGTATCTGAGTATCCCTACACAGGCCCATAGATATTACAGTTTGCATCTATATCCCACCTCTGCCACCTGCTCTCTGGCATGAGGCTGGAAATAAGTAGTATTGGCTAGCGCTACATTCCCAGTCAACAAAAACCAAATAAATAACACCATAAATATTTGCCTGGTGAATCAATTTTACTAATTAAATATGGGTTATTTTTTTCCAAATAACAGCACAAATTAACATGAAAACAGGGTCACTGTCTATTAGATTTAATCTGTTCTGGTCACTTGCTTGTATCTGATATCCTAATCCTTGGTTTATGATGACATCATTATCATTCCTCAACAGAACAGGTAGAGATTTGTAATGTCAGGTATAGACAAAGAACCAGTACAGAAGAAATGAAAGAGACTGCAGTCCTGATTTCATGTTTATGTGCCTTGCTATAAAGAAATGGGACCTGATTCCAAGATGGCTAACGCATGGCACAAGCCAAGTTACGCCAAACCCCATGGTGTAAACTGCAACTTGTGTCATGCGTTGTGCCATTTGTCATTCCAAAAGGTGCCTTGTGCCATGCTGTATGCAGGTTGTGCCAAATGTGGGTTACACCACCCACTATGCCTGCAACCCGCAACGGCATGGCACAAGGGTAGGCTATGGCAGCAACTGCACCCTATTCCAAAAGGGCAGCTGCCATAACCCACTTACGCTATTTCAAGAGTTGCAATGGCACAGCAGAGTTAGACCATCATGGAGATGGTCAACAGGGCATCTGTCTGTGCCAATCAATGGATGCTCCCCCACAGCACCGCGGCAAAGGTACTGCAGTGCTTCCTGTGCCCCCCAAACACATTCATGCTCCCCATCTCCCAGATATCGGGGACCCCTGGGGTCCAATAAACAATGTGCCCCCCAAACACCAGTGCCACCTGGCCAGCCCCTCATGCTCCCTGATGCATTCGGTGGTGTTAAGGTTTGGGGGGCCTCAAGGGGGAAAGTTTGCAGCAGACTGTGACTTGTGGCATGCAGGGCCATTTTGCCATGCTTGTGGCACTAGCCTATGTCTGTCACAAGTTACAGGACATAGGTGCCGGGGACTCTGCCTGTCTTGGAATACAGTGCAAGTTCCCCAGCATAGTGCCACATAGAGCAACTCACATATGCCCACAAGTTGCACCATGCATCTTGGAATCAGCCCCATGGAGAAGCTAAATACAGAGCATATATGCCATATAAACTGAAATGTGACTTAACACTGTTTATTTGAAATTGCCTCTTAGATGTCAAGCTCTTTATAACTGTTACACAAGCAATGAACCAAAATAAGCATAGGCATAGGTTCATTAGACCTTCTTTAACAAAAGATACTGCATCTCATGATGCATCTACCCAGAAATAAAACCTTAAATTTCATTAATTCTGCATTTAGTCTGTTACTCATTCTCACCCACAGAAATCTGAGGAAAGGAACTACAAAAACTAGTCAAGCTAATGTCACATCAATACCACAATTTATAAAATGTCTGGTCATTTCTGACTCTTCATTGGTCAGGACCCCATCACATGGTACTGCGTTATCCTAGAACATAGTCCTACTCAAAAGATGTGACAGGAGTACATTAATTGAGAGGACACCCAGTCAGGGTCAAAGAGGTAAATATGTTAATTGCATCTCCTCAGGGTCAAAAAGGATCACAATACAAATCAAACAACACAGCAACATCAAAAACAAATCAAGAAAATTTAAAAACAAACACATGCCCCCCCGTAGCAAAATTGCTCAAGAATAAACTGTAAAGGAAATCCATCCAACAACTTAAAAACATATGGTGCGTCCTACTAACAAATTCAAAGCCTACCAATCACAATAGTGTTCTTGTTGCAGTAATTGTAACTACGAGCAGCTTGTGCTCACACCAGAAAAACACTTTTAACACCTAATAAAAATATAGAATATGTTTCAAAACTATGATTCTACACAACAGCAGAAAATGCATTCATAAATCACTACGCCATCAGAAAAACTTTTGCAGACACTGCTCTAGAAGCTAATAAAAATATCTACAGACCTAGAAACAAATGACAGCTCAAAATCTCTGCCTGCATGAATCTCAACTGCCCAGCAGTGCATCTGAAAGAGGTCATATATCATCTAATCAATAGCCTAGGCTACCAGGTCTGACTCAGATCCCATGAAAGGAACAGAAAGCACAACCCAAGTTTCTACTGTAGCTTTGCCTCACAGATCACATGGGAAATATAGGAAGTTAAAAGTCAGTAATACCTGTTTAAAGTGATAAAATACTCCACTCCCTTGTAGTGCAACTACCCCCAACTAGTGCAGCACACCAGTTGCAACCTAAACTCTCCCATATATCTAAATATGTTAATGCTCTAAAAGCAGCCATTTAAAGATACAGCACCAAATTACAACACTACTACACTGCTAAAAAAATAACATTACTAAACATTTTATAAGTTGAGTAAGGCAAATCCACTGGGGTGATTACACTATGTTATGTACCTTGTGTATGTCTCAGTACATTAACACAGCATAATCCTCCCTCTGTTATGTCTCATTCCTTAAGTATGTCATCGTACACTATGATATAATCCTGTGGGAAGTGTAATGTCTTTTTAGGCACCATAACCCCTTACCCAGGACAAACACAAACCACACCACACCCACCCTGGAAAAACTGGCCACAGTCTTATGTTTATTACATATCACATTTATCAGAGTGAGGAGTGCAGCTTGGAGGGTCTTGCCAAGTCATCCTCAGAACCTCTGCACCCCTTTCTGTGAAACGCCATACCCATGTGGGGATTGGGGAATGAGTGAGTGATGTAATTCTCTGAGCTGGAGCCTAAACAGTGAGTAGGGGGTCCTATGGCTGTTAGTAAGCCATCATCATCATCTGCTGGTGCTGCATCCATAGGCAAGCCTGATAAGGTTGGTCATGACCCCTCAAATTGGGAACCAGGTCCTGTGGCCACTGTCTCATGCCAACTGGGGAAAAAGAGCCCTTCAGAAGAATTCAACCCTTTCCCCTTTTCCCTTTGTACCATCCCCTTGAGAGAATCACAAGCTGCTCATGGTTACAATGACTGCAACAAGAAAACTACTCTTAATCTCAATTAGCCCTTCAGAGAACGCAAAAAAAAAAAGGGAAAACCCTTGGAGAGGAAAAACTGGGAAAATTCCTCCCCCACCCCTAGTGCAGTCCCCCATGAGGGAGGCAAAGTGTTCCCTAGTGTAACCTAGCCAATCCGAAACCCTGCTTGTACAAGGATAGTCGGGAGAAAAATCTTCAGATGGGATGGAAAAAAGAGAGGAAGTCACAGGTCACAGCTATTTTCAAACCCTCTCTCCCCTCATGCAACCAGATGCTGCTGCTTGGTGTGCAAGCCCATTGGCTCCTTCATGGAGAAGGTGCCAGGCTGTCTTCCCACTCCTTTGGTCAGAACCCTACCTGCCTACCTAGAGACAAGGTTTCAGGGAAGAGGGGCTGAATACAATGGGTCATCTGCTGCAAGGCTTTGCAGACTGCTTATATGTTCTTAGCTTTTTTCCCATTTCATTGAGGCCAATTCATCACCTGAAGTACGTAGTAACTTTTACAAGTAGTTAATGGTTACTTTTCATATCAAAAGTACTTTTCCTTTTTCTTTTACCAAGTATAAGACTTTCTGCTTGGCAGTGCATCGTTTGATATGTGGAATGATAGTCTACCTCTTGATTGACATATCTGGCCCTGTTCCCTGTCATACTTAATCAGCAATATGACCTCATTCATTGTAGCAACACAACTTACCAAAAAGAGTCAGTCATCTTCTACCAGACTGCTCACTTAAAATGTCACAAAGAATGCAGATGAGGTATGAATGGGCAAACAATTACTGTAGAGATTTCAGTCTCCGTGTAAACTACTGTTCCAGAAATCACATCTACTGTAGTACTGTCATGTAAAAATCGTCCAATTAGCAAAAACAAAAAGGAAAATTACTTCACAAAAAAATAGCCATTGTCTGCTTTCAAAATTGATAGCCCTGGGACAGCCTGTCAGTGCAACATCGGTTTTGCCAGTCATGATGCTGGTGTCCTGGGTTTGGGAATGAGTCTGGGGCATCAGAGAGCAAGAAGAAAAAGAAAATGATGATGATGATGATGTGAGTATCCCAGTGAATGCTCACCTGCTCTGGGGAGTGTGGTTCACTGCTGCCACTCTGCTACCACCATCTAGGAGACCACAGATGGTAGTGCACAGTGGTGTGGCAACACTTGGTGGGAGAACATTCATGCATTCAGCACAGGTAAGTTCAGTTTATTCTTGAGGATGTGTGCCTAAAGCCAAGATCATTTACGTCCTGTGGCAGGAAACTAAATGGAGAAAAAAAAACAGGATAGCAAGCAGCATGAAACTGTAAGGTACTCCCATGCCCAGCATCACTGCAGCCTCAGGATCTGGTTACCAATGTATGTTTTTTTCAATTTGTTGATTTATTGATTATTTATTTATGTACGTATGTATTGTTTGTTGCCTGAAGATGGATAAATACCCAATTTTAGCTCAATCTCATAGTTAGTTGACAACACACTGTTGGACAAAACAGTACAACAATAATGTAACTAAATAATACCACAAATAAACAGGCAATTTCATAAGACCCCAAAGTCAAAAAGATCATAATACATTATTCATGTACCAGTTCAGTCTAAACATTTAAAAGCTGATTGATTATGCAAAACAGATTTTCGTCTATTTTTAAAACAAATCAGGGAAAGACTTAACAATAGACCTTAAGTTAAAATATTTAGTACATAAGCACATAGCTGCTAAAAGATTGTTCTGCTGATTTAGAGTTAATCTCTTTTTTTTTAAAGTATTGCAATGCAAATTACCTAATTTGTCTAGTTTTAGGTAACAGCTGCCGTTTGTCTCCAATAAATGGTGGTTTATCAATGTGATGGGCCCTGTGGGCACATTTTTAATATATTATTTTCTATGTCGACATCAGGGGCAGCACCTTTAAACCTTGGTATAACTGACAATTGTACTCATTCCTAGGTGCAATAATTCAAAATGGCATATATAAGTAGTGACAGTGTAGTATGTGTGCACAATACATCGGCTTTGTAAAATAAATGCTGCTGTGGTCATTAATGTCTACTTTTAATTTGTTGATTTTAGTTTTAGGCTCTAGATTCTGCAAATCCAAGAATGAATTCCTCCAAAAGGCCTTGGGATTCTATAAACTAGCTAATTAATGCAACTTTAAATAAGAATCTAAAATTTGTCTTGCAATTTCATGTTTTGTTTTATGTTTGGTGTTACCCACATCACAAAATTCCAATTTGTTCTCATTTTAATAATTGGTAAGTGTTTGTTAAAGGTGTTTTTATGTCTAAGTTAAAAGATCTAATAAATTATTTATATTTAGTAAAGTGTTGATTTCTTACCACATTATTTGGGCAGCGTCCTGTAAATATTTACTGTATTAATTGTAAGTTGTATCAATGTGAGTAGAATTGTTTCCTTTCTTTGTGTGTGTAACATACTGGACTGTGGCTAAAAATTGCATCCGTACTGCATGATGAATGAGGCAGTAAGGCCAATTTGTAGATATCCAGTCAATTAGGGTGTGATTTGTGTTATGTTAATGTTGAAAGCAAAACTCATCTGTTTTGCAATTTACAGTCATTCCAATTCAAATTCAAGTCACACAATAAGATGTGTACTTTATTATTCTGATCAGAGTCCAGAATATGATGCAGATCTTCTGTTACTACTTGTCTGTTTAGGTGATTTGTTTTTGCAGGACTCCATCAATTGTTTGCCCCCGGTCCTCCAAATGTCCATTTTCAATGTTAGGTAATCCATTTGAGGTCAGATTCAGAAAACTTTGCTCCAGTACAAACCTAGTTTGTGTGACGCAAACCAGGTTTTGCGTCAATTTGGTATTCACAAAAGGATGATTTGCACTTCCAAACTGAGTTAGTGCTGGAGCAAAGTATGGAGGGGGCCACAATGCAAATGAGGTGGAGGGGACATGAATATCAGTTCTGTCCGATTCACAAAGCATTTGTTCTGCACAAGGACCTCTTGCATGGCTCCCTTCCATGGAATAAATACCACTGACCCAGACCCTGCCTCAAACCTGTGCAACCCTAGTGGCTGGTGAAGGTACTGCAGTGTCCCTTCTCCTGCTGATCACTGATTGCTGGCGCAGAGAAACAAAACATTCTCCCTGGAGACAGTGGTGCCCCCCCCCAGGGTTCTCTGATCACTGGCCCATTCAACCATTCAAATATTATTAAAATCCCTGGTGGTAGTGGTCCCCCCAATGTACTCTGATCACCAGCCCATTTTGACATGAAGAGGTTCCCTGATGGTAGTGGTCACCCCTCTCTGATCTCTGATCACCAGTCCATTATGACAGTAATGGTTTCCCTGGTGTCTAGTGGTACCCCCCACCAACTGCCAGCCCATTATGACAGTAAAAGTTTCCCTGTTGTCTAGTGGCACCCCTCTTCCCCAATCACCAATCTCCAGCTCATTATGACATTAATAGTTACCCTGGCATCTAGTGGTTCCCATGCCCCCAGTGATCTCCGTTCGCTGGCCTGAGTAAATTGAAAAATGTTTCCCAGGTGGCTAGCAGTCCCTCCCCCACTGGATCTTGCACCCAAGACATAAAACCAGTATTCTCTAGTGTCCAGTGGACCCTCATCCTATCAATCACCTGCCCAATATATGTAAAAAAATTGTCCCTGGTGTACAGTGTAAATCCCAATCCCCATCCCTGTATAATAAAGTGAAACATTTCACTGGTGGTCTAGCGGACCCCTTCTCCCTATTCCCGATCCCCTGTATAGCAAATGTCAACCTTTCCCTGGTGGTCAAGTGGATCCCCAGCTCTGGCAGGTAGTGAACCACAACCCCATTCCCTATCCTGACCCCCCAGCTGATGACCAGCACAGCCCTCCTCTCTCCACTATGGCTGGCTGCTGATTGAGCTGTTACTGAACAAGTACTGTATGCAGTACATGCTCAGTGACAGCCCAGTCAGCAGTCAAATGTGTTGGAGAGAGGAGGGCTGTACTGGTCGCCAGCTTGGGGTCGGGATGGGGAGGAGCAGGGTGGTGGCTCACTACCTGCTAGGGTAGGGGGTCCACTACACCACCAGTGAAAGGTTGATATTCACTATACATGGAATCACGGATAGAGAGTGGGGTCCGCTAGACCACCAAGGAAATGTTTCACATTATTATGCAAGGGATCGGGATGGGGGGTTACACTAAACACCAGGGACAGTATTTTATATATTTATATTGGGGAGGATGATTGGGGGGGAGGGACCACGATCTACCAGGGAATTTCTTTTTTTGTAGGGCAAGGGATCGGGTGAGGGGGTGGGCTGCTAGCCACCAGGGAAACATTTTTCAATTTACACAGGCTGGCAAATGGAGATCTCTAGGGGGACCACTAGACACCAGGGTAACTATTAATGTCATAATGGGATGGTGATCGGGGGAGAAGGATACCATTAGACGCCAGGAAAATTATTAATGTGGTAACAGGCCAGCAATCAGAGATCATGGAGGGGAGGGCCACTGGCACCAGTGACTATTCTTTTTCCTCGGGCTGGCGATTGGTGGGGGGGGCATGATAACCTCTGTTGTGGCCCATGTAAATGGGCCCATAATGGGTATGCAAATAGCCACATAGTAACTTGCATGCCCAATAGACTTATTTATATGGCTACTTTTGTGAATTCCAGATAGCACACCAGTGTTATTCCTTGCAGGGCCATTCTCCCAGATACATGTATGGGTGGCACTAGTGGGATTGGAGGTAGCAGTAAGGGGGTTAGTGCTGTCATACTGGCCCTATTCACAGTCAGATAGTGCAGTGCACTATTCAACTGTGAATAGCAAACTTTAAAAATTGGGCAATCACAAATTTCAGTACAAAAGTTTGTCTTGACCATGGCAATTTTTTGTGAATCTGCTCCCTGATCTATATAATTGACTACATTATGCAATTTCAGTGTTAGACATTATTTTACATAACATATGAACCATCCCCTTTTTTCTCTACCTGTCCTGACATATTTCTTTAAATACATTAATGTCTATTTGCTCACTAGGTTCTTCATTTTTCAGTCACATTTCTGACCAGGTGATGATGTCATATCTATTTTTACCTGTCCAAGAATGTAATTCTTTAAGATTAGCCTGTATATTGCATTCAGATAATCTAATTGTAGACCCCATGGTTGGACTACTCCAGAAGCATCAACAGAAGTGCTGGACCTTAAGCTGGAATTTGGCTCAACATCCCTTAAGAGTATAATATTAAGTTGTTACATACGTTCTCAATCTTACTATTATAGTGCTACAATAGCAATGAAAAAGTTTTGTTGGATAGGATCTCTGCTGATATAAATGTGGGTAATTAAGTATGTTAAACACATGGCTGCTTTTGTCAGTCTCCACCTAACAGCCCCACCACAGGGGGCATGATGTGGGAAAGTGCAACCCCTAAGTTAGGAAAACAATGGGGCTGTGAAGTCAGCCTTGTGACCAAGCTGAAGAGGTCAACTGGATCAGACAGAAAAAGGGGTAAAAAAAAAAAATAGACTCTGTGTTCTGCTGTCTTTGTCACTGCTTGCCTTTCAAGCCAAAAACTTACATAACATCTATTCCAAAGCATTCATGAGATTTATCTACATTAAACTCTTAAGGCATTTTACAGAAAGAATCAGTTGCTTGTTTATGTGGTCTGAAGGAATGTTACTTGATACTCTTTATTAACGTAGCTGACCTCACATCAAGAGTTGATGCATTTGGTGGAGACTAGAGGCTCTCTTTTTCAAAAGTTTTGCTAGTCAATATCATACATATTTTGCAACATTTAGCCCTATTTTACAGTTTTCGGGGGGGGGGCTATTTTCTTTTCCACCCCAATGTTGGCTGATCTGCATGGCATGTCTGAACTCTGACCTCAACACCATTATACACGCCAGTCATCCTTCCGATAACATTCTCCTATCAACATGCTCTTGCTGCAGAAACCTAGTAAATGGAGGTACTAGCGGTGGTCACTACTATTTAAAAGTGCTCAAGGAAATGCCCCAAGATACCTGAAATAATGTGATGTCCCATTTGAAAACACTGACCCACTTTATGTTTCTGAAGAGGTAAGGTTTATAGTACCTGGGTGAAAAATAGCACTTTAGAAGTTTTACTCCTGGAACTGAGCTAGACTTAAATTTTACTCCTAAAACTGAGTTCCTTATGTTCCCCAATTTTCACCACTAGCTAAAGGGAGTCCTTCTCTCCATTTCCTGGAATACTGCCTGTACTCTAGGATTTGGGAATGGTCTTTTTGTCTGAGGCACCTCAAAAGGTACTGTCTCAGGATCTTTGATACAGAGACCTAGAAAAAGAGTTGCTTTTGACTGAGCCCCCTACTCCCATGAAGATTTCTGGGATACAGTTGTATCTCTCTGGTACTGGACATTTGGATTTGACAAGCAGCAGAGAAAGGATAGTTGTTTGCCTTCTCCAGTAGCCGAAAGAGCACTTCAAAAGTTCACTATTATGACAGCTTCTGCAATGGAACCAATGTCTTCAGATGAAGTCATGGAGGCCAAAGAGACTATTCAAAGGTTTCTAGGCACCATTTCAAGCAAACTATTCCAGTTTAATTTTAGGGCAGTTCATTTGGGACATCTAAAAACAGCTGATAGAAATTTAACTTTCGGTGAAAACAATACGGCTAAAGCAATTCCACTGTGAATGCTAATATAGTTTACTAAAATACAGTACATGACTGTGTAGACTTTAAAATATTTAGACTGTATACCCTTCAGCAAAACAATAATGTGTCTCTGAGGAGGCTCTTTAGCAAGGAAGAAGTCTTCAACTTCAAGTACCTCAGTGAGTTGTTGGACAGGAGGCTGGACTTCTTTGCCCATTTCAATGCCATCCACTCCAAACTCCACCCTAAACTTGGTGCCCTGTATCACAGAAAGGATAGCCTCTTTCCCCAGCTCTGTCAGGAGCTGGTCACCAAAATGGTGAGTCCTCTTCTTCCCTAACTATATTGGATATTTTCTGCAATGCTTTCGGTCATTTCTCTACTCATGTTTCATTCCTACTCATCACTGCTCCCTTTATTCCTCCCTCTCTATCCCATCTCTCCTGTCACAGCACTTATGTTACTGTGCCTCTCTCACCTCCAAATACTGGTTTGGGTCTTTTCCTCCTTACATCTCCTCCCATCTCTCTCCCATCCCTCTGCCTCCTATTCTTTTTGATTCAGAGACTCATGCACCTTCTCCCTTCCTCGGCCACACTCCACTTTTGGGAAATTCATCCTCAACTGACTTTGATAAGATGGCCAACAGAGTTAAGCTAGCCCTGGCAAAAAGAAACACAGGTGAGGGGGTACAGGCAAAGTGGGCAAGCATTAAGGATGCAAAACTTGAAGCAGCATCCCACTGTGTTAGACAGAAAAGGAAGTGCAAAGGAAAAAGGAAACCACTTTGGTTCTCAAATACAGTAGCAGAAAAGGTCAGAGCCAAAAGGCTGGCCTTCAGGAAATATAAGGGAACACAGCGGGATGAAGATAGGGAGTCATACCAAACTGCCCTAAGGGAAGCAGGGAAGGCAGTAAGGCAGGCAAAGTCCTGAACTGAGGAAACACTAGCATGAACAATGAAAGAAGGTGACAAGACTTTCTATAGATACATTAGTGAAAGGAGAAAGTCCAGAGGGGGTATTGCTAAGCTCAAAGGAGAAAAGGAGGCATGTGAGGAGGAGGACCCTGTAAAAGCATCTATCCTAAATAGATACTTTTGCTCAGTATTTACTGAAGAGAAGGCAGGGCAGGGACCACAGCTCAGCATCATGGTCACAGAGGGGAGGGAGGTGAGCACTACTCCCTTCACAAAAGAAAGGGTCCTACAAGAGCTCGCTAAGCTCAGGGTGGACAAGGCAATGGGACCTGATGTCATACATCCCAGGGTTCTTAAGGCGCTAAGGGTGGAACTAACAGAGCCATTAGCAGAATTGTTTAGTGAGTCTCTGAGCACAGGAGAGGTCCCAGAAGATTGGAGAAGGGCTCATGTGATCCCGCTCCACAAGAGTAGTAGCAGGGAGGAGGCAGGGAACTACAGACCAGTAAGTCTTACCTCAGTATTGGGCAAGATTATGGAGGCTCTCCTTAAGGAAAGGATAGTGCAACACCTGGAATCCATAGAGGCACAGGATCCAAGACAGCATGGGTTTACAAAAGGAAGGTCCTGTTAAACTAATCTCATAGATTTCTTTGATTGGGTAACCAGAGTGGTGGACCAAGGGGGAGCAGTTGATGTTGCTTACCTTGACTTCAGCAAAGCTTTTGGCACTGTTCCACATAGAAGATTGATAAATAAGCTGGGTAGGCTCAGGGTGGGTCAGAAGTTGGTCAACTGGGTGGCAAACTGGTTGACCGGCAGAAAACAGAGAGTGGTGGTAAACGGTATACAGTCAGAAGAGATGCAAGTCACAAGTTGGTTACCTCAGGCATCAGTCCTGGGGCCAGTCCTCTTCAATATCTTCATTAGTGACATTTCAGATGGACTAGCGGGTAAGGCTTGTCTGTTTGCAAATGACACAAAGATCTGCAACAGAGTAGATGATCCAGATGGGGTGGGCAAAATGAGAAGAGATCTGGATAAACTAGCAAAATGGTCAGAAGAGTGGCAACTGGGATTTAACCCAAAGAAGTGCAAGATCATGCACATAGGGAAGAGAAACCCTGAAGCCACCTATAGGCTGGGAGGGGAGTTGCTGGCAGTCACAAAGGAAGAAAGAGACTTGGGTATCATCATCACCGATTACCTGAAATCATCCAAGTAGACCTCTAAAGCAGTAGGTAAGGCTAGGGGGATGTTAGGGTATATTAGTAAGGGTATCACAAGTTGTAAGAGGGGAGTTATAATCCCTCTTTACAAGACACTGGTTAGCCCCATCTGGAGTACTGCGACTGCAGCACTGGAGCCACACCTTCACAAGGACATTAACCAAATGGAGGCAGTCCAGAGAAGGGCAACCAAAATGGTGCAGGGACTGCATCAGAAGACATATGAGGACAGATTAACGGAGCTCAGTATGTATACCCTAGAGCAAAGAAAGGAGAGAGGTGATATGATTGAAACATTCAAACACATTAAGGGCATTAACAAGGTGAAAGAGTCTAACATGTTTAAATATAAGAAAAATAGCAGGACAAGAGGACACAGCATGAGATTAGAGGGAGGCCATTTAAGGGGGAACGTGAGGAAATTCTTTTTCACAGAAAGAGTGGTGGATGCATGGAACGGCCTACCTCAGGAAGTGGTGGCTATGAATACAGTGCAGGGCTTCAAACAGGCATGGGACAGGCATAAGGGAGCAATACAGATGAGTATGAATAGATAGGCCACTGACAGAGCAAAGACTGATGGCACATTTATAAGGTAGAAAAAGAAATGGGTAGACTGGATAGGCCTTGCGGTCCTTATCTGCCATCAACCTCTATGTTTCTAATTATCACCTCCTTTTCCTTTGGAACAATCTGCCTTCCACTCTCTGCCTCTCTCCTTCTCCTGTCTTACAAATGCCAGCTGAAACCTCTCTGCCCCATCCAGCTCCTGCCTAGTTCCCTCCGACCCCATCTCCACTTTCCACCCTGCCTGATTCCTTTGGTCTGATCTGATTCTTCCATCCTGGTTGTAAATTTGCTCTGTTTTCTGTCATATAAACCATAACAAGTGGATCCCATCACTTGCATGTTTGATTACACCACTGTTATTGCTTTGCTAAACCTGTTTGTTTGGCCTTTGCCTGGTCTCAGCTTTAAACCAGCTCTGGTGCATTTTACCACCTGTATTTTGTGGCATTTTAGACACATTCCATTCTACCTTAATGCTGCTTATGGTATTGCTTTGATTATTAAATCATTGTTAGCACACTTTTACCTTTAGTATTTTTACAATCTGTATGCACTTTACATTGCATCCCAATACTGATGCTGATTTCTCCTTGCTGTGTATGGCTGTACTATTGTGTCCCCTTCCCCGCTTCCCCCAGGTCACACCTGGACATAAGCCTTGTCCCAGTGTACCTTTCCCAGTTACCAATTTTTAAATAAATGAACATGTTTATCATGTTCTTGTATACTACACCTTGAGGTCACGGTGGAATATATACTTTCAGAAAAGTCGATGGAATTTTTGAACCCTCCCTTTCATCATCACCAGTCGCTCTTCATTATTCATATATTTCTCTTCCAGTTTCAACTGGAGATCAAAATCCAGGAAGGTAGTAACTCCTCTATTACAACCCAATTTTGGGGAGGACTAACATGGCTTGAAAAATGTAAATAATTTTAATTTTTTGTAATCCTCATTTTTGTCCTCCTCATTTCAGAGTTGCATTTCTTGAATAAGAATGCTGAGTGCTTTAATTCTTTTAATCATATCCATACTATTATTTCATGTTTTCTCTGGACTATGCACGCTATAAACGTTCAATTACATCAGTTTAAAATAGCAATTAATATCTCTAAAAGAGGTTGCACATAAATCGTGCTATTCCATTTTAAATTCCCTTTTATCTCCTTTCTTGTAATATGTCTCTTTTACCTGCTTTCAGTCTGCGTTATTATGTCTTTTAGAGTTGAAATAATTAAAGAAGAGATGTACTGAATATGGTCAACCTTGGTTTTTCATCCACATTGTCTGCCACATTTCAACACACATTGTTCAACATCACATTCCTAGTGTAGTGCAGTACTCCGGGTGAAGCCTGACCAGGGCCTTGTAAAGAGGGAGAATGCTTTCTTTTTGCTCCAGATAAGTTGCTTTAGGTCCCTGTTAAGTCGTGGAGCACTTTGTGCTCCTTTCCAACTTATTACTTTGAGTTGCAATACTGGAACAATTGTGAATGTTTGGTTTTGGCAACCTTTGTTCTAGTGATGCCTTGCAGCATGCCCAATACATAGATAGGCACTGCTATCAATAATGTTTTACACAGGGTTTGAGGCTTTCAAATGTATGTATGGTAACCAAAATTAAATAAATAAACAAATAAATACATGTGATGGAGAAAAGACACAAGAGCCCAGCAATACTGACATTTGTTTTGTTCCTTTACCCTTTATGGATCTAGTCTACTACAAAATGCTGATGCAAAAACCAAAAATACCTGCAGCACAATTCCCAGTACTGTTCCACGGAAGGGGGGGTACCCCCCCATTAAATATATATAAACACTTCGGGTTGCCATATTGTCAGGAACGTGGCTGTTGAGAGGTCTGCCATAGTGTCGGGATTGTGGCCATCTGGATTTTGCTGTCAGGATTCTGTCAGTCAGGCTTGTGTGTGTCGGAATCTTGCACAGATACGCTTCCGAACAGCTGATCTGGCATATTATATATCAGTGTGCTATATGCCTGTTTTATCTCTGGTATATTATATATGAGTGTGCTATATGCCCATTTTATATCTTCCACTAATTTCTCTAATTTTAATATTCTATAGGAATTCTAGGACTGTATATGAGCAAAGTAGACTACTAGAGCCTACGCTATGCTCACTATTTCTCAATGGATATAACCCCTCATACCCCTTGTTTTCAAGTGTATATACAGAAATGTTTTGAAGCTGTTTACTGACCGGCATGATGACCAGCAATGGCTGTCAGGGCCACAAGAAGATCCTCCTGGCTGCAATGAAGTGGGCCTGGGTCAGTGCGAGCAGTGGACAGTGGATCCTTCCAAGCCACAAGAAAGCAGGCCAGGGCTGGTGGGAGCAGTGAGCAGTGGATCCTTCCTGGCCTCAAGGGAGTGGGCCAGGGCCTACATGAGCAGAGGAGTGGGTATCTCTCCTTTCCGCAAGGGAGCAGGCCAGGGCCAGAGAGGGCTACAGTTGAAGAGGGCCAATCGGGAAATAGAGCAGACTTTTTGAACTGGGAGGCCAAGACCAGCCACAGCAAATCTCAGGGAAGAGCTGCAGTGACTTGGGTTTTGTGCCAACCAGCCAAGGGGGCCAGTGCACCAATCAGGGCCAGAGATGTGTTGTCTGGAATCCGCTCAAGCTTCAAAAGGTGGCAGCATAGACAGAGGTAGACTAGCGGCAGTTCTCAGGGCTGCAAGGACATCCTCCCCGCCACAATGAAGTGGGCCAGGGCCAGCAGGAGCAGTGGGCATCAGATCCTTCCTGGCCGCAAGAAAGCAAGCCAGGGCCAGTGGGAGCAGTGAGCAGTGGATCCTTCCCAGCTGCAAGGGAGCAGGCCAGGGCCAGCATGAGTGGAGGAGCGGGTATCTCTTCCCGGCTGCAAGGGAGTGAGCCAGGGTCAGAAAGCACTACAGCGGAGGAGGTCCAATTGAGAGACGATGCAGTCTTTTTGAACTGGGAGGCCAAGACCAGCCACAGCAAATCTCGGGGAAGATCAGTGACTTGGGTTTGTGTCCCACCCAAGCACCCTGGCCTTTATTAAATGGTCATGCAGGGTGGAGCTAGCTAAGGGGCTGTGGCCTGGACTCGGGGGGGGGGAGCTCTCTGGGGGGCAAGGTGGCAAGCTTTGGTGCAGCTGTGTTGGGGGATGTTATTGTGGGGCCATTATTCTCACTCTACTTTGGTTTGTATAGAGAGTTTTTAACATACTTTGGAGGGGCATTCTTAGTTAGGTAGCTGGCCCAATGGGCATTGGTGGGGAGGGTCCTATGCACTCTGGTACTGCTTGGACATTTAGAGATAAGGGATGGGGCTGCCAACCTGGAGGAAAAATCAATATAGGATGGGGACTGGTATGAGGCAAGGTCCACAGATCATGAGGGCTGGCATCTTTGGAAGGGTGGTGGGGTGTGTAGGGTGAGGAAAGAAGGAGCTAGAGAGGAGGAGACAGGATATTAATCAACATACAGGTGAGGGGAGGAGACAGAAAAGCTGGCAGGGTAGGGGGTGCGTCAGGGAGAGCAACTGGGATAGGGAGAGGTCCTAGGAGGTAAGGGGCAGTAAGAGTGCTCCTTTTGGGTTACTCCATGATTAGGGGGATTGGGTGGCGGCGGAGGGAAGAGACATCCAGTGGGTTAGGAGTAGGAGTATATCTGGCTTGATGGTGCACAGGGCCCAGCATCTGATCTATGCTCTGGCAAGAGAGTGTGAGGGAACCCCTGATATATTAGTGCACCTGGGTCCAAACGATATTGAGAGAACAGTGTGAGGGTGATTCAGACTAGGTTCCAGGAGCTTGTCAGGGTTTGTCGGGACGTCAGGTGCTAAGTCTTCTACTTGGAGATCCTACTGGTATCTAGGGCCAGTGTGGGAAATAAGCAAAAAATAAGGGATGTAAATATATGGCTCAGTGAATTGTGTGAGGCTCAGGGGTATGGGTGGGTGGGGGATTGGGGTGCAACTTTGGAGGAAAAGGAACTGTACGCAAGGGACAGGCTGCACCTCAGCTCGGGGAGGAGGAAAGAGGTCTTGAAGCATAGATTGAAATAATTCATTCAATCTAGGTGGGGTTTAAATTTGTGAGTGGGGGGGGTCGAAGCACCCTGGCAGGCCCAACCAGGATGGCCCTGGCCTCCCCCCCCCCAGTGGGAGGGGGGTGTACAGACCAGGCGCACCCGATAGTGCAGGAAGGGCCCCTTGTAGGCAGCGAACTGGATGCCCTCAAGATGGGGGATGGGGGTTAAGGGGACACAATGGAGTGTGGTCATGATTAATGCCAGGAGCATGGGAAACAAGATGCCTGAGCAACAGGCGCTGCTGCTGGAGGGGGGTGTGAATGTGGTGAATGTTCCTGAAACTTGGGCTACTCCCAGGCATGACTGGAGCCTAAACCTAATTGGATAAGCCATGTTCAGAAGGGATAGGGTGGTGGGTAGGAGAGGGGGTGTGGTGTTTATCATTAAGGATGGCTACGGGGTATGCAAGGTTGAGGAAGCAAGGGGGCAGGTGGAGGCTTTATGGCAAGGCAAGGCAAGATAAATTTTATTTAAAGAGACGCCCATCCTGGAGGCTCTGGGTGCCGAACAATTAAAATCACATAAATAATACCAACAATATAAAATAAATAAAATAACAATATAAAATCTAATAATAAGTATTGTACGCTAAAAGCTACCTTTTATAAAAATACATAAGTAGTATGCTCAGCAGTAGATATGCTGGGCTGACTATATAGCCAGGGATAAACACAGACATGAACGTCAGACATCAAATAAAGTTATAAGTCAAAGTCCGGGAAGGCCTGATTATACAGGAAGGCCTTGAGGTGGGCTTTGAAAACCTCAACAGAAGGGGCCTCCCTTACAGCTGGAGACAGAGAATTCTACAGGACAGGAGTGGAGACACTAAATGCTTTGTCACCAGCTGTTTTTAACCTCGTCCTGGGAATTGCAAGGAGACCCCTAGAGGAGGAGCGGAGGGAGCAGGCCTAGACAGCAGGCGTGAGAAGGTACTTCAGGTAACCAGGGCCAGGCCATGTAGGGCCTTATAGATGAGCAGACCCACCTTAAAGAGGACCCTCCACCTGACAGGCAGCCAGTGTAATTCACGCAGCACCAGAGTGATGTGACAGTACATAGACTTCCAGATCAACAATCTGACAGCTGTGTTCTGCACCAGCTGCAGCTGGCGGAGGGTACTTCCAGAGACCTTGAGATACATCGTGTTACAATAATCAAGCCTAGACATTACAAAGGCATGAACCAAGGTGGGGAGATCCAGGGGCGGAACTAGGGGCTTTATCTTGGCTGTATTCCTCATATGATAAAAACTGGTCCAAACAACGGATGACACCTGAGACTCAAGCATCAATCCGCTGTCAAGAATAAAGCCCAGATCATGCACCCTAGAGGAAGTCTTCAATATCATAGACCCAAGAAAAAGTTCCGTTTCTGCACCAAAGGCCAACCTATCATGCCTTCTGTTCGACTCCACCAGCAGTACTGCCATATTATCGGGGTTCAGTCACAACCAGCTGGAGGCCATCCAGTCATTGATCTCAGCAAAGCAGATGTTTAGTACTTCCACTGCATTGGATGTCCCTGGGGCAAAGGAAAGATACAGCTGGGTATCATCAGCATAGCAGTGAAAACCCAGACTGTACTTCTCAATTAGCTCTCCCAGGGGCAGCAAGTACATGGCAAACAATATCGGTGACGAGATGGACCCCTGGGGAACTCCGCATGACAGGAGGCTAGGGGAGGAGAGGGAGAAATTCCCCATCACTACTCTTTGCCTCCTGTTGGTAAGAAAAGACTCAAACCAGCAGATAACAGAGCTGGTGAGTCTGCAGAATTCCCTTAGGTGGTTGAGTAACACACAATGGTCTACCGTGTCAAATGCTTAAAAGAGAGCAAGGAGAATGAGAATTGTCCCCCTCCCTTCAATCTCCTGCCCTGAGGCTGCCATTATGCACCCAAACTAATGCAGTTTCTGTACTATGCCTCGCACAAAATCCAGACTGGAAAGGCTAGTATAAATCATGGACCATGAGGTGTTCCTCAAGCTGAAACACCACCACTTTCTCAACAATCTTACCCAAAAATGGAAGACTGGAGATAGGAGGGGTAATTTGCCTTAAAGTCAGGGTCCAAGGATGTTTTTTTCAGAAGGGGTCTCACCACTGCTTCCTTAAAGACATCAGGAAAGACCCCCTCCAACAAGGAGCACTGGACAATCAAGGCAAACACCAGGCCAATAGAGTCAACACATCCCATTAAGAAACTAGTTGGCACCCAGTCCAGTTTACAAAAGGTGTGCCACAGCCTGGAAACAACCTCAGTGACCTCAGCCACCTTCACCCGGTCTAAACTTGCCCCAACCAGGCAGAGTGTTCTCTGGGCACCCATGGTGACCACTGTCAGACAAACTATGGCTCACTGGCAGAATCCCCTGCTTGATGGCGGACACCCTGTCTGAGAAGAACCGAGCAAACTCCTCGCATAAAACGTTTGAAAAGGCTTTTTTCGGTTGTAGACAGGAAGGATGAAGCAGCCTGTCCACGGTTCGAAAGAGCACGGTTGGACAGTTCTTTCTGGCAGCAATCTCTCTGGGCAGGAATTCTGCCTTCTTATGGTTGATTGCCCCTGGTACACACCATGGTGTGATGCAGGGCCATTCTTTCCACCTCCAGACTGGTCTTCCACCAGCAGCGCTTATCTTTGACTCATAATCTTCATCACCTTAAGCTCCCCAGTCGAGTATGACAGACATTGCCTTGTTATAGGCCACAACTGCCATGCACACACTCCCAATGCATGCACTGTCCACACTGGCTAAATCAGCCACTGCCAAAAAACCCTCAGGAGTCAATCCACTCAAAGGGCAGTAGCTAACCATCTCAGCAGGGGGAGGGCTCTCTGGGGTTCCCTCCCCTTGCTAGGTCACCCTGCTGGCTCCAGGAGGGAAGAGGGTGAAGTTGGGCATGGTATATAGGCCACCTGGACAGGGGTAAGACCTGGAGAAAGGCCTTATGGTGAACCTTAGGGATCACCATCATCAGGGGGAGGGCAAAACAGTTGTGTTGTGGGATCGGAATATGCCAGGAGCAGACTGGGGTACTGTGGCATCCTGTTTGGCCTGTGAGCAACATCTGCTGGATGTCTTCTAGGATGCATTTCTTGCCCAGCTGTTAACTTACCCAATGAGGGACAGTCACTTCCTGGATGTGGTCCTGTCAGACGGTGAGTTCATCATTGATCTTGTGGCTAGAGACCCACTGGTGGGAGGTGATCACGCAACAGTCTGGTTTGCCCTGGACCTGGGGGGGAGTAGATCACTTAAAAATGAAGGTAGTGGATTTTAGAGGTGAAGATTTCATGGGTATGGAGTGGATCATTAGGGGCTACCTAGATGGGAGCAGGATGGGAATGAGCACTGAGAGCCAGTGAGAAATATTAAAAAGAGACTCCTGGAAGTTACCAAGGCCTGCATGAAGGAGCGATGCAAATGGAGTAGAGCCAGGAGGCAGAGCTGCTGGACAAGGGAGGTCCAGGATGTGGTGAGGGGAAAAAATGCTGCTTATAGCCAATACAGTGTTCTAGGGGGGGTTATGGACAAGGGGGAGTATGATATGACATGATGGCCAGGAAGCTCAGCAGGGTGGTGAGGTCAGCTAAGGTGGGGGAAGAGCGGAGGTTGGCTCAACGGATTAGAAGGGGTGATAAAAGGTTCTTCAGGTATATCAGAGAAAGAAGGGAAGGGGCAGATTAGTAGGCTGAGGTCAGGAGTGGGTGAATGGAGGAGGGAGGGGAGCAGGCAGAGGTACTAAATGACTATTTTGCCTCGGTCTTCACTGGGGGTGATGGCGGGGTGGCGCTGCATGGAAAGGGAGTAGGCAGACTGGCAGATGGGGGAACATGGGCTTTGGGATCCCCATTGGGAGGGTGTGGGAAGCCCTCAAGGTCCTAAGAGTGGAGAAGGCACCAGGCCCAGACGGGATCCATCCCAGGGTGCTTAGGGAGTTGGCTAATACCCTGGATGCACCTCTGGTGGACCTATTTAATGCCTCCCTTCAGTCAGATTGGGTGTCTCAGGACTGGAGGATAGCCCATATCGTGCCCATACACATGGGTGGCTCACAAGAGGAACCAGGCAATTTCAGGCCGGTAAGTCTGACGTCGGTGGTGGGCAGAGTAGTGGACGTCATCTTAAAAGAGAGGCTGAAGGGGTTTCTGAAGGCACAGGGCCACCTAGATGATTGCCAGCAAGGCTTTGTTTGGGCAGATCATATCAGACCAACCTGGTGGAGTTTTATGATTGGGTGATGAGAGCACTGGATCTGGGCAGGCCAGTGGATGTCCTCTTTATGGACTTCAGCAGGGTTTTTGACTTGGTGCCACATCCTGGGCTGCTGGAGAAGCTGGGGGAAATGGGGGTGGGGGTACCAATGGTCAGGAGGATAGGGAACTGGCTAGCAGATCATTTTCAGAAGGTGATGGTTGGGGGTGGTCTCGTCTCCCAAAAGAGTAATTGTTGGGGTCCCACAGGGATGAGTGCTGGGCCCACTCCTGTTTAACGTTTATATCTCAGACATTAGAAGTAGTATCAGGAGTGAGATGAGCCTCTTTGCTGATGACACGAAGCTGGGGGCGGTAGTCATTGTGGAGGATAGGAGGCTAGCCCTCCAGGAGGACCTAGAGACTCTGGAGGGGTGGTCACGCACCTGGAAGTTCAAGTTTAATACTGGGAAGTGCAGGGTTCTACACCTCAGGGCCAGAAACCCAGCTCATGTCTACACCCTGGGTGGGGAGATACTACAGGTTTTGAGGGGGGAGAAGGAACTTGGGGTGGTGGTGGATGCCAAAATGAACAATCCAGAGCAGTGTAGAAGGGCTGTGGCAAAAGCTAATAAAATGTTGGGGTACATAGCCAGGGGGATAACCTCGAGAAGCCAGGAGGTACTCCTTCCACTGTATAATTGCCTGGTTAGACTGCACCTTGAATACTGTGTGCAGTTTTAGCATCTTTACTTAAAAAGGGAGATTGCTCTTCTGGAAAGGGTTGAGAGGCAAGTGACCGAGATGATTCAGGGCCTGGGGGAAAATCCCTATGGGGAGAGACTCGAAGAGCTTGACCTGTACTCTCTGGAGGAGAAGCGGGACAGAGGAGACATGATCGATGTCTTCAAATATCTCAAGGGGAATAAATAGGGTAAGCCAGAATAGGGTGCTTCAGCTGAGGGAAGGGGGGACCACCAGGAGTCACTCGATGAGGCTGGTCAGTGGGAGACTAAGGGGAGAGACAAGGAGACACTACTTCACTGAGAGGGTGGTGGAACCCTGGAAAGTGTTGCCCATGGAGCTTGTGGCTGTTGAAACTGTGAAAGGGTTCAAGAGAGGCTGGGATACGTATAGGGGGAGGGTGCATCTCAGAACCACACCAGGGGACGGGGGTGGTGGACTTTGCGGGGAGGGTGGGGAGAGGCCATAACGGTGCCCTGTACAGGCACTGCTCCCCAAGCAGACTCAATAGAACAGAGGGACTATTCTGTTGGATTCTTAGTGTGTTAGTATACAACCTCCTCTGGAAGGGGAATTCCACATGCTAAGAACCCTTTGGGTAAACCAGTTTGCTCTTTTAAATGTTTCATAGTTGTCAGCCTTTCATTTTTTAGTGTTCTAGCTACCCTTGAAAGCATTTTCACTAGCTTCCAACCCTAAGCATTTCTAAACATCTTAGTTTTGAAATGCTTTAAAGACTAGGCACATATCTCCCATAAGCCATCTCACTTCAAACTATACAGTACATATCCATTTCCTTCAGCCTTTCCACATAGCTCTTACCCTTCATTGCCTGCACCATTCTTTTAGCCCTCCTCTGCACCCTTCCCCCACAAGTAGCTTGATGTCCCTTTTGCATTGCAGAACCCATAACTGTCTGCAGTACTGACTGTGTGGTCTGACAAGTGAACTGTACAGAGGCACGAACACCTCTCTACTCCTACTGGCAATATTTCTACCAGCACAACCAAGGATTTTGCAAACCTTCCTAATGTTTGTTTGACTATGTTTTTCAAAATCCAAATTACAGATAATATTGATGTTATCAATGGCATCAATACTGTGCGGCAGTATAGCACAGTGGTCTAAGGCTCTGAGCTGCAAATCTGATAACATCCAGCAGACCAAACCTTGGTTTGAAACCCACAGCTTCCACTTGCATACTGTGTGACACTGAGCAAGTTACTTCACCTCCTTGTGCTCCCAGGTTGCTCCTGTAAAAAAGCTTTCAGCTTAGTGTGCTACACCTGGTTAAATGACTAAATTAAATAAAAAAAATAATTGATGCCTAGGACCCCCCCCCCCCCAGTTCATTGTTTCCTTTGGGATAGAACTGTACAGTGTGTAACTATTTTCAAGATTTTTCATACCCATATGCATAACTTTGCACTTGCCAATACTGAACATTAGTTTCACTTTGTTTGCCCACTTTTCAAAGTATTTTACATTTTCCGTAAGTGCATTCACTCCCTTTTCAGTGTCCTCCACCATATCAATCTTGCTATTGTCAGCAAACTTGCACATCCACACCCCCTTACTAGGCTGCATACTGGAAGCAGAGGTGTTAAAATGTACTAGTCCCAGTAATATGCCCTTAGGGACCTCACTAATCACTGCATCCTTAGACGATTTAAAACCTCTGATGCATACCTTCTGCCCTCTATCTGCTAACCATGTTTTCACCCAATGTGTTAAGCTTGTATATAATCCTAAATTTATTTATTCAATTTGGCAATGAGTTCCTTATGAGGCACCGTGTTGAAGGCTTTGCTGTAATCTCGATAAGGATATCTACTGGTAGATCCCCATCAAGAGCTTTATTTACTGCCTCAAAGAACTTCATAAGGTTAATCTGGCACAATCTTCCTCCACTGAAACCATGCTGGGGATCATCCAGTAAGTTGTTGTTGTTTATTAGGTGCACCTCTGTTTCCTCTTTCACAAACATCTCTAGGACTTGCCCTAGTACTAGTGTTAGACTAACCCATCTATAGTTCTGAAAGCTGCCCTAGACCCTTTTGTTATATAGGTACAGCTAATACTTCTCTCCAGCAGTTTACAACATGTTCCACATTTAAGGATCTTTCAAATAGACATTTGATAGTTCTATTGCCAGTTCTTTAATGAATCGCAGGTGAATTTCATCCAGCCCCTAAGCCTTGTTAGTCTTCCGCCCCTTGAGTTTATGCACAGGTTTACCTGTGTTTATGTTTATCGTAGGGGTGTCTTTTAGAATTCTGATCACTTCAGTTTCATCTGTTTGCTCATGGAAAACTGAACAAAAGAACTGGTTGTTTATTATTTATTGAATAGAATTGTAATTACAATCCTTTGAGTTATAGACTTTTTTTGCAAAGAATCCAGGTCAGTTACAAAGTAAGAAAGAAATACACTTACAGTAACGAAAAACATACACATACAGTATTAAAGTAACAGTACAGGGTTATGCAGTCCTAGCTTAATCTTATTTAGATGGTAACAGTAACTGGGGACATACAAGATGTCCCGTATCAGAATGGTGCAGGATGCAGTCTTGAAGGATCTAGAGTGACCCCAAGTAAAATATTTGGGAAGGGGAGAAGGAGTGTAAGGGACAAGAGAGGAGGGCTGGTTCCAAAAGAAAAAGTGGGTTATCTACAGTCACACAATGTCGAGTCAAAGAGTAGGGTTTTGAGACCTGCCTTGAATAGGGTGAGACTATGGGTCATGGAGATTGGGGCGGTAAGCTATTAAGCCATAGTGGGGCACGATAGCAGATAGATCTTTGCCCAAGAGATGTTCTACAATGGGGGGCAAGGAGAGAAGTGTTGGCTGCAAGCCTTTTAGTCCACCTGTAGGGGGCTGCGCTGATAATCGGGTGGAGGCCGATGGGTGCTAGCTGGAGTTGTATTTTTTTGGGCAAGGACGCAGGAATGGTAGTTTAGACTTCCCTGGAAGTTAAGCCAACCAGTCAGTGTATAAAGCTCACAAGTATGTGTTAACCTGTCACAGCCTGTGACTAGGTGGCAAGCCTTGTTAAGGGCAGTGTTGGTGCAGCGTAGGGCAGTTGGATCAGCAGATCCATATATGACTATCCCGTCATCTACCAAGGAAAGGATAGAGGAGGAGACAGCAAGATGCATGGCCTGGGGAGGTAAGCGGTGTTTAAGCCTGTAAAGGATCCCCAATCTAGTGTTGCCAGAGGAGGAGACAAGCTCTATGTGATTATGGTAGGAGAGGGAGGTGTCTAATGTGATTCCGAGATATTTAAAACATGAAACCTGTTCTAGAGCAGAGCCATGAGAGTTTTTTAATAGTAGGAGTGTATGATAGTGGGGGCTTTGTCAGTGCGCAGAGAGCATGGACCCTCAGTACTAAGTTTGTTTATGCCCTTCAAGTACTTAAGGGTCTTAATCATATCTCCTCTATCCCTTCTATCCTCCAGGGAGTACATGTTGAGCTTTCTTAGTCTTTCCTTATAGGATTTCTCCCCCATTCCCTGGATCATATTGGACGCCCTCCTCTGGGCTTCCTCCAGGAACTTGATGTCCCTCATGAAGTATTGGTGTCAGAATGGCACACAATATTCCAAGTGTAGCCTCACCAGTGATCTGTACAGTGGCAGAATAACCTCCTCCCTCCTTAAAGTGATCCTCCTAGCAATGCACCCCAGCACTCTGTTTGCCTTTTCTGCTGCTTTTCTGCATTGTACTGAGTGATTCATAGTCCCTGTGATCAACACACCCAAATCCTTTTCCTTCTCAGATATGGATATCTACTCCCCCTCTCCCCTCCCAAAGTGGTAATTGTATCCTGGGTTCTTGGCCCTGAAGTGTATTACACTGTACTTCCTAGAATTGAACCCCAGCTGCCATATGTTTGACCACCGTCCATGTCTTTCCAAATCCTCCTGGGGTACTCTCCTCCCTTCCTCACTGTCCACCACCACACCTAATTTGGAGTCGTCGGCAGACAGACACAGCTTGCTCTTAACTCCCTCTGCTATGTCTACTATGAAAGCATTAAATAGCAGTGGACCCAAAACCAATCCTTCTGGGACCACACTAGTGACCTTCCTGGGTGATGAGAATTCCCCCACCGCCACCTCCCTCTGCTGCCTGTTGCTCAGCCAGTTCTCTATCCACTGTACCAGCTTCACCCCTACCCCCAGGCTCCTCAGTTTTCCCATCAGTCTCCCATGTGGCACAGAGTTAAATGCCTTGCTGAAGTCCAGATACAAGACATCAACCAGCCAACCTCCATCTAGAGCTTTTGTCACCCAGTCAAAAAAATTGACCAGGTTAGTTTGACAAGATCTCCCCAGGACGAATCTATGTTGCCGGATGTCCTGATGGTCGTTTACTTCCAGAAATGCCACCAACCTCTCCTTGAAGATGGTTTCCATTAATTTCCCCACAATGGATGTAAGGTTGACTGGTTTGTAATTCCCCAGCTCATCCCTGGGTCTGCTCTTATGGAGGGGCACCACGTGCACTGTCCTCCAGTCAAGTGGTACATGTCCTGATTGAAGGGAGGTGTCGAACAACTCTGACAGAGCTGTTGCCAGGACCTCTGCCAATTCCATTAGGACTTTGCGGTGGATTTCATTTTATTATTTCTGGGAGCATCCCCCCAGCCCCCAGAGATAGGTATGATTTCTGAGACAATTTAAATCACTTTACATTTGCTGGTTTTCAGTATCTTTCCCACCTTCACAAAGTTTCTTTCCAGGTCTCTAATGTGTAGCCTGCCCACATCATTTGAACTAATGTGAATTGTTACTATGACATCCTTATTTCCCCTTATTCTACTGATAATATTCCTCCTGTCTTTACCCTTGCCCATGGCAGGCAATTTAAAGTCATGTGTTCCTTCCTGCTCTTGCATATCTGATGGTCCTTGCATCTTAGGACATAATTTCTCCACCACTATAATTTCCTTTCTGTTGCTAGCCCTCATTTCAGATGTGTCTTCTCCCTCTTGGGCTGATACAATTGCAGCTGACATTAGTTCACTTGGTGCAGAGCTGACTCCCTTGTTTCCTGTATGCTCTAATCCAACATAACTCTCCATCTCAGTCCTTCCTTCCCCTTGTGAGCTGTCTGTGATATTTTACAGTTCCTTATTGTTCGCTTGCTGCTTGCTGCTGCCTGTATGTTTTGTCCCACTATTAGCAGTGTCTAATTCTATTTAGTTTGGTTGGTTAATTACCCCTAAGCCCTCACATTTATTTGATAATTCCAGGTCAGTTTCTCTCTTTTGACATTTACTACCCCTACTATCTTTTTTTCTCACAGTTCGCCATCTGGCTGCATCTGAATTTTTCCCCATCCTCCGAATATGCACTTAGCATGCTTTTTCCCTTTATCCCTCACAGTTACATGAGCAGTTAGAACATTGGCCTCAGTATTATCTACTTCCACCAGATTCCCCTCCATCCTGAAGCAATAGCCTAGTGTTAATTACGAAATCCTCCATTTCTCTTATTTGTTTGTTGCATCAAGTGTCTGTTTTAGGATGCCAATCTCAGTTTCTGTTTAACTGGTTTGTACTTCACACATAGGCTCTCCTGTATTTCCATTACTGTCCCATACACATGGCATGTGCTGCATCTTCTTCAACCTTCCCTGTTGCAATTAACCAAGGCCATAGCTTAATAAAATTATTTCCAACTGCACTACAACCCCGGCTCGTCTCAGCATTCTTCACATGTTGACAGAGGCAGCCTCCACTATGTACTCACTGCTGCTCACATGAAATCTAGTTTTAACTGGTCTCTTGACCTATGCCCTCCAATGTTGTATACTGGCATCACACTATTAGCAAGATCCTGCACTCTTCAGTATTGTTACATTAAAATGCTTTCTGTGCTCAGGCAGCCATACAAAACATGTCTGCTCTGCAATGTACAGTACCAGGTTAATAATTAAAATCAATACAGCTACAACGAAACCCCTTCTTTAGTCTTATAGTCCTGTCACCTCGCAGGGCTTTCGTACCCAGAAGGCGCTGCTCCAAGTACTTTATTTAGTAGAGATAGATAGATAGATAGATAGATAGATAGATAGATAGATAGATAGATAGATAGTAGCAGAAGCCAGAATAAAACACTTTTTTTAATTTTATGATTTTCTTTTACTATGAGGGTGAAAGGTGATGGATGTTAGAGTGGCAACACTGATTTTCTAATTATCAGACAACACAGCATTTGCCCATGCTGACCTCTGTTCTGTGCTCCAATCATGTAACAATAATCTCCTTCATGTTCATAATTTCTTCAAATGCTATAGAGTTTCACACTTCTGCTGGAAAGGAATTCTTCCATTGTTAATATCTTTTTGTTTGCCTACAGCTGGCTATCCTCTAAATCAGATTTCTCTGTATCCATTTTATCAACTGAACAGTGTTAGTTTGAATAGTTCAGCTGGCCTTGCAGTCTCATTGTATTCAGCCTTTGTACTGAAACAAGTGCAGTGTATACTGTATATAGATCATAACATCACATATTTTATTTAAATGCTTCCTTTGGTGCTGTCTTTAAGAATCATGTGTGTTATTTTGCATGCAAGAACACCACATAGGCCTCTCTCTCTCTCTCTCTCTCTCCCTCTCAGCCAGCCACTGTCCCACTCAACTGTAAAATGCACTTTAACTTGATGTTGAACAAGACCTTATCTTTGAGTGAATCTCAGCTATAGATTTATCAAATGTGTTCACTTTTGCTCTGAAGATGCATCAATCAATCCTGCATCTCTTACAGCACTACAGGACCCTAAAGTGTGCAGGGAACTCATCAGTGCGGCAGCAACAGAGTTCTGATAAGCTGTTAACTGCCATGCTAGCAATCACTGTAGATATCAATGATAATGACATTTCAGTGTATGTTTTTGCTTTTATGCCTACTTTTATGAAAGTAACCTCAACTTAAGGAAGCAGTATTTGTTGACTAGCAGTAGCCTACCTTATCAGATATAATATATTTCTGACATTCTTAGATTTTTCATTGGGATGTTCTAAGTTATTAAACTATTAAAATGTTTTATTAATAACTGTGTAATTGGTGTGTATGTACAATAATGTGGAAACCTTCAACTGCTTAAAAAATCCCCTGCCATGAGAATGTTCTTTAGCTTTATGCAACATTTCTATACAATAATTATGTCAGGATATTACTGAGACATACTGCGGATTGGATGGCCAACAACATGGTACTACACTAATCAGATTAAGATAATGAGTATGTTGATGTTTATGTGACTTTTAACTGTCAAGATCATTTTTATTTTTTTATTCATTAAAATTATTAGCCAAGAAAGAGGCATAAAGAAAAACTCATTTTTTAAAAATGATCCATATCGAACAGCAATAATACAAACAGATAGGAACAATACAATAAAAGTCAACACCTATTACAATAATGACTGTACACTGCTACTTTAGTTTAATATACTTTGACTAAACTTAATAAAGAAAAGAACAGTTGGGACAGCTCACCAGTGTAGTGGCCGAGCTGCCACTGACAATACCAGCAACCCAGGTTTGGAAATAAGTCAGTGATATTGTAGGGATGGTGAGGGTAGAAGGCTCAAGCAGCCCCAGAGGACACTCTCCTCCTCTGAATAAGGAGGCAGGCATCTCTGCTGGACTGCCACCTTGGTGACAATAGGTTGTAGTGCAGCCTCAGGCCTGCCAGTGGGAGGACGCTGGGCATGGAGTCCATGTGGCACCCTCCATTTGCTTGATTGTGGTGCACAATGCATGCACACATCCATGGGGAAGGAGGAAAATACTCCAGTGTGTAGCACAATAGTGCTGCTACTCTCAGGCCTCACTGGTCCTGGCTATCCACCCATCGTTCACACCTATGTTTCCTGAAGGGAATGCTGATTTCTGCAGGCCTCTCCCTGGGGTGCATGCCATGAAGGACAGAGGGGGTTAAATGACTGAGGTGAGGCTTGGAGGTGGCCAGGTTGAAGATAGGTAGCACTAGAGAAGGAGGCATAAATACTATACTATGGAGAATAGTGAGCAGAAAGCTATATAGGTCTTGAGGCTCACATGCTAACCAGTTTAATAATAAGAGGTTTGTTTAGTGGATAATCAGTAATTATTCAATCTACTTTTAAAGATCTCTTTATTTTTGCTTATTATGACACTTAATGGTAGTTTATCCCATGGTTTGATCACCCTAACAGTAAAAATATATTTTCTTTTTTGGAAATTGAAAGATTTGCATGCCAACTGTAACAGGTGTCCTCTTATATTGTAAGGTGAGTCCTTAAAACTTAATCCCAATTCCACCATTAGCTCAGGATCTTGAATTATATCAAAAATATATATTAGATCCCCTTCAGTCTACGAGTTTCCAGAGAAAATAGATTTAAATTACCTAGTCTAAAATCATAAGAAAAATGCCTCATGCCATACACATGTTTAGTAAATCTCTGCTGGACCCTTTCTACTTGTTTGATGTTTGATTTCTTATAGGGGCACCAAAGATGTGATATATACAAGATGTGATCTAACATAGACTTTAAATAATGGCAATAATGCATTAGGTTTACTTGAAGTAGTATTTCACTTGATAACCATATTATCTTATTGGCTTTTTTAACAGATGAGTTAATGTTATGTGAGAACTCCATATGGTTTGACACCTGCATGCCTAAATCTTTTTTATCAGTAGTTGAAGTAAGAGGTAACTGTCCTAGATTATAAATTCTAAGAATATTGGTATTACCCAGATGCATAACCTTACACTTAAATAAATAAAGTCTCATGCTCCATTTATTAACCCATTCATAGATCTTGTCAAGGTCACTTTGTATATTATCAAACTCCAAGTCATTGGTACAGGGGCCTCCTATTTTTTTATCATCTGCATATTTAATACTGTACTTAATGAAAGGCAGTTCAATGTTAAATCAGATATAAATGCTTCGAATAGGGAAGGTTGAAGCACAGATCCCTGAGGTACACCACTGGTGATTCTTCCAACCTCTGTTAAGCAACCATTAATACAAACGTGCTGTGTACGATCATTAAACCAATTTTTTATCCAATTTATAAAATGTGGATTAACTTTTAATTTTTCTAATTTGACTATAAGAGCCCCAATGTGGCATGACATCAAAACTTTGCTAAAATCCAGGAAGATGACATCACATGGAATGCGAGCATCAGTCAAAGAGATAATCTTCTCATAAAGGCATAGTAAGTTGGATAAATATCCTCTACCCTTTCGAAAGCCATGTTGGTCAGAATCAGCTGCATTTAATATAAGAGTCGACATGTCTCTAATTAGACTCTCAAAGACCTTACAAATAGGTGATGAAAGGCTTATCGATCTACAGTATAATTGGAGCAGTCAGATTTTAATCCACTTATATACAGGAATGACATAAACCATCTTCCACTGTTTTGGCACAAAGCCATCCTTCAAACAGGACTCAAAAAGTAATTTAAGAGGTCATAATAAACATCCAGATAAGAGATGTAACAAATGACCAGAAATATTATCAGGTCCTATGCTAGTTTTCCTTTTGTAATTGTTTTTTTTTTTTTTTAAATCAAAGTTTATTGGTTTTTAACAATAACAATAGGGGAACAGGCCCCATGGAACAGTCAACATCAAGACATTTTCCTAACATACAGAAAACAAAGACACTGTTTCCCAACCCCCCTCCACCCCTCTCCCAACCCCCCTTTTTGTAATTGTAATTTTTTGTCAATATCATCTAATGTCAACTTATTAATCTCAGACCCCTCTTGATTTACAGAAAGTACCTCCTTATTCTTACTAGTAAATTGTTTACAAAATATATTATTAAGAGAATTTGCCATCTTTTTGGGGGTTTGTATAGATAAATTATCCACCATTAAAGGTTCCACTTTACAGTTTTTTTTAATGAGTTAATATATGAAAACAACATTTTGATGTTAGATTTCTCAGTGTTACTTGTTAGATTACGTTCCCATTGACTTTTACTGCTTCTAATAGTAGATTTGCAAAGCCTTTGTGCTTTTTTTATAAATTGCCCAATTATGATCAGTTTTAACTTTCAGAAATTTTTAAATGTCTTATCCTTATTTTTAATAAGTCTCATAAGGGTCTTTGTCATCCATTTTGGCTGAACCTTACCTTTTATAAATTTAGATTTACAAAGTATAAATTCATTTTTAACAAATGATATAGTATTATATACAAGTTCCCAAATACCCTGAGGAAAAAGATGAGCATATTCATACTCCCAAGTAATCTGATTAATTACATTTTGAATCTTAGGAATATTTGCTGTCTCATACATATAAACAAGTATTGACTCAGACTGCAGATTTATGGGACATTTTAACTTAAAAAATATGACACAATGGTCACTGTTACCAAGTGGTGCCTCCATTGAGATATCCCTAATCTCAAGACTATCATGATGGAGAATAATGTCTAAGATATTATTACCTCTAGTAGGATGATGTACACTTTGTAATAGATGAACCTGCGAGCATACTGCTAAGCGCCTTTTACTGCTTAAGGATACTGCTGTATTATCACACCAATCTATATCTGGCATATTAAGATCACCTAGTCAAATGTTATTCCCTAGTTCAAGGGGGTGCAGCCAGAAATGTCCATTTTGTACACAGTCTCCAACAGTTACACCTCCCCCCATTAAAAATGTACACATCTTTCCAACTGGCACCACCTTCCAAACAAGTCAGATTGTTGTCAGATGATTCCTCTTCTCTCTAAAGAGGTTATACATGTATTGGACATGCCTCAGTGGCCTACACTAACCCAAATACTACTGATTAGAATGATAATATTAACAGAGTGGCTTATGGTTTGTGACAGGCACTCAACAAAACTGTACACAAATCTGTACAGTGAGCATGCCTGTCTACACTCTTGCCTAGTTAATATACTAACATACTATTTGCCAGCAGATTAGGCCTTACGGTCTATCGAGTCTGCTCGAACCTTAGCTCCTTAGTTGGGTGCCGAGGCCCTCCCATCCCTTGTGCTCCAGAAACCCCTGTCATCCATCCCCACCCCCCTGGGACAGGCCATCATCTGATACATCCACTTTCTGTGTCTGTCCCACCTCTCTTGAAGCCCTCCACTGTGGATCTCTGAACCAGCTCACCAGGCAGTGCATTCCAAGGATCCACCACCCTCTCAGGAAAAAACCTCCTCCTATTTTCCCCCCTCACCCTTCCACCTTCCAACTTCACACCATACCCTCTGGTGATACCTCCCTGCTTTAGTCTAAAGATCCCCTCCATGTTTACCCTATTTATTCTCTTGAGGTACTTGAAGACCTCAATCAAGTCCCCCACATCTCTCCTCTCCTCCAATGAAAACAGGCAGAGCTCCTCAAGTCTGTCCTCGTATGTCAAATCCCCTAGCCCTTGTATCATCTTAGTTGCCCTTCTCTGTACCCTCTCCAGGAGCTGTATGTCCCTCTTCAAGTGTGGTCTCCAGTACTGCACACAGTACTCAAGGTGTGGTCTAACCAGTCCATTGTACAGTGGTAGAATCACTTCCTTGCTCCTAGAGGTGATTCCCCCTTACGATGCATCCCAACATCCTGTTTGCCTTGCTAGCCACTCTCCTGCACTGCTCAGAGTTATTCATACATGCATCCACCATGACCCCTAGGTCTTTTTCTCCTATTGAGGCCTCCAGCGCCTCCCCTCCCAGGGTGTACCTGTGTTTAGGGTTTCTCCGGCCAAGATGCAACACCTTGCACTTAGTGATATTGAAATTTAATTTCATGCGTGAGCCCAGCTTCCAGGGTGTCCAGGTCTCTGCAGGGCCAACCTCCCTCTTCTCCCTCAACTACTGCTCCCATCTTGGAGTCATCTGTGAAGAGACTCATTTCACACCCTATACCCTCCTGATGTCCATATGTATGCATTAAACAGGATTGGACCCAGGACTGAGCCCTGTGGTACCCCACTACCAACCTCTCTAGGGTTCGAGAGCTCCCCACAGACCACTACTCTCTGGGTGCATCCAGCTAGCCAGTTTTCAATCCATCTGACCATCAAAGGGCCTACTCCTAACTCCATCAGTTTCTCCACTAGACCATTGTGGGGGACAGAGTCAAACGCCTTGCTGAAGTCCAAGAATAATACATCCACAGGCTTTCCCCTGTCTAGTTCTGATGTTACCCATTCGTAGAACTCCACAAGATTGGTTTGACATGATCTACCTGGCACAAACCCATGTTGCTGACTATCCAGACCTCCCACCTCCTCCAAGCACACACCCAATTGTTCCTTTAGTATACTCTTCATTAATTTTCCCATCACTGAGGTCAAACTGATGGGTCTATAGTTACCTGGTACTTCCCTCGACCGCCCTTTATGGATTGGCACCACATGTGCCTCTCGCCAATCCCTAGGTACCCTCCCTGTCTCAAGTGACCTGTTGAAGAGCTCCACCAGGGGTGCAGCCAGTATGTCCACCAATTCCCATAGTACTCTCGGATGAATGCCATCCGGCCCAGGAGATTTGTCTTTCTTTAGGGCCTTGAGGGCTAACTACACCCTTTTGGCAGAGATAGCATCATCCGTCCCCTCCACCTTACTGGCCTTTTTATCCTTATCCAGAGGTGACACCCAAGGGGTACCTACCACCCCCTCTTGCTCCATTTCTGTTGCTCCCCTGATCCCACTCACTGCCGCTTCTATCCCCTTAATGCCTTGCTTTTTAGATATCCCATCCCCCTCACTAGTGAACACAGAGGCAAAGTTAAATACCTCTGCCTGGTCCCTCGACTCTTCCACCCACCCTCCTTCTGATCTCAATCTGCTGAGATGGCCCTTAGTTTTTCTCCACTCCCCAATGTACCGGAAGAACCCCTTTTCCCCTCCTTGTATCCCCTGTGCCAGCCGTTGCTCTTTATTGGACTTTGCTCCCCTCACCATACGGGTGACTTTTCTAGATGCAAGATGGTACATTTCTTATCCTTATCCCTCTTGTTGTTTTATATTTTTGTAGGCCTTCTTTCTCTGACTGCTACCTGTACCTCACTGGACCACCAGCATGGTTTATGTGACCTTGCTCCTACGCTTCAACTTAGCACAGATCCTGACTGCCTCATGAAGTCCCCGTTTATGACCTCCCATCTCCTTTCCACACTTGTCATTGATGTAATCCCCTTCAAGTGATCCTTGAGAATATTTCCCATGCCCTCAAAGTCTGCCCCCTGAAGTCCACTGCCAGTGTCCTAGATCTCCCCCCATGCTTATTTGAAACCAGACAGTATTGTGGTCGCTCCCAGTCAGGGGCTCCTGTACAACCAGGTCCCTTACCAGATCCCCATCTACCAGAACCATGTCCAGGACATGCCCCTCCCTTGTGGGTTCCATCACATGCTGTGTTAAGAACACATCCTGGAAGCCGTCCAGCAACCTCTGCTCCTTGGCCACCTTAGAGGACATGGTTCCCCAGTTTGTACCTGGCATATTAAGGTCCCCCATTAACACCACTCCTTCCCCTTTTGGTCCACACTGGGCAATGATGTTGTCCAGCAAACCATCCTCTAGAACATCACTCATCCCGGGGAACCTATATACTACATCCAGCTTGACCTTATCTCCTGCTAGGGATCGTAAGGTGACCCATAAGGCCTCCATGTTTCCCTCTGCCTCTTCTACCCTAGCAATTTCTATGTCATCTCTAATGAACATAGCCACTCCACCCCTCTGCCCTCCTTTCTATCCTTCCTAAGCATAGTGTACCCCCGTACTTTTAGTTCCCAGTCATGGTTTTTGTTGGCCCATGTCTCCGTGACCGCCGCCACATCCACCCCCCACCTCGAACAGCATGGCCTGGAACTCTGGCAACTTGTTTCCCAAGCTCCTGGCATTTACTAACACCAACCCCACCCTTATCCCTGATCCTCTTTGTCGATCCCCACTCAGATTCCTTATACTTCCATCCTCCTCTGCTCCTCCTGAAATCTCCACCCCAGTCTGTTTCCCCTCTCCCCTTGGGCTTGAAGGCTACTCCCCTCATCTGTAGGAGAGGGCTTCTGGTCAGCCCTTCCCTTATCCCCCCCCCTCACAAGTTTAAACCCCACCTTTCTTGAATGTAGTCAGCCATCCCCTGTTTAAGGACTTCCTTCCCTAATGGGGTAAGATGAAGCCTGTCCTTGACATGTAGTCCCTTATCCTCCCAAACTCCATTCCAGTTCCCTAACACCCCCAACCCACTCTCTTCCCCCCACTTCCTGAGCCAGTCGTTAACTTCTGTGAGCTTCATTTTTTTCTCCACTGTGGCCTTTGGTACTGGCAATATCTCCAAAAAGGAAATGTTGCATCCATTATCCTGACAGACTCTGGCAAGTTCTTGGAACCTTGCTTGGATTTCCAAAACGCTATTTCCCTCTAGAGCGTTAGTTCCCAATGCACCAGGAAATCCGGTTTCCCTCCACAATCCCTAACCATTTCACATACCATGAACTTTGCTCTGTGAACTGTCAGCCCAGAGATACTCACTACCTTCACCTGGCTATGGCATCCACCCCCCATGTCCCTCCCACTGAATACCCCTAATCATTGAGTCTCCCAATATCAGAACCTTAACACCGCCATCATCCTTATGGTTACCTCCACTATGCCCTCTCAGCCCCCCTTCCCCCCCTTTATTCATGATCTCAATTCGATGGGAGTCTTCCTGCCTTATTAGAGACCCCTGTCACCCTCCCTTTCTGCCTCCCTCTTTATTTTGCCCACTTAACTCAAACCCCCTCTGAATAGGTCTCCCCTTTAACCCTCTCTTATCCGAACCATTTATCCTGGCCCTGATGGTTTCCCCTTTCCCCACACCACCATCCTTCCCCCTTATAATAGTACCCCGCCTCCAGAGGATCTCTGTGGGTCCCCTTTAGCTAGGGCCCCATCCTTGGTACTGACCCCCCTGCTGAAGGGGGGCTCCACTCCCACCTCCTTGTCTCCCAGTTTCTTTCCAATCATGCTCTCCTCCCTCATGTCTGCAATATGTCACATCTCCCCTATTTGCTTAACATTTATGTTTCCCTTCTCCTCTGGGACTATTTCTATCCTTTCCATTGCTGGTCTGTGATGCCCTATGGGTATCCGACTCCCTCCCCCCGGCCTCTGTATAAGTTTCCTCATTTCCACCAACCCCTTCCTCCCCCTCTAGGTTGCTTAGTAGCTCAAATTTATTGTAACACTCTATATCAGCCTCCATCAAGTAACCCAAGTTTCCCCTGACTGCACCTCTAAACTGCCCCTCTTCTTCCCCTCTTGCTCTGTTCTTCTTAGGAGCTCCCTTCCCACAGTCTCCTGTTTTAGGCTTCCGCACAACAACCCCTCCTGACTCTTCCCCCTCCACTCTCTTTGTAGTCAGAATGTTCACCCCGTACGCTTTCCCCTTAGCACCAACATCCCTATCTAAGGGTCGTCTGTCCCTAATATCCCCCTTCCTGCTTGCTGTAACATAACATCCTGTAATTTCAGAGTGTTGCCCCAGCCTCCCCTCAGCCCCACCCTTCTGCTGCTCATATCCACATCCCTTATCCTTGGACACCCCCCAGCTCCCCCAGCTTACTCCTTAACCAATACTCCTCACTCCTGATACAAGATAGCTGTCTACACAGTGGGCAGCCTCCCTCTCTCCAGGCCCAATTGAGAATTATTGCCATCCCACAGCCTGTGCAGCCTACAACCCTTCTGAAGATGCCTGCCATGGTGGAATATGGCCACCCTGTTTATCCCCTCTGTTTATTATGGCACACCCCCTTTTCTCAGTCCCTTTCCCTTGGAATATAGTTTCTCTCTATACTGACTGCAGTTATTTACAAACCCAATTTCAACCCCACCAATAAAGTTCCCAAGTCTCACAAACACATACAGTCCAGTGTGTGTTCAGTCCCACTAACAGTGTGTGTATGCAGACATCAGGTACTGTATGACGTCACAGGCCCACCAGCAGCTGTTGCTTCGAATTTCAGTCCCATACAGAAATACTCAGCCCTTCAATCCCAACCCCCAGTGGCTTTTCAGTATTTAAGAAAGCCTACAAAACGGGGTAGGTGGGAGGGCTCTTACCAAACACCAGGCAAACAACACATTTAAATTCCACTCTAATTATCCCTGCCAAACAACTGTTCCCAAGCCTCCAAAGTTACAATATCAGAGACCAAGTAACAGTTCTAACTCAAGGTAATAATTTTTAACACATAGAACTAATTTCACATACACTCTTAATTTCTTGTAAGACAGCATCCATATATTTAACATCGGAGGAGAGGAGTCTATAACATACCCCTAATACAACATATTACATATTTGTATTGTGAAATTTAACCCAGATAGTTTCAGTTGAACAATCATGTTTTTTGATTTGTTTTGAGAAATTAATACTAACCAGGGATACTGGATTTAGTCATTTATTTATACAGATGCCTGCGATCGGGCCGACAGTGGTCCACTGGACCACTAGGGATATTGAGGATCTGATTTTATTACTTAGCCCGCGATCGGGTGGGCAGGTCCACTGGACCATCAGAAATTTTGGACATAGGTCTGATTTTAATACAAATGCCCGCAATCAGGCTGTGGAACACATTGCTGGCTGCAGGGGGTGTCGGTCCCTGATGGCTGCTGCCTGGCAAGGCGACAGGTGCAAGTCATTGGGGATCAGCACACCTGCATGCAAATGGGGCCATAATGACATGCAAAGAGCCCCATTTGCACCTTGCATACATTATGACCCCATTTGCATATCAAGTTTTGAATATCGTGGTTGCTGTGCTTGGCGCAAAGGAACTTGCACTAGCGCATCCCTATGCTCCACTCTGGCCACTTGCACTGGCATAGTGCCACTGTGCCATGCACACTGTGGGTGGCCAGGGTGCGATATTCAATGCTGCTGAGCCATGGCGCAACTCCGTTGAATATCGCCTAGTCCACACCCCTGTGCAGCCAAGTTGAGCTGCTCCCCCAAGCTTGTGCCACAGCCTGGTGCAGTTTGAGTATCTGGGCCAAAATATAAGTGAGATTTAGTACTTTGAGTTGATGTCCTAGAACTACAAGGAGAATATTGTGTTTTTATTGTACCCTCCTCATTTTTCAGTTTAAATGGTCAGCAATAACATCAGAGATAACTTTTCCCATCAAAGTGTTTCCCTTTTGCCCAAATGTAATCTGTCCATACTAAACAAGTTTGGTCAACCAAAAAACTCTTCCCAGTATGTGATGCATCTGATATCTTGATGCAAACATCAATTTCTCAACCAATTATTAAGGTGTTTTATTTTGTTATTTATGAACTCAGATGCAGCTGGTCGAAGTAAGATCTCTGAAATATAAATTTCACATCCCGTGGATGCTAATTTATTGGTCAAAACAATGTAATCCTGCTTAATAGAATTAGCAGTTCACCTATATAACTTATTAGTACCAGCATGGATGATTACCATAGGGGGCTTACTAGAAGTGTGAATTATGTCATTAATCAATAAAGTAATGTCAGATATTAAAGCCCCACTAAATGAAGAGCATGTTCTGTTCTGTTTATCAGCATTACAAACTGCCCTATCCAAACGTTTTACCATCGAATCTCCCAAAACATAAATCTGCTGCATCTTCAGTGGGGGGCGGGGGTAAATGAAATCATTAGTTATGGGAGAAGAATTATCAGTAAGACATTCGCTAAAACTGCAAAAGGAGTATTTGAAGGAACAAACTTATTATGGGCTGGAGGAACTACTGTTGGTTCTGGAACACGTATAGTATTATTACACATTAGATCACTCAAGGGATTATAATTGTTACTCATGGGCAAGGAAAAGGCGCTAGCCTTTTTTCCTTTCTTCCGTGATCTAGAATGATAAACAGTATACCAGTTATCATCAGAGTCTTCACTACTATCATGACTTCTTGCTCTCTTATTAGTGGTTCCACAAAGGACATGTACTGCATCATTAGAGGGAGTGAGATTTATACTAAAACAGCGGGTGTAGATAGGACAGAGGAAAACATTAACAAATGAATAACAAGAGTTATAATTGTGAAACAGTCTACATAAGCATAATTTTTTAATGAGTTCCCCTTTTTGTGATTATGAAATCATGTCCTCATTTGTGCAGGTCCCCTTAGAAACAGAAAGAGGCAGAATATTGGAGATATTTCAAGCCCATTTTTCATGCTAAAACACTTCTCCTGACATGGTGCATGACCTCATCAGGCCATGGCACACATGTCAACCCCATACGAGGGAAGGCTCCCCAGCCAGTCACAGTGAGTCACCTGTGTGACACAACACTGCACTGTACCTTCCCAGGCTCAGAGTGGGGGCATGCAACAGTGCTATCCCCTGTCCTCAGGTTGCCCTGATGCCTACCTGTTGCCTGATGCCTAATGAGTATTATGCTCATTCCCAAACTCAAGTCACCAGCACAAGAAAACAGCCCACTGCCTGCTGGACCAATAGCTAGTCCTGCATACAGTGTTTCTTCAAATTTTCAGCATAGCCTTTTTATGACCCCTGCCCCTTCTGAAGATGACAGGTATCATTTATAAAATACTGCCTGAAACATCATTTTCTAACACAACTGCGGAAACACATTGTATCCAGGATTTTAAAATAATGCAACTTCATGAACCTGGTAAGTGAAATTTTTGATATCCTGACCAAAAGGTGATTTTGTGGAACAATTTGAAAAATGGCACCTATCACATTCATTAGACTGTATGAAAAATGACTATGTTGAAAATTTAGAGATAAAATATTAAAAATTGCAAAAGTTATAAGTGAACATTGGACATTTTCAATGTACTTTCATAATCTTGGTGTTTTTTAAGATTTTTACCTTATATTTTCAGCTTAGTCTTTTTATGACCCTGTATCCGAACCTGGGTCACCAGTGTGACACGAGGTGTGGCATGCTGCACCACAACCTCAGCATCAGTGGGCCGGCAATGATGCAGCCTTTAATACTCCCCTGCCTTCCTGCTCCAGTGTACCCTGTCCCCCGTGTACAAGTCACTATTCCCCCCAGACCCTATCCCAATTAGTCATTAACCCATAATGTTTGGTGTGGCACCAATCCTTCAGCCATTCATTGAACTCCTCAAGCCTACCCTTCCTCCCATGCATGTACATGGTACTGGCAGTACCTCCAAGAATGCCACTGACTTCCCCACTCCCTCACACTGCCTGTCTAACTACTCAAACCTCCCCCTCACTACTTCCACAGTATTCCCAACAAGTCATTTGTACCCACCTACAAAAGTAAATGAGGTTTCTTCCTCTCCCTCGCTGCATGCTTGAGCAGTGCCTGCCCTGCCTTCCCTGCAGTCAACCTGGGGACAGCTTCAACCCAAATATGGCTGTGCCTTCCCCCTTTCCACCCCATTTCACCCATTTCAGTATAGAATCCCCCAGGATGAGTACCTCCCATCCGTTACCCCTTTCCCTTCTAATGCCCTTCCACCACCCCAGTATTCATTCTTCCCTGGCCCTTACCCCTGCCAGCTGCACCCTCTGTGACTTCTGTATCTGTACCCCCTACTTCTGCCTCACTCCATTTCTCTGCCTTATTCCTCCCATTCCCCTTGAAACCCTTCCCAGACAGACTACTTCCTTCTGGGCTTCCCAAGTCAACCTCTCCTCCTCCCCTGCTGATTTCCAAACCCTCTCCTATCCCCGCTGTTGTCGATTTAAAGACCACATTTCTTTCTACCATGATAGTGATGTCCCTCCCATCCTTCCCCCTTCCCATAGCCTTCTCTCCTCCAGTCACCACACCTCCTTCCTTACTAGCTCTCCTTCTACCCTTTCGTCCTCACTAACTCTTCCCCTACCTGTTGCCATCCCTCTCATGCCCCACTTGTCCTCCCCCTTCAGTATGTTCCTGCTCCCCCCTCTCTCCCATCACAGAAGTTCAAATCTATTCCTAGTTGATACCCCTCCTACATCTCTTCCCCCTATCAGTTTCCCCCTTCTACTTGTTCCCCTCCATGCCACCCCTGGTCCCTCCCTACCTGCAGCAATCTGCTCTCTCCCCTGGTGCTCCCTGTGATCTCTTCCTCCCCCACTAGGAGGCCCCCCTTACCTCGGGCACCCTCTACCTTCTCCTGTCTTTTCTATTAGTGCCCCTGATACTGGGATCAGTTTCACTCCCTAGTTTTTCTTCCTCCATCCCCCTTTTCCATCCCCTATCCCCCCAGATGCCTACCATACTCATCTGCCCTGCCACTTAGACTCCTCCCTAACCTCCACAGTTCCTCCCTCAAACTAGCCAGTCATCTACAGACCATACACCCCCCCATCCTCCAAGCCTAGTCCAGGATCATGGCATACCCACACCTTGTACACCCCACCACCCTTCCAAAGATGCCTGCCCTATTGACATGTGTTTCTCCCAGCACTGCAGGCTGCCCTTTTGTACTGGGCTTCTGCCTCCATTGACATCTTTTTCTGCCCACAAAGAAATCTGCAGCAGCCCCAACAGAGCTCCGTTGAGATTGCTCACTCCCCCCTCCCTTACTCACTCATTCTGTTTCTCCCAGCACTGCAGGCTGCCCTTTTGTACTGTGCTCCTGCCTGCGTTGGTGCCTTTTTCTGCCTACAAAGAAATCTGCAGTAGTCCTGACAGAGCTCAGTTGAGCTTGTTCACTCTCACTTTCTCACTCGCTCAATCTTAATCTGTCACAGATGCTGATTTCCCAAAGTGACCACGCTATTCTGTGCTGGAAGCGTGAAAACACATTTCAGTCAGGAAGTGAAAAATGACAGCTCTACTTTTCATAAAGAGGTGTAAAAAATGCCAGTGTTGAAAATCTGGAGTGAAAATATTACAAATTTGCGGAGTTATAAGGGTGCGGGGAAACTGCGCAACACACACTCGTAAGACAGTCATTTTATGGACTTTCATCACAGCATTTTCAACATAGGCATTTTAGGACCTCTGCTCATGAACAGTGTCACTGTGATTTTCTTAATGTGTCCTGAACACTGATTTCCCACAGTGACTGTGCTATTCTGTGCCAGAAGTGCAAAAACACATTTTGGCCAGGATGTGAAAAATGACAACTGAACTGCTCATAAGAAGGTGTGTAAAAATGCCAATGTTGAAAATCTGGAGTGAAAATATTACACATCCATGAAGTTATGAGCATACGCAGCAACTGCACAGTGCATGCTCATAAAACAGTAATTTTTTTTATTTTTTCCACCAAATTTGCAACATAGGCTTTTTGAGAGCCCACCTCATGAACACTGGCACTGTCATTTTGTTAATCAGTCATGAAAGGTGATTCCGTGCAATGACCAAGAAATCACTTTTTGGGACTGAATAACACCATGTCAGTGACTGAATTCATGAGGAGGGGGTCCCAATGACCCCATGTTGAAAATTTGGTGCCAAAATTCCCAAAAATGCCTGAGATATGCACCAAAGTTAAAAAAAAGAACTCTTTATGCCATTATACAGCTAACCAACACTTCTTCAGTTCATGGTCAGCTTTGAAGAGTGCAGATGTGTTCCTAGTCCACGGAAGATCATCGTGCTGGGCTGCAGAGGTAAGTATGGAGTGAGGGGGGTGTGGGGAGGTAGGGTCCACAGAGGGTGGGTGTGGTTTGGGGCAGGGCTATGGACTCAATGAGGGACCATTTTCTTTTTTACAGGGGTAAAAAACAACATTGCAGGACTGTTTTTTTAAGGAACATTTGGCATGCTGGGGTGGCCTCCCAGCATGCCACCTGAATGGTTTTGGTGGGGATGTAGCCAGTGTGGATTGGGTACCCCTGTCAGCATATGCTGAAGGGGACTGGGCACCCTCCTCGACTGACAACAAATTGGGGGGGGGCATTACGCCAACAAGGAGTGGGCTCCCCTGTTGGCAAATTCAACTGGGAATTTGGGACTGAAGCCAACAGGTATTGGATGTCCCATCGGCAAAGAAAGAGGGGGCATGATGCCGAGGGGGGATTGGGCACCCCCTTGGCATACAGCAGAAACTTTGGTGTGGGGACATTATGACAATGGGGACTGGTCTCCCATCTGAAAATTGGGTAGGGGGCATGCAAGGTACCACCCTGCAATGACAAGTCGCTATCTTATTGCAGCAGAATGGCTGATGCTGCAATGATGAGGCAGCCCCTGATTTCAGCAGCTATAAATTTCAATGTGGTGGCACACTGGCTGAACTAGTATCAGCAGCAGTGTGCCACCCAATTGGGGAAAGCAGGCCAAGCATCAAAAGGCAGTGGGGGCATTGGCCACAACAGTGTTGCACCTCCACAACCTGCTTCTGCAACAAGCTGCTGCAACAAGTTTCTTGCTCATGCATGCAAGCAACATAAAAATGAATGTTGCATAATAAATGAGCACCAGAATGATACAGTCAGAATTCATATTCAAGGAAACAGTTCCTTAAGTGCAATGTGCAAAAGACAAGGGTAATGTTGCATAATGACAAACAGTAAAATACATTCTGAGAATGAATTCTGGAGTGCTGTTAATAAAAGCAAATGGGCATTCTATAGTTGATGTAGGCAGGACAAAAATTAAAGGAGGGTCATGGTGACAGATTAGATCAAGCAGCAGAAGATAGAGGCTAGGAGCAGTGGCATGAAGCTACCAGTTCTCTTCAGGGCAGGCACTTGAAAGCCAGGAGAGTGGTGGGTAGCTGGAGAGAAAGAGAGAATTGGTTCCAGAGAGAGGGAAGATGGAAGGAGAAGGCAGACTGACCTGCCATGGTGTAAGGGTATGTGAGCAAAAAGGAGTGGCACTCCCTGGAATGGAGTGGGTAGGGGGACGGGCTGGCAGGGGATTGGAGTGAGAAGAGATAGGAAGGTAGCAAACCAAGCCAGTATTTGGCAGTAAAGGTAAGGGAGTGTATCTGGCAGTGGTGTGAGGAGGGGGAGATAAAATGTGATGAGTAAAGGGAGCAGTGGTGTGTGTGGAAAGGGGACTTTGTGGCAAAACAGCAGAAATAATTTAGGAGGGTGTGAAGTCTTGCCAGGGAAGAAGTGGGGGCAAAACCTTAAACTATGTCCACTTAGTCCAGCATAGGGAGGATAGCTTTAATGACCAGTTCATGATACACTAAGGAGAGAGGCAGTCCTTGTTGCAGCACATTACACCTAATTTAGGGCAGAGCTTGGCATGCAATGTGTTTATGTGGACTGAATAATCAAGTTTATTGTCTAGCCATACTCCATGGTATTTATATGCAGAAACATTTATGAGGGGGAGCTGTCAGAGGTGGAAAAGACTTAGGGGGGACAAAATAGTTGAGAGTTTCTGCCTAGAACCAAAGGTCATGGACACAGTTTTCAAGGTATTTACCTACTAGTTGTTGGTCTGGAACCAACTTAACATGCTGTTGAAATCAATTTGGAGGGGGAGTCTCTACATCATCGGTTGAGGATCCTGAGGTATAGATGATCATGTCATCCACATACATATGGATCTGAGCGTATGAGTAAGGTAAGTGGAGATCATTTATAATGAGGGAGAATAGTATGGGTCCAATGATAGAGCCTTGGGGAACCCTGGCTGGGATCAGAAGGGGAGAGGATAGGGTGAAGCCAACCTGAACAGCCTGACTTTGGTTCTCTAAATAGATGTTGAACCAGTTTACAACTGGGGCTGCTAAGCCAACTGTGTTGGGCTTGCAGAACAGGTGTGGGTGGGACGCAGAGTTGAATGTTTAAGCCAGGAAGATAAATATGACCATGGTGACGTGACCCTGGTCCATACTAGAAAGTATGGCGTTTGTGACATGAAGTAGAGAGGATGTGTCCAATTGTTTCTTTCTAAAACTAGCTTGGAGTGGGGAGAGTGTGTTGGAGAGGTTGAGGAATTCGGAAACCCTTGAATAGATTAGTGATTCTTGAAGCTTAGCAAGGGAGGGGAGGAGGGAGATGGATCAAAAGTTCCCAAGTCTTCACCATTGTGGAGGGGAATGGCCTTAGCCATTTTCCAAGCCTGATGGATTTTGCCAGAGGAGAGAGAAAGATTTAATATGAACATACGAAATTTGCCAGCAGATAAAGGCCTAGAGGTCTATCAAGTCTGCTCGAAGGTGCAGGTAGCACCCCTTATTCTGCAGCTGCCCCTCCCTTCCACCCTTCCCCTTCATTAACCCTCCCCCTTGTCCTGTCCCATCCTCATTTGAAGCAGTCCACTGTTCTACTACATACCACTTCAGCAGGTAACGCATTCCACCCAGCCACCTCCCTCTCTGTAAAAAAGTGTCTCCTCATTTCCCTCTTGAACCTTCCTTGCTCCAGTCTCATATCATGGCCCCTGGTGTCCCTCCCCTCCCTTACTTTGAACAGCCCCTCTGTACCTGTCTTGTTTATTCCTTTCATGTACGGAAAGGTTTCAATCATGTCACCCCTGTCTCTCCTCTCCTCCAGTGAGTACATGTTCAACTCCTTCAACCTCCTCTCGTATGATAAGTCCCCCAGCCCCTTGATCATCTTTGTCACTCTGTGCTGCACCCCCTCCAGTAACTTAATGTCCCTCTTCAGATACGGACACCAGTACTGCACGCAGTACTCCAGGTGTGGTCTAACTAATGACCTATACAGTGGCAGAATCACCTCCTCCCTCCTCAAGGATATACCCCTTGCAATACAACCCAGCATTTTGTTGGCCTTTGCAGCTGCCTTCCTACATTGTGTCGAGTTGTTCATTGATCCTGTAATGAGCACATCCAGATCCTTCTCCTCCTCTGTCTGGGCTAGCTGCACTCTCTCTAGCTGGTAACTCCTCCTTGGGTTCTTCATCCCAAAATGCAGCACCTTGCACTTTTTGGCATTAAAGCCCAGTTGCCAGGTGTCTGACCAGGTTTCAAGCTTTGCCAGATCATCCTGCAACCCCTGCCATCCCCCTAGGTCATCCACCACTGTGCCTACCTTGGTATCATCAGCAAATAGACTGATCTTGCTCTTGATGTCCCATGATATGTCTGCAATGAATATCCCAAACAAAACTGGTCCCAACACCGAGCCCTGTGGAACACCGCTCATCACTGCCCTTGAGTGTGAGAGCTCCCCACCCACCACCACCCCCTGTTGCCTTCCTTGCAGCCAGTTTCCTAACCATCTCACCAGCTTTGCACCCACCCCTGTACCTACTAACTTTCTTTCCCAGCCTTCCATGTGGCACTGAGTCGAATGCCTTACTGAAGTCCAGATACAGGACATCCACTGCATGGCCCCTGTCCAGTTGCCTAGTTACCCAGTCATAGAACTCGACCAGGTTGGTTTGGCAGGATCTGCCACGTATGAAGCCATGCTGTCTGCTGTCCTGTAGTCCTTTGGCCTCTAGGAGGGCCACCAGCCTCTCCTTCAGGATAGTCTCCATTAGCTTACCCACGATGGATGTGAGGCTCACTGGTCTGTAGCTTCCCGGTTCATCCTTGGGGTCACTCTTGTGGAGGGGCACCACATGAGCCATCCTCCTTAGTAGGTGAGTAAGGGGCAGGGCAATGGCTAGGGCTGAGATATGAAGGATCTTGGGACTGATACCATCAGGGCTGCTTTGGCTGGGTTTATGGACAGCAAAGCATTGAAGCATTGTATACTTTGTGTTGGGAAAAAGGGGATAATAGTAACCATTTGAAGAGAGTGTAATGGGGGGGTTGGGGTCTAGGTGAGCTGTGGCAAAAGTGTCATGGACAGCACAAGAGACAAAGTACTTATTTAGGGTGTCAGCAACAGATTCAGCATCTGAGATGGCAAAGCCATCTAATGAAAGGACGGTTGAATGGGGGGATTAATGAGGGAGTGGATGGTCTTCCAAAAATTTGGGGGGCAGTCTTTGGAAGAGTGAAGGAGTCCCTTGAAGTAGTTAACTTTGGCTGTGTGGATGGCCTTGGTACACTTATTTCTTAAGGATCTATATATCTGTAGGTTGGCTAGGGAAAGGGTGGACTGGCTGTACCATGCTGGCATGACAAAAAAGATTGCAACTTGCATTGGAGTGATGGGCTCCATGTTGACTGCAACTTGCAGTCGGCATGGAGCCGCACAGTGTAGCTCTAATTTTTACATCAGGGGGCTTCATCCCCACACACCAACCGAACTAAAGGATTCTAACTCCAGGTTGAAGTTAGTTCAGGGATAGGGTGCAGGTTGGGGGAAGTGGTTGCCCCCTTCCAGCGGCATTTCTAAGGCAGCATGGCACTGTTGTCTTGGTCGACGCATGTCGCCGTAGAAATGTCACTGTTAGGGTGGCATACCAGATGGTCTTACAGGAGGCCCAAGCATGATCACACCATTTGCACAAGGCAATTAGAGAGGCATTAATCCAGGGGTGGTGGATACGCTTATCACACACTTTTTTCAGGAGGGCATGAGTGTTCCACGCACTGATAAAGGCGATGAGGTCTGAGTCATCATTGGTGGCTGATAGAACTTGAACTATTTAGTGCTGAACAGGTCTAGTAAAAGGGCAATGTTGTCAAGTATCCTGTGGGAATGATGCCCTATATATTTAGGATGTGTGTAGGGGAGACACACCTTCCTGATGCAGTAGGTCAGGCAAGGATCACTGAAAATGTTTGTCATTGAAGCTAGGTAGGCACTCAAGCAGTCATGAGAAACACACACAAAGTTAGAAAAGTGAAAAAAGAGTAATAGAAATGTAAAAGAAATATAGTATGGAGATATTCTGTGTGTGTGGAGGGGTGGGGGGGCACACGCTTGCTCCCTCAAATGAGAATCAGAAAACCCGAGCACAAAGCACAGCAAAACTAATAAACATTAAAATCAATTAATCAATAAACAAATAAACTGAAAGCATATTGTGGAGGGTTTGAGTGTGTGCATGTGTTGGGGGGGCAGAAACACACCACACTGCCCTCTAGTGACTGTTAAGCATCTCCATTCCAATGCAATGACATGGATTACTTTTCATCTTTTTTTATGATATAATCATATTTTCTTCTCTTTTTTAAGTACAGTTTTTCTGTGCATTTTTTAATTAGCTATATTAGTGGGGGACCCATTTTAGAAGTAGAATAAGGTACCCCAAGGTGTGGTTTGTTACCTGATAAGAGCGCTTCCCAGGTGCTAAAGGCACTCTTCGCAAACATCTCATGCCTCATTATGCACCTGGAGTGTGCTCTTATCAGGACATAAACAACATCTCCAAATATCTTATTCCTTACTTAACTAATATAAATAATAATAAACATTAAATAAAAACAAATCAGTAACTGAGAATAAAAACTATGAGATCACATACAATAACAACTCTTGTATCACAATAATGTTTTTTAAGACCAAATTTAAAACTGGAAACTATCAAAGGAACATCAGTAGGCTTCAGAGGCAATGAACTGTAGAAATATGGAAGCTGATATAACTGATCTCTGGCCTAAGTTAATTTTAACAGTTGGTATATGAAGGTCATTATTTAAGGATATATATGTACAAGACAGAGTAATATGTTGCTAAAAAACAATGGAATATATCTGGAAGTTTTTTTTAAGAGTAATTTTCCTTGTCATGATTCTTAATTGAATCTTAAACCTTTGCTCAAGTGTAGGCCACATGTGTGTATTAAAAATAGCACAATGATGTGTTTGAGTAAGAAGCTGAGAAGCAAACCGAGCTATTTGGTTATATAAGACCCTAACTGTAGATAGCACACTCTGCCCAGAAGCAAAATAAAATACCATAATCAATGACAGGAAGTAAAAAACTTTGTGAAAGCAATAATCTAGTGGAGGGATGCAAAAAAAAAAAACAGAAGAGTTCAGTCTAAATAAAGCTCCCAGTCTTTGGTGCACAGTCTTCACTAAGGCCCTGTACACACTATGCTTTTTAAAATGTTTTAAGCAGTGTAAAACATTTTAAAAAGCCTAAACACGGTGTACATCCACACCTAACCTTGTTTAAAAAATGTACTAAAACCCTGCAAGGAACCTAGTCAATAAACCAGTTTTAAACACGGCTTCAAACCAAAAATGTTTTATCTTGTAGTGCAGAAGGGTGACTGCATACAGTTGAATGAAAACTGTGCCACAATGCCTCTGGGGAGCAGTTCTGAAAACTGATACCGATCATAACATCTGGATGCAACTTAACCATGCTACAACATGGTGAATGGCAATGTGGACAGGCGACCATGGTGAATTGAAAACTGTTTTTAAAAATGGTTTAGATACCCTCGAAGAAGGACGGAGAGGGGGGACATGATAGAAACTTTCAAGTGCCTCAAGGGAATCAACAAAATCCAAGAGGAAAGCATCTTTCAGAAAAAGAGATGTGCAAGAACAAGGGGGCACAATTTGAAGATAGAGGGGGGACAGCTCAGGGGCAATGTGAGGAACTATTTTTTCACAGAGAGGTTGGTGGATGCATGGAACAGCTTCCCTGAGGAGGTTGTGGGGTCAAAAACAGTGGGAGATTTCAAGAATACATGGGACAGGCATAAGGCAATTCTAGTGGGACGTAGGAGGAAGTAGGTTGTTGGTTAACTAGGATCTGCAGCTTCTTCATTAGGTAAGGAAATAGGCAGAGTGGGTGGGCCAAGCAGTCCTTATTTGCTGTCAAAGTCTATGTTTCTACATGTACAGGGCCTAAACTTGAGGTATGAAAACTGTAGGAGCATGCACTGTCCAACGCAAGGTCCAAATATTTAAAATCACCTGCTTAATCACAATCCTCTGAACTGTTTTCAACTCTGGAGTAGATTAGGGGGCACTTTTCTTCTAACATTATGAAAAATCATAGATTTAGTTTTGGTTGCATTTAACACCAGTTTCTGGGTCAGAAATAATTGAAGTCATTTTTGCAGTATATCCTTCAGATTCATGGAATAAGACCCACAAATGAAGACTGCCACATCATCACATATAGCAGGATACTTTTTTTTCCTTTTTTTACAAATTTTTGGGAGAGAATTTAGTAACAAACTAAACAAAAGGGGGCCCATAATTAAACTCTGTGGTATACTTAAAGTAACCAGGGCAGGAGAAGAAAAACAGAAATGTTAATCATTTGGATGGGACCTTGTAAATAGTTCTGATTCCAGCCCACAACAGCATCAGAAAATCCCAGGTTGCATAGAACCTTAAACAAAAGCTAATGATCAGGGCCACTGGAAAATTGCACCCTCAATTGTTTTGCAAAATCTGCAATTTTCACCATTCTCTGCAAAAACTGATGTGTTCCGCAATTTCTTACAATTTTTGAGTACTTATATTGAACTGTGTAAAACGAATTAACATTTTTTATAAAATACTCTCAAATATATTGATAATTTTGCATGCAGACTTTGGTTTGGCCAAAACAATGCAGCGCAAAGTAGGACAAGGGTTTTACGTGACACTGATTTCTTTTGAATCCTTGTCTTGTTTGGTTTCAAAATCCACTGGCACAGTACACTTAAACAGATAACATTTGTTCTGTGTTGAAGCAGTCTATCAGAAAACTTTGTTGTGAGACAGACTGAAACAAAAGATGGTAGAAAAGGTGCAAATTATCCCATTCACTTAAATTGGGTGCTAATTATAAAGCCTCTTTGTAAGTGGCAGGGCAAGTTTTTCCTTGTGAGCACACTTTTATTCAGACTCATTTTGATTCAAACAGCTGATGATTTTTGGATGGCCCTACCATTTTTAAACTTGAATAAGCTAATTGCTAACAGTGATCTCACTCTTGGCAACTATCCCCTAGATGCTCACATGGAAATACTACAATAAAAACCTGACTAAAGTCTAAAAACAAGCTTATAAAATACAAAATGTATTTGAACATTTATCTTTAACTAAACAAAATCATTGCAGCCAGAGAAAAACAAAGATAAATTGCAGGGTACCCTGACTACTGTATGATGCAGTAAAAATATATTGTTATTTTTTTTTTACATTTTTTAGTAACTGCGTAAGGCCTACTAGGCACAAGTGCCTGTTTTCATGTACAACCCAGGAGCACTGAGGAGGTTAAATGACTTGCTCAGAATCACACAGTATGCAAGTGCAGGTTGTGGAAATCAAACCCTAGTCTGCTAGATGTTGTCAGCTCATTCACAGTTTGTTACTCTAACCTCTAGATTATACTGCCAGCCCCAATAACCCCCAGATTTAATGTTTAAATATGTGATTTCAAAAATAGTACACAGTAGCTACAGTACAAATTATGACCATTAAACACTTTAACAACATTTTACTAAAACTCAGTTATTCACCACTCTATCTGCTTATTTTCTTGTACCAAAGTGGGTGAATAGCTGGCAGAGCACTGTAAACAGCTGTTGATTAGGCTTCATTATTCTACATCCACAAACAGAAAAATGTGTTTATTCTGGATTTATTTAATATTGATTTGCTGTGGCTCACTTTATAGAATCTATTTAGCACTGTATGAGGCAGATGCTTTTAAATTTTGGAAGATCGGCAATGCTTACGATAGCTTATCAGTTTAGTATTCTTTTTAGGAACATAAACTTTTCTTTACGTTTTAAACATATTGAGATATCAGTGTATTCATTTAGCAATTTATACTGACTAATATATGCTACAGAAAACATTAAAATATTTATTATGAAGCACTAAGGGTCCATAGTAGAATCCCCACCATTTCCCGCAATTTTTGCAAACCCTTTTCTGCTGTTTTCCATTGGCCCTGCTAATGATTAACCAGATCAAAGGTCTTGGTGAGATCCACAAAGATAGCCCTAGAATAGGGCCTCATGAACCATCTGTATGAATCCAACCAAGGGCATCACAGTACTGCGACATGGGTGGAAGATATGCTTGGCTGGGATCAGAACACCATTCTTGGTAGGATAATGTAAGATCTAATGAAATACTACTGTATATGTTCCATAACTTTTGCAAGTGGGGCCAACAAAGAAATTAGTTGATAGTTTTGTATATTAAATTGATCACCAGCCTTGTACGGAGGTGGGTGGGGGCAACAATTGTACTTTTCCGTGAAGAAGGAAACTGGAATAGAGAAAAAGGAAACTATTAAACATTTTTACCAAAAGAAAACATGCTATATCTGTGGGGATCTTACTGAGATAGAAATCTGATGTATCCATATCAACCAAAGGACTAAGGTTCATTTTGATGAAATAATCATACACATTTGAAGGAGTAAGCACTTAAAAAAATTGGAACATCCTTAGTGGGCAAGGATAAAGAAATATTATTTCCCTTACTCATAATAGAGTTTTGTGGAACATATTTAGACACACTGGTGAAAAATGTATTAAGTTCCTCAGCTGTACAGCTCAGTTCAGTGAATACACCAGATCCAGTAGAAGACATATTGGGGCTCATTTAAAGATTTTTACCTTGCAACTCGTTGATGAAACGTCAGGTTGAAGCCACATTCTTTCCTACAGATGTATGCTGTTTATTAATAAAATGCTGTTGTTTTAAACCTCTAATCTAAGCTTTACATATATTACTTAATTGCTTATAAACAATTAATGTGGCAACATCCTGGGTTCTCCTGTACTCCTTCCACATTTTATCTATAGATTTCATTAATTCTATTAGCTCTGGTGTAACCCACTCCTGCTTGTTGCCTCTGATGTTAAGCCCCCCCCCCCGAAGGAATGAACTGCTCACACACAGGATTGAAAAAAACACAAAATTTTGACAGGGTATCACAAGTTTAAACAATGGCATCTAAACAAGACCAGCCAAGCTGGCTAACTGCTTCCCTATATTTTAATAACACCCAACTATTTCAATGTTTTGTGAAAATAAACACTGGTGGAAGAGGAGTTCTTGCACTCCAGCAACAAAAAAACTGCATGGTGGTCATTAAGACTGTCAGAAAGGATTCCATATTTTTTTTTTTACCTTGGTAATATCTGTTACCAAGAGCCAATCAGTTAATGTGGAGCTTTTGGTTTTAAATGTCAGTCTTGTTGGGCTCTCAATAATCTGATTTAACCTTGCAGTGGATATTGCCTCCTTTGTGTTAAAATCAACCTCACCCTTCCTTTTAATTATGATTCATATCACGTAAAGTAACAGTCTCTCAATTTAATAGAACAGAATTTTTAAATATATAGATGGTATCAACAGCATCTTGATGAAAACTAGGTAGGGCATAGACTACTGTTAAGGAAATTAACATGGCATTTCCAAGAATCAAAGTAAATGGCAAAAAATAAAAAAAAGAAAAATCACAACTTTGAGATGGAGTCACAGATTACTTTTGCAAAACATAAAGTGATCTTTTTCAAATATCAGACAACCCCCTCACCTACAGTCCTTCCTCTCCTCTGTGAAACATTGTAGCCTTTTAGACTAATCACAGAGTTTGAGGTTTTTCCAGAAAGCCAAGTTTCAAAAACGGCAATAAATTCAAAATTGTTTAGTTGAAACCCAGACCTGAAAATTATCCCATTTTGTCAAAATACTCTGAATGTTTAAGTGGACAGAACTAATTGAATTCTTACATAACTAGGGACCAGACTGAACATGATCAATGGATCCAGGATTAGGGTGGACAAAACTTGAAGATAAAAGCGGCGCAAGTATCAGTAAATGTTTCAATTGTACAATACAATTACTGTGAGTCTTGTCTTTAATATGAGTGAACCCCATACAGTACATGGTAACAGGGAAACATTTAAATCATGCATTCCAGATTATCCTGTTCTCAACAAGTTACAAGTCACAACCCAAGAGATTGCCAAAAGAATAATACGATTCTATGAAGCCAGAATCATAAGCAAAAAATCGAGATGGATTTACTGTAGTATTGCTCAGGCTGGCTGGCTGACTTAGAAAAGAAACAATCTGTGGTTCCTGAATCTGAAATACTACTAGGAATTAACCATAAGGAAAATGAAAAACAGGAAATTAATCTAGGGCATGACACTGTATTAATGGAATCTAAACCCATAATTTACTCCACATACAAATTAGATAAACAATAAAACTTGTAAACTAAGACTATAATGATCTAGATCATGACACTGCAATTAGGAAAATCTAAACTCATGATTTACCCAAATTAAATTAAACACATTATAAAACTTATTACGGGTTAAAACACTAATCTAAAGCAAAGTCTCTGGCCCCAGCCCTATCTTATCTGGCTGACTCTAGCAGACTCTGTACTCTGCTGCCGTACTCAGCCAGAATACACAGCCACTGCTGCATCTAGTGGACCAGATAATAGGCCACTTGGCCCACCCACAGCAACCCTGCCACAACAGCTGATTGGTGCATATGGACAGCTGGCAGAAATCAGCAGAAAGGCCATTATTACCAGGGGGCTGCAGTGAAAGGCACCAGATGGAGATCAAGTATTACAACAGTAAATGACAGCAGACTGTCTCTTGTATGATGCATATTTAAAACTGTCACTTGTATGATGCAAATAATGCCTCTCATGCAGATAATTAACTGTTAGCAGCAGCACAAGAAATTAATTAATGAAACAACTCACAATTCAACTTTAGGTACAGTCCATAGTTCAACAGGCAAGGATCGTTTTGCAGTTCAGGTATCTTATGAATGCTGCCAATACACTTGGGGTGCAGGGATGACTCACAGGTATCAGTACAGCAGCACTCCACAGGAAACAGTCACGATTTTTAGTGCATAGCAGAACTTAGCAGTGGCAACAATGCAGGTACCCAGGAGCCACAGATGGAAGGGAGGGGTGAACTGTCATACAACTGTACAATAGTTGGGTTAAACAAAAAGTGCAAATAACCAGTATACTGCCACTCAGCCACAATACTGTGCCATCATATTCAATCAGAGTACTCAGCCACCATAGCTTTTTGGTGATTTTTTTTAAAATGTCAGAGTTATGAGTGAAAGTTCACAATGTATTGAAAATACATTGACCACACTTACTGTACCTCATTTCTTCAGTTCCTGGTCAGTATTTAAGCAGAAGGTTGTGTTTTCTTCACAGAGTGGATTATTGGTGCTGGTCTTATATTAGATGAGTGAGAGGCATGGGAGTGTAGGGTGGTGGGAGCTGAGTAGGGGGTAAGGGTGGAGTGGTTGGGGAGTTGGGAGGTCGGAAAGGCCACAAAAGACATTGTTGGATGGTTTTCTGCATTTCAGGTTTTAATTTAAACAAAAAGACCGAGTAACCAAGCGTGACACTGGAAACTTGGCACTCCAGTGCCACAAGGGGGAAAGGACATCAAGGGACCAAGAATGACACTTGGGATTGAGTACCACACTGTCACAAGGGGGCACACATCAGATATGGGGGTTCCAAGTGGGTTGGGCAGCCTCAGTCCAGGATGGGCTTTTGGAGGAGGTCTTAGTGGTTCATGTATGAGAGACTATTTTCAGCGGTACAATGATTTTTAGCTCTCCTAACACTATTCATGTCTCCCAACTCTTAAAACATAATCATTAGATGCTGCTCATCTCCACCTCAAAACCACTGATCCTGCTGATGTGTACCAGTGAATCCAGTGGGAGATCAGTCAGATGGTATGGAGACTGTACTTTTTTACTGAATAAAAAAAGTGGCATACATAGTAATACAGTTAAATAAAACCTCATATTATCAGTGAGATGGATATATGTGGGGTCTCAAAGGTGATCATGACACCTCCCAGTTGCTTGCTGGGAGCTTCATGCAGACAGGAGTGAGCCACTCTGTGATAGGAATGGCCTGCTCCTCTCAGTTACATGAAGTTACATGAAGCCAAGCAGTGTCATGATCAGCCTGGTTGATGACTGGGCTGCTACTGTCGAACCCACTGTAGCTGGTGCTGCACTGGACCTGACAGTGACACACCTCTGAAACTCAATTATTGTAACAAGATGTTTGCGGCACATGCATGTGCAAGGAAACATAAAAAAGACAGATTTGTTTGATGCACGCAAATTGAGCCACACAACAAGGAATCCTATTCTCAAATGTTTCTCCTGTTGTGTTACTATGGCAAAACATGCTTGATAATAAAGTGCTAAGACAGTTGTTTTTTTTTGTTGTTGTTTTTTAGAAATGCTAACAAGATCATTTAAAGAATAACTTTTACTTCCGTGTTACTTCTGTTATGTTACTATTGAAAAAAAAAGTTGCACTTCCAATCATTTACTATAAAATGATTCCCACAACTACAAATTCTATTTTGAAAACTTTCTCCTATGCAGTTATGTTCCAATAACAAAACATGTTTGATAACAGCCAGGAGGCTAAGAGCGCTGGGTTCCTTGTGATGCAATGTTTTGACTAATAAACCAAACTTGACCATAAAGAAATTCCTATGTCATTTTTTTTAATTGAAGCTGATTAGAAAGTTTCTTTCAGATGAGCTGCATTAAAGTAAATTCTGAATGCAAGCCAGTTAACACTAACCCCTCATGTTGGTGTTCTTTTGTCCCACATAGGGATAGTGATAATTGATCACAACCGGACTGTGGTAGAACAGGGTTGATTTTTGTTGTAGGTTGTCAGCAACTATTTAAGCAATAAGGCATATTTGTATGCAACTGTTCAAGCAATAAAGCATGACAGAATGTGCATTGTGCTGGGATAATGGCACGCTTTAGGTGGGTTGAAGCATGAGGTCAAAGGCCAAGTGCATCAACCGAACTGAAGTTTGGCATTTATCCAGCACAACGTACACACCCTGGAGTGTTTTATTGCAACCGTGAAATGGGTCAATTAGGATCAGTAAAAAAAAACAACATATTTTTAAAAAATGCTTTAAAATGCAAAACAAGTAAAAGGAAAAACAGGAAAGGAAAAAAATAGTCCTACTGGCCCATTTTAATTTTCCTATTTGTTCAATAGATGGTGCTGTGACAATGTTTCAGTGCTGGATGTCCTGGTCTCTCCTGCTCTGTGTATTGTTAAAATCATATTGAAAACTGTTCTCTGTCCTCCCTCCCACAATGTGCCAGTGTCAGTGGAGAGGTCCCTGTCTCTTATATTGAGTTCCAGCTCATTATCTGTAACAGTTCTCCATCACCTCTCTGTTGTTATGACTATCAATAGGGTATTGGAAAATGTACCCACTTATAAAGGATAAGATGTAAATGGCAGGCTGAGAGGGAAAGTACGTTGTGTGGCTGGAAGTAGAATAGTTTGAATTTTAATAGTGGAGAACAGCTGTTTTTGCCAACAGGAGCTAGATCTCAGCAATTTGCTAATGAGCATTGTCGGGGGCAGGTGTGTTAATCTAAAAATTCTAGTAAATAGAAACATAGAATTTGACAGCAGATAAGGACCGCTTAGCCCACCCTGTCTGCCCATTTCCCTACCTAATGGATAAGCTGCAGATCCTAGTTAACCAGCAATCTACTTCTTTCTACCCCAACCCCCTAGAATTGCCTTATGGCTGTCCCATCCATGCTTCAATTCAACCACTGTTTTTGATTCCACAACCTCCTCTGGAAGGCCGTTCCATGCATCCACAACCATCTCTGTGAAAAAATACTTCCTTACATTACCTCTGAGCCATCCCCCTCTATCTTTAAATTGTGCCCCCTTGTTCTTGTACACCTCTTTTTTTGAAAGATGTTACCCTTTTGGACTTTGTTGATTCCCTTGAGGTACTTGAAAGTTTCTATCATGTCCCCCCTCTCCCTCCTTTCCTCGAGGCTATACATATTAAGCTCCTTTAGTCTTTCTCTTCATATGTCTTTTGGTGCAGACTCTGCACGATTTTAGTTGCCCTCCTCTGGACAGCTTCCATCTTGTCTATCTTCTTGCAGAGATTGGGCCTCCAGAACTGCACACAGAACTCCAGATGGGGTCTCACCAGCTGTCTGTACAGAGGGATAACAACTTCTTATTTTCTACTGGTGATGCCTTTCCCTATGCATCCCAGTATCCCCCCAGCCCTCCTTACTGCCCTCTCACATTGCTTGCATATCTTTAAGTCATCTGATATGACTACCCCAGGTCCCTTTCCATTTTTGTTGTTGTTAGTATCTCACCCCCCATTGTGTACTCTTCCCCAGGGTTTGTGTTTCCCAGGTGCATTACCTTGCACCTCTTAGCTTTAAATCTAATCTGCCATACATTTGACCATTCTTCTAACCTTGCCAAGTCCCTTCTCATCCTTTCCACCCCACCTTGTGCATCAACTCTGTTGCCGATCTTTGTGTCATCTGCAAAGAGACATACTTTTCCTTCCAGTCCCTCTGCAATGTCGCTTATAAAGACATTGAAGAGGACCGGTCCTAATACTGAACCCTGTGGCACCCCACTAGTAACCCCTCTTTCTTCAGAGTGGACTCCATTTACTATTACCCTCTGTGTCCTATTCTCCAGCCAATTCTTTACCCAGGCTATCATCGTGGGACCCTTTCACAGACTGGCTAACTTGTATATTAATCTTTTGTGTGGGACTGAGTCAAATGCCTTGCTAAAGTCTAGGTAGGCCATGTCCACAGCCCTTCCCTGATCTACTACTTTGGTCACCCAGTCAAAGAAATCTATTAGATTTATCTGGCATGATCTTCCTGCTGTGAATCCATGCTGCCTTGGGTCCTGTGCTCCTCTGGCCTCTAGATACTCGACAACTCTTTCCTTCAGAAGTGATTCCATCATTTTCCCTATCACTGAGGTTAAACAGGTCTGTAGTTTCTTGCTTCTGCTCTGCTTCCACTTTTGTGAAGGAGAATCACATCTGCCCTCCTCCAGTTCTCAGGTACCACCCCATCCTCCCGTGATTTGTTAAAGAGGGTAGTCAGTGGTGTCACTGGTTCTACCCTTAGTTCTTCTAGAATTCTGGGATGAATCCCATCAGGCCCCATTGCTTTGTCCACCTTCAGTTTTAAGAGTTCTTTCAGAACCCTTTCTTCTGTAAATGGGCCGGTATCAACTTCTCTATACAGAGTGTTTCTATTGTTTGTTTTAGGTACCTCCCCCTCTTCATTTGTAAATACTGAGCAAAAATATTGTTTAGTATCTCTGCTTTTTCACCATCACCATCTGCCCACCCCCTCCCCTTTATTAAGCCTCACTATCCCTCCCTTAGTCTTCCATTGCTCCCCGATGTACCTAAAAAGGTTTTATCCCCCTTCTTAACTGAGTTGGCTATCTTTTTCTCAGTTCAGGCCTTTGCTGTTCTGACTGCCTTCCCAGCTTCCTTTTGCTTTAACTGATACAATTCTCTGTCCTGCTCCTTCTGTGATTCCTTGTACTTTCTGAATTCTTTCTTTTTCTCTTGAACCTTCACTGCCATCTCCTTTGAGAACCATAGTGGTTTCATACATCATTTTGTTTTCTTCATTTGCTTCACGCAAAGGCTTGTTACCGCTGTGATGGCAGTTTTTATTATTCCCCATTGTTCTTCCACCCCTCCTTCCTGCCCATTTGCTAGTGCATTCTTTAGGCACTCACCCATTTTGGCAAAGTCAACCCTCTTGAAGTCCAGTACTTTTGTCTTTGTATGGCTTGACTCTATTACTGTGTTTATTGAGAACCATATTGTTTGATGGTCGCTAGTTCCCAGATGGCTACCCACTTCTACATCTGTGATCCTCTCTTCATCATTTCCCTGTCAATTTCCTCCTCCTAAGAGGGGGGTCTTTATACAACCCCTGTGCAGATTGTGGTGCCATTGTCTGCCTCTAAACTGACCCACAGTGCTTCTTCTCCTCCCTGTTAACCCTTTTGTTCTATTGATTTGATTCATTCTCTTATGTAGAGAGCTACTCCCCCTCCTCTTTTATCCTCCCTGTCCCTCCTGTAGATAGTGTATCCTGGTATGTTTCTGAAGTAGAGCTGCAACAGTTTTTTCCAGCTGAATATAGTTTGATTTTGATGGCCTGAAATGCTTATTAATGTACTATTTTATTAATATACTGTTCTATTATGTACGGTATGAAGTGGTTACTCATACGCTATTATGTACTGATTTTCACTGCATAATTCTGCACTAGTAATGTATTTTGTTTCTGTAAACTACAATTATAAAAAGGGTCTGAGAAATAGAGCTTTCTGATTGGGCTGTAAGCATTCTATCAGCATTATGTTAATCTTTTATTAACATACATGCAGACCTTAATCATATGCTAAGCAAGGTTTAACACTATTTAAAAAATGTTTTCATTATAATATCAATAAGGCACTCCCAGGGGTTATGTTTATGGTCAGTTAATCACCCTCTACGGACATGTGGCACTCAGCAATGCCTTGTGCAACATTATACCCCTGGAGGGTGATTAACATATGATTAACACTACCCATGGTCATGCCTTATTGCTTAATAAATGTACAGTTTAAAAACAGAATAAGAGTCACTATATCCAGACCAGAATAACAAGATCATTATGATCTTTAACCCCCCCCCCGGTTATTAATTCACTGAATCACCTGGATCCTACTTAGAGAACAATTACATATTGCAGTCAACAAATTCTTTACAGCCAAAATAAAAAAAAAAGTTGGGAAATCCCAGATATTTTCCTCTGCTCTTTATAGATTGCTGTAACAAACACTCAGATCAAAATATCGTAGGCAAAGAGCCAGCACAGACCACTGTTTACTGCAGTGCTAAAGGTCAACAACAGGGACAAGGACTAATCTCACATTACACTGTCAATACATCTCTACCTACACCTCACAATACTGACAGCAGATTAGCCAATAAAAGTGAACTACAACAATCATTTACAACTCAGATTCAATCTTTTTTGTACCCTGTCACATGTCATAGCCTGGAAACTCTAATCCCCAACCCTTGAAGTGCCCAAATTTGTACCATTTACAACCAAACTAACAAAATATAATCTATAGCAGGTTAGCACAAAATTGAATGCTTTTGCTTCCTAGGAATGATATTTTCTAAGTTCAGTAACATTTAAAACAGCATTAGAAATTAGCCCTTTATTTGACAAAAAGGAACATGAGATGAGTTCACCATATTTTTATGCAGATATTGAGAGTATGAAACAGCTGGTTCCATACATAATGAGTAATATTACAATACCTACTTAATTGGAATAATAAATATTTCTGTGTGTTTTTTACTCTTCTCCCGGGCTTTCCCCCAAATTTTTTCCATTGCGCTGGTCTTTACCTAATTCCCTCCTTCACAGCATTGACACTCTTCTACAGTCCAAAGCCAGATTACTCCTGCCTGTGCCTGTCTTTATATTTCGCAGCCACACCTTAGAATCTAAAATGCTCCACATGATCAAACCATGACCTTAAGGAGTATCCAGTACATATGATGTATTCACTTGGAAAACACATGACGATTACATTGTATTTCTATATCAATCAATCCATTACTTTATTTGCAAAGCTCTCACCCTAGCAAAACATACTAAATAAGCATTTGTCTATGCAAATGTTGTCTTGCTGACATTGGCATTGGTACTGCAGGAATCAGAGAGATGCATAATAGGAATGGCAGTGAAGTATGGAACCGACGTCAACCCCACCCTGCAGAAACTGACAGGCATCGAGGTGTGCCTTTGGGTCATCAGCCATAACACTCTTGCCATTTCACCTCACTCTAATCTAGGAACAAAAGCCTTGATGGAAAAATATTTTATTTTTATTTTCAAAAATTAATTATCATTATTATTTTATCTGATTTAAAATGGTATTAAGATGGGGAATGTTTAATATTATTTGTGGTCAAGATTAACATTAAGTCTTAAAAAACAGTAAAATGGAGATAATGCCATTTAAAATGGAGTCAGCTTCAGAGTTCAGAAAAAAAATGGTTTCAAATAGACTGTTTTAAATTTAAGGTTCCATGCTCTAGCTGTAGAACAGAGAAGATAAGATGGAGCCTAACTTACATGTTCCACGTTCCCAGGAAGACACTTTTATTAGGATTTATAGGTGTCTGTATTTATTTATTTAGTTTCTGTTGACCGAGTAAGTGCACTAGACAAATTCTGCCTATTTTCAGGCACCACCCAGGGGAGGAGGATATAGATGAATGCCAACTGACCTTGAACCAGATTAAGCTGTGGGTGGTATTTTTAGTGAATGAGGGACATTTGACCAGGACACTAGGGAAATTCCCCTACTCTTTTCGAGGGTGGCACTGTCCGTCCGTTTGAGGAGATGGAGGAGTCCAGTCAGCAGGAGGAGCTGGAGGAGGAAGGTTGTGAGTATGCGGCTCCGACCAATTCGGGACATAAGACTGTGTATGAGGACGAAGTTCGGTCTCAGGAGACCCCGTTGAGTGCGGTTCGTGTTTTGGAATTGGAGACCCCGGAATATGATACAGTGATGGAAGAAACAGCAGGATTAGTTTTGGATGAGGAACTGAAAAGAAAAAAACATCTTTTAGATCTTATTTCTTTGGCAGAAAAAGATTATAATTCATGTCAACAGAAACTAGATGTTGAAAGAAGTAAAAGAAAGCGTTCTCCTGTGAGCCCAGCTCAGGATGGAGGGAAGCGTTTTGGTCAGCAAGTTGGAGTTGGTGTTGGTTCGAATCCTATCTCGAGAAGAGATTTGGTTTCAGTACAAGAGTCTACACAAGCGTGTCATTTGGAACCCTGGACCCCTGGTGAGGCACTGAAACAGGCAATATGGCTATGGTCGGGGGAAAGGTGGGTTCCTGATCCCACTATACCGGTACCAGGGAGTACAAGTTTGTCCTTTTTGGTGCAACATGAAGTGCTTTCAGTGCCTACTGTCAAGCCTAATTCTGAGACCCAGATTCCCGGTAATGCGGATGCGCAGTCTCAGGATGAGGCTAGTGATATTTTGGAAATGCAAGATGCCACGGGCGAACAGAATTTACAAATGTTTGTACTGCCTTCACCGCCTGAGTTGGAGCTCTTGACATCGGTTCTACCCACAGTGGATTCTCTGTCTGCAACTAGATCACCGCTGATGGCGGGTGGTAAGAAGTTACTTGAGACTGTGGGTTCATTGAATTCAGGGGATAATGCTGTAAAATCCTTTGCTGGCCTGTTTAGAAAACCTGTGGAATCTGCCAAGCGCAAATTCTTAGTGAGATTGCATTATACAGGGCAGTTACCTGTAGCTCCAGATCGCATTTGGGTGGGTAAAGTTTTATTAATAGACTCTATGACTTTTTTCAACTAATGAAGTATATGCTTTAATACACCCTCCAGGAGATAGTTATTATGATGTCAGCTTTTGTACAGGATTGTCTTTGGATAAATTCTGGAGACTATATTATGATTTACAGAACTGTGAACATTGGAAAGACTTTCAGGCAATTCCTATAACAAAGCCTACGGTTAAGACAGTGATGATTCTTTTTTAGAATGAAGGTGTAAATATTTCTGATATTCTGTTTTGGTTGGAAAAGAAATGTTACGTGCAAGATACACCTAGACCTATTTTAGACACGAACGGTTTTTGGAATGGGGGATGGACTATTCATGTTTGTTTAATTCATGAAGCTGAAGGCATACAACATCTGCCTAGCTCTTTCTTTTTGGGAAGGGATAGAGGTATTATTTTTTTATGCAGGACAGCCTAAGAGCTGTTTTAAATGTGGTTCTTTATCCCATTTAAATACTACATGTGATGAAGTTCGATGCTTTCATTGTGGGATGCTGGGCCATTTAATTACAGAATGTACTTCTTCTCCGGTATGTAGTTTATGTAATGAAACTAATCATGTGTTTTCTGATTGTCTGTGGAAGAACTCTGATGTAAATGAGACCTCAGATCAGGAACATTTTTTGGCACAGGCTCAAAACTCTATTATCGGGTCTGATAGCATGAAAATAGGTCACGTGTTAAGGGGGAGACACAGAGGTAGAGGGAGGGGTGGTGTTTTTCCAAATATTAGGAGGACTAGCTTAAGATCTGGACAGGAGTTATTACTTAATGCCCAGTCACAGGAGGTTCCTTTACTCCCTGGTGTGGGTTCAAGTGGAGAGGATACGGTTACACCTTTTGCTACCCCTCATGGGTCCCCAATGCGGCTTTCTTCGAAGCAAGGAATAGGTCCTGATAGTTCTCCACTTCCACAGATAGTAGATGATGTAAGTAATGAAGAGGTACTACTGGTTTCGCAGGATGATTTGGTACCTTCAGAAGGGGGTCTACCTAGTGTTTCATCGATTTCACTCTTGCCCTTAACTAATAGGTATTCAATTCTGGCTACCTGGTGGGAACAGGTAGAAGAGGAGCTTCCTGTAATGGATCAGGATTCCACTGGGTCTATTGCAGTTTCTTTAATAGGTACTCAAGGGAGCTCTGTTAAGCAGAAGTTGCCTGAAATTATAAAACGTGTGACTAGATCTAGTAATAAACAGTTTAAACCCCCTCCTTAAAACCCTTTTCCATTTACTGTAATATCTTTAAACGTTAATAGCATTAGATCTCATGTAAAATGTCAGTCGACTTTTGGCATTCTTTCCACTTTGAACTATGATGTGTATCTTTTACAGGATACTCGTTTGTATACAGTGCTGGAGATTACTAATATTAGTAGACAGTGGCGGTGGGGTGTATCGTACTGGTCATTAGGTGTAGATCTTTGCAGTGGGGTTGGGTTTTGTTTTAACACATTTGATGTAATATTACTTCGGTTGGTTGAAATTGAACCTGGTAGAGCAATGTTGGTAAATGTGAAGGTACGTGACAACACTTGTCGCTTAATTACAATTTACGGTCCACAATTGAAATCTCTGATGATTGATTTACTATATAAATCAGCCTTTTGTATACTAGAGGTTTTTAATTTTTAGGAGGAGATTTTAATATTAATTTTTCACAGAAAAAGTTATTAGATAAACAATATTGTGATAAGGCCTGTTTGTCTTCCATTCTTGTTCAGGCAGGTTTGAAGGACTCCCATAAAGTTGGGAGGAATTCGGTTAAACCTACCTTTTTTAAAGAGAAATTGTCCTCCCAAATTGATTTTATTTTTGTCCCTAAATCCTTGCGGATAGATGGATTGATTTATGTTCCGGTGGAGACTTCGGACCATGTATTAATTGGAGTAAAGATAGATTCCTTTCAGAGAAGGAAACAGGGTCCAGGATTTTGGAAACTAAATGTTTCTTTTTTGAGTGATGGTTTGGTTATTTCGGATCTGAGAAAGATTGTACAAGACCAGATTACTACTATTGGTTTACATGAAGATCTAGGGAGTTGGTGGGGAGCTTTTAAGTCTTGTTTGATTGGATATTTTAGATTTAAAGGTGTTTTGGTGGCTAGTTCAAAACGGGAAAACTATATGAAGCTTCACTGGTCTTTGCAGTCTCTTCTGTCTAGACAACATGAATGTGGTTTGGATTTATCTAGTGAAATTACTCGAATAAAGTTATCTATGTTGTCATTTCAGTATGACCGCATGGCGTCTTTAATTAAAGAGCAATCTTTTGGAACTCAGGGAAAATCAGCGCAGGTGAACCCCTTTTTGGCATGTCAGGCGAGGTCTCATAGCCACCTGTTTTCTGGTTTATGTAGGGAAGATGAGGTATTGGTGGTAGATAATGCAGGTATAATGGATTATTTGGACGGGTATGTGGAGCAAACATTTGGGACTTCTTGTCCGATTTCTAGCTTTACTTCTTGCTTGTTGGAAGCTGCAGATCTTCCACAAGTGGATCATGAGACTCAGTCTAGTATGGTAGCGGCCTTTACTGAATTAGAGATGGGTGCTGTAATTGCTTCTTTAAAAGGGGACTTCACCTGGATCTGATGGATTACCAGGGAATATATAAGGTATTGTGGGAGTTAATGCCAAAGAATTACTAGCATTATATAATTCATTTTGTTTGACATGCTTTTGCCTACTCAGATGTATGAGGGGTTGTTAATTTTCCTTTTTAAGAAGGGGGACCATACAGATATTCGTAATTGGAGACCTTTAACACTTTTGAATGTTGATTTTAAGATTTTTTCTAAACTGTTCGGAAATAGATTGTCTCTAGTGATGCCTGTTCTAATTCATGAGCAACAATTTTGTGCAGTACCAGGAAGGAAGTTGACGGATGCTTTGATTTTTCTTAGAGAGGTGATGTCAGCAGGTAAGGATTTGGTGAGTGGTCCAGGAGGGTTTTTGGTCAGCCTAGATCAATCTAAAGCTTATGATGAAGTGTCACATGACTATTTACGGGCATGTATGAAAGCGTTCGGTTTGCCACCTCAATTTATGAATTGGGTACAGCTATGTTATGCCTTGGCTATTGTAGTACCTTTGGAGAATGAGTGGAAAGGTAACTCACACAGTATTTTGAAGGGAGTTAGGCAAGGCTGTCCACTGAGCCCTCTGTTGTATGTTTTGGCTCTGGATCCTGTGCTGCGGATACTTAGTAAATCACCTTTGATTAAACCAATAATTATGAATGTTTTTAGTTTCCCAAAATTGATTGCTTATGCAGATGATATATGTCTTTTGTTACCAGATAGTGCGGCTATAGAGCTTGCCTATGAAGTACTTAGCTCTTTGGGAAAGATTATGGGGGCTAGGATAAATGAGGAGAAAACTAAATGTGTTGCAATATCAGGATTCCCTAAAAATCCGCCTTTGGTTGGGCGTTTTAAAGTGGAACAAGAACCTTGTAAGATTTTGGGTCTATATTTTGGGGTTACGGAGAGTGCTTTGGATAGCTGGAAGAAAGCTTTAAGAGGGGGCAATCTTAGGGTATCCCAATGGAATAGACACAGATTGTCAAAGAAAAAACGAATTTATTTGATTAAATCGTATCTCTTTCCTGTACTTTTATTTATAAGCAATATTTATTATATTCCTAAGTCATTGGAAATGCCTTTGTTGCATTGATTTTTTAGCGGAATATGGGGTAGTCGTTTAAACCCCATTAGAAGAAATCCATTATTGTCGGAGATTAAGGAGGGTGGATTGGGGATGATTCATCCTATTGTTTTTTTCTTCACAACTTTTTTGTATATGAATTTGGTCCCCGTGGTACGGAATGTTTCGAAATTATGGGTTCCACTGTTAACGTTTCAACTGAAGGGGTTTTTGGGGGAATGGAAGGAAGAGTGTTTTTTACATTTTAATAAATGTCGTCCCCCATTGCAGGATAGCTGGAGGTCGGTGTTTGATAAGGTAAAAGGGTGGGATGTACGTTGGGCACTAGTAAAGAAGCTTAATAGAAGAGCCTTGTATACCTTGATTTTGGGAACTTTTTTTTCTGAAAATCCGTTCATTGCCCTTTCCGCTGCAGTATGCTCAAATATGGCCTCTTATTTAACAAATTTTCGTATTCCACAGCAAATGTGGGACACATTATGGTTGGGTGTACATGGTAGAATTAATGTACGTAATAACCAAAAACATAAATCAATACATGAGAGGTATTGTCCAAGGGATAAATCTATTACCCTTTTGGAGATGATGGATCACCTGCATTATGATTGCTTTTATGCTAAAGAATTTTGGGATATTCTTAAAGAGAGGTGGAAATATTGTATAGTTTTACCTCCTTTAAAGGTGAGCTTGTATTATGGCTTCTTTGCTGCTGAACAGCTGGGGGACTGGTATGGTACTCTACAAGTTCTTCATGTTTTTTTTGTATTGGTTGTGGATTAGCCGCTGTAGACTTTTGTTGCAACAGCAGTTTATGTCACCACTAAATTTGATTATGTGGATAGAAACACATAAACGTAGAAACATAAAACATAGACTTTGATGGCAGATAAGGACCGCTAGGCCCATCTAGTTTGCCCATTTCCCTACCTACAGGATAGGCCGCAGATCCTAGTTAACCAACAGCCTATTTCTTCCTACCCCCCACAAGAATTGCCTTATGTCTGTCCCATGCATTCTTGAATTCTCCCACAGTTTTAGACCCCACAACCTCCTCAGGAAGGCTGTTCCATGCATCCACTACCCTCTCTGTGAAATAATACTTCCTCACATTGCCCCTGAACCGCCTCCTTCTATCTTTAAATTGTGTCCCCTTGTTCTTGCAAGTCTCTTTTCTGAAAGATGCTACCCTCTTGGACTTTGTTGATTCCACTGAGGTACTTAAAGTTTCTATCATGTCCCCCCTCTCCCTTCTTTCCTCAAGGGTATACATATTAAGCTCCTTTAGTCTCTCCTCATATGGCTTCTCTTGTAGACCCTGCACCATTTTAGTTGCCCTCCTCTGGACTGCCTCTATCCTGTCTATGTCCTTGCGGAGATGGGGTCTCCAGAACTGGACACAGTACTCTAGATGGGGTCTCACCAACTGTCTGTACAGAGGGATAACAACTTCCTGTTTTCTGCTGATGATGCCTCTCCCTATACATCCCAGTATGCCCCAGCCCTCCCTACTGCCTTCTCACATTGCTTGCTAACCTTAAGGTCATCTGATATGATTACCCCCAGGTCCCTTTCCTTTTTGTTGTTCCCTCCCCACCCATTGTGTATTCTTCCCTTGGGTTCTTGTTTCCCAGGTGCATTATTTTGCACTTCTTGCATTGAATCCTAGCTGCCATACTTCTGACCATTTCTCCAACCTTGCCAAGTCCCTTTTCATCCTTTCCACACCTCCTTGTGTATCAACCCTGTTACAGATCTTTGTGTCATCTGCAAAAGGCATGCTTTTTCCTTCAGTCCCTCTGCAATGTCACTGATGAAGACATTGAAAAGGACTGGACCCAATACTGAACCCTCGGTGCTAATAACCCCCTTTCTTCAGAGTGGACTCCATTTACAATTACCTTCTGTCCTGTTGTCCAGCCAATGTTTTGCAGGCTACCACCTGGGTCCCACTCCCAGGCTGGTTAGTTTGACTAATAATCTTTTGTGTGGGACTGTGTCAAATGCCTTCTAAAGTCTAGGTAGGCCATGTTAGCAGCCCCTCCCTGGTCTACTACTTTGGTCACCCAGTCAAAGAAATCTATTAGATTCATCTGACATGACCTTCCAGCTGTGAACCCATGCTGCCTTGGATCCTGTGCTCCACTGGCCTCTAGGTACTCAACTATTCTTTCCTTCAAGTGACTCCATCACTTTCCTACCACAGAGGTCAGACTGACAGGTCTGTAGTTTCCTGCCTCTGTCTTGGTCCCACTTTTGTGAAGGGAATCACATCCGTCTTCCTCCAGTCCTCGGGTACCACCATCCTCCCATGATTTATTAAAAGAGTAGCCAGTGGTTTCACTAGTTCATCCCTTAATTCTTTTAGAATTCTGGGGTGAATCCCATCAGGACCCATTGCTTTGTCCACCTTCAGTTTTAGGAGTTCTTGCAGAACCCTTTCTTCTGTGTGAGGACTGGGATCGACCCCTATCAGAGGTGCTTCTGTTAATTGGATTAGGCACTTCCCTCTCCTCTTTTGTGAATACTGAGCAGAAATATTCATTCAGTATTCCTGCTTTTTCACTGACCCCTCTGCCCACCCACCGCTCATTCTATTCAGCCTCACTATCCCTCCTTTTGTCTTTTCACGCTGATGTACCTATAAAAGGTTTATCCCCTTCTTAACTGAGTTGGCTATCTTTTCCTCAGTTTGGGCCTTTGCTATTCTGACTTCCTCCTGCTTCCTTCTGCCTTAACTGGTACAGCTCTCTGTCCTTCTCCTTCTGTGTTTCTTATACTTCCAGAATGCTATCTTTTCTTCCTGACTTTCACAGCCACCTCATTTGAGAACCATAGTGGCTTTTTCTTTCATTTGATTTGTTTATTTGCTTCACACAAGGCTTTTGCCTCTGTGATGGCAGTTTTGATAATTCCCCATTGTTGCTCCACATATCCTTCTAGCCTGTTTGCTAGTGCTTTTCTGAGGCACTCTCCCATCTTTCCAAAGTCAGCCCTCCTAAAGTCCAGTACCCTCACTTTTGTATGGCTTGACTCTGTAGCTGAGTTTAACATGAACCACACTGTTTGATGGTCACTTGTCCCCAGATGGCAACCCACTTCTAGATCTGAGATCCTCTCATTGACCCCATTTGAGAGTACGAGGTCTAAGATTTCTCCCTCATGAGTGGGTTCCGAAACTAGCTGTCTAATGCCTGCCACCTGTAGTGCATCAAGAATGGCCCTGCTCTTGGATGTGGCTGCAGCAAATGTGCTCCAGTTAACATCTGGCATATTCAGGTCTCCCATCAACAGTATCTCCCCTTTCTCTGCCATTCTAAGAATGCCTTCTATCATATCCTTGTCCAATCCTTCCCTCTGACATGGGGGTCTGTACACAATCCCTGTGCAGATTGTGGTGCCCTTTCCAGTCTACAAGGTGACCCACAGTGCCTCCTCTCCTCCCTGTTTACTCTTTTGTTCAGTTGCTTTTATCCCTTCCTTTACATAGAGAGCCACTCCTCCCCCTCTTCTCCCCTGCCTGTCTCTCCTGTAGGTTATGTACCCTGGTATGTTAACATCCCAGTCATGGTTCTCTGTGTACCATGTTTCTGTGACTGCTATGATATCCAGGCAACCCTCTTTCATTAAGGCCATCAGCTCATAGAATCTGAAGTAGAAAAGTTGATGTTAGCAGAATGCGATTTATTTCCATTAACTAAGTTGAGATCTCTTTGGGATGGTTTAGAGTTTTTATGAAATTGTTGATTAAGAATTGGTACAAATGGAGAAAAAAAGGAGAAAAAAAGGGTGTTCAGTAGTTAATTACTCTGTGTTAAGATACTACTGATAGAGATTTTTGTGTTGAATGTAAGATGTAATATTTATTTTTGCGTGTTATTTGTTTTTGTATAGTGATTTATGTGAAGTAACATTTTTCTTTGTATATGTTTTACTTTTAAGAGTTAATAAAAAATTCCCCTACTCTTTTCATTAAGTGCCATGGGATCTTTAACATCCACCTGAACTACCACCACTCCAGGCAGATGGGACCTCAGTTTAACGTCTCATCCAAAAGACAGCACCTCAGAAGTGCAGCACCACTCTCATGCAGCACTACAGTGTCAGTACTGGGATATTAACCCAAGTGCCAGATGTGGGAACTGAACCCATATCCTTCTGATCTCCCGACCTCAGAGGTGAGTCTGCTACCTGCTGAGCCAATGACACTGACACTGTATGGAAAAGCCTTAACTAAAGCTAGGCATCCATGGTTACTATCAAGATAAGAGATTATGTGACTGGTAGTCTTAGGAGATGAGAAAAAAATGAGCAAAAGTTTCATTACTTTACATTGAAATATGTTGTTCTATTCATAGTTTAAAGATGCAATGTACAGATGCTATAACAATTGGACAGTTGTAGGACATTAATATGATAAATAAACTTACCAAGTTTCACAGTTGCTGAATGAAGTATTTAAAAGTTATGAATATAATTTATTTAATATAATTTTCTTATTAGAAAACTAGACAAATCTAATATCATGTGATAGCTCACATCTTAGGAAGTCTAACAAGATGAATATTAAATCTGTAGATTGTTGTTATTGAGAGGAATACCATCTAAAAGTTTATAGTGAATTATCTTTTCTGATAGTGATTGATGTCTTTAAGACAAGAGCAAAATAATCTTGTGTATCTTACAAAAACTAATGTTTTAAGGACTTTAGGAATGGATTTTTCTTACAGATCTCATGTCATTCTGTAGTTTAGACTATTAAGAGTAAAATTATTGTTTTGTTTTGAGAAGTTTTTTTGAAATTATGAAGTTATAACCTTAATAGTGTAGTTTAAAAAGTATCCATACTACAGATATCAGACTTTTTTTAAGAATGTTTGGCTTATTGTAAAACACTTGAATATGCAAATTTAATTTTCAAATTATGTTAAATTAGACTTTTATTTAAAAAAATAATTTTGAACCAAAATAGATTTGAGGAAAAGGGGCTGTCTTAAAGAAGCATGTCCAAATGTCACATTTATCTTATAAGATGCCCTATCCTGTTAGTGACTTAAACCAATCCAAAACTGGTGATTACATCACCAGAGCAGTTTTCATATTAATAAACACTGCTGGTCACTGCCCAGATATGAGCTAACCATCGATGTAGGAAGACCTATGTTCAGTTAACTAATAATTTTATGGCTTTATACTGATGTTAGGCCAAAGAACTTTGGGCCATGTCTGTTTGAAATGCAGGGGCTGGCCAAGGAAAAGCCATAGCTTAGTGCTGCTGAAGATATCCAGAGGCAAGAAAGAAGTAGAAGGACCTTTTTATTGTGAAAGAAGCAAGATTTGTGTTATTTGCTAAGTATTTTGACAAGTAATGTTACCTGCTGACAACCAGACAGACTTACTTTTAGGACTCACACAAGCTGCACTGCATGCTGAGCAAAAAAAGGTCTCTTGTTCCAAGGTTTTAAAAGCAGATGCACAACATGAAATGGTCAATAAGCTTCAGTTATTAAAACAGCTTGCTATTCACAAGAACTTTCTTTGAATACAGTATTGCTATGGACTGTGCTGACTGAAACTGTGTTCTACAAGTCTAAGAACTGACTTTTGGTAAAGTGATGTTCAGCAAAGATTTAACTTGCAGAGTGTATCCATGCTAAAAGAAGTTTCAGGGTCAATGTTAGCTGACAAAGAAACCTTGTCATCAAAAGCCAGACTCAGCCAGAGTTCTAAGTGAAGAAAAGAAGACCCACTTCTACAACCAGAAATATAAGTATTCCTTTTTAATTAATTTCACTAATTTTAATTAATAGTGTTGGTAATTTAAATTGGCTTATCTGGGAAAGTAAGAGGGAATCTACTTTTAACTATAGAATCAGGGTATATATTAGTTGCTGGATTTTTTGAAACAATTTTGTTGATGTTTACAAGATTAGGCTTGATATTTATGTTAGCAAGGAATATTAAGAACCATTGTATAGGTGTAAATAAAATATATATTTTTCATGTAAGTATACATGGGGTAAGCAGTGTCATTTACTATTATACTTGAATCTGAAGAGCATAGGATAATATCACATGAACATGTTTATTATTTTTGGTAATTTATTAAATAGTTTTTGGGTAAGGCCCGAGGTGAATCCAGGTGCATCATTATAAAAAGTGATATTATAAGCCTTTGTTCTGACACTATCCTGCAGACTTTGACAAGTGTCGCATTGTGCCTTGGGGTCATCGGGCCTTATGCTCACCCCATTCTATAAGGAAGTACACTGAGGTGGGTGCAATATAGGAGAATAGGGTGAACTTTGGGGCTGAAGAGTGCAAGGCACACCTTGATGTCTGTCAGTGGTTGCAGGGTGAGGGGGTTGGGGATGTAAAGGCATGAGCATTACAGCTGACAATCCAAAGGTACATCCCTGACACCTGCTTGTATAGGGTGGGACACTATGTTTAGAAACCCTAATGCCCTAGGCATTTGTTGGTATTTGCACTCCAAATTTTCATCATGGCCTTTTTGTGACCCTATCTCATGAAAGCATTTGGGACCTCTACTCATGAACAGTGGTGTTGTAATTTTGTTAATCTGTCCCAAATGTTGATTTCCCACAGTGGCTGTGCCACTCTGTGCCACATGTGTGAAAACACAGTTCAGGCAGGATGTGAAAAATGACAGCTGCACTGTTCATAAGGAGGTGTGAAGAGATGGCAATGTTGAAAATCTAGAGTGAAAATATTAAAAATTCTTAAAGTTATGAGCATGTATTAAAACTGTGTAATGAAAGCTAATAACACAGTCATTTTTTGGAATTTTTTCACTAAATGTTTAACATAAGCATTTAGGGACCTCTTCTCATGAACAGTGGCACTATCATTTTCTTAATCAATCCCAAAATTTGATTTTCCACAGCAATCTTGCCATTGTGTGCCAGATGTGCGAAACCACATTTTGAGCAGGATGTGAAAAATTACAGTTGTACTATTCAAGGAGGTGTGCAAAAATGGCAATGCTGAAAATCTGGAGTGAAAGTATTAAAAATTCTCAAAATTATGACTGTGTGTGGACACTGTGCAATGCAGGCTTGTAACATAGTCATTTTGTGGAATTTTGTCACCAAATTTTCAACATAGGCATTTTGAGACCTCTGCTAATGAACAGTATTACTGTGATTTTCTTACTTTGTCATGAACAGTGGTGTTGTGATTTTGTTAATCTGTCCCAAATGTTGATTTTCCACAGTTACTGTGTCACTCTGTGCCACATGTGTGAAAACACTGTTCAGGCAGGATGTGAAAAATGACAGCTGTACTGTTTACAAGGAGGTATGAAAAAGCGGAAATGTTGAAAATCTGGAGTAAAAATATTAAAAATTCTCAAAGCTACAAGCGTGCATGGAAACTGTGCAATGCACACTCATAAAACAATAATTTTTCAGAATTTTTGCAACAAATTTGTACCATAGTCTTTTTTGGAGCCTACCTCATGAACAGTGACACTACTGTTTTGTTAATCAGTCCCAAAAGATGATTCCATGCAGTGACCGTGAAATCACCTTTCGGGACTGAATAATGAGATGACAGTGACTAAATTCATGAGGTGGGGTCCCAAAAACCCCATATTGACAATTTGGTGCCAAAATTTACAAAAATGGCTGAGATATGCACCAAAGTTAAAAAAAAAAAACATTTACACCATTATACAGCTTACAGGCATTTCTTCAGTTTACAGTCGGCTTTGAAGAGTGCAGATGTGTTCCCAGTCTACTGAAGATTGTTGCCGAAGGCTCTGGAGGTAAGTATGGGGTGGGATGTGTGGAGAGGTGGGGTATGCAGAGGGTGGGCACGGGTTGGGGGAGGGTCAGTAGACACATCGAGGGACCATTTTCTCATTTTTCATGGGGTAAAACAAAAAAAAAATAAAGACAATGAAGGTCAGTTTTCTTGTTTTGCGGATGTGTTTTGGCACACTGGGGTGGGCTCCTAGTGTGCCACCCATATTTTTGAGGAGGTGGATTGAAGCCAGCGGGGATTGGGCCACCCATCGGCACACAAATGTGTCTCTGTTTGGGGGGCACACATGATGCCAAGGGGGGGGATTGGGCACCCCTCAGCACACAAATTAAATATTATGGGGCCATTATGCCAATGGGGATTGGGCTCCCCATCAGCAAATTGAACTGGGAAGGTGGCATGCTGACAGTGGATTGAACACCCCAGACATTGGCTTGTTTGGGAGTGTGAGAGGTGGATGGCGACAGTCGCTGCCATGTTTCATTGAAATGTTACACCAGGGAAGGCATGCCCTGCAATGTGGGGAGCTCCCTCATTGCAGCAATGAAATCATTTCAAGTTGGTGGCACACTTTTGCACTGCTGTCATAGACAGTGTGCAATCTAATTCATGCCACAGACCCCAGCAAGAAAAAGCAGTGGCACCACTGACCACAGTATGACCCCACCTCCTAAACTTGCTCTTCCAAGCTACCACAATATGTTGCTTGCGCATGCACAAGACAACATAAAAATTGCACTGTACATCTGCATAATATAAACATATACATTGAGCAACATTTCATAACACATACAATATTTTTTCAACTCTCTTTATACTCCTTCCCCCCATTGACCAGGACCTCATTCAGCTTTTCCGCTAGTGCCAGCTTCCCACCCACCAAGGCCCCTCTACTTGGTGTCCTGGAGCTCCAGACCACCTCTAGCACACCTCTCAGTCATTAGTTCCGGCTTGCCACCCAGGGCAGTAATGGCTTCAGCTCCTTGGATAACACCCCACATGATTCAGCTGACTTGTTTGATGGCAGTATAGCCATGAGGATTCTCAGGTGCAGGTTGGTAAAGCCCAAAAAAGAAATGGAAGCATCATCCTCCTGGTCAGTGGCTTTTGCTTCTTAGTGTACCTGTAGAAGTAGACTTGTAATGATGCCCATAACATCACAGTGCATACTCCCGCATGCAGCATGTGGCATCCACTGCTCCTCCCTCCAATTTTTGGACTATTTAAGTGCCTCAGCTCAGGCCAGCAAGCACTGACAGTCATAACCCTCCATCCCCAAAAGAGGAGAGCAGCCCATTGGATGCTTAATCCTCCTCCCACTGGCTGTCCCTCAGATACACCAGGCTCATTCCTGAACCCATTTCATTGGTACTGCAAGTGGTAGTGCTTCTGCTGCACCTGAGGGGCAGCTATACCACATGCAGCATTTAGTACATTCAAATTAGACACTACACTAACTAGCATTCAGAAAATGGGAAAGACATTTTCTGGCCTCTGATTGGCTGAGACCCCTGGCAAGGAGTACATTCATGTGCCAACAGAGACCGCAAAATAACTTGTTCCAGTGCCAGCCAGCTCCTTCACAGAAACAGATATCACTGTGCCAAGTCCATTTTCAAACATCTTCGACCACCATTTTTTCCTCACTTAGCCAGATTCAGCAGTATATGCCCACTTCTACATACACATGATTTACATGTTTTAACATGTTTCAATATTTTAGTAGCAGTTCACTCCGCCTATCTTACTGTCCCCCTTCTGGCTGCTCTTCCTGTACATTTCCATACTCTGGACACTGGACTGCTGTCTGTGCTGCGGCAATTCAGCAGCATATCAACATCTGCCAGAGCAGGTATCATGAAAGTTCTGCTCTTCTTATCCCCGATCACGCTGTCGGCACCATGCTGTAAACCAACAGCAGTCCCTATCACACAATACCGAACCAGATATGGGAGCTAGGGAAGGCAGTCTGTAAATGTAAAAGCTTGTTTTTATTATTTATTACCAGTGATGAGTTCTGGAGGCACACATACCTGTATTTTTTGAAGCACCATTGAGTTCTGGAGGCACAGGGACCTTAAAAAGTGTAGTGTGGCCATGCAGAGAATTCAGGCAGAGTGTTGTGTGGTTGACTAGGCAGGCAGAGAGCAATGAGTCAGGAAGAAGCAGAAAAAAGAACACTGCCCACTTCCTAGCACTCACTATTTGGAGAGGGGGGAGTCCCACTTGCAATAAAGGGAAAAAAGAAAACATAAAATCAAAAGGAAACAACTACAGCACCTTCTACTGGCAAATGTACCAGTAGAGGGTCTACTTTTTAAATGAATGCTTTGTTTCTTCTTTTTTTTAATTGTAACAGCTTTTTTGTACTTTCAAACATTGTACTAAAATAGCAAACACCCATTTTCTAAGCGGCATAATGCCCTCCAGGGTGAGTGGCATTGGACTATACTGGACCTTCAGGGGCTATGAGGCCCTCCAGCTGTGACATTTGGCCTCATGACCCCCCTGGGTCATCCAGTATAGCCCAATGCCACCCACCACGTCTGGTATTATCGCTTGCATTTGCATATATGTATGTGTTACTTTAAATACTATTGTGTTATTTTATTTATTTAACCAGGTATAGCACACTAAGCTGAAAGCTTTTTTACAGGAGCGACCTGGGAGCACAAGGAGGTTAAGTGACTTGCTCAGGGTCACACAGTATGCAAGTGGAAGCTGTGGGATTCAAACCCAAGTCTGGTCTGCTGGATGTCACCAGATTTGCAGCTCAGAGCATTAGACCACTGCACTATACTGCCTCCACATTAATACATACATCTGCAAAATGTAGAGCAATGACTGGTTAGAAGTCATTGTTAGACAAATTTAATTTCCTTGGACGGTAATCTATGAAATCACTCATATTATCTTATCTTTATAGCTGGCAAAAGGCAGGAAAAGATTTTCCTCTAAGTGAGCCCTCTTTATGCCAAAAGTAAGTTGTAAAACAGCCTTCCACAATTTTTCTTCCAGCTACTGTATAGCTCTCTGTTGCAATACATGTACCAAGCATTGGCAATTATAAATTTAAGAAATGGTATGCAACGCACATTTTTCTTACTTATATATAGTCTGTGCCATATCATTTGAATCCCTTCCAAGTGATATCCATCATTTTAAAAAGGGTCTGAGAAATGGAGCTTTCTGATTGGCTGCAAACATTTTAACAGCCTTATGTTAATCTTTTATTAACATACATATAGAGCTTAGCTGAACAAGATTTAACACTGTTTTAAAACTTGTTTTATTATAATAGCAATAGGACACTCCCAGAGATTATGTTAATGTCAGTTAATCACCGTCTAGGATATGGTACTCAGCTACACTAAAGCAGTACACTTTCTAGAAGTATTTTTCACAGACCATTAATATAACCCTTGGTCATACCTTATTGCTTAAAAAAAAACACCCGGTGATATTGATTTAGGATGATGGCTGTGCTATTCTGTTAGTCCAACTATGTGCAATGTTTTTCCTGACTTTCTCAGCAGCTAATGCAAAATCTATGACAGCAGATTGCACTATAGGGTTTTATGAAACGACGAATAACAAGGAGTAGGTTGTATGGTGTTCCTTTATTACCAAAATTTGTTTTCTGAAATGGTGTTAACTATGCTACAAACCTAGAAATGAAATTAACTATGCTGTAATGCTGCTTTAAGCAGTAAGCATCACTTTTGATGTGCTACTGTATTTAGTTTGTCACCAAGTATAATTTGGTAGGCTTTGGGGCACTTTTATTTCAGTCATGAGATTTAATGAGAACTGACTTCTGAGCAAGGTACCTAGTGGCAGAAGAGCACCAGGCCATGTTTTTAAAATGTTTCCCTTTCCTTCCCTTGCCTTTTTCCTTCCTTTCTTCCCTCCTCCTTCCTCTGTAGTGGAGCTAGATTGGTTGACACGCTGGGTCAGCTGTCGGACTAGTTTGCAGTAGTCACTCATTTTATTCATTTTAAATTGTTTAAATTGTGCTGCATTTTAGTGTGTGTTTTACTTTACCGTTTGTTAAGTATAAGTCAGGAGTTATTTTGTTTTATGCCAAACACAGCATTAGCACAGCTTTTAGTGAGCCACAGTCACGTGTCTGCTACTTTGACTGAAAGCCCTTGGAGAGCTTATTGCCAGCTTTTAAAATCAACCATAAGCATTATCTGCCACTGCTGTTACATTTTGTATCAGTAGTATTGGATGCATCATATTGGTGCTTTTAGTACTGCAATAACTTACCGGCCACCAGAATTTCTGGTTGGACTGCCAAGAAAATTGCTGATGCTGGGCCACTACAGAGGCAGGTGACCTGGAGATACTGTTTGGTAACTTTGGAATGGCTGTGTGATCACCCAACTGGAGCCAGAGAGTGCCTTGGGGTGCCGGAAGAGCAACTGTGTGTGGAAAGAGCAGCCATTCTAGTGGGATTGTTAGACTGCTTTTTGTGGGACTATGCTGAAACTGAGCCATTTGGAGCCAAGAAGGATCACCGCTACCATCTGGTGGACTGGTTAGCTTGGACAGCTGACCCTGAGGTGGGTGTCAGGTCTGGAGACCCCTGTATGTAAGCGATGTCAGCAAACTTTCTATTACTGTGGTTTAGTGGAACTGGCAGGGGACATATTCCCAGCCCTAGGGTAGGCATTGGGACTGGGATTTCAAATGCTGGTTTATGAAGTTTTCACAATTATTAGTTTGTGGATTGTGAAGGGGAAATCCATAACTGCTGTTGCAGTGTCTGAAGTGTGCTTAAATTTTAAAAGTAGCACAAGGATTTTGTTTATTTGATTGACAGATAAATCATGTACTGTGAATATTGACATTTAGAATGGGTATCTTTGTTGGTGATTATTGGGCTTAGCTATATAATATAATTGTATTATAATAACTGGGGAATGTTTTCTCCCATAGGGAACCCTGGTCATCATTCGCCATTATTACCCACATGTTATAATGGCGAACATGCACCAGGGTTCTCTTACTCCGTGCATGCGCCTCACTATGCTCTGCCCTCACATAGCACTGCCAGGCACTTAGTCACCACCATCACTCGGCATCGTTGGCGGTGAGTGCATAAAAAAAAAATTCTACTTTTGTTATTCAGTAAAGCTCCATTTCAATTGGGGGAGGACAAAAAATGAAAAGCAAAAGCTTGCTGTAGCTGCTCAGCCACTGGCCGCAAACAGACTTCATCCTTACCAGAAGGCTGGCCTTTTTATATTATGCAATTGCTGTGCCAAGAAAATACTCCCCAGCAATTATATAAAATAAAACATGGGGTGGTGCATTTAACTTGAGATTTTACACACATCTCTCGGTGTTGGATGCTCAAAAAAACCCTTCAAGCTTCGCTCTTGGGGTTTTTACAGCATCCAACACCTGTAAAACAACATCTGTGTAAAATCTTTATAAACACACCATCCCATGCATTATTGTATATATATAATTGCTGGTGACCCCCTTTATCACATGGTTCACAAGCTTCTGTAAAATGCGTAATGACCTAAAAACAGTCATTAAGGCAGTTGCAAAACTTTATTTTAATAGCAGTGTCAATAACAGTTCGTGCACCTCCTCATTGGCTCTTACTCTGTGTGTGGACAGGCCAAACAGCAGAAGAAACATGGTGGTTCCATGTTTCCGTTGTCAAGGAACCACACTGATCCTTAGCCTATCGCTTTCATCTCAGGTGCATTTTAAATATTTATCTGGTTGAGTCTGCCTATACAACTTTTAGAATCTATCTGGTTAATCCTGCCATTCCTACCTTTCAAGTGTGGCTTCAGGTGACACTGGCTCATTGGAAATGTACCATGGCTGATTTCTCTCAATGTAATTCAAAGTGTAATAAAAAATAAATAAAGTTAAAAAAAAACAAGGCATGTGATGTGATATGTGTGTGTGTGTGTGTGTGTGTGTGTGTGTGTGTGTGAGAGAGACATTATTGCCAAAACTGCTTCAGTACCTTTGGCATTCAATGCCTTGCACCCGTAATTACACTTTTGCAATAAACTTAAATGTCTGTAAGTTATACTCTTTGCATATGTACTCTGTCCTTTTCTTCCCACAGGTTTACACCCACTAATCGTGGCGACTATAGACTATAGCTAAACCCACCAGCCTTCCAGTATTGCCAACAGAACCAGCACTAGGTCACCCCTTGGATCTCAGTCATTGCACTCAGAGATGCCTTAAGGGCATGCAGTAGCTACTAGGCCTATACCCACCTCAGTCATTCCCTCAACCCTTTTACCCAGATAACCTTTCCTGGTATGTAAATAGTTTGCATTCACTGATACTCTTTATCATTTGTATTATATAGCAATTTTCTGTAAATTCACTGTAGCATTTAAATCACATTTGGCTAACAAATACTTCTAGGCAATTACAATACAGCCCCCCTCTGCCTCTGAACAAAGTCTCTTCAATTCCTGTGCAGTAGTCCTTTGATGTCAGAAGGAATCACAAATCCCAGTATGGCAGATGAGTGTCCCTCCTTGAACTATTCCCACAGGTAAATTGAAATTGCTGTACCAATTTTCCTTAAATGAGCTGTGGAATTTTGATATCAAAAGCTGGACCTTTTGGAGTTAGCAGATAAATTCTGAGGTTGCTGATTCTGATGATCACCTAGATGCTGAAAATGCTACTGCTGTACTTGCTGGGTGCAGGCTGAAAAAAATTACAGGAACAGGTGCCACTTGCAGCAGGCAATAACTATATTCTCCCTGTCCTCACTTACTGTTCTACTGACCCTGACATTTGGATACAGGCAATCCCCTATATAGGCTAAGTTTACTATGTGAGAGCTAGTCCCCCAGGCCCTTTCTGGCTGTAGGACTCTGTAGGCTGACCTCCCTGTGGTCAGGAGTTTGTCCCTTCAGATTAGTTTCCCTACTCAGACTCTTCCTCAGTTGAGTGGTGCAGCTCCTTGTATACTCACTCAACATTCTCTTTTATCAAAATTCTGACACCATAGTAGACAGCTATCTGATTCCACTCCTTAGCACCAATCACCTGTGATTCCACCATGGAATTCTGCAGCAGCATAGGCCACAATGGAATAATCAGATTTGCAATTACTGACCAACTACCTGAAAATTCCAAGCCTGCTCTTTTCTGTTAACTTGAATTAATTTCAATAACATGTTGCACAAATCACCATAAGAATTTATTAAAAATCAAAGTAATTACAGTTACACTTTCTAGCTGAATAGCTGATTCCTGGACTCTCAACATTATTTTTTATAAATAAATTGAGTAAAGGGAACCCCGTGTCACTATGAAATGAAGTTGTCCCAATGTGAAAGCTGTTAGTGTGCTATGTACTTTAGCCATTAATCCTGAGGAGTAAAGCTGTTAATTCAATCACTTCCTCCTTTAACTGAGATACTTTCACTTTGTCTGAGATTGAAAAATAATATATTCAGATGTCTGAAGTCTGCATTTCTCCCAGTGGCTGTCCCAAGGGCAGCAGCATTTGCTGCTGCCCAAGCACCCACCCTCTCCTAGATCTTCCTTCATCCTCCCCTGTTTGCCAGCATGGCTTCTGGACTGCAGACTATGCTTTGTGACCACTCCTTCTTTACAGATAAGTGAACCCCGTCTCCTTTCTGGGCCACTGAGTCAAGTAGAACTTTTATCTTACAATTCAAACTATAAATGTAGCAAGTTTGGTGTGATTCTGACATAAGTTGGTTGAATTATGAGCAATAGTAAAAAAGCTGCACATATTTTGCAATTTAAATTCTGGTTGTCTCATTCACTCAAATGCCCTGCCATAAACCATCTCTGATTTTGCATGTATACATTTCTGTGATAAAATTATGATCTGTAGCTATGATAATGGGTTTGTTTGTTAGACTGAGAGATAGCCTGCTGGGGCATTAATTTCTTTATTGATTGACTGTGTTATGGTATCTTCCTCGAGTGTTTGCTGTGCACAATTCTCTTTTCCCTTGCAGCCTGCTGCTGCCTGAGATAGTGTCTGTTTTGTGAGCCCAACCTCATTCTGAGGCAGAGTCTCTCTCTGTTTCCCAACCCCTCAGGGTTGTTGATTTTAATATAGTAACTGGTCCCTATATTTAGCATCCTGTTACTTTTCTCCTCCCATCAAAAATGTGCTGCTTTGAGTGACTGAAGTGACAGTCTGGTCACAAAAAGAAACACACTCCTTCTGCCTAGCAGGCAACAGCCTGCTGTAGTGACCCTGGCAGTGGTATGCTCTACCTGAGTTGGCATCCACATTCCAGACCTGCCTTTCTAACAGTGTGGTAGCACTCCTTTCAGAGCTGCTCAGCTTCACTTTCACTGCCTCTCTCAAGTGCCTAGTGCCTTGTAGCTTCCACTCTGCATTACTTGAATAACTGCTCTAATAGTTAAATTAAACACTTCTGAGCCACAAAATATAAGAAATAATGTATGGGTGAAAGCAAACTACAAAATGTCTGTTTTTAAAAACTACACATCCTTTAAAAAAAAAACAAGATATTAAGTTAATGAAAGGGATGGAGATGGGTGACAGGGTGAGCAACCAGGACATAGAGGCAGATAGAGTAGTAGGGGGTGTGGAGCTATGTTCTTTCTGGACTCTTTCTGAGAGTTGGGGCAATGCTGGTTTGCAGACATATTGGACAGCTGAAGGCAGAGATGCACCAGTTGATGTAGAAGATAGGTGCACTGGTGGTGGGGATTTGTAGAGTAATGATGGGAGGAGTAGAGAGGCTGCAGGGCCAGGAGGCAGGAATTGGTAAAGAATAGGAGTAGAGCCAAAGCAGCAAGGGGGAGTGATTTGGGAGGAAAGGAAGGAGAAAGTAGGCAGGTCCCAAGGGTCTAGCTCCCCTAGCAGGAAAGAAATACCAGGGAGGAGGAGGGGGAAAACAGTAAGGGTAACCAATAAGGCAGGATAGGAAGGGTGTCCACTGGAAGCACCCTTGGGGCATTGATGCAGAACAGGTTTCTCCCACTTGAGAGAGGGGAAGTGGGAGAACTTGAAGGGGAAGGTAAGGACAGTGAGTTGAGAAGGGAAGGAGGCAGTAGGAGGAAGGACTTCAGAGATAGTAAGAGAAAGGGCATGAAGGAAACAGTTCAGGTGAGGGGGAGTGACTTGGCATAGCAGAGAAGGAGGAAGTTGGGAAGAGTGAGTGAGGGATCAGGCTAGGGGTAGAGCAGAAGGAAATGGTAGGGGGTGAGTATGGGGGGTTCTGAGGGTCAGATAGAGGGGATAGGGATGGAATAGCTGGTGTAGAGGGTCAAGGAGGAGTACAGGATGGGCAGAAGGGGAAAGAGGAGGCAGGCAGGAGTGGTCAGCAGTATGGGTGGGGGGCCCAAGAAGGTTGGTGGAGAGTGGTGATCTTGTGGAACTGAATAGTGAAGAGGGTGAGCTGGGGTGAGAAGAGGTTCAGAGTAAACTGTAAGAGGGTAGAATATATACTGTGTATGACAGAAGAGAGAGTAGGATTATACTAAGGTTCATACTAAGGTAGATTGCAAGAGCAAGAAGGCAGAAGCCCATAAAGCTCTTATACTAATCCAAAACATAATAGAAAAAGTCATACCCTTTACAAATAAGACCATCCAATCTGTATTAAAAAATACTTTTTAGTTTCACTAATAATAACATTTAGTGGTAGCCTATTCCATGGACCAACAACTCTAATGGTAAAAAAATATTTACGACTTGATCTAACAAAGGGTTTTCTAACTAATTGTAAGGGATGTCCTCTGATATTGTGACCACAGTTTTTGAATTCTAGACCCAATTCAGACAATAAATATGGGTCTTGAATAATATCATACAATAGCATAACGTCGCCACGAAGATGACATGTAGATAAGGGCATAAGATTTAAAATAGCAAGTCTATTCTCATAAGGAACATCAAAAAGCCCAGATACTTTTTTAGTGAATTTTCTCTGAACTCTTTCCAATAACAGGTATTCTGATTTTTATATGGATTCCTAAGCTGTGAAGCGTATTCCAAATGTGGTCTTACATATGCTCTATATAGAGGTAACAGTACATCCTGTTTTCTAGATCTTATATTACACAATATAGACCATACCACTTTACCGGATTTGTTAATGATATTATGTACATGATTTTTATAAGAAAGTTATCTGAGATATTAATTCCCAAATCTCTTTCATCAGATGTAGTCTCAAGTAATATGCCATCCAAATAATAGGGACATTGTGAATTTCTAAGGTCCAAATGCATAACTTTGCATTTGGAGATATTTAAAGTCATACCCCACTTCTTGACCCATGTTGTAATGTGGTCTAGATCCTGTTGAATGGCATCAGCCTGATAGTCAGAGGCACATGGCCCTCCTATTTTAACATCATCAGCATATTTTATAGTGAATGATAAGTAACCCGAAGTAAGGTCAGCAATAAATGCCTGAAACAGGCCAAGGTTCTCTGATAGCCCAGCATGTGGGGCAGGAAGAAAGGAAACTTTATATAATAGTGCACCTGGGCATGCACAACCTTACAGGATGTGAGGTGGGAGTAGTGCAAAAGAAGTTCAGGGATGTAGGGAGAATATGCAGCAAGGTAAGGAAATCAGTAGCCTTCTGAGAGGTGCTATGTGTGCCAATGGCTAGCACTGCAAGGAAGTTTAGAAATGAGGAACTCAATTCTTAGCTCAGAGTGTGGCGTGAGGTGGAGGGGTATGGGATACTTGGTTACTGGGGTGGAACCAGGGATAATAAAGACCTCTATGCATGAAACAGGTTACACTGAAGTAATAAGGGTATGAGGGTCCTGAATGGCAAGATGGAAGATTTCATGGGAAAAATAAAAACAATTTAAACTGGGGGAGGGGGAGCAGGGTGCATAGCACCCTCAGCCAACTAGTGGAGAAGGCCAAGAGGCCATCCCCCCCCAATTAGGACAGAATAGAGGGCCACATTTGGGAAGGGGTGAAAGTGGGAAGTTGGGGGGAGGGGTATGGTGGTGGGCAAGGACATGGGTAAAGAGGGGCCTCAGTTGAAGTGGATGGTGGTGGTGTCCCTGAACAACAAAAACCTGGAAAACAGAATGCCTGAATTACAGGCATTGATGGCCAACAGAGAGGTGGAGATTGTGGCCATCACAGAGACATGGGTCACACCAAACCACAACTGAGACCTTGCAATCCATGGATGTAAAATGTTTAAAATTGATAGGGAGATGGGAAGAGATGGGGGAGTAGCTGTGTATGCGAAGGAGGGGATAACCTTACCAGAGAAGAAGGGGTGGATGATAAGATTGAAGCACTATGGGTGCATGTACAATTCACTACAGGGAGGAAGCTAAGGATGGGGGTGGTATACAGACCACGATCATAGGATGAAGAGCTGGACAAGGCACTGGGGTTCCAAATCATAGAAATGACAGGTAAAGGGGAGGCAGTAATAATACAGGACTATAACATGCCTAGGTGGATTGAAAAATTCCAGCTACCTCCATCACCAGGAAGCAAGTTCTGCCAGATGCATTTTATTGTAACACTCTACTGGCTGAGGTGGTATCCTGTAGGATGGTGGGTAGTTTCAAGAGGGAATGGCACAGGGTGGGGGTGTAATTGTGATGGGGTGGGGCAGCTGCTAAGTAAAGGAAGTTAGCTGTGCACTAGAGCAGACATGACACACCAAGAGGCCTATTTCTGCTGGCAATTTTGTATGTTTGCATGTTCCTATTTATTTGATTTTGTTAACCAGGTTTGCTCACTGAGGTGTATGTCCCTTTTTCAGGAGAGACTTGGGATAAATTATAATACAGAATATATTCTGAACTCACATACTACAGGATCATGTACAATTAAGCTACGTAGAGGACATAGTGATAATGGTAGTTACAATAGGTGTAGCATTGAGGATCCATAATATTACACAACAAGTTAAGCAAACAATTCAATAAAACAAAGTGCATTGTGCAGAGTTACTGTACATAGAACATCAAATCAAGTCAAAGGACTAATTCAGGGCCAGATGAGGGAACATAGGCACCTTATCATTTGATGGCGATGGTGAGGTAGGGGAAGACTCAGCATGGGCAAGAGCTATTTAACTGAGGTTTGGCATACTTTGAGTAGCCCTTTGAAGGCCTGATAGATTCAGCATTACTGGATATGGGCAGGTAGTTCACTCCAGAGAATAGGTGCTATGTATGAGAAGGATCAACTATCATATGTGGTTTAGGTCTGAGAAACCTCCAGGAGCGACTGGGTGGAGGAGTAGAGTTCTTGAGGACTTCCAAGCCTTGACTGGGAAAACACTTCATTAGTGTCTTCCAGGCCAGGCAAAGGGTCAGGTGATGAAGGCACTCTTTGAGAGGGGTCAGTGCAGTGAGGCAAGTACATTGCAGTGGTGTTCATGGTTTCCTGCACCAAGTGTGAACCTGCCAGATTTGAAGTACTTAGCTTTAAGCCCAGTGAACTCTGCACCTTTCAGGGAGGAGAGGACTGGAGCTCTATACTGCATCACAGGGAGGAGAATACTATTGGCTACCAACAGGTGGGCTTCATTAGTTAGGTAGTATTTGATCCTTTAGAGCAACTTTGGTTTTTGGAAAGAAGCATAGTAGTATTTTGAAGGCGAGTTCTGGGTCAAGCCAGACTTCAAGATACAATACTGTGTTCATACTTGATTCCTGACACAGGGTGTCATGGAGCCCACTAGGGAGAAGGCCATACTGGACTTGGGAAGTAAAGACGGAAGTGCCACTTGCAGGAAATGACCACCACATGGTGTGGTTCCACCAGGACACAGGCAGAGAGATAGTCAGGACCAAGATGAGGGCTGTGGACTTTAGGAAGACTAACTTTAATAGAATGGGGGAATTCTGGCAGGACACCTTGGTGAGATCAGAAAGGAGATGGAGTTGGAACAGAAATGGTCCATAATAAAGGTGGGTTTGATGGAGGCCACTAATGAGTGTGCCAAAACCAAAAGCAATAAATCTGAGGCCAAAAGGCCCTGCTGGTTCAATAGGGCAGTGGAAACTGATAAGGAAGAAGAGGGCAATCTTCTGAAAAGTACAAACATACTCAGAATGAGAAGGATAGAGAGGTTAATTGTGAGAAATCTAGTTTGATGAGCAGAAAACTTAGAATAGCAAAGATGACAAGCAAAGTGCAGCTAGCACAAGGATTAAAATTCAGTTCTGGAGAGCACACCTTAGAAGGGACATTGGCAGAATAGAGATGGTACAAAGGAAGGCAACACAAATGATACATGGAACACACACAAATCCATATGAGGACAAGCTGAAGGAATTAAGCATGTACTCTCTGGAACAAAGGAGGGAGAGGGGGGACATGATCAAGACCTTCAAGTACACTAAGGGGACAAATAAAGTCCAAGTTCAGGAACTTTTCAAGGCCAATAAGGGAAGCAGAACACAGGATCACAATTTTAAACTAAAAGGGGGCAATTTCAGGACCAACATAAGAATATTGTTCTTCACAGAGAGGGTAGTGGACACCTGGAACAGCCTACCATCAGAGGTTTTGGGGACCAAAACAGTGGTAGGGTTCAAGAACACATGGGATAAGCAGAAAGGTATAATACAAATGAGGTGGTAGCAGGGAGGGGGTAGTAAGTAAAAGAACACCATAGGCAGACTAGATGGATCTCAAGGTCTCCTTCTGCCATCACAATCTATGTTTCTATGTGTCTAAAATCAGGTGAAAATGCATTTTTCAAATATATAAAGGAAAATATGGATATGAAAGAGGAGATTGTCAGTATAAAAAGGGAGAGATTGGGCAGAAGGAAGAGAGGAAAAATAAGAGCTGTTCAACAAGTAGTTCTATTTCGTCTTCACTAGAAAGAAGGATGGACCAGGGCTGCAAGGTAGCAGAAGGATAGGGGCAGAAAACGGGGGAGTCACAGACGGTGTCATACAGGTAGATTGGGTGCATAAGGCCCTAAGTACCCTAAAGGTGGACACATCCACAGGGCCAGAGAGCATGTACCCAAGGGTCCTAAGGGAATTGGTGGAGCTGCCGGCAAGCAGATTGGCAGATCTGCATAACACCTCTCTGGAGTCTGGGTATGTGATATGGGACTGGAAAACTGCATGTGTGGTTCCCGTTCATAAAGGTGGCCCAAATGATGAACCAGGAAATTTCAGGCCAGTCATCCTGTCCTCAGTAGTGGGAATACTGATGGAAACAATACTTAAGGAATGACTAGTGATCTTTCTCGAGGAAAATGGGCTATAGGACAAGAAGCAGCACACATTTGTGGGGTTCAGTGCTTAGAAAGTGTAAAGTTAAGCACTTGGGGGTGAAGAACCAAGAGACCAAATACTAGTTCTGTGGGGTGCAGGTGACCAAGTCAGAGGAAGAACAGGACCTGGGGTAATCATCAAGAGTGACCTTGACCTGAAGCACTCAGCACTCTGCAGGAGAAGAACAGCAAAAGCAAATCACATGCTGGGCTGCATAGCCAGGGGGATTGCAAGCAGGAAAGCAGAGGTCATACTACAGCAGTACAGCAGTACAGGTCACTGGTGTGACTGCAACTGGAGTACAGTGTGCAGCGTTGGTGCCCTTATCTTAAGAAGGATGTTAACCTGCTGCAGATGGTCCAGAGAAGGGCAACTGAGATGATCCAGGCCCAGCAGGGCAACACATACAAGTAGAGACTCAAGAGGCTCAACATGTACTCTCTTGAGGATAGAAGGGAGAGGGGGATATGATCAAGACCTTCAAGTAATTGAAAGGTATTAACAGGGTAAATACTGAAAATCTCTTCTAACTTAGTGGGAACATGTCCAATAGAGGCTTTACACTAAAGCTGGTCGGGGGAAAATTCAGAAGAGAAATGAGGAGACACTTTTTCAACAAGAGGATTGTGGCCAAGTGGAATGAGTTGCCAGAGAAGGTGGGCTCTCTGAAAAGGGTGGATAGCTTCAAGAAAGGATGGGGCAGAGTAAGGGAGAAAGCTTCTGGTAGTGAAGGGGAGAGGGGGGCTCAGGGATCAAGGAGGATTTGGGGAGGGGCAATTCCTTCTGTAGATGGATGGGGGAACTGCATACTCAAGGAGATTAGACACACTGTAAAGCCTTTAACTGCTGGCATATTCATATGTTTATATAACAATAGAGGCAATCTGGCTACTGAACAAACAGGCCGCTCCACCTACTGTAGTGAAGAAACAAAGTAGCTTCTTTTTATTTAAACATTCTTCCACAGAGAAAAATCAAGAAAAAAATGTTAAAGTTTTTTTTTTATTCTGTTTAAAAACATGACTTTGTCTAATCAGAATAATGCACTCCTGGATGTGTGTCATGCTGGGATAACTTCGCTTCTCAGGTGCTGAATTCACTTGGTCTGCAGCCTTGTGCTTCAACCACCTGAGGTGCAATGTTGTCCCAGCATAACAGACCCTGTCATGCATTGTTCCTTAAATATATTCCTTTGGGATCACCAAGACCCACAGAACAGTCATTACTGGCTGGTTGACCTCTTGTGAGAGACTGGCACAATGGCTGTTCCACATTCATGAATCCTGAGAAATGCATAATATCTGTCTTTGTCTTGTTGATTTAGTCTTCTGGTAACCTATAGTTCTGCCTGAAGCTCACCCAGCTTAGACTCATTCATGGTGGATTACATTTTCCACATCAAGCAGTGGCAATCACAGGTGAGTTATAGTACATCCTGATACACAAGTGCCTCACAATAGGCTCCAACAGTCATTTCACAGTTTTACCGCTCTTTACAACTTATACATTTATTTTTTTCAATCAGTAGCTTTTCGCCACTCTGATCTGCCCGTCAGCTACTCCCCAGCCCCATCACCAGCCTACTTATGGACTTACTGGTTATCCACCACTTGCTCAGAACCACGATGAGTGAGTGGCCTGCCATGTCAGTCATGCGAGAGTCAACATCTTTTTTCCTCAATTTTCTCCCTCTGGGCTCTTAGCATTGAGGAGTATGCACCAAGCACATCATGCTACAGCCCCACCCCTCATGCACTACCAATGCGCTGCTATCCTGACTCCATTAGGTGACAGACTCTGCAGAGTGACCTGGTGTACCCCTTCCTGTGAAAGGAAAGCTGCCATCAGATGCTTAATCCTCCCTCACCCAGCCAGCCCACCAACTGACCTCAGTCCCTTCCTCAACCCAGGTCATAGGTGTGGGTAGCAGAAGTGCAACTACTCCTGCACTGGGCTGGCTCTCAACTTATACATTTATGATTGGAAATACTCAGTTCATTGGCACCATAATAGGTCCCTACGCTTCCTTTTTCACAGTCATGTGCATGGTGGAAACCATTCTAGTACATAAGCTGCCATTTATGCTTCTTACTTTACTAAGGGTTAAGAACAGTTATATTTTTAATGGGAAAAAAAATGGTTAGTGATTTCACACAAAAACCTGCCGAGAACCCTGTATAGTAGATTCAAGCAGTTGTTGGTAGCAAACATGTGGTCCACATTTATAGCAGATAGTGATCAGATTAGATTTTTAAACTCATCAAAAAAAGGTTATTCTTGTCATTTCAAAATGACAGATAGCTTTCTAGTTGCTATCTACTGAGCATGGCAATAAAAAAATACATATAAGCTGTGTATCAAACCATATGCTACTGGTACTGTTGTGCTTAGAAAAATCTTGAAGCATTATCTATACTTAATCATATTAAAGCTGTACAGTCCATGTCAGCAGTAACACAATTATATGTATCAAAACAAGCATTTGTCAATGCTGAATGTTTCCTTGCATGGTGTATGTGGCAGGGGTGTATTGTTTTAAGTGAAGTAAAGGGAGAAAATCGAGTCCAATCCATCTCAGCTCCAGAGATATGTCCTTCAATTACCCACATCCCACCATCAGTCTCTTTCATGTTACTGATCTATGCACTTATCCGACTTCAATACATGCCAGTTGCTCAGGAAAACACTCAAAAATACTTTTCTAAGTCTTAATTAAAAACAAAACAATCCTTTTCCTGTAATGGAGCTCATCAGAGCTTGTTTGAACTTTGTTTGACCCATGCCAGTTGGGTCAGTTTGCTCATGGAGCTGAACCAGATGACTTGTTTTGCCTATCCCACCTCCATATCATTTTAAATAGGCTATAGCTCTGCCCTGTGGGGCTAGGACTGAAAAAACTAAAATTTCTGGGCTGGATCATCCCGTAGCAGAGAGGAGGGAGATTCTACTGATGCAGAATTTAGCAAATGATTTCTCCATATACTGTATCTATGGCTACCAGGACCGCAGGCTTATATCTTGGGTAACCTGACTTGCATGTATCTTGATTAGTAATACTATATGAGGGTCAAGTCTAAAGGGCTACATCTTTATAGCTCTGCTTAGTTGATCCACTGTCTACTGTGTTACTGCTGACATGGACTGTACAGCTCCACTGTCATGGAACCTCTCGCAGTGGCCTCAGAATTCAACTCCTTTTTCACAAACTGTACTTTGTCACTTTTGTCCACTCTCCCACCTATCCCACAACTCCCCACTCCCACTAACCCCCCTGCCTAAGCCCCCCACTCCTGCCCCTACCTTGTCTTTCTGTCAGATTACCCTGTCTAAAGTAAAGAACGCCTGCTCACCCATAATCCTTCCAAGGGCAAATGCCCCTTTGCACTGGACTCCAAAGTGCTCTACCTGTCAGCTCCTGCCATCACCATCCCCCTGGCCTCACTCTTCAACCTCTCCTTCTTTTTCACTTCTATCCCATCTGATTGGAAACAAGCCACAGTCATCCCCCTTCCTAAAGGTGGTGACCCTCTGTCCCTTGTAACTACTGCCCTATTTCCCTCTTCCCCATACTAGCAAAACTCCAGGAACAGCTAGTCCTCTCACAACTCTCCTCTTTCCTCGACTCCTCCTCTTTCTTCTCACCTTACCAGTCTGGATTTAGGAAGTCCCACTCAACCACCACTTCCCTCCTAAGGTTCACCAATTCCATTCTTACTGGTATGGATAAAGGCCACATCACTTTAGTCATTTTTGTCGACCTGGCAAAGGTGTTTGACACTGTCTCACACTCACTCCTCCTGTACAAGCTTTCTCTTGCAGGGCCCTCTAGTGAGGTTGCAAGCTGGTTCCACTCCAATCTGGTAGGCAGGTACCAATCTGTCAGAACTGGAAACACCACCTCTGCCTCCCTTCCTGTTACTACTGGTGTACCACATGGCTCAGTCCTTGGCCTACTCTTGTTGTCCATCTTCCTTAATCATCTGCCCACTGCCTGCCCACACAAATCCATTCACAAGTATGTGGATGACATGGTACTGTATACATCTGGCCCCTCTTCCACTGACATGGTGACCAGACTTCAGCAGGACTTCAATGATGTTCAGCTCTGGTTTTACTCAAATCAGCTTTTTCTCCTTGCCAAGCAAACTGACTCCATGACCTTTGGCACAAGGCAGAGACTTTTCTCGGCTCCCCTCCATCCCCACCTTCCACACTCTGGATGGGACTTCCCTGGAGGCCTGCACCTCCTTTAGATATCTAGGGATCTGGATTGACCAGCACCTCGACTTTTCTGTACACATCAAAGCCATCCACAAAAAGTTTTACTCCAAGTCAGGTGCCTTACACCGCTACCAAGGTTGCATCCCACTGTCTGCTCACCGTGTAATTGTGCAGAAAATGATTCTCCCTATTTTTGCCTACAGTGATGTAGTCCACAGTGCTGCTCCTAAGCCCAACCTAGTCAGACTGGTCCCCCTTTTCCACTCCTTCTGTCATTTTGCTTTTGACTGTCCTCCCATCACCCATCATCGTGTCCTCTACTGGACCCTGGACCTCCCCTCACTCCAGGATCAGAGACAGTCTCACTGCACTAGGATCATGGCTACATTCTGGACCCAGTCCCTGCCCCCTTACATCACCTCTGTCATAACAGCCCTTATCCTTCCAATGTACTCACTCAGGGACTATGACTCCTGTTTCTTGTCTGTTCCACACATGTCCACCACCACAGCTCAGGCAACCTTTAAATATCGCATTCCTAAACTGTGAAACTCCCTCCCCATAGACATTCAGCATGCCTCCCCCACGCTCAGCACCTCAACACCTTCCTCAAAGCACACTTCTCCTCCACCTGCACTTGCTTCCAAGATATGTCATAGTACTAGGGCCTAGCTTCTCCTTTATGTGATTGTAAGTATGTGATGTATTAGTACTTATATTGTTTTGTGCCTCGCACAATTACCTACTGTACTGCACTGTATTTGTATGTTTTGCCTGATTGTTCATTGTACACTGTATCTACATGTATTCTTCTCTATCCACCACCCCCAGGATGCATCTGGAATCAAGCAGTAGTCTGCTCAGCATGCCTTCCTGGTAAAACTTTTAAATAAATAAATAAATATCCATGCTTTGCAGTGTTTTTCTCAAGGTGCTTAGCTAAAAACTGATCTAAGGAGTCTGGAGAAAAGAGAATTTAAAGGACTGGATCTCCTTGTTGTTGTGGGTGACTTTGTAGGATATAAAGGAGTCTAGGGCCCAGATATTCAAACTGCACCAGGCTGTGACGCAAGCCCAGACGCAGCTCATTTTGGCTGCACTGGGGCGTGGACTGGGCAATATTCAACAGAGCTGCTCCATGGCTCAGCATCGTTGAATATTGCACCCTGGCCACCTGCCGTATGCATGGCGCAGTGACACTGTGCCAGCACCAGAGGCCAGAGTGGAACATGTGGATGTGCTAGCACAAGTTCCACTGCGCAAGGCACAGCAATTGTGATATTCAAAAGTTGACATGCAAATGAAGGCCATAATGTATGCAAGATTGCACGGTCATTTGCGTATCGTATAAAGCTGTTGCATGCAAGTGTGCCGATTCTCAATGACTTGTACCTGGCACCCTGCCGAGCGGCAGCCGTCGGGGACCGATGTCCCCTGCAGCGCGGCAATATGCCCCACAGCCCGATCGCGGGTTGCAGTAGAAAAAGAATAGTTATAAATCCCTGGTGGTCCAGTGGACCACTGCCTGCCAGATCGCGGGCTAAGTAAAAATAAGAATAATCTAACCTCTATCCCTGGTGGTCTAGTGGACCTGTCAGCCCACCCGATCGTGGGCTAAGTAAAATTAAGAATACGCTAACCTCTATCCCTGGTGGTCCAGTGGACCCCCCTCCCCACTGATCTCCACTGCCCCGCTTCCCCCAGTCAGTGGTGGGCAGCAGCACCCCACCCACCTGCCACCCCACCGCCCGCTGACTGACACCATTGGTAGGGAGTACGCCCATTGGTCCACAGCGTGAGCCAATGGGAGTACAGCCCATACCATACTACACATTCCAGATATGTGAATGGAGGGGGGGGTCCACTGGACCATGAGGGATAGAGGTTAGGTTATTCTTATTTTTACTTTGCCTGTGATCAAGTGGGCTGACAGGTCCACTGGACCACCAGGGATAGAGGTTAGCTTATTCTTTATTTACTTAGCCCACAATCGGGTGGGCAGACAGGTCTACTGGACCACCAGGGATATAGGACTTCATTTTTAATCTACTTAAGCCCATGATCGGGCATGGGGGGGTGGGCGCCACCACGGAGGTGCAGCTGGAGCTTTGGTGGCCACCTACAGGTGGTAGCTGCCATGTTGCATCCTGCAATACAGCAGCTCACCCAGAGGTGGCCAGCCCTTGCTCCTTTTTTTTTTTTGGCATAACTTTGTGCTGGCACAGGTAGGGGTTGCGCATGCATGGCTCCGCACATCCCGGACTGAATATCAGGCTGTGCAGAGTATGCATGGGCACATCCCCTCACCTGCACCTGCATACCTCACTGATGCGCTCCGGCACATCGGGATTTGTGCGGCTCACTTTCCTCTTTTGAATATCACTCCGGGGCACAACAGTGGGTTGCTCATGGTGCAACACTATTGCGCCATGTGCAACCCTTTTGAATATCTGGGCCTCGGAGTTTAATGCTAATGGGAATGTGCCAACCTTCTCTTTTGTTTGAACTATTACTATTTCAGGGATATTTGATTGAGGTCAAAGAATCTCTTTTCAGGGTATTCATCATTAGTGCATTGCAGCAATAGTAGCATATGTATTCTTAATATTTAGAAGAACCTGTTAGGGTATGTGCTATTTGCTTACCTGGGACTTCTGTACTCTACAAGAGCTGCCCAGACATACTTTCCCTAATATTTGTCTGTCCAAAGTGTCATAGCTAGGCACAGGTCACCTGTGTCTTGAAGGGTATACCTTGCCAAATTAATTAACACTCCCAGGCCCCTCCCCTAATAATCTACTACATTTTTGTCTCCATACTATACTCCTCGTCCCCTACCTCATGCCCCCTTACTTATCCATAAACATGCTCCCTAAGGGTTATATCACACTAGTCAGTATCCTAGTCTCTCTCATCTTCCTAGACTTGCATTTCTTAGTCTGCTGAGCTCCAGATTACAGCAAATTGCAGGAGCACCGATCTCTTTTAGATTATATCACTCAGAAACTGCTTACTCTCCTGGGATGCGGACTCTCTATGGACTCAAAGCAAAGGGGAATTGCTATAAACTCACATACTACCTAAAGAGCATCCAAGCAAGTCCTCGACTAGCAACCCCAAATCTGTCTAGTTACCTAAAAAACTTATTCTTCTGCACTCAGGAAACATTGCTACAAACCCTGGGCCAGCAAACAGCAGGATCGCCTCCTCCCTCAGACCGGATCTGGAAGCTCACCAAGGGTCTTGAATATCTGCAGCTTAAGATCAAAAATGCATGCACTTGAAGCTTGGGTGGAGCTCTACTCTCCAGATGTCCTCGGCATCACAAAAACCTGGCTAAAACCCTTCATACTCAACCATGAAATCGACATCCCTGGGTTTATGTAAGTCCCCCTGGGCTGGACTATATGGCTTCTGAGTTCCTCCTAGTCAAACTACTGTTTGGAGTGTCAAAATCCTTAAAGATAGGGTGTGCCTACAACCCACCAAAGGTGGCAAAAAGTGAACTGGATCACATCACTAATTATGTGGCAAATAACCCAGTAGGTGAGCTAATACTTGTGGATGACTTTAATCTAAACTGGTTGGACAATGAGGTAAACAAGTTAGCCATAGCAGATGTGGCACTTATTCAATTAATTAGTGAACCAATGAGGCTAAACCCCAAGTCTGGAAATCATACACTTCTTAACTGGATACTAGTCAAGCAACCTGATAGAATTAAAGTGGCCAGCTTATTACCTGACTCACTCAGCGACCATTCTCTTACCTTCTGCATCTGGAGGAATGACTCCCACAATGCTCCTCCAAAGATCATGATTGCCTGTGACCTCTCCAGGTTTGACCAAGATGAATTTCTCAATAACCTAAGAAAAATACACTGGAATGACCTCAACAACCTCTCTAACGTTGACCAGGCTCTTGACTTCTGCATCCACAATTTCTAAAGTGGTCTCAATAAACATGCCGCTTTGAAACAACACAGAGTTTGTGGCAAATGCTCATACTAGCCGAATCAAAAGTAAAGGAAACAAATGCAATTTAGGAATTAGGCATGGGGTCAATTCAAACTCTCCGGTGAGCACATAGATTGGCTGCATTACAGGACCTTGAGGAACAACTGAAAAAAAGAGCTACAAAATGCTAAAAGACAATATATTAGGTCTCTCCAAACCAGAAACCTGTCTGACCCTACAAAGTTTTGGAAACAAATCAATTACTTCCTAAAGGGACACTCAGTTGATGCTACCCAGAGCATCCAAGTTGATGGTCAACTGGTATCTGAACCTGAGGCATTAGCGAATGCATTTAACACACTTTTCACTAATATGGACAAATACAAAGACCCAAGACTTGGAAACATGAACTCCACACAATCTGATACTCACCACAGTCCCCAATTCCACTTCTGCCTAATTGCTTGTAAAGAAGTCCTGACTCTGCTGAAATCTCTTAATGGTCTTTCCAGGCTTTGACAAACTGGAGCCCAAATTCCTGAAACTAGCTTCCCCAATCATAGCAACCCCTCTCAAGAAATTAAGTCCCACCTTCTTGGACAATTCCCCACTAAGTGGAAAATGGCTATAGTGGTCCATCAAAAAATTGGTCTATTATATAGACTAGGTGGGTATCTATTGTAAGTAATGAAGTCTGCTTGGCAATCACCACAGGAACCCTACTTCCCATTCTACTATATGGAGATCCCCTCCTGCAACCTCTCTAAAGCACCAAACTTGCCAAACTTGGAGTCTTCTATCACGAAGTCGCTCGCTTTGTAGCTGCTGCTTACCACCAAGACCACCACTGTGTTGTTCTAGTTTCACTAAATTGGCCAGCACTTGAAGCGAGGCTAGCCTACCCTACCCTCTGCCTGGCTTTTAAACCAATTAAAATTTCTTCCTCCCCTATCCTTGATGGGCTATTCCAGTACAAAATTCACAAATGGGAGCTTCGATCTTCTATTAGCACCACCCTGGAAATCCCAAGGTCTAGGTCATGTGCAGAGGATAGGTCCTTCGATATCTGTGCTCCGGTCCTCTGGTCCTTTGGAATAGACTACCATCAGAAGTGTTGATCTGCTCTACTTTGAATGCTTTCAAAGCAGCTCTGAAATCCCATATGTTAGTGACTAGCAAATGTAGTTGCAATTGATGCCACAGACTTACGTCACGGTATGTCAGCATGACCTTATGGCCTACCCAATGATTGGGCCATTAAATCTAGGGTACTTAACCCTGCTGTAAGCATTATAATAAGTAGTGTCAGCACACATTACTCCTCACCTGAGTTGACTACTTAGAAATGGGGTTGCACACCTGTGTTACTAGTACAGCATTTGTGTTCTTCATTATCCCACCCTAACCTGCCCTCTATAATCTCTCTCCCAAGCTGCGGACTTACTCAAGTTAAAACTAGCACAAACATAAATGCCATTGATTGTTCCTGTCTCTAAGTTTTGAATTTCTATGGCTCTAAGTCTTGTAACATAGCATGCAAAGGTGTAACTTTTCTGTTTATCATTTTATCTGTCTCCATATATTAAACGTTGTTTCCTATTGGATGTAATTAACTCTGGATCACCCCTGAAAAATGACACCATGTCTCAGTGGGCCTAACCAGTTAACACATTTCAATAAATAAATACATTTCAAATTACCCTATAAAAATAAAATGAAGCCCACTCCCTTTTTTACCCTTAACTCAGGGATCCTGGCTTCAATGGTAATACCAGTGGGTCCACCAGTAGTCCATGCCCATTCCCCCAAAACAGACCAGTCACATAAACAGATCACGATTAAAACAAAAATGTAACTTGATTGCACACTCTAAAGCCCTTGGAAGACAAAAAAATAAAAATGGGTCCTCCACTTTTTTGGTTATGGCCCTCTGAGAAGCTAAAGCTACAGCACACACACACATCTGCCAGCTACCCCCCCCACCAATACACACAAAGCTCACCATCACCATGACCCAGTGCCCCAACAGACAACCCCCAGACACAGCCAGCTCCCTCCCTACACACATGGCCAGCTCTCCCCTCCACACAACACACATGGCCAGCCCACACACACACACACACACACATGGCCAGCTCCCCCAAACACCCGCACACACAGCCATCCTCCCCACACATACACACACACACAAACACAAACACTCACACACACAGCCATCCTGCCCACACATACACATACACACAAACACACATGTCCAGCCCACACACACATGGCCAGCTCCCCCAAACACTCACACACACAGCCATCCTTACACACACACACACACACACAAACACACACACACACAGCCAGTCCACATCCCCCCCCCACACACACATGGGCAGCTCCTCCCAGCCCCTCCACACACATGTGTGTGCACAAATATCTGTCTCCCCTGCCATACACAAACACACGCACACACCACTAGCGCACACAAATATTCAGTTTTTAGTATTAAAGTCATTAATTGATTTATTTTGCTTTCTTCAACAGCCTGATACATTGTACATGCATCTTGACCCCCTCACAACATGAAAATATGGTGCTGTATCTTTTTAAAAGTTAGATAGAAGGTGCTATTTTGCTGGACTGCACTGTGTCTATGCTGTGTTTCTCATGCAGCTAGATCACTGACTGAGGCCACTGTACAGAAGTATAAAGTTGAACTTGCAAATAACATTTCATGCCTTCACACACCCGAAACAGAACCCCTACATGCTGAAATGCTACAACATCATCTGAACTAATAACTAAACATTTCTGACTGAGATGATCACACGACAAATAAATAAATGCAACAGTATGAACATTACAAAGTGAATTCACACTTAATTCTCTCCTTGTGGTTCCGAGATTTCCAGTCCCCATTCTGCCCTGTTTCCCCGGTTCTGAGGGAACCTACAAGTGCCCATCTAGAATCCAGCTAGAACAAATATAATAGCTAGAGTGAAGGAGAAGTGGAGCAAATTGTTACTCCAGTCAGCCAGTCTTGTTCCTCTGATCAGCATGTCGCACTCAAACAGACTGGCTTGCAGCACTGTTAACCCTGTAACCCACAATAACCTCAATACAAAACAAATAAAAATTGAACTAAAGTGACTTAATCCCCAATTTAAACCCTGAATCCTGAGTTGGGGGGAGAAGACAGCTTGTACAGTAGCTCGGGATGGCGTGTAGATGCATCTTGTTACTTCTGTCATAATGTTAATGTGTCAATGTGTCTACAGAAAATATTTACACCACATAAAACAAACCAGTATATCTGAGAGCTTCCAAAGTTAAAAGACTTACTTGAAATATTTTCAGCAGGAGTAACACTAACCATAGGTCCTCCATTGCTAGCAGATTCTAATTGTAGAGTCCAGGTCAGCAAGCAGGAACAAGAAAACCCACCACACACTGCATTACAGATCGTGGAGACTCTGACCAAACGCTATTTCAGTTTGGTGCGGAAAATCCGTTGGCCAATCAGGTATACTGTTTCTCTTGCCATTTTTCCATGAAAGTGGAAAACCAGTGTCCCCAGACATTGGAATAGACAGCTCATCGGCAGATCCCCATTCTCTGTCCACCCATACGGGCAAAAAAACACTGATTGATGCATTAATACAAAAAAAATACTCAAGTCAGTTGAAAACACTGAGATACGCATCTGCGATCTGCCTATAAAAAAACACCCCTTTTCTTTGTTTTGGCAGATGTGGGTGCATACCTTATTGACTATAGAGTGCCACCACCAGGCTCCATGATCTGTAGCTTTTAAAGGTCAATGCAGCATGTGGCTGTTTTCTTGTTCCTGTCTGCTGACCCAGATCCATATTTAGAATCTGCTCTGCTGCAATGGAGGACTTATGGTATTTGTTACTTCTGCTGAAAAGATTTCAAGTCAATTTTTTAACTTTGGAAGATCTCTAAGACATACTGGTTTGTTTTATGTGGCATACGTATTTTCTGTAGACACATCGATACACTAACATTACTGCCGGAGTAGCAAAATGCATCAACAAGCCAGCCTGTGCTACAAGCTGTCTCCTCTTTTCCCCTCACTCATGATTCAAGGTTTAAATTGGGGTTTAAGTCACTTCGGTTCAATTTTTAGATGTTTTGTATAGAGGTTATTGTGGTTTACATGGTCAACAGTGCTGCAATCCCATCTGTTTGAGTGCCTCCTGCTGACTGGAGCAACAAGACTGACTGACTGGAGCAACAAGTCTGCCACACTTCTCCTTCTCTACAGCTATTATAGTTGTTTTAGCTGGATTCTAGACGGCCCTGTGGGTTCACCCAGAACAGGGGAAGCAGGGCAGAATGGAGGACTGGAAATCTCAAAATCAAAAGGAGAGAGTTAAGCGTGAGTTCACACTGTAATGTTCATACTATGTTCATCATCTTAGTTAGAAATGTTTAGTTATTTAGTTCAGATGATGCTGCAGCATTTCAGCACATAGGGGCTCTGTTTCTGGTGTGTAAGGGCATGCGCAACAGGCTCAGTATCATTTCGGAAGCTACTTGATTTAGCTTGGGTCACTCAACATGGAAGTGTTTATTTTGTTTTTGTAACATGGCAATAAATGTGTACTAGAATAAGCTATTTAGATTGGTTAAACTGCTACACGTGACCAAAGCTCAACCATGCATTAATTCCTTAGTAATGCCTGGTTGCTCCTGTTGTACCTCTGTGAACCAGAGTAAATTGTTTGTTCATGTGTAGTTCCCATGGCAGCCCAACAGATGGCTATAAAACAGTGCTGTACTGCTGGCATTATTTCACAGCTGTCTGCTGGCCTGCCAAGAGAACTGCAGGAACAAAACACAAAGATCTACCCTAGCATGGTCCCATCATAGAGTGCAACCCATACCTTGTAATAAGCGGAGATGAAAATTGAAGTAGGTAGCACCAATCCTGATAGTAAATTAGGAGGAAAAGTACCATATTAGTAAATGTAAAGCTAAGATGTATAGAATTACAGGTTGAAAATTGTTCAGTTTCTACTCATGATATTACAGTTTTCAGCAATCACAGCCATCTGTTGCCCTGCCAATGGAACTGCAGGAACAAAACATGAAAATGTACCCTAGCATGGTCCCATCATGCAGTGCAACCCATATCTTGTAATACACACTGATGAAAATCAAAGTATCTAGCATCAATCCAGACAGTAAGTTAGGAGAAAATGTACTATAACAGTAAAACTTATAAAAGTATATTTGGCAAGAATAACACAATGCACTTAAATCAAAATGCTGTAAAGTAATGCCTCCCCTGCACCCACAATATATGTAAGACAGGCTACATTCAGAATGTGCACTATCATTACAGTGTTAAAGGCAAGGAATATAATAACTGTGTGTTTGTCTTTTTTACATTACAAGTAAGCATTACAAATAATAAATCTGCTTATTTCTGGAAATGGTTGCCATGTTATAAGCGCATTAAACCACTCAAAAGGAGGCTTCTACTAGGGAATTAATGCATTTTTGGGTGGTTGGGGCACTCGGACTTTAGCCTCATGCTCTGGGCCCCCTCCCTCAACCATGCACTAATGCCATAGTAGAAGCCTCCTTTCTTGTGGCTTAATGCTTATTTAGTTCTTGCTGTGATAAAGCTGCTCAGCTGCTTGCCAGACAGCTTTATGCAAATCAAAGGACTGAAGTTTTCTCTCATTGGAGCACTTCAGTCCTTTCAAGTTCACAAAGTTTACACCTGTGAAACTGTGACCACCATCATACTCTGCTTGCATGGTCATTGGTCTGTCAGGGGCGAGCCCAATGTAGATTGCTCTGCATTGGGCTAGTCTGTGACATACCTCTGAAATGTTGTTCTCTGAAGCAAAGCAATATGTTTCTAGCACACGTGCAAGAAAACATAAAAATGTATACTTAGGGACTCTAGCAGAAGTTGATGAAACAGGTGAAGAAACAGGTGAATCTCCATTAACATTTCTTGTACTGTAGTTTGTTACAACTCACAAATACAAAGAGAAGCATTTTTTTTATTATTATTACTGTGCCCTGTGTGTTCTTCCTCGCTTTTCTGTTCTGTGACTGTTTGTTTGTAGCTAATGAGAAGTGCAAGAGCAACTCAAGGAGAGCAGGGAGTAAACAAAGGTAGTTCTTACCAGGTCTTGACAGTTTTATAGGAAACACAAGATAATACATTAGACCCACCACACAAGGACTCCTTTTTTATTTTGTTAAACTCCATGGGCCTGATACTCAAAAATGTACAAAGTGGAGTGCAAAGTTTTGCACTGTGCATGCCCATTGCCCAAGACCCTGAAGATACTATATTCAGTGTTGGTACAGCGCCAAGCCAAGTAGAACTGCCCCAACATGGATCCTGCCAGTGCAGGGAACCATGCCACCAAACCCAATAGCACCAGTAGCTCGCAGCATGATATTCAGACAGGCCCGTGCAAATGAGCCTATTGAGCATGCAAAAAGCCAAGGGGCTGTTTGCATGCCACATTTGCATGGGAAGTAGAAGCAGGTTTGTGCCTCCATGATCAACTTCACTCCCACCCTGATTGCCCATACCTATAGAAAGCAAGCAGTCGCTGGTGACTAGTTGTCCCCCTCCGCTCCGATCATCAGTTCAGGTATAAATGTAATTATCTGTGGTGCCTAGTGGTCCCCCTTCAGACCTTCCCTCCAATCACCTGCTGCTGTGCAATTCTAATAGCTTCTGGTGTCCAGTAGTTCCCCCCCACCTCTGATCATGAACACCAGTGTAATTGTAATAATCCCTGGTGTCCAGTGGTCTCACATCCTTTGATTGCTGCCCCTGGTGTAATTGTAATAGTCAATGGTGTCCATTGATCCCCTCCACCCTTTGATTGTTGGCCCCAGTATCATAACAAACCTCCCTGGCAGCTAGTGGCACCCCCAGCCACCAATCCCTATCCCTAAAGCAACCTACCCATTCTGTGTTGTCTTATGGCCCCTGTCATACTACAGACACCAGCCAACCTACCTTGTCAATCTCCCCTTACCTGAAGGGCCAGTGCTTCAGGAGACCATATGGCAACTGGCACAGCCCACCTCTCACCTCCCCCACTGGCCACCAAATGGGAACACAGGGAGCGTTATGTCTAATGTACAGTGCAGGGCAGACATCCCTGTATTATACAGGGAGTGCTGACTGTTTGTGCAGCACAAATGTATTGAATATTGTGCTGCAGCAGTATTCCTGCCCCCCCTTCTCTTTGCCCTTCCACGTACATTATTTTTTTGCATCCACACTAATCTTTTAGCACGCATAACCACCCCTTTTGAATATTGCACTCCAGCAAAAATCCTGGACAAACGCAGTGCTGGTTCCAGCTTCTGTTGGTTACCAGGGCACTAAGTGGGCACCACAGTTGGAAGCCAGGGCACCCATAGAAACCAGAATGTAAAATCATACGTGTAAATTCCTGTGTGCCCATCTCTGTTTTTTTTACAGTCTGAAAAAAAAATGAATGCTATATTTCAGAAATAAAAAATGCCATTTCAATTTTATGTTTTAGAGCTTTTATTTTACATTTAAGTATGCACATACAAACTTTGTAAATAAGTTTGTCTACTCCATTGCCCCCCCCCGTCACATTTCCCACATGCTGAACTGGTTTATGGGTTTGTTTTGAGCATTGTATTTTTCAAACAGCATGCTGGTGCTCCCTTCAGAAAGTTGGATGGTGAACGGTGTGCAAATACTTTGCCTACTCAGCAAAGCTTTGAATATCTGTTCCCTTATCTTTAATATAATTTAGAATATGTGGAATAAAGGTTTTTATACAAGAAAATATTAGTCTTGAGGGGCTATAAAGAATTAATACCCTTTGAGCCTGAAGGGTGATTAAGATGACTAGCTTATTACAGCTCCAAGAAGCCATTATTTTCAAGTTATAATTTATAAAGTTTTCAACATATGATGAAAACAAGGAAGAGTAATTGTATTCATGGAGCACACAGTCAAATACTGCAATACTACACATTTTGCAAAATACTGTTAGACATGAAGACTGATTGCCATTACTTGTTACATCTAGAGGAAAGAAGGTAGGGGGAACAGTCCAATGGAAAAGGGGGTAAACCATCCACTAACTCTGATCACAATACCTTACTATTGCAGGTTCCTGGAGTCTGAAGGAGGGTTAAAGTCAAACCACTAAAGGAGAACTCCTGTATCTAAGGGATGAAATCTGTCCTATATTTCATGATACAATGTATCTATGGTATACCTATCATCAAATAAAGTATTTTGTTCCCAAAGTGAATGAGTGTTTTTTATTTTGTTTTGTTTTGTATTGTTTCCTTCTGTGGATATCTATGTCAATAGTTTGCCACTGGTCAATTGTGGGGGGAGAGGGAAACTGGAGTATCCAGGGTTTAGGTATGGTCTTCTTGACTGTTGTCAACAGTATGTCAGTATGTCAAGATGATATCAATACAACTTCCCATTACTTTTTTAGAACGAAGAAGAAATGTTGCCAACTGTGGAGAAAGCCTGATTTGTTCACCAAAAATCTCTTGTGCATTCCTGATTTGCGTACAGTAGAGGTCAACATAAGGCAATCCCAAAACACAGGAGCATAACTTGCTGGTGAGAGGCCTCAAGTGGCATCTTACTTGTTCTTGACACTTGGCCTGTATCACAGGTGTCCCAATGTACATGTGAACACCTCCTATGCAAATTCCTGCCAGTTAGCGAAATACATAACTCTATATGATTCAATGATTATTTTTCCTACTGATCTTCACTTCAGGTTATATGATATTCATTGTTCCACTTTTACCCTTGTATTATAATACAGTAATACACATAGCTATAATAATATGCATAGCTGTGAAATATATATATTATTTGATAAATCGATACGCCATAAAATAAGGTCATGTTTTTAAACTGAATATAACAGTTTCAATCTTTTTTACTGTACTATATTTTAGGTTTTCTAGGACCCTCTGATAAACCTACATGCTTATTTTTGGCTCACTGCCACAGTATTTGCCTTTAACTTGACATCACTGCATTGCCTTCTGTGTTTTCTACAGCACTATGCACATGGTACAGTCCCCCTTTATATGTATGAACTATCTGTAACCTATACTAATAAACTTTATTTTAAAATTAACAGTAACATTCTTCAAATTCATTACATTTGAACAAATCTGTGTCTTAGATGATGTCTACTCATACAATTAAATGACTTACTCTTTTTTGTCTACTGTTATTGAACCCCATTCATTTTCCTAGAAGTTCAGTTATCACTACACTGCCATTCTGCAAATCTAGAAAATGCAGGAATGGTAGTCAACCTGCATTATATTTGTCTTAGGATGCAGCACTGCTGTGACCCATTCCATTACTTTAATCTGAGTATAGACGTTTAATCAGTTTTATATCTGTTGACATTTGTTGGTCAACCAGCATTTGGTTCTAAACATTTCCACCACTGTTATTAAGATATTGAATCATTATAGTTGGGCTCCAGTGTGTACTCCAAATGGCATGGCATCCACTATTATGTATTTAAAAGATAAGCATGTATCTACTCCCATTATGTTTCTTACATGTTTGGTCCCAAAACTCCAATATGGTTTGATACAGGCCAAGTGCAAAGTAATGCACCTGGGAAACAAAATCCCAGGAGAAGAGTACACAATAGCAGGGGAGGTACTAACAACAACAAAAATGGAAAGGGACCTGGGGGTAGTCATATCAGATGACCTAAAGGTGGGTAAGCAATGTGAAAAGTCAGTAAGGAGAGCCAGGGGGATACTGGGATGCATAGGAAGGGGCATCACAAGTAGAAAAAGGGAAGTTGTTATCCCTCTGTACAGACAGTTGGTGAGACCCCATCTGGAGTACTGCATGCAGTTTGGAGACCTCATCTACGTAAGGACATAGACAGGATGGAAGCAGTCCAGAGAGGGCAACTAAAATGGTGCAGGGTCTGCAGCAGAGCCATATGAAGAGAGAGACTGAGAGAGCTTAATATGTATACTCTTGATGAAAGGAGGGACGGGGGACATGATAGAAACGTTCAAGTACCTCAAGGGAATCAACAAAGTCCAGGAGGGTAGCATCTTTCAGAAAAAGAGATGTGTAAGAACAAGGGGGCACAATTTAAAGATAGAGGGGGACGGCTCAGGGGTAATGTGAGGAAATTTTTTTTCACGGAGAGAGTGGCGGATACATGGAACAGCCTTCCTGAGGAGGTCGTTGGGTCTAAAACAGTGGGGGAATTCAAACATGCATGGGACAGACACAAGGCAATTATAGTTGGGGGTTGCAGGAAGTAGGCTGTTGGTTAACTAGAATCTGCAGCTTAACCAGTAGGTAGGGAAATGGTCAGACTGGGTGGGCCAAGTGATCCTTATCTGCCGTCAAAATCCATGTTTCTATGTTTCTAAAGGGGCATGCCCAAAAATGTGGGGATGTGACCCTGTGTCTTCACATTCTCTGCAACAATTGTCTGTGTTAGTAATGCCAAAGAAATTGGTTCTTACATGAGACATCTTTCTACTACCTTACACCTAAATTTTCTTCAGATTCCAGAGGCCAAAGTTCTGTTTGCCCCTTGATATACATTCTTCCAAGTTTTCCCCTCTAAAGCAATGTAAGCTTCTTCTTTTCAAATTTGTACCAGGCACAATTGTTGAGTACATGTTTTGGGGTTAGTGAACTGTATATGGAGGAAATCTAATTTTTCACTCCATTACTCCAATATAAGTATACCAATATAAGCACATGCCATGTAAGTTTGTCCTTATCTGTTGTTGCATATAATTTTTGAGCAGATATGCACTAAATTGTAAATATTTGCAAAATTCCATTCTATTTAGCTCAAATTCATCCTAAAACTGTCAGAAATGTAATACCATTAATATTTAACAGCTGTCTCGTGTGGGATACAACTTTGTCTGCCCATCATATCATCCGAAGTAAAGATCTAATCTAACAGATATAATGTTCCAGCAGTATGTGTGTTATTGAAATGAGAGCTAAGCTATCATCAACTGTTTGCAATTTTGATTTCATCTTTGCCCATATGCAAACTGTTCAGGTAATTCAAGGATAGTAATTTTTCTGATTACCTCTTTGATCAGTTCTATGATGGCTAAAGCCAAAAGTGTAATTTCTGTGTGTTCATGTTTTAATTGGATTCACTCTACAGAACCATCTTATTGAACATCAATAGGATGGCACTCAGTTCTATTACTGTACAGTATCTGCTCAGCTCAGAAAGACTGAGACACCTCTTAGTTTGTTATTCACCAGATTTGTTTGTGTAATTCTCAGTGTCTGGTCTCTGCAAATGAATTTGAATTTGATTAATGTTTTCTTTATTTCATTCCAATACCTACCCGGGATATCAGTGGGTATATTTTGGTATAGGAGCAAATATTTTAGCAGAATGTTCATCTTAATAGTTTTAATTTATTAATCAGTGAAATAGATATTGTTTGTCAGTATCACATATCCATTTGCACCTCCTCACTTAATCTGTCATAATAAACAGCATATAATTCTATTAGGTTTGCTGAAATTTGTAACTCCAAATATATACTGTAAAATGCTTTGTAATCAGTTTGTAAGGGATGCCTCTAAATAGCTCTGGGGGGGAGGTTACTTCTACTAAGCTAAATCACATATATCGTGTCTCTATCTAAAACACAAATAACTTCTTATATTCCTCCAATAATGTTTCTTGTCTTAAAATGTTTAACTGAATTCTTAAAAAAATAGTGTACTTTATGCAAAGAGTGCTATTCTGTTATCCTCCCCTTGGACTATTTTACCTTCTAAACTATTGCACTGTGTATTTTTCCCACTAGGAACTCCATGCTAAATGCAAAGCGTGTGTGGGTGAGGGGACATCATTTTTGTGTTCCTCTGTTAATGTGGAAGTTATTTGACAAAATACCATTCTACTTAATCCTAGCATGTGTGATTTGTATAATGCCTTAGGATCCAATCTGCAGAAGTTTCCAGATCCTTCTAGGTGGTCAGCGGGCCACAGAAAGTTGCAAAATGCCCCATCCACAAATACAGGGAATTCCGTGGCATTTACAGCAGGTTTGCACAAATACTGCATCAATAATATACATATTGTACTTGTATATCACTCAGTACAGGATGTGAGATACAGTATAGTCAGCATCAAACTTTAATAGAAATGTGCTGTTAGCCAGTTTGAGTACAAGTTGATTTTCAGTTGGTTGGTGGTTTATTATACAGGTTGTCTGATAAATAAATAAAGTTTAGTCAGCTGTTAACCAGTTGTTAACCAGTTTTCTGTTTCGAATATTGATGATTACACGACAGAGTTGGTAACTGGTTTGCACTGCACTGCATGCTGGATAAGAAATTTTCACATTTCAATCTAGTATCTCATTGACAATGGGTTTATTAAACCTAATAACAACTCAGTATCAATGAGCTCATTATAAAGGTTAATGCTGACTGTACCGAACTTAGACATTATCGGCCATAGACATGAGCAGAGAGCAACTATCAACTGCTGTGAATTTGTTGGAGGTTGGAAGCTGGGAGGGGAGAGTAACTCATATGGGGCAGGGGAGACCACTGGTCTTCAGGAAATTTGCATCATTGGATATACCAGGACAGGGACGGGAGGGTACCACTAGACCCAAGAATTTTCTTAAATATACCACCTGGACCAGGACTGGGAGAGAGAGGGTCATTTTAGAGTTAATGTATTCCTTCATGAAAAAGAACTGATACTGTAAAGGGACATTCCCCCAACACCAGTTTTGGCCCTTTTGCACCATGGTAGTTATGCACCTATGATTAGTACGGCATTTAAGTGTGTCTTTTTCTTGTTGTTTTAGCTTTTTTATACATTCCTTTTAGAGAGGTCTGCTAGCACACATTTGTGCATACTCCAGCTTCAACACATATAGCAGAGAGGTGTGTGAGCTTTGTACCGCTCTAAAAAAATCTATAAAAAGAAACAAACTAGTGCCAGCCCAGTCGTGCTGATGGTATTTAGGTGCAGGAAACTACACCTCATTCCTCACCGGTGACCCGAGTTAAGAAGTGGACTCAGGTTGCTGGGAGGGGTCAGCCGGGGAGGAGGGGGGAGAGTATTGAGCATCTGAGCAACTGCTCTCCTCCTCTGGGGAAGGAAGACTGCTATTTCTACAGAATGATTGCCACCAGGTGAAGCCTGATTGCCGTGTGGGTCTAGAATGGTAAAGAAGGGTGTGCGCAGCGAGACTCTGTGGTGTGTGTGTGGCTCCACATATGCACACTGATGTGCACACCCCAGCATGGGGTTCAATGCAAAAAATGGTGGTGAGGCAGTTGTACATGACACTCTGTGTGCCGATACCCCACCCACCCCACCACCAGGGACTTTGCCAGCTGGCAAGGCAGCAGTGGACTCAAATGAACTGACACTCAGTTTAGATAGTGGATAGAAACTCTATCAAGTGAAGCACCAGAGCACTTGCACAGTTGGATTCCAGTAGTCCTGTTATTGTGTTGTGTTAAGTACACAATACATTTTTGCCTGTCTCTAAACCTAAGTGTCAGTGCCTTTGACTGCACTGCTTCCTTGCCTTGCCAGTAGCCTACTCACTTCCTATGCAGCATTAGCCCTTCTGGTGCACCCTGATAGTCAGAACTGGATTTATAACTTGGGGTAACAGCCCTCCCCTTTCTTAACCTGACATGGTAGGGTAATCCATGGGAGTACTTGTGCCAAACAGGTAAGTCTGGGGAGGTGGTGGACTGTAGGAGTCAGTGGGGACAGGGCTGAAGGGAGCCCAAACCTACCTCAGTCAAAGGTGGCATAAAATAAAAATTAAAAAAACTACATTTCCCATTGAAAGCAGTGCATAAAACAGAGCACACTTATGCACCAACTTATGCCTTTGCATGTTCATTAATATCCACTATGGAATTGGGTAGAAACAGGGCCCCATTTAGAGATGGGCAAAATCCGCAAATTTCGCTCTGTGAAATATTTCACCAAATTTGTGCATGTCATGAAATATTTAGTGGGTGCAAAATGCCACATTCTGCTTGTGAAATGCAGAATTTCACCAGTGAAATTTGGAATTTTGCCACTTGCAGGGAAGTTCCATCATTTGAGGGCTAAATTCTGCATTTTGTGGGTGAAATTCCACATTTCACATCCGCAAAATATATCACAAAATGAGGAAAATACGTGAAGTATTTTGCTGGCAAAATTCCTGATTTTGCCAGAATTTCACTGGTGAAATTAAATTTTGATGCATCTCTAGCTCCACTGGAAATGAGATGTTGCATCTCAGCAGGGCTATCTTGGGTAAACAAATTGTAAAATAAAACTAAATAAATAAAATAATTGCCCTATCCACTGACATCAGCCAAACACGTGACATACCCTTGCAGGAGCCTCTGGGTCACATCACTAACCCAATGTTCCCATCTTGGGCCAGAGGAGCCAAGGATGCACTGCAAGGAATAAATGGTCAATACCGGTTATTAATGGAGTGCTGCAGGGGTCAGTCCTAGGAACGGTGCTCTTTAGAGTGTTTATGACTGACATGGGTAAAGGAATGTAAAACTGGTTAAGTAAATATGCAAATGACACTGAACTTGCTGGTATCATTACCAAAAACAGTGGCACTACCAAGATACAGGCAGATCTTGACAACATTTATAAGTGAGCCACTGGAAAGGTTATGAGCTTTAACATCGACAAATGCTGTGTGATTCACCTGGGTCAGCAAATAAGTGAAACAAATTACTTTATGAACAATATTTCCCTCTGGAAGACCACTGAGGAGAAAGATTTAGAGATACTCATAGACAATAAACTTACATATAAATTGCATTGTGACAAACAGCACCTAAAAGCAAAAAGGGTAATGTGGAACATAAAAAGAAACTTTAAAAGTCGCAGTCAAAAAGTAATCATGCCTCTCTTTAGGGCACATGTCAGACCAATGTTGGATTATGGAGCCCCTGTGTGGGGCCCCATAAGTAAAAGGGGTGTGGAAAAGATTAAGAAAGTCCAGAGACAGGCAACCAAACTAATTCTTGACATAAAAACAACACTTATGAAGAAAGGTTAAACAAATTGCAACTAATGTCCCTCGAGACAAGGAGGGTTGGGGGATCTACTATTGTGCTTCGACATAATGCAAGATAATTATCTACTGTATGAATTGAACCTCCAATTCAAAAATAATGAAAAATACACTAGCGGTCAACCACTTAAACTGAGGCACATTAAGTTTAATACTAATAGAAGGATGGCATTCTTTACGTAGAGTGTGGTGGCCCCATGGAACAAAATTCCTGAACATATTGTTTGCTCTAGAAATAAAGTACAAATTAAACAAAGGCTTGATTCCTACATCTTAGAGGGACACAAGCTACTGTACTATGGCCTGGGTAAATGGATAGGAGCAGTCATGAGCTGAAAGGTCTTCTTGGCTCCTTGCACCTTAGTATGAACCTTAGTATGACGCTCTGGGGAGAGTAAGGGATCCAGCTCACTGTGTAAGCACCTCCTGCTGTCAGAGGAGTCACTGTACATTGGGGAGATCATGCAATGTTGGCTCCCTGCCCCCAAACACCAGCACAGCAGATGGAAGCACATCATGCCCAGGGATGAGAGGGTGACCTGCCCACATGGGGAAAAAATCCACCCTAGTGCATTAAATGATAGTGCTGCTGGTGCCTGCATCACAGGTGAGGGCACAGCCTCATCTGCAGCTCCTATTGCACATCAAACCAGCAAACACATTTAATCTTGAGCCACGTCTTCTGGTCTGGCCCTACCGTGGAGGGGGGGTCTCACAGTGTGCATAGGAGAGACATGCAGTAGCTTGAACACAGTTGGATAGTGTGGATTGAGACCTAGGCAGTCAGCTGCCTGGGAGATCAGCCAGATGAGGATCAGGTGAGAGGAAGTGAACATCAGTAGAAGGGTTAAAAGATAGAATAAAGGAGAAAGAAAGAAAGAAAACATCATGTTGAGAGTAGCACACTTTGTACTAACAACCTTAAACAAGAAACAAAGTATGCTGAAGAATTTGTTTAACACAGCTAAAAAAAGCTAGTAATTACTGCAGTAGTGAAAAACAAGCATTTGTCAATGGCGAATGTTGATTGCGTTGGTCCATTGAGCTCACTCACTGCCCCTGTGTCACTCGCTTATTCTGTTTCTCCGGTGCTGCAAGCTGTTCTTTTGTACTGGGCTCCTGCCTGCAATGGCACATTTTTCTGCCTACAAAGAAATCTGCAGCTGTCCTGACAGAGCTCCATTGAGGTGGGTCACTACCCCTCTCTCACTCTCTCATGCTGTTTCTGCTGGCACTGCAGGCTTCCCTTTTGTACTGAGCTCCTGCTTCTGTTGGCGGCTTTTTCTGCCCACAAAGAAATCTGCAGCAGTCCTGACACAGGTCTGTTGAGCTAGCTCACTCCCCCCTCTCTCACTCGCTTGTTCCGTTTCTGCTGGCGCTGCAGGCTGGCCTTTTGTACTGGGCTTCTGCCTGTGTTGCCACCTTTTTCTGCCCACAAAGAAATCCACAGCTGTCACAATAGAGCTCCGTTGAGCTCACCCACTCCCCCTCTCTCACTCACTCATTGTGTTTCTCCCAGCGCTGCAGGCTGCCCATATGTACTGGACTTCTGTCTGCGTTGGCACCTTTTTCTGCCCACAAAGAAATCTGCAGCTGTCCCGACAGAGCTCTGTTGAGGTCGCTCACTCCACCTATCTCATTCGCTCATTCTGTTTCTCCTGGTGCTGCAGGCTGCCATTTTGTACTGGGCTCCTGCCTGCATTGCCGCCTTTTTCTGACCACAAAGAAATCTGCAGCAATCATGATAGAGCTCGGTTGAGCTCGTTCACTCACTCCCTCTCTCTCACTCGTTCGTTCTGTTTTTCCCGCCACTGCAGGCTGCCTTTTGTACTGTGCCCCTGCATGCATTGCTGCCTTTTTCTGCCCACAAAGAAATCCGCAGCAGTCCCAACAGAGCTCCATTGAGCTCACTCATTCCCCCTCCCTCACTCTCTAATTCTGTGTCTCCTGCTGCTGCAGGCTGCCCTTTTGTACTGGGATCCTGCCTGTGTTGGTGGCTTTTTCTGACCATAGACATCTGCAGCAGTCCTGACACAGCTCCGTTGAGGTCACTCACTCCACCTCTCTCACTCACTCATTCTGTTTCTCCTGGTGCTGCAGGCTGCCCTTTTGTACTGGGCTCCTGCCTCTGTTGGCATCTTTTTCTGCCCACAAAGAAATCTGCAGTAGTCCTGACAGAGCTCTGTTGGCCTCACTCACTTCCCCTGTCTCACTCGCTCATTCCATTTCTGCTGGCACTGCAGGCTGCCCTTCTGTACTGGGCTTCTGCCTGCATTGCCACCCTTTTCTACCCACAAAGAAATCCACAGCAGTCATGATAGAGCTCCATTGAGCTCGCTCACTCCCCCTTCCTCAGTCACTCATTCTGTTTCTCCCACTGCTGCAGGCTGCCCTTTTGTACTGGGCTCCTGCTTGTATTGGTGCCTTTTTCTGCCCATAAAGAAATCTGCAGCAGTCCTGACAGAGCTCAGTTGAGCTCGGTCACTCCCCACCTCTCTCACTCGCTCAGTCCTAATCTGTCCCAAACACTGATTTCCGACAGCGACTGCGGTATTCTGTGCCGGATGCATGGAAACACATTTCAGCCAGGATGTGAAAAATGACAGCTGTACTGTCCATTATGAGGTGTGAACAAATGTCAGTGTTGAAAATCTGGCGTGAAAATATTATTAATTTGCAAACTTACAAGGGTGTGTGGAAACTGCACAACGCATGCTTGTAACACAGTCATTTTATGGAGTTTCATCACAATATTTTCAACATAGGCATTTTAGGACCTCTGCTCATGAACAGTGTCAGTGTGATTTTCTTAATGTGTCCCGAACACTGATTTCCCACAGTGACCGCGTTATTGTGTGCCGGAAGAGCGAAAACACATTTCAGCCAGGATGTGAAAAATGACAGCTGCACTGTTCATAAGGAGGTGTGGAAAAATGGCAGTGTTGAAAATCTGGAGTGAAAATATTGCAAAGTTGCGAAGGTAAGAGCGTACATGGAAACTGCGCAGTGCACATTCGTAACACACTCATTTTATGGACTTTCATCACCAAATTTGCAACATAAGCATTTTAGGACCTCTGCTAATGAACAGTGTCACTGTCATTTTCCTAATGTGTCCTGAACACAGATTTCCTACAGCGACCATGCAATTCTGCGCCAGAACTGTGAAAACACATTTCAGCCAGGATGTAAAAAATGACAGCTATACTGTTCATAAGGAGGTGCAGAAGAATGGCAATGTTGAAAATCTGGAATGAAAATATTATTAATTTGTGAAATTACGAGCGTGCATGCAAACTGCACAACACACGCTCATAACACATTCATTTTATGGAGTATTGTCACCAAATTTTCAACACAGACATTTTAGGACCTCTGCTCATGAACAGTGTCCTGTCTTTTTCTTAATCTGTCCTGAACACTGATTTCCCACAGCAACTGCGCTATTCTACGCTGGAAGCGCAGAAACACATTTTGGCCAGGATGTGGAAAGTGACAGCTGTACTGTTCTCAAGGAGGTCTGAAAAAATGCCAATGTTGAAAATCTGGCATGAAAATATTGCAGATTTGCAAAGTTATGAACGTACGTATCAACTGCGCAACACACGCTTGTAAAACAGTCATTTTTTTATTTTTCCCACCAAATTTGCAACATAGGCTTTTTGAGAGCCCACCTCATGAACACTGGCACTGTCATTTCAATAATCAGTCCTGAAAGGGGATTCCACACAGTGACTGTGAAATCACCTTTCGGGGCTGAATAACGCCATGACAGTGCCAGAATTCATGAGGAGGGTCCTAAAAACCCCATGTTGAAAATTTGGTGCCAAAATTCCCCAAAATGTCTGAGATATGCATCAAAGTTGAAAAAACTCTATTTATTCCATTATACAACTTACCAGCAATTCCTTAGTTCACGGTCAGCTTTGAACAGTGCAGACATGTTCCTGGCCCACAAAAGATGGCTGTGCCAGACTTTGGAGGTAAGTATGGGGTGAGGGGGGTGTAGGGAGGCAGGGTGCACAGTGGGTGGGCGCGATTTGTGGAAGGGGGGCAGGGAGACCGCCGAGGGACTGTTCCCTTTTTCCACAGGGGAAAAAAACAAAAAACATCACGGGACCATTTTGGTTTTTACAGCAGCATGGGGCACACTGGGATGGGCTCCCAGTGTGCCAACAGAGTCTTTTTTGGGGGGGCAGCTATAGCTGACGAGGGGAATGGGCACTCCCGCCTGCACACAACAAAAGGAGGGGCACCCCCATCAGCACACAACAATAGGAGGGGTTACATTTGGCTTCTTGGAAGGAACTAGAAAGGAAAGGATCAGATCTGTTACATTACAGTAGATTCTTGTTGTTTTTACATTGTTTCTTGTGGATTTTACTTGGTAGAAGGTTATTTCTTTTCTTTCTTACTACTTCTAAGGGGCTAGCAGGGTATTGTTTTGGGGCTGTTGGTATTTTGAAAATTGTTTTGGTGGCTATAAGTGGGCTCATTTGTTTCACTGTGTAGCAGGCTGCATTTGTAGAGGCCTATTTCATCTGATTTAAAACCTATTTGATGTGATTTAACTGGGGTGATTTCTTTGAATCAGAGACCTATATCTTCTAATTTCAAGCGTATTTTGATGTGTTGTTGGTGAAGCTGTTTGAATTGGAGACCTATTTCTTTTGGTAGCAAACCTACTTTGCATTGCTATTGCATTGTGGAAAGGAGGAGTAGGAGTTTGAAGTAGGTTGTGCAATAGCTATGTAAAGTCTCTTTTGAGTGTGGATAGTAAGGTTAAGAATATAAAAAGCAGTTGCTCAATCTCTCTAAACATGTACAACAAAGGGTAAGGAAATAAAGAATGTTTTGTGCACTGATAGAGGGGGGGAGGGGAGACTTGGGGGAGTGTTTGGTATCCTGCATCTGGAAGGGTGGGGGGTCGCTGGTGGGCAACGACAGCAATGGGTAGGGTGGTAGGCTGCAACAACAGCGGTGCACCAATCTTTCTTAAAATTGCCTGGAGTGTGGGAGGATATTTAGTATGCTACCACATAGAGAAACTTAGAAAGGAGATTGAGGGTCTGCAGGAGGAACTAAGACAGGCAAGGCAGACTGGGGTGGGTTTAGCCCAATACTGGAGGGAGGAAGAATGGGAGATGAGGGAGGGCGATTTAAGCCAACAGTGGTGAGGAAAGGGTCAGAAGAAGGGAAGCAGGGACAAGGGGGTCCAATCCAGGAAGAACGATTGCCAGGGAAACCAGGTCAAGAGACAAAAGACAAATGGAAGGAGGAGATAGGGACTTGTGAGGGGAGGTGAAGAAGTGGCAAAAGTCATGGAGTGGAAAGGAAAGAACAGGTTACTATGAAGAGAGAGGAAGCGGGCATTTGTGAAGGGTCTTCAGAAAATAGTTTTGCACTGCTAGAGAGGAAGAAGATGGAGGAGAGAAATGATGAAATTAGAGGAGTAATTGATAAATGCCTGGACCAAACCAGAGCGGGGGGGGGGAGTTCTGCTGGGAGAATTGTAACAGGGGCAAAAGGAGGAAATAATATGCAGGAGGAAGAAGAGGTGCCAGAAATGAGAGAAGGAGATGAATGGAAGCAAGCAGGGAGTAAGAGTGGTGGAATCTTAGTGCTGGGGAATTCAATACTAAGAGGAGTCAGGTGGGGTAGCAAGGGGGAGAGGCATAGTCACATTTGGGTGGAGGCCATGCCAGGAATGAAAGCGGAAAGGGTGGGACAATCTGTTCTGAAATATGCTAGAAGGGGTAGGGACAAGCCTCATTTAATTATACATCTTGGGATGAACGATCTGGCTAACAAGACAGTAGATATAGTCCAGAGGAGGTTTGAGGAACTAGGACAATTATGTGAGGGGCAGGAAGATCAGTAACTTGTTCAGAGATACTTCCAGTGTCCAAGGCAAGCACAACAAGAAAGCTGAGAATAGAGGACTCTAATGGATGGTTAAGAACCTGGTGTTGTGCTAAAGGGTATGGGCTGTTGGGGAGGTGGGAAGGAACCTGGGAGGACAGTAGTCTCTATACCAAGGACAGACTACACTTGAGTGAGGAGGGAGGGAAAGAAAGTGTTGAAACAGAGGATGGAGGAGTACATAGAGGAAGTAGAGAATCTAAACTAGGAGCAGGGGGTGGCAATTGGGTAAGAGACATGCAGAGACCATAGGTTGGGAAACCATATGAGCTTACCCCCACATAACAGTGACAAAGGACAAATGGCAAGTACTATTGGTGATGCTAGTAAAGAAGGCAGGATTGGAGGTGGAGAAAAGGGTGGAAGGTGGTTACCCTTAATGCTAGGAGCCTTGGGAGAAAAACTGCAGAGTTACAGGTGCTCATGGCAGAGGGAGAGGTGGACATTGCAGACATCACAGAAACATGGGCCACCCAATACACTGACTGGAACCTGTCTGTACCAGGGTACAGGTTATTCCATAGGCAAGATGGGAGAGTGCCTTAGAAAAGCACTAGCAAACAAGCTAGAAGGAGGGGTGGAGCAACAATGGGGAAATATCAAAACTGCCATCACAGAGGCAACAAGCCTTTGTGTGAAGCAAATAAACAAATCAAAATGAAAGAAAAAGCCACTATGGTTCTCAAAAGAAGTGGCGGTGAAGGTTAGGGAGAAAAAGATAGCATTTAGGAAGTATGAGGAAACACAGAAGAAGCAGGACAGAGAATTGTACCAGTTAAGGCAGAAGGAAGCAGAAAAGGCAGTCAGAATAGCAAAGGCACAAACTGAGGAAAAGATAGCCAACTCGGTTAAGAAGGGGGATAAAATCTTTTATAGGTATATCAGGGAGCGTAGAAAGACAAAGGAAGGGATAGTGAGGCTGAACAGAATGGATGGTGGGTGGGCAGATAGTGACAGTGAAAAAGCAGGTATACTGAATGAATACTTCTGTTCAGTATTCACAATAGAAGAAGTGGGGAGGTGCCTAATCCAATTAACAGAAGCACTCTGGAGAGGGTCGATCCCAGTCCTTTCACAGAAGAAAGGATTCTGAAAGAACTCCTAAAACTGAAGGTGGACAAAGCAATGGGGCCAGATGGAATTCACCCCAGAATTCTAAAATAATTAAGCAGAGAACTAGTGACACCACTGACTACCCTTTATAACAAATCATGGGAAGATGGTGTGGTACCTGAGGACTGGAAGAAGGCTGATGTGATTCCCTTCACAAAAGTGGGAGCAAGACAGAGGCAGGAAATTACAGACCTGTCAGTTTGACCTCTGTGGTAGGGAAAGTGATGGAATCACATCTGAAGGAAAGAATTGTTGAGTACCTAGAGGCCAGTGGGGCAGAGGACCCAAGGCAGCATGGGTTCACAGCAGGAAGGTCATGTCAGATGAATCTAATTGATTTCTTTGACTGGGTGACCAAAGTAGTAGACCAGGGAGGGGCTGTGGACATGGCCTACCTAGACTTTCACAAGGCTTTTGACACAGTCCCACACAAAAGATTAGTAGTCAAATTAACCAGCCTTGGAGTGGGTCCCAGGGTTGTAGCCTGGGTAAAACATTGGCTGAACAACAGGACACAGAAGGGAATTGTAAATGGAGTCCACTCTGAAAAAAGAGGGGTTACTAGTGGGGTACCGAAGGGTTCAGTACTGGGTCCAGTCCTTTTTAATGTCTTTATAAGTGACATTGCAGAGGGACTGGAAGGAAAATTATGCATCTTTGCAGATGACACAAAGATCTGCAACAGGGTTGATACACAAGGAGGCATGGAAAGGATAAAAAGGGACTTGGCAAGGTTGGAGGAATGGTCAGAAGTATGGCAGCTTGGATTCAATGCAAAGAAGTGCAAAGTAATGCACCTGGGAAACAAAAACCCAGGGGAAGATTACACAATGGGGGAGAGGTAGTAACAACAGCAAAAAAGGAAAGGGACCTGGGGGTAATCATATCAGATGACCTTAAGGTTGGCAAGCAATGTGAGAAGGCAGTAGGGAGGGCTGGGGGGATACTGGGATGTATAGGGAGAGGCATCACCAGCAGAAAACAGGAAGTTGTATCCCCCTGTACAGACAGTTGGTGAGACCCCATCTGGAGTACTGCGTCCAGTTCTGGAGACCCCATCTCCACAAGGACATAGACAGGATGGAGGTAGTTCAGAGGAGGGCAACTAAAATGGTGCAGGGTCTGCAAGAGAAGCCATATGAGAAGAGGCTAAAGGAGTTTAATATGTATACCCTTGAAGAAAAGAGGAAGAGGGGGGACATGATAGAAACGTTTAAGTACCTCAGTGGAAGCAACAAAGTCCAAGAGGGTAGCATCTTTCAGAAAAAGAGATGTGCAAGAACAAGGGGACACAATTTGAAGATAGAGGGGGGGACGGCTCAGGGGCAATGTGAAAGTATTTTTTCACAGAGAGGGTGGTGGATGCATGAAACAGCCTTCTTGAGGAGGTTGTGGGGTCTAAAACTGTGGGAGAATTCAAGAATGCATGGGACAGACATAAGGCAATTTTGTGGGGGGTAGGAAGAAATAGGCTGTTGGTTAAATAGGATCTGCAGCTTATCCTCTAGGTAGGGAAATAGACAGACTAGGTGGGCCAAGCAGTCCTTATCTGCCATCAAAGTCTATGTTTCTATGACAGGGTGATTGGGAAAGGAGGGGGTGTGGCACTATATATGCAGGAAGGACTGAAGTGTGTAAGGGAGGAAGGGGGGAGGAGGGTAGTACGGAGTCACTTTGGATGCAAATCCAGGATTCCAAGAATAGGATTCTTAGAATGGGAGTGGTGTACAGGCCGCCATCTCAGACGGAGGAGTTAGACAGGGAACTAGTGGGACAGATCAGGTGGATCTGCAAGAAGGGTAGTGTGGTGATTATGGGGGACTTCAACATGCCAGGAGTGGACTGGAGTACCCCAACAACCAGGAACAGAAGGAAGCAGGTACTGCTGGATGCCTTCCAGGACAGCTTCCTGCTGCAAATGGTCAGTGAACCATCCAGGTTAGGGAACACCCTTGACCTTGTGCTGGCAAATTGGGACTTTGTGAGAGAACTTACAGTGGAGGAACTGCTGTCAGAGAGTGACCACCACTCAGTCAGACTCAGTCATATTTTTTATCACTGATGTGCGCACAGCATGCTATGGCTGCTACCATGAGAAGTCTGCTGTTGCGTTAAGAAAATGCCCTTTGAAGTTACTTAAGCTAAACCCATAACACACTCTGTTAATATTCAAGGTTGCTGCTATCAGCATACTGAAGTATCCTTTTTCTTGGCTATCTTCCTCTATGTCTGTTTAAAGTATTGAGACTTGTGGCGCATCTTTTGCTTTACTGTGTGTATGAATGAGTTGTTCTCAGCAGAACTTTACAGCTGAATTATCAATACCCATGAGTAGGATCAGTACTCTTAAACAGGTAGTTGTCTGTGGACTTACCTACCACAGTGAACACATTAAGTTACACTACGCAGGTGTGCTTGTGCTTTTCTATTATCTGAAATGACATGATGGACAGATCGTTAAATCTTACAGTTGCAGAATTTTTTTTGCTACTGCAAAGGGAGACTTTTTCTTTACTGTAAAGCAAAATATTTAACTTCTGTTTGTTTTTTTGCTGGATCCAGTGTTTGTAGATTATCCACGTTAAACTATTTTTGCTGACGGACACTGCTGTAGTGCAGTAACAATAGTGCCACGTAATAGGGTACCTGCAAACTTCATGTGGCTCATTCTCCCATTCCAATCCACTCTTGAGTTCCACCATCCCAATCTGTGCTGTCTACTCCTGTCTGCTCCTTAGTACTGCTTATCATTCACCCTGTCAGTGCTTGTTGTTCCAGAGTCCCATCCTCCCAGTTTCTTCTGTCTGCTCCTGCCCACTAGAAATGAAGCAGTGGTGTGTTTTCTTTTGTTAGAAGCGGGCAGAAGTAATCATCTTTTGTATATCATGTGAATATATGAACTGTATCACACTATTTTTCTAGGTATGCAACTTGCACATGTTTTTGAAAACAACCAGTACATATATTAAATTCTTATGTTTCATACTAGGATTTCATACTATGAAATGTCAGGAGCATAAAGGCAGTTGCCCATGATAGCTCCATTACCAATGCTTTTAGAAATACTTTAGTTTACCTCCTGAAATTATGTAATTATCTAATTTTCTTTTAAATTCAGACTCGGTTTTACTAATAATGATTTCAAGAGGTAGACAATTCCAAGCATTTACCACTCTTGATGCTAAGAAGTACATTCTTTTATCAGATCTGAATTCTTTCCCCCTGATTTAGACTGGGTGCCTGCAGGTATCATATTTCCTGATTTGTAGACTGTATCCAGTTCAGCCATTAACATTGGGTCCTTCATGATGTCATACATAAGGAGAATAGGTTCTATGTGATAATGGCAAGTGCCGAATGGTGACTCGCTTTATCGCGACGTCAGGGGGGCGAAAACAATTTCACCACTCTGACATCCCCGGCGCACAGAAGAATGGTGCTGGGTACTTAAATCCTTTGCTTTCTGTGGGGGGATGCACCCCCCCCATACTGGGGCTTAACCATCTGCACCCCTCTACTTAAAGATTCTCAACTTCAGGGGGGTGCATGTTGGGGGGACAAAAACAAAAAAAATAAGTTTTGGGACGGGCACAATGAAAACGCAGTAGCGCCCAGACCCGAACCTGGAACCCCACACACCGCAAGTGGAGGCCAACCCCTGACACCACAATGCAGCTTTGCAGCTGACCACAGCATCACCCCCTACATCCCCTCCGTCCCTTCCCAGGCCATGCTTGCCATGCTTGCTCCCCCCCCGCATGTGTGTGTACATACAGCAACATCCTGTCCCTAGGGTCACCCACCACATCCAGTCACCCCTCCCTGCTCGCTCATCTTTCAGGCTTTCGCCCACATCGTGTCGCCGTTTTGGATGGCGCTTTGATTCAGACTCCCTCCTCATGTGCTATCGGAGAATATTTCCCCTAATACGTTTTATTTCTAGTGATATCAAATAAAGAAATGCCAGGCATTCATCATAGGTCATATCTTTATGCCCATTTATTATTTTAGTAAATCTTCTTTGTATTTTTTCTATGTTATTCCTGTCTCCTTTTTTATATGGATTCAATACTGGTTAGCATACTCAAGATGGGGTCTTACATAAGCTGTGTATAGGGGAATTAATACCTTCCTATCCCTTGGCACAATATTCCTCTTTATTGTCCATATTATTTTGTTGGCTTTTAGTGAAGCATCGGAAATTTATTTAGAGAAACTTAGGTCACTTGCTATTAGTATACCCAAGTCCTTTTCATTTGCCTCGTCTACTAGTGGTGTACCATTTAATCTATAGCTATACCCTTGATTTCCCCTCCGTAAGTGAAGAACTTTACACTTGTTCATATTTAGCTTCATTTACCACTCACTTCCCTCATTCGTTTTTTCATTTAAGTCCTGCTGTATTAATTCAGCATCCATTGTCTTCTTACAGGGCCCACCTATCTTAGTATCATCAGCATATTTAATGACCCAGGAATTTAGTTTTGCTGCAAGTTCTGTGATGAATATCTGGAAAAGGATCAGTCCCAGAACTAAACCCTGGGGCACTCCACTTGCAACCTCACCCTCTTTGGCTAGAAAACCATTGACCACCATCCTCTGGCACCTTCCATTCTGCCATTCCATAATCCATTTCACAATTATTGGATTTATATTTATATTTTCAAGTTTTTTGATTATTGCCCAGTGTGGGGTAAGATCAAATGTGTTAGCAAAATGTTTCAGTCAACTTTTGTATAGCTTTTTGAAAGCACATTGTAGCACATTGAAAATGAAGTATCCTCATTGGTACATGTATTAGATTTTTAAGTTGGCTATTTACACATTTTTAAAAAATAATTACTAATATTTTATACAAAATAAATGCTGTTTTTTACAAACAAATAAACATTTGGTTTGGGTGCGCTTTTTCCTTATTCAGTCTAATTACTTTTTGCTGTAAATGTATTTTTGTGTTTAACAGCCATCAGCTAAAATAGTGAAAATAAATTTACATCAAAAATATTGAGTTTTACAGTACATAAAATTCAAAGCAATTTACAGAACCAAATCACTGCAGACATACAATGAGTTATTTCTACCAAAGTTTGGCAATCTGCATTCAGAATGCTGATTTGTTTATTCTGCCTGGACTTGCCAATTCATTACAGAACTGTTGCTCACGCCTGTATATTATTGGTTGGCTCACTGTCACAAGCAGTAGCGCTACCGCTTGGGGTGTCAATGACCCATGTTTGAGAAGAAGCCTGGAACACTGGAGGGTTGGCAGAGGAGAGGAGGATGACCATCTGATGGACTGCTCTCTTCCTTCAGGGTGAGGGGGTGAAGGTGGTCAGTAACAATACAACTCCAAGTGGTGGCCTGGTTTCAGTGTGCCTGTCTCCTCAGTGCTATCAGGGGATTGGTCATTTAGCAGGCATTGGCACACAAACTTGGGGGCACATGTGATGTGCCTTCAATGTCATAAATACCTGAGCCATACAGGGAAAACACAAGTGGAAAAACCCTCCAGTTTGTTCAGTATGGTGTTCTGGGCTTGCCACTCTGCTTCCAGACAAAATTATTCCTGCATAAGTCTTGGCCAAGATAATAAAAGTTGATCTTGGTCCCTCCCCTGGGAGCCCACCATGATGGGTAAGTCAAGGGCCTCCTGGTTCGAGCAGCATTGTGAAATGCTGGGTGGGTGGAAGAGGTATGGGTCCATGGGCAGAAATGGGGAATATCCCTGCCTGGTCTGGGAGCCTAAAGAGAATTTAAAAACAAAATGTATTTTACATCCATCTGAAGTACTATACCATGTTCTTGTACCTGTTTGACTTATTCATAGCTGAAAACACTCGGTTGTTCCAGTGTACTCAACCAGATATGAAAATAATTCATTCATTCATTCATTCATTCATTAGTACTGCTGTGCTAGTAAATCAGGATGAAGCACTCTACGATAAAGATGTTGCACTTTTCTGACAGACAAACTGAATTACATTATTTTCCTGCAGTATCCTGCAAGATACAGTATCACTGTCAGAAACTGAGATAAGAAAACTTGCTTCATTCGTGTGTGCAAATTTAAGTTGTTGTTATTTAATTATAACTATTAGCAAGGCCAAATTGCATTTGCTGAGTTGTTGTCCACCAAAGTATGTAAGGGGTTTAAAATGTCAAGGCATAATCTCACACTAGGCTGCTTTTAATGCTGCAGGGGAAGGCAGCAGAGATATTTAAAAACTTTTATTCACTCCACTGAGTTGAAGATGCAGAAAACAGCGGTGTGTCCAGTTAATTTACTGCTGCAGCACAAGGCTGCTTAGGGGCTGAGCAGTGCAACTAATACATAAAGGATTGTGTCACTGAGGCGTATCTGAAACCCTCGCTCCTCAAGGACTTCAGGCGCTAGGGCTAACTTTCCTTGGGGGTTCTAGAGAAGCTGCTTGTGCTGCCAGGTGAGGCATAACTTGTTCTTTTAAGGATAGGTTACCCTTGTAGTCTGCCCAGTCTTGGAATCTGTGTGTGTGGCATTGCCATAGCAACAAGAGGCAACGTCACATAGAGGGTGCCATATAATACTCAGATCCAGTGAGCATGGAATTTACTCAAGGGCTAAGTCATCTGTGAGGGGCTGAGTCACAGTGCTGCAGGGGAAGGCAGCAGAGATATTTTAAAACTATTATTCTGTCCACCGAGTTGAAGCTGCCGGAAGCAGCAGCATGTCCAGTTAATTTACTGCTACTGCACAAGGCTGCTTATGGGCTGAGCAGTGCAAGGAATACATAAACAGCTGTGTCATTGAGGCATTCCTGAAACCCTCACTCTTTGAGGGCTTCAGGCAATAGGGCTAACTCCCTTGGGGGTTGTGGAGAAGCCATTTTTGCTGCTAGGTGAGGTTTAACTTGTTCTTTTAAGGGCAGGTTACACTTGTATTCTGCCCAGTGTTTGATTCAGTGTGTGTGGTGTTGCCCTAAAAACAAGAGGCAACATCACACAGAGGGCACTATATAACGCTCAGCTCCAGTGAGCTGAATCAAGTGTAGAGTGGAGGTGATGCAGGCAGAGACCACCTGACTCTGATGGTGTCAGATGGGAAAGAAGGGGAAGAGGGTCAGAAGTATTGCAAGAAAGTAGCCAGACAGTGGGGTTAGTGATAGTAATGAGGAACAGGCCCTTTTAAAGAGCATATAGCAGAAAATTTAAACACGTAGTGCTACATGCAAGTACAAAAAGCACACATACACACAGACACACACACACAATATATATATATGTATGTATATATATATATATAATCTATATATATATATATATATATATATATATATATATAGATATATAGATATATATATATATATATAGTACTGCTCCCACATCAGCTAAGCTAATAAGGCTAACATGGATGTCAATTATGTTACACTAGTAGGAGGAGAAATAGGAGTTAAATGTGGTGTCTATTCAAAATTCAGCATGATGGAAATTAAGGACTTTAACCAATACACATGTGAGCAATGTACAGAGCTAAAAGAACTCAAGATAAAGCTAATAGGTCTGGAACTTGAACTGAAATGTATAAAAAGTCTAACCAATACAAAGCAAACCACACAAGGAATAACTAAAGGAGAATCCAGTGCAGAGACAATAGGAGAGCACCAGAGAGATCAAGAAGAGGAGGAAACAACACAACAAACTGAATAGGCAAATACGATTAAAAAGGGTAGAAGAGCAATGGATTTCACCATTCCCACACACAACCAGTTTACACCCTTGCTAGAATTAATAGAAAGCACAGAAATTGAAGCAAACAACTTGATAGAAATCGCTAATAGCACAAATATGAACAATGGAATCTAAACAGAACAGCAAACACCACTTGAGAATGCTAGTGATGGAACGGGAATAGATTCAAATGTAAATGCTAAGGATAGAACAAACATTGACACACAAGCAAGTTTAGAAACTAGACTTAAAAGAGAGGTATATATTTTGGGGATTGTATAATCTGATATACTGATCACAGCACTACCAAACTAGGGAAAGAGCTAGTGAGCAGCTGTTACTTCCCAGGTATGGGAGTAGGACATCTATTAACAATAATACCTGACTTACTGAAAAAGGCATCAGCAAATTCCATAGCTGTAGTTTACATGGGGTAAACGACATCAGACCTAATTCAGCTGAAAGTATATTCAATGCAGTAAAGAAATATATAGAATGCTGTCTCCACATGGTTGTGATATAATACTCTCAGAGATCTTACCTATCCTCACGATGAATCAAAAAATAAATTTGAAAATAATCAAAATCAACAACTGGTTAAGGCAATGGTGTCTAATAAAAGGGATTAAAAACACAATATCATGGGAACTGTTTCAGCATAAACAGCACTTATTTAGTCAAGATAGACTACATTTTAGCAGAACTGGAAGTGACTTGTTAGATAAGTTATTTATAGAGAGCATTGTGGAAATTTTAAACTAATTAATCAGGGGCAAAGGGAAATCAGCTGCAGGGAATACAAGAAATAACAACCAAAACAAAAAAAGAGGCACACATATTACTGGATGCAAGCAATATAACATTTAAAAAACAAAAAAATAAAAAAGATCATAACAAACTAAGGATCTTCTTGGCAAATGCAAGAAGCTTAAAGAATAAAATGGAAGAACTAAAACACAAGCTCTACAAGAATAACATTACTGTATGTGCAGTCAGGGAGACATAGTTTAGAGACGAAGACTGGGGTACAGAAATCCCAGGCTACACAAAGTTACATAAAATCGTAAGGAAAATGGTAGGGGTGGTATAGTGTTGTACATAGATGAAAGACTCAAAACACATGTGCTCAGGTAACCGGTGGAAAGTAATGAGGAGACAGAGATATTATGGGTCCAGGTCCAACTGCATACCAAAATATTCACAGTGGGTTTAGGTTATCAGTCTCTAAGCCTAGAGATTGAGGAGAATAATAGATCTCTTGCTGCACTGGACAGTATAACTGTAAATAAAGACTACCTGCTGTTAGGGGATTTCAACTTTCCTGCAATTAACTGGGCAACACTAGAAGGTGCTTCTTCCATAGAAAACAGATTAATTGATATAATGATTTAAAAAAACACTTCGAGCAGTTGGTCAAGGAAAACACTGGAGGAAACAATATTTTTGACCTTGTTTTCTGTAACTTTGAAGATAAAGTTAACACGTAGGTAGTATCAGAACCATTAGGCGATAGTGACCACAATACAGTCCAAATGGAGATTAATACGGCTTGTGTAACAGTAAAAGGTGATACCACAATTAAAAGTTATTACAAAGCAGATTACAATCAGATGAGGCATTACCTGGGAGCGTGGGAATGGGAAAAATAATTGAATGGATTGGAAATGAGTGAAATCTGGGACAAATTAAAACAGAAAATGAATTGTTGCATAAAAACATGGGTACCAGAGATAATAAAATATAACACAAAAGGCAGAATGCCAGCATGGCAGGGTAAAAATATAAAAAGAAGCATCAGGAGAAAGGGGAAATTATATAGTAAACATAAAAGTAACAACAGAGAACAATTGAAACAAATACAAAAAAGAGGCAAATAAAACCAAAACCATTATTAAAAGATCAAAAAGAAACGCAGAGCTCAAAATGGCAACATCAATGCATGACAACAAGAAAACAAATTACAACTAAGTGGGATCTATGAAAGGAAATCAAAGAGGAGTGAGGCCACTGGAAACAGAAGCAGGGATAATAAGAAATGAAAGAGATATGGCTACAGAACTTAATAGTTATTTCCTAAGTACTGTACATACCAACCAGAAGAAATACCAAATACAGCCATTACACAAGGTGGCAACATCAACAAGGAACTTAGGTTCAATAGAGATGATGTACTGTATTACAGAAAATAGCTAAGATCAAGCAAGACAGTTTAGCAGGGACAGATGGCATTAATCCTAAATTCCTAAAGGAACTACACAAGAAATTAGAGGCACCAATCACATTGTTATTTAATACATCAATTGACAAAGGTACAACATCACCCGAGAGGAAAGAGGCAATAGTTGCACCAGTATATAAAGAAGGAGATAGGATGGACATCCAATATTATAGACCGATAAGTTTAACATCAGTCCTGGGTAAAGTACTGGAAAGGTTAATACAGGACTATATAGTAAACCACAGTAAACAAGAAGGTTTAACAGACATCACACGACATAGTTTCAGCTCGGGCTGGTCCTGTCTCACCAACCTCCTCCACTTTTTTGAACCCGTAAGTGCTGCACTGAACAAGGGTATGCCAGTGGACATTGTTTTCCTGGACTACACCAAGGCATTCGATTCTGTGTCACATAAAGTATTGTGGGAGCAGCTGACCCACACACAGATACATCCAAAAATAATAGCTTGGAAAATATACACCAGAGAGTGGGAATCAGAGAGTATTTGTCAGACTGAGGAAACGCAACAAGCAGGGTCCCACAGGCATCAGTCCTCGGGCCTACCCTCTTTAATATACTGGTTTCCAAGTCCTGTTGGCACTGAGGGCTGAGATGCTGGGTGCCTTACCTTGAACCACACTGGTGACCTGTGTTCGGGGATGATTATGGGCTGCAGGGGGTCAGCAGGGGAGGAGAGGGATCGAGTATCCGAGGGACTGCTCTCCCTCTCTGGGGAAGGGGGATTCCTGTGGTTGGTGTGCTTCTGGCACCTAGGGGAGGTTGGGGGGCAGTGTGCCAATGCTGTGCAAAGGGGCTGAGATGGAGCAGACACTGAAAGGAGCATGTGCAGATGTGTGCATGCTCCCTCCACTGGTGTCATTGCACACCCCTCTCATGTAAGGGGAGCAAATGTGGAAAAATGGTCCCACTGGTCATGAGGTATGAAGCAGCCACCCACTGCAGGCCCCATCCCTAAATGGTGCTCCCTGAACTGGATCCAATTCAAGGTGAGTTGAGCTTAGGGAGTCTCCTTGTCACCCCATCATGGGGGGGTAATCTGTGGGGGAAGAAGGGATGCTGTCTGATGTTAGGTTGTGGAGCTGGACAGGTGGCTGGAGATGGGTGCTGACTGGAAGGGCCTGGGGCAGAAATAGATATTATATATATATCTTATGGTAGCACGGTAGTGCTACCATAGTTAGGGTTCAGTACCCCATTTAAGGTTAAATGGTGAGACTTTGCACCTTAATAACTTTGCCACCGTTCAACAGATTTGACTGAAATCTGACAGGCACAGGGTGTATCCACAGATCTTGGGATATGACAACTTTCGTATCGGTCAGATATACAGCTGTGGAGTTATTGACATGCCGGGGAGCAATTACATATTTTTGTGCATTCTTTGCTCACACCTACAGGCTGCACAGTTTATGCGACTGGTCTGAACACTTCAGGGATCATGCGGCCAGGGTCCCCAATGTGCCTTTTGAATATTTTGTGAAAAAATATTGAACGGTTCAAAAGTTATTCAAAAAACAATTTCCCCATTATATTCAATGGGAAAAGTTAACAAAAAGTTCAACAGTGTCACAAATGCTAGCAAATGACCCCAGTAGTGTCTTGAGTCAGTCATTTTTTTTCAGTTACTGATCACAGCAATGCTTGGCATTTAAAATTGGGACCATCTAGGGACACAATTCTTTTTGTGTTTACCTAGTCGAGCCCTGAGGATGCTAGGTATGTCTTTATTTTGGGGTTAAACACCCCAGAAAAATGTTTTTGAAATTTCTAGGAAAAGTAGTGTCACAAAGTAGTGTCACACCTGCGACATTTTGGTGATTTGTTTTGTGACAGTATCGCAAATCACGACACTACTTTGCAACACTATAGCCAAAATGACAGGAATTGTTTGCCACCGTGCTGCAAAACAACGGTTTGGTCTTTTGGGCTGAAATTTGGAGGGAAGAAAGCCAACATCTCCCGGATGTGCTATTTGGTGGTTTGGTGAAAAAGTATTGCAGGGATGCAAAGTTATGGTACTCCAAAGTTGATGCTTTTTCCCATAGACTAACATTACGGTGTCCACCGCGCCTTTTGGGGCCCGTATCTCAGAAATGGTGAGAGATACGGACTTTTCGTTGGAAAAATGCTTAGCCCTCCCAAATGGTGGACTAAACACAAAACTAGCCAGGAAAGTCATAATTCTTGCAACATTTTAATTTTTTTTCTACGTCATATGGTTCCTGAGATATAAGCAATTTAGTATTCCAAGTGCTCATTTTCTGCTCCAAGCCCCATTATTATGCATACATTCTTTGTACTCACTGTGTTTCTCTATGCAGCTGCTGGGGAAAACCAGGGTGTGCACTCTAGTTACTGTTACATGCAGCGTTTCCACTTGCGTTTCCGTACCCTCTTGTGTTAGCTTTCCCATGTATGCCACCTTATGTGTATGACCCTTTGCGTTTTCCTTTGCACTTGTGTTTGTGTTACTGTTACCCTTTGCATCTCCACTACTGTTTGTGTTTGCATTTCAGTTTGCATCACTGTGTGCATTACCATTTGCGTTTGCGGCCGCCCTTCCGTTTGCATTTGCGTTTGCGTTTGTCTTTTGTTTTGCATCATTGCTGTTGTTGCTGTTGTTACCATTACTATTTGCATTTCCAATTGCGTTCCCATGCCCGTTATGGTTTACATTTCCATACGCACTTGCGTTTCTGTTTCATTTGGCATTATTGTTGCTGTTGCTGTTACCATTTGCATTTCCAATTGCGGTTCCGTGACCATGCGCATCACAGTTTGCGTTTCCAAACGTGCTTGTGTTCACATTTCTGTTTCTGTTTCCTTTGGAATTATTGCTGCTGTTACCATTACCATTAGCATTTACAACTGCGGTACCATGGCCATGCATGTTACGATTTGTGCTTCCGTGCGTGCTTGCGTTTCTGTTTCCTTTGGCGTTATTGTTGCTCTTACTGTTACCATTTGCATTTACAATTGCAGTACTGTCACCATGCGCATAACGGTTTGTGTTTCTGTAAGCACTTGCATTCGCGTTTTTGTTTCTGTTTCATTTGCCATTATTTTAGCTGTTCCCGTTACCATTTGCATTTACAATTGCAGTACCATGACTGTGCGCATTACAGTTTGTGTTTCCATATGTGCTTGAGTTTGCCTTTCCATTTCTGTTTCCTTAGGTGCTATTTTTGCTCTTACTGTTACCAATTGTGTTTGCAATTGCGGTACAGTGACCATGCGCATTACGCTTTGCATTTCTGTCTGTGCTTGCATTTGCCTTTCCGTTTCTGTTCCCTTTGGTGTTATTATTGCTGTAACAGTTAAAATTTGCATTTACAATGGCAGTACTGTGACTGTGCGCATTACCAGTTGTGTTTCGGTATGCGCTTGCACCTCTGTTTGCATCACTGTTTGCTTTGGCACCACTTTGCACTTCTGTTTCTATTAATGTTTGTGTTAACATTTATGTTTACATCACCATGTGCATAACTGTCAGTGCTTGCATTTCTGTTGCAGTTACCGTTGCTATGTCACAAGACATCATGTGGTGGGAACACAGGGCCCAAAGGGCCCATGTTCCCACTGCTTCATTCTATTCACTCTTTATAGTCCTCATTCTCAAAAAGAAGGGACATTCATGGCAAAAAACTTCATTTAATGCATCAGTTAGGGTTGTTCCACAGTGACAAAAGTGAGGCAATTCGGTGTTATGGTTGAAAGCCCCCCTTGCACTGTCCCCAGCCCGCCCACCAACCAGCATTAAGGTGTGCATTAGGGTCATCAGTCCTAGCTCTCACACCATTCTTCTATACCTCAGCTTGCTTACACATGTGATGAGGTGAGCATTAGGGCCGATGACCTCAACGCACACCCCGATGCTGGTTGGGGAAGGGTTTGGGGTGCACGGGGCCAACCAACACTGAATTTCCTCTACTTTGTCACTGTTGAAGAACCCTAACTGATGCATTAAATTGATTTTTTTGCTATGAATAGATATATATATATATATATATATATATATATATATATATATATATAATTACACACACTGGTTTCCACAATGCAAACCTCAGACAGTGTGTGACTGTGTAAATGTGCAGATGATAGCAAGATTGGCTCTACAGTGAGTAATGAAGCAGCAGCTAGAAAACTGTAGGAAGATATAACACAATTAGAGCAATGGGCAGATAGCAATAAACTAAGATTTAATGAAAATAAATGTAAGGTTATGCATCTTGGATAAAACAACCAAAGATGGAATTATTAACTAAATAATACTGTAATACAAGCAAGAGTTAATGAGAAGGATTTAGGAGTTACGACTACAAATAATTTTTTGTTTGATATACATACAAAGGCTATAGTCAAAAAATGTCATAAGATACTTGGGTGCATTTTCAAAAACATAAAAAACAGAGAACCTGCTGTAATTGTCCCACTCTACTTAATACTTGGTCAGACCATATTTAGAACATTGCTCCTCCTTTTGTGTCCCACAAAGCACTGGAGGGAAAAATGATAGAAAATGTGCAAAAGAATGCAACTAAAAGGATTAAAAACATGCAGAATAAGGAATATGGTGACAGGCTGAGAGAACTTGGGTTGTACTTCATGGAGTATAGAAGACTTGGGGTTGACCCCATCATCGTCTTCAACGCAACTAAATATCAATCTATATTGGAAACCATAGGATTAAGCAGACATTATATAAATAAAAGTACAAGGTCACACAAACTTAAATTAAAGGGAGAAATTAACAGAATGGTCAAAAGAAGCAACTGGTTCAGCCAGAGAGTTATCACAACACGGAACTCCCTACCACAAAGTGTAGTTACTAGTGATATTATGGAAACATTCAAAAGAACACTAGATGAATACATGGGTAGGGAGAAGCGTCTACTGTATCACTAAAAGTGATGAGTTGACAAAAGGTCTTTGACCTCTCAAAACTCATACAACACCTATGAATCTATAAACATAAAAGGCCTGATTTTCAAAGGGCTGAGAATGTTGCACGCCCCAGGAGTGTTGAACATGTGGCGCATGGGGCTTGCAGCCTTCTCCCAGCTGATGATCGGATTTTCTATCCTATGTGCCAGTTGTCACGAGTTAGATGAACTTTTTCTAATACTCACGGAGTGAGTACAAGAAAAGTGGTGCTGCTATGGAAAACAAAAACAGTAAAATCATTCAAAAATTGGTACCTATGCTACAGCTGTACATATTATGAATGCCAGAGGCAAAAGAGAGCATGAATTTAAATTTATGGGAATAGACAAGGTGTGTCAAAAATCTAGAGGGGGAAATTTCAGTGATCTGCTCCTGAATAGAGAGGCATTTTGAATCATTAATTTGAATGTCACTAAAAAGTGGGGGTTGAATTGTGGCTTTGAACTGAAACCTTTTTCAAAGAAACGAAGAAATAAATAGTCAGCAGAAGCAATTTGTCATCAACTTCTAGAGTAAGATACCTGTTTTGGTATAAGTCGAGTAAATATAGCAAATGCATTGTTTTTAAGTACTAAGTATGGGAATTTTTCCCTCCTGTTTTTTCAAAGCAAGCTCTGTTTAAGAGACTTTAGTTAATAGGGTTCATTATCCCTATTCTCCCCTTCCTATTTTCCCCTTTGTTTTTTCTCCCTCTTCTATTTCTTATTTTCTTTGTTATCCTTGCTCTTTTTGTTTATACTTTTTCTGTTTAAGACAGTTTTCAGTTTTATGAATGGAAGTTTTTAAATGTGTTATGTGTTATAATAAAGTACCGTGTCTTTAAAATTTGAAAATCATGTCATTTAACTACCAATGAAATGTAAAGATCAAGATGACATCATTATGACATTTTTTGAATAGGATATTTAAGGGCCACTGTTTTAAATGTAGATAGCCTTTGAGAAAGGATGGAGTGCATCCGAAACATATCATTCTGGCACCTCTGTTCTATTGTTTTATGAAATAAATAAGTATTTTGCATGGGACTGGTGCCCTTGCAAATTATTGAGGTTGTGTGTGGTCTGCTTTTGAGTGATTGATCTTTTCTAGTCTAGCTTGCACCAATCCCTGGTACCCTTTTCATGGGACTTGCACTGCTATTTGGTGCAAGCTACCATAAATTGGGTAATGTGTTGCAATTGCACCCAACATAGCAAAATTGGGCACAATTGTGGCAAAGGTGTTTGGCACAGCTGTGCCAAAAAAAGGGTTTGAGACAGTGTTTGATACAAGCCCTCCATTGCCCTTTGAAAATCAGACCCAAGGAATGTAAGAAAAAGAACTGTCTTCATAAAATATGGTCCTTCTAGGGAGGTATGGAAAAGGCACAGAAGTAGTAGTAAACATATTGGCACATGCAATTTAGTTGCTCCAACACATTTATGTATATGTTTTGGCAGATAACTGTATGCACATAATTTCTATGGACATCACCAGAGTTTGCACATATTCTAAATTCTGTAGTCATTACTTGAGACTGCATTCAGTTATTTTTTCTGTAAAAAAAATGTTTTAATGTTTGAAGAAGCAAGCCAGTTGGACCGTAGACACAAATATTTTCAATGTTTAGGCAAGTGTTTGTGCTGCTATTCAGAGCCAAAGATGAAAGGAAGAAAACTGCATACTCTGTGACCAACAACTATCAAAGTATTTTGATCTGGTTTCAGAGAAATAGCAAAAAGCTGGGTGTACGTTTATATTGGGACACGCTGTATGTAGAGCATGAGTGTGTTGTGAGGTGCAAGGCAAAACCAAGTGCCCTTAACCACCCAAGAAGTCCATATAGCCCAGTACAAATATAAACTCTGGTGTGTTATTGCACTTATAATGGATTTTAACTTAAATTACTGCAAAACTGGGAATTAGGTAATGAGTAGATAAATTGTATAATTGTAGTAGGAGAATTACACACCACTGTAATACCACTGACCAATCAGAGTAATACAATTTCTCAAGCCCAGTACAGATTTTAATAAGCATGCAAACCTGTCCACAACACACAATACAAAAATGGTCTTTCAAGGTTTTGCAAAGATGAAAATAACAAGAAGCTGTATTCAATTATATGCAGTGCCATAACATTTATAAAATTTGGCTTTAATGATCAGGGGCTTGTAACTAAAACTAGTTTACCACACTTGCACATAAGTGCTGACAACATTATTCTGGAAGAAAGTTTTTTGGGGGTAGACCTTTTATTATGGAACATAATACCTGAAACTATTTGTACTTTTGTTTGTGTGAACAAATACCTCTAGATAGGAACATTAGAAATTGAACTGTTTGAATTGTTTTCACCAGCAACTATTGTGAATATTGTCTTTTGATGAGTTTCAGGTCTAGGCAGGGGCAGAAATTACTTGTTACTGTCACTTTTTTTTTTGCTAATTTTCACAAGCAGCGCTTATTGATGTTGGTGAAATTGAGCAATGTTTGGTAAGCATACTGGCATTCAATAATAAATGAAGTCAACTCGCCATTTACACTGCTCTGGTTAGATCTGATTGGGTTAGCTCTGAAATATTTGAATATAGTATTTATATAATTTGAAGAACTATGCAAAAACAAATGTAACCTTGTTCTTCAAAAATATTTTACTTTGGATATTACACCTCAATCCAGTATGTTTCAAAAAAATACATTTCAGTGTTTTGCTGCCCTTCCCATCCAGAATGAATTATCTCTATCACCACCCCATGTCAACCAAGGGCATATACTATGAGTTATGGCAGAACCAATGGCAGCGTGATTTTCGAACATAGATCTCAGGATGTGAGTAGCATGGTTGCTCCCAACTCTTTATGATCAGTGTCTATGGCAGAAATAGTTTCTTTATGCCCACTTGCAAGACTATTCTCATGCAAGGGGCCACAGACAGCAGTCATGTTTAATACTACTAACGTGCAGATAGCATCTACATACTTTGAAATGGGTAATAACAATATTCAGTCGAGCAGATAGACTCAGATTAGTTTGTGTTCAGTACCCCTTTGTCTACTCCAGTTGATCATTTAGTGATACTTCTGGTACCCCACTCATGATAAAACACCCTCACAATAAACAAAACCTTACTCAATCCTTAATAAATAAAACCTTACTTAGTCCTCTTAACAATCCATACCTTTGTTATGCCCACAAATCAATTGTGGGGATTTAAACTATGCCTAATGGCAGAACTGGGTCCAGTTAGTACTAGTTAATCTAATCTTTGCCAGCTCATTCATTCCAATTGTGATATTATACGTAGGTTGCACTATACAAGTGCGTGCTAATCCAATGTCAAGGTGGGGTGGGGCAGAGGATAATATGTGACTTCAGTCCATACTCTTTCCTTTCATGAGCAAACATAGCAGCAATACATATGTGTTTTGTAGTTCAAAATCTAATATGTCCTCCATCTGCATGGCAGTTTGGCTATTCTGTTTCAATACAGTATCTCTCCACTGATTGTCCACATGGATGTTGCTGTTTCTATTACACAAATATAAAACAGAAATCATCTCCATCCTAAATACTGTGTGCTATAGATAGATCAAAAACTACTTCTAAAATAAACTTTTATTCATGTAGTTTTTTTAGTTTTTTCAGCCTCATCCGGGGGATACAGATGTAAGGTGAAATGTTGAATCAGGTTAAGCTGTTCTGTGGTTTTCTTTTAGTGAATGGGAGAAATTTGGTTTGGACACCGGGGTAATTCTCCTACTCTGCAGTAGAGGGGACCCTTGTTGGCCATTGGCAAGATGGCCAATGCTCCAGATGGAGGAGGAGGAGAAGGGAATGGAAGTGTGTTGCTGCCAAGCTCTGAGACTTCCACTTCTATACCTGTTAAGCCTGTAGATCAATTGCAAAATTCTGATATGGAGCAGTCATCATTTGTAGAACACATCATTGCAACAGTTTTGGACCCTCTTATTCTGAATAACCTGGAGCTAGATTTGAACCCTGCATCATTCTCTGAGCCAACCATGCTATCTGCAGCTACTAAAGGAAAGCTAAGTCAAGTCTACAAAATACACAAGCCATTCCTGATCCACTTTTTTAGGGAGGACTCTGATATCCCTGACCCTACCTACTCTGCAGCAACTAGCTCCAGTGTTATCTCCTCATCTGGTATGATGGCCAAGGTGGTTACCTGTTGGACTGCTTTGGGACCTGCTCCTCTTTCTTCTCTGTATGTTTGTGAAAGCCGTAGAGAGGGGGTGCAAACAGAAAGCGCCTGGTCACCTGCAGCTGTGCTCTAGGTGGCCGGCTGGATTTGATTGATGGAAGGAGCTCCATGGGCATCTCCCCACCCTGTCAGTGCCCAGGAAATTATCAATTGTGCCAAAGCCACTGCACTTCTGTTATGGGAGCTACACCATAGCCTATGGGCACAATCACTGGCGGGTTACACACTGCAGCACCTGACCGGCCGGCAGCTACTACAGACACAAGCTGGCCAACATGCAATACAGACAGCACCATCCCACAAACACTGTGCCCCAACACTGTACTACAATCACCTGACTCTCCTATTGTGGACCACTTGCAAAATGGTCCCTTCTGAACTGGAATTTTGGTCTCTCAAACTGAAGGTGCGCCTTCCACGAATGCATCCTTCAAACTTAGTGACTTATTCCAGAATCTGGGTGACCCTGGTCAGCATAGAAATGCTGTTCACCTTAAATTTCAGGGAGCTGTCCTTAGTGCTTCTAATAGGAGAACTGTGCTACATAATATGTTACGAGACTCTACAGGAATTGCTACTTAAGAATTGTTTGCATTCATTCATGTACATGGTGAATCTATATATGATATGAGTTTTAAAAATGTTTCTGTATTAGAAAAATTTTGGTTGAAATATGGACAGGTCAAAACTTCACCACGCTGGGCTTCGTTTTTGATCATCCCCTCGCTAAACCCACAGTAAAAATTATGATGTTACTTTTCAGGCGTGAAGGGGTGAGTACAGCGGACATCTAGTACTGGTTGAAGCAATGCTGTGATATTATGGATATGCCACGCCCTATTTTGGATGAAGACCTGGTGTGGAAGGGGGGTTGGAAAGTAAAAATTCAGCTGAAACACACTGATTGGGGCATCTCATACCTGCCTGGAAGTTTTTATATCAGCAAGGTTGAGGTCTGTGTTTTAACCCTTGACAGCCTCAGACATGTCACAAGTGTGGATCATGTACTCATCTAAGTAATACTTGTGACAAACCCCAATGCAACTTATGCCTCTCTTATGGGCATGTTAGTCTGGGGTGTCCGAACCCCTTGAAATGTAATCTTTGTGATGAACCAGGGCACGCATATCAGCAATGCTCTTGGGCTGATCATGGTAGGATGGATTGCCCCCTCAGGATCAGGTTGCACTTATAGAATCCCAAGTGCAGGCCCTGCAAAGGAGAGAGACCCCTTCTCCCTCAGTCTTAGCACATCCTCCTCAGAGCAGCCTTTCTACAGATTCCCCTGTCACCCCCATCATAGTGCCTTCCCAAGCCCCCTCTCCCTTGCCTTTCCTACCAGAATCACAGGAGGAGATAACCACTGGACAGACTTCTGAATCAGTTATATTTCCAGATTTATTTCCCATTGAGCATATGCCTCCCCCCATGAGTCACTGGTCCCTTGGTTACAGTTCCAGCTTCTGGGCATGGGAAGGGTAAAAGGAAATCAAAGAGCCACACTCAAAAAAATCCATCCTTACAAGAAATAGGTACCAGGCCTTATCTAAGTGAAGGCAGTGGGGGGACACGAAGGAAGAAGATGGTGATTCAGATTCCTCACTGGTATCTTCTTCTAAAATGGACTATTCTTCAGATTCTTAACATGCTCCACCCTCTCTAGGAGGACTTCAGGAGACCCATCCTCTGTAACTTGATTATGTGGGCATCTCTACTCTTCCTTTTTTTAGCTATTATGCTTCCTGACCTTGCACTCGACTACATTACTTTAAATACCTGCAGCATAAAATCTTTCTGCAAGCAGGTAACCATGATGCAGTATTTGGCTGACTTAAAACATGACATTTATTTAATTCAGGATACTAGATTAAAAGCCAGATATGAAATTTTTAAAGTTGTCACAATGGACCAAGGTAGCTACCTTTTGTTTCACATGGTGAGAATACATGTGATGGTGAGAGCATCTTTTTCTCAGAATTTCAATTTCAAGTCACTAGACTAATGGACATATTCCCGGGTCATGCCCTACTGGTGGACTGTACTTATAAAACTTTGAGACTAAGAATTATCAGTGTTTATGCCCCAAAAAGCATAGTCTCCCAGTCACAGTAATTTAAACTCCTACAGCCACATTTACATACTAACAGACATATTTTTTTAGGTGGTGATTTCAACTGTGGCATCACAGTGTCCGATGGGGGGGGCACTACACAGAAGGTGTTTGGGGACATGACTACATTAAATGTGATTATAAAGACTGCTACTCTTTTGGACGGATATTATACAGTACATAGCTCTGGGGCAAAAAACTTATTATAGAGGACCTTATGCCACTCGCATCGACTATATCTTTGTCTCCAAAAATATCACTGTACAACAAGCAAAAGTACTCCCTTGGGAAACTTCCAAACACCTTGCTGTTTCTCTCACCCATTCCCCAACTGCTGAATCCTGTTCTCATAAATCCCACTCTCGCTGGAAACTGAATAACTCCCTATTGCTGGATCCCGATATATCAACTTCTTGTCAGGAACTCCTAAGGGCTAGACTCTCTGTTCTTGATGGTAGCAGCCAGGAAGAGCACCTACTGCACAGCGCAGTCTGTGGGGGGTGAACCTGAAAGCACCACTGCTGAAAGAGCAAGTGCACAGAAAGGTAGACACACAGTGGAGGAGCGAAAGGCTCTCCCACATAGTAAGGGAGCCTCCAAGACATACCGGCAGCAAGACCATGAGCATCAGCAGGCCTGCACCCAGGGGGGAGCGTGTACATGACACAGGTTGCACAGAAGGGTGAGACAGGATCAGTCCACACAGTATGTCATGGCAGGCAGAGACATCGGACAACAGAGGGTCCTGTGAAGGTGGCGGTGCTGGGGAACACAGAGAAAGAGGGCACAGACAGGGACACAGGGCAACAGTGGGAGACCACCCCACCCTAACACCATACAGGGGAGACCTGAGCATACTTATGACCAAACCCTCAGAACAGGCAGAGCCCCCCCCCAACAAAGGCCCACAACAGTGGCACACACTCACCTGTGTAGGCACATGAATAACAGGGTCCACTAGGCAGCACACAGGCAGAGGACACACCATGACCATTGAGGATGGGCATCAGCGAGTGAGACCCACAGGTCAAAGGGACAGAGGGGGATGGGCGCAAAACTACATTGCCAGTTATTGGCCTCAGGCAGGAAGGGGGCATGGCCAGGTGCACACAGGGAGAGGCACACCGCACTTATATGACAGCCAGCCCCAGCAGCCCTGTCAGTTTGGACTGCATCGCTAGACATGGAGAAGTGCTATGTCCAAAGCCAGAAGGGCAAGCCAATGGCTGTCCACAATGGCTCTGTTTATTGGTGAGACAAGGAAGGGACTGAAAAGGTCTATTGGAGATGTGCAGAGGCACGTAGGTACTACTGCCTAGCCCACCTGCACATGGTGGTGGATGTGGTGGTAGCCACCATCAGGGATCACAATCATGCCCCTGATGCAGCTGACATGGGCATGCAGTGGGTCCTCAGAACACTATGGGTCAGGGCACGCTGGATGATGGACTGTGCATCCCAGGTCACTGTGGCAAGCACATGGGCCCCGGCCATGGCTGGTCACCTTCTGGGAGTGCGGCTGATGTGGCGGACAGTGCAACGGGTTTGGTACGTGGCCCGGAGCTGGCCTACCACCCTACAATCAGTAGAGGACCTTGTAATACCGGAGGAGTACACCGTTGCCTCCAATGGAACATGCTTCATCCTGTATGACAGCGAGAGGGAATGGGACCGCATCGTGGTGTATGCCACAGACCACGGTCTGCAGCAGCTGGCCACCAGTATGAACTGGTTCATGGATGGCACATTCAGGGCATGCTCCAACCCTGTTCAGACAGCTCTACATTGTCAACGCCATTCAATCTGGTATGGTCCTGCCAGCCATCTATGCACATACATGTTACAGGGGGGCACAGACCTATGTCCAGCTGCTTGATCAGCTCAAGCTGCACAACCCAGGCATTGCATCTGCCACAGTCCTGATGGACTTTGAGCATGCCAGCTGGTGTGGGGTTGGCACCATCTTCCCAGAGGCCCATGTCAGGGGATGTTTCTTTCACTACTCCCAGGCCCTGTGGCACAAGGTGCAACAGCTGCCAGACATCCTGGCACAGTACTCCACCAACCCCTTTACCCTGCATGTGTGGATGCTGCTGGCACTGGCATTCCTCCCACCAGTGGATGTGCCAGCAGTATTTGATGAGCTGTGGGAGTGGGAGTACATGACCGCCAATGAAGAGGTCCTCCAGCCCATGCTGGACTATGTGGAGGACAACTGGATCGGTCGCCCCACGGGGCGCTCGGGGCGCCGACATGCCAGCTTCCCCATTGAGCAATGGAACTGCGATGAGGCAACCGTCCAGGGCCTGGCACGTACCAACAATGTGGTGGAGGGGTGGTACAGGGCCTTTAACACCCGGGTTGGTGCATGCCACTCCAGCATCTGGTGCCTTCTAGAGTGCCTCTGGGAAGAGGAGTGTCTGACTGCCATCCATTCGGAGATGCTGGTGTCAGGGGCAGAGGCACCACAGCCCTGGTGTCATTACCATGACCTGGACACCCAGATCAGTGCTATTGTGGCAGAGTACAGCACCAGGAGTCACTATGCCTACCTGCACGTACTGGCACACAACCTCGCATTCCATGTGTGACCATCTGCTTAGTGGCCCCTAGCATGCACCACCCCCTCTGGGCCTGTAACCATCACTTGTCTGCATGGTCATGTGCAGTGCACACCCTCCTCCCTACCTTTTGTGGTATTGCCCTGCCATGGGTGCTCGCTCATCCACCGCATCTTTGAAGTCACCCTTTTGATCCAGGCTCACATGCCATGGCCATTCCCCATCCATTGGGGCTGTCTGCCCTCACATGCCCCCCTTTGGGCTGACGGCCCTGCACTGTTTTCCATTGCTGCCCAATGGACTTTTCCCCCTGGCTGTGCCCTCTTGTATGCCTCCTGCCCACCCTTGCCTGGTGCGCAGGCCACTCTGGTGTACATCTCCTGATCTTGTGGTGCTGTTGCCCTGTACCACCACCACTACACCACACCTGTTGCCATGCCCTACTCATAGCCCACCAGGGTGGTGCTGCACACCCGCTCCTCCTGCCGCTAGCTCTGTCTGTGGCGCCCTTCCCTTGTTGCCCTTGCTACAGCATGCTTTTCCTCCTTTTCCCTGTAGCACTTGCCATGTGCGTGTTGCCCTTCAGACTGCCTCCTGCTGCGGTCACTCATTGCGTTGTTTGACGCTCTGGTCTGGTCGCCCACGTAGCGGTCGCCGTGTTTCATTTGCCATTTTTGGCTGTACCTTTCTGGAGGCACTCATATCCCATAACACTGTTTTTGATGCATATACCTCCCCTTTAAGTTGGTGGACAAACACAAAAGCTGATTTAAAATCCTTTTTCCTGAAAAACCTAGGCACAAATCCATCACATCTTATCTCAAGTACCTAAACCTCAGACAAAAATTATTAGAGACTATTTCTAGGGCATTTGAAACATATACTGTCTGCGCTCATCAGATTAAACTATTAAAAATGGAAATGGAGCAATTCCAGTGCAACTGAGCTCTCTCCCTGAAACTGAAAGCTCAATGTGGCACCCAAGGCTCTCGGCCTTCTTTAGATATCATTAAAAGTTGCACCGACAGGGTCTCATCCACTGACATAGATAATCTTTTGGATCCTACTACCACTCTTCTTTAATCCTCCCTACCTTCCATACAACGGATAGCCCAAAACAATCTGAAGGGGATCGTAATCATCTCAGATGCTGAGGCGGGTTATATGCCATTGCACTTTCTCCCTTTGTTGGACCTAGCACTTTATTGCAGGATTTCCCACCCCTGCTTGAAGCAAGTTACAAAGAGCTATCAGAGTGACTCGGTGAGAGACATTTCCTAGACCCTGTTTGAAACAAGTAAAAAAGACCTATCAGAGTGACTGGGTAAGAGACATTTACTTCAATATTATCTGCCTCACTCGCAGCTGTTGCAGGACTTTGTTGTACCATATCGCTGTACAAATGGTGTGAGAGGCCGTTCCACATTCTATATTGCACTGCTGCGTGGGGTTTGGAAGAATGGACAGCTGCTGATATCAGGGAAGAGGCAGAGTTATTCTCCTTTAAATGCCCATGCTGTCCACTCAGCTGGAGATCGTAATCATCTCAGAGGCTGAGGTGGGTTACATGCTATTGCATTTTCTCTCTTTGTTGGACCCAGCACTTTATTGTAGCATTTCCCAGCCTCTGCTTGAAGCAAGTTACAAAGAGCTATCAGAGTGACTGGGTGAGAGACATTTTCTAGCCCCTGTCTGAAGCAAGTAAAAAAGATCTATCAGCGTGACTGGGTGAGAGACATTTATTTCAATATTATCTGCCTCACTCACAGCTGCTGCAGGACTTTGTAGTACCATATAGTCATGCGAATGGTGTGAGAGGCTGTTCCACTTTCTATATTGCATTGCTCTGTGGGGTTTGGAAGAACAAACAGCTGGTGATATCAGGGAAGAGACAGGGTTGTTCTCCTTTAAACACCCTCACTATTCGCTCAGCATGAGCGGAGCTCGAGAGTCTCCCCAAAATTAAAAGTTTTTATCTAGCTGCTGGATCTAGGATTAGGTAGCTTGAGGTATTTCTTGACTGTTCTAGCCAAGTTATCTTGCCTGTATTATTTTTTATTTTTTTGCATTCCTTTCCCATTTTTGCTAAAATAATGATGTTATCACTGTATATATTCATTATACCCTGCTTCCCGTTCAGTTCACCTGCTGAGAAAAGTTGGAAGCGAGACTTTGATTTTTGTTCAGCTGTTAATTGTTGGTGTATCTTACTTCAAACCAGGTTTTACTGTAATGATTCTGAACAGCCATGTTTTGCCAGGGGAGAGTCTGGGTATGTGGGTGGGGTTTTATATAGAGTATACTTTTTATTTTTAAAGGATCTTCAGATTACACTAAGTAATGCTAAAGGCCTAAACAAGAAAGAAAGAAAGAAAACAGATTCATAGAGCTTTGTCTCATAGATTATTATTTTTATTATTATTAATCTCTCTATTAATCTCAAGGTTGGTCCATCCCCATCCTGGACCTAATCTCTTTGATTTTTCTGTGCTGGTTGATTCTTCTGAATATAGTATAATTTTAAACAGACCAATGATTAGTCTTGTTCACCTTAATATGCAAAACCTTAAAGCAAAATGGGATCTTGTTAATGTTTGGATTGAGCAGCAAAGGTCTGATATAATTACACTTTCAGAAATATGGCTTAATGATAACATTGCTGATAATGACCTTTTTTTTACCAGGGTATAATCTCTTCAGAAAAGATTGTATGGGGACCAAGGGCAGGGAGGTTATGATATATTCCAAATGTCATCTCAATGTTACAGTATTGGATATCTCCTTGGTGAGACAAGTGTGACATGTTAACTATACATATAATTCTTGGACAGCAAAAACACCTGAGTTTGAGTACCATTTACATACCTCCCAGGTGTTTTTTAGATGGTTGAGATATAATAGTTGGGGTAAAAGTGCTTTCCACCCAATCAAGAATGGGTTCTTATGGGAGATGTTAATAAGGACTGGGGTTTCTTAGATAAATATGATGTTTGGGAATTTATTTTGGATTAAGGCCTACAACAACTGATCAATGATGTCACCAGACATTACCATAAAACAGGTGGAGGAACCATCCTAGATTGGATAATTGTCCCCTTTAATAATAAAATCCATAATCCTACGGTTATGCCTGATGCCATCAGTGATTATTGTCCCATTTATTGTGAGTTGTCTGCAAAATCTCAGGGGGGTCCATCAGAGGTTCAAAACTTTACTATGTAAATATTTGCGAAACTTTCTGAAAACTATCAAAAATGTGGATGTTTGTAACTTCACTGCTCTTGCATGCATAGAGTTTACATTTGACAGGCATATCCACAGTCCATGTATCCTGGTGTCAAATATAACTGGAAAAAATTGTTAAGCAGTTTTAATCTTGCAAAAGAAAAGAAATGATTATCAACATTTTCTCACATATTTATGATACCATATTCCATAGATAAAGCATCCAGAATTTTTTTGTGTGGAATTTAACATTAACAATGCACGTATCATTACTTCATTTTGATAAGCTGGGCTGCAATTTTTGCAGTCCTGCTGTTCCTCACTAAGTGACTATCCCCCTCTATCTTTTGGCATAACCAGATTGACTCAGTAAAACTACTGATCCCACTGATATCCTCTTTAGATATTTTGGGTTTTCATTTTGTGTATTTTCTATTGGGGTTGTCTTTTTCATTTTTGGCTTAGTGTGTCTTATCTGTTTTGGGACAGTAATATGTGTTGGAGGCCTGCCCCCCAGGCTGTGCACTATTCATCCTCTGCCGTCTGTGCCCTCCACCCTTTCCCCCCCCTTTAAAGTTTTTGATCTATCAGTGCTGTAGAGTGATTGGCATTGCTCTTGGGGGGGTCAAGGTGGGGGGGCTGCAGATGGTGAAGGATGAATGAGCGGGGCTTTCACATTGGGTTGTTAGGTCCAGAAGACGCCCTGGGGTGAAATGGATTCTGGAAAATGGTCCCCCATGCCTGGTCTCCATACCCAAGGGCACCACCACTATTGGTGGGCAGGTAGCCCGGGCGGCACTGGAGACCCTTCCAACTTGAGCGGTGTTATGCAATACCAGATCCATCAAGAACAAGACTGCAATTATTACAGATCTTGTTAGGACAGCTGATCTGGCTTGCATCACCAAAACACCTGGCTGGACGAAAATGCTGGCCCCATGTTGGAGGCAGCAATTCTGGCCAGGTACTTGGTGATACACTGCTCGAGATTGGACTGCGGGGGGGGGGGATTGCAGTCTGTTTCAAGACCAAATTGGACCACATGAGTGTACCAGTTGAGGAAGCCAGGTCATTTGAGTGTACTGTAGTAGCGGGTATAGGTTGTAGGATAGCCCTCATCTACTGTCCATCTGGGGATGAGAAGCAATTCCTTCAGAAAGTAGCAAACTTTCGTGATTGACATGGTGTTTGAGTCACCCAGGCTGATGGTCACGGGTGACTTCAATGCCTGGGTTAATGAAAAACTCTTGCAGTTTGGACAACACTTTCTCCAGTTGATGACATCACTGGGCCTTACGCAGATTGTTACCTCTGCTACTCATAAACACGGTCACTTTCTTGACCTGGTCTTCCTCCTGGGAATTGAAGCCTCTAACTTGGGGTGGAATCTGTCAGATGGTCTGATCTCTACACCGTGGGGTTCAATTTTTGCCCCCCCCCCTTTTAGGCCTACCCCTGTGGAGATGGTCAGATACTGCCCTTTACAGGATGTGAGCCCTGAAGACCTGGCAGTGGTACTAGATCTATCGGAGCTTCCTGTGGCAAGCGGGAGCCCAGAGGCCTTGGTTCTGGACTTTAATAAGGTCGTTACTACAGCCCTGGACTCTATCGCTCCTTTTTTTTTTGAAATTCCACTTTATTGAGTTTTCTCCAATAAAGACATACAAAAATAAAAAGTACAATACTCTAATACAACAATGCACCACACTACAATAATCAGACATAACATACAGAAATCAAAACATAACCCCCACCCTCCCGTGCATCACCCTCATCTATGCTCTCTGGAATCTATCACTCCTGTCTGAGTCTGTCTTCTCTCCCTTCGCTTCAGTCCTCTTGGTTTGATAGGACCTTGAGGGAGATGGGTTGACTAGGATGAAGGTTAGAGCATTGCTGGTGGAAACCCACCCTAGAGGCCGACCATCTTAGATTGTTAGAACAATACCAAGTCTATCAATCAACAATCTCCCATAAGAAGGCAGAGTTCCTGTCTGGGGAGTTTGCTGCTGCTCAGAACCGACTGGCTCAGCTCTTTCAAACTGTGGACAGGCTGTGCAGCCCAGCCTGTCTGCAGCTCCTAAGAGCTTTTTCACAGTTGGAGTGTGACGAGCTCACTTGGTTCTTCATGGATAAGGTGGCTGACATCAGGGTGGAGATCCAACCAGCACACTCTATGGGGGATGCTATTGATTGGTGCTTGGTCACTTTCCCCCATTTATCCTAGAATACCCTTGACTGGCTGGAGTGCATCAATGTCATGCAGATTGTCTTGGGTATGTGCCTTATGTGCTGTAGTTTGAATCCGGGCCCAACCTCCCAGATTATGGGTTGTTGTGACATCATTGGCCCAGTCCCAGCATGGATAGTCTGGTGCTCCCTTGAGTTGGGTGAGTTTCCTAGCTCCCTGAAGGAGGCAGTGGTGATACCACTCCTGAAGAAAGCATCTCTGGACACAGACTGCATTGCTAACTACAGACCTATCTCTAACCTCCCCTTCATGGGGAAGGTGATTGAGAAGGTAGTGGCTATATATCTGGAGAACCATTTGACCATCCATAATATCTATGAACCTCTCCAATCCAATTTTTGAAAGAGGCACAGTACTGAGACTGCACTGGTTTGGGTGCTCAATTATTTCTTGATGGTGAGAAATCAGAAAAGATGCTCCATCTTGGTGCTTCTGGATCTCTCCTCAGCATTTGACACCATGGACCATGGGGTGCAGTTTGAGCACCTGAGGTTCATCTGTGGCTTGTCTGGTACAGTCCTCAGGTGGTTTAAGTCCTTCCTCAATGGCAGAACCCAGAGGGTGGTGTTGGGGATTTATTCCTCCGACTCTCTCTCCATGTCATGTCATGTGGGGTCCCTCAGGGCTTGGTGCTGTCCCCCATGTTATTCATGGTGTATATGCTGCCCCTTGGAGACATTGTAAGATGGTATGGGCTGAGGTTTCACTGCTATGCTGATGATACTCAGCTCTACCTGTCTTTTGCACCCAACCTGGATAGTGCACTCTCGGTATTTAATAACTGCCTCACTGAAATCCAGGATTGGATGAATTCCAGCTGGCTGAATTGAACTCGGGAAAGAGTGAAGTGATGGTTGTGGATCTGGGCTGCCGGATAGGGGGATCAGGGGCTGGTCAGCCTACAGAGATTTTCCTGGAGGGCTCCCAGCTTCTTGTCTCTGAATGGGTGCAGGACCTGGGGGTGATGCTTGATGATGGACTGACACTGCAATCTCAGGTGTTGGCAGTCATCAAGTCATCCTTTTACCATCTGAGGAACATTGTTGGGGTCAAGCACCTAGTTCCATCCTGTGATCTTCCTATGCTGGTCCATGCCTTTATGACCTTGCACCTTGATTATTGCAACTCCCTCTACCTAGGGCTACCGGGGGTTGATATCAGCCATCTGCAGCTGGTGCAGAACACAGCAGCCCGGTTGTTGATAGGAACGGGATGTGTCATATCACACTGGTGCTGTGTGAACTGCACTGGCTGCCGATTCAGTGGTGGATCACCTTCAAAGTCAGACTTCTGACTTACAAAGCCCTACACAGACTTGGCCTGGACTACCTGAAAGAGCTTCTGTTCCCCTACTTCCCCGAGTGATCTCTTCACTCAGCTGATGAGGAGTTGCTAGAGGTTCCAAGGGTATCCTTAAAATCTTCAAGGGCTCGTGCATTTATGTATGCAGCTTCAACCTTTTGGAATTCTCTGCCCCGTCAGCTATGGAAGTGTGTGACCATGGGGGGCTTTAAGCAGGCATTAAAAACATACATGTGGCACCAAGAATATTCTGTTTAACTATATTGAATCCTTACTGATTATCTGTTTTTTATACTGTGTTCTATATTTTATCTTGTTTTATCCATCTTTTATGTAAAGTGCCTTGATGATTCTGAAAGGCGCTTAGCAAATAAAGTTATTATTATTATTATTTGTTCTTTACATTGACAAACCTTAAAACATGAGTCACCTACCCCCCTTCCTATCAGCCTACCCTGTTGGAATAGCCAGAATTCTTTCTTCCTGCTGCTAAAACATTGTCTTCCCCTACTACACGTTCTTGAATTCCTCTGTCCTAGATTTGCATGTACACCAGGCTCCCTGGATTATAAATTTACTGGATGTGATCCTTAAATATCCTGCATTCAGGTTGGAATTGTTGACCCTCTGTGCTTTCTTGCTCCAACCTGGGGGTCTACCACTGTTGTGTTACCCAGCTCAGCTGTCCATTTCTTGGTGAAACTGTGCATCTAACTCCTGAATCTGGTGACCCCCAGTGCTACCTGCCTCTTATACCCCTATCCTTCAATTAGAACCTCCCAGATAAGGCTAAGTGAAACTAGAAAATTCTGGTTTTATGGAATTTTTAATGAAATGCTGCAATTTTCACACAGACTCATGGGATTTGACTTTAAGCAGAAATGTTATTTTGCAATTTCTCACAGCAAGCAATTAATAACATTGGCATACACAGTCCCCTTGTGAGGTCTACAATCTTATCAAATTTCATGGTATTGCATTCTCTAGTTTTGAAGTTTCAGGGGTTTATAAATATGCAGTTTACATTCTTGCAAAATTAAATTGTTAAATGTTGTGAAAGTGTGACTACTTTTCATTTAATCCCATTTAAAGTTGAAAATATGAACTTTTTCAGAAATGACAGTGTGGTACAGTAGCTTAAATGTTTCAGCTCTGGTTACATTTGGATATGAACAGCTCAGAGACTTGTAGGAGGTCAGCGGCCAAGGCCAACAGGATGCTGGGATGCATCGCTAGGGGGATCACCTCCAGAAGGAGGGAAGTGAGAGTCCCTCTGTATAACTGTTTGGTGAGGCTGCACCTCGAATACTGCATGCAGTTTTGGAGGCCACACTTAAACAGGGACATTGGACTCCTGGAGAGGGTCCAGAGGAGGGCAACCAAAATGATTTGGAGCTTGGGGGACAGGACCTATAGGGAGAGGCTCGAAGAGCTAAATATGTACACATTGGAAGAGAGAAGGGACTTGGGGGGACATGATAGAGATCTTCAGGTACATGAAGGGGTAAATAGGGAGGAGCAGTCAGGGTGTTTTGAAGGAAGGAGGGGCAACTAGATGGCATTGATGGAAGTTGGAGGGAGATTCAGGGAGAAAGGAGGAGATGTTACTTCACTGAGAGGGTGGCGAAGCCATGGAATGCGCTGCCCAGGGGACTGATGGAGGTAGAGAGAGTGGAGGGGTTCAAGACGGGGGGTGGGACAGGTACAGGGGACGGGTTCTGGAAGCAAAATCCAGTGCAGTGAGAATATCCGGAACTGGGAAGGGAGAAGCCAGAAAGGGCGAGGGGGGGCAACAAGGTCAGCTCCCAGGGTGAGGGCTGGCTGAATGAGCAGACATGAAAGACTGTTAGGCCTATTCAGCTGGCATTTTAGTATGTTAGTATGTAGTTTGAAAATTAGAGGGAACTAACCAAAATGTAAATTTTGGCAACATGTTTGGTAGGCTATTACGCAGTCCCATTTAAAGCTAGAAATCTGAAACTATGTGTATATACAAATATAGTGCTAACCTGTGTATCTGGCATTTTTTTTTCAAGGAATACTATCACAGCTATACTAACATTACGGAAATCCAAATTTTGGCAAAATATTTGACTACCTGCACCAGAAGACATACGAAGAAAAACTAAAGGAGCTTAATATGTATATCCTTGAGGAAAGAAGGGAGAGAGGGGACATGATAGAAACTTTCAAGTACCTCAAGGGAATCAACAAAGTCCAAGAGGGTAGCATCTTTCAGAAAAAGAGATGTGCAAGAACAAGGGGGCACAATTTGAAGATAGAGGGGGGACGGCTCAGAGGTAATGTGAAGTATTTTTGCACAGAGAGGGTTGTGGATGCATGGAACAGCCTCCTGAGGTGGTTGTGGAGTCAAGAACAGTGGGGAATTCAAGAATGCATGGGACAGGCATAAGGCAGTACTAGTGGGGATAGGAGGAAGTAAGCTATTGGTAAACTAGGGTCTGCAGCTTATCTGTTAGGTAGGAAAATGGGCAGACTAGGTGGGCCAAGCAGTCCTTATCTGCCGTCAAATTCTATGTTTCTATGTTTCTGCCTATAACTCAGCTCCCATTAAAGCTTAAGACTTAAAACATGGTGCATATATGCATTCTTTGTGCTTTTCTAAATCCTGATACTGTGGAGAAATTTGGAGAAGATTTTTTAAAATTATCTCAAAATAACTGAAAATTAAATTTTGATTAAATGCTTGGATACCCATAATTCTGCCCCCTTATAATATAAAACTCTGAAATTTGGTACACATTTGTAAGCCATGGGGTACTGCTTACTTCTAAATTTGGTGTTATTTGGATGTGAAATTTTAAAATTATAGTGAAATAACTGTAATTTAAAATTCTACAAAATTATTCCAAGGAATCGGAATGGTCATTCCGTAAGCATTCTGCGGGCGGAATTTTACATTGCACACAGCTCTAAACTAGACTCAGTAGGGGATGTTGATTCATTCCTTGAAGTTTTTAGTAGTATCTATTCCACAATCATTGATACTGTAGCCCCAATGAGAAGGATCAGGATTAAAGACCAGAAAGACAAATGGTTTACATCAGATCTATTAAAATCCTTCAGAACCAGGTAAAAAACGTGGAAGACATTTAAAGTTAATAAGGATCCTGTTGCTTTACAGAACTATAAAATGTTACATAATAAGTGTAAGACCCAAGTTAGAAGAGCCAAAAGACAATATTTTTTATCTCAGCAAGATAAGTTATATGGTGATTCCAGGCAGACTTGGTGGGTCCTGAATGACCTTATAGGGAATTGCCATAAGGATTCTCCCATTACTTTGAATAAGGATGGTATTACTGTAAATGAACCATTTCAGGTTGCACAGATTTTCGATAATTATGTTGGTGACCTTGAATATCTTAGCTCTCGTATTCCTTTATTTCCAGTGGGACACAATTAAGGGTTGATCCTAAAGTTCAGTCTTGTTTTTGTTTTAATCAAGTTTCCCCTGCACAAGTTAGGGATCGCATACTTAAATTAAACCCAAGGCTAAATTTAGCCCATGGCAATATCGGTTACAGGTTTATTAAACTTGGAATAGATTCCTTTGCTTCCCCTTTGTCAACTTTGTTTAATCTGTCCCTACATTCAGGATCCTTTCCATTTAAATGGAAAAAGGCAAATATTAAACCCATCCTCAAAAATGGAACTCCTTAAATTGTATCTAATTATCGCCCCATATCCCGCTTGGCCCCTCTTTCTAAGGTGTTAGAAAAGATTATTCTGGATCAAACTACTGGGTTTTTGGAAAGTACTGGACTGCTTTCAGTGGAACATCATGGTTTCAAACAGAAACATAATACTGAAACAGCCTTGGTGGGGTTCACTGATCACATACAGGGCACCCTAGATAGGGGGCGCTCTGTTGTGACCATTTTTTGTGGACCTCACCAAGGCTTTTGATTTAGTTGAATACAATTTGGTACCCTCTATTCCTTCTGAATTAAACTTTTCCCAAAATGTTATTAATTGGTTTTCAGATTATCTACAGAAGAGGTATCACTGTACCAAAATAGATTTTCTTCAAACCCCCATGAAAATCTATGTGGTGTTCCCCAGGGTTCCATCCTGGGTCCAATGATTTTCTCATTGTTCATTAATTCTGCTTCAAATAGTTGCACCTAATCTACAATGTCTCTCTATTCAGATGATGCCGTAGTATACTGTATTGATGATGATTATTCTCTTGCATTGAAGCATGTACAAGATGATTTTACTCAGTTTCAGAAATGGCTTATTTCTAGACATATGGTGCTTAACTAAAAAAAAAACAAGTTGATGGTCTTAACTGGGCCCAGGATGGAACTCTTACATTTACCACCTGTGTTAGATTTAAAGGGTGATATCATAGAGAAAGTTAAAATTTTTAAATATTTAGGTATTTACCTCGATTCTCATCTGATATTTGAATATCATATAAATTCTCTCTGTAAATCCTTTCATCAAAGATTAGGAATGTTATATAGGGTACGTCCCTTTCTTACTCAAGGTTCCTGAAAATTACTGACTTACAATTTCTTGTTTAATCTGATGGACTATGGTATAAATATTTATACTGTTACCACAGACAATATCTTAGGTCACCTGAAAGTAACATTTAATTCAATTTTAAAATTTCTGACAGGTGCTGCTCCACATATTCTTACCTATGATTTACTCAAGCTTTCAGGTTGTATTTCATTCCATAATAGGGTGCTATTTAAGTCAGCTCAATTCTTATTTAAGGGTACTGCTGGTCTGTTGCCCAGTTCTATTATCTCACTATTTCCTAAGGCATCAAATGAATTTGGGACTCTTTCCTAGAGTAAGCTCACCTTTTCAATCCCGTTAGGCAAGAAATCAGTCTGCCAGAGGTCTTTTTTATTTACAGCTCCATTATTTTTGAATTCCCTCCCGCTTTATTTGGTAAAGTGCACATCTTTATTTACTTGTAAAAAAATGTTTATGGAAATGGTTGTATGATAAGGATAAATGTAATTGTTCTGTGAAATAGTCATTTTATGGTGATTATTGATTGACTGTTCTTAATGTGTTATTTAATGTATCATTGTTATATTTGTTAATGTATAGTTCTGCTTGTACTTGTCTCATATGAAAATGGGTAGATATGGTCATTTTGCTTACAAGTATAAAATTAAAATGAAATGTTTGGCTCTCCTTCTACAGCCTCCTCAGAGTCTAATTTCCTGGATGACATTTTCATACCAGATGTTCCAGCGGAGCAGTTAAACTCCCTTCTTGTTCCTATTTCCCTTGAAGAGACACAGCAGGCTATTCATTATCAAAAGAAGAACACCTCCCCTGGACAGGTGGCCTCACAGCAGAACTATATCAAACATTTTACACTTTCTTCACTCCTTTTATGACTTAAGTATTCAACTCCATTCTAACCATGAATTCTATTCCGAAACATTTGTCTGATGCAATAATGATCTTATTATTTAAAAAGGGAGCTAGATCAGATATTCGGAAGTGGAGACCCCTTAGTCTACTTAATGTGGACTGCAAAATATCTACCTCTGTTTTGCTACATAGACTCACTCCTGTCTTGGCTCAAGTCATCTCCAAGGTTCAGTCATGTGCCATCCCACACAGATCTATTTTCAACAATTTTACTTTATTAAATGATATTGCAGCCATTAGTATGCCTGCACCTATCACTTTAATCTCATTGGATCAGGAAAAGGCTTTAGATTGGGTATATCATGGGCACTTATTCCAAACCCTCCTCCATTACCATGTTCCACAGAAATTTATATCCTGGATTCACCTCCTGTACAACACAGCCTGGATACAACCATATATCAATGGTTCCCCTGGCTCCCCCTTTCTTGGCCGAAAGGGAGTTTGGCAGGGCTGTCCTCTCAGTCCCCTGCTTTATGTATTCCAAATAGATCCTTTGCTCATGAAATTGATACAACATCCTTCTCTCTCCAGGATTTCTCTCCTTGTAAGCTACTCTCCTCCTCTTGTCTGTTCTTACACAGATTTTCTCTGCATCTGTACTACCCCAGCCCTTCAAAGCATTGACTTGATAATGACAATTTCAGACTTAGAAGCCATCTCTGGATTATGATAAAAGTGTTGCTGTTCATCTCCCCCTTTCAGAAACTTAGAATGCTACTTCTACAGTATTGAATATTCCTGTGGCCTCCACACCCATTATAATTTTAGGTCTCTTCTTTGGCAGTGCAGATGATGTGTTGTACAGTTGAAATATTACAATAGAGAAGGCTTCTTCCTTGGTCAACTCTTGGAAAGGTAGCACTATAGCCAAATGGAAAAGGGTGTTTCTTTTGAAAACCCTGCTTCTCCCCTTAGTTTTACACCTAGCTGCTATCTTTCCCGCACCTTTCTCTTTAGAAACACATATAAACAATGCCTTCTTTCAGGGATTTTGGAGTAGTCATTTGACCCCTATTAAATGAGCATTCACACATCCTGATTACTATCATGCAGGAGTCAGTGTGCTCCATCTGCTAGTATTTTTTCATAGCCTTTTTATTATGAGAAATATATATCCACTCTTGCAACCTATTTTCCCTTTCTGGTTTAACATATTACATTTTTTAATTTTCCCTTTGCTCCAAGTGTGGCAACAATCCCCATTTGAAATCCCCAGAAATTTCAGGAAATTTAGGATTCCAGTGTACACAGTTTCAGTATTTCTCAAAATACGTCAATGGGAATTAATGCACACTATAATTTGTACTACCACAAGAAAGCAATTATATCAGACTATACTAGGAACTTGCTTTAATGCAATTCCTCAATACTTAGATATGCAGGGACATGACCTAAATCAATCTTTTCCCAACTGACCGACTGACCCTAGAATTCTGCTATACCTCCGTGATGTTACCTGGTTTTCTTGTCATGGCTGACTAGGGGTACTTAACTCTTTAAAATATAAAGTAATAGATGAGAGGATGTGCCCTTGTGACTCTTGTGCTAATATCCTTAAAACCATGTCTCATTTCTTTATTGATTGCCCACATAGTCAGACTTTTTGGACACAACAATTCCATAAATGGAAAGAGAAGCATCTTACATGCATTACCTATGATATTTTAATTTATGATATATTTCCTTCCACATTACAACATTATTACCACAGTACATTACAGTTAATTTTTGCATTATGCAGATATTATTTATGGCTGTCTAGATATGTTTTCCTTTTGCAACAAAATAATTATTCAGCTGTACAAGTGCTAACCCAAATCATTACAAAGTTACAGATGATTTATGCCTCTGAACAAAAATCTTTGTCCCCAACAGCATTCTGAAATGTATGGGAAAATTGTGCTTGGATTTTGACTGCTTCATCTTATTTTATTTTTTTGTTTTTTTTTTTTTTTTTTTTTTACTGTATTAGTTTTCTGTACACAAAGCTTTCTTTATGTATTTTTCTTTGTAGACTGATGTGTACAATATTGGTAATTTTGTTTTGCATTGCTTGTCTGATTTGATTTGACTGTCTGAATGAATTATGTAATTTTCTTCTAATAAAACATTCTCCTACTCTTCCACTAAGGGGATGTGCTGATGGCAAGCAGTTGCCAAGATAGCAGCTCTTGGAAGTGGATGTGTGAGAGCAGACAGCCCCTTCTAACATAAGGATACCAGCAGTGTCAGTTTTGTGAGTTTTTTTGAGGTACCAGAGTGCCTGGTACATGTGGTTCTCATAGAAGATATGCACACTGATGTGAGTGCTTTTCTGGCTACAGAATCTGAATCAATGGATTTTTCTGTCCCTAATTTGAAGTTACCTGGCGTGGTGCAGTTGGTTTCAGGTGAGCTTGATGCCCGATCCTAGTTGACAGAGAGGCACAGTCAATAAGCTGTACTCCTAAGGTTGTTGGCTGCTGAAGATGCAACTATTCTGCAGGTTCTGAGTATTCCTGAGGTTATTGTGCAGTTGGTGGGCAAAGAGCCAACCCCAGGTTCACTGGACTTTTCTCTGGTGGCTTCTGCTCTGCCTCTGCTGTTAGTTCCCCATATGGAGGGTACTCCTAGAACTCCCAACTGATGGCTTTCCATGACAGCTGATGGTAAGGGAGCTCCTTGGACACCAGAGGTGACCCTCCTTGTGGCAGGCTGGAATCGTTCACCCAACAGAGCCTGGTGGGAGGCTGAAATAGCTCCGACTGCAAAGAAAATTATACTGGCTACAGGTAACTTTAAGGGGCCATCTGGCTCCATTTCTTCCAAACCTAATCTTGTCCATTCTAACGAGACTGCAAATCAACTGGGTGAGTTGGACTAGGCTACATGTACTGGTGCAATGACAATGACCAGAATGATAACCATGGCAATGTCCACTTTTGGAGGGCCAGCAATGGCTGTAGGTACAGTTCCCAACACTACTGTCTTCAGTACTGCTATCATGAACATTTTCAAGTCCCCCTTGTCCACACTGCATGCCCAGCAGGACAATGTTGCTGTTTCTGACCTTGTACCTGTTATTTCTATGCCACAAGCTACTTCTTCTCTGTCACAAGCCTCTGTTGTAGCCACTCCTGTCATCTTGGTAAGTTTGTCCCCAGGGGTACAGGACATTAATGTTAAATGGAAGACTTTAAAGGATATGCCTGTTGCCACAGGACTTTTGCCTGACCCTGTTGAGGGGCAAACTCTTTCTATTGTGTCTGCTACTTCTGAGTCTGCAGTTCACATGGATCATATGAACACTGTTATTGATGTTAGTACTATCATTGACCAGCCTCAGGCATGGGTTGATATTATGATAGACATGGATGCAGGTTCCTCTACACAGCTCACCCCTCAAGTGGTGGATGGAAGTTCCTGTCAGTCTGCTGGTACCTTCTTCCCCCTGTCTCTGAATCTATATGTGATGGTCCTGCACTAACTGTCCCTAAAAATCTAGACAGAAATATTACTAGGGAAGCTTCAGGATGTCAGACTTGTTCACCAACTTGGGTGCTCCTGCCAAATGGAGAAATGCAGTCCACATAAAATACACAGGGGGGTTAGAAGACCTGCCCGACTGGGTGTACATTGCTAAATGCTTGCGTTCTGTCCAATTTTTGGCTACAATTTTTGCTCTTATTCACATCTCTGGTGACAACAAATCTGACATAAGTTTTGGAGATATTCTGGAAGAAATTTCAACAAATGAAGAACTCCCCATTATGGTCTCCAGCTATTGGCAATCCCACTAACAAAACCTATTGTAAAAAGTGTCACCATTCTATTCCAGAATGAAGTGGTACATATCTTTGATATCTTGTGCTGTGTGAAGCAAAGGGCCGATGTAACTGACAGGATTGCAGCGATCTTGGATACAGAAGATATTTGGACAAGGGGTTGGAAGATCAGAGTTCAGCTTTGGACCTCGGACTATGGCATGACTCATCTCCCCAGCAGTTTCTATATTGGTCAGGACCATGGTTTTTATTTTTATCCTGGGCAACCCAAAATGTGTCAGAGGTGTGGGTCTTTGTCACATCTAAGTAATGTATTTGACACACTGGTTTGTCATTTTTGTCTTTAATCCAGACATTTTGTTTTGCTCTCATCTGGTCAAATGTAACTTACGTGAGGACACTGGTCATTTATATTTGAAGTGCCCATAGGCTGTCTACAATAAATGGTCCTTTTACAACCAAGAGGACATGGTCCACAATGCTCAGAACAAATGAAGTCAGGGACAACACACTTATGCTTGAGCTGAGCCTGCTGCTCCAAGTGGTTCAGTACAGCAGTCTGAAATCTCTCTTACTGATGCTTTGGCCCTGGGTCCTTCAGGGGAACAAGGAGGGGGTACCGCCACTCAAGAAGATGTTTCTTTGGCTACAGAGAACCCCTTACCAAATGCTTCTGTCACTCAATCTATGCTTTCTTCTAATCTACCTGTCTCGATGCCCCCACCCCACCACCTCTGGATGCCTTTCAGGTGGTAGGAGGAAGAGAAGATCCACAAGAACTCACCCTAAGCCAAAGATAGCAAAGAAGGACTCCATGGAGACCAGGAATGCATTAGCAGTTTTGGAAAACCAAACAGCTGAAGAGGATAGAGATTCAGAAGCCTCATCAGTGGCCTCTTCCCAAAAGGATGTATCGGATGGAGAAGGAGACCAATCAATGGTTGTAATCAAGAAGAAAAGGATTATAAAGAAAAAGACAGTTTGAATGTCCTATAAGATTGTTTTTCTCGTGAGATACTTATGGCATCTAACTCTTTTATTAACATTACTGTTGTCTCTTTAAATGTTAATAAAACAAAGAACCACAAATGAAGATTAATCACTTTATCTTATTTGGATCAATTGCATGCATAGGTTTTCTTATTACAGGATATACATTTCAGAACCACTGCTGACATTCATGATGCCTTGGGGACCTTCTGCATGGTCTTTGGGTAATGAACCCTGTTTGGGAGTTGCAATCATATTTAATTCTTACTTTATAATCCAAAACATCATGGAGATAGAACTGGGAAGGGCTATGGTACTTGGTGTGTCCATTCAGGATCACCTTTTTTGTATCGGTGTAGTATATGCCCTTCAAACAAAAACTGCACACATTGCTTTATTTCGCCTGCTTCAACTGTATCTACACACTTTTAGATGGGTGATTATAGGTGGTGATTGTAACTGTCCCTTAGATCTGAATGATAAATCAGGTAAGACAAAGAAATTATACTGTGACACAAACTTTTTGCGAAAAATGCTCCAAACATCGAATCTGCATGATTCCTTTACTTATGTTCATGCCACGGGGAGAGGGGGCATACCTATCACAGGGGACTCCTCTCCTCCCAGATTGATTTTATTTGTTTCTGCCCTTTGGTGTATTTTGGGGGCCAGCACAGTTGCTACCACAGATCATTTTGAGGTGCAGACCACAGCTGGGGATCTGCAACAGGGTGTTACTGGCAAAGGGTATTGGAGGATAAGTAATTCCATCCTTGATGACACTGCAGTCCATTATCAGTGGGAGGAACTGCTTAGGGTGAGGGCATCCATGGCTGTCTGTTATGACTATCTGATAGATTGGTGGGTAGACACAAAGTTAGATATCAAAAGTTTCTTCCAGAAGTTAGGAAAGTGTAACTGGAAGGAGGATTATTTTAGTTTCCTTCAGTTGCAGGCACATTTGTTTCACCCCATTCCCCATCAAAATATAGAAGGTGTATCTTATCATGTTCAGATCACTTATATAATAAAGAAAACGAGAGATTTTTTGTATGATAGGGCCAAATCATTAAGCACTGAACACACTTTGGGGACTCAATGTACAAAAGTGTCTATAGATGTATTTAAGGTTTGTCAGGATAGGGTGCATAACAAGGTCTTAACTGCCATTAAAAACAAGGATGGTCAGATGCTGACTGGACTGCAAGATATACTGACTTCTATATCTGAGGATCTGCATTCTTTGGAACCCCACTACAGGTTGGTGAGGATATTGAATCCTGTCTTTCTCAGGATTACAAAAACTTCCTGACAGACATAGTAAAGGCAAGCTTGGTCATGCCTATTTCCTTCACTGAGGTTTTGAAAGACTATGAAGTCCTTGCAGCATAATGTCACACCTGGGCCAGATGGCTTCAGTTTGGAATTTTATAAATCCTTTTCTACTTTTTGATGTCCATTTCTAACTGAATTCTTTAATAACATATTGCAGACTTTAATCACTTTTGGATTATATAGAAACATAGAAGATAATGGCAGAAGGAGACCATGGGTCCATCTGGTCTGCCCGAGGGTTACTGAGGCTTTCCATGGGTCCCAGGACCTGGCCCCCCCTGCCCTCTGTATCTTATTGAATCCTTACTCTGTCCCACCCTCTCTTGAAAGCTGCCACAGTTTTAGTACCCACCACCTCAGCGGGCAGTCTATTCCATGGTTCAATGACTCTTTCTGTGAAGCAATACTTCTCAGATCTCTTTTGAAGTTCCCAACCCATAGCTTCCATTTGAGTCCCCTGGTGGCTGAGCTTTTTATTCTGTTTAAAATTTCTGAGTATGATATTTTGTTAATGCCCCTCATGAATTTGAATGTCTCAGTCATATCACCCCCCTCTCTCTTCTAGTCTCTAGAGAGTACATGTTCAGTGTCTTTAGTCACTCCTCATAAGAGAGCCCCTGGAGGCCCTGAACCATCTTGATCACCCTTCTCTGCTCAGTCTCCAACCTATCCCTGTTCCTTCCTAAGGTGAGGGTATAAACCCTTTTGGTACTCTCATACAAAAAAGGAGATAAACTAAACTTAGGGAACTGCAGACATATTTCTACTACAAATGTTAATATGAAAATCATTGCAAAAATCCTGAGTCTTAGGTTAGGGGCAGTAGTAGGTAAACAAATAGCATCTAGTCAGACATGTGCTATTTCTGGATGATCCATGATGGATAATCTTTTTTTTTTTTACTTTATTCAATTTTAACACCAGACAACAACAACAATCCAAACAGAAAACACAACATTAAAAGAAAACCACCAGAACTATGTAGAAAGGTGAGTGCCTACACAAGTATAATAACCATGGCATGGTAACTGAAAAAAATAAAACACTGACATGATAGGGCAATAATATGAAATTACAGAGAAATAAGTACATAAAATACACAAAATAGGTTACATTGAGAGAAAAAAGGTGAATGTTATTATCCCACAAGGGGAGCCATAGACAGAGTACACAGGATATATAATTTAGACCATCTTTTCTCAAAAACTTGCAATCTACTATGAATACTCGTAATATATTTTTCCATGCAGAGATTAGAAAGTAGTTTGTTAAACCATTCTGAGTAGGAAAAGGGTGTTTGCTTTTTCCAGTGGCAGGGAACTAAATGTTTAACAGAAAGAGAGATCAACATAATATGATACTTCCGTTTCTTAGCAGATAATATAGTATGAAGATCACCCAGAACACAAATCTCGGGGGTAAAAACATCTTGCAAACCAAGCCAGTCTTGAATTTCTATCCAAAGGTGACAAACTGATTCACACTCCCAAAAAATATGTAACAAAGAACCCTCCCTAGTTCCGCACCTGGAACAAATTGAGGAAGGAGCCCTGCTCACCTTGGCTAGTCTTTGGGAATGTAGAAAAGATTTTATAAGATAAAGAAATTGTATTAATCAAAGTTTGTCTTGTGTGATATATTGAAAAAGGTGTTTCTGTACCACAGTCCATGAAATCATAACCCTTGGAAAAATATTAAGCCAATACGGGCAGGAAGCATCCCAATTTTTATATATTTCAGTGTTAAGAACCTTACATATTTTAGAAATTGCATGTGGAAAGGCTGTCATAGCAATCAAAGAGGAAATAAAGTGGGAAGAGGTCGATGACCAGGGTGTGGGACCCATATGCTGTGCCACTGCATGCTTAAGCTGAAAATATTTGAAGACCATGGAATTGAGAAAGACGTAAAGGGTTTTCAGTTGGTTGAATGGAAAAAGATGGCCCTCAATGGTTAAATCTATAAGGGAATACTTTTCCAAGTTGGGCATCCAACCCGGGGGTATGGTCTTGCTACCTATTTTAAAGTTAGGGCTTCTAAAAATAGATTGTGCAAAGTCCGAATTAAGGTTAAGAGGTAAAGCAATAGCCATTTGATTATGAATAGAAAGGGAAATTCTAATCACTGAGTAGTGAAGCTTAGTAGGAAGGGATTTAAACTTTACATATAATAGTGCAGTAGGAGAGAAGTCAAGTAAGCTAAGTAAATCCTATATGTAGCCATAAAGGAAAATACATCAAAACATCATTAGCAGCCGCAGGGTGCAGCCAATGAAAATATTTACTTATATGAGAAGACCAGTAATAAAGCCAAAGATCCAGGGTTGGAGGCCTCCAAAATTTTGGTCGGCAGATAATTTGCTGTCTGCCCAACGAGTGGGGTTGCTGGCCCAAATAAAGGAAAATATAATAGAATGTGCCATTTTAAACCAGGTCAGTGGAATATACACATGTAACATTTGCAATGGCTAAAAAAGTATAGGGAGGACGTTCATTTTGATAATATTAATCCTATCCTACAAAGTGAGAGGAAGAGTTGTCTAGCGATCTAAGTCAGACTTAAGGGTGTGGATGAGCACATGTAGATTAAGCCTTTTAAATTGGGCAATATCAGTTGAAAGCTCTATTCCCAGGTGACGTACTTTGTTAGGCACCCAAACTAACCCAAGGTGCGAGATATCTGCAAGGGAGAAACATTATTAAGTGGCATTACAACAGTTTTAGAGGTATTTAATTTATAGTTTGAAAGGGAACCAAAAACATCAATGGTGTCCAACATAGCAGGGGTAGCTTGAGCAGGATAAGTAACATGTACTAGAATGTCATCTGCATAGACAGAAATGTAATATTGGGAATGGCCTATAGGTATGTCTATAATACATGGGTGGGCTTTAAGTTTAAGTACCAGTGGTTCCAGATAGAGATTAAGTAACAACGGGGACAGTGGACAACCCTGTCTAGTGCCACTAAACAATGTGAACTATGGGGAGAGGACCCCATTGCAATATATTTTTGAATTGGGAAACTTATACAAAACTTTAAGCAATTTACAGATTGAGAAGAAAAAACAAATCAAGGGAGAAATGAAAATAAAAATGTTCAATGGACCCTATCAAAACCTTTTTCTGCATCTAGGGATACCAGAGCTGCAGGCAGTCCCAGGTCCCTAGACACCGAAAGTAATTGAGCCATCTTGCACAGATGATCGGCAGCTGACCAAGATGGCATAAAGCCAACCTGCTCAGGGCCAATTAAAGAATCCCACACTTTATTAATATGATTAGTGAGTATCTTATAAAGAAGTTTAAAGTCCTGGTTCATGAGGGAAATAGGACAGTAATTAGGGATAAATTTGGGATCCTTAACCAGCTTAGATAGAGGGACTATGAGAGCTACAGCCATGGCAGGATCTGATATATCATTTTCCAAAGTATCAGTGAAAACTTGGGTAAGAATAGGAGCCAAATCATAAGCAAAAGTTTTATAAAACTTTGAGGTGAAGCCATCTGGACACCAAGCTTTGTCTAAACTCAAAGAGGAAATAGCCATGGAGACTTCCACTATTGAAATCAGTTGCAACAATTCTGCTTGTTGGGGCACAGATAAGGTTGGAAAAATAATGGTATCTAAATAAGCAGAAATGGATTTTAATGATGGAGGGGAGGGAAGCAGGATGTACAGTGCTTTATAATAAGTATAAAATTTGGTGGTGATGTCCCTAGAGCGTGATTTAAGGCATTGGTCGGAGAGTGAGCAAACAGGTGAAATAAGCCAAGAAGGCTCCTGTTTATGTAGGCAAAGGGCCACTAGGTTACTTATCTTTTCACCTTGATCCACAAATTTTGATTTTGTCTTAAAAATTGTATATTCTGTCTGTTCTCTCAAGAGATCAGAATATTGATCCCTCAGCACCTCCAAGGCTAATCTATCAGCTTCAAGTGAAGATGGGTTAAGGTTTTTCTCTACCCTCCTAATTTCATGTAGTAAAGTAGAGACTTTTTCCTGATGTTGTTTCCTGTGCTTGGAAGCAATCCAAATAAATTCCCCCCTCAATGTGGCTTTGCAGGCAGACCATTCCATATCCCTTTCTGGTACATGTACTCCAGTTCTCTTGAAGGAAATGCTTGAGAAACTTCTTAATATGTTCAACAATGTAATTATCTTTCAGTAGTTGATTATTAAGTTAACAGAGCATATCCTTGTCCCTATAGGGATCTAAAAAACTGGATACCCAAATCAACGAATGGTCAAACAAGGCATAAGGGGCAATATCAAAGGCATAGATATTAGATAACAAGGTGCAGCTTATCAAAAAGAGTAAATACGTGAATAAGAATTATGGACTGGTGAAAAAAATGTATATTGCTTAAGAGTGGGGTTAAGGATATTCCATGGATCATGGATCACAGAGGCCAAGGGAATCCATCATGTCAGTCAAGGTTCTCTATGTGGGTGACAGATCAGCTTTGGGTCTGTGGGATCTATCCAGGTCACAAGTCAAAGTTAAGTTCCAATCATCACCCAGCAGAAGGGGAAGGTGAGCATAGGGAGCAAGGGCAGTGGCCAAAGCCATGCAAAATGAAGGAGAGTCCATGTTAGGTCCATAAATGCTCCCTAGTACTACTTTTGACTGATTTAACTGTCCATATAGTAATATAAACCTACGCTCAGGGTCGGCAATGCAGGAAAACAGAATAAAGCATGCAATAAGAATAGCTACCCTGCCTAACCCTAGTAGAGTCCCCCGGCCCATGAATTTGACCAATATAGTCCCTGCAAAACAAATTAGACTCAGTGGCCAACATATGGGTTTCCTGCAGGAGGGCCATATGAATTCCAAGATGTGCTAAGTGCTTAGGTATTTGATATCTCTTAACCTTACTCCTTGCCCCCTTGACATTTCAAGATGCAAATGTTAGGCTGTGGGACACAAATCTTAATTGAGGAATGAAATATTGACTACCATGCCTAAACAAGATTGAAAATAAAAAATAGCACTCACATTATATGAATCCCACCCCAAAAATAAAATACCAAAGAACAAATAACTATCCAAACTTGAACACATATAACTCAAGGTTACCCCCATGGTTACCATTACAACCCCCAGTCATAGGACCCCATTCCTGCAGTTATGTCTGATCAGGGCACTGTTGAGGGGCTCTCTGCCAGCCCCAAGCAAGACAAAGAAAATATCAGGTCAACTCGGGCCAGACCGCTGCAGGAATAACAATTATAATAGAAAAGAAATGGTGCTCTGTCAAGAAAGACCAACTGGAAAATAGAACGTGCTACAAATAAAATAAGAAACAGAGTAAGATACAAAAAAAGAAAGAAGAAAGAGAGGGGAGTAAATTAGACCAAGGTCAGATCAAGGCATGTACCTGAGGTATAAACCAGACTGAGACAAATAAGAAGCTAGTCAGAAAAAATCCTTTGGGAAACAAAACTTGAAACACTGATAAAGGAAGCAGATGGACACAGAGCACAATATAAAATATTTAGCAATGAACAATATGTTACAAATATACCCTACAACCTATAATAACCAGTAGCACAATTATATACCATTTATGCTATAGAAAGGTGCTACACCATCACAGAGGGTGAGCATAAACTAAAAATCCAGCCACTATAGTAAATATTTTGGTATGTAATACCACATCCCAGCTAACCATGCCTTCTCTATTAACAAGCCAAGAACGATATGAAATTATTAAGTGTTAACTGCCAGAGGCATACCAACTTTTAAACTAACAAGCCTCATCTCTCACCTTCACTAATGTCAGAAGATAGCATCATTTAAATATGAAAAGCACACACATCATTTACCTAGACTAAGCAATACTATGGCACTACTGAATATGCATAAGAAAATCTTATACTATACATTAATTTATGGGAAGCAATAATTGAGCCTAGGGCCCGGTACAGACTGACAAAAACAAACTGGAGGGCACAGAAAGTATCAATCACCCCAACAAAGAAGCTGTATATTGCTGCTTATAAAGTAGCAAAAAAAAAATAATTAAAATCAAACATCATTGACTACATCAAGGAGCAGTCTTCATTGCAAGTATATTAAAAGCAAGTCAGCCTGCTTCTCAGCAAGGACTTCTCCATGGCCCATAAGGAGCAAAAGCTGTGGCCAAAAAAAGAAAGAATGAACATTGATAAGATAAACAATCAGGCCGGGGCACATTATAATTTGCTCCACACCAAGTGGTATTTGATGTGTATGTAGCAGAGCTTAAAACTCCAGTGATCACAGGTGTGTGGTATTATTAAATGATAATAGAACTAAGGTAGCAGTGCTACACATTAAAATGAGTCAATATTAGCCAAATATTCAAATAATGTAAGTCATTGCCTCCATATATTAAAAGGGATGAATTATTAACTGTATTTTCCACATAACCAAATCAGGAAATAAAAAGTTGGGGCCCGATTCCAATATGTCTGGCATAACTCACATGCAGTTGTGAGTTACGCAGGTTGCCTCTACACCATGGATCCTACGTCGCATTCCAGAAGCGGCAGGGTCCCAGCAATTGCGACTTGTGAGATACACCATGTGTGTGGCAGTAGCCTATGCATGGCATATCAATGCTGCAGGTAGCATCTCGCAGTGAATGTCAGGCAGCCCCCCTGGAGCCCCCCTGGACCACTACAGAACACATCAGGGTCATGGGGGTGCAAGGACAGATGGCACAGGCATCCGGGGGGGAGCTACTGACATGGAAACCCAGGGGTCCCTCATGGTTGGGGGTTTGGGGCTGGAGTGTGCTAGTGGGGGCCTGGGGGACAGCATGGCACCATTGCCATGCTGCTGTGAGGCTGCATCTAATGGTGCCAGCCATCGGATGCCAGTTATGACAGCTCCAAGCTGTCGGAGGTCAGCTACACCACCGTGTGTCCTGAAATTGTAATTGCAGGTTGTGAAAGCGGGCCTTCTGGAATTGGGCTAAGTTGCTGTTATAAACCGCAGTTGTGCCAGGCATTGTGGGCTGCTGCGTATGTGTAGTCATATCTTGTGATTGTCACAGCCCACAGATGTAATGGCGTAGGTGCCCTCCTGGAATAGCAATGGGCGTATTGCATGGCATAAGTCATGGGATATGCCATGGGGATTGGTGTATCCCACCTTATGCCAGCATAGCCCATCATGGAATCAGGCCCTAGGTTGCAAAATGTCAGTAGCACATCAATAAGGTGAATCAATAAGGGCGACTCCATAACAGCAAATCCTTAATAGCGCAAGCAATAATGGCAACCAGCACTAAAAGGTGACATGTCACATATGGTGACTCCAAGATGCACCCCTACCCCAGTGTCCAGGTGCACCTCAGAGTTAGAATATTTGAAATAGCAGGAAGTCTGGGGGCGCAGCCCCCCTGTAGGAATGTGGGTGTTAGAGCCCCCAGTCACACAAATAGCTGCTAAATGTCTCAAGGAAGATGAGATTTCAGGGAAGTGAGGTTCGAGCAGCTTGTATCAGGTGCCACAACTGCTCCAGGGCACTGCGGGTACCAGGATCTCAATGACAGAATGCTTCAAGTGGTGCAGAAATATGGTATGAGGAAGAGTTATGATTACCTCCATGGAGTAGCATATAATGTTAAATTGCAGCTATAAAGTGCTGCAAAATATCCATAAAATACCCGTTGCTTTTGTTTCCAGTCACCATTATTGCATTAGCTCTTTTGGATTCGCCGTTTTGACATTCATCATTTGGGAATTGCCGTTATTACATACAGCCCAAAATGTCTAAATCCAAAGAAATCAAATTGTCAGTTAGTAGTTATTGTCCCTCTCATTAGCTACCTTCAAGACAGACTGTAAAAACTATAAACCCTTATACAATAAATATACAGAGGGAATAATATTTGTGTTGTGCCCACTATATCTAAAATTCCCCAACAATTGTGTAGTGAAGTACATGAGAGCAACAGTTGAAAACTTTCCAGATGCAGGCCGACTCAAGTAAGGGGAGCTACAATATAGAGAATACTGGATGGGCAACTATGCAGAACCAGTGTGTTCTGCTGCAGAGGGATTCTGATTCCCTCTGACCTCGACAGCGAAAAATGTGTTTTGTGAGTTCTTTTGCTTTCAAAATGAAACTGACTCATGCTGTCTCTAGAGGTTCTAGAATGCTGTTCTACCACACTAGGGTAGAACAGCATTCCATGACCTTGGACCTGTAGTAGAACAGCATTTTGAAAAGGATGGAATTCTATACAGGACAACACTCCACTACACACTATACCCAGATAGTAATCAGCTAAGTACAAAAGCACGTCTTATAATCTAGCATAGGTAACTGGTTTTTTGAACAGTACATAACAGCTGTTGAATTAAGTAGGAGCTTTCAAAACAAAATATAAAAGCAGATCAGCCTGCCTCTCAATGAGAGTGCTTCTGTGTCTCAGGATGAGCAGATTCTTCTCCCTAGGAAAAGAAGAAAAAAAGGGGACAGAAGAGGGGAAGGAAAAGACAGTGCACTCTTCAGCATGTAACTCGCAACTTATAATATCATAGCAAAAGTCTGAAAAGTCCCATTTTAATTGAAAGCAGCAAGTTCCAAGTCAGAGGAAACTTGAAAAGAGCAAACCAGAATAACAAGGTATGATATATTCAGGAAAGTCCAATGATATATCTAATAGCCTTGATAAAGTCAGACCTGTTCCAGGATGGCATCCTGCAATAGATCAGCAAACAGGTATTTGTGACTCAGAAAAGAAGCTGGGGAAATACCGTGGAAGTTACAGCAGGGTAACTGTGTTTCAGTGGCCGATTGAAACTGTTTATCCCCCACTGCAGTAGTCACTTGTAGAGTCACAGGGTAAGAAAGCTGGAATTTTATGCCTGCAGCATACAACTTCTTCTTAAAATCTTTGTATATCTGTTGTCTGGCACGAATACCAGGACTAAGGTCACTAAAAATAAAACTGTGTACTCCCTCCCACCATAGCTGCTTTTGCTCATGGCCCTTGGTGAGGATATAGATTTTGTCCCTAAAGTTCAGCAGGTGAAAGATCAATACATGAGGCTTTTCCACTGGATTAGGAATGGGGTGTAGGGAGCGGTGGGCATGCTCTAAGATTGAGGTGGCTGGTGACGTGTCCACTATCTTTTCCAGCAAATTTTGAACACAATTTATAGGGTCTTTCCCCTCAGACCATTCTGGAATGCCCAACATTATCAAATTGTTGCACTGACTATGCACCTCTTGATCTTCAAGCCTCTCCCCCAGTTGCAGCAGTTAACGGCACATATCAGTAATCTTCAGCTCTGTCTTATAGATTTTATTCTCCAAAGAAGAGATTGAGCTTCAGAGTCTGAAATACATTGCGCAAGAAGCTCTAAAGTAGGTTTCACAGACTTAAACTCAGAGACTAACTCAAAGAGCAGTTTTGATTGTAGTAACTTCATCTGAGAAGCAATCTGTTGAGGAATTGTCAGCCTCAGAAGCCAAGGAGGCAGGTCGTGAGGCATCCTCCTTAGGTCATTTGGTGGGTGGACAGCAGGCTGGGAGAGGCTCTGGGAGGGGGACCAACTCCATAATTTATTGTTCTGCCACCATTTCAGCAAACATCCAGCCACCAAAACTGACAGGGCTAAGTCAGCTAAGCACCAAATAGTTCAGAACACTTGGTAAGTTCCCACAGCATTAGAATTTGGGCTTTTTTAGCGATTTTACTGGGAGGTAGTGCAGGAGAGACTGCACTTTAGCTGGCCATCAAGTGACTCCCCATGATGGATAATCTTATTCAGATTAGAGAAATTATAGTTCATAACCAGTTACAGAAATTGGATGGCTTTCTACTAATGCTTGACCAAGAAAAGGCTTTTGATAGTGTCACATGATTTCTTTATTTCAGATGCTAACTTCAGATGGTTTGTCCTCCACATTTATACACTGGATGCAACTGTTGTACAGTCAAGCTCATTTTTTTCCCTTGATTAATGGGATGGGGGGCCCTAGAATAGGAATAGCATGGGGTGTTTAGCAGGGGTGCCCATTAAGTCCTTTATTATATGTCTTTTGTATAGACATATTAGTTCGTAAAATTATATAGTCTCATGTTATGCAGGGTCTTTCTATTACTTTGAATACTCCACAGGTAAAAATCTCTGCCTATGTGTATGATCTCTACCTTTACATCAATAGTTTGCAGTCTAGTCAGGCTGCATTGACCCTGATACATCACTATACTTCAGTGTCAGAGGCTAGGATAAATGTCAATAAATGCAAGGCATTCTGATTAGGTTCCTGCAGGGCCTTGGGTCTACAGTCTATAGATGGGGTTCTAGTTGTGGACTCTGAGATTAAAATATTGGGTGTCAAATTTGGTATGTTTGCAATTGATAAGGTAAATTGGGAAGCTGCCATTAAGGTGGAGGAGATGAGGGTCAATAGATGGAAATCTATGTGGATCTCTAAACTGAAGCGTGTATATTTAATGAAAACCTTCATATTGCCAGTTTTCCTCCATCTCAGTCATATTTTTCCTCCCTCAGGTGACCTTGAAACCCAGCTTTACAGTATTTTTTTCCAGGCCCTATGGGGCAGCCGGCTGAATCCTATTCACAGACATTTTACTTACTTTCCTGTTTCTTAAGGGAGTTTTGCCATGATTAATCCAATAGTCCTTTTTTTACTCTTTATTTTTCTCTGTGACACTTATGACTTTATTTTCCACAAAGGATGTTTCTTTGGAAATGTTGGGTTCAAGAATGGTTTGATCCAATTTTTGCTCTTTGGGAAGCTAAGAAATGGATGCTGCACCACAAATCAAACCGGGCCCAGACTCTGAAATGTGTTGAATCTGCACTAAAGAAAGTGAAGCTCTGGAGGTTACCACTTGAACTTTTTGGGACCGTTAATTTGAACAGTTTGTGTGATTTTATTGTTGATCCTGTTCTCACTGACATAGTGGTTTTCCCTCAGGGTTTGCTACAGTCATCTTCAGCCACTATGAGGCAGTTGACTGACATCAGACTCCCTCGACACATGTGATACACAGTGTGGCTCACCTGCCACAGGAGAATAGGTGTCAGAAATACTCATAAGCAAAAGCAGGTCACTGAACGTTACTGTCCTAGAGACACTTGTAATGAAGTCTTTAAGACACAGGAGCACCTTTTCCTAACTTGTCCTTTTATTACTACCTTTTGGGTCCATACAGCCATTCAGGTGGAGATCCGGAATATAGCACATTGATGTATGACATTCTGATTCTAGGTATCTATTCTGTTTTGTTTGGTATATGTAAATATTCAATCTGGCAGGCTTAATGCAGGTGGATATTGCAACAACAGTATTTGAGGCAAAGTGATGTACTAGGTTTCATTCAGAAACAGATCCAGTCCTTGTACTGTACAGAATACAATACTGGATCAAAGACAGAGTTGTTACAGTTGTGGAAACTGTGTGATGGGTGGGTGACATAACTACCACCATTTTTGTTATTGATTTCTTTTCTATTGTTTCTTTCTGCATCTTCTTTATTTTTTTTCTATAGTATGATCATATGTTATTGTAAACATACATACGAAACTGGCAGAAGATAAAGGCCATTATGGTCTGTCTGGTCTGCTCAAGAGTGCAGCTCAGCTGTGAGATTTTGGTATAGCTGTCCCCCTCTCCTTCACCCATTTCAAAATTCCCTCTTTTCCTCTGCTTCCACCATCCCCATCCTCAGTGTGATTTTCCTGATAAGCCTGTCCCACTCACTTTTAAAGCCTCCCACAGTCTTAGCAGAAAGCAACTCCTCCGGAAACTTATTCCATCCTGAGACCACCCTTCCAGTGAAGAAATCCCTGCTTGCAGCTTTTTTTAAATCCCCCGCCCTCCATCTTTAGCTATAAAGACTAGTCATATCCCTAGTCTCCAAACACAAAATCAAAGTGACACAAGTATGCCAAGTACTAACAGACCTACTACACAACAAGGCTATTGCAGAAGTACCACCAGCAGAGCGGGGTGATGGCTCTACTCAATCTTGTTTACAGTGCCCAAGAAGACAGGAGACTTAAGACCAGTGCTAGACCTAAAATTCCTAAATTGCATTGTACAGTACAAGCTGCCCCACCCTTGGTTCAGGGTACTGCTTTTTAGAAAGAAAACCATGATGTAAGGACTTTGGAGTGCCTCAGAGATTATCCCCTACAATGGTAGTTTACTCACCAGGTAAAGGTGATTGTGGGGTTATATATATCTCTGAGGTACTCCATACCCTGCCCAGTAGATTAACACATTCAGGTAAATGCATAACTATACCTGGCATGCTGTACAGGCTGGAGCAATTTAGAGTGTATCAATAGGAAATAAAAAGTTTGTTTTTGTAATCTACCCAATGCCTACAGAGTCTATATAGATAGGTATACTCCTGTACAGACATGACAACAAGCCAGAAAGTATCTAGTTTCACTTTGGGTACAGCTTTGAAAGACATCAAACTGATCCAGAATGGGTAGGCACCTAGCGGAAAGGGGTCAGACTTCTTTTGAAGTCGCATGCGCATTAAGCAACCTATCAGGTGAACATTTATGGAGATTATTTGAGTTTTCCTTATGTCAGTTTTCCCAATGTGTTGCATGATTTTTCTCTTTAATAATAAATACTTACCCTACTCTTTTTGAGAAGTGCAATGGGATCTTTATCATCCACCTGAACAACCACCCAAACAGGTAGACAGGACCTTGGTTTAACATCTCATCTGAAAGATAACAGCTTAGGAGAGCAGCACCCCCCTCAAATTGCACTACAGTATCAGTATTGGGACTGTACCCTAAGTTTGTGATGTGGTGATAGAACCCACAAACCTCTGATCTTCTGGCCTCAGAAGCAAGTGTAAAACCTGCTGAACCACTGGCACTGCCAGTTATGCATAATCTAACTGATATTCTTCATCATGCACATAGTACCTGTCACAGCAGTTATAGTACTTAGTATTTGTTAAACTCAATTGTTGAAGATTTTTTGCCTTTCCTTTCCTTTTTGCTGAATGATAGCTGTGTCTCATAGTTTAATTAAACATAAGCTCAACAAATTATTTGGTTGTGGTCTAATGATAATCAATGCAATTTTCCTTTTTATTGCCTTCCTTTAATCTGAGAAGTTTTGCTTCTTTTGCCAATCATTTTCAATAAAGTGTTATTGTATTATTGTCTTGCAGACAGCAAGAAGTCATCTTGCAATGCAAGAAGCTTAATCAGCAAATTGGCAAACTGCTACTTTCAAATGGTGATGATTCATCATCAGTATTTAATATTACTGGCATACTAAAACTAGACATTTGTCCAGATTTGGAATCAAAGCTGTTGTGGATGATAATGAACTTACAAAATGTCTTATTGCATCGCAGGAATATATATATATACAGTATAGTCACCATTTGATAATGAAACATGAATATCAATATTAATAGCTACAGTACAACATACATCATTGGAAAAATTAGCCATTTAGAATAGAGTTGGAGTTGGAGAATTTTGAGACCGGATAACATGACACACATAGAGGATTGTGTATGAGCAGTTATACATAACAAAGATATTCTTGTATCGAGAAGTTTCATTGGTAACAGATGACCTTGAGAGCACAGCTCGAGAGGTACTCTATTACTAAGGGAACCTCAAGATACACAAATTTCCTTGTTTGTGTATGACTGCTCATACACAATCTTTTATAGTGCATGGGAAGTTATAGCATAGAACATCACACAAATCCAGCAGGAGAAGACAACAGAGAATGGACATTTTAACATTTTCTTTTTTTTTAACTGACACAGTGTGCTGCAGATGTTTCTGCACGTTCAAATTAAAAAAAAAAACACAACTTCCAGCTTAACTGGATTGAGAAAAGCAACTATGTGGCAGCATTCCAAGTTGTTATGCTGCAGTAGTGACATAGCTAGTGCAGCATAACAGCTGTGATGACATAGCTACTGCAGCATAGCAACCCCATTCTAGTTATGGATTTCTATCCATAACAACATTCTACCATACACTATATTCCCTTTGAACACTGTGAATCATTGACAATCTGCTCTAGGTTCCTGATTGCAGAGTAGCAGATTAAATAACCACCATTGCCTTTCATCAAATTAAAAATGTGTTGTCATAGTTTTATGTTTTGAGTCCACAAGGGAAACAAACATTCATATAGTAGATAATAAAATATCAGATCTGTAAGGAAACTACCTGCTGTGCACTCATGAGTGCTTAGGTTTAGACAACATACTATTAAATGTAATGCTACCAATAATATTGATGATCTGAGAGAGTTAATCATGGCAGTAAATATACAATTGTTAATACTGGGTTTAGCATATGAAAACAGTGAACATGAGTGTGTAGCAGTAGTAAGTGTGAACAATCAGGGCCAGATTGTTAAAGCATTACCTTGAACAATTTGGTGTCTTGCGCAAGTTCAAAAACAATGGCATCAAAATGACGGCCCAAAGTATCTAGGGACATCACCCAAATTTATCATTTGGGAGGTAGTATAGCACAGTGGTTTAAGGGTCTGAGCTGCAAATCTGGAGACCTGGGTTTGAATCCCACAGCCCCCACTTGCATACTGTGTGGCTCTGAGCAAGTCACTTAACTTCTCTGTGCTCCCAGGTCACACCTGTAAACAAACTTTCAGCTTAGTGTGCCACTCCTGGTTAAACAATTGCAAAAAAAAAAAAATAATAATTAATATACAACAATTCCCTATAAATTCTAAGCATGTTTTTTCTGTCAAAAATGTTTTAAGAAATTAGAAGGGCAACCAATCATGCATGCAAATGTTTTGAATATCGAGGTCACACATTGATCATAGACAATATAGTCATGCATATAATTTAGATGCTGCTTTTGATGACAGATTATGTATTCATTTTACTTGAAAATACATTTTTCTAATTTTAAAGAATAAATGGCTGCAAAATGATTTCCCACAACTAAAATAGCTTCAAATCAAGTGGACAACCTGAATTTGGAAAGAGTGTAGAATGGGGCTTAACTATTTCACCCCAATCTCCAGGGAGACCCATGGAAACAGAGGACAAGTAGTTAGATAGCCAGCTGACAGGGCTGTTCCCCTTTGAGGACTTGTGTGCAATACTAGGTCGCTGAGGAATAAAACTCTGGTCTCACATTTTTACACTTTTTCCTTGTGCAACCTGGTGTGTTTTACAGAGACCTGGCTTGGTGATGACTCTGGATCTGTGCCAGTGGAATCTATCCCAGCTGGGAACTCAACAATGCACTACCTGAAGTGGAAGTGCAGGGAGAGGCAGTGGCAATCTGTTTTAGATCCCACTTGAGATGAACAGTGCACCAACTGAGTGAGAAAAGGTTATTTGAACGTGCACCTGCAAAAGGAGAAACAGGTGTGAGGGGCTGGATTCTCCTTGGTTACCTCCCACTGGAATAGGAACAGAAGTTCCTGCAGGAGTTTGCAGACTTTGTTATCTCTTTTGTATTAGACTACCCCTACCTTATTGTGATGGGGGACTTCAATGCATGGGTGCATGACATGATTCACAATCTGCTCATGCCAATTGATGAATTCATTGGACCTCACACAGGTATTGATCTCTGCTACCCATGAATTCTGGCACACCTTAATCCTTGCCTTCTTTTCTGGGCTGAACATCATGGTGCAGTTTATAGTAGGGGCACCTGTTTGCCCCCCAACCAGCAGAGATGATCTATCATAGACTAAAGTGTAAAACTGAGCCTAGTAAACTCATGTCTATTGTGGACATGTTGGGTATGCTGTGAGAGTGCAGAGGAGGAAGTATTGGCAGTGGTGGCATTAGATAGCTATAATAAGGCCATCACTGCCTCTCTGGACACCCTTGCTCTAGTCCATTCCACCAGATGTATTTCCATTATGGCTCCCTATAGTGTTGCAGTAAGCTAAGAAAAGGCAATCAGATAGAGATTGGAGTGTTTCAGTGGAAGATCTAGTTTTGGGGGGGGGCACTGTAACATAGTGGTCAAGAGCACTTAGCTGCCAACTTGGAGAACTGGGTTTGAATCCCATAGCCACCACTTGTATATTGTGTGACCACGAGTAAGACACTTAACTGCCCTCTGCTCCCAGGATGCATGTGGAAACAAGCCTTAGCTTAATGTGTCTTTCCAGGCCAAAAATGGTAACATAAATAAAGTAAATAAATGAAATAAATTAATGGCAGAATATCTCTGAGAGCCCATTATAAGGACTTTCTTATGGCAACTGGTTTTATAAAGGTAGAATTTCAGTCAAGAGTGATTGCCTCAGGTATGAATAGGCCAGCTCATCTCTTGCAAACTGTGGACAGATTGATTGATCTGGTGACCATCATGCATGCCTTCATCACCTCTGGACTTCACTACTGTAAGACCATTACTTCGGGTTGTCTGGGAGGTTAGTGTGTCTGTGCTACATCAAGGTAGGTGATCACTGCCTTTATGTTAACACACAACCCTACTTTGACTGGGTCTGAGCTACATAAATGATGCACCCAAATTCCTCCCTGTTCCACCAATGGGAAACCTTTGGACAGCCTGAGATCCCACCTGAGACAATCAGGTGACAGGTTATTCTTGGTGGTGGCCCCATTATTGTGGTATGTGGTACCATCATACAGTACTTAAGGAATTTTCTCTCTGTGGAGGTATGTAAAAAGGGGCTTAAAGCATTCTTGTCCATGCAAGAATTTGATTCTCACCGTTTGTAATTGTACTACACCCACCAGTGTTTTTTGCGTACAACTGCTGTAATGTTATTTTTTATTTAGTTATCCAGTTATATATTTATTTTATTTATAATGCGTGTCACCTTGAGTTTGATTTATAGTGTTTTGTCCTAATTACCACACTGTTTTATTATGTTATTGTGACTTGCCCCGAATGCCTGGGATTAGACACTATTTAAATAAAAGTTGTCATGCCTATAACTGTTTGTGGGATATATTTTAATATTACCTCTGTGGTGACAGTGTTTATATTTGGATCTGGGGTTGCAACATAGTGGAACACTGTAATACCATAATTATACTAGCATAGAAAAATACCAATGGTTCATAATGTCTTTATCTGTACCCCTACTGTCTTTAACTTATATCCAGTTTTACATTTTCTCCCATAGTACTCCTCTACTTTTTGTATGAATCTATTTCTGCCTCTGTTGCCACTTTGGGCAGTCTCCCCTGCATTCCTATAACCAAATGTGTGAAGTAATGCATACTTATATCCAACCACATCCTTCTTCAAACATGGTCTACAATGTGAACCATCTAAGCAATAAGTTACAACCAGTGTTATAATAACTTTCTGTTAATTACCCCCAGGGGCATAATATGACATGAAGCATATACCCCTAGGGAGTGATTAACAGAAGTTAATGTAAGGAGTGCCTTATTGCTTTTATAGCAATGTTAACACAACATTTTTCATATTTCTTTTCTAAAATTACTTCATTTTTGAGGCAGAATAGTCCATCTGCCTTGTCCTGGAATGCATCTGAATCAGAGGAGCTGATTCTGTGTGCAGGATTCTAATGCAAGAACATTTGGCAGTTTTGTGCTGCCTCTGTGGTGGTTTAGATTGACTGCACCATCAGCTGCCTAGTTGGTGTGGTGACTAGTGGCTAGCTAAGTAAATCACAAGTTTAATAAAAATGTATTATAGACATAAATATCCATGAACAAGTCATCTCTTGTAAAGTATGCATAATGATCACATTATTTTCATGGTTGCCATAGCAACCGGTGTAGGCACTATGCGAGCTCCACTGGTGTTCTCTGATTATGCGTGCTCAAAGCATTGTTGAAATAGAGGTAAACATGAGACTGGGTGAGAACACGGGGGAGTGTAACCTATCCATGACAACCTCAATGAATAACCTTTTCTCAGCATTACACTATGTGCACATCAAGCTGCTTGTAGACGAATGGGGTAATGAGACTGGACTGTTTTTTGGGGGAACGATTAATTTAGTAGTCACAGATATGAGAAAATACCATGTTTCCATGACAACACAACTCGAGTAAGGGCAGAAAATGTAGGGGATACTGAGTATTTTGGTGAATAATTTTTTTTTTCTTTTCATTTTCTTGAAAAAAATGTTTATGGCTGGCAATTGAGTTTATTAACTTCTACCAAGCGCAAATACTGCAGACTGTTGTGCAGAAATAACGAAGCGAGCAGAGCAATGGTGGTCACTAAACATGTCATGGAATGCTAATGTACAGTTAAATCAATCCCAGCATTACATGACTGACTAAATGTGGCCCATCATGCTGCATGTCATGAGGCTGCACATGGCCAATAATCAGATTAATGCAACCTTTCTGAGCCTCTGTTAGCCAATTGCAGCAATTAAAACTACATTGCTATAATTTAGGGTTTTAAGAAGTGTTAAATACTGTATTTCTGCCAGAAAACTACTGTATGCAGACTTCTACTCTCTGCCAGCAGAATATTTATTATAGAATCAATTGATTCCACGTAGACGATTCCACCAGGTTCCCATAGGTGTAATGTATGGTTTCTGCCACAGAACCAGGTGGAATTATAACTGATTTCACTTTTCATGAGATTCTTTTCACAGAGTTTCACTAATTCTATAGAAGTTCCATCTCACCATAAACATTTGGCTGAACAGAATAACTTCATGCTGATCTAATTATGTTGATTGCACGCATGCACAAGAAACATATTATGGCAGCTTTCTCCAGAAGCAGGTTGTGAGGGCACGGCACTCTTGTGCCCAATGCCCCCACAGCCTTTAAAAGCTTGGCCTGTTCTCCCCAATGCTGTGGGACGCTGCTGCTGACACTAGTTCAGCCTGCGTACCACAACCTTGTAAAAATTTAGCCGCTGCAATCAGAGACCGCATCATCATTGCAGTGTCAGCCATTAGCTGCAATGAGGGAGTGACCCGTTATTGCAGGGCGGAACCTTAAAACACTGATATTGTTTGTGAACATGGCGTCACGCATCTGTTCCTAACTAACTCCGAGGGGGGCGTGCACAATCTCCTTGGCAGCATGTGCCCCCACCGTGTTTGTTTGTTGATGGGGCCCAATCCTCATTGGCTTCAGTGGCCCAAGATTTATGTTGCCGATGGGGAAGCCCACTCCCTGTTGGCATTGTGTAACCTCCCCCCACTTTTGTTGTCTGCCAACAAGGTGCCCAATCCCCGTAGGCATAATGTCACCCCCCCTTTTGTTGTGTGCCGATGGGGTGCCCAATTCCTCATTGGCTACAGCTGCTCCCCAAAAAAACACTCCGTTGGCACACTGGGAGCCCACCTCAGCCTACCACATGCCCTTGTAAAATCAAAAATGGTTCTGTGATGTCTTTTTTTATTTTAACCTGTGAAAACTGAAATGGTCCCTAGGTGGTGTCTCTACCCCCTCCCACAACCCACACCAACCCACTGCACCATGCCTCCCCACCCCCCTACTTACCTCTGGAGTCTGGTGTGATGATCTTTGGTGGACTGGGAACACGTCTGCACTCTTCAAAGCTGACCGCAAACTGAGGAAATGCCAGTAAGTTGTATAATGGTATAAATAGGGGGTTTCCAACTTTTTTTTTAGTTGTTTTACCAGGAATAGCACACTAAGCTGAAAGCTTTTTTACAGGAGCGACCTGGGAGCACAAGGAAGTTAAGTGACTTGCTCAGGGTCACACAGTATACAATTGAATCTGCAGATGCTTTGATGCATATCTCAGGCATTTTTTGGAATTTTTGCACCAAATTTTCAACATGGGGTTTTTGGGACCCCTCCTCATGAATTCTGGCACTGTCATGGAGTTATTTAGCACCAAAAGGTGATTTTGCATTCACTGCATGGAATCCTCTTTTCAGGCTATTCAGTGAAATGACAGTGCCAGTGTTCATGAGGTGTGCTCTCAAAAAGCCTATTCTGCAAATTTAGTGGGAAAAATCCAAAAAATGACTGTTTTACGAACGTGCATTGCGCAGTTGCTACGCATACTCATAACACAACTGAATTTGCAATATTTTCATCCCAGATTTTCAACATTGGCATTTTTTCAGACCTCCTTGTGAACAGTACAGCTGTCATTTTCCACATCCTGTCCAAAATGTGTTTCTGCACTTCCGGGTCAGAATACCACAGTCGCTGTTGGAAATCAGTGTTTGGGATAGATTAGGATCGAGCGTGTAAGAGAGGGGCCAAGTGACCCAGCTTAACTGAGCTCTGTTGGGACTGCTGCAGATTTCTTTGTGGGCAGGAAGAGGTGACAACACAGACAGGAGCCCAGTACAAAATGGCAGCCTGCAGCGCCGGGAGAAACAGAACAAGTGAGTGAGGGATGGGGAGTGAGTGAGCTCAACGGAGCTCTTTTGGGACTACTGCAGATTTCTTTGTGGGCAGGAAAAGCAGCAGTGCATGCAGGTGCTGAGTACAAAAGGGCAGCCTACTGCGGTAGGAGAAACAGAATGAGCGAGTGAGAGGGGGGAATGAGCGAGCTCAACAGAGCTGTTTCATGACTGCTGCAGATTTCTTTGTGGGCAGAAAAGGGTGGCAACGCAGGCAGGATCCCAATACAGAAGGGCAGCCTGCAGCGCCAGCAGAAATAGAATGAGCAAGCGAGACAGGGGGAGTGTGTGAGGCCAACAGAGCTGTGTTGGGACTGCTGCAGATGTCTTTGTGGGCAGAAAAAGCTGCCAACACAGACAGGAACCCAGTATAAAAGGGCAGCCTGCAGCAGCAGCAGGAGACACAGAATGAGTGAGTGAGGGAGGAGGAGTCAGTGAGCTCAATGGAGCTCTGTTGCGACTGCTGCGGATTTCTTTGTGGGCAGAAAAAGGAAGCAATGCACGCAGGGGCCCAGTACAAAAGGGCAGCCTGCAGTGCTGACAGAAACGGAATGAGCAACTGAGAGACAGGAGTGAGCGAGCTCAACAGAGCTCTGTCAGGACTGCTGCAGATTTCCTTGTGGGCAGAAAAAGGTGTCAACAGAGGCAGGAGACCACTTCAAAACAGCACCCTGCAGCAGAAGGAGAAACAGAATGAGCGAGTGAGACAGGCAGAGTGAGCGACCTCAACAGTGCTCTGTCGGGACAGCTGCGGATTTCTTTGTGAGCAAAAAAAGGTGCTAATGCAGGCAGAAGCACAGTACAAAAGGGCAGCCTGCAGCACTGGGAGAAATACAATGAGCGAGTGAGAAAGGGGGAGTGAGCGAGCTCAACAGACCTCTATCATGACTGCTGTGGATTGCTTTGTGGGCAGAAAAAGGTATCAACACAGGCAGGAGCCCAGTACAAAAGGCCAGCCAGCAGTGCAGGCAGAAATGGAACGAGTGAGAGAGGGGGAGTGAGCTAGCTCAACGGACCTGTGTCAGAACTGCTGCAGATTTCTTTGTGGGCAGAAAAAGCCACCAACTGAGGCGGCAGCCCAGTACAAAAGGTCAGCCTGCAGCGCCAGCAGAAACAGAATGAGTGAATGAGAGAGGGGAGTGACCCACCTCAACAGAGCTCTGTCAGGACAGCTGCAGATTTCTTTGTGGGCAGAAAATTGTGCCAACGCAGGCAGGAGCCCAGTACAAAAGAACAGCCTGCAGCACCGGGAGAAACTGAACGAGCAAGTGACACAGGGGCAGTGAACAAGCTCAATGGATCAAAGCAATCAACATTCGACATTAACAAATGCTTGTTTTCATATGTCGCTTTGTAAATATGGATATTGTATTCTGACTCCATAGTTGTGCTCATAATTCTCAGTCATTAAGGGCACGATATTCAAAATCACACAAAGCTTAGCACAAGTATTTTCGCTGCATCTTGAGATTGCCTGGGAGCCCAAAGATGCTATATTTAGTTGAACAGTGCACAGTGCTATTTAACTGAATATAGGGCCATGGTGGGGCAGCACTAAGCCATTCAGCATTGTGCCGACATGGCTGCTGAAGTATGCCACCAGAATGGATAGCACCAGAGCGCTGTTTGCAATATTCAAAGGGACCCATGCAAATTAGCCCATTGGGCATGCAAGGTGCTACGGGGCTATTTGCATGCCCATTATTGGCTCATTTACATGGGTAGTGAGGCAAGTTAGTGTGGCAGCACCCCCCAATTGCCTATGCCCAGACATGTAATTATCCCTGTTTCTAGTGCCCCCCCCACCTCCAGTCAATGGCCTGTACTGTGTTCCAATTAAATCCATGGGGGTGCTAGTGGCCCACCTCTGATTACTGGCCCCTACTGTATTATATCAAAATCCCTGGTGCTAGTGGTCACCCCCCCATCGCTGGCCTGGACTGTATTACACTGAACTCCCTGGTGTTAGTGGTCCTCCCTCCCTCCCTCTGATGACTAGTCCCTACTGTATTATATTGAAATCCCTGGTGCTAGTGGCCCCACCTTCCCCCCATCACTGGTCCATATAAAATAACAGAAAATCCACCCTAGTCTCAAGTGGATCCTCCAGGCAGCTGCTCACAGTGCCATAATCCCTGATGTCTAGCAGGCCACCCCCAATGTAGCACAGAGCACCCACCCCCCCAGTTAACTTATCAGTCCCCGTGGTGCCACGGGTGCATACAGCAACTGGTGCAGCCCTCCTCACATCTCATCAACCAGCTGCCATATGTCCAGGCAGAGTGTAAGCCTCTTATTTATAGGACAAGGTGATGTGCCCATCCTATAAATTAGGGGTGGGATCCCTGGCTGGACATACCATGGCCGGCCAAAAAGGTGAGAAGAAGGCTGCATTGGTCACCCAGTGCACCTGCAGCACTGTGACAACTGACAAGGTGACTGGGAAGGGTGGATGTTCAGTGCCGCAGTGGTGGGGGGGGCACTAGAAGATATTGAGAGCATGTCCCTAGGGGGGAACCACTGGATGCCAGGGAGGGTTTCTGTTTTCGTACAGGCTAGCAATTTGGGGGACCACTAGCACCAGAGATTCCTATATAATAAACTACAGGCCAATGATTGTAAGAGGCAGACCACTAGCATCGGGGTTTTCAGTGTAACACAGTACAGGCCAGTGAATGGGGGACCACTAGCACCAGGGATTTCAATATAATACAGTAATGGCCGGTGATCAGAGGAAGGGATGAGACCACTAACGCTAGGGATTTTGATATAATACAATAGGATTTGGTGATCGGGGGGGGGAGGACCACTACCACCAGTTATTTTGGAGTAATACTGTACGGGCTGGCAATCAGAATGGAGGCACCAGGCATTTCAGTGTTATACAGTAGAGGCTGGCGAGCAGGGTAGGCATTACCACCAAGGATTTTGATTTAATACAGTAGGGGCCAGCGATCAGTGGGAGGGGGATGCTCCCCAAGTGGTCAGTTGACCAGAAAGCTGCATTATGTCTGGAAGCCACTAAGGTTGCCCAGACTAAGTCAGGTTTTGTTCAGCGGTATTTGCACTGCACAAAAGGCCCATGCTAAACTCTTTCACGCTGTACAGAGTTGCTGAATACAGGGTAGCATGGCTATTCATGACCATACTTGTCCCCTTGCTTGACCACATACATTACATTTTGCTAGGTGCTAACCCTCTCTGCCTGTGCAACAGCCGCTTTTGAATATGGGGATGCAGCGCAAACCTCCATTTGCACAGGCAAAATAGCCACGCAAACATTTGAATTTTGGGCCCCAAGTGGTCACCAGTGTGAGAATCCATCATTAATACAGATAGACCTGATACTGCAGTCACAGTTGCAACTAGTTTAGTGGTTGGTGTCACTTGATACTACAATATAGGCCAAAGATGGTGACAACTGACTTAGAGTGCTCATCAACACAAAAGACCTTTTGCACACTTCTTGTTTGGTAATATATATGTCCCGTTCATCAACATCAACATATCTTTCAATGCTTAACCCATGTAGTAGACATTCTACTACAATCATTAGTAATCTATTAGTATGCTGATGTGTATGAAAGAGAAATATTTCTTACAAAACAATCAGCCCAGCTTAGGACAGTATCATGGCTCAGGTTTTAAACACATTTCAACTGTGTTTACATAAGAAATAAGCCCCTCCAGAGAGTGCATTATAGGATTTTAATGCATGTCCCCAGGGATGTAGTAAGGCATAAGGCCAAAGGCCAAGTGCCCTGATGCCCCAGGGAAGTGCATTAAAATCCTATAATGCATACTCTGGAAGGGCCTATTACACTTATAAAATTGCTCTAAGTAGTTTTTTTCAGAAGAAAATGATATTAGGCACCTGACCATGTGTTTATAGAGATTTAACGCATGATCAGGTGACCTCTCTCAACCAATGAAATTTTTAGATTTTTTTCTTGTGATTTTATAAATTATTTTAAACAGCTTGTTGTAAAAAAATGCATACAGAAATTGTTAATTTCTGTCTGCTATTTTTGGTGACAGAAACTATTAATTTTTGAAAGTAGCCATTAATTACTTTGCTTTCCGAAGTATTTTCTTTTTCCAATTGCTCATTAGAAAGCTTTCTATCTAATTGTGTCAGATGTATGTGAAGAGTAGTGTTTCACTTGACAGTTGACATACCTAATTCAGTTCCTCTTCATACCTCATCAACATTGTGACCTCCCAGTTTGTAACATCACAAGTGAGTGATGAGAGTGCTATTCCTTTGCTGGTGTGATGTCATAGTCAGTGAAGTCACATTGCTGATTAAGGGTGAGCAAATGTGAAAATGAGTAACTTCAGTTCAGCTACAGTTGGGTCCCCCAGTCTTCAGTTCGGCTTTGATACTTTGGACAGACACTAATGGACCTTGGTACAGGGGTCTAGCAGGCTAACAATTGGGTTAAGTGGCACCTGTTGACCATCATATACCCACTTCAGTAAATCCCAACCTTTTCCACCCTCCTCCATTCTTTATGTCAGTTTCCTTTAAACTCAGTCAGTACCTAGCACACCGATGGAAATTTGTGTATTTTTTAATAAACAAAAATGTCTGTGATGGGGGGATAGAGAAAAATGACTGGGGGTGTGGTCATAGAATAGCCCTAGCCACCTGGGAATAACTAATATTTTATTATTTTAATTATTTGGTCAAAGATCAAAAAGATCTAAAATGGTTCAAATGTTTGATTGAGCCAGATTGAAGGTAAACGGGTTGAATATTGACACATTCATCAGAGCAAATTCTGTACTGGCTCATAATTGGTGCTGAAGAAGTACACTGAGGAACAGAACTATATATTCTTGCCTCCAGGCAGAGTGCTGTCCACACATCACAGCTGATATTCTACATAGCTACCAGGAAAAGAAAAAGAACCTCAGGTATAAAAAGCAATAGTTGACTACTTTTAAAAATTAGTATTAATTTCAGGCAGAACACACGTTCTTTAAAAGTGGCTGAAAATGATTAAACTTTAAATTTCAACAGCTGCAAGTGTATCATTCATAAGTACTGCTTTAAAGGAAATCTTCCCTAAGATACATTGGAATGACCTTATTAGGGAAAAAGACAGGTTTTAGGTATCCTTAAGACACTGAATAGACAAGACTTCTCCGATGTAAAGGATCTCCTTCAGTACTGTATCCCTGCTATCTCTTCGGTCGATGCACAAAAGTCTACACATGAACAAACCATCTACATAGTAAAATGATCATGGGGCAGGGCAGATCATTCACTGTGCCTGCTTCTTGTCTTGGGAATTCCTTCCCCTATCCCTTGCCTACCTTTGACACTGTTAGCATTTTTAAACAGGAACAAAAAACACATTTGCAAAGCAAAGCGAACTTTATTTGTTAAATGCTATTCCAAACCCAGATCATAGCATTGTACATATAGATAAAACAGTAAAAGCATAAATTAAGCAAAAACAATAATCATAAAACCATTAACAGCAGGCAGCAGGAATTTCAAGCATCTGGAAATGTCAGGTTAAATAAAATAGTCCTTAAGGCAGATTTAAAAGCCTCAGCGGTCAGGTGCTCTCTGATCCAACGAGGTAGAGAATTCCACAGGGTCAGGGCTGCAAAAGCAAAAGATCTAACTTCTGAGGTTTTCATACAGATCCTGGGAATCTCTAGCAATCCCTTATCAGTGGAGTGGAGAGGGCAGTAGGGGCAGAGGAGATCTTGCATAAACCATGATCCCAGTTCATTTAGGACCTTATAGGTCAGTAATCCAACCTTGAAGGTGATCCTCTACTGAACTGGTAGCCAATGCAGGTCACGGAGCACAGGTTTAACATGGCAAGATCTCGAGAAGCCAGTCAACAACCTGGCAGTCACATTCTGCACCAGCTGCAGGTGACAGAGGTTCACTACCAGTAGCCCTATGTATAAAGCATTGCAGTAGTCTAGGCGGGAGGTCACAAAGGCTTGGACCAATGTTGGAAGATCATCAGGTGGGACCAGATGTTTTATCCGTGTGATATTCCTCAGATGGTAAAATGAGGTCTTGACAGCGGCTGACACCTGCCACATTTGTTCTGAATGTCATAGTATTTCAGGGACCCAATGCAACTGAATCTGAACAAAAAAAGGTGTATGACCCATGGGACGAGGTTAGTTGCTTATATGCCAGAGAGGAGCACAAAGCACCCCAGAGAGACTGCAAGACTAAAATTAAGGCAGTAAAGGAAGGGCTTGAATTAAGGATAGCAGTAGGTGGTGCAGACAGCACCAAATCCTTCTTTAGTACATGCAAGGAAGGAAGAAGGTGAAAAAATGGGTTAGACCCCTATAAACAGGGTGATGAGGGGATAAACCAGTGAGTAAGTCTGGGGTAATGGCTAAGATTCTAAATAGATACTTTACTTCAGTTTCCACCAAAGGTCCCCCAGGGATGGACTCACTGGGTGCACCCATGGCAACAGGGGCAACCATGATACAACCTCATACCCATCCTGGCACTGTAGCAGACCACTTGGTTACTATTAACCCAAGTAAGCCCCAAGGGATGGATGGCATTCACCCAGGATTATAGTGAAGATAAAGAAATAAAGGCATGACTGCTTGCAGTAATTTTTTATGAGTCTGCATAGACTGGTGCAGTGCTGGAGGATGGAAAAGTAGCAAGTGTGTTCCCAATCCTCTAGAACAGAAAGGCTAGGTACAGGCAACTATAGGTCAATCAGTCTGATGTTAGTGCTGTCCAAGGCCCTGAAATCCATTATCAAGGACAGGGGAAAGCATTTGATTGAGGACTAGGTTTGTGCTCCTAGCTCCCATCTTGGCATACTTTCATCAGATTATGCCTAAGCAACTTGATCACTTTCTTCAAAGGAGTGACCAGGAAATTGGCCAGAGGCATAAAAATAATCTATCTGGACTTCAGCAAGGCCTGTGACATTGTGTTGAATGACAGGCATCTTGGCAAAGTACCCAAAAAAGAAAATGTTTCTGTGGGAAACGATCTCCTCATTTAGTTTGTAGCATCCCTGAGGTGCATAAATATGCTCAATATTTTGTTCAGATTGAGAGATCACAACTCTGTTGTACATATACAGTATCATTTTGAAATAAGAGAAGCAAGGAAATATGTTGTAAAAAATGAAGGTATAAGATAAGGAACACGTAGATTTAGATGAGGCATACAGTCGAGTATGGGTAGTGAACGTCAATATTCTACAATTCTTAAAAAGAAATATAATTAAAAATATGATATACTGTACATTTATGTATCTATACTGTAGATATTAAAGAAACCTCGAAAAAGCTTGAATCTCGAGTGAAACATTGGGGTAAGGAAATAAATCAAGATATATGAAAAAACATCGAAGCATGTGACAATTATTCAATGTCTAGCATCCCTACAATCTGAAAAGAATATTGAGCATCTTGGCAAAGAACACCAGTGCAGTAAACATGAGGCATATACTTGGCAAGGTGGCTTGCTAACTGGATTGGGGAAGGAAAAAGAGTTTTGTGATGGATAGGTACAGCTATAAGTGAAGGCACGCAGTGGCACTCCTCAAGAACTGTTGTGGGACCACTGCTGTTTGACATTTTCATCTATGACCAGTAAGCTCAGATCTCAGGCAGGCTGCATCTGTTTACGGATGACACTACAACTATTACAACTACTACGACTTGTACTTGTACTACTACTAATACAAACAGTACTGCTACTGCTATCACTGCTCTGTTCCTAATCCGTGAGTTTCCAGTATCTGCAATGACTGTTTTCAGATATATACAATGTTGCGTCTAAAGCATCAAAATATTGCATCATTCAGTCATTCTCAGAACCTTCAGAAACAAACATGGTGCAGTCTGGGTAGACAAAAAGAACCATTTGGAAATGTTTTGTTAGGTTCTCAGGTAGGTCTATGTGTTACTTAGGCTACTCATTATCACTTGTATGTCACAAGATTTGGTTAATAAATGATACCACACAGCGGCACAAAAACACTGTAAGCCTGCAAGTGAATAGCCGTTTTAATTACAATAGCACATTCAAAATTGCTTATTGCACAATTCCATCAAACAATCAAAGGTGGCATTCAAATACAGCATGTAAACTTTTCACATAACTAAACATAGAGCAACTTTGAGATAGCATTTTTTTATTATTGAAAAATGATATAGTCAATGACAGCCCATGGTATTCTGTGATTCCATGGTGGCAGAATTTTCAGCAGAACCTGTATCATGCTGCCGAATATATGTAGGGCCCACAATGTATTGCCTTGAGGATTTTGTATTCAAATTAGTTTTTCCATTGCGTGTGGCTGTCCTCCACAACTTGTTTATCCAGAAGCCCCTCATCTATGCTCAGCACATGATGACATCATTTACACTTCACTAGTTTTGAACTGGTGCTCTTTGTCAGAGGTGATGTTCTCACAATACCACCTGTATCTTGTAACTCGAGAGGCAGCATGTGAGTTCATCATATACGTTTAACCCATTGAAAAGTGCTACTGTGCAAAATAGTGCATATTACTAACTTAAAACTAGTTAAGTGGAAATGTTAGTTGGTATGTGTTCCTCATGGTACCTTTTGCACGTAGAGCACTCTAAAGTGCATGCTTGTTTGATTTGTCCTTTGAAATCACTATTGCATATGTGCAGCATTTTGCAGAAGAAAACTCTTGGCGAAATGCTGAATCAGTTTTCTCTGCTGTTTACTATGGGAGGAAGCCACAAGAAAAAACAGAACGCTAAAGATTCTAACTGCTAGGACACATGAGGGCTGCCTTGCCTTCTTTTTAACATAAATGACTTGTTTAAAGCAAGGCACCACAGTCTACTTTAGTGAGGCAATTTGGCAATTAGTAAAAATATATGTTCAATACTTTCTCTCTCTCTCTCTCTCTCTCCTGTACTGTCATTCCCATGAACTGGTCTATATGGACAGCAATAGTCTCTCAGAGTTTTTACATTAAGCCATGGGTACAGTGTACTTTTCCAGAGGCACCAGCTCTTTCTGCTCTACGTAGCCCCTCAGGGCATTAGTGAAAGCTGTACAAGCAGAGACAACACCAGTAGCTCCAGCCATTTCAACTTTGGTGTCTGCTCCTGCTCTCCATGGATGGCCACAAGTTGTACTTTGGCAGCTGCTATTGCTCTCCATGTCTTACCTTCTTTTATACATAGGCACAGTGAGTGTTAATTCTCAGGGAGAGGGAGCAAGGTAAAGGTACGCCGCCGCAGCAAAGACATTACAACGATTTTGTTGACAGTGAGAGATTGCTGTAAAGTCCACTCAGAACCCAGGCATGGCTTCCCTGGGTCTTGCAGCCCCTCCCTGAATCAGCTCAGACTCAGAGTTGATTATAATAAAATACAGGGGGTGCGGAGGGGGCAAAGCCCCTCACAAAAAATAACCTTTTTGCCTGATGGCATAAAGCCAATGATGTAACGTCAGTCTGCAAATTTTTTGTCGACTGGATGTCATAGAACCCAGGGAAAGTACATCCCATGCAGTTATCGGCCCACTTGGAGTCCTATTAATTTAATGACCCAGTGTTGTTGAACCAGATGGATGTGCTATTCTGAGTGAGGCAGCACCTGAGAAATCTATTTTTGAGGTCTAGTACATGAAGTACAGTTAGTGACACATATTCAGCAGTTTCCTTAAAGTAGTAAACAGATGGTTTGTACCTTTTGTGTGTCGCAGTCGGGACAGGGCCAGTTTGCTTGATATTCAGTCTGGTGAAAATGAGCATTGTTTTTAGAAGTGGCCAGTGAGGGTATTTTGAAGATGTGTGCACTTTATTGTGGTTATACCTTTTATTAGATTAACTGAAGAAATTTTACAGAAGGTTTACAAGAAGAATTCCCAGGTGCCTTCTTTGGGTGCAGAGAAAACTAACTTGCATTTCAGAATATATGCAAGTTTGTGTATCCCAGATTGTTTAACTAAGGGGAGGGTATACAGGAAACAATGTAATACAATGCAGGTGACTATGAGCAGATAGGCCTTGTAGAAACATAGAAACATAAAATTTGCCAGAAGATAAGGAAAGCTTGGTCCACCTAGTGTGCCCACTTTTTCCTGCCTATAGTATTACTGTAGATCCTACTTGATCTCTGGCCCACTCACCCTCTTCTCTTTCCTAAGATTCTCTTCTGCCTTTGCCATGCATTCATGAGCCCCACCACCAATGCTGGAAGACTGCTCCATGAATCCACCACTCTTTCTGTGAAGAAGTACTTCCTCCATCTTTCCTGCATCTACCTCCCTCTGGCTTCTTATCATGCCCCTTTGTCCTTAAGCACCCTTTTTTTTCTGAAAAATACTTCCCTCATGTACCTTGTTTACTCCTGAGAGGTATTTAAAGGTCTCGATCATATCCCCCTCTCTCTCTCTCTCCTCTCTCTCTCCTCTCTCCTCTCTTCCAGGGTATACATATTTAGATCCTTTACTCTCTTCTGGTAGGGCTTCTGATGCAGACCCTTAACCATTTTAGTGGCCCTGTTCTGGGCCACTTACACTCTGCTTAAAGGGACATTGTCAGCTTTTCCCCTTTGTTTTCTGAGTAAAGTGAACAATGTGCCTCTTGGCACCCATCTATCCTAGATGAACCCCACAATGCCCCTACATGTACAAACTTATAGCCTTTTGGCTGTTTATTAAGATTCGTGCACAAATATTTGTACACTCGGGTCGACTAAAACTCACCCGCATCCCGGAAGCACAATGTGGTGGAGAACGTGCCTCTGTCACGAGCGCTGTCCCAAACAGTGATTTTTTTAGAACAAAACCAAGATAGAAAAACTCACCCATGTCCTGGAAGCACAATGAGGTCAGGAACGCGCCTCTGGCATGGGCGCTGTCCCAAACTGATTTTTTTCAGAATGAAACCAAGATAGAATAATAAGCCTGCTCCTCATGTAGAAATAAAATGTTGCTGGTACCTCAGTGGACAAACTGAGTGCTCTACAGCGCACAATTTTGAATTTCTAATAGTTGCCGAAATCTGGCACCTGCGCTTCAGAGACAAGCTCTTGTGCATGTGCGGGATCTCTGTTCGTACCTCTGAAGTGGAGGTGCGAGATTTCGGCAACTACAAGAAATTCAAGATTGTGCAGTGTATAGCACTCGGTTTTAGCACAGAGATACCAGCAACATTTTATTTCTACATGAGGAGCCAGCTTATTATTCTATCTTGGTTTCATTCAGAAAAAAATCAGTTTGGGACAGCGCTCATGCCAGAGGCTTGTTCCTGACCTCATTGTGCTTCCAGGACATGGGTGAGTTTTTCTCTGCCCAAGTGTGCGAATATTTTTGCAAGTATTTTAAAAACTGTCCAAAAGGCTGTAAGTTTATATATGTAGAGGCATTCTGGGGTGCATCTAAGATAGATGGGTGCCAACAGGCACACTTCCCACTTTACTCAGAATATGAAGGGGGAAAGCTGACAGTGCCCGTTTAAGACCTTTCTGAGCTGTGATCTCCAGAAATGAACACAGTACTCTAGGTGGGATCTTACCAGTGATCTATACAGAGGCAACACCTCCTTCCTCTTTCTGTGGGTGATACCCCTCCCTATGCACCCCAGTATTCCACTTGCCCTCCCAACTGCTTTGTTGCACTGCCTGGCCTCCTTTAGGTCATCCAAGATAATCATCCACAGGTCTCTTTTCTGCTTGGTGGCAATCAGTACCACCAACCCCTTTTGTACTTTCCCCCAGGTTTCTGTGCCCCAAGTGCATTATTTTGCACTTTTTCACAATGAAACCCAATTGTCATACCCTTGACCACTCCTCAATTTTTCTAAAGTTGCTGCTCATCCTTTCCACCCCCAAGTGTCTATCCTATTGCAAACTTTTATATCATCAACAAAGAGGCAGACCTTCACTTCCAGCTCCCCAATAATGTCATTTATAAAAACATTAAAGAGGACTGGTCCCAGCACTAATGCCTGAGGTACCCCACTGGTCAGCTCCTTTCCTCTGAGTGAACTCCATTTACCACCACCCTCTTCTGCCTATCCCTTAAACAGTTTCTTACCCAGCTTGCCACCTTCAGACCCATTCCTAATTTATCCAGCTTGCTTGCTATTCTCCTATGTGGAACAGTGTTAAACACCTTACTGAAATCTAGGTAGGCTACATCCACTGCTCTACCCTGTTCTACTTTCTTGGCCACCCAGTGAAAGAACTCTATCAGAATCACTTGACATGACCTCCCCATTATGAATCCATACTGCTTCAGGTCTTGCAACCCACTGGATACAAGATGCTACACAATCCTTTCTTCAGCAGCAGTTCCATTACCTTTCCCAAAACAGATGCCAGGCTGATTGGCCTATAATTGACAGCCTCTTCTCTACTACCACTTTTATGAAGTGGGTCTACATCTGCCCTCCTCCAGTTCTCTTTGACCACTCTTGTTTCCAATGAGCTGTTAAACAGGACCATGAGAGGTGCATCCAGCACCTCCCTGAGCTCCCTCAATACCCTTGGGTAGAGCCGGCCTGGTGGCGCTGAGTGTTGAGGCCCTAGATGCCACACCATAATGCCACGCTGGCAACCTGGGTTCAGGAATGAATGCAGGCTGTCATGGGCCAGCAGGGAAGGGTGCGTTAATGATTCCCCAGTGCTAGCAACTTCCAGTGGAGGCTGGGGGTGCAACAGCTGGAGGATCACATCAGAGATGGGGGAGGAGTATCTGTGGACATCCGTGGGAGGTGGGTGTGGGAGCTTGCTCAGCCCATGCTGGATGTCATTGCACATCCATTCTCCTGGGAGTGGAGAGATCATGTTCATGAACATGGAAACCACCCATTGGCTGGGAGAAAGATGTCAGTTGCCCCCACCTCCAACACAGGACCCTACCCACTGGATCTCATCTCTCCCATCACCTCCACCTAAGGAGTATTAGAAGAGGGAGTGCCAAGGAGCAGAAGGTGGCCCTGCTCTGTGGTCTGGGGGCATGGACCAGGGGATTTTCCAAAGGTGTGTTGTGGGTGAGGGGAGATAAAGAGTTTGGATCAGGAGGGTCTCAGCAGGAGGGGAACAGGCAGGATGACCGATGGGGCCCCAGTTAGTTATGACAGGAAGGAAAAATAGTTGGAAAACAAATATCCAAGAAAAGAAGTTCCAGTACAGCCACCTCAGTAGAAAAAAAATAAAATAGGCCGGCCCGTCGGTGCAGCGGTTGGATTTCCGCTTGCGACGCTGGTGACCCAGGTTCAGGAACGGACTCGGGTCGCCGGAGGGCCAGCCGGGGGGAGAAGGATCGAGTGTCTCACGACTGCTCTCCTGATCCGGGGGGAGGGTGTGGTGAGTCACCAGTGCATGGTGGACTCCTGGTGGAGACCGGGAGAACCCCAGCACTCGGGGCCTGACATCAGATGGGGGCAGGGCAGACACTGGCATCATTGCACGCTCCGGCCCCCCCTTAAAGGGAAAAACTCCTTCCACCTCAAGTGCCTCTATGATACCCCGTCCCTCGGGCTGCTATAGGCTATCCTAAGAGCATGGCTCCCAGCCTATTCGACATTACATTGGCACCCTAAGGGGCCAGGGTGCCCACATCCCATCTTAGAGGGGCAAGCCAGGGGTACTGGGAAGCACGGCTCCAAGAGGAGATGCCGCAACAGGGAGGATCCATGACCGGGTGGAAAATCTGGCACGGGGGAGGTACAAAAAAAAAATTATGGAGTGGCTCACTACCAGAAGGCAGTTAACATACTAAAAAACAACCTGGTAGAAAAGGGGCCAACTCACCAAGTTCCATATATAAATTTTATTGTTGCTATTAGTTTCTTATTTTCTTTTTTAATTTCACCACCAAGGAACAGTATAAATGTGTGTGCCCCTAAGCACAACAGCAGCACAAAATTTCAGAATCATTCCTTCATCAGTGTGTAATACTGTCCTATTACAAAAGTATATAAAAATTGAATAGAAGTAATTAGAATATTCTTCAGTTACTTGGATCATAAATAAATATTCAACAGCTCAAGGAGCTCACCTTAAAAGGTTTGACCATCTCCAACATGATATACAGTATACACTCTAAATAAATCACAATCCCCATCTGGAATAGTACAAAATAGCTCAAATAAATCTGTAAATCAGATATTCATACTTCAAAAAAATACATTCAAATGTACTGCACTTACAGTGTAGCCAACTGTCTACACAAACCTTCTTATTAAACAAGTTTCAAACAGGTGCACTGTGAGCAAAAAAACAGAGAAATGTCAGAGTTAGAAAATCAGTTATTACAGTGGTACTCTCAAAGGTGTTCCCAAGCACATGGCTTTAAACAGTGTTACTTCACTTTAGAATGTTCCAAAACAAACAGCTTTTGCCAGTACTGCTACGTTATACAGTTAACATAAAGCTAACCTCAGACTTTTTCATTCTTTCTACACATTGTTAATACCAAAATTTGTATCTGAACATTTTTCCAACTCAATATACTCATAAAAGAGAAAGAGAGAACTCTCTTTGTTCATTTTAAATCCCAACTGCCAATTCACTTCTCAAACCAGCGTTTACTTCACTTTAAAACATTTTGTAACACACAGATCCAACCAGTACTACTTAGCTAAACAATTCTCAAAAGGCTAACCTTAGTTTTTACATATGCATTGTGCTCTGATTCAGTGGCATACAGAGAAAATAAATCACTGTGTATTCCTATTTTAAAACTAAGCTTCCCATCCATTCTCAAACCGTGACACCCCATGCAGTTTTGCTCAGACACATGTGAGTCATCTCATTTTCTACCAGGTTGTTAATTGCCTTCTGGTAGTGAGCCACTCCCTCATTATTTTATTTTTTTCTACCAAGGTGGCTGCACTGGAACTTTTTTCTTGGATGTTTCATGGGCATTTTGGCATATGCTATATCCAGGTGGCCAACAAATTGGAGAACAGTACCATCAGCTAAGGAATTTGAAGTTTGCCTTATTTAAGGAGTTGGACTATCCGGGAAGCAATATTTGGACTGTGTGTGGTTTTCACTCTGGACCTATTTGTTCATTACACCTGAAGAATATTAGAAGAAAGAAGAATGATTAATTTTGATGAATTGGATAGACTAACTGACAATAGGTCATTACCACTAACTATCAATGACAATGAGGAACAAATAATTATACAAGGTTTTAAATCTAATAGGGAATTTGGGGGAACAACCCCAGTTAGATCTGTTATTAATAATTATGTTACTAATAATTATGAATACATGCGTTAGAGTTAGCGTGGCATGCTCTTACTTTATCTCAGTATTTAAAGCAAAAACACATTCCAAGAGGACTTAGAATTTTTATTGAAGCCAATTTCGGCTACATTAGTCAGGAACTGGATATTAAATGGGATGGGGTTAGAAATCGATGTTCACATGACTTCATGTTACTGATAGTAGAATCAATAACAAAAGAACTGGCAAGAATGGACCCTGATATTCATTCCAGTGATGCAGAAATCAAAAAGAAATATAATATTGAGGAATATAAACAATATTTAGATAAGGTTACTGCACACTTGAATGAACTCGATGAAGAATTAAGAGTTGTAAAAGTAAAGAAATTTAAACATGACCTTAATGATTATTGAGACAATAAAGTTTATTCTTATAAAAAGTTTGACAGATTTGTTAACCCCTTTCAATATAATTTAGATTCTGAGTTCTCAGGTCAGTCATCAGGCAGTGATACAGATGCTGGAGCACAAGGTATCAGAGGTGGGAGAAAACAAGGACTTTTTTGGGGGGAGGGGGTACCATGAGCAGATGACCTTACTAATACAGGGGAAGATATGGTTACTAGTATACAAGCAGGGACCAACCCAGATCAGGCAGTACAGAACCTACTGCAGGCCCATCAGAAGTAAAAGATGTAAAATGAATTATAGAAACAGAAGGAAGCAGATAAAAAGACAGAAGACCTCAAGGAGGCGTAACAGAAAAAAAGTGTTGAGATCACAGACACACAGAGTAAATTAATTTATAATATGTCAACACGAGTTTTGACAGACTCAGAATGTGAAGCATTATCTAAAGGATTATCATTTTGTCCACGTAATCGAGTGAATGAGATTGAACTTAAATTAGATTTAAATTGATTTTATAGGAAGCTGAAATTGAGAAATGTTTTTGACACACAAGAAGAAGTTCAGCTAACAAATAGGCAAACACAAACAAAGAAAGCAGAACTTAGTAAAAAGTTGAATTTAAAATCTAAATTTGTACCTCAGATAGTACCTCACAATATTGAGACTTACATCTCACTGGTAAATAGAGATATAACATCCTTGCTGAAAAAAAGAATGGGATTTAGACAGATGTTCAAAATACAATTTAACAGCAGCCCAATATGGATATTTTCGGAATCAGGAAATGATGTAACTATTATTATACAAAAAAGGCAGATAAGAGTGGGGGTGTAGTAGTGATAGATTATGAATATTACAAATGAGTGTGTTTAAATTTATTACAGGATCAAAGTAATTATGTCAAATTGGAGAGGGACCCAACTGAGCAAATTAAGAACCTGGTGAAATCATTATTAGAATTAGCTTTTGAAAATGAATGGATAACTGAGTGGGAGAAAAATGCACTATTTAGGAACACCCCCTCAGTTCCATTGTTCTACATTTTGCCCCAAATACATAAAGATCTTCAGAAACCACAGGGCAGACCTACAGTATAGTGTCAGGCATTAATTTCCTACTTGAACCATTGTCTGTGTATATAGATTATCATATCAGACCATTTGTAGAAAACACTAGAACATACATAAAAGATTCAACAGATGTTATAAGACTTGTTGAGAATGAGAATGACACATATTTGGATATTGTGCAATGAATTTGGTCACATGGGATCTTAAATATCTCTATACTTCCATTCCACATAAAGAAGGATGTGGTACTTAACAACAACTGTTAGATAGAGAGAGACAGAAAGGATGAGCTACCTAACAGTTTGTTAATTAAAATAGCAGAGATAGTTTGGAATCAGACATTTTTTGTAAGTTTGAGAAAGATTGTTTCCTTCAAATTTGGGGTACAGCCATGGGTTTATGGTTGCCACCTTTGGACGAGGCAAAAACCGGATCCTAAGCTCCGCCCCTAGCCCACCCCTTTTCATGACTCATCATGCACTGTTCCTCCAATAAAAGACAACACTTAAAGCAGCAGTTAAATAAAAATGTTAAGATACTGTACTGTGCCTGTTAAAGTTACTTTCCCAGGTTCTTCCTAATTATTTACTTATGAATTTATTTATTTATTGACATTGGTTAACGAGATAAACATACAGAGATAAAAGAAATCTCATTTACAGATATGATCTGGGGGAGACAGGGGGGAAATACTGTAAATAGCACATAGCAGTATACATACTTTATACCTTTTTCTGCCTCTATTTCTTGTTCTTGTCCACAGTACTATTTCAAAGAAGTGACCATACTTTTTTCTTGTGGGGAGAAAATAATTTACAACATTTAAAAATGCCTAAATTCTGTTAGAGATGAAAATGTTTACCAGCAAATAAAAGTGGAGGACAACTGGCTCTGTTACTGTTACAAAAGGTGTGCTGCAATACCACTTTAAGATGCGGTGGAAAGATTAGGTTAAGTAAGAGCTAATGGTGTTAATGGCCATACTTTACACCTCCCAGGGTGACTGCATTCACAAACAAAAGGCTACACTGACAACAGAACTTGTTTGTAACCTGGAAGTGTAGCTGAAACAATGAGTAATATGACAAAATTTGTTTCAAAAGTATATAAGCTCTCAAAATGGCTCAAAAACCTGACCAGCACAGAGCAAAACCGGATTACCTGATAGGGACCCTCAAAACCTGATCACCAGGTAAAAAACCCGACAGGTGGCAACCCTACATGGTTCCAATATGGCACCCTCTTATGCAAACATTTTTATGAGTGCATTTGAGGAGAAATATATTTTCTCAGAGGATACTAGATTTGTGAATCATATCAGAATTTTTCGTCACTTTATTGATGATATCTTTTGCATTTGGACTGGTAGTATAGAACTACTTAAAGAATTTGATCTATATTTAAACACCAGAACAGACAATTTAATTTTCACAATGACTGCAAGTTTAAAAGAAGTGCCATTTTTGGACCTCTGGATATACAAGAATGAGAATCAATTTGCAACAAAGGTTTATAGAAAACCTACAGATCAGAATTCACTTATAAGAGTGGATAGTTTTCATCCACAGCATCTTATACAATCTATACCATATGGCAATTAGTTAGGGCTAAACACAACTGCACAGCTGAGAACTAATATCTGAGGGCACAGCAGGATATGGAGCTAAGGTATAAGAAAAGAGGATACAGTGACTCTACACTACAAGTAGCTAAAACTAAAATACAGAGCAGAGCAGAGATGGGGTGAATTGTTTATGGAAAGGGAACAAGAACAACAGGAAATGAAATGAATAAAAAGATTATTTTGGTTACTACATATAGTGACATATTTGGACAAATTAAATATATAGTTTTTAAGCACTGGGATGTATTGAAATCCACCTTAAGTGGAGGGAAGGTGTTCTCTAATCCCCCATTAGTAGTTGCCAAAAGAAATAATATATTAGGTAACATCCTATCCAAAACTTTGCATAAGACACCTGAGATGAGGCCACAACATTTTATGTCAGCTATGAATACAGTGGGTAACTTTCCTTGTGGACATTGTGTCCACTGTAATAATACCTACAGAATTAAGAAATTTAGAAATACAGCTAGGAATGAGGACATTACCATTAAACAATGTATTAACTGTTCGATGGATGGTGTGATTTACTGATAGAATGCCCTTGTGATTTATTGTATGTTGGTAAAACTGAAAAAGCCTTAAAAATCAGAATTGGCGAGTATAAGTCAGACATTAGAAGAAAGGATATTACATCACCAGATACAAGACTATTTGTTGCAACTGGCCATAAGTTACCCAGCCTGAGATGTTTTGAAATTGAACATGTAGTTCCTAACATCAGAGGAGGAGATTATAGGACTTCTATTCTTTCAAGGGAAGCATACTTTATTGATAGGTTTGAAGTCACTAACCCTAGATATGGGTTGACTGATGTAATTGATTGGCAACCTGTACTATAGTTCCCCTATCTTGTGCCATTACTAAATAGGAATATTTGGGTTACAAATTGTGTTTAGATACTGTTTTGCCAGTTCTCTTTGCTGTTTGTTTCTTTTTCACTTTGAGATAATACAGTGGATATAAAGGACGAGACTGTGAGATTACTGTCTTAAAAAGAATGCATTTCAATAGAACTTCCCAATTCACGGGAGGTCAAGCCTGATTGGGAAAGGTCACAGATACATGATTAGGTTTTTGTAATGTGATAGGTTAGTCACCCTGATTTGGGGGAGTTTATTTCTCTCTGGTGGCCAACACTTCCCTCCTGTTATAATTGTTGGGTCTAGTAGACTTAAATAATATAAATACATCTTTATTTACTAAATAATATACATTTTGGTCTATTTTTTGGGGGGGGGGATTGAATCCACACATGTCCTGAAATGATGTGTTACATTGTTAGAAAAAAATATTTTTGGGAAAAATAGAAGTAGAAACGATTGCTTTTTTGAAGCAACAGATTAAAGTTTAAATATTAGTATACTCTTCTCTGGGGACACTTGATTATGGTGCCTTTAATGGTTGAAATCAAGTGCTGCTGATTGCAGATCGGGTGTGGTAGGTTTGAGCCAAGGGTCATGTGACCCACAGCAACAAACCGGAATGCCTGACTCTCCAGGAAGTAAAAAAGCAAAAAAGCAAAAAAAAGCTTTGAGCATTTTAAATCTGTGTCAGATGTCTTCCCCGGCCTCTTGCACTTGCAGTGGAGGTTTGGTGAACATGGAATGCTTGAAAAGTTAAATATGAGTACCCATAAGATGGGAGTCAGATGAAATAGCTCTAGGATTGTGTAGAACAAACTTTAAGTACTGTTTATGTTTTTTTTTTTTTTATAGAAGATGAAACCACTTTTTGTGACCTCTGAAATTAAAGCAGGTATGTGAACTATGTCTGAGAAAAACTGCATGGGGTATCACGGTTTGAGAATGAATAGGAAGCTTGGTTTTAAAAAATTAATACACAGTGATTTATTTTCTCTGTATGCCATTGAATCAGAGCACAATGCATATATAAAAACTAAGGTTAGCCTTTTGAGAATTGTTTAGTGAAGTAGTACTGGTTAGAGCTATGTGTTACAAAATGTTTTAAAGTGAAGTAAACACTGGTTTGAGAAGTGAATTGGCAGTTGGGATTTAAAATGAACAAAGAGAGTTCTTTTTCTCTTTTATGAGTATTGAGTTGGAACAAATGTTTAGATACAAATTTTGGTATTAACATTTAGTGGTGGGCAAAGTGGGCTCAATCCACTCCACAAAGTGATTCGCAGAGCAAAGGCAGATTCACGGAGTGCTCCTCAATGCGAAGCAGAGTACTTCACTTTATAATGAGGAATGCAAAGTCCATTGGAAGCAATGACTTCACGTTACTCCACCTCCCCAGGCCACCACTCTGCCAAACTTAAGGCGAAATGCATTGCAGGCAGTGCACTTCGCTTCACTTCACCTTGTTTTTGAGCTCCAAAGGTGAATTTTGCAGTGATTCATGGGATTTCAGGTTACATGGGCTCTATATTGATCTGCACAGCCTAAGTTCAGAGTAGTATGAGTAGGAAGGGGTAGGAGGCAGTGTGCTCTGATAGCTATCTGTGATAGGAATCTTGTAAAAGCTGTTTAAAAAGCATTTTTGCTTTTTTATTTGGGATCCAACTTTAGTTCATCGATTGTAGGAAACCCTCCTGTGCTCATATCATTGAGCGTTTTTGTTTTTGTGTGGATTTTGAATGTTAATTTACAACATTGAGTGTGTGTGGTGAAAGACAGTGAAAGTGTGCTTTGAGGGAGGGGCGTGTCTGTGGTGTAGGTAGAATAAGTTGGAGAAATAGTGATTTCTTTGTTTTTTTGGTTAAATTTTTGTTATATAACTGACTGTGTTAATGTGCACGCAGTAATATTGTCAGTGATAGTAGAAATGTTCTTGCTGTTTGTTGTGTAGATGTGGTGCAGCAGTTCATAGGTTCAGGTTGTTCACATTACAGATTTACAATACATAACGTGGCATAATACTGAACTTTTGCATTTGTGATGCATTCCCTCGTTCAGCATTATACACAAACTGCTCTGTGTATGAGTGTGTGTGCAGTGTTGCCTGCATCAAATAATACACCTTTTATTATGCCACAGACTAGTGTAATTGCAGGCACAGCAGTGTGAACCTGCTATCCACTGCAGCTGCCTGATTTTGTACTGCAATCATGGTATCTGTTCTTAGTTTTGCTGCTTGTAGTGCTGTAAAAATCAGCACTGTCTGCATTCAGTGCTCCCCCCCACCCCCACGTTCAAAAGGTATTTTTTACCAGATTGGATTGCTTTTGTGACCTCATCACCACCATTGGTTACTGAAGTTGTTTTAATTCTGTGACAATCTCAGAGTAGTCTCTTATCTGTTGCTGAAGCCATATTTGTTTATTTGGCTTCACATCCAGCGTCCCTCCAATCAGAGAGCAAACGTATCAAAATTTGAATCTGGTTATAATATTTGTGGTTGATCCCCCAAAGTGCCTGAAAAGAGACGTGCAAGCAAAGCTGTTTCTCGCCATGGCAATGTTGGCAGTAAGATGGTCTGTGGCATGGTAGTAGTATGCAGATGCAGAAGTGCATTGCTGATGTGAGGAAAGGTATTTCTCCTGCAATGTTTTTTACAGCCCAATCAGTAGTTTCACTCATAGTTGGAGGAAATGATGTTTTTCCAGCTGGTGGTGTTAGTGTTACTGGTGTTAGTGGTGGTGGAGATAGTATAGTATTGTTGCATCAAGTTCTAATTCCGACCAGTGTACCGTATCCAAAAATATTTGAGTGTGAAGCAATGCAAGTGAGTGGCAGTGTAGATGATGTCATACTTCCCAGTAACATCCCAGTAACTGAACCTGAGGATTCTGATAATCATGTCAATGATAGCATACAATGTGATATTCAGTCCACTGTGGCACTTTACATCATGCATTTTCCATGCAGTGATTCACAATGTGGTGAAAAAATATCAGGTGATGGTGGTGTAGATGCTGATGATGAATGTGATGATGATGATGATGTTGCTGTTGTTGCAACATGCAGTCCACATGCTAGCATCCAAGCAGAAGATATGGATGTGTGTGACATTGATGAATATGATGATGATGTAATTGACCACAGTTGGGAACTGGAGAAAAAGAAATTAAAAGTGGCTGTGTCCGAGTCTGTTTGCAGTAATTCCCCCCCCCGTAAAAACTTGTGATCTACTGGTTTTAGTTGATGATGATGATGATGACCCAGTTATCAATATGATAGGTAGTTGTGGTGGTCAGTTGCAGTCCAGGTGTGCAGTGCCTGAAACATCACGTGCCCCCCCACTTCAGTTCTTAAAATAATGGACTTAAATAAGTCACATCATGGACATGTTAAAAGCAGAGCATCACAATCCCTTGTTTGGGATTTTTTTGTTCAAGATGCAAATGATGATTCAGTTGCAATCTGCCAGGTTTGCCATGTGCGTGTGAGTCAAGGTAAAAAGGGGAGCCATCTGGGCACAGGAGGACAGCATACGCATCTTAAGAATAGGCACTTGGCACTGTGGACCCAGCACAAGCTGGCAGCTAATACCACAATGGGGCATTCACCCATATCACCAGCAACCATAGCCAGCATGTTATCCCCTTCCATGACTGTTAAGCCCAGTAGGAAATTAAACGTGTGCAGTAGTGTGGTAATAAAAGCAGAGGATTACTACAGGCATGATGAGGTGGAGGACCATAATGGCTTTGAAATGTTGTCTAGTGCTGGTGAGAGTAGCAGTTTTTGTGGTGGTGGTGGTGGTGGTGAATGCAGTATGTCTAGTGCAAGTGGTACATTAACCCCGGTTGGCAAATCTGGCAAAATAACATCATTTCTGGGTTTGTCATCATCACCTGTGCAACCGTCTTCATCAAATGTCCACACTTCACCCCCTGCCAATGCCATTCATCACAGAGCACAACCATTTGTGATCAACACACCCCATGTAAAACGTTTAAGTCAGCCCACATTACAGAGTGTGTTTGCGCATAAGCTGAAGTACCCCTCGAATCATACAGTGTCACGTGAACTCAATGATTCTGTAGCAGAAATGCTGGCAATTTATCTTTTGCCCTTCTCCTTTGTGGAGAATTCTGGGTTCTGGAGGTTTTCTGCATGTGTCTGTCCAAAATGGAAAGTCCCATCCAGGACATACTTTTCTACCCGTGCTGTCCCCGAGTTGTTCCGCACTGTGTTCGACTCAGTAAGACGTGCCCTTCAACATTCCTCCTCTCCATTCATTCATTTAAGTATGGATATGTGGGCAAGTGGCAAAACAGCAGGGAGTTCATATTTGCGTATAACTGCACACTGGGCGCAGGTGCCGGGGGTTGTTTGTGATGTTGGTAGTGTGAATAATCCATGCAGTAAGGTGGATTATTGTGATAGCAATCTTCTAGGAATTCGACAGCATGCAATGATTGCTATGCACAGTGTGACCTGTTCACACACTGGTGAGAACATGTTGGATGTGGTACTGACTGAAACTGACAGATGGCTAAACCCTCTGTCCCTGAGAGCTGGGTTCCTAGCAAGTGACAATGGGTCAAATGTGGTGAAATGCATCACGAATGGTGTTTTTTTTCGTGTTCCATGCATGGCCCCACTGTTTAAATCTTGTGGTTCAGAAGTTTCTGCAGCACCCTGATATAAAGGAAATGCTGACCACTGCACAATGTATCTGCTGTCATTTTTCAAGATCTGGAAAGGCCAGTGACCAACTGTGGCAGTTGCAGATACAAGACAGCCTGCCTCAGCACCGCTTGAAGCTGGAAGTTGTCACCCGATGGAACTCCACTTTATACATGGCAGAGAGGTTCTATGAACAATACAAAGCCATCTCAGAATATCTTGTTATGCACACTAGCCGTGACAGTTCCAGGGCCTCCATGTCTATGATGACTGAACAGTGGTGCCTCATGGACTCTGTAATAACAATTTTGTGGCCTTTTGAACATGCCACACAGGTAGTGAGTGGTGAGTCTGCCTCCATTAGCCAATCAATTCCACTGCTGCAGGTGCTGAGGCAGAAATTGGTCAACGTACATCATAGCCTTGATGTTGCCAGAGACGGTGGTAGCAGTATGTTGCTGCAACACATGCTGACAGTATTCAACCAGAATCGTCATGTTGTGAGCATTCAGCATAGTGACAACTTTGCCATAGCAACAATGCTGGACCCATGATACAAATGTGGAATTGCATTAGTACTGGAGGGTGGGTCTGAACAGTTAAAAAATTTCAGTGGTCAACTGGCGTGCTTGGTTCATGGGGAACAGAAGTCACGTGACAAGGTCAGCAAACCTCAGCAGCATAATCTGGCTGAAGGTGTACCTGGAGGACCATCAAGCATATCCTGCAAGGGGAAGGGGACTGCAGTTCCAGGTGGTCTGTCATCCAAAGTGGCTGGCGTCAACCTGCTTTGGGAGGCTTTGTCCCAAGTGGGTAGGTATTTGTGAAATAACTGATTTGGGAGAACAGGATGATGCATCAACAATTGGACTTAGTGTGGCACAGAGAATGGTTGAGTCATATTTGTCTGAAAACAGGCATCTGACAATTACTGAAGATCCTCTTTTGTACTGAAGTGGAAAGGTCAGTGAATGGCCAGAGCTGACTGCAGTGGCACTGAAGTACCTCACATGCCCACCCTCCAGTGTAAGTGTTGAGAGGGTATTCAGCTCAGCAGGTGTAATAGTAGGGATTGCCGGACAAACCTCTCTCCTGCAAATGTTAGTTTGCTAACATTCATTAAAATGAATGAGAGGCACATACCAGCACAGACTGCAACCTCGGTATTCATACCCCGGCCTAGTCATGGTGGTCTTGCTGATGTGGAAATGGAGCATCCTGGTGGCACTGGCAGTGGCTGCCTGAAACAGCCCACCACTGATGTAGATGATGACACAATGGAGAAAGAATTTCCCAGTGGTCAGACTTCAGACATCGATGACTGTGAGGGCAGCTTTCTTTATGAGGATGATGATGTGGTTAATGTTGGCAGGTTTTAACTGAAGTTTTTAAAAGGTGGTGTGCCCCCCCGGACCACCACCAAAGGGACTGATGTTAGCCACTGCCTCCAAGAGTCTGTCTGCCCCCTGGACCACCACCACTGGGACTGATGTTAGCCAGTGCCACCATGAGTCTGTCTGCACCCGGACCACCACCACTGGGACTGATGTTAGCCACTTCCACCACTGCCACCCCTGCCACCATGACTCTGTATGCCCCCTGGACCACCACCACCACCACCACAGGGACTGATGTTAGCCACTGCCACCATGAGTCTGTCTGCCCCCCTGGACCACCACTGGGACTGATGTTAGCCACTGCCACCACTGCCAGTATGAGTCTGTCTGCCCCCGGATCACCACCACGGTGACTGATGTTAGCCACTGCCACCATGAGTCTGTCTGCCCCTTGGACCACCACCACTGGGACTGATGTTAGCCACTGCCACCATGAGTCTGTCTGCCCCCGGGACCACCACCACCATGACTGATGTTAGTCACTGCCACCACTGCACCTGAGTCTGTCTGGACCACCACATTCATCAGCCAGAGACACAAAGCTTCTTAATATTTAAACCATAAAGTGAGTATGTGTGCTCATGTCTGTAATGTTGCTTCACTTTCTTTAGTTGTATGTTTTGTTTTCTGTAGCTTTTCAGAGCCGCAGTGGTAAAACACATACAGTACACTTATTTTGTTTATTTTACAGGGTAACAAAAAAAGGCTCCATTACTAAAACTCATTGGGAATGGTACTGTAGCTGTACCGTACAGAGAGGAAGCGATGTAATATCCAAGTGAAATCCATTCTGGTAAGTATGAAGATTTTATTTCCTCCATTTCATTGTTTTGTAAAGACTGCAGCAAATATTGCACACAGGTTGTGTTAGTTGACAAGATGTGGGTTTGAAATGTAACTTGACTTTAGATTGAGGTTTGAGAACCAAGGAGGGACACATAACAATTAAGTTGTAAGAAGTCATTCATTTCTTTTTTTAGGAAACTTCCAGATGCTTTGTTGTTCTGTCAAAGTGGCCTTATCCAAAAAAGTTCTTCAACATCAGGCACCCCCCTCCCCCGAGCTTGGGCACACATGCAACACACAGAAGTTGTTTCATTAGATGACCATGACCATCCTAAGACAACTGAACTCCAGAAGGATGCTGATGAAATCTGTGAAGAAGTAACAAAATAAGAAACCATTAGAGACAAACCTGCAAATATGAATCCCCCCACAAAAAAAAATACTTACCTTCATGTGCTTGAGAGTTATCCGTTTCCAATTTCAGCACAAAAAATTCTCATTGAACACTGGAATGTGCACACCAACAGTTTCTGTGTGACCTGTGATGCAGAACAATACCATGAGTACATGTCCATGCCATCCCCCTCCTCACCTACAAAATACACAACACAACCATAGATCTATATATCTATATATATATATATATATATATATATATATATATATATATACAGTATATATATATCCACTCACCAAGGCTACTATTAGTGTACATCCAAAGGGCACCCTTCATTCCAGTTGAGATGATCACATTGCATTTGCTGGAATCGTCTTGCAGAACACATTGGACCAGCAACACAACACTCACAGTCATCATTTTATACTGGGAAATGTGCTGAAACAGTCTCATTTCACTGTGTAACCACTTGTCAATTTTCTGCACAGAAGCAGGATGCATTTTGGGCCTGCAGAAAAAATCTGGGACTCTGTGCCACCACTGTGTGCATGGCTGAGTGTGCCATTAATTCTGGGGGACTTTGCATGTGCTGAAACATGCTCATTTTGCTGTGTAACCACTTGTCAATTTTCTGCACAGAAGCAGGATGCATTTTGGGCTGGTAGAAAAAATCTGGGGACTCTGTGCCACTTTTGTGCGCATGACTGAGTGCACCATTAATTGTGGAGGACTTTGTATGTGTTGAAATAGTCTCATTTCGCTGTTAACGACTTGTCAATTTTCTGCACAGAAGCAGGATGCATTTTGGGTTGGCAGAAAAAATCTGGGGACTCTGTGCCACTTTTGAGCACATGACTGAGTGCGCCATTAATTCTGGAGGACTTTGTATGTGCTGAAACAGTCTCATTTCACTGTGTAACCACTTGTCAATTTTCTGCACAGAAGCAGGATGCAATTTGAGCTGGCAGAAAAAATCTGGGGACTCCGTGCCACTTTTGTGCGCATGACAGAGTGCACCATTAATTGTGGAGGACTTTGTATGTGCTGGAACAGTCTCATTTCACTGTGTAACCACTTGTCAATTTTGTACACGGAAGCAGGATGCATTTTGGGCCTGCAGAAAAAATCTGGGGACTCTGTGCCACTTTTGTGTGTTCTATGATTGTTGTTGTGAGCTCATGATGTCATACATTTTTACAATTAAAGCATCATTGCAAGAATGTCCTCACAGTTCTGAACTGTACTTTTTTATGCTACTTTACATTGCCACAGCCACCACTACTTACCTCTGAGTCGTGACTTGAATGATACGATTCTTTTCACAATTTATGTCTGCTTTACTTACTTGACTACTTTTTTTATGTATATAAAAAAAAAAAATGACCACACCTTCCAATATTGTTCGGACCAGGTTTGTATTTATTTGTAGCTGCTTTTCAATAACTATTGTTCCATGGTATCATAAAACACTGCCTGATGCATAACTGTTAATTAACAACAGAAGTGATATATACAGTAACAACTACTTGAAGTGATGGAGAAAAGCAGAGGAAAACAATGACAAAGACCTGGTCAGCACCAATTTAAAAGGATTGCTCCTTTCATTATTTCACACATGAAAAAAGGTAGTACAGCAGACTCAACTACTGTAAATTCTCGTATCATTCCAGTTAGTCAGGATGTAAGTAAATGAAGTTGTAACATAGCATCAAAAATATAGGTCAGAGTTATGAACAGATTGTTGCGCTGCTGCTTTACAGAGATTCATCACATTACATAGTTATGGTGATGCACATAAACTAATATGTGGGGCCATTACTCCCACTGGAATATTTCTTGCTCCACAGACTGCAATATATTTTCGTGAAAACCGTCCATAATTTCATTACAGTGAGTCACATGGTGGAGGAATTAATGATCAGAAAAGCCACCAACATTCTGCCACCCTTTCTCAGCAACGTTAGGACATGATGCCAGGGGGAGCGCAGGTGCATGCTCCACTATAGTGAATGACCGGCAGCTATCCCAATGTTTCCTTATGTTATAAGGTTGACTTTGTGGTGAAATGTGGGAATGTTTCCACTAACAAGACTCTTCTTGCTGGAAACGTGCTCACACAATTCATCACAAATTGACCATTATAACATAAAGAAACATTCAGAAACCTGCCGGACAATCGCATATTCACCGTAAGAAGCACACACACATGCTCTCCCTGCCATCACATCCTAACGTTGCTGAGAAGGGAGGCAGAAAGTGGGGAGATTTTCAGAATGGGAATTCCTCCATCATGTGACACACTGTAAAGAAATTACAGGAGTTCTTAAAATGTATTGCACTATGTGGTGCAAGAAAGATTCCCCTGAAAGGGAAAATGTGTATGATTAAACAATAACAAAGAAAAAAACACACAAAAACAGTACAACACAGTAGTGGGGTGGAGTCAGGGTTGGGGGTGGGGGTGAGGGGGGCAGAAAACAATCCCCTCACTTACTATGGCACTGGGATGCCGTGGTGGTCCAGCAGCAGGTGCAGCATTGAAAGTATTTTCTGCTGCTGTGCTTCTACTATGTTCACCTGCTGCTCCAAAGCACTGAACAGCTCATTATTTTCTTCAAGCACTGCCCACACCAGGCTGATGTCAGACTGTGTTGCAGGGACTGTGGTGGGGTCCACTGCAGTGGGGAATCCAGGTAGTGGGGCTGGTGGTGAACAGGGTGGTACTGGTGGCTGTGGTGGCAGTGGTGGTGGAGCAGCTGCTGTAGTAGCCCTTCTCCTGCTGTAGCAGTGACTAAGAGGCACAACTCCCACCCCAGCAGCACCCTTGGCCACTGGCACAGAAGGGCCAGCAGATGGACACCTGGCCCCTTCCGTGGCAGCCTGCCACTCTGCCCTGATGTGGTTCAGCATGTGGGTGTGCTGGCCACTGGTCCCCAAATGTGTTCCATGGGGGCCACGGTGCACAAGCACACCACACACATGGCACTCCACCACTGTGCTGTCTCCCCCAACACAGTTAAAAGACTCCCACACTGGGGAGCTGCGGAGGGACCAGACACAGTCCTCGCACATCCGGCACGAGTTCCCCCACCACCTACAACTTCTGGGGCCACCTCCTGTGGCTGTGGAGGTGGTGGAGGGGGTGCTTCTGGAGCCCCAACAGCTGCTGCTGGTGATGGTGGTGAGGTGGTGGTGGTGGTGGAGAAGGTGGATGCACAGCAGCCACCGGTGGCACTGGTGCTGCTGCTGCTGCTCCTGTTGCTTCAACAGGGGAAGCAACACTGGCCAGGAGTTGGGAGCGGTCCAACATGACATGACTGCCCTGCCCCCCATGGGTCCGCACTCCCCTCCTACGGCACCCACGGGCCAGCGACTCACCTTCTCCTAGGTCCGTCCTCCTGAAGTCCATGGGCTGACACACACACACAGACAGTGGACACACACACACACAAACACACACACACACACAGTCAGTCACACACACAAAACAAAACAAAACTTATACAAAAAAATTCACTACCAAAAAAAAACACAAATAAAATACAAAAACTAAATAAAGAAACAGCTTTTAAAAAAGCTGTTGGCTTTGTTCTGGAACTGAAATGTAATGAAGTGGCAACAAGGCAATCAAGCAGTAACTCCTCTCCTCTCACACATGCTTTTTCCCTCTACAAATGCAAAGGAGAACGTGAAACTGCTTCTGTGACTCACTTCCTTCCTGCCTGGCTAAAACATGTGATTTACAGTACTGCAAGCCATGTGATGTGCCTATTTTCTTCTCACTTCTCCTTAATTCGTGTTAAGGCATAATGGCAATGTGAAGTGGTAATAATAATAATAATAATGCGAAGTGAGCACTTTGCAGTGTACACTTTGCATTGTGCTTCCTGAATCTACTCACCCCAAGGTTAATCTCCTGTCATGCCTCATATCATTGAAAGGTGAGAGATCAGATATGCAAATAGTGAGCTGCATCAAAGCAGTACCATAACAAAATGATCAACTGATGAAAAAAAGTTCTATTAAGTATGCAGGATGTGTCCTACTTGCTCTGTGAAGTTTTCAGCGGTTAGGGACCTGGCAAATATTTGTTTGTTTTATTTTATATTTGGTAACTGGATAATTGCACTGTCAACAGGTGCCTTTTCAGGCACGACCTAGGTGCAAAGCACAGGCATAGTAAAGTAACATACTGAATATGGCTAGACTCTCTCATTTTTCAAGAAAGGCTACAGCTGCCTATCATGCCATCTGGTCATCCTTTTTAGTTTCTACCTACTCTGTAATGGACACTTTCTCCCAGCTGGATGTGCCCCATACTCTCTCATTGGCCACAATCCTTCCCTGTTCATGTGACCTTCCAGGATTATACTGTAGCTATGTCACCTTGCCAACCTACTGTAGTTCTACAGACTCCCTGTTACATTAATTCTGCATCGCTTACTTCACTGCCTCTGATGTCATCAATCTTTACTTATCTTTGACTTTCTCCTGTATCAATATTGAACTGTGCTGGTTGTGTGTGTGTGTGTGTGTGTGTGTGTGTGTGTGTGTGTGTGCTTGTTAGAGTTGTTGACATATGCTGTCTTTAAAAATAATTAAAAAAATTAACTGCAACAACAACTTTGCAGGATATATAATGCTGCCAGTTCAGAAAGCTCATTAAGCTGTGTCTGAATAGGTGGCTCCTTTGAGTCAATTATGTCCCACCAACAGAGGAAGATTTAAATAAATTAAAAAATAAACACATAAATAAACAAACTGTAAATTGTATGACCCATAGCTGCAACTTAAACTGTTAAAACTCAGTTTGGGATCTGGTAATGTGTGAGGAAGTCTAAATGCTTGTTCAGCCCATACTGTATGATGGGTGACACTAACCTAGACAGTAGGGTGGACAATACAGAGGTGCTCAGGCACCTTCAAAGGGACCTGCAGAGGCTTTAAAGATGGACCAATGTCTGGCAGTTTCAGTTCAATGCAAAGAAGTGCAAGGTGATGCACCTCGGAAAATTTAATCCAGTGACAGAATACTGGCTTAATGGGGTCCAGCTCTCTACTTCACAAGAAGAAAGGGACCTAGGAGTTATCATCTTGGACACCCTAAAGCAATCCAGCCAATGGGATCTATGTCATAACAGCGATTGTAGAATAGCAATTGCCATTATGGTGCATGGAAATCGGCAAAAAATATTTTGGCGATGCAGTCCCCGGCACACAGCAAAAGGGCACCAGGGACTTAGATTTTACATGGAAATGAGGGTGGCTGTGCACCCTGCACCACCCCATGAGGGGCTTCACCCCCCGCACCCACTATTTAAGGATTCTCAACTCCAGGGGTGCCTGTTGGGGGGTGCAAAACCCCACAAAATAAATGTGGGGCAGGTGCAACAAAAGGCACCTGCACCTGGATCTGAACCCAGCATCATTCATCCCCCAGCCCTGAACCCAGCCACCACACCACAGAAGCAGCTTGGTAGCTCACTGCGGCACCACCCCTCCAAATCCCTCCATCCCCTCCCACCCCACACTCAGCGTGCTTGCTACCCCTCGCACGCATATACATGTAGTGACAGGATGTTGCTATATGTGCACCCCCCCATCTGGTTGCCCGCCCACCCTCATCACTGTGGTGTAAGGCACCATAATTGAGTGCCCATTTTGGTAGACACCCAATCATGGTCGCCAAACTCACAGGATACCCAGCCAGTGCAACAGAGTTTACAGCAAGGCCAGCAAAATGTTAGGTTATATAGGGAAAGGATATGACAGTAGGAACAGGAAGGTGATCCTTCCACTTTACAGGTCCTTAGTGAGACCCCACCTGGAGTACTGTGTCCAGTTTTGGAGTCCTCACCTAAAGAAGGACAGGCATAGGCTAGAGACTATACAGAGAAGGTCAACTAAAATGATACAAGGGCTCCACGAGCTCTCATATGGGAACTGCTCGATGGCACTGGACATGTACTCACTGGAAACTAGAAGGGAGAGGGGTGGAAGCATGGAACAGCCTTCCTGAGGAGGTTGTGGGGTCTAAAACTGTGGGAGAATTCAAGAATGCATGGGACAGACATAAGGCAATCTTTGTGGGGGGGTAGGAAGAAATAGGCTGTTGGTTAACTAGGATCTGCAGCTTATCCTGTAGGTAGGGAAATGGGCAGACTGGGTGGGCCAGGTGGTCCTTGTCTGCTGTCAGTCTATGTTTCTATGTTTCCATATGATTGAAACATTCAAATACATGAGAGGCATAAACAAGGTACTCTACTCAGAACTCTTCAACAGGATATCAGACTCAAACACAAGAAGACACAAATGGAAACTGACAGGAGGGCATTTCAAGAGGGAATTAAGGAAACACTACTTTACAGAAAGAGTGGTGGAACCATGGAACAGGTTGTCTGCTGAGGTGGTTGGAGCTTGGTGTGTGGCAGTGTTCAGACATAGATGGGACAGAGAAAGGGCTACCTTAGATTCCACGGAAACATGAAAGAGTAAAATACTCAGCGGGGGGGGAGAGCTAGGACCCATGACTGCTAGAGGTCTCAGAAACCATTAGGCAAAATAGATGAACCCCTGGTCTGCTTCTGCAGTCTTTTTTTCTATGTTTCTATGTTTCTTTTCTTTCATTTTTTTTTAATATAGCTATTTGGTCCCCGTCGCCTCCTCCTGCCAACTGGTGACAGGGACACATAGCTACTTTTGCTGGTTTTCTCCCCTAACCCTCCCCCCAAGGCCCCAGCATATGGCCGTGCCAGCATGTGGAGGCACACTATGTGCCCCATGGTGCCAGCTCAGCCCCTTCCACCTCCCATAACATTTGCCACCCCTTCTTCGCTATCCACCGGACCTTCACCTGGTGGGAGTGGAACTACGGGGGGGCGCCAACCCACCCTCATCACCCTCAGGAGAGGAGAGCTGCCGATCAGCATGCTTGATCCTGCTCCACCCTCCTACGTGCCAGCATTCCGATGACCTGAGGTTATTCCCGAACCCAGGTTTGCCGGGCGGTTTCAGGAAGGAGGGTTGATGCACTGGATGCCTTAAAGGTAAGGCATCCAGTGCATCAACCTCAGCACCACCGGCCAGCCATGTTTCTTTTGTTTCTGTGTATGTATCTGTTCTAAAAAGCCTCATGAATTTTGCTTCCCAGAAGAGTCTTGTATGAATGACTTTAAGGTTTCCTCTGAAAACTACCACTTTAAGATCCTTCAGAGAATGGTTGTGCTGGAGAAGTGCTTGGCCACTGGTGTTTGGTTGTTTGCATGTTTAATAGTGGATCTGTGTCCATTCATGAATTTATAAAGTGTTTGTTCCATTAAGCCACGCACCATCTATGTGGACATTTTTGGTATCTTAATAGATAAGTCATATTGCTGGTGTTTCATGAGAATGGTCCTTTTATTCTGTATTCCTCTTTGGTGAAAGGAGAGTAGACAGAGTCACATGTGGCAGCCATTCCGCAGTTCCAAATGTTTTGCATCTGGGCTTGTTGCATGGTCTTGTTCATTGTGTGCCCATTTGAATTGAGGGGGTGGTATTCCTAACCAGCGTTCTTCCCAGATCTGGCTGTTTTCTGTATGATATTATAGGTTGTTCACTGGATATAGTAGACAGTCTGTCATCATTGTGCAGGACTGGTTGCAATTCTCTGGTCTTCTGTACTACTCTAACTTATGGTTTGTATGTCACAATCAGCGGTGTGCATTTCAGTTCTTTTTACATGCAAGTAGCTGTTCTCATGGTATTTGTTGTGCTTATGTAATGTTTGTCAATTACACATGAAGGGTAGTTCTTGCTGTTGAAGGCTCCTCATAGTATTTCCAAATCATTGTCCCTATGTGACTCATCGATGTGTATACAATGCGTTGGTATCATAGGGCTTGGCTGAAGACAACTGCTCTTTTTGTATGATTCGGGTGTCACTAGAATGGTGTAGGTAGTTGAAATGATCTGTTGATTTTCTGTATATTGATATTTTTATTTTGCCCTGTTGCAATTGTGGTGTCCAGAAAGTAGATTTTTTGCTGGCAGTATTCTATTTTCAGATTGATTTAGGGATGCAGATTACTGGAGGTTCTATGGGACTCATGCAATTTGTCCTGTCTTTATGAGAAAACAGTACTAGATCAATTATTTTTGTTCTCTGCTATGATAGGAAGCTCTCCTCTAATATAGCCATGAAGCTGCTGACATATTTATGTGCCATTCTTGTGCCCACATATGTGCCGGTTTCCTGTAAGAGTAGTTTGTGTTGTCAAAGGAAAGGTCAGGAAGCCTAGAAAAACCAGGAACAGTCCTAAAATTCACAAGTAGTGTTTTATTATTTTCAATAACATATAAGATAAAGTATGGCCTGCCATGTGTAACAAGAATTTTACACACACACCTAAGTTGTTGTATGGCACATAAACCAGGGATTTATGTAGCCATCAAACAATGAGGATGTATGTAAAGCTCAAGTTTACTTACTGCAGCCCATGCTTTGTTTTATTTAATTGAGTGGTCACATTTTTTTTTGCCACATTAGATTTTAAACTGTGAGCCTGGTGGAGAGAGTAGAAAAAAAAGAGGCTTATTTGGCCTGTTACCTTTGCCTGCTTTCTTTAGCCTCTTTTGCTTAGCTGACAATGTCTTTTTTGTTTCAGAAAAAAAATATTGTCAGGTGTCTTGAAAATTGAGAATGGGTACTTTTGAGCCCCTAGGACCTTTCTATGCTGGCTAATATTGGTGCTATGTGACAAGGACAACTGTAGGACAGCGACCTGCGGAAGGGCGCAATACCACCAGGGCGACTGAAAAACAGTATGTTGTTTAATGGGGGGGCTTCACCCCCCCACAACCCCCTTCATGGGGGGCTTCACCCCCACACCCTCCTTACTTACAATTCCTACTCCGGGGGGAAACTCGGGGAAAGAGGGGAAATTCCTGGTTGCTCGGATTGTTGACGCCATTGTGCAGTCACCCCACATACAGTCGCCCACATCACAGGCTACCCTAATATCCCTCTCAATGTTGCAGGCTATGATTCTGTGCCATCCTGTCTCTTAGCAACAAATAGGAAGTCTGCTATTTTACTATCAAGCTTTTGGACTTCTAATGTGTAAAATTCAGTTGCTGCCTCTACCTCTGACAAACATGTTTGAAATAGTTTAATGTCACTTTCTGTTTTCCTGGATGTGTTTTAATTTTCTTGCTCCTGGATGAAGTTTTGTCTTTGTTCAGCGTCTAATGGTTGAAAGCGGACTGACATTTTTTTTCTTCTAAATTTGCTTGACACAGATTTAGCAATTGATGTGGCTCTTGCGAATTGTAAAGTGGTTTATGAGGTGAGTGGTTCTGATATGGGAGTTGGATAGAAAACAGTTGCTCGTGTTGGCAGAGAAAACACCATTCTGTGGCCACGAGGCAGTGCTTTTTGCTTGTGCTTTCTCTCACACAAAGAGCCATGTAGTAAATGCCAAAATTAACATTAGTTTATTACAGCATTTAATACACATCTATTTGCATGGGAAAAAATGCGACCCATTAACTAAAATAAAATAAAAAAAATAAATAAAATTGTTCAGGATAGCTTTTACAAAGGCAGTACAAACAAAGTCGTTCATCTGAGGGTATCACTAATTCTAAATTTCAGTCTCTCTCCCTCTAACAAACACTGCTGCTTTTTCATAAGAAGTCTTTGCCTTGCAATTAATTTCTGCATCTTGAACTCATTAACAGACATCCCATTTCTCACAAAATGATTTGACGTTTGTCAATTTCTTTCCCTTGCAGGTGCAATAAAACAAAACATTGAGTCCTAGAACTGATCTCCTGATGACAACTCTACAAAAGAAACTGCATCTCAAAGTTACCCTCCTGAATTCTAAATAGCCTGTTGCAAATCATTTCAACAATACAGTATAACCGTACACATTTTCAAACCAAGGGATCCCAGTTTCACACAAGGAATCACATATATTTTATAACCACAGATAAGCAAGGGGGAGAAAAGACAGAAACAGCAAGTGAATACAGGGGAATAGCGAGAGGAGGGAATTGCGAGACCGTCAGAGTGATCAGTTCCCAGGTCTCACAAAAAAATGTGATTGCAGAATCAGACAGACAAGAGACTGAAAAGGAAAGGATAGAGCAGATTCTTGCTTTTAATTCTTTCTGCATAAGAAATGAGGCAGATTCTTATTCAACCCTGTCACATACCCTCGTCTTTAAGAGGAAACTAGTTTTTAAAAAACATGTTTCCAAAACTTCCTTTTAATTCTCTTCCAATGTTACCTTATAACCTTTACAATTCTGTGCATATGCAATACTCCTTTTTCCATAACAGCCAGTACAGTAAACAAGTTTAAACCCATGCATTTTTTTTTTACATTTGGAATTCTCAATTCCTGATCCATATCGTGACAGAAAATTAGCATTGACATTCTATTTTCCAGATTTGTGCACCACTTTGAATTTTAATGGCTGTAGTGCCAAGTACCACCTTGTGATTCTGGAATTTTTATCCTTCATTTGGTTAATCCAACAGAGAGGATTGTGATCTACTATAAGTACAAAGTCAGCTCCTAGCAAATTAAATTTTAGGGACTCCATGGCCCACTTTGCCGCAAGATATTCCTTTTCAATGGTGACATACCTGTTCTCTCTGTCATGGAATTTTCTGTTGATATATAGAATGGGATGTTCCTTCCCATCTATATTCTGATTTAAGTCTGCACCAAGGCCTATCTCTGATGCATCTGTTAGTAGCAAAAATTGTTTCTCAAAGTCTAGCTTCTTAAAACAGGGACTGAACATAATGTAGACTTAATGGCCTGAAAAGCTTCATCACACTGTGGGGACCATTTCATAAATATTCAAGAACCATTTCTTTGTGAGTTCAGTGAGGAGGGTAGCTAACTGGGAAATGCTGGTAACAAGTCTCCGATAGTAGCCTGCCCTAAAAATGATCTGACATGTTTCTTTGTTTTAGAGATAGCACTATTTGCTATCCATCAGTGAATAGCAAGTCTTGCAACCTGGGCAATCACAAGGTGCCACACAAACATTTGTGTGGCACTTCACTTTTTTTAGTGCATCCTGGCCCTGGACTTAAATTAGGAAAATGAGGGTCTTACCAGTTCCTGTCTGTTAATTCACTGCTGCATGATCTGTCTGGCCATCTGATAGTCCTCAGCCAAAGAAACGGCCTTTTCCTCACTTTCTGGTCAATTTTGTTTTACTCAAAGCTGCACATCTGTGGGTAGGATGCTGATGAATTTCTCCATTGCAAATATGTCAGTGATCGGTGGGACCATTTTGCCCTCTGTTTGCAGACATTAAATGAAGAGTTCTCTGAGTCAGTTGAAGGCTTCATGAGGATTGTCAACTGAGTTGTACTTCAGGGACTGGCCTCTTTGCCTGTAGGCATCTCCTGAGATGTCACATCTTTCAGGATTTCTCTTTTCACAAGGTCAGAGTTTTCTGACTATGCAATGCCCATATAGTTGTAGGAAAGTTGGGCTTTACCTGTCAAGTAAGGTACCAGCCTGATTGACCGTTGCTGCTTTGGCCATTGGCAAGCTGTGGCAACCCTTTCAAAACTTGTCAGGTATGCTTCAATATCATTAAAGGGACCCAACTTTGTAAGAGTAATGTCTTTTATGTTTGTGTTTTGTTGCTGTGCTGGACCTGTGCCAGATCCTTCAGCTTTAACAGCTTGTAAGACATCTAGCCAGTCACTGCATCTCCTCACTTCTGTATTACATAGAAACATAGAAATTGAAGGCAGATGGGGAACACAGATCCATCTAGTCTGCCCTGAGCCCTATCCCCCTCTTTAGGATTTCTATGAGTCAGTCCCCTTGTGTCTGTCCCAAGCTGCTTTGAATTCCCCTACTGTTTTGGAGAAATGACTTTAGCCGCTAGACCTTTCCATGGGTCAACCACCCTCTCTGTGAAGAAAAACCTTCACATGTTGCCCCTGAATCTTCCTCCCCTCAAGTTCATCTCATGCTCTTTTGTCCTACTGGTGCCATTGACCGTAAAGAGCTCCTTGGTGGAGACTCTGTTTATACCCTTCAGAAACTTAAATGTCTCAATCATGTCCCCTCTATCCCTGAGTTGTTCCAAGGAGTACATGTTGAGTTCCTGTAACCTGCTTTCATATAGCAACTTATGGAGACTGTGTATCATTTTTGTTGCCCTCCTCTGTACTGTCTTCAATCTAGCTATGTCCTTCCTGAGATAAGGTCTCCAGAACTGGATGCAGTACTCAAGGTGGGGTCTCACCAGGGACCTGTACAGCAGCAGGATCACCTCCTTTCTTCTACTTGTAATGCCCCTTCCTATCCATCCCAGCATCCTGCTGGCCTTCTTTGCTGCCTTTCTGCATTGTCCACCTACCTTCAGATTGTCTGATATGATAACCCCTAGATCCCTCTCCTGATGGGTGGTTGCTAGTTTGTCCTCTCCCAGGTAGTAGTCTGTCTCTGGGTTGCTTCTACCCAGGTGCATAACTTTGTACTTTTTCATGCTGAATTTTAACTGCCACAAGTTGGACCAATGTTCCAGCCTGAGTAAGTCACTTTTCATTTGCTCTACCCCTTGTGCAGTGTCCACCTTGTTGCAGAGCTTTATGTCATCTGCAAACAGGCACACCTTCCCACTCAACTCCTCTGTGATATCTTTGATGAAGATATTAAAGAGTAATGGCCCAAGAATGGACCCCTGAGGCACCCCGCTTGTCACCCCCTATCCCCTGATGCTGCCCATTTACTGTCATGGATTAAGTTCTCTGGTCAAGCCAGCTACTTGTCCATGTTACCACTTCTTGCCTCATTCCTGTATGGTCAAGTTTGTTTAGCAGCCTTCTATGTGGTACAGAGTAGAAGGCCTTGCTAAAGTCAAGGTAAATAATATCAACAGCTCCACCCTGGTCCACAGCCCTAGTAACTTAGTCAAAGAACTCTATCAGGTTAATCTGGTAGGACCTTCCCATTGTGAAACCATGCTGCTTGGTGTCCAGTTGTCCAGACATCCTTTCTTTGAGCAGTGACTCCATCATCTTACCCACCACCGAGGTGAAGCAGACCGGGAGGTAGTTTCCTGTCTCCTCCCTGCTACCACTCTTGTGTATGGGGACCACTATTGCTCTTTTCCAGTCCTTGGGAACTGTACCTTCTCTCAAGGATCTGATAAAAAGATCTGCTAGTGGTGCTGCCAATTAATCACTAAGTTCCCTCAATATGCATGGGTGGACTCCGTCCAGCCCCATGGCTTTATCTACCTTTAGTTTTTGTAATTCTATCCTTACTCTCTCTATTGTGAACTGGCTTGTGTCCATTCCCCCCTAGGTGACTTCTGTCCCCCTTTGGGGTGGGTCCATTACCAGGTGCCTCCTTAGTAAAGACTGAACAGAAGTACTCATTAAAGACTTCTGCCTTTTCACTGTCTTCTTCTACCCTCCTCCCATCCCTGCTTATGACCCTGACAATGCCTTCTTTGTTTTTACTTTTGTCACGTATGCACCTAAAGAAGGTCTTATTGCCTCCTTTAACTCCCTGTGCTATGTCTTCCTCAGTCTGTGCCTTTGCTTTTCTGATCACCTTTCCTGCCTCCTTCAAGCTGTACTTGTATGCCTCCCTATCTATTTTGCTGTTTGATCGCTTGTATCTTTGGAATGCTAGTCTTTTTTTCCTCACTGCAGCTGCCACCTCCTTTGTGAACCATAGCAGATTTCTTTTTGTCTTCATCTCATTGACTAGCCTGGAGTATTTTGTAGTAACCTCCACTAGTTCTTCTCTTATGTTCATCCAACATTACTCTGCCCCTCCTTTTGCCTTCCTCTTGATGATATCCCTAAAGTATATTCTCATCTGATCGAAGTCTGTTCTTCTGAAGTCTATGACCCATGTCTTAGTATGGCTTGTTTTCTTTGCCTTTTTGACCTTGAACCAGACAGATTTGTGGTCACTTGACCTCGAGTTGGCACCTCACCTCCACCTCCTGGAGCTTACCACTGTTTGTGAGCACCAGGTCCAGGACTGTGTTTCCTCTAGTCGGGGCCGTGACATGCTAATTAAATCCAGTCCCTCCCAGGGTGTTTAGGAAATGTCTGCTACTAGTTGTGGTTGCTGTGCAGGAGTTCCAGTCCATGTCTGGGAGGTTGAAGTCCCCCATCAGCACAACTTCTCCTTTTTCAGCCATCTTTAGTATGTTTTCAAGCATTGATTTGTCTCCTTCTGCCTCTTGTGAGGCAGGCCTGTATATCACTCCTAGTCTGAGGGCTGAGCATGAGACCAATTCAAGAGTGATTCAGAGTATCTCAGGTTCAAGTTGGGACCTTTGGACCTCCATAGCTTTTATGTCCTGTCTTATACATAACGCAACACCCCCCATCCCTACATCCTTTTCTATCTTTCCTAAATAATTTGTAACCTGGGATTGCAACATCCCATTCTATGGCTCTCATTGAGCCATGTTTCTGCGACTGTGACCCAGTCCAATCCTATATCTGCTATTGTGGCTGAAAGTTCTAGGATTTTGCTAGCCAAACTCCAGGCATTGGTCATCATTGCCTTTCAGAGTCCGGCATCCTTGATCCTTTTTTTCCTTGTACTTTATTTAACTTGTATGACCTTCCTGTGCTCCTGTTGTTTATGCCTATGTGATTGACGATAGGTGATGTTACATGGCTTGGGGGGTGACTGGAGTTCTATATTCCTGCTCCCGTCTGGTCACCACCACCACCCCATCCTCTAGTTTAAACTCACCACAAATATATCAAGCTTTTGCCCTAATGCCCTTACCCCCTCCTTGTTGAGGTGAAGGCTGTCAAATTTAAAGTAAGTCCTTTCCCAGAAATCTTTTCAGTCACCGATGAAGGTGCGGCCCTTTTCTGAGCACCAAGTGCAGAGTCAAGAGTTAAATTCTGTGATTTATGCTTCCCTAACTTTTCCTTGGCCTGTTACCTTCTCCCATACTGGGAGTACCTCAGAGAAGGCCAAGGGGGATGAAAAAGAGGCGAGTCTATCCCCTAGATTTGAGATATGCACCTTGGCCTGTTTGATGCAATGGTTTGCAATATCATTTGTTCCTATGTGAATGACAATGGTTTTGATGTCTCTCTCCTTTCTGATGTAGTTTCCTATGTGACCTGCATCCATTTTTGCTGTGGCCCCATGGAGACATCTGACCATTATCTCCATTTGGGTGGTCCCGTTTAACTGTGATTTGACCCCATGTATCATGGAGTCCCCCACAATGATCAGTTTCTTCTTTCGTTTGGTGGGAGGGTTTGCCTGAGTAGTTATGTCCTGATGAAGTGTTTGGTGCCAGTGCACCTCTTCCCCTGGCCCAAGTCAGAGTGCTCATCCTTCCCTGGCTCAATACCATGTGAGTCCCTACTTCGTGATCCCCTATTGATTTTTAGGGTGATGCCAAGTTGGTGCTGCTGAGTAGTGTTGTGCGGAATGTGGAATTCAGCTGGTGGAATTAGTGTGGAATGACCATTCCGCCAGTGGAATTTCCACCAGAATTTCACTTGTTCATCTGCAGATTTCTGCCTACTGTGATCCATGGAAAATTATTCTGCAAAAATTTCCACAGAAAATATTGAGATCTGCAAAATATGATTTTTCCACAGAAAATCATTCTGCAAGTATTGTATGCTGCAGAATTCATCCATTCCATTTCTGGCAGAATTCAGTGGAATTTCAGCAGAATTTTGAATATTCCATGGAATTTTGTTCCACCAGAATTTGAAACTTCTGCACAGCACTACTGCTGAGTCCTAGCTTTCTGGCTTGAGCAGTCACCTGATTCAGTGTGTGTCCTTGCCAGTGGTGCAAACCTGTCATGCAGCTGCATAACTGCCTCTTGAGAGTTGCTCACTTGATGAGCCTTGCTGCAGTATGCTTTTCCCCTCTGCACTACCTGCCAACCCCCTGGATGGTCTGTCCTCTGTGGTAGATGGTCAGTACCAGTGTACTGGTGATGCCAGGGCTCTTTCCAAGTCCTTGTGACCTGGCATAGTTCCTGCTTTAGGTGGGATATTGTTGCCCATGCCTCCTGGAGTTAGGTTTGGAGGTCATTTATGAACCAGCATGTGGGGCAATATCCTATGTCCTGGACCCAAGCCCTATAAAAGAGTGCTCCGCAGTGGTTACAGGGCATGATATCCATTCCTGTTGGCTTGGTATTCTTTGATATGGAAATAACAAGTGTTAGTCCAGCCTGTAGATAGTTGCTGAAGAGAATTAAAAGGTTGGAAAAAAATGTTTTGTTTTTTTAAAGTATTTTTTTTTTTGGTTTTGCCTTCTAGTCAGTTCAGGCAGAAAGTGGGTGGTAACACTCAGAACCTATAAAGGAAGAGGACCCATGCTGCTCCTGTCACTGCATCTCTTCTTTTCTCTGTTTCTCTGTCTCTCTTTGCTGTATAGCCAACCATTTGGACATGATTTCAGGTTCTGTCCCTGCCTGTTCTTCCATCACTAGTTCTGGCTGTACAGTCTCAGTTTGGACTTTTCTTTCTACAGTGGCAGCCATGATATGGTCAGATATTTCCAGAAATTTCACAAAATATCTAAAGAGATACTCTCTGGGGGCCCATAGTGGTAATGCAGGCATTCAAGAAATTTCCAGATATATCATAGACATTTCAGGAAACCTCTGACCATGCCTATTGCTGCCACTGTACTTCTACTTTGGCTACCATTTTTTAGTAATCATTCCTGGGCTTGCTGTTTCAAGATCCATTCCTTTCTTCTCTGCTTACCTGGTACCAGGTCTAGTACTCTTGCACGAAAGTCCTGGCTTAGAGTTTGCACAATGTAAATCCCACTTAGTCTGACACCATCTGTCATCAAGGCAAAGGTCAGGAAGCATAGGAAAACCAGGAGCAGTTATAACATGCACAAGTAGCATTTTTTTTATTTTCAATAACAAAATCAAAAAATGCTTAGGATAGCTATTTACAAAGGCAGTACAAACAAAGAAAACAAAGTCCTTCATCTGAGTGTATCTCTAATTCTAAATTTCAGTCTCTCTCCATCTAACAAACAGAGCTGCTCATTTTATATATCCTATCATTTCACTTTTATTTATAAGAAGTCCTTGACTGGCAATTAATTTCTGCATCATGAGCTAATTAACGGACATCCTGTTTCTCACAAAATGTATCAGAACTTTGTCAATGTCTTTCCTTGCCGGTGCAACAAAATAGAATGCTGTGTCCTAGAACTGACCTCCAGATGACAACTCTGCAGAAGAGTTCATGGAGGTTAAACTACACCTGAAAGTTAACCCTCTGAGTTCCAAATAGCTAATTGCAATCATTTCAACAATATAACTATATGCATTTTCAAACCAATGGATCCCAGTTTCACACAGAGTCATATATATTTTACAACCACAGATAAGGAAGGGGGAGAAAGACAGGAACAGCAATTGAAGGCAGGTAGATTGCGTGTGTGTGGGGGGGTATCACAAGACCGTCAGAGTAATCAGTCCATAGGTCTCACAAGAAAATTTAGTTCAACAATCAGACATACAGTAGAAAGAAAAGGAAAGGATAGAAAAATCCTTACTTTTAACTCTTTCTGCATAACAAATGGGACAGTGTCGTACATAACCCTGCTACAGTGTGTTGTTGAAGGTAAAGTAGTTATGTTTCAGTATGAACTCAACGTGTTCCAAACCTGCATCTTTAATTGACTGGTTGTATGTTTCCCTTTTTAGTAATGGTCTGCATGTGTTTAGTCTATTCAAAAGTGGTATATTGGTAAAAAGAGACTTTACATCCATTGTGACCAGAAATGTCTTGGTAGGGTGTGCATTTCATTTGTGAAGTCTGTTTAAGTAGCTGGTTATGTCCAGGATGAAGCTTGGAGTTCTTTATGCCACTAGTTTGAGTATTCCCTGGACCTTGTCTGCTGTATGCTCAGTAATAGTGCCAGTACCTGAAATTATTGGCCATCCTAAAGCCTGGCTTGTGCATCTTTTGGAGTGTATAAAATATTCCTGTTCTTGAATTTTGAGGAATTAAACTGGTAATTGTATTTGATGGTTGGTGGATATTTATCAGTCAAAGAAAGGAGTTCCCTTCTAAAGTTTTCCATTGAATCCTCCAGTAATGGCATGTAGAATTTTGTATTTGACACTAATTTATCTGCTTCTGTTGTAACCTGTGTATTGTTCATGATTATAGCTACTCCTCCTTTGTTAGCAGGCTTGATGGCGACACTGCTATTTTTACAGTTGCGTAGCAGAGCTATGTGACATATTGCTATTATGTAGTAGTAAAAAGGTACTCTGGAAGCATGTGAGTGGATACCTTGAGTGAGTCCTTCCACAGTAATGTTTAAGCACATGTAGTCCTCTGCACTCACCACAGTGCTGTTCCCCCCATCATCACAAGGCACACTATTTTCCTGCCCTTCACTGACTAATTATGCAAATGAGGTCCAAAAAGGCAATTTTGTGGTCACTTGGTGAAATAATCTTTCAGGCAGGATCTGAAAATTGTCACCACCATTGCACATCAGGTGGGGTCATAAGAGGGCTGTATTGAAAACGTGGGGTCCAAATATGTAAAAATGTCAAAATTATGAGTGTACATTGAAATTTTTCTATGCTCACTCATAACTTCCATAATTTTAAATATTATGACTCCACATTTGCAACATAGCCATTTTGTTTCACACCACCTCATGAACATGACAGCTGTCATTTTTCATACTGTGTGATCCTGAGCAAGTCACTTAACTTCCTTGTACTCCCAGGTCACATCTGGAAACAAGCTTCATCTTAGTGTGCTACTCCTGGTTAAAGAATGTTCCATTTTTCAAATCCTGGCCAAGCTATGTTTTTCACCTATAGCATGGAATGACATTCTGGTGGCATTCAATCACATTTCAGTGGGGATTTGAACACTTTCACCAAAATGGTTCATGAGATGTGGTAATAAGAAGGCTATGCTGTGTGAGCCATTTCTTAACTCTGGCTGTCTTGATAACATGTAATCGATCCCTAGGTTCTGAGTGTTGGAGACATTGTGGTAACCAGATTGCTCATCACACACATATATTCTGGTCATGCTCCAAACTGATGCAAATTAGGTCATACTTAAATGCACAAATACATTTGCCCTACTTTCCCTCCACTAACAGCAAACATACTCCTCTTATTGGACTACCCTCCTAAACGCCTGAATAAACACCAACAATACTGTCTCAATATAGCTTTTACTACAGCAAAGAAAGCTATCACCACATGTTGGTTATCACAGTCCCCTACAGACATAAAACACTGGCGAGACCTTATGATTACGGTATACCACTTTGAAAAGCTAACTCATAAGTTGCTACAATAACTTGAATTATTTAATAATAGATGAACTGGTTGGATAATGCATATAATGACTAAACATAATGATTTTGTGCCTTAAACACTGAAAGATGATAAGTTATTGGTAGACACCTTACTGCTTGTTTAAATAGGCTTGACAAATGAAAAGCTTAGCCTGCTTGGCTTTTATTTTTAAAACTAAAAATGTTATATAACAATCCATCCACTGTCAAAATATTGTTTATTTATTTAATTACTGGTGGAAATACTTTGTGCAAATATTAATTTAAACAAATATGGGTTGGCATGCACTTTTATTAATTGAAAAAATAAAGCTGAAAAAAGAGAAGGCTATGCTGCAATTTCATGATTTTGCAGCTATATTTGCCCTGAGCAAGGCCTGTTCTTTAGATCTCAGCTTGCCCTTCTTTCTAGTGAGCTCAAAATATATCTAATTTTGGTTCATTTGCTTGAGATTTCTGAGTTTATATGGTGTCTAAAGGTGTCAACATTCTGGTTCAGATTAGGTTTCTGTCCTGGTGGTGGGTTCCATAATTCCATGATGATTTTCTCTTTGTGATGTGAACCGTCTGCCTTTCAATGATCTGCTTATCATAGAAGAATTCCCTCAGGTGTAATCAATGGAAAAACTCAACATCCCTTTATAGTTCTATCTCATCTAGATTTGGTAATGGACAAAAAGACAGTTCTTTAGAAAGTAAAGATATTTCTGCTGGTGAGAGTGCATATTCTGAGAGGTTGAACACATTAGTTTCAGTCTGATTTGTAGTATTCTAGCTAAAACTGTCAGTGGGATGTTCATCACTTGTTTGTAAATGATAGGTCCCAGTTTTCTGCAACAGTTGTTTCAGTTTCTTTTGTTTCCTTTTCATGTGTGCTTTCAAAGAGTTTGATAAGTCTGACAGCACTCCCCAATGAATCATTCTGTGGATGTTTCATTATCTTTTAGTAAGCTAGTATGCTCCTCGATACCATTTCTGAGCTTTCTTTTCCTGCTGTAGTTTATATGGAGAAAGTGGCTCCAGATTCTTTGACTATATGTTTTTCTTGCATTCCTGCAGGATGAAAATGTCACTACCCATCTGTGCTAGCTTACTGGTGAGCTCCAACTGTAGGCAGTGAAATGTGGCATCCTCCATTCAATGCTGCAGGTTTGTGGTGCTGAGTTTGTCTCTGGAAAACCTTTTACTAAGGAACCACTTTGAAGAAGGTCACTATTTGCATGCCTGATATCTCACCTTTTAATTAAATGAGGCCTATCTCCTGTATTATATTAAATTTTATCCTGTACACCCTCCCCTCTGTTAAACAATTTGAGATCCACAAACTCTTGAATATATTCTGAAATGCTGGTTAGTATTTTTTTTCTGCATTCAATAAAGGGACCTGGGAGGTTTTGAACGTTCCTGTAAAAATTATTCAGTAAGTCTAATAAAATGTATTACCACAAATTAATGTATACTAGATTTTCCTGAGACTAACTCAGTATCACACATCTGCAACATATTATGTGTATAATGCCAATGCAGCCATGTTTGGTGTGGGCATTTAATAAGGCAAAGGGGTTGAATTGATATCCAGTGAATGCTAAGCATTTTGTCTGGAGGTACTTTCAGCCATTCAGTTCTGCTGGGATAACAGCTTGGCTAGAAGTACCTTTCTGACGGTCAGGATTTGGCATATTTTCCCATTTATGTGTGTCAATGGTAGGCATATGGCCAAGGAAATTAATAGGACTGTTCTGCTAATACATTTATTCATTTAAATCTAGAGACAGACTGGTGCCAGATAGCAGGGAAGTCAAATGTTAAATTTTGCCACAGGGCTGTGAGTCAGTTCTTTTTTTTTTTGCAATTAAGTAACCTTTATTGAATATTAACTTCATGGAACATTGCAATTGATTACTCCAATACAGTCAGTTGTTATATAATTAAACCTAAGAACCAACAAAATTACAGAAACCAAAAGAAATGCTGAAAACATTGCAACCCCCCGAACATAACAAACATTTATCATGAGTCAAAAAAATGGATTCATTTTCACCATACTCTCTACAACCCCCCAATACCCCACAAATCACTCTCCCACACCCCCGCACCCCAACATGGAGAATCAGTTATATCAACATCCAGTATGGCCAAGCCAGAAAAGAGCTTAAGCACCAGCAGTTTTTGTGCCTGTTAGGGCCATTGTTTGGTGACCTTTCAGTGTAAAACATAATACTTGTAACTTGTAACAAGATTGAAAATTAATTTCTTATCCTGCCATCCCTTGATTGCCTACTTTCTTCTACTTTATGCCAGCTCATCCATTCTTACTTTCTCTCTGAGTCATTGGTCTCCACTCTAAATTCAGTGAGTTACCCTAAAGCACACCCACCTCATACAGCATACATCTTTGTCCCACCAAGGAAACTACCCCTTCATCTGGGGCAGGGGCTTACACAGAGGAGGGATTTCTCCCATTCTGAGACTGGGAGGTAAGTAAGTGACAACTGGCACCATACATAATGGAGAGATCTTTTCTCCAGTTATTGACCTTTCCACCACCCAATGCAAACAAGGCCTAATGATAATACAGGCCACTGAGAGGGGTGTTTGACATTAGGTGGTCACAAACAACATCAATGCTACCATTAATCCAACCATAGGAGGCACTTAAACAGCAGGCAGTGCTACCACCCCTGGCCTGTATGCAGTCCCTCATAATCAGTCCAGAAATACACCAGCACCAGGTTGGGCAGTCGAGTTGAGTAGGACTCAAACTTGGGTTGTCTCACATATGTAAGTGCAACACTTATAATCAGCACCACTAGGCCTATTAAAATGTATATTTAAGGTACATGACTTGAATGGAGTAGCTCAAGGGTGTTCAGAGGAAACAAAACAGTTCCTTAATCCTCACAGTTTAGGTAAACATTATGTTCAAAGTATGGGAATGGCAATGGGCACCAGGATGGCTCCACAATATGCCAACCTCTTTATGGAGCATTTTTTTAAGGCATTGCACACACAAACCACTTGCTTATTTCCATTACATTGATGATCTGTCTGTAATTTGAACACAGGCTGCAGACACACTCAAGGAGCTCCATCAGGAATGTAACAACCTCCACCCGTCCACAAAACTTTCCCTGAAATATTTTGCCACCAGTGTTAATTTTCTGGACACTACAGTCACCATCAAAGATGGAACCTTGCAGGCATGCATTCACAGGAAACCCACAGACAGACACAGATACTTGCATAGAAATAGTAATCACCCAAGCCACACAAATCTGTAATGTACAGTCAGGCACTTCGCTATCACCATATCTGTTCAAGTGAGGAGGACAGAGATACATATTTGGTCACGTTAAAAAAAAAAACAACTTTTATTGGGAAGGAACACTCATCCAGAGAATTTGATAGAGTGGTAGAATGTGCAATGCAGGTACCAAGGGAACAACTACTTCAGTATAAAGAAAGGACTACCACCAACAGAACTCAACTAGTAGTCACATACCATCCTGACCTTGAGCTTCTATGTAAAATTGTTGAGGACCACCAACCAATATTCAGTGAGGATGAGACCCTAAAATGCATTTTTCAAGAACTAATGTACCACTCTTGTCTTTTAAGCAACCACCTAATTTAACCAACCTGATTGTTAGGAGTAAACTTGTGCCAGAACAGAACCAACATAACACAAAATGGTACAAGACCCTGCAGTCTCACCAGATGTAAGACTTGTGAGCACATTTGTACTGCTGATTGCATCAATACTCCACAAAACAGATACAGGGGAATTATACTGTACATATGCATCTCGGAATGTTGTTTATTTCATTCTAAGCAAGAGATGTCCACAAACAGGGTACATGGGAGAGAGAGAACAACCACTCCACACCTGATTGACCTCACACAGACATACTATTACAATGAAAATAACTGACAAACCAGTGGGACAACACTTCTCTCAGTCTGATAACTCCATCTCAGATATGCCAGTCCTGGTTTTGAAAGGATATTTCAAAAATACACAACAGAGAAGGGCTTTTGAGATCAAGTTCATTTTACTTCTCAATATGGTGGGAGATGGTATGAACATTGATTTAGGTTTTATGTCACGTTACACTATTTAAACTTTTACCTACTTCAGGAACAATGAATGGACGTACTGTGTAATGGTAGTGCATTGTGTTTTTGCTGCATGTGTTAATACTAAATGGATATAGAATCCCTTTTAATTGATTATCATTATGTTGATTTCACCCACCAAAAAATTAGGGTGTGGGTTGGGTTGGTGTTATGGGGTAAAGCTTATATACAGATACATGTTCATACGTGGACATTTTAGGTACAGCATCTCATTTACTAGGTACTTGGTGTTTGTGCGTGTTTCTTTTATGTGCACAAACTCTTGGCATCTAGTACATGAAACAATGGGGATAAGTTATGTGATGACCACTTGTTCACTTACAAAATGGTTATATGATTCAGTTTGACCAGTTACCCGTATATTTCTTTTCCCAGGGGGGGAATCAAATTAGTTTTGTTTTAGATTTCTAAGACTGTTACCATATATACAGTAGTTTGATTATATGTTGGCACATTATAAAACAATGCACATATTAGGATACAGGATCTAAATTACTGGGGGGGCTTTGTTAAGTTTGATTTTAATAATACATTACTACTTGGCTGGGGGAGTTGATTCCCTCAGTTTTTGATTTGGATTGATAGAACTGTTATTTAATAGTCCAAAAAATTAGGTATATACAGACACATGTTGATAAATGAACATATTCAGAAAACAGCATCTCAATTACAAGGGGTCTGGATATGGTTTGGGTGTTGAAGGTGCAGAAACTCTAATCACTTGTTACAGAGTTACAGACATATCATGTTTAAGTAGTGTAAGTTTAAATATTCATGAATAATATTGACATTGTACATTGCTTTTAAGTCAAACATATCTGAACAGTACTTACTGTACACTGTATACATATGGGAAACAGCTGGTTAATGCTTAATTTACACTAGGGCAGGTTGTCTTTAAACCCATATTTTTGCCAAACACAAAGATATTTTCTTATTTAGAAGACTTTTAACACTATATAGTATGTATTTCTTCAGCTTAATTCATGTGTATGTTTCATGGCTTTCTCAAGGAAGAAACATCGGTTCAGTACATTTGACCGTGACATACCTTTCTTGTGATGATACTCTGTTGTTCCATCTGAGCTGATTTTTAAACAGCAGTTAAAGCCAAAGGGATTTTAACAATTTTGTATCTGTGTTTTTATGCATGATCTGGACTTTAAGAATGTGTACTCTTTCAAACCAACTGAATTTTTTCTGATGAAGAATTCTATGTAATTTGAAAGCTCAAGCTCCTATTTTCTTTTGTAACATCTATGTTGGTCCAATAAAAGGTATCAAATCATTTCTTTTGTTCTGGATCTTTTGAGCTCAAAGGGCAATTCCTAATCTTCCCACACTGGGCGACACTTTTCTTTTTAACTTTCTCACAGGAAGGGGGATGAATCTACCCAAAGTTACTCATGCTTGCAGAAATCTATTCCCTCAGGATTGTTCACCATCCACTAGAGCATGGTACCACAGACGGTCATTACAATTGCTTGATGCCACTCACATTTAGCCAATATCTGGGCTGACAGGGCCAGGGGAGATGAATGGCCTGCCCTGAGCCAGCCCCAGCTACTCCTCTACTCACAGGCAGAGAACAACTGACTTCAGTAGTAAGATTCCAAAGTGGGTTATACTTCTGTGAGAGTTCTATCTCCTTGGAGCCACTGCCAGGATGATTGACAGGAGTTACCAAGGGAGTCCCAAAGGCTACCTTAGCTGCCTAACCCTTTTAAACTAAAACAAACCAACAAAATTTCAGGGTTCTAGTAACCTAGAGGAGCCTGGGAGTTACACTTACCACCACCAGAAAACCTTACTGTCTGCAGCAAGGGCCTTGGACTGCAACAGACCTTCCCTCGGGTGCCACACAGGGAAGGTCTGCAGCCCTTTCCCTACTTATGACCAGAACAGGCAGGTCACCACAGTGGCCATGGAAGCCATGCAACAGCTACCTACACCATCTACAGAATTAGTCAACAGTAGCAAGTCTGCTACCAGAGGCAGCTCCCCGATGGAACGAGACTGACCACCCACCACCCTGGCAGGGTCACCAGCCCATCTACCATCAAGAAGTCACCTGGCTCCACTACCAGGTGCTTGCTAGGATACCCTGACTACACAACAGGGGTAACCTAGAAGATAAAATTCATTAGCATGTAAAAAAGGATATGCACAAGGCTTTGCTATGCATTTCTTAACACTAACAATTGCATACTCTACATTTGTAAAAATGTCATAACAGTACATATTAAAAACAGTTAAAATCATTTGCAAACAGTTTTAAATCAGTCCCTGAAGCATCCTCAGTGCATTGGCAGAGACCTCAGTGTCCTCTAGTTCTTCTTCTTTTTCTTCTTCAGCTGCACCTGCAAAAAGAGCATGCAAAAGCACACACCTACATACTACTTAACTCTAAAATTTTAGAAAAATGTTTTTCTATAAAAATATTTTATGCTTTTTCTTTGTATTTTTATGTGCAAAAACTGTATGAAACACTAAAATATGGGGGAAAAGGAACCCTGATAATCCATCTAAGGAACAAATTGTCCTTGGGGCTGGGACATCCCAGGTAAAGTGTCTCTGGCAATAAATGAAACAAGTTTCAACAGTTCTCAGATGGGAACACTGCCCAGTGGAAGTGTCCAGACACAATTGTCAAACTAAACTAAGGTGGAAATATTGTCCACAATATTCCTTAGGTCTATCAATCAGTAATCAATTAGCAAGAAACATGAGAAACTTGGCCTTAAAAGTGCTGATGTGCAGAGAGGTCTCTGGTACTCACGACTGCTGCTGGATTTGCTGCCTGCAGACTCCGATGACTCAACTGCCTCTTGGACTCTGAAACTGGAAAATCAGATGAAGCTATATAACATTACCTTGTGACGCAATTAGGGCATCACAATTAGAGCTACGGGAAAGGTCGTGAGTGACAGGGGCATCCTGGATTTCACAGCACCCTGCACTCACCACTGTTTTCTCTGCTGACACTGTTCTCCTCTGGTCCACTCATGTCCAAATCCAGAAGAGGTTTTATTTAGAACCATGGAGTGTGGGGGTAGAGCCTCCCACAAAGACCAACTGTTTTTCCCTGCTCTCCCTTTTCACCCAACTCGGGGTGTGGTATAATGTACAAGCGCAGTAGTTGTGGGCAACATGTTTCTGGTGCCCTAATTTACAGTGTCCAGATTCATGTCACTGTGAAATGGGTGAATCAGTGAAGCTCATGCCCTTCTTCTTCAGGTGATGAAGATGCAGTGGTAGTCATCCTTATTTTTGGCCAATGCCCTGTAGCATATGTGGCCCGCCTACCACAACTCAAATTCTTCCTCAAACATTCTTCAATCTTTACCAACATGGCAACTTTATACACTACAACCTGTCTCAGGCTCCAAAGAGGTGCCAATCTGAACTCACTGGGAGGTTTCCTCATGAATACCAGTCAGGATGAGGCTTGTATATTATCATGCAATCTGGAGGTTGCATTGGCATGCTGTAGACTGTCTGCCTGCCCTCTTTGTCCACCAAATTCTTCCTCTACTCTTCTCCAGATTAATTGTTCATCCTTACTGCTCTTTGGGAGATGCCTCTCACCAGCCTGATCGGGCAGTGAGCAGATCTGGTCATCCTAAGCGTCCTAGTCTGAAGGTGGTAAGACACTGCTGTAATCCACCTCCTCTTCTTCTTCTTCGGCTAAGTCAGTACCATTAGTGGCTTTAGAAAGGACAGTAGTGGTGTCAGACAGGGTGAACTCTAGGGGTTGGTCTTTGTATCATGGATTTGTAGTTGGCTCTGGAACACTGGACTCCACCTTGAGACCCTCAACTTCATCTTTGGCTGGAATCAGACCAGTCTGAGGGCTAGGGCCACACACCTCGGGGCAAGGTGATAGACAGTGTCCGGTGTTGACACTGCTTGTCTGATCCCCTAAACTGTTGTGTCCTCTCCCCCCAGGCTCTTAATAGGCTGGCTGTTGACTCAGAAGTGTTGGCTCTTTCTTTGTGCTGCTGTAACCCCTTCTCAAAATATTCCTCTGGGTCTTCATCTTCCTCTTCCTCTTCAGATGACTCTGTCTCTGCTTCCTGTAGCTATCAGTTGGGCACAACTAGCTTGGACTCCCAACAGGCCTAGAGGGTGGACATAGTTCATAGGTCTCTCTACAGGCCCAGCAGTGAGGTATTTTCCATACCTCTCTTCCAAGGTGGTAGCATACCACACACACAGACACTGGCTACATAGGTAGGGGGACATGGTCTGGAGCCCTAGTATGCCCAGTGCTTTCCTCTAGCTCTCTTAGCTGTTCCTCTTTCTGGGTGACCCAGGCATACACATGTGATGGATAGTGGTTTCCTCCACTGCCATCCATAACTGTGGATGCTGCAAAAATATACTAAACAACTTTAGTTGAGCTGATTGCACTTGGAGTGGACTTTCACTACAACTTGATTGAATGGGGGGGCAATACACCTGTTCACCACTCCCTGATTTACCACTTAACATTCTACACAGTAACTCATTGCCTTTGCAATTTCACAAACAACTTGCTACTGTAATATTTCTTGCTTGCTATGCTTTACTGCATGATTGAAACTTTGCACACTGAACTTTAATTCACATTACACTATTTCTAGGCCTCACATTCATGTCCCCAAGTTCCTGCCTGCTAATGCCTGTCACACACATTTTTCCAATACTTGGCTGACTATATGTAGGATTCCTGAACCCATTGCAACCTGCATTTTGTTTTCAATTTCAGCAATTTTTCTTCATTCCCTGCCCTATGCTCAATTTGCATGCAACAATTGCTTTCACTAGTGAAGTCCCAATTTGAAAACTGTTAGCTGTTTGTAACATCTCTGAAGTGCAGCTGATCTAAAATGCACACAATCCAGCCATTTTGCAGTTTCTTTTCTATGGTCCTGGCTGAAGCGATCACATCACTTGATGCTGAGTGCAACTTCACTTTCCGGTGGTCCCCACTGCAGTGACTGACCAAGCAGATATGATACACACATGCAAATGGTAGGTAGATTTCATTGATCGACTTAGTCATTACAAAAAATAATAAATAAAATTACAATAACATAAATATTAACAACATAGTTTTAAAATACAGACAAACCAGACTCCAGGAGTTGCTTTGTTACTGATTATTACACATTTTACAATTGTATTAAATTTTATGAACATTTTACAAGTTTGTATTTTTAAAACTCTGTACAATGGATATAACACATTGGTTTGCATTGAGCTGAAAAGATACATTATTCATTTTTCAGAGGGGAGAACAAAGAGGGCTAAAATTGGCGCAAGCCATTTCCTTCTGCTACTCTCGTATTGAGGGCAGTGAATAACAACATGTTTCAAGTCATCTTCGATTCCATGTTTTCATTTACATGTTGGATCAGAAACTCTTTTCTGATCATACAAAATATAATCTGCCTTATAAACTTCTAATCTAAACCTCTTTATTAGCCTTCTCTGTTCTGGGCGTGGGATTAATTTTAGGTAGGGTTCCAATTTATGATTTTATTTGATTATTTTGAACCACCTATAGTGGCACAATCTCCTTATTCTTTCTTCTTGTACTGCAATTGCTGCTGATCTTACTCTATCTTTAACTTTTACAGCAATATCCTTAATAGGAAAGACATAAATTTTGTATAGAAGATTCCCTAACCTCAATGGGAATACCTTCTCTTTAATTAGCCTTATAGAGCTTGATGTAAAAGTGCTTTGATGATACACATTTGTTCTTCCAAGCACATTCTCGGATATGTGTTATCTGGCAAAAGGAAAAGATTCAAAACAAAAACAATCCTTCTTTCCAGGACCAAAGTTGAAAGAGACAGTTGTCTGGGCTCTTTTCTCATAATCTCTGATGGGACTGATTGTTGCACTTTAGTATGTATCTATATATCTTATTAATTGTCATTTCTAAACTCTTTATATTAGTAGGGGACCATATTTCTGCCCCATATAAAATACTAGATTGTATTTTGGCATTTATTACCTTGATCAATCCTGTCATTGTAGATTGTCCCATCTTTCTTTGAAATATTTTGAATGCATTAAATACTCCAGGTAATTTTTTGTGCAACATTTTTATATGGTCAGTCCATTTGATTCCAACAGAGAACCTTAATCTTAGGTAATCATAATATATTGTGTTTTCAATCTTTTCCTTGTCCAAAAAACAATTTAACAGAATTTTTCTTTGTCTTACCGAAGATAACCTGATTATTTTTTATTTATTTTAAATTTATCTTTTTTACAGAGTTCCCAAAATGATTTAAATTCCTCTGTAAGCCAAAAAAAAGAGGTGGAAATAAGCACAATGTCATCTGCATAAGCTAAGCAGGGAATCTTTTGTGACATAACAACTGGCGAGTGGAAGTCTGGCCCATCCAGTTCTGTTATAATTGGATTTATATACTGTATGTTAAATAACAGAGGTGCTACTAAGCAACCTTGGCACACTCCCAGGTTACTCTGTATATCTTTTGTTAGAGTTTTGTATTGGTCATATTTTATTTTAAGCCAAGTCCCTTTATGTAAATCCATTAATATCTCCAATATAGAGTGCTCAATTTTATATTTATTTAATTGTTTCCATAAGCTTTTCCTGATAATGGAGTCAAAAGCTGTTTTTAAGTCAACAAAGCAGCAATAAAGCTTTGATTTTTTAATTGTAACATATTTCCAAATAATATGTAGTAGAACAAAGCAATGGTGTATTGTTGATCGGTTGCTTCTGAACCCATTTTGACTTTCATGTAATATATCATTTTGTTCTATCCATATTTGTAGTTTTTCAAGTAATATTTTACAAAAAAATCTTCTGTGAGGAATCTAACAAACTTATAGGGTGATACATAGAAGGATCTAGTGTATTACCCTTTTTAAAAATTGGACAGACCAGGCTTCCCTTCCAGGTGTCAGGATATTTCTTCCACTGAATGCAATAATTTAAAAATTTGTAGGATAACATTGCCCACCAATCACAAAATACTTTAAAAATATCCACTGGGATTGCATCAGGGCTGGGGGCTTTGTTACTTGATATCCCTTCTATAGCAGACACAATTTGTTCTTTAGTGATAATAAATGGTCTAGGGTATATTTTTGTCCTAGTTGATTCTGAAATGCTTTTACACTCATCTTCTGTGAGAAGTATAAGACTTCAAAATGTTGTTCCCATTGTATTGGTGTAATGGCTGATTCAAGATTATTTGAAAATTTATCATAACCTTTGCTGACAAGTGTCCAAAATTGTTTAATGTCTTTCTCTAGTATTGACATTCTTAATTTATCCCACATATTTTTTTGATATTTAATCTGTTCTTTTCTAGAATTCTTCCATAGTTTTTCCTAGCTTGATTTAGTATCTTAGTAGTTGTTAATACTCTGTTTTCGTTTTGCTTATGAATCAATTTGTTAAGATCCCCTTTTGCTTTTCTACATTTACTATTAAAGCATGTATGTACTATTGGCCTTTTTACTGAAGATGTCATTAGAAATGGTCTTATATAAAAACAAATCTTTTCCCATGCTTTTATAGGGCAGTATCTCTGTTTGATTGTAGAATGTCCTTCCTCAGTCCCTCTATATATCCAGATGCTACAATTTCAGTGATTAGTGGTATCATGGTGTTGTTCCATCTAATTCTTTTAGAGTTAACAATCTCTGTGTTTTGTTGTTATTCAGGCTCACTTCCCAGCTGCAATTCGTCCAGATGCCATCTGGTACAAACAGGTAGGTGGGAAGAATCAGGCCTCAACAGCACCTTGAGAGATTGTATTCTGGTTAATGCTTCTGTATTCCCCCAGACCAAATCTATTACTGAGGAACCTAATGGGGCCCATATAAGTAAAATGTCCTTCTTTATATCCTACTATATGACCATTGACAAGACAATACCCTTTATTCTTCATTATTTCATTCATTTTTTTCCCATTTGTATTATTTCTTTTATCTTTAGAGTTACGGGCACATGTTAATTTTCTATTTATAATGGTAATTCCAGTAGTTAAATCATCCTCCATATTTTTTGGGTCAAAAATTCTAGTATTAAAATCACCCAAGGGGATTATGATTGATGAAACATATTTATTAGTCAAGTAATGCAACTAATTACTGAAATTATTCCAATATTCTTTTTAAGTGTTTGTTTAAAGGTGCTATATATATATATGTTAATTGAAATAATATTTGTTTTATCTCTTTCCAGTTGCAGAATTTGCCAGTTACTCATCTCCAAGTTTAATGAAGTAATCTTAAAATTTAGAGATGTTTTAACAAGTATCACTAGTCCTGCCTTTGCTCTTCCATTCTTTTTCTGTTTTACTGCTGGTAATGCATAACTTGAGAAACCTAGAAAAAGTGGTAGTCTTTCATCCGTTATCCAGGTTTCTTAGAAACAGATATCTTGTTCTTTTATAAAAATACAAAAGTCCTCATCAGCTAATTTCCCAAGTAATCCTTCTATATTCCATGTGATTATATTTAATTCTGGAATTTCTGACCTGTGTGTTTGAACTCCTTTTACCAGTAGTCATTCACCTAACCCTGAAGATGATCTAGTATTATAGGCTTCAACTTCTGTTTCCTTGTCTGTATAATTAATCTTATTCTCATCTAAAATGTCTCTATTCACTATGTATATCAAATAAGGGTCCAATACTTGAGATTTTCCTAACACTAAATCTGCTATTCTGCTCAGTTGGAAAGTTATGTTAATCTGAGGGTATCTAGAAACAGAATAATGGACATATATATAACCAATAACATTCTTCTTAATACTCATTCCTAACACACATGAAAGGAAGGTAGCTATTTCCTGTTTCTGTGTCCCCATAGAAAATTCCTTTGAAAGTTCCCAACCAAACATTGACAATGTTCTATTTTCCCATTCTTTCTGTTTTGTGGCAGTATACTGATTTACTACCTTCAAAATGTCCATTCTGAAAGGTTGGTCAATATTAGCTTGATTTACATTGTATCTACTACTCAATATTGGGACCTGTTGCGGGGGCAAGACATATATTCCTTTAGTATATAATTCTTTCCCTAGATCCCAAATCCTCCGAGCCCTTTCTAGGTTGGAGCTGTAAATGAGCACACAGTCTGTGACTTTCAAATGTGGGGGTCTTGTAATATTATATAAAAAATGAATTGTCGACTACCCACACCTTGGGTTTCATCTATCTCCCTCTCTGGATGATGAACAGGCTCAGGGAATTATGTCCTTTTGAATGTCCTCTATTGCAATCCGACACCTATTTTAGGTGTTGTGCATTGGGCATTCTTAGGAAGCATAGGTGAAGATGGAGAGCCAAGCCTGCTGGAGGACAGGAGGGGGGTGGGCGGATTGGGATTCTGGAGTTCAGGAGATGCTCTGGGGTGAAATGGGGTCAGGATAGAGGTTATTCTTGTCTTGTCCCCATACCCAAGGGTTCCAATTTTAATGGACAGGTGCCGAGGTCTTCCTCGACAGCTCATCCCACCTTGGCAGTGTTATGCAATGCCAGATCTATTAAAAACAAGACAGCTATTATAGCTGATCTTGTTGGATCAACTGATCTAGCTTGCTTTACCAAGACCTGGCTGGATGAAAATCCAGGCCCTATATTGGCCTCGGCAATTCCAGCAGGGTTCTCGGTGATGCACCGTCCAAGGTTGGATAGTAGGGGCAGGGGTGTGGCCATTGTGTTTAAGACTGAGCTGGGCCTTGTGGATGTGCCATTGGGAAGTAGCAGATCATTTGAATATATCCTGGGAGAAGGTGTAGGCTGTGGGATTCTCCTCGTCTACCGTCCACCAGGTGACGGTGGAGAATTCCTGCAGGAGATAGCAGACTTCATCGTCGACATGGTGGTGAGGTTCCTCAGACTGATAGTTCTGGGAGACTTCAATGCCTGGGTCGATGATGAACTCTCACATTTTGGTCAAAATCTCCTCCTGCTGATGATGATGCTGGGCCTAACAGAGGTGGTTACCTCCTCAACCCATATAGGGGGTCATTCACTAATGTATCTATAGAAAGTCTTGTCATCTTCTTTTACTGTTCATGCTAGTGTTTCCTCGGTTTGGGACTTTGCCTGCCTTACTGCCTTCCCTGCTTTCCTTAGGGAAGTTTGGTATGCCTCCCTATCTACATCCCTCTGTGTTCCCTTATATTTCCTGAAGGCTAGCCTTTTGGCTCTGCTCTTTTCTGCTACTGTTTTTGAGAACCAAAGTGGTTTTCTTCTTCTTTTGCACTTCCCTTTCTCTCTAACACAATGGGATGTTGCTTCAAGTATTGCATCCTTTATGCTTGCTCACTTTGCCTGTACCCCTCACCTCTATTTCTTTTTGCCAAGGCTAGCTTAACTCTGTTGACCATCTTATCAAAGCCAACTCCTCTGAAGTCCCATATTTTTGCCTAAGAATGGGATGATTTAGTTGTAGTGGCCAAATTGAAGCATACCATGTGATGGTCACTGGCCCCCAGGAGACCTTCAACCTGGAGATCTGTGATCCTTTCCCTGTTAGTCAGCACTAGATCAAGGATAGCCCTGTCTCTTGTGGGTTGTTGTGCCAGTTGTTTGAGGCCCTCCCCCTGCAGGGAATCCACCATGTGTCTAGTTCTGGCAGATGTTCCTGCTGTTATTACTAGTGAGTTCTGTCAGGCATCTAGGCCTGGCATTCAGTGTTCAGTGTTCAGTGAGATTGTCCAATGCTCATTATTAGAGTTTTTTTTTCCAGTGGTGCTTAAATGCACCCCGGTGAAACCTCTTCTGAAGAAACCATCTTTGGACCCATATGTCTTGATGAATTATACCATCCTGTCCCTAACCTTCCCTTTCTGGGAAAGGTTATTGAGAAGGTTGTTGAGCTCCAGCTTGAGGTAGACTTCACAGCCTTTGACCTCTTTGGCCTTTTCAGTCTGGAAATAGGTGCAGACATAGCACCGAAACTGCACTAGTCAGGAAGCATAATGACCTGCTCAGGGTGAGGGATAGGGCTAAATGGTCAGTTCTTGTCCTCCTGGATTTCTCATCAGTATTTGATACCGTGGGCAATGACCTGCTTTTGGACCAGTTCATAGAGTATGCAGGGCTCACTGGCAAGGCCATCTGTTGGTCTGAGTCCTATCTGAAGGATAGAACTGAGAGTAGTGTTAGAAAGAGTTTTCTTGTGCCCAGTGATTCTGCCCTGTTGTGTACCCCAAGGACATGGTTCTGTTGCCCATGCTGTTTGAGGTTTACATGCTGCCCCTGGACAAGGTCATTAGACAATATGGGCTTGTGTTTCATTGCTATATGGATGATACCCAGCTCTATATGTCATTTGCACCTGGGACACTGGATGAGGTTGATGTGGTAAATAGGTGCCTGGTTGAGATCAAAGACTGGATGTCATTGAGCTGGCTGAGGCTTAATGCAGAGAAAACTGATGTCATGGTGATTGCCCCAGGTGTGTGGTAGCTGCAAAGATGGAGGCTGGGCTTCAGCTTGGTCATCTGGACTTTTAGCTGCCACTAAAGTGAACAATCTGGGAGTCATTCTAGACGAGAGGTTGACACTGGATACTCCAGTGTCATCAGTAGCCCAGAATGGCTTTTTCTACCTGCAGAATATTACCCAGATTAAGTCCCTTATCCATCCTGGCGACCTGATCACACTGGTTCATACATTCATGACCTTGAGGAGGCTTGACCACTGCAACACTCCCTACCTTTGGGTTATGCTATGGTGCCTGCAGCTGTTGCAGAAGGAAGCAGCTCGGTTACCAACTGGCCTTCCAAGATCCTGCCATATTTCTCTGGCTTTGCGTAATCTGCACTGGCTACCAGTGAAGTGGCATATCTCTTTGAAAGTGGGACTTCTAACCTATAAGACCCTACACAGATTGGGCCCAGGCTACCTTGCTGAGTGCCTACATCATTGTATACCCATTTGCTCACTTCGCTCTGCCGAGAAGGGCCTCCTGGTGGTTGCAAGGGAACGCTGAAGACTTTTGGGGAACCAAGCATTTGAGGCTGCAGGCCCAGTCCTCTGAAATTCCCTTCCCAGAACTTTGAGGGAAGCCCCCTCGGTGGAGGCCTTTCCTTGGAAACTTATTTATTCCAGCAGGCATTTGGGGTGAATATGTAGTATCATGAAGCCCCCTTTTAAGTATTTTCTATTAATTGAATCATTTATTTATTTATATGTTTTCTTTGTGTTATGGAGTTGTACATGTTAATTATAGTTTTTTTCCCCTATTTTATTGTAATGGCACCCTGAGCCTCCAGGGAAGGGCACCATTAATAAATAAAGACTATTGCTACTACTACTTACTGTCTGCAACAGCTTATCAGGAGAGGCTGCAGAAGTCTGTGATGGGACTGTATGGCCCATTATGTTTCTGTGACTGGCACATCATTTACTTTTTGGACACTCTCTCCACTCCTGATCCTTACAGTTGTAAACAATCATACAATGGGGTCCAAGAATTAAGCATTCTGATTGGCTGACTGGCACTTTTGAATGTGGGTAAATTCTTTGACAACACACACAAAAAAATGTGCCAGTCATTCAGTGTGGCAGCAACACAACAAATTATATCAATGCAACCCCAAAAAAAAACATCAAAACAAACCAGCTGCAAACTTTTCCCCACTAAAGCAGACTATGAGAAGTGAAACATCTACACCAGCTACAGCAACTGCTCACAAAAGCAGCGAAATGCAAGCAAAAACAAAAATCTGCTCTAAATTTTTTTGGGGGGGAATAATCTAATTTTGTTCATTGCCTGCTCAACTCCTTACACCTGTTATTGCAGCTCTTACGCATTCTCCCCTGTTTACCTCACTCTCCCATGCCATACTCCTTCCCCTCTCTCACACACCACCACAACATGTGCTGGATCTTCCACCCACTTCTTTATTTCAGTTACTAGCACCACTATATTTCTTTTCAGACACTGAGTGGGAAAAAGACTAACTATGGCAGTGCCTTATTGGAGTAGATCAACACCAGATGCATGGGAGAGACAGAGCACTGCTGAATTCCAGGAAACTAGAGACTGATAGACAAAGAACCTTAGTGCAAAAGCACTGAGGCAAAGATTACCCCAAAAGGCATTGGCCATAAAGCCAAGTTTCAAAGAAATACAAAATCACACATGCCCCCATAATGCAAAGCATCATGGGCTGTATATGCAAATCACCATGAAAAATTATACTGCTTCAGTTTTAAGCAGAATTGCATGGTGCCAGAGGGCCTCTCACAATCTGAAGGGGGTGCAAACAGAAGACACAGACACATGTTTCATCCTACCCAGGTCAAATCAGTGTGTCTTATCTGTATGACACCCCAGAGGCAATGAACCAGCTGCCCTAAGTTGGCCTTACAGGTTTGGGTCACGGTGAGAAGAGGCACACTGATGAGTCCTCAGTAGGATGAAACACGTGTTTGTGTCTTCTGTTTGCATCCTTTGCAGACTGTGTTAGAGGCCCTTTGGCACCATGTATTCCTGATAAAGCTGAACCATCCTAAAATTTCATGGTGATTTGCATATATATAGCCTATGTTGCTTTGCATTATGGGCTATGTGTGATTTTGTATTTCTAGAGAGACTGATAGTGCATGTTACTTGTAGGCACCTTCTCAAAACAAATAGGGTATGCTCATTTCTCAAAATCAGAGCTCTACTGATCTCTCCACTGTTCTACCACCCCAACTGATTACATAATAAAAAAAATAGGTAGTGGAATATGTCCCTCTCTCCTGCTTGTTACTGTTACTCCCTTGTGTTACTCTCCCAAGTTGCTTTCTTTCAGATTTACTTCTCTCTTGTCTCTTTCAACCCTATCCCAGTTTGCTCAAATAAAATAAAAACAAAACTGTCAACTAATCATTTTTTCATCAGATCTTGACCTTTATCCATTGTTCTTGTCTTTCCACTTGGGGGCACAAGTTTAGGAAGGGGAAGGATATTTATTTTAAAAACTGCTGAAAGTGGAATAAAAATATGAATTTAACATTTTTTTTTATTTTTTCTGTCATTTTTTCTAAGGACCTGTGGTGTAATCATAGTAATACATTTCAGGATATGCATTGTTGTTGGACTTACCCACTTCTGGTGTGTTTGTTGTCACTTTGTCTGCAGCCTCATGTCACACAACAGCAGGCACTGGTAAATCCTACAACAACCCATACCTGTCATGGATTATTGCTTAAGCAATTGTGCTTTTTAATTTCTTTTTTACTCTGTTTATACCCCTTTCACGTCTCAGGTTCCTAATGCCCTACAGAGCATCATTGTACCATCCAGTGGTGCTGTTACCTCTCTGAGGCACAGACCCTCCTCCATGCTGCTTTGGTTTTTCCCTCTTGTGGGGACAGGGTTGGGAGATTTACCCCTGAACACACTATGGCTTCATCAAGAAGCATGCTTCTCAGAAGGCAGAGCCCAGCCTCATATGTACTGGGGTCTTTCATCCATATAGATTGAGGCATTTTCCTGTTCCTATCTGTATCCCTTGGTGCTCCATGTGCATGGATGTCAAGGGGCTTGCTTATGCCAAGCACAATGATGCTCAACATCAGTGGAGTTCCACCCTCCCATCAGCCCTCCAGCCGCACTGCCTCCTGTGGTAGCCCAAGTGACAATATTGCAGCGGATGACTGTGCCTTCCCCAGAGAAGGACAACGCCCTCTGATGCTCAGTCCTTTTTCCCCTTGCCAGCCCATGGTCACCTGGGCTCATTCCTGAACTCAGTTTGCCAGCATCATAAGCGATAGCCCTACTACTGCTCTGATGGACCTGGCTTAAGCAATCATTCTTAAAGAGCTTGTGACCCCCCCCCCAATAAGCATAGCTCGATGGGAATGCAAAGTCACTGGAGGCATTTACTGGTCACAGCCAGCACTTAGCCCCACCTAGTGAAATGTTGCATAAGACCCACATTTATCCTTATCAAGGGGTCCATCTACGTGGTACAGAAAGGCAGAAGAAAAGTCCTTGAACAAAACATTTCAAAAATTCTATTTAGTGAGCAGGCTTTACGAAGTTAAGTTCAAACATTAGGATACTGGTGACAATAAGATCAGATGATAATCCTCTTTATTATATCAGATCCTAAGTTATTTCTAAGCCCCTATGCACCCAAACCATCCTGCTCAGAATACTGTTGAAATCAAAAGGCAATTGCAACAATAAGGACAAAAACACAGCCAGGGTCCACAGCACCCATTCACAGCCTCCCCTAAACACACAGACACGATTTCTCAGAAGAAAAGGACCACTGGCCCACCCAGTGTGCCCAGATGTTCCTTTTCTATTCTGTCTCTGCAGATGCTAGCTGGTCTTCGGTAACACTCTTTTCCTGCTTATTTACCAGTATACCCCTATGCCTATCCCATGCATTTCTGACCCCCCCCCATTTTGGCATGCTATTCTAGGTAGGTTCCGTATTGCCCTGTCTCTAGTGGGTTCACTGACAAGCTGCCTGGGAAAATGTGTCCCTCAGAGAGTCTAGGATTGCGCTACCTTTAATTGAAGCTGAGCTGGAAGGCTCCATTCCTCATTAGGCAGATTGAAGTCCCCAACCAGCAGCACCTCCCCTTATTCACTGTCCTGCCAATGGTCCAAATCCTCCTCTTGTGCTAGAGGCCCGGATGCCTCCCCAGTGCAAACAGTGGCCCCTGTCCCTGTCTCCAGGGTGACCCACAGCACCTCCAGGCCTTCCCTTGCCCCTAGGTTCCCTTGCACTTCCATAAACCTGATACACTCCCTCACATACAGAAGAACCCCTCCTCCCGTCCTCCCTTCCCTGTCTCTTCTGAACTGAGAATATCCTGGTATGGCCATATTCCACTCGTGATTTTCAGTACATCATGACTCAGTTATGGCCACTATGACCAGGTCTTCCTCCACTTTGAAAGCCTTCAGGTATGAAATATTATTTCCTAGACCCCTCTTACTGACACATATGGCTCTCCAAACCTTTCTCCCCTCCCTGCCTGCAGCCCTCCTTTCCTCCCCCATTCTGCATGTGATGCTTCCCAAGACTACCTCTATTCCCCCCATCCTTTATGGCACCCTCTGTTTCTTGCCCACTGTGCATCTCTCCTTCTGCATCTTTTGTTCTTAGTACTCTTGTCCTCATCAAAACACAGAATTTTTCAGCAGATAAGGACCACTTGGCTCACCCAGTCTGCCCATTTTGTCCTGCCTGTTCTGCCACCACAGACCCTACCTGATCTTTGGCTACTCTCCCCCGCTTTTCTACCAGCATTTCTTTGTGCAATCCCATGCATGCTTGAAACCCACCACTGTTTTCACCTCCACCACCTTTTCTGGAAGACTGTTCAAGACATTGACCACTCTTTCAATGAAGAAGTTCTTCCTCACATCACTCCTAAATTTCCCCCTTCCAGATTCATTGCATGCCTCCTTGTTCTCGTATACATTCTCTTCTGAAAAATATTTCCCTCTTGAAACTTATTAACCCAATAAGGTATTTACAGGTCTCTATCATGTCCCCCTCTCCCTCCTCTTATCCAGGGTGTACATATTGAGATTCCTCAGTCTCTCCTCATAAGGTTTGTGATGCAGCCCCTGCACCATTTTAGTCCATTTTTCCTCCACCCTGTCCCCCCTCCCTCCTTTCAGCCTGTGAGAGTGGCATTTTATGTCTTTCTTGCTAATACTGCCTGCACCTTCTGTCAATTTAAATAATCATCCACAAAACTTTTAAATCTTCCATTAAGTACTGTGGTTCTTTCACAGAAGGATATAGCCCTTGCCTCCGTATAGGTGAGTAAGAGTGCAGGCTGATATTTTTTTCAGTCTTTTTATCTACACCTGTAGCTGAATTATGTTTGGAAATAGTTTTTTTCAACAAAGGCTTTTATCCTCCCCTAGCAGACCTAGGTGAATATCAACCCTGTCCCCTTGCATGGCAGTCATCCCATACCTCTCTCTGGTCCAGGAGCTTGTTCCCTTCTGGATTCCACCCTTAGTGGGGTGGGGGGTGCCCATCACCACCACCGGCAGACATATCCAGTTCTACTCCAGGACAGGAGCAGCAGGGTGGACCATCAAGACACAAGCAAGGCTTCACAAAGCCCAGGTCCCTAGATTTTCCAGCTGCCTTTGCTCCTCCCCACGATGCCAGTATGTGTTTGTGGAGGTGCACCGACCCTATGTTACCACAGCTCCCAGTGCCAGTCATGGGCCAAGATAGCTTAGTCATCCTGCCCAGGAGATGAGAGCAGTCCCTGGGATACTCGATTCTCTTCCATCCTGCTGATCCCCTGTGACCCATGTTCATTCATGAACACAGTCACTGGCATGGCAGGAGGTAAGGCATGTGATGCCTCAACCCTCCATGCCAGCAGGCCCCAGAAATTATTTTTGAGGTGGTTTTATGGATTGCTTTATATATGGGAGCTAGCAGCCTTCTTACAGGAGCTATAGCCATCATATCCATAAACTCTGCTTCCTCTTCTTCTTCTTCTTCCTCTTCTGTTTCCTGAGAGGGGATGCTGAGGGTGCTCACCATTTGTCTAATGAAATAGTAAGCTGTACAATCCTCAGTAGGCCTAGGAGGGGAGCTAAATTTGTGTCCAGCTGAATCATCAGGTTCAATAGGTTCACCCTCCTCCTCCTCCTCATTGCTAACCTTCACAGGCAGATGGTATTCATCTGATTTTAAAATGGTTAATCTTCTTTTGCTATGATGGGTGTGTTTTCTCTCTTTTTTGTTTATTAGCCACACATGTTGTTATTTGGTGTGTCCACTTGGGGAGGGACCAGGAGGATGGATAGTGCTCGGGGGATAGTTCCTCTTTCCTTGACTTGCTATCTTTAGTGGGGGTGTGTGTGTCTGTGTTCTTTTTACTGCTGACAACTGCTGTTATTGTATTGTTATTTATATTATATATTGTACTTTATGGAATGTAATTCTACTGTTTTTGTATTCTTCAAACTTTAATAAAGTTTATTAAATTGAAAAAATTGGTTAATCTTCTGAAGATCAGTCTAGACACAGATTCACTAGAATGCCATATCAAGAGTAAAAAAATATTGTAACATTTATGATTCATTTATATGTTTAATTGGTTTAAACTGTCTGAGAAACCAAAGAGGTTTATTTAGTCAGTCCATGGCTTCTCAGTGCCCATATCTTTCTCTTTCTCTTCCCCAGACATTCATATGCTCAAATAATTTACGTTTAAAGGAATATATGGAGTTAAGAGGTTCATAGGTCCACACAGTTGAAAGGAAACCAAATACATTTATTTTATTAATTTTCCACCCTCCAATTGCCTGATTTAGACGTACCACCTAATTTCCAAGTGGGTCCAGGGGGACAAGAAAAGCAGTAGCAAGTGGTAAACTTACATCAAGTAAAAGGTTTTAAAATATAAAGTATATTGGATAGATTGCATATAAATAACATCTTAGACATATGAATATGAAGCAATTCAGTGTTGTTAAATAACTTGTCAAAACTTAAGTGCTAAAGATACAAGTAGGACAGTTACCTGAAACAAGCACACAAGATTTGTTAAGCAAGTTTACCTACAAACTGTACGTTATTAAGCCCTGTATAACATTTTCAGTATATCTGCTTTCTGCTGTCATGCCATCAGGGTCACTCTTGTAAAAGGAACCATAGTTCCAGGGAGCCTACCTAGCAAACATAAATATGAATTAAATCAATCAATCAATGTCGTATTGGGTACATTTGAAAGTTGGAGTAAAATGGCATTTTTAATATTATCATGAAAGGAATTTCGGGTGAAAAGAATGAAGTCTTACAACCTATGGTTCTGTTGATTCTGGGGATACTGTAAGGAAAATAGCTTTGATTTGGGACCTCAGGCAAGAAACATTCTGATTCTGTGAGAAAATTGGTTAAATATGTATAGTATAAGCTACTGATTTCATAACAAGGTAAACTTTAAACAAGAACTTGAAAAATCATACACAAGCCTTTTCTTGTCTGTTATGCTATTGCGAATATGACAATAAAATAAAGTTAATTGCAAAAAAAAAGAAAAATCATACACAAATTAACAAGGCAGGAAGAGTTTCAACATGGCTACAGGCAGCTGCTTCTATTAAGAGCACCATACAGGTGACTGGGATATTTGTTTCCATTTGTTTTTAAGACTCCACAAGTGGTGGATGAAAACAAAGTTTTTTATTAGTCATTTTCAGAGGAGTTTGTGTCAAAGAGGATAAAGCCACTTGAAAAATACTTCAGGCTTGAGACTGGCATTACAGGGTGTCAGCAGAGCAGGAGAAGGAAGCTTTCGCTCTGGACTGGAGACGTCGACTGCCAATCAGCATAAACGTGAGGGACAATAGTTGGAAGTAACTCACTAAAGATAATCAGTACAACTTACCATACTCCTAATTCCCCTGCTGGTGTTATCGGAGTAAAAGAATCATAAAATGAAACTCTCAAGCAGAGTAAATTACCCTCCGCAGTTAACATTAATTTGTTAGCAGTGGAGATCGCCGCTGCAATGGCAAACTCTGATTCTTCAAAAGAGGACTCAGATTCAGGTCTACTCACTAAGAAATCTGAATTTTCTCAATCTCCTATTGTTACTTCATCACCTTTGACTATTTCTCCTGTGCAAGATCATTTAGAGACAGAGACTGTCATGGCAGCTAGAGATGCTACAACTTCTAGGTACTCAACTGATTCTATGGGAGACACATTGGAGAAATTGTTTCAGTGATCATAGTTATTTGATCATAAATGCTATGCCTTTTCTGAAAAAGCTGATTTTCTTCAGAATGATGTAAAACATAATAGGGAAAAGACTGTAATAATTACAAGGAATTTGGAGGCAGATAAAGAAATCAGCAAATAAAGTAATTGGTCTAGAGGCTACAATGGCTAATTTAATTAGAGACAATTACACCATGGAAAGAAAAACAGAAACACTAGAGAATCAGCAATGATACAAAAATCTTTGAATTGTAAGATTACCTAATACTGTGGGTGAACCCTTTCAAACTACTCTAAACATGTTAAAGGATGTGTTTGTATCACTTTTTGACCTACCGGAGGAAAACTTAACTTTCATTACTAAAGCGTATTGTATATTGCCAAAGCAAATCACCCGAAGTATAGATCAAAATCTGATTACCTCACAATCTGAGACAGAATCACACCAGAAAAAAACAACAATAGTTGTGTCTTTTGCTTTTCAATTGGACAGAGACCTCATTATGAGACTTTCCAGACTAAAGTGCCTTTGATATATAAATCATTTAAATTCTCAATTTTTCCTGACTATGCACTTGCTACACAGCAGAGAAGATGCCATTTCCTTGGATATTGTCAAGAAGTTTTAGAGATGGGGCAGTGCTTCAGCTCCTGGACCCCATAAAAGTATGGGTGAAATATTAAAGGATACAGCATTTTTTTTATGCTGCTCAGCTATGTATTTTTTTTATTTTATTTAGTTGTTTAACCAGGAGTAGCACACTAAGCTGAAAACATTTTTACAGGTGCAACCTGGGAGCACAGGGAAGTTAGGTGACTTGCTCAGGGTCCCACAGTATGCAAGTGGAAGCTGTGGGATTCATTCATATCCAATATTCTCAAAATAGTGGAACTGATTCACCAATGCTTTCTGAGGAAAAAAATGTTAAAAATGTGAATTTAGAAGAGGGTTATCATTTGTTTTGCTTTACATATTTACGGCATAAAGTAGAGCAAATTTAAGGAGTGGAGGGTAACTTTAGAATATGGTAAGTATGACTTCTATATAGTATTGTGGGGAAAAAAGCAAAAAAAGGGGGAAATGCTGCTGATCAAAAATGTTAATAATGCTTGACAATTTATAATATGAAACTTTAGACCTGCTGTTTACATTAGTTTTAAATATAATACCCTCCCCCACCTATGTTTTGGTCTAGACATGCCTAGATCATAAGTAACAACAATATTTTATTATTTTTTTCTGAATTCTGTTATATTTTGTCCTATATCATTGTTGTTTTTGTTGTAAACAGTTATTGAAAATCTAATAAATATAAGTTAAAAAAATAACTTGAGGCAATCAGTGGAGCTGCAAGGAATGGTTTGTAAAAAATCTTCAAGCATTCAAGTTATGCTCAACAAAAGCAAACTTTCAGGTAAGATGGTGAAAACAGCATAAAAAGGTAGCTTGAGACTTTCATGCAAGTCAGATCAATTTTAACTGTGATTCAAACTGATGTTCACACCCCAAACTGCAAAATGATATCACACATTAGAGATACAGTATGAACAGATTTGATTCAAATTTCAATAGAGCTTTTATGAGTGCAGTCAGAATTTCTGGCAACTTTCAGCTGTCAGAGGCTTGCTCAACTCTTGTGAAAAATGGGCTGCCCTGGAAACCAGTGAACATTTATTTATGTCGATCACTCTGATTAGTAAAATGCAAGTACTGGCTGCTGTCCAAAAAGAATTGACAGCCGCAGCTTAACCAGTCATTTCAAGTATTGATTTATATTGCAAAATGACTATACATCCAAGCTTACACATTGTGAATAATTGGCTAAATAAGTGGCAACCTTTCAGAAAACCTCTGATAGGTCTAGACAGTAAACAGAACAACTGAGTTTCTTTTTATGAAGACCTACTAACTGAAACATTCTCAGTTTTATGCCTTTTCACTTTTCAATATGATATTTATTACTTCTCTTAGTTTTGTGCTGTTTTCCTTACTGATGCAGTATGCTCTGCTGAGATATATAAAATATTTTGGTGCACTTCAAATGACTCCTCTAGGGGTAGAAACTGCAGTTTATGAAAACTCCCACACAGAGCAATATATAAATTTTGACAGCTACTGACCCTTGATCCTTGTTTGTCTAATACATGATTCAGTGTAGTCAGACAGGTTTTATGAGTGATAGAGGACAGCTGTGTAACAAACAGAATGACGTGACATTGGAGCCCTGTCTGACATTGACTATCTGGAATGCGCTACCAGGACAGCATAGCTGAGCAAAATAAGATTAAAGTAAGAAATGTGATACCAATGCAAGAAAACTCAAACAATTTACTTACTTTAAAAAAAATCTTTAGCTTTATCATTCACTTTCTTTAAAACAATCTGCAATGTTACCTGAATTTCGATAACAAATAAATCAAGAAACCATTCACACAAGAAATTGGTAGGCAGCTGGACCCATCAGATATGTACAAAGACATCTTCAGACAACACACAAAAGATTTTTATAAAGTAAAGTAAGTACAGTAGATATATGTTCTAACAAACATGAATAATGATGAGAACAAATATGAGTAATGATGAGCTTTACAGAACTGCAAGGTCACTGTAGTATTAGATGTGGAGTGAACAGTTGCTGGAAGGGTCCAATGGTTCACTAATTAAGGAATGTTAACTGAATCCAACAGGTTGTGTTTTTCAGTTCATTAAACTTAGTTTGTACTGTTGATATTTCCTAACTCAATTATTTAAGTGGGTGTTCTTTCTCCTTGCTTAGTTTGGAGACATATAGTTGTTATTTATTGTTATGCAATTGTATTCATTTGTATTAAACTTGTATCTATTATCAGCAGCTTGTGTAGTGAAGACACCAGTGTCACATGAGTGTTGCTCCATGGCTTATGTCCTGAATAAACAAAATAAAAGGAGAAAGTTGGTGAAGTGAAAACTTGAATTAATTCTTGATTGTGCACTGTAATATTTTGATTCCAAAAATTAATTTTAAAACAAGAAACACTGGCATGTATCTGTGTCAGTATTAACAAGGACACTCCTATTTCTAGGAATATTGAATGCATTACATTTTCTAATCTCCTTTAACACTAATTTTTTTCCTGTTCTCCTGGCCTGTTAGATTTAATTACATTTCTTTAATAAACAAGCTACTGGACTCTTCCAGGAATGAGTCACTCCCTCCACATCTAATACCATTGCAACCTTGGTGATATGTATGGCTCACTACATCCTTAATTCCCCAGCACTGACATCCCTTCAGACGCAGTGCCCTCAGTTAAGCTTATGATGGATAAATTAATACCAATAATTTGATAAGGCTGTGCTGTTTAAATGAATATATTTGTGATATACATGTAACTCTTAATTTCAGACTGTTTTTAATAGACATATTCTAAACACTGTGTCAAGGCAAAATGAGACTATATGACAAGAAACAGTAGTTTATAAGGTTCACCATAATTGTTTTGAGTTGCATATTATTATTTAAAATCATTAGCCTCCCTTTTTTTCTGTTACGGGTACCTTGAATGTTTTTGGTGGGTCACAAATTGTAGCAAACTGGCAGCTGCTGTTGCAAACAATGCGCTATATACAGTATAACCACACTTTAATTGGCCATGTATCTAAGTATGATCATGTCACATAGGGAGAAATACTCCCTTGTTGATAAACAATTAGATTTCCTTCACAATATGAGTTATAATTAAAATTCCAAACTTTGCACAATAGGATGCAATTTCAAAACTGTTTCAAATTTTGATGACCCCCATTATGCACTAGATAAAAGTTATTGGACAAATGAAAAACAATTAGTTATTATATTTCCTCAGTGCAGATTCAATTAATCAGTGGTGTCAATTCTTCTTAATGTGAAAGCCTCATATCCTGAAGATTCACTTTCTGTGGAAGGGGACATTTACATTAAAAAAATTTATGTAGTTTTTGAAATGTATTTTTAACAATTAAAACAGATCAAGTGCATTAGTAGGGATGCAGAGGTGTTCTCATTACTATAAGAATGTTGTTGCTTATGTTCTTAAGGTGGTAGAACTGCTCACCTTCGGTTTGGGGTTCTGTATATGTTCATACATAAAGGTAGTGTATTTCTTATGGCTATATAGTAGTTCTGATACACAAAGCACTTGAGAAGGTATGCATGACCAGATCTTTGGAACTGTTAGCAAGAAAATCCTTTTAAAGGTTAAAAGAGTATCAGGATTGTTTACAAATAAGCAGCCTTGACTGGCTCGGCATAACATTAAGGTCCATAATCTTTACAACACAATATGGAACAACACTTTTGCAGTTTCAGAAGACATCTCTGTGTCCCTGTAAGTGCATATATGAAAGAAAGATGTGCAGAGCACAATCATTTCAGGTTTGCTTTATCTATGCTATAAATAATTGATTACTAGCAAGGCATCTTTTGTGAATAGAGTTAAAGTGTCTATGCAGGAGGAGAGGATGATACAACTTGATATGTAAGAGATTATGTTGATATTAGTTTTCACCTGAGTCCCTTATTTAGGATGGTATGCTATTACCGTATATTGTTACATTAATGCATTGGATGGACAACCTTCCACTGCTTGCTACAGTCTTTAATGCCAAGGCCCACACCTGAGGTGAACTTCAAGTCATCAATTCATAGGCAAGATCCCCCTATCTAAGTTGATGAGATCACTTCTTAAGATGCACAGTACTTTAGTTACCTGATACATGCAGTTGCTTTAGATGACTCTTTACCTTAGCCACTGGTCCCTCCCGCAAACCTTACACTCCGACTGTCAACCCCCCTCTTCTAGCAAGGGATCCCCAGCACTTACTAGTTCTTTTTATCTCCCCTAAACTCAGCCTAATCTATTCCCCTTCCTAGCGCACTTTCGCTCCCTTTCTTCTCCCTTATCCGCTCTTTCCCCTCTCTCCCTGCTTTTAGTATAAAGATACTAGCCTCTAATTAGTGGTATCAGCTAGGATGGTAATCTTTACACTTCTGTAAACCATAATGGAAACTGGTGTATGTAACTATGCCTCCTTTGGTCTACACCTGCTTACTGCTGCTACATTGATAGCTACCATATCTGTACTACGTTATGCTTTTTTTTTGTTTTCCTTCTCATTTACTGTATTTTCTGTATTGTATTAAATTAATGTCCAGGACCACCTTGAAATGAGCTTGCTCAAAGGTGTTATATGCCTGGTTAAATAAAGTTGATTGATTGATTGATAGATTGATTGAATTGGCAATTACAGCAACCCAAGCCCCAGTGGATAAGTTCATGTTTTTACCACTAAGCATCTTACCACTGTAAAGAATGTTTAATGAACACAGAAAGGGGGATGTGATTTCTATTTGAATAGCATGCCATTTCTGTGAGTGTCCCAGTTTTAGCTATAGAGCATTGTTGCTCTATAACTATAGAAATGCAAGTCTCCAACACAATATGTGAAAATTAATTGATATATGCAACCTCAGCAATCAAGAGTCAAAAGGAAGAAACTCAAGAAAATTGAAAAGCATCAACTACTAGTTTTCTTTGTCAGGCTGGTAGATACCAGTAAGTGCACCTACCTACTGTTGAATACAAAATTGGAGGATTCTGGGCATCTGCCTGAGACTATAGGGTACATAATTACCAAAAGGAAAGCAGGAAAGGAGTAAAGCAGGAAACAGTCCATTGTATATGCTATACTAAACATCTTTGTCTATCATCAAAACAATCAAGATACAGTACAAGTCACATTAAACATCCAATGAGTTTTTGCATTTCTGAGTGAGTTGCTTGAGTGTTACTGGATACCGCACAAAGCTTTGCACAGACTGTTTCCCAAGAGTTAAAACTCAGTTGTGCATTGCATTGTGACTGGACTGCAGATACACTCAAACTGAGCTGCAAAATCATTTTATAACACTGCTCTTGAGCTGGTTAAGCATTGAAAAACAATGCAATATGAGTTGCCAATGCAATTCCAGCTGTAAAAACAACGCTAAACCAACTCATTGGTGGAACAGTTTAACTCATTACCTCTTAGGTGGCTACTTTGTGTCAGGTAAACAATGGATAGTTCGAACTTCATATGGAGCTATTGGAGGTAATGAGTTAATATGATTTGTGCTATATTTCCTTGTTGTATATTAAACTGGCAGTGCAACAAAAATATTAGCATACTGTTAGAGTCACCTAAGTTTCTGCTATGCTGTGCACCATGATTTTCTTATTTCATTTTCTCAATACTACCCCTTGCTAGGTCTACAATGCTATTTCTATGCTGAATGTGACAGTCATCTTTTATACTTCAGAAAAAAATATATTAAAACATTGATAAGCTACTCAATTTCTGGTGGAACTAGAACATTTTACTATCAGATAAAACTTATAAATGCATGGAATCTTTTATAGTGAAAAAAGTAGGGCCACGTTTTTGCCCTATCCCATTGCACTGCTACTTTAAGAAGGTGCTGATGCATCTCACTAGTATTATTACCACTTTGTTGCTGACTTCTGCAGAACATACAGAGAAAATGAAAAAGACTGCTTTTCAAATAGTGCACCAGGAGGTTTCTATGAGATCCTTAACAACGTCTTAGATTGTTGACATAATTTTCCTGAATTGAGAAATAAAGGGTCTAGAATATCAGAAAAGGGAACAGAAGCTAAGAATCCTTGCAGTTCTACATGGCACACTGCAGGGGAACTGCTTATCATGTTAAGTGCTGTTTCATTAGATCCCTTGGTCAGCTTTGAGAATGTTTTTGTAGTAAAACGTAAGAGGATAAATGTTAAAGTAGACCACAGTTCTTGATCTACTAACAAGTACTTAGCTACTGTGATTGATACTTGGAGTTTAAAAAAATGAAACTGAATTTTGTTAAGGCTAAAGCACAGTGTTTGGTGGAAGTCAAAAGCAACCACATACATATTTATGCTGACCTGGCAAGTAGGTGTTATATTGGTGGATAGGGTTACCACCTTTTAGGAAGCCCAAAGTGGGACATTTCTTACTGAAACATGATTTTTTGCAGGACAATATGTAACCTCGACCAATGCACTGGACTTGTTTTCACTAAATAATCAGAATTAAGACTACTGTATATGTGATAGTTCTCTAGTTGTTTCTAGTGTTTCTTATCATTTTGAGGTATTTTAGCTAAGGTATTATAGTTTTTTTGCAACATTTAGAAGAAAATCAGAAAATATTTTTCCTACTATAATGTCAGGACATTTAGTATTTTTCATGTGTTTTTGCAGGACACAGCTGCCCAAATCAGGACAGTCCTGTGAAACTCAGGACAGGTGGTAACCCTAGTGGATAAAGCTTTTCAATTTATGAGCAGAGTTTCAGGAGTTGGGAGGAGCCACGACTTTCATGCTGAAAAAATCTAAAATGATTGAGATCAGACAACTCACTTCTACAAAAACTACAAAAATGAACATAAGCACAGGTCAAAAATCATTTAGCTTTGTGGCTCCAAAACTCTGGAATACTATCTCTGCAGATACGAAGTCCATTAAATTGATTTACCTTTTGAAACCGAAGATGAAGAACTCCAATTGTACAAGCTTGCAATGTATTTGTTAAGAAACTTAAAACTGTTTATGCATTTGTACAGTTTGCTTCCTATACTTATACACATTTGTACTCAGGCTACATTGTACCATAGTGTGAAAACTCTGCAAAACTGATGTAATAATGACACAACCGTGCTATGTCTACATGTACGAAGACCCAGGCCACTCCTGTAAATGGAGATTTAATTCAGCTGTAAGGAACCAACTAGGGGGAAGAATGTTTTGAACCTAAAACTGATGAATATAAGAAAGGATATCAAGGATAGTATAGTCATAAATGTACTTGACAATAGTGATCACCGCACTAATAGACTCAAAGTGGCAAGGACATTTAAAAGAACTGAGGGTGGGGCACCACTGTGAGGAATTATAACAGAGCCAGCTTTGAGGAAATCAAATGGTTAACTTAATAAATGAGACTGGGAGTCAGTTTTTAATAACAGTTATGTGGAGGCAAGCTAGAACTTTATCAGAAAAAAACTTGAATTAGAAAAACATATGCAATATTTTTATTTATTTTATTTATTCAGAGTTAGGAAAGTACCTTTGAGTCAAAGACTCATTTACAAAGGTTCCACATCACATATATTGTACAATACAGAGCTAAGTTAACATACAGAGCAGAGACCAGAGTAAGCTTGATACATGGTATAGGTAAAAAAAGTAAGGCTCAACAGTCAAGACCTAACACAATTATGGTGGCACAGGTAAGTATCTAGTAGGAAGAAGAAGGGGAGGGAAAGCCAGCCATAGGCTGTTGTCATTATGGGGGGGATGAATGAGTGATGGGTTCAGCAGCAGTCACAGTAGCCTGAGGACTGGAGATGACCCTTAAGGTGGGTTTTGAAGAGGCCGATAGAGCTTTGGGCTGCAATGAAGCTGGGTAGGCCATTCATCCAGAAGGGGGCCTTGAAGCTGAAGGACCTTTGAAATTGGGAGGTTTAACATCGGGGAACTGTGAGAAGTTGCTTGCTTGGGCTACTAGTTACTTTTTGGGCTGTAGATGGATAGATTAAGGGGGTGAGACCCAGAGGGGAGAGACCTAGGATGATTATTTCGGCCATAAGACAGGTGTGGAATTTGATCCTATTGTCTAGGTTAAGCCAGTTAGAGGAGTTATATAGTTAGCAGGTATGTGTGAGGTGGTCACAACCCAGAACAAGGTGACAGGTTTTGTTGTGGGAGAGATGGAGCCTGTTTAGGGCCGAGGTGGTGGCAGCACTGTAGATGAGTATACCATAGTCGAGGAGGGAGAGGATAGAGGATGAGATGGCAAGTTGGAGGGCGTCTTGGGTAAGGCAGTGTTTAAAGTGGTGTTGCAGGCCCAGGCAGACATTGAGGGCCATGGACAGGTGGTGCATTTGCTGGTGGAAATTGAGAGCCGGGTCCAGGGTGATACCTAAATATTTGAAGGAGTTCACTTGCTCGAGAGGGGTTAGATCAGCCGTTAGAATCTGGGGGCATAGTTTCTGCTTGGTGTTCTGGGGGGTGGGTGAAAATCATTAACTTAGTCTTCTTGTAGTTCAGTATGAGATGCTGTGCAGTGAACCACTGCTTGGCTTCGTTAAAGGATGACTGGAGGGTTTGGTGGAGTTGGAGAGGGTCATGGCTGGAGGCATAAAGGGCAGCATCATCCACATATAGTAGTAGGCTGCTGGAGCAGGCGCTAGGGAGGGAGTTAAGATAAAGACTGAAGAGAAGTGGACCAAGGATGGACCCCTGGGGGACCCCTTTGAGAACTGGGAGACTATTGGATAGGGTAGTACCGATTTTGGCCTGTTGGCACCTGCCTGATAAGTAGTCAGTGAACCAGTGTAGGGCATCCAGTGAGAAGCCAATGTTGGAGAGTGTGATTAGCAAGATGGAGTGACTGATGGTGTTAGATGCCTTAGTAAGGTCAACAGAAACAGTGCCAGTGGTGTGGCCTTTATCTAAAGCAGAGTGGATGTGCACTGTGAATTCCAGGAGGGCTGTAGTAGTACTGTGCCCTTTGTGGAAGCCATGTTGATGTTTACAGAGAAGATCATGTTTGTTTAGATGGTCAGTGAGCTGGTCATAGACAATGCACTTGAGAGCTTTGGATGGGGGGATAGAGATGGGCCGGTAGTTACTGGTGTCAGTACAGTCCCCACTCTTAAATATGGGGGTAATGGAGGCAGATTTCCAAAGGAAGGGGAATTTACTTTGGCAGAGAGAAAGGTTCAGAATATGGGTGAATGGGTAGAGTATGTTTTGGAGGGTGAGCCAGAGAAGCCTCAGATCCAGGGAGTCACTACTGTAGCGAGCATGGCTTAGTGCATTCTTGAAATAAGGCTCAGCAGCCCAGAGGCTAATGCGCCATAGGTGAAAGGGAGGGCTAGGCTGGGAGGGGGGAGTCAAAGAAGTTAGGAAGGAGGACATGGCTGAGGTTAGTGAAAGCTTGGTTGAAGGCCGAGGCTATGCTGGAGTGGTCAGAAGTCAGGTGCCCATCCACCGCAATCTGGCTGGGGGGGTGTTAGGTTTTTTGCCAGTGATTTCCTTGACATTATTCCAGAATTTAAGCCCGGTGCCCCAGGTTTCAGCGAGGGCAGCTTTATAGTGCTCGACCTTGGCTTTCCGTAGTGCCCATGTACATTTGTTGTGGGCCTCTGCATACCTCTGCCTATCAGATGGATGGCCAATCTCATTTGAGAGGTGCCAGAGAGAGTCACGTGTACACATCAAGGCATGGAGATGGTCAGAGATCCAAGAGACAGGGTTGCCTTTAGCCATCCTTTTTTAAAGTGGGGCAAATTGGTCTCAGACGTTGCTGAAGGTGCAAATAAAGAGGTCAAGGGCTAGGTCAGGGTCGTGGGTAATAGTTAAGAAGGACCAGTCAAGTGACCTGAGATGAGATCTTAGGAGAGCAAGTTTTCCTGGGCCTAGTTTGCGAAGGAAGATTACCTTGGTGGGGTTGGTCATTTTGCAGGACCATGTGCAGAAAACTGGGGAGTGGTTGCTAATCGTATTTGGGAGCACCGTGGTGCTAGTGATTTTATGGGGACGGTTGGTGAAGACCAGGTCCAGTAGGGAGGAGGCTCAGGTGAGTGGTTCCAGATGAGTGGGAGAGGGGACTACTTGTGTGAGGTCCTGGGATGTAGCTGCATCTATAAGTGGGGTGGCTGACTTGGCCAGCCAGTTGGAGTTGAATTCCCTGAGGATAATTTGTTTGTTTTGTTGTGGGAGGGAGGCAAGTTATGACAGGATTGAGTGGAAAGCCACTTTCTGATCTCTAGGGGGAATGTAGGCTGCCATGATAAGAAGGGGGGGTTTGGGAGTGACCCAGTGTGAGCTTGAGTGTGATGGCCTGTGGCCCAGGTACTAGCAAGGGGAGGGGAAGTGGCTGACAGTGTACTGTGTCCTTAACGTAGATGGCACAACCCCCTCCACATTTCCCCTGTCGATCGGTTTGGAAGAGGTTGAATCCAGGCATGGCTACCGCTAAGTCCGGGATCAAGGGGGAGAGCCAGGTTTCATCTAAGGCAATGACATCAGGCGGGTGTTGGAGGACCCATCCTTGGTACGAGTCCCACTTTTTTAGCAGACTACAGAAATTGAGACTGACAATGTGAAGCCTGCTATTGAGGGCATGGTTAGGTGTTGAGGCTGCAACTGGGCCAGGATTAGGGTGGATATTACCAGATATAAGGAGGAGCAGTAATAGGAGGTACCGGAGCATGCTGTTCCAGGCCAATTTTCAGATACAATGAGCTATGCGGGCTACAGTTCCAGGTGAGTTGGAAAGGGAGAGGATAGGATGGGACAGCATGCAGGGGGCTGACAGTAGGAGAGGGAGAGATGAGAGAAGAGGAGGAGGATTAATAGGTTTTGTTGGGAGTGGCACCTGATGTAGTAAAATCCTAGTGAGGGTAGTCCATCTATGGCAGTGGTCATAGTTGTATGTGGTATAAGTGGGCAGGGGGAAGGTCCCATAGTCTGGGAGTAGGGTGGACGCAGTGTGGGAGGGGTTCTCCATGGTGTGCTTCACTGAAGTCTGTGGATGCCAGGCAGTGTGGACGGTGGGGGGTAGTATCCAGCCGGCCTTAGGGTAGTCAGTGGCTCCAGATGCTTGACTGGTAGGGGAGTTTGAGGAGAGGAGAATGTGCACAGGGGACACAGTAGAAGAGAGGGACAGGAGAAAAAGAATCATGGTGAGGATGAGGATGAGGGAACTGGGAGGGTGAGTGATAGCCAGTAGTGAGGGAGAGAAGAGAGTAAAACAGAGTAGAGCTGCCTCTAGTGGTGACAGGGTATAGGCTGCAAATGGAAAAGTGGGCTGATTGGCTCAGCCCTTCAACCTCCGCCTATATAAAGACAAGCTGAGCAAGGGTGGTGGTGGGGGAGGTGGGGAGCTGACACAATGTGTCGGCAGGGTCTAAATTTGGAGTTGCTAGCAGGCGAGCAGCTAGAATGCCTGATCACCTCACCCTGGTGCTTGATTGTTCGGCAGTTTGCCTGAGTTGCCCTCGGGGTGGGGGAGGGCAGCTTCACTGGCCCTCACGACCTCTCCAGCAGGACCCTTGGTGGATACATGATTCTGTGGGGAACAGAAAGGCAGGTAAATTTTTATATCCTGTTGTGAGGGGAAGGAGATAGTGTAGAAGAGGAGTGAGGGGCCTGTGCTGACAAGGAAAGGGGACAAGCAAAAACGCTAATAGTGCTAGCTACTGCTACAGTTAAAGATCTTAAGGGCAGTCTAGATAGCAATATAGGAAGTTATACTCACAAATCCAAGGTAAATAAAAATATAGTTGACTACTATAGTGCAGAAACTTACTAATGTCAAAAAAGAAATTTATAGGGAATTAAAGAAAGTATCAATTAATAATACCATTGTGAGGTTCAAAATAGCTGTAGAAAATATCAAAAAGGCAATAATGCAAGAAAAAACAAAATTGGAATTTAGGTTGGCATACACAAGATAACTGCAAATCAGTTTACCATTATGTTAACTCCCCAAGGGGTCCTGCGAGATGAATGGGTTCACTGGTTGATGGAGGAAAATAATTGGTACCCTAAATGAGATGGCAAATTCACTCAACAGTCTTTCTGCCTGGTGTTTAATAAAGAAGGCAAGTTATATACTACGGGTGGAAGAATGGAACAAGTGACTGAGTTATAAGAAATAGCTGATGTCAGCACAACTATGGAGAAACTTCAAAGTCTTGACATAAATAAATCAGCAGGCCTCAACAAAGTACAGATGAGACTGCTGATAGAACTATATTCAGAACTTGCCAAACCTTTGAAAATAATTATCAATAAATCATACATAACATGTGATATTCCCTTGAACTGGCACAAAGCAACAGTGGTTCTTATCCGAAACAAGCATTTGTTAATGCCGAATGTTGTCTCACTGGCATTGGCATTGGTAGTGCAGGAGTTAGAGATGCATAATAGGAATGGCAGTGAAGGATTAAACTGATGCCGACCCCACCCCCACCCTGCAGAGACTGACAGGCGTTGGGGTGTGACTTTGGGTCGTCAACTATAATACTCACGCCATTTTACCTCACCCTACCCTGTAGACACTGACAAGTGTCATGGTGTGCTTTGGGGTCTTTGGGCCTTATACTTATCCCATTCCATAAGGAAATACGCTGAGATGGGTGCAGTATAGGAGAATGGGATGAACTTTCGGGCCAAACACTCCAAGGCACACCTCAATGCCTGTCACTGGCTGCAGGGTGGGGGTGGGGTGGAATGGCATGAGCATTACAGCCAATGATCCCAAGTCACACCCCTGACGCCTGTCAGTCTTGACAGGGTGGGGTGTTACAGTTGGAAACCCTAACATCATAGGTGTTTGTTGGTATTTTCACTCCAAATTTTCAATATAGGCTTTTTGTGATCCCACCTCATGAAGAGCTGCACAATCAGTTTGTTAGCTGAAAGGTGGTTTTGCACAGCGGCTATGCCATTTGGTGACACAGGGATGAAAATACATTTGGGCAGGATGTGAAAAATGACAACTGTATTGTTCAACAGGAGGTGTAAAAAAATGGCAACGTTGAAAATCTGGAATGAAAATATGAAAAATTGGTGAAGTCATGAGCATGCATAGGAACTGTGCAACACTCATCCGTAACCCAATTATTTTTGGGATTTCTTTAGCCACATTTTCAACATAGGCATTTTGGGACCTCCCCTCATGAACAGCGGTGCTGTGATTATGTTACTCTGTCCCAAAAGTTGATTTCCCACAGCCACCACGCTATTATGCGTCACAAGTGCAGAAACAAATTTTGGGCAGGCTGTGAAAAATGGCAGCTGTACTGTTCATAAGGACGTGTGAAAAAATGCCAGCATTGAAAATCTGGTTTGAAAATATTGCAAATTTGTGAAGTTACAAGGGTGCGTAGGAAACTGCCCAATGCACGCTTGTAACACCATCATTTTATGGACTTTCATCACCAGATTTTCAACATAGGCATTTTAGGACCTCTGCTCATGAACAGTGTCACCGTCATTTTCTCAAACTGTCCTCAAAACTGATTTTGCACAGCGACAGTGCTATTCTGCACTGGACGTGCGAAAACACATTTTGGCCAGGATATGTAAAATGACAGCTGTACTGTTCATAAGGCGGTGTGGAAAAATGCCAATTTTGAAAATCTGGAGTGAAAATATTACAAATTCACAAAGTTACAAGCATGGGTGAAAACTGCACAACACACACTCATAAAACAGTCATTTTTGGGGGATTTTTTCACCAAATTTGCAACATAGGCATTTTGAGAGCCCACCTCATGAACAGTGGCACTGTCATTTTATTGATCGGTCCTGAAAGGTGATTTCATGCAGTGACTGCAAAATCACCTTTCAGGACCGAATAACGCCATGACAGTGACTGAATTCGTGAGGAGGGGTCCCAATAACCCCATGTTGAAAACTTGGTACCAAAATTTCCCAAAATGCCTGAGATATGCACCAAAGTTGAAAAAAACCCTATTTATGCCATTATACAGCTTACCGGCATTTCTTCAGTTCACAGTCGGCTTTGAAGAGTGCAGACGTGTTCCTGATCCGCTGAAGATCATTGCACCAGACTCCGGAGGTAAGTGTGGGGTGAGGGGGGTGTAGGGAGGCAAGGTGTGCAGTGGGTGGGCAAGGGTTGGGGAGGGAACAGGACAGACCATAAGGGACCGTTTTCTTCATTTACAGAGTAAAAATTGTAGAACGATTTTTTACAGGGACATTTGGCACACTGGGTAGGCTCCAGTGTGTGCCACCTGATGTTGGGGCCAGCCAATGGAGATTGGGCACCCCCATTGGCACATATAGCATATGGGGCAAGAGCCATGGGATTGGGCACCCCTCGACACAGTACAAATGGGGGGGTCATTATGCTGATGAGGATTGGGCTCCCCCATCGGCACATAAAATGACTGACGGCATGCCAACAGGGGACTGGGCACCCCTGAAGTCGACTCTTTACATGGCAGCAGTCAGCGCCACCATGTTTCTTGAAGGGCTTCAGGAAAGGATAAAAAGGCATGTAGGGAGGGCGTGTTTTGGTGCCACTGCATGATGCCCATGGCTGTCATTGCAGTGGACCTTTTGTTTGATGTGCTCACCACATTATGTATTCCTGGTGTGGCACCTGCATGCTGGCTTATTGGGGAATGTGGGATGCATCTACTGATGTATGCCCTGCATTTGCCCAACAGTGACCATGCCTGCAAATCTACCACTAATGCAATATGTTGGCTGGCATGCAAGCGCAAGCCGACATAAAAAAAGGTAAGGAAATAAAACCTGTGGACTACAAGTCCCTCAGCCTAATCTCAATATTGGAGAAAATACTGAAGGGTTTAATCAAAGATAAAATAATATGTGAATTTGCAAATAAGGATTCCAGCACAGGAACCAGCATGGGTTCCTAAAAATTGATCCTACACTATCAATTTGTCTATTTTTTATGAAAAAATTAGTAACTCCATAGGCAATAATACACTGCTTGACATCATCTTTTTTAGACTTCCAGAAGACTTTTCACACTGTCTCACACAAACCACTGTCCAGTAAACTTGAGGTTAAGAAGTTAGTTCCAAAGATAACAAGTTCATATGTTATTAACACAAATAACTCTGCAGATAAGGATTAATGAGGTCATATTCACCAATTGTGCAGTGGCAAGTGGGTTAACTCGAGGGCAAGTTATCAGACCATTGTTGTTCTCGGTTTATATACAAGACATGGGAAGTAACATCTTGAACTGGGCAAACAAGTTTTCTGATGATACCAAAGTGAGGGAAGCATTGCTACAGGTAGGAATCACACAGCATTAATAAATGACCTCAAAAAACAAGAAAAATGGACCACTGGAAAAAGCATGTCTTTCAATATTGAAAAATCTGTAGTTATGCACTTGAGAACAACAGACATCTGCTACGCTTATTAAATGGTACCAAACTGGGGGTTGTTGCTAATCAAAGGGATTTAGGGGGTCATAATAAAGAATGACCTTAAAAGTAACATGCAGTGCAGACAAGTTGTAATGAAAGCCAGCATATTAGTTAGCATCATTAGAAGGTCATTCATAAATAAATCTGAAGAAGTGATCATTCTCCTATACAGTTCTCACATTAGAACACACGTTGACTACTGTTCACCAGTGTGGAATCCATATCTTAAAAAGAATATTGCATTACTTGAAAGACAGCAACATAAAATCATGAAACTAATTCTTAAACTCAGGAATAAATCTTATGAGGACATGATCAATAACCTAGGGCTATGCAGTCTTGAGAAGAGTAAGGGGTGATCTATTTCTACTGTATAAAATTGTACATGACTATGACTTGCTGGAGAACCTTGGCCTTGAAATTAAAACTAAAAAATCATTACCTTAGGGCATAAATTTCAATTGGAAACCAGGAAGCAGACTGGAAAATTCTTTAAACATAGGGTCACTGGAACCTGTTCTACCTGAGAGTGTTGTGATGACAGGGAATTTGACCACATTCAAACAGAGGTGAGCTCATATTGTATGCCAATAGACAATCTAGCAAATGATTACTGCTCAGTAGAGGTGGACAATCTCGATAGACTAATGCCTTCTGCAATCCTATGATCCAAGTACAAACCCAAGTATAATGTATTAGCCTTGTTAGCAAATTCTACATAAATAAATAATGATTGTCATACATATTTATTAAACAGTCAGAAACAGTTGTTCACTGACTGTGGTGCTGCAACAGTTTTCATCAGTCCCATATGACTCAACAGACGTTAACTGATGTTTCTGTTGTCCCTGGATCCCCACCCAGAAATAACTGAGGCCACTTCCTTCTTGCTGTTGGATGCTCACTGGCAGTATTTATTAACAGGCACATTTGTGATTACATCAGTTGTATCCCAATTCATTTTCACATTCAGTCTTTCTACAGCAGACATACAGTAACAGTCCCACATCAGTTATAGGACATAACAGTCCTGTCTTCCCTCTCATGGTTCTTCGCCAGGTTCTCTTCATCTCCCTCCTTGCTTCTCGGGATCCAGACAATGTGATCCAGCCCCCCTTCCAATCACCACAACCTGGTACCACACTTACCTGGACCACTTCCCCGCTAGGTGTGGACACGAGGATCCACCCACTAGCTCTATGTCCTCCCCTCCCTCCCTGTTACTTCCATGCCTGGGTTCCTTTGTCTCCAGCCCATGGTACCTGCCCCTCCCCTCTACCTGCCCCCCATTTCCCCCCTTTGCTCCTAAGACCCCTTCTTCCCCTCTGCCCCAAACCCTCTTTCTTTGCTATACTCCAGCAGGACTCACCTAACCCCCTGGACCTGGCCACCCTTCTGTGGCCCCATCCTGCCCATACAGGGCCCCCCATTCAAGGTCACCACCTGCCAGGCACCTCTTCATCTAGTACCCATTTCCACCACTTCTTCCCTTCACCCCTCTTTCTTGCAGGGCAGGTGGGTGGGGAATTTATTACAGCAAGAACAGAGGGCTCACAGAGGTTTGCATGTCCTTAAGTATCCCCCCGGCCCCCACCCCCAGCCCCTGCTATCCCACCTTAGCCCAATCCCAGTAGTACCCACCACTTTGGGATGACATCATCCATGATGCCTCGACCCCACCCCCTTTTCTGCAGTCCCCCCATCCTGTCCTCCCTTCCCACCATGCCTCTTCCTGGCTGGGTCCCAGGACAACCTGGCCTGCCTTTCCGTGGAAAGCCTAATTATCATCTGGAGTTTTCTGTTTTCAGCTCCAGTCATTAGGTCTCTTAAGCACTTGTTAGTAGCAAATGGAATGTGTTTGTTCAGTTGACCAGTGCATTGATAAATAAACACATGCTTAAATATTGCTTACAAGTTTTATAGGTGTCTTATGAGTTGACACTACTTAAAGATCTATTTAAAGGCTTCATAGCATGGACAATTTATTGCAATGCACTCTAAAAGTTTTGCAAGTTTTACAAGATTATATTAAGTTGGAAATGTAATTATTACTATTGCTATTCTGTGTATGATCTGTTATTTTACTTATCATCCATAACACATTATGTTGTAGATAGAGAGTCTAGAGCTGGAGATGCTTGTAGTTAAAAGCAATACATACAAATATTATAATTTAAGATTAAAAGGAAATCTAAGCCTATCATGCTCCCACCCACCTGAGGGATATATATATATCTATATATATATAGATATATATATATATATATATGCTGTGCAAGCATTTACAAATCTATAAAATTCCCCTACCCACTGTATTACCCAGATTACCTTGTGATTCTTTTGTTTAGCAAAACTTCTCCAGGTCTACTTTAAAGATCTTTTCTGCCTTCGTCAGTGCCTTTATCAGTGCCAGTGGTCCACAGGTTGCACACTCACTGTTGAGGCCAGAAGATTAGCAGGTTGGGGGTTCTAGCTCTAAACCAGGAACTTAAGTAAATTCCAGTACTGACACTGTAATGTAGTATGAGGGGATGATGCACTCCTGAGATGTCATCTTTCAGATGAGACAGTAAACCGAGGTTTCATCTCCCAGTCCTGCTGGTTGTCCATGTGGATGTTAAAGATCCCATTGCACATATTGAAAAGCATACAGAAATTTTCCTGGTGTCCTGGCCAAATTTCCCCATCACTAAAAATACCACCAACAGCTTGAACCTGATTAAATATGTCAGTTTACATCTGTATCCCTCCCCCATGGACGAGGCTAAAAATAAGTAGAATTGCCTATCCCAGTAAACAAAAATGAAATAAATAAAAATGTACCCCAAACCAATCATCACTCACTCTTCATGTCTACAGTTAACACTGGTAAGATGTCCCATATGTACACCACCTCTGAGTGAAGAAGTGCCTCGTGACATTACCTCTGAGGTTACCACTTCTGAACTTCAGGGTGTGCCCTAATGGTCTGTTTGAGCTTACTGATACAGTTGAGGATGCAGAGAACTAAAATATTGTCCTTTTTGGCTTCCTTTTCTTCATGTTAAACATGTTAGGGGCCACAAACCTCTCTTCATATACTTTGTCCCCCATACTCTGGATCATTTGGGCGGTTCTGCATTGCATCCACTTGACTGCTTCAATGTTTTTTTGTATTGAAGAGCATGGAACTGCATTCTTCTACAAGTACTTCTCCAGATGGGGCTTAACAAATGCCTTTTAATGTGGCAGGGTTACTTCCCCATCCCATGCTGGTCACCCTTCTCCTCTTTTTGATGCATCCTAACATTCTGCTAGCCCTCTTGGCAGAAATGGTACACTACCTGTCATACATCAGTCCCTTTTCTGCTATGACCCCAAAGTTCATTCCATCCCTTGCTGCAAAAATAGTTGCACCACACTGTGTGTAGGTCCTACCTCTGTTTCTTACTAATGTGTAGTACCTTGAATTTAGCTACACTGAATCTTAGACTGAATGCTTACTGTTTGATATTTTTTCCTTTTTTACTTAATTTACTTTATATATATATATATATATATATATATATATGTAACTGTCTCCTGAGGACAACAGATGTCATGGAAGGTATGGGGGCCAGGAAGTGCTTGCATAAGAGGAGGGGGGATGGCAGGGATCCCCATAGCAGGGCTTGGTCCACAGGCAGTGGGTGATGAAGAAGATGTCATGTGGGTGAGCCCACTAAGCCACTCTAGTCAGGGTGTTGAGATGCAATGCTAGGTAAATCAGCCATTACTAGGGATGTTCTCTTTGATTAACAGGCTGACCTAGTATATATTACAGTCACCTAGTTGGATGACTGTGCGGGACTAGTGCTAGTGGAACTGGTCCCCCTGGATACCCTTGGATGCACCACTCCAAATAGTAGCACACTTGAGGTGGCATCACCATCTGCAAGGCAAGGCAAGTTTTATTTTTCAAGGTGCCCAATCCCAGAAGCTCTGGGGGCCGTACATAAAATACAAACTATTCATAGAATAAAACAAAAACATAAATAACAGTATTAATAAATTAAGCAGACCATATAAATAAGCAAATCTGAGCTAAAAACAATCACTAATAGAGCTATCCCAGAAATAAGATCTAAAAGACGGTGACTAGGAAAGCCTGACTGAACAAGAGGTCTTGAGGCAGGCCTTAAATACTTTAACTGAAGGGGCCTCCCATATGGATGATGGAAGAGAATTCCACAGGATGGCACCGGTGACACTAAATACTCTGTTGCCAATCAGTTTTTAACCTCGTCCTGGGACTCGAAAGGAGGCCCCTAGAGGAAGAATGGAGTGAGCGGACCAAGGTGGTGAGTGTAAGAAGGTCAGACAAGTATCCAAGGCCCAGCCCATGCAGGGTCTTAAAGGTGAGCAAGCCCACCTTGAAAAGGATCCTCCACCTGACCAGCAGTCAGTGCAGTTCACATAGCACTGGGGTGATGTGTCAGTATTTCTACTGCCCCATCAGCAACCTGACAGCCGCGTTCTGCACCAGATGCAGCCAGTGGAGGGTACCGCCTGAGACCCAGAGGTAGAGTGCATAACAGTAGTCAAGCAATGATGTCACAAAGGCATGTAACAAGGTGGTGAGGTCCATGGGTGGAACTAGGGGCTTGAGCCTGGTGATATTCCTAAGATGGTAAAAGCTGGTCTGGACAATGGATGACACCTGGGTTTCAAATGTCAATCCACTGTAGAAGGTCATACCAAGATCATGCACCCTAGAGGAGGCCTTCAGTGGCACAGTCCCCAGGAATAAACCTGCCTCTGTGCCAGAGGCCAACCTGTCATACACCCTGTCTGACTCCACTGCCAGTACCTCTGTCTTATTGGGATTCAGCTGCAAACAGCTGGAGGCCATCCAGTCATGGATCTCAGCTAGGCAATTATTTAGTACTTCCAGTACACTGGAAGTCCAAGGGGCAAAGGATAGATACAGCTGCATATCATCCACATAGCAGTGAAATCCCAGCCTGTATTTCCAAATGATCTCTCCCAGGGGCAACACGTACATGGCAAACAACATTGGTGACAAGACCGAACCCTGAGGAACTCCACATTACAGGAGGCTAGGGGAGAAGGAGAAATTCCCCATCATTACCCATTGCCTCCTATTCGTGAGGTAGGACTCAAACCAGCAGATGACAGTTCTGGCGAGTCCACAAAATTCCCTCAGGTGGTTGAGCCACACACAATGGTCTATCATGTCAACACCCGAAGAGAGAGATTGAGGAGAATGAAAATTGTTCCCTCCCCTTGATCTCTAGCCCTGAGGAAGTCATTGTGCACCTGAACTAGTACAGTTTCCATGTTGTGCCTCACACAAAACTCTGACTGGAGGTGCTCATAGAGATCAAAGGCCACAAAGTGCTCCTCAAGCTGCTGCATCACAACCTTCTCAACAACCTTCCCCGAAAATGGGAGGTTGGAGATTGGAAGGTAATTCGACTTGCTTTAGAACTGAACGAGGTTGTGTAGTGTTACCTGTCAGGAGGGATGGGTCACTTAACCACGTGGTGCTTGACTCTGTGGCCAGTCTTCAGAGCAGGATTGTCCTCCTCTACTGCCTACCTGGCAGTAGGTATATTGTGAGCTGCAGCAAATTCAGCTGCTATGCACTACGTGGAATATTTGCATAAATGTGTACTTTACAATTCGTCACAAATAAGCAAATTTTACTAAGCAAATTGATGCAGTTAACTACACTGTGACAAACTTTTGCCATGGAGTGCACCAATTCACATAGTAAAACTTACTGAAAGTTGTATAGTGTGCATGTAGTGCAGCAATTCACGTAATAGAATTTGTGCAATTGTGCAAATTTTACTATGCAGATTGCCACCCTACATTTGCTTTGCACACAGCTACCTAACAGTAGCTGAGACTTCTTTCAGGAACTTACTGAGAGGCTATCAGTTCTGGCAAAATAATCTGCAAAATTTCTATTGCTTGGGCATTTCAGTGTCCACATCAATAACCTCTCAAGTACATTTGCCATCAAATTCCTCCAGCTCATAGAAGAGTTGAGTCTTAGACAAGACATTTCTGTGGCCATGCACGTGTGTGGCCATTCACTGGACCTTGTCTTTTAGGTGGGGGTGGAGATTAAAAAGGTCTTAGTTGATCTGTTATTTTGGTCAGATCATGATATCATTATTCTCAGTGGTACTGCACTTAAACTTCTACCCCTGACTGCAGAGGTTGTCCAGTTTTGTTCTTAACAGGACCTGGATACTGTGAAGTTTCTATGTCTTTGAACAACTTAAGCCTGTGTTAGGTCTCCACTAATGGATGCAGTGCTGCAGCTGGATCATATAACTTGTCTCAGGCTGCCACGCTGAATGCCCTGGCATGAGTGTGTTCCTACCTATTGGTCACATACAGAAGTGCTTTTTGGTTTACTTCTGAGCATCAGCAATTGAAGGTCTTAGGCAGGCCTCTGGAGTGTAGCTGGCCAAGCTCACCAGTATATGCCAACAAGCTTGTCCTGAAGGAGCATTTTTTATTCTTATTTTTTCCTCCTTGCTCCAGAGCTGGCAGGTGGCTCCGGACCCTTCCTCAGAGGGGACTCATCTCTCTTTAGTGGGTTTTCCCCACACCCACCCCGATCAACCGTCCCCATGGGTTACCCCAATGACAGGGCCGGTGGGGAGGGGTGCTAGCCTCCCCCTATCACCAGAAGCCAACATCTAGATTGCCAGGGGGGAGGCATGGGTGCAGCCCACCATCACAGAGCCTGCCAGCTATGAGCCATTTTATTTTCTCCCCTGGACCCACGCATGTGTAATGGGCTGGGTGACCATCTCCACAGAGGCAGTCTTACGCTATGTGCATGCATCCACCCTTGTTCTAGCGTCACACCTGTGCTGACACTCAGCTTCCGCTGGGTGTCAATCTACAGCACGGCACTGCATCCCCCCACCCCTGAGGAAGGAGAGCTGTCAGCAGATGCTCAATCCTTCCTTGCCCCAGCTGACCCCTGAGTGACCCGAGTCCATTCCTGAACCCAGATTGTTGGTGTAGCACGAGGTAAAGCATCCAGCACCTCAACCCTCTGCTCCAGGTTCATCTTGCAAATGAGCTTCTGCTCAACGATGAACGCCTGGTTAAATAAAAGACTTGATTGATTGATAAAGACTTGACTGATCCTAGCTCAGAAGAGGAAGTACTACCTTTGACTGGAACTGAGAGGAACTGTCTGGCTGCACATTCTTATACCTTGGACAGTATTTTACATCCTGTCTTCAGCTAGGCTCATTTAAGAGTTATGACTGATTAAACAAGTTATTCATGGCACAGATTTCCTGCATTAGGGACCCTATCCCTAACACATCATATTTGTATGGCTACAGGGAGAGCTAATGGTTGGAAGAAAGCAGAGATGACTTAGGTCTTGAGGAGGATTTCACTAGTTGGATGAGGAAGATGTCTATGGGGGGTATTGAGCTATACCACCTCTAGACTGGACTCTTCCTCAAACCAGCTGCTCAAGGCTGGACTTTATGTCTTGGCTCTGGTGTTGAGGGGGTTGTTAATGCCCCTTTGTGTAAAGGTGTCCTACCCCAGCTTCTGAAGGAGGTGGTAGTGAGACCTTTGCTTAAGAATGCCTCATCAGTGGATCCTGACAATCTCACAAATTATATCCCTCTTTCCAACCTTCCTATATTTGGCTAAGGTTTTTAAGATAGGGGTGATGCAGCAGCCTGAATCCCACCTTGAGAAAATTGAAATCTTGTAGCCATTCTAGACTTCAATTAATTGATGCTTCAGCATTGAAATGGTCTGATCATGATGTGCAGTAAAACCCACCAAAATGATGGATCCAGGGGAATGTTCCATCCTTATTCTGCTTGAACTGTCTTCTGCATTGGACAGTGTTCACCACCAGGTTTTGCTATGCAGACATAGGGAAAAGGCAGTGACGATTAGCAGTGTTTTGCAATGGTTTTGATCATTCCTTAATCAGATCAAGCAGTCTGTTGTGATTGGCACTTGCTGGTCATACTCATTTACTCATGATTGCAGTATTCCTTAGGGTTCAGTTCTGTCACTCATGTTGTTCATAGAGTATATGCTTCCACTGGCAAAGACCATAAGGAGGTGTGGTGTGGCTTTATTGCTATGCTGATGATACAAAGTAGTACCTGTCCTCTTCCTCTCACAGGCTATCATCTGTAATGTAATTAGAGCAGCACATTTTGAAGATCAGGGTCTGGATGACTTCCATCTAGTTGGCACTTAACTGAAAAAAAACAATTGGCTTTTGGGGGGAAGTGATTGCTGGCTGCCAACCCTTGCTGGTAGCTAAAAGTTACCGATCTTTGGTACAGTTGATGGTGCAATAGAAAGTCCATAGTCTCAGAGTGCTCCTAGAAATGCTTTTGGTCAAAAACACTATGATCTGTCACCTCTTGAGTGAGAAGGTGCTAATAGATCAGGTACAATAACTATAATGATGGAGACAAAAATATATTCTGTTTAAATTTTGCTCTTTTCCTCATCTAAGTATAACTCACTGTTGGTTCCCAATAAGCTAATGAATGGCTTAGTTGAGTTAAGCAATAAGGCACAACAGGGTGAGTGTTATTGTGTAACAACATCACTCTTGTGGTGGGTTGAAGCACGAAGCAAAGCCAAGTGTTTCCACCACCCCAGGAGTGACATTATACAATTACACACACCCTGGAGTGCCATATTGCCATTATACAATGGCTCACTTGAAAAATAAAATAAAAAATACATTAAAATTATGTTTAAAGGTAATGTTTTGTTATTTTTCCACTTGGTAGGTATACATGGAGGAAAAACAGTGCTGTTTTGCTTGCCCAGTAGGTGATGTTGCTGTTTTTTTTTTTGCCTGTCTCCCTCCTGTACTGCTACTGTTGTTTGATTGCTGAACTGTTGTTTGTCCTCCTTTTTAATTCAAACAGCCACGCAGCATTCTCTGGGTGAAAATCTGTATTATGTTTTTTTATTGGTAAGGAGAAAGCACTGTATAGTAAAACCGGGTAGGAAAAGGCAGGTGAACACTTCCAGTTGTCAGTTTTGGGAAGTTGGTCTCGATTAAAGGGATCATGATAAGTATTTAAACTGTTTTCTTGTTGCTTAATAAGGGAATGCTGATTTATGATAAGGGAGCGTTTTTATACTTAAATTAAGAGTCTGTGCTTTCTGTGGGAACAGTTGGCTTTTCAAGTTTTACTGGCTAGTCACACAATTTGCAGTTTCACTATTGGCAGTTTTCTAAAAGCGTACCCTTCCATGGAGAATAAAAGCCGAATGAAGACACTCTAACTCTGTTTTTTTGGTTATCCATGATAAAAACAAAAAAACAAATGGATGAGGGATCGAGTATATACAGTATATATATATGTGTGTGTGGGGGGGAGGTGCATTTTTTGAGTATTGGAAACAGCACTTTTTGAATGAGTCTAGGTAGCATGGGAATGTGAAGCTGCTTCAGCTATGGGCTACTCTAACAGGGAGGGATATGCTTTTTCTGTACTGTGGTCACTTGTTTGCCTGCCCTAGATACAGTGATGTTATCATATAATAACATCACTGTGTCTGGGGGTCTGCAGCCAATCAGGTTGCTTGAATTTTTCTTGCCATTGTATAATTAAGCAATAAGGCATGACAGGGTGTGGCATATCGTGGGATATCATCACACCTCAGGTGGTTGGGTACGAGGCCGCAGGCTGAATGCATCCAACTATCTGAGAAGTGATGATATTCCATGATATACCACACCCTGGAGTGACTTATTGCTATTATGAACTGGTTTATCAATTTTGCTAGGAAAAATAATTAAAAAGAAACTTTTAAAATGTTTTAATGCCCTTTTTAAAATGTTGGAGGATCATCTTTAAAAAAAAAAAGTTCCTGGAGGGCTTTGGGCAGCAGGTGGGACTGTTGCAAGTTGATTTCATGTAGCAGTGCAGCTGCAAGCATCAATATGTTGGCAGGGACAGCGATCGTCGTGGTTTGTGATCTGCTCCCCCCACCCCTCCAAATGACGTTGTGATTATTGAAAGCCTGGAGCTCCGAGTAAAGGAAAACTGTGATGCTTCATTTTTAAGGGAGAAGGTGAGGTTAATAAATAAGTTTTTTTGTAATTGGGAGACCCTTGTGATACTGGATATGTTTTCTTCTCTCAAGTGGCTGTTAATGAGCTGCGTGGTGGCGTTATGGTATTTCTTTGTTGGGAATGAGTGGTTTTGTGAATGCGGCAGTTGGCAGTCACCCATTGTGTTGCTGTCGTGTGCGTGCTGTTGGCAGTTCATTTTTTTTTTTAAATAGCGGATGACTGGAAGTCTGACTCACTACAGACTGTGGGAGATGTAGAACTCTGAGTGGTAAGTGAGGAGGCTGGTGACCGGAGATTTTCTGAAGCCGTGATGATGTAGACTGATATCATCATGGCTTCAAAAACCTCTCGGCCAATCAGCTTCCTCCATTTATGATCCCCAGTTTATAATTATATTTACGGTGGTGCTTATGATTTTAGTCACTATTGCATCAGATCATAACAAAATCATAGTTTAATAGAAAACAGAGTGTTGTGTGTGGCATTTTGCTGCGCTCTTTTTATTTTGATTAAATATGTGAAGGTGTTGCTTTTTAAGAAGTGTAGTACATCAGCTTGCCGAATGTTATCACTTAAAATTAAATAAAGCAATACTGCAGCACTGCAGTCTCTCAGTAACTATTCATAGATTACTCATTATATTGAGAGTATTTTCCACTGTAGGAATGTGCAATTGTTTTTAGTAAAAACAATAAATGTTTATTAAATTATTGATTATTATACATTTGAAGTGTGTGTGCCAAATTTCTTATGAGGCGTAGGTTGTGGCTCCTTGGCTAATGCTGACTACACATGTGGCTCCTGAGCCAGTATGGACTGAGTGTCACTGGGCTAGATAATGGTAGTGCAGGGATCTTTTGCAGTACACATGTACAGTAGCTGCAATGAAGCACATTAATGCCACACTTATCACTGTACTGCATTATAATCTGTGCTACTGATAGGAATATTGACCAGGATAACCAGGAATAGCTCCTCATCTCTTTCAAAAAGGGCCATGGGATCTTAAACTGTCACCTGAGAACCCACCAGAGATGGGCCAAATGGACCTTGGTTTAGTGTCTAATGTTTCATGTCTCTTCTGAAGGACAGCACCTTTAACAGTGTAAAACCAGGAATAGTTCCCCATCTCATTCAAAAATAACCATGGGATCTTAAAGTTTCATCTGAGAACCCACCAGAGATGGGCAGAAAGGACCTTGGTTTAGTATCTATCATTTAATGTCTTATCTGGAGGACAACACCCCCTTCCCTCCTCTGCAGTACTGCAGTGTCAGAGTTGAATATTAAAACATGAGTTTGGTGTGGGGGAATTGAGCCCATAACCATCTGCTCACCCTGTCCCAGAGGTGACAGTGCTACCAAATGAGTCACTGACACTGTATAGACAGTGTACCAGAATGCACAAACTAGGTGATTTAATTCATTTTATTGGACCAACAAAGTTTTACAGATTAAGATTTTCTTTCTGTAAAACTTTGTTGGTCCAATAAAAGGTATCAAATCACCTGCTTTTGCATCTTATTGTACAAGGAGCAATACAGCAACAGACATTTGTTTTGACAATACAAAGAATGTAATCATGCCTTGTTTACGTGCATTGGAAAATCAGATTCAGGTCCAATGACAATTGAAATGATGCAGCAATCCTCAACCGGAAGTTAATGCAGACCCATTCAGAGTTGGGATCTTGGTTCAGTCTGAACCATATTCTACTGCAGTGGTTCACATGCACTTATAATTTTGAACCTTCCTACTTTCTGTATGTCACCTCAGTTGCAAATTGATTCTGCTCTTTTTCCTGTTCAAACTGCTGGAAAAGGAATGTGACTAGATTCAAAATCCTCAGTTACTGTGTGTTCACATGTAGGGAGAATTAATAACCTTGGGCCTGATTCCAGAATGGTTACACATGTCATAAAGTATCTTGCACAAAATAAAATGGAGCAAGTAGCACTTCATTCCATGCATTACGACATTTGGTATTCCAGAATTCAGCCTGTGACATGTCTCAGGCTGCCTGTCCTGAAGCTGTCCTATGCCACTGGTTATACCATAACCCCCCTGTGACATGGTGCAAGGGGGTTTATGGCAGCAGTTATGCACTATTCTGAGAGGGAGGCTGTAGGAACAACAAATGTGCTATTCCAAGGCAACCCCAGGAGGACATTGGTCTATATACAGTTAGACCAGCTATTAGCTGGTCTAAGTGTACTCTACTTCCACCTGGGGGTGCACCTCTGTGCCTGGCACCCCAATGTCCATCATCCCATGATCCCACATAAGCCCCCTACACCCATCCCCCATTGGCAAGAAAAAGACCTCTGTGGGCTGCTGGCTCCCCAAGCCCCATCCCTAGTATTGCCATGCAGGGCAGAACATGTCATCCCCCAATCCCTGAGTATTACCTTGCAGGGCAGTTCACATCCCCCAGTCCCCAAGCCCCGATCCCCAATCCCTGATTCACCGTTATTGACATTCATGCCATGACAATTATTCCCTGGTAGTCCAGTGGCTCCCCCACCCGCCAGTGCCAGTCCACCCCCACCCCTCCACACCCATTACCAATCGGTGGCTGGTACAACCCACTTCTCACCTCCATGGCCAGCTACCGACTGAGCTACATCCAAGGGCATACTACTGTATACAGTACACACTCAATAACTGATGGAGCACATTCTGTATACAGGTCACGTGATGGCATCTAGCTAGACAGCAGCTGGGATACTGAGTTCCCCCCTCTGGCCACCTTTTATGATCATTTATTAAACCATCTTGGCCTTTTTTCGACAAAATCTGCCCAGAAAACGTTTGGAGAGGTAACCTGCTACTACAAAACGACCTTTGCTGGGGAAATAAGTGCCTGCAGGTTCACGACGGAGGTGGATGGGAAGCAGGCCTCAGTCAAGCATACACCCCCTGCATCCCCGGAGAAGGCCACCAAGAAACAGCGGAATCAGGCCCCTACTAAGACCGATCAAGGAGGGGACAAGATGCTGCAGGCTGCTCCATTATCGGAGGATAGGTTCCTCCAAGAGCTTACTCCTTTGAAAGACATATTGAAGGAGCTGACTGGTGAACTTAAATCTTTGCGCTGCGATCTTTCCTCTGTCTCTACTAGAGTTTCAGATATGGAGACCAGAGTTGCTTCATCAGAACAGTGGAGATCCAGAGCCGAAACAGAGATTATTGAACTCAGGCAGCAAGTAAAGAAATTGCAAGCCAAAACCAAAGAGCTGGAAGGGCGCAATCGCCGAAACAATTTACTAATCATGGGCCTACCTGAGCTGGAAGAGGGCCCAGACCTCATGGCTTTTTTGCAGAAGTTCCTATGTAAGGTGGTGGGCCCATCCCCTATCAGCTCTTCTTACCATCTAGAGCGGGCACATCATTCTCTGAGACCTAGGCCTGCAGCTGGATCTCCCCCACGTCCTATTATAATTAAGTTTCTTAGTTATGTGAAGAGGCATCACATCTACACGAAGTCGCGTGAACTGAAAGAAATCCTTTGGGGAATATCCAAAATCCAGATTGCACAGGACCTACCTAAAGAAACCCGAGAGAAGAGGGCAGCATACCACCCAGTTGTGCAGAAATTAATAGCCGCCTCTATTCCATTCAAGATGACTTACCCTGCGACTTTGAGAGTTACTATCAGAGGCGCGTCTATCAGCTTTAATACCCCCAATGCTGCTTGCAAGGAACTGGCTAATAAGCTACCAGAGCTATTTAAAGTGCCTGGCTGAAGGACCCAATTTCCTTGCCCTGGGTTTGGAGTTTAATGATCTTATTGGACTAAATTCCCTTTTTGTCTTGATATAATAATACCTGTATTTGTATTTTGAGTGATGCCTGGACAATTCGCCTGTCGTTAGCTGAGGGATACTCTCTTGTTTCTTACCTTCCCTTTCTGGCTCCCTTTTGGTTTTTCTCGTTGCTTTCCCGGTCGCTCTCGGTCTCTTCTTTCTGGCCTTCCCTTTCTGGGCTCCTCGGCTTGATTCGGGCGGCGGTGGGCGAGTTTTGGTCTAGGTAATGTTCTCCCCCTTCCCGCTCCCGTCCATGCACTCCCTCGATGGAACTTTCTTTCCATGGTCGTTGTTTCCCGGAGGGGATTTCCTGGTAGGCGGACCTAATTTGGTCCCTCTGCCTTATCGGTCCCCAAGGAAACAGCAGCCTTCGGTATGATTTTCTCCCAGATTTAATGCCTTCATGTTTTCCTTGCCTCTTGCTGGTCTTCTGGACTTCCCTTTCCTCGTGGGCTGCATGGATTTGGTGGGTGTCCCATTAATTGCCTTTTCTGGTGAGGGCTGGGGAGTTGCTGGACCAGACTGGGGTTGATGGGTTTCTGCTGCTGGGATGCTGTACTATATCCTCATGCTTTTCTACCTGACCCGCTCCCCTATCTTATATCTTATCTTATATCTTATTTTCTTCGTTCTGTCTGCCTACTGTACGGAGGTGGGTCTCTGGGGGGTGGCTGTAGGGGGCTTGGGCTTGAGTGCGCTTGCAGCTGGATGTGGAATCGCGAGCACGTATGTTGGGGGTGGCTAACCTCTTCCGGTGCTGGGCGGTTGGGAATCTGATTTTGACATTGTGGGTTCTCACTTTCTTTGGACTGTGCCTGGTCCTCTTTGTATGTTGGCACTGGTTCCCAGTTCTGGGGTCGGAGGTTCGCATTGGGGTTGGGAGGTTCGAGCCCTTGGGCACTAGTTCACTTTTGGTTATCTTTGCTCGATCCACCCATTGTACATAGTTATTTTTGGGTTTTGTAAGGGTGCTGGTTGTTGGGGGTCTAGTTTAAGGTATTTCAGACTATAGGGATTTTTGGTCTTTGGGAGGGGTTGGGGTTCTCTCTCTCTAGGACTTGGTTTTTCTAGTTTTTGGTTTCTGGTCTTTGGGAGGGGTGTGGGGGGTTGGGGATCAATGACTGATGTCCCAGATATTTTATATGATCTCTGGGTCTGCTGTGATAGATTGCTGTTTCTGGGGGGGTATGGTTGTTGAATATGTTCTGGGGGTTTTATGGATGGGTGACTGCCTTGGGATCAGTTTTGTCTGGTTTGGGTCTCATGGTTGGATGAGCCTACCCTACCGGTACAGGCCTTGTTTCTGTTCCGGCTGGATAAGCTGGATGAGGCTATTGCTGTTGAGACCCAGGCCTGAGCAGCTCTGGGTGGACATTTGGTCCCAGGCCATCATATGGGGGGGTGCACCTTGTTCCTACAGATTTTGCTGGTTCTGTCTGGATACCTGGTTGTATTATAATGTTTCTAAAATGGCTATGAATACAGTCAAAATAGCATCTTGGAATGTTCGAGGGCTTAGGGATCGGTCAAGCGGCTGCAGGCCTTTAACCATTGTTCATTGCTTCATATTGATATCCTTTTCTGCAAGAGACACATTTATGCCATGGATGATGCCAAGTTGCTATATCCTGATCTGGTTTTTCCATCCTACCTTATGGAATTCCTGTTTTAGTAAAGGGGTTGGTTCTTATTAAAAGGCATGTATTGTTCTGAAAAGAATTGACTGTCTCAGACCCAGAAGGAGATTTGTCCTGGTGAAAGGTACTCTAAATGGTGGTAATGTTGTCCTTGGTTCAGTGTATGGTCCGGTGGGTGGGAATCCTGGGTTCTTTATGTCTCTGGCGGATAAATTGTCTAGCTTTCTCCCATATTTATGACTGGGGGCAATTGGATGTGCCTTCTCATCCACTTTGGATAGAGATCCTCCAAGATACCCATACCCACTCCGGCTCAGGCGCTTTTTGGGACCTGAGTTCGATGTTGGGCTTATGCGACCCCTGGCGGCTTGCCAACCCTTCTTGTTATGCCTTTTCCTTTCAATCCCAATCACATGGCACTAAATCGAGATTGGATATGGTTTTAGTGAGTCTCCCTTTACTCCCGAATATCTCTCTGTCTGGTATTGAGCCGATCATTTTATCGGACCATGCTATAGTTTGGATTCGACTGTCTTTAGACCCTGATTACTCCTGTGATGCTATGTGGTGGCTAAACACTCAATTGCTAAAGGATCATCAATGTGTTTCAGAAATTAGTTCTTGGATCTCTCTTTTTCTGGCTGACAACTTGAACTCTACTTCAAGGGTCGATATGGTTTGGGGTGCCCTGAAGTGTTACCTTAGGGGTGAAATCATTAAGATGGCCTCCTTTAGGAAGAAGACACGGTTGGCTAGGTCCTTAGCTCTGATGAGCAAGCTAAGGGAATTAGAGATTAAATATTCTTTGACTTCCTCTGTAAAGGATCTTAAGGATCTTTTGCTAACCAAGAATGAATACTTGGACCTCTTGAAGGAGAAAACAGAATACTGTTTGATGAAAACCCAGGCTAAGTATCTGGATCTGGGAGAAAAATTGGGCAAACTGCTGGCTTTGCGTCTGCGTACATTGGAGAGCTCAAGGATCATCCCTTCTTTGTCCTCCCCTTCTGGCAGAGTAGTTTCCTCTCCCAGAGATATTGCACATGTCTTCAAGGAATACTATTCGTATCTTTATAGCCATTCCTCACTATCTCATCCCATTTCGGTTGTTAAGAATTATTTGAAAGAAATAGATGTCCCTTGTCTATCTGAAGCCCAACAAGCTAGTTTGCTAGTCCCTATCTCAGCTGAGGAGATAAGGAGTACTATCGCCTCCTTGGTACCAGATAAGGCTCCGGGGCCAGACGGTTTCCCAGCAAACTTTTATAAGGTCTTTGCTAAGGACCTGGTGCCCATTCTTCTTAAATTATACAACTATTTATCGGTTTCCTCTGAGATTGACCCTGCTCTGTTTGAGGCTACTATAGTCTTAATCCCTAAAGCTGACAAAGTTCTTACTGATCCGGCCAATTACCAACCCATTTCTCTCCAAAATTATGACATGAAAATTCTTGCTAAAATATTTGCTGAAAGGATCAAGAGGGTCTGGTCGGGGCTGCTGAGCCCTGAGCAGGTTGGTTTTGTACCAGGGAGGGTGGCGGCGGATCACTTGAGGACTTTTTCGCATATTTCTCAGTATGCTCAAACAGCTACATGTCGGTTGCTCTGATCTCTCTTGATGCGAAAAGGCTTTCGACCGGGTTGATTGGTCCTTTCTTTGGTCGGTAATGGAGGGTATGGGTTTTCCAACTTCTTTTCTGAATATTATTCAGATGTTCTATAGCTGCCCTTCTGCTAGGATTTACTGCAATGGGGTCCTATCTTCTTCTTTTTGCCTATTTTCTGGCACCAGGCAGGGATGTCCTCTTTCTCCTTCATTATTTAACTTATTTCTGGAGCCTTTGTTGATTAAGCTTAAGTCGTTCCCCCAGGTGAGAGGTGTGATGTTACAGCAACAGGAACTGGTTCTCTCTGCATATGCAGATGATGTCTTGCTGTACCTAATGGATCCGGCAGCATCTTTAAAGGCCGCTCTTGATATCATTATGCAGTTCGGCATCTTTTCCCTTTACAAGTTGAATATCTCGAAATGTGAGATTTTCCCTCTAAACAAGTATACTAATAAACAGGACTTCCTCTCCTTCGGAATGAGATGGTCCTCCAGATCAATTAAGTATCTGGGAATCCACTTTTCTACTGATCTTTCCCTCTTGAAAAAGCTAAATCTGGACAGAGTTAGAGAACTGATTAGTCAGGATTTGCAGCGTTGGTCAGCTCTCCCTATTTCGCTTTGGGGCCAAATCAACATCATTAAAATGAACATTCTTCCCCGGATTTTCTATCCATTGAACCTGACTAATCTCTGGATCCCTCTTTCCTTTTTCCAACAGCTTCATCGGCTGTTCTCCAACTTTATCTGGCGGGGGAGTACGGCATTCCTATACCAAGCTATCGCTCCCTAAGGACAAGGGTGGCCTACAGCTGCCTAATCTCCTGCTGTACTATTGGGCGGCTCATTTTTCCAAATTAGGGAGATGGTTTTCCACAGGTTCAGAGATCCCTTGTCCAATCTGGCATCAGCTTGAACGGGCCCTTCTCTCCGAGCTTAGACTGGACATGTCTGCCTTATTTTATGCACTCCCGAGGGTTCTATCACAGTTGGTTTCGGACAACACGGTGATGGGTTCTATTAGGTAATGGGCACAATGTCTTAAGTTCTTTCGGATTTCTAGTGGTTTGGACTTGGGACAGCCGGTGGTCCTTAATCCTAACATTAGGTTAGAGAACTCTTGGATCATGCCGAACTGGCTCTCACAACTCAACGATGCCAGAGTTGAGTATTTGTTCAACCAAGATTCGCTTCTTGAGTCAGATGATATCCTAGAGAAATTTGACATACCAAGCAAAGGGGTTTTCAAGGTCTATCAGCTCCGGCACTTAATTGGTAGTAAATTTGGTACCATTTTCAGAGAATCGGCTGTGCACCCCCTTCTCTCTAATATTATCAGTCTTGCCTCTCAGTCCCACTCTATTTCGTTGATTTATTCCTATCTTTTGAATTTCAGCTCTCAGGAGGGTGTCGAAGGCCCTTTAGTCTGGACACATCTTCTTCCTGATACTGTTCCGGCTTGGCCTAATATATGGAGCAATTTGCACAGATATCACACCCAGGATAGGCTGCGGTTTACACAGTATTATATTGTGAATAATCTTTACTATACTCCCGTTAAACTCTTTCAGTGCAAGATGGTCTCCTGTTCAGATTGTTTTAGGTGTTCACAAGCTGAGGGTAATTTAATCCATATTTTTTGGGAATGCCCCAAAGTTACCCCATTGTGGTCCTTGATCCGGGAGAATCTGGATCCCCTTCTGGGTCTGAGTAGGTTTTTTTGTCCGGAGGTTTGTGTTTTGGGTGATTTTTCCTATGTTGATAGTATTGAACGCCGATATCATATGGCCTTGGTGTCCATGGTGGTTAAAAAGCTGGTTCTAAGACATTGGTTGGACCAGTTGGTCCTATCATATGCTGATTGGCTGAAGGAGATAATGTCGTATCTTCAATCAGAGAGGCTGATAGCTAGTTTTAAAGATCGTATGGATTTGTTTCGCAAAAGATGGGATAAGCTCCAGGCCTTGTGTTTGCTTTAACACTGTAGCTTGGTGACCCGATCCTGCTTGCCCTTATCTATCATATGTTTATTTGTAGATTTTTGATCTCTTTTGTTATTATACGATTTAAGATGCTAAAGTTAGGATACCTTATCATAGGTATACAGTGATATCCAGATTTAATAGGTTTTTTGTCCTTTGTTGGTGCACCCAGTTGGGAAATGGGGGGTGTTTTTGAGGGGACTTCATGTGTTGATGGCTATATGTTTTATTTGGTTTTTGGGTGATTGGACGGGGGTGGTTTTGGGGGGGATACTGGTTTTTCTAAGGAGGAGGAGGGGATGGAGTTGGGTATTTTGGTTGTACTGTATACATATTACTTCTTTGTTTACATTTTTGGATTGTTTTGTACTTGTTTTGTGTTTTAGTGTTTCTTTTGTGTTTTTCATTTTGTCCTTTTGAAAATCAATAAACTTAAATTTCAAAACATTCTGTATACAGTAGTATGCTTTCTGAGGGAGCTCAGTAAGTGGCTGACCATGGAGGTGAGAGGTGGGTTGTGCCAGTCGCCAACTAGTAATCAGTGTGTGGGGGATGGACTGGCACTGCTGGATGGGGAAGTGGGAAGCCACTAGGGATCATGGGTATGTGTCAGCTGCAGGCAACATGGAAGCTATGTGTGTGTGTGGAGGGGGGTGCCTGTATAGATCTGCAAGGTAGGGTAACTGCTTCAGGCTGTGGGCCTTGGGGGGGCTGTGTGTTTGGGGCTATGGGGTATGGGACCTGCACCCTGTCAGAGGGCATTGCTATGGCTTGTGGCACTCTGTTGTGGTGTTCCTTCCCTTTGGCGCACTGCTTGTGGTGCCATAAGTTGCAGGACGTAGCCGCCTGGGACCCTGCCTGTTCTGGGATCTGGCGCAGGTTCCCTGGCATATCGGCATATGTCACAACTTGCAAGTGCTGGCGAGTTGCACCATATGTCTAGGAATCGGGTCTCATGTATCTAGTAAGTTCATTCTCATCAATCCAACTTCATGTAAATCAAAAAGGATTACAGACCGAATGAAACTAATTGACTACAAAGTAATTGATTTCCACTTCATGTAAACATAGCAGTTGTAAGGTCCACTCTAAAAAAGAGTTTGGCCTTAGGTCAAAATTAACAAAATAATCTCCCCAATAGTTGTTGGACATCACCCGAAGACATATCTGTGCAGGAACTACACTTCAAATTCAGACATTTTTTTGATGATTAGGGTAGATTACCAATAAAATGCTCACACACTAAATTTTAGGAACTAACAAGAAGACTTTATCAATCAGCAGCACAGGTCATGTAAAGGGAATAGAGGTTATACAAAATTATTTCAATGATGATTCTTGTAATAGCGACAAAATCACGACTTTTTCTAATTTCAAGTGTGTCATCTCAAGTTATGCACTTTTAGATGTCCAGGCCTCTCCCAAGAGCTAGTACACTATGCCTCCCAACACCAACACACAAGATTACAATCAAGGTCTACTGTGTTGTAGGGCCTTCCACTATCCTCAGTAGTAGATCACCACAGTTTCAATCAATTTGTACAATAATCACTTTTGTTTTTGAACTGCAGTTCTGTTCTAACTACTGGGTACCCAGGGAAATTATATACTGTTGCAGGCCTGATGTCAGGGTGTCTGGGATCTTGTGTTGGTGCACATACAGATATGCAAGCTTGCTTTTTACCCCACCTGATTGACCTTTTTGGTTAGTACTTCTTATAACGTAACAGATTTGTAATCCCACATAGAATCCAACACCAATTTTAATCAAACAGGCAAATTTCAAACAGCAGCAGCATTTTCTTGCTAGCAAGTCAGTGCTCATGTGTCCTGTACCAAGAAACACAGTCCCCCATGCTTCTGAATGGACACTGTCACAGCAGCAGGCAGATGGTGGCTGTAGGCCCCGGTTAGGCCCAATCACTGTTTTGAAGCTCCCTTTCCTCTCAATCGGTATTGTGGCAAGTTCAGAAAGGCTGAGACTGATGAGTTACCCTGCCTCGTTCAGTGGATGTTCACTTGATTAAAGGTGCATATACCCTGGAGACAACCTCCTGACCATTTCTTTCGTTGCACACCAGACAGGGTAGAACAGCTCATTCTCACCTCTGATTACAACAGTCTTCAGATGGCTTCAGCAATTTCTGTCTTTCACAGCTTTTCAGGACTCACAGCACTATATTTTCAGCTCATATGGATCTTCCAGAAAATGGATTCAGCTCACACCAGGATCTCTGGCTCTGAGGCCTGGCTAGGCCCTCAGCTCTCTTCCTCAGCATCTCTCCAGCCACTTGAGAAGGACTGCACTGATCGCCTCCTAGAGTGGGGGGAGGGTTTGGTTTTTTAACCTCCTCTCTTAGTCTCCTGTTGGCTGTCCAGCTTGTCACTCACTTTGACACTCGCACTGTGGCTCCCTTAGTAGCTGCAAAAGAGCACCAAGCACTCTGCTACTTTTCCTCTCAAGTGCCTATATCATTACCAGGACCTCTTGAGGTCCAGTTGTCAGTTGCAAGGGACAAAGGTCACAAGATGGCGACATCCATCTAATTACACTCAGTTTCATGCCTGATTGCTGTTTCACACAATTTATTTCTGTTGCTAGCTGCTACTTTACATTTTACAACTTTAAATCCATGTTCCATGATGACATCAGTAATCTCTCTGATTCATCTTTTGGTGCAGGGGCACCCCTTTTTGGGGGGCATACAACAAAAGAACAAAATGACAAACAGTACTCCTCTTTTCTTGGCCTCCAGCACCAGTTCCAGATGGAGGATGCAGGCATAACTGGTGGACCCACTTCAGCCTACAGGGGCTTGACAGGCAAGCCCCACCATTGGGGGTTACATATATTGTATGTATGTGTATTTTATAACATAATTGTTCAATGATACTGTGTGAGCATCAGTACAAAGCAGTTAACTTGCATTTTTATGAATGAGCATGGAGTTCTGCATACTGCTGGAATTCATCCTCCTAGTATGCCAGACTCCATAATGACAATGTTAAAAAGTACAGGGGTCGGAGGACCATGTGATGCAGCATGCCTGAAGGAAGCTTCTCTAATCCTCTCCACCCACCCACTCCAACAAATCTCATTTTCTACCCTTGGGAGACTACTAAAACTTATCAAACTCGATACAGAAACTCCCTAACTATATGGGCGATCTCCTGTACTGTTTCAGTAGTGATGGATGTAGAAATGAAGAGGTCGCAGCCAAGGCACACTCCTCCAGTAACACTGGAGAAGCCCCCCCAAAAAAAACACGAGCTAACAGTGCCACCAGCTTGCAAAGCCTGACGCTGCAGAAACCAGATCAAGAACCACTAATGCTCTCAGGCTTCTTAGCTGAATTCCGACCCTTTCAGGAGGAGCTCAGAGGAATAGCCACAGAAATCAAATCTTTATCCCAGGAAACTGAAGATATTGTAATAAGAAAATCAGATAGCGAAGCCTGTATTATTTTTTTGGAAACACGGGCTGAAAGGCTTAACTCAGATTTGGTTGCAGTGAAACAAATGCGTACAAAGATAGAACAAAAAGTAGAGGATTTGGATGGGCGTACCTGCCGAAATAACATGGTTATTATCAGACTTAGAGGAAGGACAGGATACCATTCATTTTGTCCAGATGTTTATTAAAAAAATAGTAGGGGCCCTCTCCTTTTGGGCCTCGATATGTAATCGAGAGGGCTCACATGGTGCTCTGACCTACTCCTCCACCTGGGGCAACCCCCCAACCTCTCATATTTTGATTTCTAAACTACCTAGAGAGACATTGCCTTACTAAAATAAAGGAAATTCAAGAAGTGCAATGGGAGGGGAAAACATTTTGTGTGGCCCATGATTTGCCTCTCACGGTCAGGCAACGGAGATCTGCATTCCACCCTTGGTCACAAAAATAATTGCAGCAGGCTTAATGTTTAAAATGATGTATCCAGAAAAATTACAGGTGTTCATCTCAGGACCCTGGCAATCCTACAAATATTCAGATGCTGCAAGCATAGGCCATAAAGCTGCTTTGCCCGATCTGTTTAGAGGTACCTGAATTTAAGGGTTTGGCCACTCAGTGAGAGTGTGCAAGGTCGTTTCTAAGCAAGGACTGTGTTACAAGAGCATGGATTAACAAACCAGCAATTTTGTCTTATGGGAACTGTTTCTATGACTGAAAACATAACAGGAACATTCTAATAGGCTGTTTCCTTTGCCTAGAGACTGGTAATTGTAAGGTCAAGGTTTTCCCTCATTCTCAAGCTGATTTCTATATCTATTAATCCTGAAGGAAGGATCATCTTACTTTACAAATAATGGAGAGAACTCTGAGTTATGCCTGTTTTCAGTGTCTTCTACCTAGGAAGCCGTAGAAGAATTACAGGACCAAAGGCAAAGAGAAGGATATTTTCCCTCTTAGTACTATGAATAAGGTTTCAGCAGAGGGGGTTCTCGTTTTGTAGTTTCATAGTATTACTAGATAGAAACAAAAGGAATTGGTTCGTTACAAAAGTTTTGGGTTGCTACTGCTTGTTCATAGGGCTGCAGGACAAAGAATACTTTTTTAAAAATTGAGGTGTTTTCTGCAGCTTCACTTACCAGGGCCAAGGGAAGGTGTAGTTCCTCTAATATCCACATGAGGGGAGTATTGCTCATATTTTTCAATTACATACCTTAGAACCAGAGAAAAAGTAGTAATGTTTAGATTTGGTTAGAAGGGAAGTTGACTCTTTGTAGAATGGATTATTTGTATTTGATAAATATAGGTGGGGATGGCTGGAGGGGAGAAGTGAAAGTATGGGGTACTGCAAAACAATATTCATAACAGCAAGGGGGAGAGGAGGGCAGGGATTGTAACTGGTATGGGAATTTTGAGGAGGATTCTTCGGGGCTTATTGGTGGAATTATGGGTTTGTGACAGGGTCTGAGGAGGGAGGAAGGGAGGGACAGTCCATAATCCACAGATCTCGAGGGATACCAAGAAGTGTTGTTTGCACTCCTTCAATGTTAATCTATGATTTTTCTGTTTACAAGAAAAATGGCTTATGATCTGAGATTTTCTTCATGGAACATTAAAGGGGTTCGATGAAAACTGAAACAATACAAAGTCCATTCTACAATCACAAATTTATTTTCTTCAGGAATCCCATTTATTAGATGCTGAAGCCTTACAAATGAGGAGACAGCAAGTAGAACAGATGTTGTCTGCCCAAGGTACTACAAGTAGCTGTGGTGTTATGATTTTAATTAATAAAAATGTTCCATTTAACCCTACACAGATCATTAAAAACCCACAGGGCAGGTTTATTTTAGTCCAGGGTATTATCTACTCAGTAGAGCTTCTGATTGGCAGTGTTAATGGTTCTAATAAAGATGACCCCCAATTTTTTATGCACCTTATTAACACCATGCTGCCTTTGCTACCCATTTCAATAATTCTAGAAGGTGATCTGAATTTGGTATTAGACCCAATTATAGGCCGTACAGGTTGCACTCTCAGAAGGCTTTCTCCAGCTCAATGTGCACTTTGTGATCTAGTAGATCAGATGGGTCTGTGTGATGTTTGGAGAGTTTTGAATCCCAAGGACAGGGAATATACATTTACATCCCCAGTCCACGGGAGCTCTTCCCATATCGATTACATTTTGATATCCCAAGCATTTCTTCTAGGTGTTTTGTCCTTTTCAATTCAGCATGGACCTCCCTCTGACCATTCCCTTGTAATGGGCTGGCTGTTCCCTACTTCCCTACCTAAACAGAGTCCACATTGGAAATTGAATGACCAGTTGCTCAAGGATGCAAAGATTTCTGACCTTGTTAAAGACCACATTGAACAGTTTTTTATATTAACTCAGCCCATAATACTAAGCCTGATATTATTTGGTGTGCCCTTAAAGCATACCTTAGAGGTATTCTAATTGGATTAGCCTCTAAGAGAAAGAAATCCCAAGACTCAAAATTAAGAACCTGTTTGTCCCAAATTTGGGCCATAGAAGCACATCTAAATCCTTATTCTCCTGATAACAGCAAACAAAATTTAGCAAGATTAAAGATTCCTATCTGGACCTACTTAGGGAAAAAGCCAAATTTGCAATTCTTCACACTAAAGCTTCTTATACAGATCAAGGGGAGAAGGCAAAAAAATTATTAGCTCACAGAATTAAGCAACAGGAATCATCTCGATTCATTCCCCCTATTTGCTCTCAGATGGATGGTTCCTTGAAATTTCTCCTAAAGAAATTGTAAACAAATTCACTGTGTATTACAAACAATTATACGGAGCTATGACTAATCCCCCCTCAAACCCAACCCTATCTTCCTATCTAAAAGAAGCCCAACTGTCCTCCCTTTCTGATGCCCACAAACTGGCAATAATTGCACCAATTTCTACCCTAGAAATTGCTGAGGTGATACAAAATCTCCCTACTGACAAAACTCTGGGACCAGATGGATTTTCATCCAACTTTTACAAGAAATTTAAAGACCAAATTATCCCGTTCCTTTTACCTATATACCAACATATTTTATCAGGCGCACAAGTCGACCCCACATTATTATAAGTTCTCATTGTTCTCTACCCAAACCAGACAGGAATCCAGATTCGGTGAAGAATTATAGGCCCATTTCTCTGCTTAATCAAGATATAAAAATTCTAACAAAATTATTAGCAGACAGACTCAGTTTGGTACTTCCAGTTTTAATAGGTCCACAGCCAATGGGATTCATGAAGGGTAGATCCTCAGTGGACCATCTCTGCACTCTTTCACATGTCTTCTCAGTGTCCATAGATGCCCCCTTTCCAACTGTCCTGGTGTCTCTGGACACCAAAAAGGCATTTGATTGAGTTAATTGGAACTTTTGTTTAAAACTTTGAATGCCTTTGATTTTCCCCTAGAATTTCAGGGGTGGATAAAAGCTCTCTATCAGACCACATCTGCTAGAATTTCAGGGAATGGAGTGATCTCAGAGTCATTTCCTTTACACTCTGGAATGAAGCAAAGGATGCCCTCTCTCACCCTTACTATTTAATATATATCTTGAACCCCTTATCTGTAAACTGATTGCAAGTTGGATGGTGCAAGGTCTAACAATACAAGGCACAGAAGTAAAAGTCCCCACACATGCGGACGACCTTCTCCTACATCTGTCCTACCCAGAGACATCCATTCCATCAATGCTAGAGAATATTGTGGAGTATAGTAGACTGTTGAACTATAAATTAAATGTTAAAAAGTCAATTGTTTTTCCCCTAAATCATAAAGTACTCAAAAATACTATTACATTTTTAGGCCTCTCATGGTCCCAGGATTCCCTTAGATACCTCAGAATCGAACTTACCAGAAACCCACTGCTTACCATTAAGAAAAACTTAGACTCCTTGGTACAAACCATCACCCAGGACTTAGATCGGTGGACGACTTTTCCCATATCATTGTGGGGACAGATAAATTTAATTAAAATTAATATTTTTCCCCATTTATTTTACTCCCTCCACTTACTCAATGTTTGGTTACCAGGTACAAGGTTTAAGAAAGTCCATAGGTTTCTTACAAAATTCATTTGGTCCAAGAAACAACCAAGAATAGCATATCATAAAGTAGCTGCTTCCAAACTTAAAGGAGGCTTATGTCTCCCTGACCTTAATCTATATTATTGGGCCAGTCATGTGTTCAAATACTTCAGATGGTTTGCCCCAGCCCCCTCCTCTTCTCTCCCACGTTGGCTCAAAATAGAATTGGATTTGATTCACTCCTGTAGCATGGAACCCTCTGCATTGCTATGTTTAAAGACATCCTCATTACCAATAAACCAAAAATCAACCATGATCAAAGTCTCTATGAGAGTTCATTCCCAATTATGTGCTTTTTTACAATACAAACAGCATACATATTTGTCCCAATCTATTTGAAATTCCCCAACTTTCCAAATTGACAACAAGAGGCTTATACCTAATTGGTTACCCCAACTGGGGATGGAAAGTTATCCCTTTTTGTGGGAGAAGATGGTTCTTGGCTCTCAACTGCTGAAATTATGAATAAATTTAAAATACCCTTGCCCTGTTTTTTCAAGGTTTTTCAATTGAGGCATCTCTTTATCAAAGTGATAGGTAAGATACCTCCCCCTCTACCCAAATTATCATTCCAGTCGGATCTGAGCCCCCTGGTTAACTCTCCTAAAGCAGTCCCTAAATTATATGTAACCTTATATGAATGGTGTTTTAATGAATGCTTTGGTCCCACAGCATACTGGTCATCCCTTCTTCCCCACTGGAATATTGATTGGCCCACCCTTTGGTGTAACTGCTACCATTTTGTGATACATGATAAATTAGGCCTTATGCAATTTCACATCTTACAAAACTTGTATTATTCCCACAAAAATTAGCTACATTGGGCTTAATACCTCCTAGTCTATGTTCCTGTTGTTCACAGGAAGAGGATACCCTTCTTCATATTTTTTGGTCCTGCCTCAAAGTAGCCCCTCAATGGAATTGCATTCAGGCTAGAGCAGATCCGTTATTAGGACTATCAGAATAGTTTATACCTGAAATATGTTTATTGGGTGACTACTCACCAATTTCAGTGGGTAATCATAAACATCACATTTCCTTGATTTCAATGTCTGTTAAAAAAGTGATTCTTAAACGCTGGAAGGATAATGATACCATCTCCTACTCTGTATGGCTCAACAATTTATTAGCTAACTTTAGAACTGAAAAGGCTATAGCAAATCTTCATAATAATTTGTCTAAATATAAAAAGATATGGGATGCCTTGCATACTTTGTATTCCCTTTAAAAAGTGCATCTTGTTAGTAACATCATAATAAATGATTTAGAATATATGGACTGTGGGGGAAGGGGGGAATTGGGGAAAGAGGGGAGGAGGGGGGACAGATCCAAGGTAACTGACTTTTTGAACTGATGTATAAATTCAATACTCATGGCTCTGTCTCATGTAAGTGTCAAAAACCTATAATAATCTTTAAATTGAAAAAAAAGAGGTGCAGGGGTCTGATTTCCAGCCACAGACACTGGTGTAAATTGGTCCATAAGGCCAGTTAGTGCCAACTCTGACTTTGTGACCCATGCTCAACTGGAGTCGCAAGCCTCTCCTGATTGCCCATGTAGTTCACTGCAGGCAGCTGAAAATGGTGGCTGTGCCACCATGCAAAGAGCCTGCACGGCCAGTCACAAAATGCTGGTAGCCCTCAACAGCCTAAGTGCATGCAGGTAAACTAATAGGAGGCAACACTCTGGCTAAGGAGGGGGAACCACTGACCATCATCACAGAACATAGATGGGGAATAGATTAGTGATCTTCTGAACCACATGTGTGTCCTACACTAGGACAAAGAAGGTTGGTAACTACTGGATTTCCAAGACTCACAGAATGCAGGGTCGGTTGGACAGGGTGAATGCTTTCAGGCAGGATTCCTTTTTACTCAGCACTGACCACAGTTAGACACAGCACTATAATTTGGTTGGGGTATGGCCATGCCAAGTTGTGGTTGCAGGCAAATGTTGGTATATTAGCAGATATAAATCCTATTCGCACTCACTAATGTCTGCAAAGCACATTAGCACTGCACAATCATGGGACAGGGGGCTGTTACCTTTGCACGGTGTCTTCAGTTTTATCATAACAGTTTTGGGTGGCAAAGCACCTGTTATGGGCTGCCCCAGGCTACAGCTTAAAACTTTGCCCTAGGTGTCTATGTGGAGCATTGACAATAGTACCATGCATGAAACAACCATATTCGGGTAACCATACATGTTTGTTTGTGCCCCAACAGGGGTGTCTGTATTTTCAGAATTTGTTTCTTCAATAACATTTGAAAGTGCACTGGATATAAAAAAAAAATGAAACCTGCAAAACCCCATTCTGTTTTAAATATCTGTTTTGAGTGGTTTCATTTTCAAAATAAATAACTGCCTGCTTTTCTGAAAATTGATCAGTCAGAAATACACACTCCTTAAACGTTTTAAGTGTTACCACTGCTAAAATAACTGGAATACAAAATGAAGAAAGACAGAAGAGCCTTTCAAAGAGATAAGCAGATAGCAATAAAACATATTAATCTCTTCATTAAGTGACTATTTGCACAGTTGTTTTTCCATTAGAGAACCTGGAAATTGGAAATCTGAGTTCAATTAATCCTGAACAATGAAGAATACTTCAAGCTCTGATAATGCAGCAAGTACTTATATCTGAGAATGTTACTAGCACTTCAGATATGCCAAAGTCTATTTTCAAACAGCAGTACACTGCTCAAATATGGACCAGCACAACAGTTCAGTTGACAAACGAGCAGGGATACCATTTATTTTTTTTATGTTTCTTCTACCTGAGCTGCCCAGCTGCTCTCATCAGATGACTCCCCGAGTTCTGTCACCCGGCATCTCTAGGAATTTCCTCACCCCTGATCATCCTCGGCCAGAGGGTTTCTTTGAGATGCCTAGTCACTGGTATGGGACCTGGGGGGTTGGCATCACCCTGTGTCTGAAGCTTTTCCTTCATTTGCTCCTTGAGGGACTGCTATGCATGCTATGGATGTGATGTGTGAGCTCTGCCTCTGTGGAGATGCCTCCAGTGTCCTGTGTGCAGTCCCTCCTGCCTGGTGTGACCCTGCTGTATGATGTAGGTCACGTCCTTGTAAAGCTCTGACATTGTTGGCATAATGCATATATGTTCTAATACAGAACTCAGTGATTGAGAGGGACGTCATTGATATCATACAGTTCTTAAAAAAGATACCCAATACAAAGGTAAACTTCAGTAACACCCATTTAGGTTACTGGGAGACCCATGTTGACAAAACAATATCTGAATTAGAACCAGAATTAAAAAAAAAATTTCTACTGGAACAAATTACTTATGGGTTCAGTGCAATTCTCCTTCAGGTATATTGTATGTGTGAATGAAGGCACACTATGAGAGAGTAATTGTTTTCCATTATTTCCGTAAACTATCTTTCATGCAATTTCTTCCACATGTCTGTATTTCAGCTATAGTCTGTGCAATCATTCCATACCACTCATAAATTAATATTACCTTGTTCTAATTTGTTTTAATTGTGTAACCTGTAATGTGATTTATTTAATGTGAAAACTTTAAATGTGATTTTGTTTGCTCCATAGGTTTGCTATTTGCTGTTTCCAGACTCCCTATTTTTATTTTGGCTTGCCCGCACACGCAAACAACATATTGGGGTAGTAGCACTTTCAGAGGTGTGTCAGTGCTGTGGCGAATGCAGGGTACGCTTTAGAAGGTGTGTCTCTCATTCCTCAATGAGCCAGCACGCTAGCACTGACACAAAAATATGCAAAGTGCCACCAACTTGAAAGAAATGTGCTGCTGCAATCAGAGACAAGATTATCATGCAGCAGCACAGATGACGCACCTCTCGTATGTCTCTTTCCTGATGAAACATTTCAATAAACATGGTTGTAGCTCCTGCCATGTGCCATACAATCCCAAAGGAAAGCCGACATTGGGGGTGCAATCCCCATGTCGGCATGTCCACCCCCCAACATTATGAGAGGGACAATGGGGGCCCACACCAGTGTGCGACCGCTCATAGAAAGCCAAATGTCTCGGCATGTTCCTGTTCCTCCCCCCGCCCCACCCCCATTGTGTGTCACACTGGGAGCCCATCCCAGTGTGGTCAACATACTCCCTGAAAGTCATGGGGCACACTGGGAGCCCACCCCAGTGTGTCCATTTGTTGTATTTCACCTATAAAGAAAGAAACCTGTCCCACAGTGCAGTGTCAGTTATTTATTTACAGTATTTTTCTGTACCTGAAAAGAAGAAAACAGTCTGTTGTCCACTGTGCCCCTCTCCAACCCTCCCCACCCTCTGCTCCCCCACCCCCACCCCATACTTACTTCTGGAGGTCCAGCGCTAGATCTTCAGTGGAGCGGAAACACGACTGGATTCTTCAAAGTCAACTGCGAACTGAAGAAATGCCGGCAAGCTGTATACTAGCATAAATGGGGGGGTCAACTTAGGTGGATATCACAGCCATTGTATTGAATTTTGACTCCAAATTTTCAACATGGGGTTCTTGGGACCCTGCCTCATGAACACTGGCACTGTCATTTCATTATTGGATCCCATAAGGTCATTTCGCGTTCACTGAACGGAATCACCTTTCAGGACTGATTAATGAAATGACAGTGCTACTGTTCATGAAGTGGGGTCCCAAAATGCCTATGTTGCAAATTTGGTGAAAATATTCCAAAAAATTACTGTGTTATGAGTGTGCATTGTGCAGTTTCCATGAATGTTCATAGCTTCAACAATTTTTCATGTTTTCACTACAGATTTTCAACATTGCCATTTTTTTACACCTCCTTATGAACAGTACAGCTGTCATTTTTCACATCCTGCCCAAAATATGTTTTTGCATATGGTGCAATTGCTCAATCGCTGTGGGAAATCAATGTTCAGGTCAGATTAACAAAATCACAGTGACACTGTTCATGAGCAGAGATCCCAAAATACCTATGTTGAAAATTTGGTTACAAAAATCCCCAAAATAATTACATTACAGGCATGCATTGTGCAGTTTATATGCACGCTTGTGACTTCACCAATTTTTTATATTTTCACTCCAGATTTTCAACATTGCCATTTTTTTATACCTCCTCATGAACAGTATAGCTGCCATTTTTCACATCCTGCCTGAAATGTGTTTTCGCATCTGTGGCCCCAGATGACTCAGTCACCGTGAAAAATCACCTTTCAGCTAACAAACTGATAGTGCCAGTGTTCATGAGGGGGGTCACAAAAACCCCATGTTGAAAATTTGGAGTGAAAATACAATTAAATGCCCGGGGCATTACGGTTTCCAACCGTAATGCCCTACCCTGTAGAGATTGGCAGGCATCAGGAGTATGACTTGGAATTGTCAGCTGTAATGCTCACACCATTCCACCCCTACCCCCACCCTGCAGCCAGTGACAGGCATCGAGGTGTGCCTTGGACTTTTCAACCCCAAAGTTCACCCCATTCTCCTATACTGCACCCATCTCAGTGTATTTCTTTATGGAATGGGGTGAGCATAAGGCCTGAAGACCCCAAGGCACAACACGACAGTCATCAGTGTCTGCAGGATAGGGTGAGGTGAAATGGTGTGAGCATTATGGCCGATGACCCAAAGGCACACTCCAATGCCTGTCAGTCTCTGAAGGGTGGGGGTGTGGTTAGCGTCGGTTCAATACTTCACTTCCATTCCTATTATGCATCTCTCTAACTCCTGCACTACCAATACCAATGCCAGCAAGACAACATTCTGCACTGACAAATGCTTGTTCTGACTCTCCTTATATTTCTTTCCTGCAGCTGCTCATACTCAGCTGCCTATCTTCTTGCACCTGCCCCAATCCCTTGCCTGCTTACCACCTCTCTTCTCCTCTGTCTGCCTTCAGTCTTCCTTCTTCCCCTTACTTATTGTCATTTGCACTTACTCCCTATTTATGTGCCCCCATCCTTCTACCACAGTACCCCTCCTCCCTTTCCCCCTCTGCTTTCACTCTTCCTTCTTCCTCTTACCGACAATTGCACTAACTCCCTATATTGGGTCACCCTGTCCTTCTCTTACTGTGTTGCTCCAACCCTTGCCAGCATACCCTCCTCACACTTCCCCTGGCTGCCTTCACCCTTCCTTCTTTACCTTACTTAATGTCAGTTGCACTAACTACCTATATTGGATTGACCTTATCTTTTTATCATTGTGCTGCTTTCACTCAACTCCCATACCACCTCAGTTCTTGCCTACCCATACCTCCTTCCTCTATTCCCCCCAGTCTATGTTCTCATCCTTTTTTTTCCCTCCTACCTTACCTAAGTCCACATTCACTCCCCCCCATAGTTCATTATTTGATTCCATCCCCATCTCAGATAATCCCGTACTCTCTGCTCTTAGCTCCTCCACTACTCCTCCATGACCTGCCACATAAACACATCTATGACTCTTTCAAGCTCATCTCTTTGCTGCTTTTTAGCAGGTGATATTAAGCCCAATCCTGGCCCCTCATACGCACTCACACTTGTCTACCCAAAGGTTTGAGAGTGCACACATCAATGTTGGAAGCCTCCCCCCATAGATAGATTAGCTGCAACCACTCATGGCTAATCTTCAATTTGATGCGTTAATTATCTTAGAGTCTTGGCTATCCCCCAAGATCCCTGTTACCGCAGTCACCATCCCTTGGTGCACTCTCACTCAGCAGAATTGTGCTAAGAGGGGTGGTTGCATTGCTACCTACTTCACTTCTGCCATCTAGCCTGTTCCTGTACTGTATGTCACCTTCCCCTCTGCATACGAGCTATTCCTCCTCAAACTCACTCTCTCTTTCTCTGTCCCTGTCTTTGTGGCTGGTGTCTGTTCCTGTCCTCACCTGTCCCCTTCATCTGTCACACAACCCCTTACCACAGTCTCCACACATGGCCTTTTCTGGTGAATTACTCATCCTTGTGGACTTTAATCTTAACTGGCTCTCCCCCTCACTACCTAAATTCTGCCACAGCATTAAGTCCCTTCAACTAACTCAGCTGATCTCTGACCCGACCTGACACAATCATAAATCCCTCCATCAACCCTTACTGGTCTGGGTTCTTACCTCTGGCCCCCATCATATCATAGATGCTGGCACCCACCCTAACACTCTTAGTGACCACCATATGGTCTATTGTGTGCAAAAAAAAAGCCCAATCAAACTCATCCAGATCTGGTCCTTCCAGTCACTGGAATTGTCTTCTCTCCATGCCAGCTTGGTAGCTACCAACCGGGCTCCCATTTCTCCTGCCAGTAACATCAGTTCTGCCCTTAACTATTTTAATACCAAATTCCTGTCAATCTCGATCTTCATACCCCCTCAGGAAAACCAGGGTCCATGGCTCCCAACTTCCTCGGATCTCTGCTGAACTACTGGCCTGTCTATGTGCACATGATCTTGCCTGGAGGGCTCATAGGTCCTATGGCTCCCCTGCTGACTTAAGGTGAAAGGAGGGAAGAGGGAAATTGTTTAACCAGGAAAGGCTAACTAAGCCAGAACTTCTTTCCAGGTGCAACCTGGGAGCACAAGAAATTTAAGTGAATTACTCAGGATCACTTAGTATACAAGTGGGGGCTGATGGGATTCAAACCCAGATCTACAGGTTTGTAGCTCAGTGCTCTTAACCACTATGCTATACTGCCTTCTTAAGCAAGTACCATTCCCTTCACAAAGCCTGTACCAGAGCCAAGAGGCTTGCCAAGGTTCAGTACTTTGCTTCCACTTTGCAGAACAACCTTAATCTCACCACTAAGTTCTTGAAGGTTATCCATACCCTCTTCTCCCCCCAACCCAGTCCTACTCACCTGTCCACAAGGTGGGTGACATGGTCAACCCCATTTCTTACCTCTTCTCTGTTGTCTCAACATTCAACTCATTCTTCACCTTCTGTGCCTCCTCTCTTCTCTCTTCCCTTCCCCCATCCCTCCACCCCATCTCTCCCCTTCTCCTTCTCTCCTGTCACTCATGCTGCTTCCCTCAAGGCTCACTCAGCTCTTAACATAGAAACATAGAATTTGACAGCAGAAAAGGCCCACTATGCCCACTCAATCTGCCCATTTTCCCCTACCTACTGTAATGCCACAAACCCTACTTGATTGCCTGCTTAGACTTCCTTTCCCTAACCACTAAGATTCCCTTATGCCTATCCCATGCATTCTTGAATCCCATTACAGTTTTTGCCCCTACCACCTCCACTGGGAGGCTGTTCTAGGTATTCACCACTCTTTCTGTGAAGTAGTTCTTCACATTCCCCCTGAGTCTTCACCCCTCCAACCTCATAGCATTCCACCTTGTTCTTAAGCATAATTTTTCTGAAAAATGCTTCCCTCTTGTGCCTTATTTATGACTGTGAGGTGTTTGAAAATCTCTACTATATCCTGATCTCTCTCCTTTCCTCCATGGTGTACACATTGAGGTCCTGTAGTATCTTTTCATAGGGTTTCTGGTGCAGACCCTGCACCATTTTAGATGATCTCCTCTGGACTGCTTCTATTCTGTCTATGTCCTTAACAGAAATGTGGTCTGCAGAACTGGACACAGAACTTCAAATGTGGTCTCACCAATTACCTATACACCAGCATCACCACCTCCCTCCTGCTGCTGGTGATACCCCTCCCTATGCACCCTAGCATCCCACCATCTTACTCCACTGCCTTGTCATACTGTTTGGCCACCTTTAGATCATCAGATATGATTACCCCCAGGTCTCTTTCTTGCTTAGTGACCATCAGTACCACTTTCTCCATCTTATACTCTCCCCCTGATTTCTGTGCCCCAAGTACATGATTTTGCACTTCTTTGCATTGAAACTTAGTTGCCACACTCTTGATCACTCCTTAACCCTCTCAAGGGTAGGAGTCCTCATGAGCTAGACCATAAAAATCCTCAATCTCTCTGTCCCTACCTTTGCTCTACCAATATCCTGCCTTCTCAGCCTTTCTTTCTCCCTTGTTTCTGTCCCTGTCCCTGACTCTTGGAAACAGGCCACTGTCATACCACTTCCCAAAGGAGGTGACTTCTCCTGCCCTGGCAACTACTGCCCTATCTTCCTGCTCCCCACTTTAGATAAACTACAAGAATACCTTGTGCTGCTCAGCTTTCCCCCTTCCTTGTTCTTCCTCTTTCTTTACCTCTTTCCAGTCTGGCTTCTGTAAATTTCACTACACCTATTCCTCCATCCTTCAGCTTACTGACTCCACTTTCTTAGGCATGAATTTGGGCCTAATCATCTCTGCCATCTTTGTCGATTTAGCAAAAGCCTTTAATGCTGTAGCCCACCCCGTTCTCCTTGACAAGCTTATGGCAGTGGTGTTTTTAGGAGGCAGTATAGAGCAGTGGGCTAAGGCTCTGAGCTGCAGATCTGGAGACCTGGGTTTGAATCTCACAGCCACCTAGGTGCGTACTATGTGATCCTGAGCAAGTCACTTAACTTTCTTGTGCTCCCAGGTCACATCTGGAAAAAATCTTTAGCTTAATTTGCTGCTCCTGGTTAAACAATGTTCCGTTTCCCTTTCTGACTTCACAATTAATTGGTTCCACTCCTATCTTGAGGGAAGATCTCAATCTGTTTGAATTGCAGATTCCTTACCTCCCCCCCTTTCCTATCAGCACTGGTGACTTTGGCTCAATTCTCTTCTCAGTCTTCCTGAACAACCTCCCTGCTGCCTGTCCCTCTGCATCCGTTCATATGTATGCAGATGACATAATACTATTTGCCTCTAGTTCCTCTCCCTCTGATCTGATGGCAAAGCTTCAGTCGGACATCAACAACATTCAGCAATGGTTCCTGGCAAATCAACTGTTACTCAATGCCAAGAAAATGGTTTCCATGACCTTTGAAACTTGGCATAAGCTCTTTAGGCTCACCTCCTTCCCCTCCTTCCACACTATAGTTGGGGCCACAATCAATGATGTTCCCTCATTCAAGTACCTTGGGGTCTGGCTTGACTGGCACCTCTGCTTTTTGTTGCATGTGAAGCCATCCACAAAGAACTTAACCCTAAACTTGGTGCATTATACAGGAATAAAGGCTTCATTCCACTTCAGGCTCGTCAAGCTATCGTCCTGAAAATGATGCTCCCCATCTTCAATTATGATGACATTGTCTTCAGTGATGCTCCCAAGACTACATTAGCCAGACTAGATCCCCTCTTTCACTCCTTCTGGACTGTCCACCCCACCCTCCCATTGTTCCTAGTACCATCTCCCTCCTGTCCCTTGAATCTAGATGCCTCAGTCATTGTTCCTACTGGCTAGGCTCTTTCCCCCTCTTACCTTACCTCTCTCCTCCACCTCCACCTTCCTCTTACACCTTTCACAACTCTGGCTATCGTTTCCTTGCACTCCCTTCAAGGAAATCCTTCACTGGCCAGGATGCTTTCTCCAACCACTTCCACATACCATGGGACTCTCTCCCTCTAACCATCCACACTGCCTCTTCTCAATGCTCACTCTTCTTTATTTTCTCTGAGATTTCACTTCTCACTCCTGCAATTGCAACCAATCCCTGTCCCTGGTCCGCTATTCACTACCCTGTATCCCCCTTCCTCCTCTCCCATTATTCCTGTTCTGCACTTGCCTACACCCTCTTCATGCCACATATAGAAACCAGCCCTAGCACCTTCTGTAGCACCTTCTGTTAGCCCTCTTTACCCTGGCACTCTGAATAATATTTCCCTAGAAACCCACTGCATAGCTTTCTATTCTTTATCCATCCATATTATACATATCAATTGATACTCAATTAATGAGCCCTATGTACTAATGGGTGGAGTGGCTACACACTGCATATCTGTGGCATGTAGCCACTCCACACTCATTGTGCCCCTTATGCAGGAAGCATTAATAGGATGCATGCAGCCCCAATGCACCTGATCACCCGGGCCCATGGACCGCAATGCACCAGGAGTGGGCTGGGGGCGTGCCAGCACTATGAGCCATTCAGTTTAATTCAATTCAATTTTTATTTTACCAGGAAAGAGACCATAGAGAAACTCATTTACAATGTGGTCCTGGGTGGACATGAACAATAGAGTCAATGATAACAATTAGCAAAACAACTACAAATAAATCCTACATATTACACTCTAATTAAAATACAAAAACAGATATACAAGTGAGGAATACAGAAGGAAGTATGCCATAAGGTATGAGCAGGTAAAACATAATAAGGTGAAGAGGAAGTAGGAGAGAGATTTGGCAAGTGCCAAAAGATGGTAAATACTGTTTGTTTTTGTCATTAAGTCTAAAACCTTTTAGGAGTTAACCTTTTAACCTTTTAGCCATGCACTAAGGCATGTAGTGCTGTCTGCAGGGGTACAGAGGAGGGTACAGTGTACACCAGGGAGAAGCCTGCTGTACTATCCAATGTGCCCAGCGCACACTACCAGTCACTGGCCAGACCAGGCAGATTGCCAGCTCCCCCACCAACAAGATCACTGTGGCCATCCCTGATGGCCACCCAGCACCACCCGCCCCAGCAAAGAGCTGTGCTCTGGCCCCTGGTAGGCTGCCCCCCCCAAACACACACCACACATGTGGCACTGGCCCCTGGTTGCAGACAACCCCCTACCCCCATCCCTGCAATAATGGTGCCGCTGCTCAGAGAGCCAGCAGAACAGCCCTTCACACACCTCCTCAGCCAACAGCCATCCAGGTGATGCTGGGAGCACTGCCTATATATACGCAGAATGTTCCCAGTGTCACTTGGATATCAGGTAGCCAAGGAGGTGTGTAGATGGCTGTGCTGTTGGCCAGCTGAGCTGCAGCTCTGACTGACAGGGGAATGGGAAGGAGGTTTCGGTATCAGTGGGGTGATACTGACCACCATGTTGGGGTCCAGGGGTGCATGGAGAAGAGGCTGGGGGGTTGTCCTGTCATGCAGTGTTGGGCAGGGATGTGCACAGTTTGGGGGGAATGCCTGTGTTTATGGTGTGGATGCCAGCAGTACCCAGGGTGGTAGACAGATGGCTTGGTAGGGGGGGCACTGCACTGACGGGGCCAGGGTATGGGTGTGTGTGTGTGTGTATAGTGGGTGACTGCAGCCTGACGGTGACAGGGAGTCACTGTGCAGCAGGAGGGGGTGTCATTATACAAGACCACTGGCCCAGGGGCACAGATGTGCAGGTCTGGGTGCACACGGGTGCCATTCACGCACCCAGATCCTCACCTTTCCACATAAGGGATCCACCCCTGGCTGGCTATAGGCATCCTATTGGATGATGCCCACATGTGTCCACTACTCTGCCCATGGCCATCCTATGTGGTCCTGCAGCAAAGCCATGGACAGGTGATTGCCAGTTGTGCATACCAGCATGTGCACACCTGCTCGCAGATGCGGACCTGTGTGGGTGGGATATGTGCCTCCAGCATGTACTTCCCACCCATTAGCGCATAGGGAGTATTAAAATGCTTAGTTTTTTACCTGCTATGTAATTTGTTGTTGATACTCGGTTGTTATGATGCTTAGTTCTTGACCTATGATGTAATTTGTTTGCTCTTGATTGTTCTTCATTGCCCTCTAAGTCTCCCTCCCTCCAGGATGCATCTGGAAATTAGTTGTTTTCAGCTCAGTATGCCTTTCCTGGTGAAACTTTTGAAGTAAATAAATAACTCTTGTACTTCTTAAGTAACCTGCATCTTCTGTAACGAGTACTTGTGTGCATTTTGTACTGCTTTGTAATCTAAAACCTTTTTGCAAGTTACCATGCCAAAGGACCCCCCCCCACACACACACACAAACACAAAGATATTTTATTTCATGGGGCCAGCCTGCCATCTATTTTATGAAAATCTTAAGTCAATGAATGTTTTCTTGTGGGGGACAGGGGCATGGTCCCCTGGGCATTCTTTTTCAAAACTGTACAAAATTATACATTCTGCTGAGGTTTTAGACTACTGTATGCATTGTTTCCTGAATTACTGTGGGGTACTCTTGATGGAGTAGGCCTGTCTATCTCCTTCAATGTTGTCCCAAACTTGACTTACTTGCTGGTGCCAGCAAACGGAATGCAAAAACTGTGTAAGGGATGTTCTTGCCAGCCATGTGTACCTAATGATGCCCCTGCAAGTAAGCAATCTGTATAGATGTGGTGATGTAAAATCAAGAAAACAAGCAAATATTTTAAAAATACAATGATATGACAGACAGTTGCCTAAAGAAATAACAATAATAGTATGATGAACCTCTCAGAAAGATCAGGATTTTATTTTGTTTATTGTTTTGTTCTGAGGCCAGATATTTCATTTTTCACTGACCTGTAGTTGTGGAAATATTTATTTATTTATACTCCTTTGAACAAGATGTTTATTTGTAAAGGTGCCTTGTCCAACAGCAGTACAGTTAGAACACTTATCAACACATCACAATTAACAATTAACAGATTAGCATAGGCAATGACAATAAAGTTTTGATAACAATATCTCAGAATACATATATCAGAGTAACACTTCCATGGGCCAGGAAGATCAAAATTATAAAGTGCTGAAATCATGGTAACAGCCCGGCAGGGCACTGTCAGATGAAAGAACTGTGTGTTTTTATGGCACAAGGAGACAGAGGGGTGCCACAAGCATGTGAGGTCAGAGATAGAGAAGAGTTTTGGCATTGGTGGCATGAGCCCGTGTACGGCAGGGTCAGGTCAGTGAGCACCATGTGCCACTAGTGCGGTGCTAGAAGTGTGTTGTAAAAGGTATAACAGCTGCCATTGCTAGTGAGGCTCTATTGGTGGGTGTAGTCACAATTGGTGCCAGATAGGAGCATTTGTAGTAGCTCCCTTTTAAATTGCCCAGTTTGATGGATTTCTTTAGCTGGACTGAGAGTTCGTTGAGCCAGATAGGGGCTCTGGTTGCAAAGGATCATTAAGCTAGACTTTTTCTGTTGTAGGGCACCACCAGGGTACCACTTGCCATGCCTGTAGTGGCGTAAGGATTTTGGGCATGACTTAGGAGAGCTTGTAGCCCTAGGGGGGTCAGACCCATGATGGCTTTCATGCCTAGTAGGCAGGACTCATGTTTGATCCTTTTGTGCCATGGGAGCCACTTTGCAAGGGAGTATAGGGTGCATATGTGTGTGTGTGTGTGTGTGTGTGTGAGTTTGTCTGCCCTGGTGACAAAGCGGCAGGCTTTGTTCAGGACTAGCTGGACCCTGTTTAACATCGTATCTGAGGCACTATCATAGACTGTTAATCCATAATCTACTAAGAAAAGGATGTAACTTGTGACTGCCACCCTTTTTGCTTCTGGGGTGAGGTTGTGTCTCTGTATATAGAGTGCCCCTGTCTCTTGTTTAAGTTGCCTACAATTTCATCCATGTGAGATGCATAAGTAAGTGTCGGGTCAATTATGACCCTGAGATATTTAAAAGAGTCAACCTATTCTAGATAATCTCTCTTATTGTTGCAGATGTTGAGCAGAAGTAATTTAGCCCTCCTTTGCACACTAGAGAACAACATTGTTTTGGTCTTCTTGTAGTTCAGCACTAGCTTATTCTGCTGGAACCATTGTTCTATGAATTCAAAGTTGCGCTGAAGGTCACAGGTGAGTGTAACCTGGCAAGGGTTACTTGTGCAGATGGCTGTGTCATTTGCCTATAGTAATACAGAGAATTCAGATCCAGGAGTGAGATTAGAAATCTGACTTCCAATAGCAAAATGGGAAAGGGTTGCTCCTGTGTAAAATGTAGCCTCTTAAAGGCATGCAGCTGACTAAATGAATGGTAAAAAGCAACATATAATGAGAAAATGTGTTCCCCCAACCCCTGTCAGGTATTTTTGATTGCACATGAAAGGTGGTGGGTTCCCCCAGTGAATTTATTTCCAGTTGCTGCACTGGTTTAATTCCCTGCCCCACCTGTCCTTTATCACAGTCATGGTGCCCAACCTCAGCCATGGGCATCCATAGGCTATGGTATCAATCTGAGACTCTCGCCGCTATTGTTTTCAAAATTAGGCAGCAAGGAATGCTTAGTCATGAGTAAAGTCCTTGAGCCCTCACTCTGTCCCTCACAGAATAGTGATTGCTTCACCTACGTAAGGTATCTATCCACTATTACACTGGTGTGTGGCACACCAGTGGCCACTGCCAAGCCTAGGTCTCCTGCATGGTAGTGCAGCATCCTGCAGCCAAGTCACTGAGCTGGATGACAGAAATGAAGCTTCAGTAAAGGAAACTAAAGAGAACAATTCAAACTGCCAAAAGATTTTGAGCAAGTGAACTTAGAATTAAAATCTATCACTTTCTCAAACATCATCAAGGCTATCACATTCAAGTGGGAGTTTAAACAAATTCTTACATTTGGAAAACATGTCACTGTAATAACTATGTTTTAGAAGGAAAGAAAATATATTATTTAGATTCCAGAACTCAGGACATGTGGCCGAGGGCTTTCAGGATTCACATTTTCAGTGTTCAAATTCTTATTCATTACACTGATTTGATAACCAGTACCTACAGGGTTGTATTCTTTTGTGTATCACCCATTGTGCTGAAAACCAAAAACAATTTGATTTACTGTCAGATAGTTGTTAGTTATGTAGATTTGTTCTAAACCTGTCTATGGTTAAGACCGTATTAGTGAAAAAGTAATGATCTACAGAGTCTGCAGATGACTACCTCTGCTGTAGCCAGGATATTAAAAAACAATTTGCTATTTGTGTGAATACATTGGGACATCAGATGAATAAAGAGTGAAAACCAAATGGAGAAATGTACAGTAAAACATTAATAACCTATAAAACATTATTTAATGGGAACTAAACCATCCTAATGGTGCAGGTGGAACATGTTCTGGTACCATATGGGAGACCTTGGTTTGCATCACAGTTCTGACTCCACGAAGCTGAGATAGTGAAGTCTAGGAAGTGCTTCAGATGCCACACTCTCAGACTCATTAGAGAGAGTTGTAGCCTTCTTGCTGCAGTAGCATGTCCTGTAGAGGGTTTGGGGCTATACTGCATAGAAACACAGAAACATAGAAAATCTGCCAGCAGAAGAAGGCCTTGTGGTCTAGTCTGTCTGTTTTGGGAGGTTATATATCACTCTCTAGGGAATCATGCCCAACTTCTTCCCTTCCCCTCCCCTGTCGTCCTGGTCCATTGACTGGCCCATTATGCCTATCTCACTCCTTCTTAAAGCACTCCACCATTTTTGCACTGAGCAGTACTCCAGGTAGCTTGTTGAACCCCTCCACCCCCCTTTCTGTGAAACAGTACTTCCTTACATCCTTTCTGAACACCTCCATACCAGTTTTTCAGTATTCTCCCTGGTATCTGTATTGCCACTGGTTGTGAACAGCCCTCTTGAGTCCACCTTGTTAATACCCTGCATGTATTTACATGTTTCAATCATGTGCACACTTCTTTCCCTTCTGGCTCCTTTGAGTTCATGATTGACCACACAATGTCTTACATAGAAACATAGAATTTGACAGCAGATAAGGACCGCTTGGCCCACCCAGTCTGCCCATTTCCTTACCTAGTGGATAAGCTGCAGATCCTAGTTAACCAGCAGCCTACTTCTTCTTCCTACCCCCACCCCCTAGGATTGCCTTATGACTGTCCCATGCATGCTTGAATTCCACCACTGTTTTTGACTCCACAACCTCCTCCAGAAGACCGTTCCATGCATCCACAACCATCTCTGTGAAAAACTATTTCCTTAAATTACCTCTGAGCTGCCCCCCATCTTCAAATTGTGCCCCCTTGTTCTTGCACACCTCTTTTTTTGAAAGATGCTACCCTCTTGGACTTTGTTGACTCCCTTGAGGTACTTGAAAGTTTTTATCATGTCCCCCCTCTCCCTCCTTTCTTCGAGGCTATACATATTAAGCTCATTAAGTCTCTCTTCATATGTCTTTTGGTGAAGACCCTGCACCATTTTAGTTGCCCTCCTCTAGACATCTTCCATCCTGTCTAAGTCTTTGCGGAGATTGGGTCTCCAGAACTGCATGCAGCACTCCAGATGGGGTCTCACCAGCTGTCTGTACAGAGGGATAATAACTTCCTGTTTTCTACTGGTGATGCCTCTCCCTATGCATCCCAGTATCCCCCCAGCCCTCCTTGCTGCCCTCACACATTGCTTGCACAACTTTAGGTCATCTGATATGACTACCCCCAGGTCCCTTTCCATTTTGTTGTTGTTAGTATCTCACCCCCATTGTGTACTCTTCCCCTGGGTTTTTGTTTCCCAGGTGCATTATCTTCACACTTCTTAGCATTGAATCTAAGCTGCCATACATTTGACCATTCCTCTAACCTTGCCAAGTCCCTTCTCATCCTTTCCACCCCACCTTGTGCATCAACTCTGTTGCAGATCTTTGTGTCATCTGCAAAGAGACATACTTTCCTTCCAGTCCCTCTGCAATGTCACTTATAAAGACATTGAAGAGGACTGGTCCTAATACTGAACCCTGCGGTACCCCACTATTAGCCTTTCTTCAGAGTGGACTCAATTTACTATTACTCTCTGTGTCCAATTCTCCAGCCAATTCTTTACCCAGGCTGTCATCTTGGGACCCACTCCCATGCTGGCTAACTTGTCTATTAATCTTTTATGTGGGACTGTGTCAAATGCCTTGCTAAAGTCTAGGTAGCCATGTCCACAGCCCTCACTGATCTACTACTTTGGTCACCCAGTCAAAGAAATCTATCAGATTTGTCTGGCATGACCTTCCTGCTGTGAATCCATGCTGCCTTGGGTCCTGTGCCCCTCTGGCCTCTAGATACTCGACAATTCTTTCCTTCAGAAGTGATTCCATCATTTTCCCCATCACTGAGGTTATACTAACAGGTCTGTAGTTTCCTGCTTCTGCCTTGCTCCCACTTTTGTGAAGGGGAATCACATCTGCCCTCCTCAAGTCCTCGGGTACCACCCATCCTCCCATGATTTGTTAAACAGGGTAGTCCGTGGTGTCACTAGTTCTACCCTTAGTTCTTTTAGAATTCTGGGATGAATCCCATCAGGCCCCATTGCTTTATCCACCTTCAGTTTTAAGAGTTCTTTCAGAACCCTTTCTTCTGTAAATGGGCTGGTATCAACTTCTGTATCCAGTGTTTCTACTGTTTGTTTTAGGTACCTCCCCATCTTCCTTTGTAAATACTGAACAAAAATATTTGTTTAGTATCTCTGCCTTTTCACAGTCACCCTCTGCCCACCTTCCCTCCCTTTATTAAGCCTCACTATCCCTCCTTGGTCTTTCTTCGCCCCTGATGTACCTATAAAGGTTGTATCCCCTTCTTAACTGAGTTGGCTATCTTTCCTCGGTTTGGGCCTTTGCTGTTCTGACTGCCTTCCCAACTTCCTTTTGCTTTAACTGATACAGTTCTCTGTCCTGCTCCTTCTGTGATTCCTTGTACTTCCTGAATGCTTTATTTTCTCTTGAACCTTCACTGCCACTTCCTTTGAGAACCATAGTAGTTTTACATCATTTCGCTTTGTTTATTTGCTTCACACAAAGGCTTATTACCTCTGTGATGGCAGTTTTATTATTCCCATTGTTCTTCCATCCCTCCTTCCTGCCCATTTGCTAGTGCATTCCTTAGGCACTCACCCATTTTGGCAAAGTCAGCCCTCCTAAAGTCCAGTACTTTTGCCTTTGTATGGCTTGACTCTATTTCTGTGTTTTTACGAACCATACTGTTCGATGGTGCTAGTTCCCAGATGGCTACCCACTTCTACATCTGTGATCCTCTCCATCTCCATTTCAGAGAACCAGGTCTAAGATTGCTCCCTCCTCGAGTGGGCTCCAATACTATTGTCTAAGGCATGCCCCTGTAGGGCATCTATAATAACCCCACTCTTCAAGTGGCTGTGGCAACTGCACTCCAGTTAACATCTGGCATATTCAGATCACCCATCAGCAATATCTCCCTTTTTGCCATACTAAGTATACTTTCTATCATTTCCTTGTCCATTTCCTCCCTGAGAAGGGGTCTGTATACAACCCCTGTGTGGATTGTGGTGCCATTGCGGTCTCCAAATTTACCCACAGTGCTTCTTCTTCTCCCTTTTTTCCCTTTTGTTCTGTTGCTTTGATTTCTTCCCTTATGTAAAGAGCTACTCCTTCTCCTCCTCTTTTACCCTCCCTGTCCCTCCTGTAGATAGTGTATCCTGGTATGTTTACATCCCAGTCATGGTTTTGTGTGTACCATGTTTCTGTGACTGCCACGATATCCAGATGTTCCTCCTCCATCAAGGCCACTAATTCAGGAAGCTTGTTACTCAGACTACGGGCATTGGTACTCATTGCTCTCCATTTTCTATGGCTTTACCTTCTGTTGCAGCATCCCCCACTGACCTTTCTACCTCAATCTTTTTCTCATTTAGTACCCTGTTTTGTAGAGAGTGGCTGGGATTTTCCTGCTGCTTATCAGTCATTCCCCTTGACTAGTTTAAAAGCTTGCCATTGAAACATTAAACCGATTGCTCAAAGACTTGTTCCTTCCTGGACAGATGCAGACCATCCTGCCAGTATAGGCTGGTGTCCTCCAGGTGGAACCCCAGTCCCCAATGAAGCAAAACCCTGTGCTCCACATCATTTTTCAACCATTCATTAAACTGCATGGTGCAAAGTACCCTCGCCTCACTCTTGCCATTGACAGGCAGCACCTCAGAGAAGGATACTGTGTGTGCTACTTGTCTTAGGCCCCTCCCTAACTCTACAAAGTCTTCCTGCACTGCTCTAATCTCATGATGAGCCAAGTTATTTGTCCCTAGCTGGACAATGATGTCCAGCTCAGACTCCCGTGCAGCTGTTCTCATGATCCTGAGGATGCGTTTCCTGTCCCTCCAAGCCATGGCACCAGGCAGGCACCTTACTTCAGTTTTCCCTGCTCCCCCCAGTTCTATCCCCTATAATCGAGTCCCCCACCAGGAGCTGCTTCCTTTCCCTGTGGTGTCCTCTGCCTCCTTCCTGTGGGCCTCCCTTGTGACAGTTGTCCTCAGCTTCCTTAGTCTCCTCTGTGGGTGCATCCATAGGGGAGCTATGTTCCCCCAGAATGGTGTATGGATTGTGGAGTGGAACAACTGACTGGGTGTGCCCCCCAGGACAGTACTGCATGACTTACCACTAGAACAGGGAGCTTGGTGGAACACAAATTAAGGGGAAAAATCATGTTTGCCACTGTAAATGATGCTAAAGTATAGCCCCAGAGCATGACAGTAGGTTCAGTAGAGTATTGCCCAAGGCAGGGTGTGATGGTGTTCTCACTGCTTCATGGTCCTAAATGTGGGAAACTTTGCTTATGGGGGGATCTTAGAACAAGGCTGTCAGTGTTTTCCATCTATGTATAACACTAGCATAATGTATGGTTGAACGTTGTTATCTGCAAAAAATTATCATTTAACAGGACTGTTGTACGAACGATGCAACGTCATGATGTTGTTAGCCCATTGATGGTACGTCACATTGATGGTACAACACAAGAAACAATCTACACATATGCATTTCCTGAACCACCGGCCTTACTGAACAGGCCATGATGGTTACAGCTTGACCCAGAGAGAGTGGTGGTGAGAATTCAAAAGTAAGGATCCAGACCACAAATTATTTTTTTGTTTTGTTTAAATTGATTGTACCAATGCCAATACACTGTAATAGTTTTATGCATAGATGGAAAACACTGAAAATTGCATTTTGGCAAATGCATTAACAATATTTGACAGAGTCTAAGGTCCATACTTAAAGAGTATTCATGGATCACATGATGTAGGATCACGAGTAGCAGCACTGTGATCATCCCCCGCTTGCTCCGTATTAAAAACCCTGGTAAAAGCCTTCTTTTCTCACTCTAAACAACAGAATTTACAATTCTCAGGTGACAAGAAACATCCTACAAGGCAATTCTGCAGTTTTACAACCTAGCATGGAAGCAGAGATGAGGCAAGCACTGCCTAAACACATGCCTCCCCCCACGCTGGAAAAGGCCAGCAAAAAAAAACAAGCCGCAAACCACCTCAGCCAGGCACACATCTCAACTCCAGGATCCCAACATACTTACAGTGGATAGGTTCCTGTTGGAATTTAAATCCTTCCATGAAGAACTATGATTATTAACCTCAGAGTTTAAATCCATGGCCACGGCTTTGGAAAATACCACTACACTAGTAGGGGACAATGAAGTACACATAGTATCTGTAGAGAAGCATCTGGGCAAATTAGAACCAGAGCTGGCAATGAACAGGCAAAAAATGGCTCATCTAGAAGCCAAAATTGAAGATCTGGAGGGGTGCAGCAGGTGCAATAATGTTGTGATTATTGGTCTGCCAGAGAAAGAAGAGGGATCAGACATAGTCCTGTTTATTCAAAAACTAGTGGCAAAGCTGGCAGGTCCTTCTCTGTATGGTTGTTTACTCAATCGATAGGGCACAGATTTTTGCGCCCTGTGTCTGCAGTGGCTGCTCCCCTAAGACCACTAATACTACATTTTCTTAATTATTTAAAAAGGCAGCATTTCTTGATGAAACTCCGGAGCCTGGAAGAAGTTAAATGGGGTAAAGCTAAGCTTAGAATCACTCAAGATTTACCAGTGTCCATACGTCAGTACAGAGCCCAATTTCATCCCCTTGTGAACAAACTGATACCAGCAGGGATAAAGTTCAAAATGTTATACCTGGAGAAATTCCAGCTATTGTTCGATGGTACCTGGTCCAGTTTTGAAGACCCAAAGGCTGCAGAGACTGCCCTGAGGGTTGCTATGCCCAACTTGTTCAAGGATCATTGAAGGAGAAGAAGGAGAAGGAGAAGGCTTGAGATAAGTACAAATCAACGGCGATGTTGCTGTCAGTAACACTGCTTGGGGACATCGAGACTTTCACTTTGGGGGTTTTTATTTGTGTTTTCAACCCAAGAATGTGGATGGGTCTGGTTTATGTACTTGCAGCGGAGGGTATAAAGCCGTAAGCTGCGAATTTGTCTTTACCAATTCACATAGGTTGAAAGAAGAATCCAGAACTTTTGTGACAATATTCACAGACTAATTATACAATCTACTTATTTATGATCTGTATTTCAGAGTTATTTTAGATAAAGCTTGACAAATATAATGGCTCTCACTCTTTTCTTCTGACATGGAGAAATTCTAAAGGATTAGTCACAGTTTAACCTTATAAGGCTATAGGGAGAGCTGGGCTGACCAGCATCCTGGCGATGGTTACAGAGGCAATATATTCACAGTAGGCTGAAAGGGGCATCCTAACATATTCTAATTGCTGATTTCTAAGTTTTATTGTATTACGGTTTTTATTTTAGGAATCAGATATGTGCCTAAAAGAGGAATTAATAGCAAAATACAAAGAACAGTGTGTCATCAGTCCTAACATGCCTCATTTCATGTGTTTGTGGTGCTTGTTGAACTGGTTCATGTTTTAATAGTTGTCCTGGAAACAGAACAGAATATTAGGTTAGCAATGTGGCTTTTATATTTACTTTGTCTCCTAGTAGGGGTAACATAGAAACGGGTGAGCAGAAGGAAGGAGGTGTTGATCGTTATATCTGTTCATCACATACCATAACATGATTATGTTGGTGGGGAGGGGATTAATTGCTTTAATTTTACAATTTACGATTAAACAAGGCTGGAAGGAACAATGGATCATGGGAGGGTTTTGGGGTTTCTTCTATTTTTCTTTACAGGGTTATGGGGTATTAGGGAGGGGTAGAGAGGGTGAACTCAGTTGGATGTTATTAAGAATAAGGGGCAAAACATTCTATATGGTCTTAAGTCTGAAAGTGCATGAGATACTAAATGGCAGGTAGCATGAAAATGCTCAATTGGAATGCGAGGGGTGCCAGAAAGATAGTTAAACATCACCAAATTCTGAAGCATATACAACAGCTTACAGGGATTGTTACATTCTTGCAAGAAACCCACCTGTTGGAATCAGAGGGCCCCCTTTTTAGAAGGCAGTTTGTGGGCCAGATCTTTAATACTGGGGATAGCACGCAAAGTAGAGGGTTGGCCATTTTATTTGCAAGAAATGTCCCATTCAATTGTGAACATCATATTTGAGATCCAAATGGTAGGTATTTAATCTTGAAGGGGATACTGAATTGTAGAGAGATGGTGTTATGTTGTATATATGGCCCTAACTCAGACTCTATGGCCATTTTTTTTTCCAATTTATTAATAACATTGCTCCCCTATGCTTCCCTTCCTCCGATTTTAGGCAGAAACTGGAATCTGTCTTTTACTCCTGAGCTGGACAGACCAGGAGTAAGAAGATCTGGTCTCTCACCTGCAAAAAGGGCCATTAGGGACATGGCTGACCAATTGGGCCTGGTTGACCCTGGAGGGTCTTATATCCCTCATGGAGAGAATACATATTTCACTCAAATGTACATGGGTCATCTAGAAGAATTGATTACTTTCTAATCAGTCATACTTTTTTACCTGGGGTTTTAGATAGCACCATAGTACCAGGAGTTATTTTGGACCATGCAGTGGTATGGTGTTCACTAAACCTTTGCTCAAATGTGCCAAGAGAGACCAGCTGGAAATTAAATTATCAATTACTGAGAGTTGAGGTAGTGATCAGGAACATCTCTGAGACCATTAATCAATATACAGCATCTAATCTTAATTCTACAGGTAGAATAGACCCAGAATGGTGTGCTTTGAAATGTGTTCTGAGGGGGTATTGATTAGAATAGCCTCTTACAAAAAAAAGATCAAAGAACAAAAGGCTCTCACCCTACTCCATGATATATGCCTGATAGAAACAGATTTATCACCTGCTACACCGGAAGGAGACAGGAATAGGCTATTGGGCTTAAGAGATCAATACAGCTCCCTCTTACTTGAAAGAGCTGAGTATGCTATACTGCGAACTAAAGTTACTTATGTGGAACAGGGTGAAAAGGCAGGTAAAACAAAAGAAAGGAGCACTCCAAAATGATATGAATAAATGCTAAGATAGCATTTTATTGTTGCCAATATATACCCCCTTTGAAGGCACAAAGCTGAAGCACAGGGGTTTCTGTTGGAATTTTTGGCAACAATAAAATGCTATCTTAGCATATATTCATATCATTTTGGAGTGCTCCTTTCTTTTGTTGTACTGATTTGAGGTTAGCAATCTCTGTTGGGAGCACCACCTCTCTAACTGAGCGCCGCTCAAAAAACTGTGTTTTGAAAAGGCAGGTAGACTGCTGGCTCTCTGGCTGAAGTCACATGAAGCTTTAAGAATAGTTAAGGGTATTAGGTCCAGGCAAGACGACACCATGCAACTGAAACCCAAAAAGATAGTTCAGGAATTCACTAGCTATTATCAAGACTTGTATAGCCCAATGCCTAACCCCCACTGGAAAACAAAAGATAGCAGAATATCTTGTGACCCTCCCTTTGTCAAAACTGTCAGAGGCCCAACAGTTAGAACTGCTGGCTCCTATAACAGAAGCAGAAATAGGATATATAATTAATTCTCTCTCCTCTGATAAGGCCCCCATCCTGACGGGTTCACCCTGAAATTTTATAAACCATTTCATAAACAGATAATGCCCTGGTTAGGTAGGTTGTATACATGGTTTCTAGAAGTGAATGATATGGATGACAGTTTATTGGAGGCCTTAATTATTGTCCTACATAAATCAGGGAGGAATCCAGAAGAGGTAACCAATTATAGACCCATCTCATTACTGAATTATGATATGAAAATTATAGCTAAATTATTGGTAAATAGAATGGCTGGGGTCCTGCCCTTCATAATTCATCCAGATCAAGTGGGTTTTATGAGGGGGAGAAACTCTTCAGATCACTTACGAAAACTCACACATTTTTTCCGCATCCAGGAACACTGACATACCAGCTGGTCTGCTGTCCCTGGATGCAGAGAAAACCTTTGACAGAGTGGACTGGGATTTTCTATTTAGCACAATGGGAAAATTTGGGTTCCCAAAGAAATTTATTGGATGGGTCTCTTACTTTTAAAAGTACCCAAAGGCCCTCATTTATTGTAATGGGGTTTTCTTGGAAAGGTTCTCTCTTCACTCGGGGACTCATCAAGGATGTCCATTATCCCCACTTCTTTTTAACATTTATTTGGAACCTCTGCTGTCTAAGCTCAGAGGCACCCCCTCGTTGACCAGCATATCCATCCAGGGTTTAGATTTTGAACTTTCGGCATATGCAGACAATGTTCTGCTTCATTCTATTAACCCTGCTGAGGCATTTGGGAAGGCCTTGCAAGTTAACTCAGAATTTGGTGCCTATTCTAATTATAAAATTAACCCAGATAAGAGCATGGTTTTCCCCCTCAATTATTGATTGTTAAAGACTGATATAATCCAATTGGGATTTAAATGGTCTCCTAAATATTTGGAATACCTGGGCAGTTTTCTTCCCAAATACGACTCCCTAATGGGAAAGCTAAACCTTGAAGATACTCTCCAAACTATTCAACATGACCTAACCAAGTGGACATCTCTCCCTATCTCCCTTTGGGGATGCATTAATGTTGTTAAAATGAACATTCTACCCAGGATTTTATATCCTTTGAACATACTTAACTTATGGTTACCGATCAAATGGTTCAGGAAAGTCCACTCTATAATTTCCTCCTTCATATGGCTGGGCAAGCTGCCTAGAAGAGCTTACCAGAAATTAACGGCTCCCAAGAACAGAGGGGGGCTTGAGACTACCACATATTGGTGGCTATCACTGGGCCAGTCAGGTCAGCAAATACATAAAATGGCTGTCCAACGATGAGACACTGTCCCTAATGCTGTATGTTCCACCATGGTTAATTCTAGAAAGAAAGATGATAGACACAGCAAAGATACCCATATCTATGATACTATATTGTACACTGAAAAATCTCCCGCCTAGTCTTTTTCACTCTCCCATAGGGGCTTCTGTAAGATGCCATGCACAGCTGTGTGCCTTTTTAAAATATGACCACACATGAGACTGGAATCAACAGTTGGTAGAACATCAGAATTTTAGGATAGGTGGAAAGCAGATTGCCAAACTTTGGATTACCAGGTTTCGAACTGCAAGAATAAGAGACTTTTTGGATGGTGAGGGGGGGTGTCTTTCAATGACCACTCTTACTAACAAATTCTCCCTAAATCAATGGCAGATATTCAAGCTCTACCAGGTAACTCATCTTCTAAGCTGTTTTAAAAGTCAAGTGGTTAAAGAAAATAAGTTTTCTGATTTTTTTATTTCAATGGTGAACACTGTTCACCTTCCTCATGCAATATCCCAGGTATACAGCTCTTTTTTGGAATTGACATCCACTAATCAGGATGGAAGGCCCAAATATTGGGCTAGGCAGTTCCTGGATCCTAGCATTAATTGGGAATAAAATATGGGAAGGAACCTACATTTATATGTCTCAAGACAGGCTCAGACTCACACAATTTTGAATTTTACAAGATACATATTGGACTCCTCTTATACTATTTAAAATTGGTAAGGTCTTGTCCCCAATTTGTAATAGATGCAAGCTGGAAGAGGGTTCCATCAAACATATTTTCTGTGACTGTCCTTCTATCCAAGATCTGTGGATGGAAATCTGGGATAAGGCTGACCCGTTGCTAGGACTTGATGAGTTCTTCACTCCAGAGATATGCCTCATTGGAGATTATTCCAAGGTAAAGGTCAGAGTACGTAGATACCATGTGGCAATGATAGCATTGACACTTAAGAAACTGATATTAAGGCACTGGATTGATGCTCAGAAGATTCCTTACATTGAATGGCTTCAGGTACTGTTGAGTAACTTGCATGTAGAGCAATATAAGGTAGGCCGGAGACATCCCTCATCAAGATATAGGAAGATCTGGGCTGGGATGCATGCTATTTATATGCTTCAGGTAGGATTTGGGGAGGGTTAAAAGCCACTCAGAGTACCCACTCTTCTTTTGCGCAAGAAAAAGACATTTGCCTTCCTTTGCCATAATCCAATGCCTTTTCAAGAATGGTATTTTGTCTTTAAAGTGTTTGGTGGTAAAAGGGGACATCTAAGCCAAATTGGGGGGGAGGTGGGTAGGGGGAACAGAAGGGCAGTGTCTGAGACATAGGGGGGGTAAGGGATAGGTAGAGGGGGGAGGTATAAGGGTGGACATGTAACTGTCATATCTGTTTTTGTTTTCATGTATATAAATGTAGTTTATTACTACTCCTGTAACAGTGTCATGTCATTCAAGTTTGTAATTGAGAAAATCAATAAAATAATAAATAAAAAAAAAAGAGTACACACGCCAAGTCCTGTGGTTTTAGGGCAACTGACTATAAAGCTGCAAAAAAGTCACAGATTTTCACAAACTTTTGCAAGTATTGTAAGTAAACTACAACATTGTGACTTCTGTAACTTCAGAACAATGAACCAAAATGCAACATTTGGAAAGTTTTTTCCTCTAAAACAAATGTTGTATATGCCAATAACCAGGGCACTAGTTTTAAGGGCAGCAGAGTTATAAGCAGCCAACATTTCTTAAGATTGATATGAAGTTTTTAAACACAGTAAGTAAATAGTGAGATTGTAAGACTCTGTACCTTTAAGACTAGATAACACTATGTCGCCAAATTTGGCAGATGCATAGACTTAGATACGTATTATGTGTGTACACAATCAACTTTTACAACTTTTACTTAAAGGACAGCTGAGTCACACACAGCCAGAAATTGCAAATAACAAACACATAGGATAAAATTTCAAGTTTTTGCAAAAATGACAAGACTTCCTGATAATCTTATGGAAGCTGTATCCATGAATTTTGACCAGCAACACATCTGTCCTGTTTTGCAAGAGGAAGAACAAAGTTGGGCAGAGTGACAGAAATGCAGTATTCTGTAGGATTTTCATAGTTAGAGCAGTGGATGAGGTAGCAGGGTATTGCATAACCATGGTGGTAGTGCTGGTGAGGGGATTTGTTTGCCTGCAGCTCAGGTCAACTGAGGGCTAACTGGAGCTAGGAAAGGCAGTGAGAGGGAGGAGCAGTCTATTGTCATTCACATTGGCATTAATGACATAGGGAGCACAAGTTCTGAAGCTCTGGAGACGTCATTCACAGAACTAGGTTTGTTTATGAATGTAAATGTATCCCATATACTGTAAGATATTCTGTGGTCCTCATGGTCCTGGGGACCTTTGTAGAATGATAGCAGATCATTAGGTAGGCTAATGTTTCCTTAGGATTTTTACAAGAGAGAAGGTTCCCTTTTAATAACTAATTGAAGGCATTCTTTAGCATGATAAGCCACACTGACACCCAGAGGGAGTAGAGTTCTATAGTACATGGCTATCATATATTGCTGTGTGCAATGGTGGATTTGGTGTCTGACAAGCATTTGTGTATAGTACAGTGCTTCATTACATGACACTGTGAGTATCACTGTACTGTCGCAATGAATATTATGATGGCACAGTGAAGGAATTGTGAGCCTTTGTGTATGGCAATAGTGATTGCAAGTTAAAACTTGGTCAATAACTGGGTCTTGTAACTGTTGTGCAATAAAATCAGTGTCAGTGTATTTGTCCTAATATCTCTGTCCCTTTGACTTATTTCATGGGTTGATTAGTTAGTTAGTTAATTAGTAAGTAATTGGTATTTTTTGACCAGGAAAGGCACACTAAGCTGTGATAGCGTGTTTCTAGATTTGTCTTGGGGGTGGGTGACACGATCCATTTTTTGTTGCTTTTTATTATTTTTTGTTACAGGGGAACATGATGTGATATAATAACCACTTCAACAGCAATAGGCAATGATATTATATACAGAGAATTATTTTATTTTATTTGAAAGCTTGTGACTGGAAGAGGCACATTGAGCCGCAGCTCATTTCCAGGTGCAACCCAAGAGAAAGAGAAGAGGAATATTCATATAGATGCAAACTAACTTACAGAACCAGATTAAGCTGTTGGTGGTATTTTAGTGAATTATAATATATTGATGCCCCTTCTTGGACCAATTAGTGATAGAGGGCCCTTTGCTTGGAGTGGCAAGGGAGGCATCCTGATGAAAAGGCTCATCAAGGGCTGAAGAAGAGCAACTCTGAAGTATCAGTTCAAAATGCCCTACCAGGGCCAAAAGAGAAGACTGATGCTGCTGAAATAGTCACCATGCTTGCTAGGTGAATATGACCTGAAGGGCGTGGGGGAGGAACAGGGCAGCAATACCTGTTCAAATGTACAACTTGTAACTGAGAAAGCCAGGTTTTGTGGGGCAAGTTAACCTAAAGAAGGTGTATACTGTAAAAGGTGTTTGAGTTAATGGGGCAGGTGGAAGGCCCTAGCACTACTTATGTGATGTAATTTAATTAACTGTATGTTGTCTGATGTTTATTTTTTTTAATATGACTCAGAAAAGGATTAAACAGCCATATTGTTTTAAGATAAAATTAATCATCATAGATTTAAGATGATATCCCATCATAATTTGTCATACCATCTCCCTAAGGGTCCAAAAGTTACAAACTAAATTAATAACAAAGAAAGAAAAAAACTATGATTACATTTTCCTGTTAAAGTTTTACATACTTATACTCATTTGTGCTTATTCTGTCTCTTCTTTTTCTTTCCCCCCCTTCCTATAATCTGTATTAATCTAATCTGCAGTTATCCATAGCATCCTGGAGTGATTTTCATATCTTATTAAAAAATTCTTGTTGTTCACTGCAAATGTAATGAATGTATTCCATTAAAATTGCATCTTTCATCAGCATAATCCAAGTTTATAATGCTGGGGGGTCCGAGTCCTTTCATTTTAATAGCATGCTTTTACATGTTATATTCATTGCTACTGTATATAATTCCTTTATACCTTTTGCGTGCTTGTCTAACGTATAAAATAGTGATAGTAATGCTGACATGGATGAGAATGGTACTTGCTGGCTGGTGGCTGTATTTAGGCATTGAAATGTTCTTGGCCAAAAATTTGATGAGTTAGGACACGCGTGTATTAAATGAATTAAAGTATCTGATGTGTTTCCACATCTTGGGCAATTTAGACTTATTATAATATTAATTACGTGAAGCCTTGAAGGTGTATAATAAATTATGTGTGTAGTATTATATTGTATCTGCTGAAGTTTTGAGGATTTAATATTAGCAAAAGGTGTTTTCAGTATTTCTGACCAAAGTTCTTCTGTAATGTTAATCCCTAACTTTTGTTGCCACTTATTTTTCAAGTTGTATATATCTCCCTCCGAACCGTCTCTTAAAATTTTGTAAATAATGGCTATTAGCCCTTTATCACTTAACTGCCCCATGATTGTATCTACTAAAATTTAGTTATTTGCCAATGCCAATTTGTTATTTATTTCCTTGATATAACTTCTAACTTGGTAATACTGAAATAAATTACTGTTTGGTAATTCATACTCCTGTTTGATTTGAATGAATGTTTTAAGTTTATTATTTTTAAATAAATGGCCAAAATGTAATAACCCTTTCTTAAACCACAGTTTACGGGCAGGATTCACAAAGAAGATGCACTCAGTGCATCTCAGCTGCCCAGATGCAGGGGAGCTGCACTGAGTGCAAAATTTGTGATTCACAGAGGAGGCACAGGGAGATGTCCCCAGTGCATCCCCTCTGTGAATAGCATTGTCAGACAGCTCTGTCAGTGGGTGGCCATGGTGATGTGCAGGTGGGCTGAGCTGCCCACTGACAGTGGGACCCTGTGGGGTGGGGGCAGAGGGTGGGTTGGGGTGCCTGGGGTTCATTCCTCAATGGACGGCCATCGTGGAAAGCAGCTCAATGGGGCCTTGGGGTGGGTGGGATCTGCGTTGTTCCTACTACCGCCACAGATGGTGGCATCAACAGGGGCTTGGGGCAGGGGGGATCTGCATAGTGCCTACTATTGCTGCAGAGGGCTTTGGGCTGGGAGGGTGGTACATCATTTCTCTAACTGCTGTGAAGGGCGGCTTTACCAGGGGCTTGGGAAGTGGGGTTCTGCATTTCATTTACTGCCACTGAGAGTGGCATTCTAAGGGGGCTTGAGAGAGGGGGGGTCATCAGCTTTCTGTGATACCGCTGCAAAGAGTGGCATGTACAGGGGGCTTGGGGGAGCACTGGACTGCCAGGGTGAGCAGGCTGCCATGCTGCTGCCTGCAGTATGGCAGTCTACCTGTGGGTGGCCACCCACTTAATTCTGGTTTTACTAGACTTATCTTTCTGTGGTGCATCCCTGGACTTACCCCGATGATGCATCACTGAATAGGGCTGTGAATGGGGATGTGCCCAGTATGCATGGGCACGCCCCCTTCACAGCCCCTCCAGATGCCCTGCATAGCATTACTGGCCATATGTGGTGCTGGCACATTGGGGTTGTGGCAGCACATTGGCCCCCTGCCAGAATTGCCTTTGGGCACATGTTGGGGATGCCCCGGTGCATCTTGGATGTGCTGGGCACATCCCTTTTGTGAATCCTGCCCTATATGTATTATCAATCACCAGACTATCATAAGCAGGATTACCATAAAGTGGAATATCCATTACTATACCTATTTTATATTTTATGATATTATGTGCTATATACCAAGATTTTATTGTTGCAGTTGTAGATTGATTACTAATGTATTTTTTAGTTATTAGATCAGACTTATTTCTAAAAAGTATAAATAGCATATTTTTCAACATTATTTTGCTTAAGTCTTGTTCCAATTGAGGTATTGGTGTTTCTGATGCTGTCACATTTAGCCATTGCCATACTGTGGAGCACTGAGCTGCAATATAATACATATAGAAGTCTGGTAGGGCCGTGCCTCCATGTTCTTTGGATCTTGCTAAAGTCTTATAGGTAATTCTTGGGTGTTTATTCTGCCAAACAAAATTCAACATCATTTTCTTAATTTTGAGAAAATATGTTTCTGAAAGATGTACCAGAATGCTCTGGAAAAAATGCATAAATTTAGGTAACATTTTCATTTTTATTATGTTTATCCTGCCTACATTTGTGAGTGGTAATAACTGCTAGCGGTTCAGATTTAGTAAGATTTTGGATATAAGTTCATCAAAATTTGCTCGATTTATTTCATTTATCTTATCTGGGATATTTATCTCTAAAAATGAAATTTGTTGTTGTATGCTGCATTTACATGAGTCTGGTATATGTAATTGCTTAGAATTATTTAAATGCATTAGATACGATTTATGCCAGTTAAATGTGTAACTTGATACTGTACCAAATGATATCATAGATTTAAACAATTCTTCCCAAGACTGATTCAGATCATTTAGATAAAACAGTGCATCATCTGCATATAAGCTAACTGTTTGTAAAACTTGAATACCTTTAATGTTTTGGTTGCGTCTAACCATATATGACAAAGGTTCCATAACCAGGGCAAAGATTAAAGGGGACAAGGACAGCCCTGATAAGTTCCTCTAAATAATCTGAAACTTTCTGAAAATAAATTGTTTTTACTTTAGCTGCTGGTGAGTGATATATAAGTTTTAACCATTTTATATAATTTTGTCCGAGCCCCACATTTTCCACTGTGTGCATAATAAATTGCCATTCTATCTTGTCAAATGCTTTCTCTGCATCTGTTGCAATTAAGAAGAGGTTCTTTTTTGGAGAAATCCATAATATTTATTGTTCTGTGTATGTTCTGATTTATTTTATGACCTTTAATAAAACCAGTTTGATCCTGATGTACTAGATCTGCCATAACTTTTTGTAGCCTTAAAGCTAATATTTTTGTAAATATTTTGTAATTCACATTTAAAAGAGATGTTGGGTGGTATGATTGACACAATATTGGGTCTTTGCTCTTTTAATGTATAAGGTGGATTATTGCATCATTGAATGATGTAGGAATGGAAGCTTCAGTAAGAAAAGAGTTGAATAATTTTAACAAAATTAGAACTATGATATCCTGAAATTTGTTATAGAAATCTGTAGGTAGACCATCGGGGCCCGGGGCTTTTCTTGGGAAGTTGTTCTTTCGCTGCTATTATTTCAGTTTTGGTAATTTCAGTATTTAAATTGCCCCTTGCTTGGTCTGCTAATTTATTAAGTATAATATTCTTGAAAAACTCTTTCACCCTTTGATCTGCTGGCTGTAACTGTGATTTATATAACTGTTTAACAGTTAAGAGGACTTAGGTGATACAAAAAACTATCCGCACACAAGAGATTTAGCAGAGTGGTATTTCCCAGAAAAAGAGAAAAAAAAATAAAAAATAACACTTACCAGCGAGGCCTACAAAAATGCTAGTTGTACCATCAAGTTACCCTCTCAATTTTGCTTATAATTCTGTGGATAACCATAGAATCCCCCTAGCTTGCAAAGAATGCTTAGAAATTCAATAACCGATAATTTGGTAAAAAAGTTTTCTAAAAGTAAGTGCCTGAAACAAAACTTGAAATACGATAAGTCTCCCCATTGCTACAGCTCAGCAGGTAGATTCAGTATTCCTCCCAAGAAAGATAAAATTTGAAATGAATTTACAGATCCAGGGCAGTCTTATATGAAGAAGCATTTAGCTAAAAATAGTGAGCTTCAAAAAAGTACAGACAATATAATGCCATGAGCAAATTCCTCCAATGAAAAGGAGCAAAATACTGATGGGGTCAGAAACACATTCTGAGAGAGAAACAAATATAAGTGCAAGAGAAGGTGATGTTATGGCTAACCAAAACATTGTAGCTGCAATTAAGGAAATTAAGTTAGATATATCTAACACTTTGGGGGAGATGAAAACATCTATTCACAAAATGTCTATGTCACTTTCTGAATTAATATGGAGAATGGATGAATTATCTGTAAAGTCAGTAGAAATGTAGACTACAATTTCAAAGATAGAGGATGATATAATCCCTGTAATTAAAACTCAATCTCTCCAGGAAAAACAACTTCAGTGTCTAATACAGAAATTTATGGAACAGTAGGATCATGTGAGTAGAGATAATTTACATCTGTGCAAGATACCCGAAGGAGTTGAGGGAACTTAAGATCAGATAGTTTTTTTTTGAGGAATAGATCACTAGAGTAATGGGAAAGAAATTCCCTGAAGAAAAAAATCGCCCTGGATAGGGCCCACAGAGGCAGTAATAGACCTTACCAAATACAAGCTTTCCTCACACAGTGTTCATTAAATTGCACAATTTTAAACATAGGGAAGAGATTTTGTATAAAGCAAGAACTGAAAAAGGTTTGAAAGTAGGCAATGTTCATTTCAACATCTACCCAGATTTATCACAAGAAACAACTGCAAGAAGAAAATTGTTCAACCCGTTGAAAACAAAATTATATGCTAGGGGATTCGATTTTTGATGATGTACCCTGCCAGATTGTGTTTTGTTAATGGTAAACTGCAGACTTTTGATAATCCATGGCAAGCACTGGAGGCGTATGAAAAATATTACCAGGATACACCTACTGCTAGTGCACAAGCAAACACAAATTACCATACTCTGTGAACTAAGCCTTATCCTTCTCAAGCCCCCAGTACCAGTACCAGTTCCAGTTCAGAAACAGAATAAGATTATACATGGAAAAGTATGGGAATACATAGGGAAGAGAAATAAATCTGTAGATAAGCGAGCTAAATAATATTGCAACAAAGGAAATGGATCCCCCTCCCAGACTATTGACTCGGGGGAGGTATGAACTGAACTGAACTGAACTGAACTGTTGTTTGCTATTTGTTTTTTCACCTCCAAAATTGTGGCTTTTTTTTTGTTAAATTACTGAGAGAAGGAGAGAAGAAGAGAAGAAGAGAATCTGAAGCCAAGCAAGCCAAGCAACCAAGAAGAAAGGCTGCCCCAGTTTTTTTTTTTTTTTCTTTTAATTCTGCTTCAAAGTTTAATATACAAGCATTTTAAAGAATGGCAAGAATTGATTAAAATAGGAGGGGTTAGTAATTAAACAGAATATTGTAACATTGGAAAGCTTGGCATCAACAAGCTATGTTGGTTAGGAGGTAGAATAAGATATTATAAAGAAATTTTAAATATAGAAGCTGAGACACTAATATACCATGCTAAAAATGCAATAGATGGCTGGTAAAGCTGTCTACATGAATATAATTGGGTGGGGGGAGAACATGTTTCTCCTAAGGGGAAGGGAGTTGTGGGAATATTTTTTTGTTGTTAATAAAAATATGAAGGATTAAATGTTCTGTATATTGGCTATTTTATCTGAATTAGCTAGAATTAAGGGTCCAAAAGAGGGAAACATTTTTGTGCACTATAAAAACATGGCTTATTATAAATTTATTACAAATGTTTGATTTACCTAGGGTGGCTTCCTGGAATATAAAGGGTCTTAAGAAAAAGGAACAAATGTATAAAGTTATCAAATATTTGGAATTACATAAAATGGATTGCATCTGTTTACAGGAAACTCATTTTAATAAGAAAGACTCAGAATGGTTTGCAAGATGTTGGGGACCAGGGGTCTCTTCATTTTATAACAATAATTCGGGGGGGGGGTCCGATTTTCTTTACTAAAATTTGCATCAAACCGAATATAATCAAGTATTTTATTGACCTGACAGGATGATATATGATGTTAGAAACCTAGATACCCAGTCAGTCTTACAAATTAGCCACATTATATGCACCTAATGAGAATGCACCACATTTTTTCACTGATTTCTTTTTGCAGTTAACTACTTTTTCTTCCCCCTTTATAATAATAGGTGATTTTAACCTGATCTTAAATAGAGAAGATCGAACATCAGATTTATCTAAAGTACATAAATCTTTGATTACAATAATAAAGAATTTTGTAAATTATTTAAATTTAGTTGATCCATGGAATCTGCTGAATGAGAGCAGAAGGATTTTTTTTCCTTCTACTCTCATGTACACAAGTCATACTCCAGAATTGATTTTGCTCTTTGCTCAGCATCTTTGTTGCATCCGATAGTGAAGGTGGAATACTCTAGAGTCCATATTTCAGAGCATTCACCTTGCATAATGTTTATGAATCATTTGAAGTCATTCTCCACATATAGTTGGCATATGGATTTGGCATTATTGAAAAAAGATGAGATGGCAGCTGCTATGTTACAGAGCATGAAATAATTTTTTTAAAATAATAATCATGGCGAAACCTCATTAAACAATATATGGGATACCTTTAAAGTATGGGCAAGAGGTTTCTTTTCTAATTTAGAAAAGAGATGGAAAAAAATGGGGTCTGAATCAAAAACAATTGGAGGGACAAATAGCAGATCTACAGGCCTTACATAGTATTAATTTTGATACTCATATGTATAAGACTTTATTACTGAAAAAACTGAGTATGGTAAATTAACATTGGAGCAAGCTAAAAGTCTAATTCTACAAACAAAAACAAATTATTTTTTATATTCAGACAAGCCACTCAGACTTCTCTCTTCTCAACTTGATACAGAAAGGGAACAGAATGAAATCTATAAAGTATAGAAACAAGATGGCTCAATATCTGTAAATCCAGTAGAGATAAAAAAGCAATTTCTAGAATATTATAAACAATTATGTTGTCTGATGTTTATGTCTTAATTATCTGGAGTAACCTGTTCATTCTGTTCTCCATCTCACTGGGAGTTCCATGAAAACAAGCTGCTGCATGACATGGAGCTATCCCAGAGAGTTATCCTGGAAAGCAAAAGCTTAAAATAAAACAAATTCTGGTTAAAGTCGGTATGGCTGTGCAGAGTTTTTACCTGTGGTGGCAGCCAGGCATGGGTATCAGAGTGGCTGAGTATGGTAAATTAACATACAAAGGCAATGGTACTGGACTTTAGGAGGGCTGACTTTGCCAAAATGGGTGAGTGCCTAAGGAATGCGCTAGCAAATGGGCAGGAAGGAGGGGTGGAAGAACAATGGGGAATAATAAAAAAATGCCATCACAGAGGTAACAAGCCTTTGTGTGAAGCAAATAAACAAAACTAAATGATGTAAGAAACCACTATGATTCTCAAAGGAAGTAGCAGTGAAGGTTCAAGAGAAAAAGAAAGCTTTCAGTAAGTATAAGGAATCACAGAAGGAGCAGGACAGAGAACTATATCAGTTAAAGCAAAAGGAAGCTGGGAAGGCAGTCAGAACAGCAAAGGCCCAAACCAAGGAAAAGATAGCCAACTCAGTTAAGAAGGGGATAAAACCTTTTATAGGTACATCAGGAGCAAGTAAGACCAAGGGAGGATAGTGAGGCTTAATAAAGGGAGGTTGGGCAGAGGTGACTGTGAAAAGGCAGAGATACTAAACAAATATTTTTGCTCAGTATTGACAAAGGAAGAGGGGGAGGTACCTAAAACAAACAGTAGAAACACTCTGGATACAGAAGCTGATACCAGCCCATTTACAGAAGAAAGGGTTCTGAAAGAACTCTTAAAACTGAAGGTGGACAAAGCAATGGGGCCTGATGGGATTCATCCCAGAATTCTAAAAGAACTAAGGGTAGAATTAGTGACACCACTGACTACCCTGTTTAACAAATCATGGGAGGATGGGGTGGTACCTGAGGACTGGAGGAGGGCAGCTGTGATTCCCCTTCACAAAAGTGGGAGCAAGGCAGAAGCAGGAAACTACAGACTTGTTAGTTTAACCTCAGTGGTAGGGAAAATGATGGAATCACTTCTGAAGGAAAGAATTGTCGAGTATCTAGAGGCCAGAGTGGCACAGGACCCATGGCAGCATGGATTCACAGCAAGAAGGTCATGCCAGACAAATCTGATAGATTTCTTTGACTGGGTGACCAAAGTAGTAGATCAGGGAGGGGCTGTGGACATGGCCTACCTAGACTTTAGCAAGGCATTTAACACAGTCCCACACAAAAGATTAATATACAAGTTAGCTAGCCTGGGAGTGGGTCCCAAGATGACAGCCTGGGTAAAAAATTGACTGGAGAATAGGACACAGAAAGTAATAGTAAATGAAGTCCACTCTGAAGAAAAGGGGGTTACTAGTGGGGTACCGCAGGGTTCAGTATTGGGACCGGTCTTTTTCAATGTCTTTATAAGCAACATAGCAGAGGGACTCAAAGGAAAAGTAAATCTTTTTGCAGATGACACAAAGATCTGCAACAGAGTTGATGCACAAGGTGGGGTGGAAGTGCAAGGTAATGCACCTGGGAAACAGAAACCCAGGGGAAGAGTACACAATGGGGGGTGAGATACTAACAACAACAAAAATGGAAAGGACCTGGGGGTAATCATATCAGATGACCTAAAGGTGGGCAAGCAATGTGAGAGGGCAGCAAGGAGGGCTGGGGGGATACTGGGATGCATAGGGAGAGGCATCACCAGTAGAAAACAGGAAGTTATTATCCCTCTGTACAGACAGCTATTCAGACCCCACCTGGAGTACTGCGTGCAGTTCTGGAGACCCAGTCTTCGCAAAGAGATAGACAGGATGGAAGCTGTCTAGAGGAGGGCAACTAAAATGGTGCAGGGTCTGCACCAGAAGACATATGAAGAGAGACTTAAGGAGCTTAATATGTATAGCCTCGAGGAAAGGAGGGAGAGGGGGGTCATGATAGAAACTTTCAAATACCTCAAGGGAATCAACAAAGTCCAAGAGGGTAGCATCTTTCAAAAAAAGAGGTGTGCAAGAACAAGGAGGCACAATTTGAAGATGGGGGCAGCTCAGAGGTAATTTAAGGAAGTATTTTTTCACAGAGAGGGTTGTGGATACATGGAACGGCCTTCCGGAGGAGGTTGTGGAGTCAAAAACAGTGGTGGAATTCAAGCATGCATGGGACAGTCATAAGGCAATTCTAGGGGTTGGGGGTAGGAAGAGGTAGGCTGCTGGTTAACTAGGATCTGCAGCTTATACAGTAGGCAGGGAAATGGGCAGACTGGGTGGGCCAAGCAGTCCTTATCTGCCTTCAAATTCTATGTTTCTATGTTAAGCGTGATACTCATGCATGCGCAGTTCTGATGGAAGTGTGGAACTAAAGTAGTGTGCCCATGGGGGTTGGTGTGACCATTCTGCAGAGGGAAGCTCTGCTGGCAGAGGACAGAGCCAATGGAGTCAGTGCTGTACAGACATTGGTGCATCACTGTAGGAGAACACAGGGTGGTGTTCCATTCACAGACCCTTTTTCTCCTACAATCATCGCAAAATACATGTGGAGCTCTGCCCTCGCAATGGTAAAAATATAACAGCTGTTGGCTACTCCATACTAGTAGTGTTCGTTTAAATCATTTTCCTAAACATGAATAAAGACTACTGTTTCTTTTCACATGGTCATACTTTATAAAACTTTATATATACCACCCTGTACATGAAAAAATACTTCCTCACATTGCCCCTGAGCTGTCACCCTCTCTGTCTTCAAATTGTGCCCCCTAGTTCGTGCACATCTCATTTTTTGAAAGATGCTACCCTCTTGAACTTTGTTGATTCCCTTTAGGTACTTGAAAGTCTCTATCATATCCCCCCTCTCCCTCCTTTCCTCAAAGGTATACATATTAAGCTCCTTTAGTCTTTCCTTATATGGCTTCTGATGCAGAACTTGCACCATTTTAGTTGCCCTCCTCTGGACTGCCCCCATACTGTCTATGTCCTTGTGGAGGTGGGGTCTTCCAGAACTGCACAAAGCACTCCAGATGGGGTTTCAACAATTGTCTGTACAGAGGGATAACAACTTGCTGTTCTCTACTACTGATGACTCTCTCTATGCATCCCAATATCTCCCAGCCATACTTACTGCATTCTCACATTGCTTGCCTACCCTTGGGTCATCTGATATGACTACACCCAGGTTCCTTTCCATTTTTGTTGTTGATAGTACCTCCCCCATTGTGTAGTCTTCTCCTAGGTTTTTGGTTCACAGGTGCATTACCTTGCACTTCTTTGCATTGAATCTAAGCTGCCATAACTTTGACCCTTCCTTCAACCTTGTCAAGTCTCTTCTTATCCTTTCCAGGTCCCCTGTATATCAACTCTGTTGCAGATCTTTGTGTCATCTGCAAAAAGGCATACTTTTCCTTCCAGTCCCTCCACAATGTCACCTATAAAGACATTAAAGAGGACAGGCATCAGTACAAAACTCTGCAGTACCCTGCTAGTAACCCCCCTTTCTTCAGAGTGAACTCTGTTTACTATTACCCTTGGCATTCTTTTGTCCAGCCAAGTTTTTTTTACCCAGGGTACCACCCTGGGACCCACTCCCAAGTCAGATAACTTGTTTATTAATCTTTTTGAGACTGTGTCAAATGCCATGATAAATTCTAGGTACGGTAGGCCATGTCCACATCCCCTCCCTGGTCTGCTAGGTTTATTATTTTACTAGTTTTGTTGTTTATTCATGACACTTCTGGTAAAAAAAATCTTCCATGGAGATTTCTAGTCTGATGAGCAACATGTGTTCTTGACTTGTTGCCTCTGTTATAAAGTGACTTATGTACCTATGCTGTTTCCGTGGTGCAAACAGAATAACATTTTGTGATGTGTGTATTTTACTCTCTAAAGCTCAAGGACCAAGAATCACACTAGAGATAAATGTTGAATGTTTCTGAGTTGTAGACATTCAATTGAATAGAAATAATAACTTCACCGAATTCAGCCCACAGGGTGCTATTCGTATAGCAAGTATAACTATCTGGTTCTTTGCATAACAGTGTTAATGTTCATCCTCTTTCTTGCTGTGCTTCCTTTTTATTTGTTTGCATTTCCTATGTCTGTCTGAGTAAAGATATTGTTTGCCGTGTCAAAAAAAACTGTAAAGGTTGTTGACACATTTTGCAGTAATCATGTGGTAGGATTAGAACATATACCACTTTTTACATGTTTGTGGACCTACCACATTCAAATCTTGCTGACACATTGTGCAGAAATCATGTGGTAGGATAAGAACCTATGCCACTTATTTCATGTTTGCTAAAGTATCACATACAAAGCTTATTGACACAGTGTGCAGTAATCATGTGACGGGACTACAACCTTTGCCACTTTATGGATGTTTGCAAAAATATTACATTCAAAGCTTGTTGACAAAGTGTGCAATAATCATTGATAGGATTAGAATTTTCACCACTTTCTGCATGTTGGCAGAACTACCACATTCAAAACTTATTGACACACTCTGCAGGAATCATGTGGTGGGATTAGAACACAGCCACTTTATTCATGTTTTCGGAACTACCACATTTAATGCTTGTTGACACATTGTATAGTATTCATGTGGTCGGGATTAGAACCGATGCCACTTTCTTCATGTTTGCAGAACTACCACATTCAAAGCATCTTGACATGTGCAGAAATCACGTGGTGGGATTAGAACCTATGCCACTTTCTGCGTGTTCACAGTACTGCCACATTCAAATCCTGTTGACACATTCTGCAGTAATCATGTGGTGGGATTAGAACATATGCCACTTTCTGCATGTTTGTGGAACTGCCACATTCAAAGCTTGTTGACACATTGTGCAGTAAGTATGTGGTGGGATTAGAACCTATACCACTTTCTGCATGTTTGCAGAACTACCACATTCAAAGCTTGTTATCACATTGTGCAGTAATCAGGTGGTGGGATTAGAACCTATGCCACTTTCATTATTTTTGCTTAACTACCACATTCAAGGCTTGTTGACACATTGAGCAGTAATCATGTAGTGGGATTAGAACCTATGACACTTTCTGCATGTTTGCAGTACTATCACATTCAATGTTGACATTGTGCAGTAGTCATGTGGTGGGATTAGAACCTATGCTACTTTCTTCATGTTTCTGCAACTCCCACATTCAAAGCTTGTTGACACAGTGTGCAGTAATCATCTGGTGGGATTGGAACCCATACCACTTTCTGCATGTTTTCAGTACTACCACATTCAAGGCTTGTTGACACATTGTGCAGTAATCATGTGGTGGGATTAGAACTCATGCCAGTTTCTGCTTGACTGTGGTACTGCCACATTCAAAGCTTGTTCACAGAGTGCGCAGTAATCATGTGGTGGAATTAGAACCTATGACACTTTCAGCATGTTTTCAAAACTACCATATTCAAGGCTTGTTCACATTGTGCAGTAATCATGTGGTGGGATTAGAACCTATGCCACCTTCTGCATGTTTGTGACACTCCCACATTCAAAGCTTGTTGACACAGTGTGCAGTAATCATGTGGTGGGATTAGCACCTATGCCACTTTCTGCATGTTTGCAGAACTACCACATTCAAAGCTTGTTGACATTTTGTGCAGTAATCATGAGGTGGAATTAAAACTCATGCCACTTTCTGAATACTAGTGAAACTACCACATTTAAAGCTTGTTGACACATTGTGCAGTAATCATGTCTTGGGGTTAGAAGCTGTGCCATTTTCCCCATGTTTGTAGAACTACCACATGCAAAGCTTCTTGACACATTGTACAATAATCATGTGTGGGAAAAGAATTTATGCCACTTTCTACATGTTCATGGAACTACCAAATTCAAAGCTTTTTGACACATTGTGCAGTAATCTTGTGGTGGCATTAGAACCTGTGCCACTTTCTGCATGTTTGCAGAACCAGCACATTCAAAGCTTGTTGACACATTGTGCCATAATAATATGATGAGATTGGAACAAATGCCGCTTTCTGCATGTTTGCGGAACTACAACATTCAAAGCTTGTTGGGGATAATTGGCAAGATGGTGGCTGAGGATAAGCAGTAGGAGCAGGGCTTGTGTTTAAGCTTGCATTACTTTTGCACAGGTATACCATTGTTGCTTAAACCCAGCCTTTCTGGACTTTCTTGAGCCACTATCTTGTCGTGGTCTGCTCCCAGTTTTTTTGGGGTTTTTTTGCCATTTCTTTTTTAGGACAAAAAACGTCCTGATGGTAAGGGACTGCTGGATTGAGAAAAGGGAAAGAGGGTCTTCAGGTGAGCCAAATACTGGGCGCAGCTCTTTGTTGGAGCAGACACAGATACAGAAATTACAATGGTTAAAACAGTGTTCCCAGAGATTGGGTTGAGTTTGGAAGTGTAACCTTGCACTCCTGGAACCAGAGCTGCATTCTAACTGGACGAGAGTTCTTTTTTATCTTTCTTTTTTCTCCTGTTTCTCTGGGGAAAAAAGAGAAAGAGCATAGAGACGGGGGTAGCTGATGATTGATTTCTAGTGTCTGCACAGATCTTGCACAGAAATTGTTTTCTTTTTTTTAGAATTTAAAATTTTATTAGACTACGGAAGCTAGATAACGGATACTAGATCTTGGATAATATATTAAGCTAGTGCTGAATCTAAAGAAATGGGGTATCAGTGGCAGTTTTAAAGTTTTAAAGAATTAATTTTATGTTATTGTGTTAGAATTTTTGCAACTGTGTTTGAGAGTAGGCTGAGAGCTCTGAGTAATTGAGACAACTAAATTGCATGGATGGTGGAAAAACATCCAGAAAAATGCCTGGAACCTAAACATATATAACAAATAATAAATAACAATTAGATAAATACTGTTTTTGACATATATATATATATATATATATATATATATATATATATAGAGAGAGAGAGAGAGAGAGAGAGAGAGAGAGATAGATAGTATCTAAAGGGTTAACTCTGAGTTTGAAGTTTCACACATCTCAAGCCACCTGACCAGGTTGAATCTGGCCATAAGCGCATGTGCTGGTGTTTTTTTGGAAGATCTAGCTGATCCACCTGAGAGGGTGATGCATGTTTTATCTCCAAAGTTCTGAAGCTCTGAAGTTTGTTTTTTGGCAGCTACATTCCTTTGGATTTAACACACTAGTGCTTTTTGTTGAAAGCTCTAATAAGCATGGTGTTCGAGGGTAGTTTCGTTCTCACACTATCTTGAGTAGCTGTATAGCCGTATTGCTGGATTTTATTATCAAGTGAAATTGGAGTAACAAGAGCTAACTCCATAAGTAGGTGCTATTAATTTGATTGTTAGTTTAAAAAGATTGAGGCATTTTTATAGTTCTGGATAGCTTTGGATAATTTTGACAGTTTTACTAAAATAGCTAGAAGTTCTGTGCCCTATATAACATAAATTGCAAATATTGTAATTATCTGGGAATATTCAGCTAGTGCAGCATTTAGCATTTTGCACTTAGCACTGTAGTACTTTGCACTTTACAGCATAGACTTTTAGCCATTCCGTCCTTCTTTAGTTCTTTTTTGTGAGTTTTGTGAGTTTGTTTCTTCTGAGTTTTAAGTTTCTTAGTTTTTAGCTTTTAATTTTTCAGCTTCGCTGAGCTGTTAAATCAGCTACGAACTGTTTATGAATTGCCAAATAGGTAGTAATTGTATTTTATTTTTTGCTTTTTATTTAGTGACATCATTGGCATCATTGGTATCACTTGGCCTTGACTTTTTTTTTTATCAGTATCTTTATCAGCGTCTCTGTCAGCATTTTTACCAGCAGGCCCTTTGTCTTTAAAAGCAATGCTGAATTGTTGGAGATTATTGGAGTTTGGAAGGAATCACCTTTGGAACTTTTCTTTGGAACTTCTTCTCTGCTTTCTTCTTCCCTTCGGACAGCCTAAGGACAGTTTAAGGAAAGCCTAAGGAGCATTATCATTTTCTTTTTCTCCCTTGTTTTTTTTTTGTGTGTTTTTTTCTTTTTTTTAGGCTGTGTTTAAATGCTGGTTTAAAAGTCTAAGAAGGCTCAAAAGGCTGCAGAACAAGTGACATCCTCAATCTTATTGGCATATTAATGATCCCATCAGTTCTTCATTATCAAACCTAAAGAACCTTGAACCCTGAAAATTAGAGGTTCAGAGAGTTGGTGGTACTGCAAAAAAGAAGGAGCTGTAATTGATGGGATTTTTAAGATAGATGTGAGTCTTGTTTTTTTTACTACATATATATATATATATATATATATATATATATATATATATATTATATATATAAATATAGTTGGTTGGCTACTAGTGAAATCTTTCTTTTTAAATTGTCATAACCATCTTAGTCTGTTCTGGCTTAACTTAATGTATGCAAGGAGTAGAAAAATGCTTGTTGCAAAAAAAAAAAAAAAGAAGAATGGGAGTGTGTGTGAAGAGTCTCTCATCATTACCACTTCCACTCCTTCAGAAACAAAAACTGGTGAGAGATGCTTTTTTTACACAGAGGCTGCAAAAACTCAAGTGTTGAGACTGGCTAGTTTAGTAAATGAGATAGAGCCAGAGGGAAGACTTAATAAAAACACAATGAAAGCATTAATTACACCATGTATGGGAGTAGGAAAGATAGAGAAAGATTTTAGCATTAATCAGTAAAATACTGCTACAACAAATAAGCAAAAGGGTAAGAAAAAAAGTAGGATGAAAAAGGATGAGGGTGTACAAAGTCATAAAACACAGAAAATTATTGAATACTTCTGTCCTGATCAACATGTGACAACTAAAAAATTGATAGAGGAAGGTTGTCAGATAACCCCAATTTCACCAGGAAATGATAAGGGGAAACCCCCTAATTCATCTCATATTTCCATAAATAACTCACGGGTAACTAATCTGGAGCTTTATAGCCCATTAGAAATGCCCTAATGTCTCTCAAAATCTACAGATCAACAATTGCAGCAAGTGGGGGAAGAGGTCTCCATCTTAGCTGTTCTCCTGGTGCAGTTTTTTCAGGACTTGACAAAGAAGTAGAAATTATTGAGATAGATGAGAAATATTTGGTCCAATGTCCTGACACTTTATTGAAATACACAATTAAAGCTTTAGCTCATCCAATCATGGCACACATAGTTATGTTAGAGGCAGTTAAAGATCTAAAAGCAAGTATGGAGGGATTTGTCTCTTTAATGCATGCTAAAATCCAAATTCTGGACAATAAAATTGAGAGTGTTATGCAGCAAATGCAACAGATGTCACAAGTGCAAAAAATTGAAAATGAGAGATTATCTTTTTCAACACTCTGCAACCCAGAAATTAACAAAAAGGAGGTCAATAAAAAGAAGGGAAAAAGACTAAAAAGAAAAAAGAGAGCAAAAATATAAATAAGAAGATATGTAACAATGGGTATCTGATATCTGAAAAATTATGAACAGAAACCACCAGGACATTAGTTATGAGTAAAACTGAGGAGGGGAATCATGGAACTATTGATACAGATAATGATGGAGCAGTGGATAAGAGGCAGGAAGCTGAAGAAAATATAGAGACAGACACCGATGAGAATTTGATGGGTAATCTACAGAAAGAGAAAAGAAATGAGCCAAAGTGCTGGACTGCAAATGATCCAAGGTGGAAAAAAGTAAATAGGCAAGAAGATAACAACTAGGTATTGTCAGGAGACGATGTTTGTTTAAGGATAGATGGAATTTTTGAGAAACATTATGAGACAGAGGAGTCCCTTAAAGAAACAATGGAGTACCTAATACATGTTGAATTGGATATTCCTCAGGACAGAGGAAAGATTATCATGACCTGTAGAGATACATTTATGGAACGGAAACCAGTTTATATTCTGTTTCCTGCTATGAAATTGGCAAAGAGTGTCTGGTTTAAGCAAACCAGTTTAAATCAGGTGGGTTTGGAACCATGGGCTCCAATAAACTGGAAAACAAGTGTTACATATGCAACTAAAGTTAGAAACCAGATGCTCTTGGTCAATCAAAACATTTTTACTAATGTCCTGACATTACTTAAATGGGATTTCAGCCCTCCCAGCAGTAGTGACAAAGAGGGAACTCCTGTATTTTGCAGATTTTGGAGATTGACAAACTTCCTGGAGAAAATTAAGTTGTTTTCTTATTATATATTAATGCATTGATAGTATCTAAATTAAATCTGGAAACAGGAAAAAAGTATATCCAACAAGTCATCAGAACAGACTTAGAAAATCAAGGAACTCAGATATGTATTGTGAAAACTTTGCAATCTATTCATTTTTGATGGATAATAGGGAGAAACTTGATAGTGAAGGGCTACTGCTGGTGGACCTGAGTGACCTACCTCAGGGGACAATACATACACTGGATACAAACGTATGACACAGGGCAACAGATAACAGATCTGGAGCTGGAGATATCCCTGGAAGATTCTAACATTGTCTCAAGTAATTGCAATTTTTTTATCCTGGAATGTAGCAGGTTTTGTGGGTATCATGAAGGATCAGGAATGTTGTGATTTTGTAACCTCCCATACCATAATATTCTTCCAGGAAACATGGGTAATGGGAGAGGTTACCTTAAATGGGTATAAAACTATTACAAGCCCTGCCAAGAAAGTGAAAAGTTTGGCAGACCCATTGGCGGCTTGGCCACCTGTGTTAAAATTGATCCTTCTATTGAAATTGTTGAAATAGTCAAAAACACTGTAAATTATATTATTATAATAACATTATGGAATAGAGCATTTTTTATCTTTGCTAATGTTTATTTTCCTCCACAAAATTAAGTGAATAGTGATTCAAAGTGCTGGAATTTACTTTCAGCAAATATAAATTCTTTATATTTAAAATGTCCACATGTCATTGTAGTTGCAGGAGATTTTAATGCTCGTATTGCCCAATATGATAGCCTTAATATGTTAGAAGCTCAGCTACATCTAATGGGCTGTAAACACAGATAAAGTAAAGATAGAGGGACTAATGAACAGGGGGAAAATATGGTAACACTTATAGAGGAGAATGTCTTTTTAATTTTGAATGGCAGATTGAAGGGTGATGAAATAGGAGACACCACTTATTGTTCTCCAAATGGGCAAAGCACTATTGATTATGTTCTAATCAACCCTGAATATTTTGAGAAGTTTATACTTCTCAGAATTCAAATAAGAACAGAAAGTGATCATGCTCCACTGAGCTTACATATCAAGGTTATGGATGAACATGACTCCCAATTAAACACTGGTACAACCTTAGGACACCATAGTTTAGTTGGTAAGCAACATTTAAAATATAACTACATCTCAGGAGAGATGCTCAGGGATATCTTTGAGAATTATAATAAACTCCTTAGGTCAAAAGAAGATAATTATTTAATGTGCATATTTTGACTTTATTACAGGTCAATTTAATCAACAGATTAAGAATGCATTTTATCACACTAATAATAATAACTTAAATCCACATGTAAAAACTTGGTTTGACTCTGAATGTAAGAACAAAAAGAGAAAACTGAGGAAGTTAATTAAGTGGACCAAACAATATCCAACAAAAATTAATTACAATATATTAAATAAAACTAGAAAACAGTATAGGAAATTTTTAGCAACTAAAAAACAGAGTTATTTACATAAAGATTGGGACTCTATATACAGCAGTATTTGTCAGAGAGATGTGCTAGCCTTTTGGAGCATAGCGGCTTCAGGAACAAATCAAGCACAATCATTCTTGGCTGTAAATATTCCAAAGGAGGAATAGGTAAAACATTATGGGGAGATTGTCTTTAAAGTGCCTTCATTAACTTCAAATAGAGTTGGAAACAGGGATCAGGAAGGGTCAATAGAACATTTAGTGTTTTTCTCAACAGAGGAAGTGGATAAGGTAATAGCTACTTTGAAAAACAACAAAGCTCATGGCCCTGATTTTATTCCTTCTGAGGTTTACAAAGAGTATAAAGATTTTTGGGTTCTGATTTTAACTCATTTCTTTAACTTATGCATATCTCAGAAGTATATACCAGCTTCTTGGAAACGGAACATAATTGTTCCAATTTATAAAAAGGGTACAGTTTATTCACCAAATAACTTTAGACCAATTAGTCTTTTGGATATTAGTTCTAAGATCTTTTCCAGATTATTATTAAATAGACAGATAAACTGGGCTGATTTCAATGTTCCAAGCTGGATTCAGGGAGGGTCATTCTGTAATTGACAGTATTTTTTTGCTTGAGTCGTCTTATGGAAAAGTATATCTTTTTGAGGGGAGACCAAATTATTTGCTTTATTGATTTTTCTGCAGCGTTTGATTCCATAAAGAGACAAATTTTATGGGAATTACTTTGGGAAAAAGGTATAGATCTGTCAATATTTAAGTTAATTAAACTTTTATATTCTGATACTTCCACAGCAGTTAGATATGATAACAAGGGTTTGCTAACACCTTTCTTTAATACAATTAGAGGGGTAAAGCAGGGTTGCTTGATAGCACCAATATTGTTTAACTTTTACATCAATTCATTGCATGAATTTTCTGATCTTGAAGAATTGGACTCCCCCAAGACAGATAATTTACCAGTTTACTCATTGGCATATGCTGATGATGTGGTGATTTTTTCTTTAACTAAGGCTGGAATGCAAAAAAAAAAAGATGCTTTTTTTAAGAAATGTAACTCCCTTGAATTAAAAGTAAATGTTAACAAAACCAAGATAGTAATATTTTGGAAACAATCTTAAAAACTTTAACAAATTTCACTTTGTAATAGGGCAAGAGAGGATCAAGATTGTTAAAGAATATTGTTATTTGGGGGTAAAATTAGTTTCCTCAACTTCCTGAGCAACTCATTTGAAGGAACACATAATGAAAGCTAAACTCATAGCAAAGGCTTTTCTAAAATTTAATTATCAACATGGAGGCAACACTGTTGTCCAAGCATTAAGGGCAGAAGAGGCCAAAATCAACCTGCTGCTATTATATGGAGCAGAAGTGTGGGGGTATGAGAAAGCTGAGGAATTAAAGACCCTTGCCTTTTTTCAATAAAGCATTATTAAAGGTTCCTTTGTCATCTTCAAATGCAATGGTAAGAGCTGAATTGGATAGGTTTAAATTGGATTATTTAAAGGAATTAACACATATTAACACATATTTCATACTGGATAAGGATACAGAATCATAATAAAAATATCTTACCAGTAAAATGTTTACTAGAAAAACAGATGGCATAATGAGGGTCTCTATTCACCATGGCTTTCGGGATTGAAAAGGAGTTTGAAGAAACTCAAAATGTAACATCTTTGGAATGATTATCAAAAACAGGTTCTGACTTCTCAATATAGAAAGAGAATTAAAAATAAATTGATTCAATTAGAGAAAGATCAGGATATGAAAATTATTAGACCTCAAATATGTGCCCAGTGGATGAGAAATAACAAGACTGATCATTCAATAGAGATGTATCTGAATTTATCTTTGAACCCAGAACAAAGGTAGCTAATTACATGGGCTAGATTTGAAATTATTAACTCAAGGTTTACATATTTTAACAATATAAATAAAGAAGATGGATCTGGAGAAATTCTGTGCCCCTGTAATAAAGTTTTTTCAAACCTTAGAGAATATGATACTGCTTTGCCCATTATTCAATAAACCCAGAGATCTATTTTTAAGAAATTATTTGGAATTACATGCATATTCTAGCTATGATGTGGTTTTCATACTGATGCACCCTCAAACCCTTAAAGAAGTAGAAATAGTTGTTAATTTCCTGGCATCTGTGGTAAAGATTAAGAAAAAAAAAGATTCAGGATTTGGAAAAACACTTTGGATAAAGAGAAATAATATAGCAAAGAAGAAATAACAGTAAAATACAAGGTGCTCTTCCTTTTACGCATGTTTTTAGAATTGGCTGGACAATGGCTAGCTTTGAAGGAGATGATATTTCCATATTTATTTGTATAATAGAATTTTGATAAAGTCATTTTTCTATGTCACGGATTCTGCTATTTCTAATGATCTTGCTTCCCTTGTCTTCTTATTATGTTTTTTAAAGATGTATTGTCTTTGTTATATATTTGTATTTTTTTATTTTATTTCTATAAAAATCATGTTGTTTGTACCATCATGACTGAACAAGAAAAGATTGATTTGATTTAAAGCTTGTTGGCACATTGTGCCGTAATCATGTGGTGGGATTAGAACCTATGCCACTTTCTGCATGTTTACAGAACTACCACTTTCAAAGCTTGTTGACACATTATCCAGTAATCATGTGGTGGGATGAGAACCTATACCACTTTCTTCATGTTTGCAGAACTACCACACACAAAGTTTCTTGACACACTGTGCAGCAATCATGTGGTGGGATTCAAACCTATGCCACTTTTTGCATGTTTGAGGAACTACCACATTCAAAGCTTGTTGACACTTTGTGAAGTAATCATGTGGCGGGATTAGAACCTATGCCACTTTCTTCACGTTTTCAGAACTACCACAATCAAAGCTTCTTGACACATTGTGCAGTAATCATGTGTTGGGATGAGAACCTGTGCCACTTTCTGCATCTTTGTGGAATTAGCACAGTCAAAGGTTGTTAACAAATTGTACCATAATCATGTGGTGGCAATATAACCTATGCCACTTTCTGCATGTTTGTGGAATGACCTCATTCACAGCTTGTTGACACATTGTCCAGTAATTTGTGGTGAGATTAGAACCTATGCCACTTTCTGCATGTTTGCAAAACTACCACTATAAAAGTTTGTTGACACATTGTGCAGCAATTATGTGGTTTGATTAGAATACAAGCTACTTTCTGCATGGTTGCTGTACTGCCACGTTCAAACCTTGTTGACACATTGTGCAGTAATCATGTGATGGGATTAGAACTCATGCCACTTTCTTTATGTTTGTGGAACTAAGACATTCAAAGTTGTTGATTTATTGTGCAGTAATCATGCGGTGGGATTTGAGGAAGAAATTACTTTCCATAGGAATCTTGTTTCTTCCCAGTGATACTCACGTATTCATAACTTTCTGCAGTCTCCCTTTAAGATAGAACTGCTTGGAGATAATAGAACACATGCAAATGATAGAACTTTTTGCACATGGCAGTTATTCAAATACTACCTTGAACTAACTGCCTTAGTTCTAAACTCCACAGAGTTCCTTGTCACCTGGAAAGGCAGACCCCAAAGCACTATGAATACCAAGTAGAATTAATAATCAATAATAGTAATAGTGTTAGTTAAACCCATAACCCCGTAAAGAAACCCTCCAACTGGAGGGGAAAACGCAACAGATACTCCAAAAAATGTTTGAGTCACCTAAAAGAAGGGGGGAAACACAACATGAACCTTTTTTTACCAAACTTGTGCCAGAAAGTGGCATGTATACCCCTGAGAGCACAGTATCCATGAGTGGAGAGGCTAAAGGTTCTAGAAGTATAGGCAGGGTGAGAAGTTATGATTACTGGATCCATGACAGGAGTCCAACAGATATTCTGTCGAATGCCCTGTCAGTGACACTGGCAGGTCGACCACATTCTGCAGTCCGCTGCTGTTCGCTATCGATTTCTTTGTTTTCTTCGGGGGGATTCACCCCAAACCCCCCACACAGGGGGCTATGACATCCACACCCCACCACTTATTCAACTCCAGTCAGAGCTGATTGGGGAGTTGCAGGACCCCCGACAGGCAGCGCCGGGTTCCAGCAGGTCTCCCACCATGGCTAGGCACTGTAGTCAATATGTGGGACCTCGCTGGTGAAATGTCACTGTGAGGGGGTAAACGATGAATACCTGAGTATCACTAGGAAGAAACAAGATGACTATGGTAAGTAATTTTTTTTTCTAACCCCAGTAATATTCACGTATTCCTAACTTTCTGAAGATTATGAAGCAGTACCTTTGGAGGTGGGCACAGAACCTTATTTTGGAAACAGACTTTTCAGGACTGCTTTGCCAAACCTAGCATTACCCCTGGACAGAATATCCAGGTTGCAGTGCTTCATAAAGGTGTGTACTGTTTTCTAGGTAGCTGCTTTACAGATGTCAACTAGTGGAACATCCCTGGCTGCAGCTAAGGTAGTAGCTGTCCCTCTTGTGGAGTGGGTCCTCAATCCTGTTGAAGGCTTCCTTCCAGCTTTAGTGTAACATAATTGGATACACTGGAATATCCATCGAGAAATGGACCTTTTCAATGCTGAGTTACCCTTTCCCACATCCCCATAAGTCAGGAACAGCTGTTTCCTGTCCTGCCTATGGTCCTAAGTGGCTGTCATGTAGTAGCTGAGAGCTCTATTGACATCTAGGCTGTGAAGCCTTCTTTCACCAGAGGTGGAGTGCTCAGTGAAAAAGACAGGTAGGGTAATGGATTGGTTCATGTGGAAATCAGAAACTACGTTAGGGAGAAATTTCCTATTTGCCCTCAAGACCACTTTATCCCTGTGGAATGAAATGTTGTCCTGTTCAATGCAATTCTTCTTGCACATGTCATTGCCATTAAGAAAACAGTTTTCTAAGTGACATATTTCAGATGAGCAGAGGGCATGGGCTCCAGAAGGAGGTCCTATGAGCTTTGTTATGCACACATTGCGGTCCCATGCTGGCACCGGTTCCCTATGAGGGGGATGCAGATGGGCCAAGCTCTTGAAGAACCTCCTAACGATAGGGTCTGAAGCTATTGTCATATTTCTTCCAGCAGAAATGTAAGCAGAGGCTGGCCTGGTGGCGCAGAGGGCTGAAGCGCTGGATGTCTCACCTCGCGGCACGCTGGCGACCTGGGTTCGGGAGCGAGCCTGGTTCATCGGAAGTCAGTACTGGGGGGCAGAGCAGGATGGAGTGGCCACAAGGTAGCTCTCCTCTCCGGGGAGGCGATGTGACATCCCTCACTCACAGCTACTCCCTGGTGGAGGCCGAGGGGCTGCACAAGTGAGGGTGCCAGCGATAGGCCAATGGGGTCAGAGAAAGAGGGTCATTACCAGGGCTGTAAGGCACATGCATGCCTCCACACGCATGCATCCTTCTCCTGGGGTCCTTGGGCAATAAAGGGGAGAAAACGGAAAAAGGCAGCTGGTGACAGGATGGCGACCAACTCTCCGCAGGCACGGCTCCCTGACCGGGCATAAGGTAAACCCCGATAATTCCGGGGTATGGGGCTGGGGGAGTTGGTCAGATGGGGGCCACAGGGAAGTGAGGAAAAATAAAGTGGAAATCAAAAAAAGAAATGTAAGTAGATGCTGCAGCCAGGTGGACCTTAAGGGTACTGGGCTGCAGTCCCTGGGAATGTAAATAAGAGAGGTAATCAAAAACAGCTGGAACCCCAGCTTGTGCTGGTACCAGCTTCCTGGCTGAACACCAGATAGAAAACCTTTTCCATTTTGAAACATAGGTTTTCTTAGTGGAAGGCTTCCTTTAAACTCTCAGGTTGTCTAAAACAGCTTCAGAGAGATGTAGACCTGCATATTCTAGGTCTTCAAGAGCCAAGCTTTGAGATTGATAGACCTGAGTTTCAGATATAGGAGTATCCCCTGGTTGGAGGTTAACAGGTTGTGCCTCCGAGGAAGATGTATTGGCTTGGCTACAGACATGGATAGCAGAAGACAATATCATGGCTGCCTTGGCCAGTCTAGGTGTACCAAGATTATCGATGCTAACTGGGACCTGAGCTTGAGCAATACCCTGTCTACCAGAAGGAAGGGAGGAAAAACATATAGGTGCTTCCCTGATCAGTCCAAAGCCAGAGCATCCAGGGGTAGAGTGCCCCCATCTGGTGGTCTGCAACAGTATTATGGCAATTGGTGGTTCTGGTGGGATGTGAACAAGTCTATCTCTGGGGTGCCCCACCTCCTAAAGATTACATCCACCTCTTGCCCATTTAGGGTCCATTCATAATGGTCCTGGTTGATTAGACACAGAGCATCTGCTAGTGTGTTGTCCTTTCCTGGCAGATGGACAGCCTGTAGGGAAACTCCCAAGGAGTAAGCCAGACTCCATATTTTCATGGCATCTATGCAGAAAGGACCCAACCTGGTGCCTCCCTGCTTGTTTATGTAGTACACTGTGGTGGTATTGTCTGTTCTGACCTGTACCAGCTTTCCTTGTACCAGTGTTGTGAAGGCTTTTAGTGCCAGAAACACTGATCCGAGTTCCAACAAGTTTATATGCTGGAGTGACTCTGCAGTTGACCAAGTGCCCTGGATTGTGTGGTCCCCTAAATGGTTGCCCCACCCCAGTAGAAATGAATCTGTTGTGAGAACAACTGATGGGGACTATCATTGGAAAAGAACCCCTTCTCTTAGGTTGGATTCCTCTTTCCACCACTGAAGTGCTTGTAACAAAGCTTTTGTTACCAGAATCAGCTTAGAAAGGTGATCTGTTCTCTGGCACCAGTGTGCCCTTAGGTGGAACTGGATGGCTCTCATCTGAAACCTGGAGCCTAGAACTGTGCCTGTGGCCACAACCATGTGGCCCAGGAGCTGTAGGAACTGCCTTGCAGTTTCTTTCTTGTGCAGGCTGAATAAATTTGTGATCAGCTGGAGACTCCATACCCTGTCCAAAGGAAGGTAGGCCCTGCCCTGCAGGGCATTGATCTCTGCTTCTATGAATTGCAGCACCTGTGCTGGTAAAATGACTGATTTTTTGTGATTTGTCAAGAACTCCAGGAACTCCAGGAGCCCTTGGGCAACAAAGATGGTGCAGGACTTGCACCACAAAACATATGAGGAGAGACTAAGGGACCTCAGTATGTACTCATTGGAGAAGAGAAGACAGTTGGGGGACATGACTGAAACTTTCAAGTACCTCAAGGGTATAAACAAGGTGCATGTGGGGGACCTTTTCCAAAGAAGAAAAAGTGCTAGAACAAGAGGGCACAATACGAAATTGGAAAGGGGTAGATTAAGAGGTAATATGAGAAAGTTTTTCTACAGGAGGTAGTGGGGGCAAGCACAGTGAAGGGGTTTAAGCATGACAGGGACATGCACAAGGGAAGCTTGAGAGTGAAGGCAGTGATGAAAAGCCATTGATCACATATGGTCAGTGGCCACATACAATGTATAGGGCCTACGGGCAGACTTGATGGGCCTAAAAATCCTTATCTGCCGACAATTTCTATGTTTCTATGTTTCTATGTCACTTTCTACACGTTTGTGGAACTACCACATTTAAAGCTTGTTAACACATTATGCAGTAATCATGTGGTGAGATTAGAACCCATGCCACTTTCTTCATGTTTGTGGAACTACCACATTCAAAGCTGGTTGACACACTGTGCAGTAATCATGTGGTGGGATTAGAACCCATTCCACTTTCTTTATCTTTGCGGAACTACCACATTCAAAGCTTGTTGACACAGTTTGAAGTAATCATGTGGTGGGATTAGAACCTATGCCACTTTCTGCATGTTTGCAGAACTACCACATTCAAGGCTTGTTGACACATTGTGCAGTAATCATGTGGTGGGATTAGAACCTATGCCACTTTCTTTATGTTTGCGGACCTACCACATTCAAAGTTTGTTGACACATTGTACAGTAATCATGTGGTGGGATTAGAACCCATTCCACTTTCTTTATCTTTGCGGAACTACCACATTCAAAGCTTGTTGACACAGTTTGAAGTAATCATGTGGTGGGATTAGAACCTATGCCACTTTCTGCATGTTTGCAGAACTACCACATTCAAGGCTTGTTGACACATTGTGCAGTAATCATGTGGTGGGATTAGAACCTATGCCACTTTCTTTATGTTTGCGGAACTACCACATTCAAAGTTTGTTGACACATTGTGCAGTAATCATGTGGTGGGATTAGAACCCATGCCACTTTGTGCAGTAATTATTCGGTGGGATTAGAACCTATGCCACTTTCTGCATGTTTATGGAACTACCACATTCAAAGCTTGTTAACACATTGGGCCGTAATCATGTGTTGAGATTAGAACCCATGCCACTTTCTGCATGTTTACAGTACTGCCAAATTGAAAAAAATATGATTGGTATATGACTCACTCATTTTTTTCAGCTGCCTGGCCCCTAGGTATCACATTTCCTGTGTGTTATAGTTCCGTTTTGTGCTTGCAGTGCTCCTTCACAAATTGAGGAAGTGCAGTTTCATCTCAGTGTATTACTGGGGATTTTTCTAAAAATAGAGTATTGTCTGTGAATTCTTCCAGTATCTGGAGTATTCATCCTACTTGTGCCCTATCCCTGTTTTTGAGATATTTTGGGAAAATAAACATGGCTTGCTTTTGTGAGCACATACTGGTAGCAAACAGCAGTGAAAAGGTGCTATACAGGAACTCATTCAACTAATGTCTCTTGAATTATTGTGATGAACAACATAGATACATAGATACATAGACAGTGTCGGCAGATAAGGGCCTATGGCCCACCCAGTCTGCCCATTTGAGCTTGTAAGTTCAGTTTGTTTTCCTAGAAGTCTGTTTCCCCTTACCCCTGACCTCTACAATTCCTTTATGTCTATCCCATGCATTCTTAAATCCGTGATTGTTTCAGCCCCACCACTTCCTCTGGCAGGGTTGTTCCACGTCATCCACCCGTTCTGTGAAGAAATTCTTTTCATTTTCCTCTGAATCATCCTCCTCAACTTCATCCCATGCCCTCTAGTCCTGGAACATCTTTTCACTTAAAATAGTGTTTTCCTGCACCCTGTTCCTCCCTGTAAGATACTTGTATGTCTCTATCATATCCCCTCTCTCCTCCTCTCCTCCAGGGTACATTTTCAGTTCCTTCAACCTGTCTTCATAGGACTTGTGATGCAATCCATGCACCATCTTTGTTGCCCTCCTCTGAACCTTCTCTACCCTGTCTATGTCCTTACGTAGGTATGGTCTCCAGAACTGTACACTGTACTCCAAGTGGGGCCCCACTAGTGTCTTGTATAGAGGAATTATGACCTCCCTTTTCCTGCTGGTGGTGCCCCTGCCTATACATCCCAGCATCCTATTTGCTTTACCTGCTGCCTTGTCACACTGTTTCCCTACCTTGAGGTCATCAGAGATGACAACCCCAAGATCCCTTTCCTGCTTGGTGCATACTATCCTCACCCCCAACTGATATATTGTGCCCAGGGGTTTCTTTGCCCCATATGCATTATCTTGCACTTCTTTGCATTGAATTTCAACTGACAAACCCTGACCATTCTTCAAGTTTCTGCAGGTGCTTCTCATTCTGTCTACACCCTCTGGTGTGTCTACTCTGTTACAGAGCTTTGTGTCATCAGCGAACAGTGAAATTCTGCCTTTTAGATCCTGTGCAATGTCACTGATGAAGATGTTGAATAGGACCGGTCCCAGCACTGATCCCTGTAGTACCCACTGGTCCTCTTCCCTCTGTGGGTGACAGCCATTTACCACCCTCTGTGTCCTGCCACCCAGCCAGTTACCTACCCACCACACTACTGTCCTGCCCACACCCATATTCCCCAGTTTGTGTAATAGTCTTCTATGTGGCACAGTGTCAAAGGCCTTTCTGAAGTCCAGATAGCCCATGTCACTGCCCTCCTGATCCACCTCCCTAGTCACCCAGTCAAAAAATTCCATGAGGTTGGTCTGACATGACCTCCCCTGGGTAGGCTCATGCTGCCTTGGGTCCTGTAGTCATTGTAACCAGATGTTCCACCAATCTCTCCTTCAGTAATGCTTCCATGATCTTCCCCACTACCGAGGTGAGGCTGACTGGTCTGTAGTTCCCTGCTTCCTCTTTGTTCCCACTTTTGTATAAGGGGACTACATCTGCTGTCCTCCAGTCTTTGGGTACCTCCCCTGTTTCCAGTGATCGGCTAAACAGGATAGCCAGAGGTTCAGCCACCACCTCTCTTAGTTCTTTAAGGACCCTGGGGTGCACCCAGTCTGGCCCCATTGCTTTATCAACTCTTATTACTTCCAGTTCCTTCAGGACCCTTTCTCGTGTAAAGGGACTTGTGTCCTTTTCTGCACCATTCTCACCCCTTGTACTCCCTTCAGACCCATTACCCCCTCTTCCTCAGTAAAGACTGAGCAGAAATACCTGTTCAATATGTCAGCTTTACTGTTGTCATCCTCCACGGCTCCCATCCTCCCCTTCAGTCTCACTATCCCTCCCTTTGTCTTTCTTTTTCCTTATGTACCTGTAAAGGTTTTGTCCCTTACCCACTGATTTTGCAATGTGTTCTTCTGTCTGAGCTTTGGCTTCCCTTACTGACTTCCCTGCCTCCCTTTGCTTCTCCTGGTACTTCTCCCTATCCCCTTCTGCCTGTGTCTTTTTGTATTGCCTGAATGCAATCTTTTTGGATTTCTCTTTCTTTGCTACCTCTTTGGAAAACCATAATGGTCTCCTCTTCCTTTTCCTCTTGCTAACCTACTTAATGCATAATTCTGTTGTTCTTGTAATCCCCATTTTAAATACTGCCCACTGTTCCTCAACCCCTGATTCCTGTCCCATTCCCCTTAATGTCTCTTTCAAGTATCTCCCCATTTTCCCAAAGTCTGCCCCCCTAAAATCCAGGATACATGTTTTTGTGTGGTTTGGTTCTGCTCTTTCTGTGATTTCAAACACAATGACTGGTGGTCACTGTTACTCAGGTGCTCCCCCACTGTTACCCCATCACACTGTCCCTGTTTGTGAGCACAAGGTCCAGTATTGCCTCCTGCCGAGTTGGTTCCATGACCAGTTGCTTGAGGAAGGCACCCTGAAAGGAGTCCAGGATAAATCTGCTCCTATTTGCTTGAATTGACTTGAATTGAATTGAATTTATCAGTTCAGACAGCACCTTTGAGCATAGTGTTCTTTTCCAAAGGTTCCACTTCAAAAAACAAGACAGAACATTAAGTTAAAAGTAGTGGTTACATAAATAGAGAATAATGCATATGTAGGTGTGTGGTATGCAGTTTTTGCACACCAAAGGTGTGATAATATATAAACCTCGAGAGCAAAGCTAGAGAGAGGTTTATATATTGTCACACACGAAATAAAAAAAAAACTGCAGATCTACCCTTCATGATTATTTTTAATAACTGGTGCTAAGTAAACAAAGCTCAGAGTCTTAACATTATGTGCTTCCTGTGCTGCTGACTCGACCTCTGTGTGGGCTCCATGGCATGCTGGTTGTTATGACAACAAGGTGATGGTTCAACAGCTTCTCCATTGTTTAAAGTTAAAAAACTGTGAGCAGTTCAATTTTCGAGTTTGATACACACAGCCCTGTGTGAGACAGTAAGAGCCGTACCACCTCGCAGGTAGATACGACTTTGCCGTATCAACCTGCAGGTTGATATGACTTTTTACCAGTCTCAAAAACAGGTTGATATTGGAGGTCACCAGTTATTATAGTGGAATAATACACATCACAAATCAGGGAAAGTGGTGTAGCATATCAAATGTACAAATTTGAAACAGTTGTAGATTCTCAGAAAACAACAATCTCAACATGAACCACACATATTGTACAATAAGATTAAGAGCCTACCTTAAGAATAGGGGTGCAACTTTGGATTTTGCCTAGGTGTGCCATCAGTAGTTATGGCATTGTCTAGGCAGTGGTTAAGGGAGAGGTGGAGAGTGGGGAAAGGGGTCAGGGGACCCAACATTCAAAGAGGGATAACAGAGAGGTAACTAGAGGGCAAGAAGGTGAGGGGTGGTGTCAAAAAAATTAGAGTGAACCGATGGGAAAGCTGTATTGAGGGGGAGGAGACTCACAGGGGGAGGGACTGAAAGAGGGATGGGGATGGGGGAATTTGTCAATAATAAGAGACAAGTGCCACTAGGAGGTTGTTAGTCTGGCAGCAGAATGGGAGAGGGCCAGTACCAGATCTTAAGTGAGAGAGAGGGGGAGGAAGTGGATCAGCCCACTTTTCTGCACCCCACATGGACCTCTATTTGTAAGGAGGTGCTTCATAGCTGTTTTGAAGGGGTTGGAGGCTGCCAGTGTTTAATACAAGTTCAGGGATCTCATTTAACTAGAGAGGAACCCTGTATGCGAAGGACCATTGTCCTAGGGAGGTTTTTCTGAAGGGTATCATTAGGGGGCACCTGGCCATACTTCTAGTGTGGTGGCAGGAATGGTTTGCCTGCAGAATTTCTTGAATGCAAGGAGAAGCTTTACCTAGGAGTGCTCTTTTTCCCTGGAGGCACGTCTGGTACTTGATCCTATTATACAGGTCCAGCCAGACAGTTTGCTCATAGAGCAAACAAGAATTTGTCAGATTTTCAGCTCCTAAAGTGAGCCTGCAGGCTTTATTGAGGGCTGTCACTACACGCTTGAGTATAGTGTCTGTAGCTGCTCCATAGACCACCAATCCATAGTCTATGACAGACAATATTGAGCTCGATACAGAGAGTCGGAGGGCAGAGGGGGTAAGATATTGTTTATTTCTATAGAGAAATCCCAATTTAGCATTGACTGCTTTGACCACAAGTCTATATGCTGTGTGAATGAGAGGGTATCATGAATAGTAACCCCAAGGTATCTGAAAGATTGTACCTGTTCAAGTGTAGCTCCCTTATTGTTTAGAATGGACAAAACAGGGTGTAGTTTCTTATGTTGATGGCTGGATATCAACATTATTTTGTTTTATTTTTTTGTAATTGAGGAGTAGTTTCTGCATTCTGAACCAGTTCTCCAGCTGATGGCAGGAGATCTGTAATTCTTTTTGTAGCTATGTTGGCTGGGCACTGCTACTTAAGAGGACAGCATCATCTGCATACAGGATCATTTTACTAATGCTTCCAGTGGGAAGGTTATTTAGGAACAGGCTAAAAAGCAGAGGACCCAAGATGGATCCTTGCGGGACTCCCGGTGAGACATCCCTAGCAGAGAAGGTTGTTGTACCTATTTTGATACACTGGGACCTGTGGGAGAGGTAGTCCCTGTAACAACTGACTGGGCCAGAGGCTAGCCCCAAATATAATAGCTGCCCAGCAGTACAGGGTGGCTGACTGTATCAAAAGCTTTGGTGAAATCTATATAGATCCCACTAACATATCTTCATCCAAAGCCTTGTGCACAGAATTGGAGAATTCAATCAGAACAGTAGTTATGCTATATCTCTTCCGAAAGCCGTGCTGCTGATGACATTGTAGATCTTACTTTCGGAGGTACTCTGTAATCTGGTCAGCAACAATTCTCTCAATTGCTTTAGAGAGTAGTGAGAGTATGGAGACTGGTCTGTAATTGGAAGTGCGGGTGTGATCTCCACTCCTGTGCACAGGGGTCAACAGGGCCATCTTCCAGATAGATGGAAATTTAGCCAATTAAGTGATTTATTAAAGATATTTGTTATCGGGAGTAAGTGCTGGCAAAAGGTAGGAGCAACAGACCTCATTAACGGTGGGAACACTAGATAGAGACTGCCTGTTTTCAGGTATTTTTTTTTAATTCTCTGTTTTTGCTGCCCTGCGACCACCAAGGCATCAGCCCAGTCACGGACCCCTGACACACCCACTTCCATTAGGTCATTGCTCCTGACACCCCCGGCTTTTCCTCTCTGGGTGGGGTTGCAACACTCGGGGCATAGTGCCACGAACTTGCAACCAGAATCACGGTGCTGGCCCTGGAAGCTAATTAGGGCCAAGGGCAGGCTTCATAGAGGTGGCTGTGAGCAATTTTTGTTTTCTAGTGAGGTTCCCCAGGGCAGGGACATGCAATGATGACCTGTGTCCACCCCGTCCCTCTACGTCTTTCAGACGCCGGTGCTAGCGATTTCTCCCTGCCTCCGCCAGGAGTCCTACATACACCGGGCATTCTCCCCTCCCCTCCCCTCCCCCCAAAGAAGGAGAGTAGCTTAAGGGTGCTCTATCCTTCTCCCCTGGCCATCCCTCCATCTCTCCGGGTCCATTCCTGAACCCGGGTCACTGGCATGCCTGTTTTCAGATATAATCCAGAAGAATTTGGCTTCTCTCTCAGCCTTGCATCTTCTGGGGAATTTGGCTTGTCTCTCAGGCTTGCATCTGCTTCTGTCTCAAGTTACCTCCCACCATTATACTTTCCTTTGCAAATTAACCCATTCACCACTGACTTTCTTGTGGGAATTGATAGGAACTTTTCCTGCAGCATAGAAGGGAGCATGCACTACACAGGAAGCCTAACTAGTTGTAAACAAAGCAGAATGCCATTGCATGTGTGATCAGTAGGTATCACAGGTTGGGGGAACAACATGGCAGGCATATAAATGTGAACAAAAACAAAGAAACTGGGCTCTTTTTAGCCAAATGCTGCACTTCACAGCATCATTTTAAACAGCTTCATGCTCAATGGATCAGAAGGAAGACATCTATGTGGTACTGATGTTTTTTTACGTAGTACTGCTGCTTTAAGCAATAGTCAGAGATTTGTGCCGCAGCACCAGTTGAAGCAGTTAGTGGAGGACAACTGCCTCACATTCCTGCCGCAGTCATTTTTCTCTCCTACATCATGGCAATACTTCAGCATGGCTCTGCCCATACAGCCGTAATAATGACTTCTGGACATGCAACACCACCTTTGGAATTACTGCTGCAGCCTTGAGAAGTCATATGTATTTAATTGAAATGTTTATCCCATAGATGGGGGGGATGGCCCTGTCAAAATCAGTATCCTGCTTTCATGGAAGTCCCTTGGTACAACAGATTACAACAGTGCTAAAATTATAGAATAGTATAACACCTGCTACTTCCAAAGAAATATTCAGTCAATTTTGAAAACTGTTTGTCAGTACTGAACACTCAGAGAATTCCTGTTGAAAGGGTAAGATATTTGATGTTGTAAACATAGAAACAGAATTTGATGGCAGATAAGGACTACTTGGTCCACCTAGTTTGCACATTTCCCTACCTAATGGATAAGCTGCAGATCCTAGTTAACCAACAGCCTACTTCCTCCTACCCCCCACTAGAATTGCCTTATGTCTGTCCCATGCATACTTGAATTCCCCCACTCTTTTTGACTCTACGACCTCCTCAGGAAGGCTGTTCCATGTATCCACAACCCTCTCTGTGAAGAAATACTTCCTCACATTACCTCTGAGCTGTCCCCACTCTATCTTCAAATTGTGCCCACTTGTTTTTGCACATCTCTTTTTCTGAAAGATGCTACCCTCTTGGACTTTGTTGATTCCCTTGAGGTATTTGAAAGTTTCTATCATGTACCCCCTCTCCCTCCTTTGCTTGAGGCTATTCATCTTTAGTTCCTTTAGTCATTCTTCATATGTCTTCTGATGCAGACCTGCATCATTTTGGCTGCCCTCCTGTGGACAGCCTCCACCCTGTCAATGTCTTTTCGGAGATGGGGTCTCCAGAACTGTACACAGTACTCCAGATGTGGTCTTACCTACTGTCTGTACAGAGGGCCAACAACTTCTTGTTTCCTACTGGTGATACCTCTCCCTATGCATCCCAGTATCCCCCCAACCCTCCTTACTGCCTTCCCACATTGCTGGCCCACCTTTAGGTCATCTGATATGACTACCCCAGGTCCCTTTCCATTTTTGTTGTTGTTAGTATCTCACCCCCCATTGTGTACTCTTCCCCTGGGTTTTTGCTTCCCAGGTGCATTACTTTGCACTTCTTTGCATTCAATCTAAGCTGCCATACATTTGACCATTCCTCCAACCTTGTCAAGTCCCTTTTCATCCTTTCCACCCCACCTTGTGTATCAACCCTGTTGCAGATCTTTGTGTTATCTGCAGATACATACTTTCCCTTCCAGTCCCTCTGCAATGTCACTTATAAAGATATTAAAAAGGACCGGCCCCAGTACTGAACCCTGTGGTACCCCACTAGTAACCCTCCTTTCTTCACCGTGGCCTCTTTACTATTACCCGCTGTGTCCTGTTGTCCAACCAGTGTTTTACCCAGGCTACCACCCTGGGACCCACTCCCAGGCTGGCTAATTTGTTTATTAATCTTTTGTGTGGGACTGTGTCAAATGCATTGCTAAAGTCTAGGTAGGCCATGTCCTCAGCCCCTCTCAGGTCTACTGCTTTGGTCACCCAGTCAAAGAAATCAATTAGATTTGTCTGACATGACCTTCCTGCTGTGAATCCATGCTGCCTTGGGTCCTGTGCCCAACTGGCCTCTAGGTACTCAACAATTCTTTCCTTCAGAAGTGATTCCATCATTTTCCCTACCACTGAGGTCAAACTGACAGGTCTGTAGTTTCATGCCTCTGACTTTCTCCCACTTTTGTGAAGGGGAATCACATCCACCCTCCTCCAGTCCTCAGGTACCACAACATCCTCCCATGATTTATTAAAAAGGGTAGTCAGTGGTGTTACTAGTTCTTCCCTTAGTTCTTTTAGAATTCTGGGGTGAATCCCATCAGGCCCCATTGCTTTATCCACCTTCAGTTTTAAGTTCTTTCAGAACCCTTTCTTCTGTGAAAGGACTAATATAAACCCCCCTATCCAGAGTGCTTCTATTAACCAGATTAGGTATTTCCCCCTTCTTTTCCATTGTGAAGACTGAGCAGAAGTATTCATCAGTATCCCTGCTTTTTCACTGTCGCTCTCTGCCCAACCACCTTCCTCTTTGTTCAGCCTCAGTATCCCTGCCTTAGTCTTTCTTTGCTCCCTAATGTACCTATAAAAGGTTTTATCCCCCTTCTTAACCGAGTTGGCAATCTTTTCCTCGGTTTGGGCCTTTGCTATTCTGACTGTCTTACCTGCTTCCTTCTGCTTTAACTGGTACAGTTCTATGTCCTGCTTCTTCTGTGTTTCCTTATACTTCCTGAATGCTATCTTTTTCTCCCTTACCTTCCCCGCCACTTCTTTTAAGAACCATAGTGTTTTTTCCTTTCATTTTGATTCGTTTATTTGCTTCACACAAAGGCTTGTTGCTTCTGTGATGGAGGTTTTGATGTTTCCCCATTGTTGCTCCACCCCACCTTCTTGCCTGTTTGCTAGTGCTTTTCTGAGACACTCTCCCATTTTTACAAAATTAGCCCTCCTGAAGTCCAGTACCTTCACTTTTGTGTGGCTTGACTCCACAGCTAAGTTTATCGTGAACCACACTGTTTGGTGGTCACTTGTTCCCAGATGGCTACCCACTTCAAGATCAGAGATCCTCTCTCCGTTCCCATTTGAGAGTACCAGGTCTAAGATTGCTCTCTCCCAAGTGGGTTCCAAAACAAGCTATCTGAGGCTTGCCCCCTGTAAGGCATTGAGAATGGCCCTGGTCTTGGATGCAGCTGCAGCAAAGGAGCTCCAGTCAACATCTGGCATATTCAGATCCCCCATCAGCAATATATCCCTTTTCTCTGACATCCCAAGGATGCCTTCTGTCATTTCCTTGTCCATTTCCTCCCCCTGAGATGGGGGTCTGTATACAACCCCTGTGCAGATTGTGGAGCCATTTGCAGTTTCCAGAGTGACCCACAGTGCCTCCTTTCCTCCCTGTTTACCCTTTAGTTCTGTTGCTTTGATCCCTTCCCTTACATAGAGAGCTACTCCTCCTCCTCTTCTTCCCTCCCTATCTCTCCTGTAGATTGTGTACCCTGGTATGTTGACATCCCAGTCATGGTTCTCTGTGTACCATGTTTCTGTCACTACCACAATATCCAGGCATCCATCTTCCATCAAAGCTGCCATTTCGGGGCGCTTTTTTACCTAGACTATGAGCATTGGTACTCATTACCCTCCATTTGTTATGGCTTTATTTCTTTTTGTCCCATCCCTGTCCCTACTGCCTTTGTCTTTTTCCCCATTTACCCTTGCCCTTCTCCCTATCAACTGCTCTATCTGGGTGTTTACCTCATTAATTACCCTGATTTTTTGGGGGGGCTAGGATTTCCCTTCTCCTTTTCAATGCCTCTCCCCTTGGCTAGTTTAAATGCTTGCCATTGAAGCATTTAAACCTATCATCTAGAATCCTGGTTCCCCTCCCGGATAGATGCAGACCATCGCGCTTACTGTATAGCCTGCATCCCTCAGGTGGAGCTCATCCCCAATAGAAGCCAAATCCCTGAGCTCTGCACCAGCTTTTCAACCAGTCATTGAATCCCATGGTGTGGAGTACCCTAGCCTCTTCCATGCCATAGACAGGTAGCACTTCCAAGAAAGTTACCATGTGTGCTACTTGTCTAAGGCCCCTCCCCAACTCCACAAACTCCTGTTGCACTGCTCTGATCCTATTCTCTGCCAGGTCATTCATCCTTAGGTGGATATTGACATCCAGCTCCCTCCCCCCTGCTGCTGCTCCTACAATCCTGAGGATTATTTTCCTGACCCTCCAAGTCATGGCTCCGGGCAGGCACCTTACCTCCCTTTCCCCTCCCTCCCCCAGTTCTACCCCCTAACAATTGAGTCCCCCACCAGGAGTTGTTTCCTTCCCCTGTGGGGTCCTGGGCCACCCTCCTGTGGGTCTCCATTGTGGGGGTTCCCAGCATCCTCCTTGGTCTCCACTGCAGGTGCCTACATAGAGGAACCATGCTCCACCAGAGTGGCGAATGGATTGTGGAGAGGCACAACCGGTGCTAAGAGCCAATGGAATTTTATTCACTGGAAGGCAAAGCACACCCTTTTTCTTAACCTGCTCATACTGTTTCAGAGAACCTTACTCTTGAACCCATAAAGGTATGTGGAGAGTCTTGTACCATATTTGTTTTCTATCAGTCTTTTAACTTGATGTATCAATGTGTGTTAAGATTGTATATGTTGTATAATGGATTCTAGTAATAAGCTGATGAAGGCCAGCTGATCAAACATTTCTTACCTTGGTACTCCCACAGAAACTGCACAAAACTGAGTAACAGATTTAATTCTGCAAATGCTTTTTTGTGTACATGTCACTTTACTCATTTTAGCCATTTCACATTTCATCTTACTAATGCACATGTAACCTACTGAATTCAGAGGGGCCCATTCACAATGGGTGTTGGTGCAAAATGGAGAGCAAATAGTAGCCCTAATTGCTCTGATACCCATTTGTGCTATACACAAAAGTTGATTCTAGTTGCAGGGGTAGTAATCCCTTCTGCAACTAACTCAAAATGTAACTTAGTTAACCACTTTATAATGAGTGCAGACATGCACCTAGCATGGCATAGTGCCACTTACATGTTACTTTGCCATGTTTTGGGGTCATGGAGACACCTACCTCTCTGAAGCTTGAAAAAAATTATTCACTCAGCCCAGTGACAATGAGGGTTTAGGTGCTGGATGCCACACCTCGCTCCATGCTGGAGACCCAGGTTTGGTGACAAGCTCAGGCCGCTAGGGGTCGGCAGGCGGGGAGAGATGATTGAGCACCCAACGGCAGCTCTCCCTCTCTGGGGAGGGTCCTGTGCCTGTCCTGCTGCTCTACTGTCCTCTCCTGGGTGAACCTAGGGTTGGCAGTAGAGGTCAGGTCATGAAAGGGGAAGGAGCAGTGTCAGCCGAGAGCTCTGGGAGGAGTTCCATCATTACGCATACCTCCCAATTGGCTCTCCTAGAGTGCCGATGACTGCGGTGAACAGAACAAGGGAAAAATGGCCAGTCACTCCTAGGTGATGACCCCTCTAGCACTGAGCATGTCGCCAACCATCAAAACAGAAGCAGACTCCACTGTGTATCACCCACTCCACCATTATTCAGGGAGAAGGTAAGGGGGACCTCTCCTCACCCCACCCAGGAGTGTTATCCAGGGGACTTCAACTGCTGGGCTTTGTTATCTCTTTCACTGTGGGGCTGATTGAATACTATTAAAATTAATGTTTTACCCTGATTATTGTACCCCCTCCAGATGTATAATTTGGCCCTCTCTCTGTCCTCATTCATCTAGGTGCACAGTATTCTTACCTCCACTTCTTATGGCAAGGTAAGAATACCCATTTGGCTTTTTCCAAATTAACATGCACTAAGCAGGATGGAGGTTTACAAGCCCCTAATTTCTTTGCATATTACTTAGTCTTTCATTTTATCAAACTTTCTTACTGGTTACAGCCACCTGGGGGTCACTCTTCGGTATTATATGTTCTAAACTGGATGGACATTGAGGGTTCCCTATGTGTCATTAATGGGTTGGACATTTGGTCACTCCCTTACCTCCCCAGGAACAAACTTCCTCAACCACTGTGGGACACACCCTTGGAAGCATCCCTCAGCACACATTTACAACTCTGCTCTCTACTTAAGATTTGCCCATACAAAGACACCTTACAACCCCTGTTTGGAAAATCCCAATTTCTGGATTGCTGGGCGGGTGCTTTCGAGAGGGTTTTGGCCTGTTATAGGTGTGGATGCAGTTGGGGACCTTCTTCTCAACCAGAAAATGTTATCCTTTCAGGAGGCATGTACTTTGTACCATTGGCCTACTACTTCCAGTTTCCGATATTTTCAGTTGTCTCACATGCTTATGCAATCTTTTTGTTCTGGGCCATGGTGGAGTTCTTTTGTCACCTCTGTCCTTCCCTTCCTTCTTTCAGCCCCCTCCTCCCATCTCATCTCATATTATTACCAATCCTTGCAAGACTGTCTAGTTGCCAACGAGGGTCCAAGGTTTTATTGGGACCAGGCTCTTCCAACGAAAACTCTCCCTAGAAGCTGGTCTGTCATCTGGAAGCATTTATACATGCTAATAAAGTGGGACAGATACTGCTTCATGCAATTCCGATTATTCACAACCTTTACTATACCCCAGTTAAATTGCATAGGATAGGTTGATAATCCACTGATTTCAGTTCCAGATGTGGTAAAGAGCCTGGTACCTTGCTTTACATTTTATGGTCATGTGAGAAAATAGTTCCCTTTTGGAGATCAATTCAAGCCCGCTTAGACCCTCTGTTGGGGTTTTCTGAGGCATTTTCCCCAGATATATGTATTTTGGATGAATATACTGATATCCAAATTGACAACCAGAAGTCACATATGGCTTAATTTTGTCATGTGCGGAAAAGGTCATTCTTTGGCACTGGCTAGATCAGAGCACTTCTCACCTCCTGGAATGGTACAGGGAGATCTTATTCGCCTTGCAAGATGAGTGCCTCATAGCCAGTATGTCTGACAAATTGTCTAAGTATAGACAAGTTTGGGAGCCATTATATGTTTTACTCATGCTGTGAACACCTGTTCAATTGTTCCACACAATTCCTTCTTCACAGACTGGTGCATAGCAGATCAGGTGTTCTGACCTGCAGATTCCTGTGTTCCTAATCAATTCCTCCGGTAGGGGGTGGGTGGGTGTTATGAGGGGTGGATGTGGGTAATGTTTGTTGGTTGTTATTTTATTGTATTATATAAAATGTACAACTCCTGGAGTTGTTCTGGTACTCTTTTTCCCTCCATTGTTCCTCCAGGCTACTATTTGTCTCTGTACTGTGCCTTCTTCGTTTGCTTTGTTTAATAAAGTTTGCTTAATTTGAAAAAAAATGACTATAGGTTATGGCATAGATTACAAGGTCAAAAACTTGCTCTGATATACTTACAGAAAGCTCGCTTAAATTTTAAAGAGAATGATAAAATAATTAAATATGCCTTTTTGGTTTTCTACTTCCCTTTGATGAAGGATGGTAAAAGGCATGGAGTAGGAGTCTTAATTCACAAAAATACTAGATCCTAGGAACAAAAAGTGATCACTGATAAAGATGGCTACCTAGTGCTTGTACAGGGCACCTTGAATGACTGTGATGCGATACTGCCTAATATGTGTGTAACTAGATAGATAGATAGACAGATAGATAGATAGGTAGATAGATAGATAGATAGATAGATAGATAGATCCATTTGAGCTCTAATACCCCCTTTATTATCCATGTCCTTAACTTAATGCTATTAAATACTAAGAGAATGTTGCCCTTGGCAGGGTACTTTAATCTTTTAATGTCAAATGCATGGGATTCCTCTAAATCTAACCCCTAACCCCAAAGCAACCCACAGCACATAAGTAGTAAGTGACTTCAAGAGTGGGGATATGTAGATAATTGGAGAGCTTTACTCTTTAGAGGGAGGGAATTATACTCACTACTCAATGGCACATGTTGTTCTCCAACACTTGCCTACCTGGACCTTGGAAAAGAGAAACTTACCATGTTATGGAACTTGAATGTGGCCCATTCAGGCTCCCAGGAGTTTTGATAATTTCTGGTAGGTAAGATAGATGAACTAATGCAAAATAATGATTATTAAGGAGCGACTGTACAAATTCTTTGGGACACTTTAAAATCTGTCTTTAGGGGGCATATCATACAGTACACAACAAGAAAAAAAGCAGAAAGGCAGCACCAATTACAATTATTTGAAGAAACCTTCCATGTCCTGCAGGCAGTGCACAAACAGAGAGGTTTGCTAGTGAAGGGACAGCTAAATAAAGTGAAGCAGGAAATAGATGCCTGGCATCTTAATCAGACCAAAATGGCCCTAACCAATCCCTCATCAAATGTATTATGAAGTCTGACACTGAGGGTTGAGGCACTGCACACCACACCTCACACTACACTGGCAACCCTGGTTTGGAAACAGACTCAGGGTTTCTGGTGGTTGGCGGTGGGATGTAGGATTGAGCATCCCAACAGATGCTGTCCTCCTCCTGGGGTGGGTTACTGGGGGTGTCTCATGCACCTGATGCTCCTGGGGCCAGTGGAAGCATAGGCTGTCAGGGGCAATGGTGGCTCTCTGGAGCTGGGGAGGGGAGGACATTGTGGGCACTTGGCAACAGCATGCATCAGCATGTCATGTGCAGTAGGACATATATGTCCTTTACGCCGATGTCCTCAGAAGATGATGGGAGAAAATGGGGAAAAATAGTATATGCCTCTGGCCCCCCAAGCAACAATGAAACTGGGAAAGGGTTAGCCTTGAATAACCCAGGTGGTTGGAGTAGAAGGGGGTATGAGGCCTCCTCTGAAAGCTGTGGGAGCTGGGCAAGTGCAAAAAAAGTATTAAGAAGTCAGTGATGGCGCATTATGGGTTTTAGCACACCATTTGCACAAACAGAAGATCTGGGTGACCATTCTGGCAATAAAACACCTAGGACAACAATCAGGAAAAGCCCTGCACTATTATTATTTATTTATTTAGCTTTTGTTAACCAGTTACGTACACTAGAAAAGACATTTGCCTATTTTCAGGTATGACCTGGGAGCTGTTAGCTGATGAAAAAAACACTTCAAACAAAGCAGCTCAGTTGAAATCCAATTTGAATATGTCAATAAATTAATCAATCAATGTTTATTTTACACTGGAGGGTATGTGAGCAAAAATGCCAGTTTTCACAAATGTCCAGTTAAACTGATAAATTTACAAAAATATTGCACAATGTACACAACTGTATAAGTTAACACATCATACAGGGAAGTGAGGAGATAAAATACTTTATACAATATATACACTTAGTCTAATACACTTGCAACAGCAGGTTTGTAAAACACTGAAAACATTACATACAAAGGCTAATATTCACTGGGAGCAGGCTTGGGATACCCCCTCGAACCACAGCTGGGGGTATGGAGGCAGACGTGGGGGACTAGGGAGACTGGGGCAGAAAAGTAAGAGGGGAGTGGATGGTGTGGTAAGGGGATATTAGGTGAGAGGGGGAAAAAGACAGATGTTTGAATGGGAGGAGCAATAACACAGCATATTGAGCATATTTGGGGGAGCTGTCCTGGGCATACGCAAGCAGTGGATTTGTGGAGGTGATCCCTAAGAGTGAGGCTAAAAGAGCTGATTGACCTACAGGCAGGGATTACGGGGGGCAGTTTGTTGTAGAACTTGGGTCCCTCATATGTAATAGAATTCTGTGCATGAGTGGTGCAATAGAATGGAATGTCAAAGATAAGATGGGTGCACCTCTTGTACTGTACTTTGGGACAGATTTAGGGAAAAGGCAGGTGGTGCTTGCCAGCAGTAGGTTGAGGTTCTCCTAGTGTAAAAAAACCCAAAGTATTTTACAATGGAACCTATCATCAAGGGTAAGTAAGTTGAGGGGTGCATTCAGGGCACAGTGGTGGATATTCCACAGGAAACCTATGACAAAGTGTACAATGATATTATAAGTAATCCTGAGTTTAGAGAATAGGTGGGATGTGGTGTAGGGGGAATAGACAATGAAGCCATACTCTAGGAGGGGTAAGAGCACAGAGCTGGCCAGATGTAATCTGGAGATGGGGATTAAGAACTTTCTGATCTGGTATAAGAGACCTAGCCTCATATGGATCTTCCTGATGAGGTTTGAAATATGGGTATTGAAAGTCAAGTGTGGGTCGAGGAACAGACCCAGGTATTTAAATTTGTCTACCTTTTCTATAATGTTACCAAGATTGTCTGTGAGGGTTAAGCCTAAAATTAATTTTTTCTTGGGCCAGAGAAGATCATATACTTGGTCTCTTGGAATTGAGGACCATACCTTTAGCAGAAAACCAGGAGTGTAGCTTGCTGAAATCTGCTTGCAGATTTCCGAACATAGTGTCAATGTTGCTGTCACTGCAGTAAAGGGCAGCATCATCAGCGTACAGCACAATATTGGTGGAATGGCAGATATCAGGGAGATTGTTTATGAAAGGGAAGAACAGGAGCAGCCTAGGATGGACCCCTGGGGTACCTGATATTTAATTGAGCAGTATGTCAAGAGCATGTCAATGGCCTAAGTAATAGGTAACTTAACCCACATCCAGCCCCAGCACTTCAAGTCAACAGACTTAATCAGGGAATATGGAGAAGGAAAAACCATTACAGATTATATATGCACAATAATGAATAATTAATTAATTAACAACAAAAATACCATTGTGCTGATATGTACATATCAAAAAATGTGTCCATCTACAAAAAAAGTGATAAGAAAAATAATAGTCACATAGCAACTACAACATTCAATGATTTTAATTTTTATTCACAAACTTTAGCGGCACCCATCAGTATTTTAATAGACAGATGAAAAAAGCACTGCTCAAACAGACATTACTAAAAGCTATCACTGCAATAAGGGCTAGCAAGAAATAAATGTCTCTACAATGCTGGTTCGACAACATCGCTGTCAACCAACATTACAGTGATGGATTTATGCCAATCACAATTGTGGTCGACATAAATCCATCCGAAAAATAAAATAATCAACTGCAAGTCAGAGTTAATTCAGGGAAGGGGTACAAAACCCCAAGAAACCATAGCCGGGGTCCCACGGTGACATTACAGTGACCTGTTGCTGTTACATTGTAATGTCATTCGTGGTACAAGGTTTGAACTGCCATTGGAAATTAATATATTGTCTGCATCAAAGCTGCTGATGTAACAATATGACGTTAAGTTGGAGCTTAAAATATTTCAAAGAGACTTTGGAAAACTGAAATTATCATGGAAAATGAATATAAAAATGTAATTTAAACAGAGGCCCATGGATGATTGTGAGGTAAAAAGTATGAGCAATGCTATGAATATGAATGAATGGACATACATGCAATTGAGGAAAAAATACAAATTGTAAACTAAGTATCAAGAACATTTAAATGAAAAAATGCGGAATTGGTTCTTATGCTAGTTCCAAAAAAAGTGATATGTTAAATTTAAATTTAAATGGCAACACCATTTTGATATTAAAGAGAAATTTCAGGTTTTGTTTTAACTGAGGTAGATCTTTTCTGATGATTCAGTTTTACAGACTTTGACCTAGCTGAGATGTTGTCATTGTTGTGCATAGAATAATAAATGACTTTGAAAAGCATGGGTTCATTCTGAGGAGGCAGTGTAGTGCACCGATAAAAGCACAGGCATAGGAACCAAAACCCAGATTCAACTCCACCCAAAGTCCCTAGCTCACTGTGTAATCTCAAGAAAGTCACTTACACTACACTCCTCATGGGCCAGTCTACCCAGCACTGACAACTGGTAAAAGCAGGACCACATTCAAAATGATATTCCATCTCAGTTGGGCTTTCCTATGTAATTACATTGAACATAAAATTCAAGTTAATGTTTTCTTCATAATGTGTGTGCAAAGATGGCAGTGCTGTTAGGAATATTAGAGATCAACAAACAAGCCAGCTATATGTATTCTTACTTTTGAAGATCTAAAGCATAACACCCATACACCTAACAGGTATTTAAAACATGTCAGGACTTTTATTAGGCAGCAGCTTTTGTGCAATTGAAGTGTTGTTCCTTGTCAGATTACTGCTTTAACAGACATCCTTCTTTGTTTGTTATTTTCAGTTTTGAAAGCCAATGGAAACCAGTTTTGGAACAATACTAAACAAACATATTTTTTGGGGGAAGGGGGCTTGTAGACACATTTATGGTAATGAGGAATGATGCATGTGCACAAAATATGGACTCTGAAAGAATAGACACTGTGATAATCCTGCTTATTATAGAATGTAGAAATAGTAGTTAAACAAGTGATTGAGTTCCGGCATCAATCGAGGGGCCATTTGTTTAGAGTAAGTCAAATAGCTTTCACATTTTTATAGTGACCCCACCCCCCAACACACACACACTAAATAGGTTTGGCTAAATACTGTAAGTAAACCCGATCAAAAGGAAGTCTTTCAACATATATAACCATTGTTAAAAATGGCTCTAATTAAGATAACCTCAAGATGTATGTTAAAAGGAATGAAGAATTTGTGGTAGAAAAATATGATATAACACTTTATAAAGTTAACTACACATAACACTTTTTTGTTTTGGTTTTCATACTACACCCAAAATTACATCTGCTCAATTTATTAAATTTTATTAAATGAGAGAGCTTTTTAAAGAGTCCACCTTTAGAGATGCAGCAAAGTTTTAATTCGACAGGCGAAGTCTGGAAATTCACCTCTGTGGAGCAATCCAAGAATTCTTTCATCTAATTTCACCATTTCATGTGCAAATTTTCACCATCAAGTGCAGCATTTTCTCCATGTAGTGTGGCATTTCACGTGTGAAGTGCAGAATTTTGGCTGCAAAGTGCAGAATTTCACCCACGAGTGGTGAAATTCGGCCATTTGAGGTGAAATTCCACCAATCGTGAGTGAAATTCTGCACTTTTGTGGGTGAAATTCTGCACTTCATGAGTTGAACTTCGCAATTTGCACCCATGGATTATTTCATGAATGGCATGAAACTTGCGGATTCATTTTGTGGACTTCTCCCATCTCTACCTACATTACATCTGTTTCAGCACATTCTTTCCAAATATATACCATTCTATAATTAGATAGATAGACAGACATGTAGGTAGACAGAGAAACATACAGGCAGATATTAAAAAATGAAAAATGGGGAGGTGGTATATCTTTACAAAGATTCCTTTAAATAAAACAATCATTGCTTTATTATGTTTAGATCGGACAGAGAGAGGATACAGACATTTGCTTTTGCAAATAATGCATTGGGCTATAATTAGAGAAACAAAGAAAATCTGTAGTCATAAGTTATGATGTGTGGCAAGATCCAGATGGGATAACGTGCACATACAGAATGATGTACAAGAATAAAACAGTTTTTATTCTATATGGCTATATTTATATAAGCAGAGGAACCAAATGCACTGAATGAATTTAAATGTTCCTTTTACAGTATGAAAGGCATGTTTGTTATGCATAAGAATATCTTCCATTCTGGTTTAAGTACATATTTAAGTTATACATTTACTTCACAACCAGCTTGTCCACACACACACACACACACTCACATATACACACACACACATCAAAATTCATTCTGTGGCAGAGTTGAAATTCTTGTATGGAAATGTCAGTAACTTGGGAATTTTCAGGTGAAATGAGTTGCATGTACCTGTTTCAGAAAAGATTCACATAACGAGACAACTGTCTAAAATTGCTAATCATTTAAGAAATAATCAGAAGCGATTTTGGTGTCCCATCCTTTTGCAGTTGGATATATTAACTATATACAATTTGTTTAAAACCAACATCTTTTACATTAGAAAAGACTGAGCATACCCTTGGGTATTGTTACACTGTCTTTCTGGATTGTAACATTTTAATAGGCTGTACCAAAAAATATATTCCTTATTTTACAGAAGAAAATACTTTCCTTTCTCACAGATGAGAGATGTCAGGACTGGAGATCAAAGCATTTCTACAAGACATTTAAAAGTGATACTGGGCACATCTGCACCCCCATGTCTAATGTCCATGTTGACAGTGCCTAACAGTATATAGGGTGACTGTGGTTCTGGCTAGTCTCTGCAAAAGGGAAACAGAATGAGAAAAATCTGTGTCTGGGCTCAGAAGTGACCTGCTGCCTCTCTTCCCTCTAATAGTGAGGTACTGCAGACAGAACTAGCACAAATAAGGGTGCTGTAATGCTAGCACCACCCGAATTATATAATCCAAAGGGGTACCCAGAGGGTAGTGTAGATTATTTAGCAGTATCTTACTAAAGAAAGCAATAAAAAATGGTACATGAGCCCTCAACTGACTTGTGTGCATTTTTTCACAGATTGTAATAACTAGCCACACTATCCCAGAAACTGAAAAAAAATATATAAAAGACTCATTATATTTACAAAAGGAATACTGAAACACAGTGATTTTTATTTCAAGTTGGGACATCTTCTAATACTTTTTTTTTAATCAAGTCACAGTGCTGCTGCTGAAATGGTCACTCAGTCAAGTTGCCACCACATGTTAGTGCATTTTAGAAATGTTTTCTTTTTGTCTATGTCTTGTAAATTTACTGGAAGTTTTTCATTAATTTGCACCTGATGTTAACTGGCTCTGAACATAAGTTATGGGAAGCAGGTAGTGAATCAATTCAACAAAAAATGGACACTCTTTGAAATGAACTCTGCCTCATTATTTTTAGACTGTATTTTGTCACACCCGCCATCCCCAGCCCCATCCTCTAATAAATTCTCTATAGCCCCTCCCGCTCATTTTTTCTCCTTTGTTCATTGGCTCTTCTCCTTTGTACCACCCTGGTGCTTCAGACATTTGATACACTGCCCCTGTAACTCTTTACAGTTCTCTTCAGCTTTATTATTCCTCAAGTGAAACCCTCCACTGACACATGTCCACTGATTTTAAAACATTTCAGGCATTCACCTATAAGATCCCACATTTCTCTAAACCTACCAGCTTCCACCACTCCCTTTTTGCTCCCAAGTTTTCCTTTGCTACCTATACTCCCTAGCCTATGTAGTTTAGCTTCTTCATATATTTATTTTTGCTGCACTCCCCTGTCACTGTTCAAGATCCTTCCCCAAGGCAGTATATATAGTAATTGCTCCCCCCCTTGCTTGACTGGACTTCTCCTACTCCTGGTCATAGAAGTCTTGACTGGACTTCTACTGCTGTACATAGAAGGCTCTTGCACACCCCTGCCTTCCTACCCTTGCAGTTTGCCTGCATGCCATGCCCCAGGCTGCTCCATCTTCCACTGTCCAGTGTCCTCTAGATCCTTCTTAGCACATGTTCAGGACAGATTGGAACATGTGTATCCCTAACCTGGATCTTTTCTGTGTTCTTACTGTGCTGATCTTTATTCCCCCTGTCTTGGATATCTGCACTATTAAGTCACTGAATGCTACCTACATTTACCCTAGCAACTCTGTGCCCTACCACTTCCTGACAGGCACTGATACTCTAGTTAGTAAAGCCTCTCCCTTTCTTCATAATGTTGCCAGCAGGACAAATGCCGCTTTTGTCCTTTCCATGAGGGTTGTCTCAAATACCTTATTCCCCCTTATAAACCATGCCACTCAGCAGATGAAACACGCTCTTTCTCCCCAGTACAAACATGGTCGGGTACTGTTCTTCAAGGTAATACTGTGTACCTTGAAGAAACTATTCCTTCTACTCTTACTTTGCTCAGGGAATGTAGAGCAAAATCCTGGGGCCATAGGCCCCCATCCTAGTGACTTCTGACCTTTCCCAGGCTAAAGGAATGAGCTTTCTCCACATTAATGCCCTGTAGTCTCTTAAGAAAACTTGATGCAGTCCAGGCTTGGACCTGTCTCACCCATCCTGATGTTCTTGTTATTTCTGAAACATGGTTAAAAATCCTACACCCCAGACCAGGTCATAAACATCTCTTCATATAATGACTTCAGGTCAGACAGATCTACTGGAGAGGGTTGCAATTTATGTGCAAGACAAATTCTCAGTCTCTCTCATTGATTCCACCACTGTACACTGTGAATTTGAATGCCTTACCATTAAGATCTGTGTTTCTCCATCAGAATTGTTAACCATTTCTGGTTGCTATAGGCCACCCTCAGGAGCACTTCATATGCTACATCATCTCCAATCCTTACTCAGTCCATTACCCTCGGAACTAATCATTATGGGTGATCTGATTTTGTACTGGTTCTCCCCATTATATACCCCTAAAAGCTGTCTGTAATATGCTTGGGCTTTCCCAGCTAATCACTGAGGCCACTTGTATTAATCCCAAAAACCCCACAAATAGCACCTTACTCAACCTCATCCTTGTTAGTAAACCTCACAACTTTACCAGCATAGGGGTTTTCTTTAACAATATCAGTGACCATGTCATCGTGTGTGTGAGAAATCTGCACAACCCCATCTCCTTTTCCACCTATACCTATAAAAGAAGCTGCTGTAATTTCAGTTGCTCACACTTCCTGTCTGAACTCAGCAACATCAGGTGGCAAGACTTTTACCTTGCTCCCTCACTGGAGTTGGCTTACACCATGTTCAAAACTCTGCTATTGCAGGTTAATAAACATGCTCCTCTTGTCAAAAGCAGAACTAGGAAAAAACAATGTCCCTGGTTCAATGCCTCCCTCAGGTCAGCCCTCCACAAAAGAGATGCCCTCTGTATAAAAAAGCTCATAAAACTAGATCACTGACTGACTGGGCTGCTTTTAAAGCCTCCAGAAACCACTGTACAAAGCTAATCAGATAAAAAAATTCAAACATTTCCAGACTGCTCTAGACCAACCTTCCAATGACCCCAATAAATTTTGGAAGACACTGAGAGAAATACAAGGCCACAACCCTCCCCCTTCTCTTCCTGTAAAGATCTCCACCAACGGAAACACAACTACATGCAAAAAGGATATCCTCAACTTCCTAAATAACCATTTTGCTACAGCAGGTCTTGCCTTCGATTCATCCCCTATGAGTATGTTAGATTTTTCTCTTCTTACCTCTGACACCTCTCCTTCCCAATTAGGCGCCTGTCACTTACAAACCCCTTTGGTTTCAGACCAGTTACCTTTAAACAGGCAGAATACCTGTTGTTAGTCCTCAACATTACTAAAAGTGCTGGGGCTGATCAAATTGACCCCTATTTCCCAAAAACTTGGCTACCACATACTGAGTCCCCCATCACACATCTTTTTAACAAATCTCTCACCGAAGAAGTCCTCCCCCAGGACTGGAAAGTAACCCATGTTGTCCCACTCTTTAAATCTGGAGACCCAAGTGATCTGAAAATTTAGAGGCCAATATCTGTGTTGCCAACCCTATCCAAATTACTAGAAAAATTAGTTAATTCCCAAATCAGAGACTGTCTCAAATCTCACAACATGCTGAATCCCTTACAATCCGGTTTCAGACCCAACCACAGTACCACAACTGCATTAACCAAAGTTACCAATGCTTGGCAAACAGCGCTTGATGCTAGGAACCATATCTGTGCTCCATTTCTGGATTTAAGTAAAGCATTTGATATGGTAGACCATGAACTCCTCCTGTGATGCTGCAAAACATTGGCCTAAATGATGCTTCCCTAAAGTGGTTTACTTCTTATCTAATTGGTCATCAGCAACAGGTTAAAGCCCAGTGTGAACTCTCTCAACTCAAAACTCTTATGAGAAGAGTCCCCCAGGGTTCCATTCATGGTCCCATCCTATTCACTATATACATAAATGACATTGACCTCGACATCAACTCAGCCAATATTCATTGTTTGCAGATGGCACCATACTTTATACCACCAGACCTTCCCTTGAACTGGCCTGCTCGGACCTACATCAAAAATCTTGCCTGCTGCAGCTCAACCTTTTGCATCACAAACTACTGCTTAATGCAAAAAAAATGATGTTCCTTTCCCCCCCCAGGCCAATCTCGTACACATTCACTCCCAAGGTGGCAGCCCACAAATCATGACCCTCCTTGGTGAACCCTTAGAGCCCATTGATAAATTCAAATACTTAGGCTTCTGGTTAGATAGTAGGCTCACTTTCACTTCCCATGTTGATGAACTAGCTAAAAAGCTTAGACAAAGACTAGGCATGTTTTACTGTATCAGGTACCTCCTTACCTGTGAGGCAAAAACTAGGCTAGTAAAATCAACTTTCCTTCCACTACTGCACTATGCCAATTTCCTGTATGATCATTGCCCTGCTACCTCACTTTCCAAACTATACACCTTGTACCACAGAGCCCTTAGATTCATCACAAATGCACCTTACAACACACATCATTGCTCCCTCAATGACCATCTCAGCTGGCATTCACTAAAAACAAGGTGAATGAGAAATGTGTTAATCTGGATCTACAGAGCTATAACTGGTAGGCTCCTCCAGTATATTTCTAATCTCTTTGTCTGGACCAAGGGATCCTATTCCCTTAGAAGACTCTCTTGCCTTTCATTTGACATTCCCAGGGATGGAACTCGACATGGTACCTTTTCCTTAATGTACTCGCTCCCTTCCACCTGGAATAGTATCCAAAAATCCCTAAAACTTTCACACCTTGTCAATATGGCTATGTTCAAAACATTACTTTTCCTCACCCTAAAAGAAGCTTGTGACTGTTTCCACAAGCCTTAGTACTTAAGCCTGTCCTCCTCTCCCAACCATCCTTATCCTTCTCTCTTCCCCTTTTGTAGCATTTCCCCAATCATTTCACCACCTCAATTCATCAAGTGTTCTTGTCCCTCATGGGTCTTATCTCCCCTTACCCTTCCCCTGTCCCTTACCCCATCTCATCCCCTACCTTCTTGTTTCCCCTTTCCCCAGCACATCTTATTCACCTGGTGTCCTCTCCTGCCTTCTCTCCTCTGTTCTCCTCTCCCCTTCCATATAAAATGTTTGCTCTCCCTCCCTTCTTTTCTTTCTCTTCTCCATGCCTTTTCCCTATAAAACTTCAGCCCCTCTTTGTTCCTCTTCTTCCACTGCCTATCCACCTCCCCTGTTTGTAGATATTGTACATATTGTAACATTGTATTTTTCAATTCTTAATGTACACTAGCATTCATGTATCATTTTCTTGTATTTTTATTATGTTTTATTTTATTTATTTGTTTATTTATACAATTTCAGATTTACAACCTTTGAACCAGAAGCTCATTTACAAAGGTACCTCATCACACAGAGGACAGCCAGAGTTACAAGTTTACAAAGTTCATGACAGTAATAGACAAACGTTACACAAATGGTTTCATACAGAGAAAAATTTTAAACATTCAGTTATTACAAGGTTCATCAGATGCAGGTAATAGCAGAGGGCAGGGAACCAGGGGTGGCATGGGGGGAGGTGTGGTGGGGATGCAGCCCAGTGGGCATTGTCTGGTACTATGTGGTACTAGTGCAGTGCCAATTAGCGACAGGAGCAGCTGCAGGTATTAACTAGTTGGTTATGAAGGGTTGTTTTGAATGTGGCAATTTTGGGGGAGTTGGATATGGTTGCTGGGTGGGAATTAAACCAGGTTGGGGCTCTGTAGCAGAAAGACCTCTGAGCATGGGTGGTACTAGTTCTGGGGACCAGTAGAGTGGTCTTGTTGGCAGTTCAGGTTGCGACAGTGGAATGGGTATGCTGAATGGAGGCAGTCACCTCAGGTGGGGAGAGCCCAAGCAGAATTTTCTTAGTTAGAATGCAGGTTTGGTAGTGGAGATGTTCATCAAGGTTAAGGAGATTTGCCTTGTCATAGAGTTGGCAAGTGTGGGTGAGCCTGGAGGCACCAGTTATTAGCCTGCAGGCCTTGTTTAGGGTGATGCAAATTTTGTTAAGGGCAGTGGTGTCAGCAGTGTCATATACTGCCAGGCCATAATCCACAAGGGACAGAACTGAGGATGTAATGGCAAGCTGGAGGGCATCGGTTGGGAGACAGTCCTTGAGGCGGCAGAGGATGCCAAGCCGGGTGTTAGTGGCAAATGCAAGGGCATTGATGTGGGCATGAAAGGTGAGGGCTGAGTCGAAAGTGACCCCAAGGTACTTGTAGGAGTAGACTTGTTCAAGTGGTTGTTTGGTAATAGGGAGGATACTGAGTGGGCTTTTGCTGGCCTTGTTTTGGGGGGTGGGTAAACAGCATTGTCTTGTTTTATTTGAAATTAATGATGAGTTTGCACTCTTTAAACCAGGTTTCAGTATCATTGAAGGAGTGTTGTAGGGAGTCCTGGAGGGAGGTGGGATTTTTGTGGCTGGCAAAAATAACGGCATTGTCGGCATACAACAGAATATTACCAGTGCAGTTTCTGGACAGGGTGTTTAAAAAGAAACTAAACAGTAGGGGGCCCAGGATGGACCCCTGGGGTACTCCCGAGCAGATGGGTCATGTTTCTGAGAGTGTTATATTGATTTTGACACAGTGGGAATGGGCCGATAAGTAGCTTGAGCACCAGGCAAGGGGGCCAGTGGAGAAACCAGTGTGACAGAGTGCATCTAGTAGAACAGGATGGGAGACAGTGTTGAAGGCCTTAGAGAGGTCAATGAACACTGCTCCAGCTAGGGAGCCAGCATCCAGGGAGGAGTGCAGGAAGTTGGAGAACTCTATTAACGCCGTTCCAGTGCTGTGACCAGCATGGAAGCCATGCTGCTCTGGACACAAGAAATTATGCTTAGCCAGGTATTCTGTGATTTGATTGGCAACCACTTTTTCTAGGGCTTTGGAGAGGGGAGGAAGAATGGAGATAGGCTGGTAATTGCTGGGGGTGGACCTATTGCCCCCTTTATGTATAGGTGTGACTATGGCAGTTTTCCAGGCAGAAGGGAATTTTCCCAGACAGAGGTACTGGTTAAGTAGGCTGGTGAGGGGAACAAGGACTTCATCTAGGACCAGCCAGAGTTTTTAGGGGTCTAGGGAATCATTGCTAAGGCTGTTACACTCTAAAGCTTTAAGTAGGAGGGGTCTGGCTTCCTAGGCAGAAACCTTGCATAGGTGGAAACAGGGGCACTGGGGCACGGGGGTGGTAGGTCAGGGGGTGGGTCAAAGAAGTTACTGGGGAGGAGAGAGCTATGGTTAGTAAAGGAGGAGGAGTTAAGGCAGTTGGCAATGCAAGCCGGGTAGGTGGAGGTAGAGCCATCAATGGTGAGCTGGGATGGGGAGGAGAGTGAGTTTTCCCATTTAGCTCTTTAATATTGTCCAAGAAGGTCTGGGCACTTCCCTAGGAGGAGGCAAGAGTGGCCTGGTAGTGGTCTGCCTTGGCTTTACAAATGGCCCATGTGCACCTGTTTTGTATGGCATAGTAGGCCTGTCTATCAACAGCCCGGCCTGTTTCAGTGGCTAGGTGCCAGAGGTTGTCCCTATTTCTGAGCATTTGGAGTAGGGCAGGGGAAATCCAAGGTGCATTTGGTTTTTTGGATTGGGTTTTGGAGAGAGGTGCAAAGAGATCACAGGCCATGTTAAAGGCTTGTGAGAAGAGGGTAAGGGCGGCATCAATGTCTGGTGTATGATGGATGGGAGACCAGTCAATCTGATTGAGGAATTGCTTGAGTTTAATCAGCTTGCCTGGGTGGAGATGCCTATGGAGCGAGGTCTGAGTTATGGGTTTGGGGTGGGGGCAGCCCAGATGAATAAGATAGGGGAGTGGTCACTTAAGGAGTCAGGCAGGACCTGAATGTCCTGGATTTTATGAGGTTGGTTGGTGATGATGATATCCAGGAGGGTGCAGGTTCCTCTCTTTGGGTTAAGTCTAGTGGCCTGGGAGATGAGTTGTGTCAGGTCTTGGGCAACAAAGTTGTCCCTTATTGGGGGAGTGGAGGGACTGAGCCAATTCATGTTAAGGTCCCACACTAAGATTAGATCAGCCTTATGGGGAAGGGTGGTGAGGTAATCCAAGATAGCTGTCAATGCTGGGTTCTGGTTCCTTGGGAGAATGTAGGTGACAGTGAGATAGAGTGAGCCCCTGGAGGGGTTGTGGGTGAGTTTGAGTGTCAGGGCCTGGACACCATTCTCAAGCATGGGGCTGGGGAGTGCCTGTCCAATGATGGAGTCATGGGTATAGATCATGCAACCACCCACGCATTTACCTGCATGATCCTTACGGTATAGGGTATAGCCTGGGAGGGAGACAAAGGGGTCAGGGGTAGACTTGGACAGCCAGGTTTCTACTATGGCTATAATGTCTTGCTGATGTAGCATGACCCAGCACTGGAGAGCAGCAAACTTTTTCAGGAGGCTGCAAACGTTAAGGGAGGTAATGCAGAGACAAGAGAACTTAGATAGTGGGCTGGAGGGGGCAGGGCCAGGGTTTGGGTGTATATTACTGGATAGGAGTAGTAGTAAGACCAGAGTCCTGACCAGGGGGTGACAGTATGTAAACTTTGGGTGGGGCAGTTGATGCACACAGTGCATAGACAGGCTGACCCCCCTCACAAGGATGTTGCAGCTGAAGGTAGTCAATTACCTATTACAGTGCTCACTTCTGTCCCGCTCCAGGAGGGAGCTCAATGAGTGTCATTTTGTTGTATTTTGTCCACCCAGAACCATCTTGAAAATTAGCCTTTTCTCAGTGATGTTTCTCCTGGTTAAATAAAGATTGACTGATTGATTGATTGATTGATTGATTCAGTGATTGATTGGAGCTGATGTGCTTTGGTGGATGTGGGGTGGGGGTTAATCATGTTTAAGGTAACAAACTGTATCTCCAAATGTATTTAATAAATTAAAATCTGCCTGCTACTTCTCTTATTTTCTAACTAGCAAATATATGCATAAAATCAAATGTTGCAGACAATCCATTTCCAGAGAAATCACATCAATATATTTATTGTATACTGGATGAAGGATTAAAAAAAACAGATTTACAGTACATCACATCTGTATCACAAACAGAAACAGCTGACATAAATGAGTGATATTGGTTACACTATGAGTATCATAAAAATCTTACATTAGCTTATTTACCCAAAGTCAAACCTATTCAGCTCTGAAGTGTTCCAAAGATGAGAGATAGAGAGAGAGAGAGAGAGACATCACACTGACTCACTGCTGCCATTGAAGCCAGCAGCAGCAGCAGCACTTCACCGCAGCTGCAGAAATAAGGAAACTCCCCCTCTTCTCAGACACAGAACATTGCTGGATGGCTCATCTCACTAAGCTGGGCATCCTGGATTTGGGGGCATCCAGAAAATATATTTTTGAAGTTTTCTTTTAAAAACAAACACTATAATCTACTTAAACAAGTCCCATTTAGCAAGGTTAATGTGTCTGTTTTTTTTTTTTAATACACAATTGTATGTATTTTCCATGTTTTTTTAGTTCGGGGCAAAAACAAGATGGCAGCCATCACAACATACAAACTGTTTTGTGTTGTGAGAAGCAAATGGTGAGAAACCAAAAACAGTCTTGCAACACTAAATATTTTGTGTTGTATCAGAATGTTATCCTAAAGGCCCTACTGAGCATGCTCAGAACAGCTCAAAAACCAAGCTTTAAATCCTTATAGCTCTGGAAACATTTGATATTTTTTTATAAAACCTTCAAAAGGCACAACCTTGGCACATGTCGCTTCTGCCCTGAAAGTTTTGAAAAAATCCCATACCTTCTAGGCTGTACATGAGAGAAAAACCAAAACCCATGTTAAGTATAAGAAAAAATTAGACATCTACAAGAAAACGACATATGCAAATCTCATCAACTGCAAAAGTTGCCATCATGAAACTTTTCACATATTGAGACCTTGCCTATTAGACAATGCATGCCAAATTTCAAGCAATTTTGTCAAGCAATACAAAAGCTATTATGGTGCAAAGTTAGGGGTGTAACATAAAAACTGTCAGGCAAAACTAACTAAACTGGCATTACTGTGCCAGTAACATTTATTATAGGGGTGCAGTAGCACCACTGTTGTTAGGGTTGAGGGGCTAAAGTTAACCTCTAACTGCACATTAAAAGCTTCAGCAATGTTCAGCAGAATTGTATGAAATTTTGCCTGCACAGTCTGTGGAAAGGTCTCTTGATTTGACAAGTTTTGTAATGATTGGGCATCTGGATTCCAAGATCCAGACAGTGCACAATGTGAAAAATGGAGGGTTGCTTTCTTTTGGTTCTTACCTACTGCCTACATGCTTTGAAATTGTGTTCTGTAATTATCAGGGTAGAAGGGGCTTGGAATAGAAAGCTGCCTTTTTGGTTTGGTGAAAACATTTTTAATTAATTCCTGAATTATAATTCTTTTAAATTTCAGTTCTGAGTATGGGTAGTAGGATCTTTCATTTATATTTTTAATTCGAAAAAAGAATTTATTGCTCACAAAAGAAGAACCTTCTTTTGTGAGACTAAATTCTTCTTTCATGAGAAAAAAAACTTTCATATATAATTTTTCTTTAACAAGAATTGAAAACCCATAACATTTATACCCTGGAGAAAAACAAATACATGAATCTAGCTAAACAGAACCCATTTAGCTAGATTCTGGTGTTTGTTTTTGGAAAAAAAGACCCCAAGATATTGTTTTGGGTAATCCCTAAAATCTTAGGTGGAATGTGTGGCGAGGGTTTCTGATTCTTCTTTCATGAGTTGACCTTCTTTTGTGAGTCTCACAAAAGAAGAATCTCAGATCATGAAAGAAGAGGGAAGAACTTACTTTTTTTCATAGTTCTTTCATGACCTGAACTTCTTCTTTTGTGAGTCATGAAATAACTCATGAAAGAAGGTTGGCTTATGAAAGAAGAGGGTGGGACTTTTCTCATAGTTCTTTCATGTGCTGAATGTCTTTCATGTGTCATGAAAGAACTCATGAAAGAGGAATCCTGGCTTACGAAAGAAGATGGTGGGACTTCGTTTTTTTTACAGTTCTTCCATGAGGTCATACAAAAAAAAAAACATTGTCCTTTTGTGGTATCTAATGAACAAACTGCACACAAGTGGGACTGTCTTGAATTGGGAAGCCACAGCTGGAGTCGTGCTACTGGCTTCAGTTGCAGCAGTGAGCCGCCAATCCCCTGATCTGTGTGTGTCTCTCTCTCTCACTCTGTCTAGATCGATTGATCTGTCGGTCTGTCGGTCTGTCTGTCTGTCTGTCTGCCTGTCTGTCTGTCTATCTATCTATCTATCTATAGGATTCATACTAGGAAGTGCAACGAGCTTAAAGGTGTTAGCCCATATATGATCCCATTGTACTTTCATAGAAAATACTTTAAAGTTCCACCTGACCGTATGTAGTTGTCCAGCCTTGTTTTGAACTCTGTCTTTGTTTTGCTCACAACTACTTCCACTGGAAGTGAATTCCACACATTAACCACTCTAGAAGTGTTGAAATAGTTCCTTCTATTAGATCTAAAATGTTTTCCACTTATCTGGAGTGGGTGTCCTCTCGCCTCCATTTGCTCTGATTTTAATTCAATATTCAGTTCAACCAGTAGAGCAGGATGTTGTATAATGTCATACATGAAGAGGACATCCTCCCATGTATGCCAAGTTTTCAGGGACATAATTTCTATTGAGGTTAGACAATCATCGTATCCTTGGTCTTCCAGCTCTTTGATTATTTTCGTGAATCTCTTTTGAACTTTCTCTAACCTATTTCTGTCCTCCTTTTTAAATGGATTCCATACCTGTGAGGAATATTCAAGGTGCAGTCATATGTAGGAATGTTGCAAAATTAAATTTTGTGGATGAAATTCCCACAAAGCAGGTACTTTAGCCACGTAAAGTATTTCGCGAATTTAGGCAGTTCTGCGAAATATTTCACAGGTTGCAAATATACAACATTTTGCCTGCTAAATGCAAAATTTCACCAAAAATGATGAAGTTTTACCCGTGGGTGGTGAATTTCATGGGTGAAATTTCACCATCCGTGAGCGAAATTCCACATTTCGCTTTCACAAAAAAATCTTGTGAAAAGGCTGAATTTCACAAAATATTTTGTGTTGTAGAATTTGGCAACTTCACACATCTCTAGTCACACATAAGCCCTCTATATGGGAAATAAGACCTCACTTTCCTTAGTCATTATGTTCTTTTTAATTGCCCAGATTATTTTATTAGCTTTCATTGTAGCTTCAGTAGTTTGTTTTGTAAAGCCTAGAGCTCCTGTTATGTGGATTCCCAAGTTTTTTTCATTGCATGACACCTCTAAAGGTGTACCATTTAGTGTATAAGTATTCATCATGTTACCTCTACCTACATGCAGTACTTTACACTTGCTTATGTTGAGTTTTATCTCCCATGTTATTACCCAAATTGCGATTGTATTTAGATCATGTTTTATTAAGTCAGAATCTGACAAGGTTTTACATGGCCCACCTATCTTTGTGTCCTCATTATATTTTGTTACTCAATGCTTCAGATTTGTGGTAAGATCTGCAGCGAATATCTGGAACAACACTGGTCCAAGCACTGAGCCCTGGGGAACCCCGCTAGCCATCTCCTCTGCCTCCAAAAGGTATCCATTTACAAGCACCATTTGTTGTCTTTCCCACAGCCATTCCATGATCCATCTAACAATGGTGGGGTTAATCCTTGTTTGTTCGAGTTTACTGATAATAGCCCAGTGGGGAGTAAGGTCAAACACTTTTGCAAAGTCCAAGTACACTATATTGCAGGGGATGTTATTGTTCAGTGCATGACTAATCCTCTCATAAAAACAGAGGAGGTTTGTAGTACTTCTCCCCCTTCTAAATCTGTGCTGTTCACTGTCAAAGTTTTTTTTTTTTGGGATGAGGTTAGTCTGTCTTTTATAATGCTCTCGAGCATCTTTCCCATTACACATGCGAGACTTATAGCTCTATAATTATCTACCAATCCCTTCACCCCTTTTATGTGAATGGGTACCACATAAGTTGTCCTCCAATCCTGTGGCACAACACTGGTATTAAGGGATTCTTCAAAAAGGGTTTTCAAGGGGGAGTTTAAAAGGTCAGACATAACTTGTATTATTCTAGCCAAAATTTGATCAGGGTGAGATGATGAGTCAGGTTTTAGATTTTTTTATTTTATCAAGTATTTCTTCTTCAGTGATATTTATTTTGGTACCACTGTAATCAGTATGTTTCATCTCTGGTTTTTCACTTTTTTAAACACTACACAAAATATTTATTAAATAGCTTCCCCATTTGTATATTGTCCTAAATGATGTTATTATTATGACTTATAGGATACACTTTATTCAGTTTTTTTTTCAGAGAATTAATATAGGCATAGAATTCCTTATACTTCTCTTATTTAGTCAGTGCTAATTTTTGTTCAAATTCCCTTTTTGCTTTCTCTATTACCTTTTTTTACCTGGACAGATGTGAACCTATATAAAGATGTTAACCTGCATCTGTCCAAGAAGGGGACCATAATCCTGAGTGAGAAGTTTAAATGCTTCAGCAGCAGGCATTTTAAACTGTCCAAGAGGGGGGAGCTAGGAGAGTCAAGCAGCTTAGTATCACCCCCAGTGGGCACAGGCAGGAAGATAAACTGACAAAAACAGTAGAAGTAGTCAGGGGGGGCAAATTGGGGGAATCTGGACCACTCAGGAAAGAAAAAACGGGTAGGCGAAAGCAGCAGGGGTGCAGCAACAGGGCAGGGGAAGAAATCCAGGTTGCAAGACATGGAAGGCCATGGTAACTAATGCTCAAAGCCTGGGAAATAAAATCCCAGACCTGGAGGTCTTTATAGAAGATGCAGACCTGGACATAGTAGCAATAATTGAAACCTAGTACACTGTAAATCATTGGTGGGATACAAAAAGGTTCCAGGTTACACTCTGTTCAGAAGGGGTAGAGGAGGTAAAAGAGGTGGATGAATCACCCTGTATGTCAGAAATTATATAAAGGCAACACAGGTGCAGGGTAGGAAGAGTGAGGCTGAGGCACTGTGGGTCACCCTTGGACCTGATAATGGTGCAGCAGTATGCACAGGGGTGATATGTAGGCCTCCAGCACAGGGGGAGGAAGTGGACAGTGAGCTAGTGATGAGAAGGCAATGAAAGGTGAAGTCCAGCTGCTGGGGGACTTCAATATGCCGGATGTGGATTGGGCCACCTAGGCAGCTGCTTCATCAAAAAACAGAGGCATCATAGATTCCCTATAGGGGGCTGATCTCGGGCAGCTGGTGCTTGATCCCACCAGAGACAGAGCAATTCTTGACCTGGTACTGACCAATAGGGATAGAGTCACAGAAGTCTCTGTAGGGCAACTGGGGTCCAGTGACCACAACATAGTGTGGTTTAACATAGAGAAAGGAACTCAATCAAGTCACACAAAGGCAAAGGTTTTAGATTTCAGGAGGGTGGACTTCACTGAAATGGGGAGATGTATTAGACTAGCCTTGGAAAAGGGAGAGGTGGGGATGTTGAAGAGCAGTGGGGAAAACTTAAAGGAGCTGCAGTGGAAGTGACAAACCAATGTGTCAGGCTGGTGTCCAAAGGGAAGAAATGGAGGAAGCCACTATAATTCTCTAAAGAGGTGGCAGCCAAGGTCAGAGCTAAAAAGGTGAGTTTCAGGAAAAACAAAGGGACCCAAAGGGAGGAAGACAGGGAGGTGTACCTGGACTATCTAAGAGAAGCAGGAACAGTTGTCAGGAGAACAAAGGCATAGACTGAGGAGGGATTAGTGCAGACAGTGAAAAAAGGGGACAAGACATTCTACAGGTACACCAGCAAAAATAGAAAAAACAGGGGGGTTGTAAGGGTCAAAGGAGATGAAGAAGAGTGCAAGGAGGAAGACCTAGACAAGGCAGAAATACTGAATAAATACTTTTGTTCAGTTTTCACTAAAGAGGGGGAATGGTCAGGTACCACAGCTAGGCAACAGATGTAAGGGAAGGGGGGAGGTGGACACCAGTCCATTCTCAGTGGAGAGAGTCCTGGAAATGCTCACAAAACTGAAGGTGGACAAAGTAATGGGGCCAGATGGCATACACCTGAGGATATTAAGGGAGATGTGAAGGGAACTAGTGGTACCTCTGGCAGCCATGTTCACTGAGTCATTCAACACAGGAGTGGTTCCAGAGGACTGAAGGAGGGCACATGCAGTCCCTCACCTCAGTGGTGGGAAAGATCATGGAGACACTGCTAAAAGAACAAAGAGTGGCACACCTGCAATCCAACAGTGCTGAGGATCCAGGGCAACACAGATTCTCAGCAGGAAGGTCATGTCAAACAAATCTGATAGATTTTTTTTGACTGGGTGATGAAGGAAGTGAAACGAGGAAGGGCAGTGGATGTCATATACCTTGATTTCAGCAAGGTCTTGGACACCATCCCACATAAGAGACTTGTAAGCAAGTTGAGTAGTCTGGGCATGGGGCATAAAGTGGTAAACTGAGTAAAGAACTGGCTAACAGACAGGAGGCAGAGGGTGGCTATAAATGGGGTACAGTCTGGCAAGAGGGGGTGACCAGTGGGGTTCCTTAGGGAGAGGTCCTTTGGCCAGTCCTGTTTGATGTCTTCCTTAGTGACATTTCAGAAGGGCTGGAGGGAAATGTTCACCTGTTTGCAGATGACACCAAGATCTGCAACAGGGTGGATACTCCTGAAGGGGCGGAGAAAATGAGGAAGGACCTGGGGAAGCTTGAGAAATGGTCCGAGGTCTGGCAATTGAGATTCAATGCAAAGAAGTACAAAATTATGCAACTAGGATGAGGGAACCCTGAGGAGAGCTAAGGATGGGGGATAGCTGACAATCACCAAGGAGGAAATGGACCTGGGTGTTATCATTTCAGATGACCTAAAGATGTCATAGCAGAGTACAAAGGCTGCAGGGAGGGCTGCTGGCATGCTGGGAGGCATAGGCAGGGGTATCACTAGCAGAAGGAGGGAGGTGGTGATGCCATTGTATAAAATGCTAGTGAGGCCTGACCTGGAGTACTGTGTGCAATTCTGGAAGCCGCACCTTTGCAAGGACATTGACAGGGTGAAAGCAGTCAAGAGGAGAGCAACCAAGATGGTACATGGCTTGCAATACAAAACATATGAGGAGAGATTAAAGGACCTCAGTATGTACTCACTGGAGAGAGAGAGAGGGAGACAGGAGGGAACAGGGGGACATGATAGAAACATTCAAGTATCTCAAAGGCATAAACACGATGCAGGGGAGTGACATCTTCCAAGTTAGAAACAGTACTAGAATGAGGGGGCACGATATAAAATTGGAGGGAGGGAGGAAGGTTAACAGGAAATATGAGAAAGGTTTTTTTTCACAGAGAGGGTGGTGGACACATGGAATGGTCTGCCACAGGAGGTGGTAGGAGCAAGCACAGAGGAGGGATTTAAACATGCCTGGGACAGGCATGAGGGAACCTTAGTGGTGGGGAGCAGGAACAAATAACCACTGATCAGATAGGGTCAGAGGCCACTAACTGCTATAGGGCTTATGGGCAGGCTGGATGGGCCTAGCGGTCCTTATCTACTAACAATTTCTATGTTTCTGTTTTTGCATATTTTGTGAGTATTCTTGAATGCCTTAATGGCTGTTGTTGTGTTATGTGTTCATTGTATTAAACAAATCTTCTTTTTTGATAAGCCATTTTACCTTTTTGTTGCGCCATTTAGGTTTTTTTAGTGTTATTCCTAGTTTTCCTCACTCTGGGTATGAACTTATTTGCAAATTGCGTTACAGTGATCTTAATAATTAGCCTAATTTCTTCAGCCTTTTTGTCTTTTAGCAAATTGTTCCAGCTGATGTGCTCTAATTAATTCCTTATTTGTGTAACACTGGCTTTATGGAATAAATATGCCTCTGTACATCCATTTTGTGGAAAAAAATTGTATTTTATTATAAACCTCAGCATGTTGTGGTCACTATTTCCTAGGGGCAGTCCTGTTAAAACAGTTTTCAATAATGATATCTTCTGACTCTTAAACAAGGTCCAAGATATTTTTTCCCCTTGTTGGGACTTTTACATGTTGAATCAAATTATTCCTATGGCACTCTTCTAATATCTGTTTACCAGTGGTAGAAGCTGAATTCTCTACCCAGTTGATGTCATTCATGTTTATGTCCCCCATGATTACAAGCTCTCCTAGTTCCATGGCTTTTGCAATTTCTTTCATGATGTTTGTAGTTGTCTCCATAGTGCAGGCTGGTGGGCGGAAGATATTCCCAATTATTATAGATGGTGAACATCTCCTGTTTATTTTGGCCCAGATGGATTCAGTGCAACCATATTCCTTAATCTTATTGGAGATTTCTATAGATTTTATATTGTTTTTATATACAGTATATGGCTACCCCTCCTCCTCTTTTATGTGTCCTGTTGTTTTTGTATATGATATATCCTTTAAGGTTTGTGCCTTGTTGACCTGTTTCATCTGTCCACCATGTTTCTGTGATTGTAATTATGTCACTAGGGTTAACACTGATCAGTGCAGAGTTCATCAATCTTTCCAGTCATACTCCTTGCATTTAGGAATAGTACTGTTATTTCTTATGCCTTACTTGTTCATTTCAGGGTGTCCTCTCATTATAGGTAGGATACGTCTGGTTATCTTTATTGATGCTTATAACCTTTGGCAGTATAGACCTAACGTCATTAATCTTAGCCCATGGCAAGCACTTCATCTCTATGCTGTGCTTGTCATTACCACAAATTAGAGTGTTGCATTTCCACAAAATGGAATCACCTATGACAAGTACTTTATTAATAGGAAAGGTTTTATCTGTCCTTGGATCTTTGCTGGACCACTCGAAATTGTTTCACTCTCAGTATTACTCCTAATTGGATCGTATCTGTTTGATAATGGTAATTCTGTATTACCTAGTGCCCTCATGCCTTTTTATTGTTCTTTTGTGGGACAATGGCCATTCTTCAGGCCCTCTGATGTGGTCACTAGTGTCCAAATCAGGATATATTTCAGGTTCATTCAATTTCCCACTGCAATTCCTTGGTCTCTTTCTTTTGTCCTTAGTGGTCGTGTTTATTTGTTGGAGTGTTTGATGCTCAAATCTCTTAAGTTTTTCTTTGAGGACTTGTAGTTCCTTTACCAAAAACATTTTTATACATTTTGAACATATGTAACTGCTCATCTGTGTGTCAGTAGCATTCATTGTATACATCAGGCAGCTGCAACACTTTATGGTTGTCCCTTCAGAGCATAGCATGGTTAAAAAATCTTCATAAGGATTATAAACTTCCATGTTAATATTCACTGTTTAAAGTCATGTGTCAGAGCCAGTAGTAAAACACACTATGTAGTTGAGTAACTGTAGTGTTATTTTGAATTACACACATGCAGGCCTAAAAGTTTAATGACCTTTATACACAATATACTCAGAAACTAAACTGATGTATCTTTCTGCACTACTATGACCCCTGGTTGGGCTATTTGTTACTATCAAATCTCAAGGTTTTTTTTGGTTGTTTCTGTTTGTTCCTAAGAAGTCCTTGGCACTGTTGTTCTAGTTAGCAGTGAGTACCAAGGAGGGATAACTGCAAACAGCTATCTATTTATTTATCTATCTATCTGTCTTTTTCATAGTTCTTAACAGATTGGGGTGCCCACCCCGGGTACCACTTCTTTTCCACCTTGTCAGCCACACCATTCCCAGTAAGTTTTTACAGTAATAAGCAGACCAGGGTTCCCACCCCTGGTACTGCTTCTCTTGCCCCCTCTTCAAGATTGCCCATCCACTTCCATTAATATACACGGCTGAACTAGGGTGCACACCCCCAGTGCTGCCAAAGATCATCCCAGCACTAAGGAGTCCAGTTCTCAGTGAAGGCTTCTGTCTCCCTGAAATAAAGAAAACTAACCTTTGCTGTACTTTCTTTTTTCAGTGTAACCAGAAAATAAAAATTGGTCCATTGACAATCTGTCCCCCACCCACCTCACCCTGACCACCAAACTTAGCACCCACCACCCCCCACACACACATACACACCCTCACTCACCTGATCATTTAATTCCACTCTTCAACTGAAGATATGTTGTGTGTTGGAACCAAGAACTGCAATATCAGAAAATGAAGTAAGTCTGGTTTAATGTATTTCATTGGGGTTTGACCTTTTACTAATAATTTTGTCATTTTTTAATATTTTTACACCAAATTTTCAACATGGCCTTTTTGGGACCCCATGTCATGAACAAAGCTGGTGAAATGATTCAAATCAGTCTCAAAAGGTGATTTTTGTGTTTGCTGTGCAAAATCACCTTTTGGGCAGGATTTGAAAATGTTCTCTGCCCTTGTTAATGAGGTGGTGTCATAAGAAGGTGTATGTTGAATATTTGGTATAAAAATATTAAAAACAACAAAGATATGAGCATATGTTGACATTTTTCAATGCACGCTCATAATTTTTGTAATTTTCAATATTTTGACGACAAATTTTCAACATAGCCGTTTTTTACACCACCTCATAAAAGTGGCAGCTGTCATTTTTCCAGTCCTGGTTAAAATGTGTTTTTGCACTTGTAGTGCAAAATAATGTTTCAGCCTTGATTTGGGAATTTTCAGCTACAGGGTTTATAAGATGAGGTCATAAGAAGGCTATGTTGAAAAGTTGCAGTCAAAATATTTTAAAAAACTAAATTATGAGCATTCATTGGAATTTATTTTACATTCACTCACATGGGTTGGATCCCTTCCCTCCTACCTCTCTTCACTTCTCTCCATTGCTCCCTCTTCTCCACTGACCACTGCACCTTTGTTTTGCCATGTCCCCATACCTCAGCTGGCCAATTAGCCTTTGCCTATCATCTCCACTGACTTTGGAACCAACTTCCCTCTTCTCTGAGTTTCACTGCCTCTCCTCCCTCCCTCCTTCAAACAACAAACGGCACTCCTTCCCATTCCCCTTGTTCGTGCTCTAATTCCACTCAACAGTCCCCTCACACCTTAAGCAATTGACTAACTGCCAGTTTTGTTTGTTCATTTTGCACTTTCTATGCTTATTGTATGCTATGATTTTGCACTTTTCCTGTAATACTGTACTGTAATTTTCTAAGCTATGTACTGTTTTTATCATTTGCTCCCTCCCCTCAGGTCACACCTAGAAATGAGCCCAGCTCAGTGTGCCTTTCCCATCACACATTTTCAGATAAATAAATAAGTTCAGTTATTTCCAATATTTTAACCCCCGACTGTCAACATAGCCATTTTCTCACATTGCCTCATGAACATGACAGCTGTCATTTTTCAAATCCAGGCCAAAATGTGTCTTTCCACCCGTTGAGTGAGAAATGACATTTAGGTGGGGAATTGAAAATTTTTACCTACTGGGTTCATGAGGTGGGGTCATAAGAAGGCTATGTTGAACATTTGGTATAAAATATGATAAAATTATCAAGTTATGAGTGAATGTTGAAAGCCTGATGGATTCCACATTTGGCATTGCACCCAAAGGGCCCTGAGCATCTGTGTTTATAGCCACATGGAAGTGCAGGGGCTCCTTCCACAGCCAGGCAGACTTCTGACATGGTGCGAGACCCTCTGGGCCTTGTGCATCTGCATCTGTAGCTACACAGAAGTGCAGGGCCCAGTGGGCTCTGCACTTCCACAGCTAGATGACTCCTCACTTGGTGTACTGCCCAGAGCACTTCCACATCTGTAGCCACATGGAAGTGCAGGGCCCAGAGGGTCCTGCACTTCTGCAGCATTATGGGTTTCCTATTTGGTGCAGGACCCAAAGAGCTCTGCACATCTGCATTTCTAGCCACATGGTTCTGTAGCCACATAGACCTATTCATGCTGATCCCGAAGGCTCCTGCATAAATGAGGATATGATTCCACTATCTCAAAAAGGAAGGAAATTCATTACAAAAAAACTGTAATGCACCAGTTAGGGTTCAACTTAAAGGAACACAAGCAGGGAAATACCCTGAGCTGCAATGATCTTAGTTTATCATATTGCAGTCACCAGTTCCAGCAGCAAGACATGTCTTCAATCGGAGAGTGGATTCTCACCCTGTCACTTGCTCAGCTGAGTGAGGGTATGTGAGGTTGTACTGAAGGTGTGGGGTGGTGTGTGCTGAGTAGGTAGTGGGGTTGGGGTGGTCAGAATGGGAAGAGATTGTTTTCTTTTTTCTACAGAAAAAAACATCAAAGACTGTTTTCTTTTCTGCAGGCACGGGCAGCGACCAGTGGGTGGAGGGTGCCACTAGACACCAGAGAAACACTAAAATGAAACAGGGATGAAACAGGGTCAGTAATCAGAGGGTGGGGTGCCACTACACACCAGGGAAACAGGAACAAAAATTGAGACAGCAATAGAAAGGTGGTGGATGCCACTAGATGCAAGAGAAATGGGGAATAAAATGGGGACAACAATCAGAGGTTGGGGGGTGCCACTAGACACCAGGGAAGTGGAAAAAAGAGACAGCAATCAGTCTGTGGGGGGTGCCACTAGACACCAAGGAAACCACTTATAAATATGGGGATGGTGATCAGAGGTTGGGGGTGCCACTAAACAGCAGGGAAACATCAATATGAGGAAGGTGATCAGAAGGTGATGGTGCCACTAGACACCAGGGAAATGTATTAAATTAACAGGAATAGTGATTGGAGGGTAGGAGTGCCACTAGACACCAGGGAAAAGAGAAAAAAATAGCTCTGATAGAGATTGGAAGGTGGGAGTACCACTAGACACCAGGGAAATACATAAATTAAGGAGCAAGGTGATTGGCAATGACACGCAGCAAAGGGAGAAGGATTTTCACTTCATGAAAAAGGATCTTTTTCATGACTTATGATACGAAAAAAGATTATTTTTCATATCAGATGGTCATGAAAAAGGATGTCAAATATAACAAAAAAACACATTTTGGGATCTTTTTTTCAAACTAGCAACAGAATTGGGTGAAACAGGTCCTGATTATCAGAACACGTGTTGGTTTGTACCAAACACATCATTTTTTGTGAGCTATTTAATTTTGTTTCCCTCATTAACTGAAAAGCAAAATGGTGGTGGCACAAAAAAAGATATTCCATTTGTGACACAGCATCACCCATTTGTGAAAAAAGATTACCCATTTGTGACAAAGGATCCTTTTTTGAGTGGGATGTGTATACTATACTGGTGCAGTAGCACCAACATATTATGGTTGCGAGCAAACTTCTATGTTAAACCCAAACTTTTGAACCTTAATAACTTTGAAACCACTAAATGGATTTGCACAAAGTTTGACATGCATAATCTCCAGGGGTAGGTCTCTGATGTGCAGAATTTCATGCAAATTTGTTATGCGGTTTGTGAGATGAAAACTGTGAAAAAATGCTAAGTTTACCATTTTTTTCACATTTCTTTGTCCACCTATATCCCAGAAATGCCTTTAAGTTGTGATCTAAAATTTTCAGGGTAGAAAGCCTTTGGGTCTCAAATGTGCCTTTTGAGTTATTACATGTTTAATTCCCCAGTATTTCCTAGGAGAAAATTTATACAGTATGTATAATGAAAGTGAAAGTACTTTTTGCACACTTGCACCTTAATAACTTTGCAACCGTTCAATAAATTTGCATGACATATGTCACGCATAATCTCTGGGGGAACATATCCTGATATGCCAAATGTTGTGTGCATTGGAGTTGTGGTTTTTGAGATACAGAACATCAAAAAATCCTACAATTGCCATTTTTTTTTTACATTTATTTGTCCACCTGTATCTCATAAATGGCTTTAGGTAGTGACAGATTCATAGGATAATATGAGCTGAGAGGTCCAAGGACCCATTATTGCTCACCAGTTGTTCAGTGGTGATACATCTTGTAATACCCATGTATTGGTCTAGAGATGACTTAAAGGACTCCATTGTTTTACACATAACTATGGATTCTGGAAGGGTGTTCCATGCTGCAACCACTCTTTGGCAAAACCATTTTTTCCTTTTATTTGTTCTACTTATTTTGCCTTTTATTTTTAGCCCGTGTGTATGTCTACACTTAGTAGAGACTTGAGATGTTAATCCAGTGGTTTCACATAAATAATTATCTCTAGATGTGTGAAATACCAAGCATAGATCACCCCTCAGCCTTCTATAATTCACTGAATACATATTCAGATCCTAGTCTATCATCATAACTCTTCAGATGCACTGTCCTAATTATTTTGGTTACCTTTCTCTGTACCCACTCAATCAGTACTTCGTCCTTCTTGTTTTGTGGTGCACAAAGTGGTGAACAGCACTCATAATGCAGTCTCACAAGAGATGTGTACAGGGGCACAATCACTGATGGAGCTTTACTCTTGATATTTCTAAAAATGCATCCTAGTAATTTATGCCCCATTTTAACTTTTGATCTAGTATGGGAGTTGAAGGACAAGTTGTTTGCAATAAATACTCCAAGATCTTTTTCATTTGTTGTTTCCCCTAATAGTACCATTTAATGCATAGTTGAATTTCTGATTCCTTGGGTCTAAGTGCATGACTTTGCATTTATCAAGATTGAACGTTAGTTTGTTGTTTTGTGCCCATTGCCTGAGTTGATATGAAAGTTTGAGGGTAGAATGCCTTTGCCTCACAGATGTGCCTTTGGAAGGTTTGGTACAAAAATATTAATCCGTTCAAAAGTTATTAAACTTTATTCCCATTATTTCCTATCGGAAAATGTATATGTCAAGCACAAAAGTTGTAATTTGAGCAAGTTACATAACTTGCATAAGATACTGTTGTATTTTATGCAAATTATGTAATTTGCACAGAATACAACATGTTAAACCTGAATTTGAGAACCTTAAAAACTTTGGAACCATTTCACAGATTTGAACAACATTTGGCAATAATAATCTATAGGGGAGGTTCTCCTGACATGACAGATTTTGTGAAAATTGGTTTTGTGTTTTTTGAGATACAGAGCATCAAAAAATATTAAATTTACCAGTTTTTTTTTACATTTCTTTGTCCACCTGTATCTCAGAAATTGCTTTAGGTAGTGGTCTGAAATTTTCAGGGTAAAAGTTCTTTGCCTCACAGATTTGCCTTTTGAAGGCTTGGTAAAAAACATTAATCCTTTCAAAAGTTATTAAAAATTTCATTTCCCATTATTTCTTATGGGAAAACTTGTATGTCAGGAAGGAAAGTTGTAATTTGCGCAAGTTACATAACTTGCACAAGGTACTGTCAGACACTAAAGTTATAATTTGCACAAGTTACATAACTTTCACAAGATACTGTTGTATTTTGTGTAAATTATGTAATTTGTTCAAAATACAACAGTATCTTGTGCAAGTTATGTAATTTGCACAAATGGGAGTGCAGGGTCTGAATTGCCCTGTGCTCCCACCATAACATAAGGATGCTGTTATACTGTCTCAATGGAGGGATGAGAGCGCAGGGTCCAAAGGATCCCGTGGTCCCACCATAACATAAGGATATTGTTATATAGTCTCAATGGAGAGATGGTAGTGCAGGGTCCAAAGGACCCTGGCTCCCATGGTAAAATAAGGATACTGTTATAGTGTCTCAAGGATACTGATGTACTATCTCAATGGATGGATGGGAGCACAGGGTTCAAAAGACCCTGAGCTCACACCATAAAATAAAGATGCTACTGTATTATACTATCTGAAGATGTAAGAAAATTCATTGCAAAAAACATAGTTAACTCATTGCCTCCTAGAACACACCTGTAGGTGGCAACAAATGTACTGCAGTGTGTCCCAGAATGAATACAGAAGTTGGTTACAGACTTCCTGTGTGCCCTAGTAACATCTGGAGATGTCACTCATGTGTTTTTATATTATTTACCAGCCAGAATCGATTAGACTTGACTGCATAGCACCAATTAAAAGGTAATTTTGTGTTGAACAGCTTTGCCACTGATACTTCACATGTATCATGTATACTTTACGAGTTATTCACATTTGTTTATGGCATGGTGTGTATGGCAGATATTTTGGCCATCAAGCCTCATCTAAGCACCTTGCACAAAACTGGAAAAATACATGTTTTATACTGGAAAAAATAGTTTTTTGTACAAATGTACTATTGTAACTACATCTAATGTATGGATGCTTAATTTGGTGTTGATATGTTACATATTTCCCAACTAAAAAGTGGCTTACATTGCCTTTTTTGTGCAAAAAAAATGGTTATTTCAACTAATAAAGCAAACAAAATTGCTCATTATTAATTACATAGCACCATTGGAAAGGTAACTTTGTGTTGAACAACTTTGCCACTCATACTTTGTGTGTAGAAGTTATGGATCATGAGGTATTACCATCTGTTTGTGTCACACTGATTATGAATTGATTTTGCTAAGAAAGGCCCAGGATGCAGTGCTAAGAGTATACAGGACACAAGCAGTGGAACTCTCAAAGAGCTTCTGTGGAGTGAACGAGTTAATGCACCATTAGGGTTGAAGTGTAAAAAGTAGGGAAGTGTGATCTTAGGGTTCCCAAGCATAAGACCCTGCCCCCACCCTTGGCTTCCAACCCGAACACCCCACTGTCACCCTCAGCTTCCAACCTTATGACCCACCTCCATAGTACTCCAACTTACATTCACATGCAGGAACAGGTGTGAGTGGTGTGTCTTGGGGTTGCAAACCCTAATGCTCACCCATTTCAATAGTTAATAACCTGACATGGGTACAGAATAAAACAATGGGGTGAGCATTAGTGTTCTTAACCCCAAGGCACACCCCTCACACCTGTTTTGCATGTAGGGTGGAGGTGGGCCTCAGGGTTGGAAGCCGAGGGTGAGGGTGGGGTGCTCGGGTTGGAAGCCAAGGGTGGGGCAGGGTCTTATGCTTGGGAACCCAAGATCACATTTCTACTTTTTATGCTTCTGCCCTAATGGTGCATTAACAAAGCTTTTTCAATGATGATGATATATATATTTAATTATATATATATATATATATATATATATATATATATATATTCATGGCAAAAAGTTCCATTTAATGCATCAGTTAGGGTTGTTCTACAGTGACAAAAGTGATGAAATTTGATGTTAGGGTTGAAACCCCCCTTGCATCCCACACCCCACACCCCCAACCGGCATTGGGGTGTGTGTTGAAGTCATCAGTCCTAACTCTCACCCCATCCCATGTAAACAATCTGAGGTGGTGGCGTGTCCGAGAATGGGGTGAGGTTGGGACTGATCTTCTTACCGTGCCAGTTGAGGGTGGAAATGAGGCCACATGGAGGGGTCCAACCTTTGTCACTGTCACAACAAATGCAATAAATAAGTTTTACCATGAGTATCCTCCATTTTTGAGAATGAGGACTATAAATAGTGAGATGGAATGTGATGGTGGGAGCACTGGCTCTTCGGGCCATGCACTCTCACCATACCGCAATTGATGGCCTCGGAGCTGCTGGGGATCCCAATCACCTGCTAGCTCACCTTCTGAAAAGGGGCATTCTGCCCTCAGAGCTGCTGGGGATCCCAATCACCTGCCAGCTCACCTTCTGAAAGAGGGGCATTCCACCCTTGGAGCTGCTGGGGATCCCAATCACCTGCCAGCTCACCTTCTGAAAGAGGGGCATTCCACCCTCAGAGCTGCTGGGGATCCCAATCACCTTCCAGGCACAGAGACTGCAATAGAATTCTCGCCAGGTTGCTGCATGAATTCAAAACTTGGCGCCTTTTTTCTGGAACGCCTTCTTCTACCTATGTTGCAGCTGTTTTATACAGTTAGCTGCTGTGAGAAGGGCTTTTTAAGCCTTGGGTGCCTTTAGGCAATTGCTACTGAAGGAATCCATTTGCAGGATCTCTGTGCTATTTTTATTTGTTTTTAAAGTTTGCTTTGGGGCAAATCTGGAGAAGTACTACTCAGGGCTAGCTGAATTTAAATGCATAATGGAGCGCAGCTAGAAATTCTACTGCAGGCTCTCCTTGGTGGAATTTAGTTAATAATTTTGACTGGGGGCAAATTGGCAAAGCTGTACTCAAGGCTAACTGTAATTAAAAACAGAATGGAGTGCAGCTGAGCAGCCAGGGCTGTTGTGGATCCAATTCGGTGACTGCCTATTTAGACCTTTCACTAAGCTGCTGGCTAATCAAGCTGTTAAACCTGTATGTACTGGCCAAGTGTATTTCCAAGTTATTTAACTGCTCTGTGTAATGATGCACTTCTCTACTGCCTGAAATAACTTCATCTCCCTACTATTCTAATCTCTCTCTCTCTCTCTCTATTTCCCCTCTCCAACTGCAATCTGAGCTTTGATCTTCATCCCTCCCCTGCCACTTACTGTTGCATATTTAATTTAGAACCCCTGCCCACCAACTTTTTTATTCTCTCCTCAGATCACCTTCTGAAAGTGAGGCATTCTTCCCTCGGAGCTGCTGGGGATCCCAACCACCTGCCAGGAACAGAGACTGCTGACAGAATTCTCACCAGGTTGCTGCACGAATTCAAAACTTGGCGCCTTTTTTCTGAATGCCTTCTTTTACTTATGTCGCAGCTGTTTTATACAGGCAGCTGCTGTAAGAAGGGATTTTTAAGCCTTGGGTGCTCTTAGGCAATTGCTGCTGAAGGAATCCAACTGTAGGCTCTCTGTGCTACTTTTATTTGGTTTTAAAGTTTGCTTCGAGGCAAATCTGGAGAAGTACTATTCTGGGCTAGCTGAATTTAAATGCACAATGGAGTGCAGCTTGGAAGACTACTGCAGGCTCTCCTTGGTGGAATTTAGTTAATAATTTTGACCGGGGCAAATTGGCAAAGCTGTACTCGGGGCTAACTGTAATTAAAAACAGAATGGAGTGCAGTTGAGCATCCAGGGCTGGTATCTGCCCAACAGACGCTACATGCCTGCTTCTTGCCCACCCCCAACACCCTCCCACCCTTAGCTGTGCTTACTTATATAGGCACCTGCATTCACGTGTTAAAGGGGGTCTTATCTTTTTTGTGTATCTGTCTTCTTTCCCATCTGCACATTATATTACTTTACCACTAGGTGTCGCCTCACACCTTTACTTCAGAAACATCTCCCTATTTGGCTCTAGCAACAGATTCCTGGTACTACTGTTCTAATTTATCAGCAGCTTTTCTGCACCCTCTGATTAGTCCAGCTGACCTTATTTACCCCACCTCTTTATCCCTACCCCCTCGATCCTGTCACAGTCTCTACTCCCCTTTGATCTATCACAGCTGGTTCTCTATCCCCAAGAGTCCTCCCTTTCGTGCACCCCTCCAAGTTCTATCCTGTTATATTTCTATATCCCTCCTGCCACGATGTCTTGGGCCGTTCTGAGTTGCCTAACCTCTACTATTGTGGTTTTACTTGCCCTCAACTCCTTATCCCTCTTCATAGGCTCCCCCACTCCTCCACCTGTGACGTCCATCTGGGACTTCACCTACTCTAACTTAGTGGCTGCTCATGTCCCCACCCCTACTCCCCCAATGTATCTCAGTCATAAATCTCTAGGGTCTATATTGAGATTTATTGTCTACAAGAATACTACCTCCCCAGGCTTAGTAGCCTGTGCCATTGCTCTAGCTATGATTTGGACTACCATGTTATCCCTTGCTCTAGCCACTAATACTGAAATCGATCCCAGCCCGAAGGTTATTCTTCCCCAAACCCACATTGGGGCCACTCATCTCCTGCCACAGGGTTCAGGACTGACCTTTTCCCACCTTAATATCCGTAGTATCATGGCCAACCTCTCCGACCTGGAGGCTTGGGTCCAGGTGAATAATCCAAATATCCTTGTGCTATTGGAAACCTGGTTGAAACCAACCATCTTGGGTTAAAGCTGTGGACTACCAGGCTATTCCATGCCCCAGGTAGACTGACCACACACCAGAAGAGGGGGCAGACTTGCCCTCTACTACAAGGCCCACCTGGATGTCACCCTCTATCCTACCTCCCTCTCCACAACGGTGAGGCCATTCACGTCATACTACTCCTCAGCAGAACCAAGAAGCTTCACATTATTGGGACTTATTTACCTCCATGTACTAGCAAGCTTGGGATGGAGGAGCTCATTGATTATATTCCTGCCTTGACCAAAAAAAATGAGGTCATCCGCTTGGGCGATTTTAACCTTAACTGACTTGGACTGACCGCTTCTTCCCTCGCTTCTACCATCAGTAAGGCCAACCTATCCCAACTCATCTCCTCCCCCCACTCGGAAGTCATCGAACAGCTCCAGCTGTACTATGATAGATTGGATGCTCACCAACCATACGGATTGCTATGCCTCCGCTGGGGTTTTACCTGATTTGATCAGTGACCACTGCCCTGTCTTCTGCTTCCGTGACTCCTCCCCGTCCTCTATACCCCACAAAATCCTATCCTGTGCTAACTTCTCTCTACTTGACCCAGCCAAGCTACTTCTTGATCTCAAACTCACAGACTGGTCTCCCCTATTCACTGCCAACGACATCAACCAGGCCACTGATTACTTCAGTACGACCTTACTTGCCTTACAGCACAAGCACATCCCACACAGTAAGCGCGGGGTCAGAGGAAAGATGACCAAATGGCTGAACCTCCCTCTCCTGAAACCGCTCAAGCAGCATGATAAACTATGGCTAAAATGGACTTTGCCGAGTACCGCACCTTGTGTAATACCTGCAAGAAGTCTATTTGTGCTGCCAAGAGCAACTACTACCATGGTCTCCTTCAGTCTTCGGCTGACGACCCCAGGAAATACTGGACCCAGATTAATGAAATCTTGGGTAATACTAAACCACTGTCTCCCAAAAACATGTTAATTGATGGTTCTATCTGCAACAATGCCCTCACGATTGCCAGTGCCTTCAACTCACTCTTCATGGAGGTTCCTAATATCACCCCTCCAGGATCTAGTGGCTCCCAGCCTTCTCCTCCAGGACCTTCAGCTCCCAGCCTTCTCCTACAGCTCCGTCACATACTCCCCCTACACTAAGCTCTCTCCTATCTCTTGTCTTGACATTCTTAGGTTATTACAGTCCATTCCCCACCGTGGCAGCAGAGGATTTGATGGCATTGAACCTAGAATACTCAGAATTGGTGCCTCACTCCTAGCCACTCCAATAACTTGGCTTTTTAACCTGTCCATTAGCACCTCCATAGTGCCTTTAGCCTGGAAATCTGCCAAAATCATACCAGTTTTCAAGAAAGGTGACCATAAAGTTCTGTCCAATTATCACCCCATTGCACTTCTACCAACACTCAGTAAGACATTGGAAAAATGTATTCACCATCAGATCTCGGCCCACTTATTAAACTTCAATCTTCAGTCACCTGTTCAACATGGGTTCTGGGCTGGTCATAGCACTACCACAGCTCTTACCCTGTTCACTAGTGAGGCTAAATCAAATATGGACTCTGGGCTACTTACCGGGTCTGTGTTCATTGACCTAACAAAAGCTTTTGGCCTGGCTAATCACCCTCTGCTCATACACAAATTGCAATCTCTTGGGGCCTCTGGTTCCACCTTATCCTGGATGACTAGCTACCTCTCCAACCATTACCAATCTGTCTCCTTTAACAAAATCCTTTTCTCTCCATCTCCAATCTCCCGTGGCATCCCTCAAGGTTCCATTCTCGGACCACTGCTTTTCTCCATTTTTGTCAATGATTGTCCCTCATCCATCATTGACTGCAACTCCATCAGGTATGCCGATGATTTGGTGCTTTATTCAGCTGCTCATTCCATAGCTGATCTTAATGTTCACCTGTCATCTGTGTTCCAAATGCTCCAATCCTGGCTCCATCCAACTCCCTGGTCCTCAATCAACCTAAGACATAGGCCATGCTCTTTGAATCTGCTAGAAAAATCCATGCTGCATCCCCTAAGCTTTGCATGCGCTGCTGTGATGGGTCTGCAGTCCTGAACACGGACTCTTTCAAATACCTAGGAGTGACCCTAGATCCTGTTCTTGATTTCTCTTCACATTTATTGGAGGTGTGTAGATCTGTCAACATTAGGATTGGTGCCACTTACAGGGTGTGTCACTCCCTAACCCCTTTGGCAAGGATCTCAGTGGCCAGAGAGGTTTTGCTTCCTAGGCTTCTGCATGCCCTCCCCATCTTTTCCCACACTAACACTGGTATTCTTTATAAATGGGACACCACCTATAACAACATATGCAGATTTGCCCTGTCTGCTCCTTGCCTTACTCACTACTGCCTCCTGTACTCCACCCTAAACTGGCTGTCCCTTAAAAACCTGTGTTTATACACTCTGGGCTGTTTCACTGACTCCATGACTAGACCCCCTCACCCTGACAGCATTGAGGCTATGCTCTCCATGGTGGCACACTCCCGACTACTGAGATCCTCTAACTCTTCTTTACTTTCCGTCCCTCACTGTTCTACAAAAATGGGGTAACAAGCCTTCTCTCACTTTGCTCCCAGATTTTGGAACTCTCTACCTCCTAATCTTAAATGCTCTCCATCCCACTCCTCCTTCAAGACCGCTCTTTTCTCCTACCTAAATGCACTTGATTCCTGTGTCTGTACATAATTCCTCCTTTCTCTTGCTTTCCTTAAGCTAGCTTACTGTTGTCTCTGCACTTATTAACTACTTTGCCTTCTTTCCCTTGCCTGCTTTCTCCTATCCCTGCAAGGATATTCACTGTCACATGTATGTTTTGTTTCCACAACTATCCCAGCGAGGATATCTACTGGTTCTGCATTATTGCTGCTTGTTCTTTGTAAAACTGTGAGCCTGTTTTCTTCCATCTCTGTGTAGATGGCCACTGTCACATGTATGTTTTGCTTCTAAACTATCCCTGTGAGGATATCTATTGGTTCTGTATTATTTACTGCTTGTTTTTTGTAAAACCATATGTGTTGTACTCTCCTGGGTCGTGCTTGAAAATAGGCAGGGTTTTTGCCTAATGCACCTACCTGGTCAAAAAAAGCTAATAAATAAATAAATAATGGTAATGGTAACAATAACAATAACTCCAAAGGAAACAAAAACGGAAACGCAAACACAAGTGTGTACAGAAATGCAAACCATAACGCGCACGGTCACGGTAACTCAATTGAAAACGCAAATGGTAATGGTAACAGCAACAATAACGCCAAAGGAAAGAGAAATGGAAACACAAGTGTGTATGGAAATGCAAACCATAATGCACACGGTCATGGTAATGCAATTGAAAGCGCAAATGGTAACGGTAAGAGCAACGATGATGCCAAATGAAAGACAAACGCAAACGCAAATGGAAGGGTGGCCACAAACGGAAATGAAAATGCACACTGTGACACAAACAGAAATGCAAGCACAAAGATTAGTGGAAACACAAATGGTAACAATAATGTAAACACAAGCACAAACGAAAATGCAAAGGGTAACGCATACGGTTGCATACACGGGAATGCTAATTCAAACAGGTACTGAAACACAAGTGAAAATGCTAAGTATAACAGTAATGGAAGTGAACACTCTGGTTTTCCACAACAGCTGCATAGAGAAACACAATGAGTACAAAGAATGTATGCATAATAATGGGCCTCGGATCACAAAATGAGCACTTATACTAAATTGCTTATATCTCAGGAACTGTACGACGTAGAAAAGAAATTAAAATGTCATATTATTTATAGCTTTCCTGGCTGATTTTGTACTTAGCCCCCTAGCAGAGGGCAATAGGCTAAGCATTTTTGTACCAAAAAGCCTGCATCTCAAAGCATTTCCGAGATACAGGCCCCAAAAGGCACAGCAGATGCCGCAATGTTAGTCTATGGGAAAAAAGTGTAAACTTTGGAGTACCGTAACTTTTCATATGTGCAATACTTTGTCACCAAGCCACTGAAAGGCACATCTGTGGATGTTGGCTTTCTTTCCTCCAAATTTCAGCCCAAAAGACCAAACCAGTGTTTTGCAGCAGCATGGCAAAGAATTCCTGTTATTTTCCCCATAGTGTCGAACAGTAGAGTTGCCAAATATGACGCTTTCACACAAAAAAAATTGTGAATCTGCCACAGGTTTGACACTACTTTGTGACACTACTTTTCCCAAAAAATTCAAAAACATATTTCTGGGGTGTTTAACCCCCCAAAAAAAGATATGCCTAGCATCCTTGGGGCATGACTAGGTAAAGACACAAATAATTGTGTCCCTAGAGGGTCCAAATTTTAAATGGCAAGCATTTCTGTGATCAGTAACTGAAAACAAAATGGTGGATTTGCGACACTACAAGGGTAATTTGCGACACTAAAATCTGCATTTGTGACACTGTCAAACTTTGTGTTAACTTTTCCCATTGACTATAATGGGAAATTTGTTTTTTGAATAACTTTTGAACTGTTCAATATGTTTTCATGAAATCTTCAAAAGGCACATTGGGGACCCCCCTGCATGTTCCCTGAAGTTTTTGTACTGGTTGCACAAACTGTGCGACCTGTAGGCGTGAACAAAGAATGCACAAAAAAGCATAAATGTGCTATGGAATGTCACCTACAAAACTCCACAACCTTATATCTGACCAGTAAAAAACTTTGCAGATCCCAAGATCTATGCTACTGCTCTGTTTCTGCCAAATTTCAGGAAAATCTGTTGTACAGTGGCAAAGTTATTAAGGTCCAAAATTTCACACTTTAACCTTAAATGGGGTACTCAACCCTAACTATGGTGGCACTACCATGCCACCATTATATATATATAGGTATATACATGTATATACATGTATATATGTATATGTATGTGTAGATATATAAATATATATATTATATATATTTATACATAAGCGTGTATATATATATGTGTGTGTGTATATATGCATATGTGTGTGTGTGTGTGTGTGTGTGTGTATATATATATATATACACACATATAAGGATATGATTATACTATCTGAAAAAGTAAAGAAATTCTTTGAAAAAACTTCATTAAGGTATCAGTTAGGGCTCTTACTAAAGTGACAAAAGCAAGGAAAAGTGGAATTAGAGTTTCCAGCCCTAACACCCCCCACCCACCAGACACTGACAAGCATTGGAAATGTGCCTTTGGATCGTCTGTGGGACCTGTCTGTTTGAGAACAGGACCCTCTGGGCTGTGCGCTCCAATCCCTCCATAGATGCACATATGTATGTAGGTGTGGAAGCACAGGGCCCTCTGGACACTGCTCTTCCATGTATAGAACAACAGTGACCAAACTGTCAGCATAGCCATCTTATTATCCCACCTTATGTACCCCATGACAGAGACATTGTCAAATCCAAGCCGAAACATAATTAAGCACAACTGCAATGCTATTCCATGCCGCAGGTGTGAAAACACATTTTGGGCAAGATTTGAAAAATGACAACTATGACACACATGTGGTGGGATAATAAGAAGGCTATGTTGAAAATCTGGGGTAAAAATATTTAAAGTTTCCAAAGTTATGAGCAGCTGTAGTGAAACTGCAATGAATGGTCATAAGTTTTGCACGTTTTCATATTCTGACCTAACATTTTCAACATAGTCTTCTTATGACCCCACCTCATAAACCCCATTGGCAAAATTTTTAAAATCCATCTCAAAATGCTATTCTATGCCAAAAGTGCAAAAACACATTTCAGGCAGGAACTGAAAAATGATCACTGTACTGTGCATGAGGCGGTGTATAAAAATGGCTATGCTGAAAATTTGACAGCAAAATATTGAAAATTACCAAAGTTATGCATGTGCATTGAAAAATTTTAACGGATGCATGTAACCCATGCAATTTTAGGAATTTTCCCCACATTTTCAACATAGCCTTTTTAGGACCCCACCTTACGAACACCGACACCGTCATTTTGTTAATCAGTCCCAAAAGGTGATCACAGTATCATAGAATCATAGAATTTTGTCAGCTGAAAAAGAAAAGACCATTTGGCCCATCCAGTCTGCCTGAAAGAGATAATCCTCCCACCCTTTTCCTATACCTCCAACCCCCTGCCCTCCCTCACCAAGTCTCATATAGATATCCCATGCTCTCTTGAATTTTTCCACTATATCCATTTCCACAACTCTTTCTGGCAACCTGTTCCATGGACCCACCACCCTTTATGAGAAGTAACACCCCCTTATGTCCCCACAAACTTTGCCCCCTCCAGCATGAGTGAATGACCCCTGGTGGCTCTGTTCTTACTTAGTTTCAAGATATATCCTCCTTTGCTTTACCTATTCCCTTCATATACTTGAAGGTTTCAACCCTGTCTCCCCTCTCCCTTCTCATCTCCAGTGAATACAGACCTAGCTCATCCAGCCTTTCCCCATATAGCCTTCCTTGCATCCCCTGAACCATTCTGGTCACCCTTCTTTGGACTCGTTCCAGTCTGTCCTTGTCACCTTGCAAGAGTGGCCTCAAGAACTAAACCCTGTATTCCAGCTGTGGTCTGACCAGTGTTTTGTGTAGTGGCATGATCACCTCCCTCTTCCTACTGGTAAAGCCCCTCCCAATGCTTGCTAGCATTCTTATCACTTTACCAGCCACTTGCCCACACTGGTATCTAACCTTGAGGTTGCTAGTAATCCAAATTCCTAGGTCTTTTTCCTGCTTCATAGCCTGCAGCATCTCCCCCCCACTGCAGTAATTAACCCCAGGATTATTCCATCCTATGTGCATTATTTTGCACTTTTGTGCATTGAATTTCAGCTGCCACTTTTCCACCCACTCCTCCAATGACTGTGAAATCTCCTTCTGGGCAAGAGTAATGAAACAGTGGCAGTGTACGTGACATGGGGTCCCAAAAAGGCAATGTCAAAAATGTAGTTAACAAAATACCTAAAAATGCCAGTGATATCAACAATAGTTCAAAACACCATTAAATAATTAGATTAGATTAGATTAGATTAATGTCATTTAGAAAACAGCCTTGGGCAAAAGAGCCATTGTGGTTAGGGCTCCCACTTGGCTCAATGCATTCCCTTTCTCTGCTAACAGCCACACAAGCCTGAGCCATTACAATACTGAACTAAGAAAATCCCTCACACCCATCTGAGCAGTGTGACTGCCATCGCTAGTTCCCTATGGATACCTGCTCTCCTAATGCCTTGGCCTGGCCCTGACTGAACGCTCAGTTCATTCACTGAAGCCCCTTACCCTCACACCCTCCCCCAATTCTATCCTGTCAACCTACTCCTCCATAATCCCCCCTACTACCTAGCTTCCTTAACCGCCAGCAACCGCATCCTCATCTAGACAACTCTGTGGGTCCTGTCACTGCCCCCTACCTACCCCCGGGTCCTGTCACTGCCCCAACCTATTCTTCTCCATCCCACCTAGCTAGACCTTGGACACATTGCTAGTGCTGCATCTACTACCTCATTCACTTGTATTTATTTATGTGCCTCTCTTTTTAGCACTTGACCTCCACCCTCTGAGATGTGATCCCTAATAATCTGTTGTCCGAGCCTGTGATTCCTTTGGTAATATGCCTGTTCGTTATATTATTTACTCTTTGTACCTAATTGTTTAAAACTTACAATGGTCTTCAGCTGCATATGTTCTCCACTATTCCTTTTTATTGTATGATGAGGATCCTTTGTAAAGGAGGCTTTAGCTCAAAGGATATATTTCTGACTTATAAAAAAAATAAATAAATAAAAAACATAGTAGGGCACTTACCTTGATTCTTAAGTTTGCAGTTCAGGTTTGAAGAGTGCAGATGTGCCCCCAGTCCATAGAAGATGACTCCTGATGACCTCTGGTGGTAAGAATAGGACACATTGTGGTGTGGGGTGGTGAGTGCTCAGTGGGAGGGTCAGGATAGCAGAGGGGAGACCACAAGGGACCATTTTCTTTCTTTCAGGATAAAAAAGACATTGGGGACTGTTTTCTTTTTTACAGGTGCAAGTTTAAAAATATTTGTGGACACTGGGGGTGTGCTCCCCAGTGCCCACCCTGCTGGGGGTAGGACACATTTGGGGACACTGGGAGTGGGCTCCCAGTGTCCCACACTAGCAGGGAGGCTTCCAATGCTGACTGGGTATTGGGCACTCCACTCTCGGCAAATCATTCAAATACATTTTTCTGGACACTGGGAGTGGGCTCCCCAGTATCCTACAGTGCTGGGGGGTGTATGACATATCTGGGAACAATGGGAGTGGGCTCCCCAGTGTCCCAAACTGGTAAGGGGGAAGGGGTTCTTATACTGCTGACACAGAAATTGGGCATCCCGATGTCATTCATTCATTCATTCATTCATTCATTCATTCATTCATTCATTCCTTTATTTATTTATTTGTTTGTTTATTTATTTATTTATTTATGTATGTATGTCTTTGGTAACTGGGCAGGTGAACTGATCCAAAGGACCATTTTCAGCCATGATCTGGGCCCCAACATGGTACAGTCAGGCAATACAGATACAGGTAATATACAATAAATGAACAGGCCACAACATAAGGTGCTGCAGCTTACAGTACACTGTAGGGATACACACAGAGAAATACATAAAAACAATGTGACATATATGGCCAGTTTACAGATCCAAGTACATAGTTATAGGTTATAGTTCAGGAGAAAAATACTAGTTGCAGTAACACAGAGACCATAACATACAGTATGTGTCAAAAATGACACTTCAAGTGCAAAATGCTTTGGGTTCCCTAGTAAATTAATAAGTTAGAGAGTCACCAACAGGCTGGATCAAGGAGAATACAGTGTAAATACTCCCACCCACAAAATAAGGTGCAGAGTCATAGGAGAAGGGAAGAGTGCAATAGTAACCCCATGCGGGGCTGAAAGGGGCAGAAAGGAAGGGGGAGCCAGCAGTAGAGGATCAGGGGAGGAGGGCTGGACACAGCAAAGGGACATCCAAGGGAGTAGGTGGGCGGGTGGGTACCAAACCAAAGAGAATGCCACCAGATTACCCAGGTGAACAGTGGCATATAGCTTCAGACAGTAGCCATTCTTTGAAACTGTTTTTGAAGGAGAGATGAGAGGAGGATGAATGGAGTGATGAGGGGAGGCTGTTCCACAGAGAGGGGGCAGAGATGGAGAAGGCTTTACTGCCCATGTTAATAGAGATAGGGGGGACCGAGGATTCCTGGAGACTCCTAGATGCAGTTCTATCTGTGAGTAGGGATGAATATGGGGACAGGAGGCCACCTCTCAGTGTATTGTCCACAAGGCAGCCAAGGGCATAATCAAAGCACCCTTTGGTGGTAGCCACCCAAAGGACTGGTACAGCATACAGTGATGGGTAGTGTAGGGAGCTTGGAGGACAAAGTGGCAGATACTGTTATAGATGTGATTAGTCTAGAGCACAGGGCTGATGCCACATGGGAATAGACAGGAGAACAGTACTCAATGATGGGAAGAAGGTTACCAAGTGCGATTGCGAGGCGTGCTTCACTGGACAGGAACTGTCTGAGGCAGTAGTTGACACCTAGCTTCTGATTAGCTCTTCACACAGAAATGTTGATGTGTTCAGTGAACATAAGGGAAGAGTCCAGAGTTAGGCCTAGGTATTTAAAATGGGATATTTTCAAGGGGAACCAGCAGGTGTGAGTACAATTGGTGGGGGGGGGGTTGTCTTGGAGATCTTGAAGAGGAAATGTTTGGATCCAAACAACATGGACTTTGTCTTTTTTTGTTAACCATAACTTTTTGGAGAGGAACCAATTTTGGGCAGCACAATAGTGAAGAGTGAGAGTGTAGGAGTTGATTGCAGGAGACTTGTCACTGTGGTAGAGGACAAGGTCATCTGCATAGAGAAAAGACTCACAGGTGAAACTGTCAGCAGGGAGCACATAAATAAAAATGGATACTAGTAGGGGCCCAAGGATGGATCCTTGGGGGACCCCCGTGGAGACTGGTAGGGCCGAGAAGGAGGCAGAGCCAATTGTGACAGACTGTGACCTACCAGCAAGGTAGCTTCTAAACCAGTCTGTAGTTCCAGGGGAGCAACCAAGGTGTAGAAGGGTTGCATGGAGGAGAGGGTGGTCGACAAGGTCAAATGCCTTAGTCAGGTCCACGAATACAGCAGCAGTGGCCTTCCCCACATCTATGTTTCTTAGGACATGATTGGAGAAATGGGCCAAGGCTGATATGGTGCTGTGGTACTTACAGAAACTGAACTGTTGGGGGCACAGGAGATTGTACTTGTCAAGGTGTTCCGATACCTGGAAGTGTACGCTTTTGTCCATGAGCTTGCTAAGGTGATGGAGTAGGGAGATGGACCTATAGTTATCAGGTGAGAGGAGATTATCTGCTTTGAAAATAGGCACCACATTAGCATGCCTCCAGAAGTCAGGCATCATGGATGTGGAGAGGGCAAGGTTAAATATATAGGCGAGTGGTGCAATGATGGCAGAGGAGATGAGCCTGAACATGCCTCAGCCCCCTTCCTCTTTGAGGCAGTAAAAGGAGGAAAAAAAGGCTAAATTTAAATGGGGCTGAGGAATTGGATTCTGGGGTTTGTTTTTCACTTAAACTGCCCAGAAAATGTTTTAAAAAGTAGTGCCAGAAATTGTGCTTCTTCATAGTTTCACAAAATCATATGCATAATTTGCAGCAGTAGCATGGGTGTTTCTCGGAATATTGCCACAATTTGAGACAATTTTGAAAATGTAATGCTACAAACTGTGGCAGTAGTGTCACAATTTGTAGCACTAGAAATGGGATGAATGAAATAAGCATATTTCTGGGCACTATTTTGCAAAACTAACCAAAGAATTGTGCTCCTCGTGCCCCGGTTAAGTAAAGACAGGAGTTGGTGTTTCCCAACGAGCAGTATTTTTTGAATTAGGCAGTTTTTCCCTGTCGCTAACTGTAAACAAGATGACAGAATCTCGACACTACATTCTGCATTTGCGAAAGGAGAAATTGCTTTCATGAAAGCAAAATAATGCTTTTGCATGTTGCATCTAATTTTTCCCTTAGGAAATAATGGGAAACTTAGAAATTTAATAACTTTTGAATGGATAAATATTTTTCACCAAACCTTCCAAAGGCACATCTGTGACCCAAACCCTATATACCCTGAAAGTTTCAGACCAACCCCCAAGCAGTTGTGGAGAAATGACGTGACAAAGAAATTTATAAAAATGTGGTAATTTTCACATTTTATGACATTCTGTATCTTAGCACCTGTACATCCAACCGGAAAGACGCTTGCCAAACCCAGAGATCTATGATACCCGACAGAGCATGCAAACTTCCATGCAAATCAGCCAAATGGTTGCAAAGTTATTAAAGTGAAAAATTGGGGGTTTTACATAGAAGTGAGGTCTGAACCCTAACTATAGTGGCACAACCATGTCACTATAATATATATTAATTGCAAAAAACATTAATGCAGACAGTAGGGTTGTAAAACGCAAAGAGTACAAAGACGGGAAATGAAAAAACCTTAGGGATTTGGGTCTCTAGAGTATTGGTGAATCAGTGGTGGGGTCTTACTTGGGGTTGTCAAACCTAAAGCCCCCCCAGCCCATAGACTTCTGCCCAAAGCACAAGATACAGCTCTAACCTAGTGCTTCATAGTGACACAGTATGACCAACATAATCTGTTAGAGCTTTCTTCATGCAGGACCCACATCACATTTGACCTCATCTGATCCAGGGTAGGGGTGTACATTAGGGTTGACAACCCCAAGTAAGACCCCCCCCACTGATTCGCCAATACTTTAGAGACCTAAATCTGCACAGTCTTTTTCATTTCCTGTCTTTGTGCGCTTTGTGTTTTACAACCCTACTGTCTGCATTAATGTAGTTTTTTGCAACAAATTTCCCTTATTTTTGTGATAATGAAACTGTATCCTCATTTGCACAGGTCCCTTGGGATCTGCACAAAATGAGATAAATGCAGTATTAAAGGGCCCAGCGGACCCCAGCCCACATGTTGATTTCTTGTGGGTGAGGTTCCCTAACCCACCACAGAGTGTGGTGTCTGTGCCAAAACACCACTCCATCCCTACCTACGCTATGACTGGTGCTGTGTGCTGTAACACTTGCCCCGTCAGCCTTGTCCCAGTAAAGTGGCTCACTGAGTTCACACCTGAACTCAGCTCACTCTCATGGTAAGGCAGCATGTTCCCAAGGGGTGCAACAGACATCCCTGAGACAATGTTACTCAATAAATTCTTGTTTTTAATATTTTGATGCCAAACTTTCAAAATAGTCTTTTTATGACCCCATCTCATAAACCCCATAGGTGAAAACTTTCAAATCCGTGCTGCAATGCCATTCCACGCTACAGGTGTAAAAACAGGTTCCAGACAGGATGTGAAAAATGACAGCTGTACTGTTCATGAGGTGGTGTGAAAGAATGAGTATGTCGAAAATCCGGAGTCAAAATATTATAAATTACCAAAGTTATGCTCCTGCATAAAAAATTCCCACCACACTCATAACTTGGCTATTTTTTAGAAATTTCCTACCAAATTTTCAACATAGACTGTTTGGGACCCCACCTCATGAACACTGGCACTTTCATTTCATTAATTGGTCCTGAAAGGTGATTTTGTGCAGCAAGCATAAAACCCCCTTTTGAGCCCCAGTAATAAAACAACAGTCACAGTCTTCATGAAGTGGAGTTCCAAAAAGCCTATGTTAAAAATTTGGTGAAAAAATACTGAAAAATGGCAAGGATATCAACATAAGTTGAAAACACTATTAAAATACATTATAGGGCACTTATCTTGATTCTTTAGTTTGCCGTTCAGATTTGAAGAGTGCAGACATGTCCAAGTCCATAAAAGATGGCATCAGCTGACCTCTGTAGGTAAGTATGGGGTACAGGGGTAGGAGGGGTTTGTGGGGTGGGTGCTCAGTGGGAGGGTCGGATTGGGGGTAGGGAGACAACAGCAACAACGAGGGACCATTTTCTTTTTTCAAGTTAAAAAAGACATTGCGGGATGTTTGTTTCTTTTAAGGAAAATATTACAGCAAATAACACTATTTTGGGACACTGGGGTGGGCTCCCAGTGTCCCCACACTACTAGAAGTGTAAATGCCGACACAGGAATTGGGACTGACCAACAATATAATAAAACAAGGGCTGCTCGGGGGGGGGGGCATCCAACATCAGAGGTGGGCATCCTGGTGTGGGATGAGAACAAAATAAAATTGAAAAAAATAAAATAAATAATTTAATTAATTAAATAAATAAATAAATTCAAACACTGCCACTGGGGATTGGGGCACCTGGTGTGCAGCTAATAGTTTAAGTAACCTGCAGTCAGGCTGGTGGGGCTACAATGACAATAGCCCCATCCCTGACCTATGAGTCATGACAGCCCCAGCCTGCACTATATGACACAGCTGTCTTTAATCAATGACAGCTGTGTTCGATCGTACAAGAACTATATGACACAACTGTAATTTATTAAAGACAGCTGTGTCATATAGATGTTGTACTATATGACACAGCTGTCATTTGTTAAAGACAGCTGTGCCCCACGTGTCTCGGTCCACAGAAGATGACAGTGACCTCCGGAGGTAAGTATACAGTAAAGGTGTGGTGTGGGGTGGTGTGTGCTCAGTGGGAGGAGGGAGGGATGGGGTAGGGAGATGGCAACCACTACAAGGGACTGTTTTTTTTTTTCAGGTTAAGAAACAACAAAGATGTCACAGGACTTTTTTTTCTTTTCAGGTAGATGGTAAAAGGAATAACGCTTTCTCAAGACACTGGGGTGGGTTCCCCAGTGTCCCACACTGCTGGGGCAAATGTAAATGCCAACACTGGGATTCAGCCCCCCAGTGTTGGGAGTGGAAATAAAACAAGGGGCTGCACAGGTGGGGGAAAGCATCTGATACAGGTGGTGGGCATACTGGTGTTGGATAATAATAACAAATAACAAAAATATATTAAATAAATAAACTACCACTGGTGATTGGGGCCTCAGTGTGCAGAACTGTAACAGTAACAGTTTAATTAAACCACAATCAGGCTGGTGGGGCTACAATAACAGTAGCCTCATCTCTGACCTATGAGTGGTGACAGCACCAGCCTACACAATACGGCACAGCTGTCTTTAATAAATTACAACTGTGTTGTATGATGCAAATACTGAAATGACAGTGGTGTTGTAATTAAAGATAGCTGTGTCATATAGTGCAGGCTGCTGCTTTCACAAAAATTCAGTTATGAATAGAAAGTTCATTTTTTGAACTGCCCATGCTCAAAAACAGAACATTTTAATTAAATATTTTAAAAACTGCTTAACTGCGGGACCTAAAAACCACAAAAGCATACAACTTTGACCAACCCCTATCAAACCTGAAAGTTTCAGGTGTCAATGCCTCCTATTTTTTTAGTTATCAGGTGACAAAAAAACGCCTTAACAATTTAAAAAAGACACTTTTGTGGTTTTCTGCACCTCTGTAACTTTACTTCCCCTAAAACGACCTGCATGAAGTTTACAAGATCAAGGGATCCTTGGCACAGAGGATAGGCTTTCCAAATTTCATGTCAATCAATTGAAAGGGGGCAAAGTTATTAAGGTGCAAACATTTGGGTTCAACATAGAAGTGCTTACACAACCCTAATATAGAGACGCAACTGAGCCTGTATAATTATAGTGGCATGGGAGTGCCACTATAGTTAGTTTTAGATGGTCACTTCTATGTTAAAACCAGACTTGTGCACTTTAATAACTTTGCAACCATTCCACTGATTCCCCTGACATTTTCCATGCACTGTCTGCTACCTTAGATCTCTAGATGTGACAAGTTTCATTCCAGTCAGATGTGCAGTTGTGGAGACGCAGAGTGTCAAAAAATGTGCTGTTGCAACTGTATCAGTAATGTCATGCTGCCGCCATCTTGTTTTAAGTTAGTGATGGGGAAAAAGCGATGTAATTCAAAACACCAACAGTTGTGTTTACTTAAGCGGGGCCTGGGGAACATGATTCTGTCATTAGTTCTTTTTAAAATACTGGTCGGAAATATGTTTCTTAAATTGGCTGTTGGTTGCAACACTACTTTTGCTTAACTGCCGCAAACTGTGACACTGTTTTGCAAAACTATTTTCATACTGCTGCAAATTGCAACATTGTTTCATGAAAGCTTTCATAAATTTTGTGAAATTGTCACAATTTGAGGTATTACTTTCCCAGATTTTCCTGTTTCTTTGCCACTGCATAGCAAACAGACAGTTTGTACTTATGGGCTGACATGTTACGGGTACAAAGTGCTTGCCCCACAGATGTGCCTTTTGCTGGTTTGGTGAAAAAATTCCCATTGGTCGCATAGTTATAAGATTCGGAAGTTTAGTAAATTCCAATAAGATAACATTGCAATGGTCAGGGTACCTTTCAGCAGCTATATCTCGAAAATGGATTTTCTGTGAAATGCTGCTAAGTACACCTTGTGTACTTAGCAACTAGGCATGTCTCCAGGCCATACATTTTTTTTTCTAATGGCACTATGGTGACTTTGATACTGTGCCATTATGGACTATTGAGGGCCCTGCAATCCTACACATAACTGAGGGATGGATGACATTACATTATGCACGGATGGGAGTATGGGGCCCTGTGCTCCCACAACCAAGTAAGGGTAACATTACACTTTCTCAAAAAGTAAGGAAATTCATTGCAAAAAAACTCTATTGATGCATCAGTTAGGATTCATATTCAAATGACACAGATATGGAAATGTGGTAGGGTTCAAACTCTAACACCGCACCAACCCCCCCCACACCCAATCCTACCACACCACCCCACCTCCACCTTCCAAAGACCAACAGGCATCGGAGTGTGTTTTGGGGTCATTAACCCTAAGGCTCACCCCATTCTCCTATACTGTACCATGTCAGCTTCCTTACACATGGAATGGGGTGAACATTAGGGTTGACGACCATTCCCCCAACAGCCATTAGGCACTGGCTTCTGCTCAAATGTCCTGACCCTTTACATAGCAAATTTCATTACAGCCTTCAATTGTTTAAAACATGAATTTTCCACATTAAAATAACCCCCATCCTCTTACTGGCCAGTGTGTGTCTTCGACCAGCATTCCCATTCCTCTGGCTCCCAAACGCCCAGACTGTATTTACAATGGTTCTTCTGACTGGCACTCCCCTGCTGTTCAAGCCACCACCTATGCTCCATTCCCCAGCTGAGGGACATTCCTCAACCCAGTCCCCCATAAGGCTGCACTCTGGCACTTCACCTACTTGGCTCATGCACCTGATCACAGTAGCTCCTCATTTATGCACAAACATACTGATGCATAGCAGTGTCAAAACTATCTGATGTTGTACTATCCTGAAACTGCTACAACATAAAAACTAAGGAAAAAAACATAAAAAAAACCTACTAAAAATCCTTAAATAGCATATAAACAGTATGGGTGTTCCATAAATTAAATATGCTATTGCCCCTATGGGCCATGACTTTTGACATCACTTGTGACGTTGCTACTCAAGATGTCATAAGATCAAGCTGCACTCTGGAAAAACATCTCTTATTCCAATAGGGGCCATAGCATATCTTACAGATACAGAGGGGATATGTCATGGCCTGACTGAAGATATCATTTTTATCTTCACAAGATGCCAATGATATCTTGATGTCATTGGCTTCACCCCCCCCCACATTCCCCTCAAGACAATCCACTACATAGAAGTGTCTTAAACATGTCGCAGTACTTTATACAAGATATGTTTTACCCCCAAGACATATCTTGCATATCCCCCCCAAACACAACATGTAGCACACGTCACTTTCAAAATTACCTGGTTGATCCTGCTATTTACATCCTGTTTTAAGTAGAAGCACTTTCACTATTTGTGTTCTCATGTAGCACAACCAGGCACTGTCAGTACTGATAAATGTCATGCTGGCAGAGATGTAAAATAAGGCACCCTCTGTTGAAAAAGTTTACTAAACTGTACTTTTCATACAGAGTTAACAGAGCTTTGTTTAAAAGAAGTTATCAACTATAGAGAAACGAGAGCGATGGAGTCAGCAGCTTCAGAAAGGTAGAGGCAAGCGTTTGCTTGTGTTGCTATAGCAACAGTCACTTGCATGTGTGCCTATTTCTCTGAAGCTGCCAAATCCATCGCTCTTGTCTCTGTACAGTTGGCAGCTTCTTTTAAAGAAAGCTCAGTTAACATGGAGTTTTCTAACTTTTTTAACACAGGGTGCCTGAAAAGTCATCTGTGGGAACTGGGGAATAGTCTCAAGTGAAAGACATGCTGCAAGTCAACATTTCTGTCCCATCTTGTCCCTTGCAAAGTTGCTGTGGTCACCACAATGGTAGTTGCTTTTTATGTTTGCTTGCACATATGTGCAAGAAACATAGTGCCATCAACCGAGTTTTTCGGAGGTGTGTCAGCGTCTTCCAATTCAGTCAGTGTGTTTTCAGGTGCAGTCGCAGTTCTCCAATCACTGCTGGAGCTGTCTATGACAGCAGTTGAAAATGCAGTGGCATACAGTTGAAAGAGGGAGCTACGCTTCAGTAAGCAGCGTATAAGATATCTCCTGCTCTGCGTGCCTCCTCACACACGCCAAGCATGCATACTGTGTGCTTGCCCCCCATGCACACACTGTATAGCCGACGGAGGTGCCCAATCCCCATCGACTGTGCTGTGCTTCCCCCAAACAGAGGTTCTACATGCCACGCTGGTGCCCACCCCAGCATGGCAACATTAATAGGCCACGGGGTGCCCAATCCCCCGCCAGCTCCAGCCTCTCCCAAACACCCCATAGCTACCACGCTGGAGCCCACCCCAGCATGGCATAAGTCCGATGGCTGACGGGAGTGCCCAATCCCCTGTTGGCTCCAGCCCCCCCAAACAGCCTTCTATCTGCCATGCTGGGAGCCACCCAGTGTGGCAAATGTCCCGCGTCATCTTCCTTCTAAAAAAAACTGTAAACAAGAAAACATTCCTCGGCATTCACCTAGCCCACCGCACCACCCACTGTACCTACCTTCCCCATAACCCCCATACTTACCTCCAGACTGCGGCGTGACGATCTTCGGTGGACCGGGAACACATCTGCACTCTTCAAAGCCAACCGCGAACTGAGGAAATGCCGGTAAGCTATATAATGGGATAGATAGGGTTGTTTCAACTTTGCTGCATATCTCAGGCATTTTTTGGAATTTTTGCACCAAATTTTCAGCATGGGGTTTTGGGGACCCCTTCTCATGAATGCTCTCACTGTCATGGTGTTAATCAGGCCCGAAGGGTGATTTCATAGTCATTGTGCGAAATCACCTTTCGGGACTGAGTAACAAAATGACACTGCCACTGTTTATAAGGTGGGCTCTCAAAATGCCTATGTTGAAAATTTGGTGAAAAAATTCCTAAAATGACTGTTTTATTTAGCGTACGCTATGCAGTTCCTAACAAAGATGCTCGTAAGTTCGCAAATTTTCAATATTTTCATTCCAGATTTTCAACATTGCCATTTTACCACACCTCCTTATGAGCGTAAGAATGTCATTTTTCACATCTTGCCCAAAATGTGTTTCCGCCCATGAAGCTCACAATGGCGCAGTCGGTAGCTGAAATCAATGTATGGGACACATTAAGAAAATCACAGTGACACTGTTCATGAGCAGAGGTCTTAAATGGCTATGTTGGAAAATTTGGTGAAAAAATTCCTAAAATTACTGTTTTACGAACGTGCATTGTGCAGTTCCTACTCACGCTCGTAAATTTGCGAATTTTCAATATTTTCACTCCAGATTTTCAACATTGCCATTTATTACACTTCCTTATGAACAGTACAGCTGCCATTTTTCACATGTCACCCAAAATGTGTTTCCGCACGTGTAGCGCACAATGGTGCAGTCGGTGTGCGAAAGCAATGTTTGTGACAGATTAAGAAAATCACAGTTACACTGTTCATGAGTAGAGATCTTAAAATGGCTATGTTGAAAATTTGGTGACAAAAGTCCATAAAATGACTGTGTTATGAGAGAGCATTGCGCAGTTTCCATGCACCCTCGTGAGTTCATGACTGTAATATTTTCAGTCCAGATTTTCACCAGTGGCATTTTTCCACACTTCCTTCTGAACAGTACAGCTGTCATTTTTCACAACATTGCCGAAATGTGTTTTCACACTTTCAGCGCAGAGATGCATGGTCGCTGTGGGAAATCATTGTTCGGGACAGATAAAGAAAATTACAGTGACACTGTTCATGATCTGAGGTCCCAAAATGCCTGTGTTGACAATCTGCTGTAAAAAATCCCCAAACTAATTACATTATGGGTGTGCGTTGCACAGTTTCTATGCTCGCTCGTGACTTCACCAGTTTTTTTAACATTTTTACTGCAGATTTGCAACATTGCCATTTTTTTACACCTCCCCATGAACAGTACAGCTGCCATTTTTCACATCCTGTTTGGAATGTGTTTTTGCACCTGTGGTCCTAAATGCCATAGTCGCTGTGCATAAGCAGCTTTTGGCTAACAAACTGATATCGCCACTGTTCATGAGGTGTAGGTCACAAAAAAACCATGTTGAAAATTTGGAGTGAAAATACCAACGAATGCCTGAGGTGTTAGGGTTTCCAACCATAGTGCCCCACCCTGTAGAGAATGACAGGCATCAGGGGTGTGACTTGGGATTCTTTCCTGTAATGCTTATACCATTACACACCCTGCAGCCAGTGAGAGGCATCGAGGTATGCCTTGGACTCTTTGGCCCCAAAGTTCACCTCATTCTTCTATACTGCACCCATCTCACCATATTTCCTGATGGAATGGGGTGCACATAAGGGCCAAAGACCCCAAGGCACACCATGACACTTGTCAGTGTCTGCAGGGTAGAGTGTGGTGAAATGGCATGGCCGTTATGCCTGACGACCCAAAGGCACACCCCAATGCCTGTCACTCTCTGCAGGGTGGTGGTGGGGTTGGCTTCAGTTCAATACTTCACTGCCATTCCTATTATGCAGCTCTGTAACTTCTACACTACCAATGCCAATGCCAGCAAGCAAACATTCGGCATTGACAAATGCTTGTTTTATTATGATTTGAGAGCAAACTGGTACAACCAGTGCTGTCTGCTGTTGTTACTTTCTTTGTTCTGTTTTATGTCTTGTCATTCTGGTTTTGAGAAGTTCTCTGGGGTTTTAAAATGGACTGAGGAAGTTTAGTGAAACTCCTTGTCTGTCCTCCCATTTGAGTCGATGGCGTGTTTTAATGAAAGGTAACTAAATTTATGATGAAAAAGAAAGTTTAGTTATGTTTTTCATGAGAGGATGTCTGATTTTAAAATTCTGGGAGCACATCATTTAGTATTAGTTAGAGCTCTCAGTGATGCCAGATTATACCAGGGAAACTGAAAGTTGTGATTGGTTTGCTATGACGTATAGGAACAAGGAGTTACCATTGCTATCTCCACTGTAATGACAATAGCACTGTTTATCTACCAGAATATCCCAAAACATATGTTGTATGTACATATTATAGTGGCACAGTAGTGCCACTATAGTTAGGGTTGCCTGGCCACTTCTATGTTAAACCCACATTTTTGCACTTTAATAACTTTGCTACTATACAGCCAATGTGGCCAAATTTCTTCACGTGCCACCTGATACCATAGATCTCTGGATATGGCAAGTTTCATTCTGGTCAGTGGTGTGGTTGAGGAGCAAAACCTGAGACATTTGCCATTTAGGTTCAAATTCTTTGCTCATCTGTAAGTCTTAAATGGTTTGGGTGCCTGGGCTGAAATTGTTAGGGTATATGGGGTGTGGGATGCAGATGTGCCTTTTCAATATTTAGTAAAAAAATATTAATACATTCAAAAGTTATAAAAGTTTAAAGTTTCCCATTATAACCTATGGGAAAAAATATATGTATGCCTTGAAAGCACTTTTTGCTTTCGTGAAAGCACTTTTGACTGCTTGCTGCAAATGAGTTTAGTACTGTCGTACTGCAGCCATCTTGTTTTCAAACTGTGATGGGTAAAAATGCTGTAATTAAAAAAATACTGCCACTTTGTAAACACCAACATTTGTGTCTACCTAATCGGGGCCTAAGGAACATGATCCTGGCATTAGATTTTAAAAATAATGGCTAGAAATAAGTTTTTTTTTTCATTTTGCCATTGGACGTGTTGCAAATTTGCAACACTATGCTTGTGAAAGTGCTACAGTAGTGCCTCAAATTTGCAACACTTTTGTGAAAGCTTTTGCAAAACTTGCAAGAGTGCTGCAAATTTGTGACACTACTTAGACCCACAAAAAACATTGACCACTGTGAAAAGGGCAAAACATTTTCTGGCCATTATTTTTAAAAACTAACCCTAGAATCGTATTCCTCTACCCTGTTTAGGTAAATACCTGTTGATGTTTACCTAAATAAAGGATGTTTTATTCTTTAAGTGCCTCCAAGGTGGCTGAGGCATGTTTATATTTAAAATTTGAAAAAATGTTTTTTGCCAGCATCAGGGTACCCAATCCTCATGCCGGCAGTACAAGCTCCCCACAACCACCACTGCCAGTGTGGGATACTAGGTAGCCCGCTCCCAGTGTCCCAAAATATTGATTTAAAAAAACATTTTTTCAGACATCAGGGGGTGCCCAATCCCGGTGTCAGCACTAGAACCCCCCTCCAGTGTGGGACACTGGGGAGCCCACTCTCAGTGTCCCCAGTTATGTACTATCCCCCAGAACTTGTAGAAAAGTGTCATTTTGCCAACATCGGGGTGCCCAATCCCCATGTTGGCACCTAGAACACTCTCCTCAATGTGATACACTGGTGAGCACACTCCCAGTGCCCCCAGTTATGTACTTCTCCCTAGTACTGTGAGACACTGGGTAGCCCACCCTCAGTGTCCCCAAATGTTGTTTAAAGACTACCTGTTCAAAAAAGAAAACAGTCCCCCAATGACTTTTTTCCCTGAAAAAAGAAAACGGTCCCAAGTCATCTCCCTGTCCCCTTTCTTCCATGCTGACCCTCCCACTGAGCAACCCACCACCCCATCCCACCCCACCCTTGCTCTTTACTTACCAGTGGAGATTGTCGGCTGTCATCTTCTATGAACCAGAACACGTCTGCACTCTTCAAAGCCAATCTGTAAACTGAAGACTCAAGGTAAGTGCCATATAATGGCTGTCAATGATGTTTTGAACTTATGTTGCTATCTTGGCCATTTTATGGTATTTTTAGCTCAAATTTTCAACATGGGCTTTTTGGGACCCCACCTCATAAACAATATCACTGTAATTTTGTTAATTGGACCCACAAGATGATTTTACAATTGCTGCGTGGAATCACCTTTTGGGACTGAGTAACAAAATGATCAGTGCTATGTTCATGAGGTGGGGGACCAACAGTCGATGTTAGTATTCTGGTGTGTAAAAATATAAAAATGGCCAGGTTACGCATGTTTGTTCAAAATTTTCTATGCATGCTTATAACTTTGGAAATTTTTATATTTTCACCCATATTTTCAACATTGCCATTTGTCACACCACCTCATCAACAGTGCTGCTGTCATTTTTCACATCCTGTTCAAAATGTGTTTTCAATTCGCGGCACAGCATAGCGTATTTGCTGCATGAAATCACCTTTTGGGACTAATTATCAAAATGACAGTGTCAGTGTTCAATCTTTATACTCCAAATTTGCAACATGGCCATTTTTTCATGCCACCTCATGAACAGTACAGCTGTAATTTTTCACATCCTACCTAAAATGTATTTTTGCACCTGTGGTGCAGAATGGCATTGCAGTTATGCATAATTACATTTTGCCTTGCATTTCACAATTTCTCTGTACATGAGATGGGGTAATAAGATGGCTATGTGACAATTTGGTCACTGTTGTTTGACACATGGAAACGCAGGGTGCAGAGGGCCCTGTACTTCCACCCCTACAAACATATGCTCATCTACAGAGGGATTGGGCGCAGGGTCAAGAACCCAGATCTCCCATAGTAAAATAAGGATATTATTATTCTATATCAAAAAGTAAGGAAATTCATTGCAAAAACTCTATTAATGCATCAGTTAGAGTTCCTATTACAGTGACAAAAGTATGGAATTCTGTTGGGGTTCACAGCCTACCACACCACCTCCCCACCCACCACACACCAACAGGCATCGGGTGTGTCTTGGGGTTGTCAGGCCTAACTTTCGCCCCATTCTCCTATACTGTACCATCTCAGCTTCATTACACATGGAATGGGGTGAGCATTAGGGCCAATGACTCCCAAGGCACAACCCCGATGCATGTTGGTGTGTGCAGAGTAAGGGGGTGGTGGGGTTGAGAACCCTAATACTGAATTTCCATACATTTGTCACTGTATTAGGAACCCTAACTGATGCATTAATAGGGATTTTTGCAATGAATGTATATTACAGTGGCACGGTAGTGCCATTATAGTTAGGGTTAAAAGGTCACTTCTATGTTAAACCCCAAATTTTGCACTTTAATAACTTTGCATTTGTTTGACTGCTTCACATGATATTTTACATACACCATCAAGGACTAAAGATCTCAGGATTTGGCAAGTTTCTTTTTGGTCGGAGGTGTAAATTATGATTTTTGCGTAAATTCTCTGTCATGCCATTTCTCAGAAATGGCTTGGGGGTATGGTTTGAAATTGTTATGGTATATCGAGATTAGATCACAGATGTGCCTTTTGAATGTGTGTTTTCTCCACAGGCAGCCCATGTCTGGGCTTCACCTCATCCCTGCACCATGGCTCTCCAAGCTACCCGGCCATTCCACAGCCTACAACCCACCACCCAAAGCTCCTAAGCAGGTGAGACTCCAGACCGTGCTCGGGGAGAAAAACCGGAGCCATGATTTGACAATTGCCCTCACCTCAGCAGTTGATCGGTGGCTTCAGATGTGGCTTCATCTCCAGTTGACTCTTCACGGAGTCTATCTCTGTAGCTGAGTTACTGGGACTCAGGGAGACTCTCACTCATTCCTTCAGCTCAAATTTTCTCCTGCCCACCTGCCCCAACCCCTGCCACTGTTTAAATACACTTTTTCCTGAGGCACGTGATGTCCGCCTGAGCAGTCGTCTTTTCTCCTGCTTCCACTACACTCCCTTATTCAGTGTTTTTTCAGGACTATCTTGCAAGTTACTAAGTCAAAACTGGCTTACCCTATCTTCAAGAGTCTGCCTAAATCATCAAGGAGTCAAAAAAACAAGGGCATGGACACCAAAATGAAAAACAACTTACCTCGCCATACTCTGCCAACTACCCCGACCTGAGACAAAATGGCTATGCATCCTAAGGCTGGGGTGCTGGCAGACTCTAGTGCCCAGGCCGCTCTGACTGAAGAAAAGTATTGGGAAGGCATTTCTCCTTTGAAAGAAACTTTGGACTCTCTAGCCACTTAGAAACATAGAAACATAGAAGTTGACGGCAGATAAGGACCGCAAGGCCCATCCAGTCTGCCCATTTCTTTTTCTACCTTATAAATGTGTCATCGGCCTTTGCTCTGTCAGTGACCTATCTATTCATAGTCATTTGTATTGCTCCCTTATGCCTATCCCATGCCTGTTTGAAGCCCTGCACTGTATTCATAGCCACCACTTCTTGTGGTAAGCTATTCCATGCATCTACCACCCTTTCTGTGAAAAAGAATTTCCTCACATTTCCCCTTAATCGGCCTCCCTCTAATCTCATGCTGTGTCCTCTTGTCCTGCTATTTTTCTTATATTTAAACATGTTAGACTCTTTCACCTTGTTTATGCCCTTAAGGTGTTTAAATGTCTCGATCATATCACCTCTCTCCCTCCTTTGCTCAAGGGTATACATATTGAGCTCCGTTAATCTGTCCTCATATGTCTTCTGATGCAGTCCCTGCACCATTTTGGTTGCCCTTCTCTGGACTGCCTCAATTTGGTTAATGTCCTTGTGAAGGTGTGGCCTCCAATACTGCACGCAGTACTCCAGATGGGGCCTAACCAATGTCTAGTACAGAGGGATTATTACCTCCCTCTTACGACTTGTGATACCCCTACTAATACACCCTAACACCCCCCTAGCCTTACTTACTGCTTTAGAGGTCTGCTTGGATGATTTTAGGTCATCAGTGATGATGATGCCCAAGTCTCTTTCTTCCTTTGTGACTGCTAGCAACTCCCCTCCCAGCCTATAAGTGGCTTCAGGGTTTCTCTTCCCTATGTGCATGATTTTGCACTTCTTTGCATTAAATCCCAGTTGCCACTCTTCTGACCATTTTGCTAGTTTATCCAGATCTCTTCTCATTCTGCCCACCCATCTGGATCATCTACTCTGTTGCAGATCTTGGTGTCATCTGCAAACAGACAAACCTTACCCTCTAGTCCATCTGCTAGGTCACTAATGAAGATGTTGAATAGGACTGGCCCCAGGACTGATCCCTGAGGTACCCCACTTGTGACTTGCATCTCTTCTGACTGTATACCATTTACCACCACTCTCTGTTTTCTGCCAGTCAACCAGTTTGCCACCCAGTTGACCAACTTCTGCCACCCCGAGCCTACCTAGCTTATTTATCAATCTTCTATGTGGAACAGTGTCAAAAGCTTTGCTGAAGTCAAGGTAGGCGACATCAACTGCTCCCCCTTGGTCCACCACTCTGGTTACCCAGTCAAAGAAATCTATGAGATTAGTTTGACAGGACCTTCCTTTTGTAAACCCATGCTGTCTTGGGTCCTGTGCCCCTATGGATTCCAGGTGTTGCACTATCCTTTCCTTAAGGAGTGCCTCCATAATCTTGCCCACTACTGAGGTAAGACTGACTGGTCTGTAGTTCCCGCCTCCTCCCTGCTACCACTCTTGTGGGGCCGGGATCACATAAACCCTTCTCCAGTCTTCTGGGACCTCTCCTGTGCTCAGAGACTCACTAAACAATTCTGCAAATGGCTCTGCTAGTTCCTCCTTTAGCTCCTTAAGTACCCTGGGATGTATGCCATCAGGTCCCATTGCCTTATCCACCCTGAGCTTAGCAAGCTCTTGTAGGACCCTTTCTTTTGTGAAGGAGTAGTGCTCACCTCCTCCCCCTGTGTCCATGATGCTGAGCTGTGGGCCCTGCCCTACCTTCTCTTCAGTAAATACTGAGCAAAGTATCTATTTAGGATAGATGCCTTTACAGGGTCCTCCTCCTCACATGCTCCCTTTTCTCCATTAAGCTTAGCAATACCCCCTCTGGACTTTCTCCTTTCACTAATGTATCTATAGAAAGTCTTGTCACCTTCTTTTACTGTTCGTGCTAGTGTTTCCTCAGTTTGGGACTTTGCCTGCCTTACTGCCTTACCTGCTTCCCTTAGGGCAGTTTGGTATGCCTCCCTATCTTCATCCCGCTGTGTTCCCTTATATTTCCTGAAGGCCAGCCTTTTGGCTCTGACCTTTTCTGCTACTGTATTTGAGAACCAAAGTGGTTTCCTTCTTCTTTTGCACTTCCTTTTCTGTCTAACACAATGGGATGTTGCTTCAGGTATTGTATCCTTAATGTTTGCCCACTTTGCCTGTACCTCCTCACCTGTGTTTCTTTTTGCCAGGGCTAGCTTAACTCTGTTGGCCATCTTATCAAAGTCAGCTCCTCTGAAGTCCCATATTTTGCCTTGGAATGGGATGATTTAGATGTAGTAGCCAAATTGAACCATACCATGTGATGGTCACTGGCCCCCAGGTGACCTTCTACCTGGAGATCTGTGATCCCTTCTTTGTTAGTCAGTACTAGATCTAGGATAGCCCTGTCTCTTGTGGGTTGCTGTACCAGTTGTTTGAGGCCCTCCACCTGCAGAGAATCCACTATGAGTCTAGTTCTGGCAGATGTTCCTGCTGGTATTGACCAATCTATATCTGGCATGTTGAAGACTCCCATTATCAGAACCTCCCCTTTAGCTGTCATGTTTTGTATATCTTCTAACAGTAATGTGTCTATGTCCTCCCTCTGGTCTGGGGGCCTGTAGACAACTCCAGTTCTTATGGCTGTCCCATTTCCTGTTTCCAGGGTGACCCACAGTTCTTCTGGCTCCTTATGTGTATTCTGAATTTCTGTAGCTTTGATATTTTCATTAACATACAGGGCCACTCCTCCCCCCCTTTTTGCACCTCGGTCTCTTCTGAACAATACATAGCCAGGTACTGAAGTCTCCCAAGTGTGGTTACTGGTAAACCACGTCTCACTAATTGCTACTATGTCCAGTTTAGCCTCTGACATTATTGCCTGCAGGTCTGGGATCTTATTTCCCACTTCCATTTAAGGCTAACTGCTTCACTGGCATCGCTGACATAACGCACTTCGGACAACGAAAGTCGTATCTCCTCTCTTGATGACTGACGGGCACAGACTGACCCCAAATTAACCCAGCTCTGACATCGCATCAAGGCCATCGAATCAAAAATGGAGGACCTCGAAGGAAGATCAAGAAGGAACAATTTGCTGATCTTGAGTCTTCCTGAAGGGGAAGAGGGGGCATTGCCTATTCTCTTCATTCAAAAACTATGTAATAAACTAGCAGGATCTTCTCCCAACGGTCCTGAATAAGTGATCAAGTGGGCCCACAGATCTCTAAGGCCAATACCACAACCTGGTGCTCCTCGACAGCCTATAAGTTACCATCTTCTGAACTTCAGGGACAAACAGCACATCCTGAGCAAAATCCGTGAAATATCCAATCTGTTATGGGAGGACCGGAGGATCTGAATAATGCAAGACCTACCAAAAATGGTGTGAGAGAAGAACTGAGTTCCACCCAGTAGTCACAAAACTTATTGCATCTGGAATCTGCTTTAAAATGAAATATCCCGCAATGCTTCAAGTTCTTCATCGGATATGTGGCACAGCTTTGAATTTGCTGACAAAGTCAAGGTGAGCCTAAAGGATCTGTATCCTGAATTATTTAAGTAAACTTGCTGGAGCAAGAAATGCTAGGGACCTACCTCTGATATGTAACTAATACTGGGATGTGGATGCAAAGTGCAATGCCCTGAATTGTCATTTTGTTGTTGGCTGTTGTGAACCCAGACGAAGCTTAAACTGGACATTTAGTGTTTGGACACTCTGCCTTTATTTAGCCTTGATTTACCTGTGCTCCCTGTTCTACTTGCCTGCCCATGGGCAAGTGCGCTTCACGGACCAGCTCTGGGCTATTGTCTGTGACGGCAAGGTCTGGCAGTGTTTTGTGTGCACAGGCGGGCAGAGATACGGCTGAAATTCTATGGAATCTGGAGCTTTGAATAGCACAAGCCTCGTGGAGTGGTCTTCAATTGAGATAGTCCGATCTGAATCTGAGGTAAGATTAATTGTGTCAGGGAACTACTTCACTCTGAACTATCCTTCAATTTGTCTTTCAGTGGGAAACTTGGCATTTGTTTTGAATCAGCTGACTAAGCTACTTCTTGTACCCTGATCATGCACAAGTACTAGAGAAAGAGACATGGGGTTCTCTACCCCCCCAGTTACATAATCTAACTGGGGTATAGGATGTCCAGTATAATTTTCCCAATGCAATATATGGCGAACTGCAGTGCATGGGCTCTAATACCTCCCTTGTACACTTCTTATCCAGTTACGTTGGAAGATGTCAAATCTGCATTTATCTTGTGGAGATTTAATAATGGACAACCTATTAAGCCCAATCTGTCCACTACTTCAACTGACGCATGCACCATAGACTACCAATGGCTTTTACCAGTGTCTGTGAGGGGACATTAGCTTTGGACCCGATAACAAAAGGTCCAATCTAATGCATGTAGCTTCTTAGAGCACCTTATATGAAAAACTCTTGAAGGAAGACATAACATGGCTCCCTGTTTCTTCAGCTATTCACTTTAACCTAAGAAGAAAAACAGTCTGTGGAATTTTTATAACTTGGTCTATCTTGTCGAGCCCATTACAGCAATTACCCTACTTAATTGCTTAAGAACCCTCTATTATGTCCGCTGACTTGCACAAATGCTCCTGATGACTGTAATCTTCAGTGCAACCTTAGATTCTCTTTTACCTATGCAGATGTCATGAGAACCCTAGGGGAGGTCCTCTTATCCCTGATTGTTGGATACCTACCAAGACAGCCCCCCTTCTTTTTTTTTTCTGACGACTCCTAATAGTTATACATGCAGGGTGATGCTAACAAAGTTTCTGCAGTGTTGCAATATAGACTTTATTAAGATATGTTTGGAATCTTCTAAAAGTTAACTCACTATCGGTAAGAACATTGGAATTTTTCTGATTTAATAGCTTGTTATTCGGTTGGGGGTGGGATGGGGGTGAAAAGCTGTTTGAGATGGGTAGATATCATTGTGGCCTAATATTGCAATTTATTCTGGTAACTTAAACCAGAATTAGAGAAGTGTGATTTTGTTTTGTTCTCTTTTTTCAGGAAAAGGTCATTAATGCGAGGGCTAATCTGATGGGTGCAGTGGGGGTGTGGAGGGTGGGCGGGTGGGTTCAGATACCATATTAAGTGCTAGTTTAGGGTTACTTAAAGGCACAGTACATAAAATTACTTACATAAAATGGTTATAATATGAAGTACGTTTCATGGAATGTGAAAGGATATTGAAGCATCTGCAACTGTTGCAGTGTCGTATAGCATTCCTTCAGGAAACCCATCTATTGGCCTCGGAACCCCTTTCCCTCCATCATCAATGGGTGGGTCAGAGCTTCACAGCTGGAAACTCCACTAACCAATGAGAAGTAGCTCTCCTTTTTTCTAGAGGAACAAATTTCCAGTTAATTACAGCTGTTGAAGATCCTGAAGGAAGGTTTCTCTTCCTACATGGTACCCTGGACCACATTGAACTGCTCATAGGTTGTATCTATGGTCCAAACACCCCGTCGCCCGAATTTTTCTCAGGCTTAGTAAATGTTATCTCCCCTTTTATACACTTTCCCGTAGTTATTGTCGGAGATTGGAATGTTACTATCATGCTCACTTTAGACGAATCGAATGGGCGCACCACCAGACTTTCCCCGACACAGTGAGACTTACAGGAATTCATAACTATGGGGGTCTTTGTGATCCCTGGAGAAATGTTCATCTGACTAATCATAAATACACCTTTTATTCCCCAGTTCAAAAATCTTACTTATGGATTAACTTCTTTTTAACTAGCACTGAAATCCTACCGAACATCCTGGATACTGGGATATCCCCTAAAGTTTTGTCGGACCACTCGCCAGTATGGCTCATTTATGTTCCCCAGCTAAATGTTAGATGAGATAAAATATGGAAGCTAAATACACAGCTGCTTGAAGAACCTTGGGTCTTAGATAAATTGTTCATTCTCATTAAGAATTTCTGGCTGACTAATGCAGGGTCCATTCCTGAAGTAGATAAAATCTAGGGAGCTCTAAAAGGTGTACTCTGGGAAGAATGTATTTGCATTGCCTCTATCCAGAAAAAAAAAGAAAGAACTAGCCTTTCTTTCTCTTTTGGCATGGATTGAAACACTAGAAAATAGTCCAACCCTAGATAGCTCAGAAAAAGACCAGATAGAACTTACTAAATTAAGTCCCCAATACACAGACTTGCTGCAAGAAAAAACTAAATACACATTATTAAAATTACACTCTACCTATATGGATCAAGGGGACAAAGCAGGACATTCACTAGCACTACGGCTCAGGGAACAAGAGGCCTCCCAGATTGTGAAAGTCATGTCCTCCCAGTCGGATGCTACACTTAAAACCTCCCCAACAGACATAGTTGAGAAGCTTGAAAGCTTTTACTCACAGCTGTATAGCACCCCTTCAAACATCCCTGCAAAATCAAAAACCTGAAAATACGTGGAGAACATTGCACTCCCTCAATTATCCCTTGAACAAAGAAACTTGTTAACCCTCCCCATATCTCAGCAAGAAATCTTAGATGCCATTCAATCCCTGGTACCAGATAAATCCCCAGGGCCAGATGATTTTCCTGCAAATTTATATAAATCCCTCACTGAGGAATTAGTCCCCATCCTAACCCAAGTTTTCTCCTATCTATGTGAGTCAGGTATCTCTGACCCTTCCCTTTTGTGGGCTCTCATAATTGTTTTGCCCAAGCCTGGCAAACCCACACCTTAAGTAGCCAACTATTGCCAAATATCTCTTATTAACAATGATATGAAACTTTTTGCTAAGATACTATCCAAGAGGATAATGCAAGTGTAGGAAGGAATTATAGGTCCCGAACAAGTGGGGTTTATTACAGGGAGATCCTCCTAGGACCACCTGCACAAGTTAGAACATGTCTTCTCTGTGTCCAGAGACTCCTCCAACCCTATGGCCCTAGTGTCTCTGGATGCAGAGAAAGCTTTTGACCGGGTGCAGTGGGACTTTCTATTTCTGGTCCTGGAAAGACTGGGCTTCCCTGAGCTTTTCATTCAATGGGTACAAGTACTTTACACTGAACCAGAAGCTAAGGTATATTGTAATGGAGTCCTCCCCACAGGATTTTCCTTTCACTTGGGCACTCGGCAGGACTGCCCTCTCTCTCCCCTTTTGTTTAATATCTACCTAGAACCATTAATTGACTCCTGAATTCCTTCCTAGCCATTCAAGGTATTCTGCTCGGTCCTTTTGAGATTAAAACAACAGCATATGCAGATGATATCCTATTACATCTATCGCACCCCATCGTCTCCTTACTGGAAGCATTTAATATTATATCCCTTTTTGGTAACTATTCTAATTACAAACTAAATTTAGACAAGACCACCCTTATGCTCTTAAATCATCATGTCAAGTATATCCCAATGGGCATAAGATGGACCTCTAAGCTCATTTATCTTGGCGTTACTCTTACACAAAACCCATCATTAAGATGGAAACTCAATTTAGATAACATTGTTGTTTCCATTTCAAGAGATTTAAATAGATGGTCTATACTCCCTCTATCTTTGCAAGCCCAAATAAATGTGATTAAAATGAATATCCTTCCCCGAATCTTTTATCCCCTTCATATGCTTAATCTATACATCCCATCCACATGGTTCAAAAAACTTCATGCTCTTATTTCTCACTTCCTCTGGAAAAAGAAGTGCCCACATAGATCATAAGTTAAATTAGGAGCCCCAAAGAAACTGGGAGGACTCAAACTACCAAACTTGTATCTGTATTACTTAGCTAGTCACATTTCAAAATATGCCCAATGGCCTTTAACCCAAACCTCTTTGAACTCTTTAACATACACACCTATATGGCTGCAGATTGAAAGTTCCTTGATTATATCATCAGGACTCTCCCTAGATTCCATTTATTTTAATTCCCCACACAAATTACCCCTTCAACTCAAAACCACAATCATAGATATATCCCTTAAGGTACATTCCCAGCTTTGTAGATCCTTGCAGTATAGAAATACTCCAGATATATTACAACCAATCTATGGTAACCTTAATTTTAAACTCCAGGGCCTCACTATCCATATACCAGAACTAAAGGGGAAATGCATTTCTGATCTTCTAGTGGAAGGAAAGTTACTTGAAAGCCCCATATTACTTCGACACCTTGGACTTCCACAGTCACAGATTTTTAAGATTTACCAGATCCGTCACATGTTACTAGATTGGTTTGGAACAACAGACTGGGTCACCAACCAAACAGATTTTCTCTCCTCCATTCACTCGCTTGTGTGGAAGCCCCACTCAGTTTCATACCTAGTGACTTTTCTCTTTCCCTATATCTACCCCAATGTAACAGGTGGATCCCATTACTGGGACAAGGCATTGCCTGCTCTTCCCCAAAGTTGAGAGCACACCTGGCTTGACCTACAGCAATACTTCACCAATGACAGGTTATGGCTCACCTAGCTTTACATACTCCATAATATTTATCTTACTCCAGTGTATTTACATAGAATGAAGAAACTGCCCTCAACAACATGCTCTAGGTGTGCATCGGCTAAGAGCTCATTGCTTTATGTTCTGTGGGAATGTAGCAAGGTAACCTGATTATGGGAAAGAATAAAAAACACAATTGATCCCTTATTGGAACTAATGGAATATTTCTCCCCTGAAATTTGCATTGTGGGGTCCCTCTCACTAACCCCTGTCTGAGAAAGGAGGTTTCATATTTCCTTTATCTCCTCAATGGTTAAACGTTTGGTTCTGCATCATTGGCTTGACCAAGATGAAATTTCATATTCTGAATGGCTAAATGAAATATTACACAGCCTGGGAATAGAAAAATCAATAACTACCCTCAGGAACTGTCCTCAGTCTTCTGATAAGAAATGGAGTAAATTAGAAACTCTCTTGTTGCAAACATCTTCAGTAGTTGATAAATGATAGGTTTCAATCACCTTGCAAATGCTTTGGAAGTAGCATGAACCCAACCCTCTTAAAACATATCTTGACTAATGTAAACCATATGTAGCTACCTTCTTTATTTTGGTATCTGAAGTGGGAGGGGTGATGGAGGGTGAAGGGAGAAGAAAGGGGGGGGAGATATGAGTGCTTACCTGCTTATCTTCACCACATGTAGATTTACTCTGTGATTATGTTTTTGTATCTTCTTACAATGTTTTGCTTGTCTTGACTATACAAGCTAAACTAATAAAGATGACTTAATTTAAAAAAAATACACTTTTTCCCTGCTCCTCATCAGAACTACATACTTATTGGTTCCCGTAGTTGACCAATCTGAGCCATACCTTACGTGGCAGCTTCACCACAGTGGGGGTGTCCATTTCTATGCTGCTGCACCTTGGCCTTCTTAATCACAAAATGCTGGCCTTATCTCTGCTACTAGGCTTCCTTCTAGCCTCATTCCCTTATGTATCTGATACATCACGTGGACCGTCCATGACATTCTATCCTCAGCGGTTATGGGTGCTCTCGGGCAATACTAAACCTCTCTCCTATTTACTCCTACCAAAGTTGGAAAATGTTTCCCTTCCAATGCAGCCAATTTGCCCTGGCCCAAGCACAGCTTTCTGCCTTAATAAACTCTACTGGTTTTCATTGTCACTCACATGCTCATGCATTCTAGGGCCCTATTGTATGTATTCTTCTGTCCCTTGGCCTGCCAAGTGCCCTCTTCAACTAATATTCATACCCACTCTCTTTACGGGGGCAGAATGCAACCTTTCCACCTGTTACTACTTGCCTTAAAAAAACTGCTCCTGCTGCTTCTCAACTGTGCTGGCAATGTTGAGCTGAATCCAGGACCTCCCCACCCTATTCCTGCTCCTGCAGATCTACCTCAATTAAAGGGGCTTTTATGCATCTAAATGCTTGCAGCCTACTATAAAAGCTAGATGCCATCCAAACCCAGTCCGTCCACTGTATGCCTGACATTCTAGTAATTACTGAAACATGGTTGAGACCCAGCACCCAGGACCTTGAGGTCAACATTCCCTCATATAACTTATTTAGAATGGATAGGTTGTCTAGGGGTGGGGGGGTAGCTATCTACGTTTGCGATAAATTCATCACTTCCATAGCTGATTTGACCACATCCCCTAAGGAATTTGAGTGCCTAACCTTAAAGCTCTAGCTCTCTCAGTCAGTCTCTCTTTGCATCATCGGGTGTTATAGGCCCCCATCGGCCGGCCTCACTCTGTTGGATCACTTATGTGATTTGTTAGGCACAGCATCCTTGGAAGTAACTATCCAGGGTGATCTTAACCTGGATTGGCTTTCCATAGCATCAAAACCACTGAAAGATCTTTGTGATACCTTTGGGCTCACTCAGATTATTAATGAAGTCACCCGCCCCAACATTAAAAACCCTGAACATAGCACACATTACTGGACCTAATCCTAGTAAGCAAGCTTCACCTCTTCACCCATTTTGGGGGTATTTTTTAATGATCATTGTGATCATTGTGTCATTGCTTGTGTGAGATCTGTGCACAAAATAGCCTCTTCTTCAAAGTATGTCTCTAAGAAATATAAGCAAAACTTCAACCCCAATGTATTCCTTTATGACCTCCAGTATGCAAACTGGCAGAAGTTCTACCTCGCACCCTCAGTGGCTGAAGCATATGAGGCCTCCCAAGCCACACTAACTGAGACCATAGATAAACATGCCCCTCTTGCCAAAAGTTGAACCAAAAGGAAATTCTGCCCTTGATTCTTGGAAAGCCTAAAAGCAGCTTTATGGTAAAGGGATGCACTTTGGAGAAGGCAAGAAAGTCGAAACTATCTGCAAACTGGACTGCCTTCACAACCTCTAGAAACCAGTGCACCAAACTAATTAGATCTGGTAAATCAAGTTTTTTCCACTCAGAACTTAATACATCTACAAACTCCACGAATAAATTCTGGAAAACCTTAAGGGAGGTTGAAGGTCATAGATCCTCTAGTACATTCCCTCCTAAAATCACTACCAGTGACATTTCTACTACTGACAAACATGTTATACTTGACCTTCTTAACAACCACTTTGCCAAGGCAGCTATGGTTTTTGACACATCTCCAGTAAATGCAATCAGATCTCAGTTATGTAGTCAGAGTCCTGAATGCCATAATCTAGACCGTCACAATCAAAACACTTCTTTCTCATTTTGTCCTGTCCATTAAACAAGTCAAGGATCTACTGCTGCAACTAGATCCAAAGAAAAGCGTGGGTGCTGACCTGATCAAGCCATATTTCCTAAAACTGGCCTATTTTTGTTTTGGCACCTCCGATGACCCATCTTTCCAACATGTTCCTATCACAAGACACTCTCCTTATGATTTGGAAGACAGCATATGTCATTTCTCTATTTAAATCTGGTGACTCCTGTGACCTAAATAATTATCGACCTATTTTCCTGCTCCCAATTCTGTCCAAACTATTGGAAAAGGTAGTCAATACACAGCTCAAATTGCACTTGGAAGACTCCAATTTGCTAAATATGGCCCAGTCAGGTTTTCATCCCCACCACAGTACCATCACGGCCTTAGCCAATGTTATGAATGATTGGCAGATTGCTCTTGATGTCAAACATTACGTATGTGCCGTTTCTTTACCTTAGCAAGGTCTTTGATATGGTGGACCACGATCTGCTATTGGTGTCCCTAAGAAATATGGGGTGGACAACCTGGTGCTAAAATGGTTCTCCAACTATCTTAAGGACACACACCAACAGGTTAAGGCATAGGGCGACTTGTCACCTATAAAAATTCTGCTAAGAGGTGTACCCCATCCTCGGCCCATTGCTCTTTGCTATCAATATAAATCATATAGATACTGGTATCATGTCTGTGAATATCCATTTGCCGATGATACAGTACTTTACATTGATAGACCAATGCCCAAGTCAGCCTGTAATGACCTTCAAAGTGATTTTGATGTCTTACAGAAAAACTTAATGCATTTGAAACTTCTACTAAACACAAAAAAAGAACTAAAGCTGTGCTTTTCTCTCCCTCAGTATTCCCTCTCACAGATGATCACTGTCCTGGGTGAAGCCTTGGAATTTGTGGTGAAATTCAAATACTTGGGTGTTTGGCTAGACTCTAAGCTGTCCTTCCTTGACCACATAGAAGAGCTGTCTAAGAAATTGAAACAAAGACTAGGGCTCTTCTTTTGCATCAAGTACTTACTGACCTTGGAGGCCAGAAAACTACTAGTCCAAACTACTTTCATGCCGCTCCTGGACTATGCTGACTTCCTGTATGGACACAGTACTAGTGCGGCCCTCTCCAAGCTTGATACTCTTTACCATAGAGCACTCAGATTTATCTCTGGTGTTCCTTATTCCACTCACCACTGCACACTCTATTCTTCCATAGGCTAGAGCTCTCTCAGCTTCAGGAGGCAGAAAAATTTTGTCTTATGGGCCTACAAAGCCATCATCCATAAGCTGCCACAGTATTTTTCAGATTGCCTACCTAATTGTCCCCCTGGTAGTTACCCTCTGAGAAGCCTTACCTATATATCCCTTATTATCCCTAAGGTCAGGTCGCATTTCGGTAGAGCCACTATAAGCCATGCTCTCCCTATTCTTTGGAACAATGACCAGAAATCACTAAGGCTCGCTACCCCTGTGACTTTCTCTCTCTTTTCAAAGCCCTGTTCCTGAGGTCCTTCTCAGAGTCCTGTAATTGCTTTAAATAAGGATTTTAGCATTGCCTTATGCCTTGTTCTCAGACATGATGTCTACCTCACCAGGGGCTTCCCTTTCCTTTTATTAATATCATATGAGATACACACTTCTTCCATTAACACCATCTTCCGATGGTCCTCCTCCCCTTAGCCTCCCTTCAGCCCCTTGTCCTTCCCTGTCAGCTGGTTACACCCACATGCATGCATGCTCCTCTCCTTCTCTTAATCTCCCCCATGCTCAGCTCCTCTCCTCCTACCCTTCTCTTCCTTCATGCCCTATGTAACTGACTGAACCTCTGCTAGCTGGCATGTATTGTGCTAACACTCTGTATATAGCTCAAATGCAAGTATGCACAATATCTATGAGGTTGCTTTTAATGATATGTCTCACAAGTTGCCGGCCTACTGTTTGCACCTTACCCTCATCTTGCCCTTCTGGCATGCTGTACATATGTAACCTATCTGTTTTGTTGATGTACTACAGTTTACACCTCTCTTGGCCTGTATTAGTTGCACATGTACTTATGTAATTTTTCTTGTATAGCTGTTTTATGCTTGTCTTACACATATGCTTCTAATGATATGTCTCATAAGTTGTTGACCTACTGTCTGTACCTATGTAATTTTCTTTTGTATACATGTTTATATGCTTGTTTAATGGCCACTCGTGGCTACTGTACTGTTTCCAGGTCCACCTTGCAAATGAGCTCTGCCTCACTGGCAAAATAAAGAATTGATGGATTGATGTTTGGTGAACAAATATTAGTCTGTTCAAAAGTTACAAAAGTTTAAAGTTTCCCATTATTTCCTATGGGAAAAATTAGACATTAGACGTGCCATGCAAAAGTACTGTTTTCTTGCCATGAAAGCGCGTTTTACTTTTGCAACTGCAGAATGTAGTGTCAAGATTCTGACATCTTGTTTTCAGTTAGCGAAGCAGAAAAACTTACAAATCTTTAAAAATTCTGCCAGTTGGTAAACACCAACGCATGTGTTTACCTAATCGGGGCAGAATAATCAGATTTTGTGGTTATTTTGCCAAACAAATGGCTAGAAATATGTTTATATTAATCATGGCTTGTTTACTTTCGCAAATTGCAGCACTATGTGCTGCAATTTGTGATAGTACTGTTGCAAAACTACTGAGTTTTGTTACAAATTGCAACATTGTTTCCCGAAACACCAGGGGTTTTGTCACAAACTGTGGCACTGTTTCATGAAACAATGAGGGTATTGCTGCAATTTGCAACACTACTTTTTTTAACATGCTTGTTTCTTTATTGCTGCATTGCAAAGAAACGGTTTATACTTATGAGATGACATTTTCAGAGTACAAAAGGCTTGCCCCACAGATGTGCCTTTTGCTGGTTTGCTGAGAAAATTTACATCTGTTCCATAGTTCTAAGAATTAGAAATTTAGTGATTTCCCATAGGATGACATTGTAATGGTCAGTGTACCTTTCAGAAGCTATATCTCGAAGACGCTTGGAATATACAAACTCGCTGCGACTCGCAGCTTGGTATACTTTTAGGTGTACTAAGCTGTTTTGCTTGTTTCTAGGCCTTGTTTGAAACTGTTGATGAATTGTAACAGATGAGGCAAAGATGATTGATACTGTGGTATGCATTCTCAACATGTCAACAGTACTGCTTTGGTGGGCCCTGTGCTTCCACCACTCAATATGAACTGATGGGAGTGCCCTGCATTACAATATGGAAATGAGGGACAATTACGATATGCATGGATTGGAGCACAGGACCCATTTAAACAAGCAAAAAAGTCCTTTATACCCAACCGACTTGGCTAATCACAATTTTATTACTAATATTAATCTATTTTCTGCATTGTCCATGGATCCCATGGAGCAATGATCACAGTGTGGGAGGACATTGACCACGTGTATCAGATAAGTATTGTTTTATCATTATATTGCCTTGTTTTTTGCTACTAAAGAGCTGCTGAGTGTTTGAGACCTTGTTGCTATTTTTTATATTACAGGTATAGTACAATTAGATGTTCTCTTCAAGTAGCCCCCATACTGGAATCCCAAGGACTCAGGTAATTGCTCTTTAGCAATATTTATGCTAGAACATAAGGGTGTAAATAGTGCAAATACATGTACCATGCCAGCCATTACCTTCATATTTTTGGCACATCAAGGGGTCTGGGCAGGGTCAAGATGGCAGGGGGTACTGATGTCAAGATGATGTTGAGTGAACAGAGGAGGCCTAGCCAAATGGCCAGGTAGCACCAGGAAGAGGATGGTAGTGAAATACAGACCCTCACTGTCATGTTCACCAGAACGCATCAAACCATTTGGAGTGGTGAGGAGAGACATAGTGTCTGTAAGCAGCTACGAGATGGTAGGAAAGAATCCAGGAATCATGTGCTGTGGGATGAGATTTTAGCCTGTTTTGGTCATCAGATAGGAACATAAATACAAAGAAGCCAGAAGAAGGCCATTTGATTGATGTAGTCTGCTTGTATTGCAGGAACCACAGCTTATGCTACTGACCCTGCCCCACCTCCCCACTCCTCCCATGCTGTCATGGGAGAAGGACTGCTGTGTGCCCAGTGGAAACTCCACAAGGGAATGGGATAACATGATGCCATGCCCCTTTGGCCTTCAGTCCCTGACAAACTGGGGTTCACCTGCTTTATTGTGTACACCATCCCACACACACAGCATGGTGAGTGTGGAAGACTGCAGATTGTGTTCTGCAGGTGTGATTAATGGCATGCACCAGGAGAGGAGGTCAGGAGTGTTTCTGGTCAACTGTTTTGTCAGGATGCCTAACTGGTGGTGTGCGTGAGTTGTAAGCTGGATGTGTGGATGCCTGTTGGGGAAGGGGGGCATGGGTGGTGCCAAATGATCATGGTGTCTGGATGCCCTGATCAGTGGTGAGCACGATGGTGACACTGTGTACCAGGATGTAAGGATGCATTGACAGCAGTCATGCACACCACCAAACAGGCATCCTGACATAATGTCAACTGGCACTACTCATTCTCCCATTCAGCGCTGATACTCCTGTATGCTGGCACCACAGAAGCACACCAGTCTGGCATCCTTGACATCCTGTTCGAACTTGATGTCAGGATGACAGATTGTGCATGTTGACAGTGTACTGAGATGTCTTCAGTGGAGGAGGCATGAGTGGTGCCAGTTGACTGATGCTGGGTGCCTGATTTGTGGGGTGGGGGCATAAAAGTAGTGCCCATCCACCGCAATGTCAGGATGCCTGATTTTTGGTGTGCATGAATGGTGACTGTACCGGGATGTCAGCATGCTAAAATAGGAGTGGGGTGAGTGTTGTCAGTTGTCCGTATGGCTAATTGGGGGTGTGCATGAGTGGTCGAATTGTACCGGAATGTCAGTATGGTTGATGGGTGGGGGGGCATGAGTGACGTCAGATGACCATGATCTCCATATACCTGATCGGTGGTGTGCATGAATAGTGACTCTGTACTGGGATGTCAGGATGTACAGACACTTGTCGCATGCACCACCAAACAGGCATTCTGACATCATGGTGGACTGGCAACACTGGTTCAGTAGAATGTATATTGAATATGATTTATATGCTCTGTATGAGGATGTAATCTCTGCATAAGTAAAAATAAAAACAAATGTAAAATAAGTTATCATTAGTGTTCTCAGCCAGTTTTGAATACCCTAACATCACTTCTCTTGTGAAAAAGATAAAACAGCATGCAACTCATATTATTCCCTATATCATATAGAATAATGCACAGGATTGTGTGTTTAGTAAGTTTTTACACACACCCGAGGTGTTGGATGCTACATAAACCCAGAGAATGAAGCTTGTGGGGTTTATTTAAGCATCCAACACCAAGGGGTGTGTGTAAAAACTCAAGTTAAACACACAACCCCATGTTTTAATTTATATAATTGCTGGGGAGCGTTTTATTGCCACAGCAATTATATAAAATAAAACTGTGGTGGTTGGTGTGGAAGAAGCAAGTCCGGAGTGGAGGAAGCGGTGTCAGCGCTCCAGCAGAGCAGGTCCTGAAACCTTTTTTAAAAAGAAAGTTTAGCACATGAGGCAAGTAGGCAAGTTTCTTTTTAAAAAAATTTCTGCCGACTCATGGCAATGTAGAGTACAGGACACAGCGTAGTGCTGAAGTTGCTGTGATTGTCTGGTGCCATGGTTAGCGGAGAGCGTGGAGACAGGTGAATGTGTGGAGCATTGGAAACCCGTCGCGTGTTCACCATTATAACCTGCGAGTTATAATGTCGAATTATAACCCGGGTTTCCAATGGGAGAAAACACTCCCCAGTTATTATAAAACAATAACACATTCCAAGGTGTGGGTTATACTCTAATAAATGAATGCATAGGGGCCTGCTGAGGCATGAGTCCACGAGCCCATAGAACTGTGTTTATCAGACAATAACACACACCCTGGAGTGTTATATTGCACTTATATAAAATGGGTAAGGAAATTCCTGTGTCCTGATTGGCTGAGACTTGGTTCTAATCATTGCCTTAAGAGAGCACTACAGTACCAAAGGCTAGAAACAAGTACCTGTCAACTGGGACAACTCACAGAATTCATAAGCCATAAGCTCCTAATCTCTATCTCAAACATGGCTGAAATGTTTACTCATATATAGAAACTTCCAACTAAGCCCTACAAATGAAAGTCCATTAAATTAACTAAAGAAAGTAAATAATTTAATGTTATTTTTACTTGAGGCCCTCCTTACACACATACACAAATATAGAAAATCAAATACTATTCAGAGTTTCCATTGCTGGTGTTTCTTTGATGACCATGAAAAATATCCCTCCTAGCCCCACCAGTTTGCTACAGAACTCCCTGCTCCTTACCTGGCAACAGATAAAATTGAGGTTCTGACTCCACTTGAGGCCTGTGTGTGTATGCTAGTGGAACTCTGAAGAATTTTGAATTCATGCATTCCATGATGCCATTCCATGTGTGTGTGTGGGGAGGGAGGGTAGGAGCACTCTTCTACTCGAATAATGCAGAGCTTTGAATTCTATTTTTCCACGGTAAACATTCACACAGTGTACTTAATATGAAGAAAGACAAATGACTGACAGGAGTAAAACATCTGTGGATGGACTATTTTACATTATTTAATAGCATTTTTTTATAATTTTTGTGGGTTTGAACACTTTTAGAGTGCGTGTTTTTTAAAAGTTGCCTCTGAGCTCATTTTATATAAGTAATAAGGCAGTTCAGGGGCATTGGTTATACTAGGTTTACTCCACAGTTGGGGCTTCACTTCTTGCCTTACAATGCCCCTGAGCATGGGGTACACCCCATTCAACCAATGCCCTGTCGTGCCTTATTCCTTAAATAAAATTGGGGTTGTCTAAATCTATTTACATTAAAAAAGAATAAATATATCAAAGTAATGTTATTTTGTTTATTAAATAATTATACCGCTGCTAGGTGTCATTAGGGTGCTACTGTTATGTGTGGTAATTGTAACCTGTGAATTAAATTGTTGCCGCCTCGTCTTGTTAACTGTATATTACTAGTTTATAGTGTATAGTAGAGCATTGTTCTATATAGAAATCCATCCTTTTCAAAATGCTGTTGTACCACAGTTCAAAGGTCTTGAAATGTGATTGTACCCTTCTGTAGTAGAACAGCATTCTAGAATGTCTGAAGACTGTACAAGTCAGACTCGTTGTGAAAGAGAAAATACACAATGCACACATTTAATACTATGAACTATAAACAATACAGGATGAATAACTTTATCCATAACCAATGTATTCTGCCACCTTGGGATTCTGATTCTCACAGTCCTCTCAAGCTTTGCTTTTGAGGTCAGAGGGAATCAGAACCTCTCTGTAGCAGAACTCACTGATTGTGCATAGGTGTCCATCCAGTATTCTCTATGTTTTATAGTTTGTTTTTTAACCCTTTTCTTATTTGTCCTGTTTTCTTGTAGTGGGATGTCAGAGAACGCTCAAGAGTCTGTCAAAGAAAGATCCTCCCTATTATAGCCATGTAGCACATCAAACTATGTGGAATGGTGAGTAGAGACAGAAGTTCCAAGGTGGGAGGGGAGCATCATGGCAACATGTTTTCTTGGTAAGAAATGTTAAAAAGAATTCTGAGATAAATAACAAGAGAAATATGAAGTCAAGACATATCAGGATGTATTGGGGCAAGTGCATTTACAATGTAAAAAGAATCTTCATAAAAAGGATGGTCGGGGGCCAGACATTTTGTAGGGGCTGCAATGGCACAGTAGGCAGGGAAAATGGGCAGACTGGCTGGGCCATCAAGGTCTTTATCTCCCGACACCTTCTATGTTTCTATGTAAGTCCATGTAAAATCTGCTCATTTACACACTGCAGATGTAGCCAAATGTGAGCCATAAATAATCCACTAAAGATTTGTTTTTGCTTGCCCCCCCTGCATCAAATTAGGATACCATGTGAAAAAAAGTCACTTCTCAGCTGAGCTGCTGTGTTAATTTTGTTGTAGGGAGACGTCAATGGAGTAACCCGTGGTGGTAATGCTGGGATGGGCTGAAACTGTCTGCACTACCATGAAGACCCTTTCCCCTACTTTTAGGAATAGGTAGTATTGGAGTTATTTACTTTAATTTCATTTTTGTAGGAAAGAGGAGTGTCCCACAAGGTGACCTTGTGCTTTCCATGTGAACTAGGAAGGTTCCTGCACTGAGGCTACACCATGCAGCACCCTGTTGTGAGGCTAGGAAGACTCTGTGTAGCATAGATCAGGGGCATGACTGGTATATAGATAACTTTGGTGTGGATTTCCAATGTGCAGCTGGTCATTAGCTGATGTTGGATGGTACCTACAATAAGATGTATGGGTGTCTGATCTTGTTGGATGTGCCATTATTTTTTGTGGATAATTCCTCCAGCAGGTTTCCCCTATAATGTGGTCATTTTACTACCAGTGACCAACGCAGTCCATTGTGATACCATGCTGCATGATCATTGTGGTACCACCAGCATAAGGCATGGAAGGAGACCATTGTATTTCTACTGCAGGTGCACTCATTGTGCTACCACTGACACATGGTACCACAGTGGTCACAATGGTAGTGCAATAGAATTGAAACAAATCCATTATGATACCATTTGCAGTGGTATCACACTGGTGTTTGTTATTGTGCTACCATTGCACAAATATTTGCCACTGTGCTACCACTATGGGTTGATGGTAATACAGTGGACAAAGTGGTATCACACTGGAATTGGACCAAAACCACTGTGATACCAACAACCAGTGGTATCACAATGGTGCACATTTGTTACTACTGTGGTACCAGAAGAGTGGTGTTACCAGTGAACTACCACTGTCTGCATGGTATCACAATGGTTACAATGGTATCACAATGGAACTGGAAAAGATCCACTGTGATACCATTTATGGAACCACACAATGGTAGTACATTGGAAATTGCAGTGATAGTACAATGGTAAACAACAGGTATTACAGTGGTATTCCGAAGAAATATTTGTAAGGATGCACTTTCCTACAGAATTTGTATAGAAAACACAGTACAGATTGGGCCTTCATCTCTCCTATCCCCTCTGCAGTCAAGGTGCAGGACAAGAAAGCAGAAAGTGCAGATCTACAGCACATGGAAGCTAGTAGGGTAGGTCAGCAGCACAACGATGGCAGGGCAATACAGCACAGCAAGTCTCAACCCCTGACAAACCAGCATGGCCACTATCCCCATCCAGATGGACCAGCACACCCACCCCCCACCCTGATGCAGCCAACCCACCCCCAGGTACATGTATGCCCACTCCCATGCCCTGGACCAGCATGGCCAGTTGCCCAAGCAACACTGACCTGCACACCCATTCCCACCCCCTGGACCAGCACGGCCACTATCCCCAGCCAGATGACTTCCTCAATGACATTGTGGATGGCATTAAAGGCAAAATGTGCCTATTCACTGATAACACCAAGCTCTGTAGGAGAGTAGACACAGCTGAAGGGATACAGGACCTACAGGAAGGTCTGGAAAAGCTGGGTGCAGGATCTGGTAGCTTGGCTTAAATGCCAAGAAATGCAAAGTTATGCATATTGTAGCCAAGAATCCCAGGAAAGAGTATTACCTGGGTGGAGTCCAAGTATCTGCATCAGAGGAGGATTTTGGAGTGATGATCACTAGTGACCTGAAGCACTCCATGCAGTGCAAGAAAGCAGCAGCAAAGGCAAACAAGATACTAGGATGCATAGCCGGTGGGGGATCAGTAGTAGGAGAGAGGAGGTTATACTGTTCTTGTACTGGTCACTGTAAGGCCGCATCCAGAGTATGGAGTTCAGTACTGGTGCCCACACCTTAAAAAGGACAACCTGCTGTTGAAGGTCCAGAGGAGGGCTACAAAGATAATAGCAGGTCAGTACAGCAAGGCATACGAGGAGAGGTTGAGGGCACTGAATATGTACTCCCTGGAAGACAGGAGAGAGAGAGGGGACATGATTGGGATCTTCAAGTACTTAAAAGGGATAAATAAGGTTGATAAGGACAGTCTCTTTAAGCTGAGTAGCAATCATATCATGATGGGTGAGAGTCCTAAGCTGGAGGATGGGAGGCTTAGGGGGAGGTCAGGAAGCACTTCTTCACAGAGAGGGTGGTGGGCGCTTGGAATGCGCTGCCGGAAGAGGTCATCTCGTTGAAGACACTGAGCAGCTTTAAGAGAGTGTGGGATAGGCATACAGTGAAGGTCAGAATCATGGGTAGGGAAGATGGAAGGAGTGGAGAAGGAGGGCAGGGACATTAGCTCAAGCTGTGGACCCTGCAATACGAGCAGACTTGATAGACCAAATGACCTTCTTCTGCTGGCTTCTTCATGTTCATATGGACCAGCACACTCACCCACCCTGATACAGCTAGACCAACCCCCATGTATCTGCAGCGTCCCACCCCCCCCAGACCAGCACAGCGCTATCCCCAGCCCAATGAACCAGCACACCCATCCACTGATGCAGCCGGCCCTGGCCCCCATGTACCTGCACGCTCACTCCCACCCTGGACCAGCACGGCCCAGTTACCCAACAACACTGACCTGCATGCCCAACCCCACCTACTGGACCAGCACGGCCACTATCCCCAGCCAGATGGAGCAGCACACCCACCCACCCACCCTGATGCAGCCGGCCCACCTCCACATACCTTCATGCCCATCCCACCCCTGGACCAGCATGGCCACTATCCCCAGCCAGATGGACCAGCACACACACACACACACACACCGCACCCTGATGCAGCCAACCCCCACATACCTGCACACCCACTCCCACCCCTGGACCAGACGGCCAGTTGCCCAAGCAACACTGACCTGCACGCCCCTCCACCCCCCAGACCAGCCACGACCACTATACTCAGCCAGATGAACCAGCACCCACCTGACACAGTCAGACCCACCAACATATACTTGCAGGCCCACTCACCCTCGGACCTGCACAGCCACTGCAAGCAACACTCTACCCCACTCCAGCGACCAACACATCACCACTCCACATGAACCAGCACTTCATCCTGCAACCAGCTGTACACTCCCCATAAGCTGCCACTCCTTCCCACCTGCAAGCCCTCCCCAACCCCCCAGCATGGGTGATGATGTCATGCCTATAGATTTTAACATTTCAGTAGTTCACAAGTTCAACTATCTGTGGATTTTGAGCAACATCCTGATGTCAAAAATTGCTGCAACATGCAGTTATGAATTTACACAAAATGAAGTCCTATACTCCACACCCCCTCTTAAGCCCTATCCCTCCCCCCCATTTCATATTAAAACGTGGTTGCAGCATTCATGCAACAATTCCTTAACCCATTGCTTTTCATTTCAGTGAAACATACTGCAATACCAAAAACTTCATTATGGGTAGATCAGAGCACTCACTATGTGAAAAATCTTGAAATTTCCATAACATTTTTAAAATGTACTGCTCCAGATATAAATATGCTGCTTGCTGCGCTCACTCCTTGCACTACACCTACATGGGATAGTAGAGAGTGTATTCCTTCAAGAGCTGCACGCATGCATGATCCTGCCTACTCCAGCATTCTGATGTGACCAGACATTTTGTGAGCGATCGAGGAGGATTTCAGATACCTGCAGGATCTTGTGCCTCCATCCACCCACCACAACCTAAAAAAAGTTGCAGTGTGATGGTCCCAGCTTTAATTTCATTTGTGGGAATCACATAAGTGCACAGCTCAGCACTGTGTTTTGCTGATCTAGAGGGAACAGTAGCGATTGTGAGCTGTTTTGCAGCATGTGTCACATTTTTGCCAGCTACCTGGATTGGTTTTTATCTGGAACTGGCTATGGGCTCTAGAAACAGGCCAACTCTGTTGTGGGATCAAGAGGCAGAGGTTCACACTGGCCTAGTGGTGCTCAGGGTTGAGGAGCCGGATGCCACACCTCGTGCCACACCAGCGGCCCAGGTTTGAGAGCGAGCTCGTGTTGTCAGGGGTTGCCAGGGGTGGGAAAAGATTAAGTGTCCACAGGACTGCTTTCCTTTCCTGGGGAGGGGGGATATTGGCTGGCCGCTCTCTGGTGGCTCTTAGTGGAGGCTGGGAGGATAGCACCAGAATGTCCTGTAGTGTTGTTGGGTGGAGCCTTGATAGGATGTCCAACGGGGGTGTGCAGGAGCATGTACTCAGTGTTCAGGCATCCATTGCACAACCAAGGCCCCAGGGGAAACTGGAACAAGGAAAAATATGTACCCGATCCCGGTAGGCGTCGATAGAGACCAGGAGCTACCCCCTTGCCCAACAGTCGAGTGCGCTTGCTGACCTCAGAGCTTCCCCGAGTCATGGGATGTCCGCACAGCATGGAATGGAAGTCTCAGGGGTGTGGATGCCTGATGGTGGAGAAGTGTGGCTGACCAAGAGTCAGGATTGAGTATATGATGGGGCGGGATGAAGGTAAGCTGAGAGCCCTCATCTGAGAGTGTCCATGATCGTGTGTGAGGCAGATAAATAAAAGTGTTAAAAAAAGAAAAGAGGCAGAGGTTAGGATTTTAAAAAGAGAGAGTATTTCTCGAGCATCACTTTGTAATGTACCGTGTTCAAGTCATCATTTTGTATGTCACACTGTCTGGAGCAAGCAGTTATCAAACAATGCCAAACATCGTAGTAGAACTCTGTAGCATCAGGCAAAAGAAAATGTGTCAGGGAGATTTATTTTAAATCTTTAATCCATATTTGTAAAGTGTCTGGCACCATCAAAGAGCTTAATTATGTTGGTGTGGCAGTCTGAGGCATGAGCAAGTCAGTCTTGACACATAGAGGGGAAAAATTAAGACTGTGCCTATATGACAAATATGTAATTAAGCTTAGGTCGAAGATCTAAGTGCTTTTCAAATGTACAGTAAATCAGAATCAGGAGCGCAGGAAATCTGATAAAATAAAAGAACTGGGATCCTCAATTGAACATGGCCCCCAAAATGACCTCATATAAGCCCTTTATTTAGGGTGTGACAGCTTGCACACATTAAAATCAGTAAGCTGCTATTTATTGCTTTCAAGGGGTCGAGCAGCAAGATGGCTGCAACCTGCTAGAAGAAGCTTGCTTGTAAATTTTTTTTTTAATTCTTTTTTTTGTTCGCTTCCCCTAACCCCACGAATGGGTTTCACCCTGCTCTGTCATCTGACCCCCCACAAGCTCGAGGCTGACCCCTCCCAAATGGGGCCGCTGACAGCGGAGTTAGGTGGCCATAGGGGTTGACACCGGAGCCGGATCATTAGCGGGGAGCCAGCATTTTCCTAGGTTTTTCCAGGGTTGGGGACGTGCAATGATGGCCCCCTTATTTTTAGGTGCCAGATTGCTTGTGGTACCCCTAGCCTCCACTGGGGTTCACGTTGCACCAGGCACTCAGCCTTCCACCCCCGGAGCAGGAGAGCAATCCTATGGATGCTCAATCCTGCTCTCCCCAGCTGGCCCTCCAACACCCAGATCCATTCCTGAACCCGGTTCATCAGCACTGCAGATGGCAGCCATGCCTCTGTGCCAGCGGGCTGGCTGCTTGTACATTTTTTTGCTAAAAAAGCCGCATTTTTTATTTATTTTACGCTGGTGAATAGAACAAATGTTTAAGTTGCACTCTGCTTATATTGAAGTTAAGTGCTGCTACTCTTATGGACACTGAGTAGTTCTAAGTGCATGTGGCACGCTGCTGGTCAGTTTTGTAAGTATTTGACCGGCAACAGATTTTTTTTCTTTGCTCATGTTATGAGCCACTCGAGTGGAGCTTTTGTTTTGTTCAGGCACCGTATATTTGTTAAAGGTTTCCTGACAGTGTGGAGTTGTGTTTAAAAGGCCACAGTGCTTCTCGGCTCAGCCGTGTGTGTTTTTCTGGTTGTGGAGTGCTAGCCGGCATGCTAAAAGATAAGCCACTGTTTAGGTGGGATCCATATTAGGTGCTGGAGAGCTGTCGCACTAAAGAAGATTTATTGTAATTGAATGCCTGGCAGAGGAAAATAGGATGCCCATGCCAATTATAAGACTTTTAAGTGCTTTTGCCTGAGAAAATGTACTATACAGCTGCAGTCACTTTTTGAAGCTGGAAAGGGAGCCATAAAGACAAAGTCCCAGGTTAAAGAAAACCTTAAAACCAAACTGAAGTAAGGTTAATGCATGAGAAACCACAGGAGAGATTTAAATTGCTAGATTTCTATTTCTTGACAGGTTACAATGTTTTCATAAGTTTAATTGTGCTAGTCTCATCTCTTAAGCTTCACAAGAACAGTAATACAGTAACGGAGGAGTCACTGGGGGGGTAAGACCCTAAAAAGGTAGCTATATGCATCATTTTAATTAAAGTTTCAGCTACTTATGGAGCCCACATTTTTGAAGTAGTGTCTGTATAATTTTGGGGTCTTAACTTTGGGCGACTTGAATCGGTGTCATATGACTTATTATATTATAAGCAGTAAACACCCCCACAGGTGTGAGGACACCTTACAGTGTATTTCAAAGCAAAAAGTGATGTTATGTTGAACTGAGGGCTCCTCTCAACTGGGTAATACTGCTTATTCGGACACATTCACTACGTTTACATGCACGCTAGCGTTACCGGGTAAGTAGTTACCGGCTAACAACAGAATTACCCAGTAACTCCTAGCCGCATGTATACATGATGATGATCAGCTGGAGCAGTCCGGTTCATCTGAGCATGCACTTACAAGCAGTTCAGCAATGCTGGTAAACCGTTCCCATGGACTATCTCGCCATGGTTATTATTTGTGTTTTATTAACCAGGAGGAGAGACACCATAAGCTGAAAGCTTGCTTGCAGGTGCGACCTGGGAGCATAAGGAAGCTAAGTGATTTGCTCAGGGTCTCACAGTATGTAAGTGTGGGCTGTGGGATCCAAACCCAAGTCTCCAGGTTTGCAGCTCAGAGCCTTAAACCGCCACTCTATACTGCCTCCCCTACTACTAACTTTCTGTGTAAAGGAGCAGCAAAAGCAAATATTGTGCATAGACAAGGGCAGAATAGATGGCTAAAGGGAGTGCTGCTTTTAAAATACTGCACACACTGCAGGCCATGGTACAGTTTATGGTGTTTAAAGGTATTTTTTTTTTTGAAACATTCAGTAAATGTTTCTGTTACAGGACATGTAGTATTTTTCATGCAGGATATAGCTACACAGATATGGACTTTCCTGTGATTTGGACCAATGGTAATCATGCAACAGCATTGTGTACTGTGCACAGTTTCAAGTTTGTTTATGTGTCTGAATAATTCTATAGCTATCAAAATCAGCACTGACAAGCTGATGGACATAGAACAAATGTCTGCCCATAATTAACATGCAAGAAATGGTAAAACTTGATAATTCATATTAATTCTAATTGCTAATTCTTATTATGATCAATACTTGTGTTATTGTTGAATTTTATGTGACGCCATCTTTAATGCAGCCTAATACACTGAAACAGAACTGAAACACTGCTGACAGGAGTACTACTAAAACCACACTGCACACTGAAGTGCACTACAGGTGTTGATGCAGTGCTAATTAACATAATTCGCACACACTGAACAAGCAATGCAACACTGCTTTAGTCAGTATTGCTACACCACCACAGCTTGAGGCAGTGTTGATGACAAAACACTGCTAATTGCAGTACTTTTGCAGTGCTAATTAACATAATTTGCACACACTGAAAACGCTATGCAACACTGCTTCAGCCAGTATTGCTGCACCAACACTTCTTCAGGCAGTGTTGATCACAAAACACTGCTAATTGCAGTACTTTTGCAGTGTGATTGCAGTGCTAATTAACGTAATTCACATACAATGTGTGAGCACTGCATGCACACCAGCAGAGACCTGCAAGTGCACTAATTAAACACTGATGGACTGCACTATGGAATGAAGTGTGCAGGAAGCGTACACTGCTACTGTAACACTGAAATAACACCATATAGTGACTGTTTGAACACTTCACCTTCTTTCCCTCTGAGTCTGCTTCTCTGCATGCTCTCCTCTCCCATCACCGCTAACCCCCTCACTCCTACCACTAACCTTCTTCCATTACCAACTTGCCCCTGCTTAGTTTTGACCTCTGGCAGGGTTCTCAGCATCCTGAAGGGGTCTAGCACTTGGCAAGCCTCCTCCTCTCCTCCTCTCCCCTCCTCTCCCCCTCTCTGCTTTCTACCTAACTTGTTCTCACCTAAATCTGCCCTCTGTCAGGATTCTTAGCACCCTGGAGATGTCTACTCTCAAGTAAGTTTCTTCCCTCGCTCCTTTTTTTCCTTTCCACTTCTATCCCCCTTATTTCACTCTGCCCAACTTGCCCTCCTATTTCTACCCCCTAGCAGGGTTCTCTGCATCCTGGAGGGGCCCAGCACTGGGCAATCACTCTTCTTTCACTCCTCTCCTCTCCTTTCTACACAACTAGTTCTTGCCTGATTCTGTACTCTGTCAGGATTCTCAGCATCCTGGAGTGGCCTAGTCTTAAGCAAGCTTCTTCTTTCCCTCCTCTTCCCTCCTTTCCCTGCATCCTTTTTTCTCTCTTCCCAGTGTGTCTTCACCTAGTTCTGCCCCCTGGCAGGGTTCTCAGCATCCTGAAGGAGTTCCAGCACTGGGAAATGACTCTTCCTTCCCTCCCCTTTCCCCTCCATCCTTTCTGCCTAACTCATCCTCGCCTGTCTCTGCTCTCTGGCAGCGTTCTCAGCAACCTGAAGATGCCTAGTCTTAGGAAAGTTTCTCCCACCCCTCCTCCTCCTTCCCTTAACCACCCCCTCTACTATCTCTACCCAACTTGTCCTGGCCTTCTCCTGCCCCTTATTCTAAGTCCTCACCTCATTCCATCACTGGCAGTGATCTCCGCACTCTGAAGGGGCAGTTCCAGGCATGACTCATCCTTTTCTACCCTACCCTATCCCTTACCCCCACCTCCATCCTGCTCCCATCTCTACCCCCTGCACTTAAACAAGGGAATTAGTTCACTTGAGCTAATAACTTGCCCTTTTTGTTCTGTCTGAGGTGCTCCCAGATTGCACTAGCCGTGGACCCGTTTAATGGATTTGCCTGAAATTTGGTACATGTGTTGGGATGCACTAGATCTCTTGATTTGCCAAATTGTGTTTCTGTTGGGGAGCCAGTCTCCGCGTACAAAAGCACTGAAAAATGCAAAATTATCAACTTTTGGAGGTACTTTTGGCATTCTTAATGTGGTCCTGCACGGTCATTGTGTGGTGTGCCACTCTGTAAGATGGCTTGTTTGAAAGAGCCTTGGAGGCTGAACATGCCGTTTTTTGTTTGGTGAAAAAATATTAAGGCATTCAAAAGTTATGGCACTTTTAATTTACCATTATAAGTTAATGGGAAAATTTATATGTATATCTTGTGATCAAAGAATGGAGGTTCTGGCCCTCTCGTCCCACCTGGCAATCAAAGAATTTGCACCCTCACAGTTCAAGAATCTTTGTCCCGGAGGATTTTCAAAATTCTTTGATCATGAGGTCCGCCATTTTGTTTTTTTATTTTCCAATTGGAAAAACACAAATATCTCGGCTCAGGGGTCACTTCTGAGGTAAATCTTCTATGGGTTTTACTCAGGGGGCTCTGATCTTTCAAGCCATGCCTTTTGTTTCATACAAATCAGTCAAAACATAGAGTTATAAGCTATTAAAATCTTAATTAGCAGCTCACTAATGATCTTTGATCGCGAGCCTGCAAATTTTTTGATCGCGATCATGCATCGCAACCTAAAAACACTAATATTTCGGCTCAGGGGTGGGCTAGGGACACAAATCAGGGTGGGTTTTCTTCAGAAGGGTCAGTTCTATTGAGGCATGCCATTAGTTCAGTTCAAATTGGTGAAAAATTCACGTTTCATCATTTTTAATTCTTTGTTCGTGAGCCTGCAAATTCTTTGATCGTGAGATTCTTTGATCACGATCATGCATCGTGAGTGTGGGACAAGACGGTCCAATTTAAAAATCTATTTTCTCAGCCCAGGGGTGTTCTAGGAAGTCAAATGAGGGTGGATTTTACTCAGGGGGCTTCATTCTGTTGAACCACGATGGTGATATACCGCAATTTCTTTAATTTTTTGATTTATAATATTTTTAATTCTTTGTTCGTGAACCTGCAAATTCTTTGATCATGAGGTTGCAAATTCTTTGATCGTGAGATTCTTTGATCACCATCTTTGATCGCGAGGAAGGGACAAGATGGCTAGGTTTTTTTATAATGGAATAGATAGGGGAATTTTAGTAATCTTTCATATTGAATATCTCAGGAATGGTTTGGTCTTTTTATTTGAAATTTGGAGGGTGTTTATGGCATGTCCCATAGATGTGAATTATAGTGATTATGTGTCAGAGAAAAATTGTTTTGCGGAAATATTGCATGACACACTTTACATATTGCGGACAGTGTTTTGCTTGTGGTGGTGGCTTGAAATTGATAGGGTACCTAACCTTAGTGTCATGGATGTAGCTTTCAGTTGTTGTGTGTGTTAAATGTCAGCAGCTGCAGAATTGTACCAGTCTGACAAATGAGAATCTCGTACATCAAAATGTTATATCTCAGACACGGTTTGGTCTTTTCACTTGAAATTTAGAGGGTATGGACAGCATGTCATGTGGATGAAAATTACAGTGTTTCCATGTCAGAAATATTTTTTTGGTGCAGATATGGCATGGTGCAGTTCACGTTCTGCAGACAGCGTTTTGCACGTGGTGGTGGCTTGAAATTGATAGGATACATAGCCTTAGTGTCATGGATGTAGTTTTCAGTCATTGTGTGTATTAAACGTCAACAGGTGCAGAACTGTGCCACTCTGATGAATGAAAATTTCAAATTTTGATTTGTCATATCTTGGACATGGTTTGATGTTTTTACTTGAAATTTGGAGGGTGTTGACGGCATGTCCTGTAGATGTTAATAGAGGTGCCTACATGTCAGACAATATTTTTTTTTATGGATATATTGTGTGGCGCAGTTTACATTTTGTGGACAGCGTTTCTATTGTTCTACTAGATTAACATTTGTTTGCTGGCCTTGCTGTTGTGAATGTACTTTTTAGTCGTTGGGTGCGTAATGTGGCCTGACACTTACAAGTTGGTGGGAACACAGGACCTTTCCCCACCAACTTGTGCAACTTTCTACTTTTCTATTCTTTCTTAAAAAGTAGGGAGATTCTATGCAAAAAACTTTGTTAGTGCATCAGTTAGGGTTCTTCTATGGCAAAAAAAGCAAGGAAATTCGGGGTTAGGGTTGAAAGCCCCTCTTGAACCCCCCAGCCCACCTCCCCAACCAGCATTCTGGTGCATGTTGGGGGTCAATGGTCCTAACTCTCACCCCATTCTCCTATACCTCTGCTTCTTTACACATGTATATATCTAGGGCCAGATATTGAAACTGCACCATTCTGTGGTCCAAGCCCTTGCACTGCTCAAAAAAGTTGCACAGGGGTGTGGCCAGGGTGATATTCAATGGAGTTGCACTATTGAGCAACTTCTTTGACTATCACCCACTGGCCACAGCCACTGTGCATGGTACAGTGGAACTGTACCACTGCAAGTGGTCAGAGTGGAGCATTCAGATGCGGTGGCGCAAGTTCCAGTGCGCCATGCACAAACCTGCGATATTCAAAAGGTGACATGCAAATGGGGCCATAATGTATGCAAGGTGCAGGGAGGGCCATTTGTATCTAATTATGGCCTCATTTGCATGCCATTAGCATGTGGGTGTGCCGATCCCTGACAACTTGTGCCTGGTGCCCTGCCTGGTAGCAGCCATCGGTGACTGACACCCCCTGCAGCACGATCTTGGGCATACAGTTAATGTCCCCACCTTAGCCCAATTGCAGGCATAACGTTCTGTTCCCCCCTGTAGCCCTGATTGTGGGCATATCGTTGTCCCCCAACAGCCAGATCATGAGCATCAGACTACCTCCTCCAAAGTCCAATATTCCTGGTGGTCCAGTGGACCACAAAACCTGATCAGGGAGGCATCCTTACCCCAAGAATGTCATCCCTGGTGATCTAGTGACCCCCCACCCCACCCCACCCATGGGGCCCCACTACCCGCTCCCCGCTCATTCACATATCTGGACTGCCTTGTATGGTATGCACGCCATTGGCTCATGCTCTGCACCAATGGGCATGCAGCCCCTACTGAGATGTCAGTCGGCGGTGGTGGGGCGGCAGGTGGGTGGGTGCTGCCTCCCTGGCGACAGGGGAGCGGGGTGGTGGGGCTCCATGGGTGGGTGGGTGGGGGACCACTAGATCACCAGGGATGACATACTTGGGGGGTTAAGGATGCCACCCGTGATCAGGCTTCTCGCAGTCCACTGGACCACCAGGGATATTGGACTTTGGGGGAGGGGAAGTCTGATGCCCGCAATCGGGCTGCTTAGTGGGGGACATAACGGCATGCCCACGATCGAGCTAATGGGAAGGGAAACTGAATGGTATGCCCGCGATCGGGCTAATGGGGGGGACTGAATGGTATGCCCATGATCAGGGCATGGGGGAACTGAACATTATGCCCGCAATCAGGGCATGGGGCGGCTCCGCCAGGAACGAGTGGAGGGCCACTCACAGATGGCAGTTGCTGTGTTGCGCCCTGCAATGCGGCAGCTCACCTGTGGGTGGCCCTCGACTTGATCCTTTTTTGGGGGGCGTAAAGTTGTGCAGGTGCAGGTAGGGGGTTGCACCTGCATAACCCTGCATGGCCAGGCTGAATATCGGGCTGTGCAGTTTATGCATGGTTCCTCCCCCTTCGGTTGCGCATGCCTTCATTATCATTGCACTGTTGCTCAGCATGATTTGGGGGGCACAACTGCCTCCTACTGAATATCGCAGAATGGCGCATTTTGGACTTGCGCAGGTGCAACCCTATTGCGCATGACTCAACTCTTTTGAATATCTGGGCCCTAGAGTATATCTATCTCTATATATATATCTATATATATATTGATATATGTATATATATATATATATATGTATATATATATATATATATATATATATTTCATATAAGTAAAAGAAATCTTGGTTACCATGCTTACTGAGGCTTGCAATTTAGCGTTGCAAGCTGAAAATTCTTTGGTTGCACATGAAGTATGACTAAAAAATTTTAGGTTCACACATTAAAAAGAGGACAGAAAATTATTGTACAGACTAAACTGGTAGTTTGATTTGTTTTTGTACTATCAAATGGTCTGTATTGTTTCTTGGGCAACAGAGAGTCCTTTTAAATTGATAAACTCAGTCTAGCTATCAATTACAGATGGAAATATTGCTTAAAATGGACACCAGGATCAGGATATCATTCAGACGTCAGATACAGTAAAGACTGTTTAAACGGATACCTCTTAAATGCATAGCCCCCTTTGGTGCAAAGGTTTCTAGTGTACAATGTGATTTATAGCTCTTCAGTGTTAATTTGACTTGTTGAATGCATTTAAGAGTTCTTTGAAATGCACAGATTCAGCTCCATTGGACGGGAATCAGACTGGTGCTTCATAATCTGAGTCTTTTAGAGATTAACAGCTGTTGGTAGGTCTTTACTGCAGTGCCAGTAAAACACACAACCACTCCTAATTACTTACAATGTTTTAGCCATTTTAGATGGAGAATTGTCTTTGTTATTTTAGGCTTTGCTTTTAATTCTTATCTGTCAATGTTACTTTTTAGTCATATTGTCTCTGTTCCATTATTTTATTTTTGCATTTTAATTGCTCTGTAAGGGAGCCCTGGGCTTTCGAGGAAGAGCACCCCAAATAAATAAAATCTACTACCATTACTACTACAATCACCAGCTTGATAATGATAATGAAGTCATAATGAGTACCTTACAAAATAATCCATTTTAACAATGTAAATGCAAACAGGTTTGTTTTTCCAATAGTAAATATGCAGGATCTCCTTAATGCATAGCCTGCTGAAATGCATACTCAAAGTTGGCACATAGGGTATGCATTTAAGAAGGCTCCTCCATATGTACATTAGGGAAATAACAGACATATACTGATGTATCTTATTTATAAATATTTGCATTTCTTATTGCTTCCCCTTCCTTACTGTATAATGTGTATAAATCCATACATGTGGTTACATGTCAGATAGGCAATAATGATAAATGCATGTTTGAGTTCAGTTTCCTGTACAAATTATGGCAAACTGGACATATCTAAAACTTCACTGCACAGTTGTTTTCTATGTACTGTAGGTATTTGTTTTCAATTTAATGTTTATTAAGTAATCCCATAAAATGTGGAGGAAACTGAGTTCAAATGTGCACGTACCATTAAGGCACATCTGACATGCAATCACCGTTATTTTGAAATGCTCATTTCTTTGCAGTCACTTGCTGCCTGACGCCACAAACTCAGCCCTCCCACCCCCACATCAAAGTCCTTGAGGCAACAGCTGATGATAAACAAATCCTGAAAGCTGAGAAACAGACTAATGCAGTACACTTTCAAATCTAAACTTTGTAATAGAGGTACTAAGTTATTTGTCTGGCCACTGAATGGAGTGTGTGAGTGCTGCACAATGACGTGATAAGGTGGTTAGGAGTGATCCTCTGCAGTCGCCACACCACACTGATAGTGTGCACAGATCATAGCTTATTCATTTAGTTAATCTTAATGTCCATGCACAAGATGTCATCTGAAAAGGAGACCAGTGATCTGGAGGCTTTATCCTGCCATCCTTGCTGAATTATCGAGCTCTACTGCTTTGAACCTCTGGCATCTGCCACTGGGACACCCAATATCAGATCATGGGATGGCAACTTTTGGAGCAGCTCTGACAGCAGTGTAGTGGAAGACAGCACTGCTGTCATTGCCATCAATGACTGTTTTTTTTTTGGTTAGTCAGAACATAGCCTAAATGTTTGTTGTATATCCTGTAAGAGCAGAATAATCTAATTAGTGTCTAATGTCTAAGTCCAAATGAGATTTTCATTTATTTTTTCTTTCTGGTTCAGATGGGTTTGCTGCAGAGCTTGCTTTTCTTCCCCTCAACAGCAATGTACCACATATAGTCCATCTAAATGTATGCCCCTTGAATCCTGGTGCCACTTGCTGGTGAATCCTGTTGCCACTTGCTGGTGTAGCCCCTTAGCTGATCTGTTACTTATGTAAATTATAAAATTGCTACGTGTGTGTATCCAGCAATAGGACCAGTTTGTAGCCCCTCTACACATCATACTCACAGACAGGCGAAACTGGCAGCAGGAGAGTACAGCTGGTTTTCAGACTTTACATGCTGACATCTAACTATAAAAGTGCATGGCTGTACACTACAGAAATGGTCCAGCATCCTAAACGGATACCACAAGTGTACCTGGAGGTAAAAAGCCTGTCCCCACCACTAAATTATATGTACAAGTGCCCCAGTGAATACAATTGAACTAAAGAATTGTATCATATGACTACGCTATATGAACTGTCCAGTACTAGAAATGGTATCATTGCTTTTTCCAGTATCTAGGTTTAAAATTGATTACTGTGCGTCTGATATCGGAACACAATCAATGTAAGTCAGGGCAATGGCAGCAGGACAGTAGAGCTGGCCTGCCGACTTTACTGTACATGCTGACATCTAACTCTACAAGTGCATGGCTGGACAACTTAAAACAGCACTACAGAAATTGCCCAGTAACATACTCTAAATACTATCATTGCATGGTACAATATCTAGTTTGTAAACTGAATTCTGTACCTCTCAAATCAGATTACAATCAGTAGAACTCCGTACATGACACGTTCAAATGTTGCTGTTGCCCACATCATAAACAGATACCAAAAAGTTATTCAAAGTGTACCAAAGGCTGAAAAGCCTGGCTTCCCCACTAAATGAAATGTAAATGTGTGCCAGAGAATAAAACCGAAGTAAAAAATTATGGAATATGAAAACACTACAGCACCCATCCAGTACTAGAAATTGTATAATTCCTGGTGCCAATATCTGGTTTGGGAATTGATTACTGTTCCTGTCTTATCAGAAAACATTTATTATAACTCAGTACATGATGCATTCCCATATCTCTGTTGCCCACATCCTAAACAGATCGAGTGTAACTACAGATGAACAGCCTGGTCATACCATTAAATGAAACGTCCAAGTGTGCAAGAGAGTAAGAAAGAAGTAAAACATTATGGGACATGAAAGCACTACAAAAAACTGTCCAATAACAGAAATGTAATCCTCGCTGGTGCCAATATCTGGTTTGTGAATTGATTACTATGTGTCTCCTATATGAACACGTTCATTAAAATTGAGTACCTGATATGTTCCTATATTTCTGTTGCCGCCATCCTAAACAAATAGCACAGGTGTCACTGAGGGAGAACAGCCTGTCTGCACCAATAAATGTATCGTCCATATGGGCTAGAGAATGAAAAATAAATAAAATATTATGGGATATTAAAGCACTTTATAAAATGGCAGGATAAATTCATGTAATCTCATTGGCTCTTATTTATGTGTAAAATACGGTTTATACATGGTTAAAAAAGGACTGCTCAGAAGTGAAGAGTCTGCAGTACAGATCAATGGGTATTTGGAACACAGGCACTACAGTTAGCCCCCCACTGCCAGAACTGATCTTCCACCACAAACATGGCTGCTACCTTTACACTGTAAAAAAAACTTCAGCTGGGCCCTAAAAATAAAACTATCTTAAATAAAAAATAAAACAAATGAATTAAATGTTGTTTCCCTGATTATCACACTCTCCTTACATACATTAACAAATTAGAAACAATAAATATTGTTTATAGTTTTCACTACAACTGATTCTTCATTGACAGTGAAAAATTCTCCTTCTTTCTTTATCTGCTTCTCAGGGAACTCTCTTCTTCTTGCCCTGACAGTGAGATAACTGAGTCTCTGGCTGTAACAAAGGCCTTTGTTGTCTGTGTGTATTGTGTGTTGGAAGAGAAACATTCTGCTAGTGGAACTGAGCAGAATTTTGAATCCATGTATTCCATGGTAAATCTTTAATGATAAACATTCCATATCTTTAATGTGGAGAAGAACAGAGAAAACAAAAACAGGAAGATGAAAGTAGGCAATAATAAAATGACATCATCAATGACATCACTTGCAGTGGGCAGAAGGACTAGTTTATCACAAAAGCACACAAGTAAATCTATTTTTTGTACATATAAACATGCTTTTCCCAATAGTCAAATGCAAAAAAAAGAAGCCAATTTTATAAGCGCGATAAGGCACTCAAGGGTGTGTGTAAATCATAGTTTACAGCACGGCCAGCAGCCAAAGTCACTCAGACTTCAGCCTCATGCCTTACTAAGCCCCTGGCCGTGCTATAAAATATGATTTACACTCACCCCTTCATGCCTTATTGCTTACACAGAAATGGTCCAGACATAAAAATTTTATCACGTATCATTGCTGATGCCAAAATCTAGTTTTTGAATTGATTACTGTGCGTCTCATATTGGAACACATTAATTATAACTCAACAGTTTTTGCTGTACACAAAAGACCAACCAACCCCTTCAGAGGTTTCTGCTAAATGATCCTGCATATCAAGACAGATGAATGTAGCATGTCATCTTTTTGAATACCTAATACAAAATGTGATTTCAAATGTGAATAATGAATGCTGTGCCTCTTTGGAGGGTGACCTTTGTTCTTCTGTTAGATATAATGCTGGAGTGTTAGAAAATATACCTAATTTCTTTACTCTGAAATATGTTGCTTAGTGCAGCCTCTGCAAACCTCCGCAGCTCTTCTTTGTGTAATGCCCCAAAGGTGGTCATTCCAGAAAAATAAAATAAAATTAAATGTAGCAGAATACACAGGTGCCTAGAGTACCTGCTGCAGGGGGTAGGCAGCAGGGTACTGTGCAAAGGGGCCCCTAGACATAAAAGTCAATCTCCTTGCACACACAAAACACTGTAAATAATAGAAAAAGTGCATTTGTGCATTTACAGCTGGTCAAAAGATAGATTTTGTAAGCATTCCATGTCATAATGGTGTGGATGGAATGCTGTGCTGAGTGGCTCATGCACAGCATTCTAATCCAGCCATTCTAGAACCCAGTCAGTTTTAACTTTTAAAAATCATTCTATAACTAGTCAGTTGTTCAGTTCCTGGGCAGCTGTTGAGGAGAGAGGACACAGTAAGTCAGAGGGACAAGGAAAGGGCTTACCTGGAGGGTTGAAGCCGTCCCTGAGGACTTACCTGTGTGCCTGCTCTGCCTCCACTGCCTGAAGAAGCCTGCTGCTGTAGTCTGTCGTCAGTGGTGCCATGGGGGCACCACGAAGAAAAAATGCCAGTCCCAATGGATTTTATGGACTTTTGAAGCCCTATGGTTATTTATTTCTGCCCCCCCCGCGAGTAATTTTATAGTCAAGTCCGGTCCCATGCCGGCGGCAGAGAAGTGTTGCATCGTTTTCGGCCATCGGAGGCCCCCCGAGTCATCCTCTTGCCTGCCTGTGCATTTCCCTCCCTCTGCTGCAGTACCTCCCACCTCCCGGTTGCCTTCTGTTTTCCCGGAGACCGCAGAGCGGTGAGTCGGCGGCAGCACACGTTGTGCTGACCGCCAGTTTTAAAAAGGGATTGCATTTTTGGTTGAAAAGTGCAATAGGTGCTTGCGAAAGGTGGCTGAGCACCGCAGAGAGCATCGGGTCATTAGGACCCGTGATTGTAATATTAAAGAGGGAGGCGGGGTTAGCGACGCACACGGGGAGAGGCCAGCGTATTAAGGCCATTTTAATATTAGTATAGGGACGGATTTAGAGGCGGGGTTTGCTGGACATAAATGACAGCAGGCACTGGGAGCCTGAAAATCTTAAAGGGGCAACGAGATTTAAAAGGGCAATTCCTGCCTAGATATAAAGCGGGGCATTAGGCCCATTGTAAAGTGTGGCATCAGGCCCAAAGTTTAGAGGGGCATCAGGCCCATTGTAAAGTGGGGCACCAGGCCCAATCTAAGGTGGAGCACCAGGCCCAAGCTAACATAGGGCTTCAGGCCTGAGGTAAAGGTAGGGCATTAGGCCCCAGGTAAAGCCTGGTCTAAAGGGAGGCCCCGGCCTAGCGCAATAGGGCAAGCCAGCCTAGTGGTACTAAAGGGAGGCCCCGGCCTAGCGGAATAGGGCAAGCCAGCCTAGTGGTACTAAAGGGAGGCCCCGGCCTAGCGGAATAGGGCAAACCAGCCTAGTGGTACTAAAGGATTCCCTAGCCACAACGTACAGTAAGGGATCCTATCCCAGAATACCCTACCTATAGAAACAGGGGGTTCATTTGAGACTGTTCTATTTGCCTATAGTGTGAAACTATTGTGATTACTGTACTGCTTATGCTGAACTATTGCCCTGAGTACCTGAACTATTGCCTTAAGTACCTGAACTATTGTCCGAGGTACCTGAACGATTGCCCTGAGTACCTGAACTATTGCCCTAGGTACCTGAACTATTGCCCTGAGTACCTGAACTATTGCCCTAAGTACCTGAACTATTGTCTGAAGTACCTGAACTATTGGTCCAAGTACCTGAACTATTGCTCTGAGCACCTGGACATTGGCCCTTAACAGTAACAATTACCCCTGAAGTTATAATTTGCCCTCCCTGGCAAATTATTGTACTATTCCACAGTTCTTTGGGCATTCTTCAGTTATATGTTTACTACTGTACGAAGACAGTCTCAATCTTCTACCACACTGCAGTCCTATAGTGTGATCTGTAACACCACGTGCTCAGAATCAGTCTCTACTCAGAAGAAGACATCCTTCCAGCATTCTTCACTCCAGGAAGATCATCCATCAACTCATCCCGTCCGTTTGTGTCATCCGCCAAAGTCGAGTCCTTTGTCAGTCGTACAAGTCGTACCCGCCGTTTTCTTGTTTTCACAGCTTGAAAGTACATCCGCTGAAATGCATCACGACAGCAGTGCCAGTGTCGTTCCTTATGGTTCCTGTTCCAGATGTCCCGAAGTTGGTTGCCCTCTACAGAAGAGAGAGACAGCTTATCTTGGAGAACCTGTTCTGTGCCCCCACCTGGTTGTTCGCCGAAAGTAGAGTCCGTTGAAGCCCAGTCCAGGATGTGTCTGCCGTTTCTTTGTTTTGTGTTAGTTTCTGATCCAAGGATTGCAGAGCCAACCATCATCTCTTCAGATTCTTATGGTTCCTGGTCCTGTCAGAGTTCCTTCCAAGTCCAGCTGGCCCTTGGAGTGCTGCAGCATCAGTCAGATCATTGTAGTCCTCCACTGGATTCATCGCCACGCAGATCTTGGTCTTTCTTCATCCTTGGCAACCCTAGAAGTGGGTTTTGGCCAAGGAACCTCTTGCTTTAGTGTGTTATTTCAGGAACCAGTTGCTTTGGTTCCACATTCCGGCAGCCTCGGAGAGAGTGGGCTTTTGCTGAAGATATATGGTCTGTTTACCAAACCTCTCACCACCCCAGTGGCCTTATCTAGGTCCTTGCTGGGAATTGAGATTAGGGTTCCACAGTTCTGTTTTATTTCCCTTGTAGCTACCAACGAAGAACAATGGTGTACACAAAGATGCTGGATCTCTGGACTCTTGTAAAATCTGGACTCTTTTGTAGATGTGTGATGCTGAGCACCCTAATGTAGTGCTGAGTAGCCGATGTAACTGGATTCTTGTTTAGAGTATATAAGTACAGTATAAACTAGTATCAGAATAAGACTGGAATCTTGTTTAGAGTATAGAAGTACAGTATAAACTAGTATTAGAATAAGAGTGGCAGTAGGCCTAAAGTTTATGCTTGTAGTGGTAACCGTAAAATTTATGCTTGTAGTGGTAACCGTAAAAGTGGTAGATAAAAGGTATTTCAGTATATCCCTGTTCCATTGCCCTATTGTTAATTGGGCATCCCCTACTCCTTCTTGTGACTGTGTCTGTTCACCTTTTGCGTTAAATAAATGTTACGCTTCTGACGGGCATCAAATACTAAGTTGACTCCTGCCTCTCCTTGTCCATATAGCAGTTATCCTATCCGCATTTTAATTCGGACCTTTGGTGCCTTAACATCATAACATCGTCTTCTCGAGTGCATCACATTTGGAACTTATCATTTTGGGGATATTTTACGCAGGCATGGTATAAGAGGTAATTGTTGGGCATTGACTGCCATAGGTGGAGCAGGGGGCTAAACTTTTATGGGGACAAGTTTTTGTATCCTTAAAGTGTACTCATCTTAAGTACATTTGTCTAGCAGTTGAGGTGTGTGATTGTTTTATTGGTATACTACTGTGGCTCTCATTAAAGTACAAGATGTCTCAAAAGATTGACATGCAGAATGAGCAATAGTACACTAAGAATACACAGCAGCAAAGGAGCCAAGAGCAAAAGACAAGAGCACAGACAGAATGTATTTAGATGGATTTAATAAAATAAAAGCAGGTAAATTCTGTGATTGCAAATAATGATTGCTGCATTTTAAAGAAAGATGTTGAGGATGTGGACGGCACTGTCAGTACAGCCTCACACTGTGGTACCCAGCTAACCTCCTTATTACGTCAGTGCATATAGAACAATGTGACCTCCAGGCAGTGCGGCGTGCAAACAAATGGCCGGCTTCACAGAGACAGAAAACAGAATAACAGATAAATAAAATATGTTTCTAATGAAAAAACAGGCAGCCATACTCGGTGGTACTATTTTACTGAAACACTTTTGCCCTGCTACAAAAAAAAAAACAATTTTGTGGTTGATCTTTAAAGGAATGATGGGGAAGAGTGAAAATAAGTTGGGCAGACAGTTGGCTTAAGAATAAATCCTAACTCCAATTCTATCTCACTTCTGGAAAGCAAGGGGATAGCTTGCTTTTTATCATGTGATCTGAGAACTAAGGGTATCTAGTGATTTCATCTGGTTGAACCTCAAAATTTAGAGTGGCTGGCAGAATATTCCTAGACATCTGTATCTCTTTTCATACAACTTTTGAAATATATGGTGTTTTTATTGTGCCAAAAGCTTCTTGATTAAAACAGTGGCAAACCACAATATTTTATAAGCTATCTAAGAAGTATTTTGCATTAGATAAACTGTATGACGTTTAGGTAAATTTCAATTAAATTAGAGGTATAAGAGAAAACTAAAGGGCAGTTTTATTTATTTGCATTTATAGGCATCTTAGACCATTTATTTCTATGTTTGAAATTTGTGTTAAAGGTCTTAGGTGATTCTTTCAGCCAATCAATTGTTATGATCCATATTCTAGCTCCCTTACATGAGAGAGTGAGAAAGATGACCTGTATCCTTGCAGTCTTCAACATACCACATTGATTTAGGCTATCACAGGGAAAGGATTCTGAGCCTGTGGCATGGATAGCTGCCATAATTCTGGAGCATTTTTCTAAAACATCTCTGACATAAAGAAAAACACAGGTGTGATAGACTAGCAGGCTTATTCTTAACTGACTGTGAAATTGCAATAATCAGAGCCACTTTTTCAGTTGTGCTTCAAAGTTTTAATTGTATCACCAGGCTGATCCAGAAATAAATGCTGAACCATTTTGCCTAGATCATTTTCTTCAGTAACAAGGGGACTCTAATTCAGCACAGAAAATAATGTGCTGTTATATCACTCTCTTTTTATAATACTTTCTGCAAAGACTGTCTGAACATTGCTGACTATTAAATATTTAACTTTTTCATAAAACGAAACTACCTAAATACCAAGTATAGGAAAACAAAATCCAAATATGGAAAATCTGGCAAATGATTAGTAGAGATTACCAAGTGAGAGTAAATGTTAGTAAGAAACAATCCTGTCTACATAGGGTAGGGGATGATTGAAATGCTCAGGTAGCAAGGCATAGACAGAGACAGTACAAATGTTAATTAGGTTAACAGTACCTACTTAGTTATTTTTAATATAAAGGCATAATTCCATGTACTCTAACATGTAAATGGTACTAAATATTGCATGTATCAGCTGCTTGTCATTGTACATTACACAGATGTGCAAGACAGCTGATCCATGTCACCACCCCATACTAACTAAATGCTGTATATCTTGTGTATATCTAGCTATCTGTTTCAACTACAAATAAGATAAAGAACAATGAATCCTGCAATGCTCTCTCCCTGAGATACGCACCTCTCCTTGGGAACAGCAATGCTGAACAAATATGAAGATTAAAACTGGAGGAGCTCACTTGTAGAAGCGAGTAAGATAGAATCCAAATTGTTCCTCAGGGCAACATGTCAGAGCAGCACAAACATCAAGATGCTGTAGCTGTCTGTAGTTGCTAGTGTGGCCTTGTTCTTTTGCTTCTGTGGGGTGGAGAGTTAGGGTTGGGAACCTTACTGCCACATTTCCCTACTTTTGTGGGGTTACATTGACCCCTAACTGGTGCATTAACAGTTTTTCTTTTTGCAATGAACATTTCTATATATGTATCTGTATATGTATCTGTCAATATCTATATTGAGAATAAATGTACCCAGAGACTGGAGGATGGCTCACGTAGTGCCCCTTCAGAAGAGTGGACCCAAGGATGAACTGAACGATTACAGACCAGTGAGCTTGACTTCTGTAATGAGGAAGTTGATGGAGACCATTCTGAAGGAGAGGTTGATAACCTTTCTCGATAGTAATGGTCTACAAGATTCGATCGGATGGCAATGTTCAGTACAGTCGCATCTCCCTGAGCTCCGCGACACCCTCCATTCCTCAGTTTCATTTACAGGAATTTTTTTTTTTTTTAAAGAGAGGCCCTTTTGACAAAAGTAGGCATAGTTACAACTACAGTTGTTACCTTCAACAGTTTATTTATGCTCCCAAAGTTTGGCTGACTTCTTTATAATTTTCACAACTACGGGCTGAAATGCGACAGTTGGCAACAAGCACTTTTGATGGCTTTTGTAACATCTTCACTCAACGCATGCAACGAGTAAAGTAAATTACCAATGAGTTTTACTGACCTCCCACAACATTAGTGTTTCAGCATCTGTCAGGTAAAACAAGCTCAATTGTGTCAAACTATTTCGGGGTGGATCCAAAAAATGGATTCTGACATTGCATTGGTCACGATGAGAGAGGAATCTAGTTCATTAAAATGCCCCTTACCTGATTCTGATAGCAACTTGGATGATCAGGATGAGAAAACCCTAAAAAAATTCCTAACACTACTTCATTAACAGTCAGTCATTTTGACTTAATAATATCAGAGATTACGAGATTAAGCATTAAAATCTCAGACATGCACTCAGATTTAAAGGATGTTAAACAAGAATTAGCTTCTCACAAACAACGCATTTCTGACTTAGAAACTAGAACTAGCAGCCTAGAAGATACTGTGAACAAAGACCATACAAGTAGAATAACAGATAACTGGAGATTATCCAAAATAGAAGCTAAACTGAAGGATCTTGAAAATAGAAACAGAAGAAACAACCTTAGATTGTTTGGGCTTAGGGAAAGCATTGAAGGATCTGATCCAACAACTTTTGCCAGCTCTTTTCTTACAAAGATAGCAGGTCCTCCAACTGATACTAAATTTTACCTTTTGGAGAGAGCACATAGATCATTAAAGCCTAAACCCAGTGATCGTGAACATCCTAGATCATTTGTCATGAGATTACTCAACTTCCAACAGAAAGTTCACATTCAAAAAATTCTCAGAGACAAAATTAACATCATCTTTGAAGCTTAAGGTGTTTAACGATTTAGCTCCTGAGACCATTCAAAAATGAGATGCCTTTTTACCCATAAAAAAATGGTTGAGAGAAGCAGGGCTAAAGTACAGTCTGTATTTCCCAACACTGCTGAAAATATGGTCTCCTGATGGTACTAGAGAATATAACAGATGCACAGCTGCCAAAACAGGACTGAAATCAGACTTTCCTAATCTATTCAAAAACTTTGATTTTCAAAGTTAACTCAGTCTCCTGAATATTTATATGTTTGACTTGTTTGCTTTTTCATAGAATGTGAAGGAATGCTGACCCTGGCTAGGGGGGTTTGGTTGGGTTTCCTCGTTTGATTACAGAATTATTTTATTAGGCCCATAACACATCTATATGGCTGTAGTTTCTTCAGCATGACAGATCCTCTTGTAACATGGACACAGATTGCTTATGCTATGGGTTGAACTGCCTTAAACCTGCCTTGTGAGTTCCATCTCATGGAGGGAGGGTGGGGGAGACAGAAATACTTTTGAAAAATAAAAAGGCTTTAGCCTTGCTTACAGTAGATGTAGCGCCGATAAATTAGGTCAAATTTGGGCAGCAGTCGGATGCACCACATAAACTATGACGGTTGTGAAAATGTTTCATGATTGTCATGAACTGCTGATCTGTACTTAGGGTATCTCAGCTATAATGCTTGATTATTCACAAGTTCTTTTATTTAGGTATGGAAGAGCAATGTCTGAGTGATGCATATTCCTGGATATTGTTATTACTTAGTGAATTAAGCTGAGGCAGTCAGCAATATTTTAAATAGAGATTTTCTATGGAAATGTGGTGTGGTATGACCGCTGCTCATATCAAGACTAGATATGTCTCAGGAAATCTGCATTGCAGCACTGTTTAACCTTTGCAGAGTGTGTGGTTGTCACAAAGTGTTGCTCTTTCTTAACACCCCTCATTGTCTTTGTGTGCAGCTCATAGGGTTGGGAAAGGGAGAAACTGCCTCTCTAGGCAAGCAAATCAGGTCTATTAAGTTGGGGTATATTGGTTTGTCTCTGTTGAAATGAACACAATTTTACAAAATCAGCCATTTTTCTTTACTTACTTTTGCCCAATCATTTTGAAAATTCATTGATATTCCAACGATCATCTTGTGGAATGTTGTCTATTCTCGTGGTCTCCACTAGAAGGTGGTGCGCGTGTTATGCCTTTTCCTGGTGGTGGATCTCAGTCAGGCTCACACGTTCTCCTGATTTGAACTTTGCACTTGTGTGAGGTGCTCTATGGGACACTCACAGTGACTTCCTGGTTGGCGCAGCATTCCTCACACTGTTGTAGGGCTTATCTCATGAATATTTTAATCACTCTAATATTTAATGTTATATAATAGACATGAACTTCCTTTTTACTTCTGTTATACCTCTAAATGAGGGGGAAAATTTAATAAGAGTTTTTCACAGGGGTTCTGAACGTGAAAGAAAACTGTGCAGCGAGAGAAATGGGGATCTCATCTGCCTAACTGTGAGGTAAGCCGAAAGGTTACTTTCTGGGATGTGTATGGGTTTTTTGTTGATGTATACATAGTCAATACAGGTAGTTATGGATCCCATATTAAGGTATAACCCCCTGAACAGTGTTTTGCATAATACCAGTTGTGTTTCCCTGCTGTGATAATCGTCTCATATAGGAAATGAGAATCACAGTAAACCATTCTGTTCTATTGCCTTCAGAGAGGGGGCAAATATAATCCTGGCCCAGTTATAACGTATGAGACATACGCAGGAATGGTTCAGTTTCAGTAATAGCTCGACCCTTACAGATTTTGACTGGAACATATAAATTATTTATAAACCAATACCTCTGTTTTTCCATTTGTACATCAAGTAGTAGAGCTGTTCCAGGTAAATGGTTAGCATTTAAGATACCTGCCAGTCAAACTCCTGGAGCATAATTCCATTACTGAGGGCTTCTCCATTTGACCAATAAGAGGAACCTTGACTCCAGAGGCATGCAACAAAAAAGGGGGGAAGAGGGAAAGAAAGAAAAAAGGAGAAAGGGGAAAAAAGGGGAAAATAATGCCTCCAGATGAAGACTGTAAACATTGAAAGGTTGTTGCTTACCTTTTATATATGTTGATGCTAGTGTTTCTTTTTGGTTTTTTGACATGAAGGAAGTGGAGCTTTAACTTTTATTATTATTATTATTTAGCCAATGATTAGGGAATCTAATTTTAAGTTGCAGTTTTAATTAAGAGAGGGAGGAGGAAGGTGGTACCTGAACTTGTCCATTCCGAAATGCACTGGCTAGCGGTCTTACAGTGTTTATATTTCATTATTAGAATTTTTTCTTACTTTAGTGTTACTCAGGTACAGTATGTTAGTTCTTTTTTAAGTCATATTTCACTGTGTGTCTATATATCTCTTCTCATTTCTTTTAATACATACACCACATTAACCATTTCTGCACTTTTTTCACTGACTTCTAAACATTCCTTTGTTCTTCTAACTTTCCCTTTATCGTTTAGCTATGTGAGGGAGGATGATCTGCAGACTGATATCATTAATAATTATTTGAGAAATGATCATATCATTGTTATTGCTTTTTTTAAACAAGTAATTCTATGGTAGTGACTGACAAATTAAAAATAGTGATTTGGAATGTCAAAGGTCTGAACAATAAAATTAAAAGACACTCTGTTTTAATGCATCTCAAAAAACTAGATACCTCAATGCTTTCTTACAAGAGACACATCTTAGGAAGGAACATTGAGATTTGATGAGAAGAGCATGGGTGGGACAAAGTTTCGGGGCAGGAGACAGTTCAAAGAAAGCAGGAATACTCATTTTATTTAAAAGGGGACTTCAATGTCATCTGGAGACAGTGATAGAGGACAGATTAGGACACTTTATTATACTTAATGGTAAATTGGAAGAGGAATGCTTCTCATTCATTAATGTCTATGGTCCTACTGATACGTCTCACAATATATTTAATACACTTTTCTCTAAAGTTAGCAGTTTTCTAGATAATACTATTATGTTTGCAGGAGACATGAATAGCACACTAGATCCAATACTGGATAGGTCTACCTTTAGACCACAAAAATCGAGGGCGGAAAAGGATCTTAGTGATCTTGTTGATAGCCTGGGACTAGTGGATGCATGGAGAACTCTTAATCCTAATGTGAAAGAATATACTTTTTAGTCACAATGCAATAATTCAGGATCTAGACTAGATCATATATATATATATATATATATATATATATATATATATATATTCCCTACCTATTTTATTTCTAGAATTATTAAAACAGTTATTGAACCACAGGTAGTGTCAGATCATTCCCCTGTTTCTCTAATATTTTCTACAGTAGATAATTATTTCAAAACAAGAAGATGGAAACTTAATAACTTTTTATTAGAGAATAAAGACTTAGTTGATAAGATCAGTAACAACATGGAAGAGTTCTTCTCCTTCAATGATCCTAGGGATACATCTTGGAATAACACTTGGGACTGCCTCAAGTGCTGCTTAAAGGGTGTCTTGATATAGGAGGTGGCTAAATTAAAGAAAAAAAACAAGAAAAAACAAATGGAGATGTTAGAAAAAATTAAACAGATGGAAAGAAACTTAACTAGCTCCAGTACATCTGAGGAGTGGGCAGCATGGTCCAAACTTAAGATAGAATATAATGAGTCCCTTAGAAGTGAAGCCATTTTTGCAATCAGGAAAGCTAAGTTGAATTATATAGACTCTGGATCTAAAGCATCACAAATTCTAGCCATTCGACTTACTCAAAATAGTAATGTCACCAGCATTAAGGCTATTAGATATAAACACACAGGTAATATATTAGTAGGTCACTCCCAAATTAATGAAGAATTTAAAAACTTTTACAAGGGACTTTACCAGACTGAAGAGGGGAGCACAAATAATTCTTTAATTTCCATAAAGATTTTGGCATTCTTAGAGTTTCTAAGACATTACAAGAGGGACTGGAGGCTCTCATCGAAAAAGAAGAAATAATATTGGTCATCAAGCAATTAAAAAAAACTCCAGGTCCATATGGCTTTTCTGTTAACTTCTATAACACATTTGAATCAAAAGTTGCTCCTGTTTTAACAGAAGTTTTTAATCAAGCCTTAGTAGATGGCAGACTGTCACAAGAAATGACTAGAGACCTGATTACCCCTGATACATAAACAAGGCAAGGCTCCCTTGGAATGTGGTAACTACAGACCAATGCCATTAATTAACTCTGTTGTTAAGATTCTTGCAAAAGTTTTGGCAAATAGGCTACAGAAAGTGACTCCTACGCTGATTTCCAGACAACAGACGGGTTTCATGAAAGGTAGGAATGCAGTAGATAACACAAGGAAATTATTTCATGTTTTACTAACAGCTAGAAATCAATCTTCTCCCTGTGGTCTGGTGTCACTTGATGCTGAAAAGGCATTTGATCATGTTGCTTGGTCTCATATATTTAACTCACTTAGATTGTATGGTTTTCCTGACTCTTTTCTAAAATGGATACGTCTTCTGTACCAGAACTCTTCTTCTGCAGTAGTTACTAATGAGGTTATATCAAGTTTCTTTGAAATAGGGAGGGGTACCAGACAGGGGTGCCCTCTTTCCCCTTTATTATTTAATCTCACAATTGATCCGTTAATTAGAAAACTAGTCCAGGATAAGAACATTAAAGGTATTAAAGTTGGTCAAAAAGAACAATTAGTGGCGGCCTATGCAGATGATATTCTTCTAACGATCTCTGAACCTTCTACTACTTTACCTCATATATTTACAATAATTAATGACTCTGGGGATCTTTCAGGCTATAAATTAAATAAGGAGAAAACAAAATTTTTTGTCTCTTAATAAATATTGTGTTAAAGAGGATATAAACAGAATGGGGATAATTTGGTCCAAAGAGTTCATATAATATCTAGGAATCCATATACACAAAACTATTAACAAAACTATCTCTAACAACTTAAAAAAAATCAGACAGAAATTTATAGAGGATCTCTGTAGATGGAACAAATTACCCCTAGGACTATGGGGGAGATTGGAAACTATTAAAATGAACCTATTACCCAGGCTTTTATATATATTTATGATGATCCGCTGTAGCATTACCAAAAAATGGATACAAGGATTTACTGCTCAAGCAGCACACTTTATATGGGGTTACAAAAGACACAGATTAGCATACACCAAAGTGTGTAGAACTAAAGCCAAAGGAGGTCTCAAGGCACCAGATTTCTATTATTATTTTCTGGCTACAAGGATAGAACAATTAGCTTCATGGTTTAAGTTAGGAATGGAGCAAACTTATATACACGATTGGGTATATATTGAACAAGAAATCATGAGTAAACAGGGTGTGGATATTAGAACATTATTTTTTGCTAAACCTAGTGGCTACTATAAAAATAAGGTTCTTGCAGATTCTTTCAGATAGATTAAACAAATAGCGTCTATTTTGGAACTTAACTTGTGTCAGGCTAGGATTCAACCTATATGGAATAATCCAAATTTTTGGGTCAACGGGAGAACTTTTATTAATAAATCTTGGTGGGATAAAGGCATCCAGTCAGTTCAAAATATCACTACAAAAGACTCTTTAATTCCCTTGTCATGTCTGACAGAAATTTTTGGGATTTCTACTTTAGAAGGGAATTTCTACTTAACTATACAGCAAGCAATTACAAATAGATTGGATCTGGTAACGAAGATGAATGAAAATTCTATATATTTTCTTGGTTGTCTAAGATTATCTACCTCCATTTCCACTTCATATACATTGTTAGTGGATCTACTCAGGGGTTCAGCAATGGAACCCATTAGATGGTGGTCCCAAACATTGGAAACTTTGACTGAACTTTGGGACTGGGATGACATATGGTCTCTCAACTTTAAAACTTTCAGCACAATAGATCTCAGACTGATTCATTTTAAAACATTTCACAACCTATATTACACCCCAGCACAGAGGTATAGGACGGGTCTTTCTAATTCTTCTGTTTGCCATAAATGTAAGTCATGTAACGGTTCTTTATTACATGTGTTTTGGTCATGTCCTTGTATTCAATCTTTATAGGTTGAAGTGGGGAAAATCTTTCAGGATAGTCATATGATTTTCAATTACATTAATCTGGATACTTGCATCTTGGGTCATTTCAGTTCAGATATACATTGGACCAGAGAACAGAAATGTACTCTTCTATTGATAGGTGTATCTGTTAGGCATATTATACTGAAGTACTGGACTGATGATAGGTCACCAACCTTGCAGATAGACATAAAGGAATTCTGGAGGTCAGGGGTAAGGGGCGACAGACTTCTAGGAGAACATAAACTGAACTTACAAGCTCAAATGGGCAGACTGGGTGGGCCATAGGCCCTTATCTGCCAACACTGTCTACGTATCTGTGTATCTATGCAGGAATGGAGAAACAATATACTAGAAATAATCAGATTAGAAAAATTGCCCCTCTCTTTAAAAGATAATATAGATAAATTTTCCAGGCAATGGTATACGATTTATAAGTTATTATCTTCAAATGCTGTTCCCGAATTCATGAAGGTTGTGTCCTTACTCACTTTATGGGACAGATCTGTAGTAAATACTCATAACAGTTTAACTTTCTTCTATGGATGTGAATTCTAAAGGTCTTGCAGATGAGCCTCTCTTCCTCTCTTCCTCTCTTTCCTCTATTCTCAGCTCCTTTCTGCTTCTTTGTTCTTTCTTTTCTACTATATTATTGAATGGTATGCTTAGTGGTTTTTATACCAATTTACTGGTTTAGTTCCTACGATATATACAACTCCCTCCCTTTTTTTATATCGTTATATTTGAAAAGAAAAAAGAAACTGATTGTGTTACTTGTCACATTGACAATAGCAATTATTTTAGGTATTTATTATTTATTCATATATTTATATATTCAGTTACCAGTAGCAGATTGTTATCTACTAATATGTACAAATTCATTGTTAGTTAAGATAATAGAAATTTCATGATGTCTTTTATCTGTGATGCAAAAAGGGAAGTTTTATTATAAGCATAAATGTAGGTAAAGTATTGTTATCCCAGTTTGTGTCTATTTCTTATTTACATGTATTGTTCATTTTTTATGCTAAAATAAAAATTTGTATTGACAAAAAAAAAGTAATGGTCTACAGAATGAGAGACAGTATGGATTTGTCTTGGGAAGATCATGCCAGACTAACCTAATCAACTTTATTGACTGGATCACTAGGGTGGTTGATGAAGGCCACATTGTGGATGTCCTGTAGTTGAGAGCTGGCTGCAGGGGAGACAACAGAGGGTAGTTGTAAGGTACAGACATCCAAGCCAAGGCCAGTAACTGGAGGGGTACTGCAGGGTTCGGAACTGGGCCCTGTTTTGTTCAATGTCTTCATTGGAGACATTGCAGAGGGGGTCAAGAGTAAGATCAGCCTGTTCGCTGATGACACTAAGATTTGTGCAGAAGTGGATAGTGAGGAAGGGAGGCAGGCACTCAGGGAGGATCTAGCTAAACTTGAACACTGGTCAAAGGAGTGGCAATTGGGGTTTAATGCTAAGAAGTGCAAGGTCATGCACCTTGAACCAGAAATCCCAGGACCAGCTACTGGCTGGGGGGAGTGCAGGTAGCAGCTTCAGAGGAGGAAAGGGACCTGGGAGCACTAGTCACAGGGGACATGAAGGTATCAGCACAGTGTAGGAGGGCAGCAGCAGGGTAAATTGGAGGCTGGGGTGCATTGCCAGAGCGATCACCTCTAGAAAGGTGGAGGTCATCTTGCCCTTGTGTAGATTGCTGGTGAGGCCGCACTTGAAGTACTGTGTACAGTTCTGGTGCACATACCTCAAGAAGAATATGAGATTACTGGAGGGGGTGCAGCATAGGGTTACAAAAATGATCATGGGACTAGGAGAGTTGCCTTATGAGGACAGATTGAGGGAACTCAACATGTACTCGCTCGAGTAGAGAAGGGAAAGGGGGGACATGACAGAGACCAGCAAGTACTTGAAAGCCTTAAACAAAGTCAGAGAGGGAGGATTGCTCTTTTTAAAGGGGGTAGGGTCAGTAGGGGGCACAGTTTGAAGTTGGAAGGGTGAAGGTTCGGGAGGGAAATAAAAAGGCACTACTTCACAGAGAGCATGGTTGCGGGTTGGAACGCATTACTGGAGGAGTTGATCAAACTGATGACAATGGATAACTTTAAGCAAGGTGGGGATAGAGTCAGGGGCAGGGTTAATACAGAAGGATTTACTATGAAATCCTGACAGTCAGTCTCCTGAACTCCATAATCCTGAGTTTGGGAGACTGCTCTGCCCCCGCACCTGTAACTAAAATAACCAACTCTGAGGAGGAGCAGACCTGGAAGTAGGATTATACAAGTTATGGGGGCAAAGACGCCGCATAAAGTTGCCTTCCAGGAATAGAACCTGGGTCTGAGCATACTAGTGGCTAAGCTGCTAGTGGCTTAGCCATCCATGCCACAGGAGCAACTTGGCCAACCACTGGATTTTCTCTCTCTTGTGGTACATGGCTAGAGGCAGGGTAGCAGTTCATTACATCCTCTACCATACCCCTGCCAGCACCAGATTCCATCTGTCAGGTAGGTGTGTGTCAGGCAGCTGAACTTGGGATCCTGAATGTTGGGATTCTGAGTTTTGGATTCAGTCATACTCCCAGTATGGACAAGAACACAATGGGGGGAAGGACTGAGAGAGGGGAAGGAGAGAGGAGATTGGGTGGGGGGGCTGCAGTGGTATTAAATTGAGAGCTGTGCAACCAGGCAGACTTGATAGTCCTGTGAGCCTTTTTCTGCTGGCAATTTCATATGTACGTATGACCTGCCAAGATCTTTTAGAATGGCAGAAGCATGCAGGGCTTTGGACCTGGACATTTGAAAGACTGCTTTGGTGAGTAAGATGAGAGAAATGATGTTGGGTGATCTGTTTTGTAAAGTTGGGTAGGTTTCTGCAGGTAGCATTGGGGGAGGGTTGCTGTTTCATGTGTTATTAAGGGGCTTATTACTTCTGTTATTAAGGGACTTCTTACCCGCATTATTGGGATGGCTTGTAGTGTGTTGGATATTAATGTGTTGTTCAATGAGCCTACACAACTTGGTATGATGTTATGCTTGAGCGACTTGGATACATAGTGACTGTTCACCTCTCTATCCATGGGATACACCACCCTCTAACAGTACAATGCAAGGAACCCTAGAGGAGGGTTCCACCCCTAGAAGTGATGTGAGAATGATTCCCTTGGCTAAAGGTAGCTTAGAAAGGAGACCAAAAAGAGTACCCACTAGGGTGTTAAGCATCGTGAAGGAGGTGAGGGATTCAGAACGATATCGAGGATGTGAACAGAGGTTGAGAGGTGTAGATGGCTAGGCCTGGAGAGAAAGGAGAGATAGTGGAGGAATAGCTACCAGTGTTGGAGGCTGACATTAGACACTAAGGAGAGGAGGAACAGTCATGGGGCCACCATCCAACTTCATCCACCAGTAGAACCTGACTATGGAATCTATGAAAGTACTAATGCTATCTAAGTATTATGACCATCAGTACAGAGGTGAGGAAAACACCCCTTTGAGGAGGAAACCTCTGGGGATCCAAGGCCTAGGTCGCCTTCCCTACAGGCTGAAGGATGTTTTGGTTAGTAACAGCTCAGCTACTGGAATTTAGAGTCCAGATCGAGGGAAGAGGAAAATATTCCAATTTGGAAGAAATGCTCACTCTGTCCTTCTAACAGGAATGCTGTTGAGGGTTGTGAGTGATGTTTCTGCAACTAGACTCCCAAAAGCAAAGGAGGAGGAGGAGAGAAATGACCACTGAGGCACTCAGCTGACCTACATGAGCCTATGAAACAGACCAGAAGAACCAGAGGCAATCAGAGCGAGAATAGCATAAAGGCTGCCTCCGAACCCACTCGGGCAGCCAAAGGGGCCCTGCCAATGAGAGCCCCACCCCTCGCAGCTGAAGTTGTAAATTCTACATTCAGAGGTGTTACCAGAATGAGTGATGACTGAAGGTCCAATCCCAAGTGAAGCCATTCTCACTATGAGCCAGGGAGAAGCACCCTGCTCTGAGCTTTGCATGCTCTAGATGCAGACTTTGTGGGTGCAGAGTGAGACCATCGACTACAGGCTAACCCTGAGCCAGAAATAATGGACAAGGATGGCATGTCTCTGAATTGGAGAGAAAGGAATTTGAGATGGTACGCACCACGTGTGGATCATGCTCAGATATTTGAATATGGTGACAACTTCAATGGAGGTCGGACAAAGTGATGGAGATCCAGATGAGGTCCGAAAAAGGTAGATATAGCAAATGATAACCAAGGAGTGCATGCCTCCCAGGTCCATTAAGAAGCCAAATTAGGAGTGATTTGAATATGTAAGAAGTGGGAGAGACTGTAACGGCTGGGCAAAGCCTGCACCCATCGGGGAGGTATGAAGCACCAGGAATAAAGTCAGATATACTGGTACAAATGAGGAGCTATGAAGTCAGCATGTGAAAGATGTGGATCGACAATGAATGGACTGGATATTCGGAATCTGTTGATGCCATGAAGGCTACTATGTGCATGATTACTGGTAGTGCAAGAGGCTGCATCGAGCAGTAGTAGGAAGACTGGTTGCCATGGATAAAAGGAGAAAATGTCAATTAAATTACTGGTGGAAGGCAGTGTAGAGCCAATGACCAAGTAAATGAGGAATGTAGAAAGCTACTCCACTACCTGGAGCCACAATGCCTGCTGTGACAATGCAGTCTCCCACCATGGGAAAAACAGAAGCACGAACCATGCTTCAGGACACCAGGCTGCTAAGTAACATCAAGACATATAAAGCAAGTCAGTGAGTAGAACTGGGAGGTAATATAAACTGAGTCAATGCCAGTGCTTTAGCTGGGGCTGAACAAAAATATATATATATATAAAGTAAGTCAGTGAGTAGAATTAGGATGTAATATAAACTGAGTCAATGCCAGTGCTTTAGCTGGGGCTGAACAAAAATATATATATATAAAGTAAGTCAGTGAGTAGAATTAGGATGTAATATAAACTGAGTCAATGCCAGTGCTTTAGCTGGGGCTGAACAAAAATGTATATATAAAGTAAGTCAGTGAGTAGAATTAGGATGTAATATAAACTGAGTCAATGCCAGTGCTTTAGCTGGGGCTGACCTACCTTGGAGAGAATTTAAAATGATGTTGAATGCAGGTCCTGCATGTTGGGCTAGAACCGAGGAAAGCAGCAAAACTGGCATAGAGAGGTATGGGAAAACCCCAAAAGGGCAAGACAGGCATGAATCAAGCATAAAGCAGAAGGGAAAATAATCACAGGGTGAATGAGCCATGGAGAAAAATACAGAGGCAGAGAAATACTGGGAACTATGCTGAGGAGAAAGGAGGCTGAGCAGAGGATGGGAATGGAGATGGAACAAGGAGTCCACACTGGAAGCAGCCAGAAGTGGAAGCCTTGGAACACTGAGTCCTCCAAAAGGGTAAGGACAGAGCACGGCAGGGGAACGAGGATGGAGAGATGCAGGAGAGGAAGGGGGAGAAGTGGGAAAGAATAGAGAGTGAAGGAAAAGCAGGAGCAGGAGAAACACAGAGCTGTGACATCACCAAGCATGGACCTGGGAGAAAGAGGGAAACACAAGCTAGAAAGGAGAGAGAATGGGGAAGAGACACCAAAGCAGCAAAGGCAACAATTGAGGTACGAATGATGGGCTGCTGCAGAACAGAAAATGCAGGCACTGACTGGAGGCAGCACCAAGCCAGGACTGGAGCAAAGTGCACAATGGCAGGGCCCAGAGGAAGCATACAACAGAGATGAGGAGACGGAGGAGGGATGGATATGTGAGGTATGGGGGGAAGGAGAATGGGAGAGGAGGGAAGGAGATGGGAGAAAGACAGGCAATACAAAAGGGAGAGGGAGGGGGGAGAAGAAGAATAGAGATGGGGGGGAAAGATGCAGTGAGGGCAGCCAGAGGTTATGAAAGAGGGGACAGGGAGCAACAGCAACAAGGACAGGGGAAAACAAGTGAGGGGCCGGCTGACAAAATCTCCAGCCACAATGAGAAAATGATCCTGGAGTGACCAGGAGGAACGTCTTTTTAAGATCTGATCAGGGGCGTGGTTAGCTGCTCAGCTCCATTGAACCACAGGTGTAGCCTTACAATTAATGGATAATAACACATTAATACAGTGTAATTAGCTAATTAGCATCATAATACGCTAATTGGCTACAATCATATAAGGGGAAATATATGATAGTTTTTCAATGGGGTTGAAGGCCCAAACATGCAATATACCTTTGAAATGGGCTTTAACAATGACAACTCTGCATTGTAGCCAGACCTCCAGGGCCAGTCATATAGGAAGTAGTATGGGGAGTAGATTCAGTGTGACAGGAAATCATAGTCGAATATTCATAAGTTTCTATAAGACAGAGAATATCAATTTCATTTTATTTATTAATTTCTAGGAATGGTCTATGGACAATTTCTGACCACTTACCTAAACTTTCATGGTAAAATCAATAAAATGACAAAACATGATAATAATCAAGGTATGCTGAGCTAATTGTATTCTACACAAAAGTATATAATCAGATAAAAATTATATACAGTAAATAAAAACTTTTAATAACTCCTTTAAACAATTACAGCTTTGTGGCTTAAACATGTATCTCTGAAACAATCACTTAAAAGAACGTAATGACCTTCCACCCTCTTGAGCGAGGGGAAGGGGGGGCATTGTTTCTTCCCCCGACCACCATTCAACACACCAGGGTTGCTGTGGTAATGACAGGAGAAAGGTGAGACTGGCATCATTGCTTAATGCAGTAGAATTACAATAAATCATGCCTTAGACAGGGAGACAGCCTGTGCGCTGCCATCCAGAATGAATTGGGCTTCGATGGAATGGTTTGCAATAGTGGGATCCTTTCATGGTCAAGTACAAAGGAGTGGGGAGGACTTAAGGGAGAACAGTACAAATGCCATAATAGAAGATTACAAGAGTGTGTGCAATGAGCTTTTTTTTTTAACCAGAGGTGGATTTTTACTCATATTTTAAGTAATAGCTGTTAACTTGTGTGTTTATATGTCCTTTATGTATACTGGTTGCTGTGATAAATAGCAGTTCTGCAATATGCTTACCAGTTTAAATAAATGAAACTAAATTAAAAATGTAATTTATGAAGGAGACATAAGCTCAGGCCTGTGAGACATAACATTAGCTAACCTGTGGGGAGAGGTCATGATGAGAGAAGAGGAGAGGAGAGGAGAGGAGAGGGATAGAAAAAGTTAAGGGTTGGTGAGGTGAGGAAAATTAATGATAGCAAATGGTGGGGAAGGGAAAGGGAGTCTGAAAGTGGGAGAAAAAGGTGTCGGTAGATCGGTTGTAGAGATGTCAGGAAACGGCTTGGATGGGAAAGGTTTACTGGTGAACCTAAGGATCTGTGACAATGGTCAATTGGGGAGAGGGGTAGCAGGAGCATTTGTGGCTAAGGAGGGGATAGGAACAGCATGGGTAAAGGCAGCAGGGGGAATGGGGACAGGGGAAAGAAGGAACAACATAGAACAACATGATGAATGATGAGACTTGTTAAGGGTAACAGTCAGCTGATAAAGTCTTGTGGATATGAAGTCAGCAAAGGTAACTTCTAACACTTTGTCAAGAGGAAAAATGCAAACATGCTAAATAAATCTTCTCCTTATAATCATGTAAGATGTAGGGGTACAGTTATTCACTGTCAAAACACATTCTGTGTAACATAAGATATACTGTTAAAAAAGAATGAAGGCATTTATATAGCCAAAGACATAGTAACGTGCATTCAAAGAGGCAATATTTGTTCCTCACCAATATAATTTCAAAGCACAGAAATAACACGCGTATGTCACTGAAACTATCTTACACAGTCTTAAGACTGTCTCCTGATGTAGAAAGACAGATGGAAACTATTTAGTCAGAAAATTGTCAATTATTATTACTGTAAATTACATACCAAGGTGGGTGTTTACTGAAACAAGAAATTACATCCATGCATACATTTTCTCCCACACTCCAGCAATATCAAAAATCCAAAGATTAAATAACAGCTTACACATCACATGAATGACAGTGAGTCCGCTTTATCCAATTAGTCAATTAGTCATTAAATGAACGGAAAACAGTTCACTGCTTTTTCTAGACTCAACAAGAAGTGATTTAGCAGTTCTGATAACCTCCACACATCATTACTATTTGAGATCTGCAAACTTGTATTTTTCTCATGTTTTGCTTGGCTACGTTTAGTGGTTCAGCTCCAGACAAGTAAATCCGGGATGTCCCCGTCTTTCTGTGAATGGGGTGTTATATTTTCTCAGGGGAGCCTATCCAAAAAGCAGTTGCATAAAAAAAAAAATCAGGAAAATATGAACCTACTCCTATTTAATGTGTGCAGGTTTTTTAACTGTTATTAAGGTTCATACTGTATTAAGGTTAATTGGAGCTGAGAAGCTGTAAGCCCAGAGTGGCTCTTAATTGTTTAAGAGTAATATTTTAAGTTGATTCCATTTAGTAGTAATTTGGCCAGTTTGTTTTCATATTCCGCTTTAGTATTGCTCATTATAGTGTATGTTGGTAGTCCATACCTAGGTTTTTTTTAATCCTTTGTGTGTAAAAATATTGCCTTTTTGTTGTACTGAATTTTAAATGTTTGACCTGTAATGGGTATCATCTCCTTTCAGATGTCATATCCCTAAATTTGATGTTCATATCATTACATTAGTAGTGGATCTCTTGTTATGTCAAACATGAGAAGTAGGTCTCCTTTATTCTACATGTTTCTAGGTCATTACACTTAGTTTAGATATTCTTTCCTCATATGACAGATCACTTAAACTGGTTATTATTTTTGTTACCTGTGTTGGATTTGCTCTATGGCATTCATTTCTTGTTTCTTGTATGGACACCAATAAGGGCTTGCATAGCCAAGATGGGGTCTCACATGTGCTCTATATAGAAGCATTATTGTTTCCTTACTCAATTTTTGTGCTTCATCTCTCCTTTCCTCTCCCCCCTTCCACCTCCAACCCCCTGGGTCCCCCCTCTAACCCTCTCATAGTCCCCCTTTCTCCTTCTCACTCATTCCCAGCTGAAGCCCTTAAGGCCCTCATATCCCTAAACCCTTGCAAGAGCCCCGATGGGCTTGATTTCAAACTCCTTTATCTCTCTGCACCTGCAATCTCCTACCCTCTTACCACACCCCTAAACCATTTGTTCTCTCATGCTTCTCTCCCTGCAGCCTGGAAACTCTCCAAAGTCATCCCTCTCCCTATTGGTGGTGACCACTTGAACTCTGGTAACTACCACCTAATTTCCCTACTCCCCATCCTAGCTAAGCTACAGGAGAACATTGTGCTTTCACAACTCTCCCCCTACCTTGACTCCTCCATTTTCACCCTTTTCCAGTATGGTTTTCAGAAGTCACACTCCACCACAACCTCACTCCCTTAGCTTACTGAGTCCATACTCACAAGCATGGATCAGGGCCATATCACTTCCACAATATTTTTTGACCTGGCCAAGGCTTTTTACATAGTATCTCACTCCATCCTCCTACACAAACTACATGTAGCTGGATTTTCTGCATCTGCTACGGCCTAGTTCCACTCCTACCTGGAAGGTAGGTCGCAATCAGTCAAGGTAGTGGACTCCCTTTCTCCTCCTCTCCCTATTAATACTGGAGTCCCACAGGGCTCACTAGTGACCCAGTCCTATTTTTGGTCTTCTTAAAAGACCTACCTGCTGTTTGTTCTTCAGCTGCCATACACATGTTGGCAGATGATATCATCCTTTACACCTCTGGTTCTTCCCCTTCTGATGAGACAGCTAGACTTCAGCATGATTTTGATAAGGTTCAGCACTGGTTCCACTCCAACCAGCTGTTCCTAAATGCCATAAAGACTGTCTCCATTGTCTTCAGCACTAAGTAGAGACTCTCCAGACCCCACCCCCAACCACACTATCTTCCACACCCTGGATGGGACAACTTTAGAGAACATCACCTCCTTTAGGTATCTCAGGATTTGGCTAGACCAGCACCTGGACTTTTCTGTACATGTAAATGCAACCCAAAAGAAGCAGCACCCCAAGCTTGCCGCATTATACAGAAACCATGATTGCATTCCCCTGCCTGCTGATGGTGCAGTTGTACAGAAAACGATCCTCCCCACATTTGATTACAGTGATATAGTCTACAGTGCCACTCCCAAGTCCACCCATGCTAGACTGGACACCCTCTTTCACTCTTTCTGTTGCTTCGCTCTATCCTGCCCTCCTCAGACTCATCACAGTGATCTCTACAAATCCCTCTCACTCCCATCTCTTGAAGCCAGACACATCACCCACTCTGCTAGCTTTGAGGCCAGATTCTGGTTTGGGTTACTACCCTCCTACCTCACCCCTATTCTCTCTCTAACCCTACCATTTCCTCCTGCTCCCTATGCAACACCAGACACAGATCCCTGGCTCTCCCCCAAAGGTACACCACTGCTGGACAATCCACTTTCTCATATTGTTGCCTTAAACTGTGGAACATCCACCCACCTTCATCTGAGATGCACCTACCCCGCATCCCTTTCCTACTTACTGCATGACTACATCTCCCCAGTCTGTACCTGCCCATAACCAACCTACCTCCATACCCAGGACCAATCTACCTGTCAGACCTTTCAACCTCTCCATACCTTCTGGTGCAGTAAGTCTGCACACCACACATTGACTCAGCTCTGTTCTACTCACTACATACCTGGGATATACCCACTGCATCGGTTCTGCATTTTCTGTATTATTGCTATCAATGCTGTATTTTGATGTTATTGTAAACTGGGTTGTTCCCACTGCACATTGAATGTATTCTATGGGTTATTGCTAATTAGTGCTGCTATTTATTGTTATTGTATATGAACTATATATTCTGTCCCCCCCACCCACACACATAAACTTTACCCCAGGACACATCTGGAAACGAGCAATTCTGCTCAGTATGCCTTCCTGGTGAAACTTTTAAACAAAAATATTTCTGGTTATAGTCCATGGTATTCTATAGGCATCCACAGTTGCTGTTTGTTCCTGTTTTTTGATGACACATCTTTTGAAATTGAAATTATTAAACCAAAATCTTTTTCTGATGTACTGCTTTTTAGTATGGTGTTACATTGGGTCTAGTTATACTGTCTGTTATTCCTCCCTATATGAATTACACAGTCTTTGTCTGTGTTAAACGGCAGTCCCCATCTATATGTCCAGAGTCACAGTTTATTCAGGTCAGCCTGGTGATCTCTAACCTTGTCTGCATTTTCACATGGTCCACCTATTTTATCATTTGGGAACTTTACAGCCCTGTTTGTAATGTTATCTAACATGTCATCAATAAAAAAGAACTAATCCCACTCTGACCCCTGCAGTACGTCACTTGTTACAGGCCCTAGAGATGGTATGTGGCCATTTATCACCACTCTTTACATTATAACTTTTTTTTATACTTTCTTTATTGGAAATGCAGTGGTGTACATTACATTAGGCAATCTTTGTTTAGTTGCATTTTTAATTCATTTGCAACAGATAAGGGAACAGGGAAGAGGGAACAAATACAACCAATACACAAGAATTAAAAACAAACTGTAGGAATATCTTTTACGTTATAAGCATAGTTATACAAGACAGTATGTCCTAGTTAGAGTGATTAAACGGTTAACCTTTTTCTCTTTAAAGGCTGCAAGGTTTAGGGACCAAGGGTTGCTAAATTGTTATCTGCTCCTCATACAGTCAAAGGCATCAATCATGTTGTAATACCCACTTAGACCATCTCTCAATAAATTTAGGGGTTCTATCCTGTAACTGATATGTGAGGCGTTCCACCTCTTGAATTTCTTGAACAATATTTTCCCATTCCAGCACCTATGGAGGTTCTGCTCTCAACCATTTCCTTGTAATTGCCTTGCCTATTACTGTTATGCATATATTCCAGAGGTAATGGTCTGTGCTTCCTCTTATTCCCTTAGAAGGCAGTCCCCATCCCACATGGCTTATCTGGATGTCCTCTTCAATCTGAAAAATAGCCTTAAGTTTAAGTTGTATGTTTTGCATGAAGGGGTTCAATTTGGGGCAGGTATAGAAGATATGAGTGTGGGCTGCTGTAGGTTCCCTGCAGTTTCTCCAACAATGGGTTGTTTCTGTCTGATCCCATTTTGCCTGCCTTAATGGAGTCAGAAAAAAGCAGACCCTGACCCTCCATACAAATTCTTACCACTTTGGGGTGGCCGTAGTCCGGAATGTTCCCCTCCAGATTTGGTGCCAGTCCTCCTTTACATTCTACCCGTAAGCCAGTTATTGATCTAATTATAGTGAGTCGATTTAAATTTGTTTTCTTTAATGTTTTGATGATTGCCCTTTTACGGGTCAAATAAAATGCTTTGCAAAAGTTTAGGGGCCCCATTTCCAAAACCAGCTGTAGAGCAAAGCAAGCTGCAGCGAACAGCAGCTTGTATTGAGCACCAGTGAGTTACAGACCCTGCACCTGATTTTAGTACAGGTAGGGTCCTGGTGCCAAAGTCCTGCAGGCTGGCACATCCACTCCCATGTGAAATACAGAAGGTGCACAGGAAGAACATGTCACAAGCTGTGGGACAGCCTTGTGCCATAGTGATCAGTGCCAGAGTCTGTCAGCTGCATGCTCAGGTGACCAGCAGCAACCTGGGGGGGGGGTCTGGCAGAAGCAGGGTGGTAGAGGTAGCAGAGCCCCTGGAAATGTCAGACAAGGACATCCTGAATGCCAGGAATGTGCAGGATGGCCCTGTGGATGGGAAGGGGGAGTGGAGGAACACTTGGAGCAGTGTTAGGACTGACATGCCCAAGCACAGGCAGGCATGATGGTGGTTGGTCTCAACATGGGACTCTAGTGCCACCTGACATTGTAGCTATGCAATGCCAATTAGAAATATAGGTTGGCAGGGGCACCTGTCCTGGACCTGCACTGTGTCATCAACAGTGTAACACTGTACCCACACCCTATATAGGGGTAGCGTGATGGTGGTTGTGAATTTGGTCTATCTTTGGTGGGCATAGGATCACCTCCCACCCTGCACCAGTGCAGGGGATGGTGCATGAACTTTTAGACCAGCTCTGGTCTGGTCTAAATCCTGCCCTCAAAAAGGGGATATGATAGCACCTCTGTGGTGCAAGCCCCCATCCACCAGGACACATCCGTTCATCTGCCACAAGTGCAGTGTAAGCTTGGCTGGCACAGGCAACCCCGCATTTGGCACAGACATTCTCTGAAAATCAGGAGTGATACATGGTGTTGTGCAAGTTGCCCTTTACACCATTCTTTGTTGGCACAAGCACAATGAACCATTCCTGATCATTTGAAAATTGGGACCTATGTATACAAGATCAGCAGGGATGCTTTATCTATGGTCTTACTGAATTTTTCATAGAAGCAGATTAGGTTGGTAGTGCAAGATCTTCACAGAACCATGTTGAGTATCATCTGTTATATTATTTTTTTAATATATGGATTTTAAATTGAATATGTTTCAAAAGCATACAAAAAAAATTCCATAATACCATCAAACCTTCTGTGGTAATAGTACTGTCAAATCACTTTTAATAGTACTGTCAATCATTGTTAATAGTATAGTTTGATGGTGTTAATACTATCATTGCAAGTGCTGAAAAAGATACCTTCTGCCCCCCACATCCTAAGCGTGCCTCCTCATTGGCTGCTTTTCCTCTGTGGGCTGGCAGAACATTTTAAAAAACATGGCGGCTCGCTTTGTCACTTAGCAAGACCATATTGTCTCCTCTCAATGTTTCCTTTTTTTTGTAACCTCCTCTCGAACAGCAGAAATAGGACCACAGGCCAAAAAGGGAAAAGGTAGGACTACCTACCAGTTGTTTTAGACCGAGGCGAGGAGCATAGGCAGGCGGGATGCAGCGCAACAGGCTAGGGCAAGACAATGCAGCAGTCAGCCAGCCAGGACACAGCCTCCTTCACTAAAACAGCTGACTGCCATTAGGAAAAAGATGAAAATAAAATGTAAAATCCAGATATTAAAAAAAATAATGGATAGGTACCGGTGCATTACCGGTGAGTGGTACCATCTCGAGCTTCTGGACACAGGAACCTCTCAAAGGTATTACTCACCGGTAATGCACTGGCACCTATCCATTATTCTCTATTTATTCTGTCTGCCTAACTTTTATTGTGGATTCCAGTATCTCTCATAGCATAGACATCACACTGATAGAGTGGTACTTTTCCACCTCCTCTTTTTTACCCTTTATATATACTGGTATTAGACTGGTATTACATTTGCCGTTCTCCAGTCATCTGGTAGAATTCCAGTTTCCAGTGTTTTATCAAAGATTAGTTTTAATGGGTTGTAAATTTCAATTCATTTAAATGTAAGTATTTCTGAAGACATCTTATCAGGACCTGGGGAGCTGTGACTTTGTATGTCATTTAGCTTTCCCCTTAATTCATCTTGTGAGATTATAAGTAGTTCCACAGTGCTATCAGATGCAATATGTGGACTGATATCCTTCGTTGTATATACTGAAGAAAAATACTTATTAAATATATTTGTCATGTTATTGTTTTACTGTTGGAGACTATAGAGCCAACAAAAGTTTCAGTTTGTTTTAGTGATTTTATGTAACTATAGAATTACTTAAAGTTATTAGTTTTTGCTTCTTTTGCAGGTTTCATTTCTATATTTTGTTTTGATTTCTTGAATTGTATGTTTACATTTTCTTAAGGCACTTTTGTATAGGTCCCAAGTTTCAGGTGTCTTGTTTTTCATATATTTCTTCTACGACTTTTCTTTTCTCGTGTTCAATCTTCAGACAGTTTTAGTCAAACATTTCGACTTTAATCCTTTCATGTTATATTTATTTACCTTACTTATATATCTATTACATACTGACAGCAACAAGTTTTTAAAGTATATCCACATTTCATGTACCGATTTGTCTTTTATTCCTATCTGCCAATTTATCTAATTCACTGCCTCCTTTATTTTCTTTGGTTGTATTATACAAATATATAACTGTGTTGCTATTTGTTTGAGAGATTGTGAAGTCAGTACTGAAACTTACAATATTGTGATTGCTATTGGATAGTTGGGGCAGTATTTGGCAATTTTTTTTTCTATTTCTATGGACAGCACTATTTCTAAGATATTATTTCCTTGGATTGGCTATTTGACATGTATCATGTTTAAAACTTCAAGGAGCCGGATATTCTAAAGTTGGCATGGGCGCTAATGGGTTTTTACCCACACTGTTCAGGTTTGTGCCCTTTTTTGGGGTGGGGTCTATATTCAGAGGCCCATGTAGAATGGGCCAAACCGATTAACACCCAGACACTAACATAATGCTGTACCAGTGAAAATTACGGAGTCCCCTTCTGCATATAGGCACAGCAGCAATTTCAAAGGTTTATGTCAGTGATAAAGACCAACTAAAACCTTGAACTAACTCAGTGCTAAGTCCATGCCCCCACCCCACTGATAGCAGGGCAGCTGTACTGCAGCAGGCCACCCCATTCCACTGACCCATGACTGTCAGACAGCTCCATGATGTCTAGTGGCACCCCAACCCCCATCATGAGTCCCATATCTGTTCATCTTGTCCCTGGTGCCCACTGACACCTCCCACCCTGATCATCTGCCCCTATCTGTTCATCATTTCCTTGTGCCTAGTGGCATCCCCCCAACCCCTATCACCTGTCCTGTATTTGTTCATCTGTTCCCTGGTATCTAGTGGCACCCCCAGCCACCCAATCACTCATCCCATATAGTAGGACCTTATCTCTGGTGTCTAGTTTCACCCTCCCAACCTCCGATCATCTGCCTCATACCTGTTCATCAGTTTCCCTACCCCCAGCCCCACCCTTGATCATCTGTCCTGTTTTTGTTTTTATGTTCCCTGGTAGTGGCACCCCCACCCCCAATCATCTGTCCCATATCTGTTCATCTGTTCTCTAGTGTCTATTGGCACCCTCACCTCTTATCACCCATCCCATATCTGCTCATTGTTTCCCCTTGTGTCTAGTGGCACCCCAACTCTCCGACCACCCGATTCCTATAGTAGGACCTTATTTAATTTCATTTCATTTATTAGTTTCACCAAGACAATGGATTGGGTCTGAAAGCCCTTTTTCAACCACACCTGGGGGAAAGAAGGGGATACAGAAGGTGCAGACATAACAATAGTAATTAAATTAAAATTACAAACACAGCATGTAACATATAAGCACAACTAACAGTACTTACAATGTCATAGTCTAACATATTTTCATTCATAAAAACATTAAGAGATCACACATTACATACAAAACACCACTAAAAGATGTTAACCTAATAAGTGTTTTATCATGTGACCCCATCACACTTACAGCTAGAAGCACCATCCAAGTAATTCGCTAAAGTTCTCTTAAAAACACTTCTTTTGCTGTTCATGTCCAGGTTAATTTGGGATAGATTATTAATCATTTTTGGACCATAACTAGTTATTGAACACTCAGCTGTTTGTGTGCTTATTTTTGTTCTATAAATAATTTAGACGAGGACACCCTCAGCGCTCTAACGAAATTTGTGCACTGAAAGTATCTTGACAGAACAAAGGGAATCTGCATTTGAAGTAATTTGTGCAAAAACATGTATGCTGTTTTAGTAATTCTCTGTTTTGGTGATAAAGTCCCAAAGGTATGGTATAAGTTACAATGGTGTTCCCTTTTATTTAAGCAGCCTGTTGCAAACCTCATAATGTTGGAGGTTACTGTGTATTTGTGTAACAAAGTCTCAAGGGTATTTATTAATAAGATACTGTTATATTCTAGTGCTGATAACAAAACTTGGTTTGATATTGTTTGTTTTGCCTGTACAGTTAAACAATTTTTGTTTCTATATAAGAATCTCAGTTTATTGTTTACTTTTTTATTACTTTTGATACATGTTCCTTCTCTGTTAGACTGCTGTCTAAGATTACACCTAAATAATTAAATAACCTGACTTGCTCCAACTTAACACACTTCTTTCCTATTATATTCAAAGTGTTTCCTTCTAGTCCATGTGTAAGGTCAAATAACATTGTAACTGTCTTTTTCTCATTCAGCAAAATTTTGTTTTTTGTGAACCATTTTTGGAGGTCCCAATATATGGGTTGCAGTTTTAATTCCAGGTCCACTCCTGTTCTGGTTCCACAATAAATCATGGTGTCATCTGCATACATAGTAACCAATGCACCATCACAGATATCTGAAAAGTCATTTATAAAGACAGAGAACAGGAGTAGACCCAGAACTGATCCTTGCGGAATCCCAGTTTGAACATATCTTAGAGTTGATGTTTCTGAACCAATCTTTACTTGCTGCCTTCTATCTAATAAATAATGTTCAAACCATGGGATTGCATGTGGAGATGCAGTGAATTTTAATTCTGCTGGCAAAGTGCCCATGAAGTGGGCGCTTCGCATTGCCATTCTGCTACATGAAGTGGCCAATGTGAAAGGCTCACTTCACCTTGTAATTATTACTTTGTGTTGTCATTCCACCTTTTTATTTTATTTGAATCTAGGATTACAAGCACATTTGAGCCAAGGCTCTTTTACAAAGGTTGCACATCAGTTGAGGTACAATTCAAACAAGACATTGAATAACAGTATAACAGTGGGTTACAGGCAGTTACATACAGTTTTATACATTCCATACAGTGGCAAAAATGCCAGAAGAAGGTCTGGTAACAGGTTGACACGGTATGGAGGAGAGACACACTAGTGGGTACGGCCATAGGCACTTGTCAAATATCAATTAAAGTGCTACAGGGGGTAGGGAAGGAGGGTGGGAGGGAGGGAGGATGAATGGGTATATGGGAGAGGGAGTTGAGGGGGAGAGGGTTAAGTGCCAGATGGAAAGAGCAAAGAGGAGAGGGGAGAACAATTAGGAAGGACAGTCACAGGAGCTAGATGCAGACAGGATGTGATGGAGACTGGATTTGAAAAGATCACACTTTGGTACTTAGGTAATGTCAATGTTGAAACTACTAAACCACCTGGAAGCTCTGTTCACAAATGATCTTCCAATCAATCAATCAATCAATCAATCAATCAATCAAAACTTTATTTAACCAAGAAGAGTCATCACTGAGCAAGCTCATTTTCAAGATGGTCCTGGCAGAAGGGGAACAGAGCAAGGAATAATACAATTGGACACTTAGTGCAGGCTGATACATACAGTAAAAAAATAGCAACAACAACATTGAATAATACAGAGTGTGCAGATCGTTAACAAATTAAATTAAGGGTAACACCAGCGTCTGAGGGTTGATACTAAGCAAGGCAATAGAAGTAACAGGGTGTGATAAGGTGATTATACAAACAATAGAACAAGAAGGCATGAACGGACCAACCAAGAGGGTCAACCCTTAGCAGAGAAGGATGGGGAGGGGGGATTAAGGAGGGGGCTGTCATCACTAGAGGGAGAGATGCCACGAACATTGTAAGACCAGGGGGTAAGAAGAATATACAGAGGGAGATGTGTGCAGAGAAGTGCTGGAGTTGTAGATAAGTGCTAAGTAAATGGAGAGCAGGGAAGAGAGGTCAGTAGGTGAATTACCTGTGGCAGGTACATATGATCTTCAGGATGTGTGTGATAGACAGCTTAAAGGTATGGGGACCTGGCAGGGATGAGAACCTTAGTGTCTTTTGCATGTTGTTCCAAAGGGAAGGTAGGAAGAAACTGATAGAAGCCTTACCATACTGGAACCTTATTCTTTATTTATTTTTATTTATTTGAACAGCAGTTTGAAAACCTGTGAGCCAGAGGCTTATTTACAAAGGTACCTTGTCACAGGAAGACATAACACAGCACAACAGTATGTTACAACAATAATGAATACAACAATGGGGAAATACAACAAGTTGGTACAAACAGGAGTGATGCATACAATAAGAAAGTTAGGCAGTCTATAAGCAGCTAAACAGGTGGCTTTGTCATAACGATTGAGTAAGGCTAAGACTAGTAACAATTACAGCTTCGAGTATTAAGTAGGTGATTCTGTAGGGACGTTTTGAAACGGGATATCGATGGGGCATCAGAGATGGAAGGGGGCAATGTGTTGAACCAGGAAGGGGCTCTGTAGCTGTAGGCTCTTTGACCATGTGAGTTCCTGGCCCTGGGAATAGATAGGGTGGCTTTGCCAGAGGTACGAGTATGAACTTGCGGCTTTGCAAGGTGGATGGTGGCTGTCAGACCCAGTGGGGATAGTCCAAGGAGAGTTTTTTCTGTTATGATACAGGTCTGATATCTAAGGCGTTCATCCAGATCAAGCAGCAAGGCGTTAGCATATAGCTGACAGGTGTGCATTAACCTAGGCGCCCCAGAAATTAGCCTACAGGCCTTGTTAAGAATAGTGCAAATTTTGTGGAGAGTGGTCTGATCAGCAGCACCATGCACTGGCAGCCCATAATCCACTAGTGACAGGATAGATGAGGTGACCATGAGTCGGAGAGCCTCGGGGGGGGAGACAGTTTTTTAAACCAGTGTAAGATGCCTAGTTGGATATTTGCAGCTGTGGCAAGAGCTGATATGTGGCCATGGAAGGAGAGAGTGGGGTCAAAATGGATCCCAAGGTACTTATAGGAGTAGACTTGCTCGAGCGGGAACTTGGAGCCAGAATGTATGAGAAGTTTGAAGTTGCAGGACTTGTTTTGTGGGTGAGCAAAGATCATGGTTTTTGTTTTTTTGAGATTTATCACCAGTCTATGTTCCTTGAACCAACCCTCGGTTTCATTAAAGGATCATTGCAGGGAGTCCTGGAGAGCAATAGGGTTATGATCAGTGGCAAAGATGATGGTGTCATCTGCATACAGTAATATATTTCCAGTACAGGAACCTGGTAGGGTGTTAAGGTATAGGGAGAAGAGTAAGGATCCCAGAATGGAGCCCTGGAGAACACCAGAGTGGATGGGACAGATGTCGGAGTGAGTCCCACTAATTTTAACATGCTGTGAGAGGGCTGACAGATAGCTGGCACACCAAGAGACAGGCCCAGTGGCAAAACCGGAGTGACTGAGGGCATCCAGAAGGAGGGGGTGGGTGACGGTGTCGAAAGCTTTTGATAGGTCTATGAACACAGCACCAGCCAGACAGCCCATGTCTAGGGAGGAGTGGAGAAAATTGGAAAACTCTAGGAGGGCAGTACTGGTACTATGGCCAGCACGCAAACCATGCTGTTCAGGGCAGAGAGTGTTGTAGTTGGTGAGGTAGTCAGTAATTTGAGAGGCCACCACTTTTTCCAGGGCTTTGGAGAGAGGAGAGAGAGAATGGAGATAGGCCGGTAGTTTCTGGCCAAGGACCTGTCTCCACCTTTAAGAATGGGAGTGACTGTGGTGATTTTCCAGACTGATGAAAATTGCCCCAGGCAGAGAGATCTATTGAGGAGGCTGATGATTGGGGTAAGGACCAGGTCTAAAACCTGTCAAAGGATACATGGATCCAGGGTGTCACTGCCCGTGCTATTACTCCTAAGGGCATTGACTAGGTGAGGTCTGAGTTCTTGGGCAGAGACTCGGCGAAGGTGAAAGTATGGGCATGTAATGACTGTGGCAGGCAGCTGGGGGGGAGGGTTGAAAAAATCTATAGGGAGGATAGGGCTAAGATCCGTGAAGGAGGTATTGAGGTAGTTAGCTATAAGGGCTGGGTCAGAGGAGACAGTGCCATTGATATTGATCTGGGGGGGGAGCGTGTGCTCCCATTTAACTGTTTTATATTATCCCAGAAGGTTCTAGCATTCCCCCAGGAGGAGGTAAGTGAGGACTGATAGTGATCAGCCTTGGCCTTTCTGATAGCCCAGGTGCACTTATTTCTGGCAGCAGCATACACCTGCATATCGCTGGGCCAGCCAGTTTCAGTAGCACAGTGCCATAAATTATCCCTATGTTTGAGTTGTTGGATCAGGGATGGGGTTACCCAGGGAGCATTTTGCACTTTAGAACGGCGGGCTGTCAGTGGAGCGAAGATATCGCAGGCTTTACTGAATGTTTGGATAAAGAAGGTTAGGGCCGTATCAATGTCAGGGGCAAACTGTATAGGAGACCAATCAATTTGGGACAGAAGTTCCTGGAGTTTCTTCAGACCACCTGGTTTCAGGCGCCATCAAAGTATGGACTGAGCTAATGGTTTGGAAACTGTGGAAGTCCAGTGAAAAAGTATGGGGGAGTGATCGCTAAGTGAATCAGGAAAGACTTGGACATCGAGGATCCGATTAGGGTGATTGGAGAGTACCACATCGAGTAGAGTACTAGTGCCTCTCTTAGGGTTAGTCCTGGTGGGATGGGTAACGAGTTGAGTCATATCGACTGCAGCAAAGGAGTCATGGGCAGAGGAGGAAGAGGGGCTAAGCCAATTGATGTTTAGGTCGCCCACTAGTATTTGGTCCGAGGGGTGGGGTAGCAAGGAAAGGTATTCTGTAAGGGAGGCTAGAGCCAGTGTTTGTTTTATAGGGGGTATGTAGGCTGTAGTTAGATAGAGTGGGCCCTTTAACGGGTCAGGGGTCAGTTTCAGTGTTAGCGCCTGAGCCCCAGAATCAAGGGCAGGTGCTGGTAGGGCAAGTCCAGTGAGAGATTCTTTACTGTAAATGGCACAGCCACCACCCCGTCTTCCAGCTCGGTCAGCCCAGAAGAAGGAGTATCCAGGGAGGGAGACTAAGGAGTCTGGAGTGGATTTTGTCAGCCAGGTCTCAACCAGGGAGATGACATCTGGATTATGAGATGTGACCCAGCATTGGAGTGAGTCAAATTTTTTCTGGAGGCTACAGATATTCATTGATACCACGCAGAGTCCAGGGGGCCAGTAGCAGAGTTGTTTTGAACCAGGCCAGGGTTGGGGTGAATGTTACCTGACAGGAGGAGGAGTAGCATAACTAACACCCTGGCCAAGCGGTGGTGAAAGGTATTTCTACGACAGACATGAGGGGGGAAGGGGAGTTTCAGAATACAGGGGGTGGGCAGAGTAGTATAGGATGGGAAAGCAAGAATGATAAGACTCCCATGTGCGTTAGGGGTGGGAGCTTGGAGGAAGCTGGTGGGTGGGCAAGGTGGGCAGAAGCACCCAGTAGTGCCTAGGTGCATGAGAGCTGGCTCAGATACATAGGAGGGGTGCAGTACCAGTGCACAGAGGGGTGCAACTGACTGGCATGTGTGCAATCGCACTGAGATAGATGGGTAAGACAGTGGCAACAGACATAAGCTGAGCATGAGGCAAGTCCAAGGGTGTGTGGTGAGCATAGTGCTAGAGAGCTAGAAGAGGTAACGGAAGAAAGAAGTGGAAGCAGCTAGCCTGTGACTGTTAGTGCCACTTTGGTTCAGTGGTAGCGATACCGCCTCTGGGATACAGGGTACCAGGTTCAATACTTGCCCAGGGTATTAGGAGAAAGGACCAGGGTGGGAGTCAAAAATTCAGGGTCCGAGCACCGGGGCAGGCAGAGGTTGGGCCTGAAAATAGGGTGCTTGGTAGCGACTCCTAGTGGTCAGTAATTGCGGGCTGGGGTAGGAGTCTGGAGGGGTAGTAATTATAGGATGGACAGGTGGCGGAGAAGCGCAAGGAAGGTGGGGGCCAAGTAGAGGAGAGGAGAGATGCTGTAGATTGGTGTGGAGGACCAGCAAGGGGGGGCACTGGAGCTATCTGGGCCCGGAGATATATAGAGAGAGAGCGCTGAGTCCCTCTAGTGGCCAGCAGGTATAACCTGCAAATGGGAAAGTGGGGAGATAGTATTTCGGCAGCAGGAAATGATGTCACAGGGTGGCTCTATAAATTGAGTGCCGCCCCTGGGTGGGTGGGTGGTTGGGGTGGGATGGGTGGGGCAGATGGCGCAAAGTGTTGTGGGGCTAGCACCCCACAGCAGGAGTCCAACAGGTGGGAGAGAGGTGCTGTTTACCTCTTCAAAAGGCTTCCTGTGGAAACAGCGTCCCGAGCTCCTCGGCAGGAGCGCTGTGTTGTTCTGTCCCAGCTGCGGTCGGCAGTGATCCTGGGGGGGGTACAGCCTAAGAAGGGGAGAGAACAAAAACCAAATTACTATGCAGCGGGAGAGGATGAGAGTATACAGACAAACCTTGCACTGCGCATGCACGGCTTTCCCAAGATGGTGACACAGTGAGCAAGGTATGTAATATCACAACTATCACAATATAACAGAGCCATCCCAATAAAACAGAAACATCCTGGCTAAATAGTGGTACAGGTCAGTGAGGCAGCTCTTAAGGCTCCAGGCAGTTCCCTCACAAAGTTAGGTAAAGTGCAGCACAAGATAGCAGCCAAAAAACAATCAGAACTCCTGTGGGGATAAAAAATATGTCCTTAAGGCTACCAAACAGGTAGCACCCCACAGCAGGAGTCCAACAGGTGGGAGAGAGGTGCTCTTTACCTCTTCAAAAGGCTTCCTGTGGAAACGGCGTCCTGAGCTCCTTGGTAGGAGCGCTGTGTTGTTCCGTCCCTGCCACGGTTGGCAGTGAGCCTGGGGGGGTACAGCCTCTTCAAAAGGCTTTCTGTGGAAATGGCGTCCCAAGCTCCTCGGTAGGAGTGCTGTGTTCTTCCGTCCCTGCCGTGGTCAGCAGTGAGCCTAGGGGGGGGTACAACCTCTTCAAAAGACTTCCTGTGGAAACAGCATCCCGAGCTCCTCGGTAGGAGCGCTGTGTTGTTCCGTCTCTGCCACGGTTGGCAGTGAGCCTGGGGGGGTGTACAGCCTCTCCAAAAGGCTTCCTGTGGAAACGGCGTCCTGAGCTCCTTGGTAGGAACGCTGTGTTGTTCCGTCCCTGCCACGATTCAAGCAGTGAGCCTGAGGGGGTACAGCAGCCTCTTCAAAAGGCTTCCTATGGAAACGGCGTCCCGAGCTCCTCAGTAGGAGCGCTGTGTAGTTCCATCCCTGCCACGGTCGGCAGTGAGCCTTGGGGGGAGTACAGCCTCTTCAAAAGGCTTCCTGTGGAAACGGCATCCCGAGCTCCTCGGTAGAAGCGCTGTGTTGTTCCATCCCTGAAGGATAGAAGGGATGTGCTTCTTAGGCCATACCCTCCTGTTATGCATATAAAGAGAGCAGAGATATAATCTTATAGCTTATGATAGCTCTGATAGCTAAGGCCCTGTAGAACCACAGGAGGGCATTTTTTTGCCTCCTCAGTGTAAGAAATGGCTAGGAGAGCTTTTGGTAGAGCAAGCAGTGTTGGGTATGACTGGGCATATTCAGAATAAACCGCAAGGCACGGTGATAGAGGGTGTCCAATTAACGTAATACCTGATTTGAACAGTGGCTGTAAGGAATATCAGCATAATTGAGCATTTGAATAAATGCCATAAGGACCAGTGTCTTTCTGGCTTCTAATGTGAGGAGATGTCTTATGTGATAAAAGATACCTAGACGTTGTCTTAGATTTCTTGACAGCTCTTTCAGATGTACCGCAAAATTAAGATGGTTATCCAACCAGACACCCAGGTACTTAAACTTATCCACTATTTCCAGAGGTTCACCTAATAGGGTGTAAATCAGGCAGTTCGATGGTGGCCCCTGGGTATGAGCAGCAAGTGGAGATAAGATCATTGCCTTGGTTTTTTTTTGCATTAAGCAGGAGTTGTGCTTTAGTAAATTGTGTTGGAGAGTGACAAAGTCAAGTTGTAGCTCATCGTAAGTGATGTCCAGGGATGAGTTAATAGTGTAGAGAACCGTATCATCCATGAATAGATGTATGTAGCCTGAGCGTATGTGAGAGTCGATATGGTTTATGTATAAGGCGAATAGGATGGGGCCCAGGACAGAGCCTTGTGGCACACCCCGAGGAAGGATTTTAAGTGCAGACAGTTCCTCTTGAGCTTTAATCTGTTGCAGTCTGTTGGAGAGATAACATTCAAACCATTTTAGGACAGTGTTGTTTAGCAGAAGCTGTTCAGAACATTAAGCAGAAGGCTATGATCCACGGTATCAAAGGCCTTACTAAGGTCCAGAAAAAGGGCATAGACGTGTTTTTTTTGTATCCAAATCATTTTGCCAGTCATTGGAGATTTTGGCCAGGGCAGTTATAGTGCTGTGCTTGGGTCTAAAACCTGATTGGGCCAGGTTCAGGAGGTTCTCGGATTCTAGATAATCCCTAAGTTAGTAACTGACAATTTTCTCCAGGATTTTTGACAGGGTAGGAAGCAGCAAAATAGGATGGTAGTTGTTCAGGTCAGCTGGATCTTCAGATTTGGAAAGGGAATGACATGCACTGTTTTCCAAAGAGGAGGTAATTCACTCTGAATCAGGAAACTATTAAATAGGTTGGTGATTTGGGCAGTCAGATGGTAAAAGTCTGTTTTCAAGAAAAATGGTTCTTTAAGATCAGCACTGCCACACTTTTTTGTGTCCAGAGATATTAAAAGGGCCTCCACCTGTTTGAAAGTAACTGGTTGAAAGCAGAAGGAGGAGTGTCTCGGGTCTGTGGCAATGTCAGAGGATAAGCCATCCGTGGCATTGCTGTGGACATTTAGCTTGCTGAGGGGAAAATCATCGAAAGCAAGGCCTGCTGTGGCAAATGATTGTTGAGTTGTTCAAGAATGTCAGCTCAGGTCGTGTAGGAAATGTTATCTGCCACTATTCTAGTGGGCGGGGGGGGAGGCTGGCTAGTGACCTTCAACCTCTTTAAGAATGTTCCAAAAATTGGCAGAGCAATTTTTATTTTCTTCAAGGGCGGGCAGGAAATTTCATGATTTTTCTGCCCTTATTAACTTTGGTGCAGGCATTCCTAGCCACCTGAAAGGCAAGCCAGTTGGCTTCTAACTTTGTTTTCCTGGCTCTTTTCCACAGTATATCCCTGTCCCGGAGGGCTTTCTTCAAGGTAGGAGTGAACCAGTCAGGAGACCTTTTCCTTGTTTTGATCCTCCTATGTGGAGCATGTTTATTTATCAGTCCCACTAGTAGGTTTTGGAAAATATTGAAAGCCTCAGTGACAGAGGGGGACAGACAGAAATTCTGCTAGTTGATGTTACCAAGGTCCATCAGGAAAGCGGTCCAGCAGAAGTTTCTTCAGCTTCTTTTTAGCTTGGAGGCAGAAGTAGATAACCTGTTATGGGACCAGCGAACACAGGCAGTGGCACAGGGATCACTGAAGTCACTGCGAAAAACTCCTGTATGGGTGATGTTGTGAAGCTTACTGACAAGCATAAGATCCAATAGGGTACTGTGACTGGGTTTTTTCTTGTTTGGTCGGGTGTTCTCCGGCGTCATCTGCGTTAACCCGTGTACATCACAGAACTCTTTAATTTTGTTAGCACAGGCATCATTCCAGTTCAGATTGAAATCTCCCATTATTATGCTTTCTAGATTCATCTTTTCCAGTATGGAGTGGAGGTGTTCTAGAATGCCAAGCATCACAGTGGGTGGCCTATAATAGACAGATATTAAGAGGGCTACTTCAGGTGAAATGATTAACTTAAGGGCAAGGCATTCCAATTCCTTAGGTAGGGAGGTCCGAACAATGTCTGAGACATGGTATTTGATCTTGGCATAAATAGCAACTCCACCTCCTCTTGTGGGTCTGTCACATCTGAACAGTTTATATCCACGTATATTGACCATTTTGTCAGGGATATGGTTCGAGTGCCATGTCTTCAAAATCATAACTATGTCATGTGGTGTGTGTAATACCCAAGCCTGGACTAAGTCAAATTTTTTGGGTAAGCTGCAAACATTCATGTGCAGGAAACTAAAGCCCTTAACTTGCGAGAGGTCCAATGGGGCTCCAAGCAGGAGGCATGGGCCAGGGTTAAGTTCAACATTCCCTGAGCAGAGTAGGAGAAGTACTTGCAACTTCCTGAGACAGTTTATAATTGTTTTTAAGGTGGCTTTGTTTTGACGTTTGGTACTTGAAGCTTTGTGGGAAGTGTTGCTAGGGGCGGTGAGGTGGTGGCAGAGAGACGGGGCATAAAGCACCACTCTAACTGTAATGAGGAGTGGTATACCAATGTAGATAGAAGGTCTGTGCTTGGGAAAGACAGTAGAGTGCAGAAGGGAGTAAGTGCTTCTTGTGAGGCTAGAAAATTTTGGGAAAACGATCTTTGGCAGAACATACTGCCTAGGTGGGTCCTGTTGTGGCAGATCACCCATTTTTCCTTTAAAGCTGTTATTTAGAAGCAGGATCCATCCATAAATGATAACGGCTGTTAGTGCAGCCATCAGACTGGAGGAACTGCACAGAGCAAGGGTGCAGGCTGTAAAGGAGCTGCCAAGACAGTGGTGAAGAAACCCTTTAAGGAATGAGTATCAAGACAGAGGAGCAGAGTCCCTTTAAGGAGGGAGATAGCCAGAGATGTAGCCCAGTGGAAAGGTGTGGGGGAGTGGCAGGTTCCCCAGTAAGAGTATTTAATTAAGGTAGGAGGAGAGGGAGGGTGGGGGCCGAAAAATTGCAATTAGTAGCAGCTAGAAAAGCTAAAAATGGCAAGTGTTTTTTGGTTTTTTTCTAAAGCCAGCAAATCAGCTTGTCTAGCATTGATGATGAGCAGCAGATTTAAAAAGTCTCAAATGCTAGCTCAATCCCAGCACCAGCAAGCCCCAATTAGACTGTTGAAATAGTTGAGGCAGCCAATGGGATCTTGGAAGCAGCAGGGGTGCTTAATCCTGGCAGTGGTTTCAATCCATGGGAGGTCCAGGGCTAGGAAGGGAAAATATTCTGCACCTGAAGCTCTACTGGTCGGCTGTGTGTGGACCCACAGCCGGAAGCAATTCTCCAGGGATATGGCACTTGAGAGCCCTCTGAGAGCTGAAATCTGCAGGAGAAAGTGAGAGGGGCTCCAATTAATATAGCAGGGGCAGGCACACAGGGGTATCAGCATGGGAGGACACAGACTATGAGCACAAAGGAGTTTGCCCTTGTGTGGTGTGGAAACATGGGATATGCAGAAGCCTTGATGCAAAGTAAGACAGAATGACAGGTCTATTGGCAGCCCCCCACACATCACATGACTTACAGTACTGTAAGGCACATGCGTTAGCAAGGCAGGAAGGAAGTGACTCATGCAAGGAGATACTTTCACTTTCTTCTGTGCAGAGGGAGAGAGAGGAGGCAGTGAGATTGTAAGAGCAGTTAGGAGAGTTAGAGAAAGAGCGTGTGAGAGAGAGAGAGAGACCCAACAGATTTTTTAAAAGCTACATTTGTTTGTGTTTTGTGTAGATTCTTTTTTTACTTAATTTGTTCCTGCAAATTTCTTTTTTTCTTACTTTAATAAGTTGTTGTTTGTCTGTGTCTGACTGTGTGTGCCTGTGTTGTGTATGTCTTGTGTGTAACTGTTTTGTGTCATTGTTCAGACCAAGGAGGGCAATCAACTGAGTCAAGTCGAGCAGAGATGGAGCAAGGTCAGGGAATATCTGGGGCGGGGGCAGTTCTGGGACTACAGCATGGCCAGGGAGGTGTCTGCATGCGTGGGGAGTATGCCCAGTTCATGTTGGAGGGGACAGAAATCTTGTGGGCCCCCCCGGAAGAAGGACCACCACCTCCTCAGCCAGTGTCACCACCACCACCAGCTCCAGCTCATCCTGAGCAGGATGTGCCTGCACCCCCGGCCCTAAGTGTGGAGCCTCAGCACAGTGACCAAGCTGCCACTGCATCTGGCCCCCCAACCTGTGCTGGTCCTCCCCGCACCGCCCTGGTTTGGGAGTTTTTGATTGTAATGGGGGGACAGTAGCCTGGTCAGGTGCCACATTTGTAGGGTGGAGGTGCACCATGGCCCCCAGGGGGCTAAGCTGGGGACTGGGGGCCAACACACCCACATGATCAACCACCACCCAGTGGAGTGGCAAGCTGCCACACAATGGGCCAGGCCTGCACCTGCTGGCCCTTCTGTGGCAGAGGGTGCAACTGTGTGTGGCCCTAAGAGGAGGAAGGCGACGGCAGGACCTGCTGCTCCACTAGCACTACCCTACCACCACCACCAGCTGCAGCACCTGCGGACCCCAGAGAACTGCCTATAACTGAGGCAGATATTGCAGTTCTTTGGAGTGCTGCGGACACAATGAATGATTCATACTAAGATCTGATAGAAGCAAAAAGGCTATAAAGCCCAAAAGAGCTTCTTAATTTACATATAGTATTTTAGTTGATTTGTTGATCTCATATAGTCATCCAGTCTGTTCTTAAAGGTAGTCTTGTTATTACTGATAATGATGTTTAAAGTAAGCATATTCCATGGTCTAACAACTCTTTGACAGAAACAGTATGCCCTTTTTTTAAAGTTGCATTTTTTTTCTAGTAAGTTGCAGCAGGTGACCTCTGGTGTTTTTGTGTATCTGATTGAAATCCAGACCACATTCTGTTAAAATATTTTGGTCTTGGATAATATCCCATACAAATAGGATATCACCTCTAAGTTGCCATTCCTCTAAGGAAAACATGTTAAATTTATATAGTCTTTTCTCATAGGAAAGCGATTTATTAAATACTATGGATTTTGTAATTCTTCTTCACATTCTCTCGATTCTAAGAATATCCTTCCGTCCAAATGGACTCCATAATTGTGATACAAAATCAAAGCTAAATCTTGCATAAGCTCTATATAAAGGTAGTAAAATGGCTAAGTTTCTTGAAGAGATGTTGTGATATATTGCCCACCAGATTGTGTTAGCTTTAACAATAGAGTTAGTGATGTGTACATCAAAAGTGAGACCTGAATCAACAGTAATCCCTAGATTGTTTTCACAAGGTTTATTTATTAATAGATTACTATAAATATAGTATTTTTGTTTTTGATTGTTTTTACCAAACTGACTAACACTACATTTAGATGTGTTGAAATGGAGATTCCATTTCAAAGACCAGGCTTCTAGTTTCTGTAAGTCATTTTGAATAAGTTTATGTTCATCTGAATTCGTGCAGATGTTTGCTAGTTTGCAATCATCGGCATATTTTGTAATTTTACTATGAATGTCATTTGTTAAGTCTGATATAAAAATCTGGAATATTATAGGGGACAAAACAGATCCCTGTGGAACTCCGCTTTTGACCCTTTTCCAGATTGATGTATGACCATCTATTATTACATGTTGTTTTCTGTCAGATAACCAGTTTGTTATCCATTTAATGTATGTCCGGTTATTGTTAAAATGCTGTAATTTATAAATTAATACCTAATGAGGTGCTGAATCGAAAGCCTTTTTAAAGTCTAGTAGTATAACATCACATGCAATGCCTTTATCAATATTTTCGCTAATAAAGTTATAGAAACTGACCAGATTTGTTGTACAGGATCTCCCCTTTGTAAATCCATGCTGTGTATGGTCTATGCCTAGTATAACTGGGCTTAATTCATCCTTTAATAATCCTTTCTAGTATTTTACAGAAAATAGAGGTCAAGCTAATGGGTCAATAATTATCAGGAGAGGTCTTTGTACCTTTCTTGAATAGTGCAATCACTTGGCTTGTTTCCATTCATTCAGAAGTACTGTAAAGTTTAAACATTTATCATAAAGAATTTTTAAAGGTGCACACAGATGGTCTTTCATAACCAAAATTAAGTTTCCAGAAATGCCATCAGGACCTGCTGAGGAGCCCTTTTTTATCTCCTCTAGTTTAGTTTTAATAGTGTCTAGTGAGATATCAACAACATCAGTGACTTTGATTATTTGGGACTAAATGATTAACTGTGTCATTATCTGTAGTAAAGGAATTACAAAAGTGATTATTTAAATACTCTGCCATATCCTTTGGCTCTTGGGGAACTATATCGTTGGCGATGATTGGACCCACCCTACATTCTGTTTTTTTTTATAGAGTTGATGTAGCTAAACAGCATTTTACAGTCTCCTTTTTTGCATGTGTAGCCAACAGTTTTTCCATGTTTAATTTGGCTTTTCTGATTTCCTTCTTACATTTGTTTTGGATGTGTTTAAAGGCTTAATGTGTTCGTTCACGTTTATTACTACTGTATTTCTTATAATATTTATTTTTCTGTTTTATGAGTTTCAGTAATCTAATGTTAAGCCACTTGGGATGAATTCAGGATTTATTTTTCTTTATTCTAGGAATAAATTTAAAAGCAGCATCCATGACAATGGATATAAAAGAATTCCACATATCTTCTATGTTATCTGAATTTAAATGAACATACCAATCAATGATTGAGAGGTGATCATTAAGTGCTTGGAAGGTAGTTTTATGTAATGCGAATACTTCTGTAATATTAGTTGATTTAATGTAAGAATTACGAAGAACAAAGCTAATGGAACAATGATCACTGTTACTCAATGGTGCTGTTTCAATACATTGTCTTATGTCAATTGATTCACTACAAAGAACGATATCTAGAATATTAGAGCCTCGTGTAGGAAATGTTACATGTTGAGTTAAATTTAGTTCATTATATATATTTAGGAAGTCTTTAGATATCTTGAATGTTGCAGTATTGGTTGTCCAGTTTATATCTCCTAGATTTAAATCACCCATGAGTACAATATGTCCTAGATCAGAAGCAGCTGCCATTTCTGCTATGATTTCTTCTAATACATCTGATTTGGAATTTGGGGGTCTATAGCACAGGCCTAAAACAAGATTTATATTGTCTTTATGTTTTGTATTCAACCATATAGTCTCAGTCAAACTAGATTCTGTTTTAATTTTATTTGCTATGTCATAAATTAACAAAGTAGAGGAGACAAAAAAGCCACACCCTCCACCCTTTTGGTTTGATCTGCTAAGGTGAAATAAAGTGCAACCTGGGATGCAAATATCCCAAGTCAGCTCGTTTGGCATCCAACTTTCAGTAATGCCCATTATATTAGGCTTATCACTACTTATTTTAATTCTTAGTTCATCTGTTTGTTACATAAACTACATGTGTTAAGCAGTAAAACTTTTAAATCCTGTTTTGGTGTGTGTGTATTACTTTCTCTCTCCTTTTATTGAAGAGTTTGATATATTCATTTCCAGCAAACCTATTAGTTTAAAATGATCGCAGGTACATGGGAATGAAAATTTTGACAGAGTCTAATTGCTCCTTGTTTATTTAAATGCAAACCATCTCTGGCGTATCTGGTTAAACTATTACTGAAATGTGTCCAATTGTCAATAAAAACTAAGCGATTTGAAGCACACCAGTTTAGTAGTCTTGCATTGATTCTTTCAATGGTTTTGTTTTTTTTTCTAGTTTTGCACAAGGAATAGGGATAATGCCAGAAATAAAAATATTGCATCCTTTGTCTTTAATTTTGTTCCCAGATCAATCAGTTCAAAACAGATGTCCTTTTCATGAGTATAACCAACATTATTTGTACCAACATGGATAATGACATTTGAGGGAGTACTAATGAGATGATCTATTCTAAGTGCTAAATCTTCTATTCTTGCACCAAGAAAGTAGAACACTTGGACCTGGTTGTTTCCTGAATTATTGATATAGGAGGCTAGGTATTTTACAATAGAATCACCTCTTCTGAACATTGGGAGGTCCTCTCTGATTATATCAGCCTGTGTATCTTGTTCCATTTGTACATGTAGTAATGAACTATATCTGTTTTGTGATAAAATGTCCTGAGTAGTTTGATTTAATAAGGACGGATGATTTACGGGTGCTGGGCATACAAAATCAGCTCTTCTACCCTTTTTATATTTTCTTTTAGAAATTGTTTCCCAATTATCATCGGAAAAACAGTCTCTGCTTCTTTTACTAGAGTTTGAAGGAGCAGGGACGACGTTAGATTGCATAAGTATGGGTGTTTGTTTTCTTTCGAACAATTGTCCTTTACATTTTGTCAATGGTGAAGTAACTTTGATTGTGGAAAGATTTACTCTTTCAATCATAGTGCCATTGGAGTTCAAGGAGTTTGGCTCTTGTATTGAATTGAGAACAGCTGGAATAATTCTAACCATATTATCAAGAAAATCCTGTAGCTCCCTAACTTTTTTGTCTGACTGAAGTTCCTTAGTTAAGGAAAAAATTGTTTAATTCATTGATAACTTTTCCAAACAGTAGGAACAACTGATATGAGTGGGTGAGTGCTATTGAGCAGCAGTTGGAGCGGATCGAGGGCCATCAATTGCAAATGATGTCCATACTCCAACTGCTGTTGGACCACCATGGGATCCTGCACTAGTTTTTTTTTCCTCCCACCATGTGCCCCCCACCCTCCCTGCGGTGTCATAAAAAGGTATTCCCCCACCACCCCTATATCTAATTATGCACTTTTTTCTTGTCTTCTGTATGAGTGACACTTTGTATTCTGCCCCCCTCCCTTCCTTCTGTTAAGTGTGTGTGCTGTTTTGGTTTTCCTGGTTTTAAGTTAAAATGGTTTGTCCTTGCCATTATTATTTCAACTTAAAGGAGTAGTCCCACCCAAATCTGAAACAGCATATGTTATGCAGAGCATTTTGATGTGCATGTAAAGTCCTTCCCCTAGTGTATCCATCCCTCTGTCTGCTATTAGGAGTTTTTACTAAATTACTAAATTGTGTCTTCATGTTAAATTGCTTTATTGCCTTTATCGCTCCAACAATGCACCCTGTGTCATGTGACAGTGATGTGGCATAGTCCATTGACTTACCAAATGCACAGTTCACAACAGCAGAGATGTGTAACTGACTAGTAATTTTCATACAGAAAGCCCACTCATCTAGCTCTGAGGTGCCTGCTAAACTATAACAGTTGCCACTCGGTGTCACTGCATAAGAACAGTTACACAGCTCTGCTGCTGTGCATACGGTAAATCTATAGGCTATGCTATATCACTGTCACATGACACAGAGTGTAATATCAGAGTGACGAAGGCAATAAACTGATTTTATGTGAAGAAGATCCACAGGGCTCATAAAACTACCATAAATGTAGCAGGCTAATTTAGTGAAAATTCTTAATAGCAGACAGGGGGGAAGGATGCAGTAGGACTTTACATATAAATCAGAAGTGCTCTACATAACATATGTTTTCCTCAAATTTTGTGTTCACTACTCCTTTAACTAAACCAGAAAGCCATAACTCCACATGAATAGAGACCACTAAAAAAGTTTCACTGCTACTGCAACTGTATTTATGACAAAACAAGGTACAAAGTAATGAGCCTTGCATTTTGCCAGTTAGGCCTTCAGTGGTGTGCCTAATGAAGGCTTAAGTGGCAAAGCACAATGGTCATTTGTGTGTGTCTTGTTTTGCCATCAATAAAGTTGCAGTATCATTGAACTTTTCTTGTGGCATGTATTCCTATGAAGTGGTGACTTTGTGTGTTTGCCTTGCACATTTGAAGCCAGGTATTGTGTACCAGCAGCTGTCCACATAGTGCAGTGTTCTTCTTATGGACCTGTTATATTCCAAGTTAAGAATGTTTACCCTGACATATTTTAAGTGCCTTTGTAATGTTTGTTTTCTGTCATGCAGTGTTTGTTAAAAAGCAGGACAGAGCAGTGCAATAATACTGTGCTAAACTGTATGTGTGCAGTGTAATGTCCTGAGTGTGCAGACACGGTCCAGTTTCTTGCAAACATATATATGCTGACTTGTTCCAGTGTTTATGGTATAAAGAATAAAGATAAGAATCTATAATGTATATTTTATTTGTACCATCAGCAGCAGCGGTGCAGTTGGTGGGCGGTTTGCACCTCAGTCAGACTGCGCAGAAGACTTTTAGGAGATCATAGCACTCCAGCTTTTCAATAAACCATACCCAACAGACATGAAACATTGTTGAGGCACCCAAAATATTTCATAGTGTACAGACATTATAAAGTCAGAAAATATATAACAGGTCCAGTCCACTGCCACCACACTGTGCTACCACATTTCTTCTTTGCATTTTTTTGTTCTGGACTAAGTGATGTCTTTCTAGTTTAGACTGGCAGTGGTAGTTTTGCAGCAAGTTGCTGTACACCACGACACAGCACCAGTGGTAGTACAGTGTGGTGGCAGTGGACTGGACCTATTATACATTCCGACCTTACAATGTCTGTGCGCCATAAAATATTTGTGGTGCCTCAGCAATATTTCAAGTCTGTTGGCTACGGTTTGTTGAAAAGCAGGAATGAGCAGTGCTATTAACTGATCTCATAAAAGCCATGTGTGCACTCTGACTGAGGTGCACACTGCCCACCGACTGCACCCAGTCCTCTGAAGAAATATAATACTATAATGAAGTACTTGATAGAATCGAAGGAGGTGACAAGAGCAGTAAGGGGAGCCAAAGCATCTACGGAACTCAGGCTGGCACAAGGCATTAAGAAGGGGGAGAAGGACTTCTTTAAGTACATCAGGGAGAAAAGGAGCTGTAAGGACCACATAGTAAGGATTAGGAAGGAGGGGTTGGGTGGAAGCAGGGTGCAATAAGGCAGAAGCACTAAATGAGTACTTCTGCTCAGTATTTACTAAAGAGAAGAGGGGTGACACCCAAGGTGGGAGAAATGGCAGAAGCAGGGAGGAAGTGGTGACAGATGGGAAATCATGGAGAGCAGAGTTTGAGAGAGGTTTGAAGGCACTGAGGGTGGACAAGGCGCCAGGCCCATATGGCATCCACCCCAGGGTACTGAAGGAGCTGGCAGAGAGGTCCTTGCAGGACCTTTGGTGAACCTATTTAATGCCTCACTACATTCAGGGTGTGTACCTCAGGACTGGAGGATGGCTCATGTGTGCCCCTCCACAAGAGTGGCCCCAAGGATGAACCGAGGAAACTACAGACCAGTGAGCCTCACATCCGTCGTGGGGTAAGCTAATGGAGACTATCCTGAAGGAGGGCTGGTGGCCCTCCTAGAGGCCAAAGGACTACAGGACAGCAGACAGCATGGCTTCATATGTGGCAGATCCTGCCAAACCAACCTGGTCGAGTTCTATGACTGGGTAACTAGGCAACTGGACAGGGCCATGCAGTGGATGTCCTGAATCTGGACTTCAGTAAGGCATTCGACTCAGTGCCACATGGAAGGCTGGGAAGGAAGTTAATAGGCACAGAGGCGGGTGCAAAGCTGGTGAGATGGGTAGGAAACTGGCTGCAGAGAAGGCAACAGAGGGTGGTGGTGGGTGGGGAGCTCTCACACCCAAGGGCAGTGATGAGCGATGTTCCACAGGGCTCAGTGTTGGGACCAGTGTTGTTTGGGATATTCATTGCAGATATATCATGGGACATCAAGAGCAAGATCAGTCTGTTTGCTGATGATACCAAGGTAGGCTCGGTGGTGGATGACCTAGGAGGATGGCAGGGGTCGCAGGATGATCTGGCAAAGCTTGAAACCTGGTCATACACCTGGCAACTGGGCTTTAATGCCAAAAAGTGCAAGGTGCTGCATTTTGGGATGAAGAACCCAAGGAAGAGTTACCAGCTAGGGGGAGTGCAGCTAGCCCAGACAGAGGAGGAGAAGGATCTGGGTGTGCTCATTACAGGGTCAATGAACAACTCGGCATAATGTAGGAAGGCAGCTTCAAAGGCCAATAAAATGCTAGGTTGTACTGCAAGGGGTATATCCTCGAGGAGGGAGGAGGTGATTCTGCCACTGTATAGGTCATTAGTTAGACCACACCTGGAGTACTGCGTGCAGTACTGGCGTCCATATCTGAAGAGGGACATTAAGTTACGGGAGGGGGTGCAGCGCAGAGCGACAAAGATGATCAAGGGGCTGGGGGACTTATCATATGAGAGGAGGTTGAAGGAGCTGAACATGTACTCACTGGAGGAAAGGAGAGACAGGGGTGACATGATTGAAACCTTTAAATACATGAAAGGAATAAACAAGACGGGTACAGAGGGGCTGTTCAAAGTAAGGGAGGGGAGGGCCACCAGGGGCCATGATATGAGACTGGAGCGAGGAAGGTTCAGGAGGGAGATGAGGAGACACTTTTTTACATAGATGGTGGTGGCTGGGTGGAATGCGTTACCTGCTAAAGTGGTATGCAGTAGAACAGTGGACTGCTTCAAATGAGGATGGGACAGGACAAGGGGGAGGGTTAATGAAGGGGAAGGGTGGAAGGGAGGGGCAGCTGAAGAATAAGGGGTGCTAGCTGCACATTCGAGCAAACTTGATAGACCTCTAGGCCTTTAACTGCTGGCAAATTTCGTATGTTCGTATGTTCGTATGACCACTGTATCTCATAAAATCAACAGGACACATAAAACATCTAAAGGAAGTTCCACAGTACGAAACATTAGTACACATACTCACTTTAAAGTATTGATAGTAAATAAACCTTGTGGCTGTGGCTGATGTATGTGGTCTCTCTGTCTGACTCCATCTGCCATGGAATGTGCAGGACACAGAATGGAAAACATCGGCGTACTGGTGGTGGTGGTGGTGGGTGGTCATGGGGGCATATGATTTTGGCCTTCCCTCTTGAATTTCTCTACATCTGGTGGATTTGGCTAACAGTGCTTTTCTGGTGGTGGTCATGGGGGCACATGATTTTGACATTCCCGCACATTTCTCTGCATCTGGTGGCTTTGGCTAACAGTGCTTTTCTGGTGGAGGTCATGAGGGAACAGCTGCAGCCTGCAACACATTCACTATCACTGTCAGACACACACAGGTGGGTGGTGGGCAGGAAATAATGTGCACTGTTTTAAAAATATAATTTGAGTCATTCAGAGTGGGACACTGCTTTAACTTTATGAAAAACAAAACATGTACCACAGAAAAAATATGACAGCCTTTAACCACTTCACTTAAAACCTACCAACATCAAACTCATCATCATCCTCATTCAGAAAGCTGCCCTTGCAGTCATCAGTGTCTGAATTCTGCCCACTAAGGAATTCTTTCTCCATTGTGTCATCATCTACCTCACTGGCATGCCATTTAATGCTACCAGTGCCACCAAGATGGTCCATTTCTACAACATCAGAAGTACAACCATGACCATGCCGGGGCATGAATACTGAGGGTTGCAGTTCGAGCTGGTATGTGCCCCTCACTCATTTTTATGAATGTCAGCAAGATGGTATTTGCAGGAGAGAGGTTTGTGCAACAATCCCGAACTATTGCACCCACTGTACTGAATACCCTCTCGACACACTGGAGGGTAAGCATGTCAGGTACTTCAGTGCCACTGAGGTCAGCTCTGGCCATTAACTGACCTTTCCACTCCAGTATAAAAGAGGATCATCAGTTATTAACAGTTGCCTGTTTTCAGCCAAATATGAGTCAACCATTCAATGTGCTGCACCAAGTCCAGTGGCTGATACATCATCCTGTTCTCTAGAATCATTTATGTCACAAATCCCGACTTGGGACAAAGCACCTCAAAGTGGGATATGACAACCGCTTTTGATGACAGCCCACCTGGAGCTGCAGCCCTTTTACAGGATGTGCTTGATACTACTCTGAACTGACCTTCAGCCTGATTATGCTGCTGAGGTTTGCTGACCTTGGCTCGTGACTTCTTTGCCCCATGAACCAAGTGCAGCAGTTAACTACTGACATTTTTTACCTGTTCAGGCCCTCCCTCCCTCCAATAGTGAGGCAATTCTATGTTCGTGTCGTGGGTCCATCACTGTTGCTATTGCAAAATCATCACTCTGCTGAATGCTCAAGATGTGCCGATTGCGCTCAAATAGTGTCAGCATGTGTTTCAGTAACACACTGCTCGCACAGTCACCAGAACTATCAAGGCTATGCTGTAGATTCAGTGATGTCTACCTCAACACTCGCAGCAGTGGAAATGATTGGCTAATGGAGGCAGACTCACCACTCACTGCCTGTGCGCATGTTCAAAAGGCCCTCAAAATTGTTATTGCAGAGTCCATGAGGCACCACTGTTCAGTCGTGAGAGACATGGAGGCCCCGGATGTTTCATGACTAATGTGCATGACAAGATATTCTGAGATAGCTTTATATTGTTCATACAACCTCTCTGCCATGTATAAAGTTTAGTTTCACCGAGTGACAACATTCAGTTGCGGCAGTGCTGCGGTAGGCTGGTTTGGATCTGCAACTGTTGAAGCTGGTCACGGGCCCTTGCAGAGCTGTGAAAAGTGAGAACAGATACAGTATGCAACTGTCAGCATCTCATTTATATCAGGGTGCTTCAGAAACTCCTGCACCACAAGATTTAAACAGTGGGCCATGCATGGAACCCAAGCAAAGCCACCATTCATGATACATTTAACCACATTTGACCCATTGTCACTTGCTCTAAACCCAGCTCTCAGGGACAGCCTGTTCAGCCACTCAACAATTTCAGTCAGTAGCAAGTCGGGCATGTTTTCACCAGTGTGTGAACAGGTAACACTGTGCATAGCAAGTGTTGCATGCTGTTGAATTCTGGGAAGATTGTTACTACAACAGTCCACCTTACTACACTGATTATTCATGCTACCACCAGAACAAACAACTCCAGCACCTGCACCCAATGTGCAGTTATGCACAAATATGAACTCCCCACTGTTTTACCACTTGTCCACATATCCATACTTAAATGGATGAATGGAGAGAAGGAATGTTGAAGGGCATGTCTTACAGAGTTGGCCACAGTACGGTATAACTCAGGGACAGCACGAGTAGAAAAGTATGTCCTGGATGGGACTTTCCATTTTGGACAGGTGTGTGCCTCAAACTGCTGTAATCCAGAATTATCCACAAAGGAGAAGGGCAAAAGATCAATTGCCAGCATTTCAGCTACAGCAACATTAAGTTTGTTTATAGTTGTTCAACCAGGAGTAGCACACTTAGCTAAAAGCTTTTTTTCAGGTGCGACCTGGGAGCACAGAGAAGTTAAGTGACTTGCTCAGGGTCACACAGTATGCAAGTAGAAGCTGTGGGATTCAAACCCAAGTCTGGTCTGCTGGATATCACCATATTTGCAGCTCAGAGCCTTAAACCACTGTGCTATACTGCCTCTAAGTTCATGAGACAATGCATGATTGGGTGGATACTTCAGGTTATGGGCCAAAACACTCTGCAACGTGAGCTGACTTACACATTTTGCATGGGGTGTGACAAATGGCTCTGCTCTGCGAATGGATGGGGGTGTGTGTAAACATGTGGTGAAGAGGGCTGCACAGGTGACACATCCACACATTAAGTTATTTTCCCAGATTTATGCACAGGGGTTGATGTACCGCTTGCACTAGACGTACTGCATTGACGACCACCACCACTGCTACTCTGACCACCACTTGACAAGATTTCAGAATCATTATCCTCCACCTCATCTTGCCTGTAGTAATCCTCTGCAGTTGTTTCATCGCTACTGCAGACATTCCTACTTGCTCTTACAGTCAATGAAGGGGATAACATGCTCATTAAGGTTGATGACAAGGATGAATGACCCACTATGGCATTAGCTGCCATCTGGTGCCAGGTTCACAGTGCCATGTGCCTGTTCTTAAGATGTGTATGCTGTTCCCAATGTCAAGATGACTCCCCTTTAAATCTAGACTCACACACACATGGCAAAGCTGGCAGATAGCAACTGAGTCATTGTTGGCATCTTGAACAAAAAAAAATGAGAAACAAGGGATTGTAATCTCCTACTTTTAACATGTCCTGATGCTGCTTATTGGACTCTGTTTTTTAAGCCCTGAAATGGAGGGGGTGCTATATGGTTTTTCAGGTGGGACACACTTGTACTGCAATTGACTACCGCAGCTACCTATGATTATTACTGGGTCATCAGCAACATCAACATCAACTGGAACTGCTAAATCACAACTTTTTTTGGGGGGGGTATTTAATGCCACCAGACCCAGGCACAGCCACCTTGACTTTCTTTTTCTCTAGTTCCCTACAGGGGTCACTGACATCATTATCATATTCGTCATCATCCGTATCCACATTTTCTGCTTGGATGGTGTTATGTGGACTACATGTTGCTACCACAGCATCATCATCATCATCACCTGATATTTTTGCACCACACTGTGAATCATTGGATGGCAAAGGCATGACCTCCACCACAGTGGAAGAAATGTGACATTGTGCATTATCGTCGCCATGATCAGAATCATGTTCAATTACAATGGGGCTGTTACTGGGGACAGGGAGTATGACATCATTTACACTGTTACTCATTGCTTTAGAGTCAACTATATTTTTTGACATGGTTAAATGGTTAGAAGTGGAACTTGAGGCAGCAATACTCATGCCAGCAGAAACTGCACTAACACCACCACCTGGGACATCATCATCTCTTCCAACTATGAGTGAAGCTACAGACTGCGCTGTAAAAAACATTGATGGAGAAATCCCTTTCCTCACACCAGCTATGCACTTCTGCGTACTACCACACCCACAGACAATCTTACCCCTGGCAACAGTGCCATGGCCAGAAACAGCTTTGCTTGCACGTCTCTTTACAGGCATTTTGGGGGATCACCAAGAAAATGTTAAACCTATTTCAATTTTGGAACTTTCACTCTGACACGGTGGATGTGATATTTAAAGTCAAACACAACAACAGTGGTTTGCAGATGTAGATTGCGAACTAAGCAGATGCAAAGGCAGGCACAGTCAGATTAGATTGCACTGCGCAATCAAGAAAAAGATGCAGAAGCAAAGTCACAACAACACCTTAACCACTGTTGCTTGCAACAGTCACAATCCAAATCCAATGTGGAAAAGAATACCTTTTGCCAGTTGGGGGGTGGGGCAGCAGACTGCAGTAACAGTACAAAATCAATATTCCACAATCCAGACCACAGACCATTACAAAATCACGCAGCTGCGGTGGATAGCAGGTTCACACTGCTGCAATTACTCTGTGGCACAATAAAAGGTGTCTGTGAACTGTGATTTGATGGCACACGTAATGTCATACTCACATTCATACACACACACTACAAGCAATGTGCGGCAAATTGAAAACTTTGGTAATATAACCAGATCTTTTCAACAAACTGTAATTATGCACTGCTGTAACACAAAATTCAGCAAAAAAATGTCAAGAATTACTGAAAATATTACTGTGTGTACATTAACACAGTTATACAACAAAAATATAACCAAAACAAAAAAGACTGCCTTTTTCTCCTAGTTAATCTAAATCTACCTACAACACACATATACACCACTCCCCCACAGCACACTTCAACTGTCTCTCAGTACACAGACTGAATGTTCAAAATTAACATTCAAAAGGTGAAGTGATGCAAAGTACATTGTAATCAATGTACTTCACCTAAAAATGGGCACAGAAGTGGATGGTCGAAGGTGAAGTAATACGAGGTGCATTAAAATCACTGAATTTGTGATCCTCATTATGACATGAAGTACTTTGCTTTGCATTGCAGAGTGTTACACTTGATTCCCCTAATGAGCTCAAGAATTGCTTTCATGGAGCGAATTTTGGCCACTTTGCCAACCACTAATTGCATACTCCCCTACCCCTAGATGTTTCAACTTAGATGTCAGAATAGGATGGTCCACCAGGCTGAAGGCCTTGGTCAGGTCAACAAAAATCCTTCCTGTTAATAGGCCTTTGTCCATATTAATATAGATGTCTCTAGTTAACTTGACCAAAGCCGTCGATGTGCTGTACCCCCTTCTAAACCCATATATTTTTTCTCTAAGTACTTAGTTAGTTGTTTGGTAACAATTTTTTTCAAGTATTTTTGCTAATGTTGATAATACAGATATAGGGCTATAAGTAGTGACCTGATACTTATCGCCTGACTTAAAAATGGGAGAAATTATAGCAGTTTTCCATATATCTGGAATTTTATTAGTACATAATGAAAGACTGAACAAGTGAGTTACTTGTTTAGTCAGTGGTTTAGCAGCTATCTTATCCATGGTTTCTAGTGGCACCAACCACCCCTGATCACCTGTCCTGTAGATGTTAATCATCTCCCTGGTGTCTAGTAGCACCATCACCTCCCAGTCACCTGTCCTGTCATTGTATAGATCTCCCTGGTGTCTAGCTGCAACCCATCCCATGAACACCTGCCCTATATATGTAAATTTTTTCCCTGGTGTCTAGTAGCGCCCCTCACCCCCCAGTCACCCATCCTGTATCTGTTCATTTTTTCCCCTGGTGTCTAGTAGCACCGTCTGCCCCCCAGTCACCCATCCCACATCTGTTTATCTTTCCCCTGGTGTCTAGTGTCATCTCCCACCCCTCCGTTACCCATCCCATAGATGTTAGTCATTGCCCTGCTGTCTACTGACACCCCCACCCTCTAGTCACCCTTTCTGTAGATATTAATCATCGTACTGGTGTCTGGTGGCATCCCCCACCCCCAATTATCCATCCTGTAGGTGTTGTTTCCCTGATGTCTAGTGACCCCCGTACCCCTCAATCATCCATCTTGTAACTTTGATACTTATCCCTGGTGTCTAGTGGTACCCTCCAGCCCCCAAGCACCCAGCCCATGTCTCTTTTACTATCTCTGGTGTCCAGTGGTACCCTACCTCCACCCGCTGAATGCCGGTTGACAAAAAGACTGGTGAACAATGGTTGTCCAACAGTCCCTCACCTACCCTGCCCACACACTGAACATCACCCATCCAAACACCCCCCCTTACCAGCAAGTCTGGGGCCATTCATATCCTGATACATTGACCAGCCAGTACAGCCTTCCTCTCACCTCCTTAGTTGGCCAGTGTATGAGCTGCAGTATATGTGTGTGCAGTATGCAATATACTGTATGTATGCACACTACAACTCCTACAGCAGCTTGCTGAAGAGGTGAGAGGAGAGCTGTGCTGGTCACCATATTGGGATGTAGTGCTCAGCCCCAGACATGGTGGTAAGGTTTGGATGGGTGAAATTCAGGATGTGGTTGGGGCAGGTGGGGGATGCTGGACAACCAATGTTCACTGATCCATTTGTTGACCAGAATTCAGGGTGGCAGGGTTGGGGACACCAATGCATGCCAGGGATAGTATAGAAGACATTGGACAGGTGCTCAAGTGATGCAGCACCACTAGACCCCAGAGATAAGTGCCAAAGCTAGGGGGCAGGTGATTGGTAGATGGGAGGGTGCCACTAGACAGCAGGGAAATAATTAACATCTAGGGACTGCCATTAGACACCAGGGCAATGATCACCATCTATGGAAGGGATGATTCAGGGTGGGGGTGCCACTAGACAGTAGGGACAAGATGACCATCTATGAGATGCATGATTGGGACTGGGGGGGGTGCCACTAGACACCAGGGAACAGATGAACAGATACGGGATGGGTGTTGGGGGTGAGGGTGCCATTAGATACCAGAGCAGAGATGAATAGTTATGGGACTAGTGTTTGGGAGTGGAGTATGTTGCAAGGCACTAGGGATGACATGGCAGGCACACACAGTATGAGCTCAAAAGGTCCACCACTTAACATGCAAATGAGCCCATAATGGACATGAGAATGGCCCCTTGTGCCTTGCATGCCCAATTGGCTCATTTGTGGTGCGTAGCTTAATATCGCACCATGGCTCCTGGAACTATCTGGTCCTGGGAGACAATTTCCAGTGGGCTGAATGCAGCCCAGGTCCATATCAGGGCAGTGCATATTGACTTAGTGCTGTGCTGATATGGGCTGATATTCAGTTGGATAGTGCCCGTACTCTATCTGACAGAATATAGCAACCAAAGGGTCGGCACAGGTGCAAGCATGGAGCAAGACTTTGCACCCTGCTTGTGCCTATTTTTGAATATCTGGCCCAATATATTTTGAGGAGTAACTTGCTAGATATAGTTCTTGCTGTATCTTTTTCCCAGTTTTTGTTGCCCATCTTTAGATCACCCAAGAGCATCATATCCCCAGAATCACAGGCATTCTCCAATTCTTTAGAATAGCTCCTGTAGTTTTGTTGTCTTTGTCAGGTGATCTATAACAGAGGCCAATTATTTCACCTTTGGGGTTCTTGTTCATTATTTTTAACCACAATGTTTCTATGTCTATGTTTTCACCCTGTATTTTACTAGTTATGTCAATTAACTCAGTTTGCTTTCATACGTAGATGGTGATGCCTTCTCCCCTTTTCTGGATCCTGTCTTTATAAAATAATTTCTCTACCCTGTATGTTCACTGGTGACCATCAGGTCTCAGTTACACAGATTAAGTCAAAATGTTGAATTACTGTTAATGCTTCTAGTTAATATTGTTTGTTGTCAATACTGGTGTTGCACAGCATGCAGTGTATATTAATCATTCCCTTAAGCTTTCCACTACTGTTTGTACAATTTGTTGCATGCTGTTTTTATTTATATGTAATTCATTTTCCTTATTTAGGATTTTCATGATTGCTCTTGTTCTTTCACTGATAGATTCTATTGCTTTTATTGTGTTTCCCCACCACCCAATCGTGGTAGTTTAAATAAATTTCCAGTAAGTGGGTTTCAATGATGCTGCTTAACAAGTTTAACCCTTCTTTTTCAGATGTGGACCTTCTGCTGCATATGCTTCCACATTTCTGTAGAACTTTTTCCAAATCTTGATGAATGTGAAGCCCATTTTTTGGCACCAATTTTCTAGCCTACTGTTCATCTTGTTTATTTTGTTTTGTTTTTTCCTTCTTGTGCCTTTGGTATCAGGAGAATTCCTGCTATAGTGATGTCATGTCCGTGATTTTGTAGATCTTTACACATATTTATTAGGTCATGACAAATATCCTTTTCATGATCTTTGCCCAGGTTGTTAGATCCTATATGGAACACTACAGTGGGTGATGTACTACTGTTCTGAAAGATTTTTGGTATTCTTTTCCCTATATCCTGAATTTTGGCCCTGGGGAAACATACTATTTTATTTCTCTTCTGCACAGATAACAGAGTCTGTTTTCCTTATCACAGAGTCTCCTATGACTACTACTTTGTTTGTTTGTGTGTTCCCTATTTCTGCAAAATCAACACTTTCCTTCAATAATGTATATCCATATCCTTCAATATCTAATACAGAAAATCTGTTTTTTGGGGGCTATTTTTATGACTTTCTTTCTGGCCCTCCTGCTCGGAACTCTCAGGCCACTGTTCTTGCTGACTTGCTCTACCACCCGCTATGTTCCCCCCACCATCTTCAAGTTCATCACGGTTCCCTGGGTCGGAGAACAGCAAACCAGGGGAACCACAGGGGGCAGTGGTGGGGAACCAGCATTGGGCATGTGGTGGTGGCACTTGCAGGGCCATTGACTATCCGAGCTGGAGGGGTATTTCTCTCCTTCTCCTCCTGTAAGTACCTGGAGCCTTCCCCCAGTGTGTGGTGCACATCTGACACTGGCACACAGCAACCCTGCCTGTGTCAGCCATCCTCCCTTATGTGCAGCTCTGGTAGTCTGTGGCACCCCCGGTCTCCACCAGGGGCTGCCAGAGTGCTGAGTGATCCTATACCCTCCCCCCGGGAGAGGAGAAGAGAGCAGTCCTGCAGGCACTCAATCCATCTCCCTCCCTGATGACCCCCGACACCCAAGTTCGCTACAGACCTCGGGTCATCAGCATGGCACAAGGTGTGGTGTCCAGCGCCTCAACCCTCAGTGCCACCGGGCCAGCCAGAAAATTTGTTTGAGAAAGCCAGATCATCCCCGCTGTCAATCTCTGCTCTTCTGATTTTTTTTTTAGTTTTCCTAGGCGTAACTTTGTACCACTCTGAACTTGATGAATCATTTAGATCCTCCCTACTCCTTTTGTTTTCTCTTTCTCTGCTTTTCTGGCTTGTTCTCTCATCATCATCATCTTCTCTATTCCTTTTTTTTAAATTCCCTTACATACAATATAATTCCCATTTCATCTCATTAGTATGTTCTCTGCTGCTATTGTTTGGACAATCACCTTCATTTTATTTATCTCTCAGGAATTTTTTGATTAATTTTTCAGAAACCTAGCTTTGGACAATAGTGCTTGGTATGCTAAACATGTTATGAAGGAAATTCCAGCTCAGCCAACCTCAGATTTATAGACTCAATTAAGGGAGAGGTCTGTTCCAATCAAGGCTAATAATACTGAAAAAATTGATTGGACACAATGTGCCCACTCACCAAATATTGCACCATAATTCACAATTTATTGTATCACCAACAAATCACAGTTGGAATCACAAGTGACTGGCTCACCAGTGCAGTGACAGAGCTACCAATTGCGATGCCAATGAGCAGGAGTCAGGAACAAGCCAGAGAGTTGGAGGGCCAGCCGGGGGAGGAGGATTGAGTGTCCTAAGGACTGCTCTCCTCCTTCAGGGTGGAGGGAGGGTCAGCTGACGGTGCTCGACAGACTTCTGGCAGAAGCAGAGGCTCCGATAGCCAGAGCTCACATGATTGAGGAGGCAGGGCAGAAATTGGCATGGTCACCACTAATGTCATTCCATGCCATGCCTCCCAGGAACAGAACATGGAAAATGACGGCCACTCAATATGCCGCTCACCTCGCTCTGCAGGTCTTGCACCGTTGTCCTGTGGTGCTTCCTGGAAACCGAGCTAGGTGACTGATGGGGGAAGGGGTACCCCTGAAGGCCCCACCCTTGAGGGTAAGCCAGGGAGGTAAGTCCCAGGGGACTGGTGATGTGGCTGGAGGCTGAGGTAGGGCCGATGTAGGCCGGTTCAGGTGGGATGGGAAAAAGCAAAGTAAAAAAAGAAAAAACAAATCACAAGATTAGAATGGTATAGAAATATACAAAACAAAAGCAATGTTTCAGAGCTTTAAACACTAACTCCTTCCTTTTGGATTTATTCTGGCTAATATCTAAAAATTACTTGAAAAATATATGTATATAACTATTATTATCTATACCCATAATGTGCATATCTAAAAGTGAATTCATATAAACACACTTAACACACTTACTTCATGCTATACAGGTTAAAAAAATAGTAATTTCCTATTTTTTTTCTGTTTAGAACACTTGCGTGAAGCAAAACCACTTTGACAATTTTCTGAATTGGACACACATAGGACAATTAAATATATAAATATCTCTAATTACTTAATAAGAAATGTTTCTTTTAAAAAAACACACCCCAAGGTGAATTTATCCTTCTGTAATGATAGATAAAGCTTGGTAAATGCATACAATTTTTTTGGTGTAAAGCCAATAGCTTTCCTATTAGTATTCTAAAGTCAGTTTCAAACAAAACAATTACCCAGTGAACCTATCTGCCAACACGTGATCCTAATGTTCTGTTTTGCAGCTTGACTTTGTATACTGTACTGCTCAATTTCAGTGTGGAGTGCCAGTATAAGAGGTGATTCACACTGCTTAGCTGCCTTCCTTAACAGAGAAAGCAGGGGGTCACATTGCAAAACCAAGAATTCTTGGTAAGTTTGTATGAAAGGCACTTAACAACTGAATCCTTGAAATGGGATGTCAGTGCTATAAACGTAATGGTCCTTTATATCTCATTGTACAAGGAGCAGAAAAATGCTGAAGATATAAAAGAAGTAAGAACATTTATAGCGATTATGATCACTGGTTGAGTGGCAGGTTCACTGGGTGAGTGTTTTGTTTTAAGCTGACCTTAGCATACTAATATGAAAGCTAGTGGTTCTGCTCAAAAATCCGTATGCATTTACTAAGCTTTATTTATTACTCAGTGCAATAAGGCAGTAGACAGGACAAGAAGGATTCTGGGGTGCATAGGGAAGGGAATCACTAGCAGGAGAGAGGCAGTGTTACCAACGTATTGATCATTGGCGAGACCCCACCTGGAGTTCGGAGTCCAGTTCTGGAGACCACATATCAGAGAGGACATAGACAGGGTTGAGGCTATCCAGAAAATGGCAGCTAAAATGCTGCAGGGGCTGCATCATGAGCCCTATGAGGAGAGACTGAGGGATCTTAATATGTACATCCTGGAAGAGAGGAGAGACCAGGGACATGACAGAGACCTATATAAGTACCTCTTAGGGATGAATAAGGTACAGGAAGGGAATATTTATCAGAAAAAAAAGGTGCACAAGAACCAGGGAGCATGTAATGAAGCTGGAAGGAGGAAATTAGGAGGGATGTGAGGAAGTACTTCACTGAAAGCGTGATGGACACCAGGAACAGTCTTCTGGAGGAGGAGGAGGTTTGGGCAAAAACAGTGGTAGGCTTCTAGAATACATAGGATAGTCAAAAAAGGATCTTGGTAGGAAAACAGGATGAGGGAGTAGATAGAGATCAAGTAGGGTCTGAACTGACAGTACTGAAAGGGACAAAAGGGGCAGACTGGGTGGAGCAAGCAGTCCCGATCTGCCGACAAATTCCATGTTTCTATATTTCTTTATGCAGCACTTATACCAGGTGTGACTGCAAGCTTTAAAGTTTTTATAGCTAGTCACCATCGCACCAAAACTTGCTTTTGAGCTACCTTTTTCTTTTTATTTATATCTAATTCTTCCTTTTGCCTCTCTCTGTTTGGTTCAATAATTTCCTTTGTGTATGCTTAAAATGTCACATTTTTGTCCTTAATAGTCTGCCTTTCCTGCCCCTCCAACCATGTGGGTTTTCTAAATGTTTTGAATGTTTTTATGGTCCTGACTCAGTTTTGGGGGGCCTCAGCCTCCTTTAAAACTGCTCACTGTCCTTCCACCTCCTTAAACTTATGGAAGTCTTAGAGGTCAATTGTTCTGATCACAGCTTTATGTTTAATTTCACAATGTAATGGTCACTCAGACTAGGAATGTTCAGATACCCAAAAAACCTATCTGAGCTAGGATAGTCAGATATTTTGAAATTCATATCTAAATCTGACATGCAATCCTAGCATTGGGTGACACTGGTTTAGGATATGGATATCCTAAAATCAAATTATCCTACTATCCTAGAAGTCTCCACCACCCCACCACACTGTTGTTCAGCCTTTCAGTTGGCAACCCTCCTCCCAGACACCCTGTAATCCACAACCTCCCTCTTCTGTCCAATAGCACCCAATATCTTATCAAAGTCAGGTCAGGGTGACACAGCAAGTCAGGAAGCATTTAACATAAAATAATAACCCCCAACCCTCACACAAGCCACAGTGTTGGCCACCATATGTACTATTCAGAAAGCCCCCCCACCTAAGACACCCACTTGTCACCACCTCCATCCACCTCTCTCCACCCGTGGCACCCAAATCCTTATCAAATTCATGTCAGGTGATGGTCAGGGATAGACACAACAAGTCCACATTTAACAAACCCCCCAAAAATAATACCCCCGCCTGAACAAGCCACAATGTTGGCCATCATACTGTTCAGAAGGCATCTCTTACCCACCATAAAAAAATAGCCCCCACCTCCTTCCTCCCCCCATAGCATCCAATATACCTTCAACGTCAGGTTGGGTGATGGTCAGGGACTGACACAGCAAGCCTTTATTTAACATATCCCCTAAAATAATAACTCCTCCCACCTCTGCATAAGCCACAATGCTGGCTACCATACTGTTCAGAAGGTACTCCCCACCCAACACTCCCAATAGCCCCCCCCCACCCATAGCACCTGATATGTCTTCAGAGACATATGTTAGGTGATTTTCAAGGACTGACACAGCAAATCCACATTTAACATACCCCAAAAAAATAACTCCCTGGCCCCTGCACAAGCCACAATGCAGTAGCCACCACACTGTTTAGAAGGCACATCTGTGATAGAGTCTGTAGGCAACCGATCACAGGTAAGGGTCAGGTTAGAGCCTGTAGGGAAGTGTAGGGATTGACGCCACCTACATGGATATCGCCCCAAGCTAACTTACATCATTTCACCTTTTTAATTTCTTTTAGTCCACTCCCCAAGTTGGGACCCCATGAAACTGGGCTCGCAATAAAAGCACCCTCCCATTCTGCCTCCAGGACACAGGATGTGCATACCAGTGAGCAGAACCAGAATGGAGTTGGGTGACTTGATCTAGACACCTGTCTCTGATTAAAAAAGGGGAATATTTTTAAAGTGGCACTGCCATGGCAAAGCTCTCTGTGGTGCCAGAATGTAGAAGCCTAGATAGACAGACAGACAGACAGATAGATAGCTAGATAGATAGATAGATGGAAATATACTTAGCTTCAGTCTGTCTGGTCTAGATAAGGGAAATACCTCACTGATAAAAAGGAGTCTGAAACCTGATTGATAGTACTATATATATATAGTATATATATTTATATAGATAGATAGATATATAAAACATGGGTAAGTAAAATCACTGTAACTCCAGTATGCTGATTGGATGAAACATGTCACATGACCATGCATTATTCTACATTGACAGCATGCCTCCCAGTATGACCGCTTACCTGAACTACTTTCCAGCCCTCAAACTCTTCTCAACAGTAGTGAGATCACTCCACACCTGGCACAGATATGCAGCCACACATACAAGTGGTACATTCAGACTGCTACCCGCAGACTTGAGTACTTTAATATTCAAGTCCCCAGGGTAAATGACTTGCTGTCAGAAGTTTTAAATAAATCTCACTCTGTTGAAGATGTAAAACAACCTTGGTTTTTCCATTTATTTATTTTTCTGAGAAATAAGCTGGTGTGTTATCTGGTTAATCTTGCCATTTTCACTTGTTTCAGGGTACAAAGACTTTCACTTTTATTGCTTTAATGTAGCATGACCAAGGGGTGTTAGCAATTGTAACTAAGTTGCTGTCAGCAGTTTAAAATAAGCCTCACTCTGTTAAAGAAGTAAAGAAAACTTCTGTGTTTCTGTTTTTACTTTTCTGAGAAAAAAACACACCATCTGTACAGGGAGGAAAATGAGCTGGGAGCACTTTCACTTTTATTAGTACAATGTAGCATGACTGAGCATGGTGAATCATGATAAATGACATGTAGACATACATTGAAACTAAGTCCCTCTCTCTTGAAAAGCAAATTAAACTGTGTATTTTGCATCATTTCATTTTGGTTTTTTTTTAAAGAAACCACTGACTGAAGCGAAAGGAAAGTGAGGGAGTCGGCGGCTTCAGAAAGGCAGAGCGAGTGTTGCTATAGCAATGGTCGCTCTACCTTACATCTGCCTTTCCCTCTAACAATATAACTATATATATATATATATATATATATATATATATAGGGGGCTTCCTGCTGATTTATCTGGTTAACCTGCTCTGTTCTTACAAAGAACTGCCTGAGCTGTCTGTAAAGTGGTCTCAAAGACTTGCCTTTTTAAGAAACATTATCATTGTCAAATAAAACCACACTGGTTGCATGTTAAGCCTGACGCCTGATGTCTGTTTTCCCTTTGCAAACCTATTACTGTTCCACATATGATGCTAGCAGTGGGATGCCAGTGTGCAGTGCTGAGGCAAGCACTGGAGAAGGAGACATCCCACACCACAGAGGCTGAGAGAGACTGGAAGCAGCAGATACAGTTTCTGGCAAAGAGCAGGGAGATGTCCAGTGAGGGGCTGCATTCGAGAGCTCCAGGAAAGGGGAAAGAGGTGTGGCCTTGCCGCGGCGATGGAGATGACCCAAGTGGTGGAGGCTCTGACAAATCTGTTGAGGTGGCTGTTTGAAAAATAGCAGGAGTCCAAGCAGCAATACCTGGAAGCTGAAACTAGGTATTGGTTGTGTTGGAGGATGTCAAAAGATGGAAGGAGAGCACCTTGAGCACAGATGGAGAGCTGGTGGATTCTAGTTCTTGCTGTTGCCCAGCTGCGGAGATGTCCATTCCTGAACAGGAGGTGGAGCTTCCAGTTCTTCCCATTTTTCCAGTGCGCTACCTGTGCCAGCAGAACTCAGAGACTGATAAGAGACTGATGGAAGACAGCAGAGTTGACAGCTTGAGTGCCACAGACTCCACTAAAGAGACTGTTCCTGTGCTGCATGGTTTGCTGAAGGAAAGGCTAGAACCTGCACATCAAGAAGGAGAAGCTGCCTGTCAGAAGGCTGGATGAACTGTACAATATGTAGCTGAATCAGGAGTGACCTGGGAGTTTACAGACTGAGGTAAGCTACAGAAAAATGATAAATGTGTAACTAAGTTGAGCCGGTATATGAAAATGATGGCTGGCATACCTCTAGATGGTGGGAGGTGGGGTGGAGGATGGAAGGCATTAATGATACACACTAGGAAAAGGGGTGTTGTACTGAATTCATGCAAACCCCCAAACTAGAAAGCTAGATGCTCAGGTGGTAGCACCCGAGAGGTACCAGAAACAGATTATGGAAGCAGCTCATTCCAGTACCTGTGGGAGGCACTTAGGAAGACAAGGGACACTGGCTAATTTGTTGTTCCACTTTTACTGGCCAAGGGTGCACATACAGGTTGTAGTCCACTGTAAGACCTGTTCTGTCTGCCAGTCAGTGTTGGTGACTGCTAGAGTGGCCCTGGAGAAAGGGCCCCAAAGAAAAGGTGCCTGTGCATTCACTAGGAGGGTGGAGGTCTCATATCCATGGAACAAAGCCAACTGGCAAAAAGAATGAAGTCCTAGGAAAATGAAGGGTAACCTGCCTATCAGGCTGAGTGGTGCATAGAAGTAAAAACACTTCTTGACTAAGGTTAAAAGGCTGAATTGGAAATGGAATGGCAAAGATTTTTGAAACTAGTATATGGTATAATACAATAAAGATCCTCCCAGAAACTGAAGAATGTTATTTTTTTAATTCATTGATAACTGGTTACGGCTCTCTAGGCACAAATGCCTGTTTACAGGGGTGACCCGGCAGCACTGGGGAGGTTAAGTGATTTGTTCAGAGTCACACAGTGTGCAAGTGAAGGTTGTGGGAATCAAACCCATGTTTGCTGGATGTACCAAACTCATCCACACCTCTTTACTCTAACCTCTAGACTATACTGCCAGTCCAATTAATGGATACACTGTGTTAAAATGATAAGAATGATGCTCAGATATATAGGTGCTAAGGTACCTGGTTCTCTGAGCCAGACACATACAGTAAGAAGGGTTATCTAATGTTGTTACCTTGAAAGGATGTTGGAACTAACAGAAGACTCCCAGGGTCTCCTTGAACTAGTTAGATAGGTAGAACTGGATAGTTTTTCTCTCTTACCATGAGTTCCTTGAGAATGGGGTTCCGGTAAGTGAAGGTGGGTACCCCTTTACTCCTCCTCCTCAAGTATCTATAGACATATTAGGCAGAAGGATGGAGGAGTAAAACCAGATGTGAAAACAAAGTCTGGACATGGCTCCACATTACTACTCTCTTGAATGCCAAAATGTGGTAAACCAGTTCAGGTGGTGGACCTGATAGTTTGGATAGGTATATCCTATTATAGTGTATAGAGGAATGTTGTTCTGTATAGAATTCCATCCCTTTCAAAATGCTGTTCTACCACAGTTCCAAGGTCATGGAGTGCTGATCTACCCTACTGTGGTAGAACAGCATTCTAGAACCTCTAGAGACTGCATGAGTCAGTTTCATTTTGAAAGCAAAAGAACTCACAAAATACATTGTTCACGCACTACTATATACAGTGCCCCGAGTTTTCCAGCGATTCCGGATGCGTGTGAAACCCGGCGAAATATCCGTGAATTTGCCGTCTTACCGCGAAGTCGCGGCGTATGAGACAAGCGTCCTTGCCGACAGGGGTGCCCAACTCTCGCTGGCTTCCACTGCCCCTCTCTAGTAGTAGTATGCCATGCTGGAGCCCACCCCAGTGTGGCAAAATGTCCTTTGCCGACGGGTGCCCAATCCCCGTTGGCTTCACTGTCCCCAAATGCTTGTATGCTATGCTGGGAGCCCACCCCAGTGTGGCAAAATGTCCTTTGCTGACGGGTGCCCAATCCCCTCGGCTTCACCGCATTCCCCTGCTGCCTGGTGCCATGCTAGAGTCCACCCCCAGCGTGGCAAAAGTCCCTTCTTCTGTCTTAATAAAAAACTGAAACAAAAAACTCCAACGTTGCTTCTTTTGCCCTCCCCCAACCCACCCTCTGCATACCCACCTCTCCACACACCCTCACCCCACCTCAACCCATACTTACCTCCGGAGCCCAGCGCGATGATCTGTGGTGGACTGGGAACACATCCGCACTCTTCAAAGCCGACTCACTAACTGAAGAAATGCCAGTAAGCTGTATAATAGCATAAATGGATTTTTTCAACTTTAGTATATCTCAGCCTTATTTCTGAATTTTTTCACCAAATTTTCAACATGGAGTTTTTTAGTTCACTATGAACTGTGACACTGTTATTTCTTTAATCGGTCTCAAAAGGTGGTTCCACAGTCACCGCGTGAACCACCTTTCCAGAATGATTAACAAAATGACAGTGTCACAGTTCATGAGGTAGGCTCCTAAAAACCCTATGTTGAAAATTTGGTGAAAATATTCCCCAAAACGACTGTTTTACTGAGCGTGTTGCGCAGTTCCTATGCACGCTCGTAACTTCAAGCATTTTTAATATTTTCACTCCAGATTTTCAGTATTGCCATTTTACCATACCTCCTTATGAACAGTACAACTGTCATTTTTCACATCTCACCCAAAATGTGTTTTCGCACATGTAGCGCACAATGGCGTGGTCGGTGTGCAAAATCAATGTTCCGGACAGATTAATAAAATCACAGTGATACTGTTCATGAGCAGAGGTCTTAAACTGGCTATGTTGAAAATTTGGTGACAAACACCCATAAAATGAGTATGTTACGAGCGTGCGTTGCACAGTTCCTACGCACGCTCGGAACTCAAGCATTTTTAATGTTTTCACTCCAGATTTTCAGTTTTGCCATTTTACTCGTACTCTTCTTATGAACAGTACAACTGTCATTTTTCACATCTCACCCAAAATGTGTTTTTGCACATGTAGTGCACAGTGGCGCAGTCGGTGTGCAAAATCAATGTTCCGGACAGATTAATAAAATCACAGTGATACTGTTCATGAGCAGAGGTCTTAAACTGGCTATGTTGAAAATTTGGTGACAAACGCCCATAAAATGACTGTGTTATGAGCGTGCATTGTGTCAGATATGGCAAAAAAAAAACAAAAAAAGGAAAAAAATTAAGGGTAAAAATGTGCCGTAGAAATTGGTGTTGAGTGCCGAAGAAGTTCTGTGGCAAATGAGAGCCCTGCCGCAGAACTTTGCTCCGATGTGCCACAGAAAAATCGGGGCCCTGACTATACACTATACAAAATACAGGATGAGCAACTCTATGCACAACTAGTGTGTTTTGCCACCTCAGGGTTCTGATTCCCATGGACCTCTTAAGCTTTGCTCTAGACGTCAGAGGGAATCAGAATCTCTCTGTGGCAGAACACACTGGTTCTGCATAATTGCCCATCCAGTTTTCTCTATACATGCAAAGGGTCCAAGGTGAAATGCATTAAACATTTCTACTAATTGTACTAATAGAGCAGGAAGGCCTCATAGATGACAACCAGCATGAGTTCACAGGTGGAAGGTTGTGTCAGACCAACCTGATTGAATTCTTTGAGGGAGTAATGGAGATACTGTATGTGATCAGAAAGGGGTGGTGGACGTGGCCTATCTGGACCTTAGGAAGGCCTTCGACACCATCCCCCACAGGAGACTAATAAGCAAGTTAGGTAGCTTGGGGTGGGGAGAAAACTAACAAACTAAGTGGAGAATTGGATTGGGGGAGAACTCAGAGGGCGATTTTTAATGGGGTGCATGCAAAGGAAGGAGGTGTGATGAGTAGGGTTCCTCAGGGGTTCATGGTGGGACCCATACTGTTTAACATATACACTGGGGACATTTCAGAGGGCCTGAATGGGAAGGTGAATCTGTTCACAGATGACATGAAAATCTGTAACAGGGTGGACACACTGGGGGGTGTGGTGGCAAAAATGAGGGAGAATCTGACTAGGCTGGAGAAGTGGTCCAAGAAGTGGTAACTGCAATTCAATGCACAAAAATCATGCACATAGGGTGTAAAAACCCAAGGGCAAAATATTGTCTCGGGGGGGGGGGTACTGGAGGTTACAGAGCAGGAAAGGGACCTGGGACCACCATTTTGGAGAACCTGAAAGTTAGGAACCAATGTGATAGGGTTGTGGGGAAGATAACCAGAATGTTGGCATGAATAGAGAGGGGCATCACAAGCAAGAAAAAGGAGGTGATCATGCCACTATACAAAACCAGGTCATATCACATCTGGAATACGGGGTCCAGTTCTGGAGGCCACACTTACAGGGTGACAGGAACAGGTTGGAGAAGATCCAGAGAAGAGCAACAATGATGGCTCAAGGGCTACACAGGAGGACATAGAAGGAACGGCTGGAGGAACTAAACTTGTACATATTGGAGATGAGGTGGGAAAGGGGGATATAGTAGAAACCTTCAAATATGTGAAGGGAATAAAGAGCGTGAGGGAAGGTAGCATATTCAGGATGAGTGAAAACAAATCCACTAGGGGACATTTATTCAAGCTGGAGGGGGTAGATTTAGAGGTAAGGAGCAGTTTTTCACAGACAGGGTGGTGGGCCCATGGAATAGGTTGCCAGAATGAGTGGTGGGGGTAGTTTCAGTGAGAAAATTCAAGAGGGCTTGGGACAACTGCATGGGGCTAAATAAAAGTAAAAGGGCATGGAACGGAGGGTGTAAGATGAACTAGATGGGGGTTATTTAGCAGATTGGATGGGCCAAGGAGTCCTTTTCTGCCAGCAAATTTCTATGTTTTTATGCTTATAATAAGGAAAATATAAAGTACATAGGAATAAAGTAGATAAGAAAGGCGTCATACCCTGCATTGGGGTAACACTACTGTCTGCTCTCAGCTGTCTGAAACCATACAGGGTCCCGGGTCGCACCTGAAAATAGGCACGTGACTGTCGAGTGTGTTTACCTGGTAAACAAAAGCTAAATAAATAAATACAGAAGATAAATGTAAAAATGAGATATTGTGGTGTTCAGTAGTGGGTGAAACCTAAAGAAAGGGCCCATACTTAGTACCAACATATCTGATGGGGATAGTGCAAATAGCCATCCCAGGTAAATATGCTACATGTTGCAGGTACAAACAGATTGTACAGGGCATGATTTTGAGTGTGTGTCAAATGTTTGATTAGAAGGTTACAGGTTGGGAGCTGGTTAAAGAAAGAAAAAAAACAATGCTTCCCATATGGTTTCCCTCTAATGCGGAGGAGTGGTATGTGGTAGGGGCAGTAGGTGACCTATCACAAGTAAGGGTTGGGTTAGAGCCTGTGGAAATGTGCAGGTAGTGACACCACTTACCTAGACATCACCCCAGGCTAATGTACATTATTTCACCTTTGTAATTTTTTTAGTCCCCCCCCCCCAAATTGGAAGCTCACAAAATTGGGCTCACAATAAAACACCCACCTGTTCTGCCTCCAGGATGCAGGATGTTCATCACAGTGAGCAAAACCAGTATGGAGCTAGGAGACTTGGTCTAGGTATCTTTCTCTGCTTAAAAATGGGATTACTGCCAGCCCACCAGTGCAAAGGCAAGGCATCCATCTGTGGTGCCGCATCCTGGGTTTGAGAATGGAATCAGGAATTGGAGGACCAGCTGGGGGGGAGAAAGATTGAGCATCCAGAGGACTGATCTCCTTCTTCGGGGTGGGAGGGGGGCTGAGTGTCTGTTGCACTATGGACCCCTGGCAGAGACAGGGAGTTCCACAGCTGTCAGTGTCATCATGTATGGGGGGGCAGGGCAGATGCTGGACATCTTTGCATGTCCTCACCCCCAGAGCTTTAGCATCAGAAAAAAGCCGCCCCATATATGACAGCAGTTCCACCACCGTCCCCCACTGCCCACCAATGTCCACCGGGGCCTGCCTCATGCCATGGCCCGAAGGCAAACTGGCTCACCCACCCCAGTGTCAGTTAGAGGGGTGCCTGCCTGGTGGCCCCACTCAGGGAAAGCCTGAGCATGAGGGGTGGCAGTCAGAGGAGGGGCTGAGTTACAACAGGGTCTGGAAAAAAATATATATTTTTTTTATTTTTTAAAAAGGGATTAGTTTTAAAGTGGCACTGCCATGGCAAGGCTCTCCTTCATTGTGCCATAATGCGGACATCATAGATAGATAGATAGATAGATAGATAGATAGATAGATAGATAGACAGACAGACAGACAGACAGACAGACAGGAAGTTTATTTTATTTATTTATTGAAATGCTTCAGCAGGAAGGCACACTGAACAAGTTGCGTGTCTCCCAGTGAGACATGGGGGGAGAGGGTACAAGGAGTAGTGTAACAGAAAAATACTTTACAAACAGAAAGTACAAAAGATCAATACACAAGTATACCATAGCAGTCATACACAGAGTGCATCATAGCAGACGTATACATAGTATAGAGTACAAAGTGGGTATGCAACATAAAGAATAAAATGGTCATTAAGTGCAAATCAATAGTTATAAGTGCTATCATAGAGTAACATATAGACCCAAATAGGAAGGGAGAGATACGAGGGAGAAGGGTAGCAAGTAAGATTGTGGGAAACAGGTGTAGTTTGGGGAAGAGGAAATTGTGGAGTGCAGAAGCCAGGGAATGAAGTGAGGAGGAGTGACGAATCTGCTGCAGAAGAGAGCTCCAGATTTTGGGGAATTGATGTGTTAAAGCAGCTGGTCTGCCAATGTAGAGCATTGAGGGACCACTAATGTGCATGAGTCAGCTGATCTTAAGGAGTGAACTGGCAGAGGGGGGGTGGAGAGGGAGAAGGACAGGCAAGGAGGTAGAAAGTGAAACCAGTATTTAGAAATGAATTAGGCGCAATGGAAGAGGTACCTGTTTGCAAGTTAGAGGAAAGACAGGGTGTGATAGAGGTCACAGTAGTAACTACGCACAGGGGAGTCAAGGACAAAGCAGCAGAAACAGTTGAAAATGGGATCCAATCTGGATAAGGTGGATTTGGGAGCAGCACTACAGACTACATCATAATAGCCAAAAATGGGGAGGATTATCTTTTGGACAATCGCACTCCTGGCCGTAAGAGGGATGTAATTAGAGTTCCTGTATAAGGTGCTGAGCTTGGGGCAGAGTTTTTTCAGGATGGCATCTATATGATCAGAGAAGTTGAGGTGTTGGTCCAGCCAAACCCCAAGTTATCTAAATGAGGAGGTGTCCTCAAGCTGTGTCTCATCCAGGGTGTGGAAAGTGTCTCATCCAGGATGTGGAAAGTGGGCAGAACTGGGAGCCTAGCAAGTCTCTGCCTCGTGCCGAAGATCATGGAGACTGTTTTCTTGGAATTTAAAAAAAGTAGATGTGAGGCAAGCCAGTGGTGGATCTTGTTGAAGCTGAGCTGGAGTCTGGCTTCCACATCAGAGACAGTTTGGCCAAACAGAACAATATCATCAGCGTACATGTGTATGGAGGAGGAAGAACATGCTGATGGTAAGTCATTAAGGAAAACAGAGAAAAGAAGGGGGCCCAACACTAAGCCCTGAGGAACTCCAGTGTAGATTTGACATGGAAGAGAGTAGGAATCAGCAATTCTGATTGTTTCCTTCCTGTAAGGTAGGCTCTAAACCAGTTAACTGCAACTAGTGAGAATCCAGCTGAAGAGGGAGTGAAGAAGCAGGGTCTGGGAAATGGTATCAAGGGCCTTGGCAAAGTCGAGGGTCTAAGAAATGGTATCAAGGGCCTTGGTAAAGTTGACAAAAATGGCTGAGGTGATCAAGCCGTTGTCCATTCCAGTGAGGATGGAGTCAGTGAGCCTGAGTAGGGAGGTAGTGGTAGAGTGGTTTTTCCGAAATCCAGATTGAAATGGGGTATAGAAGTTGGAATCAGAAAGAAAAGGGGAGATTTGAGAGAGATCAAGATGTTCCTGGAGTTTAGCAAAGGTGGAGAGTAAGGAAATGGGGTGATAGTTCCCTGGGGAAGTGGAGTCACCACCTTTAGAGAGGGGGAGAACAACTACATGTTTCCATGGTGTAGAGACTGTAGCAGACAAGAAGGAGAGGTTTATAATTTTGGATAGTGGGGAGGCAATCACAGGGGCAGAAAGGAAGAGAAGCTTACAATCTAATTCATTGGGAGACCTGTCTTTGGATGGGTTTATGGACAGCAGAGCAGTAAGGATGTCATCAAGCATGATCAGAGAAAATGAGAAGGGATAAAAGTCAGGAGATTGGCAGGTGTTACCATTATCACTTTTGGAGAGGGATGCCTGCGGGGGAGGGAGAGGAGGGAGGGAAGGAGGGAGGTTGAAAGGGCTGAGGCACAGGAAGTGAAGGAGTAGCTGAATTCCCCAACCACAGCCATATGATCAGCTACAAGGGAGTTATTTATATTAATGACGGGGGAAGGATGAGGGAGGGGAGAAAAGGGCATGAACAACTTTCCAGAACTTGGACAGTGAGTTTATGTTTGTGTGGAAAGTGGAGTTTAAATACTCAACTTTGGCAAACCTGGTTGCTTTAGTGCACGCATTGTGGAGTTTACAGTAATTTATGAGGTCACTTGGTGAAATAGTTGCTTTATGTTTCCTCTAAGCATGGTCACGTGCCCTGAAGCAGGCCAGAAGTTCTGGAGTGATCCATGGGACATGGTTTCTGCATACTCTAGTCCGTCTGTAAGGGGCATATTAATTCCAATTGGAGAGGAATTTATCTTTAAAAAAATCTAGGGCTCCATCCACATGGGGGACAGAGGTTAATGGAGCCTAATCTGTGTTTGCTAGGTCATAGAAGAGAGGGGTCATGTCAAGGGATTTGTAGGAACGTGTTTGTAATATTCTGCATGGGGGTTTAGGCCTGTGGACTTTCCAGACTAGATAAACTGAATGGTGATCACTTAATGCGTCAGGTAAAAAACCTGACTCAATGACATGATGTGGGTGGGATGTGAGGGACCAGTCGAGCAAAGTGTGCAATTGAGTTTTAGCACTTGAGCAGGTTGGTTCACTGATAAGTTGAGTGTGGTTTAGGGAGGCTATGCTGTTGCATGCCTTGGCTTGTGAAGATGACAACCAGTTTAGATTGAAATCCCCCAAGATGAACAGTTCACCAGATTGCCTGTGTTTTGTATAATATGTTTTGAGGTTTAGATTGTATATTTCACTGCTATCTTGTTTTTGTACTCTGTTTAATTTTCTCTGTATTGTACTGCTTATTTTAACCCCCAGGTCGACCCTGAAAAAGGGACTGCAATTGTCTCAGTGGACTTACCCGGTTACCAAAACTCAAATAAATAAATTTGGAGAGAGAAACAATAGAGGTGGTGAGGTCAGTGGCCACGGTAGAAAGAAGGTTGGGGTGACAGTAGATGCCCGCGACAAAGATTGGAATAGTGAAGGGCAGGGATATCCGAATGGTGAGAGCCTTGTAATGTGCTGGTAAGGTGGTGGAGAGGATGATGGCATATTGTAGGGAGGAGGAGATATACATTGCCACGGCCCCACCTCTTCCACACCTATCTTGCCTGGCTAAGGAATAGCCGGGGATAGAGATGGAATGGTCTGGTATCTCTTTAGTAAGTCAAGTTTCTGAGAAAATTAGGATGTCTGGAGACACCGAGACAACCAGGGTTTGAAGGAGATCTAGTTTAGGAAATAGACTACGTATACTGAGGTGAAGTAGCTTAAAAGCATCTGGGTAGAGTTGTGGGGTTTGTGGAGTTCAGCCCGAGGATGTTTTGTGGGGGCCCAGTTACTATTTTAGCTGTCAGACCTGGGTTAGGATGAAAGTTACTTGAAGTGAGAAGTAGGAGAGCTATGATGAGGTAATGCAACTTGGGAGTTTTATAGAATTGCTGGGTCTTAGAATATGATTGGATAGAGGACAAAGACATTGAGGGTGATACAACTTTAAGTAAGAGGTTAATAATGGCAACCAAAGTGGGTACTGATACTAGAGAGGCTGCAGGGAGGAGATGGAAATGGGTCCAAAGGTGCAGGGAGAGAGCTGGGGTGACAGCAAGATTGTAAGTGTAGGAGATTGATGCAGTAGGGTAGTCCATAGGAGAGAATTTAGGGTGAGAGAAAGGAGAGGTGGGGCGGTTGATGGTAGGGAGGAACATAAGGAGGAGCAGAGGAGAGAGAGGCAGCTTAGACATATTGAAATAGATAGCAGGACACGAGTCAGTGAAAAGAAAAGGGGGGGGTCTACACTAGATTTATATTTGTAGCAGTGTAGGAGGTGCACCCAGTGTAGCAGTCAGGGGTAGATTTAGAAAAGGTGTTAATATGGGAATAATGCAGATTATGGAACTCCAAGCAGCGATCAGAGAGCAGTCAGGCATATTTATTAGAGGAGGAAACTGCTAGGGAAATGATGCAGACTTTGGCAAAGGAGGTATTGAGGAAATTGTTCAGTTTTTGGTACTCAGAGTGGCAGTCAGGGAGCAGGCAAGGGTAGAGAGTAAAAAGGAGTAATAGGAGAATTGCAGACTTAGGCTTGGGATGTGATAATGGCCGTATTAATTGGCAGGTCTTGTGGGGGGCATTGAGCTTGTTTTGTAGTTGTAAGTAGAAGTGAGTCAGCAGAAACTTGAGAGAAGAATTAAGCAGAAACAAACTGGGGTGGCAGCACTGCTGAGTTACAGAATCATGGGAAGAGAAACATACTCTGTCAACACCAATGCGAGTGGCTACTCTGAGTTGTTGGGCAGAGTTTGGCAAACAGGGAGAGCATTTAAAGAATGACAGGAGTGGGCAGGTGGGAGAAAAAATGTGAGTCAGTCACCGCAACTCTGAACAGCTAAAAGCCAAACTGTGGAGCCGAAGCAGGAACACAGCCTGCAGGCAGTAGCCAATGGCAGGAGTGATTTTCAGGCAAGCAGTCAATAGAGGCGTTGCCATTTTAGGAAGTAGCCAGTTGAAATTTCAGCTTGAGATCCTTAGAAGTAGATGGAAGAGCAGAGCAGTAGTCATACCTGGATTGCTATGCTGGCCAGTGGTGGAGCATGGGCAACGGCACCTTATGGTGAGCTGCAGCCACCAGAAGCCTAGTCAAGGGCACCATCTAAAGGAGGGAAGGGGGAGAGAGAGGACAAATTAATATAGTGGTCGCAGGAATGGCCACGGGTTAAACTGTGGGAGGGGACAAAGAAATTTAATAGGGAAGGAGGGGAGAATTTGAACAATGGAGCAGTGAAGGGGGTGTCTGAGGGCCTCGGCCATGTCACCAGAACACAGAGCACTTTAGGAGAGGTGACGGAGAAGGAGGGGGGAGGGGAGAGGGGGGATTAGATTAAGTGAGAGAGCAGAGAAGATAGAAACAAAGAAGCAGGAAATTGGTGTTAAGAATAGCAAGAAAGTAGGGCAGAAACACAAACAATTAATGTCACAATTTAAATAGAACTGCTACTGAAACATGCACTCCAATTCCTAACTGCTACTAAAACATGCACTCGTAGTCCTACAGTAAGCAACATTTATACATTAGTAAATCATTTAATTTGTCACTCATTACATTAACTAAAACATTCATCTGCAGTGTAAATCAGTTCATTTGCCACACATAACATTACTAAAGCATTAATCTGCAGTGTAGTAGTAAGGTAGTTAATTTGCTACAAATTGCAAACTAAAACATTTCACTGAAGAACAGAGAAAAGATAAATAATTAAATATCAAGCACAGCTGTAAAATTCGAGACAGTCACCACAACTCTGAACAGCTAAAAGCCGAACTGTGGAGCCGAAGTAGGAACACAGCCTGCAGGTGGTAGCCAATGGCAGGAGTGATTTTCGGGCAAGCAGTCAATAGTGGAGTTGCCGTTTAAGGAAGCAGTCAGCTGAAATTCCAGCTTGAGATCCTTAGCAGTAGATGGAAGAGCAGAGCAGCAGTCGTACCTGGATTGCTATGCTGGCCAGTGGTTGAGCATGGGCAGCGGCTCCTTATGGTGAGCCACAGCAACAGGAAGCCCAGTCAAGGGCACTATCTGGATTTCTAGGCTGGCTAGTGGTGGAGCATGGTTAGACAGATAGATAGATAGATACACAGATAGATACATAGATTAGACAGACAGGCAGACAGATAAAAGCTGAAAACATATGTACCTTCAGTCTGTCTTTTGTCTGGGTAAGGGAAAGACCTCATTGTTAAAAAGGAGTCTGAAACTCAAAGGGATACAGGTTTCAAGCTGAGAATAGGTTGATAGTGCCAGAGAGGGTAGGTTCCTACTGACTGATCTGGTTTGTCTGGTTAACTTGATCTTTTCTTATAAAGAACTGCCTGAACTGTGTATAAAGTGGTCTCAAAGACTTGCCTATCAAAGAAACGTTGTCATTGTCCAAAGAACCACAGCAGCTGCATGTTAAGCCTGACAACTGATCTCTCTTTCCCTTTTGCAAACCCACTACCCTCCCACAACCTCCCACCTAACACACCCACTAGCTCCCACCTCCCTCCTACTCTCCAGCACTCAATGTACCTTATCAAAGTCAGGTTGGGGTGGCAGGTACAGTAGCACCAGTGTTCACTACAAGTCTCAAGAAGGAAAAGTTTCCTTGTGCGTGTCTTAATTCTATACTTATTTATTTATATATTTTTATTAACCATGTGAGGTGCACTAGCTGTATGAATGACTATTTTCAGACACGGCCTGGGAGGTTATAGAGTAGGGATACAGAATACATGACAAAATCAGATTCAGAACAGTACAGACAGAAGCTATGTTCAGCAGCCTGAGTAACTGGGGATCTCTTGGATATCCTGAGCTGGCTCCCCAGTAGAAGGCACAGTAATCATTGGTCTGTGTGTCACCCTGCCAAGAGCGGCCATGCCTCAGACTAGAATTTGAGAATCTGTAATTACTGGGCAGCTAGGGAGGCTCCCTCCAAATCCTCACTACTTCCACTGTTACTAACAACATGAAAGCTGGATTCTTGAATTAATTGACTTGCACCAATGTGTGCAGCTCTAGTTTACAGTTAGTTGGGCTACTGTTATCCTTCCCCTACCTAGCTTTGATAACTTGTTTCTTTTTTGCTTCAGTTCATACTAACATACTAAAATGCCAGCAGAATAGGCCTAACGGTCTTTCGTGTCTGCTCGTTTGGTCAGTCCCCAACCTGGGTGCTGACCTTGCTGTCCCCCTCGCCTTCTCTGGCTTCTCCCTTCCCAGTTCCGGATATTCTTGCTGCATTGGATTTTGCTTCCAGAACCCTTCCCCTGTACCTGTCCCACCCTCTTGAACCCTCCACTGTCTCTGCCTCTACCAGCCCCTAGGCAGTGCATTCCATGGCTCCACCACCCTCTCAGTGAAGTAGCACCTCCTCCTTTCTCCCTGAATCTTCCCCCTCCAGCTTCCAGCCATGCCCTCTAGTGGCCCCTTCCTCCTTCCTTCAAGCACCCTATTTACCCTCTTCATGTACCTAAAGACCTCTATCAGTGTCCTCGCTGCCCTTCTCTTCCAATGTGTACATATTTAGCTCTTCGAGCCTCTCCTCCCAGGTCCTGTCCCCAAGCCCCAAATCATTTTGGTTGCCCTCCTCTGGACCCTCTCCAGGAGGTTAATGTCCCACTTTAAGTGTGGCCTCCAAAACTGCACGCAGTACTCAAGGTGCAGCCTCACCAAGCAGTTATGCAGAGGGAGTATCACTTCCCTCCTTCTGGAGGTGATCCTCCTAGCGATGCATCCCAGCATCCTGTTGGCCTTGGCTGCTGCCCTCCTACAAGTCTCAGAGTTGTTCATCTTGACATCCACCACCACCCCAGGTCCTCTCAGCCATCGAGACTTGTAGCATTTCCCCAGGTGTACACTTGACCTGGGTTTCTGGCCCCAGGTGGAGTACCTTTGCATTTCCCTGCATTGAACCTCAGCTTCCACTTTCTAGACCATCTTTCCAGAGCCTCCAGGTCCCCTGTAGGGCCACCCTCCCTCCTCCCCATCCACCACCGCCCCCAGTTTCGAGTCATCTGCAAGAGACTCATCTCACTCCTGATTCCTGTCCTTATGTCCGATACGTAGGCGTTGAACAGAAGGGGCCCAAGGACTGATCCCTGCAGGACCCCACTAATGACCCTCCTTGGGGATGAGACTATCCTCAACTATGACCCTCTGGGTCCGGTCCTGGAGCCAATTGCTCATCCATCTGATCATCTGTTCCCCACCCCATTTCTCCCAGCTTATCCAACAGGCCCACGTGAGGAACAGAGTCAAATGCCTTGCTGAAGTCTAGAAAGAGGACATCCACTGGTCTACCCAGGTCCAAGGCACTTGTCACCCAGTCATAGAACTCCACCAGGTTTGTCTGACACGATTTCCCGGATGAATCCATGCTGTCTCATCGTCCAGGCACCCTGACTTATCCAGGTCCCCCTAGCCTCTCCTTGACAATGCCTCCATCACCTTGCCCACCACCGAGGTCAGGCTGACAGGCCTGTAGTTCCCTGCCACCTCCCTTGATCCCCTGTGGATAGGCACTATATGCGCCCACCTTCCAGTCTTGGGGCACCCACCCTGTCCTCAGAGAGATGGTGAAAAGCTCTGCCAGGGGTTTTGCCAGGACATCTGCAAGTTCCTTCAGCACTCTGGGATGTAATTTATCCGGCCCCGGTGCTTTCTCCGTCTTAAGGGAGCTGAGGGCTTCCCTCACTCTCTCTGCTGTGATTTCCACTTCCGGTACCCCTTCTCCCTGCTTAGCCCTCCGCCCACCTGCCAGTGATGCCTCCCCCTCTCCCCAGACCTGCCGATCGGTAAGGGTCCCCCCCTCCTCAGTATCTTTGTCTCCTCCCATGTATGATGCAGCACCCCCATTTTCCCTGGTGAAAACTGAGGTGAAGTACTCATTTAGTACCTCAGCCTGCTCCCCCGGGTCTTGTGCCCATCTCTCCCCTGATTTAATCCTGCTAATCTGCCCCTTCACCCTTCGTTTTTCCCCAATGTATCTAAAGAACCCCTTGTTCCCTCTCCTAATTTCCCTGGCCAGGTTCTGCTCCTTCCTTGCCTTAGCCGCCCTCACCACTCTAGTGGCCCTTCTAGCCATCAGCTCATACTCCCTCGATCCCTTCACCCTTGAGCACTTGAATTGCTTATAGGCTGCTTTCTTTCCCTGACACCACCCCTGGACCTCCCTGGTCCACCAACAGGGTTTTGGGCCCACCGATTTTCGTTTTACTCTTGCACAGGTGCTGGTAGCATCCTGCACCCCTCTCCTGATGATTTCCACCTACTATCAGCGTCCATGTCTGACCCAATCCCATCCAAATGCTCCTAAGGATCCTTCCCATTTCTTAAAATCCGCCCCTGAAGTCGGTTACTTCCGTCTTTGTGCAGCCTTCTACCCCTCCTAGGTCCAGGCAGAACCAGACCGTGGCATGGTCACTCCCCGCCAATGGGTCCCTTACCTCCAGGCCCCCAATCTGGTCACTGTCTGCCAGGACCACATCCAGTACCCGTGCCTCCCTGGTCGGTTCCCTCACCTGCTGAGTTAGGAACGCGTCTTGAAAGACATCCAACAACATCTGTTCCCTGGTCACAGAGGATGTCATAGTCTCCCAGTCTGTTCCTGGCATGTTTAAGTCCCCCAACACCACCACCGTTCCTCTGCCCAGTCTGCAGTGTCTCCCAACATCTGCCACCAGACTGTCCTCCAGCTCCTCCGCCAGGGCAGGGGGTCTATACACCACTCCTATTTTTACTCTCTTGCCCCCCCTTGTTATCAAGGTGACCCAAATCGCCTCCACGGTTCCCTCCACCTCTCTACTCCCCTATGCCAATGCAGTTTTGACTATCATTGCTACCTCCTCCCTCTCCTCCTCCCCTGTCCTTCCTGAACATAGTGTATCCTCCAGGTTCAGGTCCCAGTCATGTCTTGCAGTGGCTCAAGTCTCAGTGGCCGCTGCCACATCCACTGCTCCCTCAGTTAGCATCGCCTGGAGCTCAGGCATTTTATTGCCCAAGCTCCTGGCATTTAGCAGGACTACTTCCACCCTTTCCTATAGTTCCATTTCCCTGCTCATGTTCCCATGGGGATTCTGTTTTCCTGGTCTGCACTTTGCCAGTTGGCCTTTTCCTGCAATCCTCCTGGTCCCCAGAGGTGGAGACAGAGTCCCTCCTTTATCGGCACCCCCTTGACAGCCTTTTCTCCCATCCCACCCCCTTCAGAAGTTTAAACCCCACTTTTCACCAATGAACCTCTATTTTCAACTTAAGGATCCTCTCCTTCCAAATTGAGATGTAGTCTATCTCTAGCATACAGCTCTCTTATCCTCCCAGGTCTCCCCCAATCCCCATCAACCCATAACCTCTGGCCTCACACCACCCCCTGAGCCACTGGTTTATCTCCCTAATTTTCCTTTTGTGTTCCCCACTAGCCCTTGGCACTGGCAGGATTTCTGAGAAGGAAACTGTGCATCCTATGTCATGACAGACCCCAGCGAGCTCCCTGAATCTTGCCTGTATCTCTAGCTCGCTATTTCCCTCAATGTCATTTGTACCCAGGTGGACCAGTATGTCTGGGGAACCCCCACAATCCTTTGCCAGCTGATATACCTCATGCTTAGCCCTGTGCACCGTTAGTCCAGGGAAGCATCTTGTTCTAACTGGCCAGGCTTCTCCTCCCTATCCCATTTGATACCCCTGATCATAGAACTCCCAGCAGGAGCACTCTGACCACTCCTTTCCTCCATTCCCCTTCCATGTCCCTCATCCTTTCTACAGGCCCCTCCACCTAGCCGGCTCCGTGTTCCTCCCTTCTGGGTGCCACATCCACCCCTCCTTATTTACCATGGCCACCCTCCTCCAATCCTATGCCTCCTCCTCCTGAGTATCCTTCTGTTCCTTGCTACTCCCCCTCACTGCTCGCAACTGGTCCTTCTCCCCATCTGCTAAACTAGCCTGGCTCATCCTCCTTCCTTCCTGTCTCCATTTAGTTCCTCCTTTCTAGTCTGCTCCCTGGCCTAAACCCTCAGCCCCTTTACTGAATCCTCCTTGTACTTCTGGTCCTTCTCCTCTACCTTTCCTCCCAACTGGTTCTTCTCCTGCGCTTCCTCCCTCTTCCCCTGCCCCTCCTGCTCTGATTCACTGCTCCCCATTCTCCTGCATTCCAGGTCCCCCTGTTCTTCCAAGCTATCTGGCCCCTGCCTCCTGCCTCCCATTCCCACCCTTTCCATCTCTAACTACCCCTGTCATGGCTACATCACCCCCCATCCTTGAGCAGAAGAAGAGAATTGAAGTGTTACTGAGTGTAAGGTCTGATCCACCTCCCGCCTTTGCTTCCTTCTGTCCAGCCCTGGCCATCTGCCTACTTCCCTGAGAATGTTGTCCCTCCGTCCCCCCTTTGTGAGGGCCCCCAGTTACCTGCCTGCTTCCTTGGTAGTGTCCTTTTGCACCCCCTCTGCCAGGTTCCCTATGTGACCACTGAGTATTCTCCTGCACTCCTTTCCCTATGCCCCCACCCACCATGCTTGGTGCAACCCTGTGGGAGAATCCCACCCCCTTCCCCAACCATACCACCCCCCTTCCCCCAGCTTTCTCCTAATCCCCGCAACCCTCCCTAAGCTGTGCTAGCTGGTAGCACACTGGGCAACCACCGAACTTCCAAGCCCAGTCCAGTATCATGGCTGCTCCACACCCTGTGCACCCCACCACCCTCCCAAAGATGCCGCCCTAATGATGTGTGGTTCCATCCCTTCCAAATAGGTTTCCTTGGTGAGCCACCAGGTCCCTAGTCCAAGATACCCCTACTGCCTAATCAGGTCACCCACTAATCTTAAAGACAGTCCCACTGTACACCAATAACCCTGTTACTAGGTGCAGTACAACACATTAAACTTATAAGGGAAATGAACAACTCTGAAAGCTCCTTCTCCCAGCCTTTAAATCCTACCCCAGTGGCTAGAACTACATGAGCTGCACCTGCAGCCTTTTCCCCAATTGCAGGGTAGGTGTTCCCATAAATTTGCAGACTTCTGGGGAGGGAGGGTGGGGAGGTGGGTCTTGGGCAGACACCTGACTCGAGAAAGAGTGTATCAGCCCTGTGTCTCCCCTCCAAGCCCAGCAGCCAAAGAACCAGGCCCAAGCAAATCCCACCAAATAGGTTTTAAATCAGAAGAAATAGGCCTCTACCAGTGCAGCCTGTTACACAGTGAAACCTCCACAAAATGAGCCCCCCTTACAGCCACCAAATCAGTTTACAAACATCCAGCAGCACCCCCAAACAATACCCTGCTAGCCCCTTAGAAGTAAGAAAGAAAAGAACCAACCTACCAAGTAAAATCCACAAGAACCCTGTGAAAACAACAGCAGCAGCTACTGTCCTGGAACACAACTGATCCTGTCCCCTTCCAGTTCTTTCTGAGAAGACAAAGCAGCTAACACCTTAATCTGATTCAGCTCTGCCTCCAGTCAATTGGCTGAGTGAGACCTGGCCAGACCATTAACACCCTTCCCCCACTATGCAGTAGCCTTTACAGCTAATGGAGTCAGCACAAGGAATCAAAATTTAAGTCAAAGTCCCCAAAATATGTTTGCTGCCAAAGGAAACAGGACTCCAATTTAATCAGCTTCACTAACAACACATCAAAATAGGCTTGAAATTAACAGATATAGGTCTCCAATTCAAATAACCATCTCCAAGCAAATCCCACCAAATAGGTTTTAAATCAGAAGAAATAGGCCTCTACCAGCGCAGCCTGTTACACAGTGAAACCTCCACAAAATGAGCCCCCCTTACAGCCACCAAATCAGTTTACAAACATCCAGCAGCACCCCAAACAATACCCTGCTAGCCCCTTAGAAGTAAGAAAGAAAAGAACCAACCTATCAAGTAAAATCCACAAGAACCCTGTGAAAACAACAGCAGCAGCTACTGTCCTGGAACACAACTGATCCTGTCCCCTTCCAGTTCATTCTGTTCCTGCTCCTAATTCTGTTTATATTGTCTATGACCTAGCCTTGATAACTTGTTTTTGCTTCAGTTCCTGCTCTTAATTCTGTTCATATAACTTCTGTGTATGAAATTTAATTTTGTAGCCCTCTTTCTCCTGCTTCTTTATTTCTCCTCACTTGATTGTCCCTCTGCATTTCCCAGCTAATTTGCCCTCTCTACTCTACTTTCAACCCCCCAATCTTGTCCTGTTCACTTGATTTTGTGGCCATTATTCTCCTGTCTGTTTTCTCCTCTCTTGACTGTTTCCAGCTAATTGTTCTCACTTTTCTGCTTCCATCTCCCCACTTTCTACCTGTTCTCAACCTCCTCAACTCCCCCCTGTCAGCAGTCCTTGCTGCCTGATCTCTATCTCCTTTACTCCGTCACCCCTCAATCTGTACTGGCTACACTATTCACTCCTTCTCCCTTCATTTCACTAATCATCTCCCCCCCCTCGTTTATCTCCATAGTCGATGCCTCACCCCCAGGGCACTTCTCTCAAGTGGCTGCTGCTGCAGGAGCTGCTCCCAGCCTACCACCCACCACTTCAGGTATGCCACCAAATTACACTCTGAGAAGCTGCCCTGACGACTTTTAACTTTTGAATGTGACACCTTCTGCTCAGATTTACTCTGCAGTCACCTAGAGCCCTTGGGATTCAGCTTACTGCTGACCAGTTTGTCTTGGAGAAAATCCTTAATATCAAATACTTATTATGGAGGTCTCTTCACTTGGAGATTAAATGTTACATTTATTTGGAAAGACTTTGCCTGGAGTTCATTGGCCAAGCAGCCAGCTACTCCCACTTCCTGAGCTATATAAGCAGTTCCTCTCAGCCTCATTGTGAAGCATTTTTTCTTTGCAGCCGAAGGCTCTGTCAGTTTGTCCTCTGAGCTGGTTGGGCCTCCCTGGCTGGCTGGGGCCTGTACCCCCCCCACCTTGCTGCTCCTGCTTGTCTCTGCTGGGCTTCTGTGTTTATTTTCCTACTTCTGGTTTGTATTTTGCCTTTGGCTGTGTGTGCTTCCTTCCTTTTTTGGGGGCGTTGTTTCTAAGCTCCTAGCATACAGCTACTCCAGAGCTCATACTGCTTGCTTTCAGTTACTCACATCTCTCAAATTACTTGCACTGCACCTGCAAACCTGATCTGTGTGTTTCAGCTCAACTATAGTTGTTCCAAGTTGCATACTTGATTACTTTCACCTGACTCAGATTTACTTGAACCTAGCTATGCAGCTTACTCATACTTGTTCTAATTACCTCATTGCAGCAGTCTCATTGCACTGCCTGGTGACAGTGCTTTCAGAGCATTGTGCCTCCTTATATTTTGTTTATTGCAGTTACAACTCAGTGTACTCAATTGTTTTCACCACTGCTGCACAGGCCTCATTGCTTCCTGCTACTGATTTGCTTACTTTCATTGCTATTGTACCTTGCTCTAATCTAAGGTTAGCTAAAGCTCCTGCTGAGGCTATTAAATTAGCTTTTATATCTGCATGTGGTTCTCAGACCTTCCATTGCTTCCTTGTTTGTCTTACAATGGGGACTGGGAGGTGTTTGGGGGGTCACGGCCCATGTGGCTAATAATTTCTGTTCTAAATCCTGTCTTCACAGCCGAAAATCCCCAGAGTTTGTCACCTTGATTTAGCTTTGAAATGCCTGGCTTGCTTGCTCCACTATTCAGTGCTGTATGCCCTATGTTATGCAGACCTATGCGCAGGTCCACTTATTACTACTCTGTTTACTGACCTACGTGCAGGTCCACACTTGCTTACACAACTGTTGCTCCTTGCTTATGCAAACCATTGCTTCATGCCTACTGCCATCCCCTCAGCTTCAGCCTCTGGGATTCTGCTGCACTCAATCTGCATTTGACCTTGCAAGGTCTCAGCACTCAATGCTCATTACAATCTTAGCACACCGTGCTCATTCAGCTTACCAGTTTTTCAGCTCTCAATCAATTCTGCGGCATGCCAGCCATTCTATCTGGTGCAAGGTTCCTGCAGTCAATGGTCTCACTCTATATTTACTATATATTTATATATATATTTTTATATAGAAGGGGAGATGAGGGAGGGCGATTTAAGCCAACAGTGGTGAGGAGAGAGTCAGAAGAAGGGAAGCAGAGACAAAGGGGCCCAGGCCAGGAAGAACAATTGCTGTGGAAACCAGGTCAGGAGACAAAAGACAAATGGAAGGAGGAGATAGGGACTTGTGAGGGGAGGCAAAGAAGTGTCAAAAGTCATGGAGTGGAAAGGAGAGAACAGGTTACTATGAAGAGAGAGGGAGTGGGCATTTGTGAAGGGCCTTCAGAAAATAGTTGTGCACTGCTAGAGAGGAAGAAGGTGGAGGAGGGAAATGATGAAATTAGAGGAGTAATTGATAAATGCCTGGACCAAACTGGAGCGGGGGGAAGTTCTGCTGGGAGAATTGCAACAGGGGTAAAAGGGGGAAATAATGTGCAGGAGGAAGAAGAGGAGCTGGAAATGAGAGAGGGAGATGAATGGAAGCAAGCAGGGAGTAAGAGGGGTGGAATCTTAGTGCTGGGGGACTCAGTACTAAGAGGAGTTAGGTGGGGTAGCAAGGGGGAGAGGCATAGTCGCATTTGGGTGGAGGCCATGCCAGGAATGACAGCAGAAAGGGTGGGACAGTCAGTTCTGAAATATGCTAGAAGGGGTAGGGACAAGCCTCATTTAATTATACATCTTGGGACAAATGACCTGGCTGACAAGACAGTAGATACAGTCCAGAGGAGGTTTGAGGAACTAGCACAATTATGTGAGGGGCCGGGAAGATCAGTAACTTTTTCAGAGATACTTCCGGTGCCAAAGGCAAGCACAACAAGAAAGCTGAGAATAGAGGAATTTAATGGATGGCTAAGAACCTGGTCTTGTGCTAAAGGGTATGGGCTGTTGGGGGGGAGGGACCTGGGAGGACAGTAATCTCTATGCCAAGGACAGACTACACTTGAGTGAGGAGGGAAAGAAAGTGTTGAAACAGAGGATGGAGGAGCACATAGAGGAAGTTGGGAATTTAAACTAGGAGTGGGGGGTGGCAGTTATGGAAGAGATATGCAGAGACCACAGGTTGGGAAACCATATGAGCTTACCCCCCATAACAGTGACAAAGGACAAATGGCAAGTACTGTTGGTGATGCTAGGAAAGGAGGGTAGGATGGAAGGGGGAGAAAAGGGTGGAAGGTGGTTACCCTTAATGCTAGGAGCCTTGGGAGAAAAACTGCAGAGTTACAGGTTCTCATGGCAGAGGGAGAGGTGGACATTGCAGCCATCATGGAAACATGGGCCACCCAATACAATGACTGGGACCTGTCTGTACCAGGGTAGAGGTTATTTCATAGGGACAGGGTGATTGGGAAAGGTGGGGTGGCACTATATGTGAAGGAAGGACTGAAGTGTGTAAGGGAGGAAGGGGAGGAGGGTAGTACGGAGTCACTTTGGATGCAAATCCAGGATTCCAAGAATAGGATTCTTAGAATGGGAGTGGTGTACAGGCCACCATCTCAGATGGAGGAGTTAGACAGGGAACTAGTGGAACAGATCAGGAGGCCCTGTGAGAAGGGTAGTGTGGTGATTGTGGGTGACTTCAACATGCCAGGAGTGGACTGGAGCACTGCAACAACCAGGGACAGAAGGGAGCAGGTACTGCTGGATGCCTTCCAGGACAGCTTCCTGCTACAAATGGTCAGTGAACCAACTGGGTTAGGGAATACCCTTGACCTTGTGCTGGCAAATGGGGACTTTGTGAGAGAACTTACAGTGGAGGAACCGCTGTCAGGGAGTGACTACCACTCAGTATGGCTCACATTGGATATGGGCAAGGAAGGAGTGGAATCTGGTACAATAGTGCTGGACTTCAGGAGGGTCAACTTTGGGAGGATGGGGGAAGTGGTTAAAGGGTACCTGGCCAGAATTCAACCCAGTATGGACACTAACCAGAGGTGAGAGCTCATAAAGCTGGGGATAGTGGAGGCAACCAAAACCTGCTGCAAAGCCCAGACCAAGAAGGCTAGGGCTAAGAAACTGATCTGGTTGAGCAAGGAGGTCATGGAAAAGGTAAGGAGGAAAAGAGCTGCCTTTAGGAAGTACAAGAAAACAGGGAGTGGGGGAAGACAGGGAGGAGTACTGGACAGAATTGAAGGAGGTGACAAGGGCAGTAAGGGGAGCCAAAGCATCTACGGAACTCAGGCTGGCACAAGACATTAAGAATGGGGAGAAGGACTTCTTTAAATACATCAGGGAGAAAAGGAGCTGTAAGGACCCCATAGTAAGGATTAGGAAGGAGGGGGGTTGGGTGGAAGCAGGGTGCGATAATGCGGAAGCACTAAATGAGTACTTCTGCTCAGTATTTACTAAAGAGAAGAGGGGGGTGACACCCAAGGTGGGAGAAATGGCAGAAGCGGGGAGGAGGAAGTGGTGACAGATGGGGAAATCATGGAAAGCAGAGTTCGAGAGGGTTTGAAGGCACTGAGGGTGGACAAGGCACCAGGCCCAGATGGCATCCACCCCAGGGTACTGAAGGAACTGGCAGAGGTCCTTGCAGAACCTTTGGCAGACCTATTTAATGCCTCACTACATTTGGGGTGTGTACCTCAGGACTGGAGGATGGCTCATGTGGTGCCCCTCTACAAGAGTGGCCCCAAGGATGAACCGGGAAACTACAGACCAGTGAGCCTCACATCCATCGTGGGTAAGCTAATGGGGACTATCCTGAAGGAGAGGCTGGTGGCCCTCCTAGAGGCCAAAGGACTACAGGACAGCAGACAGTATGGTTTCATACGTGGCAGATCCTGCCAAACCAACCTGGTTGAGTTCTATGACTGGGTAACTAGGCAACTGGGTAGAGGACATGCAGTGGATGTCCTGTATCTGGACTTCAGTAAGGCATTCGACTCAGTGCCACATGGAAGGTTGGGAAGAAAGTTAGTAGGCACAGGGGCGGGTGCAAAGCTGGTGAGATGGGTAGGAAACTGGCTACAGGGAAGGCAACAGAGGGTGGTGGTGGGTGGGGAGCTCTCACACCCAAGGGCAGTGATGAGCGGTGTTCCACAGGGCTCAGTGTTGGGACCAGTGTTGTTTGGGATATTCATTGCAGACATATCATGGGACATCAAGAGCAAGATCAGTCTGTTTGCTGATGATACCAAGGTAGGTGTGGTGGTGGATGACCTAGGGGGATGGCAGGGGTTGCAGGATGATCTGACAAAGCTTGAAACCTGGTCAGACACCTGGCAACTGGGCTTTAATGCCAAAAAGTGCAAGGTGCTGCATTTTGGGATGAAGAACCCAAGGAAGAGTTACCAGCTAGGGGGAGTGCAGCTAGCCCAGACAGAGGAGGAGAAGGATCTGGGTGTGCTCATTACAGGGTCAATGAACAACTCGGCACAATGTAGGAAGGCAGCTGCAAAGGCCAACAAAATGCTGGGTTGTATTGCAAGGGGGTATATCCTCTAGGAGGGAGGAGGTGATTCTGCCACTGTATAGGTCATTAGTTAAACCACACCTGGAGTACTGCATGCAGTACTGGCATCCATATCTGAAGAGGGACATTAAGTTACTGGAGGGGGTGCAGCGCAGAGCGACAGAGATTATCAAGGGGCTGGGGAACTTATCATACGAGAGGAGGTTGAAGGAGTTGAACATGTACTCACTGGAGGAGAGGAGAGATAGGGGTGACATGATTGAAACCATGAAAGGAATAAACAAGACAGGTACAGAGGGGCTGTTCAAAGTAAGGGAGGGGAGGGACACCAGGGGCCATGATATGTGACTGGAGTGAGGAAGGTTCAGAAGGGAGATGAGGAGACACTATTTTACAGAGAGGGTGGTGGCTGGGTGGAATGCGTTACCTGCTGAAGTGGTATGCAGAACAGTGCACTGCTTCAAACGAGGATGGGACAGGACAAGGGGGAGGGTTAATGAAGGGGAAGGATGGAAGGGAGGGGCAGCTGCAGAATAAGGGGTGCTAGCTGCACATTCGAGCAGACTTGATAGACCTCTAGGCCTTTATCTGCTGGCAAATTTTCGTATGTTCATATATTGAGTCATCTCGAGCATGTCCAGCTTGGGGTGGGATCTTTCTCACCTGGCCCATATCTGGGAATGTTCTCTCCCTGGGCTTGGCTTTAGCTACCTGCTACATGACAGCAGCTCCTGATGTAGAATATAAGACTGGCAATGAAGGGTGGTTACAATGATCCCCTTTGGCTCTAGTGTTCCACTATAATGGTTAGCCATTGACTTTAGTGGTTTCCAGAGCAAGGCACCTTCACCGCATTCTCCCTACAACTGCCTCTGATTCACCTGGTTTGAGTTTAGGTTGGGTAGGCCAGGTGAGTGCCTCAGCAGTTGTTGCCCTCCTCCTGCTCCTTGGTTGCACATATTGTTGCAGAGTTTTCGCGCAACCTTCTACGGTGTTCACGCTAGAGAGTTTGAGTGAGAGCCTTCCTCCAAATTGGAATATTTTCCACTTCCCTTTAATTATGTTTTACAAATTGCAGCTGCAGAGTTGTCACTAAATAAACTATCCCAAGCCTGGAGGGAAGGTGACCTAGGTCTTGGATCCCCAGAGATTTCCTCCTCATAGGGTTTTTTCTCTCTCCTCCATTGCCTCAGGTCATAACACTTAGCATAGTTGTTTCCCCTAGTTTCTTTAGGTAGGTTCTGCTGTTGGATGGAGGTGGAGGATGTCCTGCTGTTCCCTTTCTCCTTAGGGGATCCCCTAATCTCAAGTCAAATTGCAAACCATAAGTATCATGCCACACAAACCTGGGCAGTCATTACATTATCCAACTGACCATCTCATTGCATGATCAAACTGCCTGTGCTTCTCTACTACTATGTTACAGTTATTGCTCCTATGTCACAGTTACTGCTTGCTCATATGCTTCATGTTGCTGCCTTCTTTGGGGATGATTATACATTTCTTTTGGGGATTCCTAAGGTACCTTTAGTCATGGGAATCATCCCATGGCACCACTACGGGTGGAACCCTCTCTGACAGTTCCTTGCCTTTTGTAACCCTACAGGGTGGTAATTCCTCTGGAAGAGAGAGTGCAAATGACCAAAACCAAACTAACACAGTTGCACAAGCTTAACACTATACTGGCTGCATAGGTCAGTGAATTGGAAAGGCTTTGCCTGGAGTTCGGTGACCAAGCAGCCAGCCAGCCACTCCCACTTCCTGAGCTACATAAGCAGTTCCTCTCAGCCTCATTGTGAAGCATCTTTTCTTTGCCCCACCATCCTTGCCTCCTCCTCCAGTGGCAGCATTCTTTCCTTAGGGGGCCTCCTAAGATACCTTTAGTCATGGGAATCGTCCCGTGGTACTTCTAAGGGTGGAACCCTCTCTGAGGGCTCCTTGCCCTTTGTAATCCTACATGGTGGTAATTCCTCTGGAATAGAGAGTGCGAACTGCCAAAACCAAACTAATACAGTTGCACAAGCATAACACTATACTGGCTGCATAGATCAGTGAAATAGTGATTGCTAAGATTCTGCACCAGTAAAGGGCAAACATTTATTTAATCTGCTATACCAAATTAATCATGCCTATCTGCACGTAACTCAATTTCCAGGGTTTAATTGAGCAATACCCAATCTGTCTGCTTTTTGTCAAGGTTGACTGATTCTCTGATATTAATTGTTTAAGACCAAAAAGCTTACTGTGAACTCACTATTTAACTGTGTGTAAGCTTTACTGGGAATCCCCAGAGGCAGCCACAGTGTGCTTCCTCGTATAGGACCTATGAGCTGTTTGCTGGATGCCTTAACTGGGGCTCTCTTGGATATCTTGCTCCCCAGTAGAAGGCACAGTAGTCTTCGATCTGTGTGTCACCCTGCCCAGAGTGTCTGTGCCTCATACTAGAATTTGAGAATCTGTAATTACTGGGCAGCTAGGGGGGCTTGCTTCAAACACTCACTACTGCCGCTGTTACTAACAGCACAAAAGTCGGGTTCTTCCCGCCCTTCCTCTATCACTACCACCCTTTCCTGGCTGTGTTTATATAGCAGCAACACTCCATTATACGTGCACTTGTACCTTTGTTTTTTTTTGTTATCTATATACTTTTCCACAAGCAATTTATACACTTCTGCTGCTTGAGGGCAGCATTGCGTTACCAGGAACACCCACGTTGCTGGGTCAAGCTTCTTTCGTGATATTACTATTTAGAGAGCTGCCTCCTAGTTTACTGTCTTTGTCTCATTCTTGTAGCAGCTTTGTGTCACTTAAGCATATCCACGTTGCTGGAGCTAACCAACATTTTAGATTCACAGCCAACCAAAGAGTCACCTCACATAGCTTCCTGCCTTTGCAAACATGCTACTATTCAAGACCAAAGGAATTTTCATCCTTAGCTCCTTCCTAGCCTGTCTACATTATGACAACTGTAACCTGGTTAGGTTACCCAACTCCCCCCCCATACAACCTCCCTGACCACACCCCTCTGTAACTTGCCACTTATCCCTTACGAGGCTACCCCCTGTAATGTATCTCTTGCCTTCTTCCTGCATGAAAAGACTATATTACTTTCATCCCGGATCAGAAATATACACAAAGCTGTTTCTCCGCCCACCTGCTATAAGGTCATGATTGTGTCTTCTTCTCCTCTCAGGTGATGTTGAGTTGAACTCAGAACCCACCACAAGATCCATGCCCAGCCTCCTCACCTTCTACCCGACCTGGTCTGATGCTAAAGGGCTCAAAATAGTCCGCATGAATGTACAAAGCATTAGGTGAAAAATGGCAGAACTAGAATCATGGGCACAACTTTATAAACCTGATGTACTTTGCATTACTGAGTCCTGGCTAAAGCCCTCCATCCTATCCCACGAAATTGCTCTTCCAGGCTTCTCCTCCTCCTCCCATAGGGTCCAGCCCAAAAATAGAGGAGTTGGAGTACTGATATACACCAGGGACGGGTTGGAGGTCAATAAGCTTACTAGTCTCCAAACAAACCTGGACATTGAACTTCTTTTCATCACAGTCACCGTTGGTCATGCTAAACAAATAATAATTGGATGTTAGTACCTACCCCCCCAAAGCTGCTTCCTCTTCCTTTACTGAACTCTTCTCCAGGCTAGACACCCTCCCCCCAGAGATACCATACTTTGTGATGACTTCAACCTTGATTGGATTGGCCCTAACAGAGCTCTATAACTTGCTGCTCTTGCCAGTGCTAAACTTAAACAACTACTTGAACTACCTACCTGGCTTAACATGAAGTCAGGCAACTACTGCCTTCTGGACTGGATACTAACTAACGACATGTTGCTTATCAAGGTGGTGGGGATCCTTCCAGATACACTAAGCGCCCTCTACGTTTTGTGTCTGGAGGAACAATTCTCCTCACCACCCCTCTAAAATGATCAAATCCAGAGATCTAACCAATTTCAACCCTGAAGCCTTTCTGCTCAGTCTTGCCTCCATGGACTGGACCCCCATTATCTACCTCCCTGATATAAATCAGGCATTGGAATAACTTACCGACAACTACGTCACCATCCTTGACTCCCATGCCCCCTTCAAACTATGCAGAGCAGAAGATGCCTACTCCCCGATTGTCTCATGAGCTAACTCACCTAATGTACTCTCGAGACAAAGCCTGAAAGTTCTTCAAATGATCTGGACTTCACTCAGACTGGTTAACGTATTGCCAGCTGTGGAATACCTGCAAAGCCAAAACCAACAAATCTAAATGATACTATCTTCTATCCCTGCAAGAAACGCATCTCTCCAACCCCAAGAGCTTTTGGTCACACATCAACACCCTCCTTAAAAGCAAAGAGCAGATCATTCCCCAATCAATAAAGTCAAAAGGATCCTTTCTTTCCTCACCTTCAGAGATTGCCACCAGATTTAACCTTTTCTTCACTGACCTGGATGTATACAAGGCAGGTCTACCTGCCGCCCACCCCACCAATCAAGGGTCTCTCCCAGATGCCACCCACCTCCTTTTCCAACTAAAAACCACATTGTGGAAAAAAGTCCTCAAACTCTTAATGGGTCTGAACCCAGACAGTTCTCCAGGTTTTGACTCCCTGCTGCCCAAATTCCTCAGGATTGGAGCACTTGCACTTGCCTACCCAATCACCCTTTTGACTAATCAATGCTTCCTCACACAGACTATCCCGGACAGATGGAAAACTGCTATCATTGTCCCAGTACACAAAAGTGGCCCATCCAACCTCATACAGAACTACAGACCCATATCCATGTTATGTCCCATAGCTAAAATTCTGAAATTAATCTTATATAATCAGCTTTATTCCTTCCTAGAACAAACTGGCACCCTTATCATAAATCAATATGGTTTTCAGAAAGCCTATGAGACAGAATTTGTTCTTTTAAGGATCACATCAGACATCTTTCAGGCAATGGATCAAGGTTGTGCCACCAGGGCAGTCTTCACTGACCTCACAAAGGCCTTTTACCACATGAAGCATCCACTCCTCATCTCCAAGCACCATAGTATTGGCCTTGACAACAACTGTCTTTCATGGTTCACCAACTTGCTTATCCAACCTCTCGCAATGTGTCAAGTGGGCAGGTGCTTACTCATCCATATCTCCCATTACTGACAGGGTTCCCCAGGGCTCAATCCTGGGGCCTCTACTACTCTCCATCTTCATCAACAAACTCCCAAGAAACTGGTGGGGCCTCTGTCCAGCTCTATGCAGATGATGCCATATTATACAGATCCAACCAGGACGTCTCTTCAATTAAGTCTGCCCTAGAGCTTGATTTCCAGCAATTGGAATCCTGGTTCAGGGAGAACCTACTGGTATTGAATACCAAGAAAACAAAAACCATTTTGTTCAGGCACATCTCCTTTGATACCACCTCCCAGCCCCGTCTAGTAGTCAACACCTCCTCTGGGGTACTATTAGAAGGAGTAGACTCCTTCAAATACTTGATGAGCGTCTATACTTTGAACCGCATGTAAGAAATGTCACTAAGGCAGCTAACCTGAAACTCGGCCTTCTGTACCAAACTGCCCTAGGCTGAGGGGCATCACACCCCAGGCTAGAAAGACAATTGCCTCGGCTACCCTTCTCCCAGTCCTGCTCTATGGGGCTTCCATAATTCACTCCACTAGGACATCCACTCTAGCCAAACTTAAGCAAGCCTACCATATCATCACACACTTTGCAGCCAAGAAGCTTGCCCATGCCTTCCGCTGTGACATGCTCAACACCCTTGATTGGCCACCGTTTGAGGCCAAGCTGGGCTTCCCTGTACTTTGTACAGTCTTCAAACTCGTCCACCTTCCCTCCTCTCCCCTCCCATCCTCTCCACTCTGCTTACTCTGAAATCCTCCCCAAGGACTCTCAGATCCTCCCACCTATCTCTACTACACATACCAAAAACCTGGTTAGCTATAGGGAAAAGAGCCTTCTCTTCCACCATACCTCATAAGTAGAATAACCTCCTGCACAGCTTACTTTCTTGCTTGTCTCTTCCCCAGTTCAAAAAACACTTCAAAGAAATATTCTCCCTCCTCCTATTTGTAACTGCTACTGTGTGTGACCCCTCCTGGCTACCCACATCTCCTTCCTATATATTCCTACTCTAAATATATAGACCCACTCTTCCTCTTTCTCCCCCAAATCATACTTTGTCTCTATCCATTCACCCTAGCACATATGTATTATATTGTATTCATGTGATTATATAATCTGAAACTGATATTTGTGTGAATTTGCTATGCACTAGTGCCTTAATTTCTCACATTAAGAGATTGAAGCACCAGGAAACTGCTGATATGCTGAAATGGTATTCATATGAACATGCGAAGAAGCCAGCAGAAGAAGGCCATTTGGTCTATCAAGTCTGCTCGTATTGCAGGGTCCACAGCTTGAGCTAATATCCTGCCCTCCCTCCCTCCCACTCCTCCCATCCTTCCTACCCACGATACTTACCTTCCCCCTATGCCTATCCCAGCCTCTCTTAAAGCTGACTACCATCTTCAATGAGATGACCTCTTCCAACAGAGCATTCCAAGTGTCCACCACCCTCTCTGTGAAGAAGTGCTTCCTGACCTCCCTCCTAAACCTTCCACCCTCCAGCTTAAGACTGTGTCCCCTTGTGATATGGTTGCCACTCAGCTTAAAGAGACTCTCCTTATCAACCTTATTTATCACTTTCAAGTACTTAAATATCCCAATCTTGTCCCCTCTTGCTCTCCTATCTTCCAGGGAGTACATGTTCAGTGCCCTCAACCTCTCCTCGTATGCCTTGCCCTGCTGACTGGCTATCATCTTTGTAGCCCTCCTTTGTACCTTCTCCAGCAGGTTAATGTCCTTTTTGAGGTGTCGGCACCAGTACTGAACTCCCTACTCTAGATGTGGCCTTACCAGTGACCTGTACAAGGGCAGTATAACCTCCTCTCTCCTACTACTGATCCCCCTAGCTATGCATCTCAGCATCTTGTTTGCCTTTGCTGCTTTCTTGCATTGTGTGGAGTGCTTCAGGTCACTAGTGATCATCACTCCCAGGTCCTTCTCCTCCTCTGATGTAGATATTCGCACTCCACCCAGGTAATACTCTGTCCTGGGATTCTTAGCTCCAATATGCATAACTTTGCATTTCTTGGCATTGAAGCCAAGCTTCCAGATCCTGGACCACCTCCCCAGCTTTTCCAGATCTTTCTATAGGTCTCTTATCCCTTCAGCTGTGTCTACTCTCCCACAGAGCTTGCTGTCATCTGCAAATAGGCACATTTTGCCTTTAATGCCATCCCCAGTGTCATTGATGAAGACATTGAACAACACTGGCCCCAGCACAGAGCCCTGTGGGACCCCACTGGTTACCTTTCTGGTGCCAGATAACTCTCTCCTCACCACCACCCTCTGAGTTCAGTCCCTCAGCCAGTTTTCCACCCATCTGACCATCTTTTCCCCAACTCCAAGATCCACCAGCTTCCTGATCAACCTTTTGTGGGGCACAGAGTCAAAGGCCTTGGTGAAATCAAGATAGAGGATGTCTACAGCTTGGCCCCTGTCTACTGTCTTACTAACACAGTCAAAGAAGTCAATCAGATTTGTTTGACATGATCCCCCCCCCCCAAGAACCCATACTACCTCATATCCTGGAGACCATGTTCCTCTAGATATTCCACCAACCTTTCCTTTAGTATGGTCTCCATCAGCTTGCCCACAATGAAGGTCAGACTGACTGGTCTGTAATTCCCTGGATCATCCTTGGGACCACTTTTGCGAAGGGACACTACATGTGCTGTTATCCAGTCCTGTGGTACCACGTCTGATTCTAGTGAACTATTAAATAGGTCTGCTAATGGCCCTGCCAGCTCCTTAGCCAGCTCCTTTAGTACCCTTGGATGTACTCTGTCCGGGCCTGGTGATTTGTCCACTTTCAATGCCAGCAGACCCTCCCTCACTCTATCGTCCTCTATCACTATGTCTGTGTTCCCCTCCCCTCTCTCCTCTTTCCCTCCTGAAGGCACTGGTCCATCCTTCTCCCGTGTGAATACAGAACAGAATTATTCATTTAGTATCTCTGCTTTTCCTCCATTATCCTCCACCTACTCCACACCTTTCTTAAGCTTAACAATCCCTTCCTTCTTGTCCCTTTTCTTACTTATATAGTGAAAGAAAGCCTTCTCCCCCTTTTTAATTCCTTCGGCTATTTGAAGCTCCTTCTGTGCCTTTGCTCACCGGACTTCCTCACTTGCCTCACTAGCCAACCTTAGGTAATTTTCCCTATCCACCTCTTGGTCTTCCTGAATTTTCTATAGGCCAAGCTCTTTTCTCTTACAGCCTTGGCAACCCCAGAACTGAACCAGCTGGGTGATTTGGCCCTTATGTTCTTCCCCCTGAGCCTAACACACTCATCTATGGCAACCAGTGTTCCTTCCTTAATGATGGACCACTTTATGTCCACCCCCATATCTGCTCTGATGCCCACCAGATAGCTCCTTAGAACCTCACCCATTTTCCTGAAGTCCGCCTCCTGAAATTCAAGATTTTGGTCTTAGTTGGGATGCTTTCCCTGCCCATATGCAAATGGAACCACACTGTGCAATGGTAGCTCCCCCCCAGTGACCCCTAACCATTACTTTCTGTACATGCGCCCCATTTGTGAGCACCAGATCAAGAACTGCCTCAGCTTTTGTTGGTTCGCTGATGTCCTGAGTCAGGAACCCACTCTGCAGTCCTTCCAGGATCATCTGACTCTTAGCACATGCTGTGGATGGTATACTCCAGTCCACCTTGGGTAGGTTGAAGTCCCCCACAATTACCACCTCTCTTTTCCCAGCAGCTTCCAATATTTGTAAGATCAGTTCCCTGTCTCTCTCCTCATCTTGATTAGGTGGTCTATAAACCACCCCCAACCTCATCTTTCTCCCTCTATTGGACCTTAACTGAACCCATAATGCCTCTACCTCCCCTTACTCTGACTCCTCCCTTGTGCAAGTTATTCCCTCCCTGATATAAACTGCCACCCCTCCCCCCTTCCTGACTACTCTGTCCCTCCTGTATAGTTTATATCCGGGGATAGCAAGGTCCCAGTCATGGTGTGATGTTGCACAAGTCTCAATTACTGCAGCTATGTCCACTCTCCTGTCTGCCAATAGTACCTGTAGGTCATCCATCTTGTTTCCAAGACTCCACGCATTCAAAGACACCACCCTCCACCTAGAGTCTGACCTTCCTTCCCTTCCCTTCCCTTCCCTCTTTTATTCTATTCATGTTTATCCCCTCTGTGTGCACCCCTCCACATACCCTTGCTATGTGTTCCTCACCCTCTCCACCCTTTGCTAACTGTGTATTTGTCCTTTCCACCTCCTCCCTCAAGACCTCTTTCATCATGGAGGGGAGGCTTACTGACCATCTTCTCTCGGAGTCTGTGGGCCTGCTCGCCCACTGCCCCCCCCCCAGTAGTTTAAATTAAGTGTAGTGGTTATGTATTCCCCCAGCTTGTCCCTGAGTACACTGGAACCCTCCCTACTGAGGTGTAGCCTGTCTGGCTAAAAGAGTGCTTTGTTTGACCAGATCTTCTCCCAGTCCCCAATACAGATGAACCTCTCCTCCCTGCACCATTTCCCCAGCCAGTCATTAAAATCCTCTATTTGTCTTTTTCTAGCTGTGCTGGCCCTTGGTACTGGTATCCCCTCTGAGAAGGCAAGTGAACTTCCTTCCTCCCTGCAAATATTCCCTAACTCCCTGAACCTACTTTGCACTATCTCAACCTCCTCCCCAGCTAGGTCATTGGTTTCCAAATGTATAACTAAATTAGGTTTTCCTCCAACCTCCCTTACTATTTCCCTTATTCTAGGGCCCACCTTCCCCACTGCCATTCCCAGTATACAAACCACCCTCCTGCTTGCATTTGAGTCCCTTTTCCTTCCCCAGTGAATAACCCTAATTATGGAATCCCCTATGATTGCCAACCTTCCATCCCCTGCATCTATGTTCCACATCCCTCCTTTTTTACGTTCAGTACTAGCTGCTTCCCCACCTAACTGCTCCCTCTGCACCTTGGCAAACTTATCTACACATCCACAGTTTATCCCCATAAATGATTTTCCATCTCCCAATTTACCCCTCTCCTGATGACTATCTGTATCTGCTTTCAGTTTTTCCTCCCCTCTTCTGTTCCTTTTCTCTCCCCCCCATCCTCCACTCCATTTTGCTTCCATATTCTTCCCTGCCCAGCCCGATTAGTTCCTCCCCTCCCTGTACTTCTGCTCAACCCTGGCTCAACCTGACCTCCTACCTCACCTCCTGCTGACCTCTTCCTCCTTCCAGACAGTGGTGCAAATCTGTTCAATAAATACACCCCTTTAGAAATTCCCACCCCTGATGCTGCTTTTACATTCTTACCCCTTCCTCTTACTACTTGCCGTTCCTCCACCTTGGACTCCCAAGTCCTCTGAGGAAGAGATACTCCTAAATACTGGGTACTCCTCACCACTCCCGTTCCCTGCCTGATGGCGTCACTCCCCTGGGCATCACCCCTTTGCCTTTCCCTCCACTGCTCTACTCCTTTGACTTCCCACATCATCCTTCCCAGCTCCCATCTCAGCAGCCTTATTTCAGTCCTTAGCTGCTCCAGGATGTCACACACAGGACATCCCGCTTTGTTCCACATCACCCTTAAAAAGACTGCTGCTCCACAGCTATTGCAGATTACCATTTTCCTGCTTGCTATACATGTACCCATTCCCCCCACATCCTCCCAACCCAGCTTCTCCTAGCCTCCGTTATTATAACTATAAAATAACTATAAAATTCAAATATATATAAATTCCTACATTTCTTACCCCAGGAGTCCTTTAGCATCAGTAACTTTTTGCACTTTGCTGGCTAGGTGCAATTGCCCTGGATGTATGCCTTTAAGAGATTTTTTTTAATGAGCCAATCAAAAGACAGGAGGGGGTGTGAACTAAGTGAGAGCTGTTGACTGCTTCAGAATTTTTTCAAGGAAAAATGAGGGCAAATGCCCTGAAAAGGAATTAACAGGATTCAAAAAACATGTAAATGTCCAAAAGTGGAAATAGAAACAGCAACATGAGGTAAAAACGCATCATTAACAAATGCCAAATTTGGTAAAAGGTGACATAAGAGCCCTTCTCCAACAGGTTAACTGGGGAGGAAGGGTGGGAACTTACTGATGCTAAAGGACCCCATGGAAGAAAGAAGATTACTGCGGTGAGTAATTTTTTCTTCTTACCCCAGGAGTCCTTTAGCATCAGTAACTTTTTGCAGACTACCGAGCAGTACCAAATGGGAGGTGGGCAGAGAACCTACTTAGGAAAGAGGCTCTGCAGAACTGCCCTGCCAAATTTGGCATCAAATCTGGACTGCAAATCCAAACTGTAGTGTTTCACAAAGGTGAGCACAAATTTCCAGGTAGCTGCTTTGCAGACATCCAGTAGGGGAATGTCCCTTGCTGCTGCAAGTGAGGCTGCAGTGCCCCTGGTGGAATGGGCCCTGAGCCCCACTGGAGGTTGTTGACCTGCTTTCTCATAGCAGAATCTAATACAAGAGACCAACCAACGAGAAATAGTTCTTTTGGTAGCTGGTTTCCTCTGCCTACAACCCCGTAGGTGAGGAACAACTGAGTGGAAGAGCATCTGGACTGTCTAGTATGCTGTAGATAGTGAAATATGGCTCTTTTTGACATCCAAGCTGTGGAGCTTTTGCTCGCCAGGAGTGGATGGCTCAGTAAAGAAGACAGCAGAGTAATGGACTGGTTCAAGTGAAACTCTGAAACCACCTTTGGCAGACATTTCCTATTTGTCCAGAGCTCAACTTTATCGTTGTGAGGGATGATGTAATTCGGCTCAGTGCACAGGGCCTGTAGCTCTGAAATCCTCCTGGCAGGCGTAATGGCTACCAGGAAGACGGTCTTCCAAGTTAAAAACTTGATGTGGGCCATGAACATTGGCTCAAAAGATGGATTCATGAGCCCATCTATGCAAAGGTTCAGGCTCCAAGGAGGAGCTGGCTCCCTGTTTGGATGCTGGAGGTGCAAGAAGCCTTTGAAAAACTGAAACAATGTCATGGGAAAAAAATGATTTCTTCTTTCCCACCGAAAGGTAGGCTGAAATTGCTGCCAGGTGTAGCTTGAGTGAAGAAGGTTTCAAGTCTGATGCCTGTAGGTGTACCAGGTAGTCTAGCAGCTGCGTGTCTGAAGCTGATAGGGGTTCGACCTTTTCGCTTCTGCACCAGAGGGAAAACCTTTTCCATTTGGCTGCATAAGTCTTCTTAGTGTTTGTTTTTTTAGCCATCCTCAGAATGTTAAGGACCTGTTCAGGACCTGTTCAGAGTACTATGAGGATAGAAACTAACTCCTCAAGAACCAGGCTTTGAGGTGAAGAGAGTGTACGTCTGGGTACTGCACTCCTGTCTGAAGAAGGGTCAGCAGGGAGCGAGTCGGAGGCAGGTGAATTGGCCTGTTGCAGGACATTGAGAGAAGGAGAGGGTACAAGGCTTGCCTGGGCCAGTCCAGACCCACTAGGATCATGGATGCAGGCTGCTGCCTGAGTTTCAGCAAAACCCTGAATATCAGGGGAAAGGGAGGAAAAGCGTATAGGAACCTTCCTGACCAGTCCAGGATCAGGGCATCCAGAGGAAGTGTTCCCTGAACTGGGGGCCTGCAACAGTACTGAGGGAGCTGAAAATTGAGAGGTGAGGTGAACAGATCCACGTCTGGTGTGTCCCACTGCCTGAACACTGTGGCTAGTACTTGCTTGTTCAGTGTCCATTCACTCTGACCTTGACTGATGCGGCTTAGAGCATCTGCCAGAGAATTGAGTTTGCCTGGGAGGTGAGCAGCTGAGAGGCTGACTCCCAGGGAGAATGATAGAGACCAGAGCTTCAGAGCTTCCAAACAGAGTATTCCTGATCTGATACCACCCTGCTTGTTTATGTAGAATATTGCAGTGGTGCTGTCCGTTCAAATTTAAACCGCCTGCCCTTCTATGCTGGGAGCTAGTAAGACCGCTCTGAGTTCCTAAAGATTTATGTGCAACTGTGACTCGTCGGGGTAATCATATCAGATGACCTTAAGATAGGCAAGCAATGCGAGAAGGCGGTAGGGAGGGCTGGGGGGATACTGGGATGTATAGAGAGAGGTATCACCAGCAGAAAACAGGAAGTTGTTATCCCTCTGTACAGACAGTTGGTGAGACCCCATCTGGAGTACTGCGTCCAGTTCTGGAGACCCCATCTCTGCAAGGACATAGACAGGATGGAGGCAGTTCAGAGGAGGGCAACTAAAATGGTGCAGGGTCTGCAAGAGAAGCCATATGAGGAGAGACTAAAGGAGCTTAATATGTATACCCTTGAGGAAAGGAGGGAGGGGGGGACATGATAGAAACTTTTAAGTACCTCAATGGAATCAACAAACTCCAAGAGGGTAGCATCTTTCAGAAAAAGAGATGTGCAAGAACAAGGGGACACAATTTGAAGATAGAGGTGGGACGGCTCAGGGGCAATGTGAGGAACTATTTTTTCACAGAGAGGGTGGTGGACGCATGGAACAGCCTTTCTGAGGAGGTTGTGGGGTCTTAAACTGTGGGAGAATTCGAGAATGCATGGGACAGACATAAGGCAATTTTTGTGGGGGGTAGGAAGAAATAGGCTTTTGGTTAAATAGGATCTGCAGCTTACCTTCTAGGTAGGGAAATGGGCAGACTAGGCGGGCCAAGCAGTCCTTATCTGCCGTCAAAGTCTATGCTTTTATGTTTCTATGTTACCTGACCCCTGGGACTACTGCAGTCATAGAGGCCATATGTCCCAGAAGTTTGAGGAAATGTCTGGCTGGTCTTGGCTGTCCCTGGGTGAAAGAATCTGCCACTGAAAGTAAACTCTGAGGCCCAGATATTCAAAAGGGTTGCACATGGTGCAACAGTGTTGCACCATGCCAAACCACTGATGCGCCCCGGCGCGATATTCAAACAGGAATTGTGCCTGGCACAAATCCCGATGTGCCGGAGCGCATCAGTAATGTATGCAGTGCAGGTGCCCATGCAGACACTGCACATCCCGATATTCTGCCTGGGATGTGCTGAGTCCATGCATGTGCAACCCCTGCTTGCGCTGCACAAAGTTGATCCAAACAAAAAAGGAACAACGGCTGGCCACCCACAGGTGAGCTGCCGTATTGCAGGGTGCAACACAACAGCTGCCAGCTGTGGGTGGCCACCCGAGCTCTGGCTGCACCTCCGTGACGGCGCCCCCCCATGCCCGATCATGGGCACGTGTTAAAGATAATCCAATATCCCGGGTGGTCCAGTAGACCACTCTCTGCCTGATCGTGGGGATTTGTATAAAAAGTACATCCACTATCCCTGGTGGTCCAGCGGCCCCTCCCCACCCGCCCACTGATCCCCACCGCCCTGCTCCCCGGTCAGCGGGTGGCAGCACCCACCACGCCTGCCACCCCACCGCCCACCAACTGACAATATAGGTTGTATGCCCATTGGTCCACAGCGTGAGTTAATGCAGCAGCCCGCACTGCATCACACATTTGTGAAGGGTATATCTAAGAATCACACACAAATAGAGGTAATTTTGAAAGAAGGAAGGATAAAATAAGTGTGTAGGGTTAAGTCAACAAAACTGAAAAGAGTTTGGACTATCAGAGCTCAGTTACAATTAGCTGAAAACAGCTTAGTGTAAGGATAACTCAAGTGCAAAGTGTACAACAACTGCTGTACCCAGAAAGGATATAACTAGGTGTAATACTGACTGGGGAAGTTATGCAATTTTATGAGATATAGAGTTACCAGCACCAGCTTAACACTGCCTCTCTCCACTGTAGAGTCAATTCAGATTAGCCATAAGTGGAATAAGTGGAAAAAGGAAGCAGATAGCATGGATGGACGTGCAAGAACAAGGGGACAAAATTTAAAGATATGGGGGGAGCAGTTCAGGGGCAATGTGAGGAAGTATTTTTTCACAGAGAGGGTAGTGGATGCATGGAACAGCATTCCTGAGGAGGTTGTGGGGTCTAAAACTGTGGGAGAATTCAAGAATGCAAGGGACAGACATAAGGCAATTCTTGTAGGGGGGTAGGAAGAAATAGGCTGTTAGTTAACTAGGATCTGCGGCCTATCCTGTAGGTAGGGAAATGGGCAGACTAGATGGGCCAAGCGGTCCTTATCTGCCATCAAAGTCTATGTTTCTATGATGGAAGCAGGGTGCAGGAATAAAATGAAGCACTTTTAGCACTTTATATAGTTGTATCTGCTTCCTTTCATAATATTACTTGTCTTATGCTGAGCACAGCTCCCAGGTGCAGGTCTGAGTAGTCTTATTCATTTCTGACGGAAATTATGCAATACCCATAGAAACAAAAACATAGAAGGGGACAGCAGAAAAAGACCATTAGTCGATCTAGTCTGCCGGTAATACTCTATCTTACCCCAGGACCTAGTGTCTATATGGGTTTTATGCCCACACTACCAGCTCACATGTTCCCTGTCTTGCTGCTGTCACTGGGTGATATTGTCTTAACTGTATCCCAACCATATTTGAAGCTATTCATGGTCTTGTGCCCACCACCTGAGCTGGCAGGCTACTCCAGAGCTCAACCACTCTCTCTCTCTCTCTCTGTAAAAAAGAACTTTTTCACATCCCTTTTGAATTTCCCCCACCAGCTTCCACTCATGTCCCCATGTTCCAGATTCACAATTCCAGTTGACTAGTTCCTCATAGTTTACTGTAACTTGTTCATTCCTTTCAGAAACTTGAAGGTCTCTGTCATATTGCCCCTTTCCTTTCTGGCTTCCAGTGAGTATATGTTTAGTGCCCAAAGCTGATCCTTGTAGGTTCTAGCCTGCATGCCATGATTTTTTTTTGTTTTTTTACTGTATGCTGTATTGTCTGCATCCTGTCCATGTCTTTCCCCTCAACTAAGGGGCCCAAGAACTGGACACACTACTCCAGGTGTGGCCTTACTAGTGATCTATAGAGAGGTAGTAATACCTCCTTTCTCCTGCTATCAAATGTTCTCCCAGTACACCCCGACATCCAGGTTGCTTTGCTGTAACATTTGTCAAATTGTTTAAGGGATTCACTTGTGATGACTCCTATGTTCCTTTCATCAGCAGTAGTCATTTCTAGCTTAACCTCTCCCATCTCATATTCTGTCCTGGGGTTCCTGTTCCCAATATACATCACTTTGCATGTTTTGGAATTGAACTTCAACTGCCAAATGTTGGACTACCTCTCCAGCATTGGCAGGTTCCTCTTCAACTCCTTTAACCCCATCCTTGCTGTCTATCCTACCACAGCACTAAGTGTCATGCGAAGAGACACATGTTGTCCTAAGTTCCTTCTCCTATGTCACTGATGAATATATTGAAAAGGACTGGGCCCAGGACTGAACCATGTGTCATCCCACTTTAGCCCGTCTCTCCCCAGATGTGGAGGCAGTATAGCGCAGCGCTTTAAGACTCTGAGCTGCAAATCTGGTGACATCCAGCAGACCAGACCTGGGTTTGAATCCCACAGCTTCCACTTGCATACTGTGTGACCCTGAGCAAGTCACTTAACTTGCCTGTGCTCCCAGGTCGCACTTGTAAAAAAGCTTTCAGCTTAGTGTGCTATTCCTGGTTAAACAACTAAATAAATAAAGATGTGATTTCAATTACCATGATTCTCTGATGTGTCCCTCCCCTCACCAACTACCCACCCATTTAACTATGTCCTTCGCCACACATACATCCACTAGCTTCATCAACAACCTTTTGTGTGAACCAAATCAAATGCCCTGTTAATATAAGACTTACTCCTGCAGGTTGTTGCCTTAAAGCAGTGCCTTTTCCATATTTGCTGGCCGCGCTCCATCGGATAGGAGAGGTACAGTCAGATGGGGGTGGCTGCCCCTAAAAAGGTTCATGCTTGATTGGCAAAAACTGGTCCACTGATGATTTTAAATGTTTTTTTTCAGAGGGTATTTAATAAATAATTGAAATGGTGCTCTGTCTGGACTAGTGTTATTCTCCTGGAATGCAGTAGAGATTAAGCTGCTTGAGGCTGACTTAAAGCAGTCTCTGCCTTCTGTTCTATTCTGTTCTGTTCTACAAGTCTCCTGCAGATCAGACAATGATCAAACAGCTAGAGCACTGCCCAGTGGATGATCGCCCCACAATCCATAAAACAGCACCCCCCCCCAAGTCATGCCTAAACTCTAGACTGTTCAATATCCTCCTAGCTACTTTCTGTTACTTACAATCCTTCCTTTCAATAGTACTTCCAAATCCTCTTCCCTACTTGTAATTTAACCCTACCCTAGAATGAGTGTTATGGCAATTTGTTAGTTTCAGTCTGTTTTTACAGTTAGTACTCACAGTCTCTCCTTCCAAATGAACCACCAAATCCCCTTCCCAACTTGTAATTTTACACTACCAAAGGCTAGTGTTAATGGACTTGCAGTCTATATCCCTCAATTCAGACTTGCCAGTTTTGCTGCACTGCTAGCCCTTTACAGCCGTTCATGCTCATTGTTACACCAGGCAGAATTCCCTGCAAAACTGTAGACTACCTGCAGATGCCCCGGTAGACACCACACTCCTGCTCCGTGCTACTTATGCTCCGAGATGCTGATACATTGGAATGCTCATACTACCCTTGGATTTTAACTGCCCTCTGGTTGCTGACTGGTGACTCAAGCATTTCCTGCCCACCTGGTTTGCTGCTCACCAACCCAGCCTCTGACATCTCAGACCTAAAACACCACAAACAACAGTAGTAACCCATGAGACCAGCAAAAAAAAAAAACTCTTTCCACCCAGCAGTTCAACAAATTCCTGTACAGTTTACCACAACCTAAAACCCCACTAACAACAATAGTAACCCATGAGCCCAGCAAAAAAACTCTTTCCACCCAGCAGTTCAACAAATTCCTGCACAGCTTACCACAGCCTAAAACCCCACAAACAGTAGTAACCCATGAGCCCAGCAAAAAAACTCTTTCCACCCAGCAGTTCAACAAATTTCTGCACAGCTTACCACAACCTAAAACCCCACTAACAACAATAGTAACCCATGAGCCCAGCAAAAAACTCTTTCCACCCAGCAGTTCAACAAATTCCTGCACAGCTTACCACAACCATACACTGTCCTCCATTCCTTGAGGATTTGTGTGCTGGCCTCATGGTCAGCCTTTAGAGGGAGAAAATCTCTGACACATGCTCAAATCTGTGGGCCTAGTGCCCACCTCTGTTACTGCCCACTGGTAGCAAATTGGATGTCCCAGTTGGTTTTCCGCTGTCCCACTTTTCTGATCATGAATCCAGCAGCCTACTTTCCAGCCCAGAAAATAGTGCTACAAACTCTAGCAGTAGTCCCCACAGCCCAGCAAAAAACTCCCACCACACAGCAGTTTAACAAAGACTCCTGCACAACTCACTCCAACCCTGTACCATCCTCCACTCATTGAGGATTGGTGCACTGGTCCTGTGATCTACCTGCAGGGAAAACAGCTCTGGTGTATACTCACATATATGGGCCTACTGTCCTCCTTTGTTCCCACACTCTGGTGACTGATTGGATAACTCAGTCGGTTTCCTGCTGATTTAATTTGCTGGCTTACCAGTCCAGCAGCTTACTTCTTATCATAGCAAACAACTCCATATACACCAGTAGTAGCCCCCATTGCAGGGAAGTCAGATGATTTAGCAAGAAAAGGTATTGAAATTCGATGTACTGTAGTGAGGATACTGGAAAGCTCTCATGTTGATTAGTGATTCTTCAGTACTGTTTCATGTTATCCATTTTGTTGTTATATAAATAACTGAGCTAAAAATGAAATAGCTGGAGAGAAGAAGTGTAAAATTAAACAGAAAATATGGACAAATAAACTTTCAGAATGTATAGGGAGTACACCATTTCCTGACTCAGAATTTACCATTTATCTTCACAAGTGAGAGGTCAAGCAAGAGCCATAAGTGGAAAATCCAGGAGTCAGTTATATAAGTCACACCCCCTCAAGAGTGATGATAAGTAGCATATTCTGAGCCAGGCCATTGTTTGTCCAAATTATATAATGAGTTTTAAATTGTAAAGCTTTTAAATTAGTTCTATTTATGATGGGCCTGTTTTGAGTCCAGCAGAGGCCATTGTGATTTCATCAGACATGGTTCAAGCTAGAACCAAAACCAAGTTGGATTGCTGGATACCAAAAAAGAAACCCAGTGCTGGGTAACATTAAAAACTGTTTATTATATAAATTAAAAACAGTAAAATCATATTAGCATATCCTTGAAACACGCCAATATTTCACATGGTCATGTGTGATTTTTCAAGGTGTCAAGATTGTTCAGTCTACTGTCTCATTCGTTAAGGGTTCCTTTGTAACCTGTGTAAAGTGGAGATACATGCCAAAATTAATTATCTTCATTTATAATGTGTCAGTGGCTAAAATAAATCATTTATATGTAGGATCTGACTCTCGCCTACTGTACTGCATATAAGTAAACAATAATACATGACAGGGTGTTGTATATCATGGGATATTGTCAAGCCTCTGGTATGTTGTGAGGCATGAAGCTGTAGGCCAAGTGTCTCAAGCACCCAAGAAGTAATGATATCCCATGATATACCACATCCTGGAGTGTGTTAGTGCTATTATGAACTGGATGTGTTTGTATTTAAATGGAGAATAAAAAATCTTTTAAAATATATATTTCAATGAATTTTACAATATTTATTTTTATTTATTTATTTATTTCTAGGAAGTTCCTTTGAGTCAAAGGCTTTTACAGAGGTTCCATGGCATAGTAATACATGGGCATAACATAATTTACAATGGTTACAAGTACATAAGCAGATGCAAGGAGATTCCATGCCTAGAAAGACATGAGTACATCAGGTTACAGAGGTTGCATACTTACAATAACAGGGAGTACATAAGTGAAAATATACAGATACATCATTTAAAGCAGGCTAGGTTGACAGGTTGTTAAGTGAACAACTTGATAATCTACAGGATATAGAGTGAACCAGGTAAGGAACAAAGGATGATATAGTCTGTAAAACAATTAACATGAATGAATGAATATGAGTGTGTGTACATATAGAAAAAAGTTCAGAATTTGCCCATAAAGATCAGTATGTGGCACTGTTGTAATGCTGGAGATAGCAAATGCATGTATGTAATGTAATGTACTGTACTGTACTTAATATAGTTGTCTGTGCTCACCCCCCCACACACACACACACACATGCAGATATGCTGTGGCTGGTTACCTGTGTTGTCATGCTCAGAGCCCTGGAGAAGAAAGGAAAAGTGCCACACCAGAATCTGAAGGGAGCAGGTGAGGTCAGCAGTTTTTTGTTGGCACAATCAGAAGTAGTTGTGAGCCACGGTCAGCAGCATTTCTTGGTGAGGATCAATGTGGTGGCCTAATCAGGGCCATGTTTGAAGCGCTGTGGTGTGCAGTATCAGTGGCATGAGTTGGGGTCCATCCCAGAGCAGGAGGGAAGCAACAGATGCCACTGAGCTGTGAAGGTTTACTTGTAGTATGGCTTTGTTTAACTTTTGAGTCAGGGGGGTATTTTTGAGCAACTGTTGTAATGGGTGATGCTTTTGTTAAATTCTTCTAGTAGCAGAGTGGTACAGCACAGTATGTGGGAGGTAAACATACTGGCCAGTTGTTGTTTTTTAAGAGTGACTATATTATGGGATTTACTCACAGCTGAGAGGACCTCTCAACCAATCAGACGACAGGGTTTCTTGTACTGAGTTCATAACAGAATATAATGCACAGAATTTAAAAAAAATATGTAAATGAAAACTGCCATGTGGGGAACAAATTGCTGCTATAGCAGTAAGGCAGAACTATACAAATAAGAGTCCTATAAACCGTCTGTTGTTAAACTGAAGCATAATTAGAGTTGGAGAGAAAAGGAAGGATGATAAAAACAGAGAACAAAGCAGTCATACTTTTCAGGCAAGACAGGTAGTTACATTTTATGAAGTTCCTGCTGTTTTTCTATTTGAACAGCAGATGAAAGAAATTCAGCCCTTACATTTCTTGGATTTAGGAAGTTTCTGAAGTATAAAAGGAGGGCTTTAAATGTGTAAAAGCCATTAAATAAGTGCCTATTAACATACTGATCACAAAGTGCTATACTACTGTATTAGTACTATACAGCAGGCTAAATTATTTATGAGAACAAAAGGATCTTGAGCAGGTGCAAAACCTAAAAAGTCATTGTTTATTACAATACTTCTATTGATAAGATGAACACTTACAGCAGGTCTTATAGTTGGATATCTGGCAGTTGGCTAAGCCTTAAACTGAGCCTTAATCCGTATAAGATGGATCTGCTGCTCAAAGAACCAGGATCTCAGAAAACAGTAATGAAGAAGAAACACATCTTCATGCCTTCCTTGAGAGGCAACTTCCGCAGAGCTGTGGATAAGGCTAAATATCTATGGATTATAGTAGACAGTGAAGTGTCACTTTAAGTGACTTGAAGCTTGAACCAAGTGAAGCAAACTTGAAGATCTGTGACTGCTGCTTGTCAGCCAGCAGTCTTCCTGTTAACTGGATTTATCTCCTCCTTTGCCCCCTGCACCAATCGAGAGCTTACTACTGGGTAGGGGCATGTCTGGCAGTCTTGGGATTAACTAAAAGGGCTTTCTTTTGAATCTTGGCCCAGTGCCCTCTGATTCTCTACTCCTATCAGGGGTTTTGCCTGCTTAGGGGAAGGTCTGCTTGGGTGGATAAAAGGAAGCACACCTAACATGTCCCATGTGCTTGTGCCCCAGTGAGTGAATGGGACCGCGATGGAGTGGAACAGATAAAATGCTGGTGTCTTAGGCATCAGCAGGGGAAGCAGAGAAGCAGAGGACCTGGCCAGTGGCTAAGGTAATTACCTGTTTTCTGTCATTCTTGCACTCACTGATGGGATATAGATAAGGGAAGGCCACAATATTGTAAAAGATAAGAATGTTTAAGTGTGTAACTGTTGTAGTGTTTAAGTTAGTGTGACAAACTGATGTAACAAAAATATAAAAGGGGAGAAAACATATATCTTGTTTCAGTATATCCTTAAAAGAGGAAGTATAACTTGCATAGTGTACTTGCTTGTACTGTAGACAGCTTGTTCTTGTTGAGTATGGGGACTAGAGGACAGGAAGTATAAAGAAAGCAACAATTAGGGAATGTAGGGAGTGGTGCAGTGCAGTAGTTGTGGAGAAGCAGCAGTCTTCAGGGAGACCTTCTGAAGGCTGCAAAGTTGTTCCATCTGTGTGTGCCTCTCTGGGCTGATGGGGAAGGACTCTAGGCTCAAGGCTGCATAGATTGTGAACCAGAGAAAGGTTACGAGGCTTGAAGCTGTGTTGGCTAAGAGTTGGGAGACCATTTTACTGGGATCATGCTGAAATTATTTTGGGACTAGTCAGCAGGACGAGTTGATTCAAAATTGCACTAGCTGAAAGATGGTTGCACTAGCCCACAATTATTATCGTAAATTTTGATCACTTATATAGGAAAAAATGTAAGCCAAGAAATACTCTGATTATTGCACATTTTTCCTGCTCCTACATTGCTTCCTGTCCCAGCAGACAATGTCATCACACACAGTGTGCCCCCATTGTTTGTATCATGACCTTCTCTCTTCTTCTTTCTACCTGGTAGCCTGTGATGTGGGCGCATGCACAAGGGTGACGTCCGAAACAGCGACACTTTATGGACAAAACCCCGAATGGTGATGGGGAGGGTAGGGTGACCAGATGTGGGGGTGAGTGAATCCGGTAACAGGTTGTCACTATACGTACATACATACACACACACACACACAAACGGGTGCGCGTGCGTGCATTGGGGGGAGTAGCAAGCATGGTGAGCATGAACTGGGAGGGATGGAGGGTGGCGCTGGTGGGTTGCTGAACTGCACCATGGCATCGGGGGTTGACCTGCAGTTGGGGTGGGTGAGGTACCAGTTTCGGGTCTGGGCACTGGTGCAATTTTATTGTGCCCAGCCCAAAATGTTATTTTTCATGCTTTCGTCCCCCCCAACATGCACCCCCCTGGAGCTGAGATCCTTCAGTAGGGGGGTGTGGGGGGTGAAGCCCCCCACATGGGGGTGTGTGGGGGGCCACCCCCCCACACAGAAAGCATGAAATTGTAAGTCCACGGCACCGTTGTTCCATGCGCCGAGAATGTCAGAGCACCGAAAATGTTTTCACCGCTCTGACATCGCAATAACATGACTCTCCTTTAGGCAGTCACCATTATCACATAGAACCTTCTACCCCTTCCCCCACCAAACCATAGGATACTACAACAGCAAATGCTCAGTCAAACAGTCATGGGTACACAGTAGCCAACATCAGCAAGCACCTCATCACACTCTCACAATCACCCACAAGGCAATGAACAGAGTCAAGCAGAGAAAGACACTCTCAGCCCCCACCTTGTGATCAAATGGAGACCTGCACATCTGGAAGTTTTTATACAGTGTCAAGTGAGCCAGGAGCACATCTAGGATTTCTTTGAGGAGGGGGCTACACAAACCTAAGGGGTTTTGGAAATAGAACGTTTTATGACATTTTTATTTTTAAAAATGCTGATTTTAATATGCTCTGCCCTAGCAATAACACATTTTTTTAAACATTGTCCATTCATCAGCCATGGGGAAACAGTACACAGGCAAGACACTATACCACCTCTGTTTCTATATAGGATGATCTATGCACCCCAGTAATGCCTATTTTAACCTTTCAAATTATGTTTTTGATTTAGGTTTATTTTGTACCATACATGCTCCAAAGCTTTGTTTTTAGGATGAAAGGATATGCTGGATGGGATAAGGGTGGGACTGTGTAGGGATCATAGGTATTGTAGATTTATTATGAGCCAGGACAGGCCCAAGCCCTTATACAGCTCACCCTTAACTCAAAGGGAATAACCCTTAACAAATTGTGATGAGCAATATATATCTTGGTGATTTTTAAAGGTAGTCATATTGTTACTACCAATCACCTCTGGTGGAAGTCTGTTCCACATTCCCACCACTCGTCAACTAAAAAAAAACTGCTGTTCTTTTGCATTTATTAATTTGCCCCTGAAGCTGCAAACCATGTGATCGTGTAACATGTTCAGTATCTTCTTGCATTAGTCCTGAAGTTTCCCAGTGATCATCTTTATTAAAGGAGCTGTAGGCAAAACATGTCTCCCCTTAGTAGCCTGTAATCCACTGAATACAGATTGAGAACCCTCACTCTGTCCTCTTATTTATGTTCTTTGACCGTTCTAATCATTCTGGTAGCCCTCCTCTAAATTCCCTCCAATACTTTTATATCATTCTTGTTAATTGGGGCAGAAAACTGCAAGCAGTACTCCAGATTTAGTCTCATGAGTGTCTTGTACAGAGGAAGAATCACCCTTTTATCCCTGCTGGTTATATGTCTGGCTATACAGGTCAAGATACACAGAGCCCTATTGGTCGTTACTTGGCCAGTTCTACTATTCTTGAGGTCCTTTGTAATAATAACTCCCAGGAGGTCCTTATCCTCATTGGTGACTCTGACTTTTTTTTGCCCCAAAGTATATGATGCCATGATATTTGAATGACCCAAGAGCATAACTGCATGCTTGTCCAAGTTAAAGGCCAACTTGTATTCTTGTGCCCATTAATCTATTCTATCAAATTCCTTCTGAAAATTTACGGCATCTAATTCGCTTTGAACTGTACATCCAAGCTTAGTCGTCCGTGAACTTGGATATCCAGACTTGATTCCCACTATTCATTGAAGCAATATAAATGTTAAACAATACTGGCCCCAAAACTGAACCTTGTCGCACCCCACTGGTTACCCTTTCTCATTCTGACATTGTACCCCTAGTATTGACCATTTGTCTTCTACGTATCAGCTATGATCTAATCCATTTAATGATATTAATGTTTAAATTGATCTTATGTAATTCATCAATAAGTTCCTTGTGTGGTACCTTGTCAAACGCTTTACTCAGGTCTAAAAACACCATGTCCACTGAGAGACCCTTATCCAACTGTTCGCTCATAGTCTCATAAAATTGGAGTAAGTTAGTTTGGCAGGACCTTCCTGATCTAAAGCCGTATTCTGATGGATCCCAACTATTTGATATACTCAGATGGACTACCATTGACTCTTTAACAAAGCCCTCCAGCATCTTGCACAAGACTGAAGTTAAACTAACTGGTCTGTAGCTGGTACAGTTCTCTTTATTCCCCTTCTTATATATAGGGACCACAATAGCATCCCTCCAGGCCTGCAGCAACTCTCCTGTCAATAGTGACTCATTAAAAATCCTTGTAATGGGTTCTGCTATCACATCAGCCAGTTCTCCCAAAATTTTAGGATGTAATCTGTCAGGGACAGGCAATTTATTTCCATCAAGTTTTGTCAATCTATCCCTTACATATGAAACATTTAATACCAGCCTATCTACATCACTGTTTGCATTGACTTCAGTAGGAACTACAGTGCTTCCGTTGAATATAGAGGCCAAGTAATTGTTCAATAAGTCAGCTGTTTCCTTCTCCCCCTTTGTTAGTACTCCATCATTATTTAATAAGGGCCCAAGACTCAAATTGCCTCCCTTTTTAGAATTAACATAAGTGTAGAAAGACTTACAGTTTGTTCACTTGGAAACATAAGCAGAAGGCTGGTAAGGACAGAGGTCTGGGGTTATATTCTGTTTTAACTGAAATATTTGAATAGTTTTGTAAGTGAAATTAGTTCTATGTGTTAAAAAGTATTACCTTGAGTTAGAACTGTTACTTGGGCTGTGATATTGTAACTTTGGAGGCTTGGGAACAGTTGTTTGGCAGGGATAATTAGAGTGGAATTTAAATGTGTTGTTTGCCTGGTGTTTGGGGAAGGGGACATTAACTGGAATTACCTTGGCTTTCATTGTTCACTTGGAAACATAAGCAGAAGGCTGGTAAGGACAGAGGTCTGGAGTTATATTCTGTTTAACTGAAATATTTGAATAGTTTTGTAAGTGAAATTAGTTCTATGTGTTAAAAATTATTACCTTGAGTTAGAACTGTTACTTGGGCTGTGATATTGTAACTTTGGAGGCTTGAGAACAGTTGTTTGGCAGGGATAATTAGAGTGGAATTTAAATGTGTTGTTTGCCTGGTGTTTGGGGGAGGGGACATTAACTGAAATTACTTTGGCTTTCATTGTTCACTTGGAAACATAAGCAAAAGGCTGGTAAGGACAGAGGTCTGGGGTTATATTCTGTTTTAACTGAAATATTTGAATAGTTTTGTAAGTGAAATTAGTTCTATGTGTTAAAAATTATTACCTTGAGTTAGAACTGTTACTTGGGCTGTGATATTATAACTTTGGAGGCTTGGGAACAGTTTTTTAGCAGGGATAATTAGAGTGGAATTTAAATGTGTTGTTTGCCTGGTGTTTGGTAAGAGCCCTCCCATGCACCCTGTTTTGTAGGCTTTCTTAAATACTGAAAAGCCACTGGGGGGTTGGGATTGAAGGGCTGAGTATTTCTGTTTGGGACTGAAATTCGAAGCAACAGGAGCTGGTGGGCCTGTGACATGATACAGTACCTGATGTCTGCATACACACACTGTTAGTGGGACTGAACACACACTGGACTGTACCTGTTTGTGAGACTTGGGAACTTTACTGGTGGGGTTGAAATTGGGTTTGTAAATAACTGCAGTCAGTATAGAGAGAAACTGTATTCCAGGGGAAAGGGACTGAGAAAAGGGGGCGTGCCATTATAAACAGAGGGGGATAAACAGGGTGGCCATATTCCACCATGGCAGGCATCTTTGGAAGGGTTGTAGGCTGCACAGGCTGTGGGATGCCAACAATTCTCAATTGGGCCTGGAGAGAGAGAGGCTGCCCACTCTGTAGACAGCTATCTTATATCAGGAGTGAGGTATATTGGTTAAAGAGTAAGCTGGGGGAGCTGGGGGGGGTGTCCAAGGATAAGGGGTGTGGATATGGGCAGCAGAAGGGTGGGACTGAGGGGAAGCTGGGGCAACGCTCCAAAATTACAGGACGTTATGTTACAGCAAGCAGGAGGGGGGATATTAGGGACAGAGGACCTTAGATAGGGATGTTGATGCTAAGGGGAAAACGTACAGGGTGAACATTCTGAATACAAAGAGGGAGGGGAAGAGTCAGGAGGGCTGTTGTGCAGAGCTCCAAAACAGCAGACTGTGGGAAGGAGCCCCAAGGTGAACAGAGCAAGAGAGGAAGAAGAGGGCAGTTTAGAGGTGCAGTCAGGGAAAATCGGGTTACTTGATGGAGGCTGACATAGAGTGTCACAATAAATTTGAGCTACTAAGCAACCTAGAGGGGAGGAAGGGGTTGGTGGAAATGAGGAAACTTATACAGAGGCCAGGGGGAGGGAGTCGGATACCCATAGGGCATCACAGACCGGCAATGGAAAGGATAGAAATAGTCCCAGAGGGAGAAGGGGAAACACATATGTTAAGCAAATGGGGAGATGCAAATATTGCAGACATGAGGAGAGAGCATGATTGGAGAGAAACTGGGAGACAAGGAGGTGGGAGTGGAGCCCCTTTCAGCAGGGGGTCAGTACTGAAGGATGGGGCCTTAGCTAAAGGGGACCCACAGAGAGCCTCTGGAGGCAGGGTACTATTACAAGGGGAGGATGGTGGTGGGGGAAGGGGAAACCATCAGGGCCAGGATAAATGGTTCGGATAAGAGAGGGTTAAAGGGGACACCTATTCAGAGGGGGTTTGAGTTAAGTGGGCAAAATAACGAGGGAGGCAGAAAGGGGAGGGTGACAAGGGGGTCTCTAATAAGGCAGGAAGACTCCCATGGAATTGAGATCATGAATAAAGGGGGGGAAGGGGGCTGAGAGGGCATAGTGGAGGTAACCATAAGGATGATGGCGGTGTTAAGGTTCTGTTATTGGGAGACTCGATGATTAGGGGTATCCAGTAAGAGGGACAGGGGGGTGGATGCCATAGCCAGGTGAAGGTAGTGAGTATCTCTGGGCTGACAGTGCACAGAACAAAGTTCATGGTGTATGAAATGGTTAGGGACTGTGGAGAGAAACCGGATTTCCTGGTGCATTTGAGAACTAACGATCTAGAGGGAAATAGCTTTTTGGAAATCTAAGCCAGGTTCCAAGAACTTGCCAGAGTCTGTGGGGATAATGGATCCAGTATTCCCTTTTCGAAGATATTGCCAGTACCAAAGGCCTCAGTGGAGAAAAAAATGACTCTCACAGAGGTTAATGACTGGCTCAGGAAGTGGGGTGAAGAGAGTGGGATGGGGGTGTTAGGGAACTGGAATGGAGTTTGGGAGGATAAGGGACTATATGCCAGGGACAGGCTTCATCTTGCCCCATTAGGGAAGGAAGTCCTTAAACAGGGGATAGCTGACTACATTCAAGAAAGGTGGTTTAAACTTGTGAGGGAGGGATAAGGGAGGGGCTGACCAAGCCCTCTCCTACAGATGAGGAGTAGCCTTCAAGCCCAAGGGAAGAGGAAACAGACTGGGGTGGAGATTTCAGGAGGAGCAGGGAGGATGGAAGTATAAGGAATCTGTGGGGGCCAACAAAGAGGATCAGGGATAAGGGGTGGGGTTGGTGTTAGTAAATGCCAGGAGCTGGGAAACAAGTTGCCAGAGTTTCAGGCCATGCTGTTCGGGGGTGGATGTGGTGTGCGGTCACGGAGACATGGGCCAACAAAACCATGACTGGGAACTAAACGACGGGGTACACTATGCTTAGGAAGGATAGAAAGGAGGGCAGAGGGGTGGAGTGGCTATGTTCATTAGAGATGACATAGAAATTGCTAGAGTAGAAGAGGCAGAGGGAAGAGTGGAGGCCTTATGGGTCACCTTCGATCCCTAGCAGGAGATAAGGTCAAGCTGGGTGTAGTATATGGCCCCGGATGAGTAGATGTTCTGAGGATGGTTTGCTGGACAACATCATTGCCCAGTGTGGACCAAAAGGGGAAGGTGGTGTTAATGGGGACCTTAATATGCCAGGTACAAACTGGGGAACCATGTCCTCTAAGATGGCCAAGGAGCAGAGGCTGCTGGACGCTTCCAGAATGTGTTCTTAACACAGCATGTGATGGAGCCCACAAGGGAGGGGCATGTCCTGGACGTGGTTCTGGCAGAGGGGGATCTGGTAAGGGACCTGGTTGTACAGGACCCCCTGACTGGGACCGACCACAATACTGTCTGGTTTCAAATAAGCATGGGGGGGTGAGATCTAGGACACTGGCAATGGACTTAAGGGGGGCAGACTTTGAGGGCATGGGAAATATTCTCAAAGATCACTTGAAGGGGATTACATCAATGACAAGTGTGGAAAGGAGATGGGAAGTCATAAAATGGTGACTTCATGAAGCAGTCAGGATCTGCGCTAAGTTGAAACGTAAGGGAGCAAGGTCACATAAACCATGCTGGTGGTCCAGTGAGGTACAGGTAGCAGTCAGAGAAAAGAAGGCAGCCTACAAAAAATATAAAACAACAAGAGGGGATAGGGATAAGGAAATGTACCATCTTGCATCTAGAAAAGTCACCCGTATAGTGAGGGGAGCAAAGTCCAGTAAAGAGCAATGGCTGGCACAGGGGATACAAGGAGGGGAAAAGGGGTTCTTCCGGTACATTGGACAGCAGAGAAATACTAAAGGCCATCTCAGCAGATTGAGATCAGAAGGAGGGTGGGTGGAAGAGGTGAGGGGCCAGGCAGAGGTATTTAATGAGTACTTTGCCTCTGTGTTCACTAGTGAGGAGGATGGGATATCTACAAAGCAAGGCACGAAGGGGATAGAAGCGGCAGTGAGTGGGATCAGGGGAGCAACAGAAATGGAGCAAGAGGGAGTGGTAGGTTCCCCAGGGGTGTCACATCTGGATAAGGATAAAAAGGCCAGTAAGGTGGAGGGGACGGATGATGCTATCTCCACCAAAAGGGTATGGTTAGCCCTCAAGGTCCTAAAGAAAGGCAAATCTCCTGGACCGGATGGCATTCATCCAAGAGTACTATGGGAATTGGCGGACATACTGGCTGCACCCCTGGCAGAGCTCTTCAACAGGTCACTTGAGACAGAGAGGGTACCTAGGGATTGGTGAGGGGCACATGTGGTGCAATCCATAAAGGGGGGTCGAGGGAAGTACCAAGTAACTATAGACCCATCAGTTTGACCTCAGTGGTGGGAAAATTAATGGAGAGTATACTAAAGGAATGATTGGGGGTATACTTGGAGGAGGTGGGAGGTCTGGATAGTCGGCAACATGGGTTTGTGCCAGGCAGATCATGTCAAACCAATCTTGTGGAGTTCTACGAATGGGTAACATCAGAACTGGACAGCGGAAAGCCTGTGGATGTATTATTCTTGGACTTCAGCAAGGCGTTTGATTCTGTCCCCACAATGGTCTGGTGGAGAAACTGATGGGATTAGGAGTAGGCCCTTTGATGGTCAGATGGATTGAAAACTGGCTAGCTGGACGTACCCAGAGAGTAGTGGACTGTGAGGAGCTCTTGAACCCTAGAGAGGTTGGTAGTGGGGTACTACAGGGCTCGGTCCTGGGTCCAATCCTGTTTAATGCATACATATCAGACATCAGGGAAGGTATAGGGTGTGAAATGAGTCTCTTCGCGGATGACTCCAAGATGGGTGCAGTAGTTGAGGGAGAAGAGGGGAGGTTGGCCCTGCAAGGGGACCTGGACACCATGGAAAGCTGGGCTCACACATGGAAATTAAATTTCAATATCACTAAGTGCAAGGTGTTGCATCTTGGTCGGGGAAACCCTAAACACAGGTACACCCTGGGAGGGGAGGCGCTGGAGGCCTCAATAGGGGGAAAAAGACCTAGGGGTCATGGTGGATGCATGTATGAATAACTCTGAGCAGTGCAGGAGAGCGGCTAGCAAGGCAAACAGGATGTTGGGATGCATCATAAGGGGGATCACCTCTAGGAGCAAGGAAGTGATTCTGCCGCTGTACAATGGACTGGTTAGACCACACCTTGAGTACTGTGTGCAGTACTGGAGACCACACTTGAAGAGGGACATACAGCTCCTGGAGAGGGTACAGAGGAGGGCAACTAAGATGATACAAGGGCTAGGGGATTTGACATACGAGGACAGACTTGAGGAGCTCTGCCTGTTTGCATTGGAGGAGAGGAGAGACAGGGGGGACATGATTGAGGTCTTCAAGTGCCTCAAGGGAATAAATAATGGAGGGGATGTTTAGACTAAAGCAGGGAGGTATCACCAGAGGGCATGGTTTGAAGTTGGAAGGTGGAAGGGTGAGGGGGGAAAAGAGGAGGAGGTTTTTCACTGAGAGGGTGGTGGACCCTTGGAATGTACTGCCTGGTGAGCTGGTTCAGAGATCCACAGTGGAGGGCTTCAAGAGAGGGTGGGACAGACACAGAAAGTGGATGTATCAGATAATGGCCTGTCCCGGGGGGGTGGGGATGGATGATAGGGGTTTCTGAAGCACAAGGGATGGGAGGGCCTTGGCACCCAACTAAGGAGCTAAGGTTCGAGCAGACTCGATAGACCGTAAGGCCTAATCTGCTAGCAAATAGTATGTTAGTATGTTAGTATGTTATCCTTTATTTTAGTAACTAAGTTCAAGTCAAAAATATTTTTCTTGAACATACGAAAGTTGCCAACAGCTAAAGGCCATTCTGGTCTATCTAGGCTGCTTGAGATTGCAGCTAGCTCCCTGTTCAGCAGCTGCCCACCCTCCTCCCTTTAGCCACCTCTTTGCCCTGTCCCATCCCTTCTTGAAGCATTACACTGTGTTACATGCAACCACCTCAGCCGGTAGTGTGTTCCACTTTGCCACCACTCTCTCTGTAAAGAAATGCCTCCTCACCTCCGTCCTGAATCTACCCCCCTCCAATCTCATGTCATGACCCCTAGTGTCTCTGCCCACCCTCCTCCTGACTATACCCTGTGTATCTGTTTTGATTATCCCATTCATGTATTTGAAGGTCTCAATCATGTCCCCCCATCCCTTCTGTCCTCCAGTGTGTACATGTTTAACTCTCTTAATCTGACCTCATATGGCAATTCCCCCCGGCCCTGAATCATCTTTGTTGCCCTATGATGCACCCCCTCCAGCAGCCTATTGTCCTTTTGTAGGTACTGGTGCCAGTACTGCACGTGGTATTCCAGGTGGGGTCTAATCAACGATCTGTATAACAGTAGAATAATCTCCCTTCTTCTTGAGGTAATGCCCCTTGCAGTGCACCCAGCATTTTGTTGGCCACTGCTGCTGCCTTTCTGCACTGCACAGAATTGTTCATTGCTGCTGTGATGAGCACCTCCAGATCCTTCTCCTCTTCTATTACCTCCATTCACACCTCACCCCCCCCGATGGTAGCTTTTCCTCAGACTTTTTGGTCTGAAGTGCAGTACCTTGCATTTTTTTGCACTGAACCCCTGCTGCCATCTGTGAGACCATGCCTCTAGCCTTGCCAGATCCTCCTGTAGCCCCTGCCATTCAACCTGGTCATCCACCACTGCTCCCATCTTGGTGTCATCCACAAATAGGCTGATTTTGCTTCTGATACCCTCCAAGACATCTGCAATAAATATGCCAAACTTCACTGGGCCCAACGCCAACCCCTGTGGAACACCACTTGTCACAGACTTAGGGAATGAGTATTCCCCACCTACCACCACCCTCTGCTGAAATTCTTTTAGCCAGTGCTCCACCCACCCACCTGTTTTTCTCCTGCCCCTGTGCCTCATAGCTTGCTTCAAAGTCTCCCATGTGGTACTGAATCGAAGGCCTTACTGAAGCCTAGGTACAGGACATCCACCGCATGGCCTCCATCAATTTACCTAGTCACCCAGTCATAGTATTGCTCCAGGTTGGTCTGGCATGAACTGCCCTTGATGAAGCCATGCTGTCTCCCGTCCTGCACCCCGTTCACCTCCAGTAGTGCCACTAGCCTTTCCTTTAGGATGGTCTCCATTAGCTTCTCCACTATGGACATTAGACTTACTGGCCTATAGTTCTCCAGTTCATCCTTGAGTCCACTCTTGTGGAGGGGAACCACGTCAGCCAGTCTCCAGTTATGGGGTATGCATTCTGTGTCTAGAGATGAATTAAATAATTCTGCCAAGGGTTCTGCCAGGACCTCTGTCAGCTCCTTCAGCACTCTTGAATGTACTCCATCCGGTCCTGGTGTCTTGTCCACCGTCAATGCCCTCAACCCTCCAGCACCCTCCCTACTGTGATTTCTCCATCCATCAACCCCCCTCCATCTACTTCTCTCCTCCCTCCTGCTATGGGTAGTGCCCCTTCCCTTTCTTTCATAAAGACTGAACAGAAGTAATCGTTGAGCACTTCCGCATCCCCTACTTCCACCTATCCCCCCTCCTTCTTCATTCTTACAATTTGGTCCTTACAGCTTCTTTTTCCCCTGATGTATCTAAAGAAGTCTTTTCCCCTTTTTTATGCCCTGTGCCAGCTCATGCTTTCTCTTGCCGCCTTGGCTGCACTTACCCCCCGGTCACTTCCTTTACTTCTTGCAGATATTCCTCCCTATTCTCCTCCCTCCCCTGATTTTCTGTATCTCCTGTAAGCTGCCCTTTTCTTCCTCACCCTGTCTTGCACCCCTTTGCTTATCCAGCTGGGTTTCTTTCCCCTAGCCTTCTTAGTCTGGGCCCTACAGCAAGTTTCTGTTGCCTCCACTATCCCCTGTCTTATCCATTCCCTCCTTTGTTGAGCGTCAATACCTGGTTGAATTTTGCACAGGAATCCCTGTACCACTTCCCTCATCCTAAAGTTGGTGTTCCTGAAATCCAGCACCCTTGTGCCAGACGCTCTACTCTCTTTAGCCACCTGTAACTGGAACCATACTGTCCGGTGGTCACTATACATGAAAAGAAACATAAAACATAGACTTTGATGGCACATAAGGACCGCTTGGCCCATCTACTCTGCCCATTTCCCTATCTACAGGATAGGCCGCAGATCCTAGTTAACCAACAGCCTATTTCTTCCTACCCCCCACAAGAATTGCCTTATGTCTGTCCCATGCATTCTTGAATTCTCCCACAGTTTTAGACCCCACGACCTCTCCTCAGGAAGGTTGTTCCATGCATCCACTACGCCTCTGTGAAATACTTCCTCATTGCCCTGAACTGCCCCCTCTATCTATAAATTGTGTCCCCTTGTTCTTGCATATCTCTTTTCTGAAAGATGCTACCCTCTTGGACTTTGTTGATTCCACTGAGGTACTTAAAAGTTTCTCTCATGTCCCCCCTCTCCCTTCTTTCCTCAAGGGTATACACATTAAGCTCCTTTAGTCTCTCCTCATACAGCTTCTCTTGCAGACCCTGCACCATTTTAGTTGCCCTCCTCTGGACTGCTTCTAACCTGTCTATATCCTTGCGGAGATGGGGTCTCCAGAACCGGATGCAGTACTCCAGATGGGGTCTCACCAACTGTCTGTACAGAGGGATAACAACTTCTTGTTTTCTGCTGCCGATGCCTCTCCCTATGCATCCCAGTATACCCCCAGCCCTCCCTACTGTCTCTCGCAGATTGTGATATTTTAACTTTTTTATATAGTTTCCTCTTTTTTTTGTTAATTCTAATGATTTTTCTATTGTGCCAGGGTGGTATTCTGATGTATGGATGGCGCTGGCTGGCATGGTCCATTTAGAAGAGCTGAGGACCCCTACACTTGCCAGTAATGGCAGCTTATGGATGGCCATTTCAGAGTCTGGTCTGTAGTGGCATCCAGGGAAAGTACAAAGTTGAGAAATTTGGAGGGGAGAGGAAACAGCTATGGTAAGGCTGGGATAAAACCCACCACTGCAGGGCAGACCCTGTGTACCTCTTAGTATTCTGTCACTGAAATGTTGGAAATAGAGACTCAAAATGTAGGGAAATGAGGGACAGTGGTCTTAATAATGTGGGGCAAACTGTCAGACAGAGACACGTTCAGAAAACTGGAAGCTAATGACTTAACAGCACTCTACCCTTGATCACTCCCTGGACACTAGCTGAAATTCTTAGCAGTGGAATGATAATGAATGATTCATGTTGATTCTTTTGTGGCCCCCAGGAACTGACAGATAAATGCAGCTCTTAATGAGCTGTTGATCACACCAAGCCATCTGGAACACTGAGAGAGATTAGCATGAGGACTAGATCCTGCTAAAGTAGGGATTTTTTACTTGATTAACAGCCATGGAAAACCTGCGCTAGTCAAGACGGACAGGTAGACAGAGTTAACTGTACTAGCCCTGGCTAACTTTGCACTAGGCCTTGGGCTAGCAAACCAATGTTAAAATCAACCCCTTCTTTTCCACTACACAAGGACCATCTAGTCCAGCACTGTTACCTCAAAGGATGCTAGATTGGCGGAGCAATTGGACTAAGGTGGGCTGAAGGAGGGAGTGGTGTGGCGGGATCATCAAGGTAGGGGAGATGTGGTCACAGGAACATTCCTCAAACACAAATAGTACCATTGCAAAATTCATATGCTGCTCTGGTGGAGCAGGACAACCAAGAAGAAGCATCCATGGTAGTGGCTGGGGAGGGGGGGGAGAGTGGGAACCCTTGTAAGTGGACGTCCCAAGGAAGGTGAAAGGGAATCCCATAGAAGAAGGAAGCAGTTACTAGTACTTGACTATACTGTCAAGGGGATAGAGTAGGGAATAGGAAAGGAGGTGGAGAGGGAGGTCAGGTGCCACAGCCAGGTGGAATGGGAAATGTATACTAAGCATAGCTAGGGGGCTAGGAGGGGAAGGGCAAATGGATGTCATTGTCCACCAAGGAAACAAATGACCTGGCTGAGGATAAGAAACCAACAGTGCAGCAGAAGTTTAAAGAGCTGGGAAAAAAATCTTAAGCAGGTAGCAGGCTGTGTAACTTTTGCAGAGGTGTTGCCTGTATAAAACAGGGGGAAGGCGATGGAGCTCCATATAAAGGCTTTCAACTTAACTGGCCCAGTGGCACTGAGGGTTGAGGTGCTGGACGCCACACCTCGTGCCACACTGGTGATCCGGTTTCAGGAATGGACTCGGGTCATTCAGGGGGTCGGCCGGCAGGTAAGGATTGAGTGTCCTGTGGACTACTCTCCTTCCTTGGGGTGGGGGGGGTTTGTGCTGCATGCATCAGCACAACAAGAAGGGTTTGGCCCGTGCCCAGTGTGCTTGAATGCCTCCATGGAGGTGGAGACAGCTGCTACACCCACTGCATGGGTGAGGGTGCAGGGGAGAAAACAGAGGAAAAATACCGGGACCTGGCAGGACCCATGATGGCCCCAATGGGCCAGAGGGTTTACTCCTCCGGGGGGGGGGTGTAGCCTCTGCCAGGTTCATGAAGGAGGTACAAACAATGTTGTGATAAAAAAGATACAGGCTTTCAACCCATGGTTGAAAGCCTGGTGGAGACAGGAGGGGTATGGCTACACTGAGGACTGGGATCCACCTGGGAGAATAACAGCTTATACAGAGATGAAGGCCTCCATCCATCTGAAAAGGGGACCACAGTTCTCATTGGAAAGCTTCAACACTTTTTTTTAAAACATTTAAACTAGCCATGGGGAGGTGGAAGTACAAGTGAAGCAGTAACTGCCACTCCCAAAGGCAGAGATGGAGTATATAGAGATTCCGAGGAAAGATAGTCCCACATTGGATAAAGTAAAAAGTAGATGGTTAGAAAAGGATGAAGGGGCAAACCAAGCAGGCAGATGAAAAGAGGGAGTAAGGGGACAAAAGGAAAAAGGGTGAAGAGGGAAACTGGGAGCAAACAAAATATGGAGGGCTTTGTGTGCAAATGGTAGGAGTCTGGGAATAAGATCCCAGACCCAGAGGCCATCATGGTGGAGGTTGACCTGGATATCATGGCCATTACCGAGTCATGGTGCACAGAAATCCACGCCTGGGACATGATCGTACCAGGGTATATGTTATTCAGAAGAGACAGGGTAGGAACGAAAGGAGGGGAGTGTTGCTTAATTTGAAAGATGCATAACTGCAATGGAAATATAAGGAACTTAGGGAGGGGCTGAGATGCTGTGGGCTACCCTGGAGTCAGAAAAATAAGCCACTATTCAGATGGGTGTGATATATAGGCCTCCAGCATAGGGGAAGGACTTGGACAGGGTAGTGTTCATAGAAATTGGAAAACAGCAGAAAAGGGGGAGGTGTTGCTGGTAGGGGACTTTAACCTGCTGAACACAGAATGTATGAAACATAGAGATGAGAAAAATAGACAGTAGCCCATTTTCAGTGGAGATAGTCTGGAAAGCACTTGACAAGATGAAAGTAGATAAAGCTACGGTGCCAGATAGGGGACATCCAAGGATACCAAAGAAATTTAGGAAGGCACTCGATGCACCTCTGACAGACCTTTTTAACAGATCATTGGAGACTGGCGTGGTCCAAGAGGACTGGAGAAGGGCACATGTAGTCCCTCTTCACAAAAGTGGTAGCAAGGAAGATGCACGCAATTATAGGCCTGTCAGTCTGACATCAGTGGTCTGCAAGTTGATGGAAACTCCATTATAAGAAAGGATAGTGGAATATCTTGTTTCTAACAGATTACAGGACCCATGGCAACATGATTTCAGAGGGTAGATCATGCCAAACAAATCAAATAGACTTTTGTGACTGGGTGACCAATGAGCCAGGCTAGGGAGGTATAGTCGATGTGGCCTACCTGGATTTCATCAAGGCTTTCAACACTGTTTCACACATGAGACTGGTGGGCAAGTTGGGTAACTTGGGGATAGATAATAAGGTGGTAACCTGGTTAGAAAACTAGTTTGTGGTTAGGATGCAGACAGTAAAGGTAAATTGAGTGTGTTCAAAGAAGGGGAGGGCGACCAGTGGGGTTTCTCAGGGATCAGTGTTAGGACCGGTCCAATTAAATATACTTATAAGCAACATAGCACAAGAACTGGAAGGGAAGGTCTGCCTCTTTGCACATGACACCAAGACCTGTAACAGAATGGACACACCTGGGGGGTAGATAGAATGTGCAGGGAACTAAATAAACTGGAAGAGTGGTCAAGGGTATGGCAGCAAAGTTTTAATGCAAAGAAATGCAAAATAATGCATCTAGGCCATTGGAACCTGGCAACAGAGTACAAGATGAGTGGAGTGATACTGACAAAGACCAAGCAGGAACAAGACATGGGGTAATCATATTTGGATGACCTGAAGGTAGATAGTGTAATGATGCAATCAGGAGGGCTAGTGGGATGCTGGTGTGCATAGGTAGGGGTATCTCCAGCAGGAAGAGAGATGTGATTCTGCCCCTATATAAATCACTTGTAAGACCCCCACCTGGAGTACTGTGTACTGTTTTGGAGACCGCATCTCAGAAAAGACATAAACAGAGTGGAGGTGATTCAGAGGAGCGCTACCAAAATGGTGTAGGGTCTGCATCAAAAGTCCTAGGAGGAAAGACTAAGGGATCTAAATATGTACACCCTGGAGGAAAGGGGGGAGGATACAATAGAAACCTTTAAACACCTTGCAGGGGTTAATAAGGTACAGGAGAAGAGTATCTTTCAAAGGAAAAGGTGCTCTAAAACAAGAAGACATAATATGAAGCTGAGGGGGGATTCAGAAGGTATGTGAGGAAGTACTTTTTACAGAAAGGGAGGTGGATACCTGTAATAGCCTTCCAGAGGAGGTAGCGAGGGTGAAAACAGTAAATGGTTTCAAAAATGGCCAGGATAGGCACATGGGAATTGTGGGGGTAGGGCAGAGGGCATAAAAATAATAGTAATATTAATAATAATAAAACAAAAATACACGCAACTGGACAGACTGAGTGGGACCAGCGGCCCTTATCTGTCATCACATTTTATGTATCCATATAACTAAGCGCAGGTGGCAGCTGCTATCTACTGTGGATTTTTCCATCTCACAGATATTGCTTGGCTGAAGCCCAGCCTTCAGTATGAGGACTTGATGACTGTGATGCGTGCCCATATAACATCCCAACTCAATTATTGTAATGCTTTTTATCTACGGTTTTCCAGACGTTTGGTGCACCATCTCCACCTGCTGCAGGATGCTGTGGCCAGGTTATTGGGTACAAGCTGTTTTCATCATATCATGTCTCAGCTACCTCATCCGCAATGGCTTCCGGTAAGATGGTGTACCACTTTCAAGATTTGCATGTTGGCTTTCAAGGCCCTGCCATTTGGGACCTGACTACAATAAAGACCTCCTGCACCCCTATACTCCATGTCTCCCTCTCCACTCCACTGAGGAAAAATCTCTTGGAGTTCCCTAGGACCTGCCTAAAACTTTCTGGTGACAGGGCCTTTGCAGCAGTGGCTCCCCAACTGTGGAACTACCTTCCTCATTAATTCAGGAACATTCCTAAGTGAAGCCTTATGAAAAGGCCTTAAAGATGTACTTATTTTCCCTGGCTTGTAATGAATTTGGTTAATTTTCTTGTTTTATTTAGTATGTTGCGTATCTTTTTAATAGGTGTGCACCTGTTTATGCCTGTTTTATGGTTTTATGTACAGTACCAGAGCCCATGAGATGGTATGATCTATAAATAGTTTGCTTGCTCGCATGTTTTCACAACTTAGACCGGCGCAGAGGAAATCTGAATGAATATTTTTTGTTTTAATGTTATTTATTTCAGTTTGTTTGATGTTTTTAACAGGAAAAAGTATGATGAGTTTAAATATAATTCATTTCCAGGTGTGCCCCAGGAGATAATGGTACAGCAAAGGGGAGGGATTACATTTTGTCACAGAGAAGGACTATACAGCGTGGTTTAAATATGTAGGTAAATATAGTAACAACAAAAACTATCAGCTGAAGTAAATTACAATAATTTATACTGCACTATATTTAGAAATATATATCCAACATAAATAATTTATATTTCACATCTCTAGGAAAGTATACAGTTATAGAGCATAACTTATTATGTACTATTTTATATTACTGTTACCCCAAATGTGGGGGACATTTATTTATTTCCAAGCCACCCTTCCTCTGCTCCCAAAAATAGTATTAGATTTAGGAATCTCATATAAGTTCATTACAAATGCTCAAAGAAGCCTGCAAATCTAGATTCCAAGTACTGAAGTAGATAAGACTAAATCACATAAAAACTGTACATCCAGGAGGCATCATGTCACACAGACAGCAAACTTGATTTCCTAAATACAGTCTGAATATTTAAAATATTTCATATAGTCCACCTTTCCAATATTCATAATTACTGTATGCACATATGTTTGTATAGCAGCCAATTTTAAAGTTAAACAGCACAGAAAAAAAAATGGATTTATAGTATATTTCACAATTCTATGTGTGATGAACTCACATCAAGAAAAAGAAAGAGAATACATAAAACGCTGTTGCATTATGAAAAAGTAATTGCTCTTTGAAATGTTAGTTTTATCACTCATTATGCAAGCAATGAAGTGAAAGCAAATCATAAACCTATTGAATTGACTAGGCTTACATTCGAAGGCAAGTCCTTTGGAGACATGGGCAAAGGCGCAGACTATGGGGGGGCTGGGAAGCTGAAGCCCCAACCCCCTGGAAAGTTGAAGTGAGGGCTCTGCCCCCAGGCTGGACCATTCCTATTTTTTTATTTAATCTGCAGTGCTCTTTAAATTTCAGCCAGACCAGCAGTGATAGTATTGCTGGGAAAGGAGGGGGGGACCTTAGCTCGGTGTCGTCAATGGCATTTTTCCTTGTTCTTTTATTTTAAATTAAAAAGTCAAGTAGTTGGCTCAGACAGGGTGGCTGGCATGCCCTGATTGGTGGTGTTATAGGTAGAGGCAGGGTGGGTGTGTTCTCGAGTCTCCCACATGAGACGCACAGCACGTCTTTGGGCTTTGGGCTTTGGCGCCAGTCTCTCTCAGTGCCACCACCATTTTGTACAGTAGACAGACAGTAGTGGCTTAGACACATGGCATGCCAGCCCAGGCCAGAGCAGAGGACTCTAGACATGGGAGGCTACACTAGAGAGCTGTGTTGTCTGCTGTGCACTACTGTTGTTGTCAGACGGACTCTGGAGCAGAAGCGGCCGGTGCCAGACCCAGTTTTGTGCAGCGAGCAAGCCAAGCATAATGAGTCTGACCTTGACCTGTCCTGACAAAGTGAAAGTTGAGGCAGCACAAGACTGGGCAGGGCACTGAGCAGCAAGGTGGTTCGGCTGCGGCGGTTGCAGAGGGCGGAAACAGGCAGGCACTGTACCGGCAGAGCCACAGTGAAGTGACAGAGCAGCCAGCAAGTGGAGAAGCTGAGATCCTTCCAGCCTAGTCGATCAGTAAGGGGCAGCCAGGCCTGGGGACTGGGGGCAGAACAAAGGACGGGTCAGATGGTGGACTCGGATGCCACGGTTATCATTGGGTGGGGGCCCTGGGATGGTCAGGGTGTGACTGAGGTGAGGGCCCACCCTGCTACTTTAATCTCTGCTGTGCTGCCTAATTCTACATGGTTGGGGTGGGTCACTTAGTAAGTCAGTTAGACGACTGCAGTGGAGCTTGGCTGGAAAGCAGGAGCATGAGAAGGCCAAGAAAGCAAGCAACCAGCATCTGTGAGCGACAACGAGGGACGTGAACTTCTCTTCGACTTGCCACACACCAATCTGCTGCCCAGCTATACCAAGTGTTGTAAGTAAAAAAAAAACCCTTTATTCTGAGTGTCATTATTTTATTTTTTTTCTTAATACTGTTCGTGTTCCTGCCTTGAGACAGAGTTCCTTCAGATACAATTGTAACCTAAAAACTGAAAAAGCAAGCAGATGGAAAAGAAATAGATGAGATGCTTCAAAGTCTGGCAAACAATCTATTTTTGCAGCCAGTGGTACTGGTACAAATGGATCTTTTATTCTGCTCTTTGATCTGTGATTCTTGAATTGGTGCATAGCTGCTGATGCTAAAAACAGATTTTTTTTTTGAAATTCAAAATTTTATTGTGACAAAATCTCATATCAGATGCACTACACATAAGAAGAAACAAACACATTCTGTTCTATCATAACAGTTGACAGAATCAATTCAAGTCACCAATTTTCTCTCCCCAACCCTCAACAATAACTAAACCGCCCCCCCTAACCTGACCCACCCCTCACTACATCGCATCTTAAGGAAGATCTGCTCACCCACCATCATCCCTCCTCCTACTTTACTCGGTCTGGCTACACCTGGGGAAGGTATAGCGCATGAAAACGACTCCAAATCTTTTCATATATATGAAACCTATTGTCCCTTCCCGCTCCCAATTTTTCCATGTTTAAATTAGACAACATCTCCTGCAGCCATTCCATATACGTAATTGGGGAGTCAGTCATCCAATGTCGCAAAACTACCTTTTTAAGCAAGCCTGAGATCAGGGCCATGTAAAACCTACACTCCCTAAACATGATGCCAGAATAATCCCCTATCAAACATATATCAGGGGTAAAATACTGGTCAATACCCAACAGTGGGTCTGCCCTCTGCTTAATCTGCATCCACAACTGCTTTATCGGTGGGCACTCCCAAAAAATATGATGCAAGTCTCCCACTGCCTGACGGCACTGGAAACAATTTTGGTCCGGCCTACTACCCACCTTAAATAACTTGGAAGGGGTCCAGAATAAGTTATTCAAGAAGTGAAACTGCATCACCCTCAGCCTATCCTGTCTAACATACCTGTACATATGCCTCCAGACAACCTCCCAGTCCCGCTCTTGCTCCCCCAAACAATTAGTCCAATATCTAGGTTTGTGGTCCAAGTGCTAAAAACAGATTTTGCTAATTGCTGTCATTATAATCTGCCATTTAACATGCAGTTCCAATGGCCAGACTGTGTCTGCATACCTAGGTAGCCATCATATTCAGCTGTAGATGTTCATATACAGGCTAAAAGGCAAAACAGAATATCTGCAGGATTAGAATATTATTGTATTTGGTTTACAAATAGAACATTGAAACATAGACTTTGATGGCAGATAAGGACTACTTGGCCAGTTGGCCATCTAGTCTACTCATTTCCCTACCTACTGCCACTGGATAAGCTGCAGACCCTAGTTAACCAACAGCCTATTTCGTCCTACCCCCCACAAGAATTGCCTTATGTCTGTCCCATGCATTCTTGAATTCTCTCACAGTTTTAGACCCTACAACCTCCTCAGGAAGGTGGTTCCATGCATTCACCACCCTTTCTGTGAAAAAATACTTCCTCACATTGCCCCTGAGCTGTCCCTTCTTCAAAATAATTGTGTCCCCTTGTCCTTGCACATCTGTTTTTTCTAAAAGATGCTACTGTCTTGGACTTTGTTGATTCTAAGTAAGCCAACAATGATATGGAGCTGTGAATGATAGTTTGCCAGATCCTATCAGTCAAGAGCCAACTCATTAAACATGTTCAGACATTTCTGAGCCTGCAAAAAAAAGTATGCTCAGTACAGCCAGTAATGCAGTTTTAATTTAAAAATGAACTTTTTTCTCAATGCAGTCAATATACACTGTATACTGAATGCATTGTGAAAATACTATTTTGTTAACGGACATGGCACCATGCTTCTATCCCTTGTATACACAGTACTAGTGTATTCAATTCAGAGTTATTCAGACTAGCTAGGGATATCCCATGCCATCTCTAAAGCAGCCTGACCATGACATCATCTGGACTGGCTTACTCTGTATCATTAGATATTCCAATACTTTTCCCTCACTGTACAGTCTCCTGTACCCCCCCCCACCTTTTTACTTGCCTCTCTTAACACCTGCCCTCTGAACCCCACAGTCTGTAGCCCTCTTTTACTGCATTGTTGTTTTCCTTTGCACTGCTTGCCCACAAAGGTTGTTATATCAGTTTTGCACTGCCTTGCTGTACTGTCTATTGCACTTTTTCCACTTGTGTCCCATACTACTGAACCTTTCCCTCAGACCATACCCAGAAACAAGCTACAGCTCTGACTCTTTCTCTGGCCAAAATGTCCATATAAATAACAAATAAAAATATAATGAGTGTGTGTGGCTTTTTGGAAGCAGGGTCCTTATGGAGTCCATGTTGCATGTATTGAGGAAGAAATGTGGGCTTGGAAGTCATAAAATGTGCAATTTCCTGCAGCACGGCCTACCTCTGTATCATGTTGGAGTGTGGAAAAATATTTAGGTTTTTTCCAGCAAGAATTTCAGCTTGCGTCCTTCCAGTCTGGTGTAAGGACGCTGTGTACTGCTGCACACTGGCCCTCCAACAGCGGAGCAGCCCCATATGCCACAGGCTGTTAGTCAGTACCTGCAAGTATATCTCTTGATATGATTTGAGATTGCACAAGCATACGGAAAGTCTGCTGAGTGACGACTGGTGCTGCAGAAGTGTCGAGAGATATACGTACAGGTATTGAGTAACAGCTTGTGGCATATGGGGCTGCTCCGCTGTTGGAGGGCCAGTGTGCTGCAGTACACATTGAAAGCAACGTTTTTGAAGAAGGATGGATATATTTGAGGTTAGGTTTTGCTATGCTAGTCTGAGTCTAGAGTTGCTTTTAAAAGATCATTCAAGCTAATAAATATTAAACAAGTCATGTATGGGTCAGGGTGGCTGCTGCTAGTAGTAGACTTGCTGCTACTGTTAGGCTCACTGCGCTCATTTCGTAGCTGGGCCTGTTGCACTTACACTTGACCTTTCTGAAGGCTACTAGAGATTAATAACAGTTTCACATTGTAATCCGCTCTTTGGTGTGCGGGTCAGAATAATAAAAGAAAAGGGCACAAGGCAGCACACAAATATATATTATAGATTTATATATGCCAGTCTGACAGCCCACAACTACATGATCAAACTGCAGTAGCCACTAAAATAGTGATGGGATGGCATATTGACATTACTGGTTTCCCCCTGTTGTGTACAGCCCTGAATTTTGGAAGGATGACCAGCTCCAGGAAAGGTCAGTGGTGGGGGGGTGGTTATTCCGTGGGTGGGAATGGCATGGGGGGGAGTCCAACTGCAAGGAGAGTGGGTGAGGGCAGGCTGTGAAAGTGAAGTGGTCTAGGGAGTGTGCTCAGCTTGGGGAAGGCTGGTCCTAGTGCTGGAAAGGAGGTCCAGCTACGGGGGGGGGTTACAGCTGCAGAAAAATGTATCGGACGCTGGTCTGCGGACTAGAAGAGTGATCAAACTGCTGGGGATGGGGCCAGTCTATAAGCAGAAATGGTGGTTTGGGTAGGTCCAGCTCTAGGGAGGGTGAGAGGCTGATCTGGGAGGGGTGGTCCAGCCCCTGGGAGGGTGTTCAGGGTTGGAGGGGGGTCCATGGTCAGGAAGGGTATAGCAGATGGGACTCGGAGGGTTGTCTGCTGGGAATGCTGGTGGTGAGGAGCATGGAAAGGAGGTCCAGCTACAAAATGGGGGGCATTCTAGTGAATGGAAAGGTCCTGATGTAGGCAGATGGCTGGGGTGTGGAGCTGGTCCAAGGCTTAGGGTGGGACCAGCTGTAGAAACAGTGGTTGACTGGGGTGGGTGCTGCTAGTTTGTGTGATTGGGAGGGCAACTGCACAGGGAGTCACCGTGGGTGGGGAAGATAGTCTGGGGACTTGGGGGCGGGGATCCAGCTACATGGAGGTTGCATGGCATGGAGCTGGACGCCCTCATACCCTGCACTCTGGTACAGAGACGATTGGTCTAAGAGGGGTGTTGTGTTGGCAGGGTTTGAGCATTGCAACCTGGACCCCTATGTGGTCATAGCTCTGCCACCTCCCACATGGGAACCCATGCTAAAATTTCCAATTTGCTGTGGGTAGCAGTGGATGGACGCAGGTGGTGGGGTGCTTTCGTTCAGTGGACAGGTGTGTTCCCAGTCCCAGACCCCCTGTGCACTACTATGAAGATCTTTCTCTGGTACACAGCACCCCCCCCACACACACACACACACACACACCACACACATATGTGGTGGCTGGCAAATGCCCGCTACACTGTTTGTAGCAAGGCAGGTGACAGGGCTGTTTTTGCTACCAGAGGGCGGGATAATTATGATCTGCCTATGTCTTCATACTGGACAACAGATGCCATAGACCACTGATGTTGAGTTGAAGTATGGAAGCTGCAGGCTCATCTTGAGAAGCTGCTACCACAGCATTAATCAACATAATATCAAGGTATGTATGCATCAACTGATACAGTCAAGAGTTAGACACATTAGTTGTTTAATGACAAAATGTTTAATACTGTATCAGCGCTGCTCTTATTAGAATGGAAGTAAGAGGAACCACAGTAATACAGGCAAGTTTTGGTACCATTCTATGTCAGTGGTGCTGTTTATGCTGTGTGATCTGTTAAGTGTAACCCTCAAAATGCACCACAGAACACCAAAAACCCTAGAGCTTATGGGGGCCTTGGTGGCCCCCAGATCCCCGGCCATTAGTTAAGCCCCCCCAAAGAAAAAAAAAGTCGGCTTCTATGGACATGGGGCTTGATTTTCAAAGGACCCATTAAACTGACACAAGCTTCAGAAAAGGGTAGCCTGTGTCAAAGCCTAGTGCACCGGGGACCATGCACCAGATTTTGGTACAGGAGGTGTTCTGACACCAAACTCCTCAAAGTTGCCATACCTGCACCCTTGCATCAAACACCTGGTGCAAGGGAGAGGATTGACAGAGGTTGCTGTCAACCCCTGGCAGGGGAACATATGGCCCCACATAACAAAGTCCTGCTGCTGCTACTGTCAAGCAGGTAGCAGGACACTCATAGCAGGGAAGATGCCCATGGCCCTCCACTATCAGCGCATGTGGCTGGCAAACACAGTACCAGGGAGGCCCCTGACATTTCCAGTCAGTCTATTGATGGGCCTACACTCGTAATAAGTGGTGTCCCTTGCAGAAGGCAGAATGACAGTTGCACCAGTGAAGAATGCCCCAAGAGTAGTGGGCATGAGTAGCATTTAGGTAGGATCTACCTTCCAACATGTCAGTGATGACTGGCCACAGTGAGGAATGGGATGCTCCCATATGCTGCCTCCGCTCATTCTGGTCTGGCAGTGTCACAGTAATGGGGTTGGCAGTCCCACTACTCCACAACGAGTGTTATGGACTCTGCAGTGACCCCTTGTCAATGTCATGTCTCCAGAGACACGCTGCACCACCCTTCACAACATGCTTCATGGCACCTGGCTCAGGTGCAGCTTGCTGATCGCAGCACTGCTCGAGTGTCCCTGAATCATCAGGGCTTGGAGGAGATGTGATACCCCACTGAGCCATGGCAGTCTAGCACTTGTGCAGGCTCTCCATGCCTGAGTCATCCCCAAGCAACCACAACCCCATATGATGGTGCTGTATCAGACTCACCAATGCTGCTGGTGGACTCTTTGACCACTCATGACATGCATTCCACTACACAAGTGACCATACAGGTCACCGATTGGCATAGGGTTGTGGCACCAGTCCACATGCTTTGCCTCCTGTGGACAGTTAGTGGTATCTGCTTGGGCACCTTGGGGGTGGCAGTCTTATGATGGGTATTGTGTTATGTACAGGAGCTTCATGGCACATGCATACAGTGATTAGCATATCTGCATAAGTAGACATGCTGTACGGAGAATGATGCTGCAATAGGTGCATCTGGAGTACAGGTGGGACAACTGGTCTCTGATTAATTGGGGGTGGGCTTTTGCACATTAGGGGCACTCTGGCACACACTCAGATTGCCACCTAAAAGAAACAACTAGTAGAGCTGAGGCAGGTAATGGAAGGCTAGTCCGACTCCTCCAGATGGAAATCCAGAACTGCACAGTCATAGGCTATGCAGACATGACTATTTTGGTCTCTAGCTGATGCAAACACAGTGCTCTGGGTTATGGCACACGCACTAGCAGGGCACACAGGGCTGTCACTGTTGTGTTGAGCATGTCCTTGCTTTGCTGGATGTTGGTTAATGGCACTTCAGGAGTTATTTTGCATATACCCTGTATGTGCTTGTACTGCCTGCTGTACCCATCCATCTGACACATCCTGGACTGTTCACTGTGGTGTGGCACAACATGCAGCTCTCCCAGCACAGGTCCTGGGCAATGGTGTCAGAGCAATGGTTCGTTAACACTAGCTCCTGCTGGTCTAACAGGGGCCTGCTCCCGTTGGTGCAGTGACAAAAGCTGTCACTTTTGAGAATCCATGAAAGGGGGATGGGGCACCACATCAGTGATGCACACCCTTCTACAACATGGCACACCAAGTGTTTTTGCCACAAGTCTAATGCAAGTCCTTGTAGCACAGGCAGTTCCTCAGTTGGCACAAGCAGTCTTATAAAATCGCCTTTGGTACATGGTTTAGTGCTGCTTGCTTCTTGCATCATTTTTCAATGGCGCAGGCACCTTGTGCCCATCTCAACCCTTTGAAAATTGGGCCTATAATATGTGTTACTCAAAGACCAAATCAAGAATATCTTTGGCCCCATACACAGTCACAAAGGAATGATGCAAACTAGTCGAAATGGCCAAGCATTGATAGTCCTTTAACTTGTTCCCCATTATGTTATGCATAAACAAGGTAGCAAGATTTTCTTGCATGGTCATCTGGCATAAGGGTGGTGCCATGCAAAGGAACCATAGGGCCTTGCAAAATGTATGGCAACCCTCACAGTGGCTGGTGCAGAGGTTCCAGGCAATCCTTGCCTGCAACACTATACAGGCTTATGGCATGGGGGGTTAGAATTTTGTGCCAGGTACTGACAATGGATTAAGATTTATGAGGGACTAGCAATTGAAAGTCAATGAGTATCAAAATAGGGTTAGGGAGGGTGTATCACTGGATGCTAAAGATAGTGCTGGACTCGGAGCTGAAGGCAACATTGTGCAGCCCATGCTTTACAAGATCCCCATGGGAAAAAAATGTTTTGTCAGCTGTGGTGCAAACCCGAAGGTACAGGTCCAGCCCAGGCAGTAGCACTTCTGCCATCATCCTCAGGTGTGACTTATCATTATCACCATGCAACTACCTGACATGCTAAAAACTAACAGCTCTGCCAAATTGTTTACATCTAGCCTCTGAAGCTCATTCACTCCATCAGGAACATGTAACTGCTAGCACTGACCTACTGAGTTCTTGAATCCATATTATGTACACTACATTCATAACGTAAAGTAAACAATATACCTATATAGTGTGAAATAGTGTACTTACACAGCTCATGCAGCTTGGATTTTGTGTCTGTTCACTGTACGTTCTTGTTACTGCTGCATATCTATAGCTTCAATGTATTCTGGATTCTGCATTACATAATTTTGTAGTATCTAACTTGTGAATTTTTTGACATTTTTGTTGTACTTGACTCTAAACCTCTTAAAAATAGGCACTCATCCCTGAAGGGTTTTTATGTGAAATAAAAACTAATTATGCCATACACAGACAGCCATGATTATAGCACATTACTAGCATGCAAAAACACCTCTTGTGCATACTAACATCTGGCCAACAGATTTGTTTTGTGCCTTATTCAATGGGTTGACTCTTCAGGTATTTGTGTATGACAGGATTAGTGGCATCGCAACTGGGAGGCAGTGTGAACCCTGAAACTGTGTCATCAGCAACTTTGACTGTGTATGGGGCTCCCAAGTCATCATTTCCACTGCTACTCATACTGTATGCAGATCTGCAGATGGGATTTATTTTAAAATAATTTCTTTTCAGTTGATCTACATAAAAAACAGAAAGGTTTGACCTTTAACAGTAAATTTACAACTGCAGTTACATTATTGGAAATGTGCCCCTCACCATTTCTAAGCTGATTGTGATGTAGGGGAAACCATTTACTCCTAAGGTGGAACAAATGTCACCCCTTCCAATATAAATATTTTTGCCCCATTATATTCCATTTCCCATAGCTGTGGGCCATCTTTATTATTTTGTAATGATAGATGCAAAACCAGAATTTGGTAATATTGTTGCATTCTAAAATGACTAGTTGGAGCAGGTGGTTGCATTGCTAACCCTCCATCTGGGTCTTCTGCCATGTTAGCAGCCTGACTACTGAGAGGACAATGAATTCTAACCTTTCTTGTAATTGGGGGAGTATCATTCACCTGCAGATTCAGCAATGAAACACATACATTTCTGATCAGGCCATAGACCATTGTAGATGGGAAAATGTAATATTGTTTACCAAGTATGCCCACAAAATGCAAATTATTAAAATGCAGCTCACTCTCTATTTTTACTTTTCTACACAGTAATAATGAGGAAGTGAGTGCATCCAATGTGCCAGTTCTACAATTCAACAGCCCCGTTTTAATCTGAATTATCTCCTCTTCTGCTGATAAATGTTATTCAGTTTTTTTTACTCAATAGAGATGGAGATGAGTTTTCTCTCATATCCCTGTTTTTTTTTTTTTTTTTTTTTTAGTTGTTTAACCAGGAGTAGCACACTAAGCTGAAAGCTTTTTTTACAGGTGTGACCTGGGAGCACAGGGAAGTTAAGTGACTTGGTCAGGGTCACACAGTATGCAAGTGGAAGCTGTGGGATTCAAACCAAGGTTTGGTCTGCTGGATGTCACCAGATTTGCAGCTCAGAGCCTTAAACCACTGCGCTATACTGCCTCCCTCCACCCCCTGTAGTGCCATCAAGTATGTATTAAAATGTATCCCCTAACTGAAGCCTGAATTACACACTGCTGCTTTTATAACATTTTCACATCCACAGCAGCTTGGGAGCATTGACAAGTGGTCATGAGTGATGAGCGGCGATGAACTCAGTCAGTTAGGAATTAGGATCATCTGCAGCCCTAATGTACCCACAGCCCCTTCAAACAGTGAAATTGATCCCACATAAAGGTGAACTATGGCAAAAATATGTAATAGTACACTGTATAATAACATATGAACATATGGATATATGAACTTTCAAACAGATAAAGACTTTATAGTCTATTTGTCTGCTTGAGTTTGCGCTTCCCATAGTGTTTACTGATGGAATTGCCCCTTCCCCATTCCCTCATGCTTTCCCTCAACCATCACCCCCCCTCCCGCCTGCAACTTTCCTCTTCACTCTGTTCCATCCCCTCTTGAAGCTGTCCAGCATTTTAAGGGATACCACTTCCTGTGGCAATTCATTCCAGTTGGCCACTACCCTCTCAGTGCAAAAGTGCTTCCTGAGCTCCCTCCTGAACCGTCCCCTCCACCAAGTGTATTCTATGTACCCTTATGGTCTTGTTCTCATTAAGGCTGAAGAGGCCCTTAGTGCTCACAATGTTTATACTCTTAAAGGTACTTGACGGTCTCAATCATGTCTACCCCCCCACCCTTTTTACCTCAAGAGAGTACATGTTGAGGTCCCTGAACCTATCCTCATAAGTACTGCTCTGCACGCCCAGGATCAGGGCCGTTTTTACATTTACGCAAAGTACTCCTGTGCATAGGCCCTTGTATTCTGGGGGCCATTTTCTGAGCTGTAATGGCTTGTTTTTGTGCATCCACTGACAAAATTGACTTTTAATTTTGGTAGGCTACAGGGTTATGCCTGGATGAACTCAGCCTAGGCCATCACTCTGCCAAAGAGGAGGGACTTTCCCCCAAGGCCCCACCCGCCTAGTCCTTCACTGCCCTCCCCTGCCCTCAGGTTAAACTTCAAACAAACAGCCAGTGAAAGCAATGAATGACTTGGAGAGTGATCAGGGTAGTGGCTGCTTGCATTTGGCACCATTCACCTGACAGTCTACTATGTCCGAGTCTCGGCATCAGACTTGTCATGGTAGTCCGGTAAGTCCAAATGCAGGCGGGATGAGAAGGTTAGATCAGGTGTAGGGTTGGATGAGTCGGAGCACTCAAGTGTCATCAGAGATTGATATCAGAATGAGTGGGGTCAGGCAGGGTTGGGAGCAGACAAGCAGAGCTAAGGAGTAACACCACAGCCACTAGTACCAGAGGTGAAAGGCTGGAGTCCCCAAGACAAAGTCGACAAGAATAGGTGAGAGGGTGAGAGGGGTACATGTGACAATGCATTCAGTGAGTGAGTGACAGACCTGGTCGGAGCGGGGATGGGCAATGGGGCATGCTTATGTGTGTTGAGGGCCAGCAGAGAAGGAGAATGGAGCCTGCCTTGGGCCAGTGGATTCACATTTCCACAAAATGCTTCTAACGGCAGTGAAGCCCAGAGCATTTGTCAGACACTCAGCTAATGCTATAAATTGAAAGAATAGGTCAGATTCATTTTTGAAAGTGGTTGTGGGTGATATTATGCTATAAATGAGGAATGAGTTCAGATTATTAGTGTTTGAAATATGGTAGTCACTGAATGGCTTAAATTAAAACTTTTTGAAGTGATTTGACATTTCTCACAATTCCTGTAATAGGCAATTGAAGTCTGAAATATTGAGAGTTATTAGTGTTATAATATCTGTGCTTTGTGAATACCATATGAGATTATATTTTTTTTGTACGTGTAATCAAGTGGCAAATATGTTCTTGTTAGATTCAGATGGATCTTGCTAAGTTAACTAACGTTTAAATGTGGAAATATTTAAATGATTTTCCTCATATGCTGGTAAGTGATGAATTTAAATTACTAGTATTTAGAATGCCAAACACAGAGTCGGCCAGTTGGTGTAAAAGGCTGATAGAGCCTTACTTCTTACCATGCCGACAACCCATGGTCGGCAGTTAGCTCAGGTCACCGGGGGTTGACCAGGGGAGAGAAGGTTGAGCATCTGGAGGACAGTTCTCCTCTCTTGGGGATGGGTGGGTTATGGTACCCTGGCATCAGTGACACCAGGCAGAGGCATAGTGTGGTACAGCCAGGGCCATGCAGAGGCACAGGGTGGAGTCACTGGCGGATGTTCGCAAGAAGCAATAAGGAGCATGCGCATTCCACCCAGGACACCATTGCATGTCCAAGTCTCCTGGGGGGGGCACAAAGGAATAAGGAAAAACCCCGACCCGGTGGTAGGTGACGATGCACCCAGGCTCCACTTCCCATCGCCGGACCACACCCACCTGGGTCCTGATCCTCTGCCCCACTAGACCCAGCCTGGGAAATGGGATTCAAAGAGCACCAAAGAGTCAAGGTGGCTCCACCCTAGGGGCACAAGCCAGGGTGCCTCTTCAGGTACGTCTGTGGGTGTGGAGCTTCAGGAGGGGACCCAGGGTGGGGGATTCAGGCCAGGTGGCAGATGCCATCATGGGGGATGTCTGAGAGAGTCCAGGGAAAAAAAGTGAAAAAAAAAAAAGAATGTCAGACATAGATTTTGTTTTGTTTCTATACCCATGGGTCTAACTTAACAGGATGTAATATAATATTTTGACATAATACTAATATAAATGTTTTTTCCAAGTGTTTAGATTGTGAAACAGTACCATCCTTTAGGAAGAAATATTTAAAGCATGAAATATTGATGGTAAAGTACTGAAGTAGATATGCATATGTTGAAGAATAAATAATAAATTAATTTTAAATATAATTGGTCAGTGGGTAAGCCCTGTTTCTACTGATTTTTCATATTAAATACCCAACCAGGACAAAGGCTTCCCCCTGAAAAGGATTTTTCTTTGCTGATTTACCTGCAGGTTTACCACAAGCAATCGGCATACTCAGTATTTACAAAGGAAGAGGGGGAGGTACCTAAAACAAGCACTAGAAACACTCTGGATACAGAAGTTGATACCAGCCCATTTACAGAAGAAAGGGTTCTGAAAGAACTCTTAAAACTGAAGGTAGACAAAGCAATGGGGCCTGATGGGATTCATCCCAGAATTCTAAAAGAGCTAAGGGTAGAACTAGTGACTCCACTGACTACCCTCTTCAACAAATCATGGGAGGATGGGGTGGTACCCGAGGACTGGAGGAGGGCAGATGTGATTTCCCTTCACAAAAGTGGGAGCAAGGCAGAAGCAGGAAACTACAGACCTGCTAGTTTAACCTCAGTGGTAGGGAAAATGATGGAATCACTTCTGAAGGAAAGAATTGTTGAGTATCTAGAGGCTAGGGCACAGGACCCAAGGCAACATGGATTCACAGCGGAAGGTCATGCCAGACAAATCTGATAGATTTCTTTGACTGGGTGACCAAAGTAGTAGATCAGGAGGGCTGTGGACATGGCCTACCTAGACTTTAGAGGCATTTGACACAGTCCCACACAAAGATTAATTTACAAGTTAGCCAGCCTGGGAGTGGGTCCCAAGATGACAGCCTGGTAAAGAATTGGCTGGAGAATAGGACACAGAGAGTAATAGTAAATGGAGTCCACTCTGAAGAAAGGGGGTTACTAGTGGGCAACCGTAGGTTCAAGGATTCAGTCCTCTTCAATGTCTTTATAAGTGACATTGCAGAGAGACTGGAAGGAAAATTATGTCTCTTTGCAGATGACACAAAGATCTGCAACAGAGTTGATGCACAAGGTGGGGTGGAAAGGATGAGAAGGGACTTGGCAACGTTAGAGGAATGGTCTAATGTATTGCAGCTTAGATTCAATGCTAAGAAGTGCAAGGTAATGCACCTGGGAAACACAAACCCTGGGGAAGAGTACACAATGGGGGGTGAGATACTAACAACAACAAAAATGGAAAGGGACCTGGGGTAGTCATATCAGATGACCTAAAGGTGGGCAAACAATGTGAGAGGCAGCAAGGAGGGTTGGGGATACTGGGATGCATAGGAGGGCATCACCAGTAGAAAACAAGAAGTTATCATCCCTCTGTACAGACAGCTGGTCAGACCCCATCTGAAGTACTGCATGCAGTTCTGGAGACCCAGTCTCCACAAAGACATAGACAGGATGGAAGCTGTCCAGAGGAGGGCAACTAAAATGGTGCAGGGTCTGCACCGGAAGACTTATGAAGAGAGACTTAAGGAGCTTAATATGTATAGCCTAGAGGAAAGGAGGGAGAGGGGGGACATGATAGAAACTTTCAAGTACCTCAAGGGAATCAACAAAGTCCAAGAGGGTAGCATCTTTCAAAAAAAGAGGTGTGCAAGAACAAGAGGGCACAATTTGAAGATAGAGGAGGCGGTGGCTCAGAGGTAATTTAAGGAAGTATTTTTTCACAGAGAGGGTTGTGGATGCATGGAACGGCCTTCCGGAGGAGGTTGTGGAGTCAAAAACAGTGGTGGAATTCAAGCATGTATGGGACAGTCATAAGGCAATTCTAGGGGGTGGGGGTAGGAAGAAGTAGGCTGCTGGTTAACTAGGATCTGCAGCTTATCCATTAGGTAGGGAAATGGGCAGACTGGGTGGGCCAAGCGGTCCTTATCTGCCATCAAATTCTATGTTTCTATGTTGTCTCTGCAACGGGATGTTGCATTTGTCTTTTCTTTTTGAAGTTTGGTGTTATTGTACTAATATTTTTAAGCCTGGACTAATTTGCCTAGATGGATCAGGTAAAAATGATTATCCTTTCCTGGTGCATTTGGTAGGCTATGGGTAAAAACTGGACCACCGAACAGGACCATACCAGGCTGATAATAGCAGCCAGATCAGGCACAAATTGTGTGATTTTTTTGACAGCCCATCTAGCTTTTACTAGTCTGATCTGGTTTTCTTCTGATGGACCATTTTTCACCAAGTCCCAGGCATGGGTGAAAACTGTATCATTAAACCTGACTGGATAGATCATTAAAATCAGACCGGTCTGGCCAGACCCACCAGTCTGGCTTCTACAGATCTGGTCTGGTCCGGTTTAGACGGTCTGGTTTTCACCAAGTTCCCATTAGGGGTGTCAGGCTGGGAGGGGTTAAGGTCATAACCTCATTACTTGCAATGATACAGTTCTGTAAAAAATTGTTATTCTACAGTAATCTGGGCTTTAGGGTATTATTTCCTATTGTTTATCTACATGCAAACTATAACCAGGGTATTGCACTAAGCAAACTTTCAATTTTATAATGATAAAAAGAATTGTGTTTTTTCTTCTAGAAAGGTCAATATAGGAGTGATTTGAATAGCCACAACAGCAGAGCTTCAGCTTTGGTTTAATCACTGAATGCTGCTTTTGTAGTGATCTGCTTATGAGATTGTGTTCTTGAAACATATTTTTGTAGTAAATTTAAAAATCTTCTATATTTTTGAGGGACGCACAACCATGCCATCTTGAGGTTAGGGTGACACAGAAGGGGGGCCATGGATACTGCTGTACATAGGGCCCATGACCATGTAAATTGGGCCCTGCCCAGGATCATCTTGGTTGTCCTTCTCTGGACAGATTCCAGCAAGTTGATGTCCTTCCTATGAAGTGGGCACTAGTATTGCACACTGTACTCTAAGTGCAGTCTTACCAATGACCTGTACTGCAGCAGAATGACCTCCGCTTACATGCTAATAATTTCGCTTGCTATACAGTCCAGCATCTGATTTGCTTTTCCTGTTGCTGTCCTGCAGTGTGCCAACTGTTTCGGTCACTCATGATAATTACTCCCAGGTCCTTTTCTTCCTCTGACCTGGTTGCTTGCACACCACACAATCAGTATTTGGTAGCAGTGTGCAGAATTCTCAGATTCAGGTGGAATGGAATTTTGCAAAAAAATTTTTAAATTTCACTGAAATTCCACTGAATTTTGTCAGAAGCAGAATGGTGGAATTCCATGGCAGAAAAATGCGGGGTAGGTTTTCTGCTACATTTCCATGGAATTTTATTCCATAGATCTCAGTATTTTCCTAGGAAATGGTTGCAGAATGATTTTCCACAGAAAAATATTGTTCTGCAAAATGTAATTCCATAGATCACTGCAGGTGGAATTCCACAGAAGGATCAGAGAAATTTCAGCAGAAATTCCACCGGCAGAATGATCATTTCATGCTAACTCCACTAGCAGAATTCCACATTCTGCACAGCACTAGTATTTGGTCCCTCAGTTCTTTGCCCCAAGTGCATAACTTGACACTTTTTGGCATTGAACTTTAGTTGCCTAATGCAAATCACTTTTCTAGCTTAGCCAGGTCCTCCCTGAGTACCTATCTCCCCTCCTCCGTGTCCACTCTCCCACAGAGCCTTGTGTCGTCAGTGAACAGATTTTACCCTTGATCCCACCCGTAATGTCACTTATGAAGATTTTAAACAGTACCAGACTGAGCACTGAGCCCTGTGAGATTCCACTGCTCATAGGCTTTGCTTCTGAGAATCCCACCCTTTGAGTACCACCTTTTGACTTCTGTCCTGCAATCAGCTCCTGAACCATTCCCTGAGCTTAGCCCCGAACTCCAGGTCTTCAAGTTTTTTGACCACTCTCTTATGAGGCACAAGGTCCAAAGGCCTTGCTGATGTCCAGATACAGGACATCAGCTGCTTGGCACTTGTCCACTGTCCTAGTGACTCAGCTGAAGAAGTTAAGTTAGTTTGATAGAACCTCCCTGACACAAATCCATTCTGCCTCATCTCCTGAAGCCCTTTTTTCTCCAGAAAGCTCACCAGTCTCTCTTTCAGAATGGTCTCCATCAGCTTGCATATTTGTAACCCCTAGGTGGTGCTATCCCAAGGGCTACTATCCCTGCCTGCATGGATAGTTGCAGGTTAAGGGGTCTGGGTACTGAAACGGGTGCCTTCACCCAGAGGACAGGGTTATTAGTAACAAGGCTAACCTGGGTACAGCCCTCCGGGACTCTGTGTCCCCCCTTTTTCCCCTCTAGTGGCCTAGACTATATGCAACAAACAATTTCACAGTAGCCCCTATTCAGCATACAAATCCCCACACTGGTTGCACTTACCACCAGGGCTAGTTCCACCAGTTTGACCCTGGAGACCCCCTGTAAAATAAGGTTAGGCACAGCAAATAACAACAGTACAGTGCTTTGGGGACAAACAGAACCACTGTCAGATTAAATGCAAGAAGAGTTAGATCTGATTTATTTAGGGGAATTGAACAAGGGATGGGTGTAATCAGGTAATCAGGTTGATTGATTCTAAAACTGATCTAGTCAGGCAATTATGCATGCACTTTTAGTCCTTGCACAGTCACATGCTCTGGGTACCCAGTTGCAAGTAAGGTGGGCTAGCCTAGAACGTTGCCCGGGGTAGGCCAGCGTCGCAGCTGATTGGGGCCCTGTGATGAAAAGAAAGGCATGCACAACCACACACAATTTGTAATCCAGAGCCAGGAGGCTCAGTTTGGGATGATTAAACAAAACAATTAAATAAGATGACACACTTTGACTGGGCTGTTGTTGCAGGGAGCTACCCTGGTGTTTACTCACACTACCCAGTACAGGACACAGGATGGATGAAATGGAGACAGCAGGATGACTTTCTGGTTTGCCAAGAAAGGCAGGGCCCACACGATTCACCGTGGTGTAATTCCTGTTCGTGATGTTGAGTAGGGGGCTGATCCCCAGGCAAGTCTCTCATCGATGGTCTTCTCTGTGGTGTGAGTAGCTGGCTGGGCCAAAATACGGAGGCCCAGACCAATTGGAGATGAATGCAGATTCAGGCCAGTAGGTGCTGGATGCAGCTTCCAGCAAGCAAGGCACAATTAAACAGTGGGGAACTAAATCGTGACTCACTAGTAGGTTATAGCACATTTATAGCAAGCAATCACCATACCACCAAGCGGCTAGCAGTCCGGTCGCAATATCAGTGTCTCTGAGCAAAACCGGGAGTTCTGTGATGAATGGATGTCCTGACAGGCTGATCGCGTACAGCAAATCTTTGGCTTTCTTCAGGTTTAAATCTGGTCACTCTTCAGTGGCTTTGTCTAACTCCAATTCAGATACAGTCCGATTGATAAGCCTTTCAAAGTATTCCCTCTCGAGGGACAACAGGCAGACATGCCAAACTCAGCCTTTCCACCAATCTCCCGCGCGAACTATGCAGAAGCAGCTGCTCGAATCATTCGAGCTGTTTACTCTTCAAACTCTAACTCCAGACTGGCACACTGCAGCACGCAGCTTGGAAATTTCCCTTCGGTCCAAGAGGTTCTGGTTGGTTGATCCATCAGTCTTTCAAAGTAAGGGCTCCCCTCCAGGTCCATTTGGGTGCCAAAGTGCAAAAACTACAATTCCTACAGAAATTTGCTCCCACAAGACCCCTGGGGACAGACACCATTTTAGAATCCCCAAAGGTACTGATTAGTCCCAATAGGCAGTCCAGAACCAAGATGGTGGGGCAATACTGAAATGTCCATGCTGCAAAGGAAGGCAGGTTAGACAAACTGCAATATTATTATTATTATTATTAAAACAGATAAACAGTAAATAGGCACAGCTCCTAGCAGGGCTCCCTCTGTGCAAATAGCAATGGCAGAATGGAGCGATAACACTGCAGCCCAAGCGAGACTCAAGCCTGAGACTACTTGGTCCCTACCCAGATTAATTTTACACCACAAGATAGGCAGCTCTTAAAGAGACTGGCATGGAGGCTAACAGGGCACTCACATGCAAACACTTTTAAATCGCTAGGACACAGAACACCAGCCTGGCAGTGGGCATTTAGGCAAGCCCAAAGAAGACTTTTGGGAACCCTCATTTGCAGGGTTTTGACACCTTATTGAGGACAGACTGACTGGCCTGTAGTTCCCTGGTTCATCCTTCATCCCATTTTTACGGCTGCATGGGCAGAGCCCTGCAGACATTTTTCTAGGAGAGCGAAAAGGGGCTCTGAAAGCACAAGTCTGGATACCTCAGATCTGTGCTTCGACAATGCTGCAGTCATGTGTCCACAGTGCTACCATCAGTGCTAGTGGGTTAGTTCTCCACTGCCCCTCCCCTCTGAGGGTCACACAACCCTCCCTCTTCTACGGGGGTACTATTTTGTTCCCACCTGTCACTACCGCAATTGTGGGGAAAGCAAAAGAGCCTGCCATGCCCAAGATGGCCGCTATGAGCTCATTGCACATGTGCGAGTATCATGCATGCCCAGTTCTGTCACAGTGACCATCTTGGGCATGGTAGTCTCTTTTTTGCACATGTGTAGTGATTGTCAGTCACTGTGCATGTGTGAGTACCGTGCAAGTATGGCATCAGCCACGGTGGAAACTCCAAATACTTTTTCACTCGGACTCACTGCTCTGAAGCAACCATGTTGGCTCTGACCCAATCTTGTTATGCAGAGACACCACATGTGCAGTTTTCCAGTCCTGGTGCATGATCTCCGACTTCAGAGAGGTGTTAAACAGGTCTGCCAAAGGACCCGTCAGAACCTCCACCCACTCTCTTAGGACCCTTGGGTATATGCCATTAGGCCTGGTGATTTTCCCACCTTTAGGGCCCTTAGGCCCTTAGGTACCCTGTCGGTTTGTATTACACCATCCATGACATCCCCTCCCAGTCCCCAACCCCCTACTGCCTTGTGGCGCTGGATCATCCTTCTCTCTAATGATGACTGAACTGAAGTACCATTTCTTACTACCCTCTGACCAACTTTCCTCCTTTTTTAATCTGACAGTCTCATCCTTTATGTCCCTTTTCTCCCATATATACTGGAAAAAGGCCTTCTCACCTACTGTAACCCCCTGTGCTAACTGGACCTTCCTTGTAGTCTGTGCCTCTCTAACCGCTCTGCTCACCACCTTTGATTTAGTAGAGTAATCCTCTCCATCCTCCCCTTCTGAGTATGTTCATACAGTACTTTCAGAAGGCTACTCACTTTTGCCCTACCATGTTTGCCACCTCCTTGCTGAACTAGCTGGGTGTTTTGGCCTCAGCATTTTTATTTTTTATTTTGGTGCACTTACTAGTGGCCTTGATCAGTCCCATCTTTATTAAGGCCCATATCTGTTCCACATCTATCCTCATTCTGATGTAGAATAGCTGAATATGTAGGTGTATCTCAAAATGTAGATGAGACACTGGGCTGTCTCTGTTTCTTGGCACTTTTAGTGATGTCTATGCTACTTTAATTTTACTTTTTAGTTTGCCTAAGGGAGAAAGTCAAGGTTACACAGTAAAACCTCATGGTTCCACATCGAGATAGTGACATTATAATTGCGATGACCAAAAACAGCACACATAATACAGCGTGACCACATACGGTCATCACTCTTTTTGTGGGGTTCACCCACTGCAACCCCCCTTGTGAGGGGCAATCCTCTACTAAATATACCAACTCAAGGAAGGGACACAACTTGGAGGGGGGGAATCTCAGGTAACTGACATGGCACTCGTGGTTTTCCTGTGCGTTTATTGCCATCGCCATTATAAAGTCACTATCTTGACGGGATACCAAACCTCATTTATCTGAGTGTGCTGGGAAAAGTGTTTCGATATATGGGGTTTTGATTAATCAGAAGAAAATGGATAAAATGAGGTTTCCGTTAAACAGCAGACTAGAGTCAGCATAACTGTCCAAAGCCAGGTATTTTTATTAAAGTTAAAAGCTTCACTTTAAAAGCTTTAAAAGCTTAAACACAGATAAAATACTGTACAGACCATGGTGTCATTTCATATTAACACAGTTTGATAAAATAATCTTTCAAGGTATTTTTTTTTTATTGTGCTGCCTAACTGCTTTCATTCTCAGCTGATGGAGAAGCAGCAGTTGTAACCCACCTGTGTGCTGCTGGCTTTCAAGCTAGCTGATATATTTTTCAAAACAATTGGAATTTGGCAGCTTCAGCTTCAGCGGGGATTGTTGGAGTGTCTTTGGCAGCCATAGTAGACTCCTCATCCTCCTGCTCAGTCTATGGCCTCTTTTGTGACCAATTCTACAATCTCTGCATTGGTCATCTCTCCATAACCCATGTTGCTGTCATCTGTTTGTGCCCAGTCGTCCACGATGTCCTCCGTAAGATTGATCTGCTCAGCAGCTGAATGGAGAGCTGCCATTACCGCCATCATCTGGTCGGTGGAAGGGTCACTGTCTAAGTCCAGGGCAGGTGCATCAAGTAACTTAGAGTTTAGCCAGCATTTTTTAATGATCACTGGTTTAACCTCCTTCCACTTCTCTGCCAACATTAACAGTACATCCTTAATTGTGATGGACTTAATGATATCGACAAGAGAAGTCTGATCATTTTCCTCAAGGAGACCTGTGGTAAGCAGCTTAGGTCTGTAAATTCTTTTTACAGTTGCCAAGATTCTTTTGTCCATTGGCTTAATGGTGGCCATAGCATTTGCAGGGACAAATTTGCAACAGATTGTATCATTATCAGTTTAGAGTCTCTGAGCTGGAGTGCAGTCCTACATTGTCCGCTAACAATATGGCTCTCACTGGCAAACCTCAAGACCACAGATGACTTTTGACAACAGATGCAAAGTTCATAAAAAGAAACAGTCTTTAAAAACATCTGAGTTCATCCATATGCTGCATTGTGAGCAATACAGGGCAGGCAGACTGTTCAAATTCATATGTTTAAAACACCTTGGGGACTGTGATTTGCCGAAGATTAACAGAGGGAGCTGATGAGACCAAGTGGCATTATTGGCAGCTAGAACAGTCAGGCATTCTTTATTTTTTTAAAGCCCAGTGCATTTTATTTTTTACAGAATAGGCAAGTGTGTTTTCTGGCAGTAAGTGTCAATTGCTACTTGTTTCATTAGAGTTATACAGGCTGACAATCCTTCCCTAAGCATAATGTCCTGTAGTTTTCTATGAAAAGGCTCAATGCATTCTGTGTTTGTAGACATTATCTTGAAAGGAACTGTGAGCTGCCGAATCCTGTGTCCATGTTTAAATCTATCAAACCATCCTTCATTGACTGAGAATGGGTAATCTGCATTCAGCTGCTTATGAAAATTAATTACTTTCTATTTTAAAATCATTCCTCAGACTGACGTTCCCTTGGATCTGTTTTTCACAAACTGCATAAAAATGGCTGTAACAAGAGCATTATCATGATAAGAATGCATCGTTTTGCGGGTATAATGGCCTATGCTGTAGTCCACTGATGAGGCAGTCACAAATGTTATCTTTAGCTTTTCTTATGTAGCAGACTGTAGCACTGCCTAGCCCAAATTGTCTAGCAACATTTATGATTTTTTGCCCACTTTCGAGACACTCTAGGGTCTTTAACTTGTCTGTTACCCAGAACCACCTTTTGTGCTTTGCTGTCAGGATTACAAGCAACTGACAGAATACAGGAAGGTAGGTGAAACATGAGCTGCTTAACATCCATTATACAGACCATTCCATGACAGAGTGATAACAGGTAAAGGCATCTTTGCCATTGTCAGACAAGGGAAGCTTAATGAGTCGCAAATCGCACTGTTCATTATTGAGATCCATGGGTGATTTACAGACAGCACTGGCAGAGACAGCTGAAACACAGGGGGCACATGGCCATTTCAGGTAACTGAGCGATTTGGTTTATTGAGGTTCAGATAAATGGGGTTTTACTGTATGGTTATCCCACCACTTCTATGATATACTCTTAAAGAAAAAAGAAATACAGTATTTGCCCGATCTGGGATTTTAAATCCAAATCTGCTTGAAATACTGTTCAACACAGATCTTTACAAACTGGGTTTACATCATATTTCAAAGGGTGCCATGCACCCATATTTGAAATGCAGTCTTGAGGGGAAAAGAAAATAGGGAACTTATTTCTAGCTCTCTTCTAAATTGTTTTTCAAATATGTGCACTTTGCATCCTTCAAAAAAAGAAGTAAATCCAGCTGTGTACCTCTGTGTTGTGCACTGAGAAATGTGAATGTCTCTGAAAGACCCAAGTTTCCAGTTGCCTTAACAGCTTAACTAGTTAGAGCAGAAAAACAGTATTCTGAGCAGACCTGGGTTCGGATACCGGCTAGAGGACACACACTTCTTTCCCACTTCTAAATTGTATTTAAAATACATACACATCATATCCATTGAAATAAGATGCAAATACAATTTGTGTAGCTCCAAGATATGCACTGAGAAAGGGAAGGGCCTATGGGAATCCTAGGTTTCCAGGTTTCCTATTAGCTTAGCTAGTTAGAGCAGCATAACAATATCCCAAGTAGACCTGGGTTCAAACCTCATCAAAGGCATGTATTTCTTTCCCACTTCTAGATTGCATTTCAAATATAGGACCATCACACCATTCAAAATAAATTGCTAAAATCCAGTTTGTGTAGCTCCAGGTTGTTCACTGAGAAAGCTGAGTGTCTGGAGGAGTCCCAGGGCTCCAGCTGTCCTAGTAGCTCAGCTGGTTGGAGCAGTAGAAATATGTTCCGTGCAGAACTGGGATCAAACTCCCAGCTAGGGTACTTATTTTGTTTCATTTCGTCACTGTTTTTTCAAATATATGCACACTCCACCCTTTGAAATAAAATGTATTTTTATACAGTATGGAAAGTAGATTTAAAAATAGTAATCTGAAATCCACATCTGCATCAACCTAATTAATAGTTTAAGCCTTTTCCTGAAAACTTGATCTAATGAAGTTCTGGTCACTGCAGGTTAACCATGATTTGATGGTAGTTACTAAATATTGGTTATCCAGCAAGGTAAACAGTAATGACATGCAATAATGTAATACTTTTGTAGTTGCCGACCTGGCAAAGATTTTCGGGAAAATTTGAAGGGGTGGATGAGATACACTCCAGGGTTATAATGGAACCAGAGGAAGAGTTGATGAGGCCTCTGGCAGCAATCTTCCATGACTCTCTGTACAGGTGTGGTGCTGGAGGACTGCAAAGTGTCTAATTTAGACCCCATCTTCAAAAAGGGAGCAAGGTTGGACCCTGGGCAAGTATATACTTCTGTGCTGGACAAGGTCCTGGAACTCATTATCAAGTACAGTATACTTCTGTGCTGGACAAGGTCCTGGAACTCATTATCAAGTACAGAATAATGGGTCATTTGACTGAAGCCAAGGTTCAGACCCCTCTAAGTGCGGCTTTATGAAGGGCAGACCATGGCAAATCAACCTGATCACATTCTTCAAGGTGATGACTAGGGATGTGGACAACAGCAAGGCCATAGACATGGACTACATGGACTCCAGCAAAGCCATTGGCACCATAAAACATGATAAACTTCTGGTCAAGGTACACAGTGAGGTATGCATGATGCATACAGAAGGCAGATTGCTAACTGCTTTAGCGTCAGGAAGCAGAGGACTGAAGGTGACAGGCACTACTCTGAGTGGAGAGGGGAACTCAGACACATCTCTCAGGAATGTTAGCAACTGCTTTTCAAAATTTTTCTCATCGAAATGGAAGCTGCAGCCTGCAGCAGCAAGTCTGCTGGTGACACAAACTGGCCAGGGTAGTGGACTCCTTGGAGGATAAGCACAAAATTCAGGAGGACCTGAACAAGCTAGATGACTAGTTAGACTCTGATAGTCCTAGATTCAGTGTTGTAAAATGCATGGTGGTTTCTTTGGGGGGGAGGAGAAACAGAAGTAGAGCATAAACACTGTGTGGGGCTTCTATTTCTGCAGTGGCAGAACAAAATGACCTTGGATCATAACAGACAAGGGACTAAAGCATTGTGACTGCTGTCAAGAAGGCTGGCAGAATGCCAGGGTGTATAAAAAGGGGTGCAGAGCAGAGGATGTAATTCTCCTACATTACAGGGCCCTGGTCAGGTCCTACCTGGAGTACTGTTTGCAGTTCTAGACTCCGCAACACAAAAGGACATTGTGGCAGTAGAGAGTACAACACAGGGCCACAAGAATGATCAGAAGTATGGAAGAAAAAAGCTATGAGAACAGACTGAAAGCTTTACATGTTCACCCTGGGTAAAAAGAGGACAAGGGTGGACACAATCTCAGTCTTACACACACCGAAGGGTCCTAGCAAGGTCCAACATGCAGATATATTTGATTTGGTGTGATTCACCCTCCAGCAGGGTGCAAAACATGCCCTAAAGAATAAAGGTGCCAAATTATGGGGTAGCGTTAGGAGGCACTTCTCTCCCAAAGGGTGGTAAAGCTATGGAACAGCCTACCAGAAGAGACAGTGGACATGAAAACAGTGCATGTCTTCAGTGTAAGCCTGGACAAATTTCTTCTTACAAAAGAAATCACAGAATAGCCTGGGTAGCAGGGGAGGAAATCTCTATGAAGTAGTACATGTCTACATGCAAAATTGTTGATCCCTACACATAAAGCAGAGGGGCAGAATTGATGGGCCTAGAGTTCCTTCCAAGCTTAAATTGTTATGTTACTATATGTATATGTTACCATGTTATGATACTGGCCTTCCAGAATACTCCATTCATAGACAAGACTGTGGGAAGAGAGGAGTGGGAATTTATTTCTGTTACATTCTCCCTTAAAGCCCACGAGTTTCTTAAAAGGACATTGTCAACCCCTTAAGCCTCAAACTATTCCTAGTTAAAAAAAACAGTTTATGATCGTTCACATTCTGCAGAATGTGTTTTTATAGCTGTTAGTTTGATTATGATTCCTTTTTTCTTTGTAAACGTGAAAAACTTCCAGCTCCCCATACTGGCGTTACCACACCAAAATGTGTTTACATTCCTCAAATCAACTCCCACTGCATCCCCCTCAGACTTGGGAAAATCTCCAACAAATTAGCCATACAAGATGCAGTGGCAGGAGAGGAGACTAATGCATCATGAGTGGCTGCACTGTTTGGGGTGTTCCTGATGTTTAGGAAATGTGCAATAATAGTAGATTAAGGATTTGAAACAAAATATGGTTGGGTATAATTACACAATTTCTATCCATGTATTTCAATTCTACTAAGAAAGGAGGCAGATTCAACCACTACCGAAATGAAAATATTCCCTGCAAGCCCAGTCTTCCCTTCCTGAACCCACAACCATACCCCAGAACTCTATCAGATGACTGACAGATTTTGAGGTGCATGTGACTGGGAGGGTGGGAGTGGAGTGGTATGCATGACTGATCACATTAGGCAGACTGACCAGTCACTGACTAGAAAAATTCAAAAAAGTAAACTGACTAAACGTTGTGTGACTATGCTGGGAAGCGACATGGGTCTCCATGCAAATGAACTGTACGGCAATTCCTAAAGCATAGGCGCTGTTTACATCCCTGTCACAGACATTTGTGGCCACCCTTTTACAGGCAGGCATTAGGGGCTCAAGCAGCTGTGACAATGAACAGAGGAGCTGGTGAGAATGGGGCTGACTTCACTGTTGCAAATGGCCAGTCAAGCTTGTCTCTTGAGGTAACAGTAATAGAGCAGAGGGGGTTCCATTGGATACCAGGGAGTATGGGTGGGGGAGGCGCACTAAACTACCAGGTTGAAGACTGGGGGGCCCAGAAAATATGAGAACCACTTACCCAAGGGGGCCCTAAGGTAAGGGGAAGTTGGTAGAAGACAACACTTGAGTGGCACCATTCCAGACACAAGCTGTTTGTGGGGCACAGTGCCATGCAACTGGTGTTATACCATACTGTGACTTGATGTAAATTGCTTTTCAGCATCTTAGTCATTAACATCTGGCAATATACCTTGTGACTTAATCACATGAGTAACTCTTCTCCCTTGCTGTGACTAAGTACTGTAATACAGCCCAAATGGGTAGCAGTACAATGGGATGACAGCCCTCCACCCTCCCGGTTTTGTGCCACTACCTGTTATATCTGCCAAACCTATATGAGAATAACCCTAAACAATACTGCAGTGGAGTTTTACATATAGACATAAGTTCATTATGTCTGCTAAAAAGGATGAGTCTTCCTTAACTCTACCTACCCTAAGTGGTGGCAAGGGGTCTTTTGAGGCCCCCAGCTTCCCCAACCCTCTCTGGGTGATTCTTCCTTTCAATGATACTCATGTACCTGTGCCATGTATGCATGAGTCCTGTCACTGTATCTACCCAAATCACCTCTCTAGGCAGACTGCTCCATTACCCTTTCCATGAAGCAATGCTTCCTCACATCCCTCTTGAATTTTTCTCCCCACTAACTTCATTGTGTATCTCCTGGTAACCACATTTATGCACAACCGAAAAAGCTCCCCATACTTCACCCTGTTTATAACCATAGGTATTTAAATGTCTCAATCATGCCCACTGACTCTCCTGTTCTTTAAGGAGTACATGTTGAGGTCTTCAAGCATTTCCTAGTAGGGCTTCCCCTGCTGTTCTTGTATCATCTTGGTTCTTCTTCTCTGCACAGACTCCACCCTACAGAATAACAAATAGATTTGGGGCTAGATTTTCAACAGTCCTGAAAGTCGCGCGACTGCAAGAAAAAACTGATGAAAGTGGCTCACCCCTTTCAAAACCACATTTTTTCCTGCAGCTGACGTATTTTCAAAAGTGGAACCATATTACAACCTGCTCCATGATTTATGGCAGCTTGTGGCCATTTTTTTGGCACAGCTGTGCCAAAATGTTATGCCAAGTGGGACCAGGCATAACATCCCCTACATCTGCACCCGCTGAAAAAAACAAATCTCTGCAGATACGCGGAGACTTCTTCCTGCAACAGTGGCTGTGGTGTGGGACTTAATCCCTGACGGATTGAAAATCCAGCCCTTGGTTTAGACAAATGATAAAAACATACATGAAATGAAACTGAAAGATTCTTTCGTTTTTTTTCTGTGCTTTTGGAATGCTGTTTCTACCTTTATGTTTTTGGGTGTCATATTTACACTAGTCTGATACAAAAAATATATATTATTTTATTTATTCTTGTTTTCAAAGTCTGTTAAACTCCCTAAAATATCAAACACAAAATAGGCTGCACTGGGACGATGGTGCACCAAAACATGGAGGCAGTAAAACAAGAAATTTGGGCACACACCACCTCTACCAAATAACAAATGCTTGGTAAATGACCACAAGTCTGAAACATGTTAGGCATGTAGCAACATGTCTTGGTTGCTTTTTAAATTAATACAAATGAAATAATAATTTTTTTATATGGATCCAAGGGTTAATTGTTTGGTAGAGGTGGTGTGTGCCCGCATGTCTTATTCTTTGTGGTTGCACATTATTACATAAGTCTGTTTCGAAGATAACTTTTAACAAAGTACAAATGTCTTCTTGTCCCAAAAAGCTTATTTCACTTAAAGGGACACTGTCAACCCCTTTTAGGTCTCAAAGTGTCCCTAGTTTAAAAAACAGATTTTATGATTGCCAACATTCTGTAAAGATTGCTGATGTAGCTGGTGGTTTGATTCTGGCTCTTTTTTCTTAGAAAAAGTGAAAAACAGACTGCCCACCAAACTGGTGTTACCACACAAACACAGGTTTGTTTACATTCCTTGATCAGCTCCAACTGCATCTTTTCTGGACTTGGTAACAGCCACAACGCAGTCTAGCCACTTTTGATATATAGGTGGAGTTTAGGAGGCTACTGCCTCATGAGTGACTGCACTATTTGGGTGTGTTTCTAATGCTCAGGAAGCATGCAGTAAAAATAGATCCAGGATTGTAAACAAAACCAAAGTTGCTTATAAATATACATTACCAAGCATTTCAGTTCTACTAAACAAGGAGACAGACAAAATAAACAGCAACATCAATGAATTTTAGAGAAGGTAAGCCGTCATAAAATGTGAGTTTTTAACTAGAAATGATATGAAAAACAAGTTGACAGTGTCTCTTTAATATTTGTATTCACTTTACACATAAGGGCTTGCTGTGTTCTGCATCCACACAGTCACAGGCATAGTGCATGCATAAGTTGTCTGGCATTTGTTCGGTAGCAGGTTATCTCTCAATCAAAATATGAAAAGTCCAACCTGTTGCAAAGGGCTAAACCCGAGAGACACAGGTACTCTTTGATGCTGACTTTGAATTGATTGGAAGCTACAGTGCCTTATTAGGAAGAGTCATGCTATGTATACCAAGGATATTTAAGGGATATGACACGGGCAGACTTCAGATACCCTTTTATCCTCATATGAGGGTATTGGTCTGTTGATATCCATGAGAGGTGAAGCTACAAGTGTAACCCCCCTGTTACCCGGGGTTACTAGAATCCCAGTAAGACCTAGTGGTAGGCAGGGAAGACAGCTTGTGAAACTCCAGTTAAATGGATTTCACACTGTCTCACTCTGTTCTCAGTCTCAGCTGAGACTGAGGGATGACATCATCATAGAACTCTCACAGCTGCATGAGCCACACTGGAATCTGCAGTTGGGAGTTAGGTTAGAATGTTGGGGATTTTTGAAGAGAGTGTGTGTGTAGTCTTGAAGAGAGAAGCAGCACAACAGTCTGTGGACAGGCTCTTTAAGCCTAAAGCTCTGATATAGAGCTACTGTAGGGGAGGTGTGTGTTTCCACCAAAGAGAGAACACAGTGTTGTTTAGAAGTGGTGGAGACCGCTGTCATTGAGCCTTCGCCCCCATCCCTGAGGGGATGGGGTGGAAAGATTTGCCTGTCATTCCAGGGGCAACCCTCCTGGTTCCGACAAGGGAAGAAGCTGCCTTATTTCAAGTTGTGCTGCGGCACCAGAAACTGTGCAAAAGAAATTCCTGTGAGGAATCACCTGTGGGGGACCTGCAACCAAAGGGTGAGTCCACTCTGACATAGGGCCTATGTTTTCACCTGAACTGTTGTAAAGTGGGGATTGGACTGCTTAATCAGTGGATCAGTGGGAGGCCTAGATCAATGGGATAAGCCAAGTAGAAATATGTTCAAGTCCAGCACAAAGAGTAAAGTAAAGTGGGGACTGGGCTGCTTAATCAGTAGGAGGCCTAGAGTAATGGGCTAAGCTGAGTAAAAGTATGTTCAAGTCCAGCACAATGGGAAAGCAAAGACAAGTAGAGGAAATGTGACATGCATTTACCTTTTAATCTACATTGCCAAGCTTTACAGAAAAAAATGTTTAATGTCCAGAGAAATGGCCGGATATGAATTGTGGAAGCGAGAGGTGGAGACCCCCCCATCAGAAGTAACCAAATTCACCTCTACAGATTTGCTCTGTGGCACTTTTACTTTCTCTCAGGTACTTGGCCAGTGCCTGAGGAAAGTACCCAGATGTGGGATTAAAGGGAAGTTTCCCTTATGGACTTAAAGGCTTTTAGGTGGTTTAAAATGTTTCCATGACAAATGGAAGGTGTTCGAGTGGCCGGCAGGGGAGTCGAGCCAGGGAAATCCCAGAATAGTGTACAAGTTCGGGATGTGTACCCAAAGCAGCATGCAAGTCCAGGCAGGGTGCCTGGTGGGTTCAAAGCCTGGGGGCTGAAGTGTTTCTGAGTCTTTTTAATCTGCATTACCAGAAGTGTAGCCCGGTGGGGGTCCGTCTATGCTTTGTTTGTTCTGCTTGGATGTGAATAAAGCCACATTTTAGAATCCCGTTCCTGGTATTGGACATTACAGTTATTGCTTCCTGTGTTTGCATTTACTTGGGTGCTCCTGTGTACAGTAGCCAAACCTAGCCCTTGTGCCAAGTAACCTATTCCTCCTCGAACCCAGTCCCCACCTAGTACTGCTGTCAGATTCAAACAGCATACCACCTGTCATTTGCAAAAAGGCAGGGGGGTGGGGGTTACACGAGGAAGATAGCAACAGACCAGTATCTTGAAATGAAGATGAGAATGCCATCTTAACTGAGGCTATGTCAAATATGATTTATTTGCAAACACAGAGTAGGCACTAGGAATCATGGTGCTCAACAGAACTAAATCAAAACTGCATATCTTCTACTGTGGCACTCACACCAATATAGGCAGGAACGACGTCTTCAAAAAGTATAAATTTTATTGAGCAATGCACTACCTGGATGTGTAGCTGGATACAAACTTTTTCAAAGCTTTGAAAAAGGATTTTATCCAAAACACGTTAGGTTGTGTGTGTTGTTTTCTGTAATGAAGTTTATACTTTTTTAAGCACTCTGGTGCCTTGCATATATTGGGTTTGAGTGCCACAGCAGAAGATATGCAAATCTGATTTATACAACATGTGTGTGTGTGAGTGTGTGTGTGTGTTGTGTGTGTGTGTGTGTGTGTGTGTGTGTGTGTGTGTGTGTGTGTGTAGGGGGATGACAGTACTGATAAAAAGTTACAAAAGGAAAAAAGTATGAAATGTAAACTGTGCCCCTCTGTTTAATGGCTCAGCATAAGAGTAACTAATCAGTAACCACTCATTCACTCAAAAGGTTTATGGTAACTCACATGTGAGAATACGTTTCTGAGCATTTTCAGTGCAGCCAAAGTTAGATACATTTCTGAACATGCTCAGCGAGCAGCTTCATTTACCTTGCTATATTGGGTCAAGAGAACACTTTTTATATCACTTTTTATTACTGCATGCATGTTTTATAAACTGTAATCAATACCAGAAATGTGATGCATTACTTATAAATCAAACAACTAGATGTTTTTCATCACTGTTTAGGTTTTCCCTACTGCGTGATCCATGGTCAAGCATGTCAACTCAATTAGTGTTTGATAGCATGGAAAGATCATTTAGACAGGCTTGCACTCAACAGTTGTTTGGCATAGCTTGAGGCAACTGTTGTTTCAAAAAAATTAAAGTCATGTGTTTTTTAAATACTCCATGACTAAGTCTCTCTAAATCTTGTGATCAGTCAGTAGAGAGAAAGTCAGAAATGTTGACTTTGTCCCCAACTCTATGCTACTGCTTCTGAGACCTGAATTTAACTGGAGTGAAGCCTAAGACTCCACTGGCACAGTCATGCAGGAAACACGGCCTGATGAGGCTGCTAATTGTGCAGATGCCAACTGTTTGATGAAAATGTATGGCACAGAGCAAACTGGCAGTGATGCATATGTATGTGGTATTATATCCCGGGATGATCAAGTCCAGGAATAGACACAAGTCCTTGGGCTCTGAGATGATGTAGGCCAAAGCATTTCCAGGAGGTTATGCTTCTGGCCTTCTGAGGGGAGTGTCAGTTGTTTCATGCTATAGCACTCCTTACTTCAGTGGAGTGGCATAATTATCTGCTGGAAAGGCAGTCATTCAGAAAGATGCTTTCTAAGTGAAGGCAACCCACAGAAGAAGACTGGGCAGCATATGCCTCTGTGAGAAGCACAGGACAGTGACAAATTGAATAAAGTCACAGTGTTAGGCAAGGTGCAGCTATGACAGTCACTGCCAAGCTATAGAGCCTTCACATGGCCTCCCAATATTCTATATCTAAGAAATGCCTTAATACTCCCAACCATATTTAAAAAATGCCTACAGATTTTAAATCAATCAATCAATCAATCACTTTATTTAACCAGGCATAAACACCATTGAGCAAGCTCATTTTCAAGGTGGTCCTGGGCATAAATACAATACAGTACACTTCATAAGATTACAATTATGGTGGACAACGGTGCAAAAAAAAAAAAAAGAAAACATTGTGAAGGTGCCGGTCAATATGGGCCTATACATACCGGTCAACATAATTAACATGCAAAGGTACATAATGATAAGCTTTACTGAAATGAGAAGAGACAACAATCCCATATAGTCTCCGCTGAGTAAGAGCTCATACCGAAATGATAAAAAATAAGGAGGTATTAAGGAATAGGGTAGAAATTGGGGTGAAAGAGTAGGCAGCCAAAAGGGAGGCCAGAATAGATAAAAGGTAGAGAACAGGCAGTAAATAAATAGTTATAAAGACCTCATTGTGAGCATAGGGGCCTGTTGTAGTTCTTTTCATCAAACTTTATTCTTTTACTTTATTTATTAAAGGACCCAAATGAGATACGATCCCCTCTTATTATTCCACAGCTTTTCTCAACCAGTTTTCCACTGACTAAAGTCATATCATCAACAAATTTTACCAACAATATATCATTTAATAAATTAGTCTTGTTGGATAGAACTGAGCTGAAAAAGACTGCCTGTAAAACACATCAAAGTCTTTTGACAAACATAACAAAAACAAATCCCTCTCATCTGTCTCTTATTCTCTCCCTGAATGCCAGGAAATTCTACAGCATTGTTCTTTGGAAATTATAATGCTGCCATCTTTAAAGGAATAGAAGTTGACTGACCTGATATAAACACTTTTCTCTGTCTTAAACAAAAAAAAAACAACTTTTTTTTATTTTTGTGCAATACTGTTGCAATAAACCAAACCATCTCAGCAGGTGTTCCCATATTACCATTTTCACGATATATGTGTTAACCTGAGACTGTATAGAGGCTTCTTTTCTTTTGCATGTTCACCTCTATGTCATATTCCTCAAGTACTTTATTTTATTTTGCTCTGTGTTTCTAGTTAGGAAATCTTGGCATTTTCAGGATGTACTAAGTAGTCAAAACCCGTAATCATTCCAGGAGCTTAGAACATACTAATTAGTGTTTCTCATTCATAGTGTTTTATGGAAACTGTGAAGAGGTTCATTTACTTCATTAACTCCATGACCCAAACACTTGATGCTGCCCTGTGCCAAGACGGATTAGTAGATATGTGCTCAATCTTTGTTTCCCAGCCTTTGCCACTTGTATGACTCACAAAACAACTGCAATGGAACTATTTGCCTCGCCTTCTCACTTGACTGCTTTCTTAGAGATGATAACAGTTTTTAGCTAACAGTAGAGCCTGTGATCAACATTCCACTCCTTATATCCAGGCATATTTACACTATTGTGCCATTTTATACACAGACTCTCAACTGCTACAGTATAACATCATATGCACATAGCTTTAATTGTGGTAGGAATCTTGGCGCTGTGATAAGAATGTTGCTGCTAAGTACAAAGTGCTTGGCTACCTAAAGGTTTAACAGTAGGCCTAGTAAAATATAATGCGATTTGGAACTAAGGAATATTAGCTTTGGATTACAACTACTGCGATAGAACAGAACCTTTACAAGAGAGTCCACTAAAGTCCATTCAGCATTCCTTTGTTTTAGCTATAGTTAACGTTCACTTGGTCTTCATATGTCACAGTGATGGGCAGAAAGCAGCTCAATTTGCTACCTGCTGAGTAAATAATATTATCTGAAGGTTAGTTTTCCATCCATTTAGAAAACACTGGATAGGATAAGTAGCAACTGGAATGGATGTTTGGCATCTTGTCAGCTATATGTCTTATCTGCTTGCATAATAGTGCATGCCCAATACTGAATAATATTGTAACATCTGTTATAATTGCCATCACTGAACAAAAGAGTCTGAGGAAGAGTTCAAGGAAGAGATTATCAAGTTGCAAGAATAATCTACAAAATAATAAACTAGCCGGATAAAATAAAATATTTAGTATTAGTATCAGTTTCATTTATTCCAGACAAAACATTACTATACAGTAGTTCTACAGGTCCACAAATATACTGCATAAATACATGTAACAATTAAATAATTACAATATGAACTAGCTGTTACCCTTGAAACATTCATAGCTTGAGTTTCCAACTTCTTGCATGGTGCCAGGAGCCAGTACCATTTGTCTACTCAGTACCTCTCCTCTGTAGCTCATCCATCCTACTCCAACCACCAAATACCTGTGTTTAGTATAGAGCCCCCTCTTGATGATCCCCCAATCCATGATTTATAAGACATCCACCAGGCTAGCTCAGTTGTCCTCCTCCCCAACTCACAAAATGCATCAGTCCCATTTACAGACTGAGTAAGGGAAAGGGAAAGAGGAAATTGTTTAACCAGGAAAGGCACAGTAAGTCAAAACTTGTTTCCAGGTGCGACCAGGGAGCACAAGGAAGCTAAGTGACTTGCTTAGGGTCACACAGTATGCAAATGGGGGCTGTGGGATTCAAACTGAGGTCTCCAGGTTTGCAGCTCAGTGCATTAAATCACAGCACTATACTGCCTCCTAAGGAAGTAAGCATGCATCCTAGAGTGAGGGAGAATGTAGCCTAGCTGTTGGTGTTATTGATGCCACTAGTAGCCTGATTGGTCAGCGTATCTAGCATTATTAACGATGCTAAAAGTTCTGCCCCATTTTCTCTCCTGGGCATGCACTTAGCCTTCGAAGGGAGTTAGGGAGGAAAGGCAACTGAGTAAGCTTGGCATTGAACTTCTATTCAGAGGTGTGCAAAACTGTGGTGGTTCTTTCTGGGTCTGGTATGGTTTTGCCAAATTACTCCAGGTTTTGATTTTGGATTCAAGCCAGTACTACCTCCCTAAACACCATCCTTTTTTTGTAGACTTTCTTTATCTCTGCCCTCATGGAACTCTCTCGGGAAGATCCCACTCACCTCAACTGCTCTACCACCCACCTGGTCCTCACCCCGCTGGGACTTGGGAACAGACATACCCCACCTTACCTCAATCCACTGACCCCTGCTTAGTGCACCAGACCCAAGGCAAGGCAGGGGATCAAGACAGCCAGCATGACAGGTCCAGCATTGGGTGTGTAGCAGCAGGCACTGAAGGTTGCCATCACCTATCCATGGGACCAGAGCTTTTCTCTGCTACTGCGTGTTCCTGGAGGATGGACATGCAATGATACCCTGCACATGACGGGTGTGCACCTACACCCATGTGTAAGGCGTCTGCCGCTCCAACCCGGACAAGCATACCGCAAGGTGCATCACCCCCAGTCACCACCAGGAGCAGCCAGCACTGTGGCAAGTGTACCCATCCACCCCCAGGAAAGAAGAGCAGTCCTCTGTATGCTCAGTCCTTTCCTGCCCCTGCTGACCCCTGATGGCCCAAGTTCACACTCAAACTCAGGTCACCAGCGTAACTCGAGGTGTGGCATCTAGTGCTTTAACCCTCAGTGCCACTGGGCCAGTTTCAAAACACCATCTTGAAGAATACTCTACTTTCACTAACTCTAACCAAGCCCCTCACCTTTAATGGGCAAAAGCCTTTTGTCACTGGTCTCCATCACAGCCTATAACATATTTAGACTCCTGCCAGTACATCCTCCCATATGACAACTTTAATATTACCCTTCCTAATACACTTATTAAGGGTAGGAAAGTACATTTGGTTTTATAATACATTTCATACACACTGTTTCCAACAGTGATTTGCAAAGAAATGAGCTAGGTGTTGATAGCCCAGGGACTGTAGAATAAAACACAATTAAGATTTATACAGCACCTTTTATGTGTACATAATCTCAAAGTGCTTTAGCAAGCAATGTGTTTGATTAAGGGACTCTAGAATATAATGGACTAAAATTAGGATTTAGAGTATATAATGTCTTTTATACAAAATGTATCAAAAAGTGTTTAACAATTGGCAGCAGAGTACAATAATGTTGCTGCCATCAGGAAGTTGGATAGGGGAATTCTTATTTTAAAATATTTCTTTATTAATTTTATGTACCACAAGGACAACACAACATATGCTGCATTTACAGATTATGGTATCAATCAGGAAGAAAGCACTGTGCTATATCAGTTCTATAATGACTACAGAGTCTAACAAGACAGTTGGACAACATCTTATGAGATGAAATCAGTACGTTATATCATTATATATAACCCATCTACACCATAGCATCTCAAAGACAGTTAATTTATGTTACACTTTAGCTGTAAGTTTTTCCATAACATATAGGTCAATCATTCAATTCTGCCATTTGTTGATAGTAGAGGGAGAAACAGAAAACCACAATTTTGTTATTATTTTGTTACCCAACAATACACAAATGGAAAGTAGCTTTCTAATATGCCGTTGCCTGTGTCCTTCTGACATGTCTAAAAAGAGAATCAACTCAGGAGTCAGTTGAATGGTAGGGGAAAAGATATCTCTCAATTCCTGTTGTAGGTCATCCCAGAAAATGCCAAGTTTAGGTCACAGCCACGTAATGTGGGCATGCGAGGCTCTGAGTTCCCCGAATTGTCGCCAGCTGATGAGGCAATCTGGGGATCAAAGTGAGCCTGTTGAACCAGGGTGCAAAAGAAATGGGTGATACATTTCCATGCGTATTCTTTCCAGATATCAGATGTTGTAGGTTTATCCATGTAATGGAGATATAGGTCCCACTAATTATTAGGAATCTCACAGCCCAAGTCCATGTGCCACCTTACTCTAAGGTATTCTGTTTTGTCTCTATTTCCTGCAGTGCTTTATATAAACAGGATATCAAGATTCTAGAAGAGTGCCTCACATTATTTGAAAAACAAACATTATTATTAAGGGAATTGCTTGGCCTTTTGGGCATTTCTTCCTCTGTTTTAGGAGGAAGGTTTTCAGCTATGTGTATCACAGAAAATCATTAGGTCTCCAATGGAATTTGGTGACTGCAGCCTGTAAGTCCAGAAAGTAAATTCTCTCCATAACGTGTAAGGGAAGGACATGGCGCAAGTGTTCCACCGACCTAAAAATTAGTCAAGTTGAGCAGGTGGAAAATTTACATTGTAGGCCAAGGAAGTGACAAGATATTGAAAGGGAAGTATTGAGGGGTGTACAAGGTAGGTTGCCATGCCTCTAGAGAGGTGGCTGTGAATCCGTTTTCTAAGAGAGCCATATAGGTTTGCGGTTGAGGTTCTAAGACTCCCCACGTAAGGAGAATCAAGTCCTCCTCAGTCAGTTCTATTGTTTTCCATAGAGTGGTATAATGGGGTGATAACCAATAAAACACAGTTCATAACTGTGCCATCTTATGATATCTACCCATGTGGGGGAGAGAAAGCCCCCCCAGATGTTGGTAACTGTAATGTTCCATATTGAATTCTAGGTTGGCCAGGTGACCAAAGAAACTGTGAGATCATTTTATTCCAGAGCCATAAACGTTGCCTCTGCAAGGGGATTGGCAATGCGTGAGCTATGCAAGGGTGTAGACAGGCATACTCACTGTACACATTTGTGTACAGTTTTGTTGAGTGCCTGTCACAAACTATATGCCTTTCTATTAACATTTACATTCTAATCTGTAGTATTTGGGCTAGTGTAGACCACTGAGGAGTGTCTCTGTTTAAATGTCTGTTGTTTACAAGACAGATACATGTATGAACTCTTTAGAGATTAGATGAATCATCTGACAACAGTCTGACTTATTTGGAAGGGGTACCATTTGGAGAGGATGTGTACATTTTTTAATGGGGGGGGTGCAACTGTTACAGATTGTGTGTACAAAACTGAAGTTTCTGGCTACACCCCTGGAGCTATGTGTAGCACTTTAGGGAGGATATTCTGAGACTGATATGTTTTTCAATGAGTCTTTGCTTGCACATTGCAAAACTACCAGTGAAATGTTCTTTCTAACAGTGAAACACCCCGTGAGAGATAATCCGTATGTCCTGCCAAAAATACATAAGAATCTGCATGATCCCCCAGGATGATCCACAGTGGTAGGCATCGGTTCCCTGATCAAGCCACTATCCAAGTATGTGGATGCCCATCTAAAAGGGTATGCAACAAACCTTCCATCATGCATTACAGATACCACATAAATGCTAGGCATCCTGGGGGACATGCAGATTGAGGAGAACTGGTACCTGGTGTCTATGGATAAAACTTCATTATATGCAAATATACCCTTTGAAGGGGGTATGGAAGCTTTAAGATAATGGTTAGATCTAGATTACAGTATTGATGAAGTTAAAAAACAAATCCTGTTAGACAGCACTGAACATGTTCTGAGGAAGAATAGTTTCCAGGGAGAGCATTACTTACAACTCAGGGGGATGGCCATGGCTGCTAATTTTTCCCCAAATTATGCCAACCTCTGTTTGGGCATGTGGGGAAAAACAATTGTCTATGATGTTCAGAACAATCCTTTTTACAATAGGATTGATATCTGGCATCACTTTATTGATGACATCTGTATGGCCTGAAGAGAAACTAGCGTGTGGCTGTGCAGGTCCCAGTCAGTCCTACAGCAAAGCCAGGCAGCAATCGTGTGAATGCAGCAAGTCAGTGGTCTGGTTATGGTTGGGATCAGCCCATGACCCCATCAGTCGGTCCCATTGGGCACACACTGGAGAGCTGGCAGAATTTGTAAAATATCTAGAGGGCACTGATCAGAACCTTAAATTTACTGTACCCAGTGAGTTAACCACTGTCTCCTTCCTGGAGCATATGATATCCAAATTACAGGGGGTACCTTGGAGACAAATTTGTATCAGATGGAGGCAGACTGCAATTCCCTTGTACACTCCTCCAGCTGCCACCCAAGACACATGGTACAAAATATATCCAAAGCCCAAATGCTATGAGTATGTAGGAACTGCACCCAAGACTCAGATTGTTTGATCCAAGGAGCAGATTTATGTGATAGATTCCTGGATAGGGGCTACAATGCCAGTGTGGTAGAAACATCTTGCCAAGATGCATTAATGACCCCAAGAGAAACCCTATTACAAGACAGAGCCCCTAGGGAGACACCACATAGGATGAAATTTGTCACGAACTACACAAGGCCCTCTAAAACTATACAAACGATTATAGAATTGAACAGGGGTATACTTGAGAACGAGCCTTTATTGGCAGAGACTATCAAAGAAAAAACACTTGTGGTCTATAGGAGATGCAAGAACCTAAAAGACCCTTTTGGTACATAGCTACCAGCCTAAACACATAGGTGAAAATACCCAACAGGGCACATGGTTACTACCCCTGCCAAAAGGAAACTTTCCCTGTGGCAACTGCAAGTTCTGTGAACATATTATGAGAACTGACACTTTTACTACATGCAACAGTACACAGATGTACAAGGTGTCTGATTTGTGCACTTGCTTAACAGAAAATGTAGTCTATTTGGCCACATGCACATGTGGTACCTTTTATGTGGGCAAGACCACTAGACCCTATAAAAACAAGGATAGGGGAATACCTAAGAGCAATTATGGGGGGACTCAAAAAATACCTTGGCAATGCATGTGAAGAAAAATCCTGGTAGCAGACATGTTTTTTAAATTCTGTGCAGTACACAAAGTTAAACTTGGACCAAGAGGAGGAAACTTAGAAAACCTCCTCTTGTATAAGGAGTCTTACTGGATATTTACACTTGGGGCCTTGCCCAGTCCAGGGTTAAATAACGGAACTGAATTAATGCCCTGCATCAAACAGAAAAAGTGAACCAGAGATATATAGCTGTCATTTTATTTTGGATTTCTGGTGCGTTTGTTTTCATATTTATAAATGTATTAATAATATCTATTTGCTATAATTGTTCCTAATGTGTATTTTTTGTTCTCTCCTAGGGTACTTTGGAGTGTAGATACCTATGGTACCTCCAGCACTACCGGAATAAAGGACTGAGAACTGACACACTTACTGGAACAATGGGTTTGTCATTCTCCTTATCATTATATATATATATATATCTATATATATCTATATATATTATATATATATATATATATATATATATATATACACATATATATATATATATAGCAGTTTTGAGGTAACCACTCTTTAGTCTATATATACAAGCTCTAACAGCTTCCAATAAATGTTGCAAAAAGAAAATTAGGGAATTAACAAAAATATAACAGACATTTTTTAAGTAGTGGAGTAGAAAAAGGGTTTTACATACATGCACATATGGCACTAATATATTGAGGTAATGTGTCTGCCATTGTGGTGGTATTAATGCACTGTAAATTTTGTATAAATAATTTGTTGCACAAAACTTTGCACTGTTTGCACTATGCACTTTAATATTGAGTTGGTAATTTACATTTATTGCAGACACTGATATAAATTGTTAATGATGCTTTATGTAGAAAAAAAAGATTAGTAACACTGTCACTTTAAATTTCATTGTATGTATATCCCTTGTTTGTGACTGGTATCACCTTCTGATGACGCTCACGTTTTGAACGAAACTGGTAGAGGGTATGTTGGCATTCTGCTCTGCTTTTCATATGTGTATGGCGTTTTGATTTTTAACATAAAACATAAAAAGCTGAATTACTGAGGATCCTGAGCAGTGCTATGTTTTGCTGTTTTCACTTGGGACTAAACTACCATATATACTCACATATAAGCCAAGTTTATTTTCCTTTTTTGACTGCTTGTAATATGGTATCTCGGCTTATACGTGGGTCATCCAATTATCCCCAGTTAGCACAAATGTCCCCCAATTAAGTCACTCACTTTCATAAACTGTGTACAGTACCAGTACGTTGCACCACTGCCAAAATGAGACTCAAGAGAAAATGCAGCTAGTACAATGCCTCTTTTAAACTGCGGGTGATTGAGCATGCAGAAGCAACAAGCAACTGTGCTGCTGCTCGTCATTATTGTGTCAAAGAAAAGAAGGTCAGGGAGTGGAGATAACAGAAGGAGATTCTGTTAGAGCTCCCTAAATGTAAACAAGCCTGCATTGGGGATAGACCTGTATGTGATGCTCTAGAAACGGAGCTTAACAACTGGGTTCTGCAGTATAGGCAGAATAGCTGCATTGTGAAGCGTATGTCAATATGCATGCAGGCACTGAAGTTAGCAAAAGATGATAAATTTGCCAGTAGCTTGTCCGGTGCCGATAAATTTATGGCTTCGGCAGACTGGTGCTCTAGATTTATGGAACGGCACAATCTGATACTGAGACAGAGAACTAAAATCTCTCAGAAGGCTCCCCCCCCCCAACCTGGAAGCAAAAGTTGACAGCTTTCAGTAGTTCACACTGAAACTCAGAAAAAAGCACGACTATGAGCTTGCCCAAATAGGGAATATGGATGAAACACTCCTGACGTTTGACCTCCCAACAAATCGAACTGTAAATACAGCAGGCAGCAAGACAGTTCTGATTAAGACAACAGGTCATGAAAAAATGCATTTTGCTGTTGTGCTGTCTTGTTTGGCTGATGGATCAAAATTGAAGCCCATGGTCATATTCAAGTGTAAAACTTTGCCCAAAAAAGTGACTTTCCCAACTGGTATTCTTGTCTTTCCTCATCCTAAGGGATGGATGGATGAGGAACTTGTCCGTGTATGGCTGCAGAACGTGTGGGATACACGTCCTTGCACTCTTAGGTGCAAACGATCGATGCTGGTGTGGGATATGTTTCAAGGCCATCTCACTTACAATGTCAAAAAGGCAGCCAAAATAATCCACATGGACCTGTGCATTATCCCAGGAGGGCTAACATCCATGCTCCAACCCCTCAACGTTTGCCTTAATAAGCCCTTCAAAGATAGGGTGTGCAAACTATGGGCAGAGTGGATGTATTCGGGTGAAGGTGCACTGACAAAGGAGGGCAACTGGAAACGACCCGATCTTGAGCTTATTTGTCAATGGATCATTCAGGCATGGGATAGTATTCATGTGGATATGGTGGTCAAATCATTACTAAAGTGTGGAATCAGCAATAATCTGGATGGAATACAAGACAACGCACTATATGCGGAATCGGAGCAAGAGCAAGAAGTAGACGCTGATGACAACTGGTATGCTGACATCCTCACGGATGAATTTTTACCTGAAAACGAACAGGGCCTCTGCTTTTCTCAAGCTGAAGAGAGTGATAAAGATTTGGATTGAGGTAAGGTGCTTTGATTTTTCTACTTTGGTTACATTTATTACTGTGCACTGTACTACAGCAACATTTCTTTATTCCTTAGGTCTCTCGAGATGGATATGGATATTGCATGGACATTCACATTATATTGACTGTTTATGTTTGGTGGTGACATTTTGGTGGTGATCTGTTTGTGTGATGGTGATTGTTATCAATAAATGAAATTTGGCTTATACACTAGTCAAGGCTATTTTTCTTTGCTGGATACTGGCACTTAGGGGGTCGGCTTATACGTGAGTCAGCTTATACTCAAGTATATACAGTAACTCGTGCATACTCCAAGCATGGCTGGAGCTGTCTTGCTACTACTTAACTGTAATACTGCATATCGAATTCTAGGTTGGCCAGGCGACCAAAGAAACTGGGAGATCATTTTATTCCAGAGTCGTAAATGTTACGTCTGAAAAGGGATTGGCAATGTTTGAGCGAAGTGTAGCACTTTAGGGAGAATATTCATTCAAATACATTCCACTCCTTGTATATAAAGAAATTACTAGTTCTCAAGTGGTCTAAGTCATCTTGAAAGGCTTGGGTAAGCGGGGAATAATTCATGTTACATAATAGTGATATATTCGAGGTGAGGTAGACACCAAGGTATTTTAAAGAAGACATATCCCATTTAAATGTAAACTGATCTCTAATTTGCAGGGCAGGTTGGTAGTTAAATCCTAAGATCTCTGTCTTAGTAGTATTAACTTTATACCAAACACAGTTCCCAAAGTCAGTAAGGATGCACCAGAGTGATGAAAGGGATGTATCAGGATCTGCAAGGTATATCAAGAGGTCATCTGCATAAAGAGCAAATTTCTGTTGTCGTCTCCTGAGAGTAATATCATGTATTGATGGGGTCTGTATACGGGTGTGGGCTAGGAGTTCCAAATACAGCCAAAGCTGCTTAATCGGGATGCCCTGGTGGCAGGCTTTTTGTCCCGATTAAGCGGCTGTCCTGTATATTAGCAGTGCATTGATTTCTATGATGGTAGTGCAGTGGGGATGAAAATGTGGAGAACAGCAGAACAAGTGCAAAATATGAAACTGCATTCTATTTCTTTACATTATTTTATTCAAAAGTGGGTCCACATTCTGTTTAGCAGTTTTTGAACTGCATGTCACTCGTCATTCTGAATTTAATCTTCTCAGAGCAACGAGCTGACAGCTTGAGCTCACTTTGGGCATTTTGTTTTTGACTGCGAACTGATTTCTGTGGCAGTAGGTAGACACAGTCACAAAAAGCCACTGAGAAAGCATGAGAACAAATAAACTCATTCAATAGTGAAAGTTTTACCTTTCTAGACAAGAAAGACTGGGAGTGGGTTTTCCAATTGAAGAGAGAGAGAACTTTACTGGGTAAGAGCTTACTGATGTCAAGCTGCATTTGAGAGAGAGCAAAGGTGAGAGAGATTTGAGCAGCCTGATAGCAGCAACATTTGAAAGGTAGAAAGGAACACTGCTCACTGTGCATGAGTTAATCTGAAGCCTCCTGAACCCTTCCTCTGTCACACTCTACCAAGCCGGAGAGTTTCTAGAGAGTTTCTGGTTTTATGCAAGAGAGACATCCAGTGACTGTCTGCTTGGGCACAGATTAGCATGTAATCACAGACATTGCTGAGTAGGGGAAGCAGGTAGAGGAAGAGATTCACACTTTCTTAGGTGTGAAGAAGGTATTAGCAGAGCAGTTAGAGAGGGACATGTTTGGGTAAGACCAGGCTAGATCATCCCAACTAAGCAGTTGGGACCAGCAGGGTTGTCCCCTTTAAGTAGCTGTTGCTGCCATAGAGTAACATGGCCACTTAATCAGTTCCTGGTGAGACATCCCAATAAAGTGGATGTCCCAATTATCTGCATCCCGATTAAGTGGCTTGGGCTATATAATGCAAAAAGTAAGGGTGAGGGAGGTCATTCCTGTCTAGTGCCTCTGTATAATGGAATTGGGATAGAAATGTGGCTGTTAACCTTCACATAAGCTTTAGGTAAAAGGTGAAATATTTATTCATAAACAAGTTTATGAAATTGATACACTCAATTGAGCATTTGCTCATTTACAATGAGGTCCATGTATTATACAAAGGTTACAAACATGCACAGATTACATCAGATTACAAACATGTACAAATTACAAAAACATTTAATTTTAAGTCATTTAGGAGCTCCATATAGGTTTTGTAAGACAACGATAAAATCAGAGGGAAAGCCTAACCATCATAGGGTGGTAAACAGGCAGGGTCATGCCACCTGGTCGAAGGTCTTCTCTGAACCAAGCTTAAAAGTAAAAAAGATGTCCTCGACCGGGTGGCATGGTGTAGGATATGAAAGGTACTTTTAATATTATCTTGGCTTTGGTGAGCATGGATACAGCCAATTTGATTCTGGCCAATTAGGAATGGGAGAAGTGGATATATCTGTACTGCTGTTAAGGAAGTGAACATTTTATAGTCAATATTGAGGATTGGCATAGGGTGGTACAAAGTACAGAGACTATCATCTTTATGTGGTTTTAAAGTGACTGAAATGGCAACCAGATTCCAGGAAGGGGATGGGGCTTTACTATCCAACACTTACAAGCAGGTGTCCAACAACAAGGGAGCCAGTTGTCTGGTAAACTGTGTATATAGTTCTCCTGTATACCCATCAAGGCCTGGAGTCTTATTGTTTCAGAGGAAAGGGTAGTTGACAGGCCACAGATAAGGGACTAGGGCAATAAAGGAAGGGAGGTGGACACTAGTCCTCTTACAGAGGAGAGAGACCTCTAGAACTAGCATAACTAAAGGTGGACAAGGCAATAGAGCCTGACGAGGCACACCCTAGGATACTGAGGGAGCTCAAGGAGGTGATTGCTGCACCTCTGACATCCCTGTTCAACCTATCACTAGATATGGAGGAAGTTCCAGGGGACTGGAGGAGGGTAGATATGGCCCACTTCACAAAAGTGGTAACAGGGAGGAGGCAGGAATTACAGACCTGTTAGTCAGACTTCGGTGGTGGGAAAAATAATGGAATCACTACTGAAGGAACAGACTGGAGAATATCTTGTGACCAGTGAATTATAGGATCCAAGGCAGCATGGTTTCACAGAGGGGAGATCTTGCCAGATGAACCTGATTAAGTTCTTTGATTGGGTGACCAGGGAAGTAGATGAGGGCAGAAAGATGGATGTGGCCTACCTGGATATAAGTAAGGCATTCAAGACAGTTCCACACAAAAGACTGGTGAGCAAGCTGGCCAGCATAGGAATGGGTCCAAAAGTAATAAAATGGTTAAGATGTTAGCAAAGCAACAGGACTCAGAGGGTAGAGGTAAATGGTGCTCTTTCTGAAGAAGGCAAGCTGACCAGCAGGATACCACTGAGTCAGTACTAGGCCCGGTCCTCTTCAGTGTTTTTATTAGCGACATTGCAGGAGGGTTGGCCTGGAAAGTATGCCTGTTTGTGGATGACACAAAAATTTGCAAGAGAGTGGACACACTGAGGGAGGGAGGATGAGGAAGGATCTGAAACAGCTGGAAGACTGGTCAAGGGTTTGGCAACTGCGCTTCAATGCAAAAAAAGTGAAAAATCATGCACTTGGGGCACAGAAGCCCAGGGGCAATGTACCAATTGAGCGGGAAGATATTGGCAACCACAGAACAGGAAAGGGACCCAGGGGGTAATCATTTCTGATCGCCTGAAGGTAGCAAAGCAGTGTGATAAGGCAGTGGAGAAAGCTAGCAGGATGCTTGGGTGCATAGAGGGGGATATCATCAGCAGAAAGAGGGAGGTAGTGTTACCTCTCTACGGAGTGATGGTGAGGCCTCACCTTGAGTACTGTATCCAGTTCAAGAGGCCCTATCCCATAAAAACATAGATAGCGTGGAGGCGGTACAGAAGAGGGCAACCAAAATGGTGTAGTGACTGCATCAAATGCCTTATAAGGAAAGCCTTAACAAATTAAATATGTACTCTCTAGAGGAAAGGAGGGAAAGATGGGACATGATAGAAACATTCAAATATCTCACAGGTATTAACCCTTGCTCTGCTGCCAGCATGGATACACATCCTAAAAACCTATATGTTCTAAATCATCTGGCAGCCTATGGGTTAATAATGTACATGAGTGTAGCATTTTACAAAGAAAACAATGCTTGAGGGCAAGGGGTCATGCTATGAAGCTGGGGGACTCAGAAGAGATGTTAGGAAATACTTCTTGATGGAAAGGGTGATGGATGCCTGTAACAGCCTCCTAGCAGAGGTGGTGAGTGCTAAATTGTTAATAGGATTCAAGCTTGCATGGAATAGACACAAGGGGACCTTAGAAACAAGGCAAGGGGGGAGACCAGAGATCAAGTAGGGTCTTAGGTGGCACTGTAGGTAGGGAAAATACGACAGACTAGGTGGGCCAAGAGGTCCTTATCTGCCAACAACTTCTATGTTTCTATAGTTAGGTGCTTAATAACAGTGCCTAGCTCTTCCAGTGGAGACCACGAGGGTCTCCAGGTATTATTGTGTTAGAGATGAATACTATAAAGGAGCCAGGAAGGAATCAATAGCAGCAGTATTCAAAGGTTGTTCAGGGGTATTAAGATATTCATAGTAGTGACGGAAGGCTTCTAAAATACCTTCCTGCACTCTATGAATGATTTGGGATCTACTGTCTCACATACAGGTAACCACAGTGGTAGCCAATTGGTGCTGAAAGTGGAATGCTAAAAGTTCAGTAGCATGGGTGCCCCCTTTGCATAGGGAGATTCAAAGAGCATCGAGACAGATTACAGAGCAGTTGAGCACAGGGAGGTTAACTGACTGCTCAAGGCCACATATTGTGCATGAGGCAGATGTGGGATAGAAACTTGAGTCTATAACCAGTAGACAAAACTGCAACTACTGCACCCCCTCCACAACAAAGAAGTACATGGACTTCTACCATTACCCCCACTCTTCCAACACACTATTTAAACTCTTTACCCTCCTCCTCTTCTTGCCTGGTTAGTTCAGTTATCTCTATAGTATGCCTCCCCCTAAGTAGTCAAATAGCTGAACTGAATCCCCCTCTCTGGTCAATCCCCAGAGCCTAAACGGCATTTTATTTGTGGGATCCCTTGTCTGAGAAGCTGATTTCCCCCAGCCCAGTCCCCCAAATCTGATCTCCTCAGGGACCCAAATACTTTTTTTAAAAGAGGGCCCCAACCCATGATCCATGATTTATAGCAGGTCAACGGAAGTCCACTCTCTGGATAGATCACTCGCTCTTCCCTTATCCATGACATGTGCCAGCCCCATTAACAGATTGAGTAAGTGGGCATGAGGAAGGAAGGGAGGAAGGGCAGAGCAGATGGTATCATTGGTGACACTAGACACACTGAACATAAGTCTGCCTAGCATCAATGATGCTGAAAGCTCTGTTCCCCCTCCCAGAAACACACTTATTCTGTTACTTGAACTGACACATATCTCAGCTTAAATAGTGGGTAACTGAGCAAGCCAGACAGTGGACTTCTATTTCTGTTCCATCCCCAAAATTGTAGTTTTGGGCAACACTAGAAAAATATCCTGGACTCTGATTGGACTAGAGACAGTCACATGACATATACAATTTGTAACTATTGCCCTATTTAAAACAAAGAACAAGTTAATAGTTCTTTAGAACAGGCAATTGTTTTTTGAACTACTGTCCATTCCAATTTTGTCATATATGGCCAGCGGAAACCAGCTGTTAAAATCAAAGAAAAATATCAAAATCTTCAAACTACAGATTTAAAACCTATTACTTGTAAATGCTGCTGGGACCCAACTAGATAAAAGATCACTTGCTCCCATATATTCTGGTTTAGCCACTCTACTTGGTAGGGGAGAATCTGCTGGTGGTTTCCCATCCTCATTAGAAATGTTCAATTTAAAGGCTCTTTCCTGTGGCCACACTGCACATGTGCAATGCCTTACCAAATAAGCTTCATCTGATCTCTGTTGAAGATTTTAAAAAGACTCTTAGCACTAATCTGATTTTGTTGGCATTTGAGGGCCCTTTTTAAAAAAATTATGTATGGGGGGGTGCCCTTGTGCTTGCAATTTGTTTTTTTATAACTTTGTAAATATTTTAGTTAGTTAAATTAAATTGAATGTACAGCACTTCAAGCCCTCAGGATGAGGAGTTACATCAAATAAAATATGCTTTCTTGTTTGCTATCACAGCCCAAAATTTAGACAGACAGGCAGTGCATGACAGACAGGGTGTGCTTTCTATTTAAATATCACTCCCTGGCAGTCAAGTGCTGTTTCTAGTGCAACACTGCGTAACCGTAGCACAAACTTCCATAACTGAATATGGAGTAAATGCATGCTTTTTTAATTAATTAGTAATTATATATAATTTAATTAATTAGTAATTATGTATCATTTAATTAAAAAAAACAAAATGCACACAAATCCTTCACAAGTTTTCGAAAAATCTACATGCTGCAAGACTATTTTAAACATCTGTATGATTTTTTTTAAGACTTAAGTACTGCAAAACATTTGGCAAAATCTATTTGCTGCACAATGGTTTTCAAAATCTACATGATGCACGATGGTTTTCGTGATCAACAAGCTGCATGACTGCTTTCAAATATTATTTGCTGTATGATGGTTTTCACAAAATGTTAACACAGAAATCATTCACAGAGGTTTTACAAAATCTACATATTGTGGAACAGTTTTCAAAATCCAAATGCTGCATGACAGATTTCAAAATGCATGTTTAACATTTTTTTATGTTTGTTTGCACACATGTGCAAGAAACATTATGTGGCAGCTTCAGAGAGAAGCGGGTTGTGGAGGTGCGGCACTGTGGTTGCCAATGCTGGCACTGCATTGTTGGCTTAGCAGTGCTCTGCCAATGCAGGGCCAGTGTCCTGATGACACTGGTTCTGCAGAATGCCACCAAGTTGTAACAATTTTGTCGCTGCAATGAGGGGCCACCTCGTCATTGCAACATCAGCAATTTTGCTGCAATGAGGGGAGTGACCCATCATTGCAGGGTGGTACCTTGCCTGGCGTAACATTACCAGGAATGTGGTGACTGTATGCCGCCACCTCAGAGGTGCATAGAAAGCTGACGAGGGTGCCCAATCCCCCTGTCAGCATGCCCTCAATCCAGTTCATTTGCCAACGGGGGGAACCCACTCCCCATCAGCATAATGTCCTCCATTTCAGTTGTGTGTTGAGGGGTGCCCAATCCACCTCAGCATCATGCTTGCCCCCCCACCCATTTATGTGCCGATGGGAAGGCCCAGTCCCTGTCGACTTCAGTCCCCCTCCCCACAATTGCAGGTGTTACACTGGGAGCCCACCCCAGAGTACCAAATACACCTGCAAAAAAAAAAAACGACCCACATTGTCTGTTTGTTTGTTTTTTTACCTGTAAAATGAGAAAACAGTCCCTCAAAACATTCTGGTGCCCCTCCCCGCAACCCGTGCCCACTCTTTGCGTACTCTACGCCCCCCCACACACACACACAAAATACTTACCTCCAGAGCCCAGCGCAACGATCTTCGGTGGACCGGGAACACATCTGCACTCTTCAAAGCTGACCGCGAACTGAAGAATTGCCAGTAAGTTATATAATGGCATAAATAGTTTTTTTCAACTTTGGTGCATATCTCGGGCATTTTTGGGAATGTTGCCACCAAATTTTCTACATGGAGTTATTGGAACCCCTCCTCCTCATGAATTCAGTCACTGTCATTATGTTATTCAGTCCCGAAAAGGTGATTTCACGGTCACTGCACAGAATCACCTTTTAGGACCAATTAACGAAACGACAGTGTCACTATTCACGAGGTGCGCTCTCAAAAAGCCTATGTTGCAAATTTGGTGAAAACATCCAAAAAATGAATGTTTTACCAGCGTATGTTGCGCAGTTTCCACGCACGCTTCTAACTTCACGAATTTGTAATATTTTCACTCCGGATTTTCAACATTGACATTTTCCCACACCTCCTTATGAACTGTCATTTTATACATCCTTGCTGAAATGTGTTTTCGCACTTCTGGCACAGAATAGCGTGGTTGCTATGGGAAATCAGTGTTCGGGACAGATTACGAAAATGACAGTGACACTGTTCATGAGCAGACATCCTAAAATGCCTATGTTGAAAATTTGGTGATGAAAGTCCATAAAATGACTGTGTTACAAGCGTGCATTGTGCGGTTTCGACACACCCTTGTAACTTCTCAAATTTGTAATATTTTCATGCCAGATTTTCAACACTGGCATTTTTTCAGATCTCCTTAATGAACAGTACAGCTGTCATTTTTCACATCCTAGCCAAAATGTGTTTGCGCACTTCTGGCGCAGAATAGTGCAGTCACGGTGGGAAATCAGTGTTTGGGACAGACTAAGAATGAGCGAGTGAGAGAGGGGGAGTGAGTGAACTCAATGAAGCTCTGTCAGGACTGGTGCAGATTTCTTTGTGGGCAGAAGAAGGCACCAACACAGGCAGGAGCCCAGTACAGAAGGGCAGCCTGCAGCACCAGTAGAAACAGAACGAGTGAGTGAGAGGAGGAGTGAGCGAGCTCAACGGAGCTCTGTCAGGACTGCTGGGGATTTCTTTGTGGGCAGAAAAAGGCAGGAGCCCAGTGCAAAAGGGCAGCCTGCAGTGCTGGGAGAAACAGAACGAGCAAGTGAGGGGGGATGAGCGAGCTCAACGGAGCTGTCGGGACTGCTGCGGATTTCTTTTTGGGCAGAAAAAGGTGCCAATGCAGGCAGGAGCCCAGTACAAAAGGGAAGCCTGCAGCGCTGGGAGAAACAGAATGAAAGAGTGAGAGAGGGGGAGTGAGCAAGCTCAATGGAGCTCTGTCAGGACTGCTGCAGATTTCTTTGTGAGCAGAAAAAGGCACCAATGCAGGCAGGAGCCCAGTACAAAAGGGCAACCTGCAGTGCCAGGATCAACAGAATGAGTGAGTGAGAGAGGGGGAGTGAGCGAGCTCAACGGAGTTCTGTTGGGACATTAGAGTTGCCTCACCCTCCCGCCCAGGGTCCTGTGTGGTCCTACATTACAGTGGCTCTGGGGTGGAGACAAAGCAATGACTGAATGCTTTCAGGATTGCTGTAATAATACATATTTATTTGTTTTGTTTATTTCTCTAACTGAGCTGAGTAATACTTGGAGTGCAATAGGATTTCTAACTGGGCTAAGTGAAACTATATGAGGGCTGAGACCAAAAAGTATGGTAGCTGAGGGGTGAAAAACAGACAAGGAGGCTGTAGGATTGCTACAGTAATACAGTATCTAATGGATGAGATTTGAGACTGAATTAACCTGGTCAGCAAGAGGGCAGTAGTGGTACTAGTGTGGGGGAACAGGAATTTGAATAAATAGGGGCCTAACAGTTGTAGTAGGGTACACAAACTGGGAGCAAGAGCCCGTAACATAAGATGGGGGCCAAAATGGGGCAGGTGCCGCATGTCAATAGGGTGGGCATCTTTGGAAGGGTGGTGGGGTGTACAGGGGTGTGGGCCCGCCATGATCCTGGACTGGGTTTGGAGGATGGGGGTGTATGGTCTGTATACAACTGGCTAGTCTGAGGGAGGAACTGTGGAGGCTAGGGAGGAGTCTAAGTGGCAGGGCAGATGAGTATGGTAGGCATCCTGGCTGAAGGGGAATAGGGAATGGGAAGGGGGGATGGGAAAGAACAACTAGGACTGAAGTTGACCCCAGTATCAGAGGCACTAGCAGAAAAGAAAGTAGAAAGGAGGGGGTGCTCAAGGTGAGGGGGAGGCCTCCTGATGGGGGAGGAAGAGACCACGAGGAGTACCAGGGGAGAGGGCAGATGGCTGCGCGGGTAGGGAGGGACCAGGAGTGGGACCAGGGGGGCATGGAGGGGAACAAGTAGGAGGGGGGAACCGATAGGGGGAAGAGATGTAGGAAGGGTATCAACTAGGAATAGATTCAAGCCTCTGCTATGGGAGGGAGAGACAGAGGTGGAGCAGGAACATACTGAGGGCAGAAGAACAAGTGGAGCATGAGAAGGATGGCCACTGGTAGGGGGAAGAGATAGTGAGGACAAAAGAGTAGAAAAAGGGCTAGTAAGGAAGGAAGGAGGAGTGACTGGAGGAGAGAAGGCTAAGGGAAGGGGAAGGATGGGAGGAGCAGCACTATTGGGTTGACAGGAATGGGGGTTCTAAATCGACAACAACAGGAATAGGAGAGGGGTTGGAAATCAGCAGGGGAGGAGGGGAGGTCAACATGTGAAGCCCAGTAGGAAGTAGTCAGGCTTGAAAGGGGTTCAAGGGGACTAGGAGGAATAAGGCAGAGAAAAGGGGTCAGTTGGAAGTAGGGCATGCAGATACAGAAGTCACAGAGGGTGCAGCTGGTGGGAGTAAGGGGCAGGGAAGAATGAATACTGGTGGTGGTGGAAGGGGCATTAGACATGAAAGGGGGTAAGGGATGGGGGGTACTCATCCTGGGAGATTCTGTACTGAAAGGGGTGAGATGGGGGAAAGGCACAGTCATATTTGGGTTAAAGCTATCCCTGGGTTGACTGCAGGAGGGGCAGGGCAGACACTGCTCAAGTGTGCAGCAAGGGGGAGGAAGGAACCTGGGTAGAAATGACTTGGTGGGAGAGACTGTGGAAGTAGTAAGGGGGAGTTTTGAGGAGATGAGCAGACAGTGTGAGGAGGTGGGAGTCAGTGGCATTCTCGAAGGTACTCCTGGTACCATATGCAAGCATGGGGAGGAAGGGTAGGATCGAGGAGTTTAACGAGTGGTTGAGGGATTGGTGCCACACCAAGAATTATGGATTATTGACTAACTGGGGTAGGGTCTGGGGGAATAGTGACTTGTACGCCGCGGACAGAATACATTTGAGCAGGAAGGGGAGGGTAGTACTAAAAGCAAGATTAGAGGGGTATAACTTTATTAAGGTGGATTTAAACTAGTGGGGGGGGAGACTGAGGTTGGTAGAAAGGTTCAGCAGGGGAGCCTAATGAGCTCACCTCCCTAGATATAGGTAAAGGCGGAGGCGTAGTAATCCTGGGAGGGGCGGGCGAAGTGGTCTGAGTGTAATACAGAAGGCACCACAACCTGGTAATAATAAGGAGGAGAAAGGGTGCAGACTACCTGGAGGAGGGACACAGGACAAGGAGAAGAGTGAGGAGAAGGAGGGGTACGGGTGGAAGGTGGTCTCTCTCAACACAAGAAGCCTGGGGAACAAAATTGCAGAGCTTCAGGTGCTCCTTTCAGAGGGGAAGGTGGACACTGCTGCTGTGACAGAGACTTGGGCTGTAGAGTACCATGATTGTGACTTGGCAATCCCAGGATACAGGATATACAGGAGGAACTGGGGGGTTGGAAGGGGGTTTGCACTCCATGTGAGGGAAGGGATCAAATGCATAAGGGATGAGGGAGAAGAGAAGAGAAGAGGAGAGAAGAGGACAGAGATGCATTGGATGCAGCTCCTGGGCTCCAAGGGCAGAAAGCTGAGGCTGGGACTGGTGTGCAGACCGCCAGCCCAATCCAAGGAACTGGATAGGGAGTTTGCAGAGCAGATAAGAAGGGAGTATACAAAGGGGAGTGTGGTGATAGTGGGGGATTTTAACCTAGGGGTTGACTGGAGCACCCCGGCCACTAGCAGTACCAGGGAGTAGGTGCTCCTTGATGCATTCCACGATGGCATTCTGACACAATTGGTAAGTGGGCCTACAAGGCTTGGTAGCACTCTGGACCTAGTACTGGCAAATGGGCAGGCGGTGAGGGAGGTAAGAGTGGAGGACCCACTAGCAAGTAGCGACCATCAAACAGTGTGGCTCATTCTCACGCTGGTCAGGGAGACAGGAGGCATGGGCATTAAGGTGGTGGTCTTTAGTAGGGTGGACTTTGGGAGGATGGGAGCAATACTGCAAGGGAGACACCAGGATATAAGGCCGGGGATGGATGCAGAACAAACGTGGGGAGTCATAAAGACTGAGCTAACAGATGCCACAGTAGCCTGCTCCAGGGCCAGAAGTAAGAAGAGCAGAGCCAAGAAACCATGCTGGCTGAACAAGGAAGTGCTGCAAGGGGTGAGGACGAAGAGGGCTACATGCCGGCAGTACAGGAGAACAGGGAAGGGAGAGGATAAGGAGATTTATGGTAGTTGGACAAGGGAGGTGGCCAGGTCTGTTCAACACCTCCCAGGAAACGGAGTGTGTGCCCCAGGACTGGAGGGTGGCCCATGTGGCACCCATACACAAGAGTGGGCCTAGGGAGGAGCCTGGAAATTATTGTCCGGTCAGTCTCACGTCCATAGTGGGTAAGCTTATTGAGGCGATACTGAAGGAGAGGCTGGTGGCATTCCTAGAGAGTAATGGCCTCCAAGATGGGCAGCAACATGGGTTTGTCTCAGGGCGGTCTTGTCAAACCAGCCTAATAGAGTATTATGGCTGGGTGACAAGGGAGTTGGACTGGGGCCATGTGGTACATGTCCTGTACTTGGACTTCAGTAAGGCCTTTGATACAGTGTCTCATGGGAGACTGGGAGAAAGCTGATGGCAGTGGGGGTGGGAAAAAAGCTGACTAAATGGGTAGAGAACTGGTTTTAGGGAAGGGTACAGAGGGTGGTGGTGGTGTTGGGGAGCTCACGGCATCCAGAGCAGTGACAAGCAGGGTGCTGCAGGGGTCGGTGCTGGGCCCGGTGCTGTTTGGGCTCTTTATCTCTGATATAGCACATGGAGTGGGTAGCAGGGTTAGTCTGTTCGGAGATTATACCAAATTGGGGGCAGTGGTAGAAAAAGAGGATGGATGGGAAAAACTGCAGGGGGACCTAACCAAACTAGAGATATAGTCGGTGGAGTGACAGCTAGGATTCAATGCAAAGAAGTGCAAGATGGTGCACTTCGGGGCTAAGAACCAAAAGAGGGACTATTGGTTGGAGGGTGAGGTTGGGGATCACAGAGGAGGATAAGGACCTTGGGGTGTTGGTAACTGGGAGCATGAACAACTCGGCCCAGTGCAGGAGCGCAGCAGTGAAGGCAAACAGGATGTTGGGGTGCATTGCAAGGGGGTTCTCATCCAGACACAGGGATGTGATCCCACCGCTGTACAGATCATTGCTCATACCGTACCTGGAGTACTGTCTTCAATACTGGAGGCCATACCTGAGGAGAGATATAAAGTTATTGGATGGGGTGCAAAGGAGGGCCACAAAAATGTTAAAGGGGATAGAAGGAAAGGCATCTGAAGTTTTTATTTTATTTTATTTATTGTTGAGATCAGTTTTACAACCTTTGAGTCAAAGACTCGCTTACAAAGGTACCTCGTCAAAAAAGGGGGGGAGACAACAAAAGAGTGAGGTTAGGACAGGATGACGCAACAGGTTAGATACATAAAATATACATTTGGAGAGTGCAGACAGCGAAGCTGTACTGAACAAACTTGTAAAAGGTACTAACATTGGTAAAACAACAGGAGATACATTATTCAATTTAACAACATGTCACAAACTAATATGTAGTTAAAAGGACCGGAAGGCGAGGGCTTGAAAAGGTTAGAAGGACCGGCACAGGGCAGCTACAAACATTTACAGCATCGGTTGTCAATAATATAGCTGGCGGAGGCGATTTTGAAGTAGCCAATACCTGGGATCTTAGAGATGGTTTCAGGAAGGAGTTAAACCAGGATGGGGCTAGGTGATGGAAAGATCTTTTAGCAGAGGTCCTTGCTCTGGGAGCGTTGAAGGGTGGCTGCGGCGGCATACCGGGTTGCGGACCTAGCAGCCCGCTGCAAAGGTCCAGATACTCCAGGAGGCAGAGACCTGACATGGATTTTTTGGCCAGTAGGCAGGTTTGATATTTCAGTCTTTCCTCAAGAGTGAGTATTTTTGTGGCGGAGTATAGCAGACAGGTGTGGGTTCTGCTGTGGGCACCGGTAAGGAGCCTACAGGCTTTGTTGATAGAGGTCTGGACTTTAGATAAGGCAGAGGCATCAGCAGCAGCGTAAACAGGGAGTCCGTAGTCAGCCAGTGATAATACCGATGAGGTGATGGCTAGTTTTAAGGCGGGTTCGGGGAGACAGTCTTTGTGGCGGTAGAGAAGACCGATCCTGGAGTTCATTGCAGATGCCAAAGCTTTAAGGTGGGCGTGGAAAGTAAGGCCGAGTCAAAGGTGATGCCCAGGTACTTATAGGATGAAACCTGCTCCAGAGGAAGGGGCATGCTGGTGGTGATGTGGAGGGGAAAGTCCCTGGCATTGTTTTGCCGATGAGAAAATAGCGTGGACTTAGTTTTCTTTAGGTTCAGGACTAAGCGGTGATTATTGAACCACTTTTCGGTTTGGAGGAAGGCGCTTTGCAGCATGATTTGGAATGGGAGTGGGTCAGGGTGTGATGCAAGGATAACAGCATCATCAGCATAGAGTAATATTTTACTGGAACAGGAGCTGGGGAGGGTGTTCAGGAATAGGCTGAAAAGGGTCGGGCCAAGGATGGAGCCTTGGGGGACACCCAAGTGTACAGGAAGGTAGGAGGAGAGGGTCCCATTTAGCTTGACTCTTTGGGACCTGTTGTGTAGGTAGCTTGTGAACCACTTCAGGGGGCCGGCTGCGAGACCCAGTATGCTAAGGGAGTTCAGTAGCAGGGGGTGGCACACCGTGTCAAAGGCCTTGGACAGGTCTATAAAAACCGCCCCTGCGAGATGACCTTTGTCAAGTGCTGAGTGAATGTGGTGGGAGAATTCCAGAAGGGCAGTGGATGTGCTATGGCCAGGGCGAAAACCGTGTTGCTCTGGACAAAGAAGGTTGTAGTTAGTAAGATATTCCGAGAGCGGTGTGTTCACTATTTTTTCTAAGGCTTTGGATAGGGGGGGAAGGATGGAGATGGGCCTGTAGTTATTAGGCAGAGTGCGGTCCCCAGACTTGTGGATGGGGGTTACTTCAGCTTGCTTCCAGGGCTTAGGGAATTGGCCGATGCATAGGGATTTTTTAATAATAAGCATCAGCGGGGTAAGCATGACATCTAGCACGAGGCGAAGTATCCTGGAGTCAAGAGGGTCATTGATAGGGTTCTGAGAGGTGAGGGATTTTATTAAGAAAGGTTTGGCATCGTGGGGTGAGATCATTCAGAAGTGGAATTATGGCCTGGAAATGGGAGCGTGGGTGGGTTTGGCAACCGGGTCCGAAAAATGGGCCGGGAGGACGGCACTTAAGTCAGTGAAGGTTTTATTAAGGCAGTCAGCAATACAGGTGGGGTCAGTCAAGACAGTCCGTTTATGACAATCTGGGATGGAGGGGGAGCGGTCTTACCATTTAAATCTTTAATGTTGTCCCAGAAAGCTCTGGGCCAGCCCAGGAGGATGTCAACGCAGCCTGGTAGAATTTAGCTTTAGCCTGCTTGATTGTCCAGGTGCATTGATTGCGGGCTGTCCTGTAGGCTTGCCTGTCAGCAACCCTACCGGAGTCATTAGCTAAGTGCCAGAGGTTATCTCTCTTTTTTAGTTGTTGGATCAGTGCAGGAGTTATCCATGCAGCAGTCCGTTTTTTTATCCTAAGAGTGTTGAGGGGTGCATACAGATCACAGGCGTGGTTGAAGGCCATGGAGAGGTAGGTTAGGGCAGAGTTAACGTCAGGAGCGCTGGCCAATGGGGACCAGTCGATATGGGCGAGGTGACGTTTGAGGTTGGCGAGACCTCCGGGGAGAAAACGGGCGAGGGGTCCTGCTGTACCCAGGGCTGAGGGTGGGGAGGACCAGAAGCAGATGACAGGGAGTGGTCACTGGAGTGAGTCCGCAAGGACTTCAACGGAGACTATTTTATGAGGTCGGTTAGAGAGATGACGTCCAGGAGGGAGCTAGTTCCTGTTACTTTGTTAAGTCTAGTAGGCTGAGTGACCATTTGGGACAGGTCAAGGGCTGCAGCTCATTCTTCAAATTATCAGCCGACGGGCTGAGCCAATTGAATTTAAGTCACCCATAATTAACTGTTTCGGCTTTCGGGGTAAGGAAGCCAGGTAGTCAAGGAGAGAGGTGGCCGCAGAGTCTTTGTTAGACCCCGGGGGTAGATAAGCCGCAGTTAGATAGAGCGGACCGCGTCCAGGGTAGGGTGTGACTTTTAAGGTGATGGCTTGCGCCCCATGGTTTAGCTCAGGATTGGGGAGGGCAAGCCCGAGGACCGAGTTGCGCAAGTAGATAGCACACCCCCCTCCACGCCTGCCCATCCTATCGGCCCTGAAAATGGTAAAACCAGGAAGGGAGATGGCAGAGTCAGGCGTGAGGGAGGAGAGCCAGGTTTCAGCAAGCAGGAGAATATCCGGGGAGTGTTGGGTGACCCAACATTGGAGGGCTGCAGTTTTCTTAGGGAGACTGCATATATTAATGAAGGCGATTCGAAGGCCTTTGCCATCTGTGGGCAGAGGCATGGCTGGGATGACAGGCCCGGGGTTTGGGTTCACATTGCCGGAGAGCAGGAGCAGCAGGAGAATTAGGCGCCTCGCATGGTGTTTGTAGCTGGCGGTGGGGTGCATATGTGGCCGACGGGACCTCGCCTGGGAGGAGCAGGGGATAGGAAGGGAGAGAACAACTGAGGGCGCTAGCGAGGAGAGGGTCCACTTGTGAAAGGAAACACAATACTGAGAGTAGCACATAGGTGGTTGGTGGGTGGGGGTGGCGTGGTAGTCCAGGGTACGGGAGGGATTTGGGGAAGTTAGGCTGAAGGAGCTGAACATGTACACACTGGAAGAGAAGAGGGATGGGGGGATATGATTGAATCGTTTAAATACCTGAAGGGGTTAAAAAAAACTAGCACTGAGGGGGTGTTTAAACTGAGGAGTGGAAGAGAGACGAGGGGGCACAGACTAAGGTTGGAAGGGGGATGTTTCAAGAGGGAAATGAAGAGGCACTACTTCACTGAGAGGGTGGTGTCTACTTGGAATGTGATGCCAGAATGGGGTGGTAACATGTAGGACAGTCAATTGCTTTAAGAAGGAGTGCAATAAAGCAAGAGGAAGAGTTAGGGGGCAGGGGCTGGGACAAACGGGGGAGGAACTGTGGGGGAGGAGGCTGGGGCAGCTGCAATCTAGGGTGCTAGCTGCACACTCTGGCAGACCTAGATAGACCAATTGGTCTGTTCTGCTGGTAGATTTGTATGTTCATATGTATGTTCGTATGTAAAATCACAATGACTCTGTTCATGAGCAGAGGTCCTAAAGTGCCTATGTTGAACATTTGGTGACAAAAATCCATAAAATGATTGTGCTACAATCATGCGCTGTGTAGTTTCCACACACCCTCGTAACTTCACAAATTTGTAGTATTTTCACTCCAGATTTTCAACATTGGCAATTTTCAGGCCTCCTTATGAACAGTACAGCTGTCATTTTTCACATCCTGCATGAAATATGTGTTTACACATCTGGCACAGAATAACGCGGTTGCTGTAGGAAGTCAATGTTCAGGACAGATTAAGAAAATCATACTGACAGTGTTCATGAGCAGAGGTCTCAAAATGCCTATGTTGAACATTTGGTGAAATAATTCCACTAAATGACTGTGTTACTCGCATGCGTTGCACAGTTTCCATGTACGCTCGGAAGTTCGAGCATTTTCAATATTTTCACTACAGATTTTCAACATTGCCATCTCTTCACACCTCCCTATGAATGGTGCAGCTGTCATTCTTCACATCCTGCCCAATCTGTGTTTTCATACATCTGGCGCACAATGGCATGGTCGCTGTGGGAACTCAAAAGTTCGAGACACATTCACAAAATCACAGTGCAACTGTTCATGAGAAGAGGTCCCAAATGCTTTCATGAGGTGGGGGTTACAAAAAGGACATGTTGAAAATTTGTAGTGCAAATACCAACAAACACCCGGGGCATTAGGATTTCTAAACATCTCACCCTGTACAGACTGATAGGCATCAGGTGTGCCTTTGGATTGCCGACTGTAATGCTCATGCCATTCCACCCTACCCCCACCCTGCAGCCAGTGAGAGGCATTGAGGTGTGCCTTGGACTCTTGACCCCAGAGTTTACCCCATTCTCCTATATCGCACCCATTTCAGCATATGTCCTTATGGATTGGGGTGACTGTAAAGCTGAACACCCCAAGGCACACCTCAGCACTTTCTGTGTCTGGGATAGAGTGAGTGAAATGGCATGAGAGCGTTATGGCAGCTAGCATGCAAATGCATGTCCATCTCGGCAGGGTGGAGGTGGGGTTGGTGTGAAGTTTACTACTTCATAGACATTCCTTCTCTGTGTCTGTCTAACTCCTGCATTTCCAATGCTAATATCAGCAAGCAAACATTCAGCACTGACAAATGCTTGTTTGTTACTGTGGTTTTCCCATTACTATATGATAACCTTCTCTTACCATCAGTCAGACACTATGAGTGGGCATAGCTCCAGGCCTACCCTCCATATGTAGAGGTATAATGGTAACTGTTCACCAGAGCCTTCCCCTGTTTCAAGTCAAGTATATTCTGTCTCTAGCTACAGTATTTAAAGTTCCTTTCCTTTCTGTTCACTCCTTGTGTCACTGGATAGTCTGTTACCTTTTATTGGTCCAATAAAAGGTATCAGACTATCCAGTGACTCTTGTTTTCCAAGGACCAATAGGGCTAAAATCTTTATTATAAGTCTAATTAATTATTCATAAGATGAGCTAGCTCCTGATTGGCTGCTGCATCAGTCTGAAACCTCTTAGAAGTGACCGGCACGGCAGCCGCTCAGCTCTTCCCGCTACCCGAGTTTCAGGACACAAACGGCAGCTACTTTCTGCAACTTAAAGCATTCACCATTCTTGCTGCCTTACTTTCTTTCTTCAAAATAGAAAGAAGTTTAAATGTCCAGTGTCACCCTGTTTCTAAAATAAAAACTGAACCACAGTGAGAGCACCCTGTGCCACCATGGAAATGGCTCCCTCTACGCTACTTCACGCAGCGAGCAGTGCTCATGCCACTTCAAAAAAGAAGTAATTTAAAAAGAAAGCAAATAAACAATTATTGCGACTAGACTTACAATCGCAATAATGACCTCAGAGCAGGTAATTTCCTTTCAATTAACTACTGGCTGGATAGGGGTGGCCCTCAGCTGCACCTCGGGCCACCCGTCCCCCCCAGCAGGTCATTAATCTCTAGGAAAGGACCGCCTCTTCGGTCATTATTGCGTAATTCACTCCTTGGTGAGCTTTGCTTGGTGCCTCTTCTGTCATGTCAAAAAAAAATCACTATGATATGTGATGGGTTGCTGTCATGTTTAGCAGCATATTTACAGCAACACACATGGGAACATGCCCCTCCCCCCAAAAAAAAATCTCACTTCTTGTCAGCACTGTAAGACAGGCTCAGTTCTGACCCAGGAAATGAGTTAGGGTCTTAAGACCCCTACAATAAAGGTTGTACTCTTTGCACTTCTTAAAGTAACCACATAACTCTTATTCCATACAGTTCTCCTGTGGGTAAGATTATACCTTGGGGCAGAGCGTTTTCTTTTCTGTCTTCTGAATTTACCAGATCTCCCACCTTGCTATACACCTTGAGTTCAGTACTCATTATTTTGCATATATTACCATGCCACTGCAGAATCATTTAGCTGGTGTACAGGAGCCACTGTAGGGGCTTTCACATAGGTATTCCTGTCTAATGGTTACTCTGGCTCAGGACACCTCTGCCCTGTATGTATTCTCACCAGTGTTCTGGGAATCAGTGCTCCAGTGTTCTGGGAATCAGTGTATGTACCTCTGTCTGCCTTCTGGCAGCCACTGGCAATCTCATCAGGCCCTCTGCCAGATATGGCAGCTCTGGTATCCATGAGAGCTTGGGATCTGCCATACAAATAGTAGAAAGTAGGCCCATCATCTACCTATTTCACCAGCTCAGTCTTTTGCACCTGATCTCTCATTATCTTTAGGTTAGCTGGCAGCATCTCTCATGCATAGAAAAGACCAAAATTGTTCCCCAAAGTGAAAAAAACTACTTCAGTGAGATACTCTGTGCACTGTAAGGCAACCAGAGACTTCACTTAATGGGCAACCCCTTAAGATGCTCCCTCCCTCCCTCCTGGTGATCCCTCACAGTCCCTCTAGAACTAATGGTGATTTACACTGAATGACCTTCAGACTCCAAGTGCCCAGAGCCATCATCGGTGTCTTGGTGCCTGTCCCTAGAGACTGCTAGATGACTAGACAATGAATTGTTCTGTTCTCACACAATGGATCTGCAGCAAACTGCTGCAAGTGAAGAGCCCTTGCCTCTTCAGGTGGCCTGGGATAATTGTCCTGAGTTAAAGGTGCCCTGATGGCACACCTGTACTCTTCTATCACTCAGCTGTTTTGACACTTATCACGCCATCAAATACTAGCATTAAAAACTGTGCCCACTGACTCTCAGAGGCTCTGCTTCTTAGTAGGCTCCATGGTCTTGCAGTCTAGTGAACAAGCCCCCTCCTCCCTGCTGGTAAAAATAGGGTTGTTACATGGATGCTGTGCAAAGGATTTTAGTTAGTGCTTACAGTATGTTCCACATGAACAAAAACTTTAATGTACGATAACTTATTAAATACTTAAACGTTAAGGTTGACATCTTGTTGTTTGTGAGAGTGAAGTATAACGAGACAATTTTTTTTAATTTAATTAACAAATAGACATTCTTAATTAAGCACCAAATATTCATAAAGTAATCCTTCATGAAGATTTTGAAAACGTACATGCTGCATGAATATTCGGAATAGAATCATCATGAAAAAGTGTCTAAGTCAAATATAAATAAAATGCTTAAAGCTGAGAAACAAGAAAATGGCCAAAATACGAGTAACTAAATTAAACCATTGCACACATTTTATACTGCAATTAAAATCATGCATAACCAAAATAGTGAGAAATTCATGTCTCATGTCATGCAGATGCAACACAAAGAAAGTTAGGACTCATGCACAGGAACCAAAATGCCCTGTGCATCTTGTTTATTGCTTCATACAGGTCTGGTGTTTCATACACATTGTATGCATTCTAAGTTTGTAATTAGAATATTGACTGGGCACAGCTAAGGAGTTTTATATCCATTGTGATGAAGCCTACATTGCAAACAATGCTGTGGACCCTGCACAAGCAGCAGGACTTGTTACATATATTTAAATACCGTACATTGCATGCTTGTAACTTTGTGTCTTTAGGACACATGCTTTGGACTATTCAAAAAAAGTTACGCGTATGATACATGTGCTTTATTTAATGCAAGGTCCTGTTCAAACTGTGTGAAGCAAGTTACAAGTGGGCGGTACATATCCTAGTAGGCAATATGTGAAACAAAATACTGCTGCTAAATGGATGTTACAACTTAGCAATGGACTTATAGAAACTAATCTGAACCAGCACAGCTTGTAGTATGAATCCAGATGTGTAGGTTTCCATGTGAGGAGAGGGATGGGAGTTAGGCTCGACAAGCCGAATAGCACATTTCCAAACTCTGTGAGCACTAGGTTGAAAACAATGGCGTCTATTCTCCATGGCACAACCCCACCACATAAAGTGCACGTGCCATGTGTACATGCACGTCACATGCCACGTGTCATTCAGTATCAAGGCAGTGCACGGGGCCGTCCCCATGGACAGCGTGCAACAACGTGCTAGCAGTGCGCAGGGGAAGGGCCAATGTCCGTGCATCCCACCAACATGCCCCTTGTCCCCGCCAAAAAAGGGCATGCACAGTAGTAGCACGCATGCACAAATGTGGATGTGAAGGTGCAATAGTAACGCAGGTAGAGAACGCTGATGACACAAGCGGGGTTCCCGGTGTGGAGGACCCAGCTGGCACAGGCAGCAGGGGCCTGAGAGGTGCTGGCAAGAAGGGCAGGTCAAGCAACTTCACCACTGCCCAGGTGACAGTTCTGGTCATGGACATAAAGGCCAACTATGCTGTGCTGTATGGGGAGCAGTCGCTGATGGCAAGGTGTATGACACACTGACTCTGCTGCACTACAGCTCTGTTAGGCATTTTGCCTATTTTATGAAACATTTGCCTCTGTTTGTTGTTCTTTGTGCTTAATAACTGTTGAGCCCTGTATCCTTCGGGAACAGGTAAAGGGACATGACGAGTTCCACCCAGTGAGACTGGGCTATGTTAATGAATGCCCAATAACCTCCCATTTTTACTTTAGGAGCTGGTAAATAGTAGCAGAGCTAGATTCACTAAGGCTGTGGATCTCGTTCGCTTATATTTGCAACACTTTTTTTTACTTATTTTGGGCATCAGTGTGAGAGTGGGTTGACCCTGGGAAAGCGCTTCCTGGTCATCACTCGCTACTAAGGAAGGCCTGCTGTGAGCGGGCTACAGAAAAATATTATAAAGGTGTATGACACACCGACTCTGCTGTACTAGAGCTCTGTTAGGCATTTTGCCTATTTTATGAAACATTTGCCTCTGTTTGTTGTTCTTTGTGCTTAATAACTGTTGAGCCCTGTATCCTTCAGGAACAGGTAAAGGGGCGTGACAAGTTCCACCCATTGAGAGTGGGCTGCATTACTGAATGCCCAATAACCTCCAATTTTTACTTTAGGAGCTAGTAAACAGCAGCAGAGCCAGATTCACTAAGGCTGTGGTTCTCGTTCGCTTATATTTGCAACACTTTTTTTACTTATTTTGGGTGTCAGTGTGCAAGTGGGTTGACCCTGGGAAAGCTCTTCCAGGTCATCACTCACTACTAAGGGAGGTCTGCTGCAAGCAGGGGTGAGTATGAGCAGGGCGAGTGCACATCGGCACGCATGAAGACACGCACAAAGACACACGCATCTGCGCATGTTTTGTGTGTCTGGCATAGGTGGTGTAGTGCAAAAACAAAGTAGGACATGTTAGTTAGTTAGTTAAAACCTTTATTTTTAAACAGGAATTCAGATGGAAAAATTCACATCATTAGGACAAAGTCCTATTTTCAAGATGGTCCTGTAAAGTACATGATTCATAAGTTATAACAGCAATACATTCACAATATACATAAACCAGTCATTCAGAATATAATACACAAAAACACCTAAACAATCATCTATAACAATCACAATGTATTTTTAGTTCAGACATCAGACTTCTTAAAAATACCTTCAAATCATTAATCTGGTTACAATATACAGGTTTCAAAGCCCCCTATAAATGATTAACAATAACCGGAAATCTAAGAGTGCTATATATGTTTATGGACCTTGGAAGTACATAACCCCTTAAATTTATGTCTCTTCTTGGTTCTAATTTATCATAAAGGCTTTCAGGCTGTTGAAATTTTATTACCTTAAAAATTTGTATTAACCAAGAAATCCTACGTTTACTTTCTTGTGTGACCCAACCCAATTCACTAAGCACTTGACAATGGTGTGCTCTATAATCCTTTTGTATTATAAATCTAGCCATCTTATAATATAATTGATCAACCTTAATTAGCCATCTTTTTGCTGCGAAACCATATATGTGATTTCCATATTCCAAAATTGGAAGAAGGAATTGATTTATAATTTGTTCCCTCATTAATCTATTCAGACAGAAACCAGAGTGCCTAAAAGCTCCCAACCTTTTATTTACTTTAGTTATAGTCGCTGTTATATGATGTTCAAATTTCAATGATGAATCTATCCAGACACCCAAATATTTATATACTGTAACCTGTTTTAACATTTCATCACTTATGGTTTTTATAGTAATCCTTGTATTTCCAGAACTTAAAGAGGCTTGCCTTCTTCCAAAAACCATAAACTTAGTTTTCTTGCTATTAAGTATTAAGCCAGATTTAGTTAGCCAATTTGATAAACCAGTAAAGTCATTCTGTAGATTTTTTTGCATTTCACCAATTGTATGACCACTAGAAATCAACAGAGTATCATCCGCAAAAAGATTTATACTAGAGTGTTTTATACAATCTGTAACTTTATTAATATAAATCAAAAACAATATAGGGCCTAAAATAGATCCCTGAGGTACTCCTCGTTGCACGTTTAATTTGTTTGATAACACTCCATTAATACAAACCTGTTGAGTTCTTTTTGATAGGTAAGATTTAAACCAATTTCCTGTCTCTTTAATCACACCAAATTCTGCCAAGCGACTAGCCAACAGGTGATGATTAACTGTATTGAAGGCCTTAGATAAATCCACGAACACCGCTCCCACCGATTGGCCCCCCTCTAATTTAGATGCAATAGCATCAACCACATCGGTGAGAGCGGTGCCCGTGGAGTATCCCCTCCGAAAACCAAATTGTTGTTTGATTATTAATGAATTCCTTTCCAAATGGTCAACCAATTGAACTTGAATTAATTTTTCCAACATTTTTGATATCCCAGATAGTAAAGCAATAGGCCTATAATTTATTGGTTGGTATGAACCCCTTGATCCTTTATATATAGGAATAATCTTGGCGTTCTTCCAAACATCTGGAAAAATGCCCTCAATCAGGGACCAATTAAACAACTTAGTCAATATGGGAGCAATCACTTGAACTGAATCTTTCAAAAAATCTATTTTCTATAAGGTCAAAGCCACAGGCCTTATTTGTTTGTAACTTCCTAAGTTCTACCTTTACCTGTTTACAATATATCATTTTGAAGCTAAACCTCGATATATTAATATCCAAATTCTCAATTGATTCATCCCCTATTTTTGGATCAATAAGATCCAAATCAGGCAATGTAACAAAATAGTCGTTTAAAATATTTGTTGATTCCTTTATATTCTGGGGGACACCTCTAGTTACTATCTGAATAGGTGGGCCACAAATCTGTGGGGTCTCAAAACATTTCAATAATGACCAATACTTTTTATTATTATCTGTAGTCTGTTTAATTTTATCTTCAAAATATTTTTGTTTCAGTTTTTTTATTTGAAATTTCAAATGATTTCTAGCTTTTTTGTATTCTTCCCAGTCTTCATTTTTTAAAGATTTACTCGCCCTTTTTCCACAGACGATTTTTACCACGTATTAGTTTTTTTATTTTTTCTGAAACCCAGGGAACATGTGATTTTCTTTGCATACATGTACGAAAAGGAGCCAATTCATTACAAATCTCTAGAAACCATTTGGAAAATTCCCCAACCGCTATATTCACAGAAGGTATCAAGAATAATCTATCCCATCTTACTAAGGAAAGTCTCGCCACAAATGCATCTTTATTATAATTTTAAAAATGTCTATGTTTTATTTTTAATGGAGGATTTCCTATTATATGTTTACTTTTTATATCCTCCATAACAAACAAACAGCTTATAGAACTATAATCTCCCATCACTGGTTGCTTTGCTTCAATTGCTCTCATATTGATTTTTGTTGTAACAAAATTTAAATCCAATATATTACCAGAACTAAGATGAGAAGTTTTCCTAGTCAGAAGTATGATCTTTTGTTCTACTTCTAAAATTTTAAAGCTTTTTTCCAAAGCAAAACCCCTTGGTTTCCATGCTGCATTAAAATCACCAATTAACATTAATTGCAACCCATTGAAACCCTTTGAATAACTGATGCTAAATTTTCAAATTCACTAATTGGAATCTTGGGGAGCATAAATAACCCTAATACCCACTGTAAACTTTGAACCTTAACTAATAGACAATCTATTTTTCCTACCTGGTCTGCAAACAAAATTGAAATCTGTCCAAGTTCCATTTTATAAACATTAATACACCCCACCTCTCTTTCCCTTCCTATCCAATCTATAACTATTATAATCCTCAGGTTCAAATTATTTGGTATTTATACTCTTATTTAACCAAGTTTCAGTTAATGCCACTATTTCAGGTGTTTCTGTTTCTATCCAGGATTTCATCAAATCCCCCTTTTTCTTTAAGCTTCTAGCATTATCATAAATAATTTTGATATCTCCAGAATTTTCAGGTCCTGGATTTGTTTCTATATCACCCCCCAAGATCAATGATATTAATAAACAATTTCTATTTTTAGTGTGCCCAGGTGCCAATGCACTTATATCAGTTATTTTTTTATTTAACTGGTCTCTAATCATAGAAAAGGGATTTCTATGGTGCCCTCTATACTCTGTAATCCCTCTGGCTGATAATACTCTCATTTTTAATACCGGGGTAACCTCAATTGCTAAAGAACTTGAAATTTTTAATTGGCTCGGGGTTGTCAATTTCACTATTAATAACAAAAGAACACAGTTGAAACATCATCCTACAAAATAAAGCCATTCTGTCTGAAGTTAAGAATCTATAAAATATATCTGTTATACAATTTAGATTAATTTAAAAACTATTATTATCCCTTTGATAATTTCAACCTCTATATTTTAAAATACTTTTTACCTCACCATTTTATTACCGAGTGCCACTCACGCTCACGCCACTGCGCTCACGGAATACCAGCGTGAGCAATTTAACACAGTCCGCCCCTCCCAGGATGATGACACTACCTCTCCGGTACCACCCCCCTCTCAGCTGCTGTTAATGCTTACGGTTACCGGAGAGGGCTGGGAGCAATGGCTCAAAGTCACACAGGTCAGCAGCTCCTTCACAAACAAGATGTTTAATTAGTAGCAGTGTCAGCTGGCAAGGTCTCGCTGAATGGCAGTCCCTTCACAAACAGGATAAATTTAGTCAATTTCAGCTACAGCTAACAAGCGGTCACATAGAACTGCAGCCCCTTCGGTAACAAGATGTATTTGGTTGTTATAACTTCAGCTGGAATACCAGCGTGAGCAATTTAACACAGTCTGCCCCTCCCAGGATGATGACACTACCTCTCTGGTACCGCCCCCCCTCTCAGCTGCTGTTAATGCTTACGGTTACCGGAGAGGGCTGGGAGCAATGGCGCAAAGTCACACAGGTCAGCAGCTCCTTCACAAACAAGATGTTTAATTAGTAGCAATGTCAGCTGGCAAGGTCTCGCTGAATGGCAGCCCCTTCACAAACAGGATAAATTTAGTCAATTTCAGCTACAGCTAACAAGCGGTCACATAGAACTGCAGCCCCTTCAGTAACAAGATGTATTTGGTTGTTATAACTATAACATCAACTACAGTGCAAGAAAACCCACAACTACTGTCCATTGTGTGCTTGTAAGTTAATTCCTACATACTAGTGTCCTAAGTACAGGCACATTTGCTTATTGACATTAGAGCATCTCCTAAGATTAATATGGCTACTAAAATTACAACCATCGATGGAAAGGAAGGGGTCCAATGTAACAAATGTTTAATGTATCTTACAGGGAGTGCAGTGGAGTCCCTACCTATGTTTATCTACACAAAATGTAGGCATAATGAGGAATTATTACATGACATCTCCCTATTTAATTCCCGTATGGTCGAGTTGGAATTAAGTCAGAAGGATATGGCCCCGCGCCTTAATTCAGTTCACACTAGCAGTCCGGATGCTTCCCCAATAATGAATGCATGGAAAATGCTCTTAATGCTTCTTCACTCAATGAAACTGATAATGGTTACTTAGTCCATCATGTTAGTCAGAACATACCCACAACCCTCCCCCCAATGGCCACCCCCTCTCTGACATAGGCAACAGAAAGTGTATGAGAGAAGATGATCATAATGTAGGATCAGACGACAGATGGTATGAGATCCAAAGCAGGCGGCCACTAAAAAAGGGTCGAAAAGCCAACACTTTTATGTTGAGTATGGACAATAGATATAAGTCCCTATTGCATTTAGAGGATGGAAACCCCAGTCACTCTAATCTGACACCGTCTGGTGTTACTGAATCCCTGGGTCATAAAGGTATGAATAACATAATAAACCCCTCTAACTTGTCATTCAGACATATGTCAATGGCACATAAAGATATCTCCCCAGTACAACTGGTGATCTTATTGCTTTAATGGATATTACTTCTGCCCCTACTGTGCCTGCTGCTCAAATTAAAACAGGGAATATAAAAGATACAAGGCAGACTTTTGTTATTGGAGACTCTATCATAGAACATCTTGACAGAGCCGTTTGTAATCCTGATAAAACGAACCTGACTTGTTCTACTTTTTCGGGTGCGAATCTGCAAGCCATTACAAGTATGCTTCCTACTGTTTTGTCCGATAGAGGGGAAAACCCTGTGGTAATTATTCATGCAGGGGCCAACAACATCATTAGAGAAGATGTACTCATTGTTAAACAACACCCTGTGGCACTAACAAACATCCTAATCAAAATGGGGTGTGACATTTCAATATCTGACATTCTTCCAATACCTAGAGCAGCTGCTTCAGTAAATCTGAAAATTAAACACTTTAATGAATGGCTGAGGAAGTGGTGTGTGAATCAACAACTTGCATGTATCACACACTGGGAGGAATTTTCAGATCATTTTGAACTTTTTCGTGGGGATGGTTTGCATCTTAGCAGATGAGACGCAACTCTCCTTGGGGAAACAATTTTCTAATCATATAGACACACATTTAAACTAGATACTCAGAGGGAGAGACATGTCACATTTGCCTCTCTTAACATTAAATTACACATAAAGGTGGGCAAAGTGGCCAAAATTCGCTCCACAGAGTGATTCGAGGAGTAACGCGGAATCTGTGAAGCACTCCACAACACAAAGCGGAGTACTTCGCATCATAATTGGGAATGTGAAGTCCACTGAAACCAATGAATTCACATTATTCTACCTTCCCCAAACCACTTCTCCACCAATTTTAAGGTGAAGTACATTGAAATCAATGTACTTCGCATCACTTCACTTTGTTATTGAGCTCCAAAGCAAATTTGCAGTGCTTCATGGGATTGCAGGTCACATGGGCTCTAGATTGTTCTGCACTGCCTCAGTTCTATGTAGTGTGTGTGTAGTGGAAGATGGAGACAGTTTCCTCTCAGAGCTCTGCAATTCAAATCCCCTAAAAGCTTTTAAAAAAGCTTTTTTGAACCTTTTTTTTTTTTGCTCAAAATTTAGTGCATCGATTGTAGGAAACCCTCCTGTGCTCATATCATCAAGGGTTTATTGTTTGTGTGTGGATTTTGAATATTAATTTAGAACAGTCAATCTGTGTACTGTGAAGTGTGCTTTGGGGGAGGGGAGTATCTGTGGTGTAGGTACATTAACTGGGAGTAAAAGGCAGTCTTTCTGTTTTGGTTATATTTTTCTTGTATAACTGTGTTAATGTACACACAGTAATATTTTCAGTAATTCTTGACAATTTTTTGCTGATTATAGTGGTGCAGCTGAGCAGTGTATAATTTTATTTTGTTTAAAACATTTGGTTATATTACAAAAGGTATTCAATTTGCTATGCAATACTTGTAGTGTGAGTGAGTGTGTGTGATGCATGCCATTAAATCAGACAACTTTTATTGTGCCAGAGTAACTGCAGCAGTGTGAACCTGCTATCCACCGTAACTGCATGAATTTCTTATACTACTTTATGGTATCTTTACTGGTAGTGGACTGTTACTGCCTTGCACTGCCCCCCAGCCGTCAAAAGGTATTCTTTTCCAGATTTGGATTTGTGACTTGTGAGCAGTGGTTAAGTGTTGTTGTGCCATTGCATCTGACTCTGCATCTCTTGGGTGTGCAGCACAATCTTAATCTGTCTGTGCATTTGCAGTACACCATTAATTCTGGAAGACTTTGCATTTCTTGTTACGCTCTCATTTCACTTTGTCAGCACTGGGGAATTTTCTGGACACAAGAGAGTAGCATTTTGGGGATGTACATTAATTCTGGTGACTGTGTGTGGCCACTGCTCGCATGACATAGTGCACAATTAATTCTGGGAGACTTTGCATTTTTTGTTGCCCTCTCATTTCACTTCACCAGCACTGGGGAATTTTCTGGACACAAGGCAGTAGCATTTTGGGGATGGAAATTAATTCTGGTGACTGTGTGTGATGTGACCACATCCACTGCATGCATGACTGAGTGTGCCATTAATTCTGGGAGACTTTGTATTTCTTGTTGTGCTCTCAGTTCACTTCATCAGCACTGGGAAGTTTTCTGGACACAAAACAGTAGCATTTTGGGGATGCACATTAATCCTGGTGACTGTGTGTGTGTGGGAGCACTGGTGGGCTGCCAGTATTGTTACCACTCTGTCTTACTTCTCGTTAAAGTGGAATGCCAATGCAAAGTAATAATTACAAGGTGAAGTCAGTATGGCTCAGTTGTTAGCACATCCACCTCTGGACCAGAAGGTCGTGGGTTCTCATCCCACACTGGGATTGAATTTGTGCCTAAAATTCGCTGTCATCTGAGTGCAGTATTGGGGGGTGCTGTACTGCTGGGGTATGTTGTCCTTCAGGTGAGACATTAAACTGAGGTCCCTTCTGCCCATCCTTGCGTTGTCCTGGTGGGTGTCCAGGTGGAAGTAAAAGAACTCGGGGCACTCTTCACAAAGTGCAAGGAATATTCCTGGCATCCTGGCCAACATTCCCCTTCCCATAAACCAGTTCATGCAATTATCCAGGCTGTGTGTGGGTGATGATGTGCGATATGGCCACCACCACACACTCAGTCACTTCACTACCAGTCTAGCATTGCTTGCAAAGCACTTTGGGATTCTGTACATTAAAAGCGCTATACAAATGCTGATTCTTCTTCTTCTTCTTTCCTATTGGCCACTCCACATAGCGGAGTGACAAAGTGAAGTGGCCACTTCACGTTCACTTCACCAGTGGAATTAAATTTTGCTGCATCTCTGGTTACACAATACATCGATTATCTTGGGTAGTGCTCAACACTTGAAATTCCTTTATTTTAATGATAGAGAACTAAAAAATAGGGTAGATGAGCTCAAATCCTGAGTTTTCGAGGATAAAGTAAATGTTATTGCCATTACTGAAACATGGGGTGATGAGAAAGTAGCTTGGGACAGTATTATACCCAGGATTTAAACACTAAACTCTGAATAGATCAAATAGAATAGGTGGCAGAATGCTTTATTAGTTAATAGCGTTCTTGATTCAGTAGAGATCTCAGATAAAATAAAAAACCCCGACTTAAACATTGAATCAACTTGGGTCAAAGTATTATCAGATATCGAGAATGTTATACAGGGCATTTGCTACAGACCCTCCAGTGCTGAAATAACAATTACTGAGGGTAATATTACTGAATTTGAAAACTCTTGTAAACTTGGCAGTATGATATGTATGGATGATTTCAAATTAAGTGATATGTCATGGGATACTGGTAATGCCCACACAAGTGCAGGCAAAAAACTTTTAGCCTGCTCCCATCATCTTAACCTCCAGCATTGCATTTTTGCTACCCACTAGATGGAATAACATTTTAGATTTAGTCTTTTATAGCAACCATCTCAATATACATGATGTATGTATTCTACCCCCTATCTGTAATAGTGATCACAATTCCATTATTTTTTTTAGATCATTATTTTTCTAAAAATACCAACCAGACTAAAATCTATCTGTACAGCAAAGCAGATTTACAAAGTATTATAGCCGTACTACTGGGTATTGACTGGGATAACTGGAACGCCTCATTAGATTTAGAAGATAGTTGGAACTTTCTAACTACGTTACCTGACCCTAAGATACAGATATATCCCTTTTATATTTAAACAAGGCCAAAGGAGGCATAAGACTAAATGATTGTCAACACAAATTCAATGGGTGCTGAGACAAAAAAACTAAAAAACATTTAGTATATTTAAAATCCTGGACTAAAGAGAACTGGTCAACATATCTCAAGCCCCCCCGCCCCAAAAAAAAAATGTAAGACTATGATAAAGAAAGCAAAAGAAAAAGTGGGAATTTAACCTTTCAAGTAATACCAATAAAGATAATGGGAAGTTATTTTATTCATACATTAATTCTCATAAAAAACCTACCTGTCAGGTAGGTCCCTTATCACATAATTCACATCTCTGTCATGATCCCCTAGAAAAGGCTAATATCCTGAATCAAAAATGTTATGATGTCTTCTGTACCAAACCAAGCAACAAAGATGTTAATATAACATTAGATAATGAGCTTCCTATATCACTATCCAAGGATATGATTTGGGAGAAATTTCTCTCATTAAAAAAACAAATATTCCCCCTGGGCCAGACAAAATTAGTGGCCACCTATTATATCTACTAGCTGACCATATCTCTCATCCTTTATGTTTACTGTTTGAACACTGCGTACAGACCCATTTTGTACCCAAGGAGTGGAAGACTGCACATGTTATACCAATTCATAAGAAAGACCCTTGTTCTAACTGGGGAAATTATAGACTTATTAGTTTAAAATCAACAGTCTGTAAAGTACTCAAAAGCATCATCAAAGACCTTATAAGTGAGACTACTGATGATATTGATACAGAACTGTACAGGTTTGAAAAGGGCAGAGGCTGCTTAAGTAATTTGATGTGTTTCTATGAAAATGTTAGTAGGAATATAGATATTGGTATTCCATATGACATAATTTATCTTGATCTTAGCAGGCATTCGATGTTATGACTCATCACACTTCAGTAGTCCAACTCCTAGATATTAGCATTAACAGACACATTGTCAAATGGATTGATAATTGGTCCTAAGCAATGGTCAACTGTCAGACTCTGGGCTTGTTACTAGTGGAGTCCCTCAGGGGTCTGTATTGGGCCCCTGCCTTTTTCAAATATTTATAGCAGACCTCACAAAAAATTGTCTGTCAGCCTCAATCAACTATGCTGATGATGTTACATTTGGTGGGCCATGTAATAGTGAAAATAATATTTCTGGAATTCAAAAAGATCTAAATAGCATATCTCATTGGGTCAAAGTCTGGTGTATGAGATTTAATGTCTCAAAATGTAAAGTGATACACGTTGGCTTTAACAATCCTTCAGCCATTTATTTGTTAAATGGGAACCCATTGACAAGCACTACCAATGGAAAAGACCTAGATATATACATAGCTAATGATCTAGGGTATAATAAACAGATTAATGAGGCCATTAACAGAACAAATCAATTGATATGGTCCATCAAAAGAAACATCAAATCAAGAAATCCTGAAGTAATGTTACCATTGTTCAGAGCTTATGCTAGACCCCATTTAGAATAGTCATCTCAACTCTGAAGTCCATATAAAATTGGGGAGATAGTTTTTCTGAAAAAAGTCCAGAGAAAATTTACAAAAAATATAACTGGACTATCTAATGTTCCATATGAAAAACATCTAAAAGATCTCAGTCTTATGCCATTATTACTTAGATACCTTTGGGGTGATCTAATCTATATGGTTGATATTGTTAATGACCCTTATCTGCTTACCCAAATGGGCTTCGTGTTCAGAAATAATGCCTACAACACAGTGGGGGAATTCAAACATACATGGGACAGACACAAGTCAATTATAGTGGGAGGTTGCAGGAAGTAGGCTGTTGGTTAACTAGAATCTACAGCTTATCCAGTAGGTAGGGGAAATGGGCAGACTAGGTGGGCCAAGTGGTCCTTATCTGCCTGAAAAGTCTATGTTTCTATGTTTCTATGTAACACCAAAGGTCACCCACTCCAGATTACAAGGGCAAAATTTTATCACACATTGTGAAAGTATTTTTTCACTCAGAGGATTATTAATCATTGGAATAATCTACCATTTGAAATTATTACAAGAGAAAATAAGCTAACATTTAAAAATCACCTGGATAAATTTATTATCAATAAAGTCAATTTTGGCTATTATAATTAATTCAGGTATAATTATGGCCTCACAGCCCCCTTGCACCTTAACCACCTTAGTATGAACCTTAGTATTAGTATGAACCAGCCAAGACCAAGCAGCAGCTATGGATGGACATCCAGGCGGCCGTCAGGACTGCTGGGCCTGAGGCACGTACCCTCACCACCATTAAACATAAGTGAAGGGACCTCCATTCCACTGTAAAACAGAAGTGCAGAGCAGCACACAGGGCACAGAAAGGAACAGGGGGTGGCCTACCATCACCCAGAACAGAACTGTCACCCCTAGAGAAGATAGTGGCACAGATGACATCCGAGGTCACCTGTCAGGGCATGCTGGATGGTTGCGACATATCAGTAGGTAGGCAGAGTGCAGGTAGCAAGGGGCATGGACACACCTGAATGCACTGATGGTCCCGCATCTCACACACACACACAGGGCCCTCTCAGAGGCACAGTGGTGCATCAAGCAGCAGCACAGGTGTGATGGGGAGGCTCATGGAAACAGAGAGCATGTATGCCACCACCTGAATGCCAGCCTGCCCACATGCCAGTCATACAACAGGCAACACCAGACTGACACTGACATTTCTGTACCACTACAGGGAACTGATGGCAGAATGCACAGCTAGAGGTGGAGCCAGAGGCATGGGCAGATGTTAACCTGGACAGCCCATGCAGTGCTGACATGATGGACATCCAGCAGCTGACCACGGACACTGACAGTGAGGACACCACACAGACATATCAGACCAGTGGCATGAGTCAGACATCTCCGCTGGGAGCAGGAAGCACTGTGTGCTCTGCACCCCCATGTGTCACCCCCATGCACAGACACACCCATATCCACACCATGGCCATCCATAGGCCCATCTGGCAGTAGTGCCCATGTGAGCATGAATGTCACCATGCCAGCACATGCACAGGAGGGTGCTCAGAGCCATGATGTGCAACGGTATGTCAGGTGGCCCACAGGTGCAGGGGTGCTGGCCATGCACTACATGAAGCTGTGGTGGCTGGAGGAGGCTAGGCTCACAGCACAGATGGAACAGATGGAGGCCATCCATGAGTTAGCCCATGTGACTGAGGGTATGGCACATGCCATAGACTGCATTGGAGATGTGCTGGACACAGTAGTGTACAGACAGCCTGAGGTGATGGGCACACACTCACATGCCACTGTCCAGGCACACTCAACAAGAGTCACACAAACATGCAGGGGTGCAATAAGGGATGTGGCAGTGGACACAGCACCGCCATGCACAAAACCCATTGGCCCACAGCCGCACAGTAGACCAGCACCCCACAACCATGCCACAGAGGACTTGGCAGTAGATGCCCCTGCCAACCACCAGCAGGATAACAGGAACGTTGCCCGTCAAACCTGGCAGCCTCCCACCTGCCTCGCAATGCCCCCACCTGTGGGATGAACCCAGGGGAACACGTGACCCTAGGACCCATGGCTCGGAGACGTGACACCAGGGACGTGGTGCTGACTGATGCCCCTCTGCCACATCATGGACCACCATGGCCATGCATGCAGGGTGCAGGCAAGAGGAAGTGACAGTAGCACCAGAGCACCACACTCTTGTCACAGCACAGGTGGTTGGATGGGCAGGTGGCATGGATGAGTCACACAAACTGCACACACTGAGGTCACTTAGGCAGTGTCCACTGCATGCCCTATGGCACACATGTTGCATAGCGCAATGCATACGGAGTGGGTCTGCAGCACTTGTGGCACACAGCAATGGTCACAGTCCCAGACATGGACAGGGGCACTCAGTCCACGGGATCATCACTGTGCCCATGGCACACAGGCCAGTCAACTGAAGGTACCATGTGCCACAGTGTAGCAGACAGCATGCCTGGTTGGCGTATCCAGGTCCCTGTCTGGTGCCGGTGGAACATCAGGGGGCTGCATGTCACATGGGGGAAGAGGAGGGACTGGTACCCAGTGACACACACAGATGTTGTGCAGCATGGCACACACAGTGAACACTGCAGGCAAACCCCAGTGTACGCATCATCATGCCACCTGTTTGGTCCAGGCACCAGAACCTCATCTTCAGGATGCCAGTGATGCACTCCACACACCCACATGTTCTCCGACGTGCCTCATTCTAGGCCACCTCAGCCCTGTCCTGTGGCACGAGGTATGGTGTCATCAAGTAATGCCTCAGGGGATATCCACTGTCACCTGTGGGGGAGAGCATATGCATGAGTGACGGTAATGGTGCCACTGCCATGGGGGCCTACACCGTACTGCTGACATATGCACACATGCACACACACCCATCCATGCCCATGCACACCTGTGCACAACAGTCTGGAACACTCACCTAGAAGCCAGCTGTCCCCAACAGCTCCTGCAGCCAGCTGAGCACCAAGCCCAGAGTTGTTGAACACATAGGTGTCATGGCAGGATCCTGGGTATCTCACGCACATGTCCATGATGCAGCAACAGTCATCACACACCACCTGACAGTTGAGGCTATTGTAGCCCTACCTATTCTGATAGGCAGCCTCATCCATGGATGGTGAGATGACTGGCACGTGCATGCCACCCATGACACCAAGTGTGTTGGGCATGCCATGCATGATGAAGAATGGCTCCTTCATGGCACGCTGTTCCTGTGGCATTGTGGGGAATCGTATGTGGGCATCCCACTACCTTAGGCAGTGCTTCAGTAACTTGGTGCATAGCCCTGGACCCTGAGGACTAGCTGACACCTGTGATGTCCCCGCACACCCACTGGAAAGATCTGGTGGCATAAAAGAACAGGGTGCAGAGGACCTTGGTCTTCACAGACATGGCAGATGAATGCTGTGTCTGTGGCTGCTCTCTCTCCCTGATGATGGTACACAGGTGTGCCAACGTGCCATGGTCGACACGGAACTGGTCTATGCAATGCTGCTCCCTTAGATCTGAAGCCAGAAGAAGCTGCCGGTATGTCCTGGGCCTGTTCCCAACATGCCTTTCACATCACTCAGTGATGGCTGTGTCCAGCAGTGTGACATTCAGAAGCATCCCAGGGCATATCACAGTGACCACAGATGTGTTCACCTGCGACCATGCACTTGCAGTCCTGAATGCTGCTCCAGGGCCATGCACCACCCTTTGTACCTCATCTTCATGTGACCACCACAGGAGGGGATGACCAACACCTGCATGCCATGCCCTATGGATGTAGCCCACATGTGGGTGTGGTGTGCCATCGGCTGGAACATCCATGGACCATCGTGGTGGCTGCAGGAGCAGGAGGGCATGGTGTGCATGTGGGCAGGTTTGTGGCCTACCCACAGAAGCCATGGCATGTTGCATCATGGTACTTCAAGGAAGGGCTTGAGGGAGGTGCAATCTGGAAGGTCACTGAGCCCCTGGAGGTGAGTGTCCCACTGTGTGTGTGGTCCATAGGGTGCAATTGCTGACCATGTCTCTGTGCTTTGCTTTGTTTCAGGATGTTACTGTGAAGCCAGAGTGCTTCACTGTTGAGCTCTGTGACCTTGGTACTGATGTCACAGGCCATGTGGTGGAGAAGTGGAGGGACTGGCCACAGCGTCTGCCTGGGTACATCACCCTGCATGCTGGGAGGATGGATGTGTACTATAATGATGACTGGGGATGGTACTGGAGTGTCGTGGAGCTGTCTATGGTAGGATGCTTTCCATCATGGTTGTGTGGGTGTGGCTGCCTCCAGATGCATGCTGGGGACTGATGTGTCTCTTGCATGTGTTCTTTCCTGACAGGGGTACCATGGACTGTTGTGGAGGATGCTCCTGGAGGTGCAGAACTACACAAACACTACACCAGAATGCTTGTCTGATGACTCAGAGGAAGAAGATGGGGCCTTCTAGGGGTGACCAGTGTGCAGGCCACCCACTGGATATGACTGGTTAGAGTGTGAGGGTGTTGCTGGTGACCTCCCATTGCTGGACTGTTCATGTTGGGTTTGTGGCTGGCAATACTGTTTGATTGTACTTTGTGTGGGACGGGGGTGTTTTCACTGTGCTGGCCTGGTGACTGTGTGTTGGGGGAGGCTTCATGGCTGTTGCCATATGCCTGTTTGGGGGTGCGATCCATGTGTTGTACAGCTTCTGGTGTGTGGGGGTGCCCTGGTGGTTCACTTGCACTGTGGTAGGTTGCAGCCCTGTGTAGTGTTACAATGGTGGGTGGGGGGGCATTGTGCTTGCATGCCCTTGCTCTATGTGGGTGTCTATGGCCCTGTGGTGCTCCTGTTGGGGTGAGGTGGGGTGTTCCTCACATGTGTACATGGAGGGAGCATTCATGGGTACTTGTTCTGTTCTGGGGTTTTCATTGCATTACGTACTTGTACTGTTACATGCATCAGATTGTGGCTGTAAACTTTTTTGCCACATGCCCCGGTGTCCGTGTTTCTTTGTATGCACGTACTGTGTGTGTGGGTGTGTCTTGCCATGTTTGGGACCTTGAACAGTCCTACACAGTGTTTGTGCATGCTGCTTGCCAAGTTGCATGCTGTGTGCTATGCATTTCCAGGCCTACGCACTGTTTGTACACAGTGAACACGTTGGAGAATAGCCCCCAATATTAGCAGTATACATTTTCACATTTGATGAGGTTGAGCTTTGTGTAGTGGTAACTCTAATCTGCATTAATGTAGCATTTTGCAATGGAGAGAGAGAGAGAGAGAGAGATCGTTTGCAAACAGCTGTGCTAATGCACCAGTTTGGGTTCAACGTAATACCAGAAGAAGCAGGGAAATGTGGTATTAGGGTTTCCAACCCTAACTTGCTACCTCCACCTCAAGCAGCAAAAGGAAAAAAAACATTAGGGTTTGGGGTGTCTGAAGTCTTGGAGAATCAGTGGTGAAACATAGAAACATAGAATTTGACGGCAGATAAGGACCACTTGGCCCACCTAGTCTGCCCATTTTCCTACCTAATGGATAAGCTGCAGATCCTAGTTAACCAACAGCCTACTTCCTCCTACCCCCAACTAGAATTGCCTTATGTCTGACCCATGCATTCTTGAATTCCCTCACTGTTTTTGACTCTACGACCTCCTCAGGAAGGCTTTTCCATGTATACACAACCCTCTCTGTGAATAAATACTTCCTCACATTACATCTGAGACATCCCCCTTCTATCATCAAATTGTGCCCCCTTGTTTTTTCCCATCTCTTTTTCTGAAAGATGCTACCCTCTTGGACTTTGTTGATTCCCTTGAGGTATTTGAAAGTTTCTATTATGTCCCCCCTTTCCCTACTTTCCTCGAGGCTATACATCTTTAGTTTCTTTAGTCTTTCTTCATATGTCTTCTGATGCAGACCTTGCATCATTTTGGTTGCCCTCCTCTGGACAGCCTCCACCCTGTCTGTGTCTTTGTGGAGATGGGGCCTCCAGAACTTTACACAGTACTCCAGATGTGGTCTTACCAATTGTCTGTACAGAGACCAACAACTTCCTGTTTTCTACTGGTGATGCCTCTCCCTATGCATCCCAGTATCCCCCAGCCCTCCTTACTGCCTTCTCACATTGCTGGCCCACCTTTAGGTCATCTGATATAACTACCCTCAGGTCCCTTTCCATTTTTGTAGTTGTCAGTATCTCACCCTCCATTGTGTACACTTCTCCTGGGTTTTTGTTTCCCAGGTGCATTACTTTGCACTTTTTGCATTGAATCTAAGCTGCCATATATTTGACCATTCCTCCAACCTTGCCAAGTCCTTTTTCATCCTTTCCACCCCACCTTGTGTATCAACCCTGTTGCAGATCTTTGTGTCATCTGCAAAGAGACATACTTTCCCTTCTAGTTCTTCTGCAATGTCACTTATAAAGACATTAAAAAGGATCAGCCCCAGTACTGAACCCTGTGGTACCACACTAGTATCCCTCCTTTCTTCACTGTGGACTCCATTTACTATTTCCTGCTGTGTCCTGTTGTCCAACCAGTGTTTTATCCAGGCTACCACCCTAGGACCCAGGCTGGATAATTTGTTTATTAATCTTTTGTACGGGACTGTGTCAAATGCCTTGTTAAAGTCTAGGTAGGCCATGTCCACAGCCCCTCTCTGGTCTACTGCTTTGGTCACCCAGTCAAAGAAATCAATTAGATTTGTCTGACATGACCTTCCTGCTGTGAGTCCATGCTGCCCTGGGTCCTGTGCCCCACTTGCCTCTAGGTATTTAACAATTCTTTCCTTCAGAAGTGATTCCATCATTTTCCCTACCTCTGGTGAGGTCTTCCTTGTGGGTGTCAGCCCTAATGCCCACCCCATCCCCTGAGCAAACAATGTCAAACATGATCTTTTTTCTTTACACATGGCCCTGCTACAGTAGATTCTGTTGGCAACATGCAGTGAGATATAGTTCTCTACCTTTGAAGAGTATACCACTATGAGGCACTGGCTTGGAGCTGTACCTGTGCTTCAGAAAGGAGGGTATGGGCTGAAGGGGGGAGCATTAGGATTGACAACCCCAAGAAAGACCCCACCACTGATTCACCGAAACTCCAAAGATAAAAGACTCTAATGTTTTTTCCCTTTGTTGCTTGGGGCATGAGCACGGGGAGTTAGGGGTGGAAACTCTAATGCCACATTTCCCTACTTTTGTGGCACTAAGTTAAACCCAAACTGGTGCTTTAATGCAGTATTTTGCAAAGAATTTCTTTTCTATTTGAGATAGTGGAATCATATCCTCATTCATGCAGGTCCCTTCAGGACCAGTGTGAACAGATACAGATGTACAGAGCTGTCTGGGCCCTATGCCAAGGAAAGAGTCTGTCTGCCTGTGGAAGTGCAGGGCCCTTTTGGACCCTGCATTTCTGTGTGACAATAGATGTCATGAATTTGTGGGGCTGTCTGGAGGACTGTAGAATTGCAGGGTCTTTGGGGCCCTGTGCTTCCATATGGCTACAGATACAGACATGCAGGGCAAAGAGTCCATCTGTCTGCTGAAGCACAGGACCCTCTGGCAGCCACAGGTACAGAGGTGCAGGGCCCTCTGCCAAGAGAAGATTTATCTTCCCTATATGGTGTTGGGGTCTGTGTGAGCAACCCTACACTTTCCCTTCCCAGGCTGCATGGTGATGCCACATGAGTGTGCCATCACTCCAGCCTCAGCCCATCTAGCTGACTCACTGAGGTCACTGCTGAACTCAGCTCACTGGTACATGATCACAAAGCACTGCCAAACGGGGTAAAGGCTGGCACTACACGTTTCTTAATTTTTAATTTTTTTTTTTTACTTGAAATTTTAAAGATAGTCATTTCATGAATTCTCTTTATAAACATGACATGTGGCATTTATAGAATACTGGCCAAAACCTCATTTCATGCCACAAGTATAAACACAATTCAGTTGGTACAGTATGTGAAAAATGATACCTGTCACATTTATGAGGTGGTGTGAAAAAAATGGCTATATTGAAAGTTTGTATTCAAAATATTGAAAATTAGAAACATTTCAACATTCAGTCATAACTTGGTCATTTTACCATATTTGTACACCAAAATTTGAACGTAGTCTTCTTATGAGCCCACCTCATGAACACGGTAGGTGAACATTTTCAAATTTCACCTGAAAGATTATTTTTATGCAGCAACCACAAAATCACCATTTTGGGATGGATTTGGAAAAATTTCACCATCCTTGTTTATGAGGTGGTGTCCAAAAAAGGCCATGTTGAAAATCTGGTGCATAAACTTATCAACAAAAGTTTAAACCCCATTGAAATACATTAAACCAGACTTACCCTATTTTCTTATATTGCAATTGCTGGTTTCAGCAGCAAGACATGTCTTCATTTGGAGTGTGGATCTACATCATGAGACATGTTCAGGTGAGTAATGGTGTGGAGGAGTGCTTGCAAAGTGAGGACTGAGGTGGTGGGGCAGGTGGAACTATGGGGGATCAGCGAGTGACCATTTTCTGTTTCTCAGGGTGAAAAAAATAAAGATATTAAGGGACAGATTTCTTTTTTCAGGTATTACAAAATAAGTCACTATTGGATCTGACACTGGGGGCTGGGCAACCCAGTGTCGGCTAAATTCCAGGTGGCACTGGGATGGGCATCCTGGTGCCGCCACCTATTCGTGGGGGACAACCTGGGGGGAGAGGGGTTGACAAGCGATACTGGGGGTGGGCACCCCACTCCACCTTTGGAAATAAACACTTAGAGGAAATATGAGGGAGGGATAGCTGAGCTAGAAGGGGGAGGGATGAGTGGATATTAATAAATGATAGAGATAGATAAATAGATAGATAGATAGATAGATAGATAGATAGATAGATAGATAGATAGAGTGAAAGACAGTGACAGAAAGAGCAAGGGATCAATGTCTCACTGCTACAACTGAAGCTTGTAGAACAACTCCTGCTGCAGCTTCACAATTCAGAAAAGTCCAACTGTTTTCATACAGAGAGCACAAGCAACCAACTCCTTTCACTAAGCTGGGCATTTAGGATTTTTGGGTGCCCAGAAATGTTATTTAATGAGCAATTTTCAAAAAACAAATGCCAGAACCTAGCTAAATTAGTCCCTTTTGCCTAGGTTCAGGTGTTTCTTTTTTGAAAGTACATCATTTTAATGTAGCCATCATAATTTATATTTTTTCTCATGACAAGTAAATAATTTCTCACAACAAGGAAAGCATGAAAAATAAGCCCTCACAGTGTTTTTGTAACAATCATATCAGAGGGTTATCTAAAAATTAAACTTTAGATCCCTATAACTCTGGAACCATATATTTTTCATGAACCTGTCAAAAGGCATTACATTGATATGGGTCGTTGCTTCCCTGAAAGTGTTGTGAAAACAATTCTTACCATCAAGGCTGTGCATGAGAGCAAATGAAAAAAGAAAAGAACCTCTCCATGTTAAGAATAGGAAAACTTTTTTTTTTTTGCATTCTGTATAATGAACACCAAACAAGATGCCATCACAAAACTTCATATCCAGACTATGCATGTCAAATTTTGAGCTATTTTGTTGAATTCCACCAAAGTTATTAAGGTGTATAAACTGAGGTTTAAGATAAAACACCCTACTCAACCCTAACTATTGAGGCACTACTGTATGCCTACAATATGTATTCTTTGCAAAAAAAACTTTGTTAATGCATCAATTAGGGTACAGCTTAACTTCACAAAAATAGGAGAATGTAGCATTAGGGTTTTCAGACCTAACTCACCACCCCCCAAGCAGCAAAAGGAACAAACATTAGGGTTTTGCATCCCTGGAGTCCTGGTGAATCAGTGGTGGTGTCTTCATTGGGGTTGTCAACCCTTTAACTCACCCCTCCCCAGCCACTAATCTTCTGTCAGAACCACAAGGTACAGCTGCAAGCCACTACCTCATAATGATATGCTCTTCAAAGGTTAAGAACTATGTCTTGCCACGTGTGGCCAACACAATCTGTTGTAGCTTTCTTCACACAGGGCCCTCCAGGCCATACATGAGGAAAGGAGATCATGTCTGACATTGTTCACTCAGGGAATGGGGTGGGCATTAGGGTTGAACCCTAACTGGTGCATTAATAAAGTTTTTTGCAAAGAATTTCCTTTCTTTTCAAAACAGTGGAAAATGAATGGTGGAACTTACCCAACTCACACTCTCCCCCCCCCACAGCTGGAGGAAGGAGACATTGGGGGCGGGAGAACAGAGGAAGGCAGGACTGGTGGAAGGGATTGCTAGCAAATGCCAGGAGTCTAGGAAATAAGATAGGAGACCTACAGACGGTGATGGCATCAGATGACCTAGACCTCATTGCAGTTATTGCAGTAACAGAGACTTGGTGGACAGACAAACACAGTAGGGAGGTGGACATACTGGGGTTTAGACTTTACAAGTGGAACAGAACAGGAAAAAGGGGGGAGTGGCCCTGTATGTGAAGGAGGGGATTTGGGCATCAGTGAGTGGGGCAGGCATGGATCATCGAAGACCCTATGGGTCACCTTTAGCAAAGAGGGCAGGGAGGCAGTAAGGGTAGGGGTGGTCTACAGACCACCAAATCAGGGAGAGGAAGTGGATATAGAGATGGTTAAGGAGATACAAGGGATGGCCAGCAAAAGGGAAATCATAGTGTTGAGTGACCTAAATCTTCCAGACGTGGAATGGGAAGTCCCAATAGCATTCACAGAAAGGAGTAGAGAGCTGTTGACACCATGTAGGAAACATTGACGGTATTGATGAGGTGGAGGTTGGGGAAAGCTTGGGTGACAGTGACCATAGAATGAAAAGATTTAGACTTAGAACGTGGCTGGTAAAGTGCAGATCCACCACTAAGGTGCTAGACTTAGGCCAGCCCAGTGGCACTGAGGGTTGAGGCGCTTGATGCCACACCTCATGCCACACCAGCAACCTGGGTTCAGAGACAGACTTGGGCCACCAGGGGTCAGCAGGGGAGGGAAGAGATCAAGCATCTGGAGGACTGTTCTCTCTTCCTGGGGAGGGCTCTGGGGGATGTGCCAGAAAAGGGCAGCCTCTGGTGGCAGTTGGGGGTGCTCCAAGATAGTGGCGCTCATGCAAGCAGAGCGGAGCTGTGGCGGGTGTCGGCACTCTGTGCCTAGACACCATTGCATGACCGAGCTCCGGTGGAAAAAAAACAAGGAGGAAAACCCCAGCTGCTTTGGAGGTGAAGACAGGGTGAGTAGGCTGAGCCCACATGTCCAATGCCAGCTCGGATCCCAGCATGACTCTCTGTGATTCTGCCTCCCTGTTTGGGCTATGGGGTGGAGGACCCAGCACCCAATTCCTCAGCCAGGTAAAGAGCACAGTGGACAGTAGAGGCAACACACCTGAGTGCCCCAGCTGGAGAGATACCCAAGTGACTGGTGACCGGAGGGAAAGGGAATAAAAAAAAAAGTGCTAGACTTTAGGAAGGCAGATTTTAGGAGGATATAAAAAATTGTGTGAAAGGAGCTAGAAAGGAAGGAAAACTTGGATGACGTAGAGGAGATGTGGGGGAAATTAAAAGAGGAATATTGAAGGCAACAGAGCTATGTGTTAGGACGGTGAGTAAGAATAAAAGAGCGAAGAAACTACTTTGGTACTCAACAGCAGTGAGAAAAGCAGTTAGAGAGAAAAGGAAAGTGTTCAAGGCATATAAAGCCTCTCAGAGGGAGACAGATAGGGAGGTTTATAAGGAGAAGCTGAGGGAGGCAGGAAAAATAATCAGAGGGGGTGAAGGCAGATATAGAAGAAGATATTGCAAGGGGGCAAAGAGGGGGGATAAGAAGTTTTTCAGATATGTGAGTGACATAAGGAAGGGGAAACTGGGGATTATGAACCTTAAGTGGGAAGAGGGAGCACTGGTAGAGGGGGATGTGGAGAAGGCAAATATTCTAAATGACTACTTCTTGTCAGTTTTCATGGTAGAGGAGGGGAAAGGGCCAGAGCTGAATAGTAGAGGAAGGGAGGAAAGGCAGAGAAATGGACTCAAGTTCCTTCACGGAGGATAAGATATTGGAAGAACTAGGAAGGCTGCAGATGGATGAAGCAATGGGCCCAAATAGGATTCACCCGAGGGTGCTCAAAGAGTTAAAACAGGAGTTAGCGAGGTCCCTCACAAGGTTATTTAATCTGTTGTTGGACAAGGGGAGTGTCCCTGGTGACTGGAAAAGGGTTGATGTGGTGTCATTACATAAAGGGGGAAGCAGGGAGGAGCTGGGAAACTACCACCCTGTTAGCCTTACCTCTGTTGTAGGGAAGCTAATGGAGATACTTGTTAAGGAAGGCTAGTAAAATATCTGGAGGGTCTCCTGGATGATAACCAGCATGGATTCACAGGTGGAAGGCCATGTCAGATCAACCTGACGGAATTCTTTGACAGAGTTCTGGAGATATGGGGCTAGGGCAGGGTGGTGAACATGGCCAACCTGGACTTCAGGAAGGTCTTTGATGCCATCCCACACAGGAGGCTGGTAGCCAAACTGGGCAGCTTGGGAGTGGGAAGGAGGTTCATAAGCTGGGTAAAACATTGGTTAAAGAGGAGGATACAGAGGGTTGTGGTAAATGGGAAGCACTCAAAGAAAGATAGGGTGATGAGTGGGATTCTGCAGGGCTCTGTGCTGGGATCCATTCTTTTCAACATTTATACTGGGGACATTTCAGAGGGTCTACATGGAAGGTGTTCCTATTTGCAGATGACATGAAGTCCTGTAATAGGGTTGATGTGCAGGGGTGTGTGGAATGTATAGAGGATCTGGTCAGACTGGAGGAGTGGTCAGAAAAGGGGCAGCTATAATTCAATGCTACAAAATGCAGAATTATGCACATAGGGTGCAAAAACCCAAGGGCAAAATACTGGCTTGTGGGGAGAGAACTGGAGGTAACAGATCAGGAAAAGGACCTGGGGATCACAATTACTGACAACTGAAAGTTTAGAATCAGTGCGACAGGGCAGCAGGGAAGGCAATCAGAATGTTGGCATGCATGGAGAGGGGCTTTACAAGCAGGAAAAGGGAGGTGATTATGACGCTATGCAAAACAATGGTCAGACCACACCTGGAATATGGGGTCCAGTTCTGGAGGCCTTACTTGCAAGGGGACAAGGACAGATTGGAGAGGGCCCAGAGATGAGCAACCAAAATGGTGCCAGGGCTGCACAAGAAGTTATATGAGGAACGGCTGGGGGAGCTTGGCATGTACAAGCTGGAAAAGAGGAAGGAAAGGAGGGATATGGTTGAAACTTTCAAGTACTTGAAGGGTATAAACAGGATGAGGGTTGACAGAATCTTCAGAAGGAGAGTGAACAAATCCACTAGGGGGCATGCACTCAGACTGGAAGGGGGGTAGCTTTAGTGGTGATGTCAGGGGGAAGTTCTTTATTGAGAGGGTCATGGGCCATGAAATAGTCTACTGGAATGGGTGGTAAGGGTGGATTCAGTGGACAAATTTAAAAAAGCTTGAGATACCTACATGGACCTAAGCAACAGTGAGCAGGCAGGGAATGGAAGGAGGAAGCCTTCCTAGAGGGGGGAATTAGGGCAGACTGAATGGGCCATGTGGTCCTTTTCTATACAAATTTCTATGTTTCTATATCCTCATTCACTCAGGTCCCTTTGGGACGTGCATGAACAGATGCAGATGTGCTGGTTCCTTTGGGTCCTGGCCAAGGGAAGACTCCGACTAACTACATAACTGCAGAGACAGATGTCAAGGCTGTGGAAGAACAGTGCCCTCTGGTCCCTGCACTTCCAAGTGGTTCGAGATACAGATGCGCAGTGCAAATAATCCCTCTGTCAGCCAGTGCACAGGGCTGTCTGCCATCCATGGGTCAGAGGTGACGGGCCCTCTGCCAAGAGGACAGTTGTCTTCACTATATGATAGCTGGGCCCATTTGGATGACCCTGCAGCTTTCGTTTCCAGGCTGGGGGAGTGTCACATAACAGCGCCATCCCCCACCCTCACTCTATCCAGCTGTGCCACTGTGCCCACCCCCAAACTCTGCTCACTGGCACAGGATCACAAAGCATACATGCGGGGGTCAAGACTGGCACTACGCACAAAGTTTCTAAACGATTATATATATATATATATATTTTATTTTTGCCCCAGATTTTCAAGATAGTCATTTCATGACTCCCTTTATAAATATGACATGTAGTATTTATAGCATTTATAGTATACTGGTCAAAATGTCATTTCGCACCAAAAATGCAAAAGTAGGTCTCATCCAGGACTTAAAAAGTGACACCTGTCATGTGAAAAAATTGCTATGCTGAAAGTGTGGAGTTAAAATATTGAAAATTTGCAAAGTTATAAGTAAACATTGAGACACTGCATTGTTCACTCATAACCTGTGCATTTGACAATATTTGTATACCAAATTTTCAGCATGGCATTCTTATTACCTTGTCTCATGAACCCGGTAGGTGAATATTTCCAAATCCCTGCCAAAATGTCACTCCACACCATTGAAATGTTATCATGCGCCACAGGTATGAAAACACATTTTATCCAGAATCTGAAAAATGACAACTGTCACATTCATGAGGTGGTGTGAAAAATGGCTTTGTTGAAAATTTGGGGTCAAAATATTTAAAATTACCAAAGTTATAGGCGAGCATAGAAAAAGTTCAACATACGCTCATAACTTTGGCAATGTGACATATTTTGACTGCATATTTTGCATATAGTTTTCTTATGAGCCCACCTCATGAACAAGGGAAGTGAAAATGTTGAAATCCTGCCTGAAAGCTGATTTTGCAAGGTGACCACAAAAATCACCTTTGAGTGAGATTGGCATAATTCTACCACCACTGGTCATGAAGTGGTATCCCAAAAAGGCCATGTTGAAAATGTAGTGTAAAAAGTATTCAATAATGACAAAGTTATGAATCAAAGTTCAAAGTCGCATTAAAATACATTATACCACACTTGCCTTATTTTCTCATATTGCAGTCATCGGTTCCAGCAGCAAGACATGTCTTCAGTTGGAGAGTGGATCTACATTGTGGGGCATGTTCACATGAGTGACGGTGTGCATGAGTGTGTGGTTGGTGTGGAGTGGTGGATGGTGAGTGAGAGGTCAGGGTGGAGTGAGTGGGGGTCAGATTGACAAGGTACCATTTTCTTTTTTTTACAGGTAAAAAAAAAAAACATCAGTGAATGGTTTTCTTTATTTCAGGGGGCCATTCCAGCATGGGGACTGGGCACCTCAGTGTTGGGTTAGTGTTTGGCAGCACTGGGAGCAGGCTCCCCAGTGTTGCCTCATACATAATAGAAATTGGAGCAGTGACCTTGATGGGAGTGGGCATGAAGAGAAGTCATGCCTGGGGTGGGCATCCTTGTCCTCTTATATATAGTACAAAAAGAATGTCCCTCTGCTCCCTCTATTCCAACCAAGATACTCACCAATGGTAGGGTGCTGGAAAACAACTCTCAAATCCTTGAAGAACTTAACTCCCATTTTGTCACTGCTGGACTAGCTTTTGACTCCTCACCTTATGCTGGCCATGTGAATAGTCATGCTTAGGGATGTAAGTTTGTCATGGATCAGGTTTTAATGACTCATTATTCATGAAATCATTAGTAAACAGTAGTAGATGTTGTGGCACTGTCATCATTGCTATATTCTGATGACACTAGTGAAGGTCATGGAAGTTCTGAATAAAGATCAAATGTCATGGAATCAATGATGTGAATGACTGCCATGACAAACTTACATCCCTAGTCATGCTAGCTCCACCTCCGCAACCTGTATCCCATCCCATACTTTTCAGTTGCACACGATTAATTATAAAGAAGTTGAAGACTCACTCCTTAACCTAGATACCAGAAAAAGTGCAGGGGATGATGGACTTGGACCTTTCTTCCTGAGACTAGGCTATGCCCATCTCACTGCCCTGTCCTACATATTTTCAATCTCTCCATCACTTCTGCTACATTTCTGTCCTGCTGGAAATTCGCCCACATTCTGCCTCTTTTCAAATCAAGAGACCCTTGTGATCTAAACAATTACAGGCCTATCTCCATCTTGCCTATCCTCTCTAAAGTTTTTGAAAAGTTGATCTACAACCAATTAAAACATTATATTGAAACCTACTCACTCCTAAACCCAGCACAATCTGGTTTCAAGTCTAAACACAGCACTATCACAGCACTGGCTAAAGTCACTAACGGCTGGGTTTCTTCTGTGGATGCCAAGAAGATTACTGGTGCAGTCTTCTTAGACCTTAGTAAAGCATTTGACACCCTTGACCACCACCTTCTAATTACCTGCCTTACTAATTTAGGTGCCACTCTGTCCACCACTCAGTGGTTTACCAGTTATCTTTCTGGAAGGATACAGAAAGTCAAAGCTGATGGTCTACTCTCAGCCTCCCTGCCGATTGCCAGGGGAGTCCCCCAAAGATCCATTCTACGCCCAATCCTCTTATCTCTGTATATCAACGACCTTGATTCGTACATAATGAACTCCAGCCTGCACTTCTTTGCAGACAACACAGTACTGTATACCTCTGGCTCAACTCTATCAGGAGTTAGTGACGTGCCACAAGCTGACTTTGCTCAGCTCAAAAACAATCTAATAAAAGTCAAGCTTCTCCTAAATGCCAAGAAAACCAAGACAATAATTTTTTCCCGTAGTACCTCCTCTGGCACCCCCCCGTCCTACAGAAAGACTTTATTGTTACCTCCATAGGAGAACCCTTGGAAGTCGTTCCCAAATTTAAATATCTTGGCATTTGGATAGACAATAAGCTCTCTTTTAATGACCATATTGAGGACTTATCCAGGAGACTCAAAGCCAGGCTAGGATTCTTTTTTAGAAACAGGTCTCTCTTCCCTCTTGGGACCCGGACCAGGATTGTGCAGGCCACATTTCTTCCTTTACTTGATTACAGAGATTTAATCTACACCTCCTCTGCAATCTCAAGCCTAAGTAAGCTGGACGTCCTCTACCACCATGATCTATGGTTCATCACTAGCTCCCCATACAGAACTCACCATTATGATCTGTACACAGCTGTTGGCTGGACATCACTCACCACTAGACGCTTGCTCCATGCTGCTATCTAGACCCTTAAGATACTCCTGCACAAACTACCAAGCTACCTAACGTCTCTTATCTGCATTTCCCACAGTGCATACTCCCTTAGGAAATCAGACTTCATCCTGCTTGTTGTTACTAGGACTTGTACTACCTTTGGCCAACGAGCTATTTTGTTTGCCCTTACTACTTTTTGGAACCAACTCCAATCCGTACTGAAATTAACTAGCACCGTCTCAATTAATCTCTACAAAGCATTAGCTGTATCTAAAATAAAAGATATTTGTAGCTGCTACTAAGCCTCTCCCCTACCCCATGTCTGTCTCATGCACTACGACTGCCCTAGTCCTGTCCAAGTCAGGACTGAAACTGCTTAGCCGGCAAAAGGTTTATAGTTGCTAAATTATATGATTTTTCTACCTGCTCTTACTGCCCTCTTCCACCAGACCTCCTAGCCGCATCTTACTCCCCCCTACTCTTCCTAACCCCCAGCCTACCCAGATCTTACCCCTCCTACTCTTCCCAACCCCCAGCCATCCCTGCTTTTTTTTAATCTTCAACCTTGCCATCCTAAGTATCCTCTCTCTCGTCATTGCACACTAACCATATTTATTGCCTCTTATCAGAGTTATGTTTACAAATCCTCTCTTGTATAGCTTGGACACAAAGAAGCAAATTCTCCTTAACGGTACATTGCTTTACTAGGATGTATCTTATGATGAAGTGCCTTTCGTGAACTATGTCTGCACTTTGTTTAATTATAATCAATGATGCCTTTTATGTAATGTCCCCATGTCTGTGTAAATGCTTCAGGACCTCCTTGTGAATGAGCTTGCTCAATGGAGTTTTCCTGCAATAAACTTGCAGGAAATAAACTTGAACTTGAACTTGAATATGAATATATAAACTTTGGGAAGGACGGGCGACCGAGAGGATGGGGGGGAGAAAGAAAAGATACAAGGAGTAGGCACAACAGGCAGATAAGAGAGATGAGAAAAAGTGACTGAGGGATTGAAAGAGTGATCAAGGTTTCAGTGGCTCACTGCTCGCACTGCAGCTGGCAGCATGCTTCCCTCTGCAGATCTCAAGAAAGTCCTGCTGTTCTCATACAGAGAACATAGGTGAATGGTTTCTTTCACTAAGCTGTGCACCCTGGATTTTGAGGTGCCCTGAAAAGGTATCTCTGGCAAGTTTTCCAAAAAAACAAACACCAGAATCCAGCTAATCTGATCCCACAAGGCTCAGTCCTTGGTCTCATACTCTTCACCCTCTTCGTAAGTGACCTTCCCTTCTCCAGCTCTAAATTCTGCTTACACATGTATGCCAGTGACACTATCCTCTTTATCTCTGGTCCATCAATACAAGAAGCTCAAGCTATCCTCCAAAATGACTTCAACAGCATTGGGCAATGGTTCAATCTGAACCAACTGAAAGTAAACACCTCCAAAACAGTCTCCATGGTTTTTGTAGATTGCAAAAACTGAGCAGATCACCTCCCCTTCCCCCTATCATTTCGTTGGATGGCTCCACGCTAGACCAGGTAATTAAATACAAATACCTGAGGGGTTGGATGGATTCACAGCTATCCTTCTCTACACACATCGATGCAACCATTTCTAAATTACTGTATTCCCAGACTTGGGATGCTGTACTGGCATAAACTCTCTCCAAATGGGAAATCCTATCAAAAATGATCCTCCCCATTTTTGACTACACAGACGTGGTCTATAGCTCTGCTCCTGTAACTGCCCTGTCCAGACTAGACACCATCCTAAACTCTTTCTGTCATTTCACAACAAACTCTTCCCCTTTGAACTCACCACTGTGATTTACTCCCTCCTTGATCCCCACTCGCTGTTACACAGACATTATATACACTTCTTCTCTCTCATATCCAAATTTTGGTCCAACATGCTTCCCTCCTACCTAATGGACAATCTCTCTCCAGATTCTTACTCCCACTATGAACTGAGGCACAGGTATGGAAGATACTTAACCCTGCCTCGACCAGCTTCCTCAGCTGGCAAAGCTGCTTTCTCCTATTGGCTCCCCATTTTATGGAACACTCTCCCCCTACCAAGGCTAGACGCTCCTTCTCCCACCTTGCCTGCAAGCATGAATTTCATCTTCTTCCACACCCTTCGCTGTCACACTTGAACCTGCTCATGCTCCACTCCTCTCTACCACTGAAAGATGCCCCCCAAAGCACTTACCTCACAATGACCTTGTTGCTGAAGCCCACCATCTCTTGTAATGTACCCTGTATTAGGCAGCCTGCTCGTAATGACTGCTATGTATCTGATTTTGTACAGCCTAAATGCTCACCTGTTATGTCTTGTAATCCTTATTGTAACATGGCTTATTTGTTCTTGGTAATGTTGTATTCCTCCACTCCCCTGCCCCAAAGTTGCACCTGAAATAGAGCCTCAGCTCAGTATGCCTTTCCCAGTTAACAAATGTTTAAGTAAAAGAATAAAGTTTAGTTAGGTTCCCATGTTTGTTTTTTTGTAAATGTATCATTTTTATGTATTATCAATGTTTGTGAGTTTAAAAGAAAAAATGGTGTCCGACACAATCAGTAGTTTATCCACACTATCAGTATTTTTTCTGTATGACAGACAAATCAAGAAAATAAGTACTTCTTTTATTTGCTGTTCACATTTCTCAATAAACTAAAAAATCCTTATAACTCTGGAACCATATAATATTTTTTCAAAGGAAAACTCCTGGAATGGGCCCCTTCAGTCCTGAGAATTTCATGAAACAATTCCACACCATCCCTGAAAATTTCATGAAACAATTCCACACCATCTAGGCTGTAGATGAGAACAAAAACTACACAATGTTAAGTCCAGGGAAAACACATTTTTTTCCATTTTTCAGTGCTCTGTGTCTCAAAAACTGAACAAGTTGCCTTCACAAAATGTTTCCTGTTTTGAGATTCTGATAGCCTGAATGTGCATGCCACATTTTGGGTTATTTTGGCAAGCTATGCTGTCACACAGGAACAGGTCAGGGAGTTGATAGTGGTTCTGCAAGCTAAATAATCATGTCTGGGGATTTCAGGTGAAACTGTTGTGTTTGGGGACATTTTAAAGTGTTGTTTTGTTTTCTTTTTTCAGTGTTTGGGGTGAACAGGGAATTGTACCCAGTGTCTGCAGTTGTGGGGTGATCCAGAGGTTTTAAAGGCTAATAGTTTTTCTTCACAGGGGCAGTGCAGGAGGAAAAGGGGATTCACTGATCCAGCAGAGTTTGTTTTGTGGGGGTATTTTTTGTGTATAAAACAGCTGATTTGCTTCTCTGTGGATGTAACTGCTGAGTTACACTCATAACACTAGGGATAGACACTGGAGCACTGGTTGAATTGAGATCTTCGTGATGACATCAAAGAGAGCTAACCAATTAGGGAGCCCAGTTAAAAGGTGCCGGATTTTAAATCTACTGAAGGGGATAAAAAGGGAAGGTTACAAACAAGCTGGTAGCAGATGCCGTCACACAGGAGCAGGTTGGGGATCTGACGGTGGTTCTGCAGGCTAAAGAATCATTTCTGGGGATTTCAGGTGAAACTGTTGTGTTTGGGGACATTTTAAAGTTTTGTTTTGTCTTCTTTTTTCTGTGTTTGGGGGTGAATGGGGAATTGTTCTCAGTGTCTGAGGTAGTGGGGTGGTCCAGAGGTTTTAAAGGCTGGTAGTTTTTCTTCATGGGGCAGCGCATGAGATTAACCCATCCTCCCTCCCCCATCCCTCCCCAAGCTTGGTTACCTTTATAGGGACACACCCGGAGGGTTTTGGCAACTTCCTGTCTGAAACCAGGAAAGGGCAGGGCCACCCAGACAACACAACAAGGAAGGACTAGGTACATTTAAATTGTAAGATACTAACATCAAGAGAGGGTAATGTAAAGTAAGACAGAAATAGACAAAATGAATACAAAACAAAACTAAGAAAAAAAAACTAGGTGATAAACACAGGATTGAAGAACTAAACCAGAAGTATAACTATATAACTATAGCAGCAGGAGGGTTCAGACAAAAAAACAGGAAGTGACATAGAGCAGAAGAACAAGATGCAGGGAATGGTGCGGTATAGAGGGTGCAGGGCAGCAGTCTTCAGAAGGATGTTCTGGGTACTGCACGATGCCCCATATGCAGGTACCTCTCTGGGCTGAGGGTGGAGGTAGCCAGTCTCCAGGCCTCGCTAGCAAGAGTACTGGGGACCTTGGCCCCCAACCAGAACCCACCATGTCCCTGGCCACTGCCGCAATGGTTGCCCAGGCAAAAGGTTGGATTGGCTATGGTGGGCACAGGGAGGTGGAAGGAAGTGGCTCAGAGATGCATCTCCCTCATCCAGTCCACCTGAGAAATTCCTATGATGTTCTTGTGGAGCGAGATAGCCCCACAAGGTAACCCGAGGTTATGACCAGAGAAGATGAGCAGGTCCTCCTGGAGGAAGACCCAGGGAAGGGAGGCTGAGGACCCCAGAGGAAGAGAAAGCTACTCCTGGTGGGGGACTCAATTGTCCAAGGAATGGATCTAGGCACAGGTAGCGGGGTGGAGATGGAGGAAGGTCATGTGCCTTTAAGGAGGCACAGCTAAAGGGGAATGGGGGCGAATACAGAAGATTGCCACAGCCGTATCAAGGAGAGGGGGGTCTGATGTCATTGTCCACATGGGTACAAATGACCTAGTCAGGAATGAGGTGAGAATAGAACAGGTGAAAGTGGATTTCAGGGAATTGGGTAGGTGCCTTCAGGAGGTAGCTGAATCTGTAACATTCTCAGAGATGCTGCCAGTCCACAGCAGGGGGGAGGTTAGGAATCTCCACAGCAGACAGTTCAACACTTGGTTGAAGAGCTGGTGTGAAGAAAAGGGGTTTTACTTCATTGGGGACTGACGACCCACCTGAAGTGATGAAGACCTGTACATGGGGGTTGGCTGCATCTGTCCAGGGAGGGGACTAAGTTCCTCAATGAGAAGTTTAAATGATTCCTTGGCAAGCATTTAAACTAGCCAAGGGTTGGGAAGCAGTTCCAAACAGAGAGACCCAAGTAGCCCACCCCCACAGGTTAGTGAAACTAGTAAGGAGGATCGAGGGGGAAAAAAGGTTAATAAAGGGAAGGGAGGAAGCAAAGGAAAATGACCAGAGTTAGAAAAAAGGGACAGCAGGACAATAGTAGAATTACAAGGGAGTAGGCAGTGTAACATGTACAGCCATGTATATAAATGCATTCAAACCGAGAAAAAAAATCCCAGACCTGACAGCCTTGATGGCAGAGGCTAACCTGGATGTACAGTAGTGGCAATCACCGAGACATGGTACACTGGAATCCATGACTGGGAGGTGAACGTACCAGGGTATGCTCTGTTCAGGAGGAACAGGATAGAGAAAAAAGGGAGATGGCCCTTTACATCAGGGAAGGGATCAAAGCAACAGTGGTTCAGGGTAGACATGGAGTGGCTGAGGCACTGTGGGTCACTCTTGAGCTAGGCAATGGAATGGCAATTCACACTGGAGTGATCTACAGGCTTCCAGCATAGGGGTAGGAGGTAGACAGGGCAATAGTGGAGGAAGTACACAAGAAGGCAGCAAAGAAAGAGGTACTACTACTGGGTGATTTTAACATACCAGACATGGACTGGACCATCTCAGCAGCAGCCTCATCCAGGAGTTGAGACATCCTAGAAGCCTTGCAGGGGCAGGACTCGGGCAGTTGGTGCAGGAGCCCAACAGGGACAAGGTAATTCTCAACCTTGTACTGAACAATGGAACAGGAATGCAGAAGTCAGGGTAGATGGTCACTTTGGCTCCAGTGACCACTATACAGTGTAGTTTAAGATAGATAAAGAATCACAGATGAGTCACACAAAGGCAAGGGTCCTGGACTTCAGGAAGGTGGATTTTTTAAGGATGGGAAGGGGAATCAAAGAAGCCTTGGAGAGCAAGAAGCCAGGGGAATGGGTTAAGGAGCAGTTGGCACACCTAAAACTAGCCATAGGTGAGGGGCCAAATCAGTGCATTAATCTAAGAAACAAGGAAAAAAGGAGTAAATCACTATGGTTCTCAAGGGAAGTGGTAGGGAAAGTTAAGGAAAAAAGGTGGCTTTCAGAAAATACAAGGAGTCACAAAGGGAGGAGGATAGGGTGATATACCTAGAGAGGCAAATGAAAGCAGGAAAGGCAGTAAGGAGTGCAAAAGTGAAGGCAGAGGAAAGATTAGCTCAGACAATAAAGAAAGGGGACAACATTTTCTATAGGTACATCAGCGAAAGTAGGAAGGCCAGGAGAGGAATTGTGAGACTGGGGGGGAGGGGAGGCATGTGTGGAAGAGGACCTAGATAAAGCAACTATACTGAATGAATACTTCTGCTCAGTATTCACTGAGGAGGGGAAGGGACAGGGACCATAACTGGACAGCTGAGGCATTGGAGGGAAGGAGGTAAGCACCAGTCAATTTACAGACGAGAGAGTCCTGGAGGAACTCATAAAGCTGAGGGTGGACAAATCGATGGGACCAGATGGTATTCACCCCAGGACACTAAGGGAACTTCAGAAGGAGCTAGCAGCACCACCAGCAGCCCTGTTTAGTGAGCCACTCAATACAAAGGTGGTTCCAGAGGACTGGAAGTGGGCACATGTACTCCCTATTCACAAGAATGGAAGCAAGAAGGAAGCAGGTAACTAGCCTCACCTCAATAGTAGGCAAGATTTTGGAGGTGCTGCTTAAGGAAAGGATTATGGAACACTTGGAATTCAGCAGAACACAGGATCTGAGGCAGGTCATGTCAAACAAACCTGATAAGACTTTTTTGATGGGGTGATGAAGGAAGTGGATCAGGGGGGAGCGGTGGATGACGTCAACCTTGATTTCACTAAGGTCTTCAACACTGTTCCAAACAGAAGACTGGTCAACAAGTTGGGTAGCCTGAGAGTGGGACATAAAGTAGAGGAACTGGGTTAGAAACTGGTTGCCAGTGGCAATGTTGGGGTTCATAGGAAGGGGTATCATTAGCAGAAGAAGGGAGGTGGTGATACCACTGTACAAAATGCTGGTGAGGCCTCATCTGGAGTACAGAGTACAGTTCTGGAGGTCGAATCTTCGTAAAGATGTGGACGGGGTGGAGGCAGTCCAGAGAAGGGCAACAAAGATGGTAAGGGTCTTGCACCTGAAGACATATGAGGAGAGACTGAAAGACCTCAATATGTATACACTGGGGGAGAGGCGGGAGTGGGGAGACATGATTGAAAAATTCAAGTATCTTAAGGGTTTTGACAAGGTCCACATGGGTGACATATTTCAATACAAGAGATGTACAAGGATGAGGGGGCATGATATGAGATTAGAAATGGGTAGGATAAGGGGGGATGTGAGGAAGTATTTCTTCACAGAAAGGGTGGTGGATGCTTGGAATAACCTACCCCAGGAGGTGGTGGGAGCTAGCACAGTGGGGCATTTCAAACATGCATGGGATAGGCATAAGTGAATCCTAATGCCAGGAAAGAGAGGCAAACTCCAATGACCAAGCAGGGTCAGCGACCGCTGATGCTGACAGGGATTACAGGAAGACTGGGTGAGCCTAGCAGTCCTTATCTGCCATCAATTACAATGTTACTATGTATTATTAAGGTGCAAAAGTTGGGGTTTAACATTAAACAGCCTTTTCAACCCTAACTATAGTGGCACCACTGTGTCCCTATAATATGTAGGGGATATGCCATGGCCTGACTGAAGGTATCATATTTATCTTCATGAGAGGCCAATGATACCTCAAAGTGATGAACCCTAATGTTCCTTTGAGCACTTTGTGTTCTTCAGTCTAATATATGCGACAATGTAGTTTTTTGCAATTAATTTCCCTTCTTTTTCTGATAGTGCAGACATATCCTCATTTGCCCAGGTCCCTAAAGGATAGTCATTATGCAGTGTATGGGCCCATCAGACCTCACATGCATGTCAATCCCCTGTGAGAGAAGGTCCCCCACCCACCACAAGGCATCGTGTGTGCACCAGAACACTGTTCTGTCCCTCTCTAGGCTAAGGCCAGTGCTGCATGCCACAACACCTCCTCCCCAAGCCTCTGCCCATTCAACCAGCTCTCTGAGTTCACACCCAAACTCAGGTCAGTGGCACAGGAAGGCAACATGGTCCTCACTGAGACAATTTCCATCCCTGCAAATAACATTACTTCATTATTTTTTGGTAACATTCTGAATCCCAAATTTTGACATACTCTTTTTATGATCCCTAGTGATCCCGGGTTTGAACATGACAGGTGTCATTTATAAAATACTGGATGAAATGTAATTTCACACCACGAGTGCAAGATCACACCTTTGCCAGTGTTTGAAAAACTACAGCTGGCAGGTTCACGAGGCGGTGTGAAAAAATGGCTGTCTTGAAAATCTGAGGTCAAAATAATGAAAATTACTAAGTAATGAGTGTGTGTAAAAAAATCACAGCAGACCTTCACAACTTTGTTGTATTTTAATATTTTGACCAACATTTTCAACATAGTCTTCTTATGATCCCACTTCAAGAACCCGGTAGGTGAAATTTTCAAATCTTGGCCTAGACAACATTTCATGCCACAGGCACGAAAACACATTTTGATCAGGATTTGAACAGCCATCACATTCGTGACGGGGTGTTAAAAAATGGCTGTGTTGAAAAGTTGGGGTTAAAATATTGAAAATTACCAAAGTTATGAGTGAGTGTTGAAACATTTCAACATCTGTTCATAACTTTGTTGTTTTTAAATATTTTAACCCCAGATTATTGTCTTAGTATTATCCCATTTTCCCTTCCCCAGGATGCATCTGGAAATGAGAAATTTGCTCAGTATGTTTTCCTGGTGAAACATTTCAATAAATAAATTTAATTTAACAAAATACACAGGCATAACATTTTACTTTATACTATGCTGACTGTTTTAAAAAAGGGCAAACATTCTGCTTTGATGGGCTTCTGAGCAAATCTTGCTGTAAAACCCCAACTGGCTTGTTAGTTTGCTAGCCTTTTTTTAACAGCGAGAAAATTGATTGAGTTTACTAGTTATTGTGGCTCAGGTATTTAGTGCAGTAATTCTGATGACAGAGGCTGAAAATCATTTTATATATTCTCCAAAATGTCCCAGAAATGTTCCAATAAAACCAAATCAGCCATCCCTATTAAGCATTTCAAAATATTAATAGGACACAAATGGAAATGAATCAGTCACCAGGGAAATATTCCAATTAACCAAACATCCCCATTAACCATATCCTGATTAAGTGGTTTCATCTGTGTGTAGATGTATAGACACACTTGTTCAAATTCCACAAGTGAAGAATATAATGAACTGTGTTTGGACTCTCTCCATGCTAATACTAGCCTCCTCAGATATGTGACCATAGTTTTAATGTGTACATTTGTGCTGTTTGTATTAGATTACTACTGTATGGGATAAAAGAAAATTCCAATGAGAGAAGAGGTTTTAACAGGGATTTCGTCATGGTCCAGAAATGCCAATAATCCTCTACACCTAGAAAACCTCCACCGTCCGTTAGTGAAAAGAAAGGAATAGCTCTTCAATTATAGCATATAATCTAAGGGTCCTTGAGAAAAGCTGAAATATGAAATAGAATAAGGAACTAGAAAAACAAGTACGTATGAAAATGGAAGGTCAAATTACATACAGAAGGTCACTTTCTTGTTATAGACGGAGTTTAATGTTGGACACCTAGCACTAGATGCTGTTGTAACAACGCAGGTCCAGCACCAAGGCAGGTGAATTCACCTGCCTGGATCTGTTCACCAGGGGACTTGAAAGAGGTGCGCACTGCTGGATTTCAACAGTGGGGTCTAGTATAAAGGGACTCACTTACAAGAAGCACTACCCATTTGTTACTGCGAAGAAGCAGATGTGCTACATGAGGAAGCCTATAAAAAGGTAGAAAAACTTTCTGGTACTTGTCCTGTTGAATAATAAGTAACTTGTATAAAAATAGAAATGTGGTAACAGTTTAAAACAGACCCTTGACATTTTTAGTAAGCGTTTAAAGGGATAACTGATTTATAATGTTATAGCAAGATGACCTTTTGAACAATGTTGGATATAAAGATTATGCATTGGGCTCAAACTGGGTTGTACCATTTGCTCCAACATGACTATGGTTAGAATAGAGGGTTTGTTGCAAGTTGGAGTCTGTTAACATTCTGAAGTAGGAAATGCATATGCAATGTTAAAACTAGAAAAGTGGTTGAAAACAACGTTGGAACAGTAAGGAAACGTCTTGAAATTGAGACATGTTGATACAAACAAGAGGACAGGGTATGAATAAAATCTATTGATGTTTCATGTGTTCTAGGAAGGTGAATTATCGGGTAAAAAGGAGTATAAAAGCTTCCTATAATAGACCCTCATAAGTCTCTGGTTTAAACTATGCACTTGAAATAGACAAACAATCTGTATATGGGTGCCCTGTTAAAGAGGAAACATGATTTCTATATTGCTTTTCAACTATACAAATAAAGGATAGTAATTGTGAATGTATCTGTTTCCAGCAGGAAAATCCTCGAAAATTAACTACAAGAATTAAGAAATTACACCAGATAAAGGTGTTTAAAGTAAGTTTGAAATAGGTACTGGAGTTAAGAGATATTTTTAAATTTAAATTTTTAAACTTTTTTCACTTTATTTATTCATTTTATTTATTCATTACAAATTGGGTTTACAACCTTTGAGTCAGAGACTCATTTACAAAGGCACCTCGTCGCAGGGGGGGCAGACATCAAGACAGTTATTACAGTGCAGATTAAAACAGAGGATAACATTGCAGGTGCAGTAAAAGGAACATTTAACATAGATACACTTAGGGTTACATAATGTAGTAGTTTGTATATTACTTAGGTTACATAATGTTACAGAATTGTGAGTTACACTCATGGATATAGTAGGTCCTCAGAGAAGACAGCAGGTTACATCCCTGTTTGGACCTAGTAGGGAAGGAGTGGGTCTGGGGGAGGGGGAGTCTGTCCAGTGGATGTTGTCCTTAAACATTCTGTGTGTATGTCTATGCAGAAAAAGAGAGCCAGTTCCCTGATGAAGGGGCTCTTTGTACTCCAAAACATAGGAAAATAAATCTGGATGTCATAAAGAGAGATAATAAATATAAATATATGATATTTTGGTGAGTGGGCCTGTTCGTTCCTATCTGTTTCTCCCGATGATTATTGTATATAATTTATTGTATATGTTTCAAAAAAAAGTTTTCTGGGAGTCAGTTCAAGTCCTTGCATTCACAATGCAAGGACATATTTAAAAGCATGGGTTTTGAGATATATTACCCTTGATAAAGTGCTGTTTAGGGGCACAAAATGCTGTTGGGTGGGTTGGTGGCATGTTGTGGGTGTGCACCTTGCTATATGCCCAGCTTTATTGCACGTGTAAGTAAATAAAATATTTTTTGAACTTATGTTTTAGCTTATTGTGGTATATATTTGTACTGCTTTGGTTTATGTGGGTATGAGCTTTTTTGATAGTGGTTAAATTGTTTGCTACATGCACCACAGCATCTTGGGGCAACCCTTTTTTTTTTCCCCCATTTTGTGATAGTATCTTCCCCACAGCCTTAAAACGTTTACACTTTGCAGCTCTCCTGTGATTGAAATATGCATCAGTTACTAATGAATTCTTTCATATCATATCCTGTACTAGCCACTGAATGTCCCACTCTTTCATATAAGTGGCTGTAGCTGTAGTGGCAATATGCTTACTGCTTTCGGTGCATAGAATAGTACATGACTTGAATAATACTGCTTGCAACCCATAGCAAGAAACAGCAATTACACATATGGAGAAACTAACACTGTATTAGTTGAAATTATTTTGCGTTCTTGTTTTCTTTTTAGAACATCTAACACCAGCCTTTAGCAGCAAGTAGGGAATATGGCATCTGGCGCTGCAAGTGAGCTATCTGGCTGAGTTCCTCTCGGTGGTGCATGGTGCCCAGCAGTAAATAGATATCAGTATGAGTTGCCGTGAGGGACTCGACTGAAGGATTTATGAGGCACTGTTGCTCTCAACAGCAACAACAACAACATGGTCCTAAACATAAATATAAGGGAACTTAAGGAAAATTTTCAGGACCAACTTGCTGCTGAGACCACACTCGTCGTGCTGCAGCAGATGCTGGAGGAAATGTATGAAAGCAATAGGCTACTGCAGCAATGGGAAGACCAGGCCTTCAACATCTGTGTGAACATAAATCTTCTGCAAGAACAGGATCCTCCAGCAGAGCTGTCACCTGTCTTCAGGGAAGATGAGGGGGTCTGAACTACCAGTTCCTTAACCCCTTGGACATTGCCAGTGCAGCAAATTTTACTTGTGATGACCTTGTAGGAAACTACTCACTGACTAGGGTGAATGTGTCCTCAACAAAAGCCAACAGAAAACAAAGAATGGATTTTTTTCACATCATAGTTTTTTGTAGTTGTTGTTGTTGCTTCCTTTTCTCATGAAGCAAACAAAAATGGGCATTTACAAAATTGCCAGAAAATGCAGCCTTTTTTTTTCTTTTTTTTCTTTTATTCCACAAGCAGTTTTTATGTTCACCATTCATGCAGGTACAAGCAAATGTATTGCAGTAGTATTGCATTCTGATGGGTGTGACACTGTTCATCCAAAGCAGAGCAGTGTATATTGGCAATTCAGTGTCACATCAATCATCAGCGAGGCTTACTGTGACAGAAGTTTGATTTTCTGGGTGAAGACGCATGAACTTGAAAAGGAATAGCAGATCCAGTCAGTGGTCTGCTATTCCCTTTGATGTGCACCACTCAGCAAGCCAAGCTGATCAGTCAAAGTTAGCCTGGCATGCATGGAATGTCTGCCAGCTGTAAGAGTAATCTGCACTCCTGCACATGCATGGTTACATCTTTGCAGGTTAAGGTTTTATCTCGCTCCCACCCACCCTACCCTTCCCTTCCTCTCAGTACCCCCAACAAACAGAATAATGACACTAGGGGTACACCCAATCCCCAGTGTCGCCCACCTGGTATGTGAACCCCCCGGCATGCTCCAGGACTGCACATGCATGGTCACATCTCTGTATGCTGATGGTTTTATTAATTTTTCTCCAACCCACCCGACCTTCCCTCTCAACACCCACCACCCCACACCTCACCGCCACAAAAATAACAGTGATACTGCCGGTGCCCAATCCATCAGTGTCTTGATCCACAATCAGTCCTCCACTATAGCGCATGCATGGTCACATCTTCCTGTGCCGGTCTGTTTTGCCCCACCCACCTGACCCTCCCTCTCAGCACCCACCACCCCATGCCTCCCCCACAAACATAACAGTGACACAGTGGGTGCCCAATTCCCGAGTGTCAAGATCCAGAATTGTCAGTCCTTTTGTTTTTTGGGGGGTTGTTTTGTTGGTGTTTTTTTTTTTTAAACCTGTGAAAAGAAAACTATCTATTGATGTCTTTTGTGGCCGTTAGTGTCCCCCCACCCAACCCTCACATTCAGAACCCAGTACCCCCCAAGCCATTACTCACCAACGTGGGAGTTCAACGCTGTCATCTTCTGTAGACCACAGAAATGTCTTCACGCTTCAAAGCCGGACCACAAACTGAAGAAACAGGTACTGTATACAGTTCAATGTTTTTCAATGGGGGGTTGAACTTCGTGGCATAACTTGGTGATTTTTGCATATTTTTGGCCCAGACTTTCAATGTGCCCTTTTTGGGACCCACTTCATGAACAATTGCACTGACATTAGGCAAATCTGTCCTGAAAGGTAATTTTGTGGTCCCTGTGCAAAATCACCTTTTGGGCAGCAGTTGAACATTTGCTCTGCCCTTGTTCATGAGTTGGGGTCATAAGCAGGCTATGTTGAAAATTTGGTGTAATAATGTTAAAAAGCAACAAAATTATGAGCCTATGTTGAATTTTGCAAATGCAGGCTCATAACTGGTGATTTTAAATATTTTTACCACAAATTTACAACATCGCCATTTCTTTACAGCACCTCCTGTATGTGACAGCTGTCATTTTTCAAATCCTGCCCAAAATGTGTTTTTGCATCCCAAAAGGTGATTTTGCCATCCCTGCACAAAATCACATTTTGGGCAGGATCTGAAAAATGTCTCTGCACTTCTTCATGAGGTGGGGTTATAAGAAAGCAATGCAGACAATCTAGGACAAAAATATTATAACCTAACAAGGTTATGAGCCTATGCTCAAATTTACAAATGCAGCCTTCTAACTTAGGTAATACATAACCCACACAGTGCACTACAACGCAGCTACTGTCCTGCCCATGGGCTTTTATGCCAGTGGCAAACATCTGGCATTGACAAATGCTTGTTTATATTTGTATTTTGTTGAAAGCATTTTAGTGTATTTGTAACATTTTCATTTATCTTATTATTATATATGTAAAACTTTACATAAAATGTTGCTTTTCTACTTAAGTTTACTGTTTCTGTGTTTTTATTTCTAAACTGTATTACATGGTAAGTGAGGGTTCCATGTGGCTATAGAACCGAAAAAGGTCTTCCAGGCCCAGTGCTTCTGTCAATACACATTTACTCATGCATCACCCTCCAGGCCATGCATCAGGTCAGTGGGTAACTGTAGGCAAAGAAGTGAACATACAAAGACATCCATGTCCTGCATCAAGTCAGTAGAACCACTTAGATTTGGAAGCACAGAACCCTACAAGTGCTGTGATTCTGTATGGCTACAAACTGAAACACACAATGAATTCTGGGCCATGTGCCATATGAATGGGCTGTCTGCATCTGTCGTTTCACATGACGATGCACATCACTCTCAACATACTGCACCAAGTGAGTGCATTGCTACAGATGTGCATGTGTCAATCCACCTACAGAGGAAGACAGGAATAGTCCTCTGATTCCTGAACTGTGTCAGGGGTCTCTGGCAGTGGAAGTGCAGACCCCCCTCAGACCCTGTGCATCTGTGGAGCTACAAATGCAGACACACAGGCCCTTTCATGTTACGTGTACATTTGAATGTGAAAACACAGGATCCTCTTGTCCCTACACTACCATACTTCTACAAAGACACATACTTGGTGTCCTTACATTATATGTTTGTTGTTTATCATTCTTTTCAACAAAAAAAGTCATCATAGCCTTTTATAACCAAACCTCAAGAACACTCAGAGCATATTTTTCAGAGCAACTGCAAAATCACCTTATAGATCAGGTCTGAAGTATGTTATGAGCATGGTGCTTGAGGTAGGGTCATAAAAAACACAAGTTGAAAATGAGGTTTGAAATATTGAATAACAGATGAGTTATGACCTAAACTTAATATCTTCCTGAAATAAAATAAATCTTGCTCCATGACCCCAGATTCATCTTTCGTTAGGCTCTCAAAAGATGATGAGACTTGGTCTTTTTTTCACAATTTTTTCATGAGCCAAATTTATTGTTTTGTCACTCTCATTAAAGAAGATTGATTACTAACAAAACAAGAAGGTTGGCTCATGAAAAAAAGATGGTAGGACTTAGTTTTTTTTCACAGTTATTTTCATGAGGTGACCTTCTTTAGCGAGTGACAAAAGAACTTACGAAACAAGGTTGGCTTTTTTCACAGTTTTTTCATGAGCCAATCTTCTTTCGTAAGTCATGAAAGAACTCGCAAGACAAGGTCAGCTCATGAAACAACTGTGAAAAAAACTAAATTCTGCCATCTTTTTTCATGAGCCAACCTTTTGTTTTGTTAGTAATCAATCTTCTTTAGTGAGAGTGACAAAACAATACATTTGGCCTTATGAAGAAAGATTCAAGGAACTAAACATCAATTCACTGGAAGGGAGAAGGGAGAGAGGGGATATGATAGATTTTCAAATACTTTAGAGGAATAAACAGGGTACGGGAGGGAAGCATATTTCAGAAGAGAAAGTACACAAGGACAAGGGGATATAACATGAGGCTAGAGGTAGGGAGGCTTAGGGGGAATGATAGGAAGTATTTTTTCACAGAATGGGTGGTGGATCCATGGAACAGCCTACCAGCAGAGGTGGTGGAAACAAAAACACTACGGGGCTCCAAAAGTACATGGGATAAGCATAAAAGCACGCTGCTGTACAGCAGAGTGGGGGAAAGACAGTCCAGATAAGAGTAAGGATTGCCAAATCAAGTACGGAAATGGGCAGACTAGGTTGGCTGTATGGTCCTCATCTGCCAACAGATTCTGTGTTTCTACAAAACAAGGTGGTGGAACTGTTTTTTTTTTTATGGTTGTTTTATGAGCTGGACTTCTTGTTTCATGAGTTCCTTCATGACTCACCAAAGTAGAAGCTCAGCTCATGAAACAGCAACAACAAAATCCTAACTCCCAACCTCTTTTTTCTTGAGCTGCGATTCTTGTTTCGTGAGTCAGCAGTCTTCTTTTGTGAGACTCAAGAAAAAAGAAATTCAGTTCATGAAACAAGCATCAGTAAGGATTTTTAAGATATCCCAAAACATATTTCAGGGTCCTATTTTGAAAAACAAACTCAAGACTCAAGCTTAACAGATCCCGTTTAGCTAGGCTCATGTGTTTTTTCTCCAAGGTATAATTTTTGTGTGTTTTCAACATGTTATTGTGGGGGGAAAAACAGAAACAAGACTGCTATATGAAATGGGGAAAAAACAGAAAAAAGATGACTGCCATATGAAAGAAGATTGTTTCATCACAAGTGAAGATGTTTGACTCATGAAAAAAGAATTCTCTTTTGTGAGCTGAAAACTCTTCTTTCATATCAAACATATAAATTAAACCCCTACTAAACATGCTCAGAACCAAAATTTCAAATCCTTGTGACTTGGGAACAGATGGATGTTTTATTTCACCGAACCAACAAAAGGCACCATTCAAGGACAAGCCCCTTCTACCCTGAAAATATCAGAACAAAAGTCCAAACCATCTGGGCTATAGGTGACAGCAAAAGAAAAACAGATTTTTCCACTTTTTGCTCTATCTGGATCTCAGAATCTCGACATCTGACCCTCCAAAACTTGCCATATCAAGGTACCTTGCTCCCAGACTGTGCATACAAACTTTTGTACAGTTTCACTGAACAACAGCTAAGCTATTACGGTGAGGTGTTTAACATTAAACACCAACTATAGGATAGTATATATTCTTTGCAAAAAAATGCACTTCACATCTTAAGACCCTGCCAGCCAAGTTGTGCATGCCAAATTTGGGGCTATTTTGTCAAATACCACCAAAGTTATTAAGGTGCAAAAATTGGGGTTTAACATTAAACACCTTCCTCAACCCTAACTCTACTGACACTACTGTGCCAATATAGTACATAGTATGTAGATACTGTATAGATATACTGTAGATATAGATATAGAAACATAAAAACTGATGGTAGATAAATACAGATGTAGGTATGCATTGTAAACCCAGAAGTCTTGCTGCAAGAGGTAAAAGTTATCCTCCCTCTCTTCATCCTCCAAATCCTCCTTCATGTTTAGGAGAACAGGATTATATTCCACCTCGTCATAGTCCCAAATGATGATGGGGATAATCGATTGAGTCTGCAATGAAGGCAGAGGCTTTGATGGCGGTACTATAGGTGTGCTTCCCAAGTCCTATTGATGAAAATGGTACTGACAGGGGAGGGCCAGTTGATGTAATTACAGGTACCATTGCTGGCAGTGACAGGAACAGGTGAAGTAACATGGTGGAGGTGGCATTCCATCCATAGTAGGTATGGCAGCACAGACCAAAACCATCGACTTTGGTGTGTCAGTGATGGTTGGGAGGGCTGTAATTGATGCTGCCAGAGCAGTAGAGGATGAGGACGTGCCCTCCTTAAATGGGGCCTTGACCACGTAGTTAAAGCAGTTTTTTCCCTATGATTATCGTGATGGTTAGAAGAGGAGGGCTTCACTGATGACTTGACCTTCTCTTTACTGCTCACTGACATCTTTGCTGATCATCACGTCATTAGTTACATTGACTGCCTATGATTATCCTCTTCTGCAGTGGCTGACCATGAGAGAGAGAGAATCCATCTTGGAGCCCATGGCTTTGGCTTGAGTCTCCATGGCCTTGATAGTGATAAAGGCTTCTAGAGTCATCTTTCGGCATCTCCTTGTGGCCTGGTAAATCCCAGACAGATCTTTTAGACCCTTATATTGTGGGACAAACCTTAATAGCAAACACACACAGTGAGAGTATCATCCTTTTAGATCCTGAAATCATAGGTACAAAATCTAAATAAAGGTTCTTTCAACAACAGCATACAAAGACATAGATGAGTTTAATTAAACTAGAAAAATAAGAACAAGTGTAGAAATTATGGTGTAATGGCATTGCTTCTCTTCAGGTCTGAAGAGCAGTTAAATGTGGAAGAAAAAACTGAACAACAATTGCACTACCCACATTTTATAGTTGCTAACATTGCGCATCACTGTGGGTGACCCCTAGCTAGCAAAAGTTTCTGAGTTGTCCTGATACTGACAGCTTACAGTTCCAAAGGTGTGACCCAATGGAGGAGATATCCTTGATGAACATCTTCCTTTCTTGTAAGGAGCGACAGCCCCACAGAATTCCCTGTCATGGATCAAAGTAGCTGTGGGGAATGGTAGTAGTGCCTGGGTTAGTGGGTGATGGGGCTGGGGCTGTGTGGTTACCACAGGATAAGAAGTGAAAGACTCTAGGACTCTTCAGACAGAAAAAGAATAGGGAAAAATAGTAAATGAATTACTAGAATTACTAGCTGATTTCTAGCTGCACCCTATTTGGGTCAACTCAACTTTTAAAATTGTATTACTTAATTCTAGTGGAGTCTCTGTTGAATCCTATTTGTGTATTCCAGATTAGCTATTAAGTATTTCCTAGGCTGACACTGCCATTTCTTTTAGTTTTTCCTGGATCCTACTTACACCCTGTCTGGGTAAATCCACTCTTTAAAGTTTGTAGTGTGAGTCTTTGATAGAGCTTCAGCCCTGTTTTAGTTTGGATTTCTGCTTAGGTAGCTATCATTTTCTAGTCAGTATTTGTCTTTTTCTGCAATGTTTGTTTTGCTTATTTGAGCACTGCTGCTTTTATTTCAAACTGCTGCTTTGATAATCATACACGCAGCCCATTTCCTCTGCCTTTTCCTCTCTCTCCTTCCCCGATCATACTCTCTCCTTCCCCCAGCTACCCACTTCCTGTCCACCCACCCTTATATCCCCTCTGTCCACCCTGGTGTTATCCCCTCCTCATCCTTAAATCATGAGTGCCACCCCCCCCCCAGCATTGGGGCCGCAAATCCCACACTATCCTTCTTCTAATCCTGCTTCTCTTTCAAGCTGCTGATGTTGAATCTAACCCTGGTCCCTTCCCTCTTCTCCTTCCCCTTCCTCTCCTCCAAAAGGCCTTAGCATTTTTTTATCTTAATGCAAGGCGCTACTCCCTAAAATTGACTTTTTCAATGTCTGGGTCTCTCAGTACTCCCCTGACCTCCTCCACATTTCTGAATCCTAGCTTTCCTCTCAAATTCCCAACTCCTGCCTTGTTACTCCCTATCTACCATCTCTTTAGTACCCCTCTACATCCTCCAGAGTCTCACCTGCACCATCACTCTAAGGGAATCTGTAACCATCTACAACAAATTTCTTCTTGTCAAACTCTCCTTCCCTTCTTCCTTACCCATCTCCATTGGAGTCTTCTATAGCTCTTCTAAAATCCACCCTCTTTCTCTGTTTGATTCTCTCTGCACTCTAGCCTCCAGCTGCACCTCTGGTGAACATATTCTCCTCAGGAATTTCAACATCAATTGGCTATCCCTGACCTCCAGCCTGACCTCCCACAGGACTGGGTCCCTCAATCTTACCTAGATCATTACAGAACCCATAAGTCTCATGCCTCACTCCTCCAACCATACCCTCCTAGACTGGGTTCTTTCCTCACACCCCCACTTAAGTGATGCAGCTGGTATTCTGCAGGCACCTCCAGCAACCACTGTATGAGGTTCTACATCAGAAAAGTTAATCTTCCTCCTTCTCCCCCAAACTACATCTGGTCTGGGTACCTCTGGTCTATCAACACCAACTTCCTCTTCAATAATCTTGTTTCAGAAGACTGGTCCCCTCTCCTCTTTGCCCCGACATTGATGTCACCCTTCCCTTTTTTCATTCCAAAGTCACACACACCTGGGACAAGTGCCCCCCTCAGAAAATCAAGGGTAAAAAATGCCCACTACCCTGAATCATACCAGATTTAATTGACCTGTGCAAGTCCCATGACCAAGCTTGGGCCTGCTTCAAATTAACCTGCTCCTTATCTAATCTGCTGTCTTGCAGGAAGCTCAAACTCCTGCACAAAGACTGTCCATGCTGCAAAATCCCAATATTTTAAAACCAACCTCAAGAATAATACTAACTTCCCTGTACAATTCTGAAAGATTATTTTCTGTTCTTGATCGCCCTGTTTAGTCAGCCTCCTTCGTCCTAATGGCAAATGGTTCAGCTATCTCCGATTCTCCCTCTGTTGCTGCTCACTTTAATAATTGTTTTGCAGCCTCTGCTGTTCCCTCTTCCCCTCCTAACATTTTGCCTCCCCACTTTTCCCTCTTCCCCTCTGTCCCACCCTCCCCAAGGGTTTCACCTCACCTGTAACCCCTTAGGAGACCATGCAAGCTCTTTCCTCTCTCAGCCTGTCTAAATCCAGTCCAGACAATCTGGACTCCAAACTTCTCCATCTCTCAGCCTCTGCCATTGACTCCCCCACACCCTCCTTCTCAACATCTTCTTCTCCCTCTGTTCTGTCCCTCAGTTCTGGACGTTTGCTAAAGTTTTCCCCTATACAAAGGGGGTGATCCTTCTGCCCTTGACAACTGCCACCCTAGCTCCCTCCACCCCATGATTGACAAGCTTTAGGAGAAACTAGCTTACTCCATGCTTGTTCACTTCTACTACTCCTCCAACTACCTCTCTCCTTTCTAGTCTGGTTTTCATAAACACCATTCCACTGTCTCCTGCAGCAGGTCACTGCCTCCATCCTCACTGGGATGGATTGGGGCACATGACGGGAGCCAGTTTCCTCAGCCTGGCCAAGGCCTTTGACTCAGTGGTCCATCTCCTCTACCTGGATAAGCTGAGTTCTGTTGGCCCCTCAGCTCTTACTGTAGACTAGTTCCCTACCTCTCAGACTGTCTGTCTGTAGTCAGTACTGGTTGAATGCACCCTGTCCTCTCCCCTTCAAATTCACTCTGGGGTCTTTCTGGGCTCCATCCTGGAGCCCATCCCTTTTCCATGTTCCTTATTGACCTTTCTTCCATCTGGGACAACTTTCATATCCATATGTATGCATATGACACAGTAATTTTCCCCTCTGGCCCCTCATCCACAGCTGTAGAAGCCTCTCTCCAGCAAAACATGCATAACGTCCTACACCAGTTTAAACCATTTCCAGGTCAACATAAAAAAAAAGGGTCCATGACCTTTGGTACCAGCCAGAGACTGATCAGGATCCCCTGTTTTCACCACATAAATGGTAACCCCCTTGAAGTGGTCCCCTTCTTCAAGTACCTCAGTGTGTGGTTGGACAGCAGGCTGGATTTCTCTACCCACCTCAACACCATCCACTTCAGGCTCTGCCCTAAAGTCAGTACCCTGTACTACAAGAAGGATTGCCTTTCTCCACAAGTTCATCAGGAGCTGGTCACAAAAATGATTCTCCCCATTTTTCACTATGCAGCTGTGGTCTATGGCACTGCCCCCTCCTCCTGCCTTGCATGACTAATTAACCTCTGCAGTGCTTTCTGTCATTTTCCTACCAACATCCCTTTCACACCTCCCCACTTCTTCCTTTATTCCTTTCTTTCTAATCCTCCTGTCCGTTCATGCCACCATTCTCACTACACCTCCATTGTTTCCAAATATTGGTTCAGTTCTCTCCTGCCTTACCTCCTCACCTCTCTTCATGTCTCTTTCCCATTCCCCCACCTCCTTTTCTATTTGCTCCAGATACTCCAGCACCTTCTACCTACCTCACTTGCACTCCACTGCTGTTCAATCCTCTTTCTCCTATCTCCTCCCCTCCCTCAGACTCTCTTTTCCTCTCTCCATTCTCACTTCCTCTTTCCATCTCTCTCCCTCTTCTCTTTCTTTATAACACCAGCTAAAACATCTCTCTGCTCTGCTCTGTTCTGTTCTGCCCCTGCCAAACCTTCTCCAACCCTTCCTTCCTGCTGTATGTGCTACATCTTTGCCTTTCTATCCAGCTCTGCCACTGCCTGACCTTGACATCTCTCTAGAAGTTATCACCATTATTCCCCTGCATTGTTATCATTTTATATTTACCCATGTATGCTACTCATTGTTTCAACCTTTGAGATTTTTTAACATTGTGACTGCACTTTATCTTGCTACTCTTGCTATTTGTACATTCATATACACTTTACTTTGTATCCATGTATTGTTGAAGTGCTCTTCTAATATGTTACCCCACTCTCCATCCCTTGGATCACACCTCAAAATGAGCTTCAGCTCAGTGTACCTTTCCAAGTTACCAGTTTTCAAATAAACAGTAGTTTAAAGAGCTGCTGACAGAAGTACTACTCTGCTGGTTCTGTGTCAGACACAACATCATTTAAATTTAGTAGGCAAGTGTATTTTTGGGAAAAAGTTAAGGTTAATGCTTTTTTTATTCATGTTTTCCTCCCACCATGGCAGTGCATGCTCCAGCTCTGCAACAGCACTACTCCCTAACTGACGATGAGCTGATGTCAAGTGAGGAACTCGGAGTGCCAGCAGGGACTGCTAGCCTTTAGAATGTTAACCAAGTTCTCTTGTGGGAGAATGAGTTGATGAATCTAACTTTGATTTGAATGCCAAGTTTCTGAAAGAATCAAATTATCATTCTATTATTGCCAGTGTTTTGTGTGTGATTACAATTCCAGCATTATTTTGTCTCTGACCGAGATAAGGCATGTAGCATTTATATCACATATTGTGTAATTTCAAATGCATAACCAGGTGTCACATTTGTTTGGGTAGTATTTGCTTACCTGACATTTACAGTGATCCCTTGCCCAGCAATATACAGTACTGTAAACTTTCAGTGGGTATGCACTTTAGATGTTTTTATTTCTAGGTCATAAAATTATTTGCACTGTGCAAACTCTGAGGGGTGTGTTGAGCTACTATTTACCTTCCAGTTCCCTATTCAGAGTTCTGTGGAAGCAGCTAAATGGTCCAGAATGGGGTCTTAGGGTGCAGATCAGTGTAGAAGCCTTGTCCAGGCATGACTGGGATGGAAACTGTCTGTGCAGTTGGTTGGCAGAATATGGGTGATGTGACAGACTGACGGGGTGATTGGAGGAGGTCCAGATGGGTCCATTGTGGGTCATAAAGCTGGTCCTGGTGGGTAGATCAGGAGACATAGGCGAGGAAAGCCAGGCTGGAATGTGCTTCAGTTTTTCCTGGTTGAGGGAAAGGAGAGACAGGAGTGGCATGGCAGTACATGTGTCCAAGGCTGTTCAAGGTGGGAAGTCAGGGGAATGGTAGGTATTGTAGATGTTGCTAGTGGAGGCTAGTTCAAAGGTACCATGGCTGGTCTGGTTGGGGGCATGTGGGACTTATATGGGGTACATGAGACCAGAGGTCTCTGGGCAGGTTTAAGTTGGCAGACCAGGTGGAAATAAATGGTGGAGGCTGCTTCATGGGACCCAGGGCCAGTTTAGGTGGGAGGAAACAGAGAACATAGGTGGGAAAGCAGGATGGAGATAGACAGGGTGGTAGACTATCAAAATATTCTGTTTTTGAAGGAGGCCATTCCAGGCATCCCATGGCTGGCCCAGGTGGGAGAACTAGGGGACATACTGTGGGTAGAAGAGGCCAGTCAAGTGGTTTATAAGCTGGATTGGTTGAGGATGAATGGGTAATAAAAGGCTGTTGGGCAAGTTTGGGGGTTTAATGACTGTTCCAGGAGTGGGGACAATGTTAATGGGGGTATACTGGCCTGGCCATCTTATGGTTGGGTAGGGGGACTGGGGCTGGGGATACAGGGGTAGAATAAACCACTTAAGCAGGTCTAGGGGTTCCATGACTACTCTAGGAGTCTGGATGGGAAATGTAGGGGTGGGGAAGGGGGGTTGCCAGTCTGGGCATCCCATAGCTGAGTAGCGTGACTGGGGTTGGAATACAGGAATAGAGTAAGTCAGTTTGGCAGGTCTGGTGGTCCCATGACTGGTCCAGAGGGGTGCAGTAGGAGAGGGTAGCCCAGAGGTCACAGTGCTGCTCTACTTGTAGGGACATGGGAGACTTAATCATAAACATAGAAACATAGAAATTGTCGACAGATAAGGAGCGCTAGGCCCATCTAGTCTGCCCATAAGCCCCACACTTGATTATTGTTTGTGACCCTCCCTCTGCTTTACCTCTATGGTTCCCCTATGCCTGCCTCATGCATGTTTAAATCCAACTACAGTACTCACTCCCACCTCCTCATATGGCAGACCATTCCATGCATCCACCACCCTCTCTGTGAAGAAAAACATCCTCAAATTCCCTCTTAACCTGTCACCTTCCAATTTCATGTCATACCCTCTTGTTGTTATACTTCTCCTGTATTGGAAGATGTTTCCTCCCTGCACCTTGTTCATGCTCTTGAGGTACTTGGATATTCCTACCATATCCCCTCTCTCCCTCCTTTCCTTTAGCGAGTACATATTGAGGTCCCTTAATCTCTCCTCATACGTTTTGTAGTGCAAGACCTGTACCACCTTAGTTGCCCTTTTCTGGACCTTCTCTCACCTGTTAATTAAGCAATAATGCACGACAGGGTGTGTGTTGTACTTGGATAACGTCACGCCTGGGGTGATTAGGCACAAGGCCGCAGGCCGAGTGCAACTAATCACCCCAGAAGTGACGTTATCCCAGCACAACACACACCCTGGAATGCATTATTGCTATTATACAATGGCTCATTTTATTTTAAGTAGAAAAAGATAGGAAAACTTGTTTAAAATAAAAAATGTATTTCATTTTTTTGTTTGGGCAGGTATACTTATTGAAAAAAAAGTCCACAGTTCCTGTCTTGTGCAGGAGGTGGTGCTGCCTCCTACATGGTTTCTCTGTATTCTTTTTAATGTCTGTCTTTGTGGCTTTGTCTTTTTGACCCCCTGTGCACCTTGTCCTTTTGTTGTTTTCCCCTGCTGTTACTGAGAGACACTGTAGAGACGCTGTATGCATCTTGGAAAGACGGTGTTTTATTTTTTTTCCTTGCTAATTCACTTGCTGCTTCCCCTTGATGTTACTGAGATAGACAGTGTAGAGACGCTGTATGCGTCTTGAAAAGACGTTGGTGTTTCATCGATCGATGTGGTGATTCACTTCACTCGCTCAGTGTGGTGTCAAGCCTGAAGTGATGGAAGGTTAGTTTGGGTTTTAAAATAAGTAAAAGGAAGACATGTATTTGAGGAGCTAGCGAGCATTAAGGCAAGAGAGGACTCAGCGAGCATTACGAGTAGAGCCGCATGGTCACTGTTTAAAATGCATGCTCACTCGCGTATGAAATGACAGGATTCGCGACGTAGTTTTCTTTTTGTTTGGTAACTTAGGAGCAGATTTTAACTCGGTGTTCTGTAAAAAGAGTGCTGTCAGTGTACGGGCAGACCAGGTAGTAGGACTGATCGTCGTGTGAGCGAGGAGGGTAGTGGGGCAGGCAATCGCGTCGTGGAGTGATTTTTTTTTTTTTTTTTTTTTTTAACATCTGATGTGGTCTTTTCTGTGCTGGGACTAGATCCGTGATGTTGTACTGGGATAACATCACGGGTCCCGTCTCAGACTGACGAATCAGAACCCAAGATTTTTTTTTGCCATTGTATAATGTCCTTTCAAAGGTGCGGCCTCCAGAACTGCACACAGTACTCCATGTGAGGACTGACCAGGGTTTTATATAACGGCATCACTAACTCCCATCTTCTGCTAGTGATACCTCTGCCTATGTACCCCAGCATGCCACTGGCCTTCTCTGCTGCCTTTTTGAAATCCAAAACCTTTGACACAAAGTGTCATGACTGAGTTCCTGTCCCTATGCTGAACCACACTATAGCAGTGTCAGTGGCTCAGTAGGTAGCACACTCACTTCTGAGGCGGGGAGATCAGAGGGCTGTGGGTTCAGTTACCACATCTGGCACTTGGGTTAATATCCCAGTACTGACACTGTAGTGCAGCATGAGAGGGGTGCTGCACTTCTGAGGTGCCATCTTTCGGATGAGACATTAAACCGAGGTCCCATCTGCCTGGATTGGTGGTAGTTCAGGTGGATGTCAAAGATCCCATGGCACTTATCGAAAAAGAGTAGGGGAATTTCCCCAGTGTCCTGGCCAAATTTCCCTCATTCACTGAAAATTCCACCAACAGCTTAATCTGGTTCAAAGTCAGTTGGCATTCATCTGTATCCCCCTCCCCCGGGTCATGCCTGAAAATAGGCAGGATTTGTCTAGCGCACTTACCCGGTCAACAAAAACTAAATAAAAACAAATATGATGATCACTGGATCCCAGCTGACCTTCTACCTGGATATATGTGATTCTATCACCATTGGTCATCACTAGATTCAGAATCACCATGTCCCTGGTTGGATTAAGCACAAGCTGCCTGAGTCCTGTCTCCAGTATGGAATCTAGGATGCCTCTGCTTCTGGCTGAAGCTGCTGCCTGGGTGATCCAATCCACGTCCAGCATATTGAAATCCCCCATTAGCAGAATTTCATCTTTCATTGCCATCTCATGAATCTCATCAACTAGCACCCTGTCCACTTCCTCTCCCTGTCCTGGAGGCCTGTATATCACCCCTGTGTGCATTGCTGTGCCATTTCCAGGTTCAAGGGTGACCCACAGTGCCTCATCCTCCCCTCCTTATCATGTATCTGTGTTGCCTTTGTACCTTCCCTGAGGCCTCTGAGGCCAGGAGATCAGAGGGCTGTGGGTTCAGTTCCCACATCTGGCACTTGAGTTAATATCCCAGTACTGACACTGTAGTGCAGCATGAGAGGGGTGTTGCACTTCTGAGGTGCCGCCTTTCGGATGAGACGTTAAACCAAGGTCCCATCTGCCTGGATTAGTGGTAGTTCAGGTGGATGTTAAAGATCCCATGGCACTTATCGAAAAGAGTAGGGGAATTTTTATTAAAATCAAAACGAAATCATAACAAAATATGTACAAATCAGTAGTACATTGCACAGAACCATAAGAAAGAAAGATAGATGCAAAACATAAATAAGTATTAATTCATACAATAACCTAACACATAAAAAAAAATTCATAATGCATCACTTTAAAAGAAAAACAGAACTTAAAATAAGTATTAATTCATACATAAGGAAAAACATTATAAACAAGATTAAACAAATTTTACATCTCATGTGGCTGTCCCCCTTTACCCTACCCCCTTTTTTCCTTATTTTTCCCCTTTTTTTGAGAAAACCTTTATAGTTGTCAAATTCATTCCATTAATAATATATAATCCAATTTATAAATGCATTTAAACTCATATCTCAAATCTAACCTAAAGAAATATGAAAATGTACAGTCCAAACATAAAACACATAACACAATAATAATTTCTTTTCTAGTCCCCTTTTACATTTTGAAACTACTAATTCTGACCCACTTTGTAGAAATTCATAATCACTCCATAATTGATCCCAAAAGGTAAAACTAAAATGTAAAGCCTCTGTGTGTTGTAAACAATTTAAATCAGAATTTACCATAGATAATAACTTTTCAGGAGAAATGTGTTGCTGTTGTAGCAACAATCTACATCTACTTATCCATAACCAGTATAGTAAATGACCATGTATTATTCTTAAAGTACTGATACTTTCTTTAATCATTGGTATATTAGAGATCCCGTAAAACTAATTCCAAAGCTGGAGGAACTAAAATGTTATTTTTCCAATGATTTTTAACTACATCCCAGAATTCCATTGCATATGAACAATCAAAATAAAGATGCAACATTGTTTCTAAGACTTCAATACACCCCCCCCCCCCACCGGGCAATAGCTATCCCAAAGGCTTTTATGTTTTTGATTACTACATACATTACCTTTATTGTGGAGAGCTAACCATACTGTATCCCAAATATGTCTGAGTATTCTTGGATCAGAGATATAATTTGATATATCTTTCTGATGGATTGAGGAAAAGTTGGAAAACGGAATTTCCAAAAAACACCTTTAGAGAACCTCCAAACAAAAAGCTTTTCTTTCAACTATTGTGACTAAATTCCAACCGATTTGCCACATTTTAATCTTATCAAAAAAAATCTTCCCATACCTTCGCTAATCTAGGATGTCTTTTATTTTTATGTTGAAAAGATCACGATTTCCATTCTAACAAAACACCAGATATCTGTAAGTATACAAAATAGTTCTAATCTTGATTACCCGTTTTATTATTGGAACAATATTACAATATAAAAAAACAGAGAAAAAAAATAATACCGGGTTAACCATCTTAACTCCCCCATCCTTTATTGATAGATATAGTAGTTTTCATTTAAAGGTTCCCCCAAAATCCACTAAAAATGCATCCCATTAATCGTGACTCCAAAGCTCATGGTAAAAGAAAAACAGAACTTAAAACCAAAAATACAGGAAGCAAAAAAATTTTTATCAAATACACTTGTTTCAATCTAGATGATTTCCATCTATTCCAATTTGTCACTAATTGTTTTCCTTTATCTAAAGCTTTTTGCCAATTATATTTTGCCATATTATTACCTCCGAAATATATTCCTAATACTTGGCAAGGAACCATATCTATGGATAAACCTCCCATAGAACATAGAAGTTGACGGCAGATAAGGACCGCAAGGCCCATCCAGTCTGCCCATTTCTTTTTCTACCTTATAAATGTGCCATCGGCCTTTGCTCTGTCAGTGGCCTATCTATTCATAGTCATTTGTATTGCTCCCTTATGCCTATCCCATGCCTGTATGAAGCCCTGCACTGTATTCATAGCCACCACTTCTTGTGGTAAGCCATTCCATGCATCCACCACCTTTCTGTGAAAAATAATTTCTCACATTCCCCTTAATCGCCCCCCTCTAATCTCATGCTGTGTCCTCTTGTCCTGCTATTTTTTTATATTTAAACATGTTAGATCTTTCACCTTGTTAATGCCCTTAAGGTGTTTGAATGCTCTCGATCATATTACCTCTCCCTCCTTTGCTCAAGGGTATACATATTGAGCTCTGTTAGTCTGTCTTCATATCTTCTGATGCAGTCCTTGCACCATTTTGTTGCCCTTCTCTGGACTGCCTCAATTTGATTAATGTCCTTGTGAAGGTGTGGCCTCCAATACTGTACGCAGTACTCCAGATGGGGCCTAACCAGTGTCTTGTAAAGAGGGATTATTACCTCCCTCTTATGACTTGTGATACCCCTACTAATACACCCTAACACCCCCCTAGCCTTACCTACTGCTTTAGAGGTCTGCTTGGATGATTTCAGGTCATCAGTGATGATGATGCCCAAGTCTCTTTCTTCCTTTGTGACTGCTAGCAACTCCCCTCCCAGCCTATAGGTGGCTTCAGGGTTTCTCTTCCCTATGTGCATGATTTTGCACTTCTTTGCATTAAATCCCAGTTGCCACTCTTCTGACCATTTTGCTAGTTTATCCAGATCTCTTCTCATTCTGCCCACCCCATCTGGATCATCTACTCTGTTGCAGATCTTGGTGTCATCTGCAAACAGACAAGCCTTACCCTCTAGTCCATCTGCAAGGTCACTAATGAAGATGTTGAAGAGGACTGGCCCCAGAACTGATCCCTGAGGTACCCTACTTGTGACTTGCATCTCTTCTGACTGTATACCATTTACCACCACTCTCTGTTTTCTGCCACAACCAGTTTGCCACCCAGTTGACCAACTTGACCCACCCCGAGTCTACCCAGCTTATTTATCAATCTTCTATGTGGAACAGTGTCAAAAGCTTTGCTGAAGTCAAGGTAGGTGACATCAACTGCTCCCTTGTCCACCTCTCTGGTTACCCAGTCAAAGAAATCTATGAGATTAGTGTGACAGGACCTTCCTTTTGTAAACCCATGCTGTCTTGGATCCTGTGCCCCTATGGATTCCAGGTGTTGCACTATCCTTTCCTTAAGGAGTGCCTCCATAATCTTGCCCACTACTGAGGTAAGACTGACTGGTCTGTAGTTCCCCGCCTCCTCCCTGCTACCACTCTTGTGGAGTGGGATCACATGAGCCCTTCTCCAGTCTTCTGGGACCTCTCCTGTGCTCAGACACTCACTAAACAGTTCTGCTAATGGCTCTGCTAGTTCCACCTTTAGCTCCTTAAGTACCCTGGGATGTATGCCATCAGGTCCCATTGCCTTATCCACCCTGTGCTTAGCAAGCTCTTGTTGTAGGACCCTTTCTTTAGTGAAGGGAGTAGTGCTCACCTCCTTCCCCCCTGTGTCCATGATGCTAAGCTGTGGGGCCTGCCCTACCTTCTCTTCAGTAAATACTGAGCAAAAGTATCTATTTAGGATAAATGCCTTTACAGGGTCCTCCTCCTCCTCACATGCTCCCTTTTCTCCATTAAGCTTAGCAATACCCCCTCTGGACTTTCTCCTTTTACTAATGTATCTATAGAAAGTCTTGTCACCTTCTTTACTGTTCGTAAGCTAGTGTTTCCTCAGTTTGGGACTTTGCCTGCCTTACTGCCTTCCTCGCTTCCTTTAGGGCAGTTTGGTATGCCTCCCATCTTCATCCCGCTGTGTTCCCTTATATTTCCTGAAGGTCAGCCTTTTGCTCTGACCTTTCTGCTACTGTATTTGAGAACCAAAGTGGTTTCCTTCTTCTTTGCACTTCCTTTTATGTCTAACACAATGGGATGTTGCTTCAAGGATTGCATCCTTAATGCTTGCCCACTTTGCCTGTACCCCTCACCTGTGTTTCTTTTGCCAGGGCTAGCTAAACTCTGTTGGCCATCTTATCAAAGTCAGCTCCTCTGAAGTCCCATATTTTGCCTTGGAATGGGATGATTTAGATGTAGTAGCCAAATTGAACCATACCATGTGATGGTCACTGGCTCCCAGGTGACCTTCTACCTGGAGATCTGTGATCCCTTCCTTGTTAGTCAGTACTAGATCTAGGATAGCTCTGTCTCTTGTGGGTTGCTGTACCAGTTGTTTGAGGCCCTCCCCCTGCAGGGAATCCACTATGTGTCTAGTTCTGGCAGATGTTCCTGCTGGTATTGACCAATCTGTATCCGGCATGTTGAAGTCTCCCATTATCAGAACCTCCCCTTTAGCTGTCATGTTTTGTATATATTCTAACAGTAATGTGTCTATGTCCTCTCCCTGGTCTGGGGGCCTGTAGACAACCCCAGTTCTTATGGCTGTCCCATGTCCTGTTTCCAGGGTCACCCACAGTTCTTCTGGCTCCTTATGTGTATTCTGAATTTCTGTAGCTTTGATATTTTCATTGACATACAGGGCCACTCCTCCCCATCTTTTTCCACCTCGGTCTCTTCTGAACAATACATAGCCAGGTACTGAAGTCTCCTAATGGTTACTGTAAACCATGTCTCACTAATTGCTACTATGTCCAGTTTAGCCTCTGACATTATTGCCTGCAGGTCTGGGATCTTATTTCCAGGCTGTGAGCATTTGTGTACATGATTTTCCATTGGCCAGATTTTAGTGTGTTAGTTGTTGGGTGAGGTTTGGCATTACCCCTGTGTGTCGTATGGGGAGACAAACCTTTTTTCTTACCTCTTGATGCAAATGAACTGCAAACATGCTGAATCCCTGTTTGACCACTAGCTGAGGGGGGAGGGTTGTTCTTCCCATTCAACGTATGGGGTGCTGCACTCCTCTCCCCATTTACTAGTTTAAATATTTTGCAAAGACGTCAAACTTCTGCCCCAATGCACTGACTCCCTCCTTAGTCAGATGCAGTCCATCAAATTTAAAGAACTTTCGCTCCCAGAACTGTTGCCAGTTCCCTACAAATCTGTGTCCTTTTTCTTGGCATCAGCCCTTGAGCCATGTGTTTAGTTCCCCTATCTCCCCTTCTCTGACCTTCCGTCCATTTGCTCCCCTCTCTCAAACTGGCAGGATCTCAGAGAAGGAGAAATAGATGATAGTTTGTCACCCAGCCTGGTCAGGTGTTCCTTGGTCTCCACAACTGACCGGCTGGCGAGATCATTAGTCCCTATGTGTACTAGGACATCAATGTTTTCTCCTGCTTTGTGAACAATTTTATAATGCGGTCAGTGTCTCTCCATGCTGATGTACCTGGGAGACATCTGACCATTACCCTTGGCTGGAGATGGGTATCAACTCCCCAAATCATGGAGTCTCCTATGATCAGAAGTTTTTTGGATTTCCTTTCTGCTTTTTTTGTTTTGGTTCCTGATTTGGGTGATTTAGCACAATTTCATTTTCTGAAGGAAACCATTAATGCATAAACAATGTGTTTTATTCAAATTAATCCGTGTACCAGTTATTTTGCCAACTTCTTTTATTAATTCACAAGCTAAAATAATAGAATTACCGTCCTTTAAAAATAAACAAAGATCATCTGCATAAGCCAGTAGTTTTGGAAAATTACCAAAAACCCCATTTATCCCATTTAGATTCAGAGACCCTAACAAAAGTCTTAATAAAGGATCTAAAGAGAAAACATATAAAAGTGGGAAAAGCGGACACCCTTGTCGTACCCCCTTCAAAATCTGATGACAAGATCCTAACCATCCATTGTCATATGGTTTGACATTAGCTAAAACATAACGCAATCTAATCCACTGTACAAATGGTTCTGGAAAGCCAAAAGACTGTAAACATTGCCATAGATAGTCATGGGAAACGTCATCAAATGTTTTAGCCTGATCCAGACTAACCAACTATCCTAAAGTTTTTTCCTTATTTGCAGTCTGTATATCAAATAATTCCCTAATTAGCAATAAAACATCTGTAATACGTCTACCCGGTACAGAACCATACTGATGTTGACAAATCAAATCTGGCATCACTAAAGATAATCGATTCCCCAATAATTTTGAAAAAATCTTAAAATCTACATTTAATAGTGTAAGAGGCCTCCAATTACTAATATTTGCACAATCTCTTGATTTATAAAGAAAAACTAACAATCCTTCATACATTTGTGAGGGTTAAAAAAGCTCCATCAAAAATAAATTATATAAAGATAATAATGTCAAGGGCATTAAGAAGAAGAAGAATCAGCATTTGTATAGCGCTTTTCATGCACAGTATCCCAAAGTGCTTTACAAGCAATGCTAGACTGGTAGTGAAGTGACTGGATGTGTGGTGGTGGCCATATCGCACATCATCACCCACACACAGCCTGGATAATTCCATGAACCGGTTTATGGGAAAGAGAATGTTTTCCAGGACACCGGGAATGTTCCCTGCTCTTTGTGAAGAGTGCCCTGGGTTCTTTTACTTCCACCTGGACACCCACCAGGACAACACCAGGATGGGCAGAAGGGACCTCGGTTTAACATCTCATCCGAATGACGGCACACCCCAGCAATACAGCACCCCCCAATACTGCACTTGGATGCCATCGATTTTTAGGTGCAAGTTCAATCCCGATGAGGGACAAGAACCCACGACCTTCTGGTCCAGAGGCAGTTGTGTTACCAACTGAGCCACGCTGACACCATTAACAACCATAAAACTTAATATCGCTCTCCACGCAATCCATCTGATCCTGGAGATATATTTGCTTTTAAAGATGATATAAGCCCTTCCAATTCCATCCCCATAAAATTCCCAATCACTGTCTTTTGTAAATTCTTGTACAGTTACGGAAGATGTGCAGCTTGAAACAAGTCAGGTAAAAAATCAGAGTCTTCCACCTGTTTACCAAATTTAGACTCAGTATAGTCATCAAGAATATTCATTATACTTTTGTTATCAAAAACTGGTTTACCAGAAGAATTATTTAAATATTCAAAAACTCGCTTCCCTATCCAGTCTGTACATGCCATAAAGAGGTTAACAAAAGTGGTTTTCCCCTGAGTTCCAAATGACTGTTCTTTGTTTAATGAAGACAATTTATTATATTGATAATGACACATTAAATGTTTAACCTGTGCAATCTCCTCAGTCAAACCCTCTTCCCCTTCATCCTGTCGGGAAAGTAATAGACATAATGTATGTCTATACCCATAATATTCCTCCAGCTTTGTTTTAGCTTGTGATTTACCCAATGCCTGGAAATATCCTTTCAAACAATTCATAAAATCTACCCACCATTCCCCCACATTATCAAATAAATCTAATATTGTAAGTTTATCCTGTATAATAATTTTTAACTCTAATTCTATACCAGGTAATGTTAAAAGGGAAGAATTAAGCCGCCATACCCCGGGACCACATTTACATCTAGGGGAATTCTCTATACTAACTCCTATCAAGGAATTATCAGAAGTTTCTATCAGTAAATTTGTTACATTATGTATCAGTAAAGATTTATGTATAAAAATAAAATCAGTTCTCGATTTCAATGAGCCTTTGGAAAAAGTTGATTTTGCTTTCAAACCACCTAAAACATGTGCATCTACTAAATTAGCTTGTGCCAAAACTGTTTTAAAAACACTTTATCACAATATTGTTTACCTATTTCCTGTCTATGATGAAAATTAATGTTGAAATCTCCACCCAAAAAAAAAATTGACGAATTGTATATAAAAAAGGTTGTATTTGTTTCAATAAAGCAATTCTTAAAGCCTGCAATTGGGGACCATAAAAATAAATAAGTCTACATTGTAGGCCATGAAGAACTACGTCTAGCAGAAAAAGCCTCCCAGGGTCTATATCGACTACTCGTAATACTTGCACATCTAAAGTTAAAAATCAAATCCCTATCCCACTACAAGCATCCTCTCCCATTGACCAATAGGAACTGCCCCATGGCCAATCACACTTTTCCTGAAATACCTCATTCGAGGTATTCAACCTAGTATCCTGTAATAGATACACATCAAATTTTAAATGTGACAATACTCCAAAAGTTGCAAGCCGCTTGGTTAAAGATTTAATACTATTAACATTTAGACTTGCAATCTGTAGACAAGAGGAATTAGGGAGGAGGTTTTATAATTTTCCTACTGGATCTCGTAACCCGCTTATTAACATCTGGGATCTTCCTAGGAGGTAATTATATACCTGATGTTACCATTTCCATAGGTTCCTGAGATAGTTCAACATCAACCAGAGGATTCTCCTGCTCCATTTGTTTCCCCCAAGAAGAGAGGAGGTAAAACGATTTGATAGTGGTAAAGGAGATAGAGGCACCCCATACCCTAAGACCTTCTGCTCTTTCCACCCCTACAGAGGGAGAAACTTTATCATTTTTCTTCGACTGGGGCACTTTCACAACCAAAGATATAGAAAGATGTTCATTATCTAAAGTAACAGAAAAAAAAAAATCTGTTTTCCCTTAATGGGGAACCAAGTGGAATTACAAAGGGGGTTCCTCATTCCCCACCATCTACCACAGTCTGAGGGGATGAAGTAACTTCCATGTCATCATGGAAAATAGAATTATCTTCAGCTAGAGATAGAACTATTGAGGATCTTTCTTTTACACTCCTTATACCTCTTCCCCTCCCTCTACCATGACATCTACCCCATCTATACTTCCCAATTCAGATTCCTGGGGGGGGGGTTCTAGCCCTATATAAAAAATACTCTTGATCTGAAGAAGCATCATTATCATAGGTAGCCCATGAACATTCAGCATATGAGTGACCTTCTTCCCCACATAAATGACAAACAGAAGGACCACACAACAAGCTCCTGTATGACCCAACATACCACACTGAAAACATTTCACTTGGTCACATGAGGTGTTTAAATGCTGCAATGACCCACATCTATAACAGCTTTTTGAATGGCCTGCATAGAACAATATTCCCCTGTCTTGACCCAGAAAAAATGAACTTGGAAGGTGCTGAATACCTTCCTCTGTCTGATTTAATTGAACCCTTATAGTCCACCCCCTGACCAGAACCATTCTCATCAATTATGGTCTTTGGGTGACTAAAAACTGAACAGCTTTTTTCTAGTCAAAATATAATATTAACCACATAAACACCCTCCTTGCGAAAAAGAACAGTCACAGTTTTAATAGCTGGTTTGGTTATAGGAATTGCCAAGAAATCCTTCCAAACCTCAGTGTCTTTAACTTTATAATATTTCCTCCAAAACTTATCCAGTGATTTCATGGTCACAAAACTAATGTCATACATGTGTTCACCTGGAGGATGGATAAAAGTGTACTCCTCTAAAGGTGAAAATGCTAAAGAATCCACCAAAAAGGTTCTTCCCAACCCAAATTCTGTCCGGAACTATAGGGGCTTTACCCTTACAGCAGAGTCTGACCAAAAAAAGGCATTTGTCTGCTTCAACAGGCTTCAGAAACAAGCCAGCATAAGTTTTCAGCCCAGAATCCAGATTGACAGAAGAGTCGCCATTCTTTTGCAAAGTTTCAGTAGCAGTTTCTATACAGGTGTCGACCAAGGTTGGCTGGACCTTAGGTGACTCACCTTCTTTATGTAGACCATCTGAAACCTCAGTTTGTAAATCCAAAATAATGTCAGAAACTGCAGAGCCATTGCATAACAATGCCTGGTCCACCATGCCAGACTGAATCTCCAACTCTCCTACCTGCCCTTGGAGATAGGCAGCCACAGTAGGACTGGACAGAGGCCATTCACCAATAGAAGAATCCAAGAAAGAAGAATTCACCACTGAACACAACTCAAGCAGACCAACTGCAGCTGAAAAAACAGGCAAAGGGATTTCTGGACCCGGAATCCAACAACCTGCCTCCCAGAGCCATCCTGCTTGCTGTAAAGCCGTTCCTGGAGTCCATTCAGAAACCAGACAGGTTCCTCCTGAAGAAACCACTGATGATATAGACAAAACTTCATCCTTAGATTGCACTTCCACAGACAGAGTAAAAAACAATTTCTTGCTCCTATCATGAGGCGGACTTACCATAGAATGTTTCCATTTATTCTGTTCAGCTTCCAACTTCTGCTCACAGGTATGAAAGTCTCTTTCTGCTATATTTATCAAGTCTAACAATTGGGATTTGTTTCTATCCAATTCCTTCTGTAGCTGTGCTTCTGCAGACATCTCTGTTTCCATTAACAATGTAGAGACATGTGAATCCAAAACCATTGCTTGGTCACTACTTACAAGCTGACCTTCTCCTTCCAATATAGAAGATACTGCAATGAGCTCCTGAACTCCAAGTCCATGTCCATCCTCTTCCACTACCTTCTTCAGACTGAGGTCCTCCATCTCTGCAGACAGACGGACAGTGCCACCCGCCTACAGCGTAGGGGAATTTCCCCAATGTCCTGGCCAATTTTCCCTCATTCACTAAAAATACCACCAATGACTTAATCTGGTTCAAGGTCAGTTGGCATTCATCTGTATTCCCTTCCCCTGGGTCGTGCCTGAAAATAGGCAGGACTTGTCTAGTGCACTTACCCGGTCAACAAAAACTAAATAAATAAAAAAATATACAAGGCGCCCCCCCCCCCATTTTATCCCCATCCCTCCTGAACAGAGCATAGTGCGGTACATTGATTTTCCACCCATGATTTGCAGTGAACCAGATTTCAGTTATTGCTACTATGTCCAGCTGTGCCTCTACTATCAATGCCTCCAGGTCCGGGAGTTTATTTATTTATTTATTTATTTTGGTGAGAAAGTCATGGCATGGGTCCCAAGGCTGGTTCAAGGGTGCAGTCAGGGGAAAGTAAGTTTGGTAGTCTAGGAAAGGGTAAAAGTATATGTCAGACCCTAGTCTGGGGGTCATAGAGGTCATACAAACTGGGAGAGGGAAGTGCAGATGGATATGAAAACACTGTCCAGGATTCCTAGGGGTGGTCTGGGTAGGAAACAAGAGTGCAGGTGGGTGTTGGGGTCCCATGGATGGACAATTAGAAGGTGATGGAGCATATAGTTGTCAAATATTATGCATATATTATACTATCATAAGCACACAAAATAAACATTCTGCTGCAATCACCCCCCCTCCCAATTTCTATACTGCAGTCCTCAACTCTTCATGATACACAGCTGTACAATGTGCTATTTTTGCTGTACTGTATCTTGAGGGCAAAGAGGAAGCAAACAGAAAACCATACATTTATCCCCTTCTATTTGATCAAAATCAAACAAAAACACTTGGCACCGACAGTGAGCTTCCAGGCGTTATTGCATTACTTCATCTGTCACTTTGTTCTGTGATCATAAATGTACACATCTCAATCTGATTCAGCAACTAACTCACACAGAAATGCCAAACTGCCACACCAGTCAGTTTCCCCACTTGACATCATTCACAAATGTCTCTGTTAGCATCAAAACAATGGATGATTGTGAACTGCGAGATCAGGCACTGTCATTAAAAATGGAATTGAAACTATTGGGTTTCTTTCTTTTTATTTTTTAACAAAGTCAGCATTTTAGCTATCACAATGGTCATGAAGCTGGGAAAAAATATGGATTCAGGTACAGAGATGTCACCTGCTCATTATGGTTGGAAGAGACACTACATCCATTAGCTCCCCTAACCCTGCTTCATAAGCATGGACCAACAAGCGTGCTGTGCAAAAAAGTACTAATTTGTAGGGATTAAACACATCCCAGTATCTCATGGTTCCCACTAGTAAGGAGAAATTTTTCACGGCTTATCCTGAAGGCCTCTACTATATTTGTATCCCTTGCATCTACTGGCAGGCTATTCCACAGGTTCCCCATCTCATGGAAAGGATACAGCTCCTTCCATTGCCCCGTAATTTACCCCTTCTGAGCTTTAAAACATGGCACCACATCCTGAAAGAACACACCATATTTCTGTGTGGTTCACCTTATCAATACCCTTCTCAGTACTATCCTCAGGCTCATTTTCCCCAGAGGGAACATGTTTAGTGCCTCAAGTCTGTCTTCATAGCTTGTGTTCTCCATACCCCTAAGCATTCTGGTGGTTCTTCTTTGCACTGTTTCCACTACCTCATTGTCCTTTACATATTTGGAAGCCCAGAATTCCATCCGGTACTCCCAAGTGGTATCTGACAAGGGCCTTTTTAATGTGTTAAGATTACTTCCCATTCTCTGCTACTTGCCCTCTTTTGATACACCCAAGGATTCTTCAGGCCTTGACAGTGACTGTGTAATGTTTCAAGTCTTCAGCCCCTAATCTATTAGGTTTATGCAGACTGTTCCATGATAAATCCAACCCCTTTCCAGATCCAAGGCTCATTCATTAACTCAGATCAATATGGACTTTGGCACTCAAGTCCTGTTCTGCATCCATGAGTGAACTACTCTTTTCTTAAAAAAATATGCACGCTGTCCCTTTATGTCAGCTGGGTTGGTGGTGGAGGCAAGGGGTGAAGCATCTCAATAGCACTAGCTGGGGCAGTGTTGTATACTGCCTTATAGGTGTAGCCCCACCAATTTAGGGCTTACCTTAAGTGTCTCCCTGGACTCCATCAATGCCCACTGCCAGGCAGACATCCTGCATAGATAGTAAATCCATGGTTATTCATTGTTATCCTGTTGATTTGTGTGAGAGTGCCATGATGTGCCTCCGCACCTGTCCCTTTAAGAGATGATACAGTGTGTGCATACAGGAAATTGTCTGGGCTGGGTCTGAGTGCTTCAAAGCTCACTACCGGCCAGACACCGCTTTAATTTGATCCACTCTGCAGCCGATAATAAAGCAGAGGGAGCTCTAACTAGAGCTATAAATATTTGCTTCTGACTTGTTATGTTTAAATTAGAGTGCTTGCTTTTTTTTTTCTTCTATTATTTCTTTATCTGCCAGAGCCCTAGCAGGTGGCTTTGGCCCTTCCTGTTGGAGGGACTTTCACTCAGGTCCCACCGATCCCATATTTGTGGCCCCCGGTAGTTCCCCCAAGGATTGTCCCTGCAGCAGGACCAGGAGGAGGTTGCTGGCTTCTCCCACCTCCTGGAGACTCAATCCAGAATATGGGAGAGGCCCCCAGGAGCAGAGGACCATCATCGAGTCTGCCTGGCTCAGTTTCCTCCATATGTGCCCATCTCCCCTCCCATCCAACATAAGGACATCAGATCAAGCCTCCTGACCTGTACTGCCCTCCAGCTACTGCCAGAGGGCAGTCAACAAATGAGATGACTAGTTATCTCTCCCAGGAAGAGAAGAGCAGTCCTCTAGATGCTTGATCCTCTCTTCCCCCCTGCCAACCTTGCAGCCCAAGCTCATTCCTGAACCCGGGTCGCTGGTGTGGTGTGCATTGTAGTGACCAGCACCTCAACCATCAGCTCCACTGGGCCGGCAGAATGCTTGCTTTACCCTGCCTTCTTGAAACTTATTCATCTAAATGGGAGCCACCATGTTTGGTTCAGAACTTCCAGGAATTTGGACCAGTTGGGACACAGGGGACCTCAAGGGGTACTTTGTTCAGGTGCCTCATGGTAAAAAAGTAGTAGTTCTTGTAGTTTTACAGGTTGGTGCCTAAACTTACAAATGGGAGCACCAGAATTTTGACCTACAGCTCCCCTAGCCAACTAGAACCCAGGAAAACCAGAATAGTTTGAGAACTATTAGAAAAAATAAGACAATTGCTGTTAGAGCTCTGTGAGTGAGCAGCTCGAGCTGTTGAGAAGCAGGTACAGGAAAGGAGTTGAAGAGAATTGGTTGGGAAAGGCCTGATTTGCCTCCCCTGCTATTGTTTTCCAGCATTGGACTGTCTGATAGCAGTAACTGGACTAATCTGAAACTAATCTTAAACTGTGGCAGTTATCTCAGATAATCTCAGGAGTGCAGGTCGAGATATCGGACCGAGAGGAGCTCCTGTGAAGCATTCAGCCCAAGTATTTGTGTGAGAGACTGCTTTTGCTGATTGAGAGGTTTGCTCAGTGAATCGACTGAAATAGTGAACCGGCATGAAACTGAATTGAGAAGTAGAGAAGTAAATGCTGTTTTCATTAAATGTGCTGCATGTTTATCGTGGGTCATGGCTTACTGCTCAGGGACTCCTACTTTCCAGAAAGGAGCCCATCTGTACTAGTGACCAAACTGTCTGCCTGCTGGAGGTTTTCACCAACAATCAAACTGAACTGTGACAGAAGTGTTTATCCAGCCTTGGCCCTATGCCAAACTCAACTCAAGCCATCTGTTTCTGCACCAGTGACTGTTTTCTTGGCAAGAGACCAGATTGGGGATCCAGCCCCTGCACAGCAAGGAATTGCAGGTTGCGGCCACCTGGAGGGAAAGACCATGAAGCGGAGGTGAGTCATGCAGGCCCAGTTTCCCCAAGCTCTTCAGTATTCAGCAGTAGGTCTTCATATCGCAAGGCCAATTCCTATCATCTGGTGTCATGAGTAAATTCAGGGTAGCTCCCTGCAACTTTTCTTTAAATCATTCTGTGGTACCATCTGATTGCTCCAGTGTGTTTCAGGGTTACCAAGGACTTGGCCAACCGACCATGGATACAAATAACTAAAGCCTTGCTTATGCAGGTTTAACTACCTTTCTTTTCATCAAGGGCCCTAACAACAACTGCAATGCCGGCCACCCCCGGCCACCGATTCTGGCCAGCCAGCATAACATTCTGGGTACCCAGTTTTGTTAGACCGTTTACTGTGGGACTAAAGTGCATGCATGCATGCAGAGTAACCTGAATCAAATCATTAAAGTAATCATTTTTCTAGATTCACGCCCTCATCCTTGTTCACGCCCCTTAATAAAAATAATTTGTTGCTTCACATTTAAACTGGACTATGAGCATATTCTTAATTGGTTTAGGATTACTGAAACCTGTTACAGTGCTGAAGGTGCATGTTTGCCTTGTTACCGCTGTCTTTAAAGGAAGTTCCAGGGGAGTTGCTGAGGTCCAGACCCTGGTGGTAAGTGCTAGGGGTGTGTGCATATTATTCATGCTTTTTGCTAACTGTGTGTCAACTACTGCAAAGGGTTATTTCCTATTACAAGTTACGTGATCACTAGGTGGGTCTATGGATGGTTATAGCTTCCCAGAGGGCTATACCAGGTTAGATAGATATTTCTACATACTTTGCTTTGAGTGGAGGCACCAAAATATTGAACCCAGGCCCCTCTACCTGTGGTCAGAAGTATAGGCAGGGGTTGTTACCTTAGGGATAGTGCCACCTAGGGGTTACATCTTGGTGGCACTGCTGGAATTAGCTCCCCACCAGTGGCCAAAGCACAAATATTTAGTTAAGCTCCATCCGGAGCCCACTATTCTTGTGGGCAACTACAGTACATGTGGCCTGCCAACAGTATGGACAGTACTACTAGCACTGATTCTGACGTCCTTTCTAAAGAAATGACTGTACAGCAGTTAATTGGTTGGTGTATGGGGAGTGAGACTAACCTCCACAATGCCCTTTTGTTGCTAGACATACCCTTGGGCACTAGCAAATACATTATAGAGGGAGCACTTTCAAAACCTGACTGTCTTGGGGAGGTTGTGGTGGTAGGCTGACAAGCTGACCTGTCTGCCCAAACATTAATGGTTCTAGTTGAGTGTAGTAACCCAGTGGACAGTACTAAGGTGCCTAAAACTATTGCCATTGATGGGTCTCCGACAGGCTGGAGGGTGGTTACTAAGGATAGTGAGGGTTCCTCAAGGCTAGAACCCCCACCCCATCTGAGAGTCTTGAAGAGAAACTAGCAAAATGGTTACAGACTGAGGGTCAAATCCTCAAGGACTTGGAGAAGTTATTTAAGCCTCCTAGGGGTACCCCCCTCCTCTGGCACCAACGCCTATCTTGGTGCCTGCTCCCATTCCAGTACCCGTATCAATTACTGTGTGTATTCCTGCCCCTGCTCCAGCACCTGTGCCTACACTGGTACCTCACTTGTGCTTGTGCCCTCAGTCAGTCATGATTTTTACCACAAGTTAAGAGTGTTTTCTGGTGCTATTTCCACACCCCAGGGGGAAGATGATTTAGAGACTTGGCTAGACTATTCATCCCCTCTAGTCCAAGAGTGGCAGTGTGCAGAAGCAGAAAAGTGGAAAAGGCTCATGGAAAGTTTAAGGGGTCCTGCTTTCGAAGGACATAAAGGTACATAAAACCTGATGCTTCAGCCCAAGAGTATTTGTCTGCACTAGAAGGTGTCTTTGGTAGTATTGAATCTGGGGATGGTTTAATGTGGAAATTAAAATTCACTAAACAGTGGGAAAGTGAACACTTCTCTGATTATGTCACTCATTGGAGAAGGCCCTACAGAGAGCTCACCGAAAGGGTGGAGTATCGGCCAGCAACTTGGATAGTGTGAGACTAGATCATATACTCAAATCTGCCAAATACTCTAATTTGCTAATTCTCAAGCTAAAGTTCTAGGATGGGGGATGGTCCCTCCGCTTATTGTGAGCTGATGAAAGAACTCGGGGAGGCTGAAGGTGTGGGAGAAGTTTGGTATCCTTGTACATGCGCTGCTAGAATAGCTTCAGCGCTGGGAGGGCCCAATGAGGAAAAGACTGGTAGGGACTCTCTGCAATTGACTGAGATACTTAAAGAAATCTGAGAAATAAAAGCTGGTGCTATCACCAGGGCTGCTTCCTATGATAACAACCCAGATACCCGCCAAACTGTATCTGCTATGGGAGTGGGAGTGCAAGCTCAGGTGCCCCCTCTAGATGGCAGCATAAGGACTGAACTAAGTGAATTATCTGCTATTGTGAAATAATTAATGGGACGTAGTGTGCAGCCTTTGGCTTGGCAAAGAGAGAGAGAGCGCAAACCGAGACCCTCTGATGTTAGTGCCCCCTGCTCAAGCGCCAATTATATATTCCTCCCCACTCCTCAACCATAAATATTGGCCAAGTCCCATGTACCCTCACAGCCCAGGCAGTCTAGAGAGAGTGTGTTCTGTTATCACTGTGAGGAGGATGGTCATACTAAGGGGAACATGCCAGTTCCCCAAAAACTTAAGAAAGGTGAACGCGAAGTGTTGAACAATGTCAAAGAAAACCATCCCAAATCCTCTGGCAAGCCTTCGCACAAGTCTTTTTTCATCTAAGGCCACTATACAAGTACCTGCTAAGGCTGCTAATCCAGACTGGCCAGAGATGGTAGGCCCTTCTATGGAGACCATGGTGCACATTGATGGTATCCTAGCTCAAGCCATATTGGACAGTGGCTCTCAGGTCACTATCATATTTAAAGATTGGTATGACCAGCACTTGTCTGACTGCCCCTCCACAATCCATTGAAGGACTGCATGTATGGGGTTTAAGTGATAAATCTTACCCTTACTTTGGTTACTTATGGATATGGCTATCCTTTCCTACTGTGGCTGGCGTGGATGAGCCTGTGGAGACTCTGGTCTTGGTCTGCCCACCAGTGGGCCTATATGATGGAATCGCATTATTGATCGGCACTAATGTACACATGTTTGGCTGATTAGCCCAGCTGTGTCAAGAGAGACAAGCCCAAAAGACTGGACGAGCTTTACACATCCATGCAATGGTGAAAAAAGTGTATGAGATGCACATGTAGAGGAAGGAAGATAAGGATGAGCCAGTGGGGTATGTCTGGAAGAAAGACCCCTCACCTCTAGTACTGCCCCCTACTACACAGTGTCATGTCAGTGGAGAAGTACGGATGCAGACTGATGTAACCAACACTATTATTATGCTGTATGCCCCAGAGGAAGGAGAACTGCTGGATGGGCTCTTAGTCAAACCTCGTGTGCTACCTATCAGAGCCCATGCCTATGCTAGGAGAGTAGTAGTGCAACTCTGCAATGTGACTGACAGAGACATTAAAGTCCCTCAGTTCCATGCCCTGGCTAAGGTATATTGCATAGATACTGCTGTGTTACCAAGCAAGTGCAGTACTAAAGAGGATAGTGAAGTAACCTCTGACATGTTCTACTTTGGAGAGTCCCCCATACCCAAAGAGTGGAAGGATAAAGCTAGCTGTGAGCTAACTCATCAGAGTAAAGTGTTTTCATTAAAAGAATGGGATGTTGGGTGCATCACCGGTGCTGAACACCATATCAGGCTCAATGACGATAAACCATTTTGAGAAAGGGTATGCCAGTTGGCACCTGCGGACATTGATGATGTTCAACATCACCTCCAAGAGATGTTAGCAGCTGGAATCATCCAGGAATCCAGAAGCCCTTATGCATCCCCCATTGTGGTGGTTTGAAAGAAAAATGGTTCAGTAAGAATGTGTGTGGACTACAGGACACTTAACCAAAAGATCATACTGGATCAGAATACAATGCCTGACATCCAGGATGCCCTTGATTGCCCCAATGGAAGGCAGTGGTTCTCCTTCCTAGATCTCAGAAGTGGGTACTGCCAAATCCTGATGGTGCCAGAGGATAGAGAGAACTGCATTTATCTGTCCCCTGGGCTTCTATCAATTCTTGAGCATGCCCCAGGGCATATCTGGAGCACCAACCACATTCCAGAGATTAACAGAGCGAGCTGTAGGAGACATGAACCTCCTTGAATGTCTAGTTTATTTGGGCAATGTCATCGTGTTTGGCAAAATGCTCGAAGAGCATGAGGCTTGTTTGTTTAAGGCCCTAGACCGATTAGAAGAATTCAGATTAAAATTGTCCATCGATAAGTGCCATTTTTTTTAGCAATCTGTAAACTATGTGGGGCACATTGCATCTTCTGAAGACATCCAAACCAACCAAAGCAAAGTAGAAGCCTTAACTACCTGGCCAAAGCATGGCAACCTTAAAAAACTAGAAAGATTCCTAGGTTTCTGTGGATACTATCGGCACTTTGTTAAGGATTATACCAAAGTAATTCACCCACTGCTAAGTCTGACCTAAGGGTATCCACCTACCATTTAAAAGTACAAAAGGAGTGTTGTAAAAGAGGGTGATAAAGACTACATCAAGCCCAATGAGCCTTTTGGAGCCAGATGAACCCGATTGTGACACAGCATTTTATTACATCATTCACCAGCTTACACACGTACCAATTCTCACCTATGCAGATCCATCTAGACTATGTACTCCACTTTGGTACCAGTCTGTGTAGACTTGGAGGTGTGCTTTATCAGGAGCATGAGGAAGGATTATGCCCAGTGGTATTATCTATCTATCTATCTATCTATCAGTGTCAGTGGCTCAGTAGGTAGCACACTCACCTCTGAGGCCAGGAGATCAGAGGGCTGTGGGTTCAGATCCCACATCTGGCACTTAGGTTAATATCCCAGTACTGACACTGTAGTGCAGCATGAGAGGGGTGCTGCACTTCTGAGGTGCCATCTTTTGGATGAGACATTAAACCGATATCCCATCTGCCTGGATTGGTGGTAGTTCAGCTGGATGTTAAAGATCCCATGGCACTTATCGAAAAGAGTAGGGGAATTTCCCCAGTGTCCTGGCCAAATTTCCCTCATTCACTATAAATACCACCAACAGCTTAATCTGGTTTAATGTCAGTTGCCATTCATCTGTATCCCCCTCCCCAGTGTCGTGCCTGAAAATAGGCAGGATTTGTCTAGTGCACTTACCCGGCCAACAAAAATGAAATAAATAAATAAATAAATACAATTAGCCAGTAGGAGTTTGGTTGCATATGAGAAAAACTATCCTGTGCATAAACTTGAATTTCTTGCTTTAAAATGGGCAATAGTAGACCAGTTTCATGAATACCTCTATGGCACTAAAATACTGGTAAAAACAGACAATAACCACCTCATGTATGTCCAAATCTCAGCCAGATTAGATACCACTGGGCACAGGTGGTTGTCAGCCCTCTCGACGTATGATTATTCAGTGAAGTACTGTCAGGGCCTCAATCACATTGCTGCTGATGCTCTATCTAGAAGGTCTGTATCAAATCCTGAGTGGGTGAGAATGTCAGAACAATCTGTAATGGACCTGTGCCAAAAGTTTGACCGGGATGAATACCCATCTGCTGCCACTGTGAATTGCCTAGTTGATCACTTGGAGCCTCCAGATACTTGTATTCCTGTAGCTTACTGCAACTTTACGGCCTTGGATCTGAGCACTCTACCCAAACTCACCCCAGCAGACATTCGAAGGGAGCAGTATCATGACCCTATGATTAAATTTGTGCTGGATGCCATAAACAATGGACAATATGTTTCTAAACTACAGTCAGAAGATCAGAGAACTGCCCTGCTGTTCAAAGAAGGGCCTAAGCTTAAGATGCGAAACAAACTACTATACAGAGAGATCACAGATGGACAAGGCAAAGTCATTAGACAGCAATTGGTATTGCCTTCTAGTTTTAAGCATGTAATCCTAAAAGCACTCCCCAATCAAATGGAACATTTGAGCAGTGAAAGAACAGCTGACTTATCTAGAACTTGGTTCAACTGACCCAGAATGAATGCAGATGTACAGCAGTATTTTAAAACCTGTAGCAGATGCCTCCAAAGGAAGGCCCAGCCACAGAAAGCAGCGCCCTTGGTTAACATCGCCACTAGTGCACCCATGCAGCTTGTATGTATTGACTTTTTAAGCTTGGAGCCTGATACAAAAAACACTGGCAATGCACTGGCCATGACAGACCAGTTCACTCATTACACACAGGCCTGTTCAACAAAGGGCCAGAATGCAGCCACCATAGACAAAATACTTGTTGAAAAAATTTTCGGCCACTACGGTGCCCCACAGTGGATCCATTCCAATCAGGGAAGAGACTTCGAGAGCCATTTAATCCAAGAAATGCTCTCACTCTGGGGTATAGGAAATTCAAGAACTACTCCATATCACTCACAAGGACAGCCTCAGCCTGAAAGATTTAGTCAAACATTGCTGGACAATGTTGGGCACCCTTCACCTGAAAGACAAGCCAAGGTGGAGTCAGCAGATAAGTGCTGTAGTACATGCTTACAATTGTACTCGTAATGATGCAACTGGATTTTCACCATATAAACCAATGTTTGATCAAGAAGCATGTTTACCTATAGATGGTTGTTTTGTATCACCAGATGGAATTCAAACAGATAATTATTTACAGTATGTACAAAAACTCAAAGTCCAGCTTAATCACGCCTATCAGCTTGCTCACACAATGGCTGCAAAGAAAAACTTAGCCTATAATGAAAGACATGACAAACATGTTAAAGCTCAAGAGTTACAACCCAGAGACCATGTATTACTATGAAATTTGGGCTTCCAGGGGGAAACACAAATAGATGACCGGGTGGAGTCACACTCCATACATTGTTATCAGCAAGCTGGATGAGCTGCCAGTCTACAAAGTGCATCCAGAAAATGCCCCACAAGCTGTAAAGACAATGCACTGGAATCACCTTTTACCTATTGATCAGATTATTATAGACTCTGAACCTCAAGCTGATGTACCCACTGGGCCTGTTACCAGATCTGCTGCTCAAAGGAAACAATCAAATCAGCCTCTTGCTATTCCACAGTCAGAGCCTCTGTCATGTCCTGCTACAGTAAATGACAATCATTCTGTCTCTGATGATAGTGAATATGGGGCTATGTATTATCCTTCTTTCAAACTAGCTCAGTTGTTCCAAGGCAACCCTTTGTGTAACATGGGGAGACAGAGCTGACAATCACAAAGTATCAGATAATCTTGCACTCTAGATCACTCCGATACCACCTGAAATAGAGGTGCAAAGTATCATTTCAGAAGTAGCTGATTCTTTACCTCTTGTGGAACTGTCCGAAATTGAGATAGCCAGTCCTGACCAAGAAAGTGGCAGCCAAAATGGTGAATTTTCAGTTAAGGCTGAAATATCTGAGCCTAGTGAACCTGACCTCATGTTGACCAGTGATGCTAATTCTGAAGGTGTTAACAGTGTACTAGATAATTCTAATTTTGTTCAAATACCACTTACTGATGAACCAGAACCAGAGTCGACAGGATAAGCAAATGTAAGTAGTACTTTCAACTCTGAACAAACAAAAAGTGCAGAGGTGCCCCCCTGTCACAAATTTGCTCAACCGGTCAGCCATCTACTACCAAAGTGCCAACCTCTGAGCATATGATTTGTGGACAGTGAACAGTACAAGGTAACCCTCTTGACTGTTTTGTGGCTTTGAGTCACCTTAGTCTCAAGTTCTGGAGGGATTCAAACTGATAACCTCTTGTTAGCGTACCCAATTATCACGCTCAGATAATTCTGTCTTCAGGGGGCTAGATATCTTTGCCTACAGGCACCTAACCAGGTCTACAAAATGAAGCCTTAGAATTCTATGCAAGACCTTAGAGAACTCTATCCATTTCCAAGTTTGGTATAACAATAAGTTCATATACAGTGTAAACTATAACCTTCAAAAGCTTCACTTAAATAAAAAGAAATGTCAAGGTACTCCAGGCAGTTTCTGTTTTAAAATATATATCTTTACTTTAAAATAGGAAAACAGAAAATATTACAGAGCAAAATATCCCATCATATACTGCCTTAAAACAAACAGGTTTGAAGTGCAAGTTCTTACAATACATACATTCAGACTGGTATAATCTAATATATGCTTACTTTCTTTCAGTGCTGTGATGTTTCTTCCTCAATCAAAAAAAACCGAAAATGTGTCTGTCAAGGTCTTCTCAGTATGTTAAAAACAGTCCTGAGCCAGCCCTCTCGCTAAGGTCGCCAAACTCTGCCTTGGTGTAACAAAATCTATATATTTTTATAACACCAAGATGGCCTACTAAGGTATTTCAAAAATTAAGAGATGACATAATAAATCTCTTCTCTATGAAACTAGTCAAAACCAGTCTGTGATCTCTTTCCCCTAGGCATCAAAAGTCTCTTTGATTTAAGTCACTGTATTCAAAGCAAAAGTGTATTTAACTCCTTAATTCCATCTGGCCTTGGTATCTACACATCAAAGGTCTCTTTGATGAAATGATCTGGTTTCCTGGGAGGTTATTCATAACATTGGCTAGTGTCCCTTTTCTCAGGACATCTATTGCAGATCAAAGGATTTCCCTGAGGATGTCATGAATGGCTAATTTTATTTCCTGGGATCAAAGCAAATTGACAAGATAATTGCACCCCAAATATCTGCAGTCTAGCCTCATCCTGTTCTTTGAACTTATCCCTGGGGGGTTTGAAGTGTCAGCTTCAGCAGCTGACACCTTCCTATGCCACAGTCCATCATACATTCATTTCTTATATTTACAACAAAATTTAAACAGGAATTAGAACCAACTGTCCAGGTGTGATACCCCCTACTGCAGAAGCTGATTTGTTGATGGACAGCAAGCCGGAAGGCACGAACCCAAATGCAGATGTCGAAAGGACTGTGCCTGTGCCCCTTCCCCCTAGAAGATTTGAGAGAGCTGTAAAACCTGTGGTACGCCTTACATATGATTCTCTGGGAGAGCCTGTAGACCTTCCTATGAATGTGGTCCATAAAGGGGTCTGTATTACAGCCAGTTCCCTTCCTAAGATAGGTTATGCTGCAGTTTCTAAGTTAGTATTAAAACCCTCCAGTCAGTATCCCCAGGGTCATTTTGCAAAAAGTCCAAAGTTAGTTGACAAGGTCAGATTATCAGCCATGTGGGTTAGTGTACAAAGAGTGATACAGACAATGGTAATGCATATAACTAACTGACTGAGAGAATAAGGATACAACAGAAATATTTGACATTAAACTGTAATTGTTTAAATGATACCTGTGATTATGAAAAATGTTGTTTACAGTAAAGCATGCTTACTATGAATCTTAACAATAATACTGTGCAGTCATGTGCATAGTGATTTGTGGTGGCCACCTGTATATAGTAAAGATTAGTATTTTGCTAATTAAAAGTGCTCATAGTGTATAGACTTGAAACAGATGCCAAGTTTCCTCGGCAGTGGAGAGTGTAGCCCCCCCCACCAATTTGGGGCTTACCTTAAGTGTCTCCCTGGACTCCATCAATGCCCACTGCCAGGCAGACATCCTGCACAGATAGTAAATACATGGTTATTGTTTTTATCTTGTTGATTTGTGTGAGAGTGGCCATGATGTGCCTCTGTGCCTGTCCTTTTAAGACATGATCCACTGTGTATATAGCAAATGGTCTGGGCTGGGTCCAAGTGCTTCAGAGCTTGTAACCATCTAGACACCACTTTAATTTGATCCACTCTATGGTCAATAATAAAGCAGAGGGAGCTCTAACTAGTGCTATAAATATTTGCTTCTAACTTGTTGTTCTGTTTAAATTAGAGTGCTTGTTTCTTTTTTTTATTTCTTCATCTGCCAGAGCCCAGGCTTGTGGCTTCAGCCCTTCCTGATGGAGGGACTCTCTCTCAGGTCCCACTGCTTACGTACTTGTGGCTCCCGGTAGTTCTCCCATGGATTGCCCCCAGTGGCGGGGCCAGGAGGAGATTGACGGCTTTTTCTCCCCTCCCAGAGACCTAATCCAGAATCTGGGGATGGCCTCTGGGAGAAGAGGAACACCACTGAGCCTGCCAGGATCAGTTTCCTATGTTTTTGCTCATCCCCCTCCCCTCCCCTCCGACGTAAGGATGTAGGATCAAGCCTCCTGACCTGTACTGCCCTCCAACCACTGCCAGAGGTCAGTCATCAAGTGGGACAACTAGTCTCCCTCCGCCCAAGAGAGGAGTGCAATCCTCCAGATGTTTGATTCTCTCTTCCTCCTGCTGAACCCTTGTGGCTCAGGCTTGTTCCTGAACCCAGGCCACCAGTGTGGCATGAGTTGTAGTTCTAGAAGTGCAGCTCGAGATATCGAACTGAGAGGAGCTCCTATAAAGTGCTCGACCCATGTATTTGTGTGAGAGACTTCTTTTGCTGATCGAGAGGTTTGCTCAGTGAATTGACTGAAATATTGAACCTGCATGAAATTGAATTGAGAGGTAAAGAAGTAAATGCTGTTTTCATCAAATGTGCTGAATGTTTATTGTGGGTCACGGCTTACTGCTCATGGACTCCTGCTTGCCAGAAAGGAGCCCATCTGTACTAGTGACCAAACTGTCTGCCTGCTGGAGGTTTTCACCAGCAATCAAACTGAACTTTGCCAGAAGTGTTTATCCAGCCTATGCCAAACTCAACTCAAGCCATATATTTCTGTACCAGTGACTGTTTTCTTGGCGAGAGACCAGATTGGGGATCCAGCCTATGTGCAGCAAGGAATCGCAGGTTGTGGCCACCTGGAAGGAAAGGCCATGAAGCAGAGGTGAGTCATACAGACCCAGTTTCCCCAAGCTCTTCAGTATTCAGCAGTAGGTCTTCATATCGCAAGGCCAATTCCTATCATCTGGTGTCGTGAGTAAACTCAGGGTAGCTCCCTGCAACTTTTCTTTAAATCATTTTGTGGTACCATCTGATTGCTCCAGTGTGTTTCAGAGTTACCAAGGACTGGGCCAACTGGCCACGGATACAAATAACCAAAGCCTTGTTTATGCAGGTTTACTACCTTTTCTTTCAATCAAGGGCCCCAACAACAGCTGCAACGCCGGCCACCCTCGAGCACCAATTCTGGCCATCCTGCATAACATTCTGGGTACCCAGTGTTGTTAGATTGTTTACTGTGGGACTAAAGTGCATGTATACAGAGTAACGTGAATCAAATCAGTAAAGTAATCATTTTTTCTAGAATCACAAATCAAATCAGTAAAGTAATCATTTTTTCTAGAATCACACCCTCATCCTTGTTCATGTCCCCTTAATAAAACTAATTTGTTGTTTCATGTTTAAACTGTGTTATGAGCATATTCTTAATTGGTTTAGGCTACTGAAATCTGTTACAGTATTGAATTTGCATGCTTGCCTTGTTACCGCTGTCTTTACAGGGGGTTCCATGGGAGCTGCTGAGGTCCAGACTCTGGTGGTAAGGGTAGTGGTATGCATATTATTAATGTTTATTGCTGTGTGTCAACTACTGCAAAGGGTTATTTCCTATTACAAGTTATGTGGTCATTAGGTGGGTCTATGGGTGATTATAGCTTCTCAGATGGCTATATCAGGTTAGATAGCTACCCCCACATACTTTGCTGTGGGTGGAGGCACCAAAATATTGAACCCAGGCCCCTCAACCTATTGTCAGAAGTACAGGCAAGGGTTGTAACCTTAGGGATAGCATTGCCTAGGGGTTACATAGGCAGCTGGGCGGGTCATGGTGGCATGAGGCAGAATGTCTGTCGGCATTGGCTGGTGGTGAGGATCTGGCTTGGGCTTTGCATTTGCATGACTTGTTTAAGCCAAGCCTCATCTACACCCGCTAGCAGGATCATGTGACTTAGGTTATTTACACCTTGGCTTTCCGCAGCTCGTGGGGGAGATGGAATGAAAGTCAACAAGTTAATGAGGGTTGTGCACAGCTTGTGACACCTGACCCATTATATGCACCAAGAAGCTGCTGTGTGCACTGTGCAGTAGTAAACAAAATAGAAAACATTCCTGAACAAATTTTAAATAGAGAGATTAAGATGTGGGGGGGGGCACTAGGATGAACAGTACCTCACCTATATTATGAACCAACAAGCTGTTGCTGTGTACACTATACAGTAGTGACTGAACTGATTCTTTCAAATAAGAAGAAGAGATCAAGGTAGATGCCTGTGTCTGTGCTGCTCAGGTTCAAAAAAGGAAGAAGCCATACAGTTTGTTTTTTTTAACCATGTTTTAATGTGAGACTAGTGCAACTATACTTGACAACACTAGTGCCAAAAAAGAAGTGTCCTGATCATTCTTAATCATCTCCACACCATACTAGTGTGCTCAGGATAACATGTCTGCATCACCTATTTAAATTCCCAAGACTTTTGTAGCATGACATTTTTGAGCAGCTGAATGCAATGCATTGAACAGAAACACTAGGAGTCACTCTGCAGTGCTTGGAAGGAAATGGTGGTGATCATCATTGTCTGTGTGATGTGTGTATTTAGGCCCTGTAGGGACTTTAGGAAGTCAGGAGAGATATCTGGATTCCTTTCCACCAGGGGAGGGTTTGGATTTATGGAAGATTTTTTTTTCAGTATTCTTTCATTTATTTACTTGTAGTATGATGGACTACTACATACTCATTACAGCAACTAACTAGGCTGAGATTATATTATTTTATCTAATATATAGTATGTGATAGCAATTCTTTTTGTTGGAACTAGGAAGGCTGTATTACGTGTGTCAGATGCACATGCAATATTATTGATTGCTCTTGACTAATGTGAGTGTGTGGTGGTCAGAAAGATATAATTTGTGTTTAAAAGAGTTGTTGTTTAGTTGAAGTTGGAAACAGTACCTCAGTAGTTGTAGTTGTACCAGGTAATGTACCATAGCACACTGGAACATGTCATGCAGCTACATCACATGGGTAGGGTGTGTTACACGAGGACCCTGCACCCTAATTGATACCCTCAGGGGTACACCATAGACAGCTAACGTTTAGGCATAGGCTATACTAATACATGGGGCTAAGGGCATCTACCATATAAGAGCAGATGTCAGGAGATGAATACATATTATTGTAACTCACTTTGCTTGCTAATGCATACACATTATACCATGTATTTTCTGTCTATTTCTTACTTGTCAGATGCCAAGACACCTGTCCTTGAAGTTATTATAATGTGTAAGTCAATATTTCCATCTTTCAGTGATGGACACCACTTCACCTTGTTATGTAAGACTTTGTATAAGAACGTCTTTGTTCTAAAACTGATGACTTTACAGAATTATATAATGTTATCTTGGACCGTGGAGCCACCTCTAATTTAGCCAATAGGGCTCATCTCTGTAACTAGAAATGTTTCTATCTTTTAGTAACCATAGTAATTATCACAGGTATATAATGTTATGCACAGGCTTTACACCTCGGAGACCCGAGAGATCAAGAGACTACAGAGAAACCTCGGTGTAGGGGCAGCTTAGCACTGGCTCCGGTTCGTATTGGTAAGAACTGCTTAGGGCAACTGTGGATTTATCCTTTTGTAGTAATAAACTTATTTATTACTCAGATACAACTTGTTTGTGATTATTTGCATCCCAATATTGCCAAGAACCTGAAGGTGAGGTTTAGACCTCTTACAATTGGCGACCGTGTGCAGGCGATATTGGGTGTTGTAAGTTTTCACTTGTTGCTATCCATTTCCCTTTTCCAACGGGGACTGTAGGTGTACACTCCCGTATCACCTCTCCCATCTTTTCTACTAGTTTGTAGATACTTGCAAAGTCTAGCTGACTTTTTGGGTGTGGTCGATGCCGTCTCGACCCACTCCATAGCAGCGTTGAATTGCAAGCCTACAACTTAAACAGTAGCCCGGCTGTGTTTCAAGTACTCGTGTTGTGGATCAATATGCAACACGTGGTCTTTTTCACAGTTTGAATTTTCGTTCCCTCCTACACAATGGCCACCGTATCAGATATCTGCGCAGAACTGAGACTCGATGTCTCTAACTTTCTTACCTCCCATGGAGGATGAGCTGACAGCGTGGGACAGAGTCAATCCAAAACCCTGTACTGGGGATTTCAACCCAGTACACAGAGACGCGACAGTCAACCAATAAGCGCTGTGCTAAAGGGTTGATGGTCGCTGCTCTGTACACTGCTTTGGAAGCCTCCGAAGCGAGGTTTCATACCCTTGACTTGCAGATCGCATCTCTTAAGCAGGAGATGGGTTTGCAGGAAACAGAATGTATTCGGATACAGCAGAACTTGGAGTCAGAACTCCAATCTCTGCGTAATGAAAAGGATTCACTATTGCATCATTCCGCACAGGCTGGTGAACAAGAAATGTGTACTTTAAAACAGGAGTGTAAAAGTTTAAGACAGGATAAGAGCCAGGTGGTGCAAATGAATGATTTGTTGAGTGCTGCGAATGCACAGTTGAGTGATGAAATGGGTGAGCTTCAGGACGAGATCAACCAGGTACGTAATGACTTAGAAACAGCTTATAGGGACAATCGCGAATTGAGCGCCGCGTACCGTGTTTTGCAGAAGCAGAAACAAGATCAGGTTGATATGGATGTTGCAAGTGTGAATCATGATGAATGTAAAGTTAAGATGGATAAACTGCGCCATCAGCGAGAGGTCTTGACTGGCCATGTTAAGGCAATGGGAGGCGTAGCCCCTGCCTTTCACTCGTCGTCGGAGGGGGAGCCATCCGACGACGACATCTCACAGTACAACGCCCAGTCACGCCCCTACTATGGCCCAGATTCCCCACCCAGCCATCCACAATATGGCGGGTCCCGGCCCACTACTCCTCAAGTCACACGTAGGCGACATCATGACGCTCATCATGGGAAATGCCATCATGGCGGCGCCCATGATAGGGGGGAGCAGGCCCAAGCCTGGTCCCGACGGCGCCTCCGGTAGCCATTATTAGTGTGGAAGACAGGCAAGAGATTGAAACCATGATTGATAGAGCATTGGGAAATGTTCCTCTTCCTGAAAGAAGTATAAAAGCCATTAAAAGTCAAATTCGACAAATTTTTCAAGATGCTGGCACTCAGGAAGGTGTTGTTCATACTGCGGATGAAGCTGCAGCTCGCGCAGCATTGGATGGTGCACGAGATGCATTACCTTTGCCTGATCGACCACCAACTAATCCCCTACAAATGGCCTACTCTGTCCAGCAAATTGCTGACAGCATTGGTCGGATGAACCCGTCCGACAATCTCAGCTGCCATTTGGAAAAGGTGCGCTCCAAGTGCGAGATGCTCAGCCTCGCCGCAGAATATCAGGTCCAAATACTACGCCAGACCATCGATCCTGGTTTACGGGCCAAACTCCCTGAAGTAGTTCGCCAGGATGGGAACGCCACCTTTGACGAGGTCGCAGCTGAGCTCATTTCTGCTCATAGCCCTGGTGTGGTTGGAGTAATGCTAGCATACCCCGTGAAGCAAAATGCTAAGGAAAGCCCAGCGACCTACCACCAGAGACTCTGGATGGCCTATCGAGCAGGAAAACATCTGGCACAAGAAGCCGCAGATGTAGATCTTATCGAGTATAAGACCCTGTTCCTTAGAAACATGATCCCAACCATAAGAGAGAAAGTAGAGCCAACTACATACCCAAATACAGATAGGTTTGCCGATATTCTTCGGAAAACCGAGAGAGTGTACCAACTGTACATCTGTGATTTGGGTTCCGGTTCCAAAAAGGTTGCTGCCGTGGAACCCGCTTCTGGGACCACGACACATTACACTGTGGAAGGGCAGGCCCAGCAACAACAGCCCAAACATCCATCGGCCCCTCCAGCTAGCACCCAGCAAAACCCCCAACAGGGTCAACAACAACAACAACAGTGGGGAGGGAACCGGAATTGGCCTAAAAACAGAAGGCACAAAGGCAAAGGGAAGCCATTACAAAGATCGGGTCCCTCATATAAAGAGAATAGCTGAAGAAAATGAAAATTTCAGGAGCTTCTGGGAAGTGCATTCTGTAGCGGATGTTGTTCCCGACAAACACCTTGCAGCAATACAACGTGACCCATGACACTACTGGACATGGAGACACCGAAGTATGGGCTCACAGATCCACACCAGCCTGAACCCGAAGCCTCCTTACATTGCATCAGTGCAACACGGTGAAGCCATTCATGCAAGCCAGGCCCAACCTCTGCATGCTCTCCAACAATACGGATTGGACAATTACAGGCCCCAGTCCGCATTGTAAACAAGCTGTCTTGGATACAAATGGAAGGCCCTGCACCGAGGCCGAGGTTGGGGCGCCAACTAATTGTCTTGTTAGATACAGGTGCAGCTGTATCTGTTTCTGCACGACCACTGAAATGTCTCCATGGTCTACGGACAGAAGACCAATATGTCAGGAGTTGATGGTGCTAGGTTACCTGCATACCGTTCTCTGCCTTTACCGGTAGAACTAGGCCATCTAAGGCCTCACATGCTTTCCAACTAATGGTGTTGCACGATCACCCCAGTATCATCGGGACTGACTTCCTTGCACCACACGGCTGTGTGGTGGATCTAGCAAACATGTTGCTGATACAGATCCAGGGTCAATACCATACTGTCTTAATTCCTGACTCACATGCTGTAGCAACGATATCCATTAACAACAAAGAATATGACGTCATAGATTTATTCAAGAATCATGAACTTTTCCTGAAACTTCTACCTATTCTGCAACGACATTTGGAAGCGTTTGCAGTTAACAAACATGATTGCGGCAGAATGCATACTGTTATTGAGGTGCCAGGCCCGGCACATGAGAGACAAAGGCAATATCCGTTTCCCACTGAAGCCTTACCCTCTCTTCGAGAAACAATCAAGTCACTCCTTAAACAAGGAGTAATCAGAACCTGTGTCTCCACTGCTAACTCCCTGTTTGGCCTGTGAAGAAACCCACAGGTACCTGGAGACTTACTATTGACTACAGGAAACTGAATCAGGTTACTCCCAGTTGTTCCCCAACTGTGACGTCTGCACCAGATGTGCTTCGACTTTTAACACCAGATCAGAAATGGTTCTGTGCCCTGGATATCTCCAATGGTTTCTGGTCATTACCATTGGCCCTGAAGAGTCAATATAAGTTTGCCTTCACTTTTGAAGGGCGACAATACACGTGGACTTGCTTGCCACAGGGATTCCATAACAGCCAATCTCTCTCTTCCATCTCCATATGATGGATGCCCTACAAGATTTCTCAGCCCCCCGATGTCTCTTACAGTATGTAGATGACCTGTTGTTGGCTACTGCCACACAGGAACAACATCTGGATCTCTTGGATGAACTATTGACTCTTATTCAGAGAGCAGGCTTGAAGTGTAATCCTGCAAAAGCACAACTATGTCAGAAAGAAGTACTCTTTCTGGGTTTGAAAATAACTGACCAAGGCCGGAGCCCTACTTGGAAAAAAATTCAAGGATTACAAGACTTGCCATTACCTACCAGTGTGGCAACCCTTCGGAGGTTTCTAGGTACGGTAAACTACTCCATGGATTTTATTTGTGATTTTGCTCAAAAAGCCACTCCCCTGTACGATCTACTCAAAAAGGACGTTCCATGGAGTTGGGATCCTGTCCACACCCAGGCTGTGACATCACTGAAGCAGGCCTTGGCCTCCGCCCCAGCACTGGTAAACCCCAACCTAGCATTACCATTCCATCTAGAGTGTGCCACCTCTGACATTGCTATGTCAGCAGTGTTAGCCCAAAAGGTGCATGACACATTGAGACCTATTGCATATGCATCACAGCTCTTGACCCCGGTGGAACAGAAGTATGGCCTTTGTGAAAGGAATCTTCTGGCCACTTATTGGGTGGTCAAGCACTTCCTGTATATCATTGGGTACTCTCCACTGATTCTTAACACCAATCATACGCCTACTACCTTTCTGCTCTCAGATAGAGTGAAGGATGGGTCAGTCTCTAACACCAGGCTGACACATTGGTCACTCCTCCTCCAGGATAGGGATATTCAGGTCCATCAAACCAAAGTTCCATCTCTATTAGCTCATGGCCTTCTCTTCCAGGGGGAACCCCATGACTGTGCTTTGCAGTCACCTGATCTCCCAGATCCGGGTCCATTCTTCCCTGCCACCCCTGAGATACTGGAGAATACCTCTTTGTGCTACGTTTTCACCAACGGTTCAGCGTCATACTATCAGGGAGAACAGATTGCAGGGATGGGTATTATGGTGGTGTATCCTTACGGGAACACTGTCAGAATATCTAAACGCTGTAGTGTAGCTTCATCACAGTACGCAGAGATGGCAGCGGTGGCCTGTGCATTAGAGTTTATCCAACATGGAACTCAAGATACCATCATTTTCACAGACTCCAATTGGGTTTGTTGTTCCCTTACAGAGTTTCTCCCTTTCTGGCAGAAGAACTCCTTCCTCTCTTCTGATGGAAGCCCTGTGAAATACAAAGAACTGGTGATTTACATGCATGCATTAGCCAAGAAATACCCACACAAACTCTATGTGCACAAGGTTAAAGCTCACTCCCTACACGATCCCTATCATGCACTTAATGACACAGCAGACACCCTTGCTAAGGAAGGGGCCCAAGGGGGGGATGTCTGGGTGATGGATTATCCAGAGGTCAATGCAGCTGTACAGGTTGCAGCTCTCAAAAAGAAATCTGAATCTTTTTCCCCCTTGGATCTCTCAGCAGCTCAGCATTTGGACACTGAACTCAAAGAAGTGTTCAGATTCCTGGACAAGGGTACTGAAGAAAGAATTCCTACACACAACCCATATCATAGGCATGAAGGTAAATTACACTTATCCCCTGATGATAAACTTATTTGGTTTCAGCCAGAGGATACCACCACCAAATTGTGGGTAGTCCCCAGACATTTGAGATCTGAATTTTTGCACCAGGTACATGACACACCTACCGGTGGACATCAGGGGACTGAAAATACCCTCCAGCGCCTCAAAACCACTGCTTGGTGGCCTGGGATTACCAAAGATGTTAAACAATACATTAATAATTGCCTTGTTTGTGCACAAAACAACCCAGTACCTACAAAACAAAATGCCAAACTTTTACCACAAAGACACACTGGCCCTTGGCATGCCATTCAGATTGATTTTATTGGTCCCTTGACCAACACCAGTAGAAACAACAAGTATGCCCTGGTAGTGACCGATCTATTCTCTAAGTGGGTTGAGGCTTTCCCCACCAAGACATGCACCGCAAAGACAACCGCCAAAATCCTGGTAGAACAGATTTTCTCCAGGTGGGGCCTGCCTCTTAAGGTAGACTCCAATAAAGGAACCAGTTTTACAGGTGAGTTGATGAAAGAGTTCCTTGAACTCCTTGGGGTTCAGCAAAAGTTCCACATACCTTATCACCCTCAATCCTCAGGCCAAGTAGAAAGAGCCAACAGACGGATTAAGCAAATGCTTTCCAAATTTATTGAGGACAATCCCAAAACCTGGGATTCCCTACTGCCTTTACTCCTTATGGCGATTAGGGGTACGCCCTCAGCCACCACCCAGCTTACACCCTTCGAGGTAATGACTGGAAGACAAATGAGATTACCTGAACACTTGCTCTTTGACCTGCACACCCCCACTGCAGACCGTGTGTCTGTAGACCAGTATGTGGAGAAACTCAGAAAAGACCTCATACACACACACTTGTATGCTGCAAACTGCATGGGCAAGGCCCAGCAACAGTCCAAAATACAATTTGACAAACACGCACAAGAAGTGGATTGGCAAGTTGGAGATCAGGTAATGGTGCTTCGATTTGCACATCCCACCCACTCCTTCTCCAATAAATGGGAAGGCCCTTACCCCATTGTCAACAAGCTCAGTCCGGCAGTCTATCAAGTTAGACTCCTCCACAACAATAAATTGACTGACAAATGGTTACATGCAAACCAGTTGAAACTGTACAAAGGAGCTTAAAACTTACTCTTCCTAACCCCACTGGGTGGAACTGTACTAATGTACTAATCTTTCATTTTCCTTTTCAGATACATTGACAAGATGCCTATCTTGTTCCCATCTCTCCTCCTTGCAGGAGTAATCCCTTTCGTCCAAGGCACGGTAACAGACCTCCTTCGACATCTTGATCCTCCAGCACCTCCTACAGAGGGAGTTTCCATCAAAATTCCAGATACTATGATTACTGTCCAGGAAGGTTCCGATGCATACCTCACTGCCTCGGTCATTGCTCCTGACAAATCCACCCTTCAAAGTGAGTGGCAAACCACATCACAAGGACAAGTTCTCCCTGTGGCCAAGCTCTCTAAGGGAACTTTCCAGGGTTGGCCTAACGCTAAATTATCCTAATGGTTCACTGTCCTTGTTACAAACTGCATTAAGACACTCTGGTTTGTATAATATAACTGCTTTGATTGATCCTTCCTATTGTAATTCTCTTTCTCAAGATTCTGGCGGCAGATTCTGTGCCATACACCACATGGCATCTGCAGCCATGTACCTTTCTGTACTGCCTCCTACTGAAAAACAGCTTTTGGAATGTCCAAAACATACCCCTGGTCCCCATAGTGGTCTCACAGCCACTGCCCTCCCAGGTTCCTTGATTAACAATTTACAGTTTATGCATATACCTGTTTTATTTAACCTTACTTAATGGAATATGAAATAATTTGGTATGTGTCACAATACCAATACCTCTGCATTCTATAGTACTTTATTGCTTGATAGTTTAGCTGAATTTCAGATTCAAACCAAGGATCCCTTTACTGGGGTTTATTCTAACGAACACAGAGGCAATTTTAGGAGGAAACCTCCTTCTAGTACCTTTACTCAAAAACGTACTAGACGTGAAGTTGACAGTTCTGATGTTACAGGTGCCACAGGTACTGTCACAGGTCTTTTTGGTACTGCTATGTCCATTTGGAACAAAGCAGACATTGCTGCTATCAAAAGTCATTCTGCAAAGTTCTCCACTGGTTTGGTTAATGATGTTTTACAACCTTTATTGCATGGTGTGGATGGTCTTAGTCAGGAAGAAAGATACACTGTATGCAACATGCATGACATTGCAAAAGCCTTCACTGATTCCAAAGATAAGATTAACGCACTCATACAACAGAACAATAGAGAAGCTGATAGACAATACATTGGTAGGGAAATACTTTGTTCTGCATATGGTTCATATATACTCACTACCATTAACAACCTTTTCAGAGACCTAGAAACTGGTAGAATTCCTGATATAATACATGACAGACGCCTCTCTAAATGGTATTGTCCTAAATGTAAACTTCCATCTTGTATTTCCCTGTGTATGCAACAGACACTGCCCATTCCTCTCTCCACGGCTCGAAATTTGGGGTTTGTGACCAGACATCCGAATACTGGTCCTTGTTTTTCTAGTAAGAAATGTTCTATAACAGATACCATGTTTGTCTCCTTTACTGTCTCCTTACCACGTTTTGATCCCACTACAGCCTTGTTTGACAAGCTGGCACTGGCGCATTCTATAGGGCATTTGGACTAAGACATCTACCGAGAACGCCTGGATCTACCACCTCTACTGGTCTACCACTCCTTCCTGGATGCCTGGGTGGCACCGCACATGGACTGTTGTGCGAAAAAGCAATACATCTACCTGTGCCGATGTGATGTCTTTGATGTTATACGCCCTGTTTGTGGCTATTCTCCAGACAGCATTGATTGGACTTTCGCTATGGATGATGACATCACTGATAATGGCACTCACTCTTTTGAATCAACGCCGACACCAGATCAGCTCTACCAGTCCTATCGTGAGGAAGCTCATCGCCTGTCAACACGGATTTCCAAGATGACCTACACATGCCCTGTCCAGTTGCAAAAATGGAGACTGCCTACTGTACGTTCACAGTATAACTCTGATGGAGAATATTGCATAGTGACAAATGTGAAATCTTATTCATATGGTTCTGTTACTTGTTCAATTGATTACCCCAACTTCTGTTTTGTTCCCCATCAGAAAACTGTTATTGGACACACTGTCATAACCCCCGTCCCCCTTATGGAAGCAGATATCATTGATGGTAATCCAGATTATTTACTCACACTCGAAGAATACCTACCATACTTTAATGTACACATAGATCCACTTACACTTACACTGAAATCACTTTTAGATAGAAAGGACACACACCTCATCCACATCAGCAATAATATAACCAAAGCCAATGAAGCCATTCTTGACCTGATGAATGATGGAGATATGAATAACGTATTGACTAACACCTAGTTAGAAATCACTTTTAAAGGTTTTGTAATAATACAAGCATTTTTGATATTTACTTTGATTATCATGCTTTGCTGCCTACGACATACTCTACGCCAACACCGTGAGCAGCTTGAGTTCCTTTATAAGGCCTGCACCTCCAGATTGTAGAGGACCACTGCTCCTGTCCACACCTTGTATTTGCCTGTGTTTCCCTTTGAGGCAACAAGGGGGGGGATTGTTACACGAGGCCCCTGCACCCTAATTGATACCCTCAGGGGTACACCATAGACAGCTAACATTTAGGCATAGGCTATACTAATACATAGGGCTAAGGGCATCTACCATATAAGAGTAGATGTCAGGAGATGAATACATATTATTGTAACTCACTTTGCTTGCTAATGCATACACATTATACCATGTATTTTCTGTCTATTTCTTACTTGTCAGATGCCAAGACACCTGTCCTTGAAGTAATTATAATGTGTAAGGCAATATTGCCATCTTTCAGTGATGGACACCACTTCACCTTGTTATGTAAGACTTTGTATAAGAACGTCTTTGTTCTAAAACTGATGACTTTACAGAATTATATAATGTTATCTTGGACCGTGGAGCCACCTCTAATTTAGCCAATAGGGCTCATCTCTGTAACATAGAAACATAGAAACATAGAATTTGACGGCAGAAAAGGACTGCTTGGCCCACCCAGTCTGCCCATTTCCCTGCCTACTGGATAAGCTGCAGATCCTAGTTAACCAGCAGCCTACTTTTTCCTACCCCATCCCCTAGAATTGCCTTATGACTGTCCCATGCATGCTTGAATTCCACCACTGTTTTTGACTCCACGACCTCCTCAGGAAGGCCGTTCCATGCATCCACAACCCTCTGTGAAAAATACTTCTTAAATTACCTCTGAGCCGCCCCCCATCTTCAAATTGGGCCCCCTTGTTCTTGCACACCTCTTTTTTTGAAAGATGCTACCCTCTTGGACTTTGTTGATTCCCTTGAGGTACTTGAACATTTCTATCATGTCCCCCCCTCCCTCCTTTCCTCGAGGCTATACATATTAAGCTTCTTTAGTCTCTCTTCATATGTCTTCTGGTGCAGACCCTGCACCATTTTAGTTGCCCTCCTCTGGACAGCTTCCATCCTGTCTATGTCTTTGCAAAGACTGGGTCTCCAGAACTGCATGCAGTACTCCAGATGGGGTCTGACTAGCTGTCTGTACAGAGGGATAATAACTTCCTGTTTTCTACTGGTGATGCCTCTCCCTATGCATCCCAATATCCCCCCAGCCCTCATTGCTGCCCTCTCACATTGCTTGCCCACCTTTAGGTCATCTGATATGACTACCCCCAGGTCCCTTTCCATTTTTGTTGTTGTTAGTATCTCACCCCTCCATTGTGTACTCTTCCCCTGGGTTTTTGTTTCCCAGGTGCATTACCTTGCACTTCTTAGCATTGAATCTAAGCTGCCATACATTTGACCATTCTTCTAACCTTGCCAAGTCCCTTTTCATCCTTTCCACCCCACCTTGTGCATCAACTCTGTTGCAGATCTTTGTGTCATCTACAAAGAGACATACTTTTCCTTCCAGTCCCTCTGCAATGTCGCTTATAAAGACATTGAAGAGGACTGGTCCTAATACTGAACCCTGCGGTACCCCACTATAACTAGAAATGTTTCTATCTTTTAGTAACCATAGTAATTATCACAGGTATATAATGTTATGCACAGGCTTTACACCTCGGAGACCCAAGAGATCCCAAGAGACTACAGAGAAACCTCGAGGTGTAGGGAACGCTTAGCACTGGCTCCCGGTTCGTATTGGTAAGAACTGCTTAGGGCACTGTGATTTATCCCTTTTTGTAGTAATAAACTTGTTTATTTCTCGAATGCAACTTGTTTGTGATTATTTGCATCCCCAATATTGCCAAGAACCTGAAGGTGAGGTTTAGACCTCTTACAGGTGGATGGTCTCTTACTGCTGCTCATTTGATACTATGATCATTCATAGCTTTTTTGGACTGGTCTCTGACATTGCCAGCAAAAGAAACAAAGCATTACCCTACAAAACCTTAATATTACCAAAATACCTTGACTGCTTGGTAGTTGCACCTCTCCTTTTCTAACCCTCACTCTCTGTCTAGGTCTCTCTCTCTGTCTCTCACTCATATCAAAAGATCATTTTATCCTATGGGTTCCAAGAAAAGAAGACTTCAGTACTCCAAAAACCCTATGGTACATCAAAATAGACAAAGCTCTCTCTGTCTCTCCGTCTCTCCGTCTCTGTCTCTGTCTCTGTCTCTGTCTCTGTCTGTCTGTCTGTCTCTCTCTCTCTCTCTCTCAACCACGGAGGCCATAACAGAACTACTGTATGTTGCTGACAGTGTTCCACATGTGTCATACTCATCTTTCTTCTGGTAGATGCCTGATATGTTTGTCTGCCTACCACTTTTGTAGTTTTACTTTATTTTCATACACATAATGGTTTAAAGTATTTCGTTTGCCCTGATTTTGATGCTTGTTATGCATTTACACATCTTTATTAAAATATTTATAAATAATCAGAAATTGTCAAAACTAATCAGGACTAATTGAAACTCTTGCTTGTTCAGATTCTTATACAAAGGGATGCTGCCCTCTTTCCATCATATTATTTCTAGTCGAAAACCCACATTTTATGATTGGTTACCTGCTCTAATATTCATTGATGTTGCACTTTTCATCTGCTTTTTTCTTAGTAGAACCGTACTGCATGCTAATGCTGTAATTATGCCCAATCCCCTTGTGTTTCAAATCCTTGATCTACTCTTATTGCATACTTTCTGAACATTAGGAACATTCACAAGCAGTGTAGCCACTCATGATGCAATAGTCTCTTCTTCTTCTGCTGTATCATAATGTGGCTAGACTGTGTCAGGGTGTTAAAAATCCAGCGAAGATGCAGTGGGAGTTAATTAAGAACTGTAAATAAACATGTTTTTGTGCAGTAACACCAGTGTGGTGGGCTGTCTGCTTTTCACTTTTGCAAAAAAAGAATCTGAATCACGCTACCAGCTACATACATCAGCAACCTTTGCAGAATGTGACTTATCATTACATGTGTTTTTTAAACTAGAGATATTTTGAGACCTAATGGAGTTGACAGTGTCCCTTTAATAAGGGTCTGAACTCTTCCAGATTTTGCAAGCTAACATACTAACATACTAAAATGCCAGCAGAATAGGCCTAAAGGTCTTTCAAGTCTGCTCAATTGGTCAGCCCCCACCCTGGGTGCTGACCTTGCTGCCCCCTTGCCTTCTCTGGCTTCTCCCTTCCCAGTTCTGGATATTCTTGCTGCATTGGATTTTGCTTCCAGAATCCTTCCCCTGTACCTGTCCCAGCCCCTCTTGAACCCCTCCACCATCTCTGCCTCCACCAGCCCCCTAGGCAGTGCATTCCATGGCTCCACCACCCTCTCAGTGAAGTAGCACCTCCTCCTTTCTCCCTGAATCTTCCCCCAGCTTCCACCCATGCCCTCTAGTGGCCCCCCTCCTTCCTTCGAAGCACCCTGACTGTTCCTCCAATATTTACCCTCTTCATGTACTTGAATACCTCTATCATGTCCCCCCAGTCCCTTCTCTCTTCCAATGTGTACATATTTAGCTCTTCGAGCCTGTACTCATAAGTCCTGTCCCTCAAGCCCCAAATCATTTTGGTTGCCCTCCTCTGGACCCTCTCCAGGAGTTGAATGTCCCTCTTTAAGTGTGGCCTCCAAAACTGCATGCAGTACTCAAGGTGTGGCCTCACCAAGCAGTTATACAGAGGGAGTATCACTTCCCTCCTTCTGGAGGTGATCCCCCTAGCGATGCATCCCAGCATCCTGTTGGCCTTGGCTGCTGCCCTCCTACAAGTCTCTGAGTTGTTCATTTTGACATCCACTGCCACCCCCCAGGTCCCTCTCAGCCATTGAGACTTGTAGCATTCCCCCCCCAGGGTGTACACTTGGCCCAGGTTTCTGGCCCCCAGGTGGAGTACCTTGCATTTCCTTGCATTGAACCTCAGCTTCCACTTTCTAGACCATCTTTCCAGAGCCTCCAGGTCCCCCTGTAGGGCCATCCTCCCCTCCTCCCCATCCACCACCGCCCCCAGTTTTGAGTCATTCGCAAAGAGACTCATCTCACTCCTGATTCCTGTCCTTATGTCAGAGATGTAGGTGTTGAACAGGAGGGGCCCAAGGACTGATCTCTGTGGGACCCCACTAATGACTCTCTTTGGGGATGAGACTATCCCGCCAACTATGACCCTCTGGGTCTAATATCTAATAGCTCTAATATCTACTAAGGCACCTAGGTCCTTTTCCTCCTCCACCAAAGTAAGAGGCATCCCCCACAGTAAGTAGATACTACACTACAAAGTTTCCCCACACATGGCAGTAAAATACATTCAGATTGTCAGAACAGCAGAAGGGCTATCTCACGCAATGTCAGTGACTCAGGTTCAAGAATGAGCCTGGGTCACCAGGGACTGGAGGGGGGAAGAGGATTAAGCATTCAAGAGAGTGATCTCCTCCTCTAGTGAAGGAGTGCAATAGGCTCCACTGTGACATTGACACCTGGGTGACCAGAGGTTGCAGTGCAGTTGGGAATATCAAGAGGGAGGGAGGGAGGGAGGATGCTGGCAAATGCCATGATGCACATACTTATAGGCATGAGCTTGTGTGCCCATTCTGCTCCCATTCTGAAGGATGAGACCAAAATGGGAAAAAACAGACAGACAGAATCACACTGAACTCCCACAAGCCCTGCACCAGTCAGCCAGACACCTTCTCCCATCAGATCCAGACCCCAGCGGGAGTTGAGAGACCCCTGGCACCCAACCATAGTGGGGGGGGAGTAAGCTGTGGAGAACTGGGAGTTGAAGGCAAAGTCCAGGAAAGCCAGATGATTGGGCTGGAGAGGTTGGCCAAAGGAGGCATGACTGGAGAATCAAGAAGAGAAAAGAAAGGATAATGAAAATAAGATAAAATAGTAGTAAAACATCCAGAACTGTCCCAAAAGCAGCTGTTTTATCAAAAGCAGAAGCACATGGTTAAAAAAACTGTGCCCCTTTTTATGGCTTTGGGCAGAGCCTATTGCCATTTTGGCATGTTTTTCCTTAAGAGGGCCAGTCATGGCACCTTCCATTGGACTTTTGGAAGTATCCTTCTGAAAGACCAATGGAGCTTGAAACACTCTGCCACAATCAACACTATGAAGTAACAGACACACTATTTCGGATGTCACTTCCACATTCTGGGGCAAGAACTGCACATGTGCAACTTGCGCACTTGTGCAGTTCCATGGCACTGCCATCTTGTGAATGGCAGAATTCCATTCACCACAACTATGCATGCACGAGTGCCACGCATGTGCAGTTGTGTCACCACCATCTTTCGAATGACACTCCTCCCACACCCTCTCACTGCTCCTGTCCTCCCTTCTCCCTCCCAGCAGCAGCAGCAAAGAAAACCCTCCAACTCCCTTCCACTGCTCCTGTCCTCCCTGCTTTCTCTGTTCTCCTTTCCTTGTGCCAACATCAGGGTGCCCTATCCATGTGTTGGCATCATCTACCTCCAACTTATGTGCATTTTGGGGCCACCCAGTGTGCCCCAATTTTTTTTACTTTTCTCCCATGCTGACATCCGGGTGCTCAATCCCCATGTGTGCATATGTACCCTCAACTCATGAGGCACACTGGGAGGCCACCCCAGTGTGCCCAAATGTATGCTTTTTTTCCCTGAAAATAACGAAAACCATCCCCCAATGTCTTTTATTTTTTTCACCTTTAAAAAAGAAAATGGTCCCTCACCATCACCCCAATCCCCCTCCCCCATCCCCACTCTCCCATTGAGCTCCCACCTCCCCACACCCCTTCTTACCCCATATTTGCCTCCAGTGGTTGGCTCTGTCATCTTCTCTGGACCAGGACATGTCTACACTCTTCAAAGCCAAACCACAAACTGAGGGATCAAAGGTAAGCGTGGTATAATGGCAGTCAATGGGGTTTTTGACTTTTGTTGCTATATTAGACATTTTTAGGAACTTTGGCCATAAATTTTCAACATGGGGTTCTTGGGACCCCACATCTTGAACACTGTCACTGTCACTTCATTACTCAATCCTGAAAGGTGATTTTGCAGTAGCTGCATGGAATCACATTTTGGGACTGATTAACAAAACAACAGTGCCACTGTTCATGAGATGGGTTCCCACAAATCCCATGTTGCAAATCTGGTGAAAAAATTCAAAAAAATTACTGTTACGAGCGTGCGTTGCTCAGTTTCTATCCATGCCCCTAACTTTGCCAATTTTTAATATTTTCACTCCAGATTTTCAACATTGCCATTTTTGCACACCTCCTTATTAATGGTATAGCTGTCATTTTTGCATCCTGCCCGAAACATGTTTTTGCCCTGTGGCACAAAATGGCGTGGTCGCTCTGCAAAATCACCTTTTGGGACAAGTGAAGAAAATGACAGTGGCACTCTTTATGAAGTGGGGTCCCAAAAAGGCCATGTTAAAAATGTGGTGAAACAACTCCAAGAAATGGCTGAGTTACACCCGGTTGTTCAAAATTTTCTACGCACACATGTAACTTTGATCATTCGGCAGCTCGCCACAACCGTATCAGCTCTGGCTACAGCTTGTCCTTTTTGAGGTTGCAACACTTTTGCTGATCTGTGCAAATGTTGTCTAACATCTGTAAACTTTTAATCATCAATCAGTTCTTTTAAAGCTTACTAGAAATTTACCATACCCCCCCCCAAGGAATAAAATAAAAAGTCTGTTTACAACTCTCTTTCTTAAGTAGAAGATGTCAGGTCTTCTTGCTCCCCTCTAATCTCCAGGTTCTAAAGACTGTTTAATTCTATAACACCACAGTGGTGTCAGAAGTGACAGCAGCATCAAGTGAGTCAGCACTGTAATACGCTGTCGGCTTGAGTATGTACAGTACGACAGTAGCCACTTTTACATTACACTGAGCTAGACCATTGCCATCAGGAATTGGCTTGCTCCGCTCCGCACACACTACAGCCCTTTTCTTTTATGTGCTGTGGCTGTGCAGCATTCTCAATGACCTTCAGGTATGTTAGGGGCATTTCTGGTGGACGGGTTCATGAATAGGACTGCAACCATGCAGGCAAAGCAGCATTTTTACACTCCTGCAAAAAACGCCTGCACCTATGCATTCTGCTCCACAAACCCAACAAATTAGGGAATGCATTTTTCCTCAACGGAGCAGCTTACAATGGTCCAGCATCTCTTTACACTGCCAGATCTGCGCTGGTCCAAATGATCTGTTCAGATGCAAATGATCTCTACCGCTGGCACCAGTGCAGGTCTGGTAGTGTAAAAGCCTTTAGTGATTGTTTCCACTTTCAGAGCCTGGAGTCATTTCTTATTTCGCTGTAACTGTAGGCTGTAGGAAGGACTGAATTAGTGATTCCACCCCCGTTAAGTTCACCTCTTCAGGGCAGAAACAATGGTGGCCTTACCTAATGAATTACCCAGTTTGACTATAACAAATTTCCATTGTATATTATATTTCCAACATATAGCTCACCCAAGCATGTAAGTCCGGTATACCATATACATGAACATTTGCAGTTAAGAAATATCTTATTAAGCTGCTGATTGGTGAACATCACTGTACATTTGGTGGTACACAGTATTATAATCAGTGATTAACATTGCCTCTAAATTTTTTTGAGTATTTGTTGTTACATTTTGCAGCATACATTTTATCCCTTCCAATAAGGGAATATTAGGGTTTTGCAGGACAGGAGATGGGTCTCACTAGATTAAAGGTTTTTGCGTGTATGGCTTAATCTCCATTACCATATCTTACTGATGCAAATCAAATTTAAATGTTTTAGATTTTCAAGTAGCTGAAACCAGCCTATTGCATGTACTGTAAAACAGCATGAAACTCAAATGGAAATGATATGACATCTCATCCATACAAAGTGGTCGGAACCTTTTTCATTATACTGCTGTGCTAAGCTCCTGAGTCTCCATTCATAAAGAGGAAATAAACAGAAAAGTCAATCATTTCATTAAAATTTATGGTCTATAAAGACTGTAAGATTCAAGTTTAATTAGTCTGTGGCTACGTTAAATGTTTTGGCTGAATTATCATAAAATGTTGACAGTTGTAGTTTGTTCAAGGAAAAAAAAACATTTTTATCAGTTTAGGCCAAGATGCCCTGTGACATATTTCACTACCCTTTTCAGAAATTTAAATACTGCTTACACAAAATAGACTTTTTCATTAAAATTCTATCACGAGAACATTTGACCCTCAAAGGAGAAACAACTATTCATATATATACAATGCTCTGTTATAAAGTATGTGAAAAGCAGTCTGACCTATCTTTGAAGTTTTCTTAAGCAGAAATGAAACAAATTGTTCTTGACAGTGTAATTTCTGTAAATAAACTGCAGTATTTTATGAGTATAATGTTCAATGGAACATCAAGATGTCCATGAAAGATTTGCCCAGGGCATCCTCAACTATAAACAAAAATGGCTTAGTTTGTTTAAGCATCACATTACGAATTGTTGGAGTACATAAATATATTTTATTACTCACGCAGCACTCTTATGATCTCCAGTAGTGTAGCAAATTCCCAGAGGACCTGTATGCAAGGCGATGTTACAGGGCCCTTCCCCAGTTTTGAATAAACATCAAAATTATGATTTGGACCCTTCAAACCTCATGGGCCTGGGTGCCACTGCACCCCCTGCACCCTTGTAGCTACGCCCCTGATGATCTCTCCTATTCCATCAACAACATGGGGAACAGGTCTTAGTGACACACGCAATTTGGTTTTGAGGTTTGTTTAGCTGTAACCCATCTTCTAAGCAGTTGTTTTCTTGCAGAAGGGAGGAATCAGGGGGATGGTGAGGCTTTTTTATAGAAACATAGAATTTGACGGCAGATAAGTACCACTTGGCCCACCCAGTCTGCCCATTTCCCTACCTAATGGATAAGCTGCAGATCCTAGTTAACCAGCAGCCTACTTCTTTCTACGCCCCCCCCCCCCAGAATTGCCTTATGGCTGTCCCATGCATGCTTGAATTCAGTCACTGTTTTTGACTCCACAACCTCCTCAGGAAGGCCATTCCATGCATCCACAACGCTCTCTGTGAAAAAATACTTCCTTACATTACCTCTGAGCACCCCCCATCTTCAAATTGTGCCCCCTTGTTCTTGCACACCTCTTTTTTTGAAAGATGCTACCCTCTTGGACTTTGTTGATTCCCTTGAGGTACTTGAAAGTTTCTATCATGTCCCCCTCTCCCTCCTTTCCTCGAGGCTATACATATTAAGCTCCTTTAGTCTCTCTTCATATGTCTTCTGGTGCAGACCCTGCACCATTTTAGTGCCCTCCTCTGGACAGCTTCCATCTTGTCTATGTCCTTGCAGAGATTGGGTCTCCAGAACTGCACACAGTACTCCAGATGGGGTCTCACCAGCTGTCTGTACAGAGGGATAACAACTTCCTATTTTCTACTGGTGATGCCTCTCCCTATGCATCCCAGTATCCCCCAGCCCTCCTTACTGCCCTCTCACATTGCTTGCCCACCTTTAAGTCATCTGATATGACTACCCCCAGGTCCCTTTCCATTTTTGTTGTTGTTAGTATCTCACCCCCCATTGTGTACTCTTCCCCTGGGTTTTTGTTTCCCAGGTGCATTACCTTGCACTTCTTAGCATTAAATCTAGCTGCCATACATTTGACCATTCCTCTAACCTTGACCAGTCCCTTCTCATCCTTTCCACCCCACCTTGTGCATCAACTCTGTTGCAGATCTTTGTGTCATCTGCAAAGAGACATACTTTTCCTTCAGTCCATCTGCAATGTAGCTACAAAGAGACATTGAAGAGGACTAGTCCTAATACTGAACCCTGTGGCACCCTACTAGTAACCCCCCTTTCTTCAGAGTGGACTCCATTTACTATTACCCTCTGTGTCCTATTCTCCAGCCAATTTTTTACCCAGGCTATCATCTTGGGACCCACTCCCAGGCTGGCTAACTTGTATATTAATCTTTTGTGTGGGACTGAGTCAAATGCCTTCCTAAAGTCTAGGTAGACCATGTCCACAGCCCCTCCCTGATCTACTACTTTGGTCACCCAGTCAAAGAAATCTATTAGATTTGTCTGGCATGACCTTCCAGCTGTGAATCCTTGCTGCCTTGGGTCCTGTGCCCCTCTGGCCCCTAGGTACTTGACAATTCTTTCCTTCAGAAGTGATTCCATCATTTTCCCTATCACTGAGGTTAAACTAACTGGTCTGTAGTTTCCCGCTTCTGCCCTGCTCCCACTTTTGTGAAGGGGAATCACATCGGCCCTCCTCCAGTCCTCAGGTACCACCCCATCCTCCCATAATTTGTTAAAGAGGGTAGTCAGTGGTGTCACTAGTTCTACCCTTAGTTATTTTAGAATTCTGGGATGAATCCCATCAGGCCCCATGGCTTTGTCCACCTTCAGTTTTAAGAGTTCTTTCAAGACCCTTTCTTCTGTAAATGGGCTGGTATCAACTTCTGTGTCCAGAGTGTTTCTATTGTTTGTTTTAGGTACCTCCCCCTCTTCGTTTGTAAATACCGAGCAAAAATATCTGTTTAGTATCTCTGCCTTTTCACAGTCACCCTCTGCCCCCCCTCCTCTTTATTAAGCCTCACTATCCCTCCCTTAGTCTTCCTTCGCTCCCTGATGTACCTAAAAAAGGTTTTATCCCCCTTCTTAACTGAGTTGGCTATCTTTTCCTCAGTTTGGGCCTTTGCTGTTCTGACTGCCTTCCCAGCTTCCTTTTGCTTTAACTGATACACTTCTCTGTCCTGTTCCTTCTGTGATTCCTTGTACTTTCTGAATGCTTTCTTTTTCTCTTGAACCTTCACTGCCACCTCCTTTGAGAACCATAGTGGTTTCTTACATTGTTTTGTTTTGTTTATTTGCTTCACACAAAGGCTTGTTACCTCTGTGATGGCAGTTTTTATTATTCCCCATTGTTCTTCCAACCCTCCTTCCTGCCCATTTGCTAGTGCATTCCTTAGACACTCACCCATTTTGGCAAAGTCAGCCCTCCTGAAGTCCAGTACTTTTGTCTTTGTGTGGCTTGACTCTATTGCTGTGTTTATTGTGAACCATACTGTTCGGTGGTTGCTAGTTCCCAGATGGCTACCCACTTCTACATCTGTGGTCCTCTCTCCATCTCCATTTGAGAGGACCAGGTCTAAGATTGCTCCCTCTCGAGTGGGTTCCAATACTAGTTGTCTAAGGCATGCCCCTGTAGGGCATCTAGAATAACCCACTCTTAGAAGTAGCTGCTGCAACTGCACTCCAGTTAACATCTGGCATATTCAGATCACCCATCAGCAATATCTCCTTCATCTGCCATTCTAAGTATACTTTCTATCATTTCCTTGTCCATTTCCTCCCCTGAGAGAGTCTGTATACAACCCTGTGCGGATTGTGGTGCCATTGCCTGCCTCCAAATTGACCACAGTGCTTCTTCTCCTCCCTGTTTACCCTTTTGTTATGTTGCTTTGATTCCTTCTTTTATGTGAAAGCTACTCCTCCTCCTCTTTTACCCTCCTGTCCCTCCTGTAGATAGTGTATCTGGTATGTTTATGTCCCAGTCATGGTTCTGTGTGTACCATGTTTCTGTGACTGCCACGATATCCAGATCTTCCTCCTCCATCAAGGCCACTAATTCAAGAAGCTTGTTACCCAGACTACGGGCATTGGTACCAATTGCTCTCCATTTTTTGATGGCTTTGCCTTCTGTAGCAGCATCCCCCACTGACCTTTCTACCTTGGTCTTTTTTTCATTTAGTACCCTGTTTTGTAGGGGGAGGCTGGGATTTTCCTGCTGCTTATCAGTGCCTCCCCCCTTGACTAGTTTAAAGGCTTGCCAATGAAGCATTTAAACCTATTGCCCAAAAGACTTGTTCCCTTCCTGGACAGATGCAGACCATCCTGCCGGTATAGGCTGGTGTCCCTCCAGGTGGAGCCCCAGTCCCCAGTGAAGCCAAACCCCTGTGCTCCACACCATTTTTTCAACCATTTGTTAAACTGCATGGTGCAAAGTACCCTCGCCTTACCCATGCCACTGACAGGCAGCACCTCTGGAAGGATACTGTGTGTGCTACTTGTCTTAAGCACCTCCCCAACTCTACAAAGTTCTTCTGCACTGCTCTAATCTCATGATGAGCTAAGTCATTTGTCCCTAGGTGGACAATGATGTCCAGCTCAGACTCCCGTGGAACTGTTCTCGTGATCATAAGGATGCGCTTCCTGTCCCTCCAAGCCATGGCATCAGGCAGGCACCTTACTTCAGTTTTCCCTGCTCCCCCCAGTTCTATCCCCCTAATAATTGAGGCCCCCACCAGGAGCTGCTTTCTTTTCCTGCGGTGCCCTCTGCCTCCTTTCTGAGGGCATCCCTTGTGACAGTTGTCTGCACCCTCCTTAGTCTCCTCTGCGGGTGCATCCATAGGGGAACTATGCTCCCCAGAATGGTGTATGGATTGTGGAGTGGAACAACAGACTAGGTGTGCCTCTGTTCCACCACCCTTACCCTCCCTGAACCCACTGTGGTCCAACTGCTGTGCTTTCTTCGTAACCTCTGAGGTAGTGGTGGTGGCTCTGGTACTCCCTGGATGGGGGAGGTTCCCTTGCCACTGTCCAGTGTGGCCTAAAGACAGACAACTTCCTCCCTCAGGGCAGATAGTTGTCTGCAAACAGGGAAGCATCTCAGCCTCCAGAAAGACTCCCGGAAGACTGCTGCCCCACAGCCGTTACATTGTACTTCTCCCCACATAACTATCTACCTTGTTTATTTTTTTTGTGTGTGTGTGTGTGTGTGTGTGTGTGTATTGGTGTGTTATATAGAAATATATGTATTTATATAATGTGTATGCTTATATTATCAGTGCAGTGTGCTAGAGAGGATATGACAGTGATATGTACCTTGCCTTCTTGAGGAAATGATGTCAGAACCCCAGGTATAAATTAACTTTTTCCAGGGGTGGGTGGGGTGGTGGGAAGGGGTTGGGCCTAAACTGTGCCCTCATGAAACAATCAGCTAAACGCTCTGACCTACCGATGCGATGAGTGCCTTCCTGTCAGCAAGATGCCATACACGACAATTTGTAATACTGCTTCAAACCAATTTGACAGAGAAAATACCCTGCTAATCAAACAGAGAAAAATCCAAACATCCAAGTCAGACACACACACAGACACATAAATTTTATTTATTCATTTGATAACCAGGTAAATACATTGGTCCCAGGGACATTTTTCTGGCCGAATCTGTGCCTTCTAGATGGCACATGGACACAATTATTACAGTTATAGCAATAGTATAGATGGTACAAGGTACACAAGACAGAAGTTACAAGCAGTAGGAAGTGAAACATATGGATGGTACATGGTAAAAATAAATGGATAGACGAGTGTGTATTACAAGGCAATAAGATCATCAAGAGGTTTTAGGAACTTGGAAACTCAATAGCAAAGTTTGAGAAGCTTCCAAAGTCCCCCAAATCTCCGGATGGTCTGGCAGCCTTGTAATACATATTCATTTATCTGTTATTTTTTGTAATATATGGATCCGATTGGGAAAATGTGCAGCTTTTTTTCATTTAGATTCTGTAAAATGGGCTGGCTGCCTACCGCACTGAAGATGTGCTCACTGTCGGCCACCCGCCCATAGCACTGAAGACTCCCCCCCATTTCCCGTTGACACTTTTTTGTTTGAATTTGGTAGACAGTCCTACCTTTTAGTTTTTTGCATCCTTTGGCGAATGGAGGATCAAGCAGGTAATCAACTGTATATTTAAAAAAGAAAAAAAAAATGGAAAAATGAAGTGGCCACATTCCTCTCTCTAAGCGAGTGTAAACAGCTGCCATGTTTTTTAGGTTGTTCTGCCCGCCCACAGAGAAAATCCACCAATGGATTGCTCACGGTCACTTCAGCTAACCAGGATGGAACTGGGTTTCTGTGTCAGGCAGACTTGCGCATGTGCTGTGGCATTTGTGTGATAATACTATTGTTCAGAGCTGAAACGATAGTATTATCAGCTCTGAATGATAGTATTATCAACAAGAACCAATGGTATTATCACTTGATGAAGGGTACTATTATGGAAAATGGGAGTAGTGTATTACAGGGATTTTTTTTGTATGAGTTTTGACAGTATTATTTTGCTTATTCATATATTACAATGCAGTATACACACAAAACAAATAAGAACAAGGAACAAAAAAACTGACAATAAATAGCATACATAATTATATCTACGTAAGTTGGATGCATTTGGCTGCAAGAGGATAGCCCAGTTTAAGGTAGGACCCAGAAATTTGACCACCCACCTAGTAACACCACCCGAGCATTAGGATAAGCAGTTACATTGCGCCTTGGATGATAAGGCTTCCAAAAAGTGCTTTTTGATGGTGATTGGAGAGACTAGTGCATTCAGATTGTCAGGGATGGAGTTCCACAGTTTGGGGGCTGCGTAGGAGAAGGCTATGTGACCCATGTCAATGAGAAGCCTAGGACTTTCTAGGTGGCAACTAGTGGATGATCGGAATTCATGCCTGTTTGTCTTAAAAGTTAACCCCAACAGCAGGGATTTAACTCCCACTTGTAGAATCTTAGAGGTGAAGGAGCCAAACAGTAGCTCTCTTTGGTCCTGGGGAGACAGCCTATCAAGATTCTGATATAACTGGCAATGGTCAGTATGGAATGGGGCTTGAACAAACCTACAAATGTTGTTGTTGGCCATGTTCAACCAACTGTAGTGTGGAGAAGAGGTAAGGGATATATTCAGAGAGCAATATGCTAGAATGGGTAGGACAGTTCCCTTCCCCACAGCTTTGTGGGTTCAGTTATGGTTTGATAGAGTGAGAAAGGTGATGTTGGGGGTGGTTTACTGACCACCCCACCAGGATGAGGAGAGGGACAAGGAACTGAGCTTGCAAATATTGTAAGCTGCAGGAAAGGAAAGGTAGTAGTAGTAGTAGTGGGAGATTCCAACCTATCCAAGGCAGACTGGAGTGTACCATTCTCAACATATGTCAGGAGTCAGGTGATCCTGAAAAGGTTTCAGATGGGGTTCCTGATTCAGGGATTCACAGAACCAACCAGGGAGGAGGCATTCCTTGATCTAGTACTCACAAATGGGGAGCACATACAAGAAATAATGGTCAGTGAGCCCCTGGGTGGGAGTAACCATTATACAGTGTGATTCCATTTAATATGAGCAGAGAAAGCATCCTGACTAAGACTAAAATCTTGGATTTTAGGAGGGCTGACTTCAGGAAGATGGGTGACCTGCTAAGGAGGTACCTAGCAGGCCATCAGAGCAGATATGAAGGTGGATCAAAGGTAGTCCATCATTAAGGAGGGAATTATGATTGCCACAGAGGAGTGCATTAGGCTCAGGGGGAAGAACTCATGGGCCAAAGCACCCAGCTGGTTCAGTTTGGGGGTCGCCCAGTCTATAAGGGAAAAGAGATTAGCCTATAGGAAATTCAGGAAAGGGAAATTACTAAAGGTTGGCTAGTGTGGCAAGTAAGGAAGTCTGATGGGATAAGGTACAGAAGGACCTGTAGATAGTTCAGGGAATTAAGAAGCGGGACAAGGCCTTTTTCACTATATAAGTAAGAAAAGGGACAAGAGGATGGCATTGTTAGGCTTAGAAAAGGGGTGGAGTGAGTGGAGGAGAATGGGGGAAGCATAGGTGCTGAATGAATAATTCTGATCTGTCTTTCCCCAGAAGAAAGATGGACTAGTGCCTAGAGAAAGCTGAAGAGGATCATGGTAGAAGGGGAGCATGGATGTAGTGAACCTGCCATGCCCCACTATCCCCTCCCCAATGCCTGACCAGCGGCCTTGGCCTTGCTACAGAAGCTGGCATATAACCCCAACCTTGCACTTATGTCCTGGGCCTATTTTGCCCTATGTACTGTGTATAACTGCATCACTGTGACATACATCCTCTGTTGTTTACAGCTGTTACTACTGTGCTAATTTACCTTGTCTGCTGCTTCTTGTCACAAAAAAATGTATTTGATACTATAATATCCTAAGCATTCAGTGTGCGCTGCTTGTATATTCATGCAATCGGTATCCTTATGCTGCTTTTTATTTGCTTCTGTTAACTGTTCACTTGATAACCTGCATGTCATCATATCCATGTGTTCTCTCCCCCCCCCGTCGCACTAGGAAACGAGCATCTTGTTGCTCAGTGTGCCTTTCCTGGTGAAACAATTGCAATAAATTAATAAATAAATAAACAGAGGAGGACAGAGTGAGGGAGGGGCTGCTAGCACTGAAGGTTGACAAATCACCAGGCCCAGATGGCACACACCCAAGGGCACTGAGGGAACTGGCAGAAGAGTTTAAAGGGCCACTGGCATCAGACATGGTACCGCAGGACTGGAAAATGGCAGATGTGGTGCTCCTCCACAAGAGCAGCCCCAGGGATGATTCAGGGTATTACAGATCAGTTGGTCTGACCTCAATCGTGTGCAGGCTCATGGAGATCATAAATAAGGAAAGGTTGGTAGAGTGTATAGAGAAGCATGGTCACCAGGATTCGAGGCAACATGGGTTTATGGGGGGGATCATGTCAAAAGATCTGATTGACTTCTGTAACTAGATCACTAAGACAGTAGACAGGGTCAAGTGATAGACATCCTTTATCTGGATTTCAGCAAGGCCTTTGACTCTGTACTCCACAAGTGTTTGATCAGGAAGTTGGCAGATCCTGGGGGTTGGGGAGAAGATGACCAGATGAGTGGAAAACTGGCTGAGAGACAGAACCCAGAGGGTCATAGTGGAGGAGAGAGATCTAGCATGAGAAAGTTCACCAGTGGGGTTCCACAGGGCTTGGTACTAGGACTGGTGTTGTTCAGTGTCTTCATCAGTGACATTGGGGATGACATTGAGGGCAAAATGTGCCTATTCAGGGACAACACCAAGCTTTGTGGGAGGGTGGACTCAGCAGAGAGGATACAGGATCTACAGGATGAACTGAAAAAGCTTGAAAGGTGGTCCAGGATCTAGCAGCATGGCTTCAATGCCAAGAAGTGCAAAGTTATGCGCATTGGAGTCAAGAATCCCAGGACAGAATACTACCTGGGAGGAGTCTGGGTATCTGCAACAGAAGAGAGGGCTTGGGAATGATGATCACTAGTGGCCTTAAACACTCTGCGCAGTGTAAAAGGGCAGTAGCAAGGGCAAACAAGAAGCTGGGATGCATAGCTAAGGGTATCAGCAGTAGAAGAGAGGAGATCATACTGCCCTCATACAGGACACTGGTAAGGCCACACCTGGAGTATGGAGTTTGGTACTGGTGCCCACATCTCAAAAACGACATTAGTCAGCTGGAGATGGTCCAGAGGAGGGTTACAAAGATGATCACAGGTCAGCAGGGTAAGGCATAAGAGAAGATGTTGAGGGCACTGATCATGTACACCCTGGAGAACAGAAGGAAGAGGAGGACATAATTGAAACCTTCAAGTATTAGGGATAAATAGGGAGGATAAGGAGGGTCCCTTTAAGCTAAGTGCAGCCATAACATGAAGTAACACAGTCTCAAACTGAAGGGGGGAGATTTAGAAAGGAGGTTAAGAAGCACTTCTTCACAGAGAGGGTGGTGGTCAGTTAGCATGTGCTGCCTGTAGAGGTGAACTCATTGAAGACAGCGGGCAGCTTCAATAGAGGCTGGGATAGACATGGGGGGAAGTAAAGGTCATGGGTGGGGAAGATGGAAAAGATGGAAGGAGTGGGGAGGGGGGCACAGGGTAAGTAGCTCAAGCTGTGGACCCGACAATACAAGCAGAGTAGACAGATCAAATGGCCTTCTTCTGCTGTCTTCTTCATATGTTCATATGTTTGTATTTAGTATATTCACTTCCATTCCCTCCCACTTCCCCTCCCTTCCCTTTCCTGTTTTTAGACTCTTTCAACTTTGAGCGCACTTCTCCTTATTTATTGTTAAGTCATACTCTGTTGTTTTATTTGCACTTGCACAAATCCAGTCTCTTATTACAGCTCACAACTTTTAAATTTCCATTGTTTGATCTTTTCAAACCCTCCACCCCATGACTGAACACACCCTTTTTTCAGAAGTGCAAAAATTGTCTGAGTCAGTTTTTTTTTTTAACTCTGTTTATTCTCCTGTGGACCGAGGCATCTCTCAGAGGTGCTGACGTGAGCCTATACCTCTACTCCCTACCATGATCATCCCTCCTCTGGCAACCCCCCCACCAGGACTTTCCAGCCCCCCAGATCATTCCCCAAGGGAGGGACTACCTCTTCTACCTGGTGGCCTTTCTCAAGTTAGAGGGTCAGTCCTGGCCAAGGGTCATACAGAGCTGTTGGAAGGATGACCCAGTATTGGGGATGTGGACTGGGTCACCAGAGCCCACATCGCCTCCCCGATCCTCCAGGATCTTTTTCCATATTGATGTTTCCCCCTGTGGAGCAGGGACATGCAAAAACATCTGGGCATTAACATACAGATGTATGCCGATGCTCTGCCCCACCTAATCTCAGCACTGCATATTCCTTTTGCTACCCCTGGTTTCCACCAGGGGCCACCCAGGAGCGACACTAACCCAGATCCCTCCCCAGGGAAGAAGATCAGTCCTCTGGATCTTGATCCCTTCCCTCCCCTGCCAACTCCCAACAGCCCAAGTCGGTTCCCGAACCCAGGTTACCGGCATGGCGCAAGGTGTGTCATCCAGCACCTTAACCCTCAGTGCCACCGGGCCGGATTCCAAGTCAGTTTTTAGTAAGTTATCTTGATTCATATAACCAATTTATCTTGTCATCAAACTATTTATATAGAAATTAGGATAAAATCTCATATTAACAGAATTGATGGACATGGCTGGACCTCTTTTCTAACTCCCCTTCTTCTTTTAACCACTGCCTCTAAGGGCTTGATACATGTTGCAAATACTGATTTTCTTTACCATCCAGGTAAATATGCACTATGTAATTTGAAGCATAGTTCTTGTGCCTCTTTGAAAAGTCATGGTGCAAAGGTGTGGAATAAAACAAAGGGGATTCAAATAATTATTGTGTACTTAAGAGCAGAAAAACATATTCATTTAGTTGATAGTAAGAATACAGTTTTGATGACTGTTGCATAATAGGATTACTTCATTGAATTTATGCAGTTGCATTAAGGGACAGCTATGTTGCTATAGAGAAGAAATAATGTTGCTATTATTTTTTCCTTTTTTTATATATCATTTTGATAAATTGAATCCCCTTAGTATTTGATGTCATGTATCCTTTATGTGTTTTTTTTTCTGTTTCTTGTATTCAGCAGACTCTATCATTCACACATGTAAAATAGTACCTGTTAGTTTGACTACAAATGAATAGTGTTTGCTGTTGCATTCATTAGTGTCCCTGTGATCATGTAAAATTAAATGTAAAATTCATTAATACCATAATCAGTTCTCATGATAACTTTTTAATTGAATTGAAAGGCTGGGCAGTTCTTCATACCTGGATTTATCAAGTACTCATCAGTTATATATGTTTAGGTATGGACATCAGTATTTAAGGGACCACTAGGAATGCAATAGCACCTCCCCTTGATGAAGAGGCTGGTTGAGCCTCAAAGCACTGGGGCTTCTGCTCCTAGTCTTCAAACTACAAAGTCCTGTGGTGAGTGTTGAGCAAGATGTTGTAATAAAAAACTGACAAACTACAGACTGATTCATGAGTGCTTTTCATTTGTAACTGCTCCTGTTTAGCCAAACAAATCCATGTAGAAGGCAGCAGGATTTACTGAGTGCTCTACAACCCATTCCCGGGCCACCCCTTTCATCAATTTAGGTCCTGTGAAATATTTTCACGACCCTTCTCAAATATAAATACTGCTTACATAAAATAGTCTTTTTTCACTAAAATCCTACCACAGGAACAGTTGACCATCAAAGGAGAGAAACAATTATTTACATATATATGCTATGTTCAATAATAAAGTATGTGACAGGTATTCTGACTTATTTTTGAAATTGTCTTCACCAGAAATTAGCCGAATAGTTCTTGCCAGTATAATTTCTGATAATAAAACTACAGTATTGTATGTGTATAATATTCAATGGAACATCAAGATGCCCATGAAAGACTTACCCAGGGCATCCTCAACTACAAACAAAATGGCTTAGTTTGTTTAATGAATTGCTATGCTTATGAAGAGCTGGTGAGACTCAAAACTAAGCCAAACAGCTCTCTAAGACAGTGGGTCATCCATTCTTATATCCACATTATTATTTTCTTTTTGCTAATTGGTAGATTTTTCACTCGACTATAACACTTGTGTCCCCTTGTGGGAATAGCAGCAGATATTTGGGCTCCCAGCACACCACCATTTAGAGTATTTGCAAGTTTGCCATTACTTGACATCCTGGACACTGATGCCACAAGTCAGAAATGAGATGTCATTTCTCCAGGACTTCTTGTGCTGGGGCCATACTGGTTAGCCAAAAGTGCACAATCTCATGAACCTATCAACCCCCCCCCCCAGGAAGACACACACGGGGTTCACACTCCTCTGAACCTAGTAGAAAAAAGATGCACAGGTGTCCATTCCCATGGAGGTCTGGACACAGCCTGGGAATGGGGGTAGAAGGTAACAGCATCACTGGATGGAGGAAGTTTTGGTGGATGTGCATCATCCAATTCTTCCACACTCCTACTATTACTCATCTTTTTCTAGAAGGAGGCTCTAATCTATGTTGGAGAAAGTGTGGAGGAATATGATCTCATTTTCAGATCTTTTAGGATTGCCCACTCCTGAGACCCTACTGAGACCAAATACATGGGAATCTGATAGCCCTTCAAGATTTTGAGATTCCCAACATGCTTGAACACCTGGCACTGGGACGAATGGTCCCAAGGTTGAGCAACTGGTCACAGCAGGATCTTCTTTTAGCCTTGTGCACAGCAGCTCAAATGATGTAACAATCTCCTGGCTACGAGATAGCCCCATGCCATGCTCTGCAGGTATGGGTCACAAGGGTAATGGAAATGAGTACAGTAAAGAGAATTATGGCTACTCTGGGCTAACCTTGGATAAATACAAAGCCCTGTAGGGTAAATGGGAAGCTCGGGATATTAACTCCCTTAATGGAGTAGAAGAAATGACACAAGATGACCCAAAAAGTAGTATGGAAAGGTAGGGGTATACTAGATAGAAAGGGCTAGAGATGCAGCTCCAACAGGTGGACCCAACCCACTCCCCCTAAATCTAGGACTTTGTACTTATCAATAATCTCCACAGCACCTTGTAGCTGATAATGTTCATAATCAGTATGTTTAACCCACCAAGTTTTTGTATTTCCATATTGATGGTGGACTATCTTTTAGATCTGGACATTGGCAGCTAACAACACTGGACAGTACTACTCAGAAATGCTAAGGCATTCAGAGACACTAGTTTTACATACATCTCATCTTCTATAATCCACTATATAAGAATGTATCAGGCATGATCTTTTCATTTTATGCAAATATATATATATATATATATATATAAAACCAGTATTTTACTGAATAAAAATAGTTAAAAAAATGAAATTAGTTTTGGCTAATGCTGTTGACAGGAAGTGCATCTTGCAAAAGATATCTGGACAAGGTGTCAGCCTGAATTCATGTCTGTCATAGCACATTGGGCATGTTTTGATGAAAATTCTAGGGGCAGTAAAATGCAGTTTGTCGTTATGAGAATGTTTTACATTCCATCTGAATACAACCCATACAATGAGTGAGGATTTCAAATGACCAATACAGCAGTGGCTCGCATCACTGGGACTATCAGTTGGCTTTGTAGTTGCAGATAATTGATGAAACATAAGGAAGGCCGGGGTGGGGGCACTTTGTTCACATCCGTTACTCTCTGTGTTGTTTGAACTTAAAACTTCACAATTTTCTTGAAGAAGACAAGGGCGGGCATCATGTATTACCTTGCACCCCTTATAGTACTTCAGCATTGCTTACCAATGGTATAATCTCCAACTATCCTATAGATCAGTGCATGATCCACTCAAACTGAAGCTGGCTGGATGCCATCCCCTAATCCAGCCTAGACTTTCAAGTTATCTTTCTGCACCCAGAGAGGTTAGCCACATTACAGACTGCTACTAACAATTCAGGTATTTCACTAAATTATTTCTCAATAACTTTTGCAATAACTTCCCTTCTTATACCACCCCCAATATATATCTGCTGATTCAAGTACTCAAAGGAAGAAACTGTGGGCTTCAGGCTGTAATTCATAGGGCAATACTTTCACAGTCTCTAAAATTCAGTACCTGATATGGTTCCTGTCTCCTCCTGGGTGCCAGGGTACCTGCCTTAACCAGACATAGTGTAGCAGAGCAGGTCAATAACAAAGCTTGTGACACCACTCTGTTTTTTCATCTATATACCTCAGACCCCATGATATTTGCTGACAGAAAGGCTCATAGGGTTGGAAGTGAGCCCTTCTGTAGCATCCTACCCACAACCACTGCCACCCTCAAAAAATTAATTAAACTCCAGGCTCCCTATCTAGCATACCTGGAGGTCCTAATCATGGCAGCAGTCTAGGATAATGTGTGCAGCAACTGAGAATTTGGCAGAAGAGTGGTGCTGGTTGTGCTATGACTAACCTAGTTTCAAACAAACCATGCAGTCAATGTAAGCAGGAGTGCTTACCTCCGCTAGCTGAGCCCATGTCCTTTCATGTGAGAACTCAGCATCACCCTCCTCTGACCAATTGTTTGTCCCCTGTGCTGATGCCATTAGAGTTCCTGGGACCCTGCTATCTTGGGGAAGCCCTGGCTTTGGCTTCCTCTCAGTGACTTGAGCTGTGCTTAAGATTGATTGAGTCTTTATGCCCAGTTTAAGGGTCACCACAAGTCTCATTGGAGTACCTCAGTCTGCATAGCCATATTGGAAAGGGCTCCTCCACATTGTGCAGAACCCTCATGGTAACTGTAGAACACCATGTCAGCCACTGTATATCTCACTACTCTTGCACGATTACCTGTTCTTGTAAGACCAGCTGCCATTCTGTGAATCTTAATGACAGAGGCCACTTAAAGGTACATATAAAGGTGGCCATCTTGAGAGGGGTACATTTAGGTGGCTGCAATTTCCTTTGCCAATAATCACTATCACAGTCAGCCATGTTTAATGGGGATCAAAGATCAGGTGATACCATAATAAAAATGTTGAAATTCAGCCTGATGCTAATTAGGGACAGTTTAAAGAACCAGGGTAAGTCTATCCCAAATGCTGCTACTTCTGAAACACACAAGTTGCCCACCAGTATACAAAAAGATCTGATCAAATGTATGATCATAAAAGCTGCTAAGGATGAAAAACTATACAAAATGCCTCTGTCTGATCAAAATATTAAAGCTACAATCTTGGACCCATAATGCAATGCAAATCAAAGCATATGCTGAATTATAATGGCACTTCTATTTAGAAAAACAGACAACAAATATTGACAAAATGCATGCTGTTATGGTCCGGAGTACAGAATAAGATTCAGAATATTCTTCAAAGCACAGCGCATCATCAGGTGGCTACTCTCTGATGTTCCAGCATTTTTCTCCTCTTCTTTCTCTAATGACACTGCAACAGGATTTTCTTCTACTTCACTACCGTCAAATGGTGCAGTAGCACTGTCACACAGTTCAGATTCAGGTCAGTTACATCAAATAGTGAGTCGGCTATGGACTTCTCTGAAGATTTTTTAGAGGAGGAGTTAACAACAGCACAAGGGAGTCAAGCAAGTACATCAGTCCCTCAATGCAGCCTATGCATGGTGCAGTTCTCAATAACAAATGAAAGAGAAGGACTAGACGTGGCAGCCAGAGGCACAGAACTAGGAGAAATGCACCAGTACAACAAATGCCAACAAACAAGGAAGGCAACATAACAGGGGAATAACCATGTGGGCAGCGACAACAGCAGCAACAGGAAAATGTACCAGAGCAAAAAAAGGTGAATGTAGTGAATCTGTCATTTCAATTAACAACTGCATGATTACATATACTGAACAAAGGCCTCAATTTTATTACTAACTGTATTACATGACAATTTGATGTGTTTATTGAACTTAAAAAGTTTATTAGAAAATATAATTTAAAGGTGTTTTTTGATAAAAGGGCAAGGGAATCTGCAGAATATGGGAATCTGACTAATTCAAGTGTCAAAACATCACATATTGATGACCCTGATTTAAGAACTGGCTCCATAACAACTTTAAAAAATCCTTCAAAGTTTATTCCAACATATTCCCCTGGTGTTTTGACATTTGAGAGGGCTGTTTTGAATGATTTGGAACAGAACAAAATGGCACTGTCTGATTTGAGTTTTGTAAATCTCCCGCATGCTAAAGGAGTGGCTATAGCTGAATTACAGAATAACCCCCACATTATAATCAAACATGCGGAAAAAGGGGGTTTGGTGGTTGTCATGTACACCACTGATTATAAACAAGCATTTGTCAATGCTGAATGTTGTCTCGCTGGCATTGGCATTGGTAGTGCCAGAGTTAGAAACACATAATAGGAATGGCAGGGATGTATTGAAGTGATGCTAACCCAACCCCCACCCTGTAGAGACCGACAGGCATCGGGGTGTGCCTTTGGGTAGTCAGCTATAACGCTCATGCCATTGTACCTCACCCTACCCTGTAGACACTGACAAGTGTTTTGGTGTGCTTTGGGGTCTTTGGGCATTATACTTACCCAATTCCACAAGGAAATATGCTGAGGTGGGTGCAGTATAGGAGAATGGGATGAACTGTGTGGCCGAACAGTGCAAGGCACACCATGATGCCTGTCACTGCCTGCAGGGTGGGAGTGGGGTTGGAATGGTGTAAGCATTACAGCCGATGATCCCAAGTTACACCCCTGATGCCTGTCAGTCTCTACAGGGTGGGGTGCTACAGTTGGGAACCCTAACACCATAGGCATGTGTTGGTATTTTCACTCCAAATTTTCAACAAGGGCTTTTTGCGAGCCGAGCTCATGAAAAGTGGCACAATCAGTTTGTTAGCTGAAAGGTGGTTTTGCACAGTGGCTGTGCCATTTGACGACACAGTGACAAAAACACATTTTGGGCAGGATGCGGAAAATGACAGCTGTGTTGTTCATGAGGAGGCATAAAAAATGGTAACATTTAAACTCTGGAGTGAAAATATGAAAAATTGGTGAAGTCATGAGCATGCACAGAAACTGTGCAACACACATCTGTAACCCAATTATTTTGGGGAGTTTGTTAGGCACATTTTTAACATGGGCATTTTGGGATCTCCCCTCATGAATAGTGGCGCTGTGATCTTTGTTAATCTGTCCCAAAAGTTGATTTCCCACAGCAACCATGCCATTGTGCACCACAGGTGTGGAAACACATTTTGGGCAGGATGTAAAAAATGACAGCTGTACTGTTCATAAGGAGGTGTGAAAAAATGCCAGTGTTGAAAATCTGGCATGGAAATATTGCAAATTTGCAAAGTTCCAAGGGTGCGTGGAAACTGCGCTTGTAACACAGTCATTTTATGGACTTTCGGCACCAAATTTTCAACATAGGCATTTTTGGACCTCTGCTCTGCATTTCCTCAAACTGTCCTGAAAACTGATTTTGCACAGCGACCGCACTATTCTGCGCCGGACATGCGAAAACATATTTTGGCCAGGATATGTAAAAAGACAGCTGTACTGTTCATCAGAAGGTGTGGAAAAATGGCAATTATGAAAATCTGGAGTGAAAATATTACAAATGCATGAAGTTACGAGCATGAGTGGAAAAAGTGCAAAGCACACTCATAAAAAAGCCATTTTGGGGATTTTTTACACCAAATTTGAAACATGGGCTTTTTGAAAGCCCCCCTCATTAACAGTGGCACTGACATTTCGTTACTCAGTCCCAAAAGGTGATTCATTGCAGTGACCACGAAATCATCTTTCAGGACTGAATAACACCATGGCAGTGACTGAATTCATGAGGAGGAGTCTCAATAACCCCACATTGAAATTTTGGTACAAAAATTCAAAAAAATGCCCGAGATATGCACCAAAGTTGAAAAACACCCTGTTTATGCCATTATACAGCTTATCGGCATTTCTTCAGTTTGTGTTCGGCTTTGAAGAGTGCAGACATGTTCCCGGTCCACCGAAGATCATTGCGCTGGACTCCGGAGGTAAGTATGGGGTGAGGGGGTGTGTGGGGAGGCAGGGTGCTCAAAGGGTGGGTGCGGGTTGCGGGAGGGGAGCAGAGAGACTGCAAGGGACTGTATTCTTTTTTCACAGGTTAAAAAAAAAAGTTGTCGTGACTGTTTTTATTTTTCAGGGGATTTGGCATGCTGGGGTGGGCTCCCAGTGTGCCACCTAAGTGTTTTTTGGGATGCTTTAGCCAACAGGGGATTGGGCACCCTGTTGGCAAACAAGGAAAGGGGGACAAGAACTGAGGGGGATTGGGCACCCCCCTTGGCATATAACAATTGGGGTGGGGGACTGCTTTATGCTGACAGGATGTGGGCTCCCCCATTGGCACATACATTGGGGGCAGGGCATGCCGACAGGGGGATTGGGCACCCCCAAAGTCGGCATTATGGCTGGCACTGTGCTGCCATGTTTTTTGTTCTGTCTCAGCAGGTTAAGCACATCGGGAGGTCCGCTGCATGTGATGAGCTTTGCTCACATTGTAGTGGACCTTTTCTTAGATGTGGTCGCCCGCATGGTGTGGCGCCAGCATGCAGGCTGATTGGGGAATGAGGGACACACCTACTGATGCATGCCCTGCATTCGCCCAACAGTGACCGGACCTCCAAATGTGCTACTACCCCAATATGTTGGCTGCGCATGCATGAGCCAGCATAAAAAAGAAGTGTTCATACAGCTAGCCAACACTGACTTTTATGTGGGGCTCGAAACAGACTTAACTCAAAACCACAAACATTAGATTGATGTTATCCTGAGATCAGCATATGAGGAAGGACTGATCTCTCATGATACCCTAAACTTCCTTATGGTGGATCACCCGATCAGACCGACTCTATATGTTCTTCCCAAAATACATAAAACACTCAGGATCCTCCAAGATGCCCAATTGTTTCTGGCATTGGCTCCCTTACGAAGCCGTTATCTAAAGACGTAGATTATCACAATAATTTTTTGGTGCTACAGTTAAGATCTTATATTAGAGACACCACCCAGATATTGAGCATCCTGGAGGATCTCAGGTTGGAACCTGGTTGGTTATTTGTCACAATGGACATAGAAGCTCTCTATTTAAACATACCCCACGTTGGAGGATTGTATACCCTCGGATACTGGCAGAAAACTAAGTCAAATTATGAATCACAATTCATTGATTTTCTGTGCACTGCTTCAGAATTTGTTCTTAAGAAAATTAACTTTTTGTTTCAAGGTCAACACTTCCTCCAAGTAAAAGGGATCACTATGGGGGCAACTTTTGTCCCCACTTATGCAAACTTGTATCTCAGCCATTGGGAACAATGTGTTATTTATAACAGTAACAGGAATCCTTATTTTGAGTTACTGGACCTGTGGCAAAGATTCATGGACCATGTGCAGATGGTGTAGCATAGGGACATCCCACAATTGTTTGAATTTGTTGAATTTCTGGAGCTAAGCAATCTGAATGTGAAATTCACTGTACATTACTCACTAGACAGGGTAAACTTTTCATTGATTTAGACAGCAGTTGTAACGAAGATGGTACTATCACTACTGATTTATACTGTAAACCGAATGATCGGAATAGCTTGTTACTGTCCAGCAGTTGCCACCCACGCTACACCATCAGCAACATCCTGAAGTCACAGTTCATGTGGTTCAGGAGAAGTTGTTCAAATATGGATTTATTTGAAACAACAAGTGAAGAACTGTGCCAGAGAGTTGCCAGTAGGGGCTACAATATTGGTTTACTTAAGGAAACACAACAACAGGTTAGGGATCTACCCAGGCAGGGGTTCTTGCAATATAAGGACAAGAATGGAGGCACATTAGGCAAAGTGGTTTTTGTTACCCTGTTTGGGGCCAATAGTGGAACCATCAGAAACAGTTTGAAAAAATATTGAAATATTCTTACCACAGAACCAGCTTTGCAGGAAGAGATTGGGGAGAGACCTAAAGTAGTATACAGCCAGGGAAACAATCTGAGGGACATGCTAATGCACAGCTACCTACCAGTACAAAGGACACCAACAATAATCTGGATGCCAGATGCATCCCAGGGCTGTTTCCAGTGTGGTAGATGTGTTTACGGTAGGATGGTTACAAAAACCAAAACTTTTTTGTCTACCAATAAGAGCAAATCTGTTAACTATTCAGCACTTTATTAATTGTAGTACTTCTATGGTGATTTATTTGGCTACTTGATCCTGCAGGTCCTTTTATATAGGGAAAACAGGTAGACCATTTAAGCTTAGAATGGGGGAACATCTTAGCTCTATTAGGCAACAAGATTCAATGAGTGCCTTGAGCATACATCTTTTGGAAGCTGGGGGGAGGAGGGACACACAGCCTCCTTTTGTGGTATAGATCGAGTCAGGGTGGGGCCCTAGAAGACGAGATACAGAAGCTTTCTTGTCCAAAATGGAAACGTTATGAATCTATACGCTTGGGGCCTTGAAGGCCCCTGGATTGAATGCTGATTTTGATCTTTCTGCATTTTTGAAGAAACAATAATGCTGAATAAAATCATAAATGCAATTAGAAGTGATAAATGAATTTCTTATTTAATATTATTTGATATTGTTTCTACAAGTATGGTCACACGGATTTTATAAGATAGCTGGACTTATGTATTCTTCTTGTTCACTATCCTGACTTATAATTGATTTTTGGGTTATGTACCCATGTACACACATGATAAGATATTAAATTTTTTGGGGTTGTAGCTCTCTATTGTTTATATACACATTTCTTATGAAAACAGACATAGGTTGGATGTATATTTATTTCTTTGCTTTTGGTAACCAGGTAAGCATACTAAGCAAAATTGCTTATTTTCAAGCACAACCGGGGTTGACTCTCCTTTTCAGGTACGTTAGCAACTTTGAATGGGAGTTTTTTGTTACACATTATCAAGTCCATAACTTGTGCAGTGTCAGTGACTCAGTAGGTAGCACATTTGCCTCTGAGGCCAGGGGATCAGAGGGCTGTGGGTTCAGTTCCCAGATCTGGCACTTGGGTTAATATCCCGGTACTGACACTGTAGTGCAGCATGAGAGGGGTGTTGCACTTCTGAGGTGCCATCTTTCAGATGAGATGTTAAACCGAGGTCCCATCTGCCTGGATTGGTGGTAGTTCAGGTGGATGTTAAAGATCCCATGGCACTTCTCGAAAAAGAGTAGCGGAATTTTTTATTACAACTGGAGAGCAAACCATACATACAATAGTGATTACAGCATACAAATCATAATATAAAACAGGAATAAACAGAAATAAGTATTACAGCATACATCCAAAAGTTAACAGTGATCTAGTAACAAAAAACCACAAATGCCAACTCCCCCCCTCAAACAGTAAGAAAATACATCAGTAAAATAAATAGATAAGGTAGTGTTACTGCACACAAATCATAAGCAACAGCAGATAATAAACAAAAAATAAGTATTTGCAGCAGATCTTCATCAGAAAATCTTTAGTATTAGTAGACCAATAGAGCAGGAATTTACTAAATACCCCCAAAGAGCAGAGGAATCTAATTTAGAGCAGAACAAGCATCATATGCAAAAATTGTATACATCACCCAAAATCATAACCAAAGGGGGTCCAATTCTCTCTTTAGGTATTTACCCTTGACCCAGATCCGATAGAGGAGCAGGGACATACAATAACAGCCCTTACCCTGTATCAAGCCAGGTCATTTTCCTCCACCATAGTTTATATAGTTCAGGATGCACCTTCTCCCTTTCCTGTAGTCTCCAACCAAGTACTGTTTTCCGAATGTTAAAGACAACCTGATACTCAGAGAGTAATTGCTGCCTGAGTGTTAGATTACACCGAGCCTGCCACAGCTGAAAACCAATATGACCCATTAACAGGCGAATTGTGACTACATCATAAATAACCCAGGAGCCCGAAGGACCCCTTCCACCCAAATCTCGATGAAGAACCTTGAAAAAGGGTTCAGCGGCCACACAGCATGAAAATGGGACCAGAATGAAACAACAAAAGGACAATCCATAAAAAAATATTGCATTGTTTCAACCACCCCCATACAAGATTCTTCCCTGGGACAAAACCTCTCTGAGAGTTCTTTATGCCTCATGTTACCCTTCGCCCGCAATCTTTTGTGAAGACAAAGCCATAAAAAATCCCACATGTGCCTAGGAACTCTCTTACTTACCAATAATTGTAGCTTAGAATGTTGTTCAGAAATATATACATCATGAAACCAGGGATCTACAAAAAAGAAATCTTGTAATACAGTGCAGTAAAATTGTTGACGTGATTGGAGAAGAAGGGATTTCTTAACAACATGCCAGGATTTCAATTTCTGAAATGTCGCTTGGAAATGACTAGCTAAGGTACATAGCCTAACCTGATGAGCCATAAAGGAATCAGGATCTCAATGCCTGAGAAGGGGATTTATACTATCAGCCACCCATGGAGACCAGATCTTAACATCCTCTCTAAGCAATGGAACTAAATTATAACAAATAAAAATGCTATGCAGGAACACTACCGGATTTAACATTCCCAAACCCCCTTCACCAATAGGTAAATAGGTAACACCCCTCCTCACTGGATTCAACCTACTGCCCCATAAACAAAGAAAAAACACACCATAAAGAGATGATTCCAAAGAAGGGGGAGGGGGAAAAACCGCAGCTATAAACAAAAAATATGGCAGCAAAAAAGTCTTAATCAGATAAATTTGTTTAGCTTTGGACATTCGGCCTTTATTCCAGAGCATCACCCTGTTACGAGCCTCCAATAATTGCCTATCCCAATTGTACCTTTGGGCATCCATGCCCCCAAAATAAACCCCAAGAATCCTTCTATACCCAGGTTCAATAGGCATGTCCCAAATCGGTGCCACATCAGTGGCCCCATACCCTAAAGGCAATATCCCACTTTTAAGTTTGTTGATGGAGGAACCAGGCATGTCAGAAAAGGATTGTAACAATAACTGTGCTGCAACAGCAGAAGTCCTATCTGATAAAACCAGAACTAAATCATCCGCATATGCTATTGACACTACCTGCGGATCCATACAACCAACGGACAGCCCAATAATATCCTCTGTTCTATTTAAGGCATGCAAAAGGGGATCCAAGGAGAGCACATAAAGCAAGGGGCTAAGTGGACATCCCTGCCTAACTCCTCTATGCACCTCAATTTCCCTTCCCAACCAGCCATTTACGCTCGGCAGTAGAGTGATGCCCTTATAACAAGTTTGTAACCAGCCCACAAATTGTAAGGGAAACCCATACCTCTGCAAGGTCTCCCAAAGATAAATATATTCCACCTGGTCAAAAGCTTTGGCCTGATCTAAACAAACCAGATGCCCAAATATTTCCCCAGATGCTCCCTTAGAAACAACCTCCCTGAGTACAATCAATGCATCCTGAACTCTCCTATGAGGTACACCACTAAACTGTGATGGATGTAATAAGGAACCTAAAACCCCCCGTAATCGAATACATAAGATTTTCATCAGAATCTTATAATCTGTATTTAAAAGAGACAAAGGTCTCCAGTTAGCTATATCCCCACGATCCCCCTTATTTTTATAAAGCAAGAGCAACACACCCTGTAACATGCTCTTAGGAACAGCCCCAGCCTGCAACCCAGCATTCAATACTTGACACAGGGCAGTACCCAAAACTTCCCACAGGATTTTATAAACTTCATGAGATAACCCATCAGATCCAGGAGTAATGCCTGACTTTAAAGACCAAATAACAGTTTTTAACTCTTCCATTGTAATGGGCTGTACCAAATTAACCTGCTCATCAGGAGACAAGACAGGGACTGGTCTGCTATCAAACCAATCACAAATAGAATCTTCTGAAAGCAATCTACTCCTAAAGGAGGCAGAAGCATAAGTATGTACAGTGTCTAAAATGCCATTAGTTGTTGTGACACGCCCACCTTCTGTAGTATTTAAATACAGCATGCCCCGAGATTCTTTAACAAGTTTCAGAGCTTCAAAGGGTAAAGTGTCCTTCTTTTTACCGCAAACCCCATATTTATGCTTCCTTTCTATATCCTGTAAAATCTGAGACTGCAATCTAACTCCACTTTCAACCCCTTAATTTGATCCAAGCAGTCAGATCTCAGATGCTGGTGAAAGGTAGACCAAAATTGAAGCCGGCCTCGGAGATACTGAAGCCCATCATGCTGCAACCTCCCACTTAAGTGACCTATAACTTTAAAGTAGATTCTCACTTCACTTTTGGTATCCTCCCACCAAGTATTTAAATCATCGTATAAGAACAAAACAGACTGCCGTGCCAAAAAAGGGAATGTAGCCCACCAGCCACACAAGGGATATCTAGTAATACAGTGTTCAATTTCCAAAGACCCAACCCCCTTCGGACCTCTGGCACATCACATAAAACCAATCTAAGTAGTTTGTGATCTGACGTAGCTACCTCCTGTAAAGATTGTGATTGCACAACAACCCCAGGAGAAAGGAAAAAATAATCAATTCGGGAAGCTCTGGATCCACAAAAATAGGTATCCCCAAACCCAGCAGTGGTAGGCCCAAAAGCATCAACCAGGCTAGTATCTACAAGAAGTTGCGACAAGCTAGCCGCATCACAATACACCTTCTTCCTACTCACAGGAGAAACCAGGGAGGGTAATGAACAGTTAAAGTCCCCACCAAGAATAATTAAAGTAGAGGTGCATAAAAAGGGGTAAAGAGATTTAAAAAGAAACACCCTATCAAATTTAGATTGTGATGCATAAACATTTATCAACCGCAAAGGCAGAGAACCCCACTTAATATCCAAAACTAAGGCCCTGCTCGCCAGAATTTCTATATGATGAATTACCTTAATGTGAGAGAGAAAAAAACAAATCCCAACCCCACTACACAAATCCTTCCCTAGTGACCAAAAACAATCCCCCCACAACCAACCAGTAGTGGCAGCCTCCAACTCCTCAGGAGAGTGCAAACGAACATCCTGAAGGAAAACACAATCCAAATTTTCATGTTAAAAATGAGAATAAGTGCTCTGATGCTTAACAGGAGATTTAATGCTGCTTGCATTTAAGGTTGCCACTCGAAAGTGAAAGGGAGCCAAGAAATGCATTAGGGATAAATTCACTTTACCTTACTAGACACCCTTGTTATCCTACCACTTTTGCAATCTTGAGGCCTAGGGTCTGAATTGCCTTCAGCAGGTTCCTGAGGCTCAGGCAGATGTGGGGGTGCAGAAGGCTGAACCATTTCTGGGACCACCTCTGGATCCTCCACCAGAACTTCAAAATTATTAGGGTCAGCTATAGAAAAAGTTGAAATAGGTACAGCAGGTTTTTTACCCAACTTACTTTTCCCTTTAACAGACTTCTCTTTCTTTCCACTAACCATAATAAAACCATCACCCAAGGGGCCTAAACCAGATGGCAAAGGAGCAAGGCTAGTGACCCTCCCAATTTCCAGCTCAGACACCTCGGAAGCCCCAGTTGCAGATAAATCTATGTTATCAGGAACCAAATCAGGCTCCTCAATCAAGGTTGTCTCAGCCAAGGAGGGAGCAGTCACAAAGGTACTGGGAGCCAACCTTCCCCCAGCAGAAAGGCCAAGCCGTACAGCCTCCTGGATATAATGATCCTAAACCCCAAAATCTGCTTTGGCTGTGTTTTTAGCAGCCAAAGGGCAAGATTCAAAAGTGTGACCCACCTCATCACAGAGATTACATTTAGATGATTGAAAGCAATGGGCACTAGGGTGACCGGTCTCCCCACAATAAGAGCATTTGAGCATTGCACATGAGGTGCTTATGTGAGTCTGAGACCCACACTTAAAACAGACTCTGGGTTGACCTGGGTACAAAAGGAACCCCTTATCTCTACCCAGGAAAAAATAATTGGGAAGATGTAATAAATCAGAATCAGTGGAATGGAGTTTCACCCTAAATTTCCAACCCCCATTCCAAAAACCCTCAGCATCCAGAATAGGAACAGGATTCCCCTGGATATCACATTTTTTAGACAACCAATTTACAATATCTACAGTGTTAACCCCTTCATTTCTGAACAGGATCGTAATGACCCTAAAGGGCTGTTTTGAAAGAGGCAACACAATAAAGTCTGACCATAAAGGATTAGTCTTCAGATTTAAATAGTGGCTCCAGAACAGTTCCAAAAGTGCAGGGGTACGGAAACTGATATCAAAAATAAACTCCCCAGGAACATGTGTCAAAGCGTAAACTTCAGAGGGGGAAAACCCCATACTACATTTCAACAGTGTCTTCCCAACATAAAACCTGTTAGGGGGGTTATCTCTGGGACCCACATAGTGCAAACGGATGGCGTTGCGCTGTTTAGCCAGTAGTAGAGGTTGCCGAAAATGGCTAGCATAGGAAGGCTTATCAATGGGTTCTGGAACTGGCCCCTTTACTTCAGAGGAAGAAGCCTCATCTTCAGCCACCCCATCCAATAACTCCCCCAAGGGAAGGCAAGAATCAGAAGCAGCCTGAGGGATAGGGGAAGCTGGAGAGCCTGTACCCAAAACAACAGAAGACAGAACTGGTATGGTCACTGTACTTATCTGTGCATCCTCCTGAAGAGCTGAAGCTTCTTCATCCAGCTTCCATTTTGCCCCCGATATTGGAATCCAGCCTGCCCCTCGCAGCACTTTTTCCGGAGATCAGGTTGCATCCACAAGGTCCCCCCAAGCTTGGGAAGTCAAACTGCTACTCACAACAGGCCTCTCGGCAGCTGAATGGAGCTTGCAGGACCCCGCTGCCTCAGAAGCACTCGGCAAACCTGTAGATCTCTTCCACTTCCTGTCATCCTCCACGGCAAGTCTCCGACACTCCTGCACCAGCAGGTCGCTTACTCGAAGAAGTTCCTCATCTAAACAACGTTGTTTCTCAGCCAAGCTTAGACCCATTACTGCAGAAGTTTCCAATGGACCACTGAATCAGGTGATTTTCTGGCCACCTTGCGGATGTATCCCAGCCGCCACTTCAGCGGATCCATTCGAAGTGGATACAGCATGTACTGTAAGGCTCTGGGCTATCGCAGCTCCTGGCAAAGCTCCTTCCTCCTCCATGGCTGGGAACAGAATGACTGCTTCCCACAGCGACAGGGTTCCCCTACTGACAAGAGTAGGGGAATTTCCCTGGTGCCCTGGCCAAATTTCCCTCATTCACTAAAAATATCACCAACAGCTTAACCTGGTTCAAGGTCAGTTGGCATTCATCTGTATCCCCCTCCCCTGGGTCATGCCTGAAAATAGGCAGAATTTGTCTAGTGCACTTACCCGGTCAACAAAAAACTAAAAAAAAAAAAAAAAAGGTTTGTCTGCTATACTGTAAAATTGTAAAACATAAAACATGTTGTAAATCCTATACAGAGATACTTCCCCCCCTTATTTACCTTTTTTCCCTGCCCCCACTATTATATAAATAGTTGGCAGGAAGTGAAATTTAATGGTATTTTAGTGGGGGTTTATTAGATCATTTTATATTTATATATATATATATATATATATATATATATATATACACATATATATGTATATATATATATATATATATATATTTCATGTGTGCATATGGAGGTTTCTATATGGTTATTTATGTAGCTAGCATTTGTTTTGAGTCAGACTGTGAACAAATTATGAGCTCTCCAAAAACTCTTGTGGCAGAATATTCAAACTACGCCTTGAAAGGGCGCAAGTGGTTGTTCCGTGCAACTGAGATGTGCTGGAGCACAACCTTGATATATTCAAATGAGATGAGCAATAGCACATCTCACCTGAATATAGCAAGATATGTGTGCAGCGCAAATGGGGGCCACCGATGATGCGCCAGCACATCCCCCTGCCAGGTCTGAATACCTGGACTGGGAATGAGCGGTGCACCCTATGGATGCACCATGTATATATTCCAGATATTCAGACCAAAACATGCAAATGGAGCCATTTGCCATGCAAGGCACAAATGGGGCCATTTACATGTCATTATGGCCCCCTTTGCATGTCCTATGCAGGGATGCGCCTGACTGGATACGCAGGGTGTCCTGAATTAACGCGTGCATGCCATAGTCCCTGGTAGACAAATGCACCTCCTCCTTCACTGTACCCTGATCACAAATGAAATTGCCATATACTGTCTACCCTGGTGGTGTAGTGGTACCCCCCTCCCTTCCCCGATACCCAATCGAGCCATAGTAATACATTTACCATCCTTGGTAGTTTAGTCATACCTTTTCCCTACCCAAACACGATCTCTGTCCAATTGCATAAATCCCTGTAATGCTGGTGGACCAGTGGATCCCCCAGCCCCCCACCCACTGAGGCAACCACACCCCACCCCACTCACCCCGTCCCAGCATGGGCATGACAGCCAGTGGGTGGCAAAACCCACCCGCACACTTCCACGACTGCTCATTGACTGTGCTGTCACTGAATGACCACTTGCAGTAAGCTCTGCAATACCACTGGTCGACATTGTCAACCAATGGGCTTGCAGTGAGTACTGTAATCATTCATTCACAACTTAGTGTCATTCACAAACTTGTGACTGAATGCCTACAGTACTCAAGATGTTGACCAATAGTATTGCAGAGTTTACTGCAAGCTGTCATTCAGTAACAGTGCAGTCAGTGGGCAGCAGACTGAAGCAAGAGGCATCCCCCACCATAAGTAGGTGCTACCTGCAATGTTTCCCACAACTGGCATTAAAATAAAGCCAGCCTGCCAGGACAGGAAAAGGGCTATTGCTCATGATGCCATTGACCCAGGTTTGGGAAAGTGCATGGGTCACCAGGGGCTGGTCAGGGGAGGAGGACTGACCATTCCAGGGAGTGATCTTTTCTTCTGGTGAGGGAAGGCAGGAGGCTTCACTGTGATATTGCTAATTGAGCGACTATAGGTTGCAGTGGGGAAAAGGTAGTGGGAGGGAGGATGCTGGCTGGTGCCATTATACAAATGCTTTCATGAATGAGCTTGTGTACCTATACTGCTCACATCCTGAGAGAAGAGATCAGAACAGGGAAAAAAAAACAGACAGGCAGAATGACACTGAACTCCCACAAGCCCTTCACCAGTCAGCCAGGCAGCTCCTCCCATCAGATCCAGACTGCAGCTGGAGTTGGAGAGCCCTGGCACCCAACCGGGGAAGGGGGAGTAAGCTGTGGAGAACTGGGAGTTGATGGGAAAGTCCATGAGAAGCCAGAAAATGGAGCTGGGGAGGTCAGCAGAAGGGAGTATGACTGAAGAATTGAGAAGAGAAGAGAAAAGAATAATGATAATAAGAATACATGGCAGTAAAATAGCCAGAACTGTCCAAAAAGCAGCTGTTTTATCAAAATCAGTGGCACATGGCTCAAAAACTATGACCCTTTTTATGTTGTCTTGCACACATGCAAGCAACATCTTGTGGTGGTATGAGAAATGCAGAAGTGTGTCAGTGTTAGCGAATGCAGGGCACGCTTTAGTAGATGCATCCATCATTCCCCAATTAGCCAGCATGCTAGAGCTGACACAAGAATTACGTAAAGTACCACCAACTGCAATCAGAGACAAGATCATCATGCAGTGGCACAGATGACACGCCTCCCAGACATGCCTTTCCTGGTGAAACATTTAAATAAACATGGCGGCGCCAGGAGAACAAACAGCTGTTTGCGTTGTGATGTCTCCACTGCACCACTCCACCTGTCCCTGCCTGAAAGGTGGGAGGAGACTCTTTCCTTGGCTGCCTCCTCTTCATCCCACTGTCTCCAGTTACAAAGTTTCTCCCACCCGTGTGGAGCAGGCCATAGTCTAAGCTCCGTATAGGCTGAGAGTATTCAGTGCCTGAACGCACTTTTACTCTACGTGTGATCGATTGTGCTGGCTGGACCCCCCCCACCTGCTAACATTGGGGTGCTTAATCCCTGAATCCCCCTCTCATCCTTTAATGTGGCACATTGGGAGCCCACCCCAGTGTGCCAAACTCTGCTGAGGTGTTTCCGACACTGGGATGGCCACTCCAGGTGTCAGATGCACCCCCCCACATATCCTCCAAACTTGGAGTGCCCAATCCCCGGGTCAGCACTGATTCCCCCGTGATCCCTTCCAGTACTCTGGCATTCTGGGCGCACCCCAATGTGCCGAAATCCATCGTTTCCCTGTAAAAATGAAAACAGGCCCACAACAACTTTTTCTCTTTTTATCTGAAAAAGAAAACGGTGTCCTCGCTGTTGCTGCTGGCCCCTCCCCAACCCGCACCTCCTCTGTGCACCCACTCCATGCACCCCTCACCCACACTTACCCGCGGAGATCGAGAACAGTGATCTTCAGTGGACTGGGAACACGACTGCACTCTTCAAAAGTCGACCGCAAATTGAAGAAATGCCGGTAAGTCCTATAATGGCACTGAATGGGGGGGTTCAATTTAGGTTGATATCTCAGCCATTTTTGGGAGTTTTGGTCCAAATTTTCAACATAGGGTTCTTGGGACCCCACCTCATGAACACAGTTACTGTTATTTTGTTATGTGGTCCCGAAACGTTATTTCTTGGTCACTGCATGGAATCACCTTTTGGGAATGATTAATGAAACCACAGTGCCACTGTTCATGAAGTGAGGTCCCAAAAAGCCTATTTTTCAAATTTGGTGAAAAAATTTCAAATAATTACTGTTATGAGTGTGCACTGCACAGTTTCCATGCACGCTCGTAACTCTGACAATTTTTAATATTTTCACTCCAGATTTTCAACATTATAATTTTTTCACACCTCCTTATGAACAGTAGAGCTGTCATTTTTCATATCCTGCCCAAAATGTGTGTTTGCACATCTGGCGCACAATGGCTCGGTCACTGTGGGAAATCAATGCTTAGGACAGATGAACAAAATCACAGTGCCACTGTTCATGAGTGGAGGTCCCATAATGCCTATGTTGAAAATTTGGTTAAATAAATCCCCCAAATAATTGCGTTACGGGTGTGCGTTGCACAGTTTCTACGCATGCTCGTGACTTCACCAATTTTTCATATTTTCACTCCAGATTTTCAACATTACCATTTTTTATACCTCCTCATGAACAGTACAGCTGTCATATTTTACATCCTGCCCAAAATGTGTTTTCGCACCTGTGGCGCCAAATGGCACAGTCACTGTGCAAAATCACCTTTTGGCTAATGAACTGATAGTGCAACTGTTCATAAGATAGGGTCATAAAAAGCCCATGTTGAAAATTTGGAGTGAAAATACCAACAAACACCGGGGCATTGTGGTTTCCAACTGTAACATTCCACCCTGTAAAGACTGACAAGCATCAGAGGTGTGACTTGGGATTGTTGGCTGTAATGCTCACGCCACTCCACCCACACCCCCACTCTGGCAGCCAGTGACAGGCATTGAGGTGTGCCTTGGGCTCTTCAGCCCCAAAGTTCACCCTATTCTCTTATACCGCACCCATCTCAGCATATTCCCTTATGAAATGGGGTGAGCATAAGGCCCGAAGACTCCAAGCAGCACGTGACACTTGTCAGTGTCTGCGGGGTAGGGTGGTGAAATGGCATGAGTGTTATGGCCAATGACCCAAAGACACACCCTGATGTCTGTCAGTCTCTGCATGGGGGTGGGGTTGACATCAGTGCAATACTTCACTGCTATTCCTATTATGCATCTCTCTAACTCCTGCACTACCAATGCCGATGCCAGCAAGACAACATTCAGCATTGACAAAGCTTGTTGTTTCTGAGGCTTGCAAGACTTTTGCTGATCTATGCAAATGTTGCCTAGCATCTATAAACGTTTAATCACCAATTAGTTCTTTCAAGGCTTACAAGATATTCACCATACCCGCAAGGAATGGAATAAGTCTGTTTACAACTCTATTTTCTCAAGTAGATGTCAAGCCTTCTTCTTGCTTTCCTTTGATCTTCAGGTTCTAATGATGGTTGATTAATTCTGCAACACCACAGTGGTTTCAGAAGTGACAGCAGCATCAGGTGGGTCAGCATCATAATACCCTGTTAGATTAAGCAACTACAATAGTTGCAGTGCAAGCTTAAGTACTTAGGGCACAAATTGTTTCCACTTTCACAGTCAGGAATCATTTATTATTTCAGTGTAACTGTAGGCTACAGGAAGGATTGAATTAATGATTCCAACCCTGTTAAGAGTATCTCCTTGAGGTAGAAACAGTGGCCTTAACTAATGATTTATTCAGTTTGACTGTTACAAATGTTCCATTTTATATTATATTTCAGCATATAGCTCACCCAAGCGCTCATTAAGTATACTATATACATTAAAACATACAGTTAAGAAATGTCTTATTAAGTGGATATCACTAGATGGGTATCACTAGATTAAAGGTGTTTGCGGGTATGGCTTGATGCCCACAATGATGTTTTAGTGATGCAAATCAAATTTAAACTTTTCAGATTTTCAAGTAATCAAAGCCAGTGTACTGCATTTAAAATAACATGAAATGCAAATTGAAATTAAATGGCCCCTGCATCTCCATTCATAATGAGAAATACAGAACAGATGAGATAATCATTTCATTGCAGTGTATTGTTTGTAAAGGCAATACAATTCAATCTTAATTAGTCTGTGGCTTCTTTAAATGTTTATACAAGAGACAAATGGCTGAACTATCAAACTATTCACAGCTGTATTTTGTTCAAGAAACATCTATTTTCATCAATGTAGGCAAGGGTATACTGTGACATATTTATACTATGCTTCTCAGAAATAAATATATAAATACTGGTTACATAAAATAGACTTTTTACTAAAATCCTACCACACTATTACAAGGACATTTGACCTTCAAAGGATAAAACCAACTAGTAATATATGTATATATAATAATAATATTCTCTATTTATAATGTGCCTTTCAAATTTCAAGGCGCAGTACAGGTTAAAACAGTTTAAAACAATAGTGCACCATAATAATAAATGTAAAATACTATATACTTAAAAACTATTTGCCACATCACCGTATGCCTTGCTCCATAAAAACATCTTAAATGCCTGTTTAAATCCCCCCACAGACATGCACTCCCTTATCCAACGGGGTAGAGAATTCCAGAGGGTTGGGGCCACAAACATAAATGTCCAGGCCCCAGAAGATTTTAAAGAAACCCTCAGAATCTCCAGCAACCCCTCGTTGGCTGAGCGGAGTGAGCGCACAGGGTGATATGGAACCAAAAGCTCTTTCAGATAGTCAGGACCCAGTCTGTGTAGGGCTTTGTACATCAGTAAACCAACTTTGAAGGTGATCCGCCACTGAACAGGCAGCCAGTGCAGTTCCCGCAGCACCGGTGTGACATGAGAGGTTCGAGGAGTCCCCATCAACAACCGAGCTGCAGAATTCTGCACCAGCTGCAGGTGGCAGATATCAACCCCCGGTAGTCCAAAGTAAAGGGAGTTGCAATAATCCAGACATGAGGTCACAAAGGCGTGGATCAGTGTAGGAAGGTCACTGGATGGAACCAGGTGCTTGATCCTAGCAATGTTCCTTAGATGATAAAAGGATAACTTAATGACAGCCGACACCTGAGATCGAAGTGTCAGCCCTTCGTCCAGTATCATCCCAAGGTCTCACACCCATTCAGAGGTAAGGAGCTCAGAATCCCACAGGAATATACCCAAAGGAGAACCTGCCCCCAATCTCCCTATCCAGGACCCAGATCCACAACCATCACCTCAGTCTTTCCAGGGTTCAACTTTAGCCCGCTGGACTTCATCCAATCTTGAATTTCAATGAGGCAGTTATTAAATACCGAGAGTGCTCCATCCTGGTCAGGTGCAAAAGACAGGTAGAGCTGGGTATTATCAGCATAGCTGTGAAGCTTCAGCCCATACCATCTTACGATGTCTCCAAGGGGCAGCATATACACCGCAAACAACATGGAGGACAGCACTGAGCCCTGGGGAACCCCACATAACAGAAGAATTGGTTCAGAGGGAAAAAAAAACGACACCACCCTCTGAGTTCTATCAGTGAGGAAGGATGTAAACCATCTGTGGACCACCCCAGAAATCCCACAGATGTATATCAGGCGCTAGAGCAGTACCTCATGGTCCATGGTGTCAAAAGCTGATGACAAATCATGAAGTACTAAAATGGACCATTTTTTCTGATCTCTCACCACCAGGAGATCATTGAGCACCTGAACCAGCGCAGTCTCGGTACTATGCCTCTTTCAGAAACCAGACTGGAGAGGTTTGTAGATACTATGGATGGTCAAATGGTTCTCCAGCTGTGCAGCCACTACTTTCTCAATGACCTTCCCCACAAAGGGAAGGTTAGAGATTGGTCTGTAGTTTGCAAAAGAGTCTGGGTCCAATGAAGCTTTCTTCAACAATGGTGTCACTACTGCCTCCTTCAAGGAGCAGGGGTACTTACCCAAGTGAAGGAAGCACCAGGCTATCTGTGCCGGAACCGGGCCGATAACATCCCAACAGCCCATAATTGGGGCTGTCATGCCCGGATCTAAACTACAGCATGTAGGGCACATACCCTGGACAGTCTGCATAACATCCACGATTTCCAGCCGGTCAAAGAAGCTCCAGGAAAAATATGCTATGTTCAGTAATAAAGTATGTGAGAGGCAGTTTGGCCCATCTTTGATGTTGTCTTAACAAGAAATGAGACAACTACAGTAGTTCTTAGTATAATTTCTGTAAATAAAACTACAGTATTTTATGTGTGTAATGTTCCATAGAACATCAAGATGCCCATGAAATATGTCCCCGGGGCATCCTCAACTACAAACAAAATGGCTTAGCTTGTTTAATGGCTTGCTATGTTTATGAAGAGATGGTAAGACTCAAAAGTGGGCATACCAGGGAGGAATATCAGCCAGTGAAGAGCTTTAAGGAGCTTGGCAGGCTTACTCGAGTCAGAAGTAGGCATTCCAGAGAACAGCAGCTAGTGAAGAAGCGACTGCTATCTTTGGGGAAGGGAAGTAACTGCAACACAAAGTGCTTTTATTTTTACATGATTACATTGGTCTTTGTTCTAGGTTCTGGGGGCTGTATGTATAGATGGGGAATTTTACTTTGATTGCCTGATTGTTTTTGTGGGAGTAGGGGGCAGCAACGTAGCTTCTGCTCACAATCCCCTCAACCCACCCACCTCTGTGCTCACCCTACCTTTATAGGTAACTGATTCATACAACTTCCTGCATTTTCTTAAGGGGAACCAGCCCACTCCTCTGCATAACACTACCACCAGAGAGCAGGACAGAACCCTTTATAGACATTTGATCATCCATAACACCTAAGATGGGCATCATCTAACACTGCAGAAAACAGTCTTTTAATCAAACAAAAACAAAAATAAAAATAACATAAATACTGGTGGGGGAACCTAACACAGGAAGAGGATACAAACAATAAAGAAGGGGGTCACTAGTAATAAGGGACACAGTTAGGACAGACAGAGAGGATGCAAGGAGTGGTGAAGTGTAGTGGGTGCAGGGCTGCAGTGTTCAGAACATTCTGGATCATGTGGTGCTGCCCCATCTGCAGGCACCTCTCTGGGTTGAGGGATGAGGTTGCTGGTCTCCGAGCCGAGTTGTCTAGGAAACCTTCACCCCCACCCAGAGGCTGCCATGTCCACAACATCAACCTCGAAGGGAAAGGGAACATTGTTTTACCCAGGAGTAGCACACTAAGCTGAAGCTTGTTTCCAAATGTGACCTGTGAGCACAAGGAAGTTAAGTGACTTGCTTAAGATTACACAGTATGCAACTATACGTCTGTGGGATTCAAACCCAGATCTCCAGGTCTGCAGCACAGAGCCTTAACCCACTGCGCTATACTGCCTCAAGAAGAGGGGTTGTTGGACCACGGTGGGCTCAGGGGGAGTGCAAGAGGGGAGGTCAGAAGCACATACCACTGCCAGTCCAGCTAAATAACTCCTACGCTGTTTTGGAGGAGTGAGAATCCCCAACAAGGGCACCCACAGCTGTGACCATGGAGGATGGGTGGGTCCTCCGTGATGGAGTTCCAGGGAAGGGGAGTAGAGGACCCCAGAGGAAGAGGAAGCTACTAGTGGTGGGGGACTCAGTCACCCAGGAAGTGAAGTTAGGGGCACCTAACAGTGGGGAGAGGCAGGTCAAGTGCCTCCCAGGAAGCACTGTACAGAGGGATGGAAAGCAGATCCATAGGATTGCAAGGGTGATAGTATGGAGGCAGGAGCAGGATGTCGTACACCTGGGCACAAATGACCTGGCAGGGGACGAGGTGGAGCTAGCCAGAATCCAGGAAGATTTCAGGAAGTTGGGGGAAGCCTAAAGCAGATAGCATGCTCTGTATGCTTCTCAGATGTACTACCTTTCCATGGTATGGGGGAGGCTAGGTCACTTCACATCCAGAAATTCAACTTCTGGTTGAAGGAATGGTGTGAAAAGGAGGGTTTTAGCTTCACGGGCAACTGATGCCCCACCTGGAAGGATGCAAGTCTGTATAAGGATGATGGCCTGCATCCATCCAGGAAGGGGACCTTAGTCTTAAGTGAGAAGTTTGAATGCTTCTGCAGCAAGCATTTAACTGGCCAAGGGGGGGGTGAGGAAGTAGAGAGGCTTATTATTCCCTCCACCCCCGAGCATATGCTCTACACAAATACCCAAGGAGTGGATAGACAGACAGATAGCACAATTCAACATGAAGGTGGAAGGCGGGGAGGAACTGGGAAAAAGAACACCCAGGTAGGAGGTGGGCATAGGGCAACAAAACAGGGGACACAAGTCAGATCCTGGAGAGCCATGTGTGCCAATGTCTGAAGCCTTAGTAATAAGATAGAGGACCTAGAAGCAACCATGGCACAGTCAGACCTGGATATTGTGGCCATCACAGAGACCTGGTGTAATGATAACCATGACTGGAAGATGGCCATACCAGGCTACAATCTATTCAGAAGAGACAGGACAGGCAGGAAGTGGGGAGGAGTGGTGCTTTAGGTGAAAGATAACATAAAGGCCACAGAGATTCAAGGGGAATAAGGGGGGGGATTCTGTGGGTTAAGCTTGATAGAAAAATAGGGTCAGCCATCCATTCAGTGGTAATCTACAGACCACCAGCCGGGGGGAGGGGCAGATAGGGTGATGGCTATTGAAAGGATGGCACACACGGGGGAGGTAGTGCTGGTGGGTGACTTTAATATTCCAGATGTGGACTGGAGCCTACCAGCAGCAGTGTCAGCTAGGAGCAGGCTTATCCTACGAACATACGAAATTGCCAGCAGAAACAGGCCTCCCAGTCTATCGAGTCTGCTCGAATGTCCAACTAGCACCTCATCTCACAGCTGCCCCTCCCGCCACCCTCTTTCCAGTGTCCCTAACCCTTACCCTGTCCCAAACCCTCTTGAAACTGCCCACCATCTTACAGGACACTATGTCGTCTGGTAAACTGTTCCATTTGTCCACCACTCTTTCAGTGAAAAAATGTCTCCTCATCTCCCTCCTGAACCTTCCCCACTCCAGTCTCAGTCCATGCCTTCTCATGTCCCTCCCCCTTCTCATCTGGAAAATCCTTTCTGTGTTGGTCTTGTTTATCCCCTTCAGATACTTAGAGGTCTAGATCATATCCCCCCATCCCTCCTCTCCTCCAGCAACTACATATTCAACTCTCCCAGCCTGGAATCCCTTCAGGGAGCATCCTTAAACAACAGGTCATGGAACCGACATGGCAGGGGCCACTACTGGAGCTGGTTCTCACAAACGGGGACAGTGTGATAGGGATCACAGTGGGGGGAGCACCTGGGAAACAATGACCACTGGTCAGTGTGGTTTAGCATAACTGAAGGGGCAGAACCCAGCCACACAAAAACGCGAATCCTTGAATTTAGAAGGGCAGGTTTGGGGAAAATGGAGAAATGCTTGGAAGAGGAACTAACTGAAATAGAAAGCAAATTAGGGGTGGAGAAACAGTGGGCAGGATTCAAAACAGAAATAACAAGGGCCACACAATCATGTGTAAAGCAGATTTGTGAGGGGAAAAAGGAAGAGGAGACCATTATGGTATTCCAAGGAGGCAGCAGAGAAAGTGAAAGCCAAAAAATCTCATTTAAGCAAACAAAAAGACACAAGCAGAAGGGAACAGGAGAGTACCAGGAGAAACAAAGGAGGAGGGAGGGCAGTAAGGGAAGCCAAGGCACAGACGGAGGAGCTCATTGCGAAATCAGGATCCACGACGGGTGTTCAACAATTTTCACGTCAAATGCCCTGACAGCGAAACCAGCAGGTTGACCGCATTTAGCAGTCGGCTGCTGGTTTCTCAACTGCTGAAGTGTTTTCTTCGGGGGGCTTCATCGTCCCGAACCCCCCACTAAGGATTATCAACTCTGAGTCGGAGCTGATTCGGGGGGGTGCAGGACACCCTGACAGACAGTGCCCGGTTCCAGCAGGTCCCCTACAGCAGCATGGCACTGTAGTCGCTGTGGGGGACCTGCAGGTCAAACTGTCGCTGTCGGGTAGGTGTACTGCGAAATCAGTGGTTAGAGGCAGGGACCCTGGTTTTTCATTTTTACCAGTAACACTGGTAGCAATCATGGAATCCTGCTTGGTTTGTGGATTTTGAATTCTTCTACCAGTGCTTCATGGAAATTGCATGTCACTGCACAGAAACTCTAAGATTTCAGCATCTTTTTACATTTTTTTTTTATTTTCTCTTTCTATGTCCCCTTCTCACAGCATCAGTCTCCACTTGTCAGAGATCCCTAGGCTGGGTATCTCCACCTAGCTTCATTCCAGGTAATGCTCAGTAGCTCCTATGGGTCTGCCCCTATCTTGTCTGGGTTGTACTCCCCCCCACTTGGGAAGGGAGGGGACCCCAGGTCACCCCTCCACACTCCCTTCGTGTGTGTTGGGCAGCTCAGTGGGTCCCTCATGGAGCCTGATTATGAAGTCTGGGCACCTGGGTCCCTTCTGCCAGTGGAGTGATTGTTCCTGGTTTTCTGTTCTCTGTCCCTGAGGGCACCAGCACTAAAGAAGATCCAAGAAGGTAGGTCACATAGAGACATGCCACTGCTCCAGATCCTGGCTGGCGTCTTCCCCTCCTGATCACTCTGCAGCACCATTGCACCACCACCCATGGTCACACAGGTGGTGGTAAAGCAGCAGAACCTGCAGCCCACCCTCCCCAGAGGAAGAGAGCAGTCCCCCCAGGTGCTCAATCCTACTCCCCTGGCCAAACCTCCAGCAACTCGAGTTCGCTTCTGACCCTGGATCGCTGGCATTGCAAGCAATAGTGCTACCGCAACGCCAGTGGGCTGACCCAGATTTCAGCTTCTTAAAATGAATGCTGCTCTGCTTTGCATTCTTTCTGCTTTGCTGCATATAGAGTCAGTAAGGAAATCACCCACACTGCTTTGTTGTAATCAGCCATTCCGTTTAACCACCCATGCCTAGTGCTTAGGTGACAAACAGTGATTGAACTGGGTACATCCAGCAGACTTGGGTTTGATTCCCACAACCTCCACTTACATACTGTGTAACTCCAAGCAAATCACTTAACCTCCCCAGTGCTTCTAGGTCACTCCTGAAAACAGACAGGTCTGCCTAGTGGGCCTTACCTGCTTTATAAAGAATATAAAAAAATACCAATATATGTTTAGTACATCATAGAATAGTAGTCAGGGTACCATGTAATTTACCAGAATTTTACTTGGGCTGCAATGATTTTGTATAGATTCAGATAAATGTCCAGATACATTTTATGTGTTTTATAAGCCTGTGTTTAGATTTTAGTCAGGTTTTTATTGTATTCTTTGTATATAAGCATCTAGGCTGTAGATTGCTAAATGCAGGATCACTGTTACCAACTAGCTTATTGAAGTTTATAATCAGTAAGGTCATCCAAAATCCTCAGTTGTTAGAATGAAAACTAGTCTGAATGAAAGTATGATCACAAGGAAAAAAACTGCCTTAATATTTATGAAAATACTTCACAGTTAGCACCCCATCTAGGTGAATTGGATCATTTGCACCTTTTCTCCCACCTGCTGTTTCAGTATCTGTGACAAAAAAAGTTTTCTGATAGACTGCTTCAACAAAATGCAAATGTTAAGTATTTAAGTGTACTTATGTTTGGCCAGTGGATTTTGAAAGCACAGTCAATGACATAAAGAAGGTAAGACCCCAGGGGCTGTATGATGCTGGTGGGCAGAGTGGTGCTCAATTCACATCTGAACAAAGACATGAAAACTGGGAGACACCCTTTTCATGGACACTGAGTAAAAAGAAAAGCATCCACATGTCCTCACAGGGAAGGAAACAACTCCTGGTGGGGGACTCCATTGTTAGGAAGGTAGAACTGGGGGAGGAAGGGGAGAGGGAGGTAAGGTGCTTGCCTGGCGCCATGGCTTAGAGGCACAGGGAGCAAATTCTCAGGATTGCCAGAGCAGCTACACAGAGGAGGGAGCTGGATGTCATTGTCCACCTAGGGACAAATGACCTGGCTAAGAAAGGGATTACAGTAGTGCAGGAAGAGTTTGTGGAATTGGGGAGGGGCCTTAGACAAGTAGCACGCACGGTAACCTTTTTGGAGGTGCTGCCCATCTATGGTGTAGGAGGGGCTAGGGTGTTCCACACTATCTGATTCAATCAGTGGTGAAAAACTGGTGCAGAGCTCAGGGATTTGGCTTCATTGGGGACTGGGGGTCCACCTGGAATGATGCAAGCCTATACTGGCATGATGGGCTGCATCTGTCCAGAAGGGGAGCCAGGATCCTAGGTGATACATTTAAATGCTTCATTGGCAAGCATTTAAACTAGCCAAGGGGGGAGGCACTGGAAAGGAGCAGGGAAATCCTAGCCCCCCCAAAAAAAATCACTGTAGTAAGTGCAGTAAACACCAACACAGAGGTGTCAATAGGGAGAAGGGCAGGGGTAAATGGGGAAAGTGACAAAGGCAAGAAGGATAGGGATAGGGCAAAAAGGAGCAAGGCCATCAGGAAATGGAGGGTAATGAGTACCAATGAATGCCCATAGCCTGGGCAACAAGCTCCCTGAACTGGTGGCCTTGATGGACGAAAGATGCCTGGATATCATAGCAGTCACAGAAACATGGTACACAGAGAACCATGACTGGGATGTTAACACACCAGGGTACATAACCTACAGGAGAGACAGGCAGGGGAGAAGAGGGGGAGGAGTAGCTCTCTATGTAAAGGAAGGGATAAAAGCAACTGAACAAAACAGTAAACAAGGAGGAGAGGAGGCACTGTGGGTCACCTTGGAGACTGGAAAGGGCACCACAATCCACACAGGGGTTGTGTACAGACCCCCATGTTGGGGAAGGGAATGGACAAAAATATGATAGAAGGCATTCTTAGGATGGCAGAGAAACAGGGAGATACTGTTGATGGGAGACTGAATATGCCAGATGTTAACTGGAGCACATTTGCTGCAGCCATCCAAGAGCAGGCCATTCTCGATGCCCTACAGGTGGCAGGCCTCAGACAGCTAGTTTCGAACCCACTGCGTGAGGGAGCAATCTTAGACTCATACTCTCAAATGGGGCAGTGAGAGGATCTCAAATCTAGAAGTGGGTTGCCATCTGGGAACAAGTGACCATCAAACAGTGTGGTCCACATTAAACTCAGCTACAGAGTCAAGCCATACAAAAATGAGGGTACTGGACTTCAGGAGGGCTGACTTTGGCAAGATGGGAGAGTGCATCAGAAAAGCACTAGCAAACAGGCTAGAAGAAGGGTGGAGCAACAATGGGGAATCATTAAAACTGCCATCACAGAGGCAACAAGCCTTTGTGTGAAGCAAATAAACAAATCAAAATGAAAGAAAAAGCCACTATGGTTCTCAAAAGAGTTGGCTGGGAAAGTCAGGGAGAAAATATATCATTCAGGAAGTATAAGGAAACACAGACAGAGCAGGACAGAGAGCTGTACCAGTTAAGGCAGAAGGAAGCAGGAAGGGAAGTCAGAATACCAAAGGCCTAAACTGAGGAAAAGATAGTCAAGTCAGCTAAGAAGGGGGATAAAACCTTTTATAGGTACATCAGAGAGCGTTGAAAGACAAAGTGAGGAATAGTGAGACTGAATAGAATGAATGGTGGGTGGGCAGAGGGGGACAGTGAAAAAGCAGGGATACTGAACTAATATTTCTGCTCAGTATTCACAAAAGAGGAGGGGGGAAGTGCATAATCCAATTCACAGAAGCATTCTTGATAGGGGGGTCAATCCCAGTCCTTTCACAGAAGAAAGGGTTCTGCAAGAACTCCTAAAACTGAAGGTGGACAAAGCAATGGGGCCTGATGGAATTCACCCCAGAATTCTAAAAGAATTAAGGGGGGAACTAGTGAAACCACTGACTACTCTTTTTAGCAAATCATGGGAGGATGGTATGGTACCTGAGGACTGGAGGAAGGTGGATGTGGTTCCCCTGCACAAAAATGGGACCAAGACACAGGCAGAAAACTACAGACCTGTAAGTTTGACCTCTGTGGTAGGGAAAGTGATGGAATCACTTCTGAAGGAAAGAATTGTTGAGTACCTAGATGCCAGTGGAGCACAGGACCCAAGGCAGCATGGGTTCACAGTGGGAAGGTCATGTCAGACGAATCTAATAGATTTCTTTGACTGGGTGACCAAAGTAGTAGACCAGGGAGGGGCTGTGGACATGGCCTACCTAGACTTTAGCGAGGCATTTTACACAGTCCCACACCAAAGATTAACAGACAAATTAACCAGCCTGGGAGTGGGTCCCAGGGTGGTAGCCTGGGTAAAACATTGGCTGGACAACAGGATACAGAAGGTAATTGTAAATGGAGTCCACACCGAAGAAAGAGGGGTTACTAGTGGGGTACTGCAGGGTTCAGTACTGGGTCCAGTCTTTTTTAATGTCTTTATAAGTGACATTGCAGAGGGACTGGAAGGAAAAGTATGCCTCTTTGCAGATGACACAAAGATCTACAACAGGATTGATACACAAGGAGGAGTGGAAAGGGTGAGAACAGACTTGGCAAGGTTGGAGGAATGGTCAGAAGTATGGCAGCTTGGATTCAATGCAAAGAAGTGCAAAGTAGAGCACCTGGGAAACAAAAACCCAGGGGAAGATTACACAATGGGGGGAGGTAGTAATAACAATAAAAAAGGAAAGGGACCTGGGGGTAATCATATCAGATGACCTTAAGGTTAGCAAGCAATGTGAGAAGGCAGTAGGGAGGGCTGGGGGTATACTGGGATGCATAGGGAGAGGCATCACCAGCAGAAAACAGGAAGTTGTTATCCCTCTGTACAGACAGTTGGTGCAACCCCATCTGGAGTACTGCATCCAGTTCTGGAGACCCCATCTCTGCAAGGACATAGACAGGATAGAGGCAGTCCAGAGGAGGGCAATTAAGATGGTGCAGGGTCTGCAAGAGAAGCCATACAAGGAGAGATTAAAGGAGCTTAATATGTATACTCTTGAGGAAAGAAGGGAGAGGGGGGACATGATAGAAACTTTTAAGTACCTCAGTGGAATCAACAAAGTCCAAGAGCATAGCATCTTTCAGAAAAAGAGATGTGCAAGAACAAGGGGACACAATTTAAAGATGGGGGGCTGTTCAGGGACAATGTGAGGAAGTATTTTTTCACAGAGAGGGTAGTGGATGCATGGAACAGCCTTCCTGAGGAGGTTGTGGGGTCTAAAACTGTGGGAGAATTCAAGAATGCATGGGACAGACATAAGGCAATTATTGTGGGGGTAGGAAGAAATAGTTTGTTGGTTAGCTAGGATCTGCAGCCTATCCTGTAGGTAGAGAAATGGGTAGACTAGGTGGGCCAAGCAGTCCTTATCTGCCATCAAAGTCTATGTTTCTATGTTTCTATGAAGGTCCTCCACTAATCACTTCTGAATTTTTTAGGTGAAAACACTTTATTTCAAAGAAGCAAATTCAAGCAGTTTTTTTTTTGTTCCTCCTACCCCCTGGCCATCCACTCCTTCTGGCCTGCCAAGGCCCCCTACCACTGCTGCTGAGTCCCGACCACCATCCACTGCCCCTTACTGCTGTGCTACCAGGTAACCCAAAGTAACCCTTCACTGAGTGGGCCTCTACCCCTGTGGGAGGCTACCAGGTGAGGAGAATTGCCACAAAGAGCTTACTGTGTATCCTGGGCATGGCAGGGGTCAGAACGGACACATGTCTAGGGTTTCCAGCTTATAGAGGGACCAACAGCCATCCTTCGGTTGGCCAGCAGGTGTTTTCCCATTTTCTTGGGAGCATGACAGGCCACATGATGTCAAGGCACAAGCTGACGTCCATCACACTCCCTCCTGCAGTGAGGGCTGACATGTTGTCATGCCTCTGGCTTCCACCAGGAGCTAGCAAATGCTGAACTACGAACCCACCCTCCCTCCCAGGAGAAGGTCAGTGGTCATTGGACTCTCAAGTCTTCACCCACCAGCTGGCCCTCCAACACCCAAGTCTGTTCCCTAACCCTGGTCAGCGGTGTCATAGGCAGAAATCCAATTCAGGCAGTTAAATTATATATAGGAAAAAACAAAGGTAGTCCACCTTAGCAGTGATGGTTCAGATTAATTCACATCTGAGTTCTAACAAGCAAAGAGACCAAGTCATTTGTAACTGGTGCATGTGGGATGTGGGTGTTGAAAAAAGGGGGTCATAGTGCTGTCACTACTGCCATCACCGCAGATGGGTGTGGACTGCATTGTTGCTACTGCCATCACACCGGAGGGGTGGGGGCTGTAGTGCTTCTGCCATCACCACTGGTGGATGAGGAATGTAGTACTACTGCCATCACACCTAAGGGATGGGGGCCACAGTGCTGCTGCTTCTGTCACACCTGAGGGAGGGAGGTCATAGTGCTGTTGCTGCTGCCATCACACCAGAGGGATGGGGTCATAGTGCTGCTTCCATCACACCTCAGGGATGGAGGCTGTAGTGCTGCTGCTGCCATCACATCTTGTACCTAAAATAACTGGTACAAGGATAGAAGGATGTGCAATAGTGAAGGTCAAAATTGCTAAAATGCATGTTAACAGAGTTAAAAATCGTTAAATAACGTACACAGAACCAAACACCAGTAAAACCGGATTTTGGCTTAGCAGACACCAGTGGTAATACCGTTTTTTACAATGTGCAAAATGGAATATGCCCTTTCTCAATCCCGGTAAACCAGTGTCCCCGGTTAGAGGGGACAAAACTTTTTACAGGTAGGTAAGTGAAAAAAAGACGGTTAATGAAGGGATAGTGAGGCTGAAAGGGGAGGATGGAGGTAGAGTGGAGGTTGACAACAGCAAAACAGACATACTGAACAGATATTTCTGCACAGTCTTTACAGAGGAGGGGGTGAGTAATGGGCCAGAAGGGAGTAGAATGGGTAGGTAGTGCATGGAAATTATTATAAGTCCTTTTCCACAGGAAAGGGTCCTAAAGGAACTTGCACGTATAAGAGCTGATAAGGCTATGGGACCTGATGGGGTACACCCCAGGGTGCTGTGGGAGCTAACAGAGGTGGTGGCTGAATCTCTAGCAACCTTGTTTAGCCAGTCAGTGGAAACAGGAGAGGTACTCAAAGACTGGAGGACAGCTGATGTAGTCCCCCTATACAAAATCAAGAACAGAGAGGAAGCGGGAAACTACAGACCAGTCAGCCTGAATTCAGTAGTGGGAAATATCATGGAAACACTACTGAAGGAAGGAATACTGGAACACCTGGTTACCAGTGTTCTACAGGACCCAAGGCAACATGGTTTTACTGGGGGGAGGTCATGCCAGAATAAACCTCATTGAATGTTTCGACTGAATGACAAGCGAGGTGGATCGGGGGCAGTGTATGTGGCCTACCTGGATTTCAGCAAGGCCTTTGACACTGTGCTGTATAGAAGGTTGTTAAACAAGCTGGGGTAGATGGGAGTGGGATGGATGGTGGTGCAGTTTGGGGGGGGGCATCTCTGGATGGCAGGACACAGGGAGTGGTAGTAAATGGCTGTCACTCCACAGAGGGAATGGTGAACAGTGGGGTGCCACAGGAATCAGTGCTAGGTCCAGTCCTCTTCACATCTTTTATCAGTGATACTGCAGAAGACCTAGAAGCGAGAATTTGTCTGTTCGCTGATGACACAAAGCTCTGCAAAAGGATGGACACGCTGGAGGGTGTGACTAGAATAAAGAGAGATTTGCAAAACTTGAGGACTGGCAAGGGAGTGGCAGTTAAGATTTAATGCAAAGAAATGCAAAACAATGCACATGGAGCACATAAACCCAGGAACAACATATCAGCTGGGGTGGGGGCTACGGAATGCTCCAAGCAGGAAAGGTACCTAGGGATTGTCATCTCTGATGACTTCAAGGAAGGGAGTCAGTACGAAGAGATGGCAGGAAAAGCAGACAGGATGCTTGGTTGCATAGGCAGGAATGTCATCAACAGGTAAAAGGAAATCATAATTCCACTATACAAGACACTAGTGAGGTCACACCTCGAGTACAGCGTCCAGTTCTGGAGGCCTTACCTATGTAATGACATAGACAGGGTGGAGGCAGTTCAGAGGAAGACAACTAAGATGGTGCAAGGATTACATCACAAGGCCTATGAGGACAGGCTGAAGGATTTGAATATGTGCTCCCTGAAGAAGAGGAGGGAGAGGGGGGATATAAATAACTCACAGGGAGGAACAAGGTACAGGAAAACACAATCTTTTATAGAAAAAGATGTTCCAGAACTAGGGGATATGGGATGAAACTGGAGGGAGGGAAGTTCAAAGGGAACATTAGGAAGAATTTCTTCATGGAGAGGGTGGTGGACAAATGGAATTCCATGCCAGAGGAGGCAGTGGGGGCTGAAACCATTACAGGATTTAAAAATGCATGGGATTGGCATCAGGGGATCCTGGTAGTCAGAGGAGGGGAGAACCTAGTTCTAGAGAAGCTAGAAGAAACTAAGTACATGCACACATGGGCACACTAGTAGGCTTTAGGCCCTTATCTGCCCTCAGCATCTATGTATCTATATAGAGGATAATGAATGGGCATCAATGAACAACAAAGCTATGCTGGCAGTGAGTGGCTGCCTTGGCAACCGGTGTAAACATCAAGAGCGCAGCTTGAGAGGTTTTCAGTGGTTGCCAAAGGAAGCCACGAATAACAGCCAACTGTTGTTCAGCAATACCCATTCATTGTCTTTATAGTGTATGGGCATCGCTATCGCCTTACAGCAGTTACAAACCTTTCCCTTGTTACAAGCAGACATTCGCAATTTTTATGATGCTCTTTCTTACCTTACATGATGGACTAGACACAGAACAGATACACTGCCTACAATGCCGGCATGAATAAAAATGAAACGTTTATTTAACAGAGATAACAGAGCCATTGAGAAAATGGGCAAAACAATAAAAGATTACACACGCATTTAATCTGATTCAGTAACAACTGGCAAATGAAGTAAAGATTACGTAGAGCTGCAATTTCAGTTTTTTCATTATTTTCACTGTTACCGCGGGTTGGATTGAGCTATCGGTTGACGTTACCGGTCACTCAGCTTTGAACTGATTTCTGACAACTCGATTGTTCGAGTTGCTCACTAGGTCACCGCATGAACAGATTACATCTTGTTGTACCATCGATGTGATGTCCCATCAATGGTATAACATCATCTAGCGTCACATTGATGGTACAACAACACTGGTAAATGTTAGATTTTTACTGAATATAGCGTTCTAACATACACTATATATCTATAAAACTAAGCAAAACAGATCTTTACGCATGGGTCTTCTATTCTAATAACCACAGAATGTGGCACTATGGGGAAGAATAAGAGTTATAGAGTCACCTAGAATAGAGATCAATATTGGTGAAATACTTCAAGAAATATCTTAGGGGACAGTGTCACTAAAAACAATTTCTTTAGGCACCTGTACCTGACTTTAAACAGTGCATACATGGAAACACAATAACATGCATCTACAGTATATTGCAATCACAGTCCAGTGAAGATATTTTGCAATGTCCAGCTGAGTCCAGGAACTAGAACGAGGGACTCCAGTTGAGTCCAAACAGAATCACCAACCTTCAATACCTAGGGCACTTCAAACCCGAACTCTGTAAGTCCATCTCTCCTCCAGTCCACTGCCTGTGTCAAATGTAATCCCAGCATCCAGCCCACCACTCAACTGCCCACTTGCTCTGGCTGGGTTGCACCTATAACACAATACAGACCTTTCAGTAACCGCAGTGGGCATTTCTGATTTACTTTCTGGTAGTAAGTTCCATTTTAGAACTGTATGATGTAGTATATGTTTCTTCCAGCCACAGAGTTCTAAAGTGAACCACGGCAGCATCTTGCCACTAATAGAAGAGCAGAGCAAGGACATACAGTAATCTATATCGTACAGTTCTAAAATGGTCCTTACCAATTATGTGTAAATAAGAGACATTCACTGCGATAACTAACCAGACTATACAGATGAAACAATAACAGAATCTGAACCAGTATTTAAAAAATCCAGCTTCTACTGGTACTGTAGATTCAGCACAGTTCTCCTTTAAGGACCTGAGCACTAGTAAACATGTTATAACCACACAGACACATACACACACAGACACACACACACACACACACCAGTGTCAGAGGAATAGCCGGTGCAGCCGGTGCAGTGGCACAGGGGCCCAACACACTTAGGGGCCCATTGTAATCATACACCGATTTCCTGTTTTTTGGCAAAGAATCCGCATTTTGTCATCTTTTGCTGTCTGTGGGTCAACTGACAGATTCACACCAGCTGACTGAGCTTTCAGCCACACAGCCTGCTGTGGCCACCACACGTACTGCAGATGGCAGCACTGAGAGACTTGCAGGATGCGCTGATGTGCAATGCTCAGGCAAGTCAGCGAGCAAGACAGTGACACTCGAAGCAGCAACAGGGGCCCCATACTGGTCAGTCTGTGTATGTACTTACTACTGGGCTGAGGAGGCTTGTGATGGTCACAGGGGCAGTGATGTTAACTTGCAGCCTTGCTTGCTTTGTTATTTACTCTCTTCTGTTCTGCTGTCTGCTCTCTGTCTGCCCCCCCTCCAGTCGAGTCCTCCGGAGTTGCTCGCCTCTCTCGCTTGCTGCTATTGTGACTCTGCAATGCCTGTTGTTGTGTGGCGCCAGTGCCACTGCCATCATGCCTTCTTGCCTGGGACCCCTCCCAACATGCTGCTGCCTGCAGCCTGCAGTGACAGTGTCAGTGTGCTGCTGCTGGGCTCGGGGAGGAATCAGAATCAGCTGCGGTCGAATCATTGAGACGACGAGAGCAGGCACACAAGTATTAGTGCTCTAGTACCTGAGTGAGGAGGATGACTGGGGAGACAGTTGCAGCATAGCAGTGGCCAGGCAGGCCTGTAGCCCAGCCACCAGCCACCTAAGCTCTTAGCTCCTGGGTTCCATTTCTGGGCTTTGCCTTCTTCTGGGCCTGGCTGTTTAGGGGGGCACAGGCAACAAGGCCAAGGCAGCATAACACAGGGTGCCACAGACCTAGGCTGCAGCCACCTTAGCTGAGGGTTTACCTTTTTTTGTGGTGTGTGAGGGGGTGGGATTCTCAGAGATCAGGAGTTCCTGGGGGGTCACTCACTTCTCACTCAGTGTGAGGGTCAGCAAGCAAGTAATAGAATAATAGAAAACAAAATACTGAGTGTGCTGCTGCTTGCCTGGCCAGGGGGCTGGCCCAGGGGCACAGCCAGCCCAGTAAAGTTACAGTCACTGACTGTCTGACAGCTCTCTCTCAGTCTGTCTGTCTATCTACTCTCCACAGTAAGAGTAATCAGTGAGTGGCAGTGAGTCTGTAGTGGGTTTGCTTTGCACAACGGCAGTAAGTGTGTGAGGTAATAATTCCATAGGCCTGCCTGCCGCGGTGCCGCCTGGCCCTAACTGTGAATAACTTTGACTGTATCTCCACCTGCTAGGTCAGCCTGTGTTTTGTCTTATGATGCAGGGAGGATGCTGGGGTGGGGGCCCAAAATTACAACCTACACTGGGGCCCATCTTTCTCTTCCTCCACACTGACACGACACACACACACCTAGCACCTGCACATAAGACTAATAGGTCCAAACTTTAGTCAGTAGGAACTAGTAAGCACTTTGATAATACCCATTGTTTTACACCTAGCATCACTGCTCTTGAATTATTTAGTCTTCTGAAATTATGGTAATGCCAAATCAAAATGACAGCTACATGACATGGTACATAAATTGTTAAACTGGCAAAGGCAGGATCCTAGATGGATCTAAGACAGCACCAGAGATGGAGCTTCTTCAGGTTGCTGCCATCTAATCGGCCTTTATGGGCTAAGTACACTGAAATTAATATCAGCTTTAACAGTCAAGCATTACTTTTGTATCTGAAATACTTTTTTATTTTCTTTTTTGCTAATTAGTAGATTTTTCACCTGACAATACTAGGAGTGTTATGTGGAACACTACTACATCTAGAAGCTGGCATATCTGATTTATTCTTCTTCATATCTCAACAAAACTGTGATTATACTGACTGTGACAGCCCTACTGAAGGAGAAGAGCTACTTGTTTGCTGTCAAATTGATTCATTGTGATGCCATAATGAACGAGGTCACAATGCTGGCGTGCTATTAAGTAGAAAAGAATGAGATATGGCAACCTCCAGGTTAAAAACTGCTCTCCACATCTCATATACAGTAATACTATTCAGTAGAAGATTTCTTAATGAGCAAAAGGAAAAAGGATAATGTAAAATAAATAGTGATGCGGAACTGGATAGCGCAGTGGATTGGTAGTGGGTTAAGGAGCCTTTCACCTCTAGGTCACTGGTTCAAATCAAACCCAAGTCAGCAGTGGCCCAAAGCCATTATCACCAGAGGGCTGTTCAGTGGCCTATGTGAAATAAGTTATGTGGTGGTCTCAGTTCAGTTCCCAGTAGGCAGGTGTCCACAACACAAAACCAACAGTATAACTGGTACCCATGTTGGCAGTCTTACATGAAAAGGCAAAGGGTTGGGCAGGGGGCTTGATTTTAGAAGGTTGACGCAGGGCTTGTATCAAGCCCCGTATCACCCCCAAAGTATGGCGCAAGTGCGCTGAATGCAACTTCCACAACTGCAACCAATTTTAGTACAATGGGCCGAGTTGCCACACTTTACACAATTAATGGCAACGTGTGCCAAACCTTTGGTGCAAGCCTCATAAATTGTCTCCCCCAATGTCGCAAGGGTAGACAGGGGGAGAGTTGGTCTATCTGGCTGATTTGGACACAAGGGGCCTGCATCAGGGTTTGCAAAAGGCTGCCATTGAAAATCATATTTACTGCACCATTGTACACAAGTCCGCATTTGCAGCAAACCCCTGCCACAAGTCCCCTTGCATCCATCCAGGGCTGTTTGAAAATCGGGCCCAGGGAGTCTAAATTAACCTCTCACCCATGTGATGGTCCCTGCATTACAGGTTTGAGATGCACTCTGGCAGAGCAGTGTAGGGAAGCTTGCACTGCATTACCCTTGCTGTATTTGTCATGTGGATAAATAGAGGTCTTCAGTTTTCAGTGGTATCCATCTATAACCTTTCATGAGCGCTAAAATGTACACACACACACACACACACACACACACAATAACTGGCTGCATTTTAAAACTGAAGGCATTTTCTGCCTGCTATTTTTGGTGCCAGCAATTCTTTCAAATTTCCATTTCAGAAAATGTGTAAATCCTCCAAGCCTGGTAAAAGACAACAAAAAGAAAGGAGTAACAGACCTCCTCCACAGAGTGTGACTCACCACAAAGAAAGGTCCTTTATACAAACTCAACTATTTACTTTTTATACCCACATAAGCACATTGAGGCCTATGCACAAATGTGCAAAGTGGCTACGTGCTGCAGATCAGCAGTGCGTAGCCACTCCACACCTATTGCACCCCCCCACATGGGATGAATGACTCAGGGCATGCAGCCCCTATGCACCTGATCCCCTGGCTGCACAGACAGCAACACACCAGGGGTGGATGGGAGCATGCCAGCACTATGTGCCATTCACTACAAGTTAAGGTACACCCACAGGGGTGAGGAGGAGACAGGTTATGCAGGGGGACCCTGCCATAACTTCAGTATGTGCCAGCATGCATAACAGTCCTCTGCCAGGTCCACACCACTGCCAGCAAACCCACTGGGCCAAGAGCACCCCAACTCTTGCCACATATGCCTGGCACCCCACCCCCACACACATCGTAGCCCTGGGCACATCCTAATGCAATGGACACCCCCACCCCACCACTACCACCACAGGCCAGCCCAGTCCCCAGAGTCACACAAGCATCCCTCCTCCCCACACAGAGTGGACCCTGCCCTCAGCGTCACATAGGCAGCCCCCGGTGTCACACAGGCAGCCTCCCCCACACCAATAGAGAAGCCCCTGCTGAACCCACCCCTGCTCCATGCCCGGTACTCTTTCACTCCTAGTGGTGGCCAGTGGTCCCTGACTCTCCCATGGCACTGACACCCCCCAACCCTGTACCTGCCAGTCAGTGCCACAGGCATGCACAGTCAGTGGCACACCCCTCCACACTCCACCAAGGCCACCAACTGTACAACCAATGATGGGAGTGCGCCACCTATTTATAGCGGTGTGCCCCCATCAGCAGTGTTACGGCCAGTGGCTGAGGTGGTTTGAGGAGGGATGTACCACTGGCCATGCATGCCCATGGCACCGATTCTCAGGTATGGAGGATGGGAGGGTGTTGGTGTTGAGGGGGGAGCACCACTGGCCACTGGCCACAGGTCATCACTGAATGCGCTGGGGAGATGGGTTAGATTGGGGGGGTGCACCGGGCCAGTCCACGTCTCCATGTCTCCTGCACAGATACACAGAGCAAGGCATATGGAGCTCCAATAGTTCGGGTCACTGAGAGTCCTGTTGCATGCCCCTGTGTGTGGGGAAGAGGAATGCACTGTGTACTATGGGGCTGGGGCTGCCAGGTGCCAGTGGGGGGTCTGTAGTTCAGGCATCGGGGTCGGAACACCTTGTGCTGGGTGGGTGTTTGCTGCCATATCACCTTGGTCCAGGATTGCTTGGGGGGCAGCTGCCCACCCTATGGGCCCCAGGGTTGGGGGGTCCTGTTGGGGGTGATTCAGGTGTGCGGTGCTACATGGGCATGGGTAGGAGGTCCCTTGGCCAACAGGGCCAGGCGCTGTGTGGGTCCAGGTGCCTGCATTGGGTATTCATGCACCTGGACCCACTCCTATTTGCACTAGGGATCCACTTTGGGACCCAGGAGTGTATCCTATTTAATGTCCACCTGGGTCTGCGACTCCACCCCCTGGCCACCCTGCTGAGTCCTGCATGCTGGGGTGGCAAAGCCATAGACTGGTGGTGGCCATTGCTGAATATGCACACCTGTCCACAGGTGCAGAGCTATGTAGGCAGGATATGTGCCTCCGGGGCATAATTCCTGCCTGGTAGTGCATAGGCCCCAATGTCCTTCTGCTACCAGGAGCTCAACTCACTGCAACCTGTCAGTTCCTTACTGCCGAAGAAGTCTGGCCAAGCATTCATTTACAGCCACAGCCCCACAATTTATTTATTTAAAAGTTGGTCACCAGGAGAGGCACAATGAGCTGAGGCTCATTTCCAGGTATGACCCGGGAGGAGGGGGAAGAGGAGATACAACGTCATCTAGTACATGTTGCTGACATAATATAATAAAACAAGGTGAGCAGTACAGTTTTACAAGTCATAAAACAGGCTACAAGATACAGGATCCTTGGTAATACATGGTGATGACTGTTTACAATGAGAGAAGGGGAGAAATATGCCAGTACACGTCATGAACAGGTAACAAGGCAAAACCTGGGTACAAGGCAAATACATCAAACAAGGAGCAGGTATACATATATGTATAACTAGGTGCAGTAATATACACAATGTAATGGCAGTGCCAGTGTGCAGGATGCAAGAGTGTAGAGAGAAAAGTGTTAAGCCTGGAAGAGGAAAGTGCATGGTAGTAGTAAGACATTTACTGTGAGGTAGCCGTGCAAACAGGCAGTAAGCCGCCAACTTGGGTAGCACAAAAAAGTGCAGTCCAGGCAGGCAGATGCTACCAATAATAGGGGCTCATTCAAGATGCAGAGAATCTAGTCATGGGGGATTAGGGAGTCGAAGGGTTTAGGCTTCATGAGGGCATGAGCAGGGTAGAGGCAGAGATTGGTGAAGTGTCCTTTTGAAGAGGTTTAACGATGGCAGCATGTGGAGAGATGAGGGGAGGGAGCGTCACAGATTCAGGAAGTAGAAGGAGAAGGCAGCCTTCCCAGAGCTGGTGTGAGGTCATGGAAGGGTGAAGTAGCAGGGGTCCTATGTGCAGAGGTAATAAGTAGTTTGCTTGGGAGGGGAGAAGAGAGAGGGAGGTGAGGTAAGGAGTGAGTGTCCCAAACCAATACTTGGTCAAGATGATGGAGGTATGGTGGTTTCGGTGGGAGGATAGGGAGGGACAATGGCTAAATGTATTGGCTGCGCCACATCTGGGACCCTTCAAGATTGTTCACTTAAAAAGGGAGTTTCTGAAGGCTGTCTCACTTGGCACCTCATGTAGCTGCACCAAGCAATTTAACCCCCCCCATCTCACCTGACAGCCACACTACTCTCACCCCACACTACTTTACCTATTTAACTTAGTCCACTGAAGCAGGTTGGAAGGTCTCTACTCTAACTCCAACCATGCTGCAATCTCCACGCTGATACTACTATATGTTCCTACTGTCTTCGAATCCCAAATGCCTGACAATGCCATAAAGGGCTGCTAAATCTGAACTCATGAAACACCTTGCTCCTCTGTGTTATTCTGGTTGCTGACAATGCCTACACTGCTTGCCACTTCTGGTTTAATTGTTGCCTATTACATTCTTCCTTTTTATGTATCAAAGGCTTATTGCAGAGATTTAGTTCATGATGAGGAACCTTTGCAAATGAGCATGTCTTCTCAAAGTATCATCCAATTGCTTAAACAAAAAAATACCCTATCTATCCCACATTTTTCCCTATTTCTTTCTCTTTCCATCCTTTTCCACCTTCTCCCTTCCCCTTTCACTCCACCTTGCTCCCCATCCTTTGTTCCATCTTTTCTCTCTAGCTTTTGTCTATCATGGTTTAAGGTTGTTCTGATTTTGCTCAGATCAAGTCTCCATTCTTGTGCAGTTTCTACCAGCATCTGACTTCAGCACTTTCGGTTTGGCACCTTTACTTTGGCAGCCAGTCATCTGTAGTTACTGTACTTTTCAGACGCTCACTAATTTCCTACTCATTTTTATGACAGTGGAACAATTCTGCACTCAGGCAAAAAAGTTAAAACCCACTCCAATGTTAAAATAGTGAATCAGGATTTATTCCTCAGGGAGGACAAAAACCTCTACCCAAGCACATCGACCAATTGGTCTTCATCCCCTGACTGGAGTGTGTTTTAACTTTTTTGGCTGAGTGCAGAATCTTTGCATTGTTTAACTGAACTATGGGCTGGCTGCCCTTTTCTGCACAGTTCTCAGCTCCTGAGATGCGCTGCTATTTGTTTCTGCATTGCACTACTCTTTTTGTTTTCTCCCACTTCTATTTATATTGTTTTTGCATCCACCTTTTTGTACTGAATGGGCACATTCATTTTTTGTTTTATTTCACTGGGTAGTACTTTATTAGGAGACCTTGCTGACTGTATGGCTTCTTCAAAATATTAATTATGTCTGTTAAATATTCATTAATTGTGCTGTATTTAAAAGACATACATTTGATATGAAGCCATGCCCCTGATAAAGGGTCACATTCCAGACCCAAAACACCAGGGCTTTTTGGTGCTGCATCTCCCCCTTTTGCAGGTTTTTTTTTTAAATAAATCATGAGTGTTCACTGTTGCAAGTGCACGTGTTCAGCTCCTGACTGAATGCAGAATTTTGTGTCTCCCTGCTTAAAGTGCTTTTGGCCTGCAGTGACTGACTTTCCATTTGTGTGTGGGGTTATTTCATTCCCTTCCTTTATCTGTCAGCTCTGGAGCTGGTAGGAGTTGTGCCAGAAGTCATGGCAAAAACAAGCTCAGCAAAAGTATACTAAATAGAGCTCCAGTGGTATCTGAAGGTATGGAGCAGATCTGGTGGTTACATTACAAAAACTGCAGGGCCCCAGTGCTACCAAACAAACTGATAAGGGAGCAAGAGGAAAACCATCCAAAAAATGAAAGTACCTGCTATTACTGATTTGCCCCTGATAAATGCGTCACCTGTTACTGAAATACCATAGAGTCCAGAAGTCCAGGTTCTTTTAGAAATCTTTTTATAATGTTAAACACAGTGAACAAAAAGTTACAGCATGCTCTTTTAGTCAAAAACATTACTCTGTGGAAGTTCAAATAACTAAGAAATTGGATGAACAAGTAAAAGTGGAGCATTCTGAAAAGGACTTTACTGTGCTTGAATCCAAATTACAACTAAGCATGAAGGCTTTGACACTGGCTGATGCTCTTAACTCTGTATCCTTACTTCAGAAAACTAAAGCTTTGGAATATGTGGTAAAATACCATAATTTGAGATTTAGGGCTACCAAACTTTCTTGCGGCTGAGTTTTGGAGTACTAGAGAAGGTATGAAAAATCTTATGATAGAGGTCTTAGCACTCTCCACTGAAAATCTCCCATTTCATTTAAAAGTACCTAGAAGTGGGACAGCAAAAACTAGTTTGCTATCAAATCAATATCAAGCAAACAATCTAAATCCTTACTTAAGTGTCTGAGAACATAATCTATGACGATCTTCTGAAAAACCTACTTCAAGAATAGCAATCACTGTATAATCACTGTCACATTTGAGACAGACCAAAAAATCCTTGTGCAAACTGCAAAAAGGAAGGAGGCTATGATTTTTTTTCTTTTCACAGTTTTCACATTTTCTCAGATATGTTGATTAGTACATGGGAAAGGAGGAGGAAAAGGTTTAGCTGGTTAAGACTCTATTGCACTCCACCCAGAACACAATGACCACAACAGGGTGTAGACTAAATGGCCATAGCTGTATGTTTATTGAGCATTCCAAAAAGTACAGTGATAGAGTTGTGCACAGTGGGGAGTCTTGTCTGACGAACCCCCCCCACCCTTAGTGGGGCATTCCCCCACTTCCCTTCCTATCTGCCAGTTGAAGGGTGGAGTGGTGAGCCATTTCAAAGGCTTCAGGGAAGAGGGAGGAGACACCACCACCACCTCCATGCCGCATGAGGCCTTGTGACCTATACTCCCTCTTCCCCCATGGATTGGGAGCAAGCCACCCCTGTGATGCCCCCTCCCATTCTGGAGCCAACTCCAGCTGTCTCCCCCTGCTGCATGATACCCGACAGACCCAAACTTCCCACCCACTTACAATTGTTGTAACAAGGTCCCCCTACTCTCTCCCCCTTGTCCTTGAACACCCTGGGCCCAACCCCAATGAGGGGAAAAACCCAGAAAAACCTTACTTATGGGGGAAATTCTTGGGAAATTCCATTATGACCCCTGCAGTGATCCTCAGTGAGCAGGGCTACATCCATTGCACTCATTTCCTATACCCTTCCCCCTCTGTTACTCTGCCTCATCCTGCTCATTTCTCCCCTTACTTCTTGCTCCCCCATTGCAGTGTGGGTAGGTGGCTGGCTCTCATCTCCTTGGGATCCCAGTAAGAAAGGCCAGTTCCCAAGGAGCCAGTGTTTAAGTAGCTACTCTACCCCATCTATCCCTCTGCCCTCTTTCAACTTATTGGTCCAAGGGCCATATCCTGCCTAGTATACCCTCCTCTCAAATGTCACTTTCCTGCCCCCACCCTCACCGTTTGGGCTGACCTTACTCAGGCCTAGTCTCTTCCTGCTGGCTGACCTGCCAGTCAAATGGTTTGGAAGGAGGAGGAGACGAGAGAGGGAGGGAGAGTCCCTCCAGGGCTGCCCGGGGAGCTGAAGAGATCCAAGCCGCCAAAGTCCCCTGAAGTTCATGCATTCCCACAAGAGCCATTATAGCTTTCAGGGAAGAATTGCTGGAACGTGAAGCTTCCTTTACTATTCCCTTCCAATCAAGCTGTGTGGTGTGCCAGGGCTAACATTCTGTTTATTTAGACCCTGATCATTTAAAAGATTCTATTTGTTTATAAAAAGCAAAAGTAAAAGAAAAAACACAAAGAAGCACACGCACGAACGCATTACGTAGAAGGTGATTCTGAATTACCACAGTTGGAGTGAACTTAAAAGGAATAATGAAAACAGAGTTACAGATAAAAAAAAAATAAACTTTCCATTTTGTTTTGTATATTTGAAAGAAAAAAAGATGAACTAACAGACTTGGACTTTTTACCTTTATTTATTTTACTAATGTCATTACAATAATTTCAGAAATGTATTTTAACTTTGATTTCTGTTTTTTTCTGAGCAAGTCTAACATGTTGATTAGCAGATATACTTTTGTACTCTATTGTTATTCACCTGATGGGCCATTTAAAGACATATTTTAATGCTGAAATGTGCAGCAAGTAAAGAACATAATGTACAAAGGGAATTTATAAACATGACATGAATGTATAATTAATGGATACCAAATATTATGTATATAACTTGGATATGCCACATTAACTTGTATACTTTGTCTACTTCATGCCATTTTTCTGCATAATTGCTCCATTTTTATTGAAGTGGATTTCTCACTTTCATTTTTCTTTGCATCAATATTTGAATGAATGTGCATCTTAATTGTCTGTGCAAATTAATGTGAAAAAATATAATTGAAAATGTTTTAAAAAGCAGAGCCCACTGAAAAAAAAATATATCCTACGTTATTACCAGCTCAGCAAGGCAATCCTCGATAAACAGAAAATGGATACAGGGATGACAACAATGAACACTAGCTATTACATATCTGCTGGGTTATCCTAAGTAAATAAACTGTTTAATTTAAAGTCACTAGGCAAGGTGACAGAGTGACTATTGGAATGCTCACCTCTCTGACTGAGGGTGGAATAGCCATAACTAGTGGTGGACCTTTGTTTGGAGAGAGTGAAAATGCATATGTGGCAACTATCCCCCTGAATGCTGAAAACTGGGTACTGTAATGGATGGAAGGAGGAATCAGAACAGGGTTAAGATTGACCAGATAACTGCCTCACATCTCTCTAAATCCATTCTCTGCCTCACTGAAATGGTGAGTGAACCAACCAGACTTAACTTCTGTGCTGGCATCCACATCCTGATTGACTGGTTCCTAACAAATCAACCGGAGAGAATTAAAGAGATCTCAGTACACTCGGACTCGCTCAGTGGCCACTCACCCATCACCTGTCTTTGGTTCAATAAAACACAGAAATCCACCCCTTGTTTTACTGCTAGCAGAGTGCTAAAAAAGGGCAGCTAAAATCTTTCCAAACCCACCTCCAGCGACTAGACTTGACATACTGTGACACCCTGTGTGATGCTGACCAGGCACTGGAGCATTTCATTAGCACCTTCAATGCAGCCTGTGACCTTTTTGCCCAAGCCAAAAAATGGAACTTGTAAAACACTAACAATGGAAGGGTTACCCCATCCCTCCCTGAACTAATGAGAGACAGGGACCACCTCTGGCAAATAGCCAAGGCAACCGGGAAACCAGCAGACTAGCAAAACTACAGGGCAGCCAGAAATAGCTGCTTCAGTAAAATCTGACTCACAAAAGCACAGTACTACAAAGACTGTCTAAACAAAACCTGGGATGATAAGAAAAGTTTTTGGAATAATCTCAAGGAGATCACAGGTAAAGATAGCAAGTCCTCCCCCACAATGCTTTTGGTCAATGAAGATGTTACACAAGACCCTAAAATTATTGCAGACACCTTAAACCTAGCATTTACTGACCTTAGCTCAGTACTCCCCCCAGATTATCTAGGTTGCAAAATGGACAGTACAGACAACGAACAGACCACTCACATGTCACCTGCCCCCAACCCCCCATTCTGCTTCAAGGAAATTCTGCCTTCTAAGCAAAAAATACCTCATTAGAATCCTTGATAAATCACAGTATACCAATGACAACCTAGATCTCAAAATGATAGCGCTCACTCTAAATGAAGTAATCCATCCAATCACAAAAATCTTCAACCAGTCCCTCAAACTGTCACAATTCCCCACTAAATGGAAATCTGCCATAGTTACCCCAGTTCATAAAAGTGGTGACCATGCACTTCACTCAAATGACTGACCAATCTCCAGCTTACCCCCTATATCTAAGGCACTTGAGTGGATAGTCTCAGATCAGCTGGTAGACTATCTGGAAAAATACAATATACAATGCCCTCAACAGCATGGGTTTCATAAATCACCCAGCACCACAATGGCCCTCTTAGAATTTACCAGATTCTTACATGAGGCCCTGGATGAAGGGAATCTTGTGGGGTCAATATATATTGACCTCACAAAGGCCTTTGACATGGTCAGCCACAGTGTCCTCCTAAAAACATTACTTGCCTTAGGTATATCCACTGAGACAGCTGCATGGTTCCAGAGCTACCTAGCCCAAAGAACACAAAAGATAAAAGTACAAAATGTACAATCTGATGAAAGGAAGGCATCATTAGGAGTACCACAGAGTACCACATCCTATTGTTGAACCTCTTTCTCAACTCTCTTCCTGAGATCTGCTTGGTCAAGCTCCTCCTTTATGCAGATCATACTGTCATCTTTGCAAGTGGCCCCCACCTAAAAGCCCTAACAAATGAATTGCAAGAGAGCTTCTCAAGAGTTGAGGAGTGGTTCACCCAGAATAAACTTCTCCTAAACTACAAAAAAACAAAAACTATGCTGTTCTACAACCACCAGAGCAAGAAAAATCCAGCTGACAATCAACAACCGTAGGCATGAGCTGCTGGAACAAGTGAACACCTTTAAATACCTGGGTGTTACTCTAGACAGCTCCCTGTCCTACACCCAGCACATTGACAAAGTGGTAAAGATAATCAACACCAGGATAGGACTGCTGTACAGGCACCACTCCTACCTGACTGACGAAGCCCACACCCTAGCAGTAAACATCTCCATTCTTTCTATTGTAGACTATGGCCTTGTCGTGTATAGCACAGCCACAACTACCATACTGAAACAAGTTAAAACCGCATTAAACAAGGTCTGCAGACTTGTGCTGAATGCAAATGCCCTCACACATACATGTGATCTCTTCGCTCAAATGAAGTGGCTAAACCTTCAAGGGAGAGTACAGTATCAAGTCTGCCTCCATGGGAAAAAAGCCCTACTGGGTCTGACCCTGATAACCATCCAAAAATTACTCAAGCCTGCACATAATTCTCATCAGACCAGAGACAAAGAAAGGAACCCATTGCACATCCCATTTCACTGCACTTCTCTAGCTCAAAGGACCTTCTCCTATAAGGCCCCACTATGGCTCAACGAGCTCCCAGCAAACATCCTGAACAACTCCAAATTCGGACCATTCAAAAGAGAACTTAAGCGGCACCTGTATGACTGAGGGCGATGTTCAGACTAACCTCCCCCCTCATTTTCTTTTGTTTTGTTTTCTCATTCCCTCCCCCTCTCACCCTCCTCCCTGGAACCTGGATAGGGAAATCCACTACCACTATCCTTGTTCCACTACCTTTGACTTGCAGTTTTGCCTTGCCCTCTCCCTAGTACTGATTCATAGTTCCATCACCCTACCCCCTCTTTTAATCTTATTTTTTTCCCTGGTTTCCTCCCTCTTCCTTACTGCCCCTCCAAGCAACTTAGCACTTAATATGCTGTTAGTCACATTACCGCTCCCCCCCACACATCTCTTGCTTTCCCTCCCTCTCCTCTCTCCCTTTCCCTGTATCCAAACTCTGTCATATGCCTTACTCGCTACTCTGCTACTGTATCCCTGCTAATAATCTTGACCTACCTCCTCCACCTTTTTCCATCCTTACCTACCCCTCTCTGCACCCCTTAAACCTGCACCTCAAACTAGGCTTGTACCACTGTATATCACCATCCCCTCTACCCCACCTCCTTCCTGACTCCCCACCATCCCTCCAACAAGTTCCGTCTCCCAACTGCCCCTTCCTGTCCACCTTGTACATTGAACCCCTTTTCACTCCCCTGCCAGGATCGCCTGTCTTGTAATACTCTGTTGGCTAGTATAATTTGTATCTTTTATTTCTTGTCCTATTGTCATCTGATCCTCTTTTTTTTTTGCTGCCATATTGTCATTCCTATGTGTAACATACCCACATGTTTCTGTACCATTCATTGTAATTGCTCTACTTGTTGTTCTGTTCTCACTCTGATGTGGAACCTTTGTAAATGAGCTTTTAGCTTGAAGGTTGTAATCTGAGACAATAAATAAATAAATCAGCATGCCCTCAGTGCACCATTATGATCCAGCCAGCTGATGTTTCCAGCCTCAAGGCACTTCATTCCTTGGTGGCTGTGGGTTGAAGAGGAAATATTCTGGACTCTGGGACATCAGAGGGGCTGTGGAAGCCGGGGATCATAAGCAGTAGTGTGAGTGAGTCTTGTTTGTAGTAGAGTTCAAGGAATCTGAAGAATTGGGATGCCTTGGAGTACAGAAGGAAGGAAAAAAACAATAACTACAGATACCGCATACGCAGTTGTATACACACATAACAAAACACAAATGCATGATCATACATACAGAGCAGCATACAAATGATGTGCTTTCCACTATCAATGCAATACTCATACAGCAGAGGCCCACACATGTGTGCACACACATGTACATGCAGAAGCACGCACACACACACTGAGTCATATACACTTGCACGTAGACCAGTACACACACCAATACATAGCAATACATACATGGAGAGAGTCCCACAATATACACACACTCACACACATATTCAGTTTTATTTCTTAACTTTACACTTGCAGGCTCTTGCAGGTGTGTCACTCTACAGCACTTTTGGGCCAAATTGTTTTCTTCTTCCTTCTCCCTGTCCCCCAAACTGCAACCAGAACAGGGTGTGGGGGAGCACCACTTTCGGGCTCAATGGCTTCATCTTTGATCCTGAAAGCTACAAGGGGCTGCAGTTGGTAAGCCAGTAAATATACATGGTCATTGCAAGGTGACAAGGACTGGAGGTAGCAGAAGGGAGTTGTTTACAGAACCATGAATCAGTTGGGAGGCAAGTGGGATTTTGAACAGTGGAAGGAGATTATTTATAAGATAAGGGAGATCAGTCAGAAGGTGGGTGGGAATGATAGCTGTGTGTGAGTTGCTTGGTGGGCCAGGTGATTGGTCAGGAAGTGGGCAGGACTGCCAACAGTAGACAGGAGTTGCTTAATGTCCAAGGGACTGGCTGGAAGATGTACAGGACTAACAGCAGTGAGTGGAAGCAGATTATTGGGCTGAAGGATCCCCCCATAGAAAGTAGAATTCACAGTAAGTGCTGAAAGTTTTTTAGCAAGCTTAGAGCTCCATCAGGTGCATAGCTGGGTTGACAACAGTAGGTAGGATTTGTTTGCTGACCTGGGGAATCAGGGAAGCAATGCACCACACTATGCATTCATGGCAGCAGACATCACAGAGCAGTTTGGGATCAACTGACCTAACTTGTCAGCTATCACTATACATTTTAGGATACCAGCAGGGACCAGGGTGGTGTTATACGGATCAATATAGGCAACAATGTTTGTTGGAAAATTTAGATGGTGTGTCTCTTGGGACAGAAAATCAGCAGCAGGTACAGGGTTCTTAAACTTCCACAATGTCAAAATTACTTTCTATGCCATCTATTGGATGAGAGATCTGACCACAGTCAGTCTGTGCAGGCAGCAACATGGACTTGGGATTATACTCAGCTAAGAAGTAAGATTCTACCCATCTAATTTAAAATACATTGAAAAACTAGTTATACCCACAGTCATACATCTGATGCTGAAGACATGATGCCAGAATCACTATCTAGTTAAATGCCCAGTTTTGACCCCATTATGTGCCAGATGGCTTGAACCTATTTTTAGCTCAAAGGCATTCATATCTGATGAAGATAAAGTAAGGTGACTTAAGCAAAGTAAAAAGGTTCCTGCATTATTTGCACAGGCATCTTTCATTACTCAAGCCACAAAAATTATGAATAGGCTAGGCAACAAATGAGTACTCTAAAAACATTATAGCAATTGTTATATTCCAGCTGACCAGAACGTCTATTTTCCTGTCCAAGACTGACTGTGTTTACCTGCTTGCTTTACATAGGTTATTTAATTATGTGTGTTATTTATTGAATTTCTGTGATGTAATTGTTCTGGGACCAAGCTTCATGGTCTACTGCTTCAAGGTACAGGTATGGAGCCATGCTCCATTAATCTGATGATTCGAGCTAGAGGTCTGGGACTCTACAAAGAAAGTTAAGACTTCTATCTTGCTTTAGCCAGAGACTCTGGGGCCTGAGCAAAGAAAGTTAAGTGTGATCTCCTGCTTCAGAAAGTTATGAATGATCTTGTGCTTTGCACAGGGCCAAAAGTGCCATTATGAGACAAGTCTTGGGCTTTGCGCTGAGCCCAAAGGTGGGCAAAGAAAGTTAAGACTTATCCTGTGGGCCCTCCATGAAGAAGTAGATTTGATGGGCACAGACCCATACCTGTAAGTTGAAATATCAAACCCATGGAGCATGGCCCCAGACCAGTAGCTTGACCCTAGGTCATGAGGCTAGGACTAGGGAAAGAGGAATGGGCATTAGGGTTGAAAAAACTCGAACACCATATTTCTCCCCTACTTTTGTTGCCATGGAATCCTAAGAATGAATTAATATCAATTTTTGCAATGATACATATTATATGCAAGCGTGGTAATATATGTGTATTAGGGTTGAGTTAGTGTCTGTGTCAAAAATGGTGGTATAACAACTGTAGCTCAATAATCCTGGCACCCAGGACTGTGAAATCTGCTCTGCTTAGTCTCAGTGCTAAAGGCTAACTTAGTGACAAATTTAGATAAAGTCGGTTTGTCAATCTGAAAGTTAATAATTAACAAATTTAGGAGGTGCAAAACTCAGTTGCTTAGTAGTCAACTGGATTAGTTACTGGCTTTTTAAAGGAACACAGCTGGTCAGAATAAATGGCAAGCTGTCTAAAAAGGGAACAGTATCAATGGTGTTCCTTAGGGCCCTATGTTGGGCTTGCATTATTCTCATCATTTATCACATACATAGATCAGGGTCTAAAGGGATGAAGCAGTGTATTCACAGATGACACAAAACTAGGAAGAATAGTACAAACATTAGCAGATAAACAATAGATAATAAATGACTTATAAACAATTAAAATCTGGTCTTTCAAAAATGCAGTTGCATTTAACATGGACAAATACATGGCGATGCATGTGGCAGCAGAAAACCAAAATCAAAAACATAAACTTTGATGGGATAATGTTTAAATAATTCACTTAAGAAGATGTGAGAAAAACAATGAATAACAAATTGAAATCAAATGACCACTGTAAGGCGATCTCTGAGAAAATCAATAGAATAATTACTACAACACAAAGATCATTTATAAATAGATTAAGGAGCGTGATACTTTCTGTCTGGAAATCATATATAATGACACACCTTGACTTCTATTCTTCCTTTTGGAACCCAAGGGGGACATCAAATCATTGGAGAATCTGCAGAGGAGCACTACCAAGATAATTAGAAGAATGGAAGACCTAACCTAAGAAAATAGACCTGATAAATTACGGCTGTACACACTGTAGAGGAGAATGATATGAATAAATATGTTACAGATGTTTGGAGTAGTAAAAGTCAGTCCCCTGATGACATCGTTGGGATTGATTTTTTAAAATAACCCACATAAATTAAGGGGACACAAATTAAAACTAAAACATCTAAAAAAGCAAGCAGAGGATACTTCTTCACCCAGAAGGTGGCACATTTGTGGAATGGTTTACTGGAGTTTGTAGTTAATGTATGAACAATAGATACCTTCAGACCAAACCTGGACAAGTACTGTACATGACAAATAAAAATATCAAGGGCTAACACCACTGAGAAATGGGAGATGGTCTCCATTTTGGGCAACTACCTTCTACCATCTGTAATTTAATCTATATAGTAATTAAAATCGAAATTCATAGAAACAGTGTGTCAACACAAATGAATGACTACTTGGAAAAGTATCAGATATTATCAATTCATCAATCATGATTTCAGTCTAAATGTTCCACATGAACTGATCTTGTTGGTTTTCACAGTTCTGTTTGGGGTACCTTGGATTCTGGCTGTCTTGTGGGTTCTGTCTTTATGGGTCTCTCCAGAGCTTTTAATTTAATTAATCATTCATTGCTTCTTTCTCATTTATCTTTTTATGCTTTTCTACTAATGTTACTAATTAGTTTTTTTTTTCTTATTTACAAGGAAGGTATCAATATGTTATCTGGAATGGGTGTCTTTCCTCTCATTTTTCTGTTTCCACTGGGGTGTCTCAGGGTTCCATTCTGGGACCAACTATTTTAGTCGTTTTGTTACCGTAATCCCTCACCTTCCATTTTTAAAAACTGTTCTGTTCCTCTTTATGCTAATAATACTGTTCTTTGCTTTGTACGTAAGACTGTTTCTACCCTTTCCAAAATCTTACAACACAATTTTGATTAGATAGTAAATGGGTTCTCAGAAAATCTTTTCATCTTAAATAGGAAAAAGACACAAATTATAGCATGCTGTTTGGCTCACAACACTATTAAATTTCAGTTTCCGTTTTGCTATCACCTTGAATAGCTAGCCATTAGAAATGTGGTATTTAGGCTCTTTTTGATTTTTCTATAACCTTTAAAATACACATTGATAAAATGGTTTCCAAAATACATGTTTAGGTCTTCTGAAACATGTTTGACATTGGCTGTCTGAAACATATAGGGTGCATGCAGTGGTTTAAGCAATTCTCACTATCTTGGGCTAGGGGAATGCTATCAACCAGCATGCCTCTAATTCTTGTTTTGCTTTTGTAAATGTTGTTTACTATGAGTTGCAACAATTTATTTTAAAGGCAAAATGGGATGAGCATCACTGTTCATTACTCACAAAACTTAAATCATTATCCCCATCTCATAGAAGAGATTTTAATTGGTTGTCATTGCTCTACAAATCTATAAATAACCAGACTGCTCCACACCTATCTATGTGTGTGGTCACTTTGGCTCATAGGTATGGTGTATGCCATGTTTTGCATGGCGGTTATCAATTGCTGAAATGTGACTCATATCATGGCAGGCAACCTCCTTCTTAAAGCCCCTCATTCATGGAATGGCCTCAAACTGCAGTTTGGAAATTGCACTAGTTTAGCAATCTTTGAGAATGCTGTAGGATGCCTGCCAGTGGCATAGAGGGTTGAGGCACTGGACGCCACACCTCCCACCATGCTGGCAACTCAAGTTTGAGAACAGACTTGGATCACTGGTGGCCAGCCTGGAGGGAGAGAACTGAGCATCTGTGTGACTGCTGTACCCTCCCAGGAAGGGGGGACTAGCTGTATAACTCCTATACTGCCACCATGTGGAGGCATGGTCACAGGGTAGCAGAAGGATCATGCAAGGGGTTGGCCTTCAGCAGATGCTGTAGTGTGTGCTGCAATGCTCACACATGCCCAACATCATAGAAAGAGGAAAATTGAGAGTAGGCATAGGAATTCCCACTTGCCCACCCCTGCCTACTCCACCACTCAAGACCCACAGCAGTTTCTGGATATGTGTCCCATGGTAGGAAGGATGACCCTCCCTCCCAGTTCCTACCACAGCAGGGAATCTGTGGGGGATTCTGTAGTGGGCAGGTCTAAAGGAAGATTGGAGACAGCAGGGGTGGCAGGGAGAGACTGAAGCGTCCCCTGTGGCCTTTGGGGGAAAAAGCTGCAGAGGAGAAAAAGAAAAAAAGAATGCTATAACACTATATATATATATATATATATATATGTTAAATGTTCAGTCTTGTTGCAATTATTTTCATATATCTGTTGCCTTTGCCTTTTTCACTATGACTTGAGAATTCTGTAAATGAGGCTTTGTACTCATGGAACATATCCTGTAAATTGTCAACTTTTGATAAATAAATTACATTTTGAAAAAAATCTCAAAATTGAGTAGATATTGCCATCAGATAGCATTAAACCACACTAATTTAAATTATGAAACTTATAGGTTCCTTAAATCTCATCCTAGGGTGGAGCCTTTTTATGGTTTTAAAATCAAAGCTTTTTAATTTTTTAAGTTACCTCTTAAAATTTTGAAAATGTAGCTGAAAAAACATGGTGCTATTTTAAAAGTTCCAAATCTAAAAATGAAAAGAATTTAGTTTCACAGGTTGACAGTTGCATGGTTCATTAGGAGACATTCTAACTTGATGTCTTTGCTGACTTTCCAAAATAATTAATTGCACGCAGTATTTTAATTAGATTTAATAGTGAATGACATGCAAAACCATTGAGATGGACTTTAACAAAGTCAGTGCATGCACATAAGATATAGCGCATGTGATCGGTAACACATGACCAACTGGGAAAACATGTGCTAAGTCCAACACAAACAAAATGTTTAAAGCACAAAAATCCTCATGAAAAATTTTCACTGACCAGCACGAAAAAAATGTTTAAAGCCGAGAAACATGAAATTCAATCCAGAACACAAGATACAGTTTGCACTACAAGCAAAGACATACATTAACAGAGTAGTAAGAAAGTTGTATTTCATCTCTCCTGCACAAAAAATAGGATTTATGCATGTGGGCCCTGCATGTCCTGCTTTCCACAGGGTCAAAAAGGCCTTGCACAGAGCAAGTTAGGGCACACCTCCTGGTCTGCATATGGACCAAAGGGCTTGTACAATGCCATTTAGAACCATGTTTCACACATGGTCCTAGGAGTCCTACATAAAGCAGGTTAGGACTCACCTCTTGATTCACACAGGCCTTGAAGGTTCCTGTGCATCCTGCTGTGGAGCCTGAACAAAGCAAGTAAGGACGCACCAGTTTCTCTATGTGGAGTACAAAAGGCCCTGAATGATACAGTTTAGGATTCACCTCCTGCTATATGCTGGGACTCCAAAAAATATATATGTCATTGCATGTCTATGTGCAAAGCAAGCTACAGATATTGGGCAATCTGTGTGATGATGCTGCTACTTCTTGGGTGGTCTACAGGGTGTCATATGATGTCCACTACCGTCTGGTGCAGCATGTGTGGTGATGCAGCGGCTTTGTGGCCTTGTGTCTCACAACAAGTCAGTGCAATGTTCATCACAGGGTGAACAGTATTCATTGAAATATGTCATTTATTTATAGGAATATAAGAATTTACCAATGGATACAGACCATACTGTAATTTGACACTAAAGGTCCAGCCACCACTAACAGTGGTTCCAGCGCTTTGTTACCTTTTTTTCAGATACAAATCCAATCTTTTTTTTTGTATGTATCCACTGTACGTGCATTAACCACAATCCCTGGTAGACTGCTGTATAATATCACAACCCTCTGAATAAAAAGGTAGTGTCTAATATTAAGCCTAGCTATGCCACTCGTTAACTGCAGTCAATTACTTCTTTTCTTTCATTATGTTTCTTTCACACTTAAATTTAAAACATTTATCATATTAATAGTTTTGGTTAGGTCTCAACATATTAATCTCATTCTCCACAACTCATGTAATGTTAAAACATATGTATGAAACCTGGGTGGGACTATAGTATTTCAGATTCAGAACCAGATTCAGATTTATTTTCATTAAATGCATATATAAAATCATGTTGATTGTAACCTGCAATAAAAAGGACATGTCTATGGAACATCAAATTAGACAGAACACACAGCATTCACAGTATTTCACTGGCCTATAGATATAAATATCAAAATTTTAGATAAAATGCTCTTGCAACCGGCCCAGTGGCACTGAGGATTGAGGTGCTGGATGCCACACCTCGCACCACACTGGTGACCCGGGTTTGGAAATGGACCCAGACGGCCGGGGGTTGGTGGGGAGGGAAGAGATTGAGTGTCCGGAGGACTGCTCTCTCTTCCTGGGGAGGGTTGGGGAGACGACTGCTCAAGGAGTGACCTCTGGTGGAGGCTGTAAGTGGCAGAAAGTAGCGTCATGGCATATGCCAGGGGGTGGAGCTGCAGCAGTATGTTGCTTGGCAGCTGGGCTTCACAGGGGCATAAAACATGTAAAACCCCCCTCATTGCTGATAGGCAAAGGCACCTCCCTCCGTAGCCCACACTCCCAGAAAAACAGACTTGGCTCCCTAAGTTGTGCCCGCCCTCTAGGGCCTGGTGTCTATAAAGAAAGAGCACCTTGGGAGGGGGCAGCCCTTCCCTGGAGTGTAGACATAGGGGATGCCTGGTGCCAGAGAGGAGCTAATGGGTAGCTGAGCCACGTGGGGAGGTAGAGACTGCAGATCCAGAAGGTCACTGGAGAGAGTTCGAAGGTAGGGGTGAAAAAATACAATTCGAAAAAACAATGCTCTTGCAAATTTTGTCATAGCAAAGAGAATTGCTTTAGTTTCACAGAAAGTAGTTTACATGTTAGCACATCAGTGGAATCAGGCATATCAATGATACTATTAAAAGTGTACAACCATTTCATTCTTTCCCCTTTAAATCTTGCACATTATCACAGTATATGCTTTAGTGTCAGTTTTACTGTGGCAGAGCAAAAACAGCATGCAACACCTAGCATAGATTCTTTGAAACTCCACCATCCTCTTAGATTTACACAGAATATTGAGGCTAATTTGGCTAAAGCCTTCCTATCCATAGCATTATCCATAAATCATACATAATGAGAATCAAATGGCAGCTCAATCAACTCTCTATACTTATAGAGTAGAACAATTCAAGAGAACTGCCCTATCCTTTGCACTGCAATAATCATATAGTCTCAAAGTCGCACTATCCATATAATTAACATGAAATAGCACAACAGATTCTGAACAACATTGAAACATAGAATCTGACAGCAGATGAGGACCGTTTGGCTCACCTATTCTGCCCATTGTCCCTACCTACTGTGACACCACCGATTCTACTTGATCTCCGGCTTTACCCCCTACTATACATCACTGGGGATACACCATGTCCAGAAGCAGACCAAGTTCCGGGAAGCGCAAAACATAAGGATGCAAGTCAAGCCCTTACTGCCCCAATATAAGACTCCAAACAATGTGTGGCTGTGAGTGGCACCAGTGTCTAAGAACTGTTTCTCTTTTCAGTGCCAGGTCTGGAGGATATTGCTGGCCGAAGACCCTCACTCATTAAAATGCACGGTGGGCAACCTTCTGATTACTGTGGTGCAAGAGCAGGACATTGGGAGTATCTGACTTGGACTGACTATTGTATGGCATTATTGTTGTTTGTTTTCTGTCACAGGTTGTGCAGGGACCGAAGGTGGCATGGGTAGTTGACCACTTACTGGAGCTATGACATAATATCCAAGGAAACTGCCATCAGAATATGTCCTGAAAGTGGACTGCAACGTTTGGGGGCCTGTGTGATATTGCACGATGTGAACATTACAGTATGTGAAGATAATGGTTTAGAATAGGTGATGTTAGCTGAACCAATGAAAGGCGCAAAATCTTGCCACATCAGCCCATAATGTGATGATGCCTGCTAAGTTACTGCACTTTTTATACAGTAAAAAGATATATTTTTTTAGCACTGGGTGGCAAAAGAATATACAGTAATACAGCTAAAAAGATACTAATACTGATACATTCTTGCCCAGTCTTGTTAACAGATGATTTTGTTTGCCAAACCATATATCATGAAAACTGAATTTAACATAATCTATTTAACAATGTTTGGCAGCCTCCACTCTTGCATAGAAAACATTTTGCTCCAACATTTAATGGCCCTCATGTGAGCCTGAAATTCCAGAGTGGGCATTTTAGCTTTAATTCTAAGAACGGATGGAGTATCCCTAGGGAATCCCAATACAGAACTCAGAAAATAATTCTGAGTCTGTTCAAGCTCTAATAAGGATGTGAGTAAGCCCCATACTTTTGCACCATACAAAAGTTTTGCATTAACCTGTGCCATGAATGCTCGCCTTAATGCCATGAATGAGTTATCTGCAACATTACTTGCAAACTTTAAGGTTGTGTTAAGGGGACAAGAGAGAAGAGAAATAAGAGACTGAATTGAAGGAGGGGGGTCTCACTACTACTGCGGGCTGCTATTCTGGGTGGGAGGCTTGAAGGGGAGAGGAATGATGGAGAATTTCTTGTGTTCTTTTTTTCTTACACAAGATGTTGTGTAGATAAGGAATGTGAAATATCAATGTTATTCATTGAATAAATATGCTACATTGAAGACGTAAACTGTAGCAGGCTGGATAAGTCAATGACTGGTGTAGATATCAGCCACCAGGCGGGATTGTCTGACCAAGCACCGTTGAGGGTGGTGGGTGGTACAAGGGGGGGGGGAGAGAAGAGTTTGTATTATAGTTAAACTGTTATCTGTTTTTGATGTTTGTTATGTTTTTTATTTAATGTGCACATTACAAAGGAATAATCACAGTTATGTGGGAACACCTGAATGTCCACGCTAGGGGCAATACAAAATGAAAGAGGGCGGAAAATGTGGGGGAAAGGAAAAAGGATGTAAAGGATATCATGGCTAACTGTAAAGGCATAATGGTGGACTCCTGGAATTTTAGGGGGTTTGCCACACCAGTCAAAAGAACCAGTTTAGTGACCACATTGAAAAGACAGGGAGCGCAGGTGGCCCTATTGCAGGAGATGCACTTAACGGACGTGCAACATGCCAAACTAGTCGGGGGGGTGGGAGAATGTCATGCAGCATTCTACTCCTCGCACAAATGGGGGGTCACCATTTTGGTGCACAAGAACCTCCCATTTAAGGTTCACAGAGTGGTGAAGGACCCAGGGAAGGGGCACTACATGTTTGTAACAGGGGAAATGTACAGAGAGAATGTCACATTCAGATCTATTTATGCCCCGGCAGTTTTTGACCTGCAGTTTTACCAGGGAGTGCTGGATCTGCTGGTCAAGGAATAATTTCAGGGCCTCATCCTGGGAGGAGACTTAAATTGCACCATGGACCCGAAGCTGGATCACTCTGAGGGGAAGGGAAAGGAGAGGGAGGCCATGAGACAGTGGCAGATAGGTCTGTGTGACCGGGACCTGATAGATTGCTGGCAAACTGTAAACCCCAGGGCCAAGGAGTTTACATTTTACTCCAACCCACACAAAATATAGTCCTGAATAAACTGTATATATATATATTTACCATGGAGATGGATTTTATGGCTACGGAACACCTCGCACAGCCCTATTCAGATCTCGGATCATGCTGTGGTCTGCACAATCCTCACCATGCATGAACCAAGAGAGGGACCACCCCCATGGAAGTTCCCCTGCTACATACTGAATAACAATAACTTTAAGGAGTACTTAGTGGAGCAGTGGAAACATTACATGGAGGATAACTGGAATATGAACCTGCCCAAGCAGGTTATTTGGGATGCAGGGAAGGCCTTTATGAGAGGGGCTATAATCAGCTACATGGCCAAGTACAAAAAACAACAACAGGAAAAGAGACTAACATTAGGGAACAGACTGAAGGATTTGGAATGGAGGGTAGCGGGAGGAGAAGGTGGAGGAGTAGGGGCCCCTCTTAGAAACAACCAGAAGAGCTTTAAATGCCTTCCTTATGCAGGAGGCTAGGAAGTCATAGATGTTCATTAAGATGCATATGTTCGAATGGGGAAACAAGCCAGGCTCCTTAATGGTAAAATTGATGAAGGGGGGGGGAGGCAGATGGTGATAACGAGCATTAAAGAAGAGGACGGGAGGATGATAATGGACAAAAAGCAGATACGAGAAGGGTTTCGCTGGTTCTATCAACAGCTGTATCAGGTGGAGTGTGGCAGCACCCTGGGAAATACCAGAGTGTTCCTGGACCAGCTTAAATTGCCCAGAACTACAATGGGGCAGAGAGATAATTTGGAAACCCCTATATCTCCACTAGAGGTGAGGAAAGCAATATGGGGGCTCTGCAAGGGTAAGGCATGTGGGCCAGATGGGTTTCCTGTCAAATATTACAGCCACATGATGGCACATATTAGCAGCCCCCTGAGTGAGGTTTTTCCAGGAAAGGCAGGAGGAGCTAGGGAGGCTGCCTGCAATCTTCTTTGATGCAGTGATATGTCTTATGCCAAAGCCAGGCAAAGACATGGAGGAATATGCGTCGTTCAGGCCTATATCTCTCCTGAACTGTGACCTGAAGATTTTAGCGAAAGTTATGGTGAATAGACTGGAACAGGTGCTGCTGGATCTTGTCCACCCAGACCAGACCGGGTTTATCAAAGGGCAGCTCTTCTATCATAATGTTCGTAGGCTGCTAAATGTGGTATGGTGGGTGGCTTAAGCAAAGGGAGACACGTGCATTTTCTATGGATGCCGAGAAGGCATTGGACCATATTGAATAGGAATATTTGTTTGCGGCCCTAACCCGGTTTGGTCTGGGTGACAAGTTTGTGTGAATGGTCAGGGAGATGTATTGTTCACCCACAGCACAATGTCCCCTTGCTGCAGACTATAGCCACATTTGCAGGCTTCTTAGTATATAAAATAAATCTAGGGAAGTCAGAAATTATGAATGTGCGAGGAGAGGGTGGGACAGGGTGGACGGCTCCTGGGGATTATGGGAAGTACTGTAAATAAATCATTTAAATACTTTGGAATACAGGTGGTCAAAAGTCTGGGGTCAGTATATGAGTTGAATTACACCCCACTCCTCAGGACGGTGGAGAAAGACCTGCACAGGTGGTGCACTCTGCCTACCTCCTGGATGGGCAGGATTAATTAATTAAAAGGAATATTCTCCTGCAAATTCTGTACATAATGCAGATGGTGCAGATGGTCTAGGGGAGACATCATGAAGCTGGAGGCAGCCTTCTCTGCCTTTATATGGCAGGGCAAGAGACCCAGAGCATGTCTGCAATGGCTCAAGGTGAGCGGTGAGGAGGGGGGTTGGGTTTCCTTGACCTACGAAATTACTACTTAGCAATCCAGCATCGCTATATACAAGATTAGGTAAACCACCCAAAGGAGGCAAGTGTGGTTGATCTGGAGGAGGCAAGTTGCCTGGAAGGCTGTCAGCATATTTAACTAAAAGAGAATGGAAGGCATATATGAACACGGGAAGGGCTAACCCCATGGTGGTGACAGTGCTGGAAAGTTGGATGCAGATCATGCAAGCCAGGGACATGGGGGAGCAGGACACGCTCATGCTCCCGGTGGCTAAGAATCCATCATTCCTGCTGGGACTCGAGGATCCTGGATTTAGGGATTAGGAGCAAAATGGTATTAAAAGTATAAGAGATCTCTTTTCCGGGGGGGGGGGGGCTTGCTCATTTGAGGCCTTACAGGGAACTTTGGGGCTAGATGGTAGGCACCTCTTTAGGTATCTGCAGGTTAGGGCCTACATCCAGAAGCTAGAAAGGGCTAGCACAGGTAACGCGCCGCTAGAGTAAGTAGAACACCTGATACACAACACCAGAAGGGACCAAAGGGGCTTTATCCACAAGGCAGCGCAGTTGGGTAGACAAGTTTTTCCAGACCTCACAGAGAAGACCAAGGCATTGTGGGAATGAGATATGGGTATACAGGTGGGGGAGGGCAATTGGAAGATATTGTTGAAACTATGTATGGGACTCTTGGTATGCAACAGATTTAAAGAGCCTTTCTTCAAATTCATACATTGGTTGTATTGCTCTCCTCAGATTGTGCATAAATGTTACCCAGTGGTATCTCCATTGTGCGGGCGACGTGGAACTGAGATAGGTATGTATTATCACTTTTTTTGGTTGTGTTCAGTGCTATAGCTATTCTGAAGGGGAGTCCTGGAAGAGGTAGGGAAGATGATGGGAAGGCCGTTAACGGTGGCCCCTATTGTGGGGTTATTTGGAGTTGAGGAGGATGAGGGAGAGGAGTGGGTACCCCTGCCCACATAGACAAGGGTGTTGCTGGCCCTCGCCCGCATTGTCTCCAAAACACATGGGTATCGAGTGCAGCCCCAACAACAAGACAGTGGAGGGCACTGGCCATACAGATGTTGGCACTGGAACAACTATCACTCAGGGCGAGGGGACAGGGGAGGGCTTCTCTAACACCTGGAGACCATTCCTGGCAACACATCCACCGGTGGTGGTGCAGATCTTGCATGAAGGGTAAGAGGCCGGATAAACTATAGGCCATCTGGTAGTTTAGAAAGATAGATTGATGAAGTAAGAGGATGAGGAACACCTAACACCTAGCAACATCCTAGAATAAGTAATTTAATCAAGTGAAAATGCTACATTAAATCAAAGATTTACTGTGCACAAGCAGTTGTATTTAAGATGTTTTATTAGTGTTTGTTAACATTATTATGTTTAACAATGTGTCTGATTAATTATAGGCTGGCACTGCAAGTTGTAAAGATGGAATAAACTTCATTATAAGGACTGTGAGAAGTAAATGGAAACAAATGTTATAGGAATGTAATAGCAATGCTAAAATGAAGTATGTAATGTCTGTAAAGGAAAGAAAAGAAAATGTTTTAATAAAAAGATTATACAAAAAAAAGACAGTGTTAGATGAAATCTGTGTGCTATTTTTTTGGCTTTCCAAATGCATTTTCCAACTCATTTTCCTATCTAAAATCATGTTCAAATAACAGTAATGATCAACCTCAGTTAAAAAACACACATTTTCCACTAGCCAGGGTTGTGGTTTGAATGATTTACCACTAATAACCATAGTTTTGGTCTTATCAATGTTAAGCTCAAGATCAGTCTTTTTCAAATGTGACATTGCTACTGACAGTGCTCTCTTTAACCTCAAGAATGTCTGAGAAATTAATATTGTGTCATCTGCATATAATAATTGTTTAACCTCTATGCCATTCATTTTAGGAGCCAATGTTCTAGGCCCTCCAAATACTGCTTAGGTCTGTCTCCGTTATTTCAATATCCATAACCAACTGCTTTACCCTCATTAATATCATAAAGCATTATGTATTAACCCAAACTTGTGCATTAATTGGTGGATTAAGATCTTTTGTTCTGCTGTCCTTTCCATACACCATCATTTCCCAAAATTTCTTTGAATCTTTATTTAGAATTGCTTCTTGGAGTTCCATCCACTGGTCAAACTTATATTTTGGTTTTTTTATTTCTGATTAACTGCCTGTATTCTTGTTTTAAGTTCTCTGACAGCTCTCATTATAGCTACATTTCAAAATTTCTTAGGCAATTTTCCAATTTTGTATATAACTCTCATTAATTCTGCACATTCCTTGTCAAACCATGCATTCTTTGCTTTCAACCCTGTATATTTAGTAAATCTTCCTGCAGACCTTAAAGAGGATACGACATTTTCTATTATATTTTCGTGAAATCTGCAAATCCCCCTACCTTTTACAAGATTAGAACAATCAAGATCTGTTACGGTGAGATGTTTATATTTAAAGTATGTGACAATATTGCTATTCAATGCACGATTTAATTAATTCCTAGATATCAGATTCCATATTACTTTTATATTATTTAGTCCAGTAGACCCTACATTCTGTACTACCAATCATATGAGGAATAGTAGTGCTAGAATTTGTTTTAATTTTAGCCCCTTCTGCATTCTTCTCTCACACCTAGAACTAAAAGTAATGGAAAGTGGTTGTTTTCCCATAATTGGGTTATTTTCATACTCGTAACTTGATGAAAGTGGTAAATAACAATACTCAAAATATCAGGAGAAGTACCCCCTGAATTTGTTGGGAATGTTATTTCCCCCTCATAATTACCTGGTACTCAACCATGCAATATTCTCTTGTTAGTATTCTAGGCCACACTCAAGATTTTCCTCACTCTCTCATTAACTTTAACGTCAACTCAGTTTCTAATCGGAATCTGAAATACATCATCAATGCCCCCCAAATTATTATTATTTTCTTGTTCACTTCATAAGTGTGCATTTATATCACCCCCATAATAATGGGCACTTTGGGGTATTCAGTATAAATCTGGAGGATAAGCTCTTCAATATATTTCACAAATATATTTTCATGAACTTTAGGAAGTTTGGGTGGAAAATAAATAGTCAAAACAACAATAACTGGACTATTTTTATCATACAGTACTATACCCAAACAATCTTCTTGACTGAAATCCAAATTCTTAGTCAGACATGCCAAGGAAGTGGAAACAAAGATCATAAGTCCCCCCCCCACCCCACTTGGTCTCCCAAATTTACATTTATTTGAAGCAGCTTTATTAAACAATTCATATCCTGGCAAATAGATCTCCTTACTGTATAAACTCCAGGTCTGTTGGAATAGCAATATGGCATTTCTTTTGACAAATTCTAACCATACTTTGTATGTCAACCTGGATTTAAGGTCACCTATATTCCAACTCAGCATATTCAAATGGGAGGAGTTACCTGTAACTCCACTTGTTGGTAATGACTGTCAATTATTTGTCTCTAAATCAATTACTGTGGTAATGCAGTTGTTGTAAACATCCCTAGTATCACTTTCTTCAGGAACAGATTTGACTGAATACTCATTTTCTGATTGATTACTATCCTCTGACCCCAAGACAGTACTTGGATTAGTTTAGTTTAGTCTTTGGTAACCGGGTAAGGCCCACTAGGCATAAGTGACGGTTTTCAGGAGAGAACTGGGAGCACTGGGGAGGTTAAGTAACTTGTTCAGAGTCACACAGTATGCAAGTGGAGGTTATGGGAATCACATCCAGGTCTGCTGGATGTACCAAGCTCATTCCCAGTTCATTATTCTAACCTCTAGGCTATACTGCCAGCCCCTTGCTTGTATTCATTTCTTGCTTGTATTAATTTCTGTAAATAGGTTCCTGAAAGTCCTCTTCAAAGCGTCTCTGTCTCAGGCATTTAATAGAATGTAATGACTCATAAGCCTGGTGATAAGAATAGTTCACCCTGGCCTTACAGACGCCTACCCCCAATCATGTTTTTTGATAAATCTGAGTCATTTCCCAATATATGATCAGTTTCAATGGGTTTTATAAAATGCGTAATTCTCTGTTGCTTTAAAACTAAATTTACCCATTTTGCTCTTTAGTCTGTCCGCTCCACTTTTTTGCATCAGCCTCATATATGTTCCCCTACCTGAACCATTATACTCTCCGTAACTAACTAAGGTAGTGTTTAAGTCAACCCCACTCTTCTTTATGTACTCCTTGTGGTCCAAAAAGCATTGTCATGCTCCTAATGTTTTAAAGCATATAAAAATCTATCCTTTATATTTACCATGTTTATATCTATAAACTGACTTAAGATCATTCCATTTTATTCTGTTACCTGCTATCTCCCAATAATATCATGAACTGTCACTGTAAGCAACATCCTTGTCTGTTTTGATTTTGGCAGACCACTCAAAAACACAGTGGGTAAAATATATCCTCTCTCTACTAGGATTTCTTTAAGCTCACTAGCCCTGTCTGAACTGCACCTTTTATACATAGGGAGGCAGTATAGCACAGAGGTTTAGGGCTCTGAGCTGCAAACCTGGAGACCTGGGTTTGAATCCCACAGTCCCCACTTGCATACTGTATGACCCTGAGCAAATCATTTCATTTCCTTGTGCTCCCAGGTCACATCTGGAAACAAGCTCCGGCTTAGTGTGCCTTTCCTGGTTAAACAATTTCCCCATTCCCATTCCATACATTCTAAATATTTCCTCAATATGCAGTTCTGCTACATCTATTTCCTCCCTTCTGTTTTTTTCTTCAGGACATTTTCCACTTGTATCAAACCTTCATCCCTTGTTTCTTTCTCTGCAAATAGCCAGGCTATGCAAATTCATTTGTCTGACCATTCTTACTGATTTTATTTCCTTGCTTCTCTTGGATTTCTATGTAATTCCCCTCCTTTTCGTTCATGTGAATATCAGTCCCAGTTCTATCATCTGAAAATTTGTGTCTTAACTCCACGCATTTTTTTCATAGTAGTTAACTCCACCAATCTTTGAACTAGTGCATTATTAATTTTCAATTTTGTTTTATTCCTGTGAGAGCTACTAGTAATAAGTTCTGTGTTAGAAATGACTCCACCATCTGAGGTATCTCCTGTTTGGCTTCAGACATAATCCATGTTTATGAGATTTCACCCAAAGGGGGTTCACCCTCATCATTTGATGGCTGCCATACATTTGATAAATAGGGAATATCTATAAGCCCATTTGTGTTTTTAGTAACTGATGATAATTTATTAATATACGGCATGATAACTACTTCAAAATCCTTAAGAAATGATCCAGGTGAATTTATAAGATTTGATGACACAAACTGTAAATCTAAGTCAATCATAATTTTAACTGTATGGTTATTTAACTGCAACTCCCCGTTTTGTGATGCATTATTTGGATCTTCTCTAAACCTATCAGAATCAATGGGGCTATGCTCGATGGAGTGGGAACTACATGCCAAAGACACATATCCTGCCTGCACAGCTCCACACCTGTAAACAGGTGCACCCCCGGTGGCATTCATGACTGCTGGCCACCTGTCCATGGCCCCACCCCCAGCATGTGGGTACATGCAGGTTTACATCGAGTGGCCATGGGTGGAGCAGTGCACCTGAGCGGGCATCCAATGGGATTCCCATCCCAGATCCCTCAGTGGATCCCTTAAATGGTGGGGGAAGCATTGGCTGCACTCCCCCACGGATGTCCGCATGGCTGGTGGCCGTGGAGATGAGAGGTGGGATGTGTCACCGACTCTGTGATGCCCCTAAACTGATGGGGAGGTACAGGGGGGTGGGGGTGGTGCCATGAGGGTGTGTGTGTGTGTGTGGAGTTAACACAGCCCACCACACCATGCCCAGTGAGGCCAGGATCCAGAGCATGGGGAGGCAGAGGTGGGCAGGTGGTGCTGGCTGGGGGGGGGGGTGTCTGTGGTCCAGGAGCTGGTTCCCCCATGAATGTATGTATGTGGGGTTTGGCATACACAGGGACGGTGGGGGCATGAATGGGTGCTGGGGTTGGTGGCCCTGGGTGGCCTGTGGCTCTGGATGCTGGGGTCCCCTTGGTGTGGGACAGAGGTGTGGGGTGCACAGGGGGCTTATGGCAGGGTTCTCTCTGACATAACCCATGGCTGCCTTCGCACCCCGATGTCCAGCACTATGCACCACTGTACATTGTGTGTAGTGCTGGCATGCCCCCCACCCACCCCACTGTGGTTCTGTCCTTGCAGCCAGGGCTCAGATGCTTAGGGGCTGTGTGCCCCATTCTGTGCATTCCACACAGGGGGCACAATGGGTGTGGGGTGGCTATGCACTGGGGATGCACGCTGTGTAGCCACTCTGCACAATCGGGCATAGGCCCCAATATGCCTTGTCTCCTTAGCATCAACAGCAAGTTGACCTGTCTCAGCATCTTGAATAACTAGTGAGGCTTCCATTTGCCTCACCTGATTTAACAGTGGGTTCTCCTGACTATTCTTACTTTGTGCAATAGGGGTGAAGCTGATTGGGGTAGAAGAGAGCCTTGTTTCCTTATAACATCTTGTCACCAATCAAATCTATTTGTGAGCCTGGTGTTAAAAAATAGTTGGTAATTTTCCTTGTGATCCCATCTGTCTCCCCAATTCTCCTATTTACAATTCTTTTTGCACTTAGTGCATTTACAACAGTTGTTGCTTTTCTTTTAGCACCCATGGCTACTATTAACTTGAAGCCACATTCATGTTGTCCCAAAAACAATTAATAGTAAGAATTACTATTGTGAGTGTAGCATACATACAAATACATGGGATATCTGATCCAGTGTTATTTTTGAGAATATCTGGTTGAGTACAAAATAATAGCCAATGTGTTACAGTCCAAGAACTTTAAAGTTCTAAGTAAAACCAATGCAGCAAGAGCAATTAATAGAAAAAAACATCTAAAATATGCATATGTTAAAATATACTAATGAAGTTCAGTAGTACAACGCTGGAGTAGAACTTCAAATATAATTCATTTAGGTGTTGCATGGTTTTGAAATGCTTGAAGGAAAACTTGAAACTAGCTGCAGCTTAAAGTGCTAGGTGGAAAAAATACTATATTTGACAATTTAATAAGTCTTACATTCTGTAAGAGGCTAGACATTCAAATCTGCTGAACAGCTACTGTTTAGCAATGCAGTCTGGTCTCTTCTTCAATGGATGACTTCTGTACTCTGCTGAATGGAGAGTCTTACCCAACCACAGTCACTGAAAATGTGAGCAAGTTTTGCTTGTATTATTTTATGTAAATAGGTCCCTGAAAGTCTCAGGTATTTAATAAGATGTAGTGAATCATAAGCATGCACTAACAATTTAAAATATGGTTAAATTTATACCATAGTTAAGAACCCATGATAAAACACCAAAAACATAATTGCAGGAGCACATCTATTTGACTCCTGTATGTGCCAAATTTACCAAATCTATGTGACAGCAAGTAGCGTCCACTAAACAGAAGTATGAAGAAATTAATCTTAAGCTGACAAATAAATCTTACAGGAAATCAGCAATCTATAACCACAGTGAATATTACAAAAGTTAACAACCCTCAGTTAATCAAAACTCTGTAAGGACTGAATATGCCAATACCTGTTCAAAATATATAACATTTTGAAAAATAGCAGAATCACTTATTCAGAGTGGCTTGCCCATATATCCTGACAGATGAATACCAACTCTGTAAGTGAAAATATGTGAATAATAAAAATTCACTTTGCAGCCATACAGCTTTTCATTTAAAGGGGTCGAATGTAGAAAGTAAAATCTGCAGACTGCTCTGCACACTCTAGCTGTAAGAGTCGACAAAGGATGATGACGTTGTCTAAAGGGGGAAGATGTCAACACATGCGCCCTTTATTCTCTGGGTACCACACAGGTTGACTGGTGCAAAATTCAAAAGCAATTTGAGCATAAAATATATATTATAAATTTAAATAATTCTAAATAAATGGATTAAGTAAAGTTACGTAATGAAGCTGCATTTGCACAAAGACAAACAGGTGACCTTTTATCTTTTGGCGTTATTCAATTAAATGAAGACTGGCATTTCCACCTCTGTAGCTTAACTACTCAATTCCAATGTGATAAAATGAAAAACATCAGATAAAATCTAATGCAAGTCATGTGTAAAAATCAATGCAAGTAAAACCACCAATTATCGAACTCTTTTAAAAAATGTATGTTTAGATGATTATGCTTCTCTGTCGTTGCAGATCCACGTCTCTTCTGTTAGTTTCTAGCCCAGGCTTTCTGTGTTTGCCATCCCAGGAAAAGCACACAATGTTGGACTGCCCTAGTGTTTGCAGCCCCTCCCCCCCAAAGGGCCCCTCTGCCCAAAGCTCACTAATCCGGCACCACCATTGTCTGTCAACCTTCTTCCTAGTGGGGACAGAAACACACCAAAAGCAGTACCAACTAAACCAAGAAAGGCATCACAAGATGTACTAGAAAGGATGCTTGCTTTTGAACACAGGTAATGGTGGTATTCCTGTAATACAACATAGAAATCTGATGGCAGATAAGGACCACCTGGCCCACCTAGTCTGCTTGTTTTCCTACCTAAACTCCAGATCCTAAATGATCTGCAGCTTACCCTCTCTTTCCTACCACTAATTTTACCTTCTGTCTATCCCATGTATTCTTGAATTCACCTATGTTTTAGCCTCTACAACCTCTGCAAGGAAGCTGTTCCATGCATCCACAACCCTTTCTATGAAACAATACTTCCTCACATTACCCCTGAGTCTCCCCTCATCTAGCCTCATACTGTGACCCCTTGTTCTTGCACATCTCTTTTTCTGATAGATGCTGCCCTCCTGAACCTTGTTGATGCTCTGGAGGTACCTGAATGTCTCTATCATATCCTCATATCCCTCCTTTCCTCCAGGGTATACATAATGAGGTATTTCAGTCTTTCCTCATGTGTTTTCTAGTGCATTGCTTTCACCATTTTTGCTGCCCTTCTCTGGACTGCCTCCATTCTGTCAAGGTCCTTCTGGAGATGTCATGTCCAGAACTGAACACAGTATTCCAAATGCAGTCTGACCAATTTTCTGCACAGTGGCATCACCACCTCCTGTTTTGTACTGGTGATGCCTCTACCTATGCACCCCAGCATCCCTCCGGCCTTCCCCACAACCTTTTCACATTGCTTGGCTACTTTAAGGGTCATTCCAGTTTTGTTGTTGTTTGTATCTCCCCCCCACCTCCCACGTATTTCTCTCCAGGATTTCAGTGCCTCAGGTGCATGAATTTGCACTTCTTTGTATTGGATTTAAGCTGCCACTCTCTTGACCACTCATTCAACTTGCCTAGGTCTCTTAATAACTCTCTTAAGGTAATAACTTTAAATGTGCTTTCAAGCAAACCTGCTTCTGTAGTTCCACCACAACATACAGAGTATTCAGTGGCCATCTCTGGTAAATCCAGTAAATGGTAATAGTGATCCCCAAGATCTAAGATTATGGTATTTGATTTTGGTGGGGCTCATAGGGCAGGTGCATAGCATGGGTGAACTACCTTCTCACAGACTGATTTGTCTCACCATGCTTATAATCCAAGGTCAAGCTACAGATTCAAAACTGTTTTCCAGTAATGTTGCCAGGTTATGTAAAACTGTAAAGGACCAATGCCAACTTGCACAGTTAGCATACAGTTATATTTTTTGGTGCGTCATGTTGTCAGCTCTGTGTATAGTATGACATACATTTATGAGCAACATTTTTTGTCATATATTGCCTACTACCATATAATATTTTAACATCCAATTATAACTTGCTTATTTTAGGTACTACAAGGCCCTGCATAAAATAGCATACAGTACATGCCCCAAATATGTAACTTTGACTATTTCCAAGTACGTGCTATAAAGAAAGAAAGTTATAACTGTGCAGTGTTTATACCACTTACACACTGCTAATAATTCCACTGATTTGTGCAGCATCTACAACATAAGCCAGAAGAAGTTTGTTGACCCTGACATGCTCGACATTGTCTAGAAATTATTCTGTCGAGCATCCTCTGGTAATAGTATAAGTTTCATTTGTGTATCTATGCATCATGTTGATTTGGCCTAACTGTATTCTGCTCAAACAGATGAAGTAACTGGTATTGTATTTTACTGCAGTGTTGTGCGAAATTGGAAAATTTCACCCAGTGAAATATTTCATGGAATTTGCACAATTTGCGAAATATTTCACAGGGTGAAATGGAAAATTTCACCCACTTGAACCTAGAAAATTCTCTGCTTGCAGGCAAACTTTTGAGACCCACAGGCACAATTTCACAATTTTGCCACTAATTAAGACTTCCTGGTGTCTAGTGAACCCCCCCCCAGCTGATCACCAGCCAAATTGAAGACCCCCCGTCCCAAGTCACTGCTGGAGTTATTTCCCTTTTCCAGCCATGACCCGGCCCCAATCTTTAAAAAAATCCCTCTGCTGTCTGTGGTGTTTAGTGGACTCCCTGGCTGATCACCGGCTGAATTGAAGAACCCTCCTCCCCAAGCCACCCCAGAGTTGTCTTCCCCCTCCCCAGTCTGACCCCCATTCCCAATCTTTAAAAAACCCAATCCCCTCCCCCTGGTGTCTAGTGGAACCCCCACCTCCCCACCCTGTCTTCAGTCAGATGTCACCTCCATACACCCCACCAGTACCCCAATCAGGCCACTGGTATAGCCCTCCACTTACCTTCAGAGCCGACAGCCTGACAGCACTTCAATGAATGAGCACATGCTTGTACAAGCACGCATTCATTCACTGAAGTGCTCAGTCAGGCTGCCAGCCCTGGAGGTGAGTGGAGGACAATGCTGGTGGCCCTGTCAGGGTATTGGGGGGGGAGTGGGTGGTGCTATCTGACTGAAGACAGGGTGGGTGGGGTGTCCACTAGACATCAGGGACAAGTGAGGATTTCTTTCTTTTAAAGATCGGGCCAGGGTCATGGCTAGGAGGGAAAATAACTTTGGGGATGACTCGGTGGGAGGAGAGTTCTTCAATTTGGCTGGTGATCAGTGGGTTGGGGGGGGATCACCAGACACTAGGGAGAGGTATAAATAACAAAATAACAATGCGCATTTGCAGGCGAATTTGCAGGTGAAATTTCACAATTTCGTGAAACTGTTGATTTCATGGCAATTACGCCAGAGAAATAAAATTTAGCAACATCTCTAATACTGTATTGTCTGACTCTGATGTGGAACCTTTCTAAATGAGCACTTGTGTTCAAAGGTACTTTCTTAATAAATAAATAAATGAATAAAAAATAATACTAAGAAGTAGGATCTGCAGCTCTAGGCCAAAAATAAGCCTTGACACAAATCTTGAATGTTGTGTTTTTTTATTGTCAGACTCCAACATTTTATCATGTATATAATGGCTTTGTCAGGAGACACTGTGATTTTATCAGAATAAATAGACATAACAACTTCATTTTCTTTTCTTTTTTTTGGGGGGCGGTAAGGCCTACTTGTCACCAGTGCCTATTTTCAGGGATGACCCATGAGCACTAGGGAGGTTAAGTGACTTGCTCAGAGTTGCATAGTGTGCAAATGGTGGTTGTGGGAATCAAAGCCAGGTCTGCTGGCTGTACTAAGCTCATCCATAACTCATTACTCTAACTTCTAGGCTATACTACCAGTCCCATTCTTGTACTGTACAACATATTATAATTTATTGCTGTATAACTGTTCAAGCTATGAACATGCCAGAGCTATTTAAATTACTGCCAACTTAAACTGATGCCTTTTTCATTCTTTCTGAGTTTGCATACAGAAATTAAATAATGCAAATGATAAATTGTGTTATGGTTTCTCTGTTCTCACCCAACATTCAGTGCAACCACCAACTTTATTTTACTGTGGAAACCAACATTTTCTACTTTGACCTTTTTACCAGTCCTTGGGGTCTGTGGCTGCAGTTCCTGGTTTGTGCACTGCTAGTGAAAAATTACTGTAACTTGATCTGAAGACTAGTAAACATTGACTATACTGCACACTTCACTACTGTATCACGAAAGTGATTCTCACAAAACTAATTCTACAAAAGTGAAAATGTTCATGAGTGAAAATGATTCATAGTGAAAAAATCAGTATTGAAAAATACAAAAGTGAAAATAATGTTACTGATAATGTTGGTTAGTGGAAAAAACAAGTAACCATATAGTGAAGAGGATACTTCTCTTGGCACGGGGCCCAGATGCCCTGCTTGTCTACTTTTGAAATTGCATGGAAGTGCAATTCCCAGAGGTCCCTATGCTTCTGCAGGCCCAAGAACAGTCCCATGGATAATTGTCTTGGGGTGGTGCAGAACCCTTAGGGCCCTGCTCATGTGCATCTGCAGTTGCATGGAAGGGCAGGGCCCATGGATAGCCAAGGCATATGAGTTTGCAAGTCTGAAGTTTCAAAATGACAGTGGAAATAGTGTTTGGAGCTGCACCTGGGAATTGCAGCGCCACACTATATGCTGACAGTAATGAAAGCCAAAGTGTTTGTTTTTTAAAACTGACTCTTTTTTTACTGCTTTTTTTATAGATGTAGATCACATGGCTGACACAGTTATTATTGGGAGAACGTGTTCGGATGTAATATTTCTAAGGATGAAGCTCATCGAAACATTGGGCATTCCATACCCGGCTGTTTGCCTTGAAACCTTAGAACACTTTTATGTTGGGGAACCATAATGTCTGAACATTAGAAACATAGAAACATAGACGTTGATGGCAGATAAGGACCGCATGGCCCATCCAGTCTGCCATTTCTTTTTCTACCTTATGAATGTGCCATTGGCCTTTGCTCTGTCAATGGCCTATCTATTCATACTCATCTGTGTTGCTCCCTTATGCCTATCCCATGCCTGTTTGAATCCCTGCACTGTATTCACATCCACCACTTCCTGAGGTAGGCTGTTCCATGCATCCACCATCCTTTCTGTGAAAAAGAACTTCCTCACATTACCCCTTAATCGGCCTCCCTCTAATCTCATGCTGTATCCTCTTGTCCTGCTATTTTTATCATATTGAAACATGTTAGACTCATTCACCTTGTTAATGTCCTTAAGGTGTCTGAATGTTTCAATCATATAACCTCTCTCTCTCTCTCTCCTTTGCTTTAGGGCATACATATTGAGCTCAGTCAATCTGTCCTCATATGTTTTCTGATGCAGTCTCTGCACCATTTTGGTTGCCCTTCTCTGGACTGCCTCAATTTGGTTAATGTCCTTGTGAAGGTGTGACCTCCAGTACTGCACACAGTACTCCAGGTGGGGCCTAACCAGTGTCTTGTAAAGAGGGATTATTACCTCCCTCTTTTGACTTGTGATGCCCCTACTAATACACCCCAACATCTCTCTAGCCTTACCTACTGTTTTAGTGGTCTGCTTGGATGATTTCTGGTCATCGGTGATGATGACGCCCAAGTCTCTTTCTTCCATTGTGACTGCCAGCAACTCCCCTCCCAGCCTATAGGTGGCTTCAGGGTTTCTCTTCCCTATGTGCATGATCTTGCACTTCTTTGTGGTAAACCCCAGTTGCCACTCTTCTGACCATTTTGCTAGTTTATCCAGATCTCTTTTCATTCTGCCCACCCAACATCTACTCTGTTGCAGATCTTGGTGTCATCTGCAAACAGACAAACCTTACCATCCAGTCCATCTGCAATGTAACTGATGAAGATATTGAAGAGGTCTGGCCCCAGGACTGATCCCCGAGGTACCCCACTTGTGACTTGCATCTCTTCTGACTGTATACCATTTACCACCACTCTCTGTTTTCTGCCCGTCAACCAGTTTGCCACCCAGTTGACCAACATCTGACCCACCCCAAGCCTACCCTGCTTTATTAATCAATCTTCTATGTGGAACAGTATCGAAAGCTTTGCTGAAGTCAAGGTAGGCAACATCAACTGCTCCCCCTTGGTCCACCACTCTGGTTACCCAGTCAAAGAAATCTATGAGATTAGTTTGACAGGACCTTCCTTTTGTAAACCCATACTGCCTTGGATCCTGTGCTCCTTTGGATTCCAGGTGTTGCACTATCCTTTCCTTAAGGAGCGTCTCCATAATCTTGCCCACTACTGAGGTAAGACTGACTGGTCTGAAGTTCCCTGCCTCCTCCCTGTTACCACTCTTGTGGAGCAGGATCACATGAGCCCTTCTCTAGTCTTCTGGGACCTCTTCTGAACTCAGAGACTCACTAAACAGTTCTGATAATGGCTCTGCTAGTTCTACCCTTAGTTCCTTTAGTACCCTGGGATGCGTGCCATCAGGTCCCATTGCCTTGTCCACCCTGAGCTTATCAAGGTCTTGTAGGACCCTTTCTTTTGTGAAGGGACTAGTGCACACTTCCATCCCTCCCCTCTGTGTCCATGACGCTGAGCTGTGGTCCCTGCTCTACCTTCTCTTCAGTAAATACTGAGCAGAAGCATCTATTTAGGATAGATGCTTTTACATGGTCCTCCTCCTCCTCACACACACCCTTATCCCCTTTGATCTTAGCAATATTCCCTCTGGACTGTCTCCTTTCACTAATGTATCTGTAGAAAGTCTTGTTACCTTCTTTCACTGTTTGTGCTAGTGTTTCCTTGGTTTGGGCCTTTGCCTGCCTTACTGCCTTCCCTGCTTCCCTTAGGGAAGTTTGGTATGCCTCCCTATCTTCATCCTGCTGCATTCCCTTATATTTCCTTAAGGCCAGTATTTTGGATCTGACCTTTTCTGCAACTGAGTTTGAGAACCAAAGTGGTTTCCTTCTTCTTTTGCAGTTCCTTTTCTCATTAACACAATGGGATGTTGCTTCAAATATTGCATCTTTAATGTTTGCCCACTTTGCGTGCACCCCCTCACCTGTATTTCTTTTTGTCATGGCTAGCTTAACTCTGTTGGCCATCTTATCAAAGTCAGCTCCTCTGAAGTCCCATATTTTTGCCTTGGAATGGGATGATTTTGTTCTAGTGGCCAAATTGAACCATACCACATGATGGTCACTGGCACCACGGTGACCTTCTACATGGAGATCTGTGATCCTTTCCCTGTTAGTCAGTACTAGAGCTAGGATAGCCCTGTCTCTTGTGGGTTGTTGTACCAGTTGTTTGAGGCCCTCCCCTGCAGGGAATCCACCATGTGTCTAGTTCTGGCAGATGTCTCTGCTGGTATTGACCAATCTATATCTGGCATGTCGAAGTCTCCCATTATCAGGACCTCACCTTTAGCTATCATGTTTTGTATATCTTATAACAGTAACATGTCTCTGTCCACCCCCTGGTCTGGAGACCTGTACACAACCCCAGTTTGTATGGCTGTCCCATTTCCTGTTTCCAGGGTGACCCACAGTTCTTCTGGCTCCTTATGTGTATTCAGAATTTCTGTAGCTTTGATATTTTCATTGACATAAAGGGCCACTCCACCCCCCCTTTTTGTACCTCAGTCTCTTCTGAACAGTACATAGCCAGGTAGCCAGGTACTGAAGTCTCCCAAGTGTGGTTACTGGTAAACCATGTCTGGCTAATGGCTACTATGTCCAGTTCTTGCCTGCAGGTCTGGGATCTTATTTCCCAGACTGTGAGTATTTGTGTATATGATTTCCATTGGCCAGATTTCGGTGTGCTAGTTGTTGGGTGAGGTCTGGCATTTCCCCAGTGCGTTGTATGGGGAGCTGGACCTTTTTCTTTACCTGGTGATGCAAATGAACTACAAACATGCTGAACTCCTGTTTTCCCACTAGCTGAGGGGGAAGGGGTGTTCTTCCCATTCAATGTATGGGGTGCTGCACCACTCTCCCCATTCAGCTAGTTTAAATATTCTGCAAAGACGTCAGACTTCTGCCCCAATGCACTGACTCCCTCCTTAGTCAGATGCAGTCCATCAAATTTAAAGAACTTTCACTCCCAAAACTGTTGCCAGTTCCCTACAAATTGGTGTCCTTTTTCCTGGCACCAGCCCTTGAGCCACATGTTTAGCTCCCTTATCTCCCCTTCTCTGACCTTCCGTCCATCTGTCCCCCTCTCCAAGACTGGCAGGATCTCAAAGAAGGAGATGCCAGATGAAATGGATGATAGTTTGTCACCCAGCCTGGTCAGGTGTTCCTTGGTCTCCACAACTGACCGGCTGGTGAGATCATTAGTCCCTACATGTACCAGGATGTCAATGTTTTCTCCTGCTTCCTGAACAATTTTAGCAATGCAGTCAGTGTCTCTCCATGCTGATATACCTGGGAGACATCTGATCATTACCCTTGGCTGGAGATATGTATCAACTCCCTGTATTATGGAGTCTCCTATGATCAGAAGTTTTTTGGATTTCCTTTTTGCTTTTTTGTTTTGGTTCCTGTTTTAGGTGAGTTTTGTTGTGCTAGATCCTCTGCTGAAGTGTCCTACTCTGCAGTGTCCTCTGTCCCTTTGTTTGATTTCGGAGATAGAGGCAGATACCTGTTTGTAGTTTTTATATGGTTTGTGGAGGTGATATGTTGGAGAGCACCGAGTGATGGGGCACCCGATTGGCCCCTCCTAACCACCTGCCAACCTCCTGGACCAACTACCCTCTGCGGTTAAGGTGCTTCTGTTGGATGTTGGGGAAATGGCGGGTGGTTCTTATAACACATTTCCTCTTGAATATGCAATTTGAGGTGTGCAATCTCTGCCCATGCTGCCTGGAGCTGAGCCCTTAGATCTCCAATGGCTCAGCATTTAGGACACTGTCCTAAATCCTGTAAAACTGCCCTTCTGAAAAATGTTCCACAGTACCTGCAGTTAATGATATCCATTCCAGATAAGTTGCTGGGTTTATAACCTGGTCAGAGTAATAAGAATGAAGAAAATGAAAGAAAAAGTTTGATTTTGTGCTTTGTTTGTTTGTTTTTGCATAACTTGTTGTAACAAGTTAAAGTACTAGTGCTCCTGTAAATGAGGTCACTGTGTGGATACCTCTCTGATCCGCCCCTTCCTGCTTTGCTACAGGAAATGTCACGACTGTGCTACCCTATAAAAGGAGTGTAATGTGGAGTGGTTGTGGATGGGGATAGGTGGCTCGGCCCTTCCCCTGCCAAAAAAGAAGAACCACGGATGCAAGAAGCAAGTAGGTAAGAGCAGAAACAATCAGCCAGCAACAAATGCAGTAGCCCTGAAAGCTTATCCTAATGATAGATAAAACTGTAAAGCACCACCTGTAATAATTTCACAGAAGATATACCCTGTAAGAAACACTTTGCTACAGAGAAAAAAAAAGCAGTAACAGAAGATATACCTTGCAAAAGACAATTTGAATCAGAAGACTACAGCAGTAATCTGTAAGCACACCCTGTGATAATGCAGCAGAAGGTATACCCAGCAACAACAATTTGAATCAGAGAAAATAAAACAATAAAATGTTAGCAACAAACAGTAACAATCCCTGTGAGTACAAAATAAAAATAACAACACACAGTAAATCTGCTTAGCCAAAAGAAGCCTTAATCTTTATCCTTGCACTGGTAAGGTTCTTTGCTCTGTCCTTTCTAGTAACCTAGAAGAAAAGAGCTCAGGTGAAGCTAGGTACCTTGGCCAGCAAACCTAGTCTTCCCATTGGATTCACATTGGATCTGTTAAGTGCCCATTGTGAATTAAAATGGAGAACCAGTTTTCCATAATTGCACAATACAACTGCCTTATGGCACTTAGCTCTACCTCCAACCCTATTTGAGCATATTAGTAAAAGTGTAGATTATGGGCTGTTAGGTTGCTTTGTCAGTTTTGTGCAGTAAGATATTTCCAGTTGTGGAATTTTCCACTCCTTTAAAGTTTTTAATTTATTTGTTTAGCAATATATTTGAATATGCATATGTGAGAACCGGTATATATTATACTATATGGATGTTACATATGCACTTTCATGGTGACAGCGATTCTTATTTATGTGACACAGCACTTTTACACTTGTTTTTAATTTAACTGTATATAATTCTTTTTAGTAGAATGTCTCTTTATCCATGGGCAGTATATAAGAAGGGTGCTTTTTTTGCATATCAGCCTTTGAAAAAACACGTAAGCTTGAAATGCCAAGTGATGTAGTGATGTGAAGTGTATGAGTGGAAATGAAACAAGAAAGTGAAATGAGCCTTTTTGCAACAAACATGTTTTGTGCACAGCAAATGAATGTAGTAAGCACTTTTGGAGAAAGAAGGAATGTGTGTTTCCTTTCATTTTCACCAGTCAGCAGTTGATGCTGTTAGTTTGCAGGTGCCTGCTATGGTAGCATGACCACACAGCTAACTGCATGAGCACACGTTGAATACCATGTAGCAAATTCTGCAAAAGACTTGTGCGATATCAAAAGATGATAGCACTATGTGTTACAGAGCTGTATTGGTCCGCCTTCTGTTTCTGACATTCACTCTAAGTCTGCTGATTTGTGCACTGTTAGCATGTTGTCAGTATGGCTTAGAAGTTAGAGTGATAGCATGCAGGTAGCTTTGGTGCACTGGACTGCGGTTTGAGTCCTCCCTCATCTCAGTTTGAATTTTTGTATTTTTTTTTTGTAGAACTGTTAGTATTATTCCAGTACATATTTAAAAGTGGTGCTGGGGAGGTTTGGGGGGGGGAATACAACCCCATGAAGGGGGATTTGGGTGGTGATACCCCCCCAATAAAAAATAATGAACATAAATGTACTGGTGATGTGTGGTTTTTATTAGAGGGGGATATGTTAGAGGTACAGCGAGTTGATATTAGAGATATGTTATCAGCGTGGTACTGTTGCTCAGTGAATTTTCTGCTTTGAGTTGTACCGTGCTGACAATACATTTGCTGCATTGTTATGGATCCCCTGCTACCACTTTTGCTTCCATTAGTTTAAAAATGATATAGTTTTTCAGGAACTTAATTTTAATTTTTGCATTTTTCACTACCAAATTTTTGACTTTCAGTGTTTCACCTGCTCTAAAGTTATTCTTATGGATGTAATTCTCACCTTAGTGAAAACATTGATTAGTGAGAATGTTCAAAAGTGATTTCTGTGTGACAAAAGCAATTTTTTGTTCCTTGATTTTCACCAACACAAAAGCCCAACTATCCTTAAAATGTTACTTTTCTAAACTGAGTGTGCTAAGAAAATTAGGCTTGCCATTAAAGGGCAGGCCAGCTTGTCCTGGGCCCCAGCCACAGATATCGATTGTGGGAGGGGAGAGGGGAGGAGTGGGGAGGTTAAAGGAGGAGTGGAGTTTGCAGTGGCATAGGGAAGTGCCACGACCTCATTGGAGGGTCATATGGCCAGGCTATGGAGCATGCTGGCCATTAGCCGGGGAGGGGCAAGTGGGGGTCCCAGACAAAGGCCACTAGGGGCTATTTAAGGGCATGCAACACTTGGGTAGCCCTCTTTTTCTTGCTGTAAAATTCCACTGAGGATATACAGCACATTCACTGGCAAATAAGACAAGGCACAATGAGTAGCTGCCCTTGTGTGGCATTGTGATTTTGTTGGAGCTAAGTAGACAGCATGAGGTTTCCAATGAATTAGTAAGGTGGAACGATGTATGCGAATAAAAATACAGTTTTTCTTGCTGTTACATTTGGAAATGCAAGGTTAGCTTGTGGTTATCTTTGTATGGTGTGGCAGCAAGCAGGGCTGTGTTGGGCCCAGATAGGAAGGTCTGGGTTTAAGCATGCAGTGCCAAGCCTGGGGTTGGTGCACAGATGAGCGGAGGTTTGTGTGTAGAGAAGGATATGCTGTGTGGCCAAGGGCCTGACCGTGGTATCAAAAAAATTAAAATAAGAAGCAGAAGAGACGGAAGAGTTTGTGAGCTGTGTGGTGTGTGGGAGCTCCAGGGAGAGCGAGGAGAATTGCGGCCTCAGCAAAGAATGAGGCTGAGCTGTTGATCCGCTAGGGTAGACTCGCACGAAGCACTGCGATGGGGGACACATGGTGGGCCAAGCTGCAGCAGGGTGAGCTGTTTTCCGCCAGGGTCCCTGCAAGGTGGGGCATTTGAGAGCTCCATTTTGGGAAGGAGAGTTTTGAGACCAAGAGTGGATAGCGGGGGAGGCGCTGGGGCCAACAGGGCTAGCTGAGCCAGCGGGGCCTAATGTGCCACTGAGGTGTTCCGTATGGTCACGGACGCCATAGTTCAGAGGAGGAGGAGGAGATGCACCTCAGTGAAGAAGGGGACTGAGCCCAAGAGTGGATAGTGGGTGAGAGACACTGGGAGATGACAGGGCTAACAGAGCCAGCAAGGCCTACTGGGCCACTGAGGCATTCCGCATGGTCACAGATGCCATTTTCGGAGGAAGGGGAGACACACTGGAGCATTCTAGCAGGGCCCGAGGTGGGTCGATGTTTCAGGACAGCATGAGGGCCAGCAGGAAGGCCTCAAGGGAGTAAGAGCCAGTAAGGCCCTCTGCGGGCCTCGGTCGCCATTTGTTGGTGGGGGGTGTATGCGCAGAGCGCTATTTAGTGCATAGGCAAGCTCATGGCAGATAGGGGGTTGCTCAAGGATTACACTGCGAGTTTGGCATAAAAAATAAATAAAAAATAAAACAAATAAATATAAAATATAGAAAGCACCATGTGGATGAGTGAAGGATCTTGAGATGTGCCTAGTGGCATGCAGCAGTGTGACGGGGGGGGGACAGGGTGAGTACATGGTGGGATAAGGCAGATAAAGGGCCATGGGTGATGAGCAGTTGTGGGGCCCAGCTTCCAGTAGGATCACTCGGGGGGACCAGTGGTACTCTTGGGGCCAGCAGGCTAGAATGTGGCTTGGCGTGGCAAGCATGGGAATTGGCAGGGACAAGGGCTGGCTGGACCAGGACAGAGAGTCAAGGTTGCATAGGCAGCCTAGAGAGAGGGAACCAAAAGAAGGGTGGATCAAGGGGCTCAGCCGCGTGCACAGCTGACATTTTGGTGAAGGGCAGAAAACAGGCCTGGGGGAGCCATAGTAGGCATATCAAGCCATAGGCATGCGAGGGAGCCTGTGGAAATGAATATAACAAATATAATAAATGGATAAGTGATGAGAGGGCCATGGTTGGGGGGGCAAAAAAAAATAAATAAAGGAAAACTGTACAAGGGTGTTTCTGTGGTGTCCTCTGCAAGCCGGGTCGAGGCCTTACATCGTAAGGCATATTTTATTGGAACCTTAGGTGAGGGGCACCGGTCTGGGGCAGGCTGCATTTGGTGTGGTTTTGCTGTGGTTCACAGGACCAGAAGGGTCCTACAGGGGAAGGGAGATGAATGGGTGGGGCCAAATGACTGTAGAGGGGACTATATTCACATATGTTTTGTTATGCAGTCTAGACAGAAGATATGGCACCAAAAAGAGTCCTAGCATCCAATGCTACTATACTAGCAGAGGCTGCAAAACTGATGGCACAGATGACCGAGCTGATGGAAGCAGCAAAGAAGAGGGAGGCCAAGGAGGAGGGTCAGAGGAAACAGGAAGAGAGGGATGAGCAGCCTGGGGCTGGCAGAGGCAGCAAGCAACCAAAGAAGGTGGGACCCAGCACTCTGGCAGCGCCGAGGACAGGAGTCAAACCGAACCGGGCCCCGGCAGGGCCACAACTGGATGGGGGTAAGGATGAGGTGGACATGAACAATTAGGCAGATTTACAGGAGTACATTGAAGGGTTGTTGGGAGATATGGGGGAGAAAGGGGTGTCAAAGATGGAGAGAGCCTTGCAGGCCATCAAGGAGGGTGGAAAAGGGGGCAAGGTGGTGGTGGGCACAGTGGGGGGCGCGAAAGTTGTACGACAGCCCGCCGGGTTTCACGTCGGGCAACCACGTGTCAGCGTCAGTCAAGGAAAAAATATGGAAAGTTGAGTACATTGTTATCTTTGGACTGGTGGACAAGGAGACAGCAAAGAGATATGAGCAGAAGGAATTGGTGGGAAAGACAGAGATGGCAGTGGTGCTGGCAATGGTGGGGAACATGGCGGAAGAGGCCAGGTTTAAAGGAAAAAGCATTGACACGTGGCAAGCGGGTTTTCTGATCTATAGCACTTTGGTGCTGGAGAAGCAGCCAGATCTGGCAGTCCCATTGCTGACTTATATGGCAATCATCAGGGATGCGTACCAGGCGAAGCTAGGATTCGGATGCTTACGTACGACGAGGCATTCCAGAGGCGGATGGCAGTAAAAGGTGATTTGAGGTTGGACTGCACCCATGCTGAGCTGTGGGTCTGGACATTGTCGGGACCAGAGGTCAGGCAGGGTGCAGAACAGGTGAAAATGGGGGCTCAAGCTCAGGGTACCAAGGCCTGCTGGGCTTTCAACAGGGCCTCATGTAACTGGCCTAGCTGTAAATTTAAGCACATCTGCTTACGGTGTGCGGGGGGGGGTCACACCCAGCCACAACTTGCAGGGTGGGGGTGACAAGATGGGACAAGCCAGAAGGCAGGCCCAGGAGCAGCCCTTTTGGAGTGGCAGGAGGGAGCCAGCAGGGGACCCATAAGAGTTTCCGGGTGTCACCCTTGGGGGTGGTACCCAAGAAGCAGGCGGGGGAGTTCCGGCTCATCCATCACCTGTGCTACCCCAAAGAAGGGTCAGTGAACGGAGGGATTCCAGAAGTTCTCAGCATGGTCTCTTTCACATCACTGGACCAGGCAGCAGAGTTGATCCGGGTGGCTGAAGGGGCATGGTTGTCCAAGACAGACATTGAGTCTGCATTCCAGCTGTTGCCAGTGTGGCAGGCAGACTGGGGCCTGCTCGGCTTTCAGTTTAAGGGTGGGCTGTACTTTGACAAGGCGATGCCCATGGGATGCTCCGTAGCCTGTGCAACGTTCGAGGCTTTCAGCTCATAGGTGCAATGGGTGTTTCTGATATGGTATGGACACAAGAGGGTCATCCATTACCTGGATGATTTTCTGTTGATAGGGACCAGCCAGGTGGAGGCCCAGAAAATGTTGGCAGACTTTCAGAATATGTGTAGGGCTATAGGGATCCCGTTAGCAGCCAGAAAACTGAGGGCCTGGACGCGCAGGTTGGAGTTTCTGGGGATCGAAGTGGACACGGAAGAGGAGTGTTTTTGCCTTCCAGGGGATAAGGTAGCACCGCTCAAGGGGCTACTCACACTAGTGGGGGGAAGAGGAGGGTGCCGCTGGTACAAGTACAACAGCTACTTGGACATCTTAATTTCACCTGCAAGGCATAACCCTGGCAGGGCCTTTACTAGGAGGTTGGGGAGCAAAGCAACCTTATCACTGGGTAGAGATTAATGGGGGGTGAAGGAAGATTTACAGGTGTGGGAGATATTCCTGGAATCCTACAATGGGGTGACGTTTTGGCAGGAAGAGTGGGCCTCTAGCACAGACATTGAACTGTACACAGATGCAGCCGGGGGCCTGGGGATGGGGGCCTACTTTCAGGGTGAATGGATTTCAGAGGCATAGCCTGTCCAATGGCAGGAATGGGGAAGGATGAAGGACATCACATTCCTCTAGATTTTCCCGATATGGGTAGCTTTGGAGGTATGGGGTACATGGATGGCAGGGCGTCGCATTGAATTTTATATATTGTATATAGCCAGAGTGGCAGGACAGAATCAGTAGGGAGGGTGTTGAGGGGCATGATTTTGTTAAGTCTGTGGCTTAACCTGTCTTTTAGGGTGAGGCACATTGAGGGAGCTTGGAATGAGGTAGCTGACTGTCTTTCACGCTTTCAGATGGAGTGGTTCTGAGAGCTGGCACCACAGGCCGCCTACTGCCTGAACCAGGATCCTGGATTGGCTTTGGGCAGTTGGAGAGAGAAGGCCAGGGCTTTGTAGAAAGGCTCATGGGCAGCCAGTACCCTAAGGGCCTATGAGAGGGCTTGGGCAGGTTTCCAGACATTCAGGGCCAGAATGGGATGGGAGATCGGCGAACCAGTCCGGAACGAAGAGGCAATGCAATACATGGTGGAAAAATGGGAGGAAGGCTTGGCCCATGCCACTATGGGGGTCCAGCTGGCAGCAATCAGCTGGATTTGCATGGATCAGGGCTGGGCCAATGTGACGGGCGGCAGGCCATCAGACAGATGGTGGCGAGCTAGCAGAAGGGTCAGGGAAGATGGCAGGATGGGAGATGGCCTTTGATGGGGCCCCTTATCTCGAAGGTCCCGCAGGTGGTGGGCCACATCTGCTACTCGGCGAATGAGGCCTGTCTTTTCAGGGCCATATTTGCCGTCATGGCAAAGGGGGCTTTGAGGGTTGGTGAAATGGTGGCTCCCGGAAAGGGGGCAATCGATGCAGGTCTGCAGGAGAACTGTGTGAGGGTGGGAGATGAGAAGGTAATAATTCTGCTGCAGAGGTCAAAGACAGACCAGCAGGGAAAGGATGCCACCATGGAGCTGCAGAAGGAGACAGCAGCAGAGGTCTGCACAGTCCAGGCCAGGGGGGACTAAGCGAGGATTCGGGGGTGAAGGGGGGGGCCCCTGGTTTGTGCATGGGGACTGGTCCCCAGTGACAGGATTCCAGGTGGGGGCAGTGCTAAAGAAGGTGGTGGCATTTCTGTGTGAGAATCCCAGCAAATTTGCTCCACACTCTTTCAGGTTGGGGTGGCTTCAGAGGCAGCCGCTTCAGGGGCAGGGGAGAAGGAGGTCAAGAGAGTAGGGAGGTACACATTAAACTATTATATGAGATACGTAAGGTGCTGATAGTGGCTAACTGGTATCTCCTTTTTTCTCCCCCACAGCAGGCTCCAAGAGGCAGGTGTGGATCGGGGGCACTCTTTCATCTACTTGGTGGAGAGATTTGCAGATGCCACAAGAATGGGTACGCAGCTTGCCCGGGAATCAAGCACACCAAAGTGAGATGGAGGGACCTGAGGGGCATGAGGTGGCCACAGCTGCTGCCCATGCTAGAGGAGCTGCAGGTGTGATGGGTCAGTCCAGACTGTATTATTATCCACCTAGGGGGTAACAACCTGGGGCCATGCCCTGGGGGTCCTTAATGAAGGATCTTATAGCGGACCTCGAAAAGGTGAAGAGCTGGTGGCCCAGGATGGTAATTGGTTGGTCTGAGATTATATATCGAAGGGTATGGAGGGGAGCAAAAAGACCCCAGGTGGTGGAGGTGGAGCAAAAATGCCTGAACAGGAAGGTGGCCAGGGCAGAGATCGAGATGGGGGGAATCCACATACAGCATAGGGATATTTCTTTTGATCAGGAAGCATTGTACAAATTGAGCGGTGTCCATCTCAATGAGTTTGGCATGGGCCTGTTCCTAAGGCCTTTTGGGAGCTGGTGGAGGACAAGCCCACAAGGGGGGAGCTCCATCTTCCACGCAAGCAGGAGATGGGGCAGGAAGGGGTGTGGGGAACAAGGGAAAAAGGGGGTCAGGTGGGGGGGTAGGTACCACGTGCTGGGGACAGAGGAACCCAGGCGTGGGAGTAAAGGGGGTTGGGGGGAAGGATATAGAGCTAGGGGATGGATCACTGTGTCCACACCTGGTGGAGGGGGAGTGGTCCAGGTAACATGGTACCTGATGGTGGTGAGTGGAAAGGGGGGGTCCGGATCATGGTGTCCGAACCCTGAGAAGTATGACAGAAAGGAAGAGAGCAGGATGAAGAAAAGCAAAAAGGAAGATAGGACTGTTATGTTCTGGAAGTGACATGGGACTGTTACGTCCAAAATTGTAAATGCAGATTGTTGAAATTATGATAATTTGGGATGTAACAAGAATAACTGTGCCTATAATATAATAAATGCTGCCAGTGAGCAGCCAAAAGTGATAAAGCTTTGGCCTGAAGTTATTTCTGGAAGGGTATCTGGGGACAGTTAGGCTTGCCATTAAAGAGCAGGCCAGCTTGTCCTGGGCCCCAGCCAGAGATATAGATTGTGGGGATGGGGGAGGTAAAGGAGGGGTGAAGTTTGCAGTGGCAGGGGGAAGTGCCATGACCTCATTGGAGGGTCATATGGCCAGGGTATGAAGCTCGCTGGCCATTGGCAGGGGGGGGGAGGGGCCAGTCGGGGACCCAGACAAAGGCTGCTAGGGGCTATTTAAGGGTATGCAACACTTGGATAGCCCTCTTTTCTTGCTGCAAAATTCCCAGCCACCCTCCCCTCAAGAAATAGAGGGGGGAATAACAATGGAATAGGCACAATGAGGAAGAGGCACAGGGAAAGAGGAGACCTCGGGGGTGGCCCAGCACGGGCCTGGTGGGGCGTCAACAGTAGCTGGGGGGGCCAGAGGACTAGGTGGAGTCCTGCTAGAAGGGTGGTAGACAAGAGGAAGGGAAGGCTGTGGGGGCAAGGGAAAAAGGGGACAGGTAGAGGGGAAGGGTAGGTACCACGTGCTGGGGACAAAGTAACCCAGGTGTAGGAATAAGGATGGGGAGGGGGAAAGATACAGAGCTAGGGGGTGGATCAGTGTGTCCACACCTGGTGGAGGGGGTGGTCCGGGTAATGTAGTACCCAATAGTGGTGAGTGGAAAGGGGGGTCTGGATCACGGTGTCCGGACCCTGAGAAGCATGACGGAAAAGAAGAGAGCAGGATGAAGAACTGCAAGAAGGAAGACAGGACTGTTATGTTTTGAAAGTGGCATGGGACTGTTATGTCCAAAATTGTAAATGCAGATTGTTGAAATTATGGTGATTTAGGATGTAACAAGAATAACTGTGCCTATGATGTAATAAACGCTGCCAGTGAGCATCCAAAAATGATAAAGCTTTGGCCTGAAGTTATTTCTGGATGGGGATCCGGGGACAATGGGACAGTTTTTAACTGACATCTCAAAAATGATATAATTCTGAAACATTAAACTTACAAAAGCATGTACTGTACCTTGAGTCTGACTCTATCAAACCAGTAGGTTTCCGGTTTTAAAAATACATGTGTTTAGCTATATGAGAACAAAAAAAGTCTTCAATGGAATGAACTGTACCATTTTTGCACCTTTGTAACTTTGGCCCTCACCCCACCGAAACAATTGGCACAAAACTTTCATGATCCACAGACCTTGGCCCAGACTCCTAGGCTACTGGCAAATCAGTTGAACAGGAGCAGAATTATTAAGGTGCAAAAATCGGGCTTTAACATTTTAACATAGATGGGCCTACTCTGCATTTTACATAAATATACAGCACCTGTATTTATATGTGTGTGTGTGTGTGTGTGTGTATATATATATATATATATATATATAGATAGATAGATATATATAGATAATATATATGTATATATATATATATATATATATATACACCGTGTATCATACAGTACTATCGGGGTGTGGTAGGGCTGTACCATGACTTAATGTTAAATTCAAATTTGTGCACCTTAATAACTTTGCCATTCTTTGACAAAATAGCTCAAATTTTGGCATGCACAATTATTCTGACAGTGTTTCAAAACATGGAAAGTGTTGTAATGGCATCTTGCATGATTTTTGAGATATGGAGTGGTAAAAAATCATACAACTGCCACTTTTTTCCTATACTTAACCTGGGATTTTTGGCTCTCATCTACAGCCCAGACAAATGTAATTTTTTTTTCTGGGGTGATGGGGTCTGTGCCAAGGGTGTGCCTTTGGTAATTTGGTGAAAAGGTTCTCACCATTTTTAAATGTTAACAGTTTTTGTTATTGCAGTTAGTCAGGCAGGTTATTGAAAACTGTTCGAACTGTTAATAGTGAAGATCTGCTCTGAGAAATATTGTTTGTGCTGTCCGCCATCTTGGTTTTTTTCCCCGTTTTAAATGTTGATTTCTAAGAAAATAGAAGTTATTAGAGAATAGGGTGTCATCAGCAGATTGCCATGAACAACAGGAGCAACAGCTGCAGATGGACATGACAAATACGAAGGTGTGGTTTAAAGAGTCTGCATTACAGTTAAATGCTAAGAAAACTCAATCCATAACATTTATAATGGGTACAAATGAGAATAAAACAGCAGAGCTTTAACTTAGATTAATGGATGGTACCCAAATTACTAATGTAAAAAATTACAAGTACTTAGGTGTTCTAGTAGATGCTAGAGTCACATACTCTGACCATATTTCTTCCCAAGTAAAAAAAGTAAATCAGAGACTAATAGTTTTAAGAAGGGTATCTGGATGTCTTACAACTGACACAAGAGAAAAATTAGTAAGACAGTTATTGATCCCGGTCTTGGAGTATGGCTCTTGTCTGTATACGAATTCCACACCATTTTCTTTAAACAAGAGAGATCAGGTGTATTACAGGTTAGGAAGATTTGCTACTAAAACTAAGCATGGAACCCACCATTGTAAAATTTATGAGAAGCTTGATTGGTTGCAACGAGGCACTAAAAGAACATATGTATGGCTCACTTGGTGTCACAAGCTAATCCATAATGAAGAAACCCACCCTCTAAGCCATGCTTTAACACTGGGGCCATCTTGATCTATGAAAGCCTCTTGGAAACACTTGAATCAAATCATCCTTGGAGCAAAATCAAGTAATAGACTAGGTGATATGACCTTACAAAATAGTTTGGTGACTTACTGGAATAGACTACCAAAAGAATTAAAAACTGTCTGGGGACATTCGCTATTTAAAAAGCTTCTGAAGAGTTGCCTTCACTCCAGTTGTACCTGTTTCTATGTAGTAGATAGTTTTAGACATATTTTGATGAGTTTTTATTATGAATGTAACACTTAAACTGGATGAATGTTGTTAACACATTGACACTTGTCTGTTCTACTCCTATAGGGCCAGATATTCAAAACTTTGCCCTGGGGCAAAATTAGCACTGCCCAGCGGGCAAACTTATCCCGGAGCACAGAGCACGCTATATTCAAAAGGAATAGCCCAGGGCAAACAGCTTCCGAATATGGCATGGTAATGAGGCCATGCAAACTGGGCTGGGAGTGCAGGGCAAAAATAGCCCTAGAATAAGACAGCACTGAATAAAGCAACCAGGAAGTGCAACCCACAACAACAACACAGTGCACAGCAACATGAGGGCAGGTACAGACGAACTACGTGGCCAATGTGTGTGCCAGCAAATGCATGGACTCAGTACAGCTGCAGGAAGCAGCAGATGTGAAAGAACAGTGATCAAAACTGTATAATATTCCCGTATCGTTAGCACCGCGCTAACACTTAGCGCAGCATTAGCGAGCTAGCAGTTAGTTCGAGCAACACATTGCCCGCTAAAATGCCATATTCAGTGTTAGCGCAAATGAGCCTACTTACATAGTCTCTGGGCAAACAACCGGATTAGTATCTCATTATACCCTGATTTGCATGCAGTTTGCCCAGCGTTACTGCAGAGTCCCACAGAGCCACCTGTAGGTCAGTCTGGAAGTACAGGGCTGACCAGGTCCAACCGCAGCTCCACCTGTAGGTCAGTCTGGCAGTGCATGATGATAGCTGCAGGCTACATGTAAACAGTACAGCATAGCATAGCATATTATACCCCAGGGACAGAACACCATAGGCACAGGTGGTGGTGGTGCTGCATGCAACTGTCACATTGTAGGGCATGCTACAGTGCACAGCAGAAACTACAGTAGCAGGGGCAGTAGTGCGTGGACACAGCAATGCCTATGTGTGTAGGGCAGTGATGATGACTGCACTATACACAGTGAACGCCCAACCTGCGGATGTTTTCTGACACTGGACATTACTGTTACGCTGTTGTGTGACCCACAGATGCTGCACCTGTGGCATGGATGCTCACAGTGACATGTACATTTCTGGCTTTGTGTGCTATGGCAGTTGTACAGCTGTGAGGTATGTGGCCGGGGGGCATATATTATCCGAAAGGCACACTGGTGTTGGGGTATTCCCAATACTGACCCATGTACACTGCATGATGTGTCCCAGCCTTGTGGCCACACCTGATCTGTAGCACAGCCTCGCCACCCATATGCTCCCCTCAACATCCTCCATGCCCACAGTGCTGCATGTGTGTGCTGGCATCTGTTGGTGTCCACGGAAGTGTGGTCCACAGGTGTGTGCTGTATGGCCACACTGCCGTGCTTGTCCACTGTGGCAGGGTCACCACTTACTGCCTGGCATGGCTGGGACTGGTGACAGATGATGGCATCATTGTGATGCCATCAGTTAGCTGCATGCTTCCTCTATGTTTGGCTTTATCTATGTGTCATATTTATTTGTTAGGGTCATGCAAAACCCACGCTAAACCCGCACAAACGCCGCGCAAAGCCATAATGTCATGCAAAGCTGATTGCCCAGGATTAAGACCAGCTTTTCCTGGGCGGTAATGTGCACTGCGCTAAGTGTCACGCTAAGTTGCGCAAAACCACTTAGCGTGGCGCTAGTCGCTGAATATAGCATTGCACCTGTATTCATGTCAGTTTGCCCCTTGCATACATTATAATTTTGCCCGGCGCTAATGCAATTTGCCCACGCTATTTGGCCTTTTGAATATGGAAGACCCGCGCTAATCCCGGCCTAAACCTGCACAAATGGTTTTTGCCCAGCGCAAAGTTTTGAATATCTGGCCCATAATGTTTTATCTTCTTTCTCTGATGTGAATGGAACCATAGGACGTTGTTGAAAATGGGGATATAACTCAACAATATGTATTGTGTATAAGAATAAAATGTTATCAATCAATGTACAAGACCAGCATTTAGGTCTCGTTCACATTTAGTTGCATGTTATATAATAATTTAATAATTTTTTGTGCAAGTACAGTATGTCTTTTGGTGGAGAAAATCATATCATCCATCACTCACTTAGGTGAGGATCATTCAATCCAAAAATAACCATTCAAACAATAAATTATAGTTTTATTTATTTATTTATTAAGCATCAGTTTACAACCTTTGAGCCAGAGGCTCGTCTACAAAGGTACCTCATTACAGAGAGGACAATACAGTGATAACAACTTGGTACAGAGAAACAGTGTACAGTTTTTTTGAGGATACGGGAGGACAAATGAGATCAACAATTTATAACATACAGGATTGGTCAAGTTAACATTGTTCAGGGAAATAACATCAGAAAAACATAGGATGTCAATACAGTGTGTTTTAGCGGAGTCAAAAGGGAGGTAACAGGAACCAAGGGTAGAGAAGGTAAGGATTTGAGCAGCCAACAGGGGGCTTTGTCAGAGAGTGAGCAAGATAGCTTAGAAACAGCAACAGCTGTGAGTAGTGAGAAGGTGGTTCCGGAGGGTAGTTTTAAAGCAAGAGATTGTGGGGGTGTCTGAGATACTGGCAGGGAGGGAATTGTACCAAGAAGGGGCATGGTAGAGGAAGGCCCATTGTCCATGAGAGGTCCTTGCTCTAGGTACCTTCAACTTGGTTTTACAGGAGGACCGTGTTGAAGCTAGTGAGTTTACATGGTGGATAACGGCAGTCAAACCAGGAGGAGAGAGCCCAAGGAGAATTATTTTTGTAAGGATGCAGGTTTGATACCTAAGACATTAATCAAGATTAAGCAGATTTGCCTGGGAAAAAAGATGGCAGGTATGTGTAAGTCTGGGATCACCTAAGATTAGTCGACAGGCCTTATTTAAGGTGAGGCGGATTTTGTTTGGTGAGGTCTGGTCAGCAGCCCCGTAGACTGGTAAGCCATAGTCAACAAGTGACAGAATGGAGGACATAACTGTGAGTCAGAGGGCATCGGGGGAAGACAGTGTTTGTGGCGGTAAAGGATTCCCAACCTAATATTGGTGGTGGAGGCTAAGGCGGAGTTCGAACTTTACTGTTTGAATGGGTATTTTCGGATCAAATGATCCTTGCCTAAGTCTTTGCAGGTGATATGACCCCCCCCCAACAAAAGACAAAATTGCATACTAAATTGTTAAATTATTCTCCTAAGTGTCTAGTAGCACTCCCCACCTCCCATCTTGATCCCACTAGTACAGTTTTATTTCCATGGTGTCTAGTGGCACACCCCCTCAATCACTGTCCCCATTATCCCTTTGCTTCCCTGGTGTCTAGTGGCACCCTCCTCCCTATTCACTGTCCCTATAACTTGATTTTTTTCTCTTGATGTCTAGTGGCACCCCCCCCAATCTTTGTTTCCCTGGTGTCTTAGTAGCACTACCCTTCCCCAATCACTGTCCTCATCATCCTCTGTTTTCCTGGTGTCTAGTGGCAGCTTCCCTTCCCATTCTCTGTCCCCATAATTAGATTTTTTTTCTCTGGTGTCTAGTGGCACCCTCCTCCCCAATCTTTGTTTCCCTGGTGTCTAGTGGCACCCCCCCCCCGATCTTTGTTTTACTGGTGTTTTAGTGTCCCCCCCATCCCCGATCTGACACTGCTCCTGCAATGAAGAAAACAATCCTGAATATTGCATTTTAATTTTAAAACCTGAAAAAGGTCCTTGTCAATCTGACCCCTCCCCACCCCCCACCTCCCACTCCAGCACCCACCACCCACACCCCCAGTACACCTCCGCACACCCTCACTCATCTGAACAGGTCCCAGGTTCAAGATCCACTCTCCGATCAAAAACACACCTTGCTGCTGAAACTGGCGACTGCAATATGAGAAACTATGGTAAATGTGGTTCAGTGTATTTCAGTGGGAAGAGGGTTCAACCTTTATGCATAACTTAGCCATTTTTTGACATTTTGACCCCAAATATTCAACATGGCCTTTTGAGGACCCCACCTCATGAAACAATATGACTCCTGCCTGAAAGGTGATTTCACAGTCTGTTGGAAGATTCACCTTTTACGTGGGATTTGTGTAACGACAGTCATATTGTTCTTGAGGTGGGGTCACAATAAGGCTATGTTGAAAATTTGGGGTCAAACTACACTAAAATGGCAGAGTTATGACCATTTGTTTTAGTTTCACAATGCATGCTCATAACTTCTGACATTTGAAATATTTTTACCACAAATTTTCAACACAGACTTCTTATTACCCCACCTCTTGTACAGTATGTCACAGCTGTCATTTTTAAAATCCTGACCAAAATGTGTTTGGCAACCCCACAGCACACCTGATTTGCTTCCTCCAGGGTGATGGTGGAGTGATAGGCTTGAAAACCCTAATGTTATATTTCTCTACTTTTTGTGCTTTATCGTGAACCCTAACTGATGCATTAACGCATTTTTTTGTAATGATATATACTATACAAAGACAGACAGATAGATAGAGAGATAGACAGACAGATGTACAGACATAGATACAGGTATAACTAAAGTGGAACTGTAATGCCAGTAACATTGTGGTTGCAAAGGCACTTCTATGGTATGCTAAATCTCAATTTTTGGCCACTTTGAACTCAGGGATTTTGAGACAAGGGACCTTTAATTTAGGATGCACATCCTAATCTGTACACCTTCAAAATGTTAAGTAAATCATTTTAGTAGTTTCAGAGATACAGCGTGCACAAAGCCCTGAAAAATATAAAACTTAAGATTGCTTTTCTCACCAATAACTACTCAAAATACCAATTATACTGAGCAGCACTGAGGTATGGATGTGTCCATTCTGGGGTACCTCTTGAGCCAGATTTTTACTCCACTTCCCAAGGGCATGTAAGGATGAGATGGTGCAGTACTTTTTGACCCAATGGCTCAATCTTCATCCCGGGCTATCCTGGTTAAAAAAAATGTAAATAAATAATATAAATCTTGCAAAGTAGGTCCCAGGGCTCTTTATATTATATTTGTCCATTTTGCATCCTGGTGATGGACAGATTGGTTGGCAAAAAAGTATAGTAAAATAGGTTGTAGAGCTGTCCTCAAAAGGTTAACATAAAAAGACCTCTTAAATCTATAAATGTACTGTAATAACTGGTCAGGAATTTTTCCCTTTGCCTGACTGAGTTTTAATTTGCCATTATAACCCGCGGGTTATAACGGCAAACATGCACCGCTTCATCATAAAAGAGTCACATCCCGATTGGCTCTTCACTTCCCATGGGTGGGCTAAACATTGACACAAACATGGCAGCTCCGCTTACCAAGGAGCCGCCACACCGCGAGTCCCATCGTATTATTTTAACAAAACAACTTATCTGGTTGATCCTGCTGTCCAGAAATCACACCGTATAGGAATTCCCTAAAAATGCTCTGAAGAGCTTCCCTGCCTACAAAACAGCTCCACACTGCTTCACTGCCTTGAGTAATAGTTCTGTGGCGCTTCTCGGAGGTAAGCACTATTGCAAGTAAAAGAAACAAAGTGTGACTGCAGTTTGAGGGACACAAAACAAAAAGGGCTTAACAAAAATACTCCTCACAAGAAATAAACTTTTCTGACAGCAACACAGGGTGTGTGTGTGTGTGTTTGACTGAGAGACAGTGTCAGTGTATCTCTGTGTTTTAGACTCAGGGCTGCTAAAAATTGCTGCCCAGCAATTATAAATAATAAAAGATGGGGAAGTGTTTTTAAATTCAAAATTAATGGTTGTCCTCAGTGTGGGATGCTTTAATAACCCCTTTGGGCTTCACCCTTGGGTTTTATGTAGCATCCCATACCTGGGGCAACCATTAAATTCTCATTAAGCACATATCCCCATCCATTATTGTATATGTAATTGCTATTGATGACTAAAAAATGCAGTATAAACACTGATTCTTCATTAGGTACAGGTTTGTAAGACAGACTCTAAATAGAAGAAGAGCAGGGTTGATTTATTGTAGAACTGGGGTGGGAGTAGTGAGGTTGCTGATTGTATTTGATAGAAATAGCATAATTTAAGCCAGCTTGGTAACATATCTGTAGTGCTACCACTCATTACGCTGGTCACCCTGGCTCAACAACTCACATAGATTACTCAGCAGATGGCTGAGGAGGGAGGACAGAACATCACAGGAGACTGATCTCATCTCTTAGGAAGGGGAGACACTGCATTCTAATGTCTGCCTGCCACCTAGTGGATGCTAGGTGGCAGCACAGAATGAATGCTCTCTCAAGGGACCTTAGACACTGATAGCATGAGTGTGCACCTCTGCATGCCTTAACATGCATCATTGTAGGGTGGCCACTGAGGTAAAAATCAGAGAAGAAAAAACACAAGCTGGTAGGATGACACCAGCTCCAGTATCCTTGTAGGCACTGGACCACAGAATGTGACACTCACTCACTCACTCACTCACTCATCAGAAGATGGTCCTGGAAATAGTGGGTGTTGTGCTGGTGGAAACATAGTGATAGGGACCAGCTGGGTAACTAAGGAGATAAACAAATAAAAATATTAAGTCTTGCTGACAATTCGTATGCCTGCTATATAAACATTCTTGTATTTTTGGATAGGATGTATCTACATTTGTCTTTAAAATGTTCTTACTCCTACAATATTACATGTAATCAATAACCTCTTCACCCCCTACTGCCAAGCTCTGCAATAAATTAGTTCCATTCTGTGATTGACACTGTTCCATATGACCCTTTTTATCAGTAATGACTGAATGTTGTTTTTACTCAGTGTTACTTAGTTTTAAGCTCTTTTGGTCCATGAGCCATAGCTAAATTTAATTTACTAAAATCCACTTGAAAGTCTTCTTTTTTACCTACATGCACAGCTGCCCATATCACCTTCATCCACCACTCAGCTTCCTTACAAGTTGCTGTCCTGCCTCTTCTGAGCACTGCCCCAGGGACACATTGGTCTCAATTCAGAAAGAGCCTTTAGGTCAATGCAAGGTGTGTCAAAGAACCACCTTGCGTCAAATACCAGTGTGCCAAATATTGCATGCCATATTCAGAAAGATGAACAGTCTCTGTGGCAAAGTCAGCCACACTGATGCAAGATGTGTACTGCTGCAAAGATATGATGCATGTGGAGAGAATACTGCAAGCCCAGGTGCAATAGCATGGGGTGCAAATGCCTACAGGTGAGCTACAACGGCTGTGTAGGAGGGGCATGTGTGCCCACACTGAGGCACTACAACAATGCAGGAGTGAGAATGCCCCAAGGTGGTTGAAAAGGGAGAAGGGAGGCACAGAGTGGGAACTGATGCACACTGCATCAAAATGATGATGTGGTCGATGAAAACTGATGCAAACTGTGGAAAAAAACATTGCATGGGGCAAGGCCTGTGAAAAATCATATGTCACATGAATTTTTTTTTATTTTATTTTATTTTATGAAATGATGATAAAATGGCCATGGCAGTGACATGTGCATCTGCCATACCATCCCACAGGGGTGACGGGGCTGTCTCATCCTCCTTATCTGCAGCTGGATCCACTCCATTCTGTGCCCACTGTAGTTAGACCAGCTTCACCCTGGTCTAACCAATGCCTGCCATTATTAGTGCAGTGTCAGGGCTTCCACCTTTCTGAATCCCAGAAAAGGGGATGCTGCATCAGTTCTGTGATGCAAGCCCCATTTCAACATGTGCACCCAAGTTTTGGATGCAAGCATGGCACAGGCCACTTTGGCGCAGCCTGCCCCAGGTTTGACGCAAGCCGCTTTCTTGAATCGCGATTGACGCAATGTTTAACACAAGCTGCAATTTTTTGGCACAAGCTACTTGCACCATTCCTGGAGCTTTCTGAACTGAGCCCATTGTTTCTTAGACAAAATATGGAAGGCATCAATGCCTTGGACACTGAAGTGCCATAAGCAGAAATGCAGAAATGACCTAAGTGGTATTCAAAATGATTCTCACTACATTGCCAGGGTTTTACAAAAAAGATAACCATGATAATGATCTAAGACAGTTATTCTCTTTATAAGAACACTCCCTTGAAGAAGTCTCAAATAATGCAAAATGTTGGGGTATGTTGAATTGTAAAATACTGAACTGCACCAAAATGAACTTTGTTTTGTAAAAGACAGAGTGAGCCCTCCCAGTTTTTATTTATGTGCTTTAAGCCTTTAAAAATGACAACTGGTTTTACTTTTAAAGGCACTAAAAAAATCCAGAGCTTTTGTGTTTGTTGAAAAGATATAGTGAAATAATGTTTGAAAATACCAATAACTGGTGCCCAGATGGGGAAATGCAGATAGCAACATGCGGAGGTGTCTGCTAGTGAATGTCAGATGATCTCACTAACATTTTTAGACACAAACAGCTGCAAAAGATACAATTCAGGGACCAAGTATACAAATACTCTGCGCTCAGATATCAAACACGGAACAAAAGAGCAGGCCAAAAGGAAGAAAAGGGGATTAGGAGGAGGAGAAACTGGAGGCAACAAACCCAACAAAACTTAAAGAAACCCAGGAACTGTTAAACATTTTTAATTTAAGCAGCAGTGAACTAACACAAATAGAATGTTACAAATGGCCTTTCTTGCTCCCCTTGCAAACCTATTGACACCTTCCAGCTAGAATCAAGAGTGTAATCTGTACAAATTCTATAGGACTCTTAGACTAAGAACAATTTGGCAGTAATTCACAAACAGACTCATACAGACAAAAAGTGAAACAATCACTTAAAATAAAGCCAAATGTCATGTCACACCAGGAAAAATTGTACAATGGAAATTTACATAGGATTTGTCTTAAAAGATGCAGATAAACACAAACTACACCAGCCTAAATGAGGCAAAAGTACAATTCATATAGGCCAAAAACAAAACACTAAAATATCTTCAAGATGACACTTCTCTAATCATTAAGTCACAGATAAAAGGGGTGGTGTTGTGATATTATAATACAGGATATATCAAAATATAGGAATATGTGTCAGAAATTATTTAATGTCCAAGATAATTACAAAACCCCTGATCAGGATCCAACATGAAATATAAGGATACAGATTTATGATGTGGTAGAAGAAATGATCACAATAGAATGGCTTAAAGGGGAAGTCTCCCATAGTTTCATACCAATATTTTCCCAACTCCTTATGTGTAACTGTTGTGTGCCTCCTCCAGTTGCCAGCAGTCCTATTGCTGTCCAAATCTAGATTATAAATAAAATATACAGCCCCCAGAAGTTATCAATGTGTTTGTCCTCCATTTTACCATCAATGTTGCTGGAGGATGATATCATCAGAGCAACAGATAATGGTGCTGCACTAAATGTAGTTCCACCAGTAAACCAAATCCACATTGTTTGGTTCCCCTCGAGTAATGGAGGAACCCTTTAAGTGCTGTGCACATCCTGAAGTGCAGGTCTAATAGGGACTAGGATCATGTGAGTGTGATGCAGCACTGATCTGAGGTATAACAGTATTCATATAAGGAAGTGCTTGTATGTGTTGTGTTACTGTTTCTGTTAGCAAAAACAGTTTACCCAATAAATGACTCTGGGTACAACAAGAGTTTTAAGTGGTATTATACAGCTGTTGTATTATGTTGTGTGTGTGTTAGCATTCTCTGTTTTGATTGACATCAGCAGTGAGAAACAATCTTGCAAATATGCCCCCTTTCCTTTGTAACTAGGCAGCCAGTGATTGGATGGCTGCTGTAAGGCAATAAAGAATTCAGCTATAACAAGGAATAGGATACCAGGAAAGCATCAGCTGCAGCATATGGAAGAAGGATAATCTAGTGGTTAAAGCACAGGCACAAGAACTGGGGGACTCTGGTTCAAATCGTACTACAGTCCCTTACTCTCTAACCCTTAAGAAGCTCCCTTAACCTCCTTGGGAACTGTGATGGCCCCTCAGGTCCATGACTTTAAAAGTGCCCCCATTCCCATTATAAATCATTAGCAGTGATGTGAGAGCTACAGCACTTCACTTTCAAGGTACTAAGGATAAGCTGTGGCAGCACTCCCCCCCCCCCGCTTTGTAATGCCAGCATTTGAAGTAGGATGTCCCTCACAAATCAGACGCCACACTTCAGCTGTTGTAGGTAAAGAAACTAATCAGTTTCAGTGTTTGTAGTACACTGTATTTGCTTAGCTCACTCCTCCCATGTCATATGTATTCTGTGTCTTGGTATTTCCAGTCAGAAACTCAGATTTAAGGAGCATTTGACATGTAAAACAATACACTTTATAAAGTAAATGATCTAGCTCTCCACTTTCAGGCTGCTGAAAGGGGATGTGTATAATTCAGTCTTGTGTGATCCTTTGGTAAACTGCCCAGGTCCACCTTGTAATAAATCTTCTCAAGGGTGTTCACCAGGTTCAATACAGATTGACTGATTGACTGCTTGATTGATTGGTTGATTGACTGATTCAGTCTACTGCTCTCCACAACATGTTACAACTGTCTCACAGAGAGAAATGAGCAGTACAAATAATCAAATTGAGTTTTCTGTGAATGAAATACTATTAGATGTATTATTTGCTCTACACATACAGTTTTAAGGCTACAAGTACTACTTCCTGTGTGAGTTGCATGACAGAACTGCCTTACGCCATTGCAAACTTAAACTAAAATCAGGCTAGACAGCATTGATAACCTCATGTTTTCTTTTGCACTGTTGCTGCAGTGACATCAAGGAATGGAAGGGGCTGTATTACAAGTGACCCATTTGCTTGTAAATGGAGGCTTGCTTGACATTTTACTACCTTGCGTAAGAGCCACAAACTCTAGATATGTGTTGCAACAGAATAAATGGCTGATTTCTCATTGATATATGTACAGTATTTGATGTAATGTAAAATGAATGCATCGGACATATCCAAATCAGAAATATACAGGAGTCTTCTCCTTTAAGGATTGGGAAGAGAAATGAAACACAAATGCAAGTTCCAAGGGTACCAATATTTTATGCAGTCCCAAAACTTAATAAGAACCTAAATAACACACTAGGCAGGCTAACCGCATCAGGCACGTGCGCTATTTTGGAGCTGTTGTCCATATATTTATATATCTATAGCCCCTGGGCCAGCCCACTCCTGTCATGGGACTGTAAATTGACACTGTATGTAAATGCTTTATATCTATTATGTAACTGTACATTATATTGTATTGTCACATGCCATGCACTATTGTCATACACCTTGCACTATTGCTTGCTGTACCATAAGTACTGCAAACTCTCTGTAAGATTTTGTGTACACTGTATAATTATGTTTGTATTCCCCCTTCCCCTCTACCCCCAGAATGCATCTGGAATTGAGTAGTAGTCTTCTCAGCATGCCTCCCAGGTGAAACCTTTAAATAAATAAATAAATATATACATTAATATAGACTTACAACCTATTATGAAACAATTAATAACAGTTCATTTTGAACTACTTATATAAAAGTGTAGTTTCTTTGTGCTTTACATACTGTGTATGAGTTGTCAGACTTATAAACCCTTGTGGTACTTTAATCAAATCACGATTTGCACTGTTTGTGATCTTATTCCTTTATCCTTGTTACGTAAAAAAAAAAGTCTGCAGTTGTTTATCTTGAGTTAAGATCGAGCTACATTACACAGGGAATAAACAATTGATAGCATCAGCATAGAGTGCAGGCTGTATACATTTGCACCAGACTGACACTCCTCTTTAAAAGTTAAACTGAAAACATGTTTAAATCTTATCACAGTATAAAATAGGATTACAGAAATTTGTGGCACAAGCTACTGTGAAAACAATCTTTTAAAGTACTCAGCAAGAATTCAAATACTGTTTATTTGGCAAAGAAGTCATGCAGTGGTACAGTGAATAAGGGTGAAACAAACCTTTTCATCCAAGTTTAGCCTCAGGCACTTTAGACCAATTCTTCAACATGACTACTTTGAGAACATAGACTAAACAGTTCATGAAAAATTAACTCAAATGTGCAATGCATATTTCAGAAAGTTAATCTCAAATTAATTAACTTCCAACAGAGTCAACTGCTAATTCTTTATCCTCTTGGGTTACAAAATAAGATACAACTGCACACATGCTGTGAGAAATGATTGGCCAATTTTGAAATCATTAAGTTGATCCTTATATTCATTTTGTGTTCTGTTTATATAAATTATATTTATATAAGGTGTCAGTGTCACCGGCTGGAATTCATCTTTATTTCCTCAGATCTATATTAAAGAAAGTAAGGAATTTTGTGTTATATTTTGGCTTCCATACTCACTGTATCACAAAATAGTTTATAAGCCATTAGCAGCTGCAGTAGCAATCAGACACAAGCACACACTAAAAGCAAGTAAGACTGAAATAGATTAAGGAATGCACAGAGAGGTTATGGATATATAGAGGAGGATGAAATTAGGCACAGGGAGGTAAAGTTAGTTATGCAAGTTGTGTTATGGTGATGGGAATTAAACAATTTCAGCTTGGGTTTCTGGGTTTACAGTACTGTGCACAAATCGCTAGGCTATAATATAATGCTGTCATCAGCTCTGCATTTTACTTATATATATATTACCTGATTAATATATTTGTTTCCAATCTCTAGTTAAAAAAATAAGAAAATGATGAATACATTGCAAGCCTAATCTAATTTTTATCAAATCACTGATTGCATGCCACTAAACATCTTCAGTGTACTTCAGGGAGAAAACAAAAAGCTAAATCATCTCTGGGGAGGAAAGGAACACCCTATCACTCCTTTTTCTTTTAATTACTTGTGAAATTGGAGCTTTACTGTCACAGTATCAGTGGCATTAAGAGAAACTTTTTAAGCAGGTCAAGAGTTATTTTAATAGTGCCCCATGTCAGATCCTTTGTCAGGACCCGCCATGAATATAGCATGCAGTTCTAGCCCCTGTACCCCAAGAAAAGATATTGATATAACTAAGAAAGTACACAGGAGAGCAACCAAAGTGGCTGAAGGTTTTGACAACACAAGTTATGAAGACAATCTGACAGAATTGTGTCTGTTTTCCTCAGAAAAAATGAAAGAAATGGGGGAGATATGATAATGGTGTTCAAATATCTGTAATGGGTAACACCATCAGACAAAATGTAACTCTAATAGATAAATAATGATGAATGGACAAGGGAAACAAAATGCAGTTAAAAGGAGGAAAAATCAAGGGAAATGTCAAGATGAACTACTTCAAGGAATCTGTAGTGGACACATGGGGCATGATTTTCAAACAGGGATGCAGGGTTTGTGACCAACCCTGTGTCCCCTCAAAGTTTGCCACACCTGCGTCCAAGGGTTTGCCACAACTTGCACCAGATTTTATAACCTTGGATTCAAGTTGCGAAGTGCTCCCATTTACTAAGCAGCTTGCGAAAGCTGTAGCACAAAGCTCCATTCTCAGCTCCCCTCAGACGAAAAGTTACGCCTGGGGAGCTGGTAATTTTGCTGCGTCACACGCAAGGGACTTGTGGTAGAAGGTTGTGGCAAACTTCTTTTAAAATTGCACTTGCAGCACGGTTTGGCACAAGTTGCCCCTTGCGTCAAACTCTGCCACAAGTCCCCTGCAGAGAATGCAACTCTTGAAAATTGGGCCCATGGAATAAATTTCCAGAGCAGGTTGTATCAACTGATACTGTTACAACTTGTAAGCTCAGATCCTACAAATACTTTAGAAAAACAGGTGTGCTGCTGTATTCCCACCAAGCAAGTGTATGGAAGAACTTTATGAACACATGGGGCTCAATTTTCAAAGCCCTTAGAATGCTGCAAGCCCCTGGTGTGCTGATTATCTTGGTGCACAGGGATTGTGGCATTCTCCCAGGTAGCAATCAGGATTTTCAATCCCAAGAGTCAAATGCCACACATTAGATCAGCTTTTCCCTGGTCTAACTTATGCCATTTGGGAACCATTTTTAAGGGGCTTGTGCCAAATCTATGGCACTTAGGTCTTAAGATATTTGCCAAGATATTGGCCATCAGGTTGAATCAGGTGTGGGGACATCTTAGCAGCAGAGAATAAGTGGGCATCATATCAGGAGGAGTCTCAGCTGATCATTTTCGTAAGCTTGCCCACTTTATCTCCACATCCAGAGACTCCTATACCTCTGCGGCCTTGGCCTCCCGAGATGCAGAGAAAGCTTTTGACAGGGTTTCCTTGGACTATTTGTTTAATCTTCTACCTAAATATCATATCCCCCCTGTGTTTATTCAATGGATAAAAATGTTCTACACTCATCCTTCAGCACGTGTACTGTCTAATGGTGTACTTTCAACATACTTCTTTCTACTACAAGTATGAGACAGGGTTGTCACTTTCTCCCTTTTATTTAACCTATTTTTAGAACCTCTAATTCAGAAGATAAAGCAACACCTCAAATTATAGGAATTCCTCTTGGATTGCACTATTGTAAGTTATCAGTATACCTGGACAACATCCTTCTTCATGTTGCCTTGCCTGAACTCTCCATACCAGCTGCTTTGGACATTATCACACAATTCATAAATCTTTCCACCTACAAATTAAATTTGTCTAAAACTGAAGTTATGCCTTTGAACGTGGCTACACTAAGAATGATTGTGGAGCATTTAGGCCTAGTGTGGTTCAAGGATAAACTGAAGTATTTAGGTATCTATCTAAGTGTATCCCCTACTAAAATGAAGCAATATAATTTAAATCTAGTGGTTGCTCAAATCCAAAAAGACCTAGACTGATGGTCTCTTCTTTCTATTTTGTTGTGGGGTCATTTAAGCATAATAAAAGTGAACATGCTTCCATGTTAACTTCACTCCCTTTTAATGATTACTCAAGTACTACCCCAATCATGTTTTACTCAAGTACATAGAATACTCTCCAGATTCTTATGGCAGGGGAAGCTACTCCAAAGAGTTCTGAACAAGTTAATGTGGGCTAAACATAGAGGAGGTTTGAAAGTACCTATTTTTTTTACTACCTTGCTATCCATAGCTTTAGATTTTTCTAATGGTACAGGTCGGTATCACAGGAACAATCTTTATCTTATATTCCTCAATGGCAGGAAATTGAACATCACCAATGCTCTGAACTTGGTCTGGATATTTGGGCATTGTTATACTTTCCACATAAAACGCTTCCCCACTTTCTGTGGAACACTGCCATAGATACATCACTGCAGGTCCATAAATAATTATGTTCACTACCCAATGTAGACCCCCAGAAAGATGTTACTCAACCTTTAGTAGGAAATCCAAACTTTAAAATAGTGGGCCTACCCCCAACTAAAAAATTCTGCCCATATGCAGAGGTGAGTACAGTGGATAATCTTACACAAAATGGTAAATTATTAACATTTAAGGAGGGACAACTGAAATATAGGTGGCCTGTTTCAACATGTTTTAAACAACTTCAGTTATCTCACATGCTAACTTAGCATTTTGGTATAGGTTTATGGAAAATGTTCTATGGGTCACAGTTCCTTAATTCAGCCACACCTGTTCCTACATCTCATACTATTTCTTTTTATTATACCAAAATTCAAGCTGTCTCTAGTAGAGATCCTGAACCGTTTTATCACTGGGATCAAGCTCTTCCTCCCCCTAACAGCTCCCGTAACTGGTCTAAAATTTGGAAGAACATCTATAGATGTATAAAATGGGATGGATACCATTATATGCAGTTTCAACTGCTTCATAATATGTTCCACACTCTGGTTAAGCTGCATAAAATGGTCAAACTCCCAACTGCTATGTGTTCTAGATGTAATAAAGACTCTGGAACATTAATACATATTTTTTGGACCTGTGAGACGATAACTCCTTTCTGGGAAGCCATTAAGCAATGATTAGACCCATTATTAGGTCTGAGCACCTTTTTCCTACCTGAAAAATGTTTGCTGGGTACCTCTGGGGAAGAACTAATCGGGAATCAAAAATACCACATAGCCAGATATCAGCCTGTGCTAAAAATGTAATCTTAAGACATTGGTGTGATCAAACAATTCCTCAATTTATAGAATGGTATAGGGAAATGTTGTTTGCTTTACAGACTGAACAAATTATTGCCAGTCTAGCAGATCATGTTGATGAGTATAAAAAGATTTGGGAAGCACTACATGTTTTGTTAACTTTATGAGTAATTGTAAGATAAAGTTTTATGTGAAATTTCTTACATCTTAGTCATTTGTGAGATATGATTTTACTATACTTTAGATGGGGTCTCAACTTTTTTATTGAGTAACTCCATCAAGTTCTAATTTCACTCTTATTGTACTATATAGTGGGTATTTTGTTATAATTACCTGAGTCTTTCTAGGACAAAACTGTTCTCTCTGATATGTTCACATTAATATCACCTCAGAAAAGTTTACATTCTCCTCTGGGAAAGGGAAGGATGGTGTAGGCACTGGGAGTGGAAGGGGAAGGAGGGATAGAGTGGGATAGAGGGATAGTTTGTAGATACCAAGTTCTGTTGATAAATGTTCCAGCTAGTTCTATGTTCACTTTCTTCTGATATTTGTGATTGTGTGTATCTTTTGTTGTTGTTAAAATTCAATAGAGTTAACTCAATTAGAAAAAACAAATTGCTGGCACAAGCTGCCATAAATTGAGGAAACTGTCATAACTGTGCCAGATGTACTAAAATTGGATGCAGTTGTGTCAATGGAGTTTGGCGCAGCTGCACAAAAAATGGTTTTCTACAGGGCTTGAATAAGCTCTGCATCACCCTTTGAAAATTGAGCCCATGGCCTTCCTTTGTTACATTAAGATGTGTGTGTGTGTGTGTAGTATTCCTTTATTCCAGCAAACCATAAGTAGATAGTCCAACTAACATCAAAATGTATAACATAGCTGTTGGAGATTATGGGTAGACAGGGCTACAAGGTTGATTTAAACATATACTTACAGATAGAGTACTGTTAAATACAGAACATTCATATACAATACCATTACAGAAACAAGGTAGTGTGGTGCCACGTTAGCCTACACAAAATCAGGGGAGAAACAAAAAGAGAATATTTTTGCTAGATAAGTATAAAATCTTTATTAGCCTAACAAAGAGAAAGATACAAGCTTTTAAGGCCTGTAGTACTGTCTCTTCTTCAGGAACAGGAGATAGTACTCTAGGCCCCAAAAGCGTGTATCTTTAACTCTTCGTTAGCCTAATAAATGTCTTTACCCAGCAAAAGAATGTCTTTTTCTCTTCTGACTACATAAACAAAATGTTTGCTTGGCCCCCAACAATATAATGTCTTCTTAACTCTTATTTTATTTTAAAAGGTCTCCAGAATGTATGCATTTGAACTGCATGCGGTTTACTACAAGTCACAGAAAGCCTGGATAATGGCAGACATCTTTAGATCTTGCCGTAGCTTTACCTTTGTATCTATTATCTAGATTCAACATCAGGTGAAAGGTTTTGAAATGAAAGTTCTGCAACTCATGGATAACTGTCCAGTTCATTATAAAGACCTTCAGTTCTGAGATGCCAATAATTAACTGATTTTACTTCCAAGGACAAAATCAAAAATAGAGTACGGCGTATAAATCAGGGATTGTTAGCAGCTGTTAGGCTGACTTACATCCATGTAATGCAGAATGATGCAAACTAACACTCAACTTTAACTAAATTCATAACAAAACTATATCCTTACCTACTGCTATCTATTCTGCTATGCACTCAGTTTGGGACCTTGGAGTGCATGCATGTGGTTTGGAGAGCCACACATTTCCTTCCTGTTTCCTTCTCCCCAGGTTGTACCCAGAAGCAAGCCTCATCTCAGAACACCTGTCCCACTAATCAATTTTTCAAATAAATAAATAAAACACAGAAATAAAACAAGTACTTGGCATAGCTTGTTGCTTATTGTGGAAACGAAATCAGGGCTTTTATGACTGAGAAATGTTGGAGAAAGAAACCATGTTGAGCATTTGCTAGTGGCAACAAAAAAAGAAAACATTAACTCTAAAATCTAATACCTGCCTGGCACCCATGATTGCAGTAGCTGCTCTTGTACACAAAGGAAGTGGATTAAGTAAATCAAAGATGTAAGGAAAATGGATGGGGAAATGCCTACCTAGCACTATGCTGAGGGCTGAAGAGTTTGGGACCTCAGTAATAGATACGAAAGACTGTGATGACAAAAAACTAAAAGTGACTGAAATGAAACTTATGATGCTGAGCTGAGCCAGATCCCCACTACAGAGCAAAATATGTTGAGAATACTGAAGCACTGTGTAACAATGTGGAAACACTGAATCTGAATCCAATTAAACTGCGTCACCTGAAAGACATTATTTGTGAACTAAAAACATAAAATTGCCTCTAGTACTGTTGTTCTCGTACCTCAGGTTCTATTTACAAACAACCTTTGCTGCAATTGGTTGGATAAAAAGTAACCATATGGAACTAGTACCTGAATGTTTGAGATCACAAACGGATACCAATACTTGATCATAAATAACATAATCACAGTATCATAGTATTATAGTAATGTGTCAGCAGAAAAGGACCATCCTGGCCCATCCAGTCTGCCCATCTCCCCCCCACCACTTGTCACAGGTCCTCAAGAAGCCTATACTCTGTCCTGTAACCAACCCCATATGTCTATCCCATGCGCTCTTGAATCCCTCCACCATTTCAACACCTATCACCTCCTCAATTAATCTGTTCCAGGATTCAACCACCCTCTCAGTAAAATAATACCCCTTACATTACCTTTAAATCTTCCTCCTTCCAATCTTAAAGTATGACCTCTTGTTTTAGCTCTGACTTTTCTTTTAAATAGACTTCCTTCCCTCACTTTATTTATCACCTTCATGTACTTGAATGTCTCTATCATGCCCCCTCTCTTCTAAACTGCAGTGGGTACAGATTTAATTATCTCAATCTTGTTTCATATGGTTTCCCTTGCATACCCTGCATCATCTTTGTTGCCCTTCTCTGAACCTTTTCTTTATTTTTTTGTGGCACCAATTTTGATCCCCCACAGGGGATCTCAGCTCTCAGTTACCACCTCCCCATGCCCAGGCTTACCCCACTGGGCAGGGTCACTGGACGGGTGCCCCCTCTCCAAGGTCAATGGTAATGTGCCCTGGGTTAACCCCAGGGTAGGGTCCACGGGAGGAGGACCCCACCAGGCGGACATTGTTGGCATCAGAGGTGGTGGAGCAGGGCTTCATGCTTGGTGCCTGTATTTTTGTGTGCTGTACCAGGGCAGGGATGTGCAATGATAGCCCTCATCTGCCCCACCCCCGCACTAGTATGGCACTTGCACAGCGGATCACCCCAGTCTCCGCTATGGATCTGTAGCATGCCGGACACACTACCCCCCACACCCCTGAGAAGCAGAGCAGGCCCTAGGATGCTCAGTCCTTTTTCCCCCGGCTGGCCCTCCAACATCCCAAGCCCATTCTGGAACCCAGGTCATCGGCATCGCAGATGGACACACTGCCACTACACCAACGGGCCGGCTTCTCTGAACCTTTTCTATTACATCTATGTCCTTTCTTAAATGAGACCTCCAGAACTGTACCCCATACTCCAGGTGTGGTCTAACTATGGTCTTATATAATGGTATCAGCACCTCCCTCTTCCTACCAGTTATGCCCCTTCCTATGAATGCCATCATTCTGTTAGCTTTGCCAACCACCTTACTACACTAATCACTTACCCTAAGGTTGTTTGATATTATAATCCCCAGATCCCTTTCCTGTTCAGTTTACTTTATTTGAGTACTTGGCCAGTCGATTTTTATGCCCTATATGCATCACCGCACACTTCTTTGTATTGAACTTCAGCTGCCATGTTTCTGACCATTTCTTCATAATCTTAGACTAGCTCATCTCATACAGTAAATACTTTAAATGCAGGTTGATAAAAGAACAGTTCAGTTATCATAAACTGCTGTATTGCTGGTATTGCTCACTTAACATTTTTTTAAATACAGTACTGCACTCACACAGTACTATTTTTTCTTAGCTCCCAAGAATAACATAATGCTTAATGACAACTGTACTGTGTGTGACCTTCTGTACCATATGTGAAGCTACAATGTAATGAGAAACCCAACATTTAGTAAATACTCATGGGAAAGTCAATCAGTCAGTTCCATGCTCCAGATGGTGCAACACTGTTTCTTGGCTCCTTGTAATCCTGCTACTGAACCTTGTCTTGAACTGATTCCTCCAGTCTTTTTTTAGGCTCTTCTTCTTTTTGTCTCCACCATTACCACCATTTTCAGCAGTGAAGGATCTTCAAACTCCTTTCTCTCTCTCTCTCTCTCTCTCTCTCTCTCTGCATCGGTGCCATCTCTGCATTGCCTTAATAATAGAACTCTTCACTCTTCATTAGGAAAATCCTGCCTACATCAATATCCATTTGACAGCCTTACTTAGCACATCTAGACCTGTTCTTCCTTGAACTATCCTAGCTCAGATTTCATATGTCAGTCCCATGCAACATTTTATTTAAGGTCCTTGTCTGCATCCACCTCTCAGCTCCCTATACTTCTACTGGCACTTTGGACACATTTTCATCTCCATTTTCAAACTGTTCTCTCACCATCGCTAGAGAGGATCATGTCATTCCTTGAAGCACCTGTGACTGCAAGTCTTCTACAGGCATCCATCTCAAATTACTCATGGCATTTACTTTACTTCTGAGTTACACAAATCTGATCACCTTTTTCTTCTTAACTACTTGTTTTTAACTGGCACAGCCAGGCTCCGCTATGACTCTCCAACAATAAAAGCATCTTATCTACCTGGCATGTTCAACTACAAGTAAAAATCACAGAAAAAAGGGGACTATATCTCATTCAAATGCTTAACACTGCACTGCTGGAGCAAAGGCTAATGATTACCAGCAACCCTTTGCCTGACTGTGTCACATGCTACCCCAGACATACACCTCTGTGCAAAGCCAACTAGCTGCAGGATGAAGCTAACTGGAGTACTATCTGAGGAAAGGAAGCAGTTATGGTTTCTGACTTATTAACATACAGTAACAAAAATGATTTCATGGTAAAATCTCCTCCACAAAATCTTGCCTGATATGTTGCTGGCTCTCAGTACCTGAAAGAGTGAAAGAGTGCCAGCTTCAGGTTTGGTTCATTTGTCAGGGTCATCCTTATCACCCACCCCCCGCTAACCTGCCCCCCCTCTCTTCCACACCTCTGAATACTAGTGTACTACTATTACAACTAAAACTACTACTAAATCCAAATAGTGACCTCCCAAATGTATGTGTTGACATAATAACCATGTATCAGAGCCATGGGGATGTCTGACCCATAAGTCAGAATTTGGAGAATACCCAGGAAGGAGCAAGAGATCCGGGGGTTCAAGCACTGGTATTGGGTGTGAAGGGGATGGTGGCATCATCCATTTGAGTCCTAGTTCCTTCTTAATGTTTTCAACGTACCCACTATTTAGACCTGGCACCCAGGCTATTTAAACTACCCTATTAAAAGGCAGGTAAGCCAGGCCCTCCCTCCTTCCACTTTCTGCTACTAGATGTACTACCACTTGTGAATTTTAGGGGGCTATTACACAAAAAGGTAGTCAGCCTCCCCTCCTTCCCTAGAGGCAGAGATTCTCCTCTTCTGCAAGCCCACCATAGCAAATCCAGACTTTGTGCATGAACTCAGGTTCCCAGCATAGCAAGATGTATTTTTTTTTTATTTTTATTTATTTTAGTCTTTGGTAACCGGGTTAGGCCCACTAAGCCCAAGTGCCTGTTTTCAGGGGCAACCTGGGAGCACTATTTGCTGACACTGATTATTGAGCTGGCCTGCTGTTTGTCTTATTCCTGCCAAACCCAGTCCCAGCATCTCTTTACCTCTAACCAACTCTTTGTTTCCTTCCAGGAATGTATTGGCACTTTGAAGTTTTTGAGGCAGCCCTGTACTAACGAGGCAAAAAGTCATTTCTGGTATGCTGCCTGCCAGCGTCTGCCCCAGCTACATGAACTGCTTGTTATAAGATGGATTTCTTTAGTACCTTTTTGCTTGTGTCATGGATTTTAGACCAGTGCGTATGAATGTGTGAAACTCAATTTTATATGGATATGAATAAATGTAGTTTATAAATATCCATATATAACTTCATTTGCGTGTTTTCATGGGTCCTATTCCAGTGCACAAGGAGGCACGGTTGCTGCTTGCAGGAGGTGGGTGCACCAGATGTTTGCATTGCTTACAATCTATAATTTGTTGCCATTAAGGGACCTTAAAATAATTACCAATGAGCTACATTAAACATTAACAAGTACAAGACCTCTGCCTTTATTCAATAAGCCTTTATGGCAGAGTTACACCTTTAAGTGCCATAATTCATATATAAGTAAATGCTTTACTAATTCCCTTTTGAAGTTTTAAATTAGAATAATGAACTGAGATTGCATGGCATGGAGGATGATGGGGTCACTGTACCTAGTGAGTTCATCCTGAGAGAGGAAAAGGCAGGGGCAAGAAGGCAGTAGGGCAAGGAAAAAGTACCACTGCAGTCATATGCAACAATAGTTGGAGACTGCTATGACAAATCTTGATGTAGAACTGGACCCTGCTGATCTCTGTGGGAGTCATGCAGAGGTAGCAGGTCCTACTATAGATACAAAGTGGGAAGGAGAGCAGAAATCTGTCACTGGGTAAATACATTAACAGCTGTTTACTATAACTATCAGCTACTCAGAGTTCACTTGTTTTGCATGTAATGTTGCTGATTTTTTTCTTATTTTTTTTTATGTTTAACATTCTCATACCTATTTCAAAATAAGTTGCATGATAGAATCCTCAATGAAATAGCCTATGGAGGGGGCAATAAATAACTTCTGCATATCATGGAGCTGTTCAGTATAAATGCATACTACAGCTGTAGCAAAAAGTGGGCTATATTCTCATTTTATATAGAAACATATTATCCATTACACAAAATCAGATCAAATGGTCCATCCCCTTTTAGAGAGGTAGTCACAATCATTGTAAGTGTAGAATCAAAAGCACTGGCTGAGGTGTCCAAGGGCAAATAGCATGAGTGTACATAAATCATATATCATATGAGGTCCCCCTACATATTGTAATTGTACAATAGGGTAGGACCTTTTAGGATGCTTATTTTTATAGGTTTGTATTTTTTTTTTAATTGGATAAATTTTGTGGGACTTTTCGGTGACGTAATGTGTTCCCATCTTCTAGATGTGGTGGTGCCATGGACACTGACATGGACATGCCAACATGATACTAGCACTAATGCTGCAGTGTAGCAGTTCACCAACTGAATTAGTGGCTTTTAAAAAAAAAATGAAACCAATATACTAGTGGGAGTTAGCGAGCAGGTAGGAACCAGCGTCAGCTCAACGAATCATGGTCTTGGAGCTTGTAACAATGAACTGCAGTTCATGAATCTATTTTTTCTTCTTTCATTTGTTAAAGAATTGTGCTTTTTGTGGTCTGCTGGTGCCAGGCGTAGAGTGAAGCTAAGTGGAGTTGGGTAAGGAGAGAGAGAGTGAGCACTGCTGGCAGCCGGAGACAGCACATGAGCAGGAGTAAAGAATGCATCTTCAGGGAGAGTTTTACAAGTTTAACAAAAGGTACAACTTTTCTTGCTAAATTGGTGCTGAGCTTGGGGAGCAGACCAGAAGAGACCTGAGTGGCAGAAAGATCTGAAGCAGGCAAGAGAGTGGATGGGCATACGGGCAGTGGTCAGGGGAAAGAACATCTACATCATGGATTAAATTTGAAATAAATAAATAAGCCATTGTATTTTTGTGTGCATTTGATGTAATTTTGAGAGGTTAAGTCTAGATTTGTTGGATGCTGTATATAAAATGTGTAACTGAGTTTGGGTTTTATGGGATGGTAATTAAGTAAAACTGGTTAAAAGCAGAACTAATGCTGACCAGCAGCAATGGAGGAGGGAGGCATGACCAACATGATGATAAGTTTACTATTTGTAGAAATCTGTGATGATGAGTTTACTATATGTACAAATTTAAGCTTCTAGATTTATTTATTATAATGGCATTGTAGCGCCACTACTGTTAGGGTTGAGCAGAGGTTTCTATGTTAAACCCCAAACTTTGCACTTTAATAGCTTCACAACCATTTAACAAATTTGCAAGAAATTTTGCATGTGCAGGCTAGTCGGGGGGGGGGGGGATCTCTTATCATGCCAAGTTTCATTCCGGTTAGATGTTTGGATTCCGAGATCCAGATAGCACAAAATGAAACAAAAATCAGTTTTTTTGGCATTTTTTATGTCATTGCTTAGTGCCCAAATGGTTTGGACTTTTGGTCTGAACCTTTTCAGGTAGAAAGGGCATGGGCCACAGTGATGCCTTTCACTGCTTTGGTGAAAGAAACATAATCTGTTTCAAAGTTATACAGATTTTAAATTTTGGTTCTGAGCATGCTCAGTGCATTTTTTTGGATGGCTGCTTGGAATGCAAAAATATATTTTTTATATGAGGTAATCCTTTTTCATGAGAAAAAACATATTCCTTTTTCATATGGTCACCATCTTGTTTCCATTTTTTTCAAAAACATTTTTTGAAAACCCATGAAAATGAGATCCTGCAGAGACACCAACACATGTATCTTGCTGATCAGGACCTATTAGGTGGATTATAGAGCTACTTTTGGGAAACAATCTCCAAGAAATGTGTTTTTATACATTTTAAAATCTTTTTTTCATAGTTCAATTTCCTTTTTCATATGGCCATATGACAAAGGAATTAGCCCTTATGAAAAAGGATGCCTTCATATGAAAAAGGAATTTGAACTTAGGTTTTTTTTTTTCAGATTCTTTTTTCGTATGAAGGCATCCTTTTTTGTACAAATGAAAATGCCTCATGAAAAATTATCCCTTCATATGAAAAAAGAATCAGAAAAAATCGAAGTCCAAATTCTTTTTTCACATGACGGCATCCTTTTTTATACAAATGAAAAAAAAACCTCATTAAAAAGGATCCCTTCATACAAAAAAAAATAGTTTGGACTTAGTTGTTTTCTGATTCTTTTTTCATATGAAGGGATCCTTTTTCGTGAGGTTTTGTCATTCATACAAAAAAGGATCCCTTCATACAGTTTTGTTCTAGATTCTTTTTTCGTATGAAGGGACCCTTTTTCATGAGGTTTTTTCATTCATATGAATAAGGATCCTTTCATACAAAGAATTAATTTGGACTTAGTTTTTCTTTCCACATTTCAAATTCAGCAAGCCACAACTCCCTCAATATTTGCACTTAAGTGACATTCTATATATTAAAATAAAGTTCCTAATGAGTACAAGAGCAATGTATAAAAAAAAAATTTAGTCACCATAGAAAGAAACATAACAATTAAAAAATCCTAATTCCCATAGGATGACATTGGAAGTTTCACATGCCATACAACCAAACAAATAAATTACTTTTTGGGAGAAATGGCATTGCTGGACCCATAGATCCCTGTAAAATTGATGTAGGCATCTATTGAGAGATGGACACAAAGTACCCAAAGGGCCTTGCACTTCCATAGGCAAATATATATGTTCACGCAGGTCCCAAAGAGACCTTTTTCTTTTAATTTATTTTCAATTGTTTAACCAGGGTGAATGAAGCTACATTTATACTATCTCAAAAAGTAAGGAAATTATTTGCAAAAAAAACATTGTTAATGCACCAGTTAGGGTTCATATTACACCGATAAAAGTAAGGAAATGAGATGTTAGGGTTCCCAACCCTAAGACTCCACCCCACCCTACAGGTAGTAAAAGGAAAAACCATTATGGCTTCACCTCTTCTGACTTTGTAAATCAGGCATGGGGTGTTCCTTGGGGTTGTCATCCCTAACAGTCACCCCATTCTCATATATTCTGCACATCTCAGCTTCTTTACTGATGGAATGGGGTGACTGTTAGGGTTGACAATCCCAAGGAACACCCCACACTTGATTTGCGAAGACTCTGGAGAGATGAAACTGTAATGATTTTTTCCATTTGCTGCCTGTAGGGTGAGGTGGTGATATGAGGTCTGGGAACCCTAACACCACATTTCCCTACTTTTGTCAATGTAATGTGAACCCTAATGGGTACAGTAACAAGATTATTTGCAAAGAAGATATACATATATATATATATATATATATATATATATATATATATATATATAGTTACTCAAACAGATTTGTATATTGGGTTTTGTATCCACACCTATTGCATAAGTAATTAACTTTCTATACAGTGTATAATATATATATATATAAATATGTGTGTGTATTATGGGTAAGTGCAAAGCTGCTGAGGCATTTGGTGAACCTCTGAGCTTCAGCAGTTTCCACCAAAATGAAGCCAGTCCAAAGATTACTGTCTTCACTTCAGCTCTCCAATGCTTTGGTGGGCACAATGCAGCTATAGTACACTGAGCATGTGCAACGCCTTCTGGCAGCCACCTGATCATCAGCAACCAATCAGAGACAAGGAATTCCAGCAAAACCAAGCGTTCTGCAGCTCTATGTGCTGCTGCAGCTCTGGCATCAGTGGAGGAAGGAACTTGCTGTGTGTGCTCTCTCTTTCTTTCTCTCTCTCTCTCTGTGCTGTGCTATCTTTTTGTCAGTAAAAGGTTTACAAATTACTGTAGAATTGAAAAGTCATACGTTCATTTAATTTAGCGGTCCAAGCCTATGTGACTTGTTAGCTGCAGTTGAAGTTTGCTGTCCTATCCTTCTTATAATGAGTCTGATATAGCATCAAACTTAGCTGTTAAATTAATTTAGTGAGTCTCTTTCTATAGCAAACACAGCAAGACTTTTTCTACAGCGAAATAAATCAATTCTACCGTAATTTCTGCAGACTCTAAAAGCAGTTTCATGGAGTTAAATCTGCCACTGCAGTTCAGAATCAGATTTTGTTAGGCAGGTAAAGGGAAGGAAAGAAGAGCATTATGAAGCAAGTAGGATGGAGGAAGAGGGGCCCTGAGCCTGCCCTGCTGCAGTTCAGTTGTGCTGTTATTGCACTCAAATCTTCCTAACCAACATTTTTGGTACTTTTCTTGATGAATGGGTGCCTAAGACCCAAATCTTAACTTTATCAAACTGTAGTTTTGGTGATTATTTGTGGGTGGCTTATGGCTGTGCTGCTAGGTCAGAAAGGGACAGGGTGTTGCCAGGATCTAATTCTCTGACCCCCCCCAACAAAATATTGCAAAATATTTTATCCAGTTGCAGCTTAGTCTTCATGACAGGCAGTGTGCGCCATGCCTGACCTGCCTCGGGGAGGTGGAGCCCCAGCAAAAGAAATCTTGTGAAACACTTTATCTGACTGCAGCTTGGTCTTCATGACAGGCAGTGTATGCTGTGCCTGTCCTGTCTGAGGGAGTGAAAGCCCCCCCCCAAAAAAATATTGTGAAACACTTTATTCAATTGCAGCTAGTCTTCATGACAGGCAGTGTGAGCAATGCCTGGCCTGCCTGAGGGAGCTGGAGGCTGTGCCCCCCCAAAACATCTTGTGGAACACTTTATCCAATTGCAGCTTAGTCTTTTTTGATAGGTAGTGTGTGTGCCATGCCTGGCCTGCCTGAGGGAGCCAGAGGTGGAGCCCCAAAGTCTTGTGAAACACTTTATCCAATTGCATTGTAGTTTTTGTGAGAGCCTAGCCATGCAATGGATGCCTGTGAGCCCCTTTTTGTCAAAGGCTTTATCTAATTGCAGAAAGCTATCTATAACTGTCATAACAATGAAACAAAGACATCCTGAAAGGGAAGCAAGGAGGACTGGGAGAGGAGGAGGAGGAGGAGCTGCAGGGAAAGGTTCCACTATGATGCCTGTCCCTACAGCAAGTAGCAGTTCTGCAAGTAGCAGTCATAGTTGTGGTGGGGGTGATGTACCTGGTGAGGATGTTAAAGAGAGATGGGCAGAGACAGGGAGTGGTGTTGATTTTGGTGCTGCTGCTGGTGGTGGTGGTGGGTCTGAGACTGAGATGCATACCAGAGCAGGTCATATAATAGTGCATCCAAAGAAACCATGGGGATTTGTTAGTCATCAGAAGTCAACTGGTTGTATGCCCACTGTAACCATGAGCTTTCATAGTCAGTCACGGTCAGTGTTCAGTGATGAATCTGGTGGTGCTGAAACCAGCCAGAACAAAGCAGAAACACACAGTTCTTTCAGTGCTCATGGTTCTCCTCCTTCTCCTCCTCCAGGTACCTTGCTTCCCCTACTACTGATAGTGATGATGTCTCCATCCCATTCTGATGATGTACAGGTAAGCCCTCCACCTGTGCATATTGTATGAACAACATGACAGCAGTTGGCACTGCCAGGTGGGGTGCCAACTCAGCAGCCCATACATTTGCACTGTGGTGAGCACCTGGGGCAGTTTCCAGATGGCTGCCATCAGTCTGAGGCACTATACAGTATGATACTCCTTCTCTGAGTGTACCCATAGGTAACAAATTAGGAGTAAGTCTAGAGGAGGGTCTGACACTACTGTTATCCTGTTACCTGAGGAAAAATAATTGGTTGGTGTACACAGGTGAGGTGCTGCTTATGATATACCACCCCCTCTGTTTTATAAAGCCAAGCCAGTAGCATGTCCATCACCAGCACAGTCGGTTGCAGTGCAAAAGACTGCTTTCTATCAGACAGTTGGTGAGACCCCATCTGAAATACTGCAAGCTGTTCTGTAGACCCCATCTCTGCAAGGACATAGACAGGATGGAGGCAGTCCAAACTAAAATGGTGCAGGGTCTGCACCAGATGCCATATGAAGAAAAGGAGCTTAATACGTATACCCTCGAGGAAAGGAGGGAGACATGATAGAAACATATAAGTACCTCAAGGGAATCAACAAAGTCTAAGAGGGTAGCATCTTTCTTAAAAAGAGATGTGCAAGAACAAGGGGGCACAATTTGAAGATAGAGAGGGGACAGCTCAGGGGCAATGTGAGGAAGTATTTTTTCATGGAGAGGGTGGTGGATGCACAGAATGGCCTTCCTGAGAAGGCTGTGGGGTCAAAAACATCAGGGGAATTCAAGAAGGCATGGGACAGACATAAAGCAGTTCTAGTGGGGGGGTAGGAGGAAGTAGGCTGTTGGTTAACTAGGATCTGCAGCTTATCCAACAGATAGGAAAATAGGCAGACTGGGTGGGCCAAGCGGTCCTTATCTGCCATCAAAGTGTATGTTTCTATGTTTCACAGAGGAAAAGGACATGGAAGTGGAGGTGCCAGAGGAGGGAGAGGTACCGGTGATTTAGAAGGGGGAAGCAGAAACACAGGAAAAAAAAGAGGCAACAGTAAAAGGGCATGATAAGGATGAAGCATTAGTTGAGAGTGAGGTGGAGATGGGTGGAGAAGGAGAAGTTGGAGGGGAGAAACAGGCAACACTGATAGAGGAATCAGGAGATGGGAAAGGATGTGGAGGTTAGTCTATTGCCAGTTACAATAAGCTCCTCTGATGAGGACTATAATTCTGATGAGTGGAGGCCACCATCATCAGTACTGTAGGACAAGAGTGGGAAAGTAAGAGAAGCAGTGAGGAAGAGAAAAGAACAAAAGCAACTTGATGAGGCAGAGAAATCAAAATCCCAGGACAAGTTCCCAGTCCCACCTGATAAATGTACTACTACTGCTGCTGCTGCTTCTGGTGATCATGTGGAGCAGCTACATCATTCCTCCCCCATGATCAGGAAAAATAAATCTCACAGTGGTCACCCTAGTTCTTCTACCCCCCGCCTGATTCCTCAGGCTGGTGGCTATATAGCTAAGAAAGCCAAGATGTTCCACAGTATGGGACTATTTTAGGGATGACCCTCAAATCCACTGAGAGCATGTTGCAATATGTGTGAGAAAAAGATCAGCAGGGGTAAATCCATATGGACATTGGAAACCAGTGTTCTGGCTGATCATCTAAAGTGTGAACACAGCATCTTGCCAACAGTCACATCACTTAACAATACACACACAGGTCAAATTCAGCAGCAGCAGCCAAGTATGGGTGGCGAGATCAAACAGTTTGTTCAAATCATGCAGCCCCCATGGTAGCAACAGTCAAAGTCAACTGACAGAAGTGGTACTGTTTTCATAGCACCACTCCAGCCAACAACACCACAAGCACCAGCACGAGGGAGGGAAAATAGTAGTAGTGAACACAGTACCAGCTCTAGTGCTAGTCCAGAATGTATTGCCACCAAACAAACCACACTGTAGGAATCATTATATGCCCATATAAAAATGCCACCTACTCATCCTTCTGATGTGCGAATCACTCAATTGGTAGGTTAGATGATGGAGCTTGATCTGCAACTATTCTCCATGGTGGAAGACACTGGCATTCAAAGACTCTTATATGGGCTGACACCATATGATACAGTATGGCCAACATAATCTATCGGAGCTTTCTATATGCAGGGCCTTAGGGACCCTGAATAAAGACACCCCATTTGACCTCATCTGATTAGGGGAAAGGGTGGGCATTAGGGTTGACAACCCCAAGTAAGACCCCACCACTGATTTGCCAATACTCTGGAGACCCAAATCTCTAATCTCTTTAATTTCTCTTCTTTGTGCGCTTTGCATTCTACAACCCTAATGTGCATCAAAGTAGTTTTATACAAAGAATTTCCCTTCTTTTTCTGATAGTGGAATTGTATCCTCATTTGCACAGGTCACTTCAGGACCTGTGCAAAATAAGATAAATACAATATTGGAAACAGTCCTGACCCAGTACATGGGCCCAGCATGCTCTGGCACACATGTCTATACTTTGTGGGTGAGGTTCCCTGACCCACCAAAGGAGTGGCATCTGTGCCAAAACACTGCTCTGTCACTACCCATGCTGGGGCTGGTGCTACATGATGCAGCACCTTCCCCATCAGCCTTGTCCCATTAAACCACCTCACTGAGTTCACACCTGAACTCAGCTCACTGGCACGGTAAGGCAACATGTTCCCCAGTGGTGCAACAGATATCCCTGAAAACAACATTGCTTAATAAATTCTTTATTTTTAATATTTTGATCCCAAACTTTCAGCACAGTCTTCTTATGACCTCACCTCATAAACCCATAGGTGAAAATTTTCAAATCTGTGCCAAAACACCATTCCATGCCTCATGTGTGAAAACATGTTTCAGACAGGATGTGAAACATGTCAGCTATACTGTTCATGAGGTAGTATGAAAAAATGGCTAAGCTGAAAATTTGTAGTCAAAATATTGAAAATTACCAAAGTTATGCACGTGCATAGAAAAATGTCAATGAGCACTTGTAACTCGGCCATTTTTAGGAATTGTTTCACCTAATTTTCAACATGGCCTTTTTGGCGCCCCACCTCATGAACATTGGGGGTAAAATTTCATTATTCAGTCCTAAAAGGTGATTTTGTGCAGTGACTGTGAAATCACCTTCCATGCCTGATTAACAAAATGACAGTGACAGAGTTCATGAGGTGGGGTCCCAAAAAGGTTATGTTGAAAATTTGGAGAAAAAGTTCCTAAAAATGGAAAAGTTATGAACATAAGCTCAAAATGACATTGAAATACATCATATGGCACTTAACTTGATTTATCAGTTCACGGTTTGGCTTTGAAGAGTGAAGATGTGTCTCAGTCCACACGGGATGACAGCATATGACCTTGGCAGGTAAGTATAGGGTAAGGGGGTGTGTGAGCTGGTTGGTATACAGTGGGAGGGTTGGGATGAGGGAATGGAGACAACAGTGATGATGAGGGACCATTTTCTTTATTTTAGGTTAAAAAAAGACTTTAGGGGACTTTTTTTTTCTTTTTCAGCAACAATGGCAAATAAAAAAATTATTTCGGGACACAAGGGGTGGGCTTCCCAGTGTCCCACACTGCTGGGGAGGTGGGGGACTTGTAAATGCTGACACAGGGATTGGGCCCCCAATGTTGGCAACTATTAGATAAAACAATGGGCAGCAGGGGGCAACATCTGACTGACACTGGAGGTGGGCATCCTGGTGTCAGATTATATAAATATAAATAAATAAATACACTGCCACTGGGGATTAGGGCCCCCAGTGTGCAGATAACAATTTATTCAGGCACAGACCAGTCAGGATGGCGGGGTTATACTGACAGTAGCCCCATCCCTGACCTATGAGTCATAACAACAGTTTGTTGCATTATATGACACAGCTGTCATTTGTTAGTAAATGACAGCTGTGTCATGTAATGCAACCTGCTGTTGTCACAAAAATTCAGTTATGAGTAGAACATGGATTTTTTGAAATGCACATGCTCACAAACAGAACTTTTTCCTTAAATAATTTTAAAACCACTAAACATTTGGGCCTATAAATAACAAAAGCATACACCTTGGACCAACCTCTATCAAACCTGAAAGTTACAGGTTTCAAATCCTCCTAGTTTTCAAGTTATCAGATGATAAACAAAGTCTTAAATTTTTCAGAAACTGAGACTTTTATGTTTTTTAGCACCTCTGTAACTTTGCCCCCCACTGAACCAGTCTGTATGAAATTTTCAGGATCAAGAGATCCTGGCACAAAAGCTATTCTTTCCAAAGTTCATGGAAACCAGTCAATCAGGGGCAAAGTTATTAAGGTGCAAAAATTGTGGTTTAACATGAACGTGCTTACTCATCCCTAATATACAGGCATGACCACACTTATATAATATATAGAGAGAAAGAGAGAGAAAGAAAGAAAGAGTGAGAGCTTTTGCTCCGTCTAACTTGCCTTACTTCAGTTAGGCTGTTCCTTTGTCTGCCCTGACACTAAACTGGTACCCATGTGGCTAACACAGCTTCCTCCTTCAATATCTGTACAACTTCATCCACACAGGAGACCTAAGTCTCCCCAGGATCCAACATGGTGGTGGGGCAACTGAAGGTTGCCTCAGCCATCTTGAACTAAAGGAGAGCCAGACATCACGCTGTCATGGGACAACTCCTTTTCCTATTTCCTCCCCCACCTCCACTGCATAGGTCTGTCCATGGCCTTGCCATCCTTAGGGGAGAAGAGAACTATACTGTGTAGCCACCTGTGACAGTAGACCACTCCTATCTTCTGTTCAAGTTGGTACTGTTACAGCTGAGAAAGCAGCACCTTACCCTTCCCCCGAGTCCAAGAGTATTGCATCCAGAGTACTCCTGACACTCTTATGGCCTGGTTGAACCAAGGTCTCCCACATGGTAGTGCAATGCACTAGTGCTATAGTCACCCAATTAATTTGTTCAGTTTCCACATCCTGTGATGTTATGACTTTAAGGAATGGAGCTGTAACAATTTAAGAGTTTCTGTACTGGTCTTCGGTGACCATATTATGCTACCTAAATGTTACAGTAATCCTAGAATGAAAATGATTCTCAATGTAAAGAGAAGAAAGAAGTATAGTCTAGAATGTGTATTGCTGTATGATGGAGAATGTGCCATTCTACACTTACTCTAAAAACCTTACCAAAAGTAGTGAATATATATATAAAAGATAAAAAGTAGTGAACATATATAGCTGTTTGCCCAGTTTAGGGTACTAGGTATTGTACTATATGCTATTAAAATCATCACAAACAAAACATGGCAATGGTTGATCAGCTGTTTACCAGAAGAAAGCAGTGGCATGCCCTGAAGCTCAAAGGAGGTAAATCTAAGAATGACTTAATGAGGCATTGCTTCTTCCAGAGGGTTGTCAATCTACAGAACACAAAAGGTACAGCATTCTAGTTCCAATTTAAATAATGGCTAGTGCATCCACTTAATCATTTTGGAAATAGTCTTTACTTGAGCACAGCAACAAAAGAATTCTGCTAGGTGCAATGAGTCCTTTTAGAGTGCCATTATTTCAATTGAAGCTGAAGTGCTGGACCTTTTGTGTTGTGATGATGACTGAGCATTGGGTTTACAAGCACCAAGCCTCTGAGTGGCCTTTTCATTTGTAATCTATTTAACAGCCTACCAGCAGAGACAGTAAATATGAAATAAATACATTTTTACAATGAGTAGAGAAATAGGCAGTAATTCCAAAACTTTAATTGGTTATAGTTAGTCATTTGGGCATTGATTAATGCCTAGTAAATGCACAGACTCACTGCCAACCTAGATGTTCTTTACATTCAGCTCAATATACTAAAAGTTGAAATCACTTCCCCTGACGTCCAGGCACTTAAAACAGACCCATATTTAGAAATCAGCTTAGTGAGGGAAAGTGAAGTTGTACATTACCTTCCTATGTCCCTACCCATTTTATAAATCCAAGCTGAACATCTTTACCTTTTCTAGTACCCCTGTTAGCAGAAAATGAGAGAAAGCATCATCCAGGAGAGAGTGAACAACAGCCAGGAAGAGTGAGGACTGGTAGCAGTAGCTGAAAATCTTGCTCCTTCCTCCAAACAGATCAATAACAAGCAGGAGACAACCCAAAGAAACATGCCCAGGTGAGTGAGTTTGCATTTTGATCAGCACTGCTCTCTCTAAAAAGTTGCACAATGAACTTGCTTGTGTTTGCACAGTGAATTGTGCCCCACTCCAGACCTTAAAGTGTGAAAGCCTTGTGGAGATGTCAGTTTGTGCAGGGGATGAATGCCCCCCATGTCCAGGCTGAAGTGGGGCAATGACCAGTTCAGTATTTTTAATTTTGCTTTAGGTCCAGTCAGTAGTACTGGACTGATAATGCTGCCAGTGTATGTGTGAGGTTCGGAGGAGGGGTCTAGCAGGGGAATGGCATGGGGGGTGGCAGGGGCGCAGCCAGTTAATGTTTTGAGTACTCAGTTTTGCAGCAGCCAGTCCCATTGTGTCTGTGAAACTGAGCATGAATGGCTAGGTATGGTTTAAGTAATAACTGCACCTTATATATTCTTCATTAAAAAAATTAACAGTTTGGTTTGTTTAATAAATCGTGACCTATACAGTACAATCAAACTACTAAAATTAGCATTTGTTTGGGACTACATTACAAAGTGGCAAGATACCACAACATTCTTCCTATTTTAAAAGGATTTAAACAATTTCTCTCTTATTTTTCTGTAATGACAATAACCCATTTCAAAAGTGCAGGCACCCACTCCAGGTCATAGATATACTGGGCGTTAATGCACTTCTCAGGTGGTTGGAGGTCACTTTGCCTTTAGCATCATGTCTAACAATGCACCCTGGGCACGTGTAATACCCCAAACACCCATGCCCCGTTGTGGGTTATAGCTTACATCTTCACTGTAAGCCTCGACAAATTTCTGCTTACCAAGGGGAATAATAGGGTGGCCTGGATAGCTGAGTGGGTGGAGAAGCTCTATAAATTGGTACATGTTTGTTCAATATTCCTACTAATCCCTACAACTGATGCAGCAGGCCCTGACAAACCTAGAATCCCTTCCAACCATAACACACTACATTACTACCAAGCAGGAAAACTGGGGTTGCACCTCCACCCCTGCTTCCAGCACCTGGACTGAAGATTCTGAGTTGAACTGTAACAGTTTTGGCTTCCCATCTATAATTGCTCTCAAGACTTTTTCATGATGTGAATTTTAATAATTGAATGACACACTTTAATATCCTCTAGCTAGGAAAGCATGGCTTTACAATTTTAAACCTGTTAGCACTACCACTCATTTTAAGTACAGGAATGTTGTTATAGCTAATTAAGGCATTTTGAATTAGGGTCAGATTCTGAACTAAAGTGTTCCTCATACAAGTTGTTTATAATTTCACAAAATGGTTGCATGGCCTTGAGGAGAGCAGATACCACATATGTTTAGAAGCAATTTACAAATAGTGTTTTCAGTCTCTCTAATCTATGGGGTTAAAAATGCAGATGCTGGTAAGAGAGGTCACATGAAAACAAACTTTTCCATTTCACAGACATAGAACTCCACCCTTTCTACTACATAAGTTATTTATTTAAAAATTTGGTAACCAGGAAAGGCACACTGAGCCGAGGCTCATTTCCAGGTGTGACCCAAGGGAAGGATACAGTGTTGGGGTAAAAATTTATGAACATAGCAAAAAAAAAAATAACAATCACTAGGTAGCATATAACAAGAGAACGCTTCATATAGATAGAACATATTGCATACTTAAATTACATACAGACATAAAGCCTTGCAAAATAGTCTTTGGAGTGAACATAATTATATATGGTGTGGTACGTAAACTGTGGTACAGTACAAAAAGACTAACAAGAAAGTTAAATAAAAATATTTCACCTTTTAGTAGGGAGCAGAGAAAGGGGAGTGTGCAAGAAGAGGAGAGATTCAGGAAGAAGGTGAGCAAGTGCAAGAAGTATTGAGGGACTGGAAAAGGGCACGTTTAAAGATGATTAGTATGTCAGATAGGCTGAGGGAGCTGGGAAGAGAGTTCCAAATATTAAAAAGGCAGTAAGAAAAGGCAGTCTGGCCCAAGTTGGAGTGAGGTGGTGGAAGAGTGAAAGTGTGAGGGTCTCTAGTGCAAAGCTGGCAGGAGGAGGGGAAAGAAGGGTAGAGGAGAGAGGAGAGGTAGGGGGTGAGAGCCCCAAACTAATACTTAGTGATGAGAGTGGTGGCATGGAGCTGGGTGTGAAGGGAGATGGAAGGAAGAGAGAGGGAGGAGCAAAGGGTACAGTGATGGGTGTGAAGGAGAGCATCAGCTGCAAATTGGCAGAAAGCATTGAAAAGAAAGTCAAACCTTGAGATGGAAGTGGAGGGAGTGGACGCAAAAATGATATCAGCATAGCTGAAGACGGGGAGGATCATTTTAGTGACTAGTTCACAGTGGATGGGAAGGAAGAGGGCGTCCTTACATACATAGATACATAGACAGTGTCGGCAGATAAGGGCCTATGGCCCACCCAGTCTGCCCATTTAAGTTTGTAAGTTCAGTTTATGTTTTCCAGGAAGTCTGTTGCCCCTTACCCCTGACCTCCAGAATTCCTTTATGTCTATCCCATGCATTCTTAAATCCCGTGATTGTTTCAGCCCCCATCACTTCCTCTGGCAGGGTGTTCCACTTGTCCACCACCGTTCTGTGAAGAAATTCTTCCTCACGTTTCCTCTGAATCGTCCTCCCTCCAACTTCATCCCATGCCCTCTAGTCCTGGAACATCTTTTTCGCTTAAAAATAGTGCATTCCTGCACCCTGTTCCTCCCTGTAAGATACTTGTATGTCTCTATCATATCCCCTCTCTCCCTCCTCTCCTCCAGGGAGTACATGTTCAGTGCCTTCAACCTGTCCTCATAGGACTTGTGATGCAATCCATGCACCATCTTTGTTGCCCTCCTCTGAACCTTCTCTACCCTGTCTATGTCCTTATGTGTAAGGTCTCCAGAACTGCACAGTGTACTCCAGGTGCGGCCTCACTAGTGTCTTGTATAGTGGAATTATGACCTCCTTTTCCTGCTGGTGATGCCCCTGCCTATGCATCCCAGCATCCTATTTGCTTTACCTGCTGCCTTGTCACACTGTTTCTGCCTTGAGGTCATCAGAGATGATAACTCCAAGATCCCTTTCCTGCTTGGTGCATGCTATATCCTCACCCCAACTGATATATTGTGCCAGGGTTTTTGTGCCCCAAATGCATTATCTTGCACTTCCTTGCATTGAATTTCAACTGCCAAACCCCTGACCATTCTTCAAGTTTCTGCAGGTCCTTCTCATTCTGTCTACACCCTCTGGTGTGTCTACTCTGTTACAGAGCTTTGTGTCATCAGCGAACAGTGAAATTCTGTCTCTAGGTCCCAGCGCAATGTCACTGATGAAGATATTGAATAGTACCCGGTCCCAGCACTGATCCCTGTGGTACCCCACTGGTCACTCTTCCTCTGTGGAGTGACAGCCATTTACCACCACCCTCTGTGTCCTGCTGCCCAGCCAGTTACCTACCCACTGCACTACTGTTCTGCCCACACCCATATTCCCCAGTTTGTGCAATAGTTTTCTATGTGGCACAGTGTCAAAGGCCTTGCTGAAGTCCAGATAGGCCATGTCCACTGCTCTCCCCTGATCCACCTCCCTAGTCACCCAGTCAAAAAATTCAATGAGGTTGGTCTGACATGACCTTCCCCTGGTGAAACCATGCTGCCTTGGGTCCTGTAGTCCATTGACAACCAGATGTTCCACCAATCTCTCCTTCAGTAGTGCTTCCATGATCTTCCCACTACCGAGGTGAGGCTGACTGGTCTGTAGTTCCCCCTTCCTCTTTGTTCCACTTTTGTATAAGGGGACTACATCTGCTATCCTCCAGTCTTTGGATACCTCCCTGTTTCTAGTGATCGGCTAAACAGGATAGCAAGAGGTTCAGCCACCACCTCTCTTAGTTCTTTAAGGACCCTGGGGTGCACCCCATCTGGCCCCATTGCTTTATCAACTCTTATTACTTCCAGTTCCTTCAGGACCCTTTCGTGTAAAGGACTTGTGTCCATTTCTGCCATTCTCACCCTTGTACTCCATTCGACCCATTACCCTCCTCTTCCTCAGTAAAGACTGAGCAGAAATACCTGTTAATATGTCAGCTTTACTGTTGTCATCCTCCACACAGCCTCCATCCTCCCCCTTCAGTCTCACTATCCCTCCCTTTGCCTTTCTTTTTCACTTATGTACCTGTAAAAGGTTTTGTCCCCTCTACCCACTGATTTTGCAATGTGTTCTTCTGTCTGAGCTTTGGCTTCCCTTACTGACCTCCCTGCCTCCCTTTGCTTCTCCTGGTACTTCTCCCTATCCCCTTCTGCCTGTGTCTTTTTGTATTGCCTGAATGCAATCTTTTTGGCTTTCACTTTTTTGCTACCTCTTTGGAAAACCATAATGGTCTCCTCTTCCTTTCTCTTGCTAACCTGCTTAATACATAATTCTGTTGCTCTTGTAATCCCCATTTTAAATACTTCCCACTGTTCCTCAACCCCTGATTCCTGCCCCATTCCCTTAATGCCTCTTTCGAGTATCTCCCATTTTCTCAAAGTTTGCCCCTAAAATCCAGGATCGTGTTTTGTGTGGTTTGGTTCTGCTCTTTCTGTGATTTCAAACCACAATGACTGGTGGTCACTGTTCCCCAGGTGCTCCCCCACTGTTACCCCCATCACACTGTCCGTGTTTGTGAGCACAAGGTCCAGTATTGCCTTCTGCCGAGTTGGTTCCATGACCAGTTGCTTGAGGAAGGCACCCTGAAGGGAGTCCAGGATAAATCTGCTCATAGTTGATGCTGCTGCTGGATGCTCCAGTCCACATCTGGAATATTGAAGTCTCCAACCAGTACTACCTCACTCTTGTCTGCCATCCTCTGGATGGCTAGCATCAACTCCTATCTGTTTCTTCCTCCTGGGCTGGTGGTCTATAGACCACACCTGTGTGGATGGCTGGCCCCATTTTCCTTTCCAGCTTAACCCACAGTATCTCTCCCCCATTTTGTTCCTCTTGGATCTCTGTGGCCCTTATGTCATTTTTCACATACAGTGCCACTCCTCCTCCCTTCCTGCCTGCCCTGTCTCTTCTGAATATGTTGTAGCCAGGTATGGCCAACTCCCAGTCGTGGTTATCATTACACCAGGTTTCAGTGATGGCCACAATGTCCAGGTCTGACTGCAGCATGACAGCCTCCAGATCTTCCATCTTGTTGCTAAGGCTCCTGGCATTTGCACACATGACTTTCCATGATTTGACCTCCCTAGACTGTTTCGCTGTTCTACTCCAGCCCCTTCCTTGGTTGTCTTTTATCTCTGGTTCACCTTTGCTGTCTGCCCTTCTGCTGAATTTTTCCCTATTCTGCCTATCCACCTCCTGGTGCTAATCTCCATCTTTTGCACTTGGCTAACCTCCACATCCTTTCCTTCCATTTCTCTGGGTACCTCTATTTGGTTGTCCCTGTTTGGCAGTGTGGCATATGAGTTCTTGAGTGGAATAGGATCTGGGATGTGCCTCTGCCTGACTGGTCTAACCCTCCTTGAGCCCACTGTCATCCAAGTACTCCTCGTTCTCTGCATCCTTTGAGGCAGCTGCATTGGACTGAGTGGTCTCTGGATAGGGGTGATGGTACTCCTGACCCAGTTTACTTCCGCTCTGAGTCTGGCTACCTCATCCTGCAGTCCAGAAAGATGCATGCAGATAGGGCAGCACCTCAGTGTCCAGAAGGTCTGCCTGAATATGGCTGCCCACAGCCACTGCATTGCACCACTCCCCACATTATACTGCAATTATACTGCTATTCCCTACTTGTCTGCTACTGAAGCTCTCTAGTTCCCTTTTATTAATTTACTGTCCTAAAAATCCTGCCACTGTTCCTCTATAATATTTGAAAATACATACACTTCTATCTCACCTCTTTATCCTTACCATCAAAAGGTAACTACAATCACAATAATCTACCTTCTACTAATACAGATTCTATCACAGAATCAGAGCACAATGCAAAAACATCTGCTACTTAGCAACAACAAACAGGTGACAACAAACCAAGTTGATGTAGCTTTTTTTAAAATAGAAAAAAAATGTCGTTTAAACCAATAGAAATCAGCAGTTCCAAAAGCACCTTGAACTACAAGAAAGAACACAGTACCACACCTCTGCCACAATAACTAAACAGTTCTAAAACATTGGAGAAAGAAGAGAAAAATCAGAGACTGAGCAAAAAGATACAATGTACTATAAAGTATTAGGCAATAGGTATACTCAGCTGTTTAACAAAGAAAATAAAGTACCTACCAAAACAGACAGGATACCCACAATTGACACTTAGGTTCTCAATATCAGACACCACCAAAGGCACATACAGAAAGGGTTTAAACTATAGTATTAAAATTAACCACATCAGAGTAGAAAGATCACACTAAATAAATGTGTTGATCCTTCTGACTTCCAACAAATATCTACCACACAAATTTTATATCTTCCTGGAGCCTACAGGGTTGTCTTTCACAATCACCTAAATTTACATAAAACAAAACAACTTTTAAACTAAAAATTATATCAAAAAGCACTTAGCTTTGGGAGCTCTTCTCAAACACAGCCAGTCAGTTCAGAGTTCTAGAATCAGAACTTGCTCCTGTACATCATGTCTAGCTTTGGTTGAAGTTTGGAATGGATGTGATCTAGGTGGGTAGAGTAGGTGAGTTGGCTGTTGAGACAGATGCCCAGGTACTTATAGGCAGAGACTGACTTGAGGTGGGTGCCATCCAGGATGGGGAAAGAGGGGAGAGGGGAAAGTTTGGAGAGTTATTGTAAGGTGACAAAAGTCATGGATACTTTTTATTTTAATTAACCTTGAGTTTGTTGTCTTGGAACCATAGTAAAATCTGTGTGAAGTCACTCTAAACTGAACTTTGACTATAGAGGTGGATGGACCCAAGGCAAAGATGGCATTATCAGCATAGAGGTGAATCTGGAAGGAGGCACAGACAGAAGGAAGATCATTTAGAAAAATGGAGAAGAGGATAGGGCCCAAGAAAGAGCCTTGAGGAACACTGACTTGGTTGGGGGGGGACTTGTTGGGTGTGTCCAGAGAGGTAGGACCCGAACCAGTTGACTGTGGGGGAAGAAAGACATACAAGTTTGTTCTCCTGCTCCTGAGTGCTAAATTATGTCCTGCCTCAGAAAACTGCATCTAAACTGATGCTATAAATTAAGATACTGTATATGCACTATGGCTCCTACTATAAACATAACTAGTGTTGCACATATAGTTCCTGCTGCAATACTATTGTCTTCCAGTTTTGTAATTTCATGTACCCATGTTCTCTCCTGTGGCCAGGGACTAGGAATGTCCATCAATTAACCTTTATCACCTGATGTCCATCAATAGATAGCAATAAGTCATGACATGTAATTTAATGTAAGCAAATGTGTCACATAACATTAAAGAAAGCAAAACCCTAAGTATGTTTATTACATAAATAACACCATGATAAAGGAGGTGGATTCCAAAAAGACTTAGGAATCCTAATTAATAAGGATCTGAAATTCAGTGGTCATTGTACAGCATTGGTCCAAACCTCTACAGTAATTACATATTAAGTGTGTTAAGGAAATCCTTCGTTAGTAGAAATGAACATAGCATCATTCCCATGTACAAATCTTTTATAAGACCACATATGGACTATTGCTCTCAGCTATGGAATCTGTACTTACTAAGAGATAGGAATAATATAGATAGGGTTCAGCATAGTGTACTGTAACAATAATTGTTACTGGATTACAACATAAGTCACACAACAAAAGATTGGAGCAGTTGGGATTTTACAGTTTGGAGCAGAGGCATACTGGAGGGGGATTTACTATTAATGTATGCAAGGTAATGAATGATGAGCTTAGAGCACAGATGGGTTTGGGGTATAAAACCATTACCTTCACTTTGAGATCCCACAATTTATAAGTCAAACTTGATAATACTTAAAATGAATGATAGTGTACATTCATATACACAAAGGGTAGGTAGTCTCTGGAATAGACTTCCACTGCACATAATTCATAGTGAAACCTTGGCAACTTTCAAAAACAAATTGAACAGACACTTGCTTCAGCATGGGGCACTATTAAGCAACTAGTGCAGGAGACAGACTCGATGGGCAATCAGCCTTCTTCTATCTCATTACCAAGTATAATATGTGGCATCATTTTATTGTTCATGTGTTGCCCAGTGTTGTTGCCACTAATGCTGAGTCTGTATTTCTCCTCTTTTTCAGTGTCTCTCTAGCACCTTCCAGCTTATGCCCCTTCCTAGCAGTTCAGCAAATTCTGGGCAACCTACATGAAGCAGCCAATCCTTTAGAGACTTACACCCTTTCTGGTCCTACAGTGCCAAGTGTGCTTGTCCCCATGAGGTAGGGAGTCAGCAGAACAAACTCTTAAGGAGCAGAGCACAGAAGTGGATGTAGCCCTTTTCCACATGGTGTTTGGGCCACATTAGTCATTTTTCCAGACTAGTAATCTTGAAAATCCCATCCCTCTCCCATCATTCTGATTTCTCAGGATATACCAGAGGATCACCTACTGATACTTATACTGCTCTACTTGGCAATCAAGGCACCACCACTATGTTGTACCCTGGAAACAACAGGTGGCAATCATAGAACAGCCTGGAGCACCTTCATTAACCACAAAGTATAGAGTATCTTGGGAGACTCAAGTCACCTCTGCTGACCCATAGCAATAACCAAGCATTGGTGCTGACCCCTGGTCAATGGCATGGCAAAAAGTTTCAATGTTGTGCTACTGGGATATCCCATATGATGGTTTTGCAAGTCAGATTATTTCGGGCCTAAAATATACATCTCTCCAGCAATTTAGCACATGCAAACATTCATAAAATATGAAGCTAAAAAGCAAAACATTAGAATTGTATTATATTATTGTGTATTCCTTTAATGAACTGATTCTGAAACCCAATTTTGGCAGGCACCAACTTTGCAAACCAAATGTCAGTATTTCAACTGTAAGCAAATTCACTCAGGAACTATACCTAAACCCATCACACCAACATTTTTAAAGTTTAATATGAACAATGCACTACATCATCTACTTAAGGACAAGAAGAGGTAAGAACAACACTTCCCTTTAATAAGTTTGAGATTGGAGTGCTATACAAACTCTTCTTAGCCAGTTCTGACAGTGGATAGGGCAAATATGAATACTGTTGCAAGTCTTTACTAAGTCCGTATGCAATGTTCCATCATCTCCCCAAAAGTAGCACATCTAGAACTGATCAGATTGACAACCAGCTCCAGCAACACATTTATTAAGAGAAACAAGTTATTTTGTTTTTCCCACAGAACCAAGTGAGGTCTCCCTTCTATTTCTAAACAGCTTTTTCCAACCTCTAACTTTAAGCCTGCAGGTGTGGTGAAAAAGATTAACAGCCCAGCTTAATAAGATCCCCATTAAACAACCAGAGACCACCTCATAATAATTAGGGACTCAAAACCTCAAGTAACCTGTCTAGAAAAAGATTAAACTTGATCACAGAGGGAAACCAGGAATAGTAAAAACCTAAGAAAAGGAACAGCCATCTGGCCAAGGTAAATATTTAGAGTGGGACCTGCCAGGATGCAACCAGTATCTTAGGTTACTGCATGACAAACGGATTAAGTGCCATTGAAGTTGCTTTATTTCTTGCAATTCTTGCATATGCAGCCCATGATGCTTTGCATTATGTGGGCATGTGTGATTTTGTATTTTCTTGAAACTTGGCTTCCCAGCCAAATGCCCTTTGGGGTAACCATTACCTCAGTGTTTGCACACAGAGGTTCTTTGTCTTTTAAATAGTTTTTTTATTTTAATGGGTTCACCACAACATAACCAAGACACACTGTCTTAGGGTAGCTGGTTCATTCCACTGGGGTGTCAAACAGATGAGGCATACTGATGAGTCCTGGTAGGACGAAACATGTGTCTATGTCATTTGTTAGCACCCTTTGCAAACTGTGTGAGAGGCCTTTCAGCACCATGCAATTCTGCTTAAAGTTAAACCAGCATAACATTCTGTGGTGATTTGCATATGCAGCCCATGATGCTTTGCATTATGTGGGCATGTGTGATTTTGTATTTTCTTGAAACTTGGCTTCTCAGCCAAATGCCCTTTGGGGTAACCCTTGCCTCAGTGTTTGTGCACAGAGGTTCTTTGTCTTATTTCTTGTAATGACACTTCTGCAGAAAGATGCAGTATTGGGTTGCATCCTGGCAGGCTCCACTGTACTTAGGCACTACATCTGTCGTTACCCACACTATGGCAACTGTTTACTAGAAACAACTAGATAAAATGAAATGTTGCTGCTCAGCAAGGGTGTTCCAATTAAGTCTTTCATTGTATTAATTGATTAAATAACCTTAATAATGGGGACACAATAGGAAATAGGTTTAACAGTTAAGAATCATTCCATAGAAGTCCATGAGGGTTTTCCCACAGGGGTCCATCCTTATCCCCTGTTGTTTAATAATAATGAGGTTCTGAACATCTGTGAAAACAGCTGGATTCAACTTTACACACGTGTACACTTCAATGTCAAGTCTCTGCCGGGAACAGATACTTCAGTCTGATTATTGAAACTTACAATTTCTGATGTGATGTCAGCTTATTATTCCTACAGTATATGCTAGGAAAATAGTTTCTGTGGTATCTGGCACAAAGCTGAAACTTTCAAAATTAGACTGTACTCACCAAGACAAACCAGACAAAGCTCCTTGCTTATCAGTGTATTTTCTTTCATTAGCTACCTGGTTAATTTGTATTTTCTTCTGTCTGCATGTATTAGAAATAATAACATTCTTCAAAACTTTGTCCCTTGATTTACGTGATAGCCTCTCTGAAAGTCTTACACAAATTGGATATCTTTAATAACAACATTGTAGACTATACCTTTTGTGAGTTACTGGCTCACCATTGTGCCATATAGTACAGTATGCAGTATTCTCATTTACCTCACTAGAATAATTGTTTGAAAATGTGACCTCAGCATATTCAGTTAGAGCTGTGCTAGACTGTTATACTGTATTCAGAGGGTAGGATATTCAGAATTGCAGCTGGCAGGGGCGCAAGCCCGGCGCAGCACAACTAGGATGCACCAGGGTGTGGACTGGGCGATATTCAATGGTGCTTCGTCATGGCTCTGCACCATTGAATATGGCACTGTGGCCACCCACACTGCGCATGGTGCAGTGGCACTGCACCAGTGCAAGTGGCACAAGTGTCGTTGTGCTAGGTGCAGCAACCATGATATTCAGCGTTGGACATGCAAATGGGGCCATAATGCATGCATGGCACAAATGGGGCCATTAGCATGTCCACTATGGCCCCATTTGCATGCAGGTGCACCTATCCCTGGTGACTTGTGCCTGGTGCCCTGCTGGGCAGCAGCCATCGGTGACCGACACCCCCTGCCCCCACTGGCAATGCACTCCAATGTCCAATCATGGGCATATGTATAAAAATAGAATGTCCACTATCCCTGGTGGTCCAGTGGACTGCTTCCAGCCTGATTGCGGGCATAAGTATAAAGTAAAGAGTCCAATGCCCCTGGTGGTCCAGTGGACCACTTCCAGCCTGATCATGGGCATAAGTATAAAATAGAATGTCCAATATCCCTGGTGGTCCATTGAACCACTTCCAGCCTGATCGTGGGCATATGTTTAAAAATAGAATGTCCAAACCATCCATGGTGGTCCAGCGAACCCCTCCCCACCACACTGAGCCCCACCCTTCTCACCCCCTCAGTCAGCGGCGAGCAGCAGCACCTCCCTGGCTCAAGTAGTTGCCGCCCAGCCGACCCACCCACTTACCTGTTGTACAAAATGCCAACATAACAGACACACAGTCCAGATATGTGAGCCTATTCATTCATATCTGGACTGTCAGTAGCACGGTATGGTCTGCATGCCCATTGGCCCACGCTGTGGACCTATAGGCATACAGCTGTACTGTATGCAGTCAGTCAGTGGATGGCCAGGTGGCTTGTGGGTGAGGAGCTGCCACCTGCTGCTGACCGGGGTGGGAGTGCGGAGGTGGGGCTCAGTGGGCAGGTGGGGAGGGGGGTACCACTGGACCACCAGGGATGGTTTGGACATTCTACTTTTATACATATGCCCGTGATCAGGCTGGAAGCAGTCCACTGGACCACCAGGGATATTGGATGTTCTGTTTTATACTTATGCCTGCGATTGGGCTGGAAGTAGTCCACTGGATCACCAGGGATATTGGACATTTTATATTTCAATACATATGCCCATGATCGGGTGTGGGGGTGCGCTACCATGACGGACGGTGCCGCTGGAGCTTGGTTGGCCACCCACAGCTGGCAGCTGCCGTGTTGGGCCCTGCAATACGGCAGCTCACCTGTGGGTGGCCAGCTGTTGCTCCTGTTTTTCTTGGCTCAACTGTGTGTGGCACAGGTAGTGGTTGCATCTGCATCTGCTCAGCACATCCTGAGCTGAATACCGGATGTCTGGCATTCATGGGCACGCCTCCCCACTTGGCGCCAAGACACATTATTGATGCACCCCGCATCGGGATTTGTACCATGCACTTTGCCCTTTTGAATGTCACGCAAGGGCGCATCAGTGGGTTGTGCATGGCGCAACGGACAACCCTTCTGAATATCCCACCCAGGGTCTACAATGTGATTAGTAAATCATCAGCACAATTCAAAGGTTCTGACAGGTGAAACTGCTTATCTCATAAACTAAAATTTTTATCTCTCTGCCATCTCCATGGTGCCAAGTAGTGAGGCACCTGCTTGGCACACTGCTGACCCAGGTTCGCACCCCACACCCAGGATGACTGCATCAGAGATGGGCAATAAGGGGGTGGAGCATCAGTGCAGATGCTCTCCTCTCTGGCAGTGAGGGAATGGCTTTCACCATTGTTACAACAGCTCCTGGTGGTGACCCAGTGGAGGCACACTTGACAGTGTTGGTAACCATTTGCTGCCATGCATTCCCATCCCAAGATGTCATGATATGCAGCCATGATGTGGAGAGGTAGTCAGAGGGAAGGGGGGAAACGTGAAAATCCCACCTCTGGTGTGCTGCATGATGGCTGTCTGTGTCTGTCCTCATGCCTTCTAAATACTCAGTGCACCATCAACACATCACTGACTGTTACTCTGATATCCCAAAGGTGCGTCTTCTCTGGTGGTAGCAAAGAGAACCCCCCCCCGGCAGGCATAAAGCCAAAACTGAGTGGGTGATGGACTATCTTGGGGAACCTGGAGGTGAGTGACAGCAGAGGGAGTAAAGTCTGATGAGTAGAAGGGGCACATATGGGGCCCAATGGAGGGGGCACTTAGAGAACATGGGAAGGAGTAAAAAGAAATATTGGTATCTTTCCAACAACTATGTAAACCACCACATGCTCATACTTTACAACTACAGTACCTGTAACTATTTTTGGTCTCCATATTATTTGCATGTATGTAGATTTAGGATGCGGCATACCAAGGAGGAGGAGACCCTTCAGGGTTCTAACTGTCAAGATGGTGTAGATGGTATCAGTGGGCTAATAGACCTTCTTCAGCTGCACTCACATGTTCATCTGTTTAAGCTGTATTGTTTCTTGACTGTTCTGTTCCTGAAGATGCTTTTAGAAAAAAAATCAATTTCACATAGTTTTCTTGGTTAAACAAATTTTAGATTAATTCTTCCTCTCTTTCTACTCTTTTGAACGTAATAGGGTTGCTTCAATTTTTAAAATGCTAAGAAAATAAACTTATCCAGAGAAAAACAACACCTTAAATTAGAAGGAGGGTCCAGGAGACTCTTCTACGTGAAGGTTTTGAAAGGTAACCAGCAAAACTGTTTGTTTGAGCTCACTCTGAAAGTAGAATAGAGTTTTTCAGGCAGGTGAGAACCCATCGATCCCCTTTTGATTTTCTTGAACTTTAATTTTCATTTCTGTTCACTGCTGATATGCAGACTAACAGAGGGCACAATGAATTACCTGACTGTCTACCATGCAATTTGGAAAAAGGCTAGCTGGCTTCAGACTGGCAAGTTCCTGTCTAACACAACATAGAAGGACAGCATTCTAGTCAGAGAAATAAAGTAAATTGTTTTATTCCAAATGAAGAAATACAAGATAAACATAAGACCGTGCACTGCAGGAAACAAATGTGGGTACAACTGCTAAAAACGCCAAGCACAAGACCCAAAGCTGCAGTGCATTCAGGAACTCAAATGTACTAAGAATGAAAACAAAACAAAAAAGTCACAGTAAACAGAAGCTGGTAATGTGCATTTACTTTTATTCAGCCAAAAATGAGAGCTGCAGTTATAATCCCAGCACATCGACTCAATCTCAAGTCTTCTTCAGAGGAAATAACTCCAACACACCATAGTAATTCATTTTATACCAGTCACAACAGATGTCAGTCATTAAGCAGATTAACATGGCATGCTAGAGAATTCATTTGAAAAACACATAGCGTGCTAAGGCCACAGCAAATGGCAATAGATCTTAATGTGTGCAATTACAGAACAGTGTATGGTGGAACGCTGTTCCGCATGGAAATCCATGCCTGGGACAACATTGTTGTGCTGCACTTTCGTTGTGTCATGAACATTTGCTGCACTGGTTTGCCACCAGTGCAGCACAACAAGATCCAACAGTGACCATGCGCAATTGAGCGGCCCATGGCAAAGTGGAAGCAAGCATGCGGCAGCAGACACCGAAGTGAGCCTTTTTTTTGCCATAGACTTGTACTGAGGTTCACGGAGTACTGCTTATGGTTGCCCATACACTATAAAAGATTGTGTATGAGCAACCATACACAAGTCAGTTGTGAGATCTTGAGGTTTTCGTGGTAACAGACCTCACGAGCTGCGCTCTCGAGGTCTCTGGTTACCACAGAAACCTCTCGATCACAACTGCCTTGTTGTGTATGCTTGCTCATACACAATCCTCTATATTGACATCACATGAAATTCTTATAAAAATCTAAGCTAAGCAAAGCCATCAAAATTAACAATTACGATCACCCAAAAAGTGCAAACAGAGAAGGAAATAGGAAATGTGTATATAAACAACACAGGTTGTGCTCAGATAGCTAGGTACTATAGAAAAAGGATGAAAATGTATAAAATAAAATGTGCCCAAAGCTGAAAAGCTCAGAATCAAAAGTTAAAAAGTTTAAACAAAACACAATACAAGTTAAGACAAAAAAAACGGGCTGGACTAATAAGTGTATGGTACAGTGACCCTAAGTTAAAGCCTACTATATAAGAAAAATAAAGGGGCGGCAGGAAAATGTGACGAGCATGATGTGGGCAACCTGGAGCCATATGGCTCAAATATCTTATTGTAACCCCCTTGTTCCCAGAGGTTACTAGAATCCCTGTTAAAACCAGTGGCAGGCAGGGAAAGGCAGCTAGTGAAATGCCAGTTAAATGGATTACACACTGTCAAACTCTAATTCCAGTCTCAGCTAAGCTACAGGGTGATGTAATCTTAGAACTCTTGCAGCGGCATAAGCCACATTTATTACCAGCTCTAGGGAGATAGCTTTAGAATGTTTAGTCAGTCCTGAGTAGGAGAGAGTCCTGAGGAGGCTGCAGCTTGCTGTGTAGCTCCTCACCTAGCTCTGACAGAGAGCTACTGCTCTAGGTCCGGGTAGTTTGTTCTCACCCTAGAAGAAGAACATAGAAGACAGTGATTGAAGTGGTGGAGACCTTGCCAAGTGGGTTTTCCATTGCCCCATCCCAGGAGGAATGGGGCAATCTTCAGTGTTCAGGGGCAATCTCCTCAACCAGTCTGTCTAGTGAAGCTGCCTGTGACAACTTCAGAAACTGTGAGTACTTTTGTGTCAGCCCAGGAGGGGCACCTGCATGCCTATGGTGAATTTCTCTGACAAAGGGACCCTGTCACCTAGACTGTTTCTGTTTTAAAAGGGGCCGCCTATGTTGGAGTCCAGTTTGGGACCGTCCAAAGTACAGAACTTTTGACTTTCTGACACCTCAGAGGTGTGTCATGTAGTATATTAAGTGTGAAAAACACTTCAAGATAGCACCTACAAGTTTCTGTGAGGGTGTTATTAACCAGATGAATGGTGAGTATAAACTTGGAAACAAAAGGTGGGAGACCCCCCTCCCCATCTGGAGTAACCAGTTTACCTCTCTGGGTTCAGTTTGGGCACCAGTACAATTTTCAGTCAGTACATTTGGCCAGTGTCTGATGGAAATAGTTACCCAGATGTGGGCTTTGGATTCTCTGTGAGCCTGTATGTGCTCTTTGGTGGTAGTGGTTGCCACTAGTATTCCTCATGAAATATGGGAAAGTGTCCTAGTACTGGCCGTGTGTGCCTAGTCAATGGGAAATGAACCAGTAACTGGCCGTGTGTGCCAATCTCCATTTCAGAACCTAAGCATTTGCTGTTTGTGTTCATTACCTATACTAAATGGGATTTCAGGAATTTATGTATCTCAGTAATCGGCATTGCCAGTATGAGTAACCCTGTGGGGGTCCATTTTCACTTTGTATTATTCCTACTCTGTGTACGTGAATAAAAGCCACACTCTAGAATCCCAACCTGGTTCAGACAGTAATGTTATTGTTTCCATTGTGTCTAGATTTACTTGAGTGCCCCTGTACAGAAGTGAAAACCTAGCATAATTGTGAGCAGCCATTTTCTCCCAGGGACCTGGGTTGTTGGCCATGGTAAATGGTCCCACCAGGTGTGTGCCAGGTAGTTGCCGCACTTGGTTGCCTGTCTGTGATAGCAGGCTTAGAAAAGAAATGTGCTTACATTATGTAAACCTTCACCCCTCTCCTTTGCCCTTAGACACTATGTGGTGAGAGGAGCAGCCCTGCTAGTTAAACAAGGGGGGGCGGTGGGGGGGTTACATTATTATTTAAATGTACTAATGAAAAAAGCATTAAATAGTGGGAAGCCTAAATAGAAATGAAAGTAAAAAAAAAAATCCAGGATGGCAAATTTAATAAAAATGGAGGACAAACTAGTAGTGAGGGAAGGGAAGAAATGTGAGGGACCTCTATGACAGACCCATTAAATGTATTCAAAAATAAAAGAAAGCAAGCATTTGTCAATGTCGAATGTTTGCTTGCTGGCATTAGCAGTGGAAGTGCAGGAGTTAGACAGATGCATATAGGAATGGCATTGAAGTATTGAACTGACGCTAGCTCCACCCCTCACCCTGTAGAGATGGACAGGCATTGAGGTGTGCCTTTGAATTGTCACCCATGACGGTCAAGACATTTCACCTCACCCTGCCCTTCAGACACTGACAAGTGTTGAGGTGTGCCTTGGGGTGTTTGGGCTTTACATTCACCTCATTCCACAAGGAAATATGCTGAAATGGGTGCAGTACAGGAGAATGGGGTGAACTCTGGAGACAAAAGGGTCCAAGGTGCACCTCGATGTCTGTCACTGGCTAGAGGGTGGGGGTGGGGGGTGAAATGACACGAGCATTACTGTTGACAATCCCAAGTCACACCCCTGACACCTGTCAGTCCCTACAGGGTAGGGTGTTATGGTAGAAAATCCTAATGCCTAGGGTGTTTCCTGGTATTTTTACTCCAAGTTTTCCACATGGGCTTTTTGTGACCCCACCGCATGAACAATGACACTATCAGTTTGTTAGGTGAAAGGTGATTTTGCACAGTGACTGCGCCATTTGGTGCAACAGGTTTGAAAACACATTTCAAACAGGATGTGAAAAGTGACAGGTGTACTGTTCATGAGGAGATGTAAAAAAATGGCATTGTTGAAAATCTGGAGTGAAAATATAAAAAAAAACTGGTGAAGTCATGAGCGTGTGTAGAAACTGTGCAATGTACACCCATAATGTAATTAGTTTGAGGATTTTTTACAGCAGATTTTCAACATAGGCATTTTGGGACCTTCGCTCATGAACAGTGTCACTGTAATTTTCTTAATCTATCCCGAACACTAATTTCCCACAGTGACCCCGCTATTCTGCACTGGAAGTGGAAAAACACATTTCGGCCAGGGTGTGAAAAATGACTGCAGTACTGTTCATAAGGAGGTATGGAAAAATGTCAATATTGAAAATCTGGACTGAAAATATTACAAATTCATGAACTTATGAGGGTGCATGGAAATTGCGCAATGCATGCACGTAACATAGTCACTTTATGGACTTTTGTCACCACATTTTCAACACAGCCATTTTAACACCTCAGCTCATAAACAGTGTCACTGTGATTTTCTTAGTGTGTCCTGAACATTGATTTCACAAACCGACCGTGCCAATGTGGCTACATGTTCGAAAACACATTTTGAGCAAGATGTGAAAAATGACAGCTGTACTGTTCATAAGGAGGTGTGGAAAAATGTCAATGTTGAAAATCTGGATTGAAAATATTACAAATTCTCAAAGTTACAGTGCATAAGACTAAATAACGTAGCTCAGGATATTTTTTGGGAATTTTCACCAAATTTTCAACGTAGGGTTTTTGGGGGCCTACGTCATGAATTGTGACACTGTCATTTCATAAATTGGTCCCGAAAGGTGGTTCTGCGTAGTAACCACAAAATTGCCTTTCAGGACCAAATAACAAAATGACAGTGACTGACTTCATGAAGTGGGGTCCCAAGAACCCCATATTGTAAATTTGGTGAAAAAATTCCCCAAAATGCCCAAGATATGCACCTAAATTGAAAAAAACCATTTATGCCATTATACAGCTTACTGGCATTTCTTCAGTTCGTGGTCGGCTTTGAAGAGTGCAGATGTGTTCCTGGTCCACCGAAGATCACTGCGCCTGCCTCCGGAAGTAAGTATGGGGTGAGGAGGGGGTGTGGGGAGGTGGAGCACTCAGAGGGTGGGCGTGGGTTGGGGGCAAGACAGTCAGCGAGGGACCGTTTTTTTCTTACAGGTGATTTCTTTTTTTCTTTTTTGAAAGACGATGTAGGACTTTTGCCATGCTGGGGTGGGCTCCCAGCATGGTAGCTGGAAGGTTGTTGGGGGGGCCAGTGGAGCCAACTGGGGATTGGGCACCACCGTCGGCCATATAGACTGTTGCCATGCTGGGGTGGGCTCCCAGCGTGGCACCTGGAAGTCTGCTGGAGGGCAGCAGAGCAGATGGGGGATTGGGCACCCCCGTCGGCCATACAGTGTGTGTGGGGGGAGCACATAAGCATGCTGGAGTGGGCTCCTAGCATGCTACTTGGGTGTTTGTTGGGGGGACGGAGCTGTCTATGACAGCTGTTTCAATGCAGTGCTGATGTGTAGGCACTTTGCATACTGCCAATGGCACTATGTTTCTTGCACATGCATGCAAGCAAACATAAAAATTACTTTTCAATGTGAAATAAAAAGTAATAATTTAAACCATTGTTGTAGCTAGTAAATGAGGAAATGTAATAAACATTACAAGGGCAACCCAGAGCAAAGTGACTCACATATCTCAGTGTATGAATATACTATTAAATGATGGGATGCCTGAACAAAAATGGAAAGAAATGGTTTGAATGGCATATAATATGAAAAATTAAAAACTTTTTCATAAATTGGAAACATTGAAAATAAAGGAAATGGATGTCTTCTATAGCAAAAAATCATTCAAAGAATAGGCAGCACATAATGTGGGCAAGTCAAACTGAGTGACTCAGATTCACTGCCCATAGAGTGAGAAAGTGTAGCGAGGGTTCATGTATAGAGAGTGTATCAGTGAGATACACCCGCTGCAGCAGGCTATGGGGATGTATTCATCCAAGTGGTTCTGAGCTGGCTGTTTGGTATAGTGGCTTCAGTCACCACCCTTGGGGCTGGTGGTGGACCCAGGTTGGGGTCCTGCTGTGGTGGATTTTTTTTTAGTTTTTCTTCTTTCCCGTGTCTGTCTCCCCCCCCCCAAGTTGATTATAATAAAATTTGGAGTGTGGAGGCATAGCCCCTGCATTAATATGTTTATTTCATTGCCGCTTTTGAGAAAGTAAGTGACCATCACTGTTTGTGGCAGTCACTGTAATTCTGATCACCCTTTTCATGTTGGGCAATGTTTGCTTTGCGTTTTTTGGTCAGTGCTCTTATTGAATCACCCTTATCACATAAAACCAAAGAATACACCAACAAGGACTGGGCACCTAGGGGATTACATTTGGACAAGACACCTATAGGTGGTTCTATCACAGAGATATATAAAAACAGAGGGGAAGAAGCCCATTTCCTGTGTGCATCTACTGTGGTATAAATTTGGGCTGACCAAGATGAAGATGTATATGGTACATTGACTGGGGAGATAGACGGTATTAAAAAAGCAACTGTTGTCCTACTAGGATGCTCCAAAATTTAAAACTCTGGAAACAAATTTACAGAAGAAATTGGTAAATCATGAACAAGACATAGCACAGAGAAAAAGCTATAAATTCATTATAACTCATCAGCCTATAAATGGAACCAAGTATTTATTTGGGAACATCCCAAAAGGGTCTGTTAGTAGAAGAAGATCATAATCTAGGGCTTGTGGCAATACACACAGAGGTTTTTCTGGAAAGTGACAAAGTAGTAATATTACATTGCCAGAACAGAACTGATCCAACAGAACAGTAATGTTTTCATCAGAGAAAACAACACAGAATGCAAAAATGAAATAACTGCAAAAATGCAAAAGGGGCAAGCACCACAGAAAACGGTGCCTCATGGTTATTTTACAACTGGAATACCAAGTCTTAAATTTATTCAAAACAGAACTCTCTGACATCTATCTTAGAGTGCTATATAATTACTAGTCAGCAATTTTTCTATATGGGCTGACTCAGTTGATAATTGCTGTAATAACCGACTGGTTATTATGGCAGTCATGTGCCCTACCATTCACAAATAGCGCTCTGTTGTTGGCTTTTGCTTTGTTTGTGGGCAGTATTAACACTTCCACAAATATGGCAGCTCTGTCACTCGCTTACTGAAGAGCCCCCACAACATGACCCATCTCACTGTTATTTTATTTTTTTAATGTATCTGGTTGATCCTACCTATTACAGTTTAAAAAAGATGTATTTGGTTGATCCTACCATTCATCCACCTTGGGATGTACTCAGAGCGATCTTGACCAGAGCCATGGCTGCTGCTGTACCACTTGTTAAGCACAATCCCAACTGGCAAACTGTAAGTTTAAAACTAAAAAAAAAACATAAATGACAAAAAGGAAACAGAAAATGTTAATTCTCCTAAAAGAATGACACATACAGAGAGAGAGAGAGAGAGAGAGTGTGTGTATATGTATGTGTGCATGTGTGTGTGTGTGTGTGTGTGTGTGTGTGTGTGTGTGTCTGTCTGTCTCTCTCTCTCTCTCTCTCTCTGTTCACTAAAGTCAGGCTACCAAAAAAATCTCCTCAAAGGTCACTTAAATTAGGAATGAGAAAAATTGCTGAATAGCAATTATATAAAATAAAGGATGGGGTAGGAGAATTTAATGTGCACCCTCAGTGTGGGATACTTTTATAAACCCCTCAGGCTTCGCTCTCGAGGTTTATGTAGCATCCACACCTTGGGTGTACAGTAAATTCTCATACCACACAGTAAAGGACTGACTTTTGTTCCCAGCTCTCCAATAAATCTTTTCAATATATATGTAGATTTGAAAACCTTTTTTTTTCAGAAAACTAAATCTTCATAGACATTTTGCCACATGTGCTTCCCACATGGAGAAATCTTGCAGTCAACTCCTAGCACCAGTACTGAGCATTCTGTTGATGATTTGGATTTAAGATTTGGGTACATTGCTGGACCTATTTCATGAGAACAACCTAAATGATATTATGGATACTTCTGACCTTTCTACAGACACATATGTAATTAGACAACTTAATAACATCAGCCTTGGAAGATGTACACCTTTTAGGCCTAAATTAACTTTTTGTCCTCTTGCAACATTATTCCCTGTTCTTGTAACCTACCAAAGACTGCAGTAAGTAGAGAAATCAATACATGACAACTGGCCTAATTTTGTGAAAAAGTTAACCAAGAAAGAATACCAAGCTGTCAAGTAACTTTCTAACAGACAGACTGAGGTCAAACAAGCTGATAAAGGCAGACTTATTGTGGTGATGCAAAAGGAAAACTTTGCAAACCGCAAATAAGATTTATAGATAGTTGTCCAGCAGTGAAAATTACAAACAGCTTCAGGAAAACCCAGTTCCACAAAATAAAGGGAAGATTCACTCTTTTTATTACAGCATGTGAAGCTGGGGCTATTTCTGTTAAAGAATGGGAGTGTATGTGGGTCAGTAATGCAAAGATACCTGTCATATACAGTTTACCAAAGGTGCATAAGGACCACCCCCCCCCTCCATAGACCAATAATTTCCACACAAGGTTTACTTAACAAAAAGATTTCTATTTTTGTAGATTTCTTCCTGCAGTATCTTGTTAAATTGCCTGCATAGAGTACATCCATGACAGCATGGATATGCTTTACAAACTCAAGGGGTTGGTCTGGTCCACTAATTACCTTTTGATCTCTATTGATGTATGTTCCTTTTACAATTAATAAGACACCATTTGCATCTTATGTCATTGTAATATTTTCTGATCCAGCATGATGCTGCTCTACCTTCCCAGATGACTACCTGTTCTCATTATTTTTCCTCATCTGTTTTTCTTTGTTTCAGTAACTATCATACTTCAAGCCCTTTCTCCTCGTTTTCTTTCTCCCCTCTCCCTTTTTATGGTCTTTAGCACTTGTCATCACCATGTCATACTATCATACTTCAAGCCCTTTCTCCTCATTTTCTTTCTCCCCTCTCCGTTTTTATGGTCTTTAGCACTTGTCATCACCATGTCATAATTACTGTTCCTTGCACAACAAAATTAAGTTTTTTTTTACTTTTGAACACATGTATTTTGCTCATCGAGGCCTTACGTATTCCCCTTTGCCATTAACTTTGTTTTTAATTTTTCATATTATTTGTCATTCAAAGCATTTCTTTTCATTATTGTCTGGACTTTCCATCATTTAATAGTATATTTATACATTGAGATATGCAGGCTACTTGGCTCTGGGTTGCCTTTATAATGTTTACTACATGTCCTTGTTTACTAGTTACTACAATTAATTATTGCACTTTTTATTAAACACTTTATAGCAGTTTTGCACTTAAAATAATAGTTATATATGTTTAAATATGGGGTTTAAATGTGCAGTCACCTCCTAGTGACATGGGTTCTTAGAAAGTACTGGAGTTTTGGCACAAAAATGTTTGACCCAGGTGGTGTGGGAGTTGTAGTCATGAGCTGCTCACAATTTTCTCTTTAGTAAAGATTTTTATCCTGCACCACAGCTGGAGTGTCTCATCTTTGGTATTCCCAGCCTGTGAAGCACAGAATAGTGGGATGAACCCCATTTATAATCCATTTCAAATAATCTGTCTTCTCACTTCTCACTTATATAGGCAACAGTTTTGTGGCCATGTCACTTCCTCATGCCCACAGTGAAATATGCTAGAAATATTCATACAAAACAATTTTTAGTATACAGATAAATAAAAAATTAAATAATCACACTAAAACTTACAGTTCATTTCTCACAGTCACCCGACACTTAATTATCCAGTATTTAATCACTTGTGGTCATCAAGCACCATTTCTAAATGTTTCTTTTTTTTTTTTAAATAGTTTGCTTTATTGTAGTATTACAAAGTACTGTAGATTTTTTGTACAATACACAGATCTCTTGTTCAGATACTTAAACAAACAGCCAGTGATATGTGTCAGGATATTGTACATCTACATTGTACACAGACTGTGGATTGTAACATCTGCTCACTTTTGTAACCAAGACAGAGTAATTTCAATAAACTTGACCTTACCTAACAAGAGTATCTGATTCCAATAGCATGGTAGAGTATAACCACAGAACTGGTAAGACCTTATAATCCACCCCACCCCCATTTCGCCACTACAATATATAAAGGAATAATTCCTTTCCTAGACGATGTAGGGAATAGTCACATTACTCAATAAGGAAGAGTTAGAGGGACTAAGTCAATAACCATCTCCAGGCTGTATCAAGACCAGATCCAAAACAAGGCTCTCCTAAGTGGATAACAGGGCGTGTAGAGGTGCCCATACTCTCTGATATTTTTTACTGCGCTTGGACATATTGGCAATAAAGTATTCCTCTTGCAAAGCAAATAGTATTTATTTATGCCATTCTACATACGAAGGGGTTTGCTGGTCTAACCAGTGGCGCAATATGATTTTCTTAGTGCAGAGAGATATCAGTGTCATATGTTTCCTCTGATTACCTACTAGAGTTTCACCTGAGTCACCCAAGATGCAGATTTCTGGACTAAAAGCGTTTTGGAGCCCAAGTATAGGATCCAGTTTAGACCTGATGGCAGCCCAAAATGGAGTAACTTTGTCACATTCCCAGAGGATATGAAGGAGTGTAGCTCTTTGTGAACCACATCTGGTACAAAGTTCGATGTATGATGCCCCATCTTACTAAGTTTTACAGGGTGTAGTATAAGTCATGCAGACATAAAAATTGAAGCAGCCTATACTGATCCACCTGATATCCTTATACAGCCTTTTCCAGATTTGTTGCCATTGACGAGTTACTTGGGAGGCGGAGGGAGGGACCTATCCCACGTGTAATGTTGTACCTTCTTGTTCACTATTACTTGAAGTGCCTTATAGTAGAAGGTGACAAGGTGAGATGAAGGTCTCCTGGTAAGTGAGCTAAGTATAGGACCGGACATAGACCGACTCCAGAGGCCGCTACCAAATGCTGTATTAGGACGTGGGATATTTGAAGGTACTTCAAAACAAAAGAAGCAGGTAATTAAGTATTTTGTGCTAAAAGCTGAGAAGGCAAGTAATTTACCATTTTCGGTTAGGTCAGCCACCGTGATTTCACATTCCGACGGCCAAAATGAAGCAGTGACAAACTTACCCCCTATTTTAAAATTAGGGTTTTTGAAAAGAGGTTGGGACACGTCCTTTGATGGTGAAAGCCCGAAGGTTTTGTTCAACTGATCATGTATCCGTATCGAGATCGTGATTGGTGTGGGTTCACACAATTTGGGAACTTTATTAGCCGTAATGTAAGGGAGGCTCTTAATATCGATTCCTGCAGCACTGCATATTGACTGTTCTATTTTGTAACCATAGTGGGGGTCCTTTGTGGGTTTTAACCATCGAGACTGTGGCACAATTAATGGCCAAGAAATAGAGGTAGATATTAGGGACTTGCAATCCACCATGCTCTTTGGCCCTCTGCAATTTAGTAATTGCTCTCCGAGCGATTATTTCTCCAAATAAATTTAGAGATAATGCTATGCACCTGGCGAAACCACAAATGGGGAAGGAATAAATTCAGCATCTGGAGGGGATACAATAAATGAGGCAGGCACGTTCATTTTTATAATGCTGATACGTCCCCAGAGAGAAATGGGAAGCGATACCCAATGATTAAGGTCCGTTTTAATGCATATAAGTAACTGGTCCAAGTTATATTGTTGCATTTTGCTTACTGATTGTGACAGAAACATGCCTAGATAATTTATTTTATCCCTTACCCAGGTGAACTCGAGGTGCTCCAAGTCTGCCTTTAAAGTCCAACTGTTTAGAGGCATTACTTCTGTTTTGGCTACATTTAATTTATAGTTGGAGAGTTCCCCAAACTCTTTGATAATGTTGAGGGTAGCTGGTATAGACGTACTTGGATTTGTGACATGAAGCATGATGTCATCGGCATATACCGATAACTTATATTGAAATCGCTGGATCGGAATGCAGATACTGATGCGGAGTGATTAATCCTCCTGATGAGTGGCTCTAAAATAAGTTAAACAAGTAGGGAGACAGGGGCAGCTTTGCCTCGTTCCTGCTGGAGAGGGAAGGATTGTGATATTACCCCATTACATAGTACCCTAGCAGTAGGGTGGGAGTAAGAATTTTGATCCACTTTATAAACTGTAAAGGAATTCTATATCTGGGTAATAATTGAACAAGTAGTCCCATGAGACGGTCAAAGGCTTTTCGCATCAAGGGAAACTAGAGCTGCGGAGTATGAGAGTCCCTTGCTGCGAGATGAGATGAAAGATTTTACGTAAGTGATCCGATGAAAGACGCCTGCCACAAAACCAACCTGCTCGGGGCTTATTAAGGAAAGACAGACCTTGACTAACCTATTAGCCAGGATTTTGGCGAGAATCTTCATATCCACATTTATTAATGAAATTGGAAGATAGCTTGATACTAAAGTGGGGTCTTTGTCTGGCTTGGGGAGCACAACAATAGTGGCCTCAGTGAGGCTGAGATCTGAGAGACCATGATGGAACATATAGTTATATGTATCAAGCAGGACAGTACTCAGCTGAGATTTGAATACCTTATAAAAATTGGATGTGTAGCCATCCGGGCCCGGGGCTTTATCAGCAGGGAGAGCTTCAATAGCCTCATGTACTTCGCTTATACTGAGGGGAGCTTGTAGAAGGGCTATTTGGTGCTGGGATAAACTTGGAAGATCTATATCCTCTAGAAAACAGTCCAGTGTGATATTCTTAGAGGATTGAAGGGGGCAGGAATATAAAGACTGATAATATGTTTTGAAGCATAGAGCTATCTCTTCAGAAGTAGTATGGTGCCTGCCCGTCGGTTCCTGTATGGTAACTACCATCCTATCCGTCACCTGTGACCTGAGCCTTAGGGCGAGTAGTTTCCCTGCCTTGTCCCCTTGATCGAAGTAAGTGGCTTTTGTTTTAAAATGGAGATATTCCACTTTATCGCCAAGATTTCTAAATGTTTCTAATGAGAGCAAATAACTTCCAAGTGCAGCACCAGTATGACCCCCTTTCCCTATCCACACTGTTAAAACAAAATTTGTTTATCCTGTTGCTATAAAAAATGAGTTCCTAACTTATTTCCCCTCCATTGGATGTGCCAATACAACTATACTATTTTATACCAGATTTCATGACTCAAAAAACTTGAGTCCATCCTTTCAATTAAAAGATACAACTTATAAATGAAAGAAGTAAGGACAAAAGGACTGTAAGCAATTTTAGGAGAACTGAAATCATTTTTTTTTTACTTTTATTGTGTTCTATTCACCAGACAGACTGACATGTAGTGAGAAACAAATGAAAACAATATATATTTATCAAGAGAGGATTGGTAAATCCAATGAAAAGGACACAAAAGACAGGATGGAGTCTGAGTTTTTCTAGTCATGAAATCTAGTATAAGAAGGTATAGATGTATTGACACATCCGATGGAGGGGAAATAAATTAGGAACTCTTTTTTTATAGCAGTGGGATAACACAATTGTAGTGAGATTTTTTAATCTATGTGATTATTTAATTTTGATTTACCTTTATACTAAAAAACAATTCTGTTTGAATATATCTAACAGATCATCACTGTGGGCCAGAGGAAGTGGTGTGGCCATGAAATTGTTGCCCATGTGAATGAGAAGGAAGAATAAAGATTATTGGGAATAGATTATAAGTGTTCATCCCATTTTTTGATGCTTCAGCTTGGACTGTTTTTAGTGGATGACCCAACCAAAGTAAGTGGTATTGTTTAGAAGATACAGGCAGCCTGAACTCTGAGCAGTAACTTTGGGTTCCTAGCCTGTGAGCCAAACTTTTGTGAGTATTCAAACCTGCCTGCTTAGCTTGAGCACCAGTTTCACAATTTTAGCCACCATAGCACAAGAGGCTAACATTTACAAGGCTCAATACTAGAGAAGTACTTAAAAAGTTCATACTGAAAATGCCCAAAGAAATCTGTTATTTATATAGGCAGAAAAAAGCATAAATGAATAAATAAATAAACTAACAAAATGTGACAGATAACCCTAGAGAGAGTTATCTCGTCTGTCTGAACATTAATGGTATTTAAGCTACTCTTCATGGCTGACGTGGCCAAGCATCCATATTAGACGGCAGGGTGTGTGTGTGTGTTTTGTGTGTATTAATAGTGTGAAAGGTGATAACAAAGAAGCCGCTCATTTTTTTTTCATTTGTTTGCCATTTTTCTGGCTTTAGTATTGCTGCATCAAACAGGACAGCTCGGCATTACATAAAGTAGGTAGCTCAGAAGAGGAGTTTTGCTAAACAAAAAGCATATGCACCATCAGTTGTACATACATTAATATAACTCCTCCTCATTTGTTTCTACATTTATTCATCCTCTTTTTGCTTGTCTCTTTTCATTTTCTTTGATCTCATCTCATCTCTCTCACTCCACCTGCCTCCCTTTTCCTCTGTTTCTACCTCTTCTATTCTTCTCTCTCTCGCTCTCTTTCTTCTATGTATTCTTCTTACATGTTCTTCTTCTGATGGGAGTGGGATTTTATACTTTCTGTAGTTCTCTGTTCTTGGTTTTCTTCTCTTTTGCCTCTTTGCACAGATTTCCCCAAGCCCATTGAATGGTTAGGGCTTGATTTTCAATCAGCCAACCTTGCATCGATCTACAGCTGCAATAAACTGCAGGTGCATTAGGGACCATTGTCCCTATTGTATAAAACTGGGGTTCCTGCACCAAACTCCTGAGTTGCCACAGCTGAAGGGTTGTGAAAAACATTTGGGGCAACTGCTGGGGTAGTTGGAGGGTCCTGTCAAGCCCCCTCCCCAGCACAACCCTAGAGAAGCCACGATGGTGGAGGGGTTGATTATGCCTGCAAGGAGGGGACTAGGGACAGAGGGAGCACTGGGGGTGTGAAAAGGGTGACAGGAGCACAGCAGCAGTGTCAGGGTACTGAGGTGACACCTGGTGGGTGTGCTGTGTGCAGTGGAATAGAGCCAATTGGCCTGGTGGAGGGGGGTTGCATGGATGGACCATGACCCAGACCCCTGGTAGCAATAGCTGTGGCACTTGCCCCATAGGTACCACAGGCCCCTACATGCAGTGGGAGGCAGTGGCTGCAGGTAGCGGGGTGCAGGTCATGGAGAGGAATGTAGCCCATATACCATGACAGTCCCCTGGTGCTCAGTTCCCCATGTGGAGGCAGGCTGATGCCCACCTACATTGTCAAAGACTGTGGCAGCTATGGGTCAGGTGCCAGGGCTGTAGCCACCTGTGGTCTGGATCACAGTCTGTCCATGCCAACCCTATGATAGGGTCAAAGCCCCTGTCTGTTTGTACTACATTTTCTTTAACACTGCCCTGTTCTTATAAGTTTATTCTTCTAGCTACAGGCTGAAATCTGTCCAGTTCCAGTCTTGTAGTCCTGCTCCCTTCTCCCAAGTATGAGGAACATACAAATATTACATGAGCCAGTAAGTTGTTTGCCTTCTCCTGTGCTGTGCTGTACTTTATTGTTCTGTACTTCCAGCAGCCACAGAGGGGAATGTAAGTAGTTAAAAAAGAATTTAAACACAGAGCCTTGTACACTCTTCTTTATTCTGTGCAAACTGTTTTGGGTTTGCAAAAAGCTACAAACAAAACATTTTTTCCATGTGAAGCAGGGGTGTGTCTGAGAGGCTTACTGGGTTTACCTGTGACTAGTTTACCAGAAAAAAAGGAGGGATGTGAGCCCATGGGAAGAGTCTTGTTATAGAAAGATTTAAAGTAATTATGTTTTTATGTTTGTATTTCTGTTTTTCAAATAAGTTAATGTTCATATTAGGTTCTTTTGAATGTTTACAAATGTATGAAAAATATATTACCTGTCTTACGTGAAGAGCACTCCTTCTGAAAAAGAAATAAAATGTTAAATAAGTTGTTGTGATGTCAGAAACATGAGACTTGGTTGTCAGGTGACCCTTTGTAGAGGTATTTAAGGGGTGTGGTTTGCCTGTGTTAGGTGGGCCTGTGTTGCAATTGTACATGACTTGTGTGAGAAGGGCCTAACTGCAGAGAAGAGTTAGATGCAGCCGCAGCCTTGAGACCTGTCTCTTTTCCCCTCTCTGTGCCTGGAGAGGGATAGCTAAAGGTGTCCATGGAAGTTAGATGTTGCAACTCATTTCTGCCTGAACAAAGAAAGTCTCATGATAACTGACATTTTGTCTTTTACATCCCGTTTGAAAATAACTGTTTCAGCCATCTTGAAAGTGACTCATTGTTGTTTTACAATATAGATATACCAAGCTAAAATATTTTTGCCTGCAAACCTGCCTGTCTGTCTCTCACTTAAAAGGACCCCACAACAAACCCCTTCACCTGGGTCAATCAGCTCTGTTCCACTGTGTATGGCACCCCTGCTGGGTGCCACCTCAGCAATCTGACACTGTTGCCATGCCCACATTGCCCTCTTTGGCACCCCCACTGCTCCCTCTGTCACCAGTACTGATCTTCAAGGCACTGCCCAGTCACCTCCCTGCCCAGCAGTGGTACAGGGCCCTTAGACCAGCAATTGGCTGGCCTAAACTCAGCCACCTTTGTGACCACATTGGAGCTTTTAAAATTCCCCAAAAGGGGATGGTGCAGCCCTGCTGCATTGCAGGCCCTCTTGTGACCTGATACAAGGGTACTTCTGCCATTAAGGTGGCACATTATGGCTTTAGAGCACAGCATCCTAATTTTGACACAGCCCACATTCAAAATCAGGATTGCCGCAAACTTTGTCAGAAGGTGCCACTTAGGTCAAAGCCGTTTGTTGCATGCATCTTGTGCCAAAGTTCTTGCTCTGAAAATTGAGCCCTTTTTTCTGCAGAACACTGCCTCCTTCCAGGCAGTAGTATTTTATAAAGCTGAGACCTGGGCTTGCATCAAGTCCTGCATCAAGTCCATTTTTTGGTGCAGCTGCACCAAACATATTACCACAACTTGTGCCCAATTCAAGACTGCGTTCATCTGCAGCACCTTTCCCACTTTACAGCAGCTTGCTCCAAATATTTGGTGCACACCTTGTAAAAAGGGTCCTAAGATTGTTGCAAGTTAGACCAGCAAAAAGCTGGTCTAACTTATGGCAATTCATGCATGGGATTGAAAATCCTGATTGCCAGTTGGGGAATGCCACAAGCCCTGTGTGCCATCTGATTGGCACACCCAGGATTTGTGGCATTCCTGACACATTTGTGAATCAGGCTGTACATAGTTTTTAAGAACATAGCCCTTGTCTTTTGTATCATACTATGAGTAAAACATGGGGCTTAATTTACAATCGACCATTAGATTGGCACAAGTTGTGCCAATCTATCACTGCAGCAAACTCTAGGTGTGTCAGGGACCCTGTGCCCTATTTTATAAAACTGGGATCCCTGTGCCAAACTCTCAAGAGTTACTGCAGCTGCAGGGTTGTGTAAAACATTTGGCACGTCTGAGGGGTTTGAAGGAGGGTCCCATCAAGCCCCCCCCCCACCGGGTGCAACCCTAGAGAAGTCACATGGGGCTGAAAATGCCTACAAGGAGGGGACTCAGGACAGAGGGAGCAGTGAAGGTACTATAGTGGCAACGGGAACATAGCAGCAGTGTCAGGGTGCTGATGTTACACTCAGGATGCCCTACACAGTAGAACAGGTGGATTGGCCCAGGTAGAGGGGAACTGGCAGGGATGGAACATGACCTGGACCCCAGATGGCAACAGCTCTGGCACCTACCCTAGAGGTGTCACAGTCCACTACCTCTGGCAGATGGCAGTGGCTGCAGGTTGTGGGGTGCAGCTGGCAGAGGGGGATATTCCCCAGGCTCCATAACAGTCCCATGGTACTCAGGCCCCTGCATGAAGTCAGGCCAATGCCTGTCTACACTGACAGGGACTGTGCCACCTATGGGGCAGGTGCCAGAGCTGTTGCCACCTGTGATCCAGATCACAGTCTGTCCATGTCTACTACCTTCTACCCAGGCCAATGCACTCTGTTCCATGGTGGATGGCACCCCTGCTAGCTGCCACCTCAGCCCCCTGACACTGCTGCCATGCCCCTGTTGCCCCCTATGGCACCCCCAATGCTCCCTCTGCTCTTGGTACCAATCTTCCACCCCCCCAGTTACCTCCCTGCCTGGCAGTGGTGCAGGGCCCTTTGACCAGCTCCTTGCTGTTCTTAACTCAGCCCTCCTGTTGCGACAATGGTGGGGATTCTAAAATTTCATGAAAGGGATCCCTCACCATTGTGCAAGCCCTTTTGCAACCTGGTATAAGGGCACTTCTTCAGCAAGGTGGGCACAGGGTAGCTTTGATGCAAGGCATCCTGATTTCAACACAGCTTGCATTCAAAAATTGGTATTGCTGCAAATTTTGATGCAAGGTGCCACTTGCTTCAAAGCCCTTTGGTCCAGGCACCTTGCACCAAAGTTCATCTTTTTAAAATCAGGCCCATGGTTTTTACTTTAAAGTTTGTCAGTCCACCCATGGGTTTGTCTGCATTACTTGTGTGTGTATATATTTATACACACACGCATATATATATATATATATATATGTATGTATGTATATATATATATATATATATATATATGTATATATATATATATATATATATATATATAAAATAGGGATACATGATGGGCAGGAGTGGGATATGTGAAATATCTTCAGGAGTGAACTGTGACCTCTGGATACTCATGAGTGCCGAAGGCATGAGTGAGAGTATCCAGAGGTCACTGTTCATGAGTGAAGATATTTCACATATCACATGATCTGCACATCATGTGTGTGATTTATACAATAGGCCTTTCTAAAGTGGTTCTGTGTTGCTTTCAAACTGTGTACATGATAGAAAAACTGCTCCCACATTCATTGGTTTTGTTTTCTTCTGTAAGGAGAACGTATTTATTCTTCCAGTATGGTTCAGCTCTATCAAAGTATGTTTGTTGCTTTGAGCCTGCATGGTTTGATGTATTTAGCAGTCAGTGCTCTTTCTTTTTTTTTCTTCTAGTAGGAACTTTAGAGATCTTCTCAGCATGTGAGTGTCTGTGAGACTGAATGCAGTAAACCTGTTGTTGGGGCTTCAGGTACTTAAAAGGCAGGTGAATTTCATTTGTTTTAATGAGCTGAAACAAGTTTCAGCACTGAGGGAGAGTTAATGGGCATGTCTGTGACATCACCACAGTGAGAATAAATGCTGGTGAGGTAAGCACAGTGGCCCAGATATTCAAAAGGGTTGCACATGGTGCAACAGTGTTGTACCATGCGCAACCCACTGATGCGCCCTGGCGCGATATTCAAAAGGGAAAAGTGCGCAGCACAAATCCCGATGCACCAGAGCGCATCAGTAATGTATGCAGGCACAGGTGGGGCGGCGTGCCCATGCATACTCTGCACAGCCCGATGTTCAGCCGGGATGTGGGAGCCATCACATGCAACCCCTACCTGCGCCAAGCACAAAGATTGATCAAAAAAATAAGGAACAACTGATGGCCACCCACAGGTGAGCTGCCGCGTTGCGAGGTGCAACACGGCAGCTGCCACCGTAATAGGTGGCCACCAACTCAGTCTGCACCTGGCGGCGCCCCCCCATGCCCAATCACAGGCATCTGTATAGAAAAATAAGTTCAATCTCCCTGGTGGTCCAGTGGACTGCTATCTGCCTGATCGCGGGCATCTGTATATAAATAAAGAATAAGTTCAATCTCCCGGTGGGCCAGTGGACCGCTATCTGCCCGATCACGGGCATCTGTATAAAAAAATAGGTCCAATATCCCTGGTGGTCCAGGGGTACACCTCTTCCCACCCGCCCACTGGGCTCCACTGCCCGCTCCCCTGGTCAGCTGGCAGGCGGCAGCACCCACCGCCTGCCGCCCACCACCCGCCCGATGGACACTGTCTGTAGGGCTGCACACCCATTGGTTCTGGCGTGAGCCAATGGGCCTGCAACCATACCATACTACACATTCCAGATATGTGAATGGATCATTTACATATCTGGAATGTGTAATCTATCTGAGCTGCACCGATGGCTCATGCTAGAACCAATGGGTGTGCAGCCACGCGGTGTCGGCCTGACAGGTGTGAACGGCACAGGCAGGTGAGGTGCTGCTGCCCACCGGCTGACCGGGGAGGGTGGTGGGGCTCAGTGAGGCAGGTGAGGAGGTAGTGGCCACTAGACCCTGGAGACGTGGACTGGCTATGCAGATGCCGTGATCAAGCAGGCGATCACTGAACCACCAAGGGTGAACTTAACCTTTGTTGCTGCAGATGCCCATGATCAGGCAGATAATGACCCCTGGACCCCGAAATTGAACTTATTGTTCTATACAGATGCCCGCAATTGGGCAGATAGCGGCCCACTGGACCACTAGGGAGATTGAACTTATTGTTCTATACAGATGCTCACAATCGGGCAGATAGCAGTCCACTGGACCACCAGGGATATTGGACAGAATAGTTATTATTTTGTACTACAAATGCCCGCGATTGGGCTGCAGGGGTGTCAGTCCCCGCGCTGCTACTTGGCAGGATGCCAGGCACAAGTCATTGGGGATCGGCGCACCTGCATGCAAATGGGGCCATAATGATATGCAAATGGCCCCATGTGCGCCTTGCATACATTATGGCCCATTTGCATGTCAACTTTTGAATATCGCGGTTGCTGTGCATGGCGCAATGGAACTTGCGTTAGCGCATCCCCATGCTCCACTCTGGCCACTTGCACTGGTGCAGTGCCACTGCACCATGCACACTAGGGGTGGCCAGGGTGTGATATTCAATGCTGCTGAGCCATGGTGCAGCTCCGTTGAATATTGCCCAGTCCACACCCCTGCGCAGCCAAGTTGAGCTGCACCCAAGCTTGTGCCACAGCCTGGCGCAGTTTGAATATCTGGGCCAGTATGTATAAACAACATTTATCATCACTGTGTTAGCCTGAGCTTGCATTTATCTCACTGTAGTAGTAATACATGCTTTTATCAGTGAAAAATATAGCTCACTTCTGTTGTATAAATAGGGAATACATGATGGGCAGGAATCGTATATGGAAAATATTCTCACTCCTGTAGAGTGAGCTCTGTAGTCTCACGAGTGCCGAAGGCATCAGTGAGAATGCACAGCTCACTCTGCAGGACTGAGAATATTTTCCATAGCCCACGATCTGCATATCATGTGTGCGATTTATACCATGGGGTGAGAGCTTTAGTAACATTTTTTCTATTTCTGTGTGTTTTCTTCTCATTCTGTGTGTGGTGGTGTGTGTGTGTGTGTGTGTGTGTGTGTGTGTGTTGTGAATGGACTGGGAGTCAAAAACACAATGGGAGACAGGTGAGTGTGTTTTGCAAAGCTAACTGAGTAAGTTGTAGGTTTCAGTGAGAAAGAGAAACTGTGGCAAGTAACACTGAGAAAGAGAAACTGCTTTGTGAAGGAGTTTTATTTAGAATGCAGGTTGTTTTGAAGCTCAGATCAGCACAGTAATGGGCTAGGAGTGTTAGAAACACAATGGGACACAGGTGAGAGTGTTTTGCAAAGCTAATTTACTACATTGCAGCTTCAGGGAGAAAGAGAAACTGTTTTCTGAAGCAGTTTCATTTAGAATGCAAGCTGCAGTGAAGATATTCTCACTCTGGTGATATCAGCAGAGTGTGGATATTTAAGCAATACACCACGAGAGGGTGTGGGTGATGCCAGGATTTACCCACAGCTGGTGTGTTGTTTGGTCCCGAGGCAGAGCCAAGGGACCATCAACACACCAGCCATGGGTAAATCCTGGCATCACCCACACCCTGGAGTGGGATATTGCTATTATACAATTATGATCTTTTTTAAATTAAATTTGGGCTATTAGAGGTTTTATTAATTGTAAGCATATACTGATTTATATGTTGATTTATTGGTTTGAAGGAAAAAATAGTCCGTCATAGAACTGCATGCTGTGCAACAATTTTTTGTCTGCTGGTTGTGTACATAAGTTGTAAACAGAATCAAGTTTTTTTGTGAGACAGAATCAAGGTTTTTAGTGAGAGGAAGTATTAATTTATTACTTGCTGTTGGAACGCTCACAGTGTGGTCTGAGGTAAGTGCTGAGGAGAGTTGTCAGATGAATTTTTTGGCAGGAAGGTGTTCAGAATATTAGCAAATATTTGGTCAAGCTCATTGTTATCTATTATTTTGAAAAAAACATTCCATTTTTTAACTTTTTTAAATTTAACATGGTGGCTTCGTGAATGTATGCAAGATGGCAGCCGACGGCTTTGATGTTGGTCTCGGAGCGATTGTGATAGGACAGAAGGGAAGGGGTACAACTGGAACTTTTTCCCATTGGGTACTAGCAGGATTTACACACTGTAAGTCCTGTTCAGTAACCAGTCAGGAGAGACCTTTTTTGTTGCCTATTGTATACTTGTAGATATCCTTACTCTGCTGATGTCATCAGTATTTATCCTCACTCCAGTGGAAATAACATAGGATATTCTACTGAGAAAGCTGTCACCCCTACGGTGTATATATACGTGTGTGTGTGTATATATATATATATATATATATATATATATATATATATACATATATATGCTACACCTGCAGGCAGGCCACAGCACGGACAGAACAAATCAGAAAACCAGAAAACAACATTTCATTTGGGAGATCAGGGAGAGGACTAATACGGCAGCACATTAAATGTCTGAATTGTTTTTATCAGACTAAGTTTGCATGTAACAAAGAAAAGATTAGAAATCTCTGGACTTATTGAGTCAGTCTGTTCTCCTAAGGTAGCAATGTGCACATGATTGGGCTTTTCCAAAAAATAATGATATGGTGATTTATTTGGAAAACAACAATTAAAAACATTATTTCTGCCCAGCAAGAGAAAGCTGCTGGAGGTTTTCCAAGGAACCAGAACGTACACTATTGATTAAAAGTCCACAGCGATGGATCAATTTTGTGATAAATATTGCCTTAATGTAATCCCTAGCTAGAGCTTAGTTACACTTCATGGCTGTGTGCCACTCTCCAATATATGCTCTTTTTTTATTTCTCCCATAGAAATGTTTCTGCTACTATTCCCAAGCATGTAAATTTGATGACTGTGTCCATCAATAGTATTGCCAACCATTACCCTAAGCAATTGCTATTCAGTCAAAAGGCTGGCTATCATAAGATTCTTATCCCCCCCCCCCATGTTATCTTCAGTTAAACATAAAATAAATGTACATAGCTAGTTTACTACTTATAGTCTCTTTAATTAACATTATAACAAAACTGAGGGAACCAGAAAAGGGATACCTGAAACAATGAAGACTCCATTTAAAGGGACACCGTCAACCCTTTTCACATAATACTGTTTCAAGTGGAAAACCCACATTTTATGATTACTTATCTTGTCTCAAATTCATTGGAGTTGCTGATGGCTTAAACTGCCCTCTTTATTAGTAGAACTGAAATGCATGGTAATTGTGTAACTATAACCAACCTTGTTTTCTTTCAAATCCTTGATCTGCTTTTATTGATGACATCCTGAATATTAGGTACTGTAGCCACTCGTGATACAATAGTCTCCTGTGCTCCTACTGCATCTTGAGTAGCTATACTGTTTGGTGGTGTTCCTAAGTCCAAGAAAGATACAGCGTGAGTTGATTAAAGAATGTAATCAAACACCTTTTGGTGCGGTAACACCAGTATAGTATGAAGTCTGTTTTTCCCTTTTAAAAAGAGAAAAGGGAATCGGAATCAAATTTCCAGTCACATCAGCACATTCTACAGAATGCAAACAGTAAAAAATATGTTTTTTTAAACTAGGGATTGTTTGAGACCAAAAGGGGTTGACAGTGTCCCTTTAAATAGGAAGTAAACCTCTATCCCCATGCTTATTGTTAATTCAGAGAGCAAACCATGTAGAATCATTAGGAATCAATAAATAATGTTCTACTAGATTACTAGAAAGAAACTGAATCTGTTCAGATTTACATTCAGTTTTGCTTCAAATTTCCTCAAAAGCATCATGTGAGGTCTCAAACTCAGTTCCAGCCTTTATGTTTGAACTATTACAACTTGAATTTAGACACGGGCTGTAATGAATAAAAATGTGACCTAACTGGTAATTCCCAGCTAGGTCACATTATTTCTTTTTGTTACAGTCTGTTTCAATTTCTTGACTGAGGCTGTCACTGCACCAATAACTAGTTATCACTTGAATTTAGCAAATTCTACCTATCTGATGCAATATCTGCACCAGCAAAACTCCTTTCCCCATTTACATTTCTATGCATTTGTATTTCATTCACAAGAAAAAAAATGAGCAAATGGAATTAGAAATATAAGTGTTCTGTCAATCAGTAGTCCCAATATAATTTAGAAATTCACAATGCAGACTCACTACACTAATCTTTCAGCACACCTCAATGGTAACCAGAAAGCTTTACTTCTCTAAGGTGACAGTGCAAATCAGCCAATGACCAGAAGCATATTCTGAGCAATGTATTACCATTGGTTGTTTCAGTTTTCATTTCTCTCCCTGCTGTTGAAAATACAGAAAATATTTCCATCCTATTTCATTTCATGAAGCCTTCAGAAAAAAATGTATATGATCACTGACTTATTGGAAGCCTACTGGATGTCAACTTTTAGGTTGGAAGATCCCAAAGAGCAGTACAATTTGTTATCCATCTTCTGTATGTATTAATAGAGATGTGTGAAGTCAGTAAATTTTGCTGTGTGTAATATTTCATAAATGCATGTCATGTCACAAAATATTCCACCATGCGAACTCTTAACTTCATGGCAAAGTGATGACTTCATGGAAATGGAAGTTACAACTTCGTCGGTGGAGTTAAGCATAAAGACAAAGTCTCAGGGCACCATGAAGGTGCACCTTCACTAGCCAAGTTAGGAGCAAAGGCCAAGTTTTCACTGTACTGTGTGATTCAGAAGTCACATGTTGCTCTAAAGTGTATAGGGAGGTCACATGTTGCTGAACAGCCAATAGGAAGTGGAGGAAGCCATCTCTCAGTACAGTGCTGTGAAGAGAGATTCTGAGACAACAGTGTCTGACTTTTCAGAGCAAGGAAAAGCTTTAGATTAATTTCAAATCTGAGCTTTTTGTATTCCAGATTGCTCCCAAGTTGTTGTGGAGAACCTTGTGTTCCCAGATTTTTTGTTCAATCAATCTGTGAATATTTGCTTTAAAGTATGGGTTTTAATTTTGGCAGTCTGAACCAGTGGTGTGTATGGGGAAGGGTAACAACATTAGCAAGGCAGCCCAGAAAGATCGGCAGATTTTTCTTTTAAAACAGCTGTGCAACAAAAAAAGTTATTGCAAAAAGCTAATTTTACGGTTATGAAAATTATTGCCATAACTGCTGATTTGGGTTTTCTGGATGCTGTGTACAGTACATTTACATGTTTGTCTAGATTCTTACCCTCCTCAGGTCCTCAATATTAATCCTACGCAAAAATAGGTGGACATCTTTTTTTCTTGAGAAATAATTATTTTAAAACTTTCATAAGATTCCTAAATGATGGCAAAAACTGAAAATCATTTTACCACCAGCATACACTGGAAGATATCTGGCATCAATTAGGAAAAAAAATGTGGGGTAAAATTTTAGCCCATTTTCCTTAAAGTGACAGTGTTCCTTTTCAGTGTGTTATACCAAATACTAATCCCTGTGATACCTGACATTGTAATCCCTGTACTGTTTAGTAACAGAAAAGGGCTCCATCACTGTTGGGACCCCTGCTGTCTTAACCCCCGTGCTGCTTAGTAGCAGAAGAGGGTTCTGTCAGTGTTGGGACCCCTGCTGTTGTAATCCTTGTGCTGCTTTGTAGCAGAAAAGGCACCGCTGGAACACCTGTCACTGTAATCCCTATGCTGTTTAGTAGCAAAAAAGTCACTGTTGGGGCACCTGTAATTGTAATCCCTGTGCTGTTTATTAACAAAGAAGAATGACTGGGAAGAGAAGGTCAAGTAGAGGGAAAGGTGCCAGGGAGGCAGCAAAGAAGAGTTCCAAATCTGCGGGACCAAATATTGGTGCAATTAAAAAACAATGTCAGTGGGATCAGCAGCAGTGTGTTCTATGTGGTCTGGGGTTGGTAGTGCTGAATGAGTATTGTGCAGTGGTGGCATTAGTGTATACACATTTTTCACTGCCACATCTGTGGTAGCTGTGATGGTGAGGAATGTGTCATGTGACAAGGGAAGCACCAGCACCAGCAAACAAGAAACAGTGGCGGAGGAGAAAGTTGTTGGTGTCACTGTGGGTCCTGCTGGTGGTGGTGCTGGTGCTGTGCCTTATTGTGCGGTTCCCCTTTTTCCCTTTTCCCCCTGCAGACCAGCTTCTCACATATATTACATATGGCCATGCTATGACGAGTAGGATCACTTCTAAAAAGTGACCACACAGTGGAGGTCTTGGCATATTGGCAGTTGCCAATCGACAAACCTGCCTCTTTATGTTGTTAAGGAGATGGTGCCAACTGTGATCCTGGAATCATAAGGGTGGCTTCAGACTGCTGCTGCCACTCCTCCTCCCCCTCCTGATGCTTCACTGGAGCCACTGGTTGAGGTTCAGTAGGTCTTGGGTGACCTTCACTTATGTTTTGGAGGCTGGTCTGCCCATCAAATGGTACCCTAGTTAGGCAGATGACCCTGGACCCACCACGAGTCCAGATACTATAATGTTCAGCTGCTCAGACTGACATCCCCTCCTCATACTGCTCCATGAGTCTTGGGGCAGTGAAAATTGGAAAAAAGGAAGCAGACACAGAGATAGACAAACAGAGAGACAGAAAAAAAATTCAAAAACAATTATAAAAAAACACTGAGATATAAAGATAAAAGAACTGACAAACAAGAGATTTTAGTACTTTTAAGTAAGTACACTGGAAGTCTGTTGCTTCCTGCTGTATTCCTCTCCACACACCTCAAAGCACAATCTGCAACGGAGAAACAGCACTTCCTGTCCAGGAAAATGGCCATGTTACCTGCAGAAAGGTCTCCATGTGACCAAGCTCTTTTTCTCCACTAAACATTGCCTTTGCACTACAACAGCAAACTTTAAAGGTGAATTACAAGGCAAAGTCGCATGGGCAAAATTCCGTGTTGTCCACAAAAACTTCACAAAAATTTTATGGAACCGAAAATGGTGACTTTACATGAAATTCACTGTCAAAATTTAACTTCACAACACCTCTGCTTATTAATGTTGCCTTAGCAAGAAAGAATTATTGCACCTATTGATGTTGCATCATCAAGAACAGGTTACTCTACATATCATAAATTCATGTTACATTACCTAGAAATTAGCACTATGACACAGATATATATATATACATATATAAATATATATATATATATATATATATATATATATATATATATATATGAAATGCATATTAAGCAGCACCACACCAGACTTCTAAACCAGGAAAAAGGGTGAATCACTTACACACTGGTAGGAAAACATTATGCATTATAATCAGTGCACTGTTTAATGTTAAACAAGGCAAACAATCACAGTTGAAGAAAAATGTGTCAGGATGTACAAATTAATTCAGATAGCTGCCCCTGCATGCAAACTTATAAATGGACAATTATTATTATTATTTTTTTGTAGAGTTTTAGTCCAGCAACTGATCGGGTAAAATACAGCTGAGATAGTTTCACAGTAGTCTATCCACCATGGTGCAAAAATGAGATGTGGCCATTTCAACAGAATTGTTCCTCTGTTACCTGCATACTGTACAAGAAACTGTCTGTTATGGCAGTACATCTTGTATTAGTTGGACCAGATTTGCAAGGCCAGTTTTTTGTCTTCTTAGATTTACATGTATCTTCTGCAAAATGCAAAATAAACAATATTTCCATTGGTAGTGAGCCTTCATCATATGGTCACAAGGGTCAACAACCGCTGAAAGCATTAGACAACTGCAAAATCCAGAAGCAAAAACATGAAACAATCTTGCCCCCTTTCCTTCTTCAAACATCTACATAGATAACAATGTTCTCAGGTTAAGAGGATAAAAGAATTGTGAGACTATCGAATAAAAACTAGATTTTAAGGCTCGCAGTCAATCATGAGGGCTAGTCATTCAGCTATGCTGCCTGCTGTTCTGCAACGTTTATCTAAATAGGTGTCTTACCCAAACTGATCACAAATCAGTTGGGTTGTGAAAAAAAAAGTGAGGGGGGACGAATTTTACAGTAGGTTTTGTAAGCCAAATATTTTAGAACATTGTATCCTATGTTCTGTTGTGTAAATGGCCCCTGTGTTTTACTTCCCATCAGATGATATAAACAGCCATTATAAAAAAGTGTATGTCAGCATCATATATAATTATGTAACATTTTAATATAAACCTTATCTAATCATACTATCCGCTTTAAGTTCACTACAAATGTCAAGTATATGCTAATTACATGAACTGTATTGTTTACTGTATTTTAAGCCAAAAGCTCCTTGTGTTATTGTAGCAATGTTCTTATTATATGCTGCCTCAATTTCTTAAAAAAAAATCCTCACATTGTGCTGTACTGTAAGAGGTTTGTCTGTATATATTATGAAAAATTAATAAAAAAGTTTAACTGCAAAAAAAAAGTGTATGTCACAGTAAAGTTTGAATCGAGATAATCTTGTAATGTACACATCAACCAAACTATGCTCCTGGAAGCTTCTCAGGTCACCATGGCTAACGTGAAACTAATATCACCACTTGTAGGACCAGATTATCTCATATACATCATTTGAATAAACGATGTGGCATCCCTAATTTGTGCCTGAAGCAAGTGCATTAATTCCTGGAAATGCATCTTCCTTTCAGAGTACTGCAGAACTAAGTTAAAAGGAGGACATAGGTATCAAGACAAAAGGAGACATACCTTTACATGTTTTTCTAATTCGCCCTGAACTCAAAAACTATAATCCAATCTTTATTTATGGAGCTTATTCCTGAATGCTGATCTACTGTATCTATTCAGGAAACCAATTTACCACCGTCAGATTCTTGATATTGTCCCACTTAATAATAAACCCTATCAAACTTTCAAAACGTATACGTATTGGATATAATAAAATAATGTTTAGGATTAAAGAAACAAAATGAAATAAATATTTAAGCAGGGTTTTAGAAGGCAAGTTGAAAAACATTTCCAGGATGCTCAAACTAAAAAGTGGGGTTGGGGGTGGTACTAATGACTTCTCAGCAATAAACTGTCTCCTTTGCTGAATTTATTGGTATGCTATTCATTATCTTGCCCTCCACAATTTTAAGCAAATTCGGTAATGCTGAACTGTGCAGAGTACTGGTTTAAAAATAGTCCTTTGAGCTATTCCTTTGAGTTTCCTCGAAAACAGACACGCTCAGTCAGGGATTCATTTCATTTTGCAGCTGGAATACGATAAAACACACGCACCATATAACACGATTTAATTACTATTCAACCGTGCTGATATAGTAGCGCAAGGCCAGATTACGGGGGGTACACCACACTGCAGCACTTGGGTAGTTACCTGCTCCGGATCACACAGTATACTGCTAGAACTTGTGGGAATCGAACGCATGCCTACTGCAAGCACACAGTTTATTACTCTAACCTCTAGGCTATACTGCCAGACAATGTAACTGTAAACTGTTCAACCCGCTGCACACACTTAAAACACAAGTTATGAATTAAAAGCTAAATATATAGACATGCTTAAAGATCAGTCACTGGAAAAGTCTTAAAAACTTCAACTACATGCAGATACCTTAACCATTTGACGGTGTCACCCCTGGATTTGCAAACCACTGAGTCAGTACAGGTTTATGAGATTTTTCTTGTCATTTAACACCTTTAGCTTGTAGATCTGCTCACGAATTATTCAAGAGAATTTAGAAGGTTAAAACGTTGACTAAACGTGATAATGGATACACTGATCCCTAATCATTGCACAGTAACATGCAACTTGCAAGTAAAGCATTTCTTTAAAAACATTGTTTTTACTCTGATAAAGTTCATGTGACCTTGATAACTTTAATTCTTATGTTCATGGCGATTGGCGTTCCATTTATGATACTATGCATTATAAAAGTGGTCTGAGAAATGGAGCCTTCTGATTGGCTGCAAACATTCTAACAGCCTTATGTTAATCATGTTAATCTTTTATTAACATACATGTAGAGTTTAGCCATTGCTGAACACTGTTTAACACTATTTAAAAACATTTTTTATTATAATAGCAATAAGGCACTCCCAGGGATTATGTTAATGGTCAATTAATCACCCTCTAGGGGCATGTGGCACTCGGCTACACCTCGTGCCACAGTACACCCCTAGAAGGTGATTAACAGACCATTAACATAACCCTTGGTCATGCCTTATTGCTTAATTAATCTTAGCATCCAAGGACCTCAAGATACAGTTAGGCGCCAAGCACAAACTAAAAACTATGCAACCGGAAAACAAACCCGGCGCTTAATACGTGGCAGAAACTACTCACCGGCATTCCTCAGCTTTCTGTTGCGGAGGACAGACATGATGACGAGTAGGTTGCCTATGATATCCACCACAATAGTGAAGATCAGCACGCTGGCCAGCGCAATGGGTAAAGCGGTAGAGGAGGAGCGCCCATCGCGGAGATCACTGCGGGCAGCATCACCCGGTGGAGACTCGCAGTCTGGACAGCTGAGGTTCACAGTCAACGACATCTCCCCTACAGCATACTGCAAAGTATCATGTAAAAAGAGAAACTAGAGTTTGCCGTCTCTGGAGCTAGTGCTACACGGGAGGCAGGAGGCATGTCATATATGTCAAATCACAAAACTTCAGCTGGAGGGGGCGTCACCTTGTGAAGGGCGCTCTCCTAACAGCCGAAAGCAAAAGTAAGTAATCTGGCCACAGGACACCACCACAACGCATAATCTCACTGTGATCATCACGGACCTGAGCTGCTCTCGCCAGCACAGAGGGGGAGGAACCGGATTAAATTTATGGTCGGGCTGACTTTCCTTGTCGCTTGTCCCAATTTTTACAATTACATAAACAATCTCCGAAGCTTTTGTTGTACTGGATAAAATGGTATTTGATAGTCTCTCGAGTTCTGTACTGTCCTTGGAAATTACTTATGCCACAGATGCATTCATAGTTTAGTCGTCAATATGTTGATTTGAATTTCCCTTTCGCAAGAAATGTATTCTTTGGTGGGAATATATTTGTAAAACTATTCATTCAGGCTGTCTGCCGTTTGATTTGCCTTGCGTTTTTAGTTAAATGCCACAGCCCTTGCGTGCAGGTAGCAGATCCTGTTTGTTAACGGGACTCTCAGCTCCCAGCTATTTCAAGGCTGCATTTTTCCAACAGGCAACGACACGCATGTTAACTGAGAAGATCAAAAGCTGCAGGGCTATTTGCTATTATTAAATCTGGAGGTGTATTTCTACGCTCCCACATCTGTAAACCAAGTATCGTACCATATAAGAGGGCAGTAAAATAGCCGCAAACTTCTCTAAGCAGGTCGTTTTATTTAAAATAGAAAACTTTGTGAATATCTCTCACTGAATTTATTAACTCCCTATTTCTTCCTTTATGTTTCTTCTATAGTTTGCTGGGGGGTCATGGCAGCTGGGTCGCGCACCATCCTCCTTCCACTAACTATGCTACTGTTTGAGGGCCAATGCCCTGCATATTTCCAGCAAGCTACAGCACATACTGAGGTAATATGTTACGTAAGAGACCAGCATGGTCCTATTATGCTGTGCTCACTCAGGTCAAGATAACTCTGGCGTCTTATAGATCAGCCCAGAAAAAGGATGGGCCAATTTCTGCTGTATCACTGGCCAGTGGATTGAGACCAGTGGCAGAAAACCAGAAAGGCTCGGAACTCCCCACATCGCTTTTGAGGGGACGGTTCTCTGGTTCATCTCTGTTTGGAAACAGCTGTTTTAACGGGAAAACTCGTCAGAGAACAGCAAGGGTCACTGCATTTTTACTTAAGCACTTTTGCCACTTATCAGCACAGCAGAAAAAAAATATTAAAGAAGAGACTCGAATCTTTTCCGGTGTCAGTATTATCCTACTGAAGAAGAGGCGAGTGTCCTAACTGATTGTTTTCTGCTGCAGCATGTGTAGGACACAGCTGCCAATCAGATCTAAGCCAGGAACCCCTGCCCCCGAACCCATGGTGGACTGGGCTGTCAGAATGTGTGTCCAGTAGTCAGAGATGAACCAGGTCGCCCTCTCTGTTCTGTCTGTTAATTCGATGGACAGATTTACCTTAGTTTATATAGGGCATTATTGTGTAGCTGCTACTTTGAAGATGTTTATATTATTGGATGGCAGGTGATAATGTTTGGAACTCTGATACCAGACTACAGCAATTTGCTGGGTTAAGTAGAAGGATTAGGACAACTGGTTTCCTTACTGTGTGAGAACTATTTCGTGGAGCTTATACTTTGTATTGTGTTCTAGGAGATGCCTGCTTGAAGAATATTATTTGCAACACTTATTTGTAGATAATCCTTTATGTCCTGAGAACAGCTATGTATGTACTGGGCATGTATGACTATGTCGTATACATGGTGTATTAAGACCATTCTTACGGCTCATGATACTTGATAAACTTAATAAAACCTTACATGATTAAAACAAAAAGAGAGAGAGAGAGAGAGAGATGAACCAGGTGAAGCCCCTCCCCACCATATTTCCAACAAGCTACAGCACATATTGAGGTATATATGTTATGTAAGAGGCCAGCATGGTCCTATACAGTGCTCACTCAGGTCAAGATAACTCTGGCGTCCTATGGGATCCCCAGTCTCAGCTCCTGAGGAGGGTGTCGCTCTCTGTAGGCATATGCTTAGCTGTATTCGATGATGGACAGCCTCCTATAGTTTCAGCTGTGTTTGGGAAGTGCGGACAGGATCCTCAGGCTCAGCTCTGACTAGGGCTGCAGTCTCTGTAGGCAGATACTGTATAGCTGGGCACATAGCGCCACTGTCTGGAGTCACTTGCCGAGCAGTGACAGGCTGTGATTTGAACAGGGTGGATGAGATCTTTATTTCATGGATACGTGCATTTTACATCAGCACCAAAAAGCACACTGCTCTTTCGGGAATAATTTCATAACGAGCATGTTGCCAGCTACAAGCCCTTGGAATCTTTCATTTGGGAGAGCCAGCCAGCATGAAGGAGCCACTTGTTATTTGCAGCATTCGAACTGCCTGCCCAGTAAGATGCTTGTCTGTCCTCAGTGGTGGGACCCACCAAAGAGATCCAACGCAGCAGTCAGAAGACACACTTCTAGATTAAATGTCGACCCAAAACACACGCTGGAGGGAGGGAGATGCAAAAACGGGGCTATGCTAATTAGGCACAAACGTCAACAAACAGTATGGAACGGAACTCTAGGAGACTCGCCCTAACCTCATTTACGGAGAGGAACGACAGAAGGTTAATTTCAGTTCTGTTACCCAATTAGGAACTTGCACTGCTTTTGTGGACAGAAGCACTTTCAGATGAGGTTTAAGGCAAGTCAAAGCTAGACACCGCACTTTTACAGGGGTATTAATATAAGAAATGTGTGTCTATTTCTAATAAATGGTATCCATTAAATAAGGCATCATGAAAAGGACTGGAAGCGTCGCAGAGAACATGGGAATACTGCAGTTTTCATGTAGATTACCTGTTGGTCATGCTGTGGTGAGAACATGGGTATATTGTTGATACATTGCGATTGTTTTATTTACATGATAGTGTTTACTCAATTGCCTAGTTAACCGAAACATCTGATTTAAAGAACAACTCTATACTTTAGCATAGCCTTTCGTAAATAAGACGTTGCAGCTATTACAATGTACTACCGAATATATTTTTTTTTGTTCAGTGTTTCTTTCTAGGGGGCTACAGCACTTCTTGGTAGTCTGTCCAAAAGGTATGTACAAAAAAATGTCCTTTTCGTTATTAACCTCACAGTGCCTTTGTTTATGACTGCAACGTGTCACCAAGACGATCGACTGTGATGTCACAAACAATAACTGTGCGGTTAGCAGGGGAGCGTCAAATACAGTTTTAAAGACTCGTAATAAGTATTGCATTATCTACAACATTTAGCAGAGGAACAGAAAGGGGAAAGTAAAAATAATTACAAAGAAGATCACACTAAAGCTAGTTCATTTAAGTTTTCTATTTTTTTTTTTATTTTTATTTCAGTCTTTAATAACCGGGTAAGGTCCACTTGGCACAAGTTCCTGTTTTCAGGGGCCACCTGGGAGCACTAGGGAGGGTAAGTGATTTGCTCAGAGTCACACAGTGTGCAAGTGGAGACTGTGCGACTCAAACCCAGATCTGCTAGATGTACGAAGCTCATTCACAGCTCCTCACTCTAATCTCTACGATATACTACCATCCCCTTATAGCAGAGAGTTACTCTTTAAGGTCAGGGCTTACTTAAGCAATAAGGCACGACAAGGTGTGTGTTATCCTAATAACGTCACTCCTGGGGTGGGTTGAAGCACGAGGCGAAGCCGAGTGCTTCCACCACCCCAGGAGTGACGTTATTACACAAGATAACACACACCTTGGAGTGCCTTATTGCAATTATACGATGGCTGGATGTTATACAAAATAAAAATAAAAATATTTTTAGTGAGGCAATATATCTTTGTTTCTGGAAAAAAAATGCTCAGGATCCATAAAATCAGCACAGTGATGTTATTGTGTAATATCATCACTGTCTTAGGCACACACTGACCAATCAGAGTCCAGGAAATTTTCTTGCCATTGTATAATTCTACATAAACCTGGCAGCTGAGAGGACTGAAGGGCAGAGGTCAAGTGGCTTGCTAATGGTCATACAGTGAACTGCCTCCTGTGATACATGATCAGTTGTATATAACAGTAAAATCCAAATCAATCAGAAAAAGGTGTGATACAAATATATTTCAAAGCTGAAAACCTACAGTAGACATAGTTTAATAATCAGTTTAAATATTAAATATACTCCTTTATGCCCACCATATAGTTGGTTGATACAGCTCACTTGGGAATCTCCTAATGAAAATCCTTCTTGGATACACCTTCACAAAGGATGAAAAATGCAAAAATAAATAAATAAAGACTGGAATACAGGGTGGGTTCTCCACTTCTGTGGCATTCCATTACTCTTCCAAGGACTAAAAAGTTGGAACTAAGCTCTATTTTCCCCGACTGAAGTATCCTGTTCAGCTATAATATATATATTAATTGCACAAAATCTATGTGTAAACATCAGTTAGGTTGAACTACAATGCCTTTCCAGGTTATAATAATAATAATAAAGCCCCCCTCACACACACACTTGATGAAAGTGTGTTGAGGTATTCCTCAGGGTTTGAATGAGGTTGGCATCACCACCTCATATTAAATGCTGCCAAAATCCAGGCCATGCTCTTTGGATTCTGCAGGAAGCTCAGTGCCCTAAACCCCTCATGTCTGGTCTCTTATCTCGATGGCTCCTTCAGACACTTAGGGGTCACTCTGGATCTGTGTCTCAGTTTCTCTCTCCATGTCAATGTGGTATGCAAGTCTGTCAATGCCAAAACTGGGTTGGCTTATCATGTCCACCACACCCTGACCCCTGCCACTAGGATCACTGTCGCCCAAGGACTTCTGCTCCCTGGTCTTTGCTATGCACTGCCTGTCTTTGCTCATGTGCAGGCAAATGTCCTTTAAGCATGGTATGTTGCCTATAACAGTGTTTGCAGATTTGCCTTGTCTGCCCATCATTTTAAACACCACTGCACACTTTACTCTATCCTCCGCTGGTTATCCCCCTCTTCCTGGCATTTATATTCCATAGGCTGCCTGACCTACAATATAATTCATTTTTCTCTCCCCTCTCCCTTGCAGCCATGTTCACCCCAGTTGACTGCCCCGGACTCCTCCAGTCCTCAACTTCAGCTCTGGTCACTGTCCTTAATTGCTCCTTCCATTTTTCCTTAGAAGCTCCAGTTTTCGCCCTGCCTTCAAGCATGCACTCTTTAATTACCTCACCTCCCTAGACACACATAAATGTCTTTAGTTCATGTATTACACCTCTTTGCTTGCTCTAGTTCATGGAACATACCTCATTACTTGCCGTTGCACTACTGTCCCCTTCCCTGTCCCATACCCTCATCCTATGCCACCAGCACTGCTGTTTTGCACTTATGTTACTGATCTCTGCAAGCTGTTTTTATCTCTTTTGTACCATAATGCTTATGCTATGTATGCCATCACTTTCATGCTAAGTAATTCTACTGTCATGTAAGGTTGTTGATCTCTTTATGTACTGCGTTGTATCAGCTCCTCCCTGTACTATTGTTTGTAACTTGCTTGAACTGTAATCTCCCGGGTCATGCCTAAAAATAGTCAATCCTGTCTAGTTCACTTACCCAATTACAAAAGCAAATAAATAAATAAATAAACATTGGCACTGTCATTCAAGACACAGAATTTTACTTACACTTCAATGCTTTGAGATTGTTACTGAAGTTAGGGTAAGGCTAATGCTTGGGGAAAATCAGTCACTCCCTGGGGAATAGGACTCAACACAATTATCAAGAGTCAAGGGACTTTTTTACTCTAATGTCAAATTTCCCTATTTCCGAAGTTTTGTACTTTCAGCCTTAACTGATAACTAAATGTAGTTTTATAGCAATGCATCTTCTTTCTTTTGAAACTTTTAAAAAGTGTATTTAATAGCAGATGCTCATTCATTTACACACCAATTGCTACTGACAATCCTGGCAATATGTTTTTTTTCTGGTCAAGCAGTCTCTGATGTTCATTGAAATGCATCACTTACTCTTCCATATGCAAAACAGTCCCTGGCATCCACTGGCTCCACTTCATCCATCCCAAGCAGTCCCTGGAGTCAGGTAGCATGCCCCTCCCTTACCCATCTTTTTGCATAGCAGTTCTTGTAGTCCAGTGGCATTACCCTCCCTCTGCTCCAGCCTAAGTATTCCCTGTCATTCAGTGTCACTACCTCACTATGCTGCCCCATGCCAGTGTGTCCCTGACATTCAGTAGCAACCCCTCCCTGCATGTACTGTCCCTGCCAGTGGATCTCTGGCATCTAGTAGCACCCCCTCCACAACTAGTATGATGCCAGTGGGTCTCTAGCATGCAGTGGCACCCTCTCACACAACTTGTCCAATTGCAATGGGTCCCTAGTGTGATGTGGTACCCCTGTCAAAACTTTTCCCATGCCATTTGGTCCTTGGCATGCAGTGGTATGTGCCATACACCTTTTCTCATACCAGTGATCCACTGGCATGCAGCAGCAGCCCCTCTCAAAACTTGTAACATGTCAGTGAATCCTGGGCATGAAGTGGGAAAACTCCCACACCTTGTCCCATGCCAGTGTGGTGTACAGTGGCAACACCTCTCACACCTGGTAAATGTCAGTGTATCCCTGGCATCCAATGACACCCCTTCCCTACCCTGTCCCATGCCAGTTGGATCCCTGGCATCCGGTGGTACCTCTCCTAAACTCTGTCCTATGCTACTAGATCCATGCCATCAAGTGGCACCCTGTCCTACACCCCTATTCCATGCTAACTGGATCGTTAGCAACCAGATGCACACCCCCCCCACCCCACATCCTGCCCCATGACTATAAATCTGTAGTATCCAATAGTACTAAAAATGCAGATTGGTAAATAAAGGCCCACTCGCCCAATATATTAAAACTTGATTTTATTTAATCAAAAAATCAAATGATATAGTACCAAGTACTAAAACATAGTACTGTGTAAACGTTTTGGATTAAACCTTCATCAGTACAGTACCATATCTGAAAAATACAACATATATCTCACATTAAATTAAATTTTGAATTTTTTACAATAATTCTCTATTGTGATATTAAATCCATTAGAGACATGCTCACCAATTAGTTATCTGGCTGTTATAGACTGAAATATAACTTTCTCATATATCTTACACTCCTATAAATATATGAAAAATACAGCCATTACCAAACATTGTCATAAAGTAATGAATTAATAATTTATATATCCTTTGCTCATACTTTCAAGTATCCAGTAGTACCCCACAATCATGCCTAACAAAAGCAATTTTCTAGCGTTCTTGATTAACCACTGTCTGGAAATATTATCCTAAGTGTGATACAGGAACTACATCTTCCTGTATCTATTTACTTATCATACACAGGAACTGGCCATCTTTTGATTTAGAAAATCCATACCGTGAGAGTGTATTTTTTATACTACACTTAGCAATAATGTTTTCGGGTGGTTGCCAGCTGAGGAAATGAGAGGAGGATTTATTTTTACAGCTACTGTCGAAGTTTGTGGGTTGTTTCAGTGGCATAGGGATATGGTCTTAGTGTCCCCAGGACCAAAGGGAGTGTGGGGGGGGGATGGACTCTGTTTTAAAAAAGAAGCAAGTAAACTGACACCAGAGATGGACTTGTGGTGTTAGTGTCATGGTGGAGAACTTTCAGCAGTGGCTGGGCTTATTATGTAGCACTCAGTATCAGGGGTGTTGTAGTTTGCAACACAGAGGTGGTATCTTAGTGTCATTCTATATTAGGGGTCTGACATTTATGGCACTAGGATGGGTTCCTGATGTCTCATGCAGTATTGATGGTCTGTCATTTGCAAAACTGTGGAGGGCTCCCAGAGTCGCAGTCACTGGCAGGGATGTAAAATTACCAGCAGTAGGGATGGGCCCTCCTTGCCAGTTTTAAGTAAAGATATGGTGCCCTAGAGTTGCATTCTCCTGGTGACCTACAGAAGAAAAGGACATCAGCATTGACAAAAATACTACACGGGAACTGCTTATTTTAAAAATCACACAAATGTTCTCAATAAATCTAGCTCAATAAAAAAAAAAAAGAACAACAGAATGTTAATCATTCACTGGGAACCTTGGCTTGTGGGTGCCATTGCAAAAACCTTCTCTCCCCAAATAATTGAGACTGCCTCAAAGAGACAGAGAATATTTTTGGAAACTGGATTTGAAATAAATAAGTTTTTAGTTGTTCTGAGTGAGTGAAGCAGGACAAAGATTAAAACAGGAGAGGGAAATGGTAGTGCAAATGTACACTTGGGGTACACTAAAATAATTATTGTAAGAACTGAAGATAGTGCCTGCACCAATTCAGTTGTGGTGCATGAGTGTCTATTGTGTTGTTGTGATTATCTGCACTTGTCATTTTAATTTTTTTAAAATAACGGTCACTATGGTGGCACTCTGGCCACACACCCTGACGAAGAGTCATACCTTGGACTCAAAGCATTGGGATACAGTAGCCGTGGGCTCCTTGCAACTAAATTATTTTGTCTGGTCCATTTTATTTATAAATTGTATCTTCTATGAGTGCTGCCAGTCTGTGTTTCTCTCTTGGTCACATGAATAAACAGTCCCTCCTCCACTTCCTAAAGACAGCAGTGGTTTTGTCAGTGGAGAGAGCATGTACAGTGACAGAAGGCAAATTTTGGCCTATGTTAGTGACCAAAAAGTCCCCACCAGCTCTAGTTGTATCTCTTCTTCTCCTCTCCTCAGTCCCAGCTTGGTCTCAGCTTTAGATCAGCATATCTGCCTCCAGAGATCATCAGTTCAGTGGTAGTCTGCCTCCCTTGCAAGCAGCAGCAGTAGCAGTTCTGGGAGCAGCAGTTCTCAGTTCACAGCTGGGACAGTGAGTTATAGGGCACACTGTTGAGTTGGCTATATGCCCCCCAAAAAAACTTATTTTTGGTTTTGGAAAAGAAATAAACTGTTATTCATGTCAGCAGGAGCCTAAGGACAATTACCTTTACTGCAACAATAAGGGCATTCTGAGCCCTTGGGTAGGACAGCAACTGAGAGGGAGTCAAGCTCAAAGTCCCATACATGAAATGGGGCAGAGACGTTTCAGAACCACCCCCCAAAAAGAAGCAGAACTAAGGGCACCCAGACCCACATACAATAAGGAGAAAAGAGTTAAGTACTAAATTGTCCCAAAAGGCAGAGTTGTGGCAGGAAGGCCCATGTAAGCAAAAGGGAGCAGACATTATCAGATCACCCTCAAGAGGGGGAATAAGGGTTAAGATTCTCATTGAAAGTAATTACTTCAAGCAGCAGTCCCACAGCACAAAAAGGGAGGCTATAATACATATTGGTTAACTGAAATCAGCTATATGGGAAATGGCTCAAGGAAAGGAGTCAAATAACTTGGCTTGCAACAAAGATTAAGAGTCTTGGAGAGCCCATGATTTGTTTGATGCATGTAAAAGAGTGCCATCCTGTTGTTTCACCTAATTCAAAAGTGGACATATATGCTTAAAGTCGCTGTGCTAAAAGTAACTGAAAAGTCAGTAAAGTGCAAATGCTGAATTTAATATACTGAAGTGCAAGTGTCAAATGAATTTGCTAAATATTTAGAGCACAAAGGTGCTGGCTGCAAACATTAACAATTTTTTTTTTCTGTACACAGTTTGTAAGATTTTTCTATTTTTTTCGCCCTGTTCCCATCTCAGTGTTTTGATGTGGACATGAGCATGTGGGGGTACGAGCGCGTTGTGCGACGAGACATCCTCCCTTCAGGTCACCCTCTCCCACCTGCACCATCACTGGACCTCCACCCGGTGACAGCTGAACTATGGAGGAACAACCACCTCCCCTGGAGAGGAGAACTGTCATTAGGTGGCTCAATCCTGCTCCCTCCCTGCTCTCCCCATGCTGGCTCCCTGATGACTCGAGGTCATTCCCGAACTCAGGTTGCTGGCATGGTGTGAGGTAAGGCATCCAGCACCTCAACCCTCAGTGCCACTGGGCTGGCCCAAACATTAACAATTTAAAGTACATTGTGCTAACATTCACAGTCCAAAAATTTTATTTTGCAACTTTATTAAATACTGTTAGTCAAGATATCATGCTGGTCGGATAAAATAATTGTAATGAGACTGTTATTTCATGCCAAACGTGACAGTGCTCCATTTGCATTGCATGTGCTAACTTCCAACTAAGAACCTTCTGAGTTCCTTTGCTATCCTTCCACCTTGCCAGTATTCAAAGTCATAGATACATAGATACATAGATATATAGATACATAGATACATAGACAGTGTCAGCAGATAAGGGCCTATGGCCCACCCAGTCTGCCCATTTGAGCCTGTAAGTTCAGTTTATGTTTTCCTAGAAGTCTGTTGCCCCTTACCCCTGGCCTCCAGAATTCCTTTATGTCTATCCCACACATTCTTAAATCCCGTGATTGTTTCAGCCCCCACCACTTCCTCTGGCAGGGTGTTCCACTTGTCCACCACCGTTCTGTGAAGAAATTCTTCCTCGTGTTTCCTCTGAATCGTCCTCCTCCAACTTCATCCCATGCCCTCTAGTCCTGGAACATCTTTTCACTTAAAAATAGTGTATTCCTGCACCCTGTTCCTCCCTGTAAGATACTTTTATGTCTCTATCATATCCCCTCTCTCCCTCCTCTCCTCCAGGGAGTACATGTTCAGTTCCTTCAACTGTCTTCATAGGACTTGTGATGCAATCCATGCACCATCTTTGTTGCCCTCCTCTGAACCTTCTCTACCCTGTCTATGTCCTTACGTAGGTATGGTCTCCAGAACTGTACACTGTACTCCAGGTGGGGCCTCACTAGTGTCTTGTATAGCGGAATTATGACCTCCTTTTCCTGCTGGTGATGCCCCTGCCTATGCATCCCAGCATCCTATTTGCTTTACCTGCTGCCTTGTCACACTGTTTCCCTACCTTGAGGTCATCAGAGATGATAACCCCAAGATCCCTTTCCTGCTTGGTGCATGCTATATCCTCACCCCCCAACTGATATACTGTGCCAGGGTTTTTGTGCCCCATATGCATTATCTTGCACTTCCTTGCATTGAATTTCAACTGCCAAACCCCTGACCATTCTTCAAGTTTCTGCAGGTCCCTTCTCATTCTGTCTACACCCTCTGGTGTGTCTACTCTGTTACAGAGCTTTGTGTCATCAGCGAACAGTGAAATTCTGCCTTCTAGGTCCTGTGCAATGTCACTGATGAAGATGTTGAATAGGACCAGTCCCAGCACTGATCCCTGTGCTACTCCACTGGTCACTCTTCCCTCTTTGGAGTGACAGCCATTTACCACCACCCTCTGTGTCCTGCCACCCAGCCAGTTACCTACCCACCACACTACTGTCCTGCCCACACCCATATTCCCCAGTTTGTGTAATAGTCTTCTATGTGGCACAGTGTCAAAGGCCTTGCTGAAGTCCAGATAGGCCATGTCCACTGCCCTCCCGATCCACCTCCTAGTCACCAAGTCAAAAAATTCAATGAAGTTGGTCTGACATGACCTCCCCCTGGTGAAACCATGCTGCCTTGGGTCCTGTAGTCCATTGACAACCAGATGTTCCACCAATCTCTCCTTCGGTAGTGCTTCTATGATCTTCCCCACTACCGAGGTGAGGCTGACTGGTCTGTAGTTCTCTGCTTCCTCTTTGTTCCCACTTTTGTATAAGGGGACTACATCTGCTGTCCTCCAGTCTTTGGGTACCTCCCCTGTTTCCAGTGATCAGCTAAACAGGATAGCCAGAGGTTCAGCCACCACCTCTCTTAGTTCTTTAAGGACCCTGGAGTGCACCCCATCTGGCCCCATTGCTTTATCAACTCTTATTACTTCCAGTTCCTTCAGGACCCTTTCTCTTGTAAAGGGACTTGTGTCCATTTCTGCACCATTCTCACCCCTTGTACTCCCTTCAGACCCATTACCCTCCTCTTCTTCAGTAAAGACTGAGCAGAAATACCTGTTCAATATGTCAGCTTTACTGTTGCCATCCTCCACGCGGCCCCCATCCTCCCCCTTCAGTCTCACTATCCCTCCCTTTGTCTTTCTTTTTTCACTTATGTACCTGTAAAAGGTTTTGTCCCCTCTACCCACTGATTTTGCAATGTGTTCTTCTGTCTGAGATTTGGCTTCCTTTACTGACCTCCCTGCCTCCCTGTCCCAGACTAACATTCCAAGATTGCCTGCCAGTTTTAACCTACATTCTGAGACTCCATCAGTATTCAAAGCCCTTGACCAGGAATCCTGAGATTAACCTTCAGAGTTCTTTGCCCAGAACCTCTCTCAGTAATCCCTTGGGGACAGTTGTTTAGCCAGTGTAGCTGATGGTTAGGGACCACAGGCTGCAATGATCCAGTTCCAAACACATAACTCTGAATCAAGCCAAAGACCAAGACTAAGATGACAACAGCCTTCAGAACTGAGTAAGCATAGGAGTTGCCCCATCTCAATAGTTAAAAATTTCCAACACACAGTAGGTTGGGGATTTTGCTTCTACTGGTTTGTGTTTAGAAGAGAAACAGTGTTCTAGTAGACTTTCATCAGTCCTTTGTCCTTGACAGTCAGGGATCAGTGCTCCAGAAGAAGCATGATGTTTCAGTGGCATTCAATAACTCATTTGCCCAATACTATAACAGCGTTCTACATTTCAGAAGAGGCACTACGAATATAAATCCTTCATAGGTCCTTCATTGATTATTTCCACATTCTATAGGTTTCCTTGTAGAGCCCAAATTTCTTCTTTCTGCAATTTTCCTTGTGGATTCCAAATTCCTTTCTTGTGCAATTTCCTTGTGGATTTTAAATTCCATTCTTGTGCAGTTTTCTTTGTCGATTGGAAACTGCTATGTTCTAAGGTTCCACTTGCAAGCCTTTGTTCCAAGTTTCACTTGCTAGACTTCAAGGTCCACATCCTGATCCAAACCATCACTGAGCTCAAGTCAGACTCAAAGTGCTCTTGAAGACATCAGCCATCAACAGCTGCTTGGACTTTCTTAATGGTAATTGCAGATCCAGAAGCAAATGATTTGAAACCTATTACTGGACCAACATATATGTAACAAAAAGAACAAAGTGCATTAGCTTTTTGGACCAACCAGTCCTCCCTTGGAAGCTTAATGACAGTTATTTAGAAAATCCCATACTTTTAACACCAGGATCATGCAAAAAAAAAAAACTCAGAAAAAATTCTCATTGGATCAAAATACTCATTTAAAAAATAACAGAAGGTAATTGTCAGGGAAACTTAATAGAAACCTTTTCACCTTCAGCTGAAAGGGCCTAAAGGTCAGATGTGCTCAGTGCAGAAAACATGCAAGGAGTGCACTGCACATAAATTGAAATTACTTAGATATTTTCAAAATAAGGTAACAACTACTCAAGCAGAGAGCTCATAAACCATATTATGAGTGTCACAGTGTGTATAAGAATGCAGTTACTGAAAAACAAAACCCACCTGGATTAAAGACATACTAAAATTGTAAGTTAAGAACAAGCACCACAAAACAGAACTACAAAAAGCATCTATATATGGCATACAAAGAGTAAACAGTAAAGTTTTCCTAAAGTGAACAATTGTTACACACTGTATGGGATGTAAAACTTAGCTGGAACCATTACCCAACTATACTCTCAAACTAGATACTATGCCTCATAAACCTTAAGGCCTATAGTGTAGTAACAGGAGTTTATAAATGATAATATAATGGTAATTGCTGATTTCACTTGTTCCTTCTATCTTACTTAGAGTCATAAGATAGAGCTACAAGATAGAGTTTAAAGATCAGTGGACGCCTTCAGAAAAACTTCAAAAAACTTATTGTTCAGACACAGTTCAGCTGTTATTTCATATTTTCTATATATTTCTATGTATTTCTCCTCTTCATTATTTATTAGTGAAGAAATTCCCACAAAATCAAGATCTGTATCCCTTAGAGTTCTTCTGCCTCTATAGCATACTCCCTACTGCAAATCGTAATGCTCTGTTATAACATCACAGTCTGTTGCCATGGAAACAACTGTGATGTCACAAGCACAGTATTATGACAACAGGTTGGGAAGACTCAATTGGAGCCGATAAACTCTCAAGGAACAACAATCTTGTGTACATGCATATGACCTCAGTAATAAATAATGGGGATAAGAAATACAAAGTTAATGATAAATTTAAAGTTGCCTTGTGTCCAAATATCACGTTTTGCAAAGTTCTTCCTTGAGGCATCACTGGCTCTTTAAGGTTCCTTACTAATACAGTATTACAGCAGAGTGCTAAATTTCATTAATTCACAGTACTTAGTATAATCAGTACTCAGCATAGAAGTTCAGAAGTTTATTGCTACTGTAGATGCCAACCATTTGTTTATTGGTTGCCCTCCTGCATATGTTCACCTTCCTCCTGTAATAAAATTTACTTCTTGATCCCTGAGTGTGCTACTCACCTCTCCTTTCAGAATCATCTGGCAATATCTTCCTTTTTTACTGTACATGAACCACTCACCATCACCAGTCATCAATATCTGAATTCAGAACACCACTAAAGAGACCCTTAATATAGTTCAGTGGCACTGAGGATGGGCTCCCAGTGCCATATTTAACAGCAGAGGTGGGCAAGTTGAGTGTGTGACTGCTGTCCACGTAGTGCTCATGCATCAGTAATCACTGAGTGTAGTCAGACAGAAGGTACATGCACAAACCTTGCAAACAAAAACATGACAAAACTTGGCATGTGGGCTGACACGGGTTGTTATACTGTATAGTTTATAACTTAAATATTTTAAACTATCTCATCACAGAAACTTCAAATGCAACACACTTGGGACGGAATCCTGTGAACCAGAAAGTTTCATGTTTCAAATAATTGCAATTTTGTAATTACTAGAAAATAAAAAGCAGGTTAAAATTAATAATTTTAGCATTCTTGACATCCCTTCTTTCAACTTTACAGCTATTCAACTGAATTTGATTCAATACAAAGCGTACACTGTGCATGCCTACTTGCAGATCCCAGGAGGCTAAGTTATAAGTGGCCAGCAGTTGTAATTTAACAACAAAGTGCCTACTCAACCCTAACTTACCACACAACTATAATTTTATTTTTGGTTTTACCTAAAGCTAAGCTTTCCATTAGGATCTGCACATTACATTATTTATCTAGTTATTTATTGATTGATTGAAAATTTTGGAAAATACTTTTGAGCTTGAGAGCTCATTTACAAAGTTTTCATGTCAGTAACAGAGATAACAATGCAACATAACAAAGACAGAAATCGAGTTTTAGTGGAATGAAGTCAAACAAGTAATAATAAATAGGTTGGATCAATTACATACAATTTTGCATTAAGTCAGGTAGACAGAATCAGTGTATAACAAGCATAGTAATGGAACATGGCCTCAGAGCCAGTGTCTGACATAGTTCAAAGAGTATACGTACCAGGAGGGACTTTAGTAAGGATGATTAGCAGTTACAGTTGCACTGAATTGTTAGGGTTATACGTACTGTAGTGCTCTCTTAAATTGGTCAAATGTAGATAGACTGAGCAATGTTCCAGGTAGCCAATTTGACCAGCCAGTGGACCTAGCTGCAAATGAACAGCTGCCTAGCTGAATATTGCAGAAAGGCAGTTCAAATGCTTTCTGAGCCATGCTCCCGGCACTGTAGAGATTGGCAACAGGGTGGAAGCAATGAATTAGGGCTGGGGGGGTAGGCCTAGCAGTGCCTTCACGGCTAATGACATTTCTGAAACTTAATTCTGGCTGGTCGAAGTCACTAATTTGTATAGGTGCAGAAGATGCAGCTGTGGGTGCACTTGTCAGCCCCTAAGCACAATGTGACAAGCCTTATTACAGATCAGATTTATTCTGCAGAAAATTAAGTTGCAGGCAGCTGCGTAAACAGAGAAGCCATAGTCAACTAGTTACAGTACTGGGCTTGGCACTATAAGTCATCCAGCATCAGCAGTGAGGATGACCCAGTTGTAGTACAAGGCTCCCAATCTTCTGTTTACCATGGACACAAGGTGATCAACATGGGGAGCAAAAGATAAGGTATTATCTAGGATCATCCTGAGGTATTTAAAGGTTTCCACTTGTTCAAGTGTGTGTCCCAGGTTATTGCAGATGAAAAGGGATTACATTTTTCTTCATTTGTGGGCTTTTAGAAGCATCATCTTAGATTTTTTTTAGTAATTTAGGACCAGTTTGTTTTGGGAGAACCATTTTTCAAGGGCCTCAAAATTACCCTGGATGTTGGAGGTAAAGCTGCTGAGGTTAGGGTTCTTTGAATAGATAACAGTATTGTCTGCATAGAGAAGTACATTTGCAGACTGACAGGAATCAGTCAGGTGGTGTATGAATAAGTCAAATATTAGGGGGCAGAGAATGGAGACCTGGGGAACACCAATGGTTACATTCCTAATGTCTAACAAGGAGGCATCTATCTTAACAGTTGAGTGCAACTAGTGAGATAAATCTGGAACCAGCTGATGGTGTCCTGTACCAGGCCTAGGCCATGAAGTTTGTAGAGAAGGAAATTATAATTGACCAAGTAAAATGCTTTTGTCAAGTCAGTCTAGATTGTGCCAGCCCTGTCTCCATTGTCAATGGCCTCAAGGACATAACTGGAATACTCACACTGTATTGGTGCTATGTTTTTTTTTCAAAATCTATGCTATTTGGGAACACTGTAATTCATATTGTTCAAGAAATGAAACAAGTTGACTGGACACTATTTTCTCAAGAATCTATTAATTTACATGCTAGGGAGTATGTTTATTTGCTTTTCATGAATGAAGAAAAATTACTGTAGCATTTATATAGAACTTTTTCATACACACGTGTCTCAAACGGCATTACAAGTAACAGTGATATAGCAGATTACCAGAGGGCCTGGGTGCAAGAATATGTTATAGCCCCCCACCACACTTTTGAAACAGGCCCATCCAGTTTTGACTACACCCCCCACTCACCAGCCACTGCCTGTCCTCAGTGCCCTACAACACCAAATGTAGTTCAAGCTGGGTCTGTCATGTTCTGCTCTATTTTTCCTTGCTCACTGCTGCTAAGCTTTGGACTGTAACTAAATAAATAATATAGTAAAAAGAAATCACAATCTACTTCAAGCGCTTAGCTCAACTTGGCGAGCATGCAGTCACAACAGTGAGCACTGAGTTCAACACAGTGACTCATCACATCATGACCCACCCACTCAATATGGAGACTAGGGAGAAGAATTAATAGTCCTTAACTTCTTCACCTGCCACTTCAGCTGCTTTGCAGCTCCACTCCAACCTGGCAAAATAAAGCTTAATTTTTTATTTTAAATGAAGTCAGTCATCATCAAGTGGAAGCTGCGTCCTCAAGACAAGCGATGATGAATAATATGAACATATGAACATATGAAATCCCAGCAAAAACAGGCCTCAAGGTCTATTGAGTCTGCTCAATTGTGAAGCTAGCCCGTCAACTTGCAGCCGCCCCACCCTCCCTTCCTCATAACCCCCCCACTCTGTCCCACCCTCCCTTAAATAGTTGCTAGTGCCAAGAATATTGTATTTATGAAGTGGGGGTGACAGGGTTCGATGGAAACAATAAGCTAGAATAGAACAACAATGCCGTCAGACTGAGCACGCGAGTCAGCACACACAGTGATGACACTGCAGTCTTAGACTCACTCTTCTCCTCTTCTCACACATGACACAACCAACAACAGAGTACTGGAGAGAGGTGTGATTTTCCTGCAGTCATGCACACTTGTATAGTATCTTACCCCATGACTCTTTTAGTCTGCTACACAAAGTCTTGTGGTATGGCGGCGCACACTGTGAGTGACAGCTCTCTGTAGCTCCCCCCCCCCGTGCTGCTGTCACAGTCCCACACTCTGTTGGAATCCTCCATTGCCCAACAGTGCACTGCATACAGTCAGCTGCTGCTTAGACTGGAAAAAAAAAGGCCAGGCAAATCCGCAGCACAAATGCATGCACAGGTGGCTGTTTCCAAGGGAATAAACTTCAATTAATTATGCCAATGGTTTGAGGCCCCTAAAACCTTGGGGGCCCAGGTGCAACTGCACCCCCTACACCCTTGTAGCTATGCCCATGACAAGCAATGAGACAGACTGACAGTGAAGGGGTTGTAAACTGTAAATGGTTGTATCTTTAAAAGGCTTCACATTCTTTTGTTTAATATTAGCCTTCTGTCTACAAATTTGTTGATAAGGATCAATAAAACAAATTCAGATGCATTTTTGCTTTTCCTCCAGTTTCATTTAAAACGCTATAAGCAAGTAAAAAAACTGTATGTAGAGTAACATCTTGTTTAAAAGCAACTACATTTCTTTGTAAATTTTAAAGTTTATATTATTATCAGCAGTCACACTCCATTGAGCACACCAGGGAACAGTGAGCTTTAGTTACCAGCAGTCTGATTCAAAAGTTTAATAAACATTGAGTAATTATTATTCTTCTATGTGAAACCAGTGGAATGCAAATAATTATGTTATGCACTGTTTGTATTTACTCAGTGAAGAGTCACTCTGACATGTAGTATGTCATTTTTTTATAAACCTGTATTATGGTTAATGATAATTTTCTCAGTTCAGAATTTCCCAATACACTATCCTTGCCTATACGTAACAAAGTAAATTGTATAGTTGAGATTGCATTATGCACTATATTTGGTACCACATGGTTCTGCTGACATTGCTAAGCAACTCAGTAAATCCCCTCAGTACTAAATGTGTTAGCAATAAGACATGACAGGTTGGGATTTATGGTGAGATAACCACACACCAAGGGGGACAGTAAGGCTAAATGCTGAAGATAGAAGACCTTACTGCCCCGGAAGTGCATTGATCCCACATGATACCGAACATGGAAGGTCTTATTGGACCTATCAAATGGCCATTTTGTGAAAAACAGCTGAAAATTAAAAAAATAAAAAATGTTTCAAATTTATTTTTTTTACAAAAATAGCTCTTCCACTCATGGGCTGTCACTGAGGGAAATGGTACTATTGTTGCATTATGTTGACATAAGGTGATGTCTGTTTACTACTTATTTATTTTGTTTGCCCCCCACACACACACACTGTTCTTGTAGCTTGATTATTTTTGTTTGTCTAGCTACAATTACTACTGCTTTTATTGAATTTGAAATTATTTTGTGAATAATGTATTGCATATGTTTTGTGTCAGTGCATGTGAGTCATCTTTGTTGTTTAGAGGGAACGGTTCAGTAGCTATTATTGCAGGCAACAGCCACTTTTGTATGGTGACTGGTGAAAAGACAGTTAGCGAGTAACTAGGCAAACCACAGTAGGCAAGTAATGAAGTGACATCATGGCTCAGAGCAAGTGTGAGGTACATGGAATACTTGTAGTTTTGCAGTCAAGAGACACGTAGAGTGAATAGGTGAAGACAATGAAGGTGGTATAGAAGCAAGACTGTAGTGCACATAAAAACAAGCATTTGTCAATGCCGAATGTTTGCTTGCTGGCATTGGCATTGGTAGTGTAGGAGTTAGAGATCTGCATAACAAGAATGGCAGTAAAGTATTGAACTGAAGCCAACCCCACCACCACCCTGCAGAGACTGACAGTCATTGGGGTGTGCCTTTGGGTTGTCAGGCATAATGGCCACGCCATTTCACCACACCCTACCCTGCAGACACCGACCAATGTCACAGTGTGCCTTCGGATCTTTGGCCCTTATGCTCACCCGATTCCATCAGGAAATACAGTGAGATGGGTGCTGTATAGGAGAATGGGGTGAACTTTGGGGTCGAAGATTCCAAGGCACACCTCGATGCCTCTCACTGGCTGCTGGGTGTGGAATGGTATGAGAATTACAGCCGAGAATCCCAAGTCACACCCCTGATGCCTGTCAATCTCTACAGGATGGGGCGTTATGATCAGAAACCCTAACACCTCAGGCGTTCATTGGCATTTTCACTCCAAATTTTCAACATGGTTTTTTTGTGACCCCCACCTTATGAACAGTGGCAATATCAGATTGTTAGCCAAAAGCTGGTTATGCACAGCGACTATGCCATTTGACACCACAGGTGTGAAAACACATTTCAAACAGGATGTGAAAAATGACAGCTGTACTATTCATGGGGAAATGCCAAAAATGGCAATGTTGAAAATCTGCAGTGAAAATATTAAAAAAACTGGTGAAGTCACGAGCGTGTGTAGAAACTGCACAACACTCACTCGTAATGCAATTAGTTTGGGGATTTTTTACAACAAATTGTCAACACAGGCATTTTGGAACCTCTGCTCATGAACAGTGTCACTGTGATTTTCTTAATCTGTCCCGAACAGTGATTTCCCACAGCGACCATGCATTTCTGCGCTGGAAGTGCGAAAACACATTTCAGCCATAGTGTGAAAAATGACAGCTGTACTGTTCATAAGGAAGTGTGGAAAAATGCCAGTGGTGAAAATCTGGACTGAAAATATTAGAAATCCATGAACTTACGAGGGTGCGTGGAAACTGCACAATAGTCGCTCGTAATACAGTCATTTTATGGACTTTTGTCGCCAAATTTTTAAAATAGCCATTTTAAGACCTCTGCTCATGAACAGTGTCACTGTGATTTTCTTAATCTGTATGGAACATTGATTTCGCACACCGACTGCGCCATTGTGCGCTACATGCGTGGAAATACATTTTGGGTGAGATGTAAAAAATGATGGCTGTACTGCTCATAAGGACGTGTGGTAAAATGGCAATGTTGAAAATCTGGAGTAAAAAAAATTGAAAATTCGCGAACTTACGAGCGTGCGTAGGAACACCGACTGCGCCATTGTGCGCTACATGTGCAGAAACACATTTTGGGCAAGAAGTGAAAAATGAAAGCTGTACTTCTCATAAGGAGGTGTGGTAAAATGGCAATGTTGAAAATCTGGAGTGAAAAAATTGAAAATTCATGAACTTACGAGTGTGCGTTGGAACAGCGCAACGCATGCTCATAAAACAGTCATTTTTGGGAATTTATTCACTACATTTTCAACATACAGTTTTTGGGGACCTACCTCATGAACTGTAATATTGTCATTTCATAAATCAGTCCCAAAAGGTGGTTCCTCACAGTGACCACTAAATCACCTTCCGGGGCTGATTAACAAAATGACAGTGACAGAATTCATGAGGTGGGGTCCCAAAAACCCCATGGTGACAGTTTAGTGAAAAAATTCCCAAAAATGCCTGAGATATGCATCAAAGTTGAAAAAACCCTATTTATTCCATAGGCAGCAAAGTTGAAAAAACCCTATTTATTCCATTATACAGCTTACCGGCATTTCCTTAGTTCGCGGTCGGCTTTGAAGAGTGCAGACGTGTTCCTGGTCCACTGAAGAGCATCACGCTGGACTTCTGAGGTAAGTATGGGGTGAGATGGGGTTGTGGGGAGGCAGGGTGTGCAGAGGGTGGGTGCTGGTGGGGGAGGGGTCAGGACAGTCAGCTAGGGAAGGTTTTTTCTTGCATTTCTTTTTTTCTTAGACGATGCAGGACTTGTGCCATTCTGGAGTGGGCTCCCAGCATGGCAGCTGGAAGGCTGGTGGGGGAGCAGTGGAGCCGACAGGGGATTGGGCACCCTGTTGGCCATATGGACTGTTGCCATGCTGGGGTGGGCTCCCAGCGTGGCATCCAGTAGTCTGTTGGGGGTGGGGGGGAATAGTGGAGCCAACGGGGAATTGGGCATCCCCGTCGGCCATACGGACTGTTGCCATGCTGGAGTGGGCTCCCAGCATGGCACCTGGAACTCTGTTGGAGGGGGAGCGCAGCAGAGCTGATGGGGGATTGGGCACCTCCGTCGGCCATACAGTGTGTGCATGGAGGGTAGGGGGCACATGAGCATGTAATATGCATATATGTGTGTGTGTGGGAGCATGCACTATCATCACTTCTCACTGAAGCAGAGCTCTCCCTTTCAGCTGTACGGCACTGCATTTTCAACTGCTGTCATAGTAAGCTGCAGCACTCATTGGTAAACTGTGGCCACACCTGCAAACACACTGACTGAATTGGAAGACTGGGTGCCACACCTACAAAAACTCAGATGATGACACTATGTTTCTTGCACATGGGTGCAAGCAAACATAAAAATGGCATACTGTACTTTCAACTTTGAAAATTTCAAGAGATGAACAAGGATATGTTGGGTAATGGGGTAGGCTGAAACTGGTACTTTATTTTTATCCAGGACTATGCTTAGATACAAGTATGGATGCTAGTCTGCTCTTGGCCAATCAGGGCCAGGATTTTACTTTTTAAGTAAGAAATAACATATAACTGAAGGGGATTTATGCTAAAATTATTGCACACTCCAGGGGTGTAGTGAGGCTTGACATCATGGGCCTAAAGCCTTACTGCTCCTGGAAATACAGTAATTTTAGCTTAAGTCCCACCATGGAAGGTCTTAATGGGCTTGTAAAATGGGTTTTGTGTGAAAATTTGTTGAACATTTAAAAAAAAATGTTTAACATTTCCATAGTTTGTTTTTGCAAAAATAGTCTTTCCATTGGTGTGCTGCCATGGTAATATTGTGTTATGAATACATATGGTAGTGTCCATTTACTACTTACATTGCCAGTAGCTATGTGGTTTAGTTCACCCCTCCCCATTGTTCTTGTAGCCTGATTAGTCTCCCACACACACACACACACACACACACACACACACTCACATGCACACACCACCACCACCACCCCCCCACCATCACCAATGCTGTTGTTGGCTTTGGAATAGTTTCTTGAGTAATTTGATTTATTTATTTTGTATAAGCTCAAGTGGATCATTTTTGTTTTTACACTGAGAGATTTCAAGGGCTCTTGTAGCATGCAGTGGATACTTTTATGGTAGCTGGTGAGAAACCAGAGAGTATGCTAAACAGATCAGGCAAGTAATGAAAGTACTTTACAGCTCAGATTAAGAGTGAGGGGCAAGTACTGCTTGTCATTTTGGGATCCGGAAACAGAGTAATCTGACAAGGAAAACAGAAGGTGGTGTGACCCAGGAAAAACTGTAGAATTTAACTTTGAAAGTTCTGAGGGATGCATAGAGATATGCTGGATAATGATGCAGGCTGGCAGCACTACTTATTTCCATCTGGGATTCATGCTCAGATAAAAGTATGGGTGTCATTCTGCCTCAGCCAGTCAGAAACCAGGAAGTTTTTTTAATTCTTTGGTAACTGGGGTAAGGATATCTGCCCCCTTTTTAAAGCACTGTAATAACCCTTAATTTATAAAATGTGCTCTGTTTTATTGAAGGTTCCAAAAAGAAAAATCAGAGTTTTCACAGACAGCAAACATAATCATTGCAGATTAAGATTGCCTCAAACTGGTGGCATGTGCAAAGGAGAGAAAGAAGAATTTAAACATCAGGAGAAGTAGCTTGTGTGTGGTGGTAAGATCTTTCAAGATATCAGAGACTGTGCATCAGGCTGGCTGAAGTCAGCAACTGTGAGTTGGAGCAGACCTATAGCACCCAGAACTCTATAATGTCATGCCACAAGGAAATGTTGGGAACTAGAGGTGATTTAATTCAATTTAGTATTTTTATATGAAAAATATCCTCCTGAGCTCAGAAACACTGACAATTTCTACAGCTTTGGGCATTGTTACTGAGAAATGTGTTGCCTTTAAAAATTATGCAATGACTGTAAAAAATAGCTAGATATGATTCTCATCGATTATAAAGCAGATTATCTTTATACATTTTTTAATAAAACTACTTTACTGTAGTACAAGAGTGTAATTGAATTGTGGGCTCTTTGTCTTGTATTCCTGTGTTTAGGATAATTTGATCATTGGGGCTAGGAAAAAGTTTCAGCAGCTGCTATCTCTCTCTGAAAAGTAAAACAGTGGTAACAGTTAAAAAGAAGAAAGGTGATCAAGGTCAAAATGATACAAAAAAGATCATCAAATATTTTTGACACCTGGGAGTCAACTTGATTTAATTGGTGATAAGGAAATAGTGAGAGTTCAAGGCTCCCTAGTGCCTCAGTGCTTATCATCCTCAATCAAAGTTAATAACAAACTCTTGCCAGAGCCGATAGGGCTGCAGCTGAGGAATTGGTGGTAAAAATATTGTAAATTATTAAAATTACAAGTGTGCATTTGTAAAATGTAACATAGGCTCATAAATGTGTTGGTTTGTAATATTTTTATGCCAAATTTTCAACATAGCCTTGTTATGACCCTACCTCATTAATGATGGCAGAGACAATTTTCAACTCCTTGCTGAAAGGTGATTTCATGCAGGGACTGCAAAATCACTTTTGGGATGTAAAAAAAAACAGATTGGCCAGGATATGAAAAATGACAGCTATCACATTGATGAGGTGCTGTAAATATATGGCTATGTTGTAAATTTGGTGTTAAAATATTGAAAATTATCAAAGTTATGAGCCTGTGTTCCTAAAATTCTATGCAGGCTCATAACTTGGTTGTTTTTCAATATTTTTGCACCACATTTTCAACATAGCCTTCTTATCACCCCACTCATGAACAAAGGCAGAGAAAATGTTCAACTGGTTCCCGAAGGGTGAGTCTGTGCAGGGACCCCAAAATACGAACATAGAAAATTGCCAGCAGTTAAAGGCCTTGTGGTCTATCAAGTCTGCTCGATTGTGTTGCTAACTGCATTTATACTGCAGCTGCCCCTCTCTCTCTCCTCCCCCTGTTCTATCCCCTTATGAAGCAGTGCACTGTTCTACAGGATATCACTTTCTCTGGCAATGCATTCCACCCAGACACCACCCTCTCTGTTAAAAAGTGTCTCCTCATTTCCCTCCTAAACCTCCCCCCTTCCAATCTCAGATCATGTTCTCAAGTGTTCCTCCCCCCCACTTAATTTGAAAAGCCCCTCCTTGCCCACCTTATTTATTTCTTTCATGTATATGAAGATTTCAATCATGTCTCCCCTATCCTTCCTCTACTCCAGGGAGTACATGTTCAACTCCCTCAGCCTGCTTTCATAGGGTGTGTCCCCTAGCCCCTGGATCATCTTTGTTGTCCTGCACTGCACCCCCCCCCAGTAACCTAATGTCCTTCCTACAGTCTCCAGTACTGCACACAGTACTCCAGGTGTGGTCTACCCAGTGACCTATATAGTGGCAGGATCACCTCCCCCCTCCTGGAGGATATGCCCCTGGCAATACAACCCAGCATCCTTTTGACCATTTGCAGCTGCCTTTCTACACTGTGGTGAGTTGTTAATTGCACCCATTATTATCACCCCCAGATCCTTCTCCTCTTCCATCTTGCTCAGTTGAATCCCACCTATATGGTAGCTCCCCCTTCATTTTTTTATGCTGCAATGTAACACCTTGCACTTCTTGCCATTGAACTCCAGCTGGCAAGTGCCCAACCAGGCCTCCAATTTTGCCAGATCATCTTGCAACCCCTGCTGCCCTCCTAAGTCATCCACTACTGCTCCCATCTTGGTACCATCTGCAAACAGACTGATCTTGCTCTTGATGCCTATTGAGATGTCTGCTATGAAGATCCCACACAACACCAGCCCCAGAACAAAGCCCTGTGGTATTCCACTTGTCACTGCCCTTGGAGATGAGAGCTCCCTTCCCACCATCATCCTCTGCTGTCTCCTCTGCAGTCAGTTCACTACCCATTCCACCATTTTGCCCTCTCCCTTGTGCCTTTCAGCTTACTTCCTAACCTCCCATTTGGTACTGAATCAAATGCCTTACTGAAGTCCAGGTACAGGACCTTCACTGCATGTCCCCTGTCTACTTGCCTGGTTACCCAGTCATAGTACTCCACCATGTTGGTCTGACAGGATCTGAGTGAAGACAAACCCATGTTGTCTACTGTCCTACAGTCTATGTACCTCTAGGAGGGAAACCAGCCTCTCTTTCAGGATTATCTCCATCAGCTTTTCCACAATGGACCTGAGGCTTACTGGTCTGTAATTCCCTGGCTCATCCTTGGGGCTGCTCTTGTGGAGGGGTATCATGTGCGCCATTCTCCAATCCTGAGGTACACTCCCCAAGTCCAGGGAGTCATTGAACAGGTCTGCCAAGAGTTCTTCCAGAACTTCTGCCAGCTCCTTCAGCACCCTGGGGTGTATGCCATCTGGTCCAGGTACCTTGTCCAACCTCAGTGCCCTCAAGCCCTCCAGTACTCTGCCCACTGGGATTTCCCTGTCTGTCACCTCCCCAGTGCCTATCCTCCCACACGCTTGGGCACAGACCCCCTTTCTCTTTAGTAAATACTGAGCAGAAGTATTCATTTAATGCTTCTGCCTGTTCTGCCCCAGTTTTCACCCACCTCCACCCCTCTTACCACCCCTCTTAATCTTTACAATTTAGTCCTTGCAACTCCTTCTCCACATGATGTACCTGAAGCAGTCCTTCTCCCTCTCCTTAATGCCCTGTGCCAGCCTGAGTTCCCTGAATGCCTTAGCTGCCCTGACTGCCCTTGTCACCTCCTTCAGCTCTTCAGTTATTCCTCTCTGTCCTCCCCTCTCCCTGTTTTTTTGCATCTCCTAAAGGTTTCTTCCTTCCTTTTTCCATGACTCCCCTGCTCACCCAGCTGGGTTTCTTAGCCCTGACTTTCTTACTCTAGACTCTTGTGCATATTTTGGTTGCCTCCTCAATTCCAAATTTAATGACCTCCTACTTCTGGTTAGTGTCCATATTTGGATGGATTCTGGCCAGATACCCCTGTACCATTTTCCCCATCATCCTGAAGTTGGCCCTCCTGAAGTCTAATATCCTTCTGCCTGTTCCTACTCCCTCCTTCCCCATGTTTATCATGAACCACACTGAGGGGTGGTCACTTCCCACCAGCAGTTCCTCCACACCCTACTCCCTTACAAAATCTCCATAAGCCAGCATGCGGTCTAGGGTGTTCCCTAACCTGGTTGGCTCATTGACCATTTGCAATAGGAAGTTGTCCTGGAAGGCATCTTGAAGTACTTGCTCCCTCCTATTCGTGGTGGCTGGTATAACCCAGTCCACTCCCAGCAGGTTGAAGTCCCCCACAATCACCTTGCTGCCCTTCCCACAGGTCCTTCTGATCTGTCCCACTAATTCCAAGTGTAACTCATCAGTTTGAGATGGTGGCCTGTACACCACTCCCATCCTGAGAATCCTATTTTTGGAGTCTTAGAGCTGTATCCATAATGATTCCATGCTGCACTCCTCCCCTTCCTCTCTGACACACTTGTCCTTCCCTCAAATACAGTTCCACATACCCCCCATTTCCCTTTCATGCTGTCCTTCTGAAATATCCTATACCCTGGTATTGCCAGGGTATCTGTTCATATGTATGTTGATATGTATGCTCATAAGGAAGGCATATTGAAAATGTTGGCCAAAAATATGTAAAATTGTCCAAGTTATGGCACAAAGTTCAAAACCCTTTAAAATACATTGAACTGCATACCTGTGTCTTCAGTTCATAGTCTGGCTTTGAAGGGTGAAGACATGTCTGCAGTCCAGCCAGGATTACAGCATTGGATCCCCAACGGGTAAGGGCTTGGTGGCGGTGTGGGGTGATGGATTTTCAATGGGAGGGCGAGTTTGGGGTAAGGAATGGCAGCAAAAGGCATCAATGGACCTTTTTTTTTTTCAGGTAACAAAAAGAGACAGAGACTATCCCCAAATCACAAAACTGGGGGACTGGGCACCCTAGTGTCACAGTTATGTGGAGGAAGACATCGATGCACCTTTTTATTTTTTTTTTTGTGTAAAAAAAAGTCCAACAATCCCTGATCATGACACTGGAGGACTGGGCACTCCCAGTGTCGTTTTAATGTTTCTGGGCATGAGGGTGGAGTGGTGGGTGCTGAGAGGGAGGGTCGGGTGGAGGGGATTTCTATAATTCGGTGCCACTAAAGGAAAGATCTCAATAGAAAAATAAGGTGAAACAGTTGTAAAACACTTTTCTCACTGTAAGCAGTTCCATGCCCAAACCACTGGTAAAATGCAAAACCTTTATTACTGCTAAACTTCTTATGGAGGCACTATGCAGGATTTAAGTCATGTGAACAACTCACCATTTTATCATATACACAAACCTCTTACTGAGTACCTTAATATATGTGGATCACACCTCATATAGCCTAGAAACCATTCTGAAGATGGGGGAAAATCACAATACAAAACTGTTAAAAGTAAAACATTGCAAGCCATGATAATAATAATAATAATAATAATAATAATTTTATTTTTAAAGCGCCTTTCAAATTTTCAAAGCGCTGTACAAAACATATAATAAAAAGAAGACCAAACATTATAATACACTATAAAACATTCATAAAACCACAATTTTGACAACAATTTATATAATACTATAAAAAGCAATTTGGTACAAATTAGTTTTTAGGCCACTCTTAAATTCCCCCAGGGAGGTGCACTGCCATAACTGATGGGGTAGAGAATTCCTGAGAGTGAGGGCAGCATAGGGAAAAGCTCTACAACCAGAAGAATTTAGACTCACTCTCGGAATCTCTAGCAACCCCTTGTCGGCCGAATGGAGCGATCGGCCAGGGTAATAAGACACTAGAAGATCTTTCAGGTAAGCTGAACCCTGGTTGTGTAGGGCTTTAAAAGTCAATAAACAGACTTTAAGGGTGATCCGCCACTGAACAGAGAGCCAGTGCAGTTCGCGCAGCACGGGGTAATATGACAGGACCTGCTAGTTCCCGTAAAAACCCGGGCTGCTGCATTCTGCACTAGCTGAAGGTGGTGGATTTCAACCCCAGAAAGCCCAAAATACAGGGAGTTGCAATAGTCCAGATGAGAGGACACAAAGGCGTGGACCAACATAGATAGCATGTCAGATGGAACAAGGTGTTTCACTCTAGCGATATTCCTAAGATGGTAAAAGGAAGTCTTGATGACTGCTGACACCTGCAAATGCAGTGTCAGCCTGTCATCCAAGATAACCCCTAGGTTATGCACCCGTTCAGAGGTCGGAAGTGACACACCCCCAAGAAAAATTCCTGAGGGTGCAACAACAGGCGACCCCTCTATCCGACAGCCTGGGTCCACCACCAAAACCTCTGTCTTATCTGAGTTCAACTTCAGCCAACTAGAATCCATCCAACCCTGGATTTCATTCAGACAGTTGTTAAACACTGAGACAGCTCTATCCTGGTCAGGAGCAAAAGACAGGTATAGCTGGGTATCATCTTCATGGCAATGAAACCTCAGCTTGTACCATCTTATAATGTCTCCGAGGGGCAGCATATATACCTCGAATAACATGGGAGACAGCACAGAACCCTGAGGCACCCCACATAACAAAGATGTTGGGCCAGAGGAGAAAAGCCCCAACACAACTCTTTGTGATCTCCCAATGAGAAATGAAGTGAACCATCGAAGGATGGTTCCTGATATTCCACAGATCTGCCTCAGGCATGCTAGCAACACCATGTGATCCACGGTGTCAAAGGCTGAAGAGAGATCAAGAAGAACTAGAATAGAACATCTCTTCTGGTCTCTCGCCCTCAGGAGATCATTAAGCACCCGAACCAGTGCAGTCTCAGTGCTATGTCTTTTACAAAAACCCAATTGGAAGGGTTCATAGATGCCATGGATGGTTAAATAGTTCTCCAATTGGGACACCACTACCTTCTCAATCACTTTCCCAATAAAAGGTAGGTTTGAGATGGGTCTGTAGTTTGTGAAACAGTCAGAGTCCAAGGTAGCTTTCTTCAAGAGGGGTGTCACCACCGCCTCTTTCAGGGAGCTAGGGAACTCACCTGATTCCAAGGGGCACCAGACTATTTGCACAAGGATTGGACCGATGATGTCACAACAACCCAATATTAAGGAAGTCGGTCCAGGATCCAAACTATAGTTCGTAGGGTGCACACCATGGATAATCCTCATGACATTGATGAAATCAGGTCTGTTGAAGGAACAACAAGAAGACTGAGGTACTGTGAATTCATGCTGTCCAACAGCATCCCCCTTAGAAGCCGCTGGATGCAGATCGGTCCTGATGTCGGCCACCTTATTAGCGAAGAATCGAACGAGCTCCTCACACTCTAATTGCAAAAAAGCCTTCTGAACTTGTAGACAGGCTGGGTTGCACAGCCTGTACACAGTTCGAAAAAGCTGAGCCGGTCGATTCCTGGTTACTGCAATCTCCCTGGACAGGAATTCTGCCTTCTTATGGGAGACTGCAGATTGATAGACAGAATAATGGTCCATCAATCTAAGGCAGTCAGCATCAAGGGCGGATCTGTGCCAGCAGCATTCTATTCTTCACCTCTGTCTCTGCATCTCCCTCAGCGTCCCATCAAACCAGGGTGCCTTGGGACTAAGGAAAAGGGGGCATACATGAACAGGAGCAATAGTATCCAGAGCCAATGTAACAGCCTTGTTATAGACTGTCACCAAGGTCTCTGGACTAATGCTCACCAACGCGGGGGACAAGATGTCAAGAACCACCGCAAGGCCCTGGGGTATAATATCCCATAAAGGGTGGTATCTCGCCGTCTCCACCGGGGTAGGCCTTCTTAGGGGGTGCTAAAATTGAATCTCACTGTGTAGTGGTCTGACCAAATGACTGGTTCCACCCAAAAATTGAAAGCATCAATCCCAAGGAGAAAGACTAAGTCCAAAGAGTGCCCAGATTTATGAGTAGCAGTGGAAACGACCTGTGTAAAGCCTAAAGAAGTCATTAATTGGAGGAAGTGATTACCAAATTGCTCGAGTTCATCGTTGACCCAGGCGTTGAAGTCACCCAGAACCATCAATCTGGGTGACTCAAACGACATGTCAACGATGAAGTCTGCCACTTCCTGTAGGAACTGTTTCCCATCTCCTGGTGGATGGTAGATGAGTACGATTCGAACACCAACACCCGCTACAACTGTGCACTCAAACAACTCAGCCTCCCCCGTAACCACTCTCATGAGGCCCAATTCTGTCTTAAAACAGACTGCAACCTCCCCACCCCTGCGGTCCAATCTCGAGCAGTGTATCACCAAATACCCAGCTGGAGTCATAGCTTCCAACATGGGGCCTGGATTTTCATCCAGCCAGGTCTTGGTGATGCAAGCCAAGTCCGCCGAAGTAACAAGATCAGCTATAATGCCAGTCTTGTTTCTGACGGACCTAGCATTGCATAACACCACCCGAGTTGAACGAACCTCGGTGGCCGTTAAGCTCATCTGCCAACTTAATTCCATAGTGCCCTTGGGGATGAGCACCAGACATGGTAAACCACTATCTGGGTTCCATTACACCCCAGGGCGCCTTCTAGATCTAACAACCCCGACACGAAAACCCCCATCGTCCATCCTCCCTGGTTCGCAGCCCTCCTCCCTCTCCTTCGAGCAATTCCCAATGCTCTACAACATTGATAAATATCATAATGAAAAGGTGGAGGATAAAAAGGGTGGAGGGTGTGGAGCAAGGAGGATGACTAGCTCACCACCGTGGGGGTAATAGGCCGGCACATGCTGCTACAAAAAACTACTAAAAACAACACAATAACACTAAAACTTCAAATAAACCCCAAAATAAATCTAATAAATTACATAGTCTAAACTAAATCAACAACTTTCCAACCCCCACCTTGAAGAAAGTCAAGACAATCCCAGCAAAAGGAAAATGAAATAAAAATAAATACATAAATAAAATAAAATCAAACAACTTCAAAACTACAATATATAATAGCACATCCCTTCTCCCTCCCTCCCAGTCCTCTCACAACCGGGGAGAAGAGAGAGATAAAATAAAATAAAATCACCCCCTCAGCTCTCTCACCACTGGAGGGCACAAAAGAAAAATAAATATATATTTCTACACTCTCACTGTAGAATATTAACCAAAATATTTCAAAACAAATAATTCAGCACTTTCACTGCAGAATATTTCAAAATAAACAATTCCCACTTAACATATAACCCATCCCCCCACTGCCAGTCCTCTCACAACCAGGAGATGGGGAAATAAAATAAATAAAATAAATGGACACAAGGTCCTCTCACCACCTCGCTGTCCAACTCAGAAAGAAAAAGAGTCACTGGGAAAGAGTCAATTTGATCACAGGCGGGAATCATCCATAAAAATCAAAAACAACAAACTCAAAATTTTATTTATCTTAATAAGATAAATAAAATAAATAAGTAAAAATAAAATATATGGACACCCAGATCCTCTAACCACTGAGGAGAACCACACACGAGAGTTCAGGCCTTAAATCCTGAGCGAAGCAGAATAGTTCAAAATATCAGTTCTCCATAAAATGGGAGCCGTAGAAAGAATCCAAAGAAGTGGAGAGTCCAGGGTGTTACTTGGCCTTAAAATAAGGAGACCACAGGAACATTCAAATGAATCAAAGCCAGTTAAAAACTCCAAAGTAACAGCCAGCAACAGATATGGGCCCCTCCGACTCCATGTCATAACATACCACAGAGACAGAATAACACAGCTGTTGTAGTATGCACTATGCATTACTATAAGGGATACAAATATGTGTTAACTAATTAACAGTTCTTTACTGGCAGAGAAGAAAACCTGTAAAAGGTATATCACAAATTTTGTAAAAATGTCAAAGATAAGCCAAGTTATGGGTAACATAGCATGCCAACCTGTTCAGCAGAAGATTCAGTACAGTGATTCCCTTAAACAGTCAACAGAACACAATCACTTGTATAACCTTGAATCAAAACACTGAGAACCACTTCGGTTTATGAGCTCTCTGAAGGGTTATGTGTCGAGAGAGAGAGAAATTAGCAGGAGAATCCTGCAGATATGACTGATCAAGTCACATGTAAAGTATAGTGGAGATAAAGGTTTACCTCAGTAATTTATAGAAAAAGTATAGATGGAATGTAAGATTGTGAGGTTAACCCTAGTGTTTAAACATTACTTTGTTCACATAATGTGAGTTTGCTCAAGCAAACACAAGGAGCTGCAGTACCTTGTCACTGCAATTAGAACAATGAACATCTGAATCAGGCTTCGTTGTACACCCATACTTCATGGTGAGGGAGGCAAATCCATCCCACCACTATAAAGCCAATGGCACATTCATAAGGAAGAAAAAGAAATGGGCAGACTGGATGGGTCTTGCGATTCTTATCTACAGTCAACGTCTATGTTTCTATATTTTCAACACCATCTACAACTGTCAGCTGTGAATTATATTGCTTTGCTGTTTCCATTTCATTAGCCTTTCAGAGCTGTTTAAGGACAAAGGCTCCTGCGATAGTACTATTAACACAGGTTATGAACCTGGATAACAGAAGTTTGTTGGGGTCTAGTCTGTGTCTGTCTAAAATAGACCTTGATAAATAATAATGCTTATTTATTATGATACTTTAGAACTACTGATATAGTCTAATGAGAGTCTTTCACAAGACTGTGAAAGTGTAACACACAAATCTAATTTATTATAGAGGGTTTCCAGTTAGAGAGACATAGTTTCCAATTTGACATGCTCTGTCCAAAACCATCATATCAGCTGACCCAAACACCTTACTCAGAAATGCCAATACATTTATTGAATTGTATTGTTAAGTATCCTGCTATCCTCAGCTACTGCTACTGTATAATAAGTACAAGAATTCATACATTGATAGTATTGTCACGCACAGCAGGAAAGGCCACACTGATGCCATTGCTGGCTATCAGACTATGTGAACAACTTAGATAACAGTTTAGCCCATATTTATGTGTTATTCCATAGTTAGGTTGTCTCCGCTAATTCCACAGGCTTTGCATGATTTTAAAAATGCATGTTTGCCATGAGGGTCAAAAATAATCTCATAGGTGCAGTGTTCTTCTCTCTCATGCAGGAATAACATGTTTGCCAAGGAAGGAGACAGGGAGGCTTCACAAAGACAGACAAAAATCCCACAGCTGTGGGAAAAAGGCCTGCAGCACTGTAAAAATGCTGCTGCGGGATATTCTGAAATAAAAATTCCGTACATGCAGAGAGCTATTAAAAAATGCAGCTGTGGAAATTCAGCAGCTGCAGAAATTCCACAAGTGCTGAAAATCCCTAACTGCAGATCTACATCTGTGGAAAAGGTTTAGAAGGCTTAACAACAGGTGATCCATATTAGCTGGAGCAGCAGACTTTGACAGTCTTGCCATAGATGTAGCTGAAAGTACCCACAGAAAGACTAGCAACCATTCCCTCAACTGAGATCACTGCAGCACCACTGGTACCAGCAAAACCATGCAGCACAGTGGTTCCACTGGGTCTGGTGGTGGTGGTTGTTTGTTGTCTATCAATGACTATTGCGTACTAGTGTTGCTGTAACAACTGCCATTGATATACACCCACTGATTTGCTATTACTTGTGTTTGACCTCCACTATAACTGTATTTCAATTGTTGGGGCACTGCATTTTGCTCAGGGAGTGTTATGCCTCACTGTCACGTGTGCAACATTTTTTCCGCAACTGCAAAAAAGCACTGGCTGAGAATAGCCTTTGAGGGGATATGCCATACTTACCAGTGACTTTTGTCCTCAGGAACTTCCACAGCTCACCTTTTTCCACAGTCCATAGTGTATTTTTTCTGCAGCTGAAGCTGTTTTCTGTATAGCACTCAGAGCAATTTCCCCTTTTATTTCTGCAGCTATGGAATGTTTGGGGATGTAGAGAAGGTTTTGCACCTTCAGATTGTTTTGTGACTCCCCAACAAGATATTGGGACTATTTTTAACAAGGCAGCCTTTTTAAAGGAACTGTGTGGTACAATCTGTGTTATGGGACTTTTGAGGCATAAAACAAATGCATTATTCTTCCACCGTCACTTTGTAATTTGACATGATTTTCTTTCATTCTGTCTGCATTTAACCCAATAAATGTGCCTATCCTAAAATAATATGTGCTTAATGAACTAACGCTAAGAGACTAAGGCTAATATACTGTGTATCAACGTAAGCATATAAAGTTTATAAAAATTACTTGTCTCAGTGCTTATACTGAGCTTATAAAATCTAATAAGAGTTCAATCTATCTCAGTATGTGTTTGTAGGAATACACCGCTGAGTTCATAAAGTCTAACTAATAAAATAAAGAAAGCAATGTTGTTCTTATATAATCTAACTAAAACTGTGTGTCCCATTACTTATGTCTTGTGCTGAGCTCATAAACCTGTCACAGTACCTCGTAGGTGTACTGTGCATTATGAATCAAATGATATGTTCATGACCTTTGTGACCTCCTACACCATGATCTCTCAATTCTAACATCTGTGTCTTCAGTTCACAGTCTGACTTTGAAGAGTGAAGCTGTGTCTGCTGTCCAGACAGGATTACAGTGCTGGATCCCTGATGGGTAAGTAAGGGCTTGGTGGGAGTACGGGGTGATGTATTTTCAATGGCAGGGTCAGTTGGGGGTAAGGAATGGCTACAAAAGACATCAATGGACCACTTTATTTTTTACAGATAAAAAAAAGAGACAGCGACAATCCCCAATCGCAAAACTGGGGGATTGGGCACCCCCAATGTCACAGTTATGTGGGGGAAGACATCGATGCACTTTTTTTTGTAAGAAATGTCCAACAATCCCTGATCGTAACATTGGAGTACTGGGCACCGGGTGTGGGGGGTGGGATGGAGTGTGCTGGGGGAGAGGGTCAGGTGTGGGGAAGTTCTATAATATAAAAAATAGATATAAATGTATAATGCTGGCAGTCACAGTGGAACATAGCCCACTCCACTGTAACCAAGATGGCCACTGCATGCTACTGCACATGCATGACTGCTAGCGCATGTGCAGTACAGTGCAGCAGCCATGTTCCACTGTGACTATCAGCACTGTGAAATAGTGCAGAGCTGTGGTCAGTACAGACAACATGGGTGGACTGCTTCACAGGCATGGAGGCAACTGTGATGCAATCTAACATCTTGTTTATTTGGAAGGAATGCAGAATACGTTTTCTAATTGATTGTAAAAGATCTTCAGGGCTCCGCTCATTGCATCCATAAAGACAGGTTGTCTCCACTAATTCCACAGGCTTTGCATGATTTTAAAAATGCATGTTTTCCATGAGGGTCAAAAATAACCTCAAAGGTGCAGTGTTCTTCTCTCTCATGCAGGAATAACATGTTTGCCAAGGAAGAAGACAAGAGGGGAAGGGGGCTTCACAAAGACAGCCAAAAATCCCACAGCTTGGGAAAAAGGCCTGCAACACTGTGAAAATGCTGGTGCAGGATATTCTGACAGAAAAATTCCACACGTGCGGAGAGGTATGAAAAATGCAGGTGCGGAAATTCAGCTGCTGCAGAAATTCAAAGTGCTGAAAATCCTAACTGCAGATCCGCATCTGTGGAAAAGACTTAGGAGGCTTAACAACAGGTGATCCATATTAGCTGGAGCAGCAGACTTTGACAGTCCTGCCATAGAGGTAGCTGAAAGTACCCACAGAGACCAGCAACCATTCCCTCAACTGAGATCACTGCAGCACCACTGGTACCAGCAAAACCATGCAGCACAGTGGTTCCACTGGGTCTGGTGGTGGTTGTTGTTTGTTGTCTTTCAATGACTATTGTGTACTAGTGTTGCTGTAACAACTGCCATTGATATACACCCACTGATTTGCTATTACTTGTGCCTGACCTTCACTATAATTGTATTTCAATTGTTGGGGCACTGCATTTTGCTCAGGAGTGTTGTGTCTCACTGTCACATGTGCAACATTTTTCCATAACTGCAAAAACACTGGCTGAGAATAGACTTTAAAGGGATGTGCCATACTTATCAGTGACTTTTTTTCTCAGGAACTCATGAGCTGCACCTTTTCCACAGTCCATAGTGAATTTTTCTGCAGCTGCGGATGTTTTCTGTATAGCACTCAGAGCAATTTCCCTTTTATTTCTGCAGCTCCAGAATGTTTGGGGATGTAGAGAAGGTTTTGCACCTTCAGATTGTTTTGTGAATCCCCAACAAGATATCGAGACTATTTTAACAAGGCAGCCTTTTTAAGGAACTCGTGGTACAATCTGTGTTATGGGACTTTTGAGGCACAAAACAAATGCATTATTCTTCCACCATCACTTTGTAATTTGACATGATTTTCTTTCATTCTGTCTGTATTTAATCCCATAAATGTGCCTATCCTAAAATAATATGTGCTTAATGAACTAATGCTAAGTCTAAGGCTAATATATTTTAATGCAAGCATACAAAGTTTATAAAAATTACTTGTCTCAGTGCTTATACTGAGCTTATAAAATCTAATAAGAGTTCAAACTGTCTCAGTATGTGTTTGTAGCAATACACACGCTGAGCTCATGAAGTGTAACTAATAAAATAAAGAAAGCAATGTTATTCTTATATAATCTAACTAAAACTGTCTGTCCCAGTACTTATGTCTTGTGCTGAGCTCATAAACCTGTCACAGTACCTCATAGGTGTACTGTGCTTTATGAATCAGACTAATGATATGCTCATGGCCTTTGTGACCTCCTAAACCATGATCTCTCAGTTCTAACACCTGTGTCTTCAGTTCACAGTCTGACTTTAAAGAGTGAAGATGTGTCTGCTGTCCAGACAGGATTACAGTGCTGGATCCCTGATGGGAAAGTAAGGGCTTGGTGGGAGTACGGGGTGATGTATTTTCAATGGGAGGGTCAGTTTGGGGTAAGGAATGGCTGAAAAAGACATCAATGGACCACTTTATTTTTTACAGGTGAAAAAAAAGAGACAGACAATCCCCAATCAGAAAACTGGGGGATTAGGCACCCCCAGTGTCACAGTTATGTGGGAAGACATCGATGCACCTTTTTTTTTGTAAAATGTCCAACAATCCTGATCGTTACACTGGGGTACTGGGCACCCCAGTGTCATTTTAATGTTTCTGGGTGTGGTGGAAGGGATGGAGTGTGCTGAGGGGAGGGTCAGGTGTGAGAATTTCTATAATATAAAAAAGTATATAAATGCATAATTGCTGGCAGTCACAGTGGAACATAGCCACTCCACTGTAACCAAGATGGCCACTGCATGCTACTGCACATGCATGACTGCCAATGCATGTGCAGGACAGTGCAGTAGCTATGTTCCACTGTGACTACCAGCACTGTGAAATAGTGCAGAGCTGTGGTCAGTAGAGACAACATGGGTGGACTGCTTCACAGGCATGGAGGCAACTGTGATGCAATCTAACATCTTGTTTATTTGGGAGGAATGCAGAATACATTTTCTAACAGATTGTAAAAGATCTTCAGGGCTCCGCCCACTGCAGCCATAAAGACGGGTTGTCTCCACTAATTTCACAGGCTTTGCATGATTTTAAAAATGCATGTTTTCCATGAGGGTCAAAAATAACCTCAAAGGTGCAGTGTTCTTCTCTCTCATGCAGGAATAATGTTTGCCAAGGAAGAAGACAAGAGGGAAGGGGCTTCACAAAGACAGCCAAAATCCCACAGCTTGGGAAAAAGGCCTGCAACACTGTGAAAATGCTGGTGCGGGATATTCTGACAGAAAATTCCACGATGGAGAGGTATAAAAAATGCAGGTGCGGAAATTCAGCTGCTGCAGAAATTCACAAGTGCTGAAAATCCTAACTGCAGATCCGCATCTGTGGAAAAGACTTAGGAGGCTTAACAACAGGTGATCCATATTAGCTGGAGCAGCAGACTTTGACAGTCCTGCCATAGAGGTAGCTGAAAGTACCCACAGAGAGACCAGCAGCCATTCCCTCAACTGAGATCACTGCAGCACCACTGGTACCAGCAAAACCATGCAGCACAGTGGTTCCACTGGGTCTGGTGGTGGTGGTTGTTTGTTGTCTTTCAATGACTATTGCGTACTAGTGTTGCTGTAACAACTGCCATTGATATACACCCACTGATTTGCTATTACTTGTGCCTGACCTTCACTATAATTGTATTTCAATTGTTGGGGCACTGCATTTTGCTCAGGGAGTGTTATGCCTCACTGTCACATGTGCAACATTTTTCCATAACTGCAAAAACACTGGCTGAGAATAGACTTTAAAGGGATGTGCCATACTTATCAGTGACTTTTTTCTCAGGAACTTCTGCAGCTGCACCTTTTTCCACAATCCATAGTGTATTTTTTCTGCAGCTCTGGACATTTTCTGTATAGCACTCAGAGCAATTTCCCCTTTTATTTCTGCAGCTGCGGAATGCTTGGGGATGTAGAGAAGGTTGTGCACCTTCAGATTGTTTTGTGAATCCCCACCAAGATATTGGGACTACTTTTAACAAGGCAGCCTTTTTAAGGGAACTGTGTGGTACAATCTGTGTTATGGACTTTTGAGGCATGAAACAAATGCATTATTCTTCCACCATCACTTTGTAATTTGACATGATTTTCTTTCATTCTGTCTGTATTTAGCCCATAAATGTGCCTATCCTAAAATAATATGTGCTTAATGAACTAATGCTGAGAGTCTAAGGCTAATATATATTAATGCAAGCATATAAAGTTTATAAAATTACTTGACTCAGTGCTTATACTGAGCTTATAAAATCTAATAAGAGTTCAAACTGTCTCAGTATGTGCTTGTAGGAATATACACGCTTGAGTTCATAAAGTCTAACTAATAAAATAAAAGAAAGCAATGTTGTTCTTATATAATCTAACTAAAACTGTGTGTCCCATTACTTATGTCTTGTGCTGAGCTCATAAACCTGTCACAGTACCTCATAGGTGTACTGTGCTTTATGAATCAAATGATATGCTCATGACCTTTGTGACCTCCTACACCATGATCTCTCAATTCTAACATCTGTGTCTTCAGTTCACAGTCTGACTTTGAAGAGTGAGGATATGTCTGCTGTCCAGACAGGATTGCAATGCTGGTTCCCTGATGGGTAAGTAAGGGCTTGGTGGGAGTACAGGGTGATGTATTTTCAATGGGAGGGTCTGTTGGGGATAAGGAATGGCTGCAAAGACATCAATGGACCACTTTATTTTACAGGTAAAAAAAGAGCGACAATCCCCAATCACTAAGCTGGGGTTGGGCACTCAATGTCACAGTTATGTGGGGAAGACATCAATGCACCTTTTTTTTGGTAAAAAATGTCCAACAATCCCTGATCGTAACACTGGGGTACTGGGCACCCCAGTGTCATTTTAATGTTTCCAGGTGTGTGGGTTGGGATGGAGGGCACTGAGGGGGAGGGTCGGGTGTGGAGAATTTCTATAATATAAAAAAATATATGAATGTATAATTGCTGGCAGTCACAGTGGAACACAGCCCACTCCACTGTAACCAAGATGGCCACTGCATGCTACTGCACATGCATGACTGCTAGCGCATGTGCAGTACAGTGCAGCAGCCATGTTCCACTGTGACTACCAGCACTGTGAAATAGTGCAGAGCTGTGGTCAGTACAGACAACATGGGTGGACTGCTTCACAGACATGGAGGCAACTGTGATGCAATCCAACATCTTGTTTATTTGAAAGAAATTCAGACTCCTTTTTCTAATTGATTGTAAAAGATCTTCAGGGCTCTGCCCACTGCAGCTGTAAAGACAGGTTGTCTCCACTAATTCCACAGGCTTTGCATGATTTTAAAAATGCATGTTTTCCATGGGGTCAAAAATAACCTCATAGGTGCAGTGTTCTTCTCTCTGGTGCAGTAATAACATGTTTGCCAAGGAAGGAGACAAGAGGGAAGGGGCTTCACAAAGACAGCCAAAAATCCCACAACTGTGGAGAAAGGCCTGCAGCATTGTGAAAATGCTGGTGTGGGATATTCTGAAAGAAAATTCCCACGCACGAGAGCTATAAAAAATGCAGCTGTGGAAATTCAGCTGCTGCAGAAATTCTGCAAGTGCTGAAAATCCCTAACTGCAGATCCACATCTGTGGAAAAAACTTAGAAGGCTTAACTTGCTCAGGGAGTGTTATGCCTCACTGTCAAGTGTGCAACATTTTTTCCGCAACTGCAAGAAAACACTGGCTGAGAATAGCCTTTAAGGGAATGTGCCATACTTATCAGTGACTTTTTTTCTCAGGAACTTCTGCAGCTGCACCTTTTTCCACAATTCATAGTGTGTTTTTTCTGCAGCTGTGGACGTTTTCTGTATGGCACTCAGAAATTTCCCCTTTTATTTCTGCAGCTCCAGAATGTTTGGGGATGTAGAGAAGGTTTTGCACCTTCAGATTGTTTTTGAATCCCACCAAGATATCGGGACTATTTTTAATAAGGCAGCTTTTTAAGGAACTGCATGGTACAATCTGTGTTATGGGACTTTTGAGGCACAAAACAAATGCATTATTCTTCCACTATCATTTTGTAATTTGACATGATTTTCTTTCATTCTGTCTGTATTTAACCCCATAAATGTGCATATCCTAAAATAATATGTGCTAATGAACTAATGCTAAGAGTCTAAGGCTAATATAGATTAATGCAAGCATATAAAGTTTATAAAAATTACTTGTCTCAGTGCTTATACTGAGCTTATAAAATCTAATAAGAGTTCAATCTATCTCAGTATGTGTTTGTAGGAATACACATGCTGCGCTCATAAAGTCTAACTAATAAAATAAAGAAAGCAATGTTGTTCTTATATAATCTAACTAAAACAGTGTGTCCCATCACTTATGTCTTGTGCTGAGCTCATACACCTGTCACAGTACCTCATAAGTGTACTGTGCTTTATGAATCAGACTAATGATATGCTCATGACCTTTGTGACCTCCTACACTATGATCTCTCAATTTTAATACCTGTGTCTTTGGTTCACAGTCTGCTTTGATGAGTGAAGCTGTGTCTGCTGTCCAGACAGGATTACAATGCTGGATCCCTGATGGGTAAGTAAGGGCTTGGTGGGAGTACGGGGTGATGTATTTTCAATGGGAGGGTCAGTTCGGGGTAAGTAATGGCTGCAAAAGACATCAATGGACCACTTTATTTTTTACAGGTGAAAAAAAAGGGAAAGAGACAATCCCCAATCGCAAAACTGGGGGACTGGGCACCCCTAGTGTCACAGTTATGTGGGGGAAGACATCGATGCACCTTTTTTTGGGGGGGGTAAAAAATGTCCAACAATCCTTGATCGTAACACTGGGGTACTGGGCACCCCAGTGTCATTTTAATGTTTCTGGGTGTGGGGGGTGGGATGGAGGGTGCTGAGGTTGAGGGTCGGGTGTGGGGAATTTCTATAGTATAAAAAAATATAAATGCATAATTGCTGGCAGTCACAGTGGAACATAGCCCACTCCACTGTAACCAAGATGGCCACTGCATGCTACTGCACATGCATGACTGCTAGCGCATGTGCAGTACAGTGCAGCAGCTATGTTCCACTGTGACTACCAGCACTGTGAAATAGTGCAGAGCTGTGGTCAGTACAGACAACATGGGTGGACTGTTTCCCAGACATGGAGGCAACTGTGATGCAATCCAACATCTTGTTTATTTGGAAGGAATTCAGACTCCTTTTTCTAATTGATTGTAAAAGATCTTCAGGGCTCCGCCCACTGCAGCCCTAAAAATAAGGAACACCCAATCATGGAAATGATTGGGAAGCTAAAGACACAAGAGACTATGCTGCATGTTATGTGGGTTAAAGTAAAGAAGTTAGCAAAAAAATATGGGCCAGACATCTGTGAAAATAGGAAATTACTAACAAAAGAGAAGGTACTTTAGTAACACATGGTCAAAATATTTTAAATAAGAAAAATACTTAAGCTTTAGAAATTTTCCAAAAGGCTATGAATAGAAGTATAGCACAGAGCAATTATATGGAAAGGGAACAGGTAAAGAAGAAGACTGATTTACCAAGCAAAGCAATTGCAGTCCCAAAATGAAATGAGAAAACTTTGCTGAACAGAACCTTCTTATTGGAATTTTTAAATGTGATATCCTCTTATATAAAATGGCTATAACTTCAACCCCCTTTCTATTCCCCACCAGTTATGCAATACCTTATCTATGGAAGCCTAGTGAGAGTGCAGCTAAATGTCTGTTTGTCCTAGCAGAAACTAATACGCATGAATCTGAACAAGACAGTAAATCAAGGAAATCATATTGCAGTGTTGGCACTATGCAAGAGTATTTGTTGGATATTGGACAGAAAATTAAGAAATTGAATGCACTCCTTGATGAAACAGTACTCATCCTCCATTCTTCAACAGAGGTGAAGGGTTAGAATAGTGAGGGACTAAAACAACAACAGGAGGATTAAGAGGCAGAAACAATTAATGGAGGTGGTGGCAGAGCTAGAGGCAGCTCAAATAATCTGTTTGGCAATGGTTAATACAATGAAAGAATCAAAGCAGTCAAAAATTCTAAAGGCAAAACATAAACCTATACTGTATGAAAAGGTGTACATGCCACATAGCTGAAATGGACTTAGAGGTTATTCCAGAATCGAGAGGAAGAGAACAAATAAATGCAAGAAAATAAAAAGGTACTATGTAACCAGCAGAAAAGCAATAACTTGATCAATAAACTCCCCAGCCTGCCAGTCTTGTTAATATTGATTATAGTTAGGACAGTGACAATTCCGATATAGTAGTGCAACATTAAGGGGTACCCAATAGAGGCAAATAATGAATTGCAACATTTTACTAAGTTTACATGCATGGCTTACAAAAGGCAAAAATAGAAAATCTGGTGTCCTTAAGGTGCTAGTTTATAACATCCGCAATGGAGTTGTAGAAAATAAAATAAAATGCCTTGCCATGAAATCAGTATATAGGTATTATTCTAAGAATCTGAAAGGCTGGATCTGCCTCACTTTGAAAAATCCATCAGTAAAAGCCATGCCGCCACAGCAAAGGGGAACTTCATACCACTTAATTTAAATACCACTATGATAATTGGGGAGGAGAGGAAGCAGGAGGGAAGGTTAGCCAAAAATAAAAACTGGACAAAAGTGGGAAAAAGAAAAAGGCAAAGAAAATGCTAGTTGTGGAGCAACATACAAAAATGTAGCAAAGAATTACTGTTTCTAAATCCTATTGAAATTTCCCACTCCCTGAAGGAAGAAGCAAGTATTACTTTCTGTAAGATCATTGTGTGATTAAAGGCAGGGATTAACAAGCATTTGTCAATGCTGAATGTTTGTTTGCTGGTATTGGCATTGGTACTGCAGGAGTTAGAGAGCTGCATAATAGAAATGACAGTGAAGTATTGAACTAATGCCAACCCCCACTCCCACCTTACAGAGGCTGACAGGAGTTGGGGGGTGACTTTGGGTCATCGGGCATAAAGCTAATGACATTCCACCTCACCCTACCCCACCCTGCAGACACAGACAGGTGCCACGGTGTGCCTTGGAGTCTTCAGTTCTTATGCTCACCCCATTCTATAAGGAAATAAGCTGAAATGGGTGCAGTATAGGAGAATGGAGTGAACATTATGGCACAAAACCCCAAGGCACACCTTGATACCTGTCACTGGCTGCAGGGTGGGGGTGGGGGTTCAATGGCATGAGGACTATGGCCAACAACTCCAAGTCACACCTGACACCTGTCAGCCTCTACAGGGTAGGGTGTTATGGTTGAAAACCCTAATGACCAGGGCATGTGTTGGTATTTTCACTACAAATTTTCAACATGGGCTTTTTGGGACCCCACCTCATGAACAGTGGCACTATTATTTTGTTACTCAATCCTCAAAGGTGATTTCACACAGTGACTGTGCCAGGAGGTGGGGTGCACAGAGGGAGGTTGGAGATTGGGGAAGGGTCTCTGAGGAGACAACAGGGGACCGTTTTCTTTTTTTCAGGTTTAAAAAAAAACAGCAAGGGACAGTTTTCTTCATTAACAGGATAAAAAAAAGTTTGCCACACTGGGGTGAGCTCCCAGTGTGCCACAATAGTGATGGGGAGGAGGGGATGCTGACTTGGGAATTGGGCACCCCGATGTCAGCAAGGAGTGTTGACAGATTGGGCATACATCCAACACTGGGGGTGGGCATTTTGGTGTCAGAAAAGAAAGGGGAAATTGTTTAACCAGGAAAGACACACTAAGGGGGTGCTGACACAGGGATTGGTCACCCCATGTTGGCTTATAGGGACTGTGTGGTGGGTGGCAGGAGCCATCATATTTTGGCACACTGGGGTGGGCTCCCAATGTGCCACTTAATGGGGGGGGATATGTCAACACTGGACTGGACACCCCGATGTCGGCTTTCTCTGGAAGTGTGTGGCCAGTGGCAGGAGCTACCAATTTCAATATTGAAATGTATCACCAGAAAAGGCACACTAGGGCAGTGGGCACAGGGCAGCAGCCAACAAGAAGGAAACTGCACCCAGGTGCATTACTGTGCACTGTAATGTTCATGTACGGAGAGGCTTGTCAGCTGCCTCTGTGTTCCTGGTTGTGAGGGAGGAGGGAGCTGTCACTGCAATCAAGAATGATGAAACTGTCTCTGATTGGAGCTTCATATTTCTTTCAAGTCAGGTGTTCTCTCTGAAACTACCTTCATTGGTGGCTTTTCCATTGATTGGTGGCCAATGGATGCACCCATGAAAGCATCTGCTGCATTGGTCACACACGGCCATACCTCAAAAATGCTCTACTAACCTAAATATGTTTCTTGTGCACTGTGCATGCCAGCAAACATTTTAAAGGGCAGAGAATAAATCTAGCCTTGTGTTGGAGGAAGATAGGGTAGATAGCTGTTCTATGTCAAATAAAAGCTGCTCACAGGACTCAATAGAAGTGGATACAAGGGTAAACAGTAGTGAAGAAATGGATGAGGCTGCTGGCCCGGTGGCATAGAGGATTGAGGCGCAGACACCTTATCTGGACCCACACTGGCAACCCGGGTTCGGGAATGGACTCAGGACGCTGGGGGCTGGCAGGGGCAGGAGAGGATTGAGCATCCATATGCTCTTCTCTCCTGGGGGTGGGTTAGGGAGTCACTGGTTGTCAGTAGCCTCTGGTGGAGACCAGGAGCACTGCATAAGGGCAAAGGAGGGACGTACACAGAAAAACATGAAAAAGCTCCATGTCACGCTAGATGATGGCTGCCTGGCTCTCCTAGCCCATCAATGCCTCCAAAGCCAAGTGCAAGGTGCATTTCACTGTCATATCCTCTCTAGCACACTGCACTGACAATATAAGCATACTCATTGCATAATATATATATTTCTATAAAACAAACCAATCACACACGCGCACGTGCACACACACACACACACACAAACAAACAAAAAAAAAGTAGATAAACATGTGGGGAGTAGTGCAATGTAATGGCTTTGGGGCAGCAGTCTTCCGGGAGTCTTTCTGGAGGCTGAGATACTACCCTATTTGCAGACAACTCTCTGCCCTGAGGGAGGAAGTTGCCCGTCTTCAGGCCGTACTGGACAGTAGTAAGGAAACCTTCCCCCAGGCCACACTGGACAGTAAGAAGGGAACCTCCCCCATCCAGGGAGCATCAGCGCCACCACCACTACCTCAGAAGTTGATGAGAAAGCACAGCAGTTGAACCACAGTGGGCTCAGGGAGGGTGAGGATGGTGGAACAGAGGCACACCCAGTCAATTGTTCTACTCCACAATCCATACACCATTCTGGGGGAGCATAGATCCCCTATGGACGCACCCGCAGAGAAGACTGATGACAACTGTCACAAGGGAGGCCCACAGGAAGGAGGCAGAGGGCACCACAGGGAAAGGAAGCAGCTCCTGGTGGGGGACTCAATTATTAGGGGGATAGAACTGGGGGGAGCTGGGAAAACTGAAGTAAGGTGCCTGCCTGGTGCCATGGCTTGGAGGGACAGGAAGCGCATCCTCAGGATCATGAGAACAGCTGCAAGGGAGTCTGAGCAGGATGTAATTGTCCACCTAGGGACAAATGACTTGGCTCATCACGAGATTAGAGCAGTGCAGGAGGACATTGTAGAGTTGGGGAGGGGCCTAAGATAAGTAGCACACACAGTATCCTTCTCAGAGGTGCTGCCTGTCAATGGCATGGGGGAGGCGAGGGTAATTAGTACCATGCAGTTTAATGAATGGTTGAAAAAGGTGTGGAGCACAGGGTTTGGCTTCATTGGGGACTGGGGTTCCACCTGAAGGACACCAGCCTATACTGGCAGGATGGTCTGCATCTGTCCAGGAAGGAACAAGTCTTTGAGCAATCGGTTTAAATGCTTCATTGGCAAGCTTTTAGACTAGTCAAAGGGGGAGGCACTGATAAGCAGCAGGAAAATCCCAGCCTCTCCCTACAAAACAGGGTATTAAATGAGAAAAAGACCGAGGTAGAAAGGTCAGTGGGGGATGCTGCAACAGAAGGTAAAGCCATCCAAAAATGGAGAGCAATGAGTACCAATGCCCGTAGTCTGGGTAACAAGCTTCCTGAATTAGTGGCCTTGATGGAGGAGGAACATCTGGATATCATAGCAGTCACAGAAACATGGTACACACAAAACCATGACTGGGACGTAAACATACCAGGATACACTATCTACAGGAGGGACAGGGAGGGTAAAAGAGGAGGAGGAGTAGCTCTTTACATAAGGGAAGGAATAAAAGCAACAGAACAAAAGGGTAAACAGGGAGGAGAAGAAGCACTGTGGGTAAATTTGGAGACAGGCAATGGCACCACAATCCGCACAGGGGTTGTATACAGACCCCTTCTCAGGGGGAGGAAATGGACAAGGAAATGATAGAAAGTATACTTAGAATGGCAGAAAAAGGGGAGATATTGCTGATGGGTGATCTGAATGTGCCAGATGTTAACTGGAGTGCAGTTGCAGCAGCCACTTCTAAGAGTGGGGTTATTCTAGATGCCCTACGGGGGCATGCCTTAGACAACTAGTATTGGAGCCCACTCGAGAGGGAGCAATCTTAGACCTGGTTCTCTCAAATGGAGATGGAGAGAGGATCACAGATGTAGAAGTGGGTAGCCATCTGGGAACTAGCGACCATCGAACAGTATGATTCACAATAAACACAGCAATAGAGTCAAGCCATACAAAGGCAAAAGTACTGGACTTTAGGAGGGCTGACTTTGCCAAAATGGGTGAGTGCCTAAGGAATGCACTAGCAAATGGGCAGGAAGGAGGGGTGGAAGAACAATGGGGAATAATAAAAACTGCCATCACAGAGGTAACAAGCCTTTGTGTGAAGCAAATAAACAAAACAAAACAATGTAAGAAACCACTATGGTTGTCAAAAAGTGGCAGTGAAGGTTCAAGAAAAAGAAAGCATTCAGGAAGTACAAGAAATCGCAGAAGGAGCAGGACAGAGAACTGTATCAGTTAAAGCAAAGGAGGCTGGGAAGGCAGTCAGAACAGCAAAGGCCTAAACCGAGGAAAGATAGCCAACTCAGTTAAGAAGGGGATAAAACTTTTATAGGTACATCAGGGAGCAAAGGAAGACCAAGGGAGGGATAGTGAGGCTTAATAAAGGGGGGGACTGTGAAAAGGCAGAGATACTAAACAAATATTTTTGCTCATTATTTACAAATGAAGAGGGGGAGGTACCTAAAACAAACAGTAGAAACACTGTGGATACAGAAGTTGATACCAGCCCATTTACAGAAGAAAGGGTTCTGAAAGAACTCTTAAAACTGAAGGTGGACAAAGCAATGGGGCCTGATGGGATTCATCCCAGAATTCTAAAAGAACTAAGGGTAGAACTAGTGACACCACTGACTACCCTTTTTAACAAATTATGGGAGGATGGGGTGGTACCCGAGGACTGGAGGAGGGCAGATGTGATTTCCCTTCACAAAAGTGGGAGCAAGGCAGAAGCAGGAAACTACAGACCTGTTAGTTTAACCTCAGTGATAGGGAAAATGATAGAATCACTTCTGAAGGAAAGAATTGTTGTGTATCTAGAGGCCAAAGGAGCACAGGACCCTAGGCAGCATGGATTCACAGTGGGAAGGTCATGCCAGACGAATCTGATAGATTTCTTTGACTGGGTGACCAAAGTAGTAGATCAGGGAGGGGCTGTGGACATGGCCTACCTAGACTTTAGCAAGGCATTTGACATAGTCCCACACAAAGATTAATATATGTTAGCCAGCCTGGGAGTGGGTCCCAAGATGACATCCTGGGTAAAGAATTGGCTGGAGAATAGGACACAGAGAGTAATAGTAAATGGAGTCCACTCAGAAGAAAGGAGGGTTACTAGTGGGGCACACAAGGTTCAGTATTAGGACCGGTCCTCTTCAATGTCTTTATAAGTGACATTGCAGAGGGACTGGAAGGATAAGTATGTCTCTTTGCAGATGACACAAAGATCTGCAACAGAGTTGATGCACAGGGTGGGGTAGAAAGGATGAGAAGGGGCTTGGCAAGGTTAGAGGAATGGTCAAATGTATGGCAGCTTAGATTCAATGCTAAGAAGTGCAAGGTAATGCACCTGGGAAACAAAAACCCAGGGGAAGAGTACACAATGGGGGGTGAGATACTAACAACAACAAAAATGGAAAGGGACCTGGGGGTAGTCATATCAGATGACCTAAAGGTGGGCAAGCAATGTGAGAGGGCAGCATGGAGGGCTGGGGGGATACTGGGATGCATAGGGAGAGGCATCACCAGTAGAAAACAGGAAGTTATTATCCCTCTGTACAGACAGCTGGTGAGACCCCATCTGGAGTACTGTGTGCAGTTCTGGAGACCCAATCTCTGCAAAGACATAGACAGGATGGAAGCTGTCCAGAGGAGGGCAACTAAAATGGTGTAAGGTCTGCACTGGAAGACATATGAAGAGAGATGAAAGGAGCTTAATATGTATAGCCTCGAGGAAGGGAGGGAGAGGGGGGACATGATAGAAATGTTCAAGTACCTCAAGGGAATCAACAAAGTCCAAGAGGGTAGCATCTTTCAAAAAAAGAGGTGTGCAAGAACAAGAGGGCACAATTTGAAGATGGGGGGGTGGCTCAGAGGTAATTTAAGGAAGTATTTTTTCACAGAGAGGGTTGTGGATGCATGGAATGGCCTTCCGGAGGAGGTTGTGGAGTCAAAATCAGTGGTGGAATTCAAGCATGCATGGGCCAGTCATAAGGCCATTCTAGGGGTTGGGGGTAGGAAGAAGTAGGCTGCTGGTTAACTAGGATCTGCAGCTTATCCAGTAGGTAGGGAAATGGGCAGACTGGGTGGGCCAAGCGGTCCTTATCTGCCATCAAATTCTATGTTTCTATGTAAGCCTTCTGCCTCAGCAGCACCTCCCTGGGCCAAGATGTTGCACTGGTCTGCTGCCCCTGGTTGGTGCTTTCCCCTCGGTGGAGAGGTACCCATCTGGTGATTGTTTACACCTGGCTACCTGGGGAGATGGCTGTCATTTGACAGAGGAGGCTCGGGGGACAGGACGGGTCAGTAGAAGCATTGGTTCACCTGAAGGAGATGCTGGCATGGATGCAAGCCGGAGAGAAAAGAAACAATACAAAAAAAAGAAATGGATGAGGAGGGATCAGACTCACTGAAACAAAAGAAAATAGTTACCAAAATATTATCTCTTCAACTACAGCTGGCTTAGAACAAAAATTTAAAAACCAGGCATGGGTAAAGTTCATAAGATCATATGATGCAATTTTACTACAGGATACGTAGTTAACAAAGGTTGTATTCTTGAAGGTTATCAGCACTGGGGATACCCTGCAATTAAAGTAAAGAAGCTTGGCAGGCCTAGTGGGAGCCTCCCAATCTTTGAATCTACCAGAGCAGTGTAAGAAAGATGGGTTATAGAACTTAGATACCCATGTTTTCTGTGTGTTATATTATGAAACAAATCTTGCTTATAATAAATGTGTATATCTTACCTGTCACAACGAATTGCATCTTATAACTCCATCTGGTCTTCTTAAGTAAATGATAATGTCAATTCAACTATCCTGTTCAGTAGCACTTCTTATTTTAGCAGGAGACTCCAATGCAGTGGTTAAATTGGAAATGATTAGGAGGTGGAACTGTAATCTCTAAATTTGTAGGCAGTGGAACTGTCATCCTTAGGATGTGGAACTCTCCAATAGTATATCTCCCCTAATCCTTTGAGTCTGTAAGTCATAGAGGTATAAGGCATTTAGTCTGTCTGGATATCAAAGGGTATTTATGGATGACACAAGTTTCAATGGAGAAAGGTGTCAGAGAAGGTGGAACTGAGTTCCAGACAGTTCCTGTCCAAATTAACCTCTGCACCGATGCAATGGTGGGCGGTTGGCAAGAACTTTTTACACAGCAATGGAATATAGACAATACTATGGGTGTATCGATTAGACAATCTAGAGATCAAAGAGTGGCTAAACAAGAGATCCTCTGATGCATTTGGCTATTGACATTGACCTGAGATTATTGAATGGACATAGCTGCGGTGACAAACAGGGTAATATGACATTTCCAGCCTCTATAAAGAGGTATTGTACTTGACTTAGGCTTCATTTATGTTTTTCATTTTCATAATATCCAGTAGTTTGTATTGCTTAATGTCTGGGACAGTGATCATTTACCATGTTCCATAAAATGTGAGGCCTTGAGACTGAAAAATAAAAAGCATCATAAAGTGAATAATTACGATGCAGATAATATTGTAATATTTACTGGTTAGTGCCAATAAATGACTGCTGGCACAATCACACAAACTCCATTATTCATACGTGTGAATAATGAAGTTTTATAAACCATGTTTCTAAAAATAGCCCTCAGTGCACCTGAGCACCTGTATGAGAGACTGCCCTCACACTGGCTGTTCAGTCACTCTCGTTACAGAAAACCACCAGCATGAATAACAGTCTTCTCAGATGATTAACAAAACACAAACTAGATGCACTTCAGTAGTAAAAGTCTGACAGGAATTCATTTAAAAAAAGGCATCCTCTTCCCGTTTCATGCCACCGAATGAAGTTTCAGTTCTAACTGTACCACCCAGCTCCGCAGTAATAAAAAACACAATTTCCTCTCTCTCCCTTAGGTATCACATCTGCCAGAACCCAGTTACACAACAACAGCTGTTACACACAGAGAAACTGAAGAAAATGTGCCTCACATAGACCTTTGCCTAAAAAAACACAAATTTCATTATGTTCTGAATTTTACTTGAGAAATTGTTCTACTTAATGCTCCGTTAACTGGAAATGGTAAAGTTTTATGGGTGAAATGGGTCAGGAGGCTGGGCTTTAAAAGCTACATGGTTTTGTAAAGGGAAAATTTTACACTACTAACTTAATATCCTTTTACGAAACCATCAGTAGCAGTCTGGCTAAGGGTATTCCAGTCGACGTAGTACTGCTTGACTTTAAGAAGGCATTCAATAAAGTCCACCATGCACAGCTTGTAATTAAAATGGCCCAACTAGGACTGTTAGATGAGTGTCTGAGTGGTTGTCGAACAGAACTCGGCAAGTCCAAATATCACGAGCATTGTCAAAAGAAATTAAGGTCACCAGTGGGGTCCCTCAGGCTCAGTTATGGGACCTGTCCTATTTGAGATTTTCATAAGAGATATTAATGTGAGCATGAAATGCAAATTAGTAAAATTTGCAGATGATACTAAGCTGTGCTTAGAAGTGGATACTCCACTTAAAATAGATATATTTCAACAAGCCTTCATGACAATAGATGTGTGAGCAAGGGAGAAAAAAATGGATTTCAGTATTGACAAATGCTTAGTTATTCATTTTGGTAAAAACAAATCCTAATACCATGTATAGATTAAGTAGGTGTCCTATCAAACCAGTTGACTTCAAGACTGACCTAGATGTTATCATAAACAAAGATTTTACTTATGTAGATCAGTGTAAACAGGTAGCCTGTAGAGCAAACAGAATTTTAACAACAATTAGAAAAGCATTTGTCAATAGGAATAGGACATGTACTCTTCCACTATGCAGTACGTATGTTAGACTACATGTAGACTATGCTGCCTCATTTTGGGCACCTTATTTTGCAAAGGACATACGGATTGTGGAATTGGTACAAAGAAGGGCCACAAAACTTGTGTCGTCCATAAATACCCTTTGATATCCAGACTGACTAAATGCCTTACACCTCCATGACTTACAGACTCAAAGGATTAGGGGAGATATAATAATGCTTTTTAATATATTAAAAGACCCTCAATTTACAAAGGAATGTAACATAGAATGAGTGACTAAACCTGATGGCCTTAGGTGCCACAACAAACAACTCAAAGTCCCTACGGTTAAAACTAATAAAAGAGGAAACTTTTGGTATCCTATCAGGATTCCAGAGCTTAGGGTCCTGAAATTTATATGCCCAGCTTCAGTATCCTGAAATTAGGGATGCCTGACATTTCAGCCTGACAGCGAAATGTCATTTCACCAGGTGAAAGTGTATTTCATCTGGCGAAATGCTGGGTTATGCCCACAGAACATAGTTCTGCCTGGTATAACCATATAAGGACGGTGGAGTGAGGTGCTGGCTGAGCTGCCCCATGGTGTGGAGTACTAATGCTCCTGTAGCTCGACCTGCAGGCTGTCAGGGACGTGGTTCTATTCCTGTCATGGGAACTTTTTAAAAAAGCATTTTTGCACCTCCCAAACCTAACAACCAACTCCGAGGTCTGCTCCCCCTCAGAGTTGGTTATTTTAGTTATGGTAGTACAGGGGGTGAAGCTCCCCAAGTGGGGGGTGTGGGGGGGAGGGCAAAGCCCCACATAAAGCAAGTCCCCATCTGCATTTTGAAATTCGATCTCCCAACCTGAGCATAGTATGTGTCAGGAGACTGAACTTTTTCACCATTACAGAGTGCAAACAGTGGAACTCATTGCCATCACATTTGGTTAATATTAATTAATTTGAATCATTTAAAAAAGCTTTAGACATCTATCTGATTGGCATCAGGAACTAACATACAGTACACCCCCTAGGTGTGGGTAAGGTGGTCTCGATGGACATAGGCCTTCTCCCACCTTCAGTAACTGAGCAATACAGAGTAAATGATAGCAAATGTTACAAATAGTATAAAAAAGTTCAATTAAAGCAGTTGGCTACAAAACAAAATTTAATTAAACAATTTGGTTACATTAAGATATTCTGAACAACTGTTGCATTCTGTTCATGTTTAATAAATGTTCTTGCTGCCTATGTCTACATCTCTCATTTTTCTTCATTTGTTGCTATAACCAGTAAATATAAACAAATAAAATATGGGGAAGTCTGTGAACTCATATTTTATGCACACCCTTGGTGTGTGATACCCATATAAACCTTGAGGATGAGGGACATCACACACTTCGAGTGTGCATAAAATCCTCATTATACTTCTTCATTCATTATTCTTTATATAATTTATAATTTTAAAAAACTAAAATGGTCACAATTCATGGATGCCAGGATTTCAGATATACTGGAAATTCAATAATTAATCAGGTAAAAGTGAATTTGGATGTTAACAGATAACATTGAGCTAGGTTTTCATATCTTTGATCAACTTACTGAAGGGGTAGTGGTAATGATTTCATAGACTATCAAGAAAATCAGTGTCAGGGAAAAGAAAGCTTAGGGGAAAATGGTTTCTTAAGGAATTATGTATGGCCAGAAAGTATTACATGAAGTAGACAATCAGGTAAAATAATCAGTGAAAGCAGATGGCAGGCCATATTTTCAAACTTGAAAAGTAATATAGAATTGATTGCTGGTCCACTGGTGCTGAGGGTTGAGGTGGTGGACACCACACCTCATGCCATGCCAGTAATCTGGGTTCAGGAATGACCTCAGGTCGTCAGGGTGCCATCACAGGGGGGAGTGGTGGAGCAGGATTGAGTGCCTAATGGCAGCTCTCCTCTCCTGGGTGGTTTTCATGCCCCCGTAGTTCCACTGCCATGGGGTGGAGGTCCGGTGGCAGTGCAGATTGGAGGAGGAGGAGGCAAGTCAGGAGGGCATCTTGGAATGTGGCACGTATATGCCTCCACATGTGTGCTTGCATGTCTGGGAATGGGGGCTGGCAAAAATGGGGGGGGATTGATTAAGGAACAAAGCTAAAATACAATGATGATCTATGGTCCCAATTACAATTAACGACTGAAACAAAAGGCATAAAATCATTTTAGGATCAGGTACAGATGATAAACAATCAAATGTGTACTCTGTAATTTCTGCCTCTAATTGGATAAAACATTTCAATACACATTATTTTACCTTGCAGCTGTAAGTTAAGTATATTGTTCAACAAAATATTATTACAATTTCAATAAATACAATCATAAAAGGCAGAGGCACAGCATATCATAATATGTCCATATTTACAGAGGTTCTATGTGACAACGGTGATCGCGGAAAGGCAATCGCCGTTAGGGTGAGTGTACATCATCAAAAATCAATTTCACTTGTGGTGCAGAGCAAAAGGACACCAAAAACCTATTCATTCACCCCCAACACACACCCATACTAAAGGATTCTCAACTCCAGGGGGTGCATGTCGGGAGTGAGTGAAAAAAAAAAATAGAAATCCTAGACTAGCGCAAAAATACCGACGTACCCAGAATTGAACCCAGCACCCTCCCAACCCAAGCCTGCCCTGAACACATCATGCCACATGGCCAGCTCAGCAGCCCACCACCATGCTAGACCTCACAAACCCTCCTTCCCCTTCTGCCTGTTGCACAGCGTGCTCGAGCCCCCACGCACATGTGTACATATAGCGACAGGATGTCACTATATTAGTATTTGCCTTCCCTGTACAGTGGTCTTGTGAAGATGTGCCGTTATTGAGTCACCCTTTCTGAAAGCACTCAATAGCAGATGTCTTCATCACAGAATACCATTTACAGATTGTATTATCTTATACATAATATTACTTGTGTTAGCCATATGACCAGACGGTACAAACAATGAGAAAAAAATCTAAAAAACATGAAACTAAAAAAATAACAGAGAAAGCATAAAAAAAAAAAAAAACAGGGCTATGAAAAGTGAAAGTATACAAATAGTTAAAATGATCACAGTGTGCTCATTAAGAGCAAATAACCTTATGATTACATTTTTTCCAGTACCCTTTACATCCCTGGGTAACATTTCATATAAAAAAGTAACAAAAAGTATAAGGATGAAGAGCTTAGCTAATTTTGGTCGATAAACCCAGAGTATAATGCAAATAGCTATTATCCAGGGGGTATGAGCCTGTGTACCTGCATCTCACCCTGTGTACCTACATCGCACCCTGTGTACCATCCCTAACATGCTTAAAAGGTCTGTTTCCTCATACTTGTGTTGAGGAAATTACAGTTTCTACATTCTACCAACTGAGCTTGAACATTGATGTGCTGAAGAAAGAAAACTATTCTCTTAATCACAGAAATGTCTTGCACAGAAGGTTTATAACTATGATATTAACATGGACAAAAGATAAAAAAAATAGGATGGTGAGTGAACATAATCCTTCTCATTATTGACAAGATGACTGGCCTGCTATATAAGCAAATGTGAAGTTAGAGTAACCATTCTAGCACCATAAAAAATAAAGCTCTATGGCTGGAGAATCTCTTCACAGAACTTTTTCAGGCTCAGCCTGACTAGTGGCCAGAGATACAAGCCAGCTTATTTACACGATTCAATAATGAGCTTGTGATTGCAGAGAAATGTGGCACTGGCATCATGGTACCATTAAAACAAGCATTTGTCAATGCCGAATGTTGTCTCGCTGGCATTGGCATTGGTAGTCCAGGAGTTAGAAATACATAATAGGAATGGCAGTGAAGATTTGAACTGACACCAACCTCACACCCACCCTACAGAGACTTACAGGCATTGGGGTGTGCCTTTGGGTCGTCGTCTATAATGCTCATGCCATTTTACCTCACCCTATCCTGTAGACTGACAAGTGTTGTGGTGTACTTTGGGGTCTTTGGGCATTATACGTACCACATTCAATAAGGAAATATGCTGAGATGGGTGCAGTATAGGAGAATGGGGTGAACTTTGGGGCTGAGCACTCCAAGGCACACTTCGATGCCTGTCACTGGCTGCAGAGTTGGGGGAGCAGGTGTGGAATGGCTTGAGCATTACAGCTGATGACCCCAAGTCATACCCCTGACGCCTGTCAGTCTCTACAGGGTGGGGTGTTACAGCTGGAAACCCTAACGCCCTAGGCGTTTGTTGGTATTTTCACTCCAAATTATCAACATAGGCTTTTTGTAACCCCCACCTCACGAAGAGCGGCACTATCAGATTGTTAGCCAAAAGGTGGTTTTGCAAAGTGACTGTGCCATTTTGCGCCACAGGCATGATAACACGAAAAATTACAACTGTATTGTTCATGAGGAGGTGTCAAAAAATGGCAACGTTGAAAATCTGGAGTGAAAATATGAGATATTGGTGAAGTCATGAGCATGCATATAAACTGAGCAACACACATCCGTAAGCCAATTATTTTTGGAATTTTTTTAACCACATTTTCAACATAGGCATTTTGGAACCTCCCCTCATGAACAGTGGCACTGTGATTTTGTTAATCTGTCCCAAAAGTTGATTTCCCACAGTGACCATGCCACTGTGCGCCACAGGTGCAAAAACACATTTCAGCAGGATGTGAAAAATTACAGCTGTACTGCTCATATGGAGGTGTGAAAAAATGCCAGTGTTGAAAATCTGGCATGAAAATATAGCAAATTTGCGAAGTTACAAGGGTGCAAGGAAACTGTGCAACACATGCTTGTAACAGTCATTTTATGGACTTTCATCACTAAATTTTCAACTATTTTAGGACCTCTGCTCATGAACAATGTCACTGTCATTTTCTTGATCTGTCCCTAAAACTGATTTCCCACAGCGACCGTGCTATTCTGAGCCGGAAGTGCGAAAATACATTTCGGCCAGGATATCTAAAATGACAGCTGTACTGTTCATAAGGAGGTATGGAAAAATGCCAATGTTGAAAATCTGGAGTGGAGATATTACAGATTTATGAAATTACAAGCGTGCATGGAAACTGTGCAATGCACACTCATAAAACAGTAATTTTTTAGACTTTTTCCATCAAATTTGCATCACAGACTTTTTGAGAGCCCACCTCATGAACAGTGGCACTGTCATTTCATTAAATAGTCCCAAAAGGTGATTCTGCACAGTGACCACAAAAACACCTTTTGGGACTGAATAACACCATGACAGTGTCTGAATTCATGAGGAGGGTTCCCAAAAACCCTATGTTGAAAATTTGGTGCCAAAATTCCCAAACATGCCTGAGATATGTACCAAAGTTGAAAAAACCTTATTTATGCCATTATACAGCTTACTGGCATTTCTTCAGTTCACGGTCAGCTTTGAAGAGTGCAGACATTCCCAGTCCACCGAAGATCATCGCGCCAGACTCTGGAGGTAAGTATGGGGTGTGGGGGTGTGGGGAGGTAGAGCACACGGAGGGTGGGCATGTTATTGTGCCGCTGCATGATGAGTTTGCCTCTCATTGCAGTGGCACTTTTGTTAGATCTGGTGGCCACTTTACATGTGCCTGGTGACAGTGCCTGCATGCCAGCTTGTTGGGGAATGAGGGACGCAGCTACTGATTCATGCCCTGCATTCACCAACAGTGACCGCACCTCCAAATCTGCTACTACTTCAATATGTTGGCTGGTGCAGAAGCGTGAGCCAACAAAAAAAGAGACTGAAATGACTCCACATGCTACTGCCCTATTTCTTTTTTATGTATCACACTAAAAAGCTACACAAGTATTATCCTAGAGAAAAAAAATTATGGGTGACCGAAAATAAACTTTTGATGGTATATCAGACTGGATTTTGGAAGGAGTATAGCACTATTGACAAGACTATTATCCTCAATTATCTTATAATAAAGTATATTATAATTAAGAAGTCTAAACTACATGCCAATTTTTTGGACATCAGGGAAGCATTCAACAATTGAATGGGGAACGGCTTTGGGACATTCTTGAAGCTCTATGATGCCGGTTTGACAACTAATTCATTGACCAGTATCATAGCGCCAGGCTCCATGTTGACCACGATTTGCAGTCGGCAGGGAACCTCTTCGCCCCCCATCCCCCACGCAGGTGGCTCTGCACTCCGCACCTCCCATACTTTTAGTTTCCAACTCTGAGTCAGAGTTGATTAAGGGAGGGGGTGCAGGGTGGGGGGAAAGTGTTGCCAGGTCCCTGGAGGACTTCTACAGTGACATGTCGCTGTAGAACTGTCGCTGTATGGGGGGGTTATACCCATTCAGGATAATCAGCCCATCATTCCCATCCTTCTAGAGGTACTGAAAAGGCTCCATAACAACACTTGTGCTTGAATTAGGGTCAGCAGAGAGGGATTTCTAACTGGAAAATTCAAAATCACCAATGGAGTTCACCAAGGATACCTGTAGGCACCCGGTTTATTTAATCTACGTACAGAAGTGGTGACACAGGCTATAAGCGAGATGGGTACTTTTTCCCTATCAATTTTGGATACACAAATACAGCTATTGATATATGCAGATGACATAGTGGTGTTATTTAGAACACCTCTGGATCTGCAGTGGGGAATGCAGGCAGTGACAGATCAGTTAGCAAAGCTAATTTACAGTTTAATGCTTTTAAATCCAAGGTGATGGCTTTTAGTAATTAAAAGATAGTACCAAAGACATGGAAATGCGAATGACAAACATACTGAGGCAGTGACAAGGTTTTCTTGCCTTGGCATTTACTTTTATATAAAAGTGGTTAGTTTCAAAAGAACACTTTACTGAAAAAAAAAATAGATATTTCCTCATCTAAAGGGATCCTGCAGTTTGCAAATGTGGTTACAGGAAATTAATTCATTGCCATGCAAAGAGCACTGCAAGCCAATATCAACAATCATTTGCTATATGGATGCTAATCTTGTGGTTTGTCACCGTATAATAGAGATTTAGAAAGTGTTTAAAATAACTTTTATAGAATGTTGTAGGAATTGCTGAGACACACTCCAGGACCGCTATGCATACTGAAATAGGTGTGATGCCAACTGAAAATATAGTACTGATGTAACCCACAGGCCACTTTTTAACAAGTTAGCACACCCCCCCTTTAAAATCTGGAACACTGGTACCCACACATTGGCATACCATTTTACTTTACAAAAGGTTTGGTACTACCCTTGGCATTCAGATGTATACCTGGCTCATTTTCTAGAGGAAAAGAGGGGTGGGGGTTCAAGAACAAAACACATGAACCTTGTGTAAACATTACAACCCAGGTCCTGGGTGGAAGCAGTTGGGTATATGCTAGATCTGACCTGCTGAGGGAGCCCCAGTAAATCCACACAACCAGAAGCAAGAATCAGAATATCCAGAACAGTAACTGGGATTGTGCAGTTTGACTTTATTCAACAGATGGAAACTTAAAGGAGAAGTGGACCCCTAAGGGTTGGTCAAGGCAGGACAGGTACATTCCATGAAGTCTCCTTGCATACAGTACAGTTCATGAATGCACAAAAAAACATTTTCTTCCCAGTTCCCCAATTGTGCATTCAGTGGACACCTGCCCATGCACCCAAACATTTTCCTCTCATGGGTGTCATTTACTGAAACTAAGCCACACACTCAGAACTCTTCTTTGAACATAGGTGCAATTAAGTGAAACTCAGCCACACACCTAAACCTGCAGCACTGGTCCTTATTCAGGTATAACTGGTGCCCTTTATGAACCAGGAAGCCCTGCTTTATAAGCACTTAGATGGCGTTCCTCCCACCTTTGACCCCAAATGACAGTCTCTGCCATTCTTCAGCGTTACACCCATTTCCCACTGAAATGCTAGCGGTCCCACACTTTAAATCCATCACTCACTGGGGTGACCAAAGAATAAACTGCACTCTCCGGGGTAACAGTTTAACAGAACATTCACTCTCTTGGATGAACTAGTAGCACTGACAGGTGCAATCCAGCCTTATCTATGGGTACACACACCCCAGACTACGATTCCCCTAAAGTATGTGGAGATCTTGTCTCCTAGAACAGTGCTCACAACTGGTTGTCTCATCCAATGGGCATGGAACAGCAAAAGAAAAGGCATTCTCCTGGGTAGCAGATCAAACAGTCTATCAAAATCCTTTCCAAGACAGCTGAAACACACACAGAACCTTCAGGAGATTGCTGCTTGAGTCCATTAAGAGCAAACAGTTCTTTCCACTTTACTGGGAGTAGAAATTAGGAAATCCTGCTGTGGCACTGGTCTCCACCACTTCACTGGAAGCTGGAAATTACACTCCACTAGAGTGAGAAATGCTGGGCCCACACCTCAGAGCCCAACTGGCAGTCTTCTGCCACTCTCACCTCCTCACTCATGCTCAAAACTCATACCAAACTGAACATTCTAAGCTTCTCAGGGCAGCTGTCCACACAGTGTGGCTTATGCTGCTGTGAGAGTTCTAAATGACCTAATCATTCTTCCCTCAGGCTAGCTGAGTAAACAATGATGTGATTATGTAAGAAGCCCTTAATGAGCTCCCTACTAGCTGCCTGCTACCTTTCTAATAATAATACTGATAGGATTCTAGTAAACCCAGCGGACTAGGTGGTTACACTACCCCCCTGCCAGGCAGACGACTGTCCACAGACATATCTCCACCCAGAACCAGGCCATCCTACCCTCTGTGTTACCTACAGGGAGGTTGCGCAATTTCTCCCCTACCATGTGGGAGGCTCAGGCAGGTGACACTAAAGGACAAAGGCCCACTAAAGAATCTTCAGTTCCTTTCCTTCTACTGTACTATCTATGGATTCTCAGTGGCTCCAAGAAACTGCCTGAAGCATGTCCTAACAGACATTATTGGTAACCCCTACCGCAAATCAGGACCACCAACCTGCCTTCCCCTCTAACCCTCTAGGGAAACGCTATCTGACCTATGCTACCTACCAGATGCCCGAACCCAAAACCATTTTACACCAACACACCTGTAAAATGAAAAAAAAAAAAGGTTAGACATTGTGCTACACAGTTACACAAAGTCTAACAACTCTACACAACAGAAGAACCCCAATGAGTCCCAAAAATCATCTTCATGTCTTCTTGTCTTCTTCCAGGAACACCTGCAAAAGAAAACTCTACATACCACATTTCTGCACAGAACTACAACCTGTAAAGCTAAAAACAGTGACCAGAACAAACCCACTCACTGGATGCTGCACAAGCCCAAAAAGTATTTTTAAAAGGATTTTCTACAAAAGTACAAAATTAGAAAACATAAAAACATTTTCAAAAGCATTTTCTTTTTTTTTGGGGGGGGGGGCCTGCAATGTCCGAAACTAGGAAAGAGTCCAGAGTGCTGAGGCACTACAGAAAGTCTCTCCTAGGCCGGAGCCTGCCGAAGCACATTTCTGCAACAGGCACAAGGTCTGCAAGCACTGCAGCCTAGATGGATAGACTAGGCGTTTGCTCTGTCAATGGCCTATCTATTCATATTCATCTGTATTGCTCCCGTATGTCTATCCCATGCCTGTTTGAAGCATTGCACTGTATTCATATCCACCACTTCCTGAGGTAGGCTGTTCCATGCATCCACCACCCTTTCTGTGAAAAAGAACTTCTTCACATTACCCCTTTATCAGCCTCCCTCTACTCTCATGCTGTGTCCTCTTATCCTGCTATTTTTCTTATAGTTAAACATGTTAGACTCTTTCGCCTTGTTAATGCCCTTAAGATGTTTGAATGTTTAGATCATATCACCTCTCTCCCTCCTTTGCTCTAGGGTATACATATTGAGCTCTGTTAATCTGTTCTCATATGTTTTCTGATGCAGTCCCTGCACTATTTTGGTTGCCCTTCTCTGGGCTACCTCCATTTTGTTAATGTCCTTGTGAAGGTGCAGCCTCCAGTACTGCACATAGTACTCTAGATGGGGCCTAACCAGTGTCTTGTAAAGAAGGATTATTACCTCCCTCTTACAACTTGTGATACCCCTACTAATACACCCTAACATCCCCCTAGCCTTACCTACTGCTTTAGTGGTCTGCTTGGATGATTTCAGGTCATCTGCGATGATGATGCCCAAGTCTGTTTCTTCCCTTGTGATTGCCAGCAACTCCCCTCCCAACCTATAGGTGGCTTCGGGGTTTCTCTTCCCTATGTGCATGATCTTGCACTTCTTTGCATGAAACCCCAGTTGCCAGTTTATCCAGATGTCTTCTTATTCTGCCCACCCCATCTGGATCATCTACTCTGTTGCAGATCTTGGTGTCATCTGCAAACAGACAAACCTTGCCCTCCAGTCCATCTACAATGTCACTGATGAAGATATTGAAGAGAACTGGCCCCAGAACTGATCTGAGGTACCCCACTTGTGACTTGCATCTCTTCTGACTGTATACCGTTTACCACAACTCTCTGTTTTCTGCCCGCAAAACAGTTTTCCACCCAGTTGACCAACTTCTGACCCACCCCGAGCCTACCCAGCTTATTAATCAATCTTCTATATGGAACAGTATCAAAGGCTTTGCTGAAGTCAAGGTAAGTGACATCAACTGCACCCCCTTGGTCCACCACTCTGGTTACCCAGTCAAATAAATCTATGAGATTAGTTTGACAGGACCTTCCTGTTGTAAACCCATGCTGTCTTGGACCCTGTACGCCTATGGATTCCAGGTGTTGCACTATTCTTTCCTTAAGGAGTGCCTCCATAATCTTGTCCACTACTGAGGTAAGACTGACTGGTCTGTAGTTCCCTGCCTCTTCCCTGCTACCACTCTTGTGGAGCGGGATCACATGAGCCCTTCTCCAGTCTTCTGGGACCTCTCCTGTGCTCAGAGACCCACTACACAGTTCTGATAATGGCTCTGCTAGTTCCACCCTTACCTTTAGTACCCTGGGATGTATGCCATCTGGTTCCATTGCCTTTTCCATCCTGAGCTTAGCAAGCTCTTGTAGGACCCTTTCTTTTGTGAAGGGACTTGTGCACACCTTCCTCCACCCTGTGTCCATGGTGCTGAGCTGTGGGCCCTGCCCCACCTTCTCCTCAGTAAATACTGGACAGAAGTATCTATTTAGGATAGATGATTTTCCTTGGTCCTCCTCCATACACTCCCCCTTATCCCCTTTGATCTTAGCAATACCCCCTCTGGACTTCCTCCTTTCACTAATGTATCTATAGAAAGTCTTGTCTCCTTCTTTTACTGTTCGTGCTAGTGTTTCCTCGGTTTGGGCCTTTGCCTGCCTTTCTGCCTTCCCTGCTTCCCTTAGGGAAGTTTGGTATACCTCCCTATCTTTGTCCTGCTGCATTCCTTATATTTCCTGAAGGCCAGCCTTTTGGCTCTGACCTTTTCTGCTACTGCTTTTGAGAACCAAAGCAGTTTCCTCCTTCTTTTGCTCTTGCTTTTCTCCCTAACACAGTGGGATGTTGCTTCAAGTATTCATCCTTAATGCTTGTCCACTTTGCCTGTATCCCTTCACCTGTATTTTTTCTTGCCAGGGCAAGCTTAACTCTGTTGGCCATTTTATCAAAGTCAACTCCTCTGAAGTCCCATATGTTTGCATTGTAATGGGATGATTTAGTTCTAGTGGCTAAATTGAACCATACCATGTGGTGGTCACTGGCCCCCAGGTGACCTTCTACCTGGAGTTCTGTGATCCTTTCCCCATTAGTCATTACTAGATCTAGGATAGCCATGTCTCTTGTGTGTTGTTGTACCAGTTGTTTGAGGCCCTCCCCTAGCAGGGAATCTACTATGTGTCTAGTTCTGGCAGATGTTCCTGCTGGTATTCACCAATCTGAATCTGGCATGTTGAAGTCTCCCATTATCAGAATCTCCCGTTTAGCTGTCATGTTTTGTATATCTTCTAACAATAATGTGTCTATGTCCTCCCCCTGGTCTGGGGGCCTGTAGACAACCCCAGTTTGTATGGCTGTCCCTTTTTCCGTTTCAAGGGTGACCCACATTTCTTCTGGCTCCTTATGTGTATTCTGAATTTCTGTAGCTTTGATATTTTCATTGACATAAAGGTCTACTCCTCCTCCTCCCCCTTTTTGCACCTCAGTCTCTTCTGAACAGTACATAGCCAGGTACTGAAGTCTCCCAAGTGTGGTTACTGGTGAACCATGTCTCGCTAATGTCCAGTTTAGTCTCTGTCATTGTTACTTTCAGGTCTGGGATCTTGTTTCCCAGGTATTTGTGGGGATTTGTGTACACGATTTTCCATTGGCCAGATTTCAGTGCGTTAGTTGTTGGGTGAGGTCCAGCATTTCCCCTGAGCATCGTATGGGGAGCCGGACCTTTTTCCTTACCTGGTGATGCAAATGAACTACAAACATGCTGAACTCCTGTTTGATCACTAGCTGAGGGGAGAGGGGTGTTCTTCCCATTTGATGTATCAGGTGCTGCACCCCTCTCCCCATTGGCTAGTTTAAATATTCTGCAAAGACATCAAACATCTGCCCCAATGCACTGACTCCTCCTTAGTCAGATGCAGTCCATCAAATTTAAAGAACTTTCGCTCCCAAAACTGTTGCCAGTTACCTACGAATTTGTGTCCTTTTTCCTGACACCAACCCTTGAGCTACATGTTTAGCTCCCCTATCTCCCCTTCTCTGATCTTCCATCCATCTGCCCCCCTCTCCCAGACCTGCAGGATCTCAGAGAAGGAGATGCTGGATGAAATGGATGACAGTTTGTTCCTATGTGTGCCAGGACATCGATGTTTTCTCCTGCTTCCTGCATGATTTTAGCAATGCCATCAGTGTCTCTCCATGCTGATGTACCTTGGAGACCTCTGATCATTACTCCCAGCTGGAGGTATGTATGAACTCCCTGAATCATGGAGTCTTCTATGATCAGAAGTGTTTTGGATTTCCTTTTTGCTTTTTTTTTTGGTCCCTGTTTTGGGTGAGTTTTGTTGAGGTAGCTCCTGTGCTGCAGTGTCCTGCTCTGCAGTGTCCTCTGCCCCTTTGTTTGATTTTGTAGACAGAGGCAGATACCTGTTTGTAGATTTTTTTTATGTCCTCTTTATTTATCCTCCCGTGCAGCCACCACTCTGCCCTACATCCAGCCTCCACTCCACTTCCCCTGACAACCCCCAGGGCACCCCACACAACCAGCTGGCATATGATGCTGTATCCATTAGAGGGACCCCACCTTGGTCCCCGTGCCAGGTCAGGATCCAATAATGGCATGTCAGGTCACCCCTGGGCCACTGCTGGGCTCAGAAAGCTACGGCCATCAAGCTGCTATGAGTGGTGATGCTGTTTTTTTCTCTGATTATTCCCCAGGAGTGCAGACATGCAATGATTTCTAGCACTGACATGCTGACGTCTGCTGCACTCCTTTCTCCATTGCACTGACTCTAGCAGTGCCTCTGGTCATCCCCAGAGGCCACTGCAGAGTGGTGGAAACACACATCCCTCCCCAGGATAGGACAGCAGTCCTCTGGATGCTCAATCCTATCCTCCCCTACCGACCCCTGACAACCCAGGCTCGCATCTGAACCCGTGATGTGAGATGTGACGTCCAGTGCCTCAACCCTCAGTGCCACCAGGCTGGCCCCTGGTTGTAGTTTTTATATGGTTTGTGGAGGTGATACGCTGGAGAGCACTGAGTGATGGGGCACCCGATTTGCCCTTCCTAACCACCTGCCAACCTTCCTGACCAACTACCCTTTGCAGCTGAGGTGCTTCAGTTGGATGTTGGGGAAATGGCAGGTGGTTCTTATAATATATTTCCTCCTGAATAGTGATTTGAGGCATGCAATCACTGCCCATGATGGAGGCTGTCTCATCTATGTAAAGGATGAGCTAAAAGGGAGTAGACTGCCTGTTACTGATGGTGCCAGTGATTACGAAATACTAGCTTTTAAGCTTATCCTGGGCAGACAGATTAAGGCTCTCACTGTCTTCTCTGTATACCTGCCACCAGAAAAAGCCAAATCGGGGCTCAGCCCTGCCCAGGAAACCATCTCCAAGCTGAAGGACAACTCTGAGGTTGTCATTACTGGGGATTTTAATCTAACTGGATCAGCAAAGACACCGACCATCTTAAAGAGCAGGTCGCTAGCTATTATCTCACCCAAATGATCTCTGAGCACACCAGGCTAACCCAGAACACAGGTAAGGGAACTCTCCTAGATTGGATTCTTTCCAGCAGTCCTAATAAGATGAAAAATGTCATGGTTCTCCCAGACTGCCTCAGTGATCATTCACCTGTGGCTTGCACCTGGGTGACAAACGAAAAGATAGAACCTCCCATCACTGTACATAACAGAGTTCTCAAGCGCAAGGCAACCTGGGCCTTTAAAGCTTCCCAGGCCAAAACCGACTGGTCTCCAATTGACACCACTGATGACATCAACCAGGCCCTGCAATTCTTTATAGACACCTTCAATAGTATTTGTGATACCTTTGCACCACTGAGAAAGAGAAGGATAAAGGCAGCCTTCAATGGCTGTGTCTCCCGTGACCTAATCAACTGTATGAGGGAGCAGGATAATCTCTGGTGTCTGACTAGAAATTCTGGCAACCCCACTGACTGGCAAAATTACTGGGCAGCAAGAAACAAGTGCACCCTGCTCATTCGGCAAGCCAAGGTAGCACATTACAAAGAGAAGCTAAACAGCAGTTGGGGGGATGGTAGACACTTCTGGGACAACATCAAAGAATGGCTTGGAATGGAAGACAGACACCCCGCAATGCTCACCATTAATGGGACTCCTACCACTGACTTGCACAACATAGCCGAATCCTTTAGCCTGTCGTTCTCTGATCTTAGTGCTGTCCTGCCACCAAACTATTTAAACAGCCCAGAACCTCCCCCTCCATGAGACCAACATAACCCCTCCCATCCAAAATTCTGTTTTAAACAGGTCACAGTTAGTGAAGTCAGAACCTACGTATGTAAGGTGCTCGGGAAAACAAGGCTAGGTAGTGATGGTTTAGACATGAAGTTTGTGGCGGTAGCACTTGAAGAGCTACCTAGACCAATTAAGAGGCTCTTTAATAAATCCCTTGCCAGGTGAAATTTCCTTTGACCTGGAAGTTAGTCCTGGTCACCCCAGTTTTAAAAAGTGGGGATTGGTCCAACACTGCCAACTATAGACCAATCTCCATCCTCTCTTCTCTCTAAAGCACTAGAAAAGATTGTGGTGGACCAGGTTACTGAGTGCCTCCATAAGTATGGACTCCAATGCCCGCAAAAGCGTGGATTCTGCAGGAAGCACAGCATGGCTACTTCCCTTGTGGAGTTCTCCAACTACATGCCATGGTCATGGATGGGGGCCATTTGGTGGGATCTATATTCACAGACGTCACTAAAGCATTTGTCACTGTCAATCACCGCATCCTTCTTACTGACCTACTATACCTGGGGCTCTCACCTGAAGTGGTCCACTGGTTCCAACACTACTTATCCCACAGAAAACAAAGTGTCAAAATCGGGACAGCTATATCTCCCTCAAGGGAAATTATACTAGGGGTCCCCCAAGGTTCATTATTGGGACTGCTCCTATTTAGTCTATTTATAAATAGACTCCCTGAAGCTTGCAAGAGCAAGATCATCCTGTATGTGGATGATGCCGTTGTTCTGTACTGCAGCACATGGCCCTGCAGGCAGAGCTTCAGAGCTCATTCAGTGGGTTAGAGGATTGGTTCTGTAAAAAAAAGCTGCTCCTCAATCACAAAAAGACAAAGATGATGATCATCTCTAGTTCCCAGCACAGGAAAACCCTCCCTGCCCTTACTATCACCAAAAGCAAGACTGCCCCGCTGGAGCAGGTACACTGTTTCAAGTACCTAGTGGTTATTATTGATGACACCTCTCCTTCTTGCAGCACATTGACTATGTGGTAAAAGCAGTAACTACAAAGCTCAATGTGCTCTATAGGCACAGACAATACCTTACACCATTAGCCCTTTGTCTCTCGGTCTCCTCCTCAGTTCTGTCAGTCATTGACTAAAGACTTGTGGTGTATGGGACCACCGCCAATACTGCACTTGCATGCATTACAACGGTCCTTAACAAGGCGTGCAGACTAACACTTGGAGCAGACAACCTTATGCGCAGATGTTCCCTCTTTTTTTTTTTCAACTATGTTTCCTGCCCCTCAGCCTGGAACTCTTTCAGGCCCCCTGCTCATGCCAGCTTGCTCTACCTCCCGCTGTGTTCCCCGATCATCTTCAAGGTCATTGCGGTTCCCCGAGTCAGGCAGGTCAACCCGGAGAGACCACGGTGGCAGTGGCGGGGAACCAGCGTTGAGAGTGTGGCAGTGGCTATGGCAGGGGCCATCGCCTATCCAGGGCTGGAGGGGGTATTTTGGTAGTTAGCCCCGAGATCCTCCTCCCCCCTGCATGGGCACATCTGACACTGGTGCATGACAACCTTGCCTATGTCAGCCACGCTCTGACGTGCAGCCCGGCGGCTCGATGGTGCCTCCAGTCTCCACTGGAGGTCACCAGAGCACTGGGCATCCCTGACCCTCCCACCCAGACAGGAGAGCTGCCCAGAGGGTGCTCAATCCATCTCCCTCCCCTGCTGACCCCCAACTCCCGAGCTCGCACCCAAACTCGGGTCATTGGCGCGAGGTGTGGCATCCAGCGCCTCAATCCTCAGCACCACTGGGCCAGCACAGATGCTACCTCTTTGAGCAGACCACTTGGCTTAACCTACCCAACAGAATAAAATACCAGACCTGCCTGTTGGGCAAGAAATCATTACTAGGCAAAGCTGCTCCGTTCCTCAGCGGCTTGCTGCCTGCCTGTATATCTGGGTACCAGACCAGAGGCCACTCCTGGGGCTCCCTAGTGGTCCCCTTCAAAAAAAAAACACTGGGACAGTGGTCATTTGCATACCATGCTCCCCTGTGGGTTAACGAGATCCTGGTTCACCTACTAACAAACTCGAGCCTACCTGCCTTTAAGGCCAAGCTTAAACAGTACCTCTCTGGAAGCATGGCCTGTTGCTGTAGGCAGTAATTGCATTCCCAGCCCTGCAAGTCTTAAGACACAATCCTCTGGCTAACTGACATAGATCAAGTCAACTCCCACACCATTTTTAACAAAGCCCCCACAGGGCCGCTCCCGGATCCCTCACCCCCAACTCTCTACATCAATTCCACTACATAGATGGATCTAGCTCCCTAGCTACTGAAGATTATACCTTTGTGCCTAGCCTTCAGCTGTTGTACATTATACCTCCGTACCTGACAATGTTTGGCCTAGTTATGTTTCTTTACACTTACCAGATAGCTTATGTCTCTGTTAGTAATGTTTCACCCTTGTAATTTGCTTACACTGGGGCTCCACCCTCCTTTGTTTTCTTGTTCTCAACTATTCACACTTTGTTGTACCTGACGTGGAAGCTTTGTAAAAGAGCTTTTGCTCAAAGGTAACATCCGAATCTTGAAATAAATAAACCATGCCTATATAAGTTTTCGGCACTTTAATAGTATTGTGCCACTAAAATTATAACTAACCCCACTTTTCCAGCTATTTTTATCTGCAGACCTTGCAAATAAGCCAAAAAACCCTTTTCATACTAAACATTTGATTTTTATGTCCTGCTGGGTATAAAAAAGTTCAATTAGGTAATGGACTCTCAAGGCAATCTTCATCTCTACCCCACACCACTTTTGTTTTCCATTTGGCCAACAAGCCAGTAAGGTTCTACTATCACCTCCAATTACGTATTTTTTACACTTTCGGTGGGTCCCATGTATACCTTGGCACTCTGTGAATACCAAACTCCATTTGATCTCCTCAGTCTTCTTAACTCTTCACTGCACTTTCCTTCCTCCACTCAGTCTCTCTGTCCCTGACACTATTTCTAGTCTCTGATTCCTGTCCAGGGATTTGTTCTTCACCAGCTTACTGGCTCACCAGCTCACCAACCACTTCTCCACCTCTCCTCTACTCCAACTCTTGGTCCTCGGGGCTCCTCTATGTACTGTAGCTTCAGTAGTCAGTTCAGACAGTTACTGCTACTAGACTAAAAAGAGAGAACTGAGAATGCTCTACTAAGTGTAGAAAGTCAGAACAACAGGGGTAAAATATAGTAACAGTAAGAATCCACCCTGTGGGTTTTGTGAAAACCTGGAAGCAATTACAGTTGAGCATTAAAATATCAGCAGCAGTGCTACTCCACAGCCCAACTGCTTCCAGGTCCACCACCTTTGTAGTGCCAAGAGGGACAGAGGTAGTGAAACAGCAGGCAGGTGAACACTAGAAGAAATTGCCTACAGTTGTAATAAGTGCTAACATGCTAAATGTTTTTATAAAATGGGCTTCAGAAATCTAGAACGCTGATTGGCTGCAACGTATTTCTACCCGTGTCCTTATCATCATGTATTTTCTCAACCGGGACTACCAGCCACCATGACATCGCATAACAACATCAAATCAGTGAGCTCTGCCAACTCAGAACAACAACGCTGACTGGTAGATCTCACCGATGGCATAGCGCGAAATACGTTTTCATCACAGCAGCTACTGAACAACATCAATCGCGGTTTCTTCAAAAGTCAGCATTGGACTCACCAGATTGTTGACAAAAATGTTCTTAAAAGTCTTTTCCATTATTTAAAATATAGAACCATCTCCTTTTTATTCCTGTTTAAAAAGCCGTCAACGATCAGCACGTGCCCCAAGACGTGGTTTTCAAACCTTCGGTGAAACTCGCTTCTCCTATTTTACTAACAGCAAGTGTTCACCTGAGAAGCCAATGTCTCCAAACATAAAACCAAAACGGCTGTTTCAAAAATACTGAAAATGCGAGGTATCTCCTAGCAACACAAAGTTCAAAGGACAATACTGTAAAACAGGAGCTGCTCACTAGAGCAGCTCCTAAGGGACACGCTTATTCTGGAACTCCTGTGCAGCTGTTGAAAAGCTCAGGGTGCTTCACGTTACATATATTTTCAAACCATTACTCCAACAGCACACAAGACATCTTCTCTAAGATAATACTTCGATATAGCTGTCCCCTGTCAGCCCGATGGACTTAACAATGTCAGAGCTGCCCCCCCCACAGAGTGTGCAGTACATGCTCTGACCTCACTCACTATCTTTCATTGCACTGTAGAACATGAATTAAAATAAAACAAAAAACGTTAGTGAATAAAACACCTTCATTTGTGTTGCTACTAGTGGTGGTGGGGGGGGGCTCCACTATCATTCCAATACAGTTTCATACCCTAATAGGGGGACTATTTTTCACTATTTCAAGTATTAAAACCTTTTTTTTTTAAAATCTTTTTCACTTTTTTTTTTAATAATTACTTGGCAGCCCATTTTATAAGCGTAATAAGACACTCCGAGGTGTGGGTTATCTCCTGATAAGAGCATGCCCAGGTGCATAAGGCACTCGGCGCAAGCACCTCATGCCTAACAACGCACCTGGGAGTGCTCTTATCAGGAGATAACACACACCTCGTCGTGTCTTATTGCTTGCATAATGTATGGTAGAACGCTGTTGAGCATGGAAATCCATGCTCCCAACAGCATTGTTGTGCTGCACTAGCTACGTCATCGTAGCTAGTGCAGCATAACACCTAGAAGGTGTGTGCGCATGGATGGAAGCTGGGTGTGCATGCGCAGTTGGCAGACTGGCAATGAGCTAAGAATGGCCATGGCGGTGAAACAGGCCAGAGGAACTGAAAACACACATGAATGTGAAGGAAGGTAAGGGCAGTCTTGTTATGAGCAACCATACACTATAAAAGACTGTGTATGATTGCTCAAACACAACAAGGGTATTTTTCAACTCTCGAGGTTTCCATGGTAATGAGACCTCTCAAGCTGCGCTCTCGAGGTCTCCAGTTACCATGGAAACCTCTCGAGTGAAAAATACCCTTGTTGCGTATGAGCAAGCATACACAATCCTCTATATAGTGTATGGTAGAACGCTATTGCCGATGGCAATCCATCCCTACAATTTTCTTGCTGTGCTGAAGTGTATGATGCTGTTGTGCTGCACTAGCAATGTCATTACTGCAGCACAACAGTATAGAACATTGTTGCATGGCTATCTTCCCTTCAAGCCACATCTGCAATTGTGAAGGAAGTTTAATTTTTTTTATTTAATGACCGGTTCTGTGGCAGTCCATTTTGTTTGTTCTGCATTGTGGCTCCTCTGTTTGTGGTCAGCACACTACAGCTCTGGGACAATGTGAGAGAGAGAGAGACAACAGAAAATAAGATTTTTTGTTTGGATGAAGTATGATACCCAAAAGTGCCGGCTGTTCAGCATATATAAGGAGGCACCTGGTCATTTGACGAAGGCTTTCAGTGTATTGAGAACCATACACTATAAAAGATTGTGTATGGTTCTCCATACACAGACAAGGCTGCATCAGAACTCTTCAGCTGTGCTCTTGAGGTCTATGGATGCCTGGGGACCTCTTGATTCAGACACAGCCTTATTGTGTATTGGGAACCTTACACAATCCTCTACATTAGCGTATAAAGTGCTAAATATCAAACCTGTAAGACTCAATAAATCATTTCATAAATTATATATTATAAATGTCTATTTAGTACTTATAAAATCTATTTTGATCTATTCCAGCCCATTAGTTAAGACAAAAACCACATTTTCTCTCACTTTACACTGTGCACAAAGTAAGCTTTATTTATCATAGCTGTTGCCTATTAGCGAAGCCCACAGCTACAAACAAACAAACAAAAATTCAGGGATACAATCTGGTTTAACAAAGAATCAGGGGGGCTGAATGTAATCAAGGCAGGAGAATTAACTTACTTAGGCATCTTGAATTTTATAAACACTATTTTAGCCATGTTGTCTAGAGAATGAGAACAAATCTCTTCACTTCTCTTTAAATGGCCTTGGGACTTCTCTGCAACCCTTCCATGAAGGTAATCACCACTGATTTTTTACAAATTTTGTAACGCTACCAGTTGGAATGGACGCCTGGGGCCCAGTCTTTAAAGCTTTGCCCAGTGGGCAAAGTGATTGCATGCCATTACACACATTGTACAGTAGACAGCATGCATGCTCCCTTTACAGTATGCAGGATGCGTGCTCCCTGTCATTGCAAATGGTGGACAGGCAAGGTGGTGAGAGGAGGGATGTGCCGGTCGCTGTATTGGCTCACCATGGTGCCAGCAACTATGGTAAGGGGGGTGGAAGGGTAGTGTATCCAGTGTGGGCAGTGCAGTAGATGCCGGGGACTTCTTTTTACAAAACTGTGGCAAGTGATCAGAGGGTACAGGTGCCACTAGACACCAGGGATTATCTTGAAACCTACAGGACTGGGGTGAGAGGGTACCACCGGACATCAGGGAACGTTAAATGTTTTACTGGGATGGGGATTAGAGGGTAGGGATGTCATGAGACACCAGGAAATCTTTAAATTGTTAGGGGAATAGGTGATCAGGCTGGGAAGGGGGGCATTCACAGGAGGGGTGCTAACCTGCCACCACTTCCCATGCAAATGAGCCCGTAATGGGCATGCATATGGCCCCTTAGTGCCTTGCATGCCCAATGGGCTAATTTGCATGGTGCCAGCTGAATACTGTGCTGGGGCTCCCAGTACTATCAGGTCTGGGGGTGCTGTTCACTTTACTTCCAAGTTCCATGACAGGGCAGCGCTACTCGACTTAGTGCTGCACCAAAATGCCCCTATGTTCAGTTGGACAGAGCCGGTGTGCTATCTGACTGAATATAGCATCCTTGGGTTCAAGGTCAGGGCAAGCACAGTGCAAACCTTAGTGCTCCACTTTTGCCCATTTTCCAATATCGGGCCCCTGATAACTTGGTTATAATCCATGCTGTGGCTAAAATTAAGAAATTCATAGTAATTGTTATAAGATATAGTTGCATTACCCAGCTCTTAGTATTCCTCTGGCTGTTGTCTGCATTAATCAACAGAAGATTCTATGCTCTGTGCAATGATTCTTGTTGGCCAGTACAATCATGTACTCAGACTCCCACTGTAACCCAGCAAAATGGGAAATATTTTAAAATTTATAGATCTCTAATAGCAATTAATAAATGTACTTGCTTAAATGTAGAAAATACATAGACTGTATATGTTAAGTAAAAGTGGACCTCAGTACTCTAAGGACTGTTACATTTTGGTTTTGATATTTTATGCTCAGAATAGCTTGGAATCACTGTCATATATAGCCCTAATATGACAGTGTAGTCTCTGGTGTACTAAATCCTTACTTATAATAATTAGTATATGAGAGCTATACGTTTTTCTGTCCTCAAACTATACTATTTGTGACTATCTACTAAGCTTACTTGGATTTTCTTAATAAATAAAAAATACATGAGTACAAAGACACAAAAAGGCAACTATAAAGGCATACATTCAGAAGAAAAACTAGATATAAAGGTTCAAAGTCCTTTTAAAAATCTCTTTTTCTAGAGTCCCCTTTTTTAAAATCCCTGTTCCAGTTTTAGGTTTTACTATCCTTCTGTAGTTGTGTATACCAGTGATCCTTTTTACTTTATTCCCTTTCCAGTACAGGTCCTGCTTCTCCCGAGTGTCACTCCTTTGTATTTGAATCCCAGGATAGAAGTGTCACCATTCAATATTCTTCCTCCTTCTTGTTCCTCCTAGTAGTTGGGCATCATGTCCAGAATTTACCTAACAGACAAAAGGAGACCTCTCTTCAAGGTAGAAAAACTTTAAAAATCAGCAATATATATGTTTATTCACAAGCTTCAAGTCGGTATAGACGGCTTACTGATTGTAGAAAAATAAATTGCCTTATACAGATGCTGTCGGAGCCCAAACTCCCTTTAAGAGACACTATGATCCGTCATCTTTTTGGGAGGGGCAGGTGAGTCAACAGCTCTAGTAACCAATTTATGCACAGTTACGAAAATTACCTCCTCACAACACTAAATCGTGTTTGCTATAATGTTGAACCTTGCAATTGGTTGCACAGTAATGATACATCATAATTTCTATAATTCTATTGTATACTACATTATTTGTGCTGTGCTGCATCTTCTATGCCGCTACTACAGTATATCCAACCATATACCATTAATATTTTTAGTATACTTACTGCATCTTTCTGTACATTGTTTACACATTATTCCGAGCTGTAACCATCTGCATTAACATTATTGTAATAACATCTGGGTCCCTCCTACAAAAGGAACCATGGTTCCAATGTGCCGACCCAGTGAACAAATGAATGAATGAATGAATGAATTAAAGAAGTAAAAAACTATCCAGCCTGTGCACTGGGGCTTTAGCAACTGAGCAGCATATAACATCTCCATAGTCCAGCAGAGGGAGTAAGAATTGTCTTAGTACTTGCATTCCTAAAAGAGTTTAGACAGTTCTTGGCATTTTAGAGGTCTCCTAGCCTGGGACTCACTGAACCAATCATGTGATCTACACGTTTCAGGTAGGTGAGTTGGGATCCAACCAAATCCTCATGTATTTCAAGGGTAGGACTTGATTGAGAGCAAAATTGTCAATAGTGTGGTTGGAAATGGAGCTTCTCATTTTCAGGTTGGAGGGTGAGTGCCAAAGATGATGCTCTTGGTATTTTGGGCACTGTGAATGAGGTGGTTCTCATTTAGCCAGGTGTTCACTGTTACAAAGTCAGACTAGAGCTGAATCCCTACACACGTCAGTGTGGGGACACTGTACTAGGGAACTTTGTCATTGGTATTACTGTATATCTTACTTTGGACTCACAGGTTGGGTAGGCTATTGAAGATCTATGGAAATACACAATTTACTTTGCGTTATTTTCACTGCTGAGGTGCATATTAACATATTGTTTAGTTACAAATGTATTACTTGAAGTGTGGCACTAAATAGTGTTCCTGTCTCCACTGTATCTGCCCTGAGTGCTCAGAGCAACAACAACATTCCATGTAAACAGCATGATGCCACTGTTGCCACAGTATACTGTATTTCCCTCCTGCTTAAACAGGTAAATTGAGTATCTTGGTACAAAGCAATGAACCCTGTCACTATGAGTTTATAGATTATTATTATTTTTTACAGAAAATATTTTCACAAATGGCTGAGGGCAAAATAATTAAAAAATAAGGTTGAAAATGACATCAAAGTACAGCCTTGTGGGCCCAAAAGATTGGAAAAGGAGCAGCAGGGAAAAACCCATGTTGTCACAACCTAATGGTAAATCTGAGGAACTTTTTTTCTGTATAAACACAGGCCCAGATATTCAAACTGCACCATTTTGTGGCTCAAGCCCCTGCACCACTCAAAATAGTTGCGCAGGGGTGTGGCCAGGGCAATATTCAATGGAGTTGCGCTATGGTGCAACTTCTTTGAACTCCTCACCTATTACACCACTATACATAACACAGTGGAACTGCACCAGAGCAAGTAGTCAGAGTGGAGCATTGAGATGCGGTGGCGCAAGTTCCATTGCGCCAGGCACAGCACCTGCGATATTCAAAGGGTGACATGCAAATGGGGCCATAATTTATGCAAGGCACATGTGAGTCCATTTGCATCTGATTATGACCCCATTTGCATGCCATTAGCATGCAGGTGAGCCGATCCCTGACGACTTGCACCTGGCGCCCTGCCAGGCAGCAGCCATCGGGGACCGACGCCCCCTGCAGCTCAATGACGGGCAGAACAGTAGTGTCCCCCCCCCCGAGCAGCCCGATCGTGGGCAGAACAGTATTCTTCCCCCCCGAGCAGCTTGATCGTGACGCATAGCAACGTTCCCAGCCCCGGTAGCCCGATCGCGGGCATAGCGGTATTCTTCCCCATTAGCCCGATTGTGGGCGCAACGAGCGTCCCCACCCTCCGAGTAGCCGATCGCGGGCATCAGACCTCCCAAAGTTCAATATCCCTGGTGGTCCAGTGGACTGCGAGTAACCCGATCGCGGGCAGCATCCTCACCCCCATGTCCAAAATCCCTGGTGATCTAGTGGCCCCCACCCCACCTGCCCACGGAGCCCCACCACCCCGCCCCCTTCAGCCGGGCAGGCGGCAGCACCCCACCTGCCTGCCGCCTGCTGCCCACTGACTGACAGCTCGGTAGGGCTGCACGCCTATTGGTTCAGAGCATGAGCCAATGGGCGTGCAGCCCATACCGTACAAGTCAGTCCAGATATGTGAATTCATTCATTCATATCGCACCGGGGCGCATCAGTGGGTTGTGCATGGCGCAACACTGTTGCGCCATGTGCAACCCTTCTGAATGTCTGGGCCAGAGTTTCTAATGCCAATACATGCTACCAGAAAAAATAGAATAACCTATATTTAAATGTCCAGTAACCTTTAATGGACATTGAGAAAATTAGGGGTCTAGGCTACAACACGGAGGCAAATCCTTCTTTAGGGTCTCAGAATGAATGAATTCATTCACATATCTGGACTGACATGCGGTATGGGCTGCATGCCCATTGGCTGACGGGGCGGGGTGGTGAGGCTCCATGGGTGGGTGGGGTGGGGCCACTAGATCACCAGGGATTTTGGACATGGGGGTGAGGATGCCGCCAGCGATCAGGCTACTCGCGGTCCACTGGACCACCAGGGATATTGGACTATGGGGGAGGTCTGATGCCCTGTCCGAGACTGTCGGGGTGGGGGACATTTTGGTTATGCCTGCGATCCGGGCTAATGGGGGAAGAATACCATTATGCCCGCAATCGGGCTACTCAGGGGTGACACTTCAGCCTGCGATCGGGGCATGGGGGGCACCGCCAGGTGTGGCGGGAACAAGTCGAGGGCCACCCACAGGTGGCAGCTGCTGTGTTGCACCTTGCAATGCAGCAGCTCACCTGTGGGTGGCCCTTGACTTGTTCCTTTTTTTTCAACGTAACTTTGTGCAGGCGCAGGTAGGGGTTGCGCCTGCATAACTCTGTACGGCCCGGGTTGAATATCGGGCTGTGCAGTTTATGCATGGGCATGCCACCCAACCTGTGCCTGCATACATTACTGATGAGCCCCGGCACATCAGGATTTGTGCAGGTGCACTTTTCCCTTTTAAATATCTCACGGGGGTGCATCAGTGCGTTGTACATGGTGCAACACTGTTGCGCCATGATCAACCCTTTTGAATATCTGGGCCAGAGTTTCTAATGCCAGTACATGCTACCAGAAAAAATAGAATAACCTATATTTAAATGTCCAGTAACCTTTAATGGACATTGAGAAAATCAGGGGTCTAGGCTACAACACGGAGGCAAGTCCTTCTTTAGGGTCTCAGTTTTGGAAAGGGTTGTGCCAAGACAGACCAGCCATCTGCATAAGCCACTCAAAGTAATTCATGAGTCCCAATATAATAATTCTATATTGCACAGGTAGACCAATGATTTAGATTAAATCTTTGCAAAAAAAAAAAAGAAAGAAATGTTGTCCCTATCATGTGTTGATACACCTGCATTGTGTCTACAATATATAAGAACAATATGATCCAGATAAATAATGATTAACTCAGTTATGGGAAGGTATGTTGTAAAGATATACTCATTTTTAGCAAAACTATAAACACAAAACCCAGCACAGCATATTGTATAGCCATTGCACGCTTTGCAGAGCTGTGCTGGGGTTAAGGTTACTTCAGCGCTGTCAGAGATGGGACATTGAATCAATGTCCCTTCCTCCCACCCATGGTGGTTGAACATGTAGACATGAAAAAAACTCTTGTCATTTTTTGGAAAGAGTAGTGGTTTGCCACAATGTCCAGGCTGACAGGTCCTTTTCTCACTAAATAGGTTCTATATATGATAATGCGTTGTGGTGGTGTATAATCAGACTTATACACATCCAAGGTGTGGAATGACAAATAAACCACAACATCAGAGCCCCCTGTTTTTCCCCTTCCATGACAACTGGCCCTTTTATGTACTTATTTTTAACATAGAAACATAGACTTTGACAGCAGATAAGGACCACTTGGCCCACCCAGTCTGCCCATTTCCCTACCTATTGGATAAGCTGCAGATTCTAGTTAACCAACAGCCTACTTCCTCCAACCCCCCACTATAATTGCCTTATGTCTGTCCCATGCATGTTTGAATTCCCCCACTGTTTTAGACCCCACAACCTCTCCAGGAAGGCAGTTCCATGTGTCCACCACTCTCTCCATGAAAAGAATTTCCTCACATTACCCCTGAGCCGTCCCCTCTAACTTTAAATTTGCCTTGTTCTACACACTCTTTTTCTGAAAGATGCTACCCTCCTGGACTTTGTTGATTCCCTTGAGGTACTTAAAAGTTTCTATCATGTCCTCCTCTCCTCCTTTCATCAAGGGTATACTTATTAAGCTCTCTCAGTCTCTCTTCATATGGTTTCTGATGTAGACCCTGCACCATTTTAGTTGCCCTCCTCTGGACTGCTTCCATTCTGTCTATGTCCTTGCGTAGATGAGGTCTCCAAAACTGCAGCAGTACTCCAGATGGGGTCTCACCAACTGTCTGTATAGAGGATAACCACTTCCCTTTTTCTATTTGTGATGCCCTCCCTAGCATCCCAGTATCCCCTGGCTCTCCTTACTGACTTCTCACATTGCTTACCCACCTTTAGGTCATCTGATATGACTACACCCAGATCCCTTTCCATTACTGTTGTCGTTAGTACCTCCCCTGCTATTGTGTATTCTTCTCCTGGATTTTTATTTCCCATGTGCATTACTTTGCACTTCTTTACATTAAATCTAAGTTGTCATATGTCTGACCATTCCTCCAACCTTGCCAAGTCCCTTCTCATCCTTTCTACCCCCCCTTGTGTATCAACTCTGTTACAGATCTTTGTGTCATCCACAAAGCATACCTTTCCTTCCAGAACCTCTGCAATGTCACCTATAAAAGGCGTTAAAGAGGACTGGACCCAGTATACTAAAACCCCTGGGGTACTCCACTAGTAACCCCCTTTCTTTAGAATGTGTTCCATTCTGTACCTTCTGTGTGTCTTGTTGTGCAACCAGTTTGCTACCCAGGCTACCATCCTGGGACCCACTCCCAGGCTGGCTAACTTGATTATTAATCTTTTGTGCAGGACTGTGTCAAATGCCTTGCTAAAGTCTAGGTAGGCCATATCCACTGCCCCTCCCTGGTCTATTACTTTGGTCACCCAGTCAAAGAAATCAATTAGATTCATCTGACATGACCTTCCTGCTGTGAATCTATGTTGCTTTGGGTCCTGTGTCCCACTGGCCTCTAGATACTCAACAATTCTTTCTTTCAGAAGTGATTCCATCATTTTCCCCACCACTGAGGTCAAACTAACAGGTCTGTAGTTTCCTGCTTCTGCCTTGCTCCGACTTTTGTGAAGGGGAATCACATCTGCTCTCCTCCAGTCCTCAGGTACCACCCCATCTTCCCATGATTTGTTAAAAAGTGTGGTTAGTGGTGTCACTAGGTCCTCCCTTAGCTCTTTTAGTATTCTAGGGTGAATCCCGTCAGGCCCCATTGCTTTGTCCACCTTGAGTTTTAGGAGTTCTTTCAGTACTCTTTCTTTTTTTTTTTTTGCAATTTAGTTTTTATTGCAACATTTTTAACATAAATGGACATCTTAAACCCCAAAGACGAGGTAATCTCATGCAACAATAATACATAGTGTTATGCATGGTAAGACACAAGACACTAGACAAAGAGTAACTGGAAAGGGGAAGAGTCTCCCTAATCTTACCCGAACCCCCACCCTTCACCCCTCTCCCTCCCTTAGATAGACCCAGCTCTGAACAGTCATCCTGGTAAATTAATATGTAAGCAATTTCAAATGTTAACCTTCATAAGGTTATACTAGTGACACAGAATATAAATCCATAAGTGGAGCCCAGACTTTGTTGAAATTAGACAATCTATTCTGTAGACTGGCAATCATCTTCTCTAACCTAATATTACCTAAGAATTCTGCCAGCCATTCTGCATATGAAATAGGAATACCATCCTTCCAGTGGCGAAGTACCAGCTTTTTAACAGACATGGATATTAGAGCCATGTGATATTTTTGTACTTTAACTGGGATTACTAAGAAATTCCCTAATAAACATATATCAACTGTAAATAAATCCTCAAGACCTAAGAGGGGATCTGCTCTTTGTTTAATCTGCGACCAAGGGAGGCAACTTTAGGACATTGCCAGAATATATGAACTAAATTGCCTTCCCTTGCCACACATCTCCAACAGGTCGCTGGAGCCACCCCTAGAAACTGCGATATCTTCTGAGGTGTAAAATATAAATTATGTAAGATACGAAATTGCACAAGTCGCAGCCTATCCTGGGTAATATATGTGGCATCCACATAGCGACTCCCAATTAAAGGATACATCCGGTAATAATTTATCCAGCACTCTGGAGGTCTGATAGGTTCAGGATATACCATATTATAAAGAGCCTTGTAGGTTTGGACACGCATGAGGGCAGTTAACAACTTAGGTCAATTCCTCTAACAGGAGGGCAAGCTTTGATTGCTGAAGATTGTTCCCTAATGTAGCCAAGAGAATATGCTGCAATTGAAACACTTTAAAAATGTAAACGGTAGGCAACTCAAATTTTCTTAGAATGTCTTTAGTTAGGCTCCATTTACAGTCCGTCTCCAACCAGAACTCCCTGAGCTTTGCTCCTTGGAGCTGTGGTAACCAACAAGGGGAAATAACTTTTCCCTCTAATTTAATATTTGGATTACCCATTAGGGGTTGCTCTGAATCAAATTTTGGGTTATTTTTAATAAAAGAACAAAATTGGGAGTGGACTCTGACAGACGTAGCTATTGAAGAGTCCTGCCAAGACTTGGGAAGAGATTTTGGCTGCACAAAAAGGAGAGCCGAAGGGGTCAGATTATGAGAAAAAATTAAGGCAGATTCTATTTGGAATCAGAGCGGTATATATTTATCGAGATTATTGAGATTACTTGGGGTGAGCCACCTCAAATATTTGCTCATATGACTGGCCCAATAATAAAAACACACGTGCAGAACTCTTAAGCCTCCTTTGAACTTCGGGGCAGCTAACTTATAAAAAGCAAACCTGTGCCCTTTATCGCCCAGATAAAATTAGTGAAAATAGCATGGAGTTTTTTAAACCATGTGAGGGGTAGCCAGACATTAAGGAGATGAAGTGGGTAAAATATCAGTGGGAAAATGTTCATTTTAATGAGACTTATCCTGCCCCAAATCGTTAGAGGCAGGAGGGACCACCTTTAAGTCCTGAGTAATAATATTTAAAGAGAATCAGATTATATTTACTCATCAGGGATCTATTCCTCAAGAGAGTGATACCGAGATATTTTAGTGATTTCCCCTGCCAAGACAAACCAGAGCAATAACCTCATTCCTAACTACTCGATAGTTAAGTGGAACACCATCGTTTACCTAAATTTAATTTGTAATTTGACCACTTACTATAAGTCTCTATCACCTCAGAAGGCAGAAATAGTTTTACTTGGCTGGGAGGTACAGAGAAACAAGTCATCTGTGTAGGCTAATGCCTTGATTGTAAACTTCTGGACTGGAATTCCGTGGATGTCGGGATCTTTCACTATTCTCCAGATAAGGGTTCCAAATATAAATTAAAAGCAAAGGGATAGTGGACACCCTTGCCTTGTACGGATAATACGGGAATCTGTCTGAACTACATCCATTGCAGAGCACACTGGCAGATGGGAAGCGATAAAGTGCTTGGATCAATTTTGAAATTCTAATGGAATACGAAGGCCTGTAATGTGTGGAAAAGCTCAATCGACTCTATCAAATGCCTTCTCGGCGTCAAAGAAACAAGTGCAGCGGGATAATCTGCATCTTTGGTCACCGAGAAGACATATTCAAGTTCGAATGTGATCACTAGCCAGTCTGCCTCTCATGAACCCAACTTGCTCCCTTGATCAAGTCAGGGAGAACCGTACTTAGCCAGTTAGCCAGAAGTTTACTAAAATTTTAAGATCTTGATTAAGCAGGAGATTGGCCGATAACTGGTTACTTCTTCTGGAGTTTGCCTGGTTTTAAAATGAGCACAATTATGGCCTCAAAGAGTGTAGTATCTGTACATTTTGCATCTAATACTTGCTGAAACATTGGTAAAAGTAAAGGCATTATGCTTTTCGCGAATACTTTATAAAAATTAGGGGAAAAAACCATCCGGGCCTGGTGATTTATCATTGGGAAGACTATCAATTACTTGAATAATTTCTATTTCGGTTAGGGGCACGCACAGAACTGAGGCCTGTTCAGCTTCAAGGGCGGGGAGAGATGACTCTCACAGATATTGGTCTAAATCATGTTGTGAAGGTGTTGTCATCGGCGAGTATAGGGTTTGATAGAACTTTTGAAATTCTGCTGCGATAAGCTTTAGAATCGACAATCAAAGAACCACTATGGTGCAGTATAGCCATAATAAAATTGGTGGATTCTTGTTGTTTAATTCGGGCAGCAAGGAGGCACCCTGCCTTTTCTCCTTGATCAATACAAGTAGCTTTAGCTTTTAGTATTAGATATTCCGCTTTCTCTCTAAGTAGCTCCAAATAGGAACTTCTAAGTTTAACCAACTCTAGTATAGTCTGTTCCGGGGTAGAGGGGGAAAGATTTGATTCTATGTCTCGAATCTGATCAAGATTTTCCCTCAATTTGCTTTCCTTAAGCCTTTTTTCCCTTGAGGCTACCTCAATAAATACACCCCTTAAATAGGCTTTGAATGCCCCCCATTCCATATCTGTTTTTTTTGTTGAGTGCAAATTATCAGCTATGTATTGGGTAATTGAGCGTTAATGTAGTCTACTGTTGTAGGATCTTTGAGAAGCTGATTGTTCAGTTTCCAACGACCTCTTCTCTCGGGAATACTCGTAAAGGTAAGTTGACATTTTACAATAGAATGGTCAGATGAAGGACCTGATTGGATAGCTGAATCAATCACTCCTCCTATTAAACATTGCGATATTAAAATGTAGTCGATTCTCAAGGAAGTTTTATGTACAGGAGAGGTAAATGTAAAGCCCTTCTCATTAGGGTGCAATACACGCCAAATGTCGCAAAGATCTAAATCATCCAGTAGGTCCCTTATGGCCCTTTGTGCCGGCGATAACCCCTTAAGCCGATGACCTGTCTGATCTGTATTAGGATCGAAAACTACATTTAAATCACCCCCCAAAATTATCGGGATCTTATTAAAGGGCATAAGTTTGGCTATGAGTTCCATAAAAAAGTCCGGAGAATCCACGTTTGGGCCATAGACACTTCCCAACAAAAGTTCTAAATTGAATAGTCTACCCTGGACCAAAATGAATCTGCCATGAGTATCTCTGATAACTTTACTTGATACGAAGGGAATTTTATTTCTAATCAAGATCATGACCCCACAGCTCTGCCTTGTGCCCTGAGCCGTGAAGACTTGCCCAACCTGCTGTTTTTTCATATTCAGCTCTTCTGTAATCAGAAGATGGGACTCTTGGATGAATGTAATATCAGACCTCAGGAATTGCAGATGTTTGCATACCTGGTACTGTTTAAGTTTTTGCCTGAGACCCTTGACATTCCAAGTGGAAATTATTAAGTTATTCGCCATCTGGAGTCGATAAATCGATGTAGGAAGCTGCGCTCCCAAACACTAGCAGTATTCTGACCATCATTAATCTGGGCTCAACTTTGGATTTTTGATGTGAGCCTATTCAACCCTCTCCCCCCCCAATGCCATTCGATCCCCATTAAAGAACTTAATATCAGCAACCCAAATAATCTCCCTCCCTCCCCCACCCGGTAAGCGCTACGGTCTACGAACCACAGGACCCTGCATGATGCACCTCCACCCTCCAGCCCTCCCTTCCCACTATCCCAACTTATTATAGGGTAGGGGCCCTAGAAACAACTACTAATGTTCTGATCTGAAATATTCTATGATCTACATTAAACCTCTACCCTAACCGAAACCTCATATTGTTAAAACAAACTCACTTAGATAGTAACATTTGGCTGAACCAACTCATGAACAAGGCAGCTGAGGAAATGGCTCCCTCAATTTCCAAACGGGATGTAAATTCCGGTTTGCCCTGCCAACATAGTTATTGAGCATGTAATCATGATAAATGAAAAACAATATCCACAATATTGATGCAAAAGCCTCCGATGAACTAAAAGCATGTGGAGCAAATTTCCAGTCTTTCTCCCAAAAGGTAAGATAATGATGTCCAAATGGGAGATAACCCACAGGATAACAGGAAGCAGTAAATACAAGAATTCAACACACAGCTGAGAATAGGAGTTAGCGATCAGTCCCATTCATCGTTGTTCAAGACTGGGAGTATTGTCCCATCTCAACCCTCTTTCATGGGGCCTAAAGACGAGACATCACAGAGTGGTAGGCAGTGACTCCATCGCGAGTAGAAGACATCTCCAGGATGCACGAGTCTTCAGGTCATCTGAAAGAAAAGAAAAAAAAAATAATATTTGGGAGGAAAAGGAAAAAAGGGAAGGAAGAAAAAAAAAGGGGGGAAAGGGAAGAATATGGACAAAAAAGGGGGGAGGGGGAGAGAGAGAGGGAGAGGAAGGGGAAAATCAACTATTCAGAGTCCTGGGACCTCCGCTATATTACTATGGGGATGCACAAAAACAGGTCGGTATCACTGATGAAACTCCGATGGAATACCAGCACCCTACGGTATTGAGCCCCAAATTTCGCATCTGCCAAGTACCAGTATATCTCCTGAATTAGAGCACCCCTAAGTCCTGGGAGAAATGACTTGGGAGACCCATGTAACTGTCACGTGATAAGGGGCATATTCACCATGCGCAGAGGTTTGTTGCGATCAGAACAGATGATATGCCCTCCTTATCGAAATAGTGTCTCAGTCTGTGGGTGCCTCTTGTCACAGTCCATGGGTACCCCTAGTAAATACCAGTCTTGAAGATGCAGGCTTGGTGATAATCCACTGATAAAGGAATGTTAGCCATCTGCAGTATATTATTTACAGTATGCGATCTCCTCTGCTCGGTGTTCAAATGTCTTTGAATAGGTTTGGAAAGGCATTCTTGAGCCCCTTCTTGGCAGAATTGAAATCATCAAATGATGCCCATGATCCTGAGATAATGACACCAAGCTTGGCCAGGTAGGACATTCGGAATTTCACACTTGCAGCAATTAACTTCGAAACTAGAGGATGAAACTGGGCTCTTCTTTGCCTAATCGAAGCAGGAAGGTCCTGTACAATCCGAATCCTGGTATCCTCCCACCGTATCTCCTTAAGCTCTTTTAGCTTTTTAAACATATGCTGGCGTTCCAGATAATTTAAAAATTTTATAATCAGTGGGCGGGGGCTCAGGCGATGGCTTAGGGTGAAGGACCCTATGTGCACGCTCGATGATATAGCTCGGACCAAAAGGTGAAGGCCCAGCTAGTATTTCAATGAGCTTTTGGATAAAACTAATAGTTTCTGCCCCTTCAGCCCCCTCAGGAATACCAATGATTACTGCGTTGTTTCGGCGACTGCGACTTTCTAAATCTTTGATTTTCGATTCCATTTTGGCAAGCTTTTGCCTAATCGCAGTAACCTCAGGCTCCAACTTATCTGTTCTTCTCTCTAGTGAGCTAATCCTCGCATTGTCATCGGAAACTTTTTGCTGCAAATCTTCCATTGCATGTGTTAGGGATTTTAGTTCGGCAGTAATCGCTAAGATGCTTTCCTTAAATGGGGAGAACTCCTGCAGAAATCTATGCAGTGTGAGCGGTTGCTGCTCATCAGAGACAGTCTCCGATATCTGGGCGTCTTCACTCGCAGAAGCCCTGGCTTTTTTTGAGGCCTTTTCCGGTGTTGAAGGCGGAGTGTATCTGGACACGCTTTTCTTCGCAAGCATCTCGCCAATCGTGTAAAAGCACTGCTTTGAACGCCGAATTTTCCCGAGTACCAGAAATGTTGCAAATCAGGCAAATTGTCGAAAAAACACGCAATTAGAGCCAGTTTGGTAGGTCGGAGGACCGGAGCTATGGAGGAGAGCTGCCTTCAGGGTGACTGCATCACGTGACTCCACCAGTACTCTTTCTTCTGTAAATGGACTGGTGTCAACCCCACCATCCAGAGTGCTTCTACTGTTTGGTTTAGGTAACTCCTCCTCTTCTTCTTTTGTGAATACTGAGCAAAAGTATTCATTCAGTATCTCTGCCTTTTCACTGTCTCCCTCTGCCCACCTCCCTTCTCCTTTATTAATCTTCACTATCCCTCCTTTAACCTTTCTATGCTCCCTAATGTACCTATAAAAGGTTTTATCCCCCTTCTTAACTGAGTTGGCTATCTTTTCCTCGGTTTGGACCTTTGCTTTTCTGACTGCCTTCCCCACTTCTTTCTGCTTTAATTGATACGGTTCCCTGTCATGCTCCGTCTGTGATTCCTTATACTTTCTGAATGCAGCCTTTTTCTCCTTAACCTTCCCTGACACCTCTTTTGAGAGCCATAGTGGCTTTTTATTCCGCTTTGTTTTCTTTATTTGTTTCACACAAAGGCTTGTTGCCTCCATGATGGCAGTTTTGATTTTTCTCCATTGTTCTTCCACCCCTCCTTTCTGGCCATTTGCTAATGCATTCCTCAGGTATTCACCCATTTTGCCAAAGTCAGCCCTTCTAAAGTCCACTATCCTTGTCTTTGTATGGCTTGTCTCCATGGTTATGTTTATTGTGAAGCACACTGTGCAGTGGTCGCTTGTTCCCAGATGTCTACTGACTTCTAAGTTTGTGATCCTCTCTCCATTTGAGAGTACCAGGTCTAATATTGCTCCTCCCGAGTGGGTTCCACCACTAGCTGTCTAAGGCATGCTCCCTGTAGGGCATCGAGAATGACCCTGCTCTTGGATGTGGCTGCAGTCCATGTCGCCCAGTTAACATCCAGCATATTCAGGTCCCCCATCAACAGTATCTCCCATTTTTCAGCCATTTTGAGAATGCCCTCTATCATTTTCTTGTCCATTTCCTCTCCTTTAGATGGGGGTCTGTATACAACCCCTGTGCAGATTGTGATGTCATTCCCTGTCTCCAAGGTGACCCAGAGTTCCTGTTGTCCTCCCCCTTTACTTTTTAGTTCTGTAGCTTTGATCCCTTCCCTTATGTAGGGAGCTACTCCACCTCCTCTTTTACCCTCCCTGTCCCTTCTGTAGATTGTGTACCCTGGTATGTTGACATCCCAGTCATGGTTCTCCGTGTACCACGTTTCTGTGACTGCCACAATATCCAAGTGTTCCTCTTCCATCAGGGCTACTAGCTCTGGAAGCTTGTTTCCAAGACTACAGGAATTGGTACTCATTGCCCTCCATTTAATGTTGGCTTTATCCTTTTTTACCCCATCCCTGCTCTTATTGCCCTTGTCCATTTTTCCATTTACCCCTGTCCTGCCCTCTGTCAAGCTCTGTACCTCAGTGTTTACCCTACTACCTGCCATGTTTTGTGGGGGAAGGCTTGAACTTTCCTGTTTCCTATCAGCACCTCCCCCTTGGCTAGTTTAAAAGCTTGCCAAGGAAGCCTTTAAACCTGTCACCTAGGAGTGTGTTTCCCTTCCTGGACAGATGCAGACCATCATGCCAGTATAGACCTTCATCTCTCCAGGTGGACCCCCAGTCCCCAGTGAAGCCAAAGCCCTGTGCTCTGCACCAGTTTTGCAACCATTCATTAAACTGCATGGTGTGCAGTACCCTAGCCTCACCCCTGCCATAGACTGGCAGCACCTCTGAGAAGGTTACCGTGCTTTCTACCTGTTTGAGGCCCCTCCCCAAGTCCACAAATTCATTCTGCACTGCACTGATCTCATGCTTAGCTAGGTCATTTGTCCCAAGGTGGACAATGATATCTAGTTTCCTCTCCTGTGATGCTGCTTCTGCAATCCTGAGGATTTGTTTCCTGTCCCTCCAAACCATGGCACCAGGCAGGCACCTTACTTCCCTCTTTAACCTTATCTGGTTGATCCTGTCTTTTTTTTATTCTGTTTAAGTTGAACAGAATCACAAACTCATGTGTTTTCTTTCCATCTGTTACATAAAACCAAGTTCAGCTTCATAATGTGTCCAAAAGAAATTGAGAGTGGTGTATGGCAGTGATTCTTTCCAGCTTTATCAAACTCAGTAGAAGGCAGAAAAAATCAGATGAGTGGGATTTTTAAACCTTTGGACACATCACTCCTCTCCATATTTTGGACATGTGATTGTGTCCAGACAAATGTGTCAGAATGCCAGTGGCTTCTCTACAAACATCCCAAAACATTTGTGACATTTGAAACTTTTTCTGGCAGGAAAGGTGATACGTGCATCTAATGTGAACACAGCTGTCATGTCCTGTCAACAGTTAAACCACTTTCTGGGTAGTCTATGTAAGCAGATCTTGGGTGGCTGTGTCCATAAAATGGATGCAGCCATCTGAAAATCCCACCTGATAAGTTTTTTTAATATACAACTATTATACCGTACAGACATGGCCGCGCCTCTATATTAGGGTTGAGTCAGCACTTCTACTGTATGTTAAACCACATTTTTGCACCTTAATAACTTTGCTCCTGTTCAAGCGATTTACCTGACATTTGGAATGCACAGCCTCTGTGCCAGAAACTCTTGATCCTGTAAATTTTATATAGATCACTTCAGTGGGGGCAAAGTCATAGAGGTGCAAAGAAAACCCCATAAAAGTTTCCATTTTTGAAAATGTTAAAACTTTTTTTTTTGCCATTGGATAACTAAAAAAAAAATAGGAAGCTTTGAAACCTGAAACTTTCAGGTTTGATAGAGTTTTGTCCAAAGTATGTGCTTTTGTGGTTTTTAGGTTCAGCTGTTAAGCAGTTTTTGAAATATTAAAGAAAAATTTTCCATTCCTGAGCATGCGCAGTTCAAAAAAATCAGCGTTCTATGGATAACTGAATTTCTGCAAAAACAGCTGGTTGCATTATACAGCACAGCTGTCGTTAACAAACAACAGCTTTGTGGAATAGTGCAGTCCCTGCTGCTTTCGTGACTTGCATGTCAGGGACGGAGCTACTAACATTGTAGCTCTGCCATCCTGACTGTGCTTTGCCATATCATGCTGTATCTGCACACTGGGGGCCCCAATTCCTGGTGGCAGTCTGTCTGTCTATCTATCTAGAGTATCTATTATCTGACACCTGGATGCCCTCCTCCCTGGTGCAGCACTTGCTTTATTAATTGTTGCCAACAACGGGGGCCCCAATCCCCATGTCAGCATTTGCAAGACCCCCCCAGCAGTGTGGGACACTGAGAAACTCACCCCCAGTGTCCTGAAATAATTTATTTAATATTTGTTTGTTACTGCAAAAAGAAAACCATCCCCATGTGTCTTTTTTTTTTTAACCTGAAAAAAAGAAATCGGTCCCTAGTCATCGCCCATGTCCCCTTCCCCCCATTTGGACCCTCCCACTGAGCACCTACCACCCCACCGCCCCCTTGCCCTCTACTTACCTCCAGAAGTTGTATGCTATCATCTTCTATGGACCGAGACACGTCTGTACTCTTCAAAGCCGAACTGTGAACTGAGGAATAAAAGTAAGTGCCGTATGATATATTTCAATGGTGTTTTCAACCTATGTTAATAACTTTGCCATTTTGGGAAATTTTGTCACCAAATTTTCAACATGGCCTTTTTGGGACCCTACCTCATGAACACTGCAGCTGTCATTTCAGTAATCGGGCCTGGAAGGTGATTTTGCTGTTGCTACGTGAAATCTCTGATTGACTGATTGATTGAAAACAGTTTATTTTTATACAGGATAGAAAATGTTGGGGTTTTACTCCCATTTACAACATTGTCATGTGGTACAAAACAGAATAAAATACAATAAATATAGTTAGATAAGACAAAACAAACATCACATTCCCTCAAGTATCAATTTAAAATTATCCAAAACAGGAGCATATAGAGCTTACTGTAGGTATTTATGCAAAGATGACTTAAAAGAAGCCAGACCGCTTTTTGATTTAGAATCACATGGAAGTTGGGACTAATTAATGAAATTTCACTGCCAGTGTTCATGAGGTGGGGTCCAAAAAAGGCCATATTGAAAATTTGGTGAATAAACTCCTAAAAATGGCTAAGTTACTTGTATTCTTTGAAATGTTTCCATGCACATGCATAACTTTGGTAATTTTCAATATTTTGACTCCAGATTTTCAACATAGCCATTTTTACACACCACCTCATGAAGAGTACAGCTGTCATTTTTCACATCCTGTCCAAAATGTGTTTTCACTCCTGTGGCACGGAAGGGGTTTCAGCACAGATTTGAACATTTTCACCAATGAGGTTTATGAAGTGGGGTCATAAGAAGACTATGTTGAACATTTGGGGTCAAAATATTTAAAACATTAAGAATTTATTAAGCAATGTTGTTTGCAGGGATGTCCATTACACCACTGGGGAACACACTGCCTTACCATGCCAGTGAGTTGAGGTCAGGTGTGAACTCAGTGAGCTGGTTTACTGGGACAAGGCTGATGAGGAAGGTGTTGCAGCATGCAGCATCAGCCCCAGCCTGGGTAGGGATGGAGCAGTGTTTTGGCGCAGACACCACACCATGTGGTGGGTCAGAGAACTTCACCCACAAGGTATTGACATGAGTGCTGGGGACTGCTGGGCCTCAGCACTGGGTCTGGACTGTCTCCAATATTGTATTTATCTCATTTTGTGCATGTCCCGAAGGGACCTGCCCAAATGAGAATACAATTCCACTATCATAAAAAGAAGGGACATTCTTTGCAGAAAGCTATGTTAATGCAGACATTAGGGTTGTAGAACACAAAGTGTAAAAAGAAGGGAAATCAAAAACATTTGGGATTTGGGTCTCCTGAGCACTGGTGAATCAGTGGTGGGGTCTTACTTGGAGCTGTTCACCTGAATGCTCACCCCCTCCTCTGATCAGATGAGGTCAAATGTGATGTCTTCATGCAGGGCCAGTAGGACCATGCATAAAGAAAGCTCTGACAGATTATGTTTGCCATACTGTATCACTATGAGATTCTAGGTTGGAGCTGTATCCTGTGCTTCAGACAGGAGGTACAGGCTGAGGGAAGGGGGTGAGCATTAGGGTGGACTACCCCAAGTAAGTCCCACCACTGATCGGCCAATACTCTGGAGACCCAAATCCCTAATGTTTTTCATTTCCCTTATTTTTGCACTTTACGTTCTACAACCCTAATGTCTGCATTAATGTAGTTTTTTGCAAAGAAGAAAGATATATATATATATATATATATATATACACACACACATACAGGCCCAGATATTCAAAGGGGTTGCACCTGGCACAACAGAGTTGCACTGGTGCAACACCACATTGCACCCCAGCGGGATATTGAAAGGGTTGCCCAGCGAAGTGCAAATCCCAATGCACTGGGGTTCAATGTAATCCTATGCAGCACAGATGCAGGGGGCGTGCCCATGCATATACGTCACATCCTGATATTCAGCCTGGGATGTGCAGTGCATATGCTGGTGCAGTCCTGCACTGCGCCGCATGGGGGGCTCAAAGTTGAGCCCATGCAGAGTAGGAACATCTCTCAGCCACCCACAGGGAGGCTGCAGTATTGCAAGGCATAACACAGCAGCCCAGCCATGGCTGGCCACCCGCCTGCCCAGAACACCATCAGCAAGCACATACTGATCCCTGTTGGTCAAGTGGACCTCACACCCATAGCCGTGATTGCACAGTATATGTTGAAAGATATATCCCTGGTAGTCTAGTGGCCACCCAAGTCCCTGAATCCCCGATAAAGAAAAGCCATGACCATCCCTGGTGGTCAAGTGGTCCCCCTTCCCACCCGAGTCTCTGAGTCCCTTATCTATGTCATTATGACCATCTCTGGAGGTCTAGTGGAACCCCCCCCACCCATTGCCATAAGCGTGGTAAAATCCTGTAATGAAATGCCCTGGTGATCCAGTGGTGGCCCCCACCCTCCCACCCACACAGAACCCCTCACTCACCCCACTTCCCCATCATCGACGGGCGGCAGCATCCTGCCTGCATCCCGCCCAGCTGCCCGCCGAATGACAGGTACAGTATGGGCTGTAAGCCCTCTGGTCCCAGGTGTGGACCAATGGGCTTGCAGGGCATACTGTACTAATCAGTCCCAAATCTGTGAATGAGGGACTCAGGTGGGAGAGGGACCACTAGACCACCAGGGATGGTCATGTCTTTTATTTATCAGGGACACAGGGGGGCCACTAGACTACCAGTGATTTATCTTTCAACATATACCACGCAATTGCAGCTATGGGGCGGGGGATGCCCTGATATCCCCACTGCCCACATCATGCTGTGCAGAATGCCAGATGCAGTTCACTGGGCTACCCTGCGCAAGGTATGCAAATGGAGCCATAATGACATGCAAATGGACCCATTTGCACCTTGCATATATTATGGCCTCATTTGCATGCCTCCAGCTGAATGTCATGGGTGATGCAGCTAGCGCAACTGCACTTGTGCTGGTGCATCCCCGTGCTCCCTATCTGTGGTTTGCGCTGGCTCAGTGCCACTGCGCCCTGAGCAGTATGTGTGCTGACCTTGCCATATTCAATGGTGCTGCACCATGGCGCATCACCATTGAATATCACCTGGTCCTGGCCCCAGCGCATCCCAGTTGCCCTGCACCCAGGCTTGTGCCACTGCCCGGCACAGTATGAATATCTGGGCCACAGTATATGAAGAAGAGATGGTGCTCATTAGGGGAAAGAGAGTGGTTTAAAAATTTTTTGTGGGGGAGAAACTTTTTTTTACAATTTATTTACCCATTTAACAGGGGTAGGAGAAAGGTCACTGATTCTCAAAACAGGAAGTATGTAGGGTTCACACTTATCATTATATATGGAAAACCATGCATAGCTGAAAATAGCACACACTGTTTAGGGGTCACCAGTAGTTATAATGCAGTTATGCATGTCTGTGTGACAATATTATTAAGCAAATAATATGTGCTCTGATTTCCTGCATACAGTAAATAGTTACAAGTATTTAAAGAGGGACTCTGGCCAAAAATGCTACATTGCAGAATTAGAACAAGCATGCCCCCAATAAAGCTCATACCAAATATTAGGTTTCTGTTTTACTTCATTTTAAAGTTATGAGCTATTTTGTAACCCTGATTTCACTACCTGTTCAAAAAAAGCCCGTTTCAGTGAAGAACTGCTGCTGATGTTATCTCCTGAACTCACAGGCTAATCCTCTCTGTCAGCAAGCTTATAAGACCTGTTTCTCTAATGGCTAAAGATCATTGACATTGGTTTTCACATGTAAAACAGACAGCACAATTCTAAAAACATTGCTATAAAATCTATGTGTTTTACGCTTTGTAACAAAGTTGACAAATATGTAATTTTTAATGCTTTTTTGGTGTGGTTCATTTCTCCAGAGTTGCAGGATGCTCAGTCAGCATGCCTCCATGCTGCTGACACCATTTGTGGTGTTGCTCTACAATGCGTATTAGGAAGTTGTTTTGCTACGAGTGTTGTAATGGTGGTATCTTCATTGCTGTTTGTCAGTGTCTGTTTTAAAATAAGTTTTAATAGGTGCCTTATATGTGTTCATTTCTACTAGGGCCAAAAGTGTTAGTCCAGGTAAAATGATCATTTTAATGTGAAGTACAACACAGGTGAGCCTGAATGCAGGTCAAGTAACAGTCTGCAAGGGAGAAAACAGAAAATGAGCTGTGCTCAACTGAGTACCGCTTTCATTCATACTTTGAAGAAGAATAAAATAGTGATTGTTCGATTGATTGAACATTGAGCTGACTACTGCATAGAAACTCAAAGTAAGGTTTCAAAACAGCATTACCTCTCCCACCCCCATTTACAAGATGATGGAATAATTGTTGTTTTAAAGGTCCATCCTGAGAAATCACTTCAATTGAATGCTAGGTGTGAATGATCACAGCCTTTCACCACATCAAAGATATCTAATCTACAAATCTCACAGCAGTGTGCTACGACTCAGCACCCAGCAACCCTGGAGAAAAGAACCACAACAAACAAGCACCAGAAACAAACAAAAAAATACAAATTTGCCAGCTTTGTTACAAAACCTGAAACACACATAGTTTTTAAAGCAATGTTTATTGAAAGGTCCTGTCTGTTTTACTGGTGAAAACCATTACAAGTAATCTTTAAACTTTGGAGAAACAGGTCTTATAAGCTAGCTGACAGGGAGGACTAGACTGTGAGTTCAGGAGATGACATCAACAGCAGCTTTTCACTGAACCTGGCCTTTTAGAACAGACAGTACATTTAGGGTTGTAAAATGATGTGTAACTTAAACAAAGTAACTTAGAGATCTCAGAATTGGCATTAGGCTGATTGTGGCTATGTTGATCCATATTCTGAATATATTAATGCCAGTAATTTTTACCAAAGTCCCTCTTTAACTCATTGCTTTGTAAAGTTTTTAAGGTTTTACTTATGGAAGGTACTGTATAAACTGAATTCCCTTCCTTTCTTTCACCTTCATGAGTCTTTAAACTAGCTGTCACAGTCATAAAATGAACACAGCATGATGTCCAATGCTTCCTTCAGGCAATTCCTGCAATCAAAACATGCTTTGTTTCAAATTCTCAGAAACAAATAGGTCCCAATTGTTAAAATTGCCTTATAGGGGTTTGGAATTAAAAACTGGCTCATTTAAATTCATGGGAAAAGAGGCTCTGAAATAAGTCTTGAAATTGCTTAAAATTGCAATGGAGCACTTTTAAATTATGGTGACACTCAAAATGAATTCCCAATGAGCCTTAGTAGAACTTCTTCATTAGGGTCTGTAAGCACATCAAAAGCACTGATTCAGATTAAAGTACAGTAGACCAGGTAAATCACTGGTTGTACTTCTCTGTGGGGATGAAAAATAGTTCACAGTTAATTCAGAAACTTTTTTCTTTACAATGTATTTACCCAGGATAGCCCAGCTGATGAGTAAAATCTCATTTCCAGTAGGGTCCAGCTTCTACCCATTTTTGCAACAGTGTGGACTGGAATACTAAGATATTAAGTGACTTGCCCAAGGTGACACAGTGCATATTTGGCAATGACAAGGTTTGAACCTGGGATCTCCAGGAGCCCACTTGGTGCAATATAAAGTCACTAAAAGTCAAAAATGTAACAACCCCACAGCACAAACATACAAAGTAGTCTAAAACCCAGGAAACTATTTTAGTGTTACTTACTGTAGCAAAGACAAGGCAAGGCAAGACAAATTTTATTTCTATAGTGCCCTATCCAGGGGTTCAGAGCACTTTACAGTAAAAGAAATATCCCCAAGAATTAAAATTAAAAAATTTAAATAAAATTAAAAGCTTTATCAAAAGGAAAAGTTTTTAAAGAGGCTTTAAAGGCCTCCACAGAGCTGGCTGTGCGTATATAAGGTGGAAGAGAATTCCGCAGTGCTGGTGCTGCAGTACCAAAAGCTCTGTCACCTGATATCTTAAGACAAGAAGACAGTACAACAAGCAAGCCATCCTTGGTGGAGTTTAGGGGGTGGCTAGGGTGATACGGCACCAGGAGCTGTTTGAGGTAGTCAGGTCCTGAACCACGTAGGGCCTTGAATGTCAACAAGCAAATCTTGAAGGTGATGCATGAACTCACAGGCAGCCAGTGTAGAGCACACAGAACAGGAATGATGTGATCCCTCAAAGAGGCACCCATCATCATCCTGGCCATAGCATTCTGCACTAGCTGCAGTCAATGCATCAGTCCTCCAGATAGCCCTAGGTATAGAGAGTTGCAGTAATCAAGTCTGCTTGTGACAGAGGCATGGATGACCATAGCCAGGTCACCAGGCATCAAGAATGGCCAGATTCTGCAATATTCTGGAGATGGAAGAAACCAGATCGGACAACCAATGACACCTGTTGTTCATGGGTCAGTCAGTCATCTAGAAAAATGCCAAGATCTTTAACTGCCCTTATCACTGACAGAGGCTACCCACCAACTGTTGGGGTGAGCAATCTTCCATCAGTGGAAACACCTCCCTGACCAGGCTCAATCACCATAACCTCTGTCTTGCTGATGTTGAGATATAGCCAGTTTTCAGATATTCAGTCATTAATCTCAGCCAAACACTGGCTCAGAGTACCTGAGGTGGAGAGGTCACCTGGGGCACAGGACAGGTACAACTGGGCGTCATCCGCATAGCTGTGAAACTCCAGATTGTACCACCTAATGAGCTCTCCTAGTGGCAGCATGTACATGGAGAACAACATGGGGGGGCCAAAACAGAACCCTGTGGAACACCGTAAAGCAGTGCGAAAAGTCCCAAGGGAAAATTCCCAAGGACAACACGCTGTGATCTTCCACTTAAATATGAGCTAAACCAGTGCAAAACTGCATTGGTAGTGCCCACATAGTTTCCCAGACAATCCAATAGCACCCTGTGATCTACCATGTCAAAAGCTGAGGACAGGTCCAAGAGCACCAAGATGATACATTGCCCTCAGTCCCTCGCCATGAAGAGATCATGTGACCCCCCCCGGCCAAAGTCATCTCATTGTTGTACCAGGACATAAAACTCAACTGGAGAGGTTCAAAGATGGACAAACTCTACAAATGTTCAGCCAGCTGGTCAACTACCACCTTCTCAATAAGCTTCCCCAAAAAGGGGGAGATTAGAGATAGGCCTATAGTTCAAGAGAAAGTAAGGGTCTAAAGTTGATTTCTTAAGGAGGGGTCTCATCACAGCCTCTTTCAAGGCTGTAGGAAAGATACCCTCACTTAAGGACCCATTTATAATCTCCACGAATACTGGACCCAGGGAATCCAAGCAGCTGATAACAAGCCATGTTGGGCCTGGGTAGAGGGCACAACTGGTAGGTCGCAAGTTGGTGAGTGCACAGAGGACTTCAACTTCCAAAACTGGCCAAAACTCACTTCAGCTGGGCAAAGGATCTTTAGCAACAGACTGATCACCTCCAGCAGAGGCTGAACCAGAGGATGCAATACTAGCCCTGATAGAGGACACCTTGTCAGCAAAGAAATGTCCAAACTGCTCACATTTTTCTGTGGAAAATGCTATCCCAGACTGCTGACAGGAGGGATTCAGCCAACTTTCTACAGTACGGAAGAGCACAGCTTGGCGATTCCTCACCACAGCAATTGACTAAGGCAAAAACTGCATCTTCTTTAGACTGATTGCCCACTGATACTCCAAATAGTGGAGTCTCAGCACCACCTTGTCCCCGTCAGAGTGAGACCTCCTCTAGGCATGCTCTAACCTTTGCCCCTTAGTCTTCAACTGACACAACTCAGCACAGTACCACAGTAAATGACATCGGGAGGTCAGGGACAAATGTAAAAAGGTGCATTCAAGTCCAGGGCATTGGTCAAGGCTGTATTGTAAGCCTCAATACCAGCCTCTGAACCCTGAGCACAGGCTAGCAACAAGCTCGAGACATCCAGTAACTCCTAGAGCTGACGAGGCTCCAATTTATTTTTCAGACAACGTTGGATTATCCCCACAGTAGGGTTATTTGCAGGGGGCCCCACACAGGAACTCAACAGTATGATGATCTGACCAACAAATCAGATCAACCTTAACCACTGTAATGTCAAGTCTGAGCGAGAAGAACAGGTTGAGAATGTGGCCATGAATGTGCATCTTGGAGGTAACCACCTGAGACAATCCCAGCTGATTCATCAGCTGGAGGAGCTCTTGTCCAAAATGACAGGATTCATCAGTGATCCAGGTGTTAAAGTCCCCCAGGACCAAAATCCTGGGGGATTCCAACACCTGCTCAGTGATGAAGTCTGCCAGCTCCAGCAGGAAAAGGCTTCCAGCTTCCGGAGGCCAGTAGATGAGACTATCCTGCCATTGACTTCCAAGGCACACTTGGCAACCACACATTTGAAGAACACTGGTGTTCTAACTAGGAATGCAGTGAGGCCCAGGGTGGATCTAAAACAGATGGCCACCCAACCCCCTCTATAGCCCCTACTTGGACAATGCAAGACTGGAGGGAACAGAGGATCCCAGCACAGGGCCAGCATCATCACCCACCCAAGTCTCAGTAATGCAAACAAGGTCAGCTGAGTAATAAGCAATGAAAGACTCCATCACCACAGTTTTATTCCTCAGTGACCTTGCATTACAAAGTATGACCTGAAGAGGATTAGCCATGCAGGCTGGATGGACTACCTGCTGCCCAGAAACATTTGGCAGACCCCTATGGAGGGGTGCCAGATATGATGGTCCTCTGTCCTGGGACCGTCTCCTCCCTGGGTGTCTCCTGGGCTGTATCACACCAATCCTGCCCCCCACATCATCAGACTGAGGACCCTCACTGTGGCAAATGCTCCTCCCCTTCAGAACTCCCAACTCCCAACAGTGGCAGAGCACCCTTGCAGCAAAGACAAAGGGAGCCCCAGGAAAGGACAAAGTGACCACAGGAAGTCCACTGAGTAGGTGAGCCTCAAATCCTCGACACCTCTACACATAACACAAACAAAAACTAAACAATAAGAAAGAATAATATAAAAACAGAGAAAACAAACACACTAATCATACTTATCCACAGTCAAACACTGATATACACACACAGCAAGTATACTCACACAGACTCAAACACGCTAGGAGAAGTACAGAACATTCCAGGAGCTAGCCATAGATTATACATTCCAGGAGCTAGCCACAGATTATACATAGCCTTGAGAGCAGCGGTCTTAAAATCCTGATGTGCTTAGCTTTTAATTTAGGTATGCAGAGTTAGATGCAAAGAGACATTGTGATTAATCACCAAGAGCATACCTCTTGGTCTTCTGTGAATAGTTCAAACTCAGACCTGCTTCATGTCATTCTAATGTGCAATTGCCACTGTATCTCTCCTCTCCTCTTTTTTTTTCTTTTCTTTCTTCAAGCTCAGTTCAAGGCCAAATAAAGCAGTTATGATTATCAGCATCTAACTTCTGATGCTTACTACAAATACAAATTTAATCTGGCAAAAGATTTTCTAATCAGAAATAAACCATGTCTCTTAGGAGAAAGTTAATTTCCAGAGCCTCAGTAATATCAGCACAGAATAATCCCTAAACATATCAGATCAGAAAGAGGAATTAGAAAAATTTGTAAGTACAAACACACTACAGGACATAACCCAGCATGGCGTTACTAGGGGCACCTCATGTCTGATGAATTTACTGGGCTTTTATTATAAGGTTAGTAAGGCCCTGGACAGAGGATTACCAGTGGATGTGATCTTCTTAAATCATAGGAAGGCCTTTGATATGGTATCACACTCAGAACTGATAACTACGTTGGAGAGTATGGGAGAAGATGGAAGGATGGTGAAATGGACAGAGTCATGGTTAACTGAGAGAATACAAAGAGTCTGCTTGACGGGTGAACTTTCAGATTGGATAGATGTTATGAGTGGAGTGCTACATGGATCAGTGTTGGGTTCATGCTTATTTAAGATGTATGTGTCTACAATGACTTGAGAGGACACAATATGGTTATCTAAATTTGCTGATGACACCAAATTAGAAGCAATGGTTAGTAACGGAGATGAGAGAAAAACCTTAAGGAAGGAATTGATTGTAAGACTGGGCAGAACAGCATGGGTTGTAATTCAACATAGAAAAGTGCAAGGTCATGCACTTGGGGAGATCTAATAAAAAAAGAAAAATATACACTAAAAGGAAAGGAGCTGGTAGAGTCAAGGGAAGAAAGGGACCTGGGCATTTTCATTATAGATGACTTCTCATTTAAGAGGCAGTATGGTGAAACTTCAAAAAAATGTTAGAACATTCTGGGTTGTATTCGAAGACATGTACAAAGCAGGGATAGGAAGGTTCTGATGCTGCTTGTATTCATCACTGGTGAGGCCTCATTTGGGCTACTGCTGTCAGTTTTGAACACCATACACAGGGGAAGGGATAAGATGTTTGGAGGGGAGACAGAGAAGAGCAACAAGGAGAATGGCAGGAATGCAGACATTGAGTTATGAAGGTAGATTGGATACATTGGGACTTCACTTCTTAAAGTATAGAACAATGAAGGGGGATTTGTGAGTAGAATATGGTGCATTTGAGAATGATGACTTGTGGGACTCTGTAGGTCTGTAGACAAAAAGTGGGGAATTCTTAACTATATCTCATATCCTTAAACTGCATAATGATATTAATAGCACAAAAAAGAGGGGAATGTGGTTCTCACAGAGTGTTGTGTCTATATGGAATAATCTCCCTCTGGAAATTGTTGAAAGCAGAGATATAGAAGAATTTAAGAATAAACTGGATAAATATTGTTTGGGAAATAGGAAGGGCTACAGCTAACCCAATGAGGAGAGCAGCAAAAAGGCAGATTGTCTATCCATGTTCAAAAACAACCTATTTATTTTTATTAATTTAGATAGTTTTTGTTGACCAGGTAAGTACACTAGACAAATCCTGCCTATTTTCAGGCACGACCCAGGGAAGGGGGATAGAGATGAATGCCAACTGACCAAGAGCCAGATTAAGCTGTTGGTGGTATTTTTAGTGAATGAGGAAAATTTGGCCAGAACACCAAGGAAATTCCCCTACTGCATTGCTGTACCAAATGCCTCAGAGGTTGCAGCAGGGAAACAGCATTGTGAGAAAGTGGCTCCTTTATCACAGTCGACCTACTCTACATCTCAAGCGATGTGACAGCATTTTGGAATATCTCCTGATGATGAGGACTATTTCAGTAATGACTGGTCAGCCGATAAAGCGCTTAGCGATTCCGGGTGGAAACACATGGACTCAGGACAGTGGTCTCCTGACTTATCTTGGGGGAAAGATTCAGTCCGCAGTACGGCCACAACAAGCATGCCACCAAGGATGAAATCCTGAGCTCAGGTAATGACTCTGTGACTTCTAAAAGGACCCTATCTACTACTACTGCGCAGTCTGTGGGGGATCGGGCTGCAGCCTTGCCTGGGTCGAGCACTTCCCGAGAGGGAGAACAAGGCTCTAGACAGGGTCAGGCAGGTTTTAATCAGTCTGATTTTGGGGGCAATGATACGCAGCATGCCAGGTGGGTACCTATGTCAGAACTGTTTAAAAATAAATTAGAACAGGCTCCAAGATGGAATGCAGTCAGACTGTGTTATAAAGGGGGTCTGATAGAACATCCTGATAGGTATTATGTTTCAAAACAGCTTTCAAGGGGTTCGATGCGCTTTTTTCCTTCTGATATCTATGTCTTAATTCATATTTCTGGCGAGGACTCTTTTGATATCAGCTTTAAGAGTAATGCTAATTTAGACAAGTTTTGGAAAAAGTATTCTACTCTAAAATCCACTTCTTTATGGATTCCCTTTTATGCAATTCCCCTTACACATCCCCAGGTTAGATACATTACTATTATGTTCAGGAATGAGGGAGTTAATGTCAGTGACATTTATCACTGGCTCCAGAACCGGTGTGATATTTTAGGCACCCCGCGAAGCTATTCTTGATATGGAGGGGATATGGACTGGTGCATGGAAGTTTAAGGTGAAACTATTTCAGGTTAATTTTGATATTATTCATCTCCTTAATAGTTTCTTTTTAGGAAAAGATAGGGGGGTTTGTTTCTATGGGGGACAGCCTCGAGCCTGTTATAAATGTGGGACAAAAACCCATATTAGTAGTGCTTGTGACATGTTGAAGTGTTCATTATGTGGGGAATATGGGCATTCGATGGATTTATTGGATTTATGTGATAATATTTTTCAATGTAATCTTTGTGATGGCAAAGGTCATGCATTCCATCAATGCCCCTGGGCAAAACGGAATCGCTCTAAAGGCTGGGATCAGGACAATTTGTTAAACAGGGCCCAAGACAAAAGGAAGGATTCTACTTGTAGTTCTCCTACTGACTTGCAAGGGGAAAGTACTGAGCAAAGAGGCTCTTTAGTTACACCTGGGCCTTCGGAGGAAGGAGAATCACCTTTGGTAGATAAACCGACCTCTAGGCAACAGCACACTAGTGTTATTGACATTTTTTCTAAAAATAAATTGCTTCCTGCCACTGCAAAGCATTCTATGACTAAATCTATGCCACTTCTCTTTGAAACTGTGAAAGGTAGAAGGTTCACTAGGGCCTCTCTTCGACAAATGGTTGTAGGCCCAGTCCCCACTGACAATATTTTTGCACCTTTGCAAGATGATGTAGGGGAATCTGACTTAGAATCAGACACTTCTCATAGGTCAGAAATGGTTACTGAGGATGAGGACATTAAGGTTACCCAGTTGGCAAAGGAAAAAAAGGGAAAAAGAGGAAAGCGAGTCTTAGTCAAAAAGGAGGGTCTTAAACCTTATTAAATACTTATGGCTACTTTACAACTAGCTTCTTATAATGTATGTAGTCTTAAGGCCTACAAAAAACAGATCTCAGTATTGGCCTATATGAATCTACTAAAAGTAGATGTTATCTTTTTGCAGGAAACCAGACTGTCATCTATTTTTGAGATAGATCAGCTAAAAAAATGCTGGATTTGGGGTCCTTCCTACTGGACATTTGGGCTGGATTCCACTGATGGGATAGGTATTTTGTTTAAGAATACTAAATTCTGAATTACTAAATTAATTGATGTGAGGCCTGGGCGAGCTTTAGTTTTGGGTCGTTCTTTGGGTGCTTTCTCTTTTCGCCTTATTAATGTATATGCTCCCCAAACAAAGCTAGCTAGAATTGAATTATTTGAGGAATTGAAATCCTTTCTCTATACTAGATGGCATATCATATGGGGTGGGGATTTCAACTGCGATATTGACATTAAATATTCTGGGGATTCAACAAAAAAAATGTATTGTGATTCGCATGCTTTAAAACAAATTATTGGGGATGCCGGTTTATTAGATGCGTATCGATGTTTACACTGTCATTCTGGGGCTACTTTTCATAGGTATATATACGCTATGCGTATAGACATGGTTTTTGTGTCCAAATATATTACACCAATATCTAGCAGGGTTACACCCACAGAATTTTCAGATCATCAGATTTTATTGTGCGATTTTTGTTTATCTGATATCCCGACTAGAATGTTATCCACTATACAGAGGTGGAGATTAAATGCATCCTTTCTAGATTTGCCAGATTATCATCATAATTTAGAAGTATTTTTTGCAGCCAAGCATTCCACCATATGTATGTGCGATAATATTTATGATTGGTGGTTAAATACTAAAGCTGAGTTGAAGGCTTTATTTATTAGTTGGGAAAAGCAAAGAGATAATTCCCATTATTTAAAGTATTTAACTTATAGGAGCCAGTTATATAAACTTATATCCTTTCCCCCATGTGATCACACAAAATTGAAATCACAAATTGTTGAAATAAAACGACAGATGAAAATTTACCAATATGACCGGGCTAAATCTTTAGAAATGTAATTTAGATTTGGAATACAAAAACAACCTGCTTCTGACCCTTATAAAGCTTGTAAAGCACGATTAGATAAAACTGTAATGACTAGCTTATGTAAACCTGATGGAGGAATAGTAGATTCAGATGCTGAAATGTTGCTGGTAGTGCAGCAATATGTCACAGATATATTTGACATCAGAATTAATAATACAGATACTTTGCCAGATATTTTTTTTACATCACTACCTCAGGTGGAAGAGTCTATGAAACATTTTTTGATGAAACCTATTTCTTCAAAAGAAGTTGAGGATGTAATCAAAAAATTAAATCTGGGTACTTCCCCAGGATTAGATGGTATTCCCAACGATTTCTATACAAAATGTGTGTCTTATATGAGTTATTTCTTACCTTTGGTATTTAATTATATGTTGACTTCCACTTCTCATTTTAAAGAGTTTAATACTTCTCTTCTGAGTTATATTTATAAAAAAGGGGATAAGAAGTTATTGTCTAATTGGAGACCTATTAGTCTTCTTAACAGTGATTATAAAATTTTAGCTAAAATTTTGCAGAATCGCCTAGTACAGGTGACTGGCTCGTTAATTCATGCAGCTCAGACCTGTGCTATTCCCCATAGGAAAATTCAATATAATTTGTACCTCTTAAGGGAACTTTTTGAGGCTAGTAAAATGGGGCATTGTTCAGGTTTAGTGGTAGCTTTAGACCAGGCCAAAGCCTTTGATAAGGTTCAGCATCAGTATCTTTTTCATATACTGTTACAATATGGTATACCTAAACAGTTTGTGCAGTGGGTTGCTCTTCTTTATGCTAAGGCTGACATAATTCTGATGGTTAATGGTCTTTTGGAGCAGAAATTAGGCTTGGTAGAGGGGTCCAGCAAGGATGCCCTTTAAGCCCTCTGCTTTATGCTTTTGTCTTAGATCCAGTTATTTGGCAAATTCAATGGGATCAGCATATAATTGGCCTTTCTCCTGCACCCATGTTAGAATCTGAAAAAATTACGGCCTATGCTGATGATGTGACTTTATTAATGAAGGATGTTACTTCTCTTACAAAGACACTGGAAGTTTGTAATTTTTATGGGCAATTATCTGGTGCACAGCTTAATATGGAGAAGAGTTTTGGTTTTTCTTTAGATCCTACGCAGACTGGTATTATGGATTGCATGGAAATTTAATTTTCTGCTTTCCCCAAAAACATTTTAGCTATCTGGTTTGGGCATGGAGATATGGCAACTTATAATTGGGAACAGCAGTTGGTTCTGGGTGAAAGTAAAATTAATGTTTGGTAACAATGGAAATTTGGGAGAAAAAAACGTATTATGATAATTAAAAAAATGTAATACCAGTTTTTCTTTATTTAAGCTACCTCTATCCCCCTCCAGCTCATTTAGAAACAAGATTATACAGATTATTTTTTCAAATGGTGTGGGGAAATAGGTTGAACCTGGTCAAAAGGGCTATTACATTGCTTCCAATCAAACAAGGGGAGGTTACATATGGTGAATCCTTTGGTTTTTTACCACTCGATTTTTTTATTTTCTTCTTTTAGTTTTTTTATGGAGTTTGGCCCCTATGACATGACAAATCTGGACACAGTTTCTATGGCAACAATATTTCCAGAAATGGATTTTATTGCCCCCTAAGATTTTGGCTTCAGATGTCCTTCCAAATTATGGGATTTCCTCTTTAAAGAAATTACAACAATGGAAAGTGATGTTTCAAAAATTACTTTCATTAGATAAGAAAATCTTTTATTCCCATATAGTTTATGAAGTGCAACAAGTGTCACTTCTTTTTCATGAGTGTATTCCTACTAGAATGTCTTTTGCTTTACATAAACTGACAGATTTTAGATTACCAGTACAGATCTGGGATATTGTATGGATTTCTGCCCAAGGTAGACTAGGTGTTAGAGGGAATCTCAAGTATAAACCACAGTCTTAAAGGTATTGCCTTAAGCCCTCATGTATTAATATAGAGGAAAGCCAGTCACATTTTATTTAGAATGTGCTGATAGTAAGTTATTTTGGAGTGAGGCAGCTATTAAATGGAATAGGCCTTTTTGAATATGCTTTCATATAATACCTTAATTTTAGGAGATTATGCAGGGGTTTGGAAAAAAATTCATAAAAGTACTTTGAATTTTTTTTTTGCATATATTCAATACTTTTTATGGCAAGCTAGGTGTCAATATGTCTTACAACAGCAACAAGTTATACATTGTATTATTATTTCACAAATTGAGTCAGGGTTGCTAACGGTTAAAGAAAAAGATTCTCGTTAGTTTTCTCCAGAGAAACTGGTTCAATTTTGGAAATATTTTCCCTTTTGATTTTTTTTATATGATTTACTATGTTCCATAATTTTCTTTTCTGTAAATATTGGATGTTATCATACCTTATATGAGTAATTGTTTTGATGAAATTTCAGTTTTTATGTGATGTTATGTTTATTTTGCTCAACAAACTTCCCCTACTCTTTTCGATAAGTGCCATGGGATCTTTAACATCCACCTGAACTACCACCAATCCAGGCAGATGGGACCGCAGTTTAACATCTGATCCGAAAGATGGCACCTCAGAAGTGCAGCACCCCTCTCATGCTGTACTACAGTGTCAATACTGGGATATTAACCCAAGTGCCAGATGTGAGAACTGAACCCACAGCCCTCTGATCTCCCAGCCTCAGAGGCGAGTGTGCTACTTACCGAGCCACTGACACTGCTATAAATGGAAGATCAACTGGAGAGTGAGAGAAAAGAAGACACTTTCAAAAGGACCTGTACTTTCTATACCAATTTTAAAGTTTGCACCTTTATTTTTAAAAACAATTTCTTGGGTATAAATATTAAAATTAAAACCCTAGCTTTGATACTATAGTATGTCCTTTGCTACTTATAAAAGGGTTTCAGCCCAGAAACCAAACTAAAAAAGAATATGTTTATTCTTAAACAGGACAATGACTAGTATTTGACTTCCGACCATTTCCAAACATAATTTTTATCATGGTTTATGATGCTGAAGATTTAATTTCAAACGCTGTATCTTTTCATCTGTTAGGCTTAAAAAGTTGTTTTGTTTAATGAAAGCTTGGAGCTAGATCAACATAAATACTCCATAACAACAGAGTTCTCTTGTATTAATACATGCCTGCACATGTTGATATAATATTTTGTTAAAAAAAAAGTAGTTGAAAACATTTTTAACCATTTAAATTTTTTATATGCTGATATATGGAAGAAAGATTGGTGCCACACTGGAGGATTCATCACCTAGGCTCTGAGCCAGGAAAAGAAGCTGCTGTTTTGATGCTTTAACACTGCTGGTGCTCAATGAGTAGGTTTAATAGTAATTTTAGTGCAGGGTTAGTTCTACATTTGCTAGCTGAAGTATGGCTATGGATTTTACAGTGAGGCTTGCTGTTGGAGCAGCAGTGTTTGCTGTGAACCTATGTCAAAGCATTTGTTTATTTTCAGAGTGGAGCTTAATAAATTGTATTTGAATTTTGCATGACAGCATTGTCTGTTCATTTGCTTCCAAGTGCCACTACTGAACTCCTGATAGGACTATGTTTCATCAAAACCTGGCTTAGTGATGAGTCCATGCCCGTGCTGGAGGCAGCCATCCCAGGTGGGTTCTCTGTGGTACACTACTGGAGGTGGGAGTGCAGGGGTGGAGGGGTTGCCATCTGTTGTAGATCCTGCTTGAAGCTAACACCATACCCATTGAAAGAGACATGGTGGTTTAAATACATGACAGTGAAGGGTGATGTGTGTGTGAGGTACAGCATCCTCCTGGTCTATTGCCCCCTCAGGGCAGGAACAGGAGTTCCTATGAGAATTTGTAGATTTTGTCATCAACCTATCATTGAACACTCTCAACTCAACTTAATTGTGTTGGGGTTCTCAATATATTTGTTGATGATGAAGTCTCACAATTTGTTCAGCAATTCCTCCAGTTGATTGAGTCACTGGGCCTCACACAGGCTGTTTCTACCACTACCAATGAACATGGCCATCTCTTGGACTATGTTTTCTCTCAGGAGCTGAACATCTATGATGTCAGGGTGGATACAGTGTGGTGATTTGATTACCATGCTGCTAGTTTTCAGGCAGGGGTCCTTCAGTTACCAATCCCCCCCCCCGGAAGATGATCCAATACCACCCTAAATGTGCTTTGACACTAGAAAACCTTCTGGTAGTCTTGTACATCCTGGGTATGGAGGCATCATGTGTTAGAGGTATGGAAGTGACCACTGATGGCTTTAATGTGGCCATTACACTGGTACTTGACTCCATCAGACTGATCTGTGTCTTCTTACTGACCTCCCATCGAACCTCACTGTGGTATAACAACAACTTGAAGCAGCTGTAGGCAACAGAGTGGAGGTTAGAGCATTCCTGGAAGAAGTCTGATTCAATGGATGACAGGGTGGCTGATATTACAATCCACAACTCCTACACTGTTCTGGTAGGGTGGGATTGTCTTGGTGAGACACCCGCAGTGGTGGACAAGGTGGACACAGAGATCCTCCACAGTGGAGACAACCCTGGAGATGGCACGGGACCCCAGAGGAGAAGGAAGCAACTTCTAGTGGGGGACTCTATTATTAGGGGGGGTAGTCCTGGGGACAGGAAACAGAGAGGTCATGTGCCTACCCAGCTCTACCACATGGAGGAATCGGAAGCGAATCCAAAGGATTGCTAGGGTAGCAAGGGAGGAGGGCGAGCTAGATGTCATTGTTCACCTGGGGACAGATGACTTGGCTGGGGATGAGGTGAGGGCAGTGCACAGGGAGTTGACAGAGTTGGAAAAGGGTCTCAGACAGGTGGCACACAGTGGAGGGGTTGTGGGATAACAGATGGACCAGACACTGAACTTCAGGTTCAACACACAATCTCCATGTGGTTTATTCAAAATACAGGAAATAAGCTTATGCAATGCCATATTTCTTCTTCAGTACATCAGTTTGCAGCAAAAGACTATGTATGTTCTTTCTTTGCACTTAGCCAGCACCTACTGACACTGATCTCTGATCTAGCCACTTTTCAGTGAAAACCCTTCATCCCTATGTGGGGCCCATTTGCTTGGGTAGTGGGTGCTCAAAAAGAAAAAAAACAAAACAAGCTAAAAACAAAGAACCTCAGTGCAGAAACACTGAAACATGGGTTACCCCAAAGGGCACTGCCAACAAATCAAGTTTCAAAGAAATACAACATCATCCCTCAGGGATCGGTTCTTGGGCCCCTCCTGTTCAATGCCTACATGTCTGACATAAGGAAGGGTATCAGGAGTGAGATGAGTCTCTTTGCGAATGACTCAAAACTGGGGGCAGTTGTGGATGGGGAGGAGGGGAGGGTGGCCCTACAGGGGGACCTGGAGGCTCTGGAAAGGTGGTCTAGAAAGTGGAAGCTGCGGTTCAATGGAGGGAAATGCAAGGTTCTGCACCTGGGAGCCAGAAACCCTGGCCAAGTGTACATGGGGGGGATGCTACAAGTCTCGATAGCTGAGAGGGACCTGGGAGTGGTGGTGGATGTCAAGATGAACAACTCGGAGACTTGTAGGAGGGCAGCGGCAAAGGCCAACAGGATGCTTGGATGCATCGCTAGAGGATCACCTCCATAAGGAGGGAAGTGATACTCCCACTGTATAACTGCTTGGTGAGGCCACACCTCGAGTACTGCGTGCAGTTTTGGAGACCACATTTAAAAGGGACATTGAACTCCTGAGAGGATCCAGAGGAGGGCAACCAAAATGATTTGGGGCTTGGGGTATAGGACCTATGGGGAGAGGCTCAAAGAGCTAAATATGTACACATTGGAAGAGAGAAGGGACCAGGGGACATGATAGAGGCTTCAGGTACATGAAGGGGTAAATGGGGAGAAGCAGTCGGGTGCTCGAAGGAAGGAGGGGGCAACTAGAGGGCATGGGTGGAAGCTGGAGGGGGAGATTCAGGGAGAAAGGAGGAGGTGCTACTTCACTGAGAGGGTGGTGGAGCTGCCCAGGGGCTGGTGGAGGCAGAGACGGTGGAGGGGTTCAAGAGGGGTGGGACAGGTATGGGGAGGGTTCTGGAAGCAAAACCAGTGCAGAGAGAATATCCGGGACTGGGAAGGGAGAAGCCTGAGAGGGGGGCAGCAAGATCAGCTCCCAGGGTTGGGGCTGACCAAACGAGCAGACACAAAAGATCGTTAGGCCTATTCTGCTGGCATTTTAGTGTGTTAGTATCATACATACTTCCATAATGCAAGGAATCATGGGATATATGCAAATCACCATGACATTTCAGACTTGTTCAGTTTACAGCAATTTGCATGCATTTTAAATAGCACAACTAACTTAATTTATATAATAGTCACCTAGTACTTTTTATCATTATCAATAACACCTAGTGCCATGGTCTTTTCAACATTTACAGGTTTCATAAACATAAGGTATATACATCAAGGTATTTTATGACATAGTGCTATTACATACTAAATCCAACAACAATAAACACAACCTGTTTTACATATGTTTGGAGGTCACCACAATAATTTCCCTGTATGAGGACCTGAAAGGGAAAAGGAAAATTAAAGAGGACATTATAGCATAGTCAAGAAAGGAAGGGGGTGCCCATAGGTGGCCAACCTTATGGACTAGAAATTGTAAAGGATAGCTTAGTCTAAGAAATAAAAGAACTGTTGCAACAGATTTAAGAAAAGGTCAGTCCTCAAGAGTGGCAGGAGCTCCTCTGTCACACACACTCAAAGTAACTTTCTCAGAAGTGCTATCTGTCTACAGCATGAAGGAGGCCAGAGTGCTCCACACCAAGGGATTCAATGAATGGCTGAAGAGCTGGTGCACAGCTGAGGGATTTAGCTTCATTGGAGACTGGGGGAACACCTGGCGAGATGCAGGCTTGAACGGAAGGGACTGCCTGCATCCATCTGGGGGGGAACTGAGATCTTTAGTGAGAGGTTTAAATGTTTCATTGGCAAATATTTAAACTAGCCAAGGGCGGTGTCGGCATTAAGCAAGAAAGAATCAACTGCTGCCCCCCCACAGGTTAAGGTAGACAGACAGATACTAGAGTCAAGAAAGGAACATTTAAACTAGTCAAGGGGGATGGCGGAATTAAGAAGGGAACACCAACTCCCCCCCCCACAGAGAAAGAAAGACAAACAGGCTAATACTACAGCAGTGGAAGCAACAAAAGGAAACACAAAGGGAGGTAATAGTGGGGGAGGCATGGAGGGCAGGCATAGGGATTGGGATGGAGGGGGAACTGCTACAGGCGGGGGCATCAAAACATGAAAGGCCATGTGTACAAATTCTCAGAGCCTGGGAAACAAGATCCCAGACCTAGCGGCCTTGATGGTGGAGGAAGACCTGGACATTGTCGCAGTCACTGAAACATGGTACACAGGAAAAAATGACTGGAATGTTACCATACCAGGGTACACAATCTTCAGGAGAGACAAGGAGGGCAAAAAGGGGGGAGGGGTGACTATGTACATCAGAGAGGGGATCAAGGCAATGGAGTTAAGGGGAAGATGGGAAGGGGGAAGAGGCACTATGGGTCACATTAGAGATGGGAAATGGCACCACTGTCCTCACTGGAGTTGTCTACAAACCTCCAGCACAGGGGGAAGAAGTAGACAGGGTATTAGTGGAAACCATACACAAAATGACAAAGAAAGGTGAGGTGTTGCTGGTGGAGTCCTAAACATGCCAGACGTTAACTGGAACACATATGCAGCAGCCACTACCAGGAGCAGAGACATCTTGGATGCCTTGGAAGGAGCGTGCCTCAGACAGCTGGTGAAGGAGCCCACATGGGAGGGAGCAATACTAGACCTGGTTCTCACAAATGGTAACAGAATAACCGATCTATCAGTGGGCAGCCATCTAGGGTCCAGTGATCACCATACAGTGTGGTTTAAGGTGAAGACAGTGGTAGAGTCGAGCCACTCAAAAGTAAAGGTCCTGGACTTCAAGAGGGCAGACTTTGCAAAACTGGGGTAACACCTCTGGATTATCCTGGTGAAGTGGAAGAGAAAGGGAGTGGAGGAACAGTGGGAGAAACTTAAAGGAGCCATAACAGAGACAACAGGCCTCTGTGTAAAGCTAGTAAACAAAGCAAAAAGAAAGAAAAAAAACACTATGGTTTTCAAAAGAAGTGGTAGGGAAGATTAGGGAAAAAACAGGTGTTCAGAAAGTACAAGGAAACACAGGGGGAGGGAGACAGGGAAATGTACCAGGCAAAGCAGAAGGAGGTGGGGAAGGCAGTCAGATGGGCAAAGGTGCAAACTGAAGAAAGGATAGCAAAATCATTAAAAAAGGGTGTCAAAACCTTCTTCAGGTATATCAGGGAAAGGAAAAAGGCCAATGGAGGGATTGTGAGGTTGAATAAAGGGGGGGTAAGTGTACAGAGGGGGGACCTATAAAAAGCAGAAATTCTAAACAAATACTTCTGCTCAGTATTTACAAAGGAAGGGGAAGGACCAAAATGAGGGGATAGAAACACATATGAGGGGGAGGCGGACACCAGTTTTCATGGAGGAGAGACCTAAAGGAACTCTAGAAACTAAAAGTGAGCAAGGCAATAGGACCAGATGGGATGCATCCCAGAATACTGAAAGAACTCAGGGAGGTACTAGGGGCACCACTGACAGCCCTATTTAACAACTCACTAGAGGAGGGAGTGGTACCAAAGGACTGGAGGAGGGCGAATGTGGTACCACTACACAAAAGTGGGAGCAATGTGGAGGCTGGACATTACAGGCCAGTCAGCTTGACCTCAGTGATTGGGGAAAATCATGGAATCCATGTTAAAGGAAAGGATTGTGGCATACCTGGATGCTAGTGGGGCACAAGACTCAAGGCAACATGAATTTACAGCAGGGAAATCTTATCAAACAAACCTGATAGATTTCTTTGACTGGGTAACCAGGGTGGTGGACATGGCCTACCTAGATTTTAGCAAGGCATTTGACACTGTCCCACACAGGGGGCTAGTAAACAAGTTTCAAAGTCTGGGAGTAGGTCCCAAGGTTATACACTGGGTCCAAAACTGGCTGAGCAACAGGACATAGAGGGTGGTAGTAAATGGAGTTCAATCTCAGGAGACCGGGGGTGGCGAGTGGGGTACCACAGGGCTTGGTTCTGGGGCCAGTCCTCTTTAATGTCTTCATTAGTAACATTGTGGAGGGGCTGGAAGGGAAGCCTCTTTGTGGATGACACCAAGATCTGCAATAGGGTAGACACTCCAGGTGGGGTGAAAAAAATGAGCAGAGACATAGGCAAATTAGAGGAGTGGTCAAGAGTCTGGCAGCTTAAATTCAATACAAAAAAATGCAAAGTCATGCACTTGGGCCACAGTAATCCTGGAGAGGAATACACAATTGAGGGGAGGTAGATACTAACAACAACAAAACTGGAAAGGGACTTGGGGGTAAACATAACAGATGACCTGAAGATGGCAAGCAATGTGGAAAGGTGGTGGGGAGGGCTGAAGGGATGCTGGGGTGCATAGGGAGGGGCATCACTAGTAGAAAACAGGAGGTGGTGATGCCACTGTACAGACAATTAGTCAGGTCACATCTGAAATACTGTATTCAGTTCTGAAGACCGCATCTCCGGAAGGACATTGACAGAATGGAGGTGGTCCAGAAAAGAGTAACAAAAATGGTGAAAGGAATGCACCAAAAAACATATGAGGAAAAACTTAAAGACCTCAATATGTATACCCTGAAGGAAAGGGTGGATATGGTAGAGACATTCAAGTACCTCGGGGAAATCAACAAGGTCCAGAAGGGCAGCATCTTTCAAAAAAGAGATGTGCAAGAAAAAGAGGTCACAATATGAGGCGGGGGGAGACTTGGGCTTAACGTGATAAAGTATTTTTTCACAGAAAGGGTGGTGGATGCATGGAACAGCCTCCCAGCAGAGGTCATGTAGGCTAAAATGATTGGTGAGTTCAAGAATGCATGGGATAGACAGAAGGCAACTCTAGTGATAGGAAAGAGGGTAAGCTGCTGATCATTTAGGATCTGGAGTTTAAGTAGGTAGAGAAATGGGCAGACTAGGTGGGCCAGGCGGGCCTTATCTGCAGTCAAAATTTATGTTTCTATGTGTCTCTGAGGTCCCATTATAAGGACTATGAGAGTCAAGAACCCTGAAAAAGTCAAAGTTCCTATAATAGGTTATTACCGCAGAAGGAAATAGGCCAACTCAACTCTTCTGTACTGTTGACAGGATAATAAATCCTGACTGTTTGAAGCTCGGAGTCCGGAGTTCTTTCCTTCCAAACAGAGCGTCCTCCATTTGAGTCATGATCTTGAGAGGTGGCATTTCAAGAGCGGTAGTAGTAGTGAAGAGGAGAGGCATGAGGGCACTTCTGTGGTCTTGAGTGAGTTCCAGCCAGTTTTTTTTGTAGGAGGAGCTCGAGGTGATTGCAGCGATGTGCCCCAAATACTGTCAGTCAGATCCAAGACCTACTTGGCTGTTGGCAGACTGCTGAGTAGCCCTGGGTCTGATGATTGCCAGCACTGTCAAGGGCTCCTTGCAGGAGGACTGTTTCCCACTGATACTTAAAAGAACTGGGGTGAGACTGCAACTAAAGAATCATCTTTAGACCCATAGGTGTTAACAAATTACAGGCCTGTCTAGTACCTTCCTTTTCTAGGAAAGGTCATCAAGAAGGTAGTGGTGGCAGTACAGGTTGAGGCTCACCTTGAGAGTTTTAACATCTATGAGCTTCTACAATTGGGTTTCCAGCCTCATCATAGTACAAAGACCACACTCATTAAGGTGTTTGTTTATCTGCTCCTAGCAAGAGATAGAGGAAAATGTTCAACTGTTGTCATCCTTGCTCTCTCATTAGTATTTAACACCATGGACCATGAGGTTTTGATGGAGTGCCTTGAGGAATATTGGGGACTTGTTGGAATAGCTTTAACATGATTTGAGTCCTTCCTTACCAGTAGAACACAGCAGGTTGTGGTTAGAGCTTTCTCATCACAGTCTGTATCAGTTAGCTGTGGTGTTCCCCAGGATTTAGTTCTGTCCCCCCAAGTTGTTTGCAATCCCCACTGAAATACATTGAACTGCACATACCTCAGTTTCTCATATTGCAGTCAGTGGCTGCAGCAACAAGACGTGTCTTCGATCAGAGAGTGGATCTTCACCCTGTGTCCTGTTCGGGTGAGTGAGGGGGTGGTGGGGTGTACTAGTGAGTGTGGGGTGGTGAGTGCTGAGTGGGAGGAGGGGGTCAGATCCATGAGGGACCATTTTCTTTTTTGCATGTTTAAGAGAAAAAAAAAACATTGAGTTACCGTTTTCTGTGAGTGCAACAATTTGCTCACAATGACTCAATCCGAGTTGTCTCACTCCCGACATCCTGCTCCAGCAATAATTTGCTCCTGCCACAATCCACCCCTGATCAATTCACTCCTGCCTACTATATTAAAACTCCAAAAGCAAACCTTATAAGCAACTATAACATACACATATATTGTTATGATATCAATTAACAGACTTAAAAAAAAACACAAACACATTCATAACACATACAAAATTCAGAAATAATTTCTAATTCAAAGGAATCCCACTCAGAGTAGACAAGTTAATATTTAACATGAGTTAAAAACTCCTTACATCATGCCACATTTCTGAAGAGAAGAAACAATAATCATACAAAACAAATTATTTAGCATTCCTCTGTAAAAAATTGCTAGTTTTGAGCAGCCTGAGACGTTAGTTGTGTGGCTCAAAAGACTACAAATCATTCAGTACATCATTTTATTTTTCTGTGGGTGTCTCAATCCATTTAAATTATGGGAATTGTTAGAGATAACCATTCTCTATAAGGTCGCGGAAACTGTTACCGCTAAATGAGGGAAAGTAGCTTGAAAGTACCTCAAACTGCTCAATACAGGTAGCCCTATCCATGGTCAAATTAGATCCGGTTAACCAACATAAGGATCAGTAGTTAATAGCTGCCCTAAGTCAGGCTGCAAAAACCACCATGTTTGGGGTAAAGCAACAAATAACGTGGCTATCATACACTTCTGTCAGTGGCTTTGAACTCCAGAGAACCATCAGTACAAGCTCCAGATGAACTACTAAACCTGTCGCTGCATTTCCATTACTCATTCCCTGCATGCTCTCATCTCCTAAGACCACAAATTGCGTGTGTGGGGAAAACTCTCCTTAAATACCAATACTGCTGACTGAGGACATCCAAACTCTTTCTAACCAGCAATGAAACAAAAAAAGTATGAAGAGATCCTCACAAACAAGCCACTCAAACAAAAAAAAACAGATGCAGCAAACACAGAGCTAAATGCAGCATAACAAATCAAACATACCAGGGTGCCACAGAACAGAGCAGGAAGTGTGCTACACAAGGAACAGTCGCTGGAGTGAAATTACCAGGAGCGAACTTGTTAGGGTGCGAGTCAGTTCAGGACTGGATTGTCAGGAGTGCATGCATCGGGAATCAATCATCGAGAGCAAATTGATGTAGACTCCTGTTTTCTTTATTTTAGACATAGACAGTGATTGGAGGGTGGGGGGTGCCACTAGACACCAGGGGAAGTCAAAAATATTACAGGAATAACAGTCAGAGGGTGGGGGTTGACACTAAACACCAGAGAAAGACAAAACATAATGGGGGCAGCAATCAGAGAGTACCAGTGGCCACTAGACACCAGGGGAAAATTAAATAACTATGGGGAAGGCAATCAGAGTGTGAAGGGTTCCACTAGACACCAGGAAAATATTTAATTATTATGGGGACAGCAATCAGGTGGTGGGCACTGCCACTAGACACCGGGAAATAATAAAATAATAACAGGGACAGCGACTGGAGGGTGGAGGTGCCACTAGACACCAGGGAAAAATAAAATAATTACAGGGATGGTGACTGGAGGGTGGGGGGTGCCACTAGACTCCAGAGAAAGATTAAATCATTACAGGAATGGCAATCAGACAGTGAGGGGTGCCACTAGAGACCAGGGAAGGTAAAACATCTTACAGGAATGGCAGTCTGAGAGTGGGGGTACCACTAGACACCAGGGCAACATTACACACATACAGGGACTCAATGGGGGAGGTGCCACTAGACACCAGGGAAATGGTGGCTCACTGCTCTCATTGCAGCCCACAGCATGAGTTCCAGCTGCGGCTGCAGAAGTCAAGAAAGTCCCTTTGTTCTCATACAGAGAATGGGGGTGAATGGATCTTTTTGCTAATATGGGCACCCAGGATTTAGGGTGCCCAGAAAAGGTATTTCTAGCCCTTATTTTAAAAAACAAACATCACAATCTAGCTAAATGGTGCCCATTTAGCTAGGTTCTGGTGTTTGTATTTTAAAATGACAGCATTTTTATGTATTTTCCGTGCTTGTTTGTTGAGGAGAAAAACAATAAGAAGGCAGTCTCACGGCACAAAAAAAATATTTTGAGTTGTGAGAAGCAAGTGGTGAAAAACTACAAAGGGTCCTGCAACATCCAATTTTTCATTTAGCACGAGAATGTTATCTAAATCAACCTACTGCACATGCTTAGAACAGGAAAACCCAAAACTTTAAAGCCTTATAAATCTGGAACTATTGAATACTTTTCCACCAGACCTTTTAAAGGCACTACTTTAGGACATGACATGTGTGCCCTAAAAAATGTTAAGTATAGGAAAAAAATTAGCCATTTGCAGAAAAATTACATAAGTGGATCTCAGGAACTGCACAAGCTGCCATCACAAAACTTGCACATATCAAGACCTTGCCTCCTAGACAACATATGCAAAACTTCAGCTGATTTCATCAAATGGTGTCAAAGATATTATTGTGTAAAGTTAGGGGTTTAACACCGAACACCATACTCAACCCTAACAATACCATGCCACTATAATATATTAATAGCTAGAGAAAGACTGTCTGTTTCTATATTGATAACATAATTACTATTATTACATAACAGTAATATAATAGCATCATTTCTTTATGGCTGGACTCCAAGCTTTCATTTAAAAAAATTAAGTTCTTAGCCCCAGCAATTCCAGAGTGGAATCTTTCAAACGATATTGGGTTGGATTCTAGACGGGTGGCCAAGTTGCTGCCACGCATGGCTTAAGCCACCCGCATCCTGAGACATTGACCCTGCCCCTATTCTGGTAGGGGCAGGGTTATCTCAAGCGATGTCCTGTGACTTGTGACATGCGGCCAGGCATGCCGAACTGTGGGAGTACCTACGAGCATGTCACAAGCCACAACAGCAGGGTGGCGCGGTCAACCCCCCCCAACCATGCCCCGACCCCTAGTCGCCAGCCGCAAATGTGGCAGATACCCAGGTAGCCTAGTGCCCCTAGCACTGTCATACAGAATCATACCTATCCTGGTAGTCTAGTGGCCCCCCGGAACTGTAAAATATTAATTAAAGTGATCCCCATATCTCTGGTAGTCTAGCGGCCCCCCCGAACTGTAAAATAATAATTAAAGTGATCTCCATATCCCTGGTAGTCTAGCGGCCCCCGATCAACATAAAATATAGTACACCCATTCTCTGGTAGTCAAGGGCCCCCACCCCCCACACAGCCATGCCAGCCCACCCAGCACCCTTCCCACCCGCTCCCAGCCAGCGACTGGCACAGCCCACCTCTCACCATCACAGCCAGCCACAGAATGAGTCCAGTATCAATGCATACTGCAAAGATACGCTCAGATATTAATATTGGGATTCTACAAGAACCACCAGAGGAGAATCGGCATCATAAGTTACACCAGCATTTAGCTGGTATTACCTACAGCCATCCCCTTGGAGTCCTGTAGACCCACCTGCAGACTTGCCAACATGCTGCCATCACCCACCCATGCCCCGAACCACAAGTCGCTGGCCGCATATGCAGCAAAAAGCCAGCCCTGGTAGTCGTGCCCCCCACTGTAAAATAATAATTAAGTGATCCTTATCCCGGTAGTCTGCGGCTAAACTGTAAATAATAATTGCTGTCTATTTCTCGTCGAGGTTTGATCAACATAAATATAGTTTCATTCTGTACAGAGTTTGATTGTTACGCAGCATTTCATATTACTGCCTCGCTGGCGATTGGCAGCCCACCTTCATCACAGCTGGTGGCCGACTGAGTCCAGTATCATCGCCAGCACTGCAAAGATGTGCTCAGATACAATATCTGAGCACGTATTTGCAGTACACACTGATATTGGACCCATTTGGCTGCTGGCTGTGGTGGTGAGAGGTGGGCTGTGCCAGTCGCCAGCTGGGGACGGGTGGTGAGGGTGCTGGGTGGGCTGGCGTGGCTGAGTGGGGGGCCATTTGACTACCAGGGATGGGTGTACTATATTTTATGTTGATCAGGGGGCCGCTAGACTACCAGGGATACGAGGATCACTTTATTTATTATTTTACAGTGTGGGGGACTCTAGACTACCAGGACAGGGATCACTTTAATTATTATTGTACAGTTTGGGGGGCCGCTAGACTACCAGGGATATGGGGATCACTTTAATTATTATTTTACAGCGTGGGGGGCACGAGACTACCAGGACCGGCTTTTTGCCGCATATTTGGCTGGCGACTCACAGTTCGGGGCACGGGTGGGGGGATGGCAGCATGTTGGCATGTCTGCAGGCGGGTCTACAGGACCCCCGATGAGGGGGTCATCGGTTACACCAGCTAAGTGCTGGTGTAACTTATGATGCTGATTCTCCTCTGGGGGTTCTCATAGAATCCAATGTGGGAACTTTGTGCCTGCCCTTCTAGAATGGGCGCAACTGCTGCCATAAACCCCTAGCACCATGTCACAGGGGTTTGTCGGCATAACTGCTATTACAGGCGCCAAGTGGCCTGTGACATGTCTAGAGTCACTTTGTAGAATCGGCGACAAGTCACAACTGCTGGCGAAGTTGCTACATGCGCCATTCTACTTGGCACAACTGCTGTTACGCCAGGTGTAACCCTTCTAGAATTTGGCCCATTTTCTTTAAAATGTGAGAACTTTGGAACTGTTAGGGCTAGAGACTTTTTAAATGAACACTTGGAGTCAGCTAAGTAGATATATTGTTAATACAGTATATCATTACACTCACCATATGCCGATACAAGAAACATAAAATGGTTCACTGCATTTTTAAAGTCCTGCCATTTTTAACATGTTATATTGACATACATACAAATGTAGCAACACAGAAGAACTGAATTAACTGTTCAAATGTTACAGCTTTCAAAATGTAACTTAAAGCAAAAAGATCATACAAGACTGTTTTGAGAAATGGTCGGAAGATGCTAGTGAATGTTCTAAGAATAAATACACTTTTCTAATTTGTCTTTTGTTAACCAGGTACTGTAAGTCAACAGACAATTAAATACCAATTTATGGGTAAGACCAATGAGGTTACAAAGAGGCATAAAAAAAATAACAATTCCAGACAATGAACAAATTCCAAGCACAAAAAATACTGTGCTAAAATATGAAAACTGGCCACCAGTATAAAATGCAAACAGTGCTTTAATAGACAGCCCCAGTCTCCCTGTGGGTTATTTTTGATTCTAATAAAGCACTGCTTGTGCTTTATATTGTGGCCAGTTTTTATTTTTTAAGTGCAGTATTTTTTGTGCTCCATGTTTCATTGTTGGTTACTGCGACTTTCAGTTTAGCTTTACTGTGTAGCTTTACTGTGCTGGGATCCATTTTCCTACTACTTAGTGAGCAAATTCCAAATGCAAAGTACAGTTAGAAGGGAAAAACATAAAACCAGTGATTTGACCAGTTAGGCAAAAATGTATTAGCAAATATATTAATAGATACAAATAACCCAAGCCTAAGTAATCTGAGAGATGATGCAAACAAAGTTCATGGAGGGACCAGTGGTATAGCAGGGCAGTAGTTGTTGCACAGATTAGGGAAAACAGTAGACTGCACAACCAGGAAGGGGGGACTCGCAGGTTTACTGCTCTACCATAACTTGGGTGATTATAGGTGACTGTGAAGGGGAAAGTACTAGCAGGAGATGTTGGAACAAGCACTGCTATCAACTGGATGCATCAAGTACTGTATGTTGGTACCTGATGATGCATGAACACTCCTGGGGAAAGAGCAGGGAAAACTAGTGCAGGATTGGGCAGATTAAACCCCTGTCTGCCCACCATGCTCAGTGTCAGGCTCCAACTGACACCATCATGGAAGTACCCCAAGTCTTCACCTTGGCTGTTGGTGGCCAGATAAATGTCAGGGAAGAAATAACAAAGTCGTTGTACACGTTCCCAGGCCTGAGAGTAAGTAGGGGGGGCAACACATCAGTGAGATGTGGGTGCACTGTGGGCTCCTGGACAGGTTAGCAGTGCAGCCTTGACTTGCAGGAAGAGGATATTGACAATGGTGATGGAAGAAGGTTCCATACTGCAATCAGGGGAAAAGAATATGTTAAAAAAATAAAACAGAAACTGGCTCTGTGACACTGAGCAATGGAGGATCACTCTGGCATGCTGGCAGCTAGGACATCAGGAGCGGAGGCTGTCAGGGAGAGTGAAGCAGTGTTCTTTGAAGGATCTAGTCCAGGTGGAGGGAGCTTGCAGCACTGCTCTCTAGTGGCTTCTGGTTGCAGCTGGTGGAGGTGCCAGTGATGGCATGGGTGACCATGCACCATCTGGCACCCCACGCCAGCCTTGCATGCATGCGGTGGGCAGGGACATGAACAGGGAAGATGTTGCAGGCCAGATGATGGCTTCTCTACCCCTCCACACACCTGGACCCTCCTAGAAGGACATGCCCCCACTGGATGCCACAGAGACTAAGCCACAGCATGGCCCCCGCAGGTACAGACAGGCCAATGGAAAAGGAAGTATGGTGCTCTCAGGTGTCTATTCTGCAGTGACAGTCAGGGAAGGCCCCCAGCAGGTACAAGTCAGCCCCATAGCTTCCAGAGGTCAGGGTTGGTCTGGGTCTAGGAGGGTGCAGTCAAGGGGTGAGTCTGGTGGGGAAAAAGAGGGGTGATGTAGGGGCCTGAAGAAGTAGGGCAGTGGTGGGCACCATGGGTACAAAAAAAAAAAAGAAAAAAAATCTTCCAGTCCTGCTGCTGTTTGCAAAGGCACTGCTTGCCTAACGAAACAGTGAGAGCTGCATTGTTGGTTGTTCAGTGGCTCAATGCCTGGCTAGACATTTGTTAAAATACATAGATACACAAAAAGCAGCTGTCCCACCAGCACAGTAGCAGTGCAGCCAGAAACCTATGCTTGGGGGTGACCATGAGTAGTCCGAGGGCTAGTGGGGGGGGGATTGAGCATCCCATAGGTTGCTCTCCCACTAAGGGAGGGAGAGACACAACTGCCACTCCATGACCACCAACAGTGTGATCATGGATGGTGGTACAGGCAGAGTGCACTGTCAGCCTGGGGGAGATGGTGAATGACTGGATCAATACATTGTTGTGCCTCTGCATGTGCATATCTGTCCTCAGCCTGGCAGGACATCTCCAAGGGCATGGGAGTAAAATGTAGGCAGAATAAAGACAGCTGCACCATAGGATGAAGCTCCACCATTACTCTCAGGCCTCAACACAACTGTCCATCTGCACCCCCTGGAACTGTGTGTTCAGCTGGGAGACCAAGATTATAACATGCATAAGCCTCTCCGTGCCAACAGGGGTATCACTACTACAACCCAACATGTGCATCCCAGGCACACTGTTGCCCAAGCCCGGAATCCTGAACAACAAAATCACAACAGTGGGATTTTCCACACACACCCGGAGTTTGTTATAGCAATTCAAGGGGGTGTGGGGGGGCAAAGCCCCCAAAAACATGGGAAACAAACAAAATCCTACTATCAGGATTTTGCTTTCGGGATTCTGGGCTTGGGCAACAGTGTGACAGGAAGCACATGTCGGGTTCTAGTAGTAAATCCCCAACAGGCATACATGGTGCCAACATGGAAAAAATAACTACCATTTGATCGGTCACACCTCTGTCACCTGATTATGTTCCTTTCATCGTAAAACAAATAACTCTGTACCTCCTCCGAATCCACTGTAAAAGCATTATTTTATAAACTATTTCCATGGTATGTACTGTTACCCCACTACCCCCTCCAACACCAAAAAAATGAAAACAGTTGCATCTTAGTACCAATGAGCTGAACATAATGGCTGTTCAAATTGTCGAAAACCAATCTGGTTGCCCCAGAAAGAGGATATACCATTAGTACCAATAATGCAATCCATGTAGAACTATAGCCACACTTGACAAACAGGAAAATACTCTGAAGATGAAAAGTGTAGCAGTAAAACATAAAAAACAAACATAAAAACAACAATGTAATAAAGAAAATTACAAACAAATATAAATAATTAATGCAACTATTTATGAGAATGTTTACTTAATAAACTAAACTATAGAACTATTTACATCTCACACCCCAAGTCCCACCACAGTGAAAATGTCTCCTGAGAGGAGTACCTAAGCACTCAGTCCTTGGCTTGTGTGGGATGTTTTCCTGGTAGTGGTGGTCTGGCAGGAGTGGTAGCAGTTCCTCAGGCCTTCTATGCTGCCACAAGCCTGGTCAGCTGGCAGGACATTATCCACAGCCTCTTCTTCCTCTGGGCTTGTCCATCCTGCAGTTTCTTTAGCTGCTGCATGATTTTGCAGTTGTGGATTAATGCAGCTGGCACCACTGGTTCTGTTGCTGGCTGCGCTTTGGTGGGACAAGGCTGTGGTCCCTCAGCCTGCTGCTGAGCCTCCCCATGGACATGCTTTCCCTCACTCTGGGACAGCCAGGCCAAATCTTTCTTCAGCCTGGCCAAACAGTTTTTAGAGGTGGCTGTGCCTCTGCTGGTGCTGAAGATTCTTTATGAAAATAGAAAAAAGTATTACTAGCACAACTATCTTGACTAAGGTCAATAAAATCTGTGCTAGTTGAACCTTCTTTTTTTTAAGTTGATATGTTACTCCGCTGGTCAGAACACCCAAGTGCCATCACCTGGCTTCACTTTGACTTAACCTTCACTTGGACTTAACTGTCTATCCATATTCCCATGGCTTAGTCCCTGTTGTGGGGGCAGCAGGGTCTCCAAGTGCCACAGATCCGGATCCAACGTCAGTGGATGAGTCACATCATGGTGGGGGTCTGCGAGGGGTCGGATCATCATCCTGCCTAGATTGGGGATTTACCACTGTTAACTGTTGGAGGCTGACACTGGGGAGTGCGCAAGCTCTGATGCATGCACTGATATGGTGAGCATGTGAGCAGTGGCATCAACCTGCCCAGTATGCTGCTTCATGTGTGCTGCCTCCTGTGAACACCCAGGTGACAGTACTGTAGTGGGACCATAGCAAACAAAGGAGCTCTACTCACTGTCATGCCACGTTAACTATATAAACACAAATCACTTCACTCAGTGTAGTGTAAAAAAAACAGAAAACACATTCCAGATACCAGCACACAACAAGGTGAATCAACAGTGCTACTGACTGCCCTGATTGGTTCAGTACATGCATGCTTCTTCAGGTACTGTAGGGGAGTCAACTGTCCTCCACCCCAGCCATCCTTGGATAACCCAGGCTTATTCTAGAACCCAGGTCATTGGTGTCCCAAGTACAGTAGTAGCACTACCACTGCACTGATGTACCAACCATAAAATCTTCTTTCTTTACAGAGCAACTCCTACATTGCTTTGAAATAAAAGTCTAACTACTCCACAACAAGTTTAAAGCTCCATTGCCTGCTCAAGTGGGTTCTACAGTTTGACATTATCTTCTGTTAAGAAGTCATGATTATCTATAGCATGATCTGTATGCCTTGATCTTGACCATACATAGTCTGGGTTAGTTGGACTGAAAATTATCCATATACTGCTGTTATCAGGTCATGGAAAACATTTAACAACCATATGTATACTGGTTCCAAATGTCCACACTTTTACTGATAAACATAAGCAAAAGAAAGCATCCAACTGGGAGGCGAACACCAATGAATGCTGGAGTTTCAAGACAGGAATGTCTGCTTATTGGAGGGCACAGTGTCGTAAGGAACTTCCAGACTGCCAGCCTGGGAAGGATTGCATTGTGACATGTAGTATTTGGCACTCACCTTGCTTAAGCTCTTTTTCTGTAGGACAGGTCAGCTGCATCTCTTATAAACACCCTTTAGCACCCATTTATCCTCAGCTCTTTTGAGAGTCCTACACCACTGACCTGTGTCACTGTCCGAGTTTGTGGTTAATGAAGAACCGGATCTACTTTATACGGGGTGAAGAATGGATCCATGGATTATGGTGGCCTCTGGAACAATGCACACAATACATACATGAAAGTCAGCAACTTGCAGGCCATGTTGCACCAATGAAACTCCCAGTAGGAACAACAAACTGAGCCAATGCATTACATGACGTTATTACTGACACTTTGTAGTAATACAGCAGGAGCATTAGTTAGTTTACACATTTAAATACAGTATATCCATAGCGTCAGCTTGAATAAAACAATAAATAGCATGCCAGCACTGGCCTTGCTATGGCTTTGTGTTGCAGTGGTGGTGCTGCTGCTAGGCCCCTGATCAGTGCCAGGTACCTTTCCACCAGTGGTAGTCTCTGTCTTCAGTCTCCTCATGAGGTTTCTCAGCTTTTGGAAATGAGTAAGATGTTTTAAAGTTAGAACCTCTACCACTCAATTCAACATTATGAATAAAACACATTGTAATTGTAACATCACCCCATATTCAATGATAAGGAAGGTTGTGTTACACCTTGACAAAGCAACTGCAGTATAACAAGCTGGCAATGACCCACCCATGACCACCTGGGGTCAGTAACTAGAATAACTGCCACTTGATCAGGCCCAAATGGCTGACAATGACAGCGGAGCTTCTGTTGTAGCCCTCTCCATAATGCATGACCTTCCTTTATATCTGGCACTGTTCCCACCTCCTAGAAAATCACTACAATTGTGCCAATCCCCAAAAAGGGTGACCCTAAGCTTATCTCCAAATACCACCCAGTTGCCCTCCTCTTGCCAGCCCTGAGTAAACTATTCATAAAGCCGGTATCTGCCCATCTTAACCAATTACCTTTAAAAATGTCCTCACCCCGTCAGTATGGCTTTTGTTTAGGAAAGAACATAGAACCAATACTGCCTTAGTCCAGCTAACCAATGACATTAAAGCGGCAGTATTTGTTAGTCAGAAACAAATTCTTCATGTAGGTTATTTTTTGCAAAAAAATGTATTTCTGACATCCTTAGATTCATCATCAGTATACCTTTAATTTTCTCAGATATTTTTAAAACAACTTATAGCTTATTTTGTAATGAATTACTCACATCATTAAAGAAGACTGCCTCTCATAATTTAAAAAAATCTCTTCCATTGAGGTTACCTGATTAATACTATGGATATACTAGGATGGTGCTACCATGTTTCTGATGTTTAACAGCACAGCATAGCACCAAGATATATAATTTTGACATTGGGGCCATCGAATGGGAACATATAAAAATTTCAAAATACTGTATCTTTGTTCAGGAATGAAAGAAAACAAAAAGAAAAATATATAAATTGATGTTTTTTCCAGAAGAACATTATTTCTTGGGGGGGGGCTACATGGTGACTAGCAAATAATGCTGTTTAAGGCTATCATGGATAAAGGTTTCCTCACTGGTGCAGTCTTCATCGACCTTTCCAGAAACCTGTGACCTAGTGCACCACACCTGTCTCTGCCTTAAATTAACTGAAGCTGGCTCTCATCCCATGCCTCTGTCTGTTCTCCATCACTAGACAGGCAACAGTTTGTTAAATTTGGAGACTCCTCCTCTAGTCTTTCCCCAATATTCTTGGTCTTCACCTCCACCCATGGCCAACCAGATGGTGTGAGGCATTAACCATGGTGCAGGAGGGAACACTGCCTCAGGGGCAAGCCAAGGAGGATTGGCCACTGGGTGTGTCACAAGTGGACCACGGGGCCCAGTCTCTCATGCAGGTGGGTCTCAGTCAGATGGGATGAAGGTGATGGAACAAGGCAGAAGGTGTCACAGTCAGCAGTGCAGGGAGAGAAAAACAGTTAAAAAAATGAGATTTCAGTATTCTACTACTTGTGCTGCTACTGCCTTCCATGGTGTCATTCTGCCTTCATTTCTTAGGGCCATCTTCAGGCATTGTGATGGCCCCACCAGTAACCTCCACCACCTCTGGCTCCCTCAGTTACAAGTAATCCTTGTTATGCGTTATCTGCTTTACTGTGTGTGGGAGGCAGGAGATTCTGTCCACCTGTGCATCCAGAACAGCCTTGATTTTTCCCCATGATTCCTCCCTTTGCTGGTTTTGGACTGTGATTTGACACTTGCTCTGTAGTCAGTGAAGTACTCTCATGATAAACCTCTGTGCTGCTGTCTTTCCCTCCCCCCCCATTGCCTGCTGTGTTAATCCCCGTATTCCTTGACAGTGATGTGCCACTCTGAAGTTCAGTGGCTGAAGTTTCACTAAACTCACAGAACTTTTAGATTTCCGTGTTATGTAAGCAATAATACCCAACAGGAGTGGTGGCATTGGGAAATACCGGACCGCGCAGGGGTATAACGAGGCTCGACGCCACAGGCGGAGGGCCTTATAACTCCTGGAAGGTCTGGCATTTGCCAATACCGCCCACCCTGAAGGGTATTATTGCACTTAGAAAATGGGTAGTTTTGTTATAAATGTTTGGAAGAAAATAATGTTTATGCTACCATGTTAAATTTTCTATGTCTGTTAAACATTTTGTGGTAAAATAGTTCCTCCACCTGCATTTATGTAATGAGTTTTTTCTGGAGGTAAGGATTTTTGTCCTAGTTGAGCCCCTGTATTTTGTGTATGGAAGTGGTTGTTATGGTTACCCCTCCAGTACTACACAGACGCACACCTTGCCAGTTTGTTTTGCTGTTTCTTTTTTTAACTTATTTATGGATTAAAACAGTTTCCTTTTGAACTGCCTTTTCTGTGTGTGTGTGCTGAGTGTGACTGCAATCTCAGTTACAGGGTCGGGACAGTGGCAAGGCTGAACCACGCATCACAGAGCCACCAGAATGAGGTGCAGTGATTTTTTTCTTTAATATTTTTATTTATGCCAGACAGTAAGCATTAGCTGAGGGAGACAGGAGAGAAAGAGAAAGAAAGAGACAGAGTGCACTATGTCCGGTATAGCCACTGTGTGCGACATGGGCAGTAGCGGTCTGTGAATCGCTGTGTCTCATCGGCTTGGGCTGGTGAGTTTTATCTTTTCTGAGAATTGTGTTCTTTTTAAAAAAAAAATTGTTGTGACTGTTAATCTTGCCAGGGGACATGTGGAAATTGGGTGCTGGTACCTCTCCCTCAAGACTTGCTTAGCGAGTGCCAAAAAAATGGCGGAAGGTCAGGTTCAAAATTCAGGGTGCCCATGGATACCCTAAGCAATGGGGCACCCCGAATTGGCACTTGTTTTTTAGTGGGCTCTATTGAAAACTACCTACCCACTAAAGCAAGTGTGCTGGCTAATCAGGAACCTAGAATTAGCATATCCATTTTCTAAAGGTCAATGGAGCAGTCTACAGGGAAATTGTTCCCAGAGACGGCTTTTTTCATGTGGGAAAACAGAGAAATTGGGAATTCCTAGGAAATATAATGTACAGGGAAACACTATAAAATTGATCTGAGGTTACAGTAAGTAAGTAGTAAATAAAGATTTATTTAGTTAAGTGCCCAATCCCGGAGGCTCTGGGCAGTGTTCAAGTGCATAGGAAACATACACATCAAGAAGTAACATAAAAACATATAATAAAATAAGCAGGTTAAAATCAATAAAAATAAAATATTGCAGCAATATACTAATAATAGATCTAAAAAAGCTTTCCTAAAAAGATGTGTCTTTAGGCCCTGCTTGAATGCCTCCACCGATGGGGTCCACCTCAAAGATTTTGGTAATGAGTACCACAACACCGGGCCCGCCACCTCAAATAAATGGTCTCAAGATGACTCTAGGTGGGTCCTGGGAACCACTAGGAGGCCCTCGGTAGAGGAACGGAGTGAGAACCAAGGACGGGCAGGAGTAAGGAGGTTATTCAGGTACCCAGGGCCTAATCCATGTAGAGCCTTACAGGTGAGCAAGCCCACCCTGAAGGCAATTCTTCACCTAACCAGCAGCCAGTGCAGGTTGCACAGAACCGAGGTTACAAGACAGGACCTCGGGATGCCCATCAGTAACCTGGCCAACACGTTCTGCACCAGATGCAGTCACCGGAAAACATCTCCAGTGACCCTGAGATTTACAGCGTTACAGAAGTCGAGCCATGATGTCACAAATGCATGTACCAGTGATGGCAGGTCATCAGGCAGAATCAAGGCTTTGATCTAGGTGACATTCCTCAAATGGTAGAAACCATTCCTGAAGACAAATTACACTTGAGTCTCAAGTGTCAAACTGTCATTGAGGATGGCACACAGATTTTTCACCTTGGTGAATGCTGCCAAGGGAGAGGCCCAAGAAATAATCCTGTTCCTGACTCAGCAGAGTCCGCATCCAGCCGATAACCAGGTTCAGTCACTAGCACCTCTGTCTTGTCAAGACTGAGTCTCAGACAGCTAGAAAACATCCAGTCCTGGATCTCAGTCAGACATTTATTTAGCACTTCCACAGTGCCATCAATCCCAGGTGCAAATGACATGTACAGCTGGGTATCATCTGCATAGCAGTGAAATCCCAGACTATACCATCTACTGGTCTCACCCAGGGGAAGCAGTTATGCTGCACACAATGCAGGTGACAGGATTGAGTCCTGGGGACCTCCACAAGGCAGTTATTTTTTTTTTTTTCCTTTTGGGGCGGACTCCACTAGACTTGTGAATGGGCTCACCTGTCTCCCGGTAGTCTGCCCCTGTCATGGCCAGAGGGGACAGGCACCAGGAGTGGCTCATACGCGGGGAGCTGGCATTTTTCTGAGATTGTGCCCACGGAGCCGAGTGCATGCAATGATGCAGGCTGAGGAGGAACCTGCATGCTTCCATGTGCGCTCCACTCGATACGTCTGCACTGGGTTCCCCCCATGCTTTCATACAGCACCTTGCTCCCCAGCCTCCGCCAGGGGGCAACCAGGCACTGGTGCTGCACGTCCCCCCTCCCTGGAGAAGGAGAGCAGTCCTCTGGATGCTCGATCCTTCCCCTCCCCTGCTGACCCAAGGTGGCCCGTGCTCATTCCCGAACACAGGTCGCCGGCGTGGCGTGAGGTGTGGCATCCAGCGTCTCAACCCTCAGCTCCATTGGGCCGGCTAAGACAGGGGGCTTTTGACAGGATAAGGAATTTCTCATTACCACTCTCTGCATCCTGCCTGTCAAAAAGGACTCAAACAAGTTGATGATTATACCAGTGAGTCCTCAGAGCTCTCTTAGGTGACCCAGCAGCACCGCGTGGTCCATAGTGTCAAATGCTGAGGAGTGATCGAGGAGAATCAGAATTGACTACTCTCCTCTATCCCTTGCCCTGAGGAGATCATTTAGTACCTGGACTAATGCCATTTCAGTGCTACGTTTTGACCTAAACCCCAACTAGAAGGGCTCATAGATGTCATAGGCTGTGAGGTGTGCCTCATGCTGCAAAGCCACCACTTTCCCAATAACCTTACCCAGGAATGGGAGGTTAGAGATGGGTCTAAAATTTGCCAAGATGTCAGGGTCAAGAGACGGTTTCTTAAGGCAGGATCTCACCAGGGCTCTTTTAAGGCATCAGGAAAACAACCCTCCAAAAGTGAACACAGGGCAATCTCAGCAAACACTAGACCAACGGACTCAATGAATCCCAATAAGAGATGAGTTGGGCCCAGATCCAGTTCACAGTGTGCTGGATGCAGCTTTGAAATCACCTCACAAAACTTCAGTAACCCAAACCAGCCAAAACTTGCTCCAAACAATAGAAGTGCAATTGGACACACACAACTCACCACCATGAGTCCACAAGTGCCCCATTGGGGAGATCCCAGCCCTAATGGATGACACTCTGTTAGAGAAGAACAGAGCAAACTCCTTGCACTGAGTGAGTGAAGGTGCTTTTTTCAGCTGTAGACAGGCAGGATATCCACAGTTTGAAAAAGCAGAGCTGGTCTGTTCCTGCCTTCAGCAATCTCCCTGGACAGGAACTCTGTCTTCTTGTGGTTGATTGCCCTTTGATATTCACCATAGTGAAGTCTCAAAGCCAGTTTGTCCCCCTCAGACCAGATTCTCCTCCAACAATGCTCCAGTCTCTGCCCCATGGTCTTCATATCCTTGAGAACCCCATCAAACCATGGGGGTCTCAAGTGAGAAGACCTGGGGTGTACATGGACTGGTGCAACACAGTCAAGTGCCTTGGAGACAGCCTCATTATAGGATGCAGCCGCTGCACTCACACCAGATAAATCCATCACCACCATCAGTCCCTCTGGGGACAACCCATTCAAAAGGCAGTAATGGACCATTTCCACAGAGGAGGGACTGAGGACTAATGGGGGGGGCCTGAACAAAAACCTCACCGTGCAATGATCCAACCAAGTGACCAGATCAATCCTGAGATCTGAGACCTCAAGCTCCAGTGAGAACACTAAGTCCAAAGCATCTCCGTGGCTGTGGGTCTCAGAAGCAACAGCTTGTGTTAGGCCCAGTGAAGACATTAATTGGAGGAAGTCATAGCCAAACTGCGAATGTTCGTCATCAATCCAGGCATTGCAGTCACCCAGAACCAAACATCTGGATGACTCCAACACCTGCTCGGCAACAAAGTCCACTACTTACTGCATTAACTCTCCCCTGTGTCCTGAACACCGGTAAATGAAAAGGATTCTGCAAATGACACCTGAATCCCCGCACCTGGCCACACATTCAAATGATGAAGTGGACCCCACTGGGTGCATGGAGAAGTTTAGGTCAGATCTAAAACAGATGACCACCCCCATGTACCCTTCTCAGACATGCACTACAGAAAACCCAGCTTGGGACAAATGCCTCCAGAACTGGGCCCTTCATCGTCCCCCCACCAGGTCTCTGTAATGCAAACCAGATCGACCAAGGAAATCAAATCCTCAATAATTACGGTTTTGTTCCTAATCAATCTGTCATTGCATAGCACCACCCAAAGGTGGTTAGTGGAGGTTGCTGGCCCTCTGGAGTCCTTCCCATGTGGTCCAGTGGGAACTCTGGGTATGGGAACCAAACACATCTGGCCTCTCTTGAGGCTCTGCTTTACCCTAGGGCACCTCCTGGTCCTGACCACCCAAATGCAGCTCACGCCCACTGCACCTCCAGCATCCTGCTGCCCACCACCAAGCCCTCTCCCAATCCCAACCTCCCTAGCAGACAACAGGAGGTCAGTGAAAGGGTGAAGGTCAAGCAACAGTGATGCTGGATAGGTAATCTGCTGTGCCCTATGAATAAGACACATCCTAGCTGCGTAACACAATGTACCCACCCCGAATAAAACCCCAAGAAATACCATACCCAAACAAATCAGCTAAATTGATAATGAACCCCTTTCATTCTGGGATCAATAAAGTAACATAACACTACACATAAATACCCAAATGCATACAGTAAACTAAACAAATAATTTCCCTAACTATAATCCAATCCCTCCCAAACCCTCTAAAATACTGAAAAATTACGACATATAATTCGATTTAACTCGGAGTTTTTTAGACAGAAAAAGGCACTAAGCCCATCTAGTCTACTTATCCACACCATGTGGGCAATGGGACTTGGTACCCAAGATGAACCTGTCTGGTCTGACTTCAAATTGTTCCACAGTAGTGGCTTCTAGCACATCTTGTGGCAATCAGTTCCAGAGTGTAACTTTTCTGATAGTGAAGAAATTCTTCCTTTTGTTTGTATTAGCCCTATGTACCACCCATTGTTTATTATTACATCATAATTTATTTGGTTTATTGGCTCTTGTAATACTACAGCTGAACATAAGATGCTCATCATTTAAAAGTTTAAATAATAGTAACAGATCACCTCTTTGTCTTCTTGTTTCAAGATCAAAGAGATTTAGTTCCTTACACCTTTCCTGATATGTCAAGTTACCCAACCTAGGGATAATCTTAATAGCCCTTCTCTGGACACTATCCAATACCTTCTTGTCCTTAGTTAGATAATGGCACCAAAATGAAGAACCATCATCCAAATGAAGTCTTATGTAAGAATTATATAGTTGAAGAATACACGTTTCCTTTTTTGAGATAAATGTGCTTTAAATTGATGTCAATAATCTGTTAGCTTTCAGTGCAACATGTCTACAATGGTCACTAGGTAATAAGGAGTCATTTATTATAATACCTAGGTCTGTTTCAGTTCTTACTTGTTTCAAAGGTTTATTATTTAAACAATATTGTACTAATATAATTCAACATATACATAGGAGAATCCACCACGAGAGTACTGTAGCAAAATTCAAAAAAAGTCCAGCTTTGGTAAAGGAGCAACTTTCAAAATTACCACAGATAATGTCAGTTCGAGTCACCAAAGAGAAACCTCAAGGTCTCAGCAGTTCTTGTGATGGTCAGTGATTTCCCAGCAGAGCTACCACCAATACCAGGAAATATTACCTGAGAAAAAGCAGTGCTCTTACCATTGGATTTCTAATGTATCAACCAGATTGTACCTGCTAAACTGAAGGATTTATGAACGGTAGTGAAGATTTGGAGTCATTCTATTTTCCACAGTACTGCTCTCATCAGCTATGGGAACAACAGTTTCAGCAATTTAGTTAACAAGGAAGGGTTCTTACCACCAGTCCAAAGCTGGGAAAGTGTTCTAGGACGTCCACATCGCTCTCACCAATGTGGAGCAAAACAGAGATAGAGTGGTACAGTCTGTTAAATCCAAGAGACACCTCTTCACATTGGTCCTGAAGAAGTATTCAATATTTCAAAACTCTAAGCAATTGGAACAGCTACTTTAGCAGCAGAGCACAACACCCACACAATTCGCCTTAACTGCGGCTTAATGTTCAAGTCAGCGCAGTGGCAACGGTATACACTCCAAACAGAAAGGAACACTTTCCTTGTTGACATAAATCAGTCCTAAAATGGCTTTCCTACTGGAGACACAGGAAATACAGGAAAATGTCAGACTGATCTGGAGGGGAAGCTAGCAGCGCAGAAGCTTATCAGTTGACAAAAGGCAGTAAATGAAGTACAAATACTGCCCAAACAAACAAAAGTCCCTTAAAAAACTGTGGTTGAGCTTTTAAATTGCACTAAATGAAAGTCAGTGCTGAGGAGTACAAAAACTTAGCTCAAGGGCTGGTGAAAGGAAGCCTGAATAAAAAGCAACACAGTTCTCTTTCAGTAGAGAAAACAAACTGAATGAAAGGACAGGGCAGACAAGTATCACAGTCCAGTGCATTGTGAAGAGTGTAAGGCCAGGGCTAAAAAAAAGCCTCTTACAAATGGTTGCCCCCACACCCAAAAACAGAGGTGCAATTTATTAAAAATTGATTTAAACTATTTACACAACCAGTGCCACAGGCACATTAGTACTGTTAAGAAGCTACCCTACCAAACTCTCTCTTCTCCCTCATCTACTGTCTGGTCCTTAGGTCTCCCTTCTGTGAGTCTGCTTTTAACTCTGTTGTCTGTAATTTCAACCCTGCCAAATTTCCAATTTTTTTCTCTTTCTCTTCTCCATTTCTTCCACCCACTGCCTTCTTCCTTCTAATCCTTCCTCAGTGCTTGGTGCTGACCCACCCTGCCCCCAGCCTCTTTGTCTCTCCCTGCCATTGTGTGAATTCCTGCCCCCCCAATTAAGCTAATCTCTAACAATGCCTTCACTGTCTATATGTCTCTGTCTCCCTCCACCCCCTTATCTCAAACTCAGCTAAAGTAACCTTCTCTCCTCTTCTCTCCTGCAGACTGAGCCACCCTGACCAGGCGTGCTCCCCCAGAATGGTGGCTCGCTGCTGCCTACCTCTCGCATTGCTTCTGCTGCTGGTCTGCAAGTTCAGACTGAGTCCTCTTGACCGGGCATCCTCCTCCAGCACTGAGGCTCACTGCTGCCCATGTCTTCCACTGCTGCTGGTCTGCAAGTTCAGACTGAGCCCCCCTGACTGGGCATGCTCCCCCAGTACTGCGACTCGCTGCCGCTCCACCTCTCCCACTGCTTCTGCTGCTGGTCTGCAAGTTCAGGTATGGTGCACCCCAGAAAAGCTGAAGAATTTACATTTTGTGCCGCTTGAGATTAGCTGTGCTGTGATTGGCTACCTTCGGGGAGGACTACGCCTGATTGGCCACTTCTGCAAGCCTTCCTTTTACTTTACTTTGGCTGTTTTTTTCTGTTGGCTTCTCTGCTCCTTCTGTTACTGCAAATTTTCTCCCACCCACCCACCCTCTCTCCCGACCCTGGCCTCTATTAAATATCATTATCTCCTCCCTTCTTTCTTCCCCTTTCCTTATTGGCTCCAAGGTTGTGCTTCAGTCTGCTAGACCCCTAATTCTTTACCACTGTTTCACTCTGCACCTACTCTTTCTGTTACTGTTGATATCTATTACTGTTCCAGTTTATATCTATTACTCTCAGCTGTCACTAGGTTTCATCCCCTTTGAAACACTCCATTATTGTATTCCCCGGCTCAGCTGCCTCTTCTGAACCCTACCCAACTTGTTCCAGTCATAGCCACCTCTGGGCTTAGACTTTTGGTAATAACAATGTCATCAACTCTTCTTATGCCATTTTTACTCATCCTGATCATGCTGGCATTCCCATTAAGCACTGTAAATAGGTGCTCAACCCTCCCTACCCCTGGGCACATTGATGAATATCCCCAGCATAGATGTGAGACTGCTTCCAATGGCTGGAACATGAATAGTTCAAATTTCTTCTCCCAGTCACCTCTACATTCTTGGTTGCTCCTATGTCCTATGAGGAGTTTGCCCACTCTTTACTGCCCTCAGTTTATACTCTCTGGTGTCCTGTCTGTAGAGGGTATAGCCAGGAAAGAGTGTACAAGAAAAAGCGTGCACTTGCTTTACAGCAGATACTGTACCTTAAGGAACTACTAGAACATCTAATACTGCTACTTCTGCTAATACTGGGCAACATACACCCTAATCCTGGCCCACCCTTGAACAGACCTAATGTCAAAGACAGAACAGGGACACTCTCTCTGGCTAGCATCAATATCTGCAGCCTTCTAAAAAAATTGGATGCCCTTACTGTATGGGTCACCTAGCACAGCCCAGATGTCCTGTCAGTGGTTGAGACATGGCTGTCACCAGTTGTCCCTGATGCTGCCATTGCAATACCAGGGTACTCTGTCTTCAGGCAGGATAGGCTGTCAAACAAAGGGGGTGGCTGTGCTCTATATCTAAAAGAGTCTCTAATGGGGCAAGTCCTGTCTTTGCCCAGTACCAGGGATGATTTACAGGTCCTAGCCATCAAGGTTCTGCTCAGTGCTTACAACAAGGTGCTAACTGTTGTATCGGTTTATATCCCTCCCAAACTGTCATCGCCAAGCCTGAACCCTTTCCTTAATTGCATTAGCAGTTTAAAGCACTACTCGGAAGTCATAATGCTTTGGGATTCAATGTAAATTAGCTCTCACCCAGTGCGATTTCCTACAAGGATACCTTGTCTGCAACAAGCTTCACCCAGTTTATTACCTCACCCACCAGGATTAATTACAGAACAGGTACCAGTACGCTACTAGACTGGGTGCTTACCAATCACCCTGATCGTATCATTCAAACAGCAGTCCTTTCAGACTCTACAATTGATCATTCCCTCATCCAGTGCCTACAGTCAAATAAATTCACTAAACCCCTGGCTAGAACTGTCAACACTAGGGTGCTTATCTGTGGACACCTAGAGCTGCTAAAGTCACTTCTGCAACAACAAAATTGGTCCCAAATTGATACTGCTACCGATGTTGATACTACTGCAAAATATTTCATCTCCTGCTTCAATGCAGCATGTGATGTCCATGCCCCATACAAGAAGTGAAAAATCAAGGGCGCATACAGCCTCTGGATTATAAGTGACCTCCTAGCACAAATGAAAGCATGTGACCACCTATAGAATCTGGCAAGGGCTACTGGCAGTCAAACAGATACTCAGGCATACAAGACAGCCAGGAATGCCTGCACCATGATTATCCATTTGGAAAAAGCCTGCTACTACAGAAGTGCGCTATCCAACTCAAGGAGAGATGGGAGGAAATTCTGCAGCAACCTTGCGGAAGTTACAGAAAAGACTCCAAAATGGCCCCCACCATGTTAAACGTAGATGGTGCCATTGCCCTTGCCCCTCTGAAACTGCCAGTACTTTGAATTTGGCAGTCACTGTTCTCAGTCACGTACTACCTGCTGACTTCTTTGATCCCACCTCAGCAGCAGATAGTCATGTCAAATCTGATAAAGAGGTAGCTCATCCACAGTTCTATTTTATAGCAGTGACCAAAAGTGTAGCCAGAAAATACTTACTTAAAGTACTCGGTAGAACCAGAGCAAGTGGGGACTCCCTTGACCTGAAACTCATCGCCCTCACCCTTGATGCTCTCCTGCCCACTTAACCAAGATTTTAATTTCATTTAATTTTATTGAAGGGTCAGACAATTGAGAATTAACTCATTTAAAATGGTGACCCAAGGCAACACAAATAAGTTACAACAATACGAAACATACAAAACAATAAATACAAAATACAAAATTTAAAGACACATATAATTACAATTTACAATAACAAACAATCTTATAAACATTTAGAACAATATTAGACAAGTTAGGTGCAACACTCTGTTTGTGATTTCACTGAATCAATAAACCATTGTTTAAGAATTTTTATAGATGGAAGTTTTACATTTACCAAGTGGAACCGTGATGGCAAACTATTCCACAACTGGGGAACCATTTAACTAAAATAATGCTTTGATCTTTCAGTAGTTGATAAGGGGACAACTGTCTATTCACTGTTTTCCTCAAAATTGGATTTAAATCCCTAACTAATAATCTTCCTGAAACATATTTTGGATTATACAATGGCAAGAACAAATGTTGCATCCCCATTGGTCAGTCTGGCACTGGAGCCGTGATGTTATCCTGGCATCACGGCTCTAGTGCCAGCACATTGATGACCGCATGTCAGTTTAAAAAAAACATCGCTCCGCTGCCTACGAGCAGCTTTCCTGGTCTCCGCTTTGCCAGCTACCGCTGTCATCGCAAAATCGGAAACCCGCCATAACACCTACCATCACCCCACAACAAACGGCACAAAGAAACACCACAGCCATCACAAATAACACAATAAACACAAGCATCAAAATCTCCTGTTTTCAGTTTTTAAAACAGGACATCAGGACCATATACAGAACGAGCGCTAAGTGAGAGAATGAGAAACCGCGCTTTCAAACAGTCAGCGCACAGCTCCCACTCGCTCGCTTCAACAAAACACTTTCCTCCTGTTCTCCTTAAAACAAGAACTTCACCACCCAAAAATACCCAAAACAATATTATAGCCTGTCCCTACCTTAATACAGCAATCCTCTGAAGCGCAGAGCGAGTGCACGCAATAACTGAGTGTGTGTGTGGGGGGGGGGGCTGCTTCTACAATGCATAGCAACTGCAGGAATTACACCAAAAAAAGGTAACTCCCAATGAGCTATGCTAATATGGAACCCTTTATTCATAAAAAGACAGCAGTAGCAAAGATTGCTAACAGGAGCACAAAGCCACAACAAAACAGGACAACTCCACCTACTGACTAAACAAGAGAACTGCACTATTTTTGCATATTGTAATCCTACCCATTACAAAATGACAAAAAAAATCTACTTTTAATATATTTTTTATCTTTTCTTTCTTTGTTTTACAATTAAGCCATTGTATAATAGGAATAATGCACTCCAGGGTGTGTGTCATGCTGGGATAACGTCACTTCTGAGGTGATTAATCACACTCAGCCTGCGGCCTTGTGCCTAATCACCCCAGGCGTGATGTTATCCCAGCACGACACACACCCTGTCATGCATTATTCCTTTAATATCACCCTGAGCTCTCTTACAGTATATGCAAAAATCACCTTATGAAATTTTCTCCTATCTACCAGAGAAAGGCAACCCAGTTTCACATACATTAAACAGTAATGAATATCTCTAGGACACTGAAGGATTAACCTTGCTAACCTATTATATAGAACCTCCAGCTTTTACAATTTAACTAGACTAGCATAACCATAGAGAATATTACTGAAATCAATCAGCAGGAAAACCTGAACTTCAATTATTTTCTTTAACAAACCTCTCCCCAAACAATTTTTGTTTCTGTATGACAACCCCACTTTTTTACCCAAGGCCACTAAGTTTATCAACATGGATATTACCAGTTGCCAAGGTATCTTATCCAGTATCCTAAGTATTTATACTGGGAGACCTGCTCAGGTCTGCCCCCCCAAATCCATAATAACCAAATCCGAGCAGTTCTTTAATTTTGGTGCAGACCCCAATACCATTCACTTGTTTTACTTATATTCATTTTTATGTTGCTTGTGCGCATGCACAAGAAACATGTTGCAGCAGCTTGCTGCAGAAGCAGGTTGCGGAGGTGTGGCACTGTTGTGGCCAATGCCCCCACTGCCTTTTGAGGGTTGGCCCGCTTTCCCCAATGGGGTGACATGCTGCTGCTGACACTAGATCAGCCAGCGTGCCACCACCTTGAAACATTTTAGCCGCTGCAATCAGGGGCTGCCTCATCATTGCAGTGTCAGCCATTCCGCCCCAATGAGGGAGTGACCCATGATTGTAGGGCGGTACCCTGCATGCCCTGAACCCACTTTGCCGATAAGGAGCCCAGTCCCCATCAGCATAATGTCACCACACCCAAGTTACTGCTGTATGCCGAGGGGGTGCCCAATCCCCCTCAGCATCATGCCTCCCCTCTTTCTTTCCCTACAGGGCCCAATCCCCATCGGCTTCAGTCCCCCTTCTGAGTTGAATTTGCTGGAGGGGCCCCTCCCGATCAGCATAATGTCCCCAATTTGTTGTCTGCCGGGATGCCAATCCCCTCAGCTCTCCCCCACCGGTATGTGCCGATGGGGTACCCAATCCCCACGGCTACAGCCCCCAAAACCACTCAGGTGGCATGCTGGGAGCCCAACCCATCATGCCAAATGTCCCTGAAAAAAAATAATCCTGCAATGTTTTTTAACCCTGTAAGCCAGAAAACGGTCCTTGTTGAGTCCATGGCCCCGCCCAACCCGCACCCACCCTCTGCATATTCTGCCTCCCTCACCCCATACTTACCTCCAGAGCCCAGCGTGATGATCTTCAGTGAACTGGGAACACGTCTGCACTCTTCAAAGCTGACCGCGAACTGAAGAAATGCCGGTAAGCTGTATAATGGCATAAATAGTGTTTTTTCAACTTTGGTGCAAATTATGACACTTGGACAGCAGGTTCTGATTAACCTATGCTTTTTAAAATATAAAAATGTATTACTGATTGTCTCTGCTGAGAAATCTGGTGCTCTTGGAATTATCTCACTCACTTCCCCCCCACCAGGTCTCAGCTAAAAGATGAAAGCCATGACCTAATTACAGACCAGGCCTTAATCAAGGATCTCCTGTTTGTATAGATTTATAGTAGCTTACCAGATGCTGGGCTAGAATCATAAACATGTATGACATTCAGAGGAAACACAGTGAAATTCACATGGTGATAAAAAAGCATGTTGCACCTCCGTGAGATCTGGCAGATAGACATAAGTCCCTTTGATGTCCTGGAAAGGGGAAGCTGATCATAAGATCAAAGAGTAATTTGAAGAAAATTAGTTATGCCGAGGTTACAGAATTTAATACTTGGATAAGACATCCTGTTTTTGTATAGATATATTTTTTTTATGTATTCTGACAGGGAAGAGCCAGGTGACCTCATGCCAAGGGGTTGGCCAAGACAGTTTTTTTAAACAGTATTCTGTTTTCATTCAGACACTTTTATCTACGCTCTGACAAAGAAACATCTGTGAGCACTTTAAGCAGGTATTTTGAGAGAGACAAATCTAAGTACTGTAGTAGGAATTACACTGTTAAAACCTTGTTCTTTTAAAAGAGTGTATGGTTCTTGTGATATAATAGTTCTGTATTTTATGTTTTACATAATTTTTATCTATTTTAGTAAAACTCTATTTTTAGAGCCTACTTGGTCTGTCTTTGAATTTCTTTCCTTTACAAGTAAAGTATATATGGTTAAAGCAGACATTGTACATAAGCTTGAATGGTGATACCAAACTGGAAAAAGGTGAAAGTTTAATCTGAGGTCTTTTATTAGAGTTTTTAAGGGTTCATTTCTGTACACCTGGTTAGGTGCCCATAGACAAAGATATCTGGCCCCCCGAAGACAGAATTATCTGCGCCTGTGCATTGGGCACGCTAGCAAGAGGTTCATAGTTTGAATCCCTCCAAGACTTGAGATCAAAGGTTGATTTGAACCCACAAAACAGACAGGAGGGTTACCCTGTTTCTGTTAACTGTTCACAAGACTGCGCTCGGAGGTTGGCACTTTGGGAGTAGAGGGCTGACCTGCTGAGTAGATTTGTGACACATATCTCAGGCATTTTGGGGAATTTTGGCACCAAATTTTTAACATGGGGTTATTGGCACCCCTTCTCAGGAATTCAGCCACTGTCATGGTGTTATTCGGTCCCGAAAGGTGATTTCGTGGTCATTGCGTGGAATCATCTTTTGGGACAGATTAATGAAATGAGAGTGCCAGTGTTCATGAGGTGGACTCAAAAAAGCCTCGTTGAAAATTTGGTGGAAAATCAAAAAATGACTATTTCTGGCGATGCATTGCACAGTTGCTATGCATGCTCATAACTTCTCGAATTTGCAATATTTTCACTCCAGATTTTCAACATTGGCATTTTTCTGCACCTCCTTATAAACAGTACAGCTGTCATTTTTCACATCCTTGCCGAAATGTGTTTTCGCACTCCCGGCACAGAATAGCGCGGTCACTGAGGGAAATCAGTGTTTGGGACACATTAAGAAAATTAAAGTGACACTGTTTATGAACAGAGATCCTAAAATGTCTATGTTGAAAATTTTGTGATGAACATCCATAAAATGACTGTTACGAGTGTGCGTTGAGCAGTTTCCAGAACCAGCAGCAACCACGCCAGAATTTGTAATATTTTCACAGATTTTCAACACTGGCATTTTTCACACCTCATATGAACAGTACAGCTGTCATTTTCATCCTGGCTGAAATGTGTTTCACACTTCCAGCACAGAATAACACGGTCACTTTGGGAAATCAGTGTTTGGGACAGATTAAGATCAAGCGAGTGAGAGAGGGGTAGGCGAGCTCAATGGAGCTGTGTGGGACTGCAGCAGATTTCTTTGTGGGCAGAAGAAGGCGCCAATGCAGGCAGGAGCCCAGTACAAAAGGGCAGTCTGCAGCACCAGGAGAAACAGAATGAGCGAGTGAGAGGTAGGAGTGAGAAAGCTCAATGGAGCTGTGTCAGGACTGCAGCAGATTTCTTTGTGGGCAGAAAAAGGTGCCAATGCAGGCAGGAGCCCAGTACAAAAGGGCAGCCTGCTGCTCCAGGAGAAACAAAATGAATGAGTGAGAGAGGGAGAGTGAGCAAGCTCAAGGGAGCACTGTCGGGACTGCTGGAGATTTCTTTGTGGGCAGAAAAAGGCACCAGACGCAAGCAGGAGCCCAGTACAAAAGGGCAGCCTGCAGCGTTGGGAGAAATAGAACGAGTGAGTAAGAGAGGGGGAGTGAGCAAGCTCAGTGGAGCTCTGCCGGGACTTTAGAGTTGCCCACCCTCTCACCCAATTTCCTTTGTGGTCCTATATTACAGCATGGTCTCTGGAGCGGAGGCAAAGCAATGATTGGATACTTTTAGGATTGATGTAATAATACAGATTTAGTTGTTCTGTTTATTTGTCTAACTGAGCTAAGTACTGAGCTATACTGTAATGACTGCTGTAATAATACATATTTATTTGTTCTGTTTATTTCTTTAACTGAGCTGAGTAATACTTGGAGTGTAATAGGATTTCTAACTGGGCTAAGTGAAACTATATGAGAGCTGAGAACAAAAAGTATGGTAGCTGAGGGGTAAAAAATGGACACGGATGCTTTAGGATTGCTACAGTGATACAGTATCTAATGGATGAGATTTGAGATTGAATTAACCTGGTCGGCAAGGGGACAGTAGGGGGACTAGTGTGGGGGGAGAACAGGAATTTGAGTAAATAGGGGCCTAACAGTTGTAGTAGGGTACAGAATCTGGGAATAAGAGCCCGTAACATAAGATGGGGGCCAAAATGGGGCAGGTGTCACATGTCAATAGGGTGGGCATCTTTGGAAGGGTGGTGAGATGTATAGGGTGTGGGTCCACCATGATCCTGAACTGGGCTTGGAGGATGGGGGGGGTGTATGTTCTGTAGATGACTGCTAGTTTGAGGGAGGAACTGTGGAGGTTGGGTGGGAGTCTAAGTGGCAGGGCAGATGATTATGGTAGACATCCTGAGGGGAAGGGATGACAAAGGGGACAGAGGAAAAGCAACTAGGGAATGAAACTGACCTAGTATCAGAGACACTAACAGAAAAGACAGGAGAAGGGAGGGGGTGCCGAGGTGAGGGGGGGCTGGAGGACTGCTCTCCTGTCCCAGGGTGGGATCCAGGGACCCACCGCTCTGTAGCGGCCCCTGGTGATGACCAGGTGTGCTACTAGAGTGGTGTAATAAAAGGGGCAGACTATGGTGGACGTTGGCACACTGTGCCTAAGCGTCATTGCACACCCGCACTCCACAAAGGGGAGAAAAGTGGAAAATGGGCTACGGTTGGGCAGCATGAGCTTCCGACCCTTGCTGGCCGCCCTGAATGGTGCCTCCTCAACCGGATCCTGCTCCAGTGGGTCAAATTGGGAAGTTCCTCACCACCCCACCATGGGGGGGGTACTCTGTGGAGGTGAGCAGGTCAGTCTAATGTTGGGAGCAGGGCTGGGGGGTCGGTCAGGATGACCAAGCCGACCATAGCCAGGGGAGAAAATATGTACAAAACCAAAAAAAGATAGGATTAAAGGGCTATATCTCTACTAAGGTGGATTTAAACTAGTGGCAGGTGGCCAAAAGACTGAGGTTGGTAGAAAGGTCCGGGCAGGGGAGCCTAATGAGCTCACCGCCCTAAATATAGGTAAAGGCGGAGGCAAAGTAACCCTAGAAGGGGGCTTGCAGAGTGGTCTGAGTGTAATACAGAGGGCACCACCACCCAGTAAGAATAAGGAGGAGGAAGGGTGCAGACTACCGGGAGGAGGGACACAGGCCAAGGAGGAGAAGAGTGAGGAGAAGGAGGGGTACGGGTGGAAGGTGGTCTGACTAAATGGATAGAGAACTGGTTACAGGGGAGGATGCAGAGGGTGGTGGTGGTGGGGTAGCTCTCGGCACCCAGAGCAGTGACAAGTGGGGTGACACGGGGCTCAGTGCTTGGGCCGGTGCTATTTGGGCTCTTTATCTCCGATATAGCACACGGAGTGGGGAGCAGGGTTAGTCTGTTCGCACATTATACCAAATCAAAAGCAAATAGTTATAGTAGCAGAGCCACACACACACACACACACACACACACACTCCCCAAAAAGCTACTTAAAAATCTGCAATTCATTCAAATCAATTCTATTTTCTTACTTACTTGGGGTTCAATGCCAACAAGTGTCAAATCATGTACCTAGGACATAGGAACCCCAATGCTGAGTATAGGATGGGGGGTGGTACTGATACTCACTAGACATGAAAGGGTCCTTGAGGTTATTATATCAGAGGACCTCAAGGTGGCAATACAGTGTGACAATGCTATGGGCAAGGCAAATTGGATTCTGGGGTGCATTTCTCTCCCACCTATTTTTACATACCCCTTCCTTTCTTCACCCTTACCCTGTCCCTCTTACTCTGTACCTCCTTCCCTTTCTCCCCTTCCCTTCCACCTGCTCTCCTTTTTGTCCAGTGTTTCCACAACTTATGTCCTCTTCCCCTTCTTTAATTCAGCCCTGCCCCCACTTCTTCTTCCTACCTCTCTACTTCACCCTCTTACCCTATCCCCTTCTTCACCCTTCCTATTCATACCATGTAAACTGCCTCTTGGCAGTTCCACTTTTCCCTCACCCTTATTTTCAAACTTTACCCCATTTTTACTGTACCTCTTTCTTGGGAGTAACCTTGCCTGTGTTTAGTTTGCCTTAGCTATAACTCAATAATTTATTTATTTTTCTGTGGGGGACAAGGCCTCTGACTGCACTCTTTCAATGCATAGCATGCACCTTTTGGGCTCCACTTTTGAAAATGTTTAAGTTGCCCCTAGTTGTTACCATAGTCTAAAGTCCCACCTCTTCCTGTATCTATCTTATGTATATATCTTATGTTATGTTGCCTAATGCAACTATGCCTGTTCAATTGTCTTACCCTATCTATGTATAAAGACGTGGAACCTTAGTAAAAGAGCCCCTGGCTCAAAGGTGTTAATCTGAAATTCTGAAATCCAAATAAATAAATAAATAAAACATATATTTATTCAGTTTTTGCTTGTAGTTCTCCTTAAAAGGAAATGCCACACTCTCAACTAGTGAGCACACTAGTAGCTTGCTATTTTACTTTTTATATCCCTGATAATCTATCAGCCTGTCCCCTACCACCCATGTTAATGACCTCCTTGTGCCCCCCCCACCTACTGTACTAGACGGCATCCAGTTTTACCTTCAATTCACCTCTACTACTGGCTGCTGCCTGAATCTCATTCACATCAGTCTCTCTGGTAAGACAGCTTCTAGTTTTACCCTCTGCTCACTCCCACTATCAGCTGCCACCTGAATCTCACTTGCACCAGTCTCTTTGTTAAGATGGTGGCTGGTTTTACCCTTTTCTCATCTCTGCTACTGGCTGCTACCTGAATCTAGCTCATGCTTGTCTCTGGCTTGGCTTTCCTTGCTGTTCCAGCATTAAAGTAAGGGCCAGGGGAGTTTGTATACTTGGAATCCTCTTGGGTAAGTTGACAGATGGAAGCAATAACACCAAGTATTGCTGGTGGCGTGGGCATACTTCTCAACAGTCCTTAATTATGAGGGATGTCCCTTATTTTACCCTTAAAAATTACTTTGTCCACATCTGTCCCCATAGAAAAGATGCTGCCCACACTGAAAATGTGCAGTCCCTTCAGACTTGAACCAATTACCTCCAATAGCTCCAGATGAAGTGCAACCATTCATTGCTTAGCATGATAAAAGATGTCTGCCCAGGTGAAAATGAGCTAAAGTAGAAATTCATAATATTCTAGGATGCTAAATCAAAAATAAACTTTGTACTAGTTACATTGGAGGGGTTCAGGTAGCTGCTTCTGGAGAGGAAAAGAATCTAGAAGTAGTGATTATGAGTGGCCTGAAATGGCACAGGGTCATAATGACGCAAGACATTATGCCACATGGCAAAGTCTCGCTGCCAATACATCTCGATATTGCCATGTGGCATAATCCTTTTTTTTGTGGGGGGCTTCACACCCCCCTTTACAGGAGGCTGCACTGCCCAGACCACCCCACTAAAGAGTCTCAACTCTGGGGGTCCAACATGGGGAGCTCACAAAGTGAGAGGAAAAATAAAATGTCTGGGACCAGGAATCAAACCCGGTCCCAGACGCAGCGCCTGGGTTCCTGCAGCTGTGGTTCAGACCAGTGAGCTATGGCAGCTGCTCAGCAGAACCCACTCCCAGCAGAGGTCTTATCCTCTGCCTGGGAGTGTGTGAATGGAGCAATACCGTGTTCAGCAGTATACGCGGTATTGCACCATTCGCTGTCCTGGACAGCGCTCTTTCGGGTTAGCTATAATATTGTACACTATTAAGCATACGACATTATGACCCAGTAGGACCTGAAACACACGCCTCAGTGTAAAAGGGCAGTGGTGAAGGTTAACAGGATGCTGGGATGTATTGTAAAGGGATTCGGAAGTAGGCAAAGTGAGGTTATTTTACCATTGTACAGGTCATTGGTGAGACCACATTTAGAATAGGGGTGAGGTACTGGCATCCTTATCTAAAGAAGGACATCAGCATGCTGGAGGGGTTCCAGAGAAGAGCAACCTAGATGACTTGAGGGGCTACGGAATAAGTAAAATGAGGAAAGGCTGGGAGCCCTGGGGATGTACTCCTTGGAGGAGAGGAGGCAGAGGGGTGATATGATAGAAACCTTCAAGTACATGAAGGGAATTAACAGATTAAAAGGGAGGGTTTCTTTAAAATGAGTAACAACAGTACCACTAGGGTGAACAGCCTAAAGTTGCTGAGGGGAGATTCAGAAGAGAGGTAAGGAAGCATTTGTATACGAAGAGGGTGGTGTCCACTTGGAATGAGCTACCAGAGGAGGTGGTATCAGCAAGGACAGTGGAGGCATTCAAGAGAGCCTGGGACGAGCACAGAGGGAACCCATGGAACCAAGGAAGGGAAGGGGGGAAGAGGGAGAGAGGGAGGGACAGTTGGGGGGCAGGGTCACTGGTGTACATTATAAAGCCAGACCCTGCATCACTTAATGAGCAGACGCGACAGACTAGGTGGTCTTCTTCTGCCGTCTCTTTTCGTGTATTCGTATGTTCGTATTTGTTCCCATGTTTCTGAGTTTGTATCTCTATGTTTGAATAAATGTCCCTCATTGTAAAGGACATTGTCCCTAATTTTGGGTGTCTGTGCACCTCATTTTAGTGATAAAAGGTTGAAAGGTACAGGGTGGTGGCATGGGGGGGTGCAGTGAGGTCTGGGATTTACAAGGTGGGAAGAGTTGAAAGTAGACAGAAGGAAGCCATAACAGCAGGGAATGGGGGTAGTGAGGGGTAGCATAACTTGGGCAAGGTTTAATAAAACAGATACTGACTGAAACTGTATCAGAATATAATAGGAAAATACTGACCCCTCAAGATGAACTATTGCCTTATGATAGTCATATTGCAGTCAGACTTTAGCTTTGGGCAATATAACTATTGTCAGGCAATATTCTTTCCTCAGGGTCAATATTTTACCACTCTATCCCTCAACTCAAGTCAATAGTTGTATGTTATTTTCACAAGCAGAATTAAACACAGTCACCTCCAGACCTCAGTGCATTGTTACTTGGCTGGGGGCAAGGTGAAATGGGGTTGATTCTGCACCAGAGGAGTTGGGACAGCTGGGTAGAAGGGGTATGTATGTACTACATTAGGGTCCTACCTGGCATAGTGACCACCCCCTCCAGGCTCACTATGCAACATTGACAATGGCAGTTGCACCCTGGAAAATTATAACAAAAAGACAGGATCAGCTGGGAAGGGAGCGTACACACCAGTCGTGAATGATACAGGGTGTTCTTCATGTGTAGAGGGACACCACACAGGTAATCTTTGCTCAATTCTACACCACCTGCCGAGCCTACATCCCCCATCCTTGTACAGGCTGGAGTTCTGATCTCTGATCCATCCTCTGTAGCAGCCACCCTAAACAAATTCTTCACTACTTGCGCACTTCCTGAAGATCCTCCGGGGGCCCAACCTGATATTCCTCTCCACCTCATGCCTGACAGTTACCACATCTCTCTAGTCTCCCCACTAGAGGTCTACCAGTCAATTATGTCCCTAAACCCTTCTAAGACTAGCCCTGATGGCCTCAACCCGAGATGTCTCCAAATCCCTGCCGCCTCTATTGTATTCACCCTAACGCACTTACTCACGCTCTCATTCTCCACCTCCACTGTTACCTCAGCCTGGAAACTTGCTAAAGTCTCCCCCCCTCCACAAGGGCAGTGACCCTACCACCCCCGGAAATTACCAGCCCATCTCCCTCCTCCCCTCTCTAGCAAAGATCCAAGAATCCATTGTCCTCACAAGGCTCAATAACTTCCTCACTTCCACAAATATCCTTTCCCCTGTACAATCAGGGTTCAGAAAATCTCATTCCGCCATTTCCTCCCTCCTTCACGTCACTGATTCCATACTCTTAGTTATGGATCAAGGTCATATTACCTCCACAATATTCATTGACCTTGCAAAAGCATTTGATTCTGCCTCTTACCCCTTTCTCACAAACTATATGCTGCCAGACTTTCTGTCCCAGTGGTTAAATGGTTCAACTCTTACCTCACTGATAGACACCAGGCTGTGCAGGTTGGAAACATCCTTTCTCCTCTCCTCCCCATTCTCTGTGGCATTCACCAGGGCTCCATACTTGGGCCTGTCTTCTTTTCTTTCTTTATTAATGACCTCCCCTCTGTCTGCTCCACCTCCCACATACATTTGTATACAGATGACACTGTCATGTACCTGTCTGGTCCCTCTACCTCAAATATCCAAATTCCCCTTCAACGTGACTTTCATGTGGTTATAAAATGGTTCCAGGACCATAGTATCAAAATAAACAACAAGAAAAACATAGCCATGACCTTTGACTCAAGTCAAAATTTAGCTAGGCTGCCATCCCCTCCAGTGATCACTACCTTGGCTGGCACCCTCTTGACATGGTCCCTAACTATAAATATCTTGGGGTTTGGCTCGACCAATCCCTTGATTACTCATCTCATCTAGGTGCCCTGCACTCAAAACTTTGCCCCAAATTGGGAATGCTCTTCAGGCATAAGGATTTTCTTCCCCTCCCAGTCTGTCGCAACTTAATAATCAAATGGATCCTCCCAGTTATCGACTATGCCGACATTATCTACGGGTCTAAGCCTGCCACCTCCCTTGCCAGGCTGAACATACTTTTCAATGCTTTCTGTCACATTGCCTCAAACCCCCCTGTCTAGACACACCACTGTATTTCACCCTCTCCTTCTCCACCCTTCAGCAGAGACAATTAGCTCACTGTCTCACTCTCATCTCTAAATATTGGTTCGAATTCCTCCCATCCTATCTCTCCTCTCTTCTCACTCCAGCCACCCTTCCCCTACACTCTGCACTCCTGTCCTTCCAGCAGTTTTGCCCTCCTCTGAGCTCACTCTTTGGCTGGTCAGCACACTTTCTCCTTTCACCTCCCTTCTGTTTGAAACAAACTCCCTACCTCCATTCATCTTTACCCTTTGTTTCCGACGCAAAAGCATCTTCTTAGACCATCTCCAGTAACCTCCTGCAATTGCCCCTAAGCCTCCATCAGTTAAGTTGTTTTTCCCTCACTTCTCACCTTCTGTTGGCTCCCCTGTCCTTCTTTGTGCTTATTATATTTTATCTTGTACTTGTTTGAAATCTGCCTAACAATTGCATTTCACACCTATAGTATGTTATGTAACTTTGGCACATTTCAATGCATCGTATTGTACACTTTATTTTATCACTCTGTATTTTGTATTTTATATGAATTTGTCTCCCTTCTGGCCCCCTATCCCCTGGGTAGCACCTGGAAATTAGCCTCGGCTCAGTTTGCCTTTCCTGGTAACCAATCTTTAAATAAATAAATAAATAACTAAATAAATCAATCAATAAATGTAAAGCATTCTGCACCTGCAGAGGCCTTTTGTAGATTGGGCCATTATGTAAACATTATTTCACTATTTGCAAAACAGAACTAGGGTACAGTATTAGAGGCAGAGTCCAAGAGACACACATGGGGACATACAAAGAAATACAGTGCTCTGTCACTGGAATGAAAAAAACCTGAGGCCATTGGCATGTTCTTGCAAGACGCAGAGCTGTGTTGCTCAATCCTTCTCAGACTCAGCAGCACATCTGAGTGTTTTCAGGGTCAGTCCTTCATACTTGAGGACTCATTGACTAAGTCCCTCAGTTAGGCTTCTTGTTTGTACCACATGCAGATCATGTATTTAGAGTATCCTGATTCTGTTCTGTTTCTGCTGAAATATTTGTCAAATTTTATGCCATTTTTAAGCAATCCAAAATTGGTCACTTTGGGCCCCATTTTCAAAAAGTTAGCACAGCACAAACCAGGTTTGTGCCACGCTAACCAGAAATAGCGCCAGCTCTCAGAGGCGTGCCCATATTCAAAGGGCACACATACATGGCGCACTCCTGGCAGCAGCATCATCGCACACAATATTGTGCTTCACCTATGCAAATGAGGGTTCCCCCATGCATAAGAGTCACAGCACAATATTGAAAGGTTGCAGAAGAGCTAAATGGCCACCAGCAGCCATGCAGTTTAATGTTTCTAAAACCCAACCCTTAACAGTGTCAAGGTCTGGGTACCCTGGTGGTTCAGCATCCCTCTCCTAGCCCCAATCTGTGTAATGGGAAACAACCCCACATCCCTGGTGGTGCCCTGTCCTGAGTCCCGATCCCTGTATAAATAAACATTCACCCAATAACCCTAGTAGTCGAGTGGTCCCCCCTCCCCAAGTCCCGATCCCTGTATAAATAAAAATTCACCCCACATCTCTGGTAGTTGAGTGGCCCCCCACCCCCCCACTCCGGTAGGCAGTGATCCACCACCCTGCCCCCACAACCCGACTGTAGCCAGCAACTGGCACAGCCCTCCTCACACTGCCATGGCCATCTGCTGACTGAACTGTATTGGAGCACATACAGTGTACAGTACATGCTCACTGTTTTTTGGTTTTTTTATTTATTGAGTTCTTGGATAACACCTGTGAGTGGATGCTCTTTTGTAGGTTCCACATCAGCTGAACAGAAAATAGCAGAGAACAACAATTTATACATTTACAGAGACGGTACAGTAAGTTACAGAAAGGTTCACACAAGTAGACACTACTGAAGCACTGTGCAATGTATGCCTGCATCCGTGAATTCAAACACCCCAGGGAAGATAGACACAGAGAAGGTAACAAAGGTGACATAGTGGAGGAATGGAGAGAGGGAAAGAGGGATAGAGGGGTTAGCCATGAGATGTAGGGGGGTAGGCAGGGGCGGGGTGAGGATCACTGAAGTGCTGAGGTTGGGAGGTGCCCCCTGGGTCAAGAGGTGCATCTAAGTGCAGCAGGTGATTACTATGGGAGGGGGGTAACTGGATACAGTCACAGGTGTCCTTGATAATGAGGTGCTGATAAAGTCTTTGCTTGTATGTACCAAAGGTTAGATGAAGCAGTCACAGTTGTCCTTGGCAATGAGGTGCTGATGAAGTTTATGCTTGATGGCACCAATAGTTGGTACTCCAGATATTGCAGGTGGTAGAGCGTTGATCCAGTGGGGTGCAAGGTAGGAGAACGCATGTTGTGCAAATGCAGTGCGGCATCTAGGTTCGCTACAGATTTGACTGTTGAAGCTTCTGATCAGCCTACCTCTCACTTGTTGTGTGAGCAGGTTCTGAATTCCTGGTGGCAGCAGATTTAGTGAAACTTTTTTGGCAAGTAGGCAGATTTGGTATTTAATTCTGTTCTTCAGTTGGCGCTAGAGATGGGCAAAGTGGCCTCAATTCGCTCCACAGAGTGATTCACGGAGGGAAGGTGGATTCGTGGAGTGCTCCACAATGCAAAGCAGAGTACTTTGCATTACAATAGTAACGCAAAGTCCATTGAAGACAATGACTTCGCAGGGAGCACCAGGGCCACCACCACCACTACCTCAGCGATTGCCAAGAAAGCACAGCAGTTGGACCACAGTGGGCTCAGGGAGGGTGAGGGTGGTGGAACAGAGGCACACCTAGTCAGTTGTACCACTCCACAATCATACACCATTCTGATGGAGCATAGTTCCCCTATGGATGCACCTGCAGAGGAGATTAAGGAGGTTGCAGACAACTGTCACAAGGGAGCCTCACAGGAAGAAGGCAGAGAACACCACAGGAAAAGGAAGCAGCTCCTAGTGGGGGACTCAATTATTAGGGGGATAGAACTGAGGGGATCAGGGAAAACTGAAGTAAGGTGCCTGCCTGGCACCCTGACTTGGAGGGACAGGAAGCACATCTCAAGATCACGAGAACAGCTGCGCGGGAGACTGAGCTGGACATCATTGTCCACCTAGGGATGAATGACTTGGCTCAACATGAGATTAGAGCAGTGCAGGAGGCATTTGCAGAGTTGGGGAGGGGCCTAAGGAAAGTAGCACACACGGTATCCTTCTCAGAGGTGCTGCCTGTCTAGGGCAAGGGTGAGGCGAGGGCACTTTGCACCATGCGATTCAATGAATGGTTTAAAAAATGGTGCAGAGTACAGGGGTTTGGCTTCATTGGGGACTGGGGTTCCACCTGGAGGGATGCCAGCCTATACTGGCAGGATGGTCTGCATCTGTCCAGGAAGAGAACAAGTCTTCTGGGTGATCAGTTTAAATGCTTCATTGGCAAACTTTTAAACTAGTCAAGGGGGGGAGGCACTGATAAGCAGCAGGGAATTCCCAGCCTCCCCCTATAAAACAGAGCACTGAATGAGGTAAAGACCAAGATAAAAAGGTCAATAGGGAGCAGGGCAGGGATAAATGGAGAAAGCAAAGTCAATGATGACAGGGATGGTGCTACAAGAGGTAAAGCCATCAAAAAATGGAAAGCAATGAGTACCAATGCCCATAGTCTGGGTAACAAGCTTCCTGAATCACTGGCCTTGATGGCGGAGGAACATCTGGATATTGTGGCAGTCACAGAAACATGGTACACACAGAACCATGACTGGGACGTAAACATACCAGGATACACGATTTACAGGAGGGACATGGAGGGTAAAAGAGGAGGAGTAGCTCTCTACACAAAGGAAGGAATCAAAGCAACAGAACAAAGGGCAAACAGGGAGGAGAGGAAGCACTGTGGGTCAATTTGGAGACAGGCATTGGCACCACAATCCGCAAAGGGGTTGTATACAGACCCCCATCTCAGGGGGAGGAAATGGACAAGGAAATGATAGAAAGTATCCTTAGAATGGCAGAAAAAGGAGAGATATTGCTAATGCGGGATCTGAATATGCCAGATGTTAACTGGAGTGCCTTTGCAGCAGCCACTTCTAAGAGTGGGGTCATTCTAGATGCCCTACAGGCGGCATGTCTTAGACAACTAGTATCGAAACCCACTCAAGAGGGAGCAATCTTAGACCTGGTACACTCAAATGGCGATGGCGAGAGGATCACAGATTTAGAAGTTGGTAGCCATCTGGGAACTAGTGATCATCGAAAAGTGTGGTTCATGATAAACACAACAGTAGAGTCAAGCCATACAAAGGCAAAGGTACTGGACTTCAAGAGGGCTGACTTTGTCAAAATGGGTGAGTGTCTAAGGAATGCACTAGCAAATGGACAGGAAGGAGGGGTGGAAGAACAATGGGGAAAAATCAAAACTGCCATCACAGAGGCAACAAGCCTTTGTGTGAAGCAAATAAACAAAACAAAACAATGTAAAGAAACCACTATGGTTCTCAAAGGAGGTGGCAGGGAAGGTTAGGGAGAAAAAGAGAGCATTCAGGAAGTACAAGGAATCACAGAAGGAGCAGGATAGAGAATTGAATCGGTTAAAGCAAAAGGAAGCAGGAAAGGCAGTCAGAACAGCAAAGGCCCAAACCGAGGAAAAGATATCCAACTCAATTAAGAAGGGGGATAAAACCTTTTATAGGTACATCAGGGAGCGAAGGAAGACCAAGGGAGGGAGAGATAGTGAGGCTTAATAAAGGGGGGGATGGGCAGAGGGTGACTGTGAAAAGGCAGAGATACCAAACAAATATTTTTGCTCAGTATTCACAAATGAAGAGGGGGAGGTACCTAAACCAAACAATAGAAATGCGTTGGATATGGGGGTTGATACCAGCCCTTTCACAGAAGAAAGGGTTCTGAAGGAACTCTTAAAACTGAAGGTGGACAAAGCAATGGGGCCTGATGGGATTCATCCCAGAACTCTAAAAGAACTAAGGGTAGAACTAGTAACACCCCTGACTACTCTCTTTAATAAATCATGGGAGGATGGGGTGGTACCTGAGGACTGGAGGAGGGCAGATGTGATTCCACTTCACAAAAACGGGAGCAGGGCAGAAGCAGGAAACTATAGACCTGTTAGTGTCACCTCAGTGATTGGGAAAATGATGGAATCACTTCTGAAGGAAAGAAATGTTGAGTACCTAGGGCCAGAGGAGCACAGTACCCAAGGCAGCATGGATTCACAGCAGGAAGGTCATGTCAGATGAATCTAATAGATTTCTTTGACTGGGTGACCAAAGTAGTAGATCAGGGAGGGGCTGTGGACATGGCCTACCTAGACTTTAGCAAGACATTTGACACAGTCCCACACAAAAGATTAATATACAAGTTGGCCAGCCTGGGAGTGGGTCCCAAGATGGTAGCCTGGGTAAAGAATTGGCTGGAGAACGGGACACAGAGGGTAATAGTAAACGGAGTCCACTCTCAAGAAAGGGGGGTTACTAGTGGGGTACCGCACAGGGGCATCATTTTCTGGGTCACCAGGTGTTGCATTCGTGACCCCTATGAAACTTTTGCGACTCCTATGACAGGGCTTGTGACCCCATCCTTGCCAAGGCTTAATGGACTCTTGGCCGCCGCTGGCCGGCCACATTAAAAAAATAAAGAAAAAAACTTCTTTTTTTGCCTCCCCGGCATTACGTGCCCATGCGCTTGTGCTGTGTGGAGGAGGAGGTTTCAGGGAGTCTGTGCTGGCATGGTGGTGCCTGGCGCGCACTGCACGCATTCTCTCAGCCCCCCATCCCCCCACTCATGACCCCGACATCCATCCCTCCCTCCCCCGTTTCAATTTTTTTTTTCTTTTAATTTCTCTCCCTCAGCTGGAGCCATGGTATCCTCTTATTGGTGTTGCCATGGCATGAGAGGGTCACCTGACATAATTGGATTGAGCGGGAGCAGCACCAGTGTAAAAAATCTGGGAACCCAACCACCACACGAAACACATTGAAGAGTGCGAGCGAGAGCGCGAGACTCGAGTGATTTCAGGCAGTTACTTACACCGGGCAAGTGGAGAGCAACATTAAGCATTTTGTTTTTGTCACAGAGAAGGGCAGTCCAGAAGCCATAAAGGATGCAATTGAATTAAGGCAAGTAAAGTAACCGCAGTAAATGAGTTGGGTCCCACAGGGCCGCCCCAGTAATCACAGCTGCTGTTTGCATTGCCGAGACCATTCCTCAGATAGTATATGTGTAACTGGACTTGACCATTTCAGTAGTCAAATATGCTGGATTCAAGGCAGAGAACTGGTGCTGTCAGCTGTGATTCCTGTGAAGTGTACATACGAGCTGTTGAGGGTCAGATCTATGGGTTGGTCTCCTTTCTGTCGCTTTGTGTCTAGGTCCTAGGATTTGATGCGTCTGCATTTCTTTGCTGTGTTTCCTAACCATTTGTATCTCGGTCACTACGGAATCGTCTTTTAGTTTTCATTCGCCTCGCAGATTGGTGTGACATTACTATACTTTGACACAAACAAAGTATTACTTAGTTTCTCTAAACAAAAGTGCAAGTTCAAGTTGTCATTTGTACAGAACTGCCTGTGTGTAGACAGTGGGTAGAAGTGGGAGCTCGTGTTCAGAAAAGTGAGAACGTTTTGAATTGTATTTCGCAGGGGTATGGTTCTGCCACAGTACTGCTTATAGATTTTATGAGCAAGACTGTTTTGGATGTGATACGAGACGGTACGTCCAGCATCCGGGGGGTTAGGTGTCTTAAAATTGTCAACATTTAACATCGAGAGATTTTTTTCCAGCTGGGGAATTCCAAATCACACAAGTGTGTCCGAAATAGAGTATTTTATCTACTTGGACTGTTTTTGAATGGTATTAGTAAACACTTATTTGATTAAAAAAAAGTCACAGTTTGCTTTTTTACTACTAATATTTCAGTACTGTTCTCATCTTAATTAGTTTTCTGCAGCATTGTGTCAGTTGCTAAATGCAGCACACAGCACTTCGTAGAGAAACAGTTGTCCAAGGACCTTGGTGGAGGTTAAAAATGCTATTAAACCTTTAAGAATAAAATTGTTCCAATTTTAAGAGAAACAAAAGAGATCACAGCTCCCTGTGTTTTTTTCTCTCCTGCTGCTCTGTCATTTTTTAGTAGGTGTCCCATGAGAAAGACATTTACAGAGATGAGGGGGGTCAACACATGTTCTTTGTCAGGGGCTGTACAGCAGGTATGGTAAATGGTATGTCTTAAGTTTTTGCTGATATGGTGACTTTTCTGTGATTTTTGTTTGCTGTTGTTTTAGCAGCACTTAAAATATTGATTGTAGTATCCCTAAGGTTTTTTATGTCCCCCTGTTTGTGACTAAATACTTTTAGGGATGTCCGCAGCAGTGAATAACAATACTAATTCTTGATTGTTTTGTCAGCCACTAAATGATCTTACAAAAGTAGAATACAAATAAAAAGACAAAACATGCCAATTTGCAGACTTCAAGCATATGAAATGTACATGATACGTGCCCTAAGTATGACACTTGTATGTAGCAAGCATATGGATAAAACAGAGCTAGTTGTTTTCTTTCTGATTTTAGATGTCAACTAAAAGCACTCTCTTTGGAATCTGCCTGCCCTTGAATGGGGCTGCTTCAGCTGCCCCACAGTCGGCCTGCACCCAGACAGCCACCGACCGAGACCAGGACGCCCACCTGCAGCTCCTTGGAAGCTGCCTGCCCATGAACAGGGTTGCTTCAGCTTCCCCACGGTCGGCCTGCACCCAGACAGCCACCGACCGAGACCAGGACGCCCGCCTGCAGCTCCTTGGAAGCTGCCTGCCCTTGAACGGGGCTGCTTCAGCTCCCCCACAGTCGGCCGGCACCCAGACAGCCAGCGACTGAGACCAGGACGCCCGCTTGCAGCTCCTTGGAAGCTGCCTGCCCTTGAACGGGGCTGCTTCAGCTCCCCCATGGTCGGCCGGCACCCAGACAGCCACCGACAGAGACCAGGACGCCCGCCTGTAGCTCCCTGGAAGCTGCCTGCCCTTAAACGGGGCTGCTTCAGCTCCCCACAGTCGGCGGCACCCAGACAGTCACCGACCGAGACCAGGGCGCCCGCCTGTTCTCCTTTGAAGCTGCCTGCCCTTGAGCAGGGCTGCTTCAGCTCCCCCAGTCGGCCGGCACCCAGACAGCCACCGACCGAGACCAGGGCGCCTGCCTGCAGCTCCTTGGGAGGCTTCTTGCCTTGAGCAGGACTGCTTCAGCTCCCCCCATGAGTCGGCGGCACCCAGACAGCCACCGAACCCGAGACCAGGACGCTTCGCCTGTAGCTCCTTGAAGCTGCTTGCCCTTGAACGGGGATGCTTCAGCTCCCCCATGGTCAGCCGGCACCCAGACAGCCACCGACTGAGACCAAGATGCCTGCCTGTAGCTCCTTGGAAGCTGCCTGCCCTTGAACAGGGCTGCTTCAGCTCCCCCATGGTCAGCCGGCACCCAGACAGCCACCGACTGAGACCAGGACGCCCGCCTGCAGCTCCTTGGAAACTGGCTGCCCTTGAACAGGGCTGCTTCAGCTCCCCCACGGTCAGCCGGCACCCAGACAGCCACCGACCAAGACCAGGACGCCTGCCTGCAGCTCCTTGGAAGGTACGGCGACGGGCGCTTCCAGCAAACCCACTCTGATTGGCGAGGACTTTTCCCCTGCTTTTGCCACCTGGCACTTTTTACAAATTGATTTTAGATAGAACTAAGCACATTTGAAATGTGTAATAGAAGGTTTTCAACTGTATTAGCTGGATTGTAGTTTCCACTAGTATTTTAAAGTGCTTACAGTTCTTCTGTTTCCTGCTCCTCGTGCACCCCCTCCATCCAAGCACTCTGCCTTGGCTCCGAAAAGTCTAACTTTCCTTTGTCTTGCTAAACTGCTCAAACTAAACCTATCCTACCTCCATGCTATTTAAACCCTGACATTTTTTCTTCTCTCCAGCTGCCTGCCCTTGAACGGGGCTGCTTCAGCTCCCATGGTCGGCCGGCACCCAGACAGCCACCGACTGAGACCAGGGCCGCCTGCCTGCAGCTTCTTGGAAGAATGCGGCGGCAGGCGCAAACCCGCTCTGATTGTCAGGACTTTTCCCTGCTTTTGCCACCTGGCACTTTTACAAATTGATTTTAGGTAGAACTAAGCACATTTCAAATGTGAATAGAAGGTTCCCCTCCCAAAGTGGCTAGTTTTCCATTAGCAGGATATACAGACCTGCCACTAGAGGATTCTTGTTCTTTCATTTAAAAAAAAAAGAAAAAAATCTACCCCTGAAAGACACAGTTGCTTTACTTGCTATATACCTTTCTTCCCACCCTCGAGATCCTCTCGAACCGGGTAAGATTTCCCTGAACCCCGAATCCTACCTTAATCATACGCCTCCGCCGTTCTCTACCCCCTATTCTATTTCTTCTTACCTGTCTTCTTCCCCTACTGCACACCACAAAAGCCTGCTTTCCCTCCTTCCCCTACAGCTTCCACATTCCTACATCCTTTCTCCACAAAGGCACACTGCACACTGGTCACTGCCCCTTGCCCATGGTCCATCCTACCACCATGACACTGTCCTACACCCACTCTGGTCCTAGCCCTCCACTCTGGTCCTCCCTGTCTACGCTTACCCTCACCCACTGTCATCGATGCTCAGCAACTTCCTGAGATGCTAGCAGGCGAAAACATTCCCTTAAAGAAATACGCCGCAGCTCCTTGAGGCTAGTCCTCCTCCTCCTCCTAATGCTGTCAGGCAACATGCACCCAAATCCTGTCCCATTCTGCTCTAAAGCCACTAATCTGAGCAAGCCTTCGGGTGCCCTCTCATTCATATCAATCAACATCTGCAACCTCCTTCCTAAAATGGATGCCCTACAGGCCTTCACCAGTCAACACTGCCCTGACATCCTGGCAGTTGTTGAAACCTGGCTCATGCCATCAGTACCGGACCATGCAATCAGCCTTCCTGGCTACAACGTCTTTAGGCTGGATTGCCTCTCCAAAAGAGGCGGGAGCTGCGCTCTCTACCTAAAAGACTCCATACAAGGGCACCACATCATTACCTCACTCCAACCCACAACTGCTCAGATACTGCCAGTGAGAATCCTCCTCAGAGCCCAAAACAAAACCCTCACTGTTACCACCATCTACATCCCTCCCAAAGAACAGGGAACTGATCTAACAGCTGTTCTTGACTTTGTGAAGTCACTCCCACCAGACACCGAATCCATCCTCCTAGGCGACTTCAACATCAACTGGCCTGCGGCCGATGCTGGTGCACACAGGGATACCGTTGCTGCGGCGAACCTCACACAAATGGTTGACTCACCAACCAGGAAAAATTACAGGACCAGCACCAACACACTCTTGGACTGGATCCTTACCAGTCACCCATCACGGATATCTAACACTAATGTCCTTCCTGACTCTCTCAGCAATCACTCCCCTGTTAGCTGCACCTGGTCAAATAAATTCATCAAACAACCACCAAAAGCAATCACCAGCAGGGTTCTACCCAGTGGTCACCTTCCTCGACTCAAATCCCACCTCCTCCATCAAGACTGGTCCCCTATCTTCAATGCGACCAACATAAACACTGCCCTTGACCACTTCATAAACATCTTCACTGTGGCCTGTGACGCGTATGCTTCTATTAAGAAACGCAAAGTCAAATCACTCAGTAACCCTTGGCTCACAGGTGACCTCCTCAGGATGCTAAAAACAAGAGACCACCTATGGGAGCTGGCCAGAAACTCTGGAAGGCAAAACGACATCCAAAACTACAAATGTGCCCGCAATGACTGCACCAAAACTATCCAGCAAATAAAGTCAGCCTACTATAAGCATGCCCTCACAAACTCCTGGGGCAATGGTCGGGAATTCTGGAAGAACATAAAGGAACTCACCGGGAATCCACCCAAAACCCCCCCATCAATACTCAACATCAATGGAACCACAACCCTCAACTCAAAAACCATTGCGGATACCTTTAACAAAGCCTCTACCGACCTCAACGCTGTCCTACCTCAGGACTACTTCAAAGATGGTGAAGCCCATCTGTCTGCACTGAACACTACTCCCACCAGCTCCCCCTGCTTCTACTTCAAAGCAGTCAAGGCTCACCAAGTACGCAAATACCAAAGCCCTTGGTAAATTAAAGATTCAGTAATGACTCCCTCGATCTCAAAATCCTGTCTCTCACACTTGATGAAGTGCTTAGTCCTCTGACCAGAATTTTCAACCTCTCCCTCAGCCTTAGCCAGTTCCCGGACAGATGGAAATCTGCCACTGTCACCCCAATCCATAAAAGTGGTGACAAAACTGCCCACGATAACTATAGACCTATCTCCCTACTACCCCCACTCTCCAAGGCACTAGAACGCATCATCTCAGACCAGCTCACAGAATACCTGAATACGTACAGCATCCTGTACAAGCAACAACACGGGTTCCACAAAGGTCACAGCCCTACTTGAATTCACCGGCGCAATCCACAACGCACTTGATTCCGGTGAACTACTAGGCTCAATCTACATTGACTTAACTAAAGCCTCCGACACCATCAATCACCGCCTCCTACTTGTCCAGTTTCAGAACACTGGGCTGTCAACTGACACCATTGGCTAGTTTAAGAGCTACTTTGAAGAACGGTCCCAAACAGTAAGAATCGCTGATACACTCTCGGACCCTAGACCGGTCCATTCAGGAGTCCCCCAGGGCTCCATTCTGGGACCCTTCCCCTTCAGCCTTTTCTTAAACTCACTACCAGACAGCTGCCCAGAACAAATAATTCCTCCACGCCGACGATACTGTGATCCTCACCTCGGACCCTGATCCAATCCAATTACAAAATAAACTTCAGCGGGCCTTCTCCTCCATCGAATCCTGGTTCCTAAATCATGAACTGCTTCTCAATCAGAAAAAAAACAAGTCTATGGTCTTCTGCAGCCCCCACAACAAAAACAAACAACTCCACCTCTCCATTGCAACTGAACAAGGAGCCATCCTAGAGCAAACACAATCATTCAAGTACCTTGGCATCACCCTTGATCCCCACCTCTCATACGCTGTCCATATCAGCAATGTGGCAAAGTCTGCCAGTGCGAGGTTAGGCATATTATTCCGGCACAGGAAACACCTAACCCCAGAAGCACTGTCAGTGGTCGTCCAAAGCTCCATTGTCAACATCATAGACTATGGTCTTATCACATATGGGTCTGCAACTACCACTGCTCTCAAACATATCGCGACCTCCCTGAATAAGGCCTGTCGTCTCATCACTGGCTCACATCGCCGTACCCACACATGTGACCTTTATTCCCAATGTGGATGTCTTCAGCTGAACAAATGCATAAAATACCAAACCTGCATCACGGCCAAGAAAATTATAATGGGGCTTGCCCCACCTGGTGTCTGTGCCCTCCTTAAGCCCTAGACATAGGAATGTCACTACAAGGAGATCCAATTCCCATCTACTACATATCCCACGATGTCACATGACCCAAGGACAAAGATCATTCACCTATCGGGCATCCAACTGGCTCAACTCTCTTGGCAGCGACATAGCGACCGCTCCAACACTCGGCCTCTTCAAGTCCAAGCTGCACCTCTCACTGCTTGTATCCTCCGATTGCCCATCTTAACATTTCCACCGTTCCATCTGCACATGCCCCAGCACCCAGCACTTACAATCAGTCTTTGCACCCTAGCACCGCACCTGTCATATTCCTCGACAAGGCCCCCTGGCTGCACTGTTCCGCCCTCCCCACCTCCCCCATATCTCCATTCCTGCCCCTGCCCTGCCCCAACCACCTCCCATACTCCCCTTACCCCTGCACTCCTACCCCCTCGATCTCCTACCTCCTCACTTCTCCCCATCGACCCCCCCTCCTCCTTGTCTTGATCATAGCTCAAGTCTTTGTACTGGTTATTACATGTCTGTAAGTCAGTGACTATATGTTTGTAACTAAAAATGATGACTGTTGCACACGCTGACGTGGAACCTTTGTAAAAGAGCCTCGGCTCAAAGGTATTGTAATCCTAGATTGAAATAAATAAATAAATAAATAAAATATTCATCCACTGCTGCTAATAAAATTAACAGAATTCCTTCATCATTCAGTTTAACAGATGAAATGACTGAACCAAGCCATTGATTTCTTTCTCATGCTGTTTTTACGCTTCTTAACATAATATCTGGTACATTTTTGTTTTCACTCCCCAGACAGCAGTAGCAGAGTGAAAATGATAGGTAATTTGCTCTGTTCAGTATGTGATCAGTTAATATACTTTGACACCAGTGGTATTAAATGCATCTTGTTAGTGCAGAATGATATTTTGGTGAGAGTTTGAAAATCCTCATCTTCAGATCCATTAGGAGGATTAGTTAGAAGGCTATGCTGAAGCTTTGGTGAACAAATATGATAAAATGCTCAGGTTATGACTGAACATTATATTATTTTAGTGCCCCCCCCGAAAGCCAAATGACCCGGTTGAGGCATGCAGCCCCAGAGTTTGCCTGCTATTGTGTTGTTGTTAATTATAGGCGGAGTGAGTGCCAGTACTTTTGGTGTCTCAACTCAGATACCAGTCCAGTCAGCCAGCAGTCCAGTGTGCTAGCAGAGTCTCCAGTCAGATATTAGTCAGTGTGCTAGAAGTGTCACCAGTCATCCAGCAGTCCAGTGTGCCAGCAGTCAGTGTCTCCAGTCAGCTTAGCTACCAGTCCCGAGACAGTTTGCCAGTTTTGTCTCCAGTCAGCTACCAGTCCAGTTTGCCAGTAGTGTCCCCAACTAGTCAGCAGTCCAGTGTGCCAGCAGAGTCACCAGTCAGCTTCCAGTATTGGGAGACTGTTTTGTGTAACCCTGGGACTCTCAGTTCTTTTTCCTTTATTACAATTTTTCTTTATAGGTTTTTTGGTGTACAATTTTACTAGGATCTTTTTCTTTTATTACTTTTTTCTTTACAGGTTTTTGGCCGCTGAGTTTTAGTCATTCTTTTTCCTTTTATTTTTTTTTTCTTTACAGGTTTTTGGTGTGATTTTTTTCATCAGTTCGTTTTCCTTTTATATATTTTTTTTTTACAGGTTTCAGTGTGTCATTTCTTTTACTAAGCTCTTGTTTTAACAGAGAAGAAGTAAAGTTCTCTCAGTTCTTTCTTTTCATGGTTCAGAGTATGCTTTCATAACAGTATAATTTACTTCATGTTTTGATGTGTATTTTTATGTACTGTAAGGTATTGGTATAGAGACGGTTCTTTATTTTTACCAATGTGTGGCTTAGCTTGTGCAGTGCCAGTCATTTGACATGAACAGTGTGGTAATATTTTTGGACACAGACAGTGTGGTAATATAATATTGTTTAATATTTGTACATTTGAGGAATGGGACTTTCACTATATTGATGATTCCATAATTTGAAAACTAGCTATTTAATTTGAATCAACATCTGTAATGACCCATTTCAGATTTATATTCAGACTTTACTATCCAATTCATACCCATTTTTAAATTACTTGGTAACTAACTCTATGTCACATTGACAAATGCCACCCTCTCTGGCCCTGCCCACATTGTGCCCCCCCACCTTGCTACCCCTATGATTTTGCTGAAATGACATCCCTGATACCGCAGTGTTCAGTACTGGGACCAGTCCTCTTTAATGTCTTTATAAGTGATGTTGCAGAGGGACTGGAAGGAAACGTATGTCTCTTTGCAGACAACACAAAGATCTGCAACAGGGTGGATAGACAAGGTGGGGTGGAAAGGATGAGGAGGGACTTGGCAAGGTTGGAGGAATGGTCAAATGTATGGAAGCTTAGATTCAATGTTAAGAAGTGCAAAGTAATGCACCTGGGAAACAAAAACCCAGGGTAAGAGTACACAATGGGGGGTGAGATACTAACAACAATAAAAATGGAAAGGGACCTGGGGGTAGTCATATCAGATGACCTAAAGGTGAGCAAGCAATGTGAGAGGGCAGTATGGAGGGCTGGGAGGATACTGGGATGCATAGGGAGAGGCATCACCAGTAGAAAACAGGAAGTTGTTATCCCTCTGTACAAAGAGCTGGTGAGACCCCATCTGGAGTACTGCGTGCAGTTCTGGAGACCCAGTCTCCACAAAGACATAGACAGTATGGAGGCAGTCCTGAGGAGGGCAGCTAAACTGGTGCCAGAAGACATATCAAGAGAGACTTAAGGAGCTTAATATGTCTAGCCTCGAGGAGAGGAGGGAGAGGGGGGACATGATAGAAACTTTCAAGTACCTCAAGGGAATCAACAAAGTCCAAGAGGGTAGCATCTTTCAGAAAAAGAGGTGTGCAAGAACAAGGGGGCACAATCTGAGCGAGAGGGGGGATGGCTCAGAGGTAATGTGAGGAAGTATTTTTTCATGTAGAGGGTTGTGGATGTATGGAACAGCCTTCCTGAGGAGGTTGTGGAGTCAAAAACAGTGGCGGAATTCAAGAATGCATGGAACAGGTATAAGGCAATTCTAGGGAGTGGAGGTAGGAAGAAGTAGGTTGTTGGTTAGCTAGGATCTGCAGCTTATCCATTAGGTAGGGGAAATGGGCAGACTGGGTGGGCCAAGCGGTCCTTATCTGCTGTCAAATTCTGTTTTTATGTTTCTATTCCTCCGCCTTTCCAAACCACTACTCTAACAAATCTCAAGGTGAAGTACATTGAGAACAATGTACTTCACCTCACTTTGCCTTGTTTTAAAGCTCCAAAGGCAAATTTTGCAATGATTCATGGGATTTCAGATCACATGGGCTCTAGATTGTTCTGTACAGTCTCAGTTTGGGTAGTGTGTGTATAGGAAGCTGTAGGAGACAGTCTGCTCTGAGAGCTCTCTGTGATTTAAACCTTCTAAAAGCTGTTAAAAAATTCTTTTTGCGTCATTTTTTTTGCTGAAACTTTAGTTCATTGATTGTAGGAAACTCTGTGCTCATATCAACGAGCGTTTATTGTTTGTGTGTGAATTTTGAATGTTAATGTACAACATTCAGTCTGTGTACTGAGAGACAGTGGAAGTGTTCTTTGGGGAAGGGGCGTATCTGGTGTAGGTAGATTTATGTTGGAGAAAATAGGGAGTTTGTTTTTTGGTTGTATTTTTCTTGTATAACTGACTGTGTTAATGTACACACAGTAATATTTTCAGTAATTGCTGACATTTGTTTGCTGATTGCATGTGTTGTGGTCTGGTGGGACCTGGTGCAGCATTGAGGTTGTTTAAAATACGTTGTATATTACTGAAGTTTTAAATTTGGTACGCATTACTTGTAGACAAATTCTGTGTGTGTGTGAGTATGTGTGTGGTGCGTGACTTGACATCAAATAATTCACCTTTTATTGTGCCACAGTGTAACTGCAGGCGCAGAAGTGTGAACCTGCTATCCACTGCAGCTGTATGATTTTGTACTGCCATTGTGATATCTTTTCTTGGTTTTGTACTGTAGTAATCTGCAATCAGTGCTCCCCCCCCCACCCCGGCAAAAGGTATTCTTTTCCAGATTGGATTGTTTGTGACTTGAAAACACCACTGGTTAGTTAAGGTGTTGTTGAACTTGTTGTGACTTTGCGTCTGTATCTGTTGTTGAAGCCACAGCTGTGTTTTTAGCTTCACATCCAGTGTCACCGCCCCATGCCCTCACACATTGTGAACATTCCAAAATCTGAATTTGTTTACAATATTCCTGTTGATCCCCCAAAATGTCTGCAAAGAGATGTGCAAGCAAAGCCGTTTTCGCCATGGCACTGCTGTCAGTGGTAAGATTGTCTGTGAGTGTGGTAGTACTATGTAGTCACAGAAGTGCATTGCTGATGTGAGGAAAGGTATTTCTCCTTCAGTGTTTTTTACAGCACAATCAGTAACTTCACTCATAGTTGGAGGAGATGACGTTGTCCCAGCTGGTGGTGTTAGTGGAGTTGCTGGTGGTGGTATGAGTATTACTACCTCAAGTTCCAGTTCTGACCAGTTTACCATGTCCAAAAATATAGTGGAGTGTGAAGCAGTGGCAGTGAGCAACAGTGTAGATGATGCCATACTCCCCAGTAACATCTCAGTAACTGAACATGAGGATTCTGATCATGATGTCAACAACAGCACACACAGTGACATTTCTTCCACTGCGGTTCATGTCACACATTTGCCATGCAGTGATTCACAGTGTGGTGAAAAAATTTCGGGTGATGGTGGTGCTGATGATGATGATGTTGCTGTGGTTGCAACATGCAGTCATAAGCCAGCATCTAAGCAGAAGATGTGGATGATGTTGATGACTATAATGATGATGTCAGTGACCCCTGTTGGGAACCAGAGAAAAAAAAATTCAAGGTGGCTGTGTCTGGGTCTGTTTACATTCCCCCCACTGTAAAAAGTTGTGATTTACCAGTTTCAGTTAATGATGATGACCCAGTAATAATGATAGGTAGTCATGGTGGTCAGTTGCAGTCCAAGTGTGTCCTGCCTGAAAAATCATGTAGCACACCCCCTACTTCATGGCTTAAAAAGACGGAGTCCAATAAGCAGCATCAGGGGGTACATGTTAAAACTAGAGCAACAATATCCCTTGTTTGGGATTTTTTTGTGGAAGATGCAAATGATGAGTCAGTTGCAATCTGCCAGGTTTGCCAGGTGCGTGTGAGTCAAGGTAAAAAGCGGAGTCATCTGGGCACAGGGGGACAGCATACACATCTTAAGAATAGGCACATGGCACTGTGGACTCAGCACAAGATGGCAGCTAATACCTGTACCACAGTGGGGCATTCACCCTCGTCATCAACCATAATGAGCATGTTAACCTCCGTCCATGACTGTAGCATCAAGTAAAAAATTAAATGCTTGCAGTAGTGATGAAATAACAGCAGATGATTACTACAGGCATGATAAGGTGGAAGAGGAGAATGATTTTGACATCTTGTCCAGCGGTGGTGAGAGTAGCAGTTTTGGTGGTGGTGGCGGTCAATGCAGTATGTCTAGTGCAAGAGGTACATCACCCCCTTTTGGTAAATCTGGGAAAATAACTGCATTTCTGGGTTTGTGATCACCTGTGCAACCATCTTCATCACATGTCCACATTTCACCCCCTGCCATTCGCAGGGCAGAACCATTTGTCCTCACACCCCATGTAAAACGTTTAAGTCAGCCCACATTACAGAGTGTTATTGCGCATAAGTTGAAGTACCCACCCAATCATACAGTGTCATGTGAACTTAATGCTGCTGTTGCTGAAATGCTGGCAATTGATCTTTTGTCCTTCTCCTTTGTGGAGAATTCTGGGTTCCTGCAGTTTGCTGCACGTGCAAAATGAAAAGTCCCATCCAGGACATACTTTTCAACCTGTGCTGTCCCCGAGTTGTACCATACTGTGTCCAACTCAGTAAGACATGCCCTTCAACATTCCTCCTCTCCATTCATCCATTTAAGTATGGATACATGGACAAGCAGTAAAACAGCAGGGATATCATATTTGTGTATAACTGCACACTGGGCACAGGTGCCGGGGGTTGTTTGTGCTGTTGGTAGTGTGAATAATCAGTGTAGTAAGGTGGAGTGTCGTGGTAGCAATCTTCCAGGAATTCAACAGCATACAATGATTGCTATGTACAATGTGACCTGTTCACACACTGGTGAAAACATGTTGGACATGGTACTGACTGAAATTGACAAGTGGCTGAACCCCCTGTCCCTGAGAGCTGGATTCATACCAAGTGACAATGGGTCAAATGTGGTGAAAGGCATCATGAATGGTGTCTTTTTTCGGGTTCCATGCATGGTCCACTGTTTAAATCTTGTGGTGCTGGAGTTTCGGCAGCACCCTGATATAAAGGAAATGCTGACAGTTGCACGCCATATTTGTTCTCACTTTTCACGCTCTGCAAAGGCCCGTGACCAGCTTCGGCAGTTGCAGATCCAAAACAGCCACCCGCAGCACTGCTTGAAGCTGGAAGTTGTCATCCGGTGGAACTCCACATTATACATGGCAGAGAGGTTATATGAACAGTACAAAGTTATCTCAGAATATCTTGTCATGAACACTAGCCGTGACAATTCCAAAGCCTCCATGTCTGTGATAACTGAACAGTGGCGCCTCATGGACTCTGTAATGAGAATCTTGAGGCCTTTTGAACATGCCACACAGGCAGTGAATGGCGAGTCGGCCTCCATTAGCCAATCAATTCCATTGCTGTGGGTGCTGAGGCAGACATTGGTGAATGTACAGCATAGCCTTGATGTTGCCAGAGATAGTGCTAACAGTGTGTTGCTAAAACACATGCTGACAGTATTCAACAAGAATCATCACATCTTGAGCATTCAGCGTAGTGACAACTTTGCAATAGCAACAATGCTGGACCCATGATACAAACATGGAATTTCCTCAGTTCTGGAGGGAGGGCCTGAATGGGTAAAAATGTCAGTGGGCAACTGGAGCGCTTGGTTCATGGGGCACAGAAGTCACATGCCAAGGTCAGGACACCTGAGCAACATAATCAGGCTGAAGGTGAACCTGGAGGAGTAGAATCAAGCATATCCTGTAAGGGGAAGGGGACTGCAGTTCCTGGTGGTCTGTCATCAAAAGCGGCTGGTGTTAACCCACTTTGGGAGGCTTTTTCCCAAGTGGGGATTTGTGACATAAATGATTCTGGAGAAGCCGATGATGCATCAACCACTGGACTTAGAGCAGCACGATGAATGGTTGAGTCATATGTGTCTGAAAACAGGCATCTGTCAATCACTGATGATCCCCTTTTACACTGGAGTGGAAAAGTCAGTGAATGGCCAAAGCTGACCGCTGTGACACTAAAGTACCTGACATGCTCACCCTCCAGTGTGAGTGTTGAGAGGATATTCAGCTCAGCAGGTGCAATAGCTCGGGATCATCGTACAAACCTCTCTCCTGCAAATGTCAGTTTGCTGACATTCTTAAAAATGAATGAGAGGCACATACCAGCTCAGACTGTAACCTCAGAATTCGTACCCAGGCATACTCATGGTTTTGCTGATGTTGAAGAAAGGGACCGTCCTGGTGTCAGTGACAGCATGAAGCGGCCTACCACTGACATAGATGATAACAAAATGGAGAAATAATTTCCCCGTGGTCTGAATTCAGACATAGAAGACTGCAAGGGCAGCTTTCTTTCTGAGGAAGATGATGAATGATGATAAGGTTAATGTTGGCAGGTTTTAACTTCAGTGTTTAAAAGGCTGTCACATGTCTTGTATGATACATGTTCTCTTTTTCATAAAGTTAAATCACTGTCCCACTCATACTGATTCAAATTCCATATGTCATGTCATCACATTTATAACACAGAGCACAGTATATCGTTGCCCCCGAACTACCACCACCATAAGACCGCTGTTCTCTACTGCCACCATAGGGAATGTGACCGTGTGTCCCCTCGGGCTACCACCATCATAAGACCACTGTTCTCCACTGCCACCATAGAGAATGTGACCATGTGTCCCCCTGGACTACCACCACCATAAGACCACTGTTCTCCACTGCCACCATAGGAAATGTAACTGTGTACCCCCCCCAGAGTAGCACCACCACAAGACCACTGTTCTCCACTGCCACCATAGGCAATGTGACTGTGTGTCCTCCCAGGATACCACAACCATAAGACTGTTGTTCGCCACTGCCACCACCACCAGATGCAGGAAGATCTGAGAGAGAATGTCATCATGTGCCACAGCTATGAGACCAGCACCCACCACTAGAGTCATTGTGACAATGTTTTTCCATTACATTGACCATGTCAGGGCAGAGGGAGATGAACAGGAGACCACATCCATCAGCCACAGGCAGAAGGGTTCTTACTAATAAAACTATAAAGTGAGTATGTGTACTAATGTTTTTTTATGTTATTCAACTTCCTTTAGCTGTGTGTTTTGTTTTCTGTTGCTTTTCTGAGCTGTAATGGTCAAACACATATGGTCAACTTATTTTGTTTTTTCACAGGTTAGCAACAAATGACTCACCTTCACTGAAGGTCTGTATCAATGGTACAGCAACAGTACTGTCTACAGAAACCTATGGAATATCCATTTCCAATCCATACTAGTAGGCATATAAATTTTATTTCATCTGTTCCTTTTGTTTTCATAAGAGTGCAACAAATCCAACTGAGAATTCATAAACTAGGTGACATATATGTCACAAAACATATTTCTGCAACATATCATGCACTGTATTCCAAATTTGCAGCTGTGCAGCCATGACAGTGTTGAAAAAGTTGGACCCAGGTTGTGTTACTTGACAATATGTGGTTTTGAAATGTAACTTGAGTTGAGATGCAGGGACACTGACACAGTATATTTGTTACACAGCCTGGCACTAAATTAAGTTGTGATCTGATGACCGAAGTGGGACAGCTTACTATCTGTGTTAATCCAGATACCCGTGGAACAGCCGCGGCTTAAACATAATGTGTTACTGCTGCAATCAAGTTGTAGTAAGTACTTCATTTCTTTTTTTAGGAAACTTCCAGATGTTTTGTTGTGTCATAGTTGCCTTATCCAAAGAACTTCTTCAACATCAGCCCCCCCCCCCAGGCCGGAGCAGACATGCAACATGCAGAATTTGTTTCAGTCGAGGACCATGACCATCATTACCGGACTGGAGAAGGATGCAGATGAAATCTGTGAAGAAGTAACCAAATAATAAACCATTTATGAGACCTACTTGCAATTTGCAAATATGCTTCCCCCCAAAAAAAAAATACAACTTACCTTCATTGGCTTGAGAGTATTCCATTTCAAATTTGAACACCAACATTTCTCATCAAGCACTCGAACGTGCACACCAACAGTATGTGAACTGTGATACAAAACAATACAATAAGTATATGTCTATATATGTCAACCCCCCACCTAGAAAATACACATATATCAACTCACCAAGGCTACTATTAGTGTACACACAAAGGGCACCCTTTCATCCGGTTAAGGTGATCACATCACATTTGCGGGAATTGCAGCACACTTTGGACTAGCAACAGTTCTTTCATGGTCATCATTTCTGACAGAACACTGAATGGATTCATGTCATGTTATCCCTCCTTCACACAGTTTGGCAAGACACTGTGCATTATGACATCATCATCACAGAGTATGTAAACTTTCTGGACACAAGACAGTTGCATTTTGGGGATGCAGAAAAATTCTGGGGACTCTGTGTGGCCACTGCATGCATGAGTGACTGCGCAATAAATTCTGGTGGACTTTGCATGTGGTGTAACCATCCCATTTCACTTTCTTAGCACTTGGGAATTTTCTGGAGACAAGACAGATGCATTTTGGGGATGCAGAAAAATTCTGGGGACTCTGTGTGAGCTCTGCACACATCAGTGACTGCGCAATACATTCTGGGGCACTTTGCATGTGGTGTAATGCTCCCATTTCACTTCCTCAGCACTTGGGAATTTTCTGGACACTAGACAGACGCATTTTAGGGATGCATAAAAATGTTGGGGATTCTGTGTGACCACTGCATGCACGAGTGACTGCGCAATACATTCTGGGGGACTTTGCATGTGGTGTAACGCTCCCATTTCACTTCCTCAGCACTTGGGAATTTTCTGGACACAAGACAGTTGCATTTTCTGTGTTGTGATTGTGAGCACGTAATGGCATACTTATATTATAAATTAAAGCAGCAGTGCAACAATGTGGTGAAAATTTTGACCTTTACTTTTTTATGCTATTTTACATTGCCAGCTACTAGGTACTCCTCCCTGACTTGTATGATACCCTTCTTTTCACAGTTTGTGTTTGCTTTACTACTTTTTCTCATGTCTGAAAAAAAAAGGAGCATGCCTTTTAATATGGCTCTGACCAGGTTTTCATCACTATTTGCAGCTGTTTTTGAATAAATATTGTTCTATGAGGTCATAAAACACTGCCTGCTGCATAACTGATAATTTTACAACAGAAGTAATATATAACAACTGATGGAGAAAAACAGTGGAAAATACTGACAAAGACCTGATCCACACCGTATTAAAAGGAATGCTCCTTTTATTATTTCAGACATGAAAAAAAGTACTACTGCAGACTCAAATACTAGAAATAATGGTATCATACAAGTTAGGAGGTAAGTAAAGTGGCAATGTAAAATAGCATAAAAAAGTATAGGTCAAATTTTCACCAGATAGTTGCACTGCTACTATCTATTTCAAAAAATTAATATTTCTGGAGCCTCAGTAATGTTTATTTTGTGTCAGGACTCGTGATTTGAAGTATTTTGCAAAATGCATGACTGAGCAGTGCAAGTATGTTGTGCTAAGCTTCATGTGTGCCATCAGTGTTCTTACCTGTGTGTGCAGACATTGTCCAGCTTCATGCAAACATATATATGGTGTTACTTGTTACAGTATGTCAAGAATAAAGATAAGAAAGAATAATGACTTATATTTTATTTGTACCATCAGCACCAGCGGAGTAAGTGATATGATATATTTTCAGAGGTATCGGTTCACTGTACACCTCAGTCACTCACAGTGCGCACATGACTTTGCGGAGATCATAGCACAAAAAACACATGCTCTACTAAAAGTCATGTGTGCAGTATGTGACTAAGGTGCACTCTGGCCAGACACCTCTGAAAAACTATCATATCACTTAGTACGCTGATGATGATGGTGACAATAAAATATACTTTATTCTTATCGCTGTTCTTTATACCATAAACACTGCAACAAGTCTGCAATATATGTTTGCAAGAAATTGGACAGTGTCTGTTATTACACACACACACACACACACACACACACACACACACACACAGAGGAAACAACACTGACTGCACATATGCAATTTAGCACATCATACTTGCACTGCTCACACCAGCTTTTCCACAACCACTCCACAACAGAAAGTAAACAGTACTGAGGCACTGGATTATAATAACAGGGCAATAAGGAGCATGTATGTCTGTATGTGAATGTATATATTTAAAGGGAAGCAGTCAGCAACAGGAGCTCCTGCCCCCTGCAAGGTTTACCGTCCGGTTAACCCTTTTAAGTATGTAGTGGTGTTTTTCTCTCACTGCAACATACTTTATTTTAATAAAGAAAATTCAGTGACCCAGAAGTATGGCAGACTCTAAGGGGGCTCCATTGTGTGTAAAGGAAAGGTGCGGCGGAGATGCACCATGCACTTCAATACTTTTGTATTGAAGTGCATGGGGCATCGTCGTTGCACCTTTACACATAATGGAGCCCCCATTGGGTCCTCCATACTTCCAGGTTGCTGACTTTTCTTTATTAAAATAAAGTATGTTGCGGCACGAGAAAAACACTGCAACATACTTAAAAGGCTTATCCGGAGGGTAAGCCTTGCAGGGAGTGGGGCCTCCTGTTGCTGACTGCTTCCCCGTAAACTAATACTGTGGCCTTCCCTCTGTCTGTTATTAAACATAAACAAAAGACAAAACACTACAGCAGCGAGGGGGGAGGTATGCTGAATAAAAAAGCTAATGGGGATCCCCTGATGTTGCAGCAGTAGATGGAGCAGCAACACAATCTGTAGCTGGTGTTGCTCAATCTGCTCCACCTGCTGCTGGACAGCACCCATCCTCTTGTTATTTTCCTCCAGCACAGCCCACAGAAGTGCTATGTCTGCCTGAGTTGCAGGCATTGTGGGGTCCACTGCTGCGGGGGGAACCAGGTAGTGATGGTGGTGGGGGTGCTGCTGGCAGTGGTGGGGGTAGTGGTGGAGCAGCTGCTGCTGTGGCCCTCCTCTTGCTGTGGTGATGCACAACAGCAGCACCCTCTGCCACTGCCACAGATGGGGCAGCAGGTGGCCATCTGGCCCATTCAGTGGCAGCCTGCCACTCCAACTTGTGGTGGTTCAACATAAGTGTGCACTGGCCCCCAGTCCCCAGATGTTTCCCCCGGGGGCCACAGCGCACCTTCACACCACAAAGCAGACATACCGTAAGGCTGCTGTCCCCCTGACACAGTTGAAAAACTGCCAAATTGGGGAGCTGCATGGGGGAACAGGCACAGGAGGGGCAGATGTAGTGCTAGCAGCATGGTCATGCACCTGGGGCTCCACCTGCTTCTGTGGAAGTGGTGCTGCTGGAGTTACTGCAGCTGCTCCTGCTGGTGATAGTGGAGGTGGTGGCAGACTTGCTGTATGTGGCGGTGGCACTTCTGCTTCTGGAGGGAGGCAGGACCAAAGAGCCTGGAGCAGTCCAATGCCACCCGGCTATGACACTCACGCGTGCACACTCTCCTCCGGCCACGGTCCACATACTGCCCCTGGTCCATTACACAAAAAAACACTCCTTCCCTCTCCGATGTAACGAGTGACTTCACACACACACACACACACACACACACACACACACACACACACACACATAAAACAAAACAAAACTTATAAAACAAAGAAATCCGTCACCAAAAAGAATTGACAAAACAGTACAAAAAAAACTAAAGAATTTGCTTTTAAAAAAGCTTTTGGGTTTTTGGAATTTGCTCAAGAAAGAAACATAATGAACTCTCCTCTCCTACACAAAATGCTTTCTCTTTCTACCTCTGCAAAGGAGAAAGTGAAAGTATCTGCTTGTATGACTCACTTCCTTCCTGCCTGGCTAAAACACAGTACTATAAGCCATGTGATGTGGGGGGGGCTGCCTAAAGTGCCTATATTGTTGTCATTCTGCCTTACTTCGAGTTAAGGCAGAATAACACTGCAAAGTCATAATAACAAAGAGAAGTGCGCACTTTTCAGTGGCCACTTTGCGTTCACTTCGCAGGCTGAGTTTAATTTCGCTGCATCTCTAGTTGGCGCCAACCTGCCTGAACATAGAGTTCACAGGTGTGCGTGAGTCTTGCAGCACCTGTGAGGAGACAGCAGGCCTTATCTAATGCCACAGAGATGCGGTGGAAGGCAATGTCCATTACCAACCCATATACAGTATGGCCAAGACATAATCGATGACGGAGACAATTGAACTTTTGATGGCCAGGTTCAGGGCTTCATTTGTTAGGCTGTGTTTGTGATGGTAGAGTATCCTGATTCTGGAATTGATGGCCTTTGTGGTATTGTCTATGTGCTGGGCGTATGACAGGGTGGAATCAATTGTGATACCCAGGTACTTAAAGTGCTGTACGAGACCCAGTGTGTCACCACTGTCATTCTTGACAGACGGGGCAAGGCCTTATGCATACTAAGGAAGCTGGAGTAGATAATGGTTTTGGTTTTTTTATAGTTGAGTACAAGTCTGTGCTCTTTAAACCAAACTTCGGTGGAAGAGAAACCAAGTTGGAGGTCCGCTTGTAAGTGCTCGGGGTGAGGATTGCTGATGAAAATGACCACATCATCAGCATACAGGAGCATACAACTGGGACAGGAGCCTGGGAGTTTGTTTAAGGAAATGCTGAACATTAGGGGCCCCAGGATTGACCCTTATGGGACCCCTGAGCAGACCGGCCTGCTATCAGAGATGACATCCCCAATCTTGACCCACTGTGAGTGATTGCAAAGATAGCTGTTGAACCATTGAACTGCATCTGGAGAGAGTCCAGTGTTGGTTAGCTACTCAAGGAGAAGCGTATGATGCACTGTATCAAATGCTTTTGATAGGTCAATAAATGCAGCCCCTACCAGCTGGCCTTGTTCTAAAGCTTGGTGGATGAAGCCCGTAAATTCCAGCAAAGCCATGATGGTGCTGTACTCCACCCAGAACCCATGCTGCTCTGGGCAAAGGAGCTGGTGCAGGCTCAGGTACTCCACAAGCTAATCTGCCACAATCTATTCAAGCACTTTGGAAAGTGGCGGGAATATGGAGATCTGCCTGTAGTTGTTGTGTAATGCCCGGTCCCCACTTTTGTGGACTGGGGTTACAATTGCAGATTTCCATCACTGGGGGAATTGTGAGAGGCAGAGGGACAGGTTAATTATTGAAGTCAAGTGGCTCAGGATTTCTTTGAGGGTCAGGGCAACAAACGTAAGGTCCAGGGTGTCCCTGCTGTGTCTTGATTTCCCCAGTACCTTCACCAGGTATTTTCTGGCCTCTGTTTTGGAAACTTCTTTTAAGTAAAATAACAGAAGGTTGCTGGTTGGAGTTAGTTTGCCATTAGGATCTTTCAGAGTGGGCGGGGTTGAAGGGGTGCACCAGTCAACCAATGAGAGTGTACTGTATGCGCTCTGATACAGTTCAGTCAGCAACTGGCCATGGCAGTTTGAGGAGGGCTGTGCCAATCATTGGCTTCAGTTGGGTTGAGGGGGAGCAGGGTGGTGGGTCACTGCCTACTGGAGTGCGGGGGTGGGGGTCACTCAACTACTTGAGATGTGGGGTGAATTTTTATTTATACAAGGATCTGGACTCGGGGAGGTGGGACCACTTGACTACCAGGGATGTGGAATGAATTTCTATTTATACAGGGATCGAGACTCGGGGACAGGGGACCACTCGGCTACCAGGGATGTGTTGTGAATTTCTATTTCCACAGGGATCGGGACTCAGGAAGGGGGGATCATTAGATTACCACTGATACGGGTGGGTGTTTGTTACTACATAGATCGGGTCTGGGTGGGACCTGACCCGACGCACTCCACAGCAGGGCTAGCATGCAGATAAGCCCATAATGAGCATGCAAATAGCCCACTAGTGCCGTGCTAGCCCAATGGGTTCATCTGCATGTTTGGGCTGAATATCACCCAGAGGGGCAGTGGCACTATCCAGTTTGTGCCGTGCTTTACCCCTATGGGATGTCTTAAGTCCCACACTCTTCTAGTGCAGAACCAAACATTGCAACTGCTTGCCGTGGGCCACGCTACCAGAGTCCGATATTCAAACAGATAGTGCACTATGAACTCAACGTGCTATCTTTTTGAAAATGGTGCTAGAGACAGACAGCCCTATTTTAGCATGGCGCAACTATCTGCACACGCAGCTGGCCAGCTCTGAATATGGGGCCTTTCATCTCCACAGAATACTCTGACTTCTGTGCTAGTGCCTTCTAACAAGCACCAGCAAAGAGTTTGATTTTATACAGTTAATTATCAAATTAATTAATTAAACAATTTAACTTAACTTGACTGGAATGCAAGTTAATAAGTGAGACAGCTACCAGCCATCAGCAAATAAAGAAAGAATGCATGTCAGCTCCTTGGTGAGATTAGTTTTGACAGTTTAGCTATAGCACAGTACTTTTCTGTAGAAGCCATAGATGCTGTACAGCCCATAATATGGGCAATTCACACATATATAGGCAATGAAGCCCCAGATACTGCCCATCCCATGGACTTCATAGTCCTCAGCTAGGGAAAAGGGGGCAGAAGAGTTATCCCCAGGGGTTTACTACAGGCCAACAAACAGCTCAAAGGATGATGATGCCCAGCTGGTTGTGGAAATTATGACAGTGGCCAACTCAGATGCAATGGAGATCCTCGGGGACGTCAATCTTATAGGTAAAGACTTGTGTCTTGAGAGGGCTAACAGCAGGGCTGAGAACAAATTCCTGTTTACCTTCCAGGACTGCTACCTAGAGCAGCACATCCAACAGCACACTAGGTTTGAGGTCATCTTTGACTTTGTTCGCACCAGTAGGTATAGGGTCATCTCCAATGTAAAAGTCAAGGATCCGGTGGGAGGCAGTCACAACTATTTGTTCACCTTCTCCCTGGTGTCAGGTAAAACTGGTCAGATGTCAGCCACCAGGACCAGAAACTTCAGAGTGGCAGGCTTTGCCCTGATAAAGGACCTGGTTTCCAAGGGTCTGGAGTGGATACATGTGGCTGGTAATGCAGAGGACATGTGCTCATAGAAGAAAGTACCTGAAATGCTGCAGAAGTCTGCTTTCCTATAAGTAATTAGGGATTATGGGCTACAAAGTGCCCACCAGCTCAACAGGGACCTAAGGCTACTGATTTTGAACAAAAAGAAGTTCTATGGCCAGTGCAAAGAAACATGTTGCTTCCAGACCATAGAGTAGTACACGGCAGCACTGAGGGACTGTAAAACTAGAATGAAGACAGCAAAAGGAGAGCAGGAAGCCAGAACAACAGCATGAGCTGCAGGCAACAACAAATCCTTCTTTCAGTACATAAATGGAAGGAGGGAAGTAAGGAATAGTGTTGGGCCTTTGAAAGCAAGAGTGGGGTGGGGGATCTGTGAGAGAGCCAGTTGTGATACCTGAGATGCTTAATAAATATTTCTCTTCAGTGTTCATCTGGGGCTCATGGTGGGGGGGGGCTCATTGGGCGGGCCAGTGACATCAGGTGTAGCCACCCTGCAGCCATTGCCACCAGGACACCTTGCCTGCCCTAGTACCCGACAAACTGTCAAAAATCAAGTAAGGTATGCCACAAGGGGTGGACAGAATACACCCTGGGATAATAGTGGGGCTAAATGAACAACAGGTGCTGCCAACTGCAATAACCTTTCCGGATCCTGTCTGGACAGATGTGGTGCCAGAGGACTAGAAGGATGCCAGTAAGATCCTTATCTTCAAGAATGGGCAAGGTTAGACCCGGGCAACTGCAGACTGATAAATCTGTCATTAGTGCTGGGCAAGGTCCTGGAGGCCATTATCAAGGAAAGAATAATACAGCAATTAGTTGAGACCAAGGTTCTTGCCTCCTCCCAGTATGACTTTATCAGGAGTGGATCATGCCAAACTAACCAGATCACCTTCTTGCAGGGGTAATCAGGGAGACTGACAGGGGCAGGGCAATGCATGTAGTCTATTTGGGCTTCAGCAAGGTTTTTGATACTCTGGCTCATGACAAATCCTGGGAAAAGTAAACCATTATAGTATACATACAACATGCACAATGTGGATTGCCAACTGGCATGGGGTAGGAAGCAGACAGTGGTGGTGGACGAGCATTACTCCAAGTGGAGAGAAGTACTGTGATGCACCCCTTGCTGCACCACTGCTCTTCAACATCATCAATAACCCGGAACCTAGGATCTCCAGCAGACTGCTTAAGTTCATGGCTAACACTAAGCTAGCAGGAGAGGTGAACTACCATGGTGATGGGGACAAACATCAAGAGAATCTTAGCAAACTTGATGATTGGTCTGACTTCTGTAGCCTCAGATTCAAAGTAGCTAAATGCATGGTGTTACACTTGTTGTGAGAAAACAGAGTAGGATTTATACACTGTATGGGGTGCTTCTTTGATACTATTGAGAAGGAAAAGGACAGAGGGTCATAATAGACAAGCGATTGAAGCAGAATAAGCAGCGCAGCTGCTGTCAAGAGGGCCAACAGAACACTGGTGTGTACCATAGGGTGGAGGTGACCAGGAAAGCAAGGTAAGCAATCATGTCCCTTTACATGGTCCTGGTCAGGCCCCACTTGGAGTACTACATGCAGTTCCAGTCTCCTAAAAACAAAAAATACATTGAGGCACAAGGGTGCAGTAAGGGTCCACCAAAAATGATAATCAGTATGAGAGACAAAAGCTATGAGTGAGGCTGGAGACAACTTGTTCACAATGGAATAAAAGGATTATAAATGGGGACATGATCTTGGACTTTAACATACTCAAGAGTATTAACAAGACTGAGCAGTCAGAGATGTTCAATTCTGTGTCCTGCAGTGGGATACAAGGACTAACTCCCCTCTTCTGACACAGTACCATTCACTAATACTCTCTGAGTCCTCCCACATAGCCAGTTTCTGACCCAGTTCATTACCTCAGACCCAACTCCCATGTTCTCCAGTTTTTATGACTGTGGGCGGAGCCAACAGGAGTATTGCATGTACAAAAGTAGTGATGTCATGTTTTCTGTCCGTGGAACTGACTGAAGGTGTAAATAGTCTCCTCTGCCTTACCCTCCTCCAAGAAATGTTTTCTGCCCTCAAATAAATACGCTTTCATGTTTGTCAATGGTTACAGGGTACTATTTTCTTTCTTAAATAGGTGGTACAAGAACTGGAATCTGAGTAGTGGGAGGCAGCATTGTTTTTTGGGGGGAAGTAAGATCCAACCCACCTCCACCGAGAAGCTCCTAAAAATGCACCTCACCTTTTTTTTTATTCATGTGGGAGGGGCATGAGGTGAATCTATCATGTTGAAAGAAGACTCGCCAGTTTGGGATCTGGACCAAGGAACGGAACAAGTCTGTGGAGTCCCTACATTTTGTTAAGGACTAGGAGAACAGATAATACTTAATGCCTTCAAACTGACTTAAAAACCCTTGGAACAAATGATTATCAGAGTCACCTGGTACTCAAAAGGAAAGACTAAGAAGTGTCTGAAAACTACAGCTTCCACAGAAAAAAGACAGCTTTTAGGTATTTCCTAAATATTTATATACTAAAAACAAAGTTCAACTTTTGGGATTGATGCTATTTGTTTACCATATTCTTTCTATCTATCTATCTATCTATATATACACAGTATATATATATATATATACTGTATATATATATATATATATATATATATATATAGTATGTCTTTTTAGTAGTTTCAAAACCTTGAAAGAATTGATGTTATTAATGCATTTAGAAATACATTTTTTTATTGTCTTTATAGATAAATCATGCAGGTTCATGTGAGGGCACATTTTTTGGGGGAGGGGTTCAAAAGGCGGGGGGGCAGTATAGCACAGTGGTTTAAGGCTCTGAGCTGCAAATCTTGTGACATCCAGCATACCAGACCTGGGTTTGAATCCCACAGCTTCCACTTGCATACTGTGTGACCCTGAGCAAGTCACATAACTTCTCTGTGCTCCCAGGTTGCACCTGTTAAAAAGCTTCCAGCTTAGTGTGCTACTCCTAGTTAAACAACTAAAAAATAAAATAAAAAAATGAATAATCATGGGCACAGTACTTGGTAAACACAGTCTGTGATGAAGTGTATTTTTCTTTTTAAGTTTGAGAAGTGGAGTTGACTTGCACATGTTAAAAATACCAGCTGCAATTAAAAACTACTTGTAGAAACAAAATGCTGTTTTTTTTTTCCTGCTTACTTTTTTCCTGTCTCAGTTTATATCAGTGAAAAGAAAGACTTATCCCCTAGGCACATCACAGCACCTCATTAAGCCATTTGACACCACCATCCTAAGAGCAGTCAGTGTGCTACTTTGCAGGATATTGCATAGCAAGAGACCTAGCCTTGCCTTTTTCCAAATAATATACCAACTTCATTCTCAGGCAGGCAGTTCTGGGCTACTGTTTATAGTCTACTGAATCTTCTTAACTTGCAGTTTGTGACTATAGGTGTTTACAACTGAATGATAATAACCACATTTGCTTCACTTGCAAATAGGTAGGCATTTGTGTGTCTAATTTCTGTTTGACTTACTGTAGGCTACACATAGAATCTGAAAAAGTCATAACATGCTGTATTGTAATTCAATGAACTGATAAATGGGGATTTTGGTTTATTTTACAAATTCATTTTTCCTGACCATGGATATACTAAAACAAAAAGTTCTCAACAAATTGTTTTTAAATAAAGAGTTTAGCAGTAATTTAGTTGATGTGGTGTAAAGAGCTGCTCCTTGGAAAATTATCTATTTGGGGGGGCTGCCACAAATGTTTTTAAATAAGGAGTTTAGCAGTAATGTAGTTGATATGGTGTAAAGAGCTGCTCCCTGGAAAATTATCTGTTTGGGGGGGCTGCCACAAATGTTTTTAAATAAGGAGTTTAGCAGTAATGTAGTTGATATGGTGTAAAGAGCTGCTCCTTGGAAAATTACATGGTTTTGGGGGTGGGGCGTTGCCACAAGTGGAACGGGACTTCATGGATGGGGGAGCTCATAACAGCAGAAGTGGCATGTTGGCATTAAAAGCTTAGTGGTATGGATGTAGAAGAACCAGTATTTAAGCATGACTTTGGTAGAGGATTAATTGTGATGGGGGAGTGAGTTTTGGTATTTTAAGCATAATGATTTTCTAAAACTTCAGCCTTCAATGGGTTAGACTTTGTAGCCATCTGTACAGTATATCACTAAGCCACATGCAGTGGGGTATGGGTAAAACCCAGATCACCATACCCAGGCCAGAGCTGTAAAATCTGGACTGGGCACAGCTTGTGCAAATATTGCTGATCCGGTGGAGCAGCAATAAAAGATTAACTATGCAATACCCTCAATAACACACCTACCCAAGTTTACATTTACCTGATGCCCATTTTTAGGCCTTATATAGTAATATCTTCCATCAAGAGAACAGCTTGTAATGAAATGTGTCAAATTTACATTGGCATTTGGGCATGTGCACTTTTATATTATATGAATTTTGTGTGTGAACTGTATATCAGTCTCTAAAAATTAAACACATCAAATGTGTTCAAAAACTTGTCTCAACATTGGGCCAGATATTCAGACTGTACTAGGCAGGGGTGCAAGCCTGGGGGCAGCGTAACTGGGATGCGCGAGGGCATGGTCCGTGCGATATTCAATGGTGCTGCGCCATGGCTCAGCACCATTGAATATGGCACTGTGGCTGCTCGCATTGCATATGGTGCAGTGGCACTGCGCCAGAGCAAGTGGCAAGTGAGGAGCAGGGGGATGCGCCAGCGCAAGTGCAGTTGCTGCTAGGTGCAGGAACCATGATATTTAGTGGTGTGTATGCAAATGGAGCTGTTATGCATGCAAGGCACAAATGGGTCCATTTGCATGTCATTATGGTCCCATTTGCATGCAGGTGCACCGATTTCCAGTGATTTGCGCCTAGCGCCCTGCCAGGCTGCAGCCGTCAGGGACCGACGCCCCCTGCCCCTTGGTGGCAAAGTGCCCCAATGCCTGATCATGGGCTTAGGAACTTCATAGAATCCCTGTTGGTCCAGTGGACCTGCTCCCCAGCCCAATTGCGGGCTTCCTAACATTAACAGTATCCCTGGTGGTCCAGTGGACTGAACCTAGCCTGATCGCAGGCGTAGTAGATTTAATAGTATCCCTGGTGGTCCAGTGGACCTGCTCCCCAGCCCAATCATGGGCTTGATAACATTAATAGTATCCCTGATGGTCCAGTGGACCAAACCCAGACCGATCGCAAGCATAGTAGATTAAATAGTATCCCTGGTCTAGTGGACCTGCTCCCCAGCCCGATCACGGGCATTGTAACATTAATAGTATCCCTGGTGGTCCAGTGGACCTGTTCCTCAGCCTAATCATGGGCTTTGTAATATAATAATCCCTGGTGGTCCAGTGGACCCACTGCCAAGCCTGATCACAGGCTTTGTGAAAAAAAATTCCCTGGTGGTCCAGTGGTACCCCCTCCCACCCACCCACGGACCACCACCCCAATCCCCCTCCAGTCAGCTGCAGATGGCAGCTCCCCACCCAAGCTGTAGTAGTACAGTACGGTTGGACCAATGGGCGTACAGCCATACTGTATGCTGTTAGTCGGGCGGGCAGCTTGTGAGGGTGAGCCGCCGCCTGCCGCATATGGGGGGAGCAGGGTGGTGGGTCTGCATGGGTGGGTGGGAAGGGTTTGGCAGTGGGTCCACTGGACCACCAGGGATTATTATTTTACAAAGCCCGTGTTCGGGCTGGGGAACAGGTCCAATGGACCACCAGGGATACTATTAGTGTTACAATGCCCATGATTGGGCTGGGGAGCAGGTCCACTGGACCACCAGGGATACTATTAAATCTGCTACACCCGCAATCAGGCAGGATTCGGTCCACTGGGCCATCAGGGATACAGTCATATATACATAGCCAGTGATCAGGCTGGATACAGTCCACTGGACCACCAGGGATTCAAATATTATCACTTAGCCCACAATTGGGCTGGGGAACAGGTCCACTGGACCACCAGGGAATTAATTTATTTAATTACACCCATGATCGGGTGAGGGGGTAGGGTCCACTGGACCACCAGGGATATTTTACATTTACAAAGCCTGTGATCGGGCATGGGGGGCCCAACACCAGGCCTGTGTCTAGGGGGGTCAGGTGGCCACCCACAGCAGGCGGCTGCCGTGCTGCACCCAGCAATATGGCAGCCAGCCTGTGGGTGTCCCCTGACATGTTCCTTTTTTGGGGGGCACATCTTTGCACCCCACGTGCAGTGCAAGGTGGGTGTGTGCATGCATATGCGCTGCACATCCCGGGCTGAATATCAGGATGTGCCGCTAATGCATGGACACGCCCCCCCTGAACTTGCGCCGCATACATTACTGGTGCACCGCGGCACATCGGAATTTGTACAGCACAACTTCCCCTTTTGAATATCCTGCCAGGGCGCGTCAGTGGGCTGCTCATGGTGCAACACTGTTGCGCTATGCGCAACCCCTTTGAATATCCCAGCCATTGCATTTATCTTCCACCTTGTTACAACATACAGTTGTCTCAGCAGTGTTTTCGGTTAGGGTACAGTACCTTCATGTATATGATGGCCTGGTTCTGTTGAGTTGATTGCTATAACAGTACATAGAATAAAATGCAAAACATATAGGTAACTGTAATACTGATGGTGGTATTATTTTGAATTATACAATGGCAAGGAAAAATGTAAGAAGCTGATTGGCTGCTGACCCATTGAAACAGTGATGTTATTACACAATAACATCACCGTAGCTTTGGATTTGGATCATTCCTTGCATTTTGTCTTAAGAAACATTTTTCCACACTAACAAAAACATCCTTTAAAATGTATTTTTTATTCTGTATATGACAACAAGCCATTGTATAATTGCAATAAGGCACTCCAGGGTGTGTATCATCATGTAATAACGTCACTCCTGGGGTGGTGGAAGCCAACCCACCCCAGGAATGATGTTATTACATGATAACACACACCCTGTCATGCCTTATTGCTTAAATATGCCCTTTCTCAATGTACTGTACTTTGATTCACTTAGTGTATGCAACAGTCTTCATATGTGAACACTCTGGGCTTCTCTTTGACTCCTGATGTCTATTTGCTTTAGCTATTGTATATTGTTTGAACTGCTTTGGTCTTCTTGATGTGGTGCCTGTGTGCCTAAACTATGTAATCTGTTTATCTACTGCTACCCATGTATCTCCAGTGAATGATTGTTATAACTGTTTGCTCTCCGAGCCATTGTTTTTGACTTGTTAACTGTGCTGTCTCTGTATTAGTTTCGACAAGGTGCCTTTGTAAATGAGTCTCTGACTCAAAGGTTTGTAAATCTGATATTTTTTAAATAAATAACTGTTTATGTTTAAGCACATGAAATACCCTTATCTAATTAATACATTCACAGTCGAAGTGGCTCTGCCAGAGCTTGTTTGACTAGTCTCCTATGCGGAACGGAGTCAAAAGCTTTGCTGAAGTCCAGGTAAACTACATCTACTGCCCCACCCTGATCCACTGTTTTGGTGACCCAACTGAAAAAATCTACCAGGTTTGTCTGACAGGACCTCCCTGCTGTAAAGCAGTGTTGATTTTTGTCAAGCTGACCAGTTTGCTCCAAAAAAGCTACAGTTCTTTCCTTCGGCAGGGACTCCATCAGTTTTCTCATGACTGACGTTAGACTAACTTGACTGTAGCTTCCTGGCTGTTCCTTGCTTCCACTCTTGTGGAGTGGTACTACTGTTGCTCTCCTCCAATCGTCTGGCACCTCCCCACTCCTCAATGATTTGCTAAGGTAGAGGGGTGATAATAAAAAGTAAATATTTACCAAACTAACAATTCATTGGGAATTCAAAACAGAGGTCAGAGGCAGGTAGTAAACAGAGGAAGGATGGATTTTAGAGACTCAGGGTTGCAGAGAGGTAGCAACCAAGGGGCCAATGTCAGCTGGAGCTAGGAGGTGAAAGACAGCTGGAGGGTGAGCTGGGTTGAGGGGGAGGCAACAATGACACAGGCTAAACTGGACATAGTATCCATTAGCAAGACATGGTTCACCAGTAACCACACTTGGGAGACTTCAGTACCCGGCTATGTACTGTTCAGAAGAGACTGAGGTGCAAAAAAGGGGGGGGCCCTTTATGTCAATGAAAATATCAAAGTTACAGAAATTCAGAATACACATAAGGAGCCAGAAGAACTGTGGGTCACCCTGGAAACAGGAAATGGGACAGTCATATGAACTGGGGTTGTCTATAGACCTCCAGACCAGGGGGAGGACATAGACACATTACTGTTAGAACATATACAAAACATGACAGCTAAAGGGGATGTTTTGATAATGGGAGACTTCAACATGCCAGATACAGATTGGTCAATACCAGTAGGAACATCCACTAGAACTAGACGCATAGTGAATTTCCTGCAGGGGGAGGGCCTCAAAAAATTGGTACAACAACACACAAGAGACAGGGCTATCCTAGATATAGTACTGGCTAATGGGGAAAGGATCACAGATCTCTAAGTAGAGGTCACCTGGGGGCCAGTGACCATCACATGGGATGGTTCAATTTGGCCACTAGAACTAAATCATCCCATTCCAAGGCAAAAATATGGGACTTCAGAGGAGCTGCCTTTGATAAGATGTCCAACAGAGTTAAGCTAGCCCTGGCAAGTAGAAATACAGGTGAGGGGGTACAGGTAAACTGGGCAAGCATTAAGGATGCAATACTTGAAGCAACATCCCATTGTGTTAGTGAGAAAGGCAAGAGCAAAAGAAAGAGGAAACCACTTTGGTTCTCAAAAACAGTAGCAGAAACTATCAGAGCCAAAAGGCTGGCCTTCAGGAAATATAAGGGAATGCAGCGGGATGAAGATAGGGGCACATACCAAACTTCCCTAAGAGAAGCAGGGAAGACAGTACGGCAGACAAAGGCCCAAATCAAGGAAACACTAACACAAATAGTAAAAGAAGGGACAAGACTTTCTATAGCTACATTAGCGAAAGGAGAAAGTCCAGAGGTGTTATTGCTAAGATCAAAGGGGATAAGGGGGAGTGTGTGGAGGAGGACCAAGGAAATGCATCTATCCTAAATAAATACTTCTGCTCAGTATTTACTGAGGAGAAGGTAGGGCAGGGCCCGCAGCTCAGCACCATGGACATGGGGGAGGGAGGTGTGCACAAGTCCCTTCACAAAAGAAAGGGTCCTATAAGAGCTCGCTAAGCTCAGGATGGACAAGGCAATAGGACCTGATAGCATACATTCCAGGGTACTAAAGGAGCTAAGGGTGGAACTAGCAGAGCCATTAGCAGAACTGTTTAGTGAGTCTCTGAGCACAGGAGCCATCCCAGAAGACTGGAGAAGGGCTCATGTAATCCTGCTCCACAAGAGTGGCAACAGGGAGAAGGCAGGGAACTACAGACCAGTCAGTCTTACCTCAGTAGTGAGCAAGATTATGGAGGCACTCTTTAAGGAAAGGATGGTGCAACACCTGGAATCCATGGGAGCACAGGATTCAAGACAGCATGGGTTTACAACAGGAAGGTCCTGTCAATCTAATCTCATATATTTCTTTGACTGGGTAACTAGAGTGGTGGACCAAGGAGGTGCAGTTGATGTCACCTGCCTTAACTTCAGCAAAGCTTTCGATACTGTTCCACATAGAAGATTGATTAATAAGCTGGTTAGGCTCAGGGTGGGTCAGAGCTTGGTCAACTGGGTGGCAAACTGGTTGGCGGGCAGAAAACAGAGAGTGGTAGTAAATGGTACACAGTCAGAAGAGGTGCAAGTCACAAGTGGGGTACCTCAGGGATCAGTCCTGGGGCCAGTCCTCTTCAATGTCTTCATCAGTGACATTGCAGATGGACCAGAGAGCAAGGTTTGCCTGTTTGCAGATGACACCAAGATCTGCAACAGAGTAGATGATCCAGATGGGGTGGGCAGAATGAGAAGAGATGTGGAAAAACTGGCAAAATGATCTGAAGAGTGGCAAAGAAGTGCAAGGTCATGCACATAGGGAAGAAAAGCCCTGAAGCTACCTATAGGTTGGGAGGGGAGTTGCTGGCAATCACAAGGGAAGAAAGAGACTAGGGCATCATCATCATAGATGACCTGAAATCATCCAAGCAGACCACTAAAGCAGTAGGTAAGTCTAGAGGGATGTTGGGGTGTATTAGTAGGGGTATCACAAGTCGTAAGAGGGAGATAATAATCCCTCTTTACAAGACACTGGTTAGGCCCCATCTGGAGTACTGTGTGCAGCACTGGAGGCCACACTTGCACAAGTACATTGACAAAATGGAGGCAGTCCAGAGACGGGCAAACAAAATGGTGCAGGGACTGCATCAGAAAACATATGAGGACAGATTAATGGAGCTCAATATGTGTACCCTAGAGCAAAGGAGGGAGAGAGGTAATATGATTGAAGTATTTAAACATCTTAAAGGCATTAACAAGGTGAAAGAGTCTAACATGTTTCAATATAAGAAAAATAGCAGGACAAAAGGACACAGCATGAGATTAGAGGGAGGCTGATTAAGGGGTAATGTAATGAAGTTCTTTTTCACAGAAAGGGTGGTGGGTGCATGGAATGGCCTATCTCGGGAAGTGGTGGATATGAGTACAGTGCAGGGCTTCAAACAGGCATGGGATATAGGCATGAGGGAGCAATACAGATGAGTATGAATAGATAGGCCATTGACAGAGCAAAGGCCAATGGCACATTTATAAGGTAGAAAAAAATGGGCAGACTGAATGGGCCTTGCGGACCTTATCTGCTGTCAACTTCTATGTTTCTATGGATGAGCAAAGATATGGTGAGTTGCATAGGGGATAGGACTAGGAAGAAAAGTGGTGTGGTGAATGTAGACAAGACAGTAAGGAGGATGGGTGATGGTAAAAGGACATGGGTGGGAACCAGGAGAACCGGGGAAGGGGGGAGAAATGAGTTATCAAATGCCAAGTCATGAGGGAGCAGTAGGACTTCATCCCTTCTTGTAAGGCAGGTATGGGTTTGATATGATGGACCTAGAGTCCCTTCTGACATTAAATTACTATGTTACTATGTAATTTGCAGGATGAGTGAGATTCTTGGCAGACATGTTTTTCATCTTTATGCAAAAGCTGAACTATAATATGAATTCACCACATAAAAACTCTGAGAAAATGAAGCCCAATATCAGAGGGGGGGTTAACAGAGGTTGAAAAACTAATGGGGCATATGGTTGAGCTAGTTAAAATCAATGACAATTCTAGAAAAAAAGTTTATTATTGAGAGTTTGGCATCATCAAACACTTGGGACATGATCAAACTGTCCTGCAAGATTGTCTCAACAATATTAGCAAATATTAGAAACTTGGGATTGTTTTCCTCCCTAATAATTGTGAAACTCAGTATGGGAGATACAGAAAATGTTATTTGTTGAGGCTTTAAAAATGCCATGACAACTTACTATTTCTTTTTTTTTTCTATTATTCTTTTAAGCGCCTCCATGGAGCTGGCAGGCGGCTCCAGCCCTCCCTAGGAGGAGCTCATCCTCTGGACCCAATCACCCACACGGCCAACCCTGTAGTTCCCCTGTGGTGAGGCCAGGGAGAGGAGCATCAACTTTTTCCCCTACCCAGAGCACAATCCAGAAGTTGGGGCAGCCTCGAGGAATGCATTGGGCTATCATGGAGCTTGCCAGCTCTCAATTTTCCACTGTTTTTTCTTCCACCCCATATCACGGTTGCATACATGCTTGTGGAGGCACGTGCATGCCACAGTTCCACTGAGTCCTCCCGTGCATGTCACCGCTCCACCTGCACTACCCTCAGGCCTCCACCTGGGAGTAGTGGGAGCCACAGAGGGTTGCAAAATCCCTCCAGGAGAAGAAAGCTGCCAAACGGCTGCTCAGTTCTGCTCCTTCCCTCCCTTCCTCCCCCCCAGCTTACCCCCTAATGACTCAGGCTCGTTCCCAAACCCAGGTCACCGTGCAACGTGAGGTGTGGTGTCCAGTGCCTCAACCCTCAGCACCACTGGGACAGTGCAACTTGCTATTTCTAAGGTGTTCTGTATTCCTAGTAAAAGGCTAGAATATTTGGTGGAACATTTGGAGTACATCAAAGAGTCCATAGCAGGCGCCTGTCAGAAAAACATAAAGTCACAATACCTCTTTTAATGTAGACCTGGGTACACAGAACATTATGTTTTTTTTCTACAGCCTTTGAGACTGGTCATAATTTAGGGGTAGCCAGGTGTTGCGGTTGAAACCCTTGTGATTGATTGCTTTGCAACCCCAATGTTGTTTATTCCAACACTTAGGCACTCCTAACACAATGGGCTAGATACACAAATGTCCTGAAACTCCCACAGCTGGGGGAAAAACCCAGCATAAGTGGGTTGCCACTTGCTGATCTGCAGGGTTCTGCAATTTTCCAGCAGCTGTGAGTATTCACAAAGGTAGAGCCGGATTACGACCAACTCCACAGTTTATGGTAGCTTGTGGGTGGCATTGCCCAGGAAATCCCAGCAGCAGCAGAAAACTGTTATGGCTGGTGGGACCAGCTGTAATGTCTTCCGCACTGGCTGTGACTGTAAATATCAATTGCCGCAGCTGCGGGAATTTTGGTTGACAAAGGGAGTTGAGGTGTGGGACTTACTCCCAAAATGTTCTGTGAATCTAGCCTCATGTTTCTCTATTATTTATTTCTATAAAGTTTGTCAGGTGGAGGAGCTTTGCAGCCCCTAGGATTCTACTGCAGCGGGACTTTGCAACTCTACTCTGGTGCAATGATGCTACTGTTTCAAGGGGCGTAGATATATGATTATTCATACTACTTCTACCAAGGGTATGCTACTTTTTAAGGAAGAGAAAGTTCACATACACCAAGATGCATCCTACACTACTTAGCATAGAAAACTCTTCATCCATTTTCAGAAAGACAGTTTGGAAATAGGGGCTCCATCTCAATATAATTCCTGGAAAACTGTTCAATAAACTTTGAGCAAAAATATATGTTTTATGACATGAATGAATGAAAAACTGTTAACCTTTTACGTAAAGTATAGGGAACGAAGGAGAGAGTTATATCCCGTGAAAAGATGTTTCAAATATAGAAACGAAAAGCTTTCTAGAACTACAGCAGCTTAAATAAGTGACGTTTTCTTGTGTAAATGAAAAAGCTTTCTCATTGAAAATTAAGATATATTTTTCACTTGCTCCATTTTCTGGATGGAAGTGTTGATAGAGATTGCACTTTGAATGGACTTAAACTGGATAAAAACAGTCTATTCTTTTTTCAGTATGTCTACATTTACTTCTACTAGCAAGTTTTTGATATTTTGCAGACCTAATTTTTTAGGCTGGAGTTATTTACCATTACTTATATATGCCTTTTGTATGTTCTTTTAGTTATACTCAGGATGTTACTCTGCACATAGGTCTCTGCACTTCAGTATTGTCTGATTTTTGCTGATTTATGTAAGATTATCTTTGTACCATTGTCCCACTTCACTACTGTTTATTTACTGTTTGTACTTCTCCCCAGTCGTGCCTGAAAATAGACATTGTACCATCTAGTGCACCTACCTGGTAAATAAAAACTAAATAAATATTCTTGTTTTTGTGTTTGATGTACACACAGTATGCCTTGGTTGTGCTGTACTCTATGAAGCACCCTGATCCCTAGGGTTAGGGTACTATGCAAATACCATGTTCTTGCCTTTTCTTGTTGGACATTATTAAGATTACTCCAGAAATGTTTGCAGAACTATTTTGCCTGCAAATTGACCTTGTTTTGATATTATTTGAGATAAGAAGGCCCCAACACAGTAACAGTGATTGCTGTTTTGTTACTTTATATTGCAAACTGATCACTGAGACTTGTTTCTCGCTACTGTGCACTTTAGTAGAACTCAGATATTTAATCAAGAATACACAAGAAATGCAATATTATGGGATATTGTCCCATTTCAGATGTGTTACAGGGTATGAGGCCATAAATCAAGTGGCCTCAGCCAGCTGAGAAGGGATGATGTCCTATGATATCACACACTTTAGAATGTATTATTGTGATTATAAAATAGATCCATTTTCAGTTTGTTGACTGATGGCATGACCTAGTTTCAGACTGGGATTATGCACTGAGATATCATCCCACCTGAATGTGGCCTCAGCCAAGCAAAACTAAAGGCTTTTGACCAACCATTTTATAATAGCTTTTTGAGCCCATCTATGGATTCTACCCCTTATAGATCATCAGTACTGATATTCAGAAGGCTAACGCAATACTTATATGAATAGTGCTGTGCTAACCTGACATAGCATATCAAAATGGGGCGTGGGCCATATTCAGAGGGCCAAAGTGTGTGGTGCTCAGTGGATACCATAATCATGACCAATATACCACTGTGCCTATGCAAATGAGGGAAGTCTCTTACATACAGAGCAAACTGGTACATTTATAAGATTTTGGGATGCTAAGGGGTTGCTGTGGCAACCTACTTACCCCTTCCAAAAAACAACAGTTAACACCCACAGCTTTGTCTACACTCTGAAAATTCATTCTCAGTCCCTGTCATTCAGATGGCAGCTGGCCATGGTGGTGAGAGGAGGGTCTGTGCCCGCTGTCATCTATAGCATTGCCTGCAGTCCAGGATGGGTTTTTGGAGGATTATTCAGAGCCAGAAGGATGCTGGGTGCTGAGTGGGTCAGCTGGGAAAGTTGGTGGGTGGGGCAACACAGCACAACAGGGATCAGGGTGGGAGAGGGTGCCAATAGACAGACAGGGAATGTCGCACTATATCAGGAATCTGTGCTGATTTTGGTAAATACTCTAATCTTTAAACATCACTGATGATAAGCCTATCTGTTTCTTGATTTTGTTCCTTATGCTGTGTTAATTCTAGCTGGGAAAGTTTTTTTTTTCTTTTTTCTGAATTACTGTCATTTCTGTCTGTTATCATCTTATATTTAACTGCCAATTTTTTTCTAACAAAAATAAATCAAATGCAAAAGGGTATTCTTAGTGGTTATCAAAAAGGGATAAATAGCGGATACTGACAGCAGGGGCCGTCCACTCCTCCATCCACAGTAATCACATTTATTGTGGCCAGGAGCCCACCATCACTGCTCATTTTACAGTCAGAGCCCATTGTCAGGCAATGCTTGGGTTGGGTCTCCACCTCAAAGTGACACACGGCCATCAATAAAGGTCAACAGGAGGAAGCCTGTAACAATAATAATGATAATAATGATCATAAATCAACAACATTGTGGGTGGCAGCATCCCTGTACCCTCAAAATTATTTGTTTCTGTTTTCTTACACCCTTAATGCAACTAACTTAAGAGTTAAGCTCTCAGCAAGTGAGTTTCCAAATCAAATGGCTTCAGGATGGGTTGGGATAGTCACAACCATGGTTATGTGCCAGTAAAATAATGTTGGCAAAAACTGTTGTTGGAGGTGGCCATGATGGATGACTAATAAGAAATCCACCAGCTGGGAGCTTTTACAGCAATACTGTAGATAGGATTATGTGAGGAAGTTGGTAACGTGTCACCTAAGTGCAGTCCCCCCCAAAAAAAACATTAAATGACATCTATGTAGTGTGCCAAGGCAGAGATTGAGAAATGCTCCAGAACACATAAAACAGTTCCCTGGGATAGAACAGGTCACTGACTGATTCCAACAGCAGTCAGTATGGTCACTGTCAGTGTGTTGTCCTTGGTGTGACCCAAGGGAGGCCTGACAGGGTGAGTTGTAGCCAAGTAAAAGCTGCAGCTGCTACAGCTAAACTAGCTCTGCAGGTCACTACTAGAAACAGCAGCAACATCCTGTACTGACTTATCTCTCCGTCTTTGGCTCCCAGCTGCCCTGGTGGTGAACACATTGAAATGGAGATTCAAACACACACACACACACACACACACACACACACACCTCAATCTGTTGTGAGGGGGAACAAAGCAAATCTCAGGGATTGAAACATGGAAGAACATCAAGAAAATGCAGGCATCCATGCTTACGAAGTCTGTTGCTCACTGTGCAATGCAGAATACTTTGAATTGCTGCTTCAAGATTTCCATGTAGAATGTGGGACTGCATCACCTTCTTTCTGTATGGGAGCCAGGACTTCTGAATGGTGGAGACAGCCCCTGTGGGGTAGAAGGCTTCTGAGGGGGTAAACTGAGGAACTGGCCCATGTAATGGAGGTAGGGCGTGAACTGAGGGTCTTTTCCTTGTAATGTGGGGCAGATGATTTCTGAGGGGTGAAATGAGGGACGGTCTTTCTGCAGGAGTGGATCTAGAATATTTTCAAGGCTAGCAGTTGTGTTAAGAAGAAATCACATTCTCTGAAACATGAATATGTTCCCTTTAAAAGCTCAGATTAGGCTAAAACATAGTTTGCTGGCCTAAGATGGTAGAGGGTATTATTTCCTCTGCTACTAGTCCTTCCTAATGTAGAAAAAGGGGCTTCTGAGGGGGTAAATGAGGGACTGTAACTCATATAATGGGACAGAGTGTGTCCGAGATGTGAAATGCGGGACTGTCTCTCATAATGTGGAGCAGATGACTTCCAAGGGGTAAAATGAGGGACTGTCTCTTGCAATGTGGGACAGAGGACTTCTGGGGCAGTGAATTGAGGGACTTGACCATGTTATCTGGGATTGAGGGCTTCTGAGGGGTAAAATGGGGGACCATGTCTGATCATTTAGGAGAGAGGGCTTCTGAGGGGTGAAATGCAGGATTGTCTCATATAAGATGAGACTTGGAATTTGTGAGGGGTAAAATGAGGAAATGACTCTTGCAATGTGGGAGAGGTGTCACTCATAATATGAGGTAGAGGGCTTCTTAAGGGTAAAATGAGGGATTGTTCCTCATAACATGGGTCTGAGGGTCTCTGAGGGGTCAAATGAGGGACTAGCTCATGTGATGTGGAACAATTAAAAGGTATATATTCTGATGTGATGTGGTGAGATGGGATGGGATGGCTCCAAGTCTGGCCTATGACTGATGGCAGATTAGAGTAGATCCTCTGCAAACCAAAGGTGATTCAACAAAATCCACATAGAAACTCTCTCTCTCTCTCTCTCTCTCCCCCCCTCTCTCTCTCTCTCTCTCTCTCTCACTATTTCCCTCAGTATAGGATAGGGTAGGATTTTATTTTATACAGCACCCTTCCAGGTTCAGAGAGCTTTGTAATAAATAAGGATGCATAGCAACAACAAGGATTGAAAAAAGATGCACGTAAATATCTGAACAAAACAAACTAGCTGACATTCAAACTAATTATTGGCATATTGTTTTAAACAGCCAGGTTTGTGACCCTGCCTATGCTCAGGGACTCACACCTCCTCAATAAAGCAGTCATGTTTTCCTGAGTCCTAAAAAGCAGTTTTTGAAAACAAAAGTTGTAAGTCACTTAAGAAAGGCAATTTTGCAACCTGGCTGTTACCATTAAGTGCAGCAGAGCCACACTGTGTCTAAGCACAGAAAGGGTTAACCACACCTGTGATCTCAATAGTTCTTTATTTTGACAGAAAATGTATCAACCTTTTTACAGGGGTGCAGAAAAGGGCACTTCTTTTGCCACAGAGGGATATGTCCAAACAGAATTCAAGGCTAAAAGTAAAAAAAAAATTGTGTAAACTGGACTTGGGCTGATGCAACTCCTACCACATAAAGGTAGCCTTTGTACAGTGGAAGGACTCTTCTACAAACATCCTCCTACTCCCTCCTGTTTCTGCCAACCCCCCACCTGACTCTTCCCTCTGCTCCTGACCTCCACTCCAGATCAACCCACTGCTCCCTCATAATTTTGACTCCTACATGCAGATTGAAACTGCCATTTTACTCCTCCTCCTCGGCATTGCACTGCCACTTTTGTTTTTACAGGTACCGTGCAATTACCCTAGCTAATGTCAGTGTCAGTGGCTCAGCAGGTAGCACACTCACCTGAGAGGTCGGGAGATCAAAAGGCGGTGGGATCTAGCCCCACACCAGGAACTTGGACTAATATCCCAATAATGACACTGTAGTGCAGCATGAGGGGGGTACTGCACTCCTGAGGTGCCGTCTTTTGGATGAGACGTTAAACCAAGGTCCCATCTGCCTGTTCTGGTGGTGGTTCAGGTGGACATTAAAGATCCCATGGCACTTCTTGAAAAGAGTAAGGGAAATTTCCCCGGTGTCCTGACCAAATTTCCTCCATTCACTAGAAATACCACCAACAGCTTAATCTGGTTCAGTTTCAGTTGGTTACCATCTGTATCCCAACCCCCGGGTGGCCCCTTAAAAAGGGACTTCTAGTCTAAGTGAGCTTATCCGGTCAACAAAATTCAATAAATAAATAAACAAATAAATAAATGATATTATGTGTATACCACCCAACCAGCTAATTTTATGGGATGGCAGAGAAAGGGGAGATATTGCTGATGGGGGACCTGAATATGCCAGATGTTGACTGGAGCACCTCTGCTGCAGCCACATCCAAGAGCAGGGCCATTCTCGATGCCCTACAGGTGGCATGCCTCAGACAGCTAGTTTTGGAACCCACTTAGGAGAGAGCAATCTTAGACCTGGTACTCTCAAATGGGGATGGAGAGAGGATCTCTGATCTTGAAGTGGGTAGCCATCTGGGAACAAGCGACAACCAAAGAGTGTGGTTCATGATAAACTTAGCTGTAGAGCCAAACCACACAAAAGTGAAGGTACTGGACTTCAGGGAGGCTGATTTTGTCAAAATGGGAGAGTGCCTCAGAAAAGCACTAGCAAACAGGCAAGAAGGTGGGGTGGAACAATGGGGAAACATCAAAACCTCCACCACAGAGGCAACAGGCCTTTGTGTGAAGCAAATAAACAAATCAAAATGAAAGAAAAAAAACTATGATTCTCAAAAGAAGTGGTGGGGAAGGTAAGGGAGAAAAAGATAACATTCAGGAAGTATAAGGAAACACAGAAGGAGCAGGACAGAGAACTGTACCAGTTAAAACAGAAGGAAGCGGGTAAGGCAGTCAGAATAGCAAAGGACCAAACCAAAGAAAAGATAGTCAACTCAGTTAAGAAGGGGGATAAAACCTTTTATAGGTACATTAGGGAGCAAAGAAAGACTAAGGCAGGGATACTGAGGCTGAACAAAGAGGAAGGTGGTTGGGCAGAGAGCGACAGTGAAATAGCAGGGATACTGAATGAATACTTCTGCTCAGTATTCACAATGGAAAAGCAGGAGGAAATACCTAATCCAGTCAATAGAAGCACTCTGGATAGGGGGATTGATATTAGTCTTTTCACAGAAGAAAGGGTTCTGAAAGAACTCTTAAAACTGAAGGTGGATAAAGCAATGGGGCCTGATGGGATTCACCCCAGAATTCTAAAAGAACTAAGGGAAGAGCTAGTAACACCACTGACTACCCTTTTTAATAAATCATGGGAGTAGGGTGTGATACCTGAGAACTGGTGGAGGGCGGATGTGATCCCCCTTCACAAAAGTGGGAGCAAGGCAGAGGCAGGAAACTACAGACCTGTCAGTTTGACCTCAGCGGTAGGGAAAATGATGGAATCAATTCTGAAGGAAAGAATTGTTGAGTACCTAGAGGCCAGTGGAGCACAGGACCCAAGTCAGCATGGATTCACAGTGGGAAGGTCATGTCAGACAAATCTAATTGATTTCTTTGACTGGGTGACCAAAGCAGTAGACCAGGGAGGGGCTGTGGACATGGCCTACCTAGACTTTAGCAAGGCATTTGACACAGTCCCACACAAAAGATTAATAAACAAATTAGCCAGCCTGGGAGTGGGTCCCAGGATGGTGGCCTGGGTAAAACACTGGCTGGACAACAGGACACAGTGGGTAATAGTAAATGTAGTCCACAGTGAAGAAAAGAGGGTTACTAGTGGGGTACCGCAGGGTTCAGTACTGGGGCCGGTCCTTTTTAATGTCTTTATAAGTGACATTGCAAAGGGACTGGAAGGGAAAGTATGTCTCTTTGCAGATGACACAAAGATCTGCAACAGGGTTGATACACAGGGTAGGGGGAAAGGATGAAAATGGACTGGGCAAGGTTGGAGGAATGGTCAAATGTATGGCAGCTTAGATTCAAAGCAAAGAAGTGCAAAGTAATGCACCTGGGAAACAAAAACCCAGGGGAAGAGTATACAATGGGGGGTGAGATACTGACAACAACAAAAATGGAAAAGGACCTGGGGGTAGTCATATCAGATGACCTAAAGATGGGCCAGCAATGTGAGAATGCAGTAAGGAGGGCTGGGGGGAATACTGGGATGCATAGGAAGAGGCATCACCAGTAGAAAACAGGAAGTTGTTCCTCTATACAGACAGTTGGTAAGACCACTTCTGAGTACTGTGTGCAGTTCTGGAGACCCCATCTCCACAAAGACATAGACAGAGTGGAGGCTGTCCAGAGAGGAGAATTCAAAATGATGCAGGGTCTGCATCACAAGACATATGAAGAAAGACTAAAGGAACTAAATATGTATAGCCTCGAGGAAAGGATGGAGGGGGAGACATGAAAGAAACTTTACAATACCTCAAGGGAATCAACAAAGTCCAAGAGGGTAGCATTTTTCAGAAAAACAGATGTGCAAAAATAAGGGGGCACAATTTGAAGATAGAGGGGGACAGCTCAGAGGTAATGTGAGGAAGTATTTCTTCACAGAGAGGGTTGTGGATACATGGAACAGCCTTCCTGAGGAGGTCGTAGAGTCAAAAACAATGGGGGAATTCAAGAATGCATGGGACAGACATAAGGCAATTCTAGTGGGAGGTAGGAGGAAGTAGGCTGTTGGTTAAATAGGATCTGCAGCTTATCCGTTAGGTAGGGAAATGGGCAGACTAGGTGGGCCAAGCAGTCCTTATCTGCCATCAAATTGTATGTTTCTATGTTTATGGTCCGCTGTATACCTGCTTGCTCACTTTTCTGTTAATGCACTTTGTAACTCATCACTGCAACTGCATTTATCACTTGATGTATTTTTCATATTCTGTACTCCTCCTCCTTTCCCTCTCCCCCAGGTCATATCTAGAATAAACTTTGGCTCAGTGTGCATTTTCTGATTGTCAGTTTTTAAATAAATAAAGGCTATCACATAAAATTCCTGTTACACGAATCTCATCCAGTAAGCAGTGTTCATAGGAGAGACAATAATAATAGCCATGTCATGGAATATCTTTTAAGTGAAGCTCCACAGTGTATCATCTATTAATGTTTGGCTTCTCCATTCAGTTTCAAAAGATAGTTGATGAATAAATAGTTTATCTCTGATACAATGTTTCTGTAATGTATAGAAATAGACAAAATATTTACACATATTTGGTGATTTGTTACAATGTGCTACATAGTGATGCATTGTTTCTTTATTTGCTTTTAAGAGTTGGATAAGAACTTATACAATCAATACTACTTAAATGCCATTTATTCTGTACCTCTGAATGTATGGGTGCTCTGCTGAGACAGTATTTGGTCCTTGCCTCAAAATACAGTCTATTATGTTTCTATCAAAAGACTTCATTATAAGCCTACTTGTTAACAAGACCTGAAAAAGTGACTTTTTATAATTTTCTATGTAACACACACTTCTTAATCCTGCTGAGCTATGGATTGCTATTCTAGTTATACTAGTGATACAATCTTACAATCTCCTTAATCTCGCAGAGTTATAAGTTACTATTCTAGTTCCACTGTCCCTTACACTGTTTCCTGATATTGTGCCCCCATTATACTCTTCTGGTGTTCTAGTTAATCAATTTTGAATATGCATATACAAAGTGATATCTGCTGTAGAAGCTGGTACATGGTAACTTAAAGCTTATACTGTCATTTAGTTATTGAAAATGAACTGTATCTCCTTTTCTTCTTTTTGTCTAGCAGAACTAGCTTTGCGAGGAAGCATCACTGTTGAAGTGATTCTATGTTGTGGTAATATGCGCATTCTAAATTCCACTAGGTATCATTACATGGATGTACACTACATGATATGACATAAAATTGCACATAGCTTTACAATTTTGATTTAAAATAATGTATTCTACTACATTTAAAAAGGAGAGGAGTAATTGCTTTAATTGAGGCTACATTTTTTTATGACTGATCTAACATTTTGTGTGTAGATTTATGTATTTTTTGTAAGAGGCTACAACAGCAATATTATTCTGATGGTCTACGTCTGCAATGGCACACCTCAGACAGTCATCTGTAATAATTTCTTAGATTACCACAAGTAAGTAAAGTTTGCTTTATAGAAACAGGTGAGAATGTCTTGAAGGTGAAGAAGATGGGTTAGATTTGCTATAGGAAGGCTCTTTGGCAGTATTATCTGTAACTCCGGTCCCTACCTCAAACAAAGCTGTCACAACAGTTGACCAATGTTTCAACCTGTCCTCCAGTTGAATGTGTCCCATCCTTGTTAATATTTAAAAAAAAAGTGAATTTGCTTAAAAACAAATTGACAGTGCATAAATTACTGCCCACAGTGCCCAGCTTTGGCTACCAGGAGCAAGGTGAGGTACCACTACCCTCAGACCACAACTTGCTACATGTTCAAAAGCAAAAAGAACTACATGAGATAAACTGTTTATAACAGCCTCAGTCAAGTTTATACACAGATGTTCTGCCTATAATAAAAATACACCATTATTTTCCTCTGAATCTATTTAAAAAAATGAATTAAAGCCCTGTACTACTACATTAGTATACTGTTGCATAAAAGGTTTCTGAAAGCACTAATACTGTAATATATAAGCTTGTAGGTGTCAGACAGAAGATAAGTGAAAAAAATCTGATTTCTTCACTTATCATATGTGGTAGAACACACCTATTCAATATCATCACTGTGTGTCTATTTTTTTCTCTCACTTGACTCACTCATAGCAGTCTTGTGAATTCAAGTTGCTGCTGCCATTTCCCTACTGGCACTGATACTGCCTTTATGAAAACACTCCTTGGACCTGCATATCAAAGCATGCTACAGCTATCCGGCTTTTTCACAAACACCAATTGCATGGACAAATAAATAATATTTAGTTCAGTTAACCTATGCATCTCTTGGACATCATTAAAAAAGCTTTTTCCCCCCTTAAATATAGTGGATATTGTTACAGCTGCATGTGTAGGGGTATCACAGTGCAGCAAGGTGAAGGGTGGCAGAGGATATACCACTGGACTCCATAGACCTTCTTTGAGATATGGTGAGAGGAATTATTTTTAAAAACTACATTAAGATAACATTAGGGTCAAAAACAAGCCTCAAAAAGTCTGGAAATGCTGAGTTAGGGTCAGAAAGACCCTAACTCTACATATTCTGTTTAAGTTAGTAGGTAGGATCATATCTCTGTGTATCTGGATCACTGACACCTCAGTTCTATGCAGAACCCTACTAACAGCTCTATGAAACCCTACAACCTTGCTGACACAGACTATGTGTGCATTTATATAGTTTAGTAATTATGCTTAAAGATCAATGGAAAAGAATTTGAATAGTTAGTTTTCAGTTCTGTTTTGGGTTTATGGAGTAAAGAACAACATTATTAAACCATTGTATAATGTGTCCTTTGGTTATTTTCTCTAGTGCTATTTATTCAAGCTCCTTTTAGTAACATCTCAGACACTGAAAACGTGTTTCTTTTTTTTTTTACAATCTTGCCTAAGAGTGGTCAGCCATTGATGTCATTTATGGACTGACATCAATGGCAGTAGCATGGCAGTGTGCATAGAACAGCTAATCAGAAGTGCTGAGATGCTCAGTGTGTTTTTCCTGCCTAAATTTGACATTACATTTGATTCAATGTGCCAACAGTGGAAAGCTTTGCAAAAATACAACAGATATAAAAAAGTCACAGCATACAGCGGTCTGTCAGTGTCACCACTCCTCACTGATGCTGTAAATTCTTTGCATATGGTGCTCTTTTTAAAATCATCAGCACATATTGTGCTTAGTGTTGCCCCTGCATAGATTGCTGGTAAGTCCTCACCTGAGCACTGTGTCCAGTTCTGGAGACCACAGGCCCCATTTTTAAACAATTATGAATGGTTCACAATGCTTGCACCAACAAGGAAAGGTACATGAGGCATTCTGTGCCACACCATGCACCATTCCCAAATTTCAGATGCCACCTGCACCAATTGAGGGGCGCCTGCACTGGCTGGGCTTGTGCCTTCCTTGCAACAGATGCAGCAGTGGGCCAAGACAAAGGGTGTTTTGCACCAGGGCAGCACTGCAGCATCCTCTTAAGTAGGTTTTCTGCAAACTCCACCAATGGGTGCACAGGCTGCCCGAGTTAGACCAGTCAGGGGCTGGTATAATGGTCTGTGTGCCATTCTGTGAGCCATGACATGGTGGTAGGGGGTCCATGCCACCCTTTCTGTGGCCAATGCCAGTGGACTTCAGTGGCCATCCCACACCTGGACACCTGTCCCAACAGTGGTGGAGCGATGGTAGGTGCCCTCCAAGGACCCCCTGGCACCAGTCACCTGACTGCTAGCCCCACAGCCCAGTATCTAGCACGATGGAACCTATGCCCTGTCCCTGACCAGGTTTGTCACTACCCCCACCCTCAAACCTGCACTGTTCTGCCCTCCACAGATCCTGTCAGCCTTCAGGATGCATAGCCAGTGAGTCCCTGTCACGGCCGCCACTGCCACCCAAATGTCCTACAGCTTGTGGCATTCCCTTCCTGTACGTCATATGTTTGGCACACAGGACAGCTTCTGACAAACATTGGGAGTCTGGTGCAAGGACCTCGATTCTTCCAGAATCCGGTGGAGGGTCCTTAGCACATACAAGTTTGCTGTAGTTGGGGGTTCAGTGTACAGTGCACCACTGTAAGGGGGGCTTCAAAAATTGACCCCTACATCTCCAGAAGGACATAGACAGAGTGGAGGCAGTCCAGAGGAGAGCAACTAAAATGGTGTGGGATCTGCACCAAAGGCCCTGTGATAAGAGACTACAGGACCTCAATATTTACACCCTGGAAGAGAGGAGAGGGGATATGATATAGACCTTTAAATATCTCATGGGCATAAATAAGTTACAGGAGGGAATATTTTTCAGAAAAAAGAGCTCAAGAACAAGGGAACATGCTATGAAGCTGAAGGGGAGTAGATTCAAGAGAGATGTGAGAAAGTACTTCTTTACACAAAGAGTGGTGCATGCCTGGAACAGCCTTTTATTGGATATGGTGGAGGCAAAGACAGTGGTGGGGTTCAAGACTGCATGGGATAGGCATAAGGGTATCTTAGTGGAAAGGAAGGGGAAGGGAGAAAGAGACAGAGGTCGATTAGGGTCTGTGGTGATTCTGTAGGTAGGTAAAAATGGGCAGAAAGTGTGGACCAAGTGATCCTTATCTGCAGTCAGATTCTATGTTTTTATGTTTCAGTGCTTTTCTTCCCTCCAGTCAGGGCTTCTTGCCATGTCTCCAGCATGACCCTTGCACATTTGTTGCCAATCGCCTTCAGGTCTGGGATGTCTAATTTTGTAAAAGCTTGTGTAGTCAGCTTTCCTCCCCCTTCCAGTGTTAACCAGCTAGGGACTTCATCTCTCTTTAATTGTGTTAGCAAATGCTGAATCTGGCTGGCCTGGAAATACTCAACAAACAATGGCACCCTTAACCCTTCCTTATCCTTCACTAAACTGAGGGTTGCACATGGGACACTGGGTTTGCTCCCCCAGATGAACTTATTTCAACCAGGATCTCCTTATCCTTTCCCAAGTGTGCCACAGAATTTAAATGGGGAGGGTGGGAAATAGGAACTTTGGGAGAATATTCATATAGAGTGTTTACACTCTCCCTACAATGCTCAGTGGAAGTTCATTCCATCGTTTGAGATCTTCCTCCACTGCTTGTTGTAGGATGGAGCAGATGACCCCAAATAATTTCTTTGAATCCTTAGGAATCTGTATGACTAAATACCTGAAGTGGGACAGTACCCACTTGTATGGGCATTTCTGCTTTTCATTGTGGACCCCCCACACACACACACTTGGTGTGGTGCTTCAGATTTATCCTTATAATCTTTGAAGCCTGACCTTCCATAGTCTTCCAAAATATACTGTAGGTAGGGGAGATTCTTAACTGGGTCTTGTAAAAATAAGAAGGTGTCATCTGCATAAATCACTGTCCGCACCTCCTCTCTCCCAACCTGGATATGCTTGATCTCAGTAGAGGTCCAAACCAGTGCTGCCAGTGGCTCAATACTCAGGGTGAGTAATAGACAAGAGAGGGGTAACCCTTTCTAGTACCCTTTACTATTGGGAATTTCCTAGAGAGAACTCCATTAGCCTTCACTCTGACTGTGGGTTCCCTGTACAGGGTTTGCACCCACTGTACATACATATTATACATGTGCCAAAGTGTTTTCTGAAAAAGGACCAGTCCAAGTGGTCAAACACTTTCTCTGCATTGATCGCTAGTAGCATACTAGGCATATTTCTCTCCTCCATTGCTACCAGAACATTAAACAGTTTCCTGATGTTATCATGCAGGTTTTTTCTTCAGGATGAACCCAGTCTGTTTTTGGTTGACAGTTGACCTCACTATCTGCTATAGCCTGTTTTTCAGTATTTTCAGAAAGATTTTTGCATCTTGGTTAAGGACAAAGATAAGCCTATATGAACCTCAGTTCACTGGGTCCTTCCCTGGGTTGAGGATGATCAAAATTGTTTCCTCTTGCTATGTGAGGAGTGCATCACCTCTTTCCTGGATGGTGTTAAAGGTTTGCTTTAGGGTGGGGATAAGTTCCTCTGCAAGCTTTTTGTAGAATTCTGTATCAAATCCATTGAGTCCTGTGGATTTGTTGTTAGGCAGTGCCTTAATTGTTAGGGCTATTTCCCCTCCTAAAATTGTCTGGGCTTGTCTCTCTCTGTCTCTCTCTGTCTCTCTCTCTGTCTCTCTCTCCCCCTATTGGGAGATTCTGGGGAGCTGGACCTTAGCTAGAAACTCCCTAATTTTCTCCTCCCCCATCTCTGGGTCTCTGCTATATAGCATTTTATAACATTTCTCAAATTCAGCTACTATTGCTTTAGGACTAGAGCAGAACCCTCCAGGGATATGGGTTGTTTTCAGTTCAGCTATATGTGGGTTGACTTCACTTCTACCAAGCCAGAATGCCAAAAGGCATTCCACTCTGTTACTGTGTGCATAATATTTTTGGTTTTAAGAACTATAGGTGTGCATCTACCCTGCATTGTACTAATTTATTGAGAGCAGTCCTAACTTCTTGTATCTGCGGTGTCAGGTCAGGGCCGTTTCTCTGTGAGAGAGATTTGCTTCTCCCTCCTCTGTTTTTGTATGTGGGAAGCATATGCAATGACAAGACCTCTCACAACGGCTTTCAACCCACCTCATATATACTAAGGTGCTGAGTCTTTTTCTGTGTTAAAAGTAAAATATATTCTTATCTTTTCTGTAATATTATTGACTAATTCTTTGTATTGATTAGGTTGCTATTAAATCTCCAGAGGGATTCTTTCACCTTTTCCCCCAAACATAACAGATAGGCTGATGAGTTCATTATCTGACAGAATAGTTGGCAGTATGTCCACATTTTGAATAAAAGCTAGTTGTGCTTTTTGAGATATAGTATCTGTCGATTCTAGAAGAACTTTTTTTTTAATTCAAAGTTTATTGATTTTACATACATATAATCTCCAGTGGAGAAATCCAGGTAGCATACAGACATGTAACTAAGAAAATAACAGGTTAGGTACTAAATCCTGTCTAAAAAAATACTGAATAGTAAATTACAGCAGAAAACATCCCGAACTGCCGATTTCCCAATACAGTCTAAATCCCGCCATACAAAATACTGAAATATAAAATGGCTTACTACAATATTTCTAATGCCATAACTTCGTTGCTATGTTTGTACTCCATTGTGCTTGTAACTGTACTCTCCTGGATCATGACCAAAAAACAGACATTTCTGTCTAGTGTACTTACCCAGTAATCAAAAAAACAGATAAATAACATATTGTCCTCATGGCATCTCCCTAGTCTTTACTCCCAAGATTCCCTGCTGTAGCTATCACCTGTAGTGGTTCCTCACACTAACCAAAATTTCCCAGTGCTAGGGGCCTCCGGGGCATAAGGCCAAGTCACTAGAGAAAGTAGGATCCAGTGAACTTAGACCATCGGGGGGGGTCACATGAAGCAGACAGTATAAAGTGAGCTCTTAGCTACGTGTTGAATACCTTGGCAGTCCCACTGTGTTAGAGGAGCGGTGCGTGTGCGTGGGGGGAGGAATCCTGTGCATGGAAACTAAGCAGCTTGCATCCATAACATGTCTGGACCCTAGCTTGCTCCAATGTGGGATTTCAGATGCTGAGAAAAGCAGCGGCATTTTAGTAACCACTACTGCTACTGCTCATTAGCAGTGTAGTACTCTGGCATTTGCAGCTCTTGTATCGAGATGGTGCCGATGTCTTTTCAATGCTGTTGCTGCCCTGAGGATTTGATGCTGCTACTGCCTGGAGTTTCGATGCTGCTGATGATGTTTCTTCCATGCTGACTATGGTTTACATGTAATGAGGTGGGATTTGGATTTTCGGTATTATTTTCTTTCTGTATTTTGATTATTCGAGATTTTTTGGGGGGGATTTCGTCACTCGGTATTTTCTATTGCAGGAATTAGGACGGATCCCGAAAATAACAAACCTTAATTAACCCACATCTCCCCACCCCATCCATCCCACGTTCTACCTTATTTCCCTCCTCCTTCCCCCATGTGCCTACCATACATTTATACATAAGCTTTCATAATACAATTTAGCTAAAACAGGATTAGCTGGTCAATAGTCATACAATTTTCCTCAAATGGAGTACAAGACTTGTAAACTTTCCCATCTCTTCTTATAAATGTGTGTTCTGTTGTTGAGACTGGCCATCATTTTTTCAATACATAAATTAAAAAGAAGCTCTTGCAGCCATTCTGTATAGGTAAGTTGAATAGAATCCTTCCAGTGTTTAAGAACAATCTTCTTAACAGATATAGCTATTAACATTATGTGATAATTTCTAACCACTGGAGGAAAAGCAGTGAAGTCTCCTAATAGGCACTCCTCTGGTGTAAAGTAATCCTGTAAACCTAGGAGGGAATTCAGTTTGGATTTTATTAGATCCCACAATGGGGTTATTTTAGAACATTCCCAAAATAGATGGCATTAGGTACCCTGACCTTAGCGACATCTATTACAGATAGGGGATGCAGCTCTGCCCATTTCATACAACTTATAGGGGGTTAGATACATATCATTAAGATACTGCATTTGCATTATACAAAGTCGATCTTGTGTAATCAGCTTGTGGCATGCTTCCCAAATTTTAGCCCATCTAGAATTTGTATTTGGATACAAGGTATTCCAATAGTGTGGGATACCATCCACTTTGGGAAATATAAGTGGGTAAAGCGAGGTATAAAGAAAAGAAACAGCATGTGGAGCTAGGGAGAGATTTCTGCATGTATTGATCCATTGTTGTGGGTCTTTCCTAATAGAACCATTCTTAAAGTACCCATTGAGCATATGTCTTATCTGAAATATTTTAAATGCCCATTTATTGGAAAAATTTAACTTTGTTAATATTTCAGAGGTGGATAACCAACTTAAATTGGAGTTGCAGAAGTCCCATTCCACACATGTTGGGGTAAGTGGAATCCAGGGAATGGGAATCGGTTTCCCTCCTATTTTGTGATTAGGGTTTTGGAAAATGGGTTGAGAGAAGTCTTGGGCATTATCATATCCTAAAGTAGAACACAGTTGCATATGAGTGCGAACCGAGTGTCCTATTGGATTATATTGTAGATCAGGAGGTAGATGTTTATGTTTCAGGATAAGTGGTGCAGCAGGATTTATCCCTGACTGAATTATCAAGTGTTTTTCTATTGTAAGCCAGACAGGGGTATAAACACTTGAATCCAGAGAGAGAGAGGAAAGGAGAATCCCAGTGGATATACTTACTCAGCTGACTTGCCCAATGGTAAAGATTAAAGTTGGGTAATTTGAGACCTCCTAATAATTTGGGTGCTGCTTGGTTTTCCAGATAAAATTGAAAATACTGTTATGAATAGTTTTAAACCAGGCTTTAGGAAGCCAGATATTGAAGAGGTTCAAAGGGTAAAGAAATGCGTGGAAGGAGATTCATTTTGATAATATTTATTCTACCCCACAGGGTTATGGGAAGGTCCTGCCATCTTTTGAGGTTGTGTTGTATTAGTTTGTTTAAATCATCCAGATTTAATTTCTATAATTTAAATATATTGGTGGAGATGTATATTCCAAGATATTTTATAGTTTTTGGGGCCCATTTAAACCCGAGTTCCAAAACTTCCTGTTTATATCTCTTAGAGTTAAGCGGAAAGATTAGTGATTTTTCAGCATTTAGTTTATAATTAGAGAGGGAGCTATATTCTTGGATTAATTCTAGAAGTTTTTGAATGGAAGATTTAATTTGGGTTATATGAAACAGAATATCATCTGCATAAACCGCAATTTTAGAATTAATTGGGCCTAATTGTATACCATGTATCTCTGGGGCATTTTGTATAGAGACTATAAGGGGTTCTAAATATAAATTGAATAATAACGGTGATAGAGGGCATTTTTGTCTGGTGCCAGACTCAAGGGGAAAGCTAGAGGAAAGGAAACCACTGCTAAAGACACAGGCTGTAAGGTTTAGAGTATAAGATTTGGATCCAAGAAATAAATTTAATCGGGGAAATGGAACCTGTGGAGAGTTCTAAATAAAAATTGCCAGTCTACCTTATCGAAGGCCTTCTCTGCATCCAGGGAGACCAACGCCATGCCATGCCATGGGGGGAATCCCTGGATGTGCAGAATACATGAGATAGGTGGCGAAGATGATCTACAGACGACCTTCCCTTCATGAAGCCTACTTAGTCTGCACTAATAAGTGAGGGGAGGACTTGTTCTAATTGAAGGGCAAGTAATTTGGCTAAAATTTTGAGATCCATATTAAGTAGGGATATCGGACGATAGTTTGAGATTTGTGTTAAGTCCCCGCCTGGTTTAGGAAGTATAATAATAGTAGCTTTCAGCATATTAGGGTCGACCTTGGCTTCATTGAGCATTTTGGAATATACAATTCTTAGCAAGAGGGCTAATTGTGGGGTGAACATTTTATAAAAGTTGGAGGTATAACCATCCGGACCTGGTGCTTCATTTAATGGGAGATTGTTAATTACCTGAGTTATATCGGCTTCCGTGAAGGGTAGTACTAGTTGTTCAGTTTCAGTGGGAGACAGGGAAGGGAGGGGGAGACTGTCTAAGTAAGCATCCACTTTAACTTGTGGTTGCTGAAGAGGCATTCTTGAATAACGTAACTTACAGTATTGTTCAAACGCCTTGTTAATATCCACCGCCCGCATCAAAGGAGGGTTGTGAGAATCTTTCTGTATCACTGCAATACATTTTGTCACTTTGAGTTTTTAAGTCGAAGAGCTAATAGCTTCCCGGCTTTTTCCCCTTGTTCGGTATAAGTGGCTTTTGTTTTCAATAGTGTCCATTCCGCTTTTTCCCTAAGAAGTTCTAAGTAAGAGTTCTGTAGCTTATTCAGAGCTTCTTTCTCAGAATCCGAAGTATGTTTAGATAAATATTTCTCTTTAACTCTGATTTGTTGTAAAAGGTTTTTAGCATACTGGGTTTCTATCTTTTTTTTTTAATAACTGCCCATTTTGTAAATTCACCTCTTAAAAAACATTTTAAAGCCAACCATTCAATAGTGAAGGACTGAGTAGAACCCCAGTTGGTATCTTTATACATTTCTATAGCAGATATAATTCTGTCTGTTACATTTTTATCCTTTAATAATTATTTGTTAAGCCTCCTTTGAGAACTGGTCCCCCAATTTAGAGACAAAGACAGGAGACAGGTCACCATGGTATGGTCTGATCCAACACCCGGCTCCAGTCTGCTGTCCAACAGACTCTGAATGACTGATTTACTCATCCAAAAATAATCAATGTGTGAATCAGAGCTGTGGACAGGAGAGTGGAAAGTGTACTGCTGTACGGTCGGATGGAGAGTCCACCAGGGGTCGCATAGGCTTAAATAATCCACTAAATCTCTGCAAGCACTCTGAGCTGGTGAAAGGCCCTGCAGCCTCGATCCTGATGATTTGTCTATTATGGGATCAAAGGGTAAATTCCAGTCCCCCCCAATCACTATGGGGTATGTAAAAACAGTGATAAAACTGAGATTAACTCCATGAAAAAAGATGGGGAGTCGCTGTTAGGACCATAAACACTGCCCAAAAGTATATTATATGAGTAGATTTTACCTATAAGGAAAACATACCTGCCCTCTTTGTCTCTTATACATTTTTCACACATGAATGGGAAAGATCTATTAATAAGAATGACTACTCCCTTACTGGATCGAGAATCCCCTGAGACAAAAACCTGACCTACTTGTTTCCTTCTCAAAATAAGCTCCTCGGCCTGCAAAAGATGGGTTTCTTGCAGTAAGATGACTTCACTACATACAATGTTTAAATGTTTTAAAATATGTATACGCTTGCTAGGATGTCTTGCACCTTTGACATTCCAAGTATTAAATCTAATTGAGTGCATCATGATACCAAATTAATATCCTAAAAATTGTCTTGGGTATGTCTATGCTAAGATCTGACCAGCTACAGTGCTTGATTTGCCTTCTAAGTTGGCATCAAACCCTTCCCAACATTGAACATTTAAAACAAGTATTTCCTACATGCACCCTTTTCCCCCTTCCACCCCCTTCCCACCCTTAACAACATTCCCATCCAACCCTAACAAAAACCATGATATAAACCCAATATGAAGGATAACAGGAGTGCTATCCTGGCCTTGTGCATTATTGTCCTCTCTACCTGTGTTTGAACTACCCACCCCCCCACCATACTGGTCTGTGGTAATCAACTTGCTGGAGGCTCTCCCCGCTCACCCAAACCCCGTAAACAATTACATTCTCTTTATCTAAACTTATGTTAACTATGTGCACCGTTAAGTGCCACTTATAAACCTCAATCCCAAGTGAAAATAAATAAACCAACTTAGTGGGACTAGTAATTGCAACTCTGTTCCATCCTGTACCCCTAGAATCACTGTAAAATTACAAATATTAAAGAAACACGATCCTTATTACAGCTAGTATCTAGTAAAAATTTTGATTCTGCAACTAAGTCAGGGGACTAGGGTATATTAACAACAGCTGGCTTTAAACCTTGAGCCTAATACGATGCAAAGAAAAAACAAACAGGGAGAAATATCCCAAATTCAATATAATGGTGTTATAAGCACCTAAGTCTCAAGTTAGTCCCCTGTGGGATATAATATTCTATCCCAAAACTTAAGAACTGCCCAAGGAGTTCTGCATCAATGACTGAGTACCACTTAAAGAAAGTAATACCCCGATTGAAAGAAACTGAGTTCAAAAAAAACATCCTTATTCCCTTTTAGGTAGCTGCAGATAAGATGAAATTCAGCTCTAATTTCAGTCCTCGAGCTGCAATGGAACCATATAAAGTCATTACGGTCCTTAAAGAACATTTATGTATTCTTGAACAAAATATTTTGGTGCAAAAAGGGGGCCTTATTAGAAACTTATGTCCTAACTGCCTTCTTGTTTGCATCCCTCTGTAAACGAGTTTATGAGAAGAAAAAGTTCAACTTAGGCACTAAATCAGAATGTTACGGTAGAATGTAGGCGCTTCAATGTTGTGGTACAACTGGTCAGGCCCTTGGGATCAGAAGTGAGTCAAAATTACTTGCTTGTGATCTAATCTATTAATAATTCCAAGCCTCTTCAACGTTCAGGGACTAATCAGCGGTCGGAAAATAAAGCTGGGCACTTTTGTTTGAGAAGGGCTAAAGCTGGATCCAGATCTTCGAATGAAAACCACGCATCATCCAGGTAGACTTGAAATTTGGCAGGGTAAACTACCCGAAACTTTATGTCTGCAGAAATGCACTTAGAGACAATCAGGTGAAATAAGGCACGACGTTGGCGTACTGTTGCTGGTAGATCCTGAGTGATTCTAACTTTTTGCCCTTCCCATAGAATCTCCTGTAAATCTCTTGATCTCTGTAAAAGATGCTGTTTCTCTTGATAATTAAGAAAATGACAAATCAGAGGTCTTGGGTTGGCAGTAGCAGGTGGCATAGGCCTGAGGGCTCGATGAGCTCTTTCCAAAGTATAAGTAGGCCCAAATGGAGATGGTCCAGCTATTTTGTTCAGGAATTTTTGCAGGAATAACAAGGCGTCAGTACCTTCTTCTTTTTCAGGGAATCCAATTATTACAAGGTTATTGCGCTGACTTCTCCCTTCCAAGTCTTCAATCTTATTTTCAAGTTTCTTGATAGTCTGTCGATTCATGGTAATTAGCTCCTCTGTCTTCTCAGTCCGCTTCTCTACAGAACGTATGCAAGCTGCATTGTCTTTTACGCCTCTAGTAGTGTCTTCCAGAGACTCCAAGATTGCTTTAACTTCGGACACCAGAGATCTGACTTCATCTCTAAAAGGCTGGAATTCCAATAAAAATCTCTCCAGACTAAGAGGAGTTGTTTCCACAGTATGTAAGGCCGAGGCCACAGATTGCTGAGAGCGGCCTGAAGTAGTTGTATTTGCCCTAGGCTTTTTAGGCTGTTTCTCCGGCATGACTGGCAGAGTGTGTTGGGGTGCCACCAGTCACATCTCTGCCTCCATTACAAATCTCGGGTTGTTATCAGAGCTTGTGCAGGAGTTCAACAGACTTTTAATCCCTTCTATTTAGCCAGTAAATGAAGAAATTAGGTATTTTAAGTAATATTTAGTGGTCAGGCGAGCGGAGCACTAGAGGAGTGCATCTTACCCAGTCGACTGCATCACATGACTCCTTGATTCTAGAATAACTTTTGCTGGGTGGTGAATAAAATGTGTAACTCTTAGTTCTGGGTTGAACTCTCATGGGATCACTTAGTCACAATTCCTCTCTTAGATTTTTCAGGGTCTTCCATGCCACTTTGCCCCTACTTTAAATCTGGTGGTTTGATCTAAACCTGCATTCTCAACTGAGTTCTAGCCTCCCGTTTAGCATTAGCTTCTCCATAAGGAGGGCTATCAGTTTGTAGAACAGCTGTCAAAAAATTAGGAGGTTGCTGGGCTGGGCTGTAAACTTTCAACACATGCATTGTCTGTGCACCGTTCTCTAAGATAATATAAGCTAGCTGGCCTTCTTTGTTAATATAACTCACCTTGCTTTTCCAGGGCAGCCCTCTCCTGATGATTATGGCCAATCCAGCTGTGTTTCTGGCTGGGTCAGAAGCAGCAACCACATACCTTACCCACTGCCTTTGCAGCTTCCTGTGTTCCTCTGCAGGGAGCCTTGATTCTTGTAATAGGTCTATGTCACAGTTTAGATCTTTTACTTGTTTAAGGATTCTGTCTCTTTCAATTACCAAACCCAGCCTTTTCACATTATATGAAATGATTTTCAGGTTTGCACTCATAATTATGTTTCATAGTTACTACACAAATTTATTGGCATTTAACCTTACTGACTTGCCATATATCAGTGGGGATACTTACTTTTTTTTGGTACCCATATAATTATCTAGTTCCTTCTTAAACTGACCTAGTGTATTGCTGTTTACAACTGAACTAGGTAATGCATTCCATGTGCTCACTACCCTCTGGCTATACCATTCCCCTCTTCTATTTGTTTTCATAACTTCTCCTTTAAGTTGGAGACCATGCAACCTTGTCTGCCTTTGAGTTTCGTTTTTACACAGCCTAGCTGTCAGCCATATTTGTCCATTGTGGCGTGCACTATATGCATAACATAAGTCTCCCCTTAATTTCATGTATTGAATAGAATAAAGACCCAGTTCTTGCAATCTTCCCTCGTATGATCTGTTCTTGGTGGTTTTAATTTGTTTTGGTAACTTTCCTTTACACCTTTTCCATTAAGTTCTTACTCCCTTTATGTTGTACTGAAATGAATGGAGCACAATATTCCATATGTGGCCTAACCAGTGATGTATGCAAGTGAGCTATCACCTCACTTCTCCTACTCTTAACATTTCTCATTACACAGCTAATGATTTTATTGCACTTCTTAACTGTTTCCCTAATACGATTATCAAAAGTTACCTAAATACATAAATCCAGTGATGGGGCCTTGCTAAGCAACTACAGGCCCATATCAATCCCCCCCCATGTCAAAAGTATTGAAGCATATTGTTGCTAATCAACTAGTAGAATATCTTGAAAAATATTCCATACAATACTCACAACAACACGGCTTCCGAAAAGGGGCACAGCACCTCCACAGTGCTCCTTGAATTCACCAGCCACATTCATCAATCTTTTGACCAAGGTAAACTAGTAAGAGCAGCCTTCATAGACTTAATGAAGCCTTTTGACACAGTTAACCACCCGCTTCTCCTTGGTCAATTAACTAAGATTGGACTCTCTTGTGAATCGCTGAACTGGTTCAGAAGCTATCTGGATGGCAGGACACAATGGGTGAAAATAGCCAATGTTGCATCTGACCAACTGGTCGTCAGGTCAGGGGTACCACAAGGCTCAATACTAGGTCTGCTCCTCTTCAGTATCTTCCTGAACAACTTTCCTGCAGCATGTCACCTAAGGTCCCTTCTTTATGCTGATGACAGTCATCTATACATTCCACACCCGACCTCAGCCTTCTTGAAAGAGAGCTACAGCCTGGATTCAAACAAGATGAGCAATGGTTTAGTATGCACAAACTAGTACTGAAGCATAAGAAAACTAAAGTGTTGCTGTTCTCATCCATCTGTGGCAAACACAAATCTCACACTCTTACTGTCAGAAATAGCCTAGGAACACCACTTGAACAGATCCAGCACTTCAAGTACCTAGGTGTTACCCTGGATAGTAATCTAACCTACATATCCCACATTGAGAATGTTGTCAGGATAGCCAATGTTAGATAGGGCTCCTCTACAGACACAGATGGTGTCTAACACAGGAAGCCCTTAAACTTGCAATCCACAGCTTAATCCTATCAGTCATTGATTATGGCCTGGTCATTTATGGTGCTGCCTCCACCACATCACTCAGAAGGTTAATGGTCACCCTGAACAAGGTATGCAGACTGTACACGGGCGCCCATCGCCTCACCCACATGTGTGAGCTCTATGCTCAATCTGGGTGGCTCCAACTTGCCAGCAGGATTAAATACCAAATGTGCCTACTTACAAAAAAAGCTCTCCTTGGGCTTCTCCCACCAGGGGTAGTAAACCTACTGAACAAATCCACCAAGACCCAACACACCAGCTCATCTATTACTGATCTCCTTCTAGTTCCCAGATGCCGGACTTCCCAATGTCAACAGACCTTCCTGTTCCGGGAACCACACTGGTACAACGTTCTATGCTCTGAATTAACTAACCTTACGGAAATAGGGCACTATAACAACTACTTCGGCAGCACCTTGCAACTGAAAGCCACTGTGACTGCATCCTGTAATATAAAGGTCCTAGCTGCTTCCTGCCCCCTCCTGCTCAGACTCACTTATCATCAAATCCCTTCTCACGCTCACTCCCTCTCTCTCCCTCCCTCCCTCCCTCACTCTTCCCTATCTTCCTCTCTCCCTCTCAGCTACTTTATACCCACTGGCTGCTAACAGTCAGCCCCAGGTGTTCAACATATTCAATTATCAGTTTTGCTCACTATGCTGCCTTACTTATGTTGTATGCTGTATTACCAGTGCTTATTGGAATTAAAATATTTCTACTTTTGCTGTTTAATGATGTTTTGTTATTGCCAATTTGTGTTGCTTGTATATCGCTTTTTTAGCTTCCCTTCATCTGTTACCCTATTCCCACTGACGTGGAACCTTTGTAAATGAGCTATGTTTAGCTCAAAGGTATTTGTAATCCGAGATTAAATAAATAAATAAATAAAAATTTAATTTATTATTAATATATACTCCTAAATGTTTTTCAATATCAGTCATTTCCAGGATTTTGTTATTCAGAGATTACTCGGCTTGAATGTTACTATGCCCCAAGTGCATTACCTTACATTTTTCCACATTAAACTCCAGACTGTGTTCTAAGGCCCAGGCTTGCAGTCTATCCATGCCCTTCTGTAAGTTAGATGCATCTTCTATGTTGTTTATAATGGCTCCCATCTTTGAATCATCTGCATATTTGCGTATCCATGAGTTGGCTTGTCAGATGTTTCCATAGATGTTACAAGAATCTTAAAGAGCAGAGGCCCCAGCAGGGATCCCTGAGGCACTCCATTCATAACCCCCTCCCACTCAGATTGATATCCCCTTATACATACACGCTGCTGCCTGTTATCCAACTAGGACTCTATCCATGACACCATTCCGGGGTTGAGTTACATTTTTATTAGTTGTCTTACTATTTTTTTGTGTGAGACTGAGTCAAATGCCTTAGAGTAGTCAAGAAATATTATGTCCACAGCTAATCCCTTGTCCAGTGCTGAGCTTACCGGTTCAAAGAACCACATCAAGTTGGTCAAACATGTCCTTTCTTGACTGAACCCATCCTGTGAAATATCTACTTGCCCCCTTCTCTTTTATGTGCTGTTGGACAACATCCCTGATGAAACCCTTCATGATTTTACTGACAATGGATGTCAAACTAACTGGTCTGAAATTGTTAACATTTCTTCTTTCCCCTTTTTTTATATATTGTGGTAACACTGGTTCTACTCCATTCCTGTAATGCTTCACCTTCTTTCAGGGATCTCTTGAACAGTACGCTGAGTGAGCCTGACATCTCCTTGGCCATTTCTTTCAAGAGTCTCAGGTGCACCCCATCTGAACCCTGTGATTTATTTATTTTCATCTGGGTTAGTTTGTCATGGACCTCCCTTGCAGTTATATTTTTTATTGTGTTTTTACTACTTATTTTTACTATGTTTTTTTTTTTTTATTTATTTCTTAAGCTGACAAAATATTCATTAAATATGTCTGATTTGCTTCTCATCAGTAATTATACTGTCAGTAGCAGGCCCAGTGGTGCTGAGGGTTGAGGAACTGGATGCCACACCTCACTGCATGCTGACTACCTGGGTTCGGGAGCACACCTGAGCTGTTGGGGATTGGCTGCAGAGGGAAAGGATTGAACATCCGATGGACTGCTCTCCTTTCCCTGGGGAGGGTTCGGGGCTTCCATCACTCTGCGGCAGCCCCCGATGGAAATTGGAGGCACTGCAAGGGGTGGTGCATTTGGAGTGAAGTGTGGCAGACGTCAGCACGCTGTGCCTGGACGTTATTGCACGTCTGCACTTCAAGGGGTGTAAAAACCAGGTGGAAAAATGGCAGTTGGCTGACCAGTTTGATGGCCGTGCCTCTATGTCCAGGAGGCCTGTTGTGGACTTGCACTCTGGTAGTGGATCCTGGCACAGCAAGAGGGAGTGGGGACCCCTCCATGGGCATGTAGCATGCCAGCCAGATGTGAGTGAGCCTGCAGGCTGATTGGAGAGAGGATGGTGGCTGAAGGCAAGGCAGACTGAGCAGCGGGGAGCAGAAATAAGACATAAAAAAGTAATTATACTGTCTCCCCCTTTGATTTGTCGCACCGTGGTCTGTCCTCCTCCTCCTCTGAGGCTGCCTTTATAGTTACAAAACTGCTTTTTGTTGTCAAGTGTTGATGTTGCCATTCTGTATTCATTATTTGTTTTAGCCTTTTTAGTTAACCTTTTACAATCCTTATTTAGAAGTATATATTTCACCCTTGCTTCTTCTGTTTGTTTCTCTTGATACTTACTGTATGCTTTTTTTTTCCTTCAGTTTCTTTTTAATCATTTTAGTAAACCATTTTGGAATTCTTCTATTAGTATTGTATTTTCTTATTTCTGGTACATAAATTTGTTGAACAGTAAGTCAGTTTGTTTTAGATTATTTCCCATATTGTTTTGAGCGGTTTATTCTGTAGGTCTGTTCTCCAGTCCCACGCACATAGGTACTTTCTCATGCAATCATAATCTGATTTATTATAGCATTTTAAGGTTGTTATACCCCCATGTGACTCGTTTTCAAGTATGATACCTGTTTTGACCATGTCATGGTCACTATTGGAAACTGGTTCCATGATTTCCACCCCATCCATTTTGTCTCTAAGATCTGTTAGTATCAGGTCCAGTATTCTAGTCCCTCTGGTTGGTTCACTGACTATTTGACCAAGATTTCTGTACAATATTACATCTAAAAATTGTTTTTCTTGGGATGTCTATCCTGATAATTTTTGCCAGTTTATACTTCGGTACTTAAAGTCTCCAGCCAGTATATAATTTCCTTCCACATCTAACTTTTCAATTTGTCCAATAAAGTTATTGCGTTCCTCCCTATTTTGATTAGGTGGTCTGTAGCACATGCCAACAGTTACCTTTGTGTTATTCACAAATAGTTCAACCCAGATGTTTTTATCATTCTCTTTGCTTTCATTTGTGTATTGTACTTTACTCACCCATATATTTTCCAAAATGTATAGAGCTACACATCTGCCTCTTTTATTTTCTCTCTCTTTATGGAATACTTGCTATCCTGGCAGACTTATTCCCTAGTCATCATTTGTGAACCATGTGTCAGTTACTGCACATACTGAGACATCCTCTTCCTTTAGTGTGACTATCAGCTCCTCTGTCTTATCTTTCAAACTTCTTGCATTCAGTAATAGAAATGTTATCCTTTCTTTGCCTCTACTGATGTTATCGGTTATGTTCCTTATATAATACTGAGTACCTGCCTGTTTTGCTTGTTCTGTGTGGTATCATGTGCCCCCCCCCCCCGCAGTTTCTAGTTTAAATGTTTATTAATTGTTTTGTTAACAAGACTTCCCAACAGCTCACTTCCACTTCAATTTAGGGGAAGTCCATCTTTACAAAAAAATCTGTTTTTATTCTGGAATGGCTCATGTGTTTTCATGCTTACAGTCCCAGTCTGCATGCCCCATTGCCTAATCTTGTTATTTATCCTTATAATCAGTTTATTTATTCTTTGCAATGTACATGGGATGGGCAAGATTTCAGACAGTATAACCTCACAGGTTTTTTTTTCTGTTAAATAACTGCCAATTTTCTTTATATTATTAAGTATTTCTTGTTCTATACTGCTCCTGAGGTTATCTGTCCCTGCATGTATCAGTACCATTGATGTTTTACCTGATTGTTTTATTATTTTAGGCAATAATTCATAAATGTCTTGCAACCCAGCCCCTGGTATGGACATACTGAGTACCTGTTCCTTCCTGTTTAGAGTTGTGATACAGTTTGTTTGTTTAATCATTGAGTCCCCAATAATGTATATGTTTCTGTAGTTTCTTCCTATATTTGTTTCCTGCTCCATCTCTAAAATATCTTCTGAACCAGCCTTTTCTTACCTTAAATCTGCATCACTGATTGCTGTATTATTATTACCATTACTGGAAATGGGGATACTCAGGTCCTGATTGAGGTTCCTTAAACTAATGGCAAGGCAAGGTAAATTTTATTTTTATGGTGCCCAATCCCAGAGTCTCTGGGCACCTTACAGAATATATTACACGGACAGTAGATTGGGGTAATTAATACAGGATAAAACATACAGCAATTACATTTTTGTTTTAAAACATTATAATAGCATTTCAGCAGTATTAAAACTAGCTGGGCTATATTTGATTGTATTATAGTCTGAAGGCAAAGCAAACAAACTCAAATGGGTTGGTGTACAGTGATCACATAGCTGCTTCAGGTAAGGCCTGCAAAAACAGGTAGGTCTTCAGCCCCTTCTTAAAGGCCTCAACTGTCCAGTCTCCTGTCTCCAGCTAGAAATGAGTTCCATAGGGTAGGACCGGTGACACTGAAAGTGCAGTCACCGAAGGTTTTAAGCCTAACCCTAGAAATGTCGAGGAGCCCTCTAGTTGAGGACCAGAGGGAGCGGGTTGAGGTTGCAGGTGAAAGAAGCTTAGTCAGATAGCTAGGGCCCAGCTCTCTGGGCTGTTGAATGGTACTACTAGTTGTAGGGGTTACATTCATAAGCAAATCTTGTTGTTGATTTACAATAGTTGTTGAGAGGTGGGCCTTGGTATTATTGTTTAATGGAATATCATCCATTAGCAAGTCAGGAGGTTGATTTGCAGTTATTGGTAGAGGCTCTTAAGTTATAGTACCATTGCTCGATACTGTAGCCACATTTATCAAGTTAATGTGGGTGTTACTAATGTCTATTAAAGGGGTTGCACAAGTATCCCTGTTTTATTCCCTTCTAGTATCGGCCAACATTACATCCATTCTATTTGTTTGCTCTTCATGCATGTGGGATGACGGATCTCTTTCTTCAAAATTGATTAATGGGTCATAACTGTTTCTTGTAGGAATGCTAAACTGCAGAGCTTTCCTACCCTTTTTTGTTTTTTTTTCTGACGTTAACAAGTTCCACGTCACCTAACATATTATCATCAATTTACCCTTCTTGTCTGCCTCTTTTTATCCCATAGCAGTGGAATTGGTTATGGTAACAGTACTATTTGTGTTGTTAGTGCTTTGATCTGAATTCTGCCACTCCGTAAAAAGATTTTTACCAGTACTAGGGTCATTAGTCTTGTTAACTGAAAAGGATTCTGTTGTGTTCATTGCCATAATCTTGGCAATCATGTACACCTGGTTCCTTTTGAGTGTAGCTAGTTTACTATAGAATGTTTTTATATCCTTTTAAGAACACTGTTATTGACATACTTGTCACAGATGAAAATGTTACTGGTTGGGATAGTCTCTACCAACCTGTATATTTAGCAATCTGTGCATTTGATTCCTATATTCCCATCAGTAGTTATGATTCTATCAGTCATTTTTTTCTATTCTACCACTCAGTCTATACCAAGTACAAATACAGTCCTGCCCTAAGCCACAGTAACAAATGGGTTCAAAACATATACAAATAGGCCTACCTCATGTCCCTCTAGTCACTCTAAACACCTTGACATGCACCAGTTGCATGTGTCTCTGTGCATGTCTCTGCATGCTGCACTGTGTGCCCACCCTGCCCAAGCTCACCCCGCTCACTAGGGGCTATGTAAGATATAGTCAATGACCTGGAAGTAACTACCAGGGCAATGGAACATACGTTAGCACAAACACTAAATAAATCCCTAAAAAATGCTTTAACTTCACTCCATAATGCCTACAGTCAAGATAAAAGCCTCATTCAGCTATAAAAACTGTTAAAATGGACTGTGAGATGTTGCTGTAGTTCATGGGGAACTACCCAGAGACTACTGTTCGCAGGCTACTTCCTGTAGTCTGAAGTCTATCACAGGGACCCCTCATTCTTTATTACAGCACACTCCAAACACGCACAGTGCTTTAAAGAATATGTCCTGAGCTAGCTCTGTCGCTCTGCTTCCAGTGTCAGACTCACAGAGCTGCCCAAAATACAAACTACAGTATGTGACTATGTTGTCAATCCATTACACAGTGTATGGTAGAGCATTGTTCTGTATATAGCATCAAGAAGGAGGGAGTTATTCTACCACTGTATAGATCACTAGTAAGGCCGCACCTGGAATACTGCATGCAGTACTGGTGCCCATACCTGAAAAAATACATTAAGCAGCTAGAAGGGGTGCAACACAAGGCCACAAAGATGATCAATGGACTGGGGGACTTACCATATGAGTGCAGACTGAGAGAACTTAACATGTACTCACTAGAGGAGAGGAGGGACGCGGGGATATGATAGAGGCCTTCACGTGCATGAAGGACATAAACAGGGCTGGAATGGAGGGACTATTCAGAGTAAGGGAAGGGAGGGATACCAAGGGCCATGCTATGAGATTGGAGGGGGTAGATTCAGGAGGGAGATGAGAAGACACTTTTTTACGGAGAAGGTGGTGGCTGAGTGAAATGCATGACCAGCGGAGGTGGTATCCTGCAGGACAGTGAGCTGCTTAAGAAGGGGAATAAAACCTTTTATAGGTACATTAGGGAGCGAAGAAAGACCACAGGAGGGATACTGAGACTTAATAAAGGGGAGGGAATGTGGGCAGAGGGTGACAGTGAAAAAGCAGGGATACTGAACGAATATTTCTCCTCAGTATTTACAATGGAAGAAAAGGGGGAGATACCTAAACCAAACAAGAAAAATACTCTGAGAAGGGGGGGTCGATACCAGTCCATTCACAGAAGAAAGGGTTTTGAAAGAACTCTTGAAACTAAGGGTTGACAAAGCAGTGGGGCCTGATGGGAATCACCCAAGAATTCTTAAAGAACTAAGGGTAGAACTAGTAAAACCACTGACAACTCTCTTTAACAAATCATGGGAGGATGGGGTGGTAACTGAGGACTGGAGGAGGGGAGATGTGATTCCAATTCACAAAAGTGGGAGCAGGGCAGAGGCAGAAAACTACAGACCTGTTTGTCTGACCTCAGTGGTAGGGAAAATTATGGAATTACTTCTGAAAGAAAGAATTGTTGAGTACCTAGAGGCCAGTGGGGCACAGGACCCAAGGTAGCATGGTTTCACAGCAGGAAGGTCATGTCAGACAAATCTAATAGATTACTTTGACTGGGTGACCAAAGTAATAGAGCAGGGAGGGGTTGTGGACATGGCCTACCTAGACTCTAACAAGGCATTTAACACAGTCCCACACAAACGATTAATATACAAGTTAGCCTGCCTTGGAGGGGGTCCCAAGGTGGTATCCTGGGTAAAAAATTGGCTGGACAACAGGACAGAGGGTAATAGTAAATGGAGTCCACTCTGAAGAAAGTGGGTTACTAGCGGGATACTGCAGGGTTCAGTACTGAGACCTGTCCTCTTTAACATCTTTATAAGTGACATTATAGAGGGACTGGAAGGAAAAGTATGTATCTTTGCAGATGACATAAAGATCTGCAACAGGGTTGATGAAGAAGGTGGGGTGGAAAGGATGAGAAGGGACTTGGCAAGGTTGGAGGAATGGTCAAATGTATGGCAGCTTAGATTCAATGCAAAGAAGTACAAAGTAATGCACCTGGGAAACAAAAACCCAGGGGAAGAGTACATAATGGGAGGTGAGATATTAACAACAAAAATGGAAAGGGACCTGGGGGTAGTTATATCAGATGACTTAAAGGTGGGCAAGCAATGTGAGAAGGCAGTAAGGAGGGCTGGTGGGATACTGGGGTGCATAGGGAGAGACATCATCAGTAGAAAACAAAAGTTGTTACCACTCTGTACAGACAGTTGGTGAGACCCCATCTGGAGTACTGCGTGCAGTTCTGAAGACCCCATCTCCACAAGGACATAGACAGGATGGAGGCTGTCCAGAGGAGGGCAACTAAAATGGTGCATGGTCTGCACCAGAAGACATATGAAGAGAGATTAAAGGAGCTTAATATGTATACTCTCGAGGAAAGGGGGGGACATGATAGAAACTTTCAAGTACCTCAAGGGAATCAACAAAGTCCAAGAGGGTAGTATCTTTCAGAAAAGAGATGTGCAAGAACAAGGGGCACAATTTGAAGATATAGGGGGGGGGACGGCTCAGAGGTAATGTGAGGAAGTATTTTTTCATGGAGAGGGTTGTGGATACATAGAACAGCCTTTCTGAGGAGGTAGTGGAGTCAAAAACAGCAGGGGAATTCAAGAAAGCATGGGACAGACATAAGGCAATTCTAGTTGGGGGTAGGAGGTTGGAGGAATAGGACTGTTGGTTAACTAGGATCTGCAGCTTATCCATTAGGTAGGCAAATGGGCAGACTAGGTGGACCAAGTGGTCCTTATCTGCCATAAAATTCTATGTTTCTATGTATGGTTATTAATTTTTATTTTTCTGATTTGGGTGTATGATAAATAGTTGTAATATATTTAATAAAGGTGTTTGGAAATCCTGCATACTGCAAAATGAAAAATAAATATCTCCATTCTATCATATCAAAGGCCTTATACATGTCCAGTGATAAAAATACAGTTTTTTTAATCAGAAGATTGTAAATATTCCAAAATAAATTGAATTCTGCATAGCGTGAATGAGTGGATCAATGTGGGATGACCCCTGTTTGGTCTTGGTGTGTAAGTTTATATATCAGTCATGACATACTATTAGTTAATATTTTGGTATGAATCTTATAATCTACATTTAATACTGCCACCGGTCTGTAATTCTCTACATACTTAATATCTTTATCTTTCTTTGGAAGTAATATGATGTATGCAGTATTAAATGAATCTGGTAAAATATGTTCTTTTTGAATCTGAAGAAAAAGCCTCTCTAGCAGGAGTACTAAAGTAGTGTTCCGAGCCAAATAAAATTCTAGCGTGAGTCCATCCATGTCAGGACATTTACCTTTAGCCAGTTCTTTAATGGAATCCCTGATTTCTTGTTGAGTAATTGGTTCAATAAGGCTTTCTGCCTTCATGATTGAAGTGTTATTAAATGTAAAATTCCTGTAAGGTCAAAGGTCAATATCACTTGGCTTATATTCAGACTTGTAAAGATTTAAGTAAAATTCCTGAAATATCCCAGCTATTTTCTTCTGGTTTGTTTGTATTATCTCATATTTGTAATTAGCAGCTGCAATTTCAGTTTATGTTCTACATCTTTCAGTCTTTTAGTTAAGTATTTCCCAGCTTGTTCACTCAATATCTGCCAGATTTATTTTTTTTTATATCTAAGCCAGTTACTCTTCAACTGATCTAATTCAGTGGACTTTTTTCAAGTCCATATGTTCTTGATGTTTGGATTTGTCCCTTCCCTTAATGGGGATGGCTGGTCTGTGACCTGCCGGGGGTTTGCCCCCCCAAAAAAACATATGCCCTTTGGCTTTAAAGACTGCTATTGTCAAAGTAAGCAAAAAACTAAAATATAAGTGCATCACACATTTATGAACAAGAAACAATAACTAACTGTGTTGACTGTATATAGCTAGCATACCAAACAAAACTCTAATGTGGGTATAGCCCTCTCTGTGCCCACTCCTAACTGGCTAGGACATGATGCATTAGGAGCAAACATTTAAGCCTGTGGGCCTGGGGAGAGTGATGGGCTTGAAGAGGGATCACCCTCCCATCTAGAGCTCAGTTGTATGTGGCAGTTCCTTGCCCCCTTGTCAGAATGTTAGACAGGCATTGCAAACCCTCTGTAAATGAAGCACCCTGTGGTGTTCTTGCAGTAGGCTATAGAGGTAACCTGCAATGGACACTGTCTCTCTCCCCCCCAAAGTCACCTATTCATGTACTGCCCTGGTCCCCCCCCCACTACCACCACCACCACTACTGTCATCTAGCTGGTATTATTGTATTTCTGCCCTGTGACCCAAACATTGTGCCAACTATAGCACCAGCTTACCATATCCCAGTCCCCTGTGGTCCCTGCCAGTTCTCTATCAGTATGCCCCGATTCCCTTAAGGAGGTCTCCTGGACTATGCCAGTGGTGCAGTGGTTGCAGTGAGAGATCCAGTGTAATTTTAATTAGTTATCCCACCTGCATAGACATTACTAAACTTCTCAATATTCCATACATTCTTGTCATTTTGTTTAATCTCTTCGCCTCCCCAGATAGAAGAAAAGTTCCCACACACACCCTTTCTCAAATCCATTGCCCCAAGTTGATAACCAAAGTGTCCCTCCAGTCCCACAAAGTGCTCCCCAGCACTGTATACATAAGCACCCTGTAGTTTCTTGCTGGTGGAAGGATACAATTGCAGTCTTTGTGAGGGAGGCCCACTGTGTAGCATATCCCTCCCTCCAGTGTTTGAAGTCCTCAAATAGCAGTTCCATCAGCAGTTCTGTCTGAGTTATCCCTTGGGGCTGGTGACAAATTAAGTTCACTCTCTAGCAGTGCTGAGGTACCTTATAATACACTATTATTATAACATCCCCCCAAAAAGTCAATGCAGTCATTTGTCTGATACTGTTCTAGTACCTCATGGGTGCTTCAAATGTGCTACACATAAACTACTCCTGTTCACTGTTAATTCAAGTTCAGGAGTTTCAAACATTGTGGTTTCCCACCTAAATAATTTTTGAGTGGGTGATCAGTCCATGGCAGAGGGTCTCTCTCACCATCCTATGCTGGTGCCAAGGGGTCATGACAGGGGAGATTTAACTCCCTGGAGATATTGTACAAGCCTATATGAAGGGAAGAGGAAGCCAGGGAGTTCTCGTAAGGTGCAAACAGAAAAAAAGAGGTACTTACTATGTCATGACACTTAGCAAAAGAAGAAATAGTTGCTCCACTAAAAAGTGCCTTAGTCAACTGTGAAAAGTATTTAAAAAATGCAGACATCCAAGTACAATAGAGTACCAGCTGCCCCACCAGGCTACCGAGTACTATGCAGTCTGGACTCTTGCCCAAAAGATAAAGATAGAAGCCCAGCAAAACCACTTTTCTGTAATAAAAAAAAGCAATATATTTATTTAATGAGCTTAAAAAGTGATAGAAAGTTTTTATTCATACACTGCAATGCTGGCAAGTGATACACATACATAAATGGAGAAAATTAGACATGTTCCACCACAGCCCACATGCTAAGCTACACGCCAGGACCACCAATATGACACTTAGATAGGGTCCTCAGGAGGACTCCTTTTTCTACCCTCGTATATTTTTTTCAAATCTGTTCACAGCTCCACTGATGGGCCCCTCCCACCCCGTGATCCTGCTGCCTGTCCCTTCTCCTTGCCTACCATTGTCCACGCCATCTGCAGCACATCCCATTCATTAAGCTCCTCTGGTTCCTCTGGTAGTACAATGCCCAATGCTTCCAAGCTTTTCCCAGCTTGTAACAGTGTCTCATAGGTCTTTACTCCTCCTCCTCCTCCTTCCTCGTGAATTACCAACTTGGCCAGGTATCTGATCTGGGCTTTGATTTGCTTATATTTCAACTGTTTCATGACACTGAATACTTGCTCCCTCTTCTTCCTCATGTCCAGCAGGAAGTCCTGATCCACATATACCCTTTCCCCATTACAATTTAAGTCTGCTTTAGCCAATGCTTTCCACATCAGCTCAGCTTTTATGGGGCATTTTTTGAATTTTACAATGATCAACCGGGGGGGTGGGGGAGACACCTAGCTTTGGCTTTGGCCCTAAAGCATGATGTGCTCATTCAATTTCAGTTTTGTAGTCTACAGGCAGTTTCAGTTTCTGTTGTAGCCATGCCTCTAGAAACAAACTGATGTCAGGGTTTTCAGTGCCCTCAGAGAGCCCAAACAAACAGATTTTTCCTCTGAGCTCTTACTTCTATATCCTCCACTCTGTCTGTTTATTCTTTTTCCTTCCTGCACGGGTATAAAACATTCCAACTCAGGCTGTCTCCCTCATTGCACAGCTCTGCTACCACTTTCTCTGTGACCACAGTTCACTGTTTTAATTTTCATAAGTCTCTCTCTTTATGTCTGAAACGTTTGCACTGATCCTTTGCAGAGTATTCAGTATCGCAGCTGCATTCCCTTTACCGAAGGTGGAGCCAACAATGGATCTGATCTTTCCATCCTGAGCCAGCTGTCATATCTGAGGCCTGAGACAGGGAATTGTTGGGGCTCTGCATATTTTCACTCTGCAATCCCAATGTCCCACCCTTTTGAGGCTGCTCTATCAAACTCAGAGGAATTTTATCATTATTATGACCAGTGATGTTGAAATAGCATGTCTGAGGATTCAATCTGACTTGAGGCGGGAGCCCATTCTTAAGCTGCTAGTGAGAGACAGAACCAGAAGGCCCCTAAATGCATATTTTCAGGTACAACCCGGGAGGTTACAAAAGGTAGTACAGACAAGTGAGCACAGTACATGACAACAGTAGCATAACTACATACAGAAGAGGTAACATCAAGGGATATAATACACAAAACATATAATCAAGGCATTGAGAAGTGTCAACTTTTACAATCTGAGGAGGCAATGACTATTAGCAACAGTAATGAACATAACCAAAAGTAGCACCTTGTAACCCAAAAAACAGAAGTAGGCCACAAACCAGTCATCTTGTACAGGTGCAGGACAAGTTGTCTTTCAAGTAACTCCATAAGGACCTGCTAAAAAGATAATGAGAAGTAGCACCGCGAACAAAAAGTGGGAAGTAGTTCCATAGTCTAGGTGCACTCACAGCAAAGGACTGATCACCCATAGCAGTGCGAGTTTCATGAACAGTTAACAAAGACTTGTCATTTGATCATAACGGGTAAACTAGCCTAGCAGCCCCTAGATGTTCAGCAAGAATAGGAAGAGTGTCAGTCCTGACCCCTTTATCAATAAAACATCCCTGAGCAAAAACACGAGTATCTGCAGCGGACAACTAATAAATTTATCATATAGCTCACGATGATAGATGAGGTGGGCTGCAGAAAGGTCAAAATGGCAAATGTTATTATAGGATCCATCCCAGTTGGCCAAGAAGAATTTAGCAGCATTGGCAAAGGTAAGAAGGCCATAATCTAATGAGGGTAGGAGCACACCCTTAGCAAGGATGAGATGTGCTACAGGAGTAAGGAAATATTTAGTCCTGTAAGCCATGCCAGTCTTGTCATTAACCACCTAACACCTGTTAGAGACATGTAGAGAGAGATACAGCTGGAGGTCTAGGGTCTCTCTGAGATACTTAAAGAAATAAGCAGTAGTAAGGAATGAACCATAAAAAATGTTTGCATTCAGGGGCTCAGGGTAAGACCTAGTTTTAGCCCCAGAACCGAAAAGCATAATTTGCATTTTCTCTACATTGAGGACCAGCTTTTTCACAGAAAGCTAGGACTGAGGTAAGAGGAAGACAACACTCAGCAAAGAGTTGATAACCTTAATATCTGGAGAATAAGCCAACAGCACCAAGTCATCTGCATGAAGGGTGGAACTGCAATGGACAGGCACCTGGGGCAGATCATTAATAAACAGTGAAAATAAGATGGAATCCAGGATTGAACCCTGGGGACACCCATTGAGACAGGTGTCAATGCTGAGAAAGTTCTATTATATTTCACCATTTGCTGTCTACTATGTAGATAGCTAGCAAGCTAGTCTAGGAAATTGTCAGACAGCTCAACAGAGTTCAGTTTTGGTACAGAGAAGTTCATCCACCAAATCAAACGCTTTTGGAGAGATCAGATGAGACAGTTCCAGTTAACTTACTCTGATCCCTAACCCCCAACCCCCGATCTCAGCAATGACTTTAGCAAGGGCTGTAGTAGTGCTACCCACTGTTGCACTTGTTCCCCGATCCTTGCCTCCCACCCACCTCTCCTTCTACCTCCCTTCCAGTTACCCCGCTACACCCACTCTCGCTTCCACTTTCCTACGCTACCTGGCACAATTGGCAGCAACTCGGTTTTTCAGTCTACCATTCTGTTTGACAATGCCCTTCTGGCAGCTTTAATTCATGTAAATATTATTTGTAGTGACTCATTACTCTTAAATGTATGCCTGATTGTGTTGTTCTAACTGTTATTTATATTACCTGTAGCTTTTAGACCATGTACACCCTGTACTTAATTTTGTATTCAAACTGCTTGCTTGTTAATCTCACACAAACTGTACTTCTATTCTTTGTATACTGACGTGGAACCTTTGTAAAAGAGCCATTGGCTCAAAGGTATTTATCCAAAATTCTAATAAATAAATAAATAGTGCTATGCCCCCTCTGGAACCCATGCTGAGCTGAAGATAACAGGTCATGCTTGTATAGGTGTTCAGTTAGTTGGGAGGCAATGGTTTTCTCCAACAGTTTACTAAGGGCAGACAGGATGGCTATGGGGTGATAATTTTCAATATATTTGGGGTCCCCTTGTTTAAAGACTGGAACAGCCCTGGTTATTTTCCAAATATCAGGCACTATGCCAGTACACAGGCATGCATTAAAGATATGGAAAATAGGTAAGGCCAGAAAAGGGGCACCCAGGCAGCTGAGCTTTGGTTCCATATCATCATGATCAGGGCTGGTATAAGGGGAGAGATTTGCCAGCTACCTACCAGGCTCACTGACCGTCACAGTTGTGAAATAGAGAGGGGGTGGGGCCAAGGGACAAGAGAGGAAGGCATGTCCACATCCCAAGACACAGGACCCGAGAACAAGGAGGTAAGGGCAGAGAAGTCGAAAAACTGTTCATTGAATGCATTCGCAGTAGTACTAGGGTTATTACACTTCATCCTGCCAATGTGCATGTCATTGGATTGGCAGGTAAGAGGGCCACCAACCACACTCTTAATATTTTGCCAGAAATTTCTCATATTTTTTATTGAGACCAATGGGGAGGAGCAGCAGAACTTACTTTCGGCTAAATGAATGGCTTTCTATAAGCATTTATAAGATGCCTGTACTCCATGAGATCAGACAGTGCTTGTGAGGTTTTGAATTAAGCCCAACACCAATCTCTAAATTTCATAGGAGCTAACAGGTTGCTGTGAAACCATTTGGTGACAGTACCTCTGACTCTCCTTCTAATGAATGGGGCATGCTTATCCTGCAACGAGGAAAAGATAGTTATAAAGTTATAAAGGGCATCTGAGGTATCCACAGCAAGCAACACAGGAGACCAATCAGTAAGTGTAAGGTCACCATGGAAGCAACCAGGATCAAACATGGATAGGTCCCTGAGGAGAATGACCTTAGGAGGGTTTTTTGGTGTAGAGATTCTTCATACACAGAAAGTCGGGGTGTGGTCTGAAACAGCATGAGGGAATGTTTCAGACATTAAAATCCTCTCAGCCTATTGCTGGCCCACCGGCACAGTGGTTGGATTTCCACTTGCGATGCCAGCAACCTGGGTTCGGGAATGAACCCAGGTCATCGGAGAGCCGGCCAGAGGAAGAAAGATTGAGCATCCCAGGGACTGCTCTCCTTCTCCGGGGTGAGGGTAGGGTGAATGTCTGGTGCTTGACAGACCCATGGCGGAGGCCAGGGATACTGCAGCAACCAGCATTGAGAGTGACTGGAGGGGCGGGATGAACGCTAGATGTCATTGCATGTTCCCATCCCCCACGTAAAGTACACAAAAATTCCTGAGCCTGACTCATGATGCCACCTCTGCGCCTGGCCTGTATGACTCTCTGCCCCTCCTCCATGCCACCGACTTAATTATGGTGCCATGGGCCACTGTGAGCCCCAAACCCTGCCCTGGGGGGAAGCCAGGGAGGCAATGCCGGGTAGCTGGAACTTTTCCCCATTGTACATGGGCAGACAGCGGTGCCACAGCCCCACCCTGGGGGGAAAGCCAAGGAGTATCGCTGACACTGGAGGGCAGTGGCAATCGGAGGGTAAGGTGAGTGCAGGAAAGGTGGCTGATAGCCTCAGAGCAAGGGGCAAAAGGCATGATAATGATAATAAAAAAAAAGTCCCCTCAGCCTTGTTTAACATGACCCAGTCAAGGAGAGTATTCTGCCCTCCATGTAGAGAATCTGGTAAATCCAGAAATAAGCTGCTTATGGCCAAGCCCAGCAAGCAGTGGCTCATACTGCTTGATATTTTTCCCAGCCCAGTTTAAGTTTAGATCACCCATAACCAGCAGTTCATTACAGCCAACCTTTGGACTAATATTATCTAACAGATAAGATAAGCCACTCAGACCACCAGTAGGTGGGTTTTAGGCACAAACCAAGAGATAGTCTTTGTGTTATTCAAAAGGAGCAAGGAGTGCAAAAACTCACAGGGTGGAGACAGAGGTATAAGTGTTGTATGAGGGAGACACTTAAATACCTCTTGTAGTATAGAAGCAAGGCACCCACACATTTCTTTCCATTTCTATCAAGTCTGATAAAATGAAATCCTGGTGGGTTACAGGCAGAATCGTGGATCAGGGGTTTAAACCAAGTCTCAGTCAGGCAAACAATGTCAAGACTGTAATGAGCTACCCAGGCAACAAATTCATCTAAATTAATTACAAGACTCCTGACATTTAGGTGGGCAATTTTAAGGCCTTTTGTATTAGAGCAGGCAGGAATGCCAACAAATTGTGAGGCAGGGGGACCAGGGACTGGTTCAATGTCACCCACCAGGGCACTATAATGTGAAGATAGCCAGCACAGATGTGTGAGGAATACCAAACCAATTTGAGGCCTGGGGTGGCAAAGTCTGAGCTTGACAAAGTGATTGAGTAGTAACATTGCATGACAATAAAGTAGCAGGCCAGGCTCTAGAAGTTCTTCACCAGTGACAATAAGGTTTAAGAAGGCAGAGGAGGTGTGTTGCAATTAACTAACAGAATCAAGGGGCATTGGAAAGCAAATAAATTCAGGCTGCAGTACAACCAAGGTAACAGTAATACCTAAGATAAGATACATTATAAGTCTCAGGAGTTAGGGTCTGTAGTGGGAGAAAACTAAGCGGCAATACAGGTGCATACTATAGTCTAGGCAACAAAACTGAGGCAAATACAATCTCCTAAACTGGATAATACAGTAGTCACACACATTTGCTGTTCACAGCTCACATAAAGAGGCTACCTAGATAGGGAGTGGGAACTCAACACTACTACAACACCCTGACCACAGCCATTCAGATTGAACAACACATTGTTGAGACTCAAGGCAACCCACGTAGGAGTAAAAACAGGATAACCCAGATTTTGTATGAGTTAGAATAGTAGTGCTTAGGCAACAGAGTCAGGGCCAATAAAGGCAGCCAGCAACACATAGCCCAGTAGACAGTATAAAACCAAACTCATTCCCTGTGACACATAACATACTGTGCATGGCTATGCCCAGGATAACAATAGATGACTGGTATAAGTACAGTGTAAGTCCTAGAGAGTGTACTAAGTCAGAGTACCCAAATTAGAAAAATGTTCAGTACTTACAGGGCAGAGTTCCTGGTGGGTGGGTAGCATGACCATTTGATGGCTGCTTCCTCTTGCTGACTCCTGGCTGCAGACTCCCAATATTCTTTGTGCTGTGGTTCTTAGTACTCTGGACCACTAGGAGTACAGTGGCTTAAGTATGTTGTGCTGGATGCCAGCCCAATTAGATAAAGCAGCCACTGGCTGGTGGGATGGATGAAGGAGGACACAGGAGCCACTGATAGGTGGAAGACTAAAGTCCTTACAGGTCCTCTTGGTGAAAGAAGCTGAAGGTGAGTGGAGGAGAGGAAGGCTGTAGCTGACTGCTGGGTGGTAAGTGAATTCAGCCCTTTAACCCCCATGCTAGGATGTGACAATGCCACTCTGTGAGTTTGGATAGTGCTGCCATTGAGAGTTAAATCCCCTTCACCTTGTGTTGGACTCCAGCCCTGAAGAGCCCATGCTGGTGGGATGCATGCAGGTGGTCAAAGGAGTCACTGATAAGTGAGGGACAAAAGTCCTTTGAGGTCCTCTTGCTGAAAGAAGCTGGAGGCAAGTTGAGGAGGTGAAAACTGTAGTTGGCTGTTGGGTTGTAAGTGAATTCAGCCCTCGCAATCCGCAAGCTAGGATGTTCCACCACTACTCTGTAGATTTGGATGGTGCTGTTGTTGGGATTTAAATCCCCTTTGTCATGTGCTGAACTCCACCCCCAAAGAACCGATGCAGTTGCTGGTGGTGGGGTGAATGAGGAAGGACACAGGAGCTGCTAATATATGGGGAACAAAAGTCCTTACAGGTCCCCTTGCTGAAAAAAGCTAGAGGTGAGTCAATGAGGGGAAGACTGTAGCTAGTTGCTGGATGGTAAGTGAATTCATCCCTCATGACCCCTACACTAGGATGTTCCTCCACCATTCTGTGGGCTCAGGCGCTGCTGCCATCATGATTTAAATCTCCCTTGTCTTGTGCTGGACTCTGCCCCCAAGCAGTTGATGGAGCTGCTAGTTGATGGGGTGGATGAAGGTGGACACAGGAGCCACTGATAGGTGGGTGACAAAGCTCTAACAGGACCCCTTGGTAAAAGAAGCTGGAGGCAAGTCAAAGAGTGAAAAGCTGTAGCTGTCTGCTGGGTGGTAAATTAATTCAGCCCTCACAACCACCATGCTAGGATGTACCATCACCGCCGCTGCTCTCTGGATTTAGATGGCGCTGCCATCCAGATTTAATTCCCCCTCATCTTGAGCTGAACTCAACTCCCAAGGAGCCGATGCAGCCACTGATTGGTGGGTTGGGCAAAGGAATACACAACAGCCACTGATAGGTGGGGGACAAAAGTTCTTATAGCTCCCCTTGCTGGAAGACAGTAGAGGCAAGTCAGGGGGTGTAACTAACTGCTGGGTGGAAAGTGAATTCAGCCCTCGTGACCCCCATGCTATGATGTGCAACCCCTGCCACTGCCACTCTTTCACCAATATTTGTGCTCCCATTTTTCATATTGTTAGTTTGGACCAGGTAAATACAATAGCATTAATAATGTCTGAGTACTTTTACACAGTCACTATGAAATTTTACTTTAAATTGTATCTCTCTCTCTCCTTGCCTGTACAGTTGTGCCCCACTGGTGAAAGCCACACTGTGTCAAGGCAAAGATGACCAGCAGCATACCAACATGCTACCATTTCCAGCTAGGATTGAAAAACATGAGTGTTGACTCAGCTTCACTGAAGTTGCTTGACTACTATCCTCTTCTCTGATCACTCCCTCCCTAACAGGAAGAAACAGCCATTCTGTAAGAAAACCACTCATGCTTTGTGTGGCCCTGAACCAAAACTTGCCATGTTGCATTCACTCAGGGGGCAGTGCGGGTATTCAAACTACAGTCGTTAGTACTGAAGGTTCACAACCGGCATATATCTTTACTCCCTCCTTACTCAAGTATTAGTCATAAGGCCCCAGTTTTGCAATTTGGCAAACTGAAATGCAGTAGTAAACAACAGCTATACATATAGATCGGCTGAGTTTTAATTTAGGAAAATAAGAACAAGCTATAAAAAATGAACTCTAAATTCTATGAACAAAATGGAAGCGTATATACTATATTTGATATGTTTAGACTAAATGCCTTAGGACCAAAAAGATCTGCAGTGCAAATTGAACTCCAGTGGTGTGTGAACCAAATTATCTTTTTGCATGTTACAGAATAAGGAAGAATATGTATGTGAAAGCAAACTCTTACTTTATATCTACTTTGATGCTTTAAAGTTTTTGTTGAAAATGTCTTTGGGCCAAACAAGTGAATGTTTTAGAAGTATGAAGTTAAGCAAATCCAGGATTAAAAAAAAACTATTTTCTGATTGCAATAAAACAAAAAGTTAGGGTTTAATGGAAAACAAATTCTAACTGTGAAGTTATGTTTTATATATACCCTGTTGTTAATTGCTCCAGATAAAGGTCAATGGGCCAATCAATAAACTCAGACATGAGCTTGAACTTTTGCAAAACAGACATTAACACTTCTAGTACGTACAAAGACTGCTACACCACCTCAAGTTGCCAGGTATTGTGCTTATGATACACTCTGGTTATTATGTGCTGGCTGAGGGCATGACTGTCATTACATACCAGTCAGTGGTTGGCAGATTTGCCTCTGTGGCTACTGTTACATGAGGTCCCTGCACCCTAATTGGTACCCTCAGAGGTACACCATAGACAGCTAGTGCTTAAACATATGTTATACTAACATACAGGGCTAAGGGCATCTACTGTACAAGAGTAGATGTTAGGATATGCATGCATATTATTGTAATACACTTTGCTTGCTAATACATATATTCTCCTATGTATTTTCTGTGTATTTCTTACTTGTAAGATGCCAAGGCACCTGTGTCCTTGGAATAATTATGATATGTAGGTCGGCATTGCCACCTTTTGGTGATTTGTACTACTGCACTGAGTTATGTAAGACTCTGTATAAGAACTCTTTTGTTCACAAACTGATGACTACTACAATTTGTATAATGTTATCTTGGACCGTGGAGCCACCTCTAATTTAGCCAATAGGGCTCATCTCTGTGACTAGAAATGTTTCTATCATACAGCAACCATAGTAATTATCATAGGTATATAATGTGATACACTAGTCTTGTACCTCGGAGATCCCAAGAGACACAAAGAAACCTTGGGGTATAGGGAACGCTTAGCACTGGCTCCCAGTTCGTATTGGTAAGAACTGCTTAGGGCAACTGTGATTTTCTACTTTTGGTAGTAATAAACAAGTTTACTACTCTCATGCAATGTGTCTGTGATTACTTGCATTCCCAATATTGCCAAGAACCTGAAAGTAAGGTTTAGACCTCCCGACAATTGGCGACCGTGTGCAGGCGATATTTGGTGTTTGTAAGTTTTCACTTGTTGCTATAACTTCTTCCTTTCCCATGGGGACAGTAGGTGTACATTCCCATATCACCTCTCCCATTTTAAAACCAGTTTGTAGTCACTTACAAAGTTTGGCTGTCTTCCTTTTGGGTGTGGTCGATGCTGACTCGACTCACTCCATTACAGCTTTCAATTGTAAGCCTACAACTTATGCAGTAGCCTGGCTGTGTATAAAGTGCTCCTGCTGTGGATCAATACATAGCATGGCACCTTTTTCACAGTTTGATTTCTCATTCCTTCCCACACAATGGCCACCGTATCAAATATCTGTGCAGAACTGAGACTCGATGTCTCGAACTTCCTTACCTCCCATGGAGGATGGGCTGACTTCGCGTGGGATGCAAGTCAATCTGACAACCCTATACTGGGGATTTCAACCCAGTACACAGAGATGAGACAATCAACCAATAAGCGTCAGGCTAAAGGGTTGATGGTCGCGGCTCTCTATGCTGCTCTGGAAGCCTCCAAAGTGAGGTTTCGAACCCATGATCTGCAAATTTTATCTCTTAAGCAACAGATGGGTTTACAGGAAACAGAATGTGTTAGACTGCAGCAGAACTTGGAGTCCGAACTCCAAACTCTGCGGAATGAAAAAGATTCACTTTTGCATCATTCAGCTCAAGCTGGGGAACAGGAACTTTGTATGTTGAAGCAAGAGTGTGAAAGTTTGAGACAGGATAAGGGACAGGCATTGCATATGAATGATTTGCTAAGTGCTGCAAATGCTCAGTTGAGTGAGGAGATGGGAGAGCTACAGGACAAGATGAACCAGGTACGTAACGACTTAGAAGTGGCTACTAGGGACAATCGCAAACTGAGTGTCGCATATAGAGTGTTGCAGAAGCAAATGCAAGATGAGGTTGATATGGATGTTGCAACTGTGAGTCATGCTGAATGTAAAACCAAGATGGCAAAACTGCACCATCAGCAGGAGGTTCTGGCTGGACATGTTAAGGTAATGGGAGACGTAGCCCCTGCCTTACACACGTCATCTGAAGGGTAGGCATCAGATGATGACATCTCTCGGTACAACACCCAATCACACCCCTACTATGGCCCAGAAACCCCACCCAGCCATCCATAACATGGCGGGTCCACACTCCAGCCACACCATGTCATACGTCATCGACGTCATGATGCCCATCATGGGAGATGCCAACATGGCAGCCCCCATGATGGGGGGGAGCAGGCCCAGGTCTGGTCCCGACAGCACTACCAATAGCCATTATTAATGTGGAAGATAGGCAAGAGATAGAAACGATGGTTGAAACTGCAATAGGCAATGTACCTCTTCCTGAGAGAGGTAAACAGGCCATTAAAACCCAGATAAGGCAGCTTCTGCAGGAGGCTGGCACTCAGGATGGTATTGTTCATACTGTGGCAGAGGCTGCAGCTTGGGCTGCCCTAGACAGCACCCAAGACAATCTACCTCTGCCTGATCGACCCAGTAATCCCCTACAAATGGCTTACTCTGTTCAGCAAATAGCTGACAGTATCGGTCGGATGAACCCATCTGACAACTTCAGCTGTCACTTAGAAAAGATGCATTCTAAATGCAAGATGCTTAGCCTCGCTGAAGAATACCAGGTCCAAATACTATGCCAGACCATCGATCCTAGTTTGTGGGCCAAACTACCCGATGCCATCCTCCAGGATAAGAACGTCACCTTTGATGAGGTTGCAGCTGAGCTCATTTCTGCTCACAGCCCAGGTGTAGCAGGAGTGATGCTTGCATACCCTGTAAAACAGAATGCAAAGGAAAGTCCAATGACTTACCACCAGAGACTTTGGATGGCCTACCGAGCAGGAAAGCTCCTGGCACAAGAAGCTCTGGATGTAGATCTTATTGAGTATAAGACCCTGTTCCTTAGGAACATGATTCCTGCAGTACGAGAAAAGGTAGAGCCAACCACCTACCCCAATACAGATAGGTTTGCCGACATCCTTCAGATAACCAAAAGAGTTTACCAACTCTACATCCGTGATCTGGGCTCCAGTTCCAAGAAGGTAGCTGCCATGGAGCCTGCTTCAGAGGCCATGATGCACTACACTGTGGAAGAGCAGGCCCAACACCAACAGGCCCAACATCAACAGGCCCCTCCAGCTGATAACCAACACCCTCAACAGACCCAACACCAACAACAACCACAACAGCAACGACAATGGGGTGGGAACCAGAATTGGTATAAGAATAAAAAGCATAAGGGTAAAGGTAAACCCCAACAACAAAGAACGGGCCCTTCATGTAGGGAGATAGCCGAAGAGAATCAGAAATTCCGAGAGCTTCTGGGACAAGTGCGCTCTGTAGCGGACGCTGTTCCCACACAGGCCCTTGCAGCGGTACAATCGGTGAACCAGACCCCAACAGGTCATGGGGATACTGGAAATGCTGGCCTTTAGGCCCATACAGGCCTGAACCTTCCCCATATAGCATTGGTTCAGCATGGTGAAGTGATTCACAGGAGTTATGCCTAACCTCTCCATGCATCCAGTAGTACAGACTGACAATTACAGGCCCCGGTCCGGATTGTAAACAAGCTGGTCTTGGATACAAACGGAAGGCCCTGCACTGAGGCCGAGGTCAGGGGCCACCTACTTGTAGTCTTGCTGGATACAGGTGCAGCTGTATCTGTATTACATGATGAACATCCAGACACATCCCCTTGGTCCACCGGATGGAGGACCAACATGTCAGGAGTTGATGGTACTAGGCAACCTGTATACTGTTCTCTACCCCTACTAGTAGAGCTAGGCCATCTAAAGGCCTCACACACTTTCCAATTGACGGTAATGCATGATTATCCTAGTATCATAGGAAATGACTTCCTTGTAACACACGGCTGTGTGGCAGATCTAGCTAACATGCTACTGATACAGATTCAGGGTCAATACCATACCATTTTGATCCCTGATTCACACATTGTGGTGACAATCTCTGCCAATGACAAGGAGTATGACGTCATAGATTTGTTCAAAGGTCATGAGCTTTTGCAGAGCTTCTCCCCATTTTGCAATGACATTTGGAGTTGCTTGCAATTAACAAACATGACTGTGGCAGAATGCACACTGTCATCGAAGTGCCAGGCCCAGTACATGAGACGCAAAGGCAGTATCCCTTTTCAACTGAGGCCTTGCCTTCTCTTAGAGAAACAATCAAGTCACTCCTCAAGCAAGGAGTAATCAGAACTTGTGTTTCTACTGCTAACTCCCTAGTGTGGCCCGTGAAAAAACCCACAGGCGCATGGAGACTTACTATTGACTACAGGAAACTGAATCAGGTCACCCCCAGTTGTTTCCCAACTGTGGCATCAGCACCCGATGTGCTACGACTCTTGACCCCTGACCTGAAATGGTTCAGTGTCCTGGATATTTCCAATGGTTTTTGGCCCTTAAGAGTCAATATAAGTTTGCCTTCACCTTTGAAGGAAGACAGTACACGTGGACTTGCTTGCCGCAAGGATTCCATAATAGCCCGTCCCTGTTCCATCTGCACATGATGGATGCCCTTGAGAGTTTCTTTACTCCCCAATGTCTCTTACAATATATGGACAACCTGTTGCTGGCAACGGCCACACAGGAACAACATCTGGATCTCTTGGACGAACTACTGACTCTCATCCAGAGAGCAGGCCTGAAATGCAATCCAGCAAAAGCACAACTATGTCAGAAAGAAGTACTCTTTCTGGGTCTGAAAATAGCTGACCAAGATCGAAGCCCTACCTGGAAGATGATACAGGGATTGCAAGACTTGCCATTGCCTACCAGCGTGGCAACTCTTCGAAGGTTTCTAGGTATGGTAAATTATTCGAGAGATTTTATTTGTGATTTTGCTCAGAAAGCTGCTCCTCTGTATGAGCTACTCAAAAAGAAGGGAGGCAGTATAGCACAGTGGTTTAAGGCTCTGAGCTGCAAATCTGGTGACATTCAGCAGACCAGACCTGGGTTTGAATCGCACGGCTTCCATTTGTATACTGTGTGACCCTGAGCAAGTCACTTAACTTCCCTGTGCTCCCAGGTCACTCCTGTAAAAAAGCTTTCAGCTTAGTGTGCTACTCCTGGTTAAACAACTAAAAAAAAAAAAATAAATTAATTAAAAAAAAAGGGACATCCCATGGGCTTGGGGCCCTATACACACCCAGGCTGTGACATCACTGAAGCAGACCTTGGCCTCCGCCCCAACTCTGGTCAACCCCAATCCAGCACTACCATTCCATCTGGATTGTGCCACCTCTGACATTGCCATGTCAGCAGTGTTGGCCCAGAAGGTTCATGGCACCCTGAGATCCATTGCATATGCATCACAGCTTTTGACCCCTGTGGAACAGAAGTACATCCTTTATGAAAGAAACCCTCTGGCCACCTACTGAGCTGTCAAGCACTTCCTGTATATCATTGGGTACTCTCCACTGATCATCAACACCAACCATACCCCAACTACCTTTTTGCTCTCAGACAGAGTGAAGGATGGATCAGCCTCCAACACCAGACTGACACACTGGTCACTTCTTCTCCAGGATAGACATACAGGTGCACACAACAAAAATTCAATCTATGCTGGCTCATTGACTCCTTTTCCAAGGGGAACCCCATGACTGTACACTGCAGTCACCTGATCTTCCAGATCCAGGTCCTTTCCTCCCTGCCACACCACAAATACTTGACAACACCTCTTTGTGTTGTGTCTTTACTGATGGTTCAGCATCCTGCTATCAGGGAGAACAAATTGCAGGGATGGGCATTCTAGTGATTTACCCTTACGAGAACACTGTTAACATATCTAAACGCTGCAGTGGAGCATCATCACAGTATGCAGAGATGGCAGTGGTGGCCTGTGCCCTCGAGTTCATCCAGCATGGGACCAAGGATACTATCATTTTTACAGACTCTAACTTCGTTTGTTGTTCTCTTACAGAATTTCTTCCTTTCTGGCAGAAGAACTCCTTCCTCTCCTCTGATGGCAGCCCAGTGAAGTACAAGGAATTGGTAATATACATACATTCACTGGCACAAAGATTTGCACACAAACTCTATGTACATAAAGTCAAAGCTCATTCTCTCCATGACCCCTATCATGCCTTAAATGGCACAGCAGACACCCTTGGCAAGGAAGGGGACCAAGGGGAGGACATCTGGATGATGGACCATCCAGAGGCCAATGCGGCCATACAAATTGCAGCACTCAGGTAGAAACCTGAACCCTTTCCCCCCGGACCTCTCAGCAGCCCAACATGTTGATACTGAACTCAAAGAAGTGTTCAGATTCCTTGACAAGAGTACTGGACAGAAACTTTCCACACACACCCCCTATCAGAGGCATGAAGGTAAGTTACACTTGTCTCCGGATGACAAGCTCATCTGGTACCAACCAGATGATTCCACCACCAAATTGGGAGTCGTCTCCAGACACCTCAGGTCTGAATTCTTGCACTAAGTGCACGACGTACCCACTGGTGGACACTAGGGAGTGGAAAACACCCTCCAAAGGCTTAAGACCACCACCTGGTGGCCTGGTGTTACCAAAGATGTTAAACAGTACATAGACAATTGTCTCATTTGTGTGCAAAACAACCCAATCCCTACCAAGCAAAATGCTAAACTCTTACCCCAACGACACTCTGGCCCTTGGCATGCCATACAGATTGATTTTATTGGCCCCCTGAACAACACCAGCAGAAATAACAAGTATGCTCTTGTGGTAACTGATCTGTTCTCTAAGTGGGTTGAAGCTTTCCCCACTAAGACATGCACTGCTAAGACCACTGCCAAAATCCTGGTGGAACAGATTTTCTCCAGGTGGGGCCTACCTCCCAAGGTAGACTCTGACAAAGGAACCAGTTTTACAGGAGAGTTGATGAAAGAATCCCTTGAACTCCTTGGAGTTCAACAAAAGTTCCACATACCTTACCACCCCCAATCCTCAGGTCAAGTAGAAACAGCCAACAGACGGATTAAGCAGATGCTTTCCAAATTCATTGAGGACAATCCCAAAGCCTGGGACTCCCTACTGCCATTACTCCTTATGGCAATTAGGGGTACACCCTCAGCCACTGCCCAACTCACACCCTTTGAGGTGATGATTGGAAGACAGATGAGATTACCTGAACACCTGTTATTTGACCTGCATACCCCCCACTGAAGACCGTGTGTCAGTAGATCAATATGTGGAAAAACTCAAAAAAGACCTCATACACACACTTGTATGGTGCCAATTGCATGGGCAAGGCCCAGCAACAATCCAAAATACAGTTTGACAAACACGCACAAGAAGTGGATTGGCAGGTTGGAGATCAGGTAATGGTACTCCAATTTGCACATCCCACCCATTCCTTCTCCAAAAAGTGGGAAGGCCCATAATCTATTATCAACAAGCTCAGTCCCGGCAGTCTATCAGATTAGCCTCCTGCATAGCAATAAGTTGACTGACAAATGGTTACATGCAAACCAGCTGAAACTGTATAAAGGAGCTTAATTACCTTTCCTCACCTCACTGGGCAGAATAGTACTAACTTACTAATGTTTGATTTTGCTTTTCAGATACACTGACAAGATAGCTATCTTGTTCCATTATCTCCTCATCTCAGGAGTTATCCTCTGCATCTAAGGCATGGTACTGAACCTCCTACCACACCTTGATCATCCAGAATCTCCTTCAGAGGGAGTATCCATCAATATACCCAATAGTCTGGTTACTGTCCAGGAAGGTTCCGATGCTTACCTCACTGCCTCGGTTGTTGATCCTGATAAATCTACCCTACAAATTGAGCGGCAAACCACATCGCAAGAACAAATTCTCCCTGTGGCCAAACTCTCCAAAGGAACTTTCCAGGGTTGGCCCAATGCTAAATTATCCCAAAATGGTTCTCTGTCCTTGTTACAAATTGCATTAAGACATTCTGGTTTGTACAACATTGCTGCCTTAATTGATCCTTCGTACTGTAATTCTTTGTCTAAGGATTCTGCTTGAAAATTTTGTGCTGTATACCACATGGCTTCTGCAACCATGTATCTCTCTGTGTTACCACCCACCGATAAACAGCTTTTGGAATGTCCAAAGTACACCCCTGGTCCCTGTAGTGGTCTAACAGCCACTGCCCTCCCAGGTTCATTAATTAATAACTTACAGTTTATGCATATACCTGTTTTGTTTAATCTTACTTACTGGAATATAAAAGAATTTGTTATGTGTCACTATACTAATACATCAGCATTTTATAGTTCATTATTGCTTGATAGTTTAGCTGCATTTCAGATTCGTACTCAAGACCCTATTACCAGGGTCCATTCTACTGAACATAGAGGCAACTTCAGGAGAAAACCCACTCCTGATGATCAAAGTCATAAACATAAGACACGTGAAGTTGACAGTTCTGATGTCACAGGTGCAACAGGTACTGTCACACGCCTTTTTGGTATGGCTATGTCTATTTGGAATAAAGCAGACATTGCTGATATCAAATCTCATTCTGCCAAGTTTTCCACTGGCTTGGTTAACAATATTCTACCCCATTATTGCATGGTGTGGATGGCCTTCGTCAGGAAGAAAGATACACAGTATATAACATGCACAACATTGCTAATGCATTCACTGATTCGAAAGACAAGATCAATGCACTCACTCAACAAAACAACAAAGAAGCCGATAAACAATACACTGCTAGAGAAATCCTCTGCTCTGCCTATGGCTCATACATTATCACTACCATCAACAATCTCTTCTATGATCTAGAATCTAGAAGGATCCCTGATATAATACATGACAGATGCATTTCCAAATGGTATTGTCCATGATGTAAAACCCCTAGCTGTATTGCTATGTGTATGCAACAAACTCTAACCATCCATCTCTCCACAGCTAGGAACTTGGGATTTGTGACCAGACACCCTAACACTGGCCCTTGTTTCACTACTAAGAAATGTTCCATATGAGATACTATGTTTGTTTCTTTTACTGTTTCTTTACCACGTTTTGATCCCACTACAGCCTTGTTTGACAAGCTTGCACAGGTACACTCCATTGGGCATTTGGACAAAGACATCTACAGAGAATGCCTGGATCTACCACCTCTACTGGTTTTCCATACTTTCCTGGATGCCTGGGTGGCTCTGCACACGGACTGCTGTGCAAAGAAGCAATACATTTTACTTGTGTCGATGTGATGTATTTGATGTTATTCAACCTGTTTATGGTTATTCTCCAGATAGTATTGACTGGAATTTTACCATGGATGATGACATCACCAAGAATGACATGGATTTCTCCAATTCAACTTTAGCTCTGGATAAGCTCTACCAATCATATCGTGAAGAGGTTCATCGCCTGTCAACTCAGAATTCAAAGACGGCCTACACCTGCCCTGTCCAGTTGCAAAAGTGGAGACTCCCTATTGTTCGCTCTCAGTATAATGCTGATGGGGAGTATTGTGTGGTAACTAACTTTAAAAGCTATACTTATGGATCTGTGACATGCGTTATTGATAATTCCATTTTTTGTTTTGTCCCCCACCAAAAGACTGTGATTGGACATACCGTCATAACCCCCATCCCCCTCATGGATGCAGACATCATTGATGGTAACCCCGATTATCTGTTCACACTGAGTACTTACCATATTTTAATGTACACATAGACCCACTGACACTTACATTAAAATCACTTTTAGACAGGAAAGACACATACCTCATCCACATCAGCAATAATATGACCAAGGCCAATGAAGCTATCCTGTCATTGATTAATGATGGTGACATGAATGATGCATTGACTAACACCTGGTTAGAAATTACTTTTAAAGGTTTTGTTATTATACAAGCATTTTTGATCTTTACTTTGATTATCATGCTCTGCTGCCTACGGCGCACGCTGCACCAACACCGTGAGCAGTTCAAGTTTCTTTACAAAGCTTGCTTGTTGGGTTTGTAAACGACCACTGCTCTCTGGCCTTTCCCTAGATTTACCTGTGTTGCCCTTGGAGGCAACAAGGGGGGGAATGTTACATGAGGTCCCTGCACCCTAATTGGTACCCTCAGAGGTACACTGTAGACAGCTAGTGCTTAAGCATATGTTATACTAACATATAGGGCTAAAGGCATCTACTGTACAAGAGTAGACATCAGGATATGTACGCATATTGTTGTAATACACTTTGCTTGCTAATACATATATTCTCCTATGTATTTTCTGTGTATTTCTTACTTGTAAGATGCCAAGGCACCTGTGTCCTTGGAATAATTATGATATGTAAGTCGGTATTGCCACCTTTTGGTGATTTGTACTACTGCATTGAGTTATGTAAGACTCTGTATAAGAACTCTTTTGTTCACAAACTAATGACTACTACAAATTGTATAATGTTATCTTGGACCGTGGAGCCACCTCTAATTTAGCCAATAGGGCTCATCTCTGTAACTAGAAATGTTTCTATCTTAAAGTAACCACAGTAATTATCATAGGTATATAATGTGATACACTAGTTTTGTACCTCGGAGATCCCAAGAGACACAAAGAAACCTCGAGGCATAGGGAAAGCTTAGCACTGGCTCTTGATTCGCATTGGTAAGAACTGCTTAGGGCAATTGTGATTTTCTTCTTTTGCTAGTAATAAACAAGTGTATTACTCTCATGCAACGTGTCTGTGATTACTTGCATTCCCAATATTGCCAAGAACCTGAAAGTGAGGTTTAGACCGCCCGACACTACCATATCCTGGAATATGTTATTATCACCTTTTTTGCATAGCATGAGCTCAGTCTGAGCATTAACTGCACCTTGATGTTCATGAAAGAATTCAAAAACTGTTTGCACCTGCTGTTGTGTTTTTGTTAATGAATGTTGTGTCTTACTGCCACTGACTCCAGCATGCCCCATGTAAATGAGGTGATTCCCTCAGAAGATCTTTCTTGTTAAATGGAGTTTTAAATGAATAGAAAAATAAATATACCAATTTTCAGGAGCTCAGGGATGTTTGCTCAGAGGATGCATTCTGTACAAACCGCTGAACTACTGTTGTTTTTAAATAACATTTATTGTACAAAAAAATTAGATATACATTATAGATCCCAGGTTTTGCATATAAATATAATAAGCAGATACATTAGCTGGCAACAAAATTCAATGGTAATCTGCAAGGCCTGTACACCATTTGCATATTTCTTTTCGATGTTGGAACCAAATCTTTCAATATCTGTTTATCAGTCTGTATTAAGCAGCTTTGAGATACCTTGATATTTACTTAATCTATTACCATCCCATTAGAATAGTACTGCATTTTATTATTCTGTGATCTGGTAATTTTCTATATGGTTAGGAAGAAAATGTTTATTATAATGAATGAAACTAGTTCTGCAACAGAACCCCAAAAAACAAAAACTTTGGTTGGTGTCTTTGTGTCTGCACAATTATTTTGTGTAGTCATGGGCAGGTAGTGAAATACCCTACCCTAAATACTACCTGCGGGTACCTCTAAACTACCCTAAAATATGCTAAAACCACCCTAATAAAAAATGGGTAGTCAGTTAGGGTCAGGTGGTCAGAAACACATCCATTTGTTCCCATCATTTTGGTCTGCGACAATGCAGTTTGGTTTGGGTGTTCCTGGGGCAATTAGTGGCACTGTGTCATAATATCTCAAAGAAAAACAACAAGCACTAAGAAACTATATCTATGGCAAAAACAGCTTCTTGATAAAATGCTGAGCAGTTAAAACCTTGCAAAGTAGGCCAAAGAATAATGCCAAAGAAAACAACTGTAACCAAGGCCAAAGCAATTTCTTTACAATGTTATGCTGGGGGTTCTTCACCCTGCACCACCCATAATTATATATATATATATATATAAAAAACAACTCCAGTCCATGCTATAGTTGACACATGACAATAACATTGGTGCACTATACTTCAAATGCTATTTTTGGCATGCTATTATTCCTTAGCTATACTTCATACAGCATATTAACTGGTACTCATAATTAGTTACTTAGTAATTTAGTACCTGTGTGAAGTAATTATTCTCTTTTACTTGCTTCTGAGGCAGTTCATTTTGCAGGGGACAGTTTGTAGTGGGCACTGTGTGTGGTGTGCATCTTGAAGTTCTGAAAGGGCTTATAGGGGGAGGTGAGTATTGCAATGGGTGTCAGTGTTTTTATTTATTTTATTTATTTATATAACACTTCAGAATTAACCATTGAGCTATGAGCTCTTTTACAAAGGTTCTACATCAAGAGACAATACAACAGCTACAACAATTACAACTGTACAATTCACATAGACAGAAATACAGGTATCTTGCATTGGAATACTAGCCGGACAAGACAGTAATTGTGTAGCTGATTACAAGCAATCACAATTAACAAGTATGAGATGTAGTCTAGAGAAACAAGGTGTGAACGAGCTTGATACATCCAGCAGACCAGACCTGAGTTTGATTCTCACAACCTTCACTTGCATACTGTGTGATTCTGAGCAAGTCACTTAACCACCCAGTGCTCCCAGGTCACCCCTGAAAACAGGCACTTGTGCCTAGTGAGCCTAACCCGGTTACTAAAGACTAAAATAAATAAAATAAATGTCTAACCAGCTGCCTTGGGAACTGGCATTGCCTCACATTTCAGGTCCTAAGTTCTTCAAAATAGTTGCAGATAAAGGGAGGAGTGAGAGGGGTGCAGGAGCAGGAGTTCAACAGGCACCGTCCCGGAAATGAACTGGAAAATTGGAGCTAGGAAAGCAACAGGTGATAGGTGAAGTAAAGTGGAGGTGAGTATGAGGTAAGGCAGGATTGGGTGGTGAGACAGTAGTGAGGACCATAGGAAATGAGGGGGTAGGAGCAGGTTGAGAGTCACAGGGATGGGATTGAATTAATGGAGCTCGGGTATGCAGAGAGAGGGTGTTGTGGGGTTTATAGTGGCTACAGAGGTAACATTATTTCTTTATTTTTGAATGTTTATTTTGTGGTATACTGGGTTTTCTACCTTTGTTTCTTTGTTATTTTTATGAATTATATTTATTTACAGGTGCTCTTAATTTTAAATTCAAGTTATTTCACCAGGAAAATGCCATTGAGCAAGCTCGTTTACAAGGAGGGCCTGTTAAGGACAGAACAATACAAAAAGATACAATGGCAATGCAGAGGTGGACAAGACATAGTTCAGGAAAACACAAATATACAATTTAAGAGAGATTACATGAATAAAGCAAACGGCGGTGTAATAGTAACAATTATGACAATTCTAAAAAGATAAAATTATAATTGACTTGGAGAGACAGAAAGAGCTTATTGCAGGGTAAAATTTGCACAGCATAAAATAACATGCTAGCTAGCATGACAGTGAAGAATTTAAATGGTTTCTCATGCTTTCTTTGCAACAAAAGGTTTCTATATAGTATTTCATTACTTGAAAGTATACTCTATTTTTCTGTTTTTCTGATTTATTTATCAATGGTTGAACAAAGGGTTCTGACATGACTTCAGTGGTCAAACATACAGTTGTATACATGGCGTATTTAACTGAGAGTTAAGTGTTAGTTACTTAGTTTATGTTTAGTTTGTTTATATATGTGCACAGTATGTGTAATGTGCAATAAGAACACATACTTTTTTATAGTCAGTTCAGTTTTATACCATAACTGATTTATGTGTTTGTAGATAGTTTTACATTTCTTAAAATCTAGTTTTGTGGGCTATTGCTCTTAAATATTTGAACAGGGAGTATAATTTGTATGCTTGGACAGCTACCTCATGGAGCTTGTTAACATCCGATATTTTTATCAAGGTTTTGTAGAAGGGGTTCCCTTTTATGAGGTGTTCAAGGTCTCCATCTGTTTTCCACTGTATGGCTTTGAGACCATTTATTAATTTCCATAATGTGGGGTTTGTCATGCCTAGTATATCACTGAGGATACTGTGGAAGATGGAGTTGTTGGTGAGGGGGTCTTCTTTGTCTGGCATGCTCTGATATCAATTCCAGTATTTGGGAGGATACAGTGGTCACAGACATTCTGTTCTTTGTTGGTTAATTCTCCCTATGTATGTTGACTCAAAGTAGTCCAGTATGGGGTGAAGGTCTTCTGGTATGATGGCTTGTTCTTCATCTGCCAGCATTTCAAATTTGGGTGCAGTGTCCTCCAGGGGTATGAATGCCATGGCTGGAATGCATCTGCATAGCAGGACAAAGTTAAAGTCTTCCTTGATCTAGTGCTTAGTACTTCTGATTATATTTTTCTCCAGGTGTTTTGTGAAAAGTGAAAAAAGCAGCCTCTTTCTGCCTGAGGAAATATCTCCTCTATGGCTTGGACTGCTGCTACTACATAGTCAGTGAGGACTGATTTGGGTTTTTAAGTTTGGTTGTATTTGTAGGATGTACTTTAGTGCTTGCATACATGTGTCTTTCTTTTGGTTTGGTAATAGGATGAATAGGCAGGGTATCACTTTATCAAATCATTCCCCCATATGGTACAAATATGCTCAAATAATGTGAGGGATATTTGAAAGGTGTCATCCATAAAGTAATTTTGAGATATGGCCAGAAGGTTCAGGTTTCTGGGGATCCAAATATGAGGATTCTGTTGTCTTAAGGAACACTATCATATAGTCAGAATGTTCCAGTGTCTCTACTGGGGGCTGTGAAGCAGGTGTACTCATCTGGAATTTTGATGTCCTTTCTCATGGCTGGGTGTGGTGGAACTGACATGGTTGTGATGTGGGTTCTCTGCAAGGATCTTTTCAGGTAGTAGTCACTTAATTTCCCCAGTGTGTTCAGTGACAATCCTTGCTTTGCTTGTGAAAGTATAGCAGTGGTTTCCTGAGTAGTGCTAGCTCTTTCTTTGACAAATTCCATTGTTTGTAATATTTCATTCCTGGATGGGTAATTTACATGTGAATTGACTCCTACTTTTGCTATTATTGTGTCTTCTGATGCGTGTATTCTGACTTTGCATACTATTCCTGTCTTTCTGCTGACCTCACATTGCCAGCAATGCTTTAATGCAACTTTGCTGGTTTTGTGAAATATGTAAACATCATTTTGGTTGTCCACAGCTTTTTTTTCCCTTTCTTAGATGAAATGTGCCTTACTGGTATTCTCTGCATCTTTGCAGTTATTTTGTTTTCCGTGGTTCATGTGTTTTGCAGGGGCTTTTATAATGTGCGGAGTGCTGGGTGTGTAACAGTTCGTGCTTTTTTTTTTTTTTGTATTATCTAGTTATACTCCCGGGCATGCTGGGGGCAGGAACTCTGTCCTGCACCACCCATTCACCAGCCCAACCGTCCTGAGAATCCCTGAAACCCCCCATGAATTACACCCCATTGCAGGGCCAGGAAGGGAGCAACCTCCCTCCCAGGAGCACAATCCAAATCTGGGGAGGCCAAAATGGTGGACTGGTGGACCAGGGATGGAACCTCATGGAGCTCTCAGCCACCATATTTCCACTTTTTTCCCCCTCCTGGTGTAAGGCGTAGCATGCACATGCCAAGGCACACACACACACACACACAGCACACCTGGCAGCTGCTAGTCTCCCTGCCTGTATCGCTCCCCAGCCCCTACTAGGGGGTAATTGACAGGCAGGATAATGATCCCTGCCTCCACAAGAGAGGAGAGTAGTCCTGCAGATGCTCAATCCTCTCTCGCTCCTGCTGACCCCTGATGGCCTGGGCTCGTTCCCGAACCCAGGTTGCTGGTGTAGCGTGAGGTAAAGCATCCAGCGCCTCAACCCTCAGCACCACCGGACTGGCTTTGTGCTTTGTTTTTGATTGAATAAGGTGCAGGATGTTGGATCTGGTCAGTATTTTTTTGTGGTTGTGAATATATAGAAACATAAAAAAATAGACTTTTACGGCAGATAAGGACCACTTGGCCCACCCAGTCTGCCCATTTTCCTACCTATTGGATAAGCTGCAGATTCTAGTTAACCAACAGCCTACTTCCTGCAACCCCCCACTATAATTGCCTTATGTCTGTCCCATGCGTGTTTGAATTCCCCCACTGTTTTAGACCCCACAACCTCTCCAGGAAGGAGATTCCATGCATCCACCACTCTCTCTGTGAAAAATAATTTCCTCACATTACCCCTGAGCTGTCCCCTCTCTAACTTTAAATTGTGCCCCCTTGTTCATCTGTATGTATCTTGTATATGAGTGATGATGTTTTGCATGAGGTGTGTACATCAGGTTTGGGATGTAATTGTTGGGGGCACAGGTTTGAGAGGTAACTAATTGTGGTGGGAGTAAATTGCCAGCATTGGTTGTTTGTTCAAGAGTGAATTGTCAGAGTCACAAACGTTTCAAAGGGTTTAGTGTTCATCACAAACTGTCATGGAACAGTCAGGATCGAACTGTTGTGTAACCTCAGTAGTTACTACCCTAGTGCCCTACCCTCCCTAACTATACCAAAATGTGAAAGACTGTTTTTAACTACACTAAATGAAGAAAACTACTGAAAGGTCTGTCTTGAGGCAGGTATGATAGGCACAGGTACTCTGAGCAAGTCTGCCACTGTTTCCAAAATTCATCCTTTATGGCTGTATAAGGCATTCTTCTATAGAGCAGCTGTGATATGCCCCAACTTGTTTCTTTATTAATGTGACATTGCCAGCCTGTGTGTCTGCAGTAGTTTGTGGAAAAAGAGAGCCTTTTACAGTTAAATAAGTCATTTGTGTATTGAGTCATTGTGTGCGACAGGCAGATATGACAGGTGCAGTTCCTCTGATTAAGCCTGCTGCTGTTTCCAAAAATTATACCCATAGCAGGCATTGCTGAGGCAGGTATGAGAGGTACAGTTGCTCTAAGTGAGCTTGCTGCTGTTTCCATGCTGAGAGAAAAAGATGTTTGCAATGCTAAGTAACCAAATTTGGCAGTACACCACTCCATATAGAATTTTGTATTCATACATAACCTAGTCATCATATTCACTATCATTGTTTTCAGGCTGTTGTTCATGTTCAGAGTTAGAATCAAATATGTCTGTGTTTGGGACAAGTGGGAAATTGTCAGCATTTGTTCTGAGAATGTAAGCTGTTGCACATTTGCAGGACTTAGCAGTGTTCTTTGGTCAGTTATTATTCCTCCAGCTGTACTTAATATGCATTTGGAACATATGCTTGAAGGTGGACAACTGCGGTACATAATTGCAAGATTTGCTCAATCTGGCCATATTGTTCTCTTCTGTTTTCAGAACAGTGATGGATCTTCCTTGAGACTAATCACAGTATGGTCTGCAAAATACTCCTGGATCGTTGTGCTGCATGTGATGGTTAGCAGTCTGGCAGATAAACTAGCTGCATTTTCTTTACAGGATACTAGTTCATGCAGTTGCAGGCAACTCAGAATTGATTTGCCTTTCTGACTCTGAACATAGGATGCCTGAGAAGTAGCTGCAGATGTCCTTTCCCTTGCTGATGACAATGGTGATTGTGAAGAATTTATAGATGTGCTTTCATCTGTGCCAGAGGCACACTCTGATGATTTGTTAGATTTTGACTCCTGTGTATCAGTTGATGGTGTTGGTGGTGCAATGTCAAATTTGGTTAGCAGACAATCTCTCCAATGCTCAATGTCTTCTCCTAGAGGAAGGATGGTTTCAATGTTACCCTTAAAGTGGGGATCTAGCAACACAGCCAACACATAGGTTTAATTATGAAACATGGCTTTTTTTTCTGATCAGTTGACAGTTTGAGACTATTGTCATCTGCCAGAATTACAGCAGTGCTGTCTTCTTTTGACCGAAAGCCTTTCTTAGTGTTATCAAGGAAAATGTGGAATAAATCTTATCCGAGGAAGAATTTGACACAGACTTGAATTGGCCACACTGACATTACATATTGCTGCCTCAAATGGTTCCAGTAAGGTGACCAGAGACTCAACTAGACTCCAACTGCTGGAACTGTGCATGCTGTCCACTTTACCTATTTATTCCACATGGTGTCATCATGTACAACTTTTTTCTGTTCAAGAAGCCTTTCCAACTTGTACAATGTTGAATTCCAGTGGGTTGGAACATCCTGCTTTAATTTATGTAGTGGAAAGTTGTTAGACCTCTGCAGCCCCTTCAAGATTTGTTGTGCTTTCATGGAGAAGCTGAAATTATCAAGTTTTTCCCTAGTAAGACCTAACAGGTTTTCAGCATTCCTGTTTCCTTTTAAGAAATGACAGACAAGAAGATTTAAACAATGTGCAAAACAAGAAATGTGTTAGTAGTTGCCACCTCTAACAGCTTTGACTATGTTGGTACAATTAACTGACATTATCAACCCTTGAGATAGGGAATACAGAGTGAGCTATTTCTGGAACTGTGTTTGCAGCTCCTCGAAAATATTGATAGCAGTGTGGCTTTCCTCAAAAGTGATGACACATAATATAGCCTGATTCCTACTGATTACAACAGAACATGGATTATTAGTAGTTTTTGACTGAAAACATGTCCAGTGAGGTGTAGCAGTCACGTAGTCAATTGTTTGGTTGCAGGTCCATGTATCTGTTGTTATGTGAACCTGTTTCACCTCAGAGTTTCCATTGTTTAATGACTTCAGTGCACACCAAGTCACACAACTGTGGAACAGCCTTTTTCAAAAAGTATGCTCAACAGGGAAGAGTATACCATGGTTCAATCTGGGGCATAAACTTGAGGAAACCTTTCAGGCAACAAAAGCAAAAGGGAGTTGACAACTGATCAACAACTCTGCATTGGCTCTATTTAAGTGCTGGCATGTTGGATGCTTGCAGGTAAATGTTGATGCACTTGCGCACTTTCTTTTAATGTTAGTTAATGAAGTATTTCTAAATTTGGGGGGATATATTTTTCATGCCTTTCTCACAGGAAGTACCACTCTGGGATTTTCCATTACTTGATGGTGTCAGAAAACAATCTATATTTGTCTGGGAAGACAGCAAGGACACATCAAGTGATTCAATGTCACTTTCTGCTTCCAGTTCATTGTCACTATGGTCATCAGTAGTAACAAAGGCAAAACAGCTACAGCTGCTACAAATGAGCATGCACAGTAAAACAACTGATCAGCAAAAAAAGCAAACCAGCACTGCTCCAATACTGATAGTAGAAAACGCTTTATTAAATATATTTAAAAGGCAACATACCCAAATAGAGCAGCTTCACAAAAACAGGTCTCACATCAACAACCCTGACTGGTTTTGCACTTAATGCATCATCAGGGGATGGTTTCATGAGACAAACATTATGAATTAAATAGTAGTCCCTTAAAGGGACTGTTTTTGTGGAGCTGCTCTATTTGGGTGTGTTGCCTTTTAAATATATTTAATAAAGCTTTTTCTACTATCAGTATTGGAACAGTGCCAGTTTGTTACTCTTCTCATCACCATCACTACCTGCAACACCATACATACCAAACACACTGCCCTTTTTTACCCTGCCCCACTCAACTGGGTGTTTTGACTTTGCATGTCGCATCATTACTGTTGTTCCAAACTGTGTTCCTTTGCCATGACAGATGCTGTGTTTGGGCAGACTGCATACAGCTCGAGAGTTGTCTGCAGGATTAATATAGAATACATTCCACAGTAAACATTTACATTTTTTACTTTGTGCCTGGCACTATTCTATATAACATAGTCAAGGGAACTGGAGGAAACCCAACACTGTCATCTCCCTGATGAGATAAACTGTTGCTTTTTACTCATTTTCTTACATTTAGTACATGATTTTTTTCTACACTTGCCTCTTATGCCTTAAAGCAGCCTCCTCCCCATCTCCTCATCCATATTACCTAATCATCTCTACCATTAGATTCAGACAAGCCAGAAGTGTCATCATCATTATGTGGGGCATACCTTGGGTTATTGCATTCCCATTCCCCACTATCACCACTATCTCTATCAGCATTTGCTGTCTCAGCATCTGAGCTTACATTTGAGGAGGACGCCTCCCTGCATGCTGTTTCACAGCTGAAAGTATCCTGGCACATGTGTCAAAATGTTCAGTACCTCTCAGAGTAACTTCAGTCAGTTATTTCTGAAACTAAACTATCCTTTCATTGCTAACCCACTTTTTCTTTGCAGGACATTTGGTGCTGGTCATGGTGGTGATATTAGTATTATTATTATTATTGCTATGTTCTGATTCATTAGTGCTGTGTTTCATGTTGTCCATATCAGTGCAGCAACACTGTGCTTCCTCTTAGTAGACTTACAAGACTTGGAAGACGTAGTAGACATGGTAACTGTGATCACAAACAGTACAGAGAATAGCAGTCAATGGTCTTGAGTCTGAATGTCTATGTCACAGTAATAAATGACAGTGCTTGGGATGCTTAGCACACAGTGGTCCTGAGATGATTGCCTAATACAGCTGTGAAAAGCTGTTTGTTTTGCTAAATACTGCAGAGAGTCTAGCTGGCTAAGTCACAGTAATAAAATGAATGAAAAGGCTCAGGGCATCTAACAGTGGCCCTATGATGATTGCCTATGCCGAATACAATGGTAAAATGCTATTTGTTTTGTTAACTGCTATGGAAAGTCTAGCTAGCTAGGTCAAAATAATAAAAGAAGGGTTTGGGACACCTAACAGTCTCCCTAAGATGATTGCCTAATAAAGTCATGAAAGGTTATTTGTTTTGCTAACTGCTGCAGCCATTCTACTGTAGCTGACTAAGTCACAGTAATAATAAAACAAACACTGGTCAGAGCCAAAATGGCTGCTAATGCATTAACCTGATTTATTTTACATTTATTTACTTTTTAAAGTCTCAGAATTACAAAACCTTTGAGACAGAGGCTCATTTACAAAGGCTCCATGTCAATAAATGTAACAAACATTGGGACAAGTTCACATGTAACATAGTACAAAGGTTAAATGTGAATACAGAAAATACATAGTATTCACACCATACATTGTACAAAGGTTGAATGAGTATACAGAAAAATACAAAAATGTGCATGCAGTACCTAGTAAGTGCTAGACTGGGAACATAAGTTACAGGGTGATAGATGTTGTTAAAATTTGAGCTGTGGCAGTCAGAAAGGATGCGATAAGGGATATAAAAGTATATGTAACCATAAAATTAATAATTTCAAATGAAACTGGTGTCAGATTACTGTATTAGCAGCTGTTTTGGCTCTAGCCAGAATTTGTTTTTCCAAGGACTAGACAGCTTAAAAACTGTGTGTGTGTGTGTGTGTGTGTGTGTGTGTGTGTGTGTGTGTGTGTGTGAATATATCTGTATACGTGTCACTCCATGTTTGTGTGTTCCAATTCTGGCTGTGCAGTCTCATTTGATGTAGCAGCTTCATCTTCATCTACAGTAAAATGAATCAATAAAGGCAGTATAAAAATATGTTTTCCATGTTCATATCTCTGTTCTGAAGGGAGCACACATCAAACTTTTATATTGCTGTAAATTAAGTTGGGTATGTAGTTTCTAGAATTAACTCATACATCCATTTCCAGTTAGAGGTCAGTAGCATAAGCCAGTGCAGCTTACTGCTTTTCTATCCAGTGTGATGTTTTGTTGAGTAGCTGCAAAACTGGGATACTACAGTTTTTGAAATGTCCTCACCACCACAGAACCAGCACAGCAGCATATCTGTTTGTCTTTTATGCCTTGTGGCCATGTGTTCCTCATATACCTTGCTAATGGTTTCACACTGCTCCAAAACCTTTTTCAAGAAGAAAAGGTCACAGGCCCCTTCTTCTGATATCAATACATCAGCATAGTGCCATGAATCCTACCGTAAAAATGATCAGCTCCAGTACTCATATGAGATAGTGTTAAAATGGACAAGTCGCCCAGTTGTTATCCATTTATTGAATTTCAGCTGATCAGTCTGTTCTTTCAGTTGTGAAAAAAGTGGTCTTTTAATGATCACAGTCAGGAACCAACTTACACAGTAAGTGAAACAAAGCACATTGTGACAGCAGTTTCCTCAGAGAATTTATGACACTTTGTCTTATGGCTGTCTACTATTGATGTCAGGCATGTTTTGAGTTGAGACGTAATTAAAGTGTTCGATCTCTAAGAGATACACGAGATTAATACAGTAGCTTGCTGGCACAATGTTTACACTTGTATACCCCACAATAAAGGACTCAGGGCACTAGACATATGTCTTTCTGAGAAAAGAATTACCAGCAAACCTTCTAACATATTCTTGCTAGAACTGGAATTGCTTATTCTTAACAACAATATTTTCAATTTGAGAACCACTTTTTCTGGCAGATGTGTGGCACAGCGATGCGGTAATCTAGGGCCCCATCATATGTCAATATCCATATGATAATCTTTAATATGAATATATTTACAACTAGGAGGGGCAGTATATCTTTAAGGAGACAAAAACACAATTAGTAGCTCAGCCTATGCACTTTAACAAACTTTAAATTGCTTTTTTCACTGGGATGCAACCAGTTATGGCATGCATATGTTAAAACAAGAGAGCAGTCATCAAGGTTAACCTCCCATCTACTGAGTCCCTATTCTAAAATGCTGGTGGCTAAGCTGAATTTCACTCCATAGCTCTAAAGTGAACCCTTAGAGCCCCTCCCACTTCCTTTTTAGATGTTATAACTGAGTAGTAATTTGTGGCAGAAAGCATATTGTCTACAGAATAAAGCATGGGGTGGTGTGTTTAACAAGATTTTACACACACCCCAAGGCATTGGATGCTACATAACCCCCAAGAGCGAAGCTCAAGGGGTTTATTTAAGCATCCAACACTGAGGGGTGTGTGTAAAATCTCGAGTTGAACACACCACCCTACGTTTTATTTTATGTAATTGCTGGGTAGCATTTTCTCGCCACAGCAGTTACATAAATGCTGCTGCCAGGCTTTTGACTGGAACTTCTAGGACCAGTCATATTACATCTGTGCTCTGTGGACAGCACTGGCTGCCAGTGCAGTGGCATATCACCTTCAAAGTCAGTTTGCTGGCCTATAAAGCCCTACACAACCAGGAACCCCACTACCTGGAAGATCTCTTTTCTCCCTACCACTCCTTCCGGTCTCTCCGATCTACTGATGAGGGATTGCTAGAGATTCTCAGGGTGCATTTACAAACATCTGGGGCCCATTCATTTGCATTTGGGGCTGCTACCCTGTGGAATTCTCTACCTCATTGGATAAGAGAAAGCCTGCCCATCCAAAGTTTTGAAACTGAACTGAAGACCTACCTCTTTGGTCTAGCATTTTGCAATGAAGCATGTTGCTGTCATTTTAATAAAAGTTGGTTTATTGTAACAACTAATGGTTTTATATATTTATAAACTGTGATTTTATTGTAGATGTGTTTGTATGTACAGGCATCTTGAACTATGGAAAAGTGCCTTTCATAACTAAATCATGACTGATTTATTGATTGATAAGATAATACTGCTGCAGTCCGAGTGTGGATGAAGCACAGTCAGTGGTCTGTCTATGGCTGGGTGGCTGCCGAAACATTTTTTCTTTCCATTCTTTTTTTTTTTTTAGGTTACTCCAGCCACTAGCAAGGAAAGTCAGCAGCTGAGGCAATTTTTTTTTTTTTTATTTACTTACTGACGAGTGATACTGGAGTGGCAGTGTCTCATCGACAGTGGCCTGAAGTGTACATCATCTCGTAAGTGGAGAAGAGAGAACTGTGGCAGGTAGGCGCATGCGTGGAGCATTGGAAACCTAGCGCATGTTCGCTGTTATAACTCACAGGTTATAACGGCGAGTTATAATCTGGGTTTCCTATGGGAGAAAATGCTTCCTTGTTATAATAATAATTTAATGATCTTCCAATGTTTTTGGAAAGTGTGTGCACTAGGTCTATTGTTTTAACTTATGTAAGCCATAACTGGCTGCATCCCAATAAGAAAGGCAATTTAAAGTTCATTAAAGTGCATGGGTGCAGCTGCTAATTAGAAACACTAAACAATGATGGCAGGGGTTGCATGCGTGAGCCAAAGAATAAGATAGCTGTTTAATTTAAAGCTACATTCTGAATAAATCATAATCCTTCAGCATCTGAAATTTGGCCAACGGAACACCTGCCATAAAATTCAGCTTGTTACATCTCAACACCCCCTAGTGAAATTCATTCCTGCAACTGTCCTGTGACCTTCAGTGGGGAAAAATTATTGAAGAAAATTGGCGATTGTGTGGTGACTCCTATCTGAGTATACGGCTACAGTGGCTTCCTCAGAGATCCCATGTCAGTCACTGATGGCTCCATTTTGAAGGGAATGCTGCAGCAGGTCCTAAATGAGATTGCCTCCTTTAAGCACTTGGTGGCAGATCTCCAAGATAAAGTTAAAATGCTACAAAAGAATCAAAGAGACACGGGCGTGTTCTTGTCATACATTAATGACAAGGACTCCAGACATGAAGCCCATATCCAGGAATTAGAATGTCTAGTGGAATTGTTCTGGAGCATGGCTAAAGATACTGAAAACAGCAGCTGCAGAAATAATCAGAGAATACTGTGCTTCCCTAAGGATGTGGAAAAAATAATGCTGCAACTCTCCTGCAAAGAGAACGGCCAAACATTCTGAATTGTAACTGGTGACCACTGCTGGAGGTAGAACAAGCACACAGAACACTGGCCCCCTGCCCAAAGCCAGAGGCAGATCATGTCCCATCCTGATAGGGGACTTGCTTTTAAATTCTGTGCATTTCTTCAGTCTCCTCAGCCCATGGCACAGCAGTGTCAGAGGCAGAGCAGGGAGATCTAACCTAATATTTTGTCTTTTTTGCAGCTGATTGTGGTCAGGGGAACAGTACAAGAAGAAGGATTTTAGGGCTATTGTCTCTGGCTAGGGTGCTGCGTTAGTCCCACCTTCCCTCCCCTCAACTCACCCACCCCTGGATTGGGCCTTCTGGTTTGTTTCCCTACCCTCCCATCTCTCTACCCCTCCGCCACACCATCAGAAGCTGAAATATTCAAAGTCTAGCATTCCCTTCAGTTTCCATAACCTCCATCGGCAAAGCCACATTAAGCCACCGCTTCCCTAAAATCTGGAACTCCCTCACCCCAGCCATTCACCAATCTCCTTCCCCTGGATTCTTTCAACTACTTCAGAGGTCTCACCTCTCCCTCCTGCACTTGCTCTAATTTTTCCTCTTGCTCTCCTATGACTTGTTTCCAATTTAGGTACAGCTATAATTTGGCACCTTATGCTTCCACTCTAGGCATTATGCACAAATGTTTACAGCTAGTGTTGATTTAAACTGCTCTGTATTTGATTACCAGCATATGTCTGTGACTTCTGACTGTGCTGTATATGCATTGTTGATTGTTTGCTTGTCACTCAGGTTCTCACATCTTGCATGTATTATTCCCAATGTAATTTGCAATTGTGTACCACTCTGCTCCATGTATGTTATGCATTTTGAACTTTTGTGCTACCTAAGCATCACTTGTGCAAGTTCTCCTTCCACCAGGATGCATCTAGAAGTTAGCGCCCAGATTAGTATGCCTGGGGGGGGAACTAGACACCAAGGATCATTTTACTATAATAACTGGAGCCATTTAAATTGTGATCATGGGTGTAGAACATTTATATGCCAAGGATCATTTTGATATACTACTTGAGAGGATCAGAATGGTGACCAGGGGTAGGGTGACAATATGCACCACTGTGTGCTCAAATGAGGGCAGGGTTTTTGGAAGCAGTAAACAGCATTGCAATTTCAGTTGTTAAGCACAGTAACTGCTGCTTGTGTATATGTTTTACTACAATTGTTAGTACCTCCTGTAATAAGATGTTCCTCCTAAGTTGCCTTGTATGTATCTTGTAAGTTCTGTACTCTCCCGGGTCGTTCCTGAAAATAGGCATATTACTTTTCTAGTGTACCTATCCGGTAAACAAAAGCTAAATAAATAAATAAATACTTTCAAAACCTTTTATATAGCACTGTGCTCTGTATGCAGGAGGGTATCCCTCAGTTGCAAGGCTATAGTAATACATATGCATATGCACCTGATCAGGTTAGCATTGGGAGCTGCTTGCACTTCTCCTTCTGAATCTGGCCATGATTCCTGGACTTACCACCTGCCTAGGGCACCCCCCCCTTTTCTGCAGGTACCTTCCCTTATCTCTGTTCCCCCTGTTCACCACTGAGATTTATCCTGTCTGTCCCATCCTACTCTAATGCACCATGCCAACCTTGTCCTAGAGTCAGCCTTGAACTGCCTGTTATTTTAGTTATGTTTCTTGTCTCCTCAGTCGTACATGTATGAATTTTGTGCCAACTTTGCCCTAGAGCTAGCCCTGTAACTGCCTGTGTATTTCTTATATACTCTTCTCTGTTCCTCAACTGCTTGATGTATGCCTACCTTGCTCTAGAGCCAGCATTGAATTGCCTGTTATCTTTCTATGTATTCCTTATGCTCCCTCTGTTGTTTATGTACGAAGTATTTACTTGTAACTACCTTCCTATGTTTTCCTAATGCTTCCTCAATTGTTCCTGTATGAAGTTTTACCTGTAACTCTCCCGGGTCGCACCTGAAAATAGGCACATGGCTGTCTAGTGTGCCTACCCGGTTAACAAAAGCAAATAAATAAATATATGGCAACTGTTCAGCCATGCTGTTCTCCCACATGGCACAGTGCTTAGATGTTTAGCACTCTGCTAACCTTCTGAAAATGGATCTCTAATTGACTAAATATCCCCTGCCAATGCCTTTTAAGATGCAGAAAGTAAAAAATGGATTATCTTATTCCGTATCTTTATGTATTATTTTATGTTATTTTCCTTGGAAAACTTTTATCCAATTTCAAAACATTGTGATGTGTCTTAAATATGAATAACAACTGTAGATAAACTACAATTTCTTCCTTCATCTGAGTGCTGTTTTTAATTACTTATAAAAATACAGTCTGGTGAGCTGGCTTAGCAGCTTTGTGGTAGCTGTACTGCCTCCCATGCCAGTGGCCTGGTTTCAGGGGAAGACCTGGGTCAAACAGGGGTTAGCTGGTGGGAGAGATGATTGAGCATCTCGGGGACTGCTCTTCTCTCAGGAAGGGGGAGTCTGACCACCCACTCTTTAACAGCCACCTAGGAGAAATGCTGGCAGGGCATCTGAGTGGCATAATGTGCAGGGCTCAGGCAGGCACAAAGGAGTACTTGCCTTTATTTGGACTGGCATCATTGCATGCTTGACTGCCCAGGGAATAAACCAAAGGTAGAAAACCTCCAGTGACAAAATAATCCACCAACCTGCCACAGGCTTTGCACTACTAACCAGGCTCTGCTCCTGTCTGAATATGTGTCTCCTTGTGAATGGCCCTCTCCCTGCTGGCTCCATCACGGAGGGGTCATGGGAGATCTCAGAGCAGGCAAGTCCTGGTGATTTTGGGTGATGGGGATGGACAGGCCAGTGCACAAGGGGGTCAGTGGGTGACCTAGAAGATAAACGTGGACGATAAACTATGACTGAGTCACTAAATAAAAAAAAAAAAACATCTCAATGGAAAAAGAAATAAAATGCAGTTTGGGAATCTCAAACTTAATAACACGGTCATACCATATAAACAGCATAACTATGCAGTATGTGGCTAGACCAGGGCAGGTTCATTAGTGGAGACCAAGTGCCTGGCAAAGCTCTGTCCACCTTACAATGCTCAACAGACATGTAATGGGGAGGTTAGGAGCTGTGAGTGCCACCAGTGAGGCATCACAGTGAAGTTATTCAGAACAGAAAGTGCAAATTATGCGTATACCAGCTGAGCTTCTGACGAGAATTGGGCCCTGAGTGATTGCTGCAAAATATATATATTTTTTCTTAACCAAGAACCATTATTAAACAAAACATTCAAATAAAAATACAAACTAAATCAGAACTAACTAAGCAGAGTACAAACTAGGAAAGCAGCTGGCTTACGCTTTTACAGCTCCTGCAGTACTCTTCCCAAGCATTCAGCTTAGATAAGTTGCTGGACCAACACAGTAATTAACTACACATAAATCTGATCAAAACTTTAACTTAGAAAAATGCATACAGTCCCCTATGTTTATATGGTATGAGAGTGATATGTTAGGAATATCCTAAGTATTAACCTCCTATACAAATGTGTCTAAGAGTAAATGAAGGCAGCACTTATTTAAAAGTATAAACAACATCATTTTAAATTAGTTCTAAAAGGTTCTTGTCACATTATAATGTTATGAAATGTGATTAAATGTGTGCAAGCAAAACAAGAAGTAAAACCCCATAAAGAAGTAGAATAATAGATGGCCTGTTTTGTTTACCTTCTGCTCTGCTGCAGACGTCCTATCATTAAGCCAGCAGCTCCCTGAATGCAACAGGATATGAGTGCAGATCTAGGCCATTCAAGAGGGGGAGGGGTAATTTCAGAATGTAGTCCATTTCGTATATAGTTTATTTGTTTCTGTATATAGAGTATGTGAATTTTTCAGTCTACAGTGTATGCATTTCAACACACAGTGTATGTGTTTCACCATGTAGTGTATTTGTTTCAGTATATAATGTATGTATTTTTTAAATATGCTGTGTATGTATTTCAGTATGTAATATATTTCTCTCAGTATATAGAGTATGCAAACATTTTCAATTGAGAGGGTAAGTGTTTTTAATGTATAGTGTATTTGTTTCAGTATATAGTGTATGCAGATTTTTCAATGCACAGTGTATTTATTGCAATATATAGTATATGTATTGCAACAGAAAGTGTAGATGTTTCAATATATAGTATATTTGTTTCAGTAGACAGTGTATGTGCTTTTTTCAACGTGTAGTGTATGCATTTCACTAGATAGTGTATGTATTTCAATATATAGTGTATTTGTTTCAGTATGTAGTGTATGTAGATTTTTTTTTAATATATAGTGTATGTGTTACAATGTATAGAGTATTTGTTTCAGTAGATAGTTTATGTGGATTTTTCAGTCTGTAGTTTATGTATCTCAATAGGTTGTGTACATGTTTCAGTACATAGTACATTTGTTTCAGTATATTGTGTATGTGGATTTTCAGTATTCGGTATGTAGTTTTCAGTAGACAGTGCATGTATTTCACTATATAATGTAAGCATTTCACTATATAGTGTACGTATTTCACTATGATATATGCATTTCAGTATACAGTATATGTATTTCACTATATGATGTATATATTTCAATAGATAGTATATGTGGTTCACTACATTGTGTATGCATTTCACCATATGATGCATATATTTCACTATATGATATATGTTTTTCACTATGTAGTGTATGTGTTTTACTATACAGCCAGACATGATGAATTATGTCCCTAATGGCTTGCCATACCATTGGCCTCACTAGAAACTGCAGCTACTGGCAGTTCCAGCCTGCATTTGCTTTCCTTTTTCTCTAGGTTAAAAAGAAATATTATATTCTTTTACTTCCAGGCTAAGTGGTTAGTTACTGTGTAGAGCTATTTTAGCAAATAATGCCACTGTTAGACACTGCTTAGAGCTACTTTACACTGCTAATACTGCCTAACTGTGTAGTGTGAAAAGACCTTCCTTGCCAGACACTGTGTCTGCACTTTTCCTTTCTGTTTCTGATTTCTCATATATATCTCTCTCTGTTTTGCCTACACCCCCCACTGCTCTTGTATCTCCTCTACTTTTCTGTCCTGCCTACACTCCTCACACCTCTTGTGTTTCCTCTACTTGTCTGGCTCTCCGCGCACTGATTTCAGCCTATATTAACTTGTGCCTTCCTTCTCCTTATCCAGTGAAGGTTCCTGACTGGGCACTCCCCCCACCATCTGACCCACCATGTTCTCTTCTCCTCCGCAGTGCAGCAGCTCTGCTAAGCCCATCGCCCACACTCTCCAGCCAGCAAAGACACCCTCTGATCCAGGCAAAGTACGACCATACTGGGCAGTCAATTGAATTTCAGCGCCCTTCACTGCCAGCTCCTGAGTGGACACTTCTCCCTGCTACCTCTGTCCCACTGGCCTCACTAGGAACTGCAGCTACATGGAAGTTCTAGCTCGCATTTTACTTTCCTTTTTCCTCTAGGTTAAAAAGAAATATTTTATTCTTTTACTTCCAGGCTAAGCGGTTAGTTACTGTGTAGAGCTATTTTAGCAAATATTGTCACTGTTAGTTACTGCTTAGAGCTACTTTACATTGCTAATACTGCCTAACTGTGTAGTGTGAAAAGACCTTCCTTGCCAGACACTGTCTCTGCGCATTTCCTTTCTGTTACTAAGTTCTCATATATTTCTGTCTGTCCTGTCTATACCCCTCACTGCTTTTGTGCCTCCTCTAATTGACTGGCTCTCTGCCCACTGATTTCAGCCTATATTGACTTGTGCCTTTCTTCTCCTTCCCAGAGGAGGCCCTCGACCGGGTGCTCCCTCCACAGCCTGACCCACCTCATTCTCGTCTCCTCCACGGTATGGCCAGCTTTGCTAAGGCCATCGCCCACGCTCTCCAGCCAGCAAAAACTCACTAGGATCCAGGCAAGATACGATCATACTGAGTGGTTGATTGAATTTCAGCACCCTACACTGCCAGTTTCTCAGTGGACACTTCTACCTGCTACCTCTGTCCAATTAGCCTCACTAGAAACTGCAGCTACTAGCAGTTGCAACCCACATTTTGCTTTCATTTTTCTCTTGGTTAAAAAATATTTTATTCTTTTGCTTCCTGGCTAAGGAGTTAGTTACTGTGTAGAACTATTTTAGTAAATATTACCACTGTTAGTTACTGCTTAGAGCTATTTTACATTACTAATACTGCCTAACTACCTAACTGTGTAGTGTGAAAAGACCTACCTTGCCAGACACTGTGTCTGTGCTTTTCCTTTCTGTTACTAATTTCTCATACATCTCTCTCTGTCCTGCCTACACCCCCTGCTGCTCTTGTGTCCCCTCTACTTGTCTGGCTCTCTGCCCACTGATTTCAGCCTAAATTAACTTGTGCCTTCCTTCTCCTTCCCTAGCGGAGGCCCCCAACCAGGTGCTCCCTCCACAGCCTGACCCTCCTCATTCTCTTCTCCTCTGCAGTGCGGCCGGCTCTGCTAAAGCCACCGCCCATGCTCTCCAGTCAGTAAAGACTCCCTCAGATCCAGGCAAGGTACAACCATACTGGACAGCCAATTTAATTCAGCGCCCTACACTGCCAGCTCCTGAGTGGACACTTCTCCCTGCTACCTCTGTCCAATTGGCCTCACTATAAGCTGTAGCTACTGGCAGTTGCAGCCCTCATTTTGCTTTCCTTTTTCTCTTGGTTAAAAATAAATATTTTATTATTTTACTTCCTGGCTAAGGAGTTAGTTACTGTGTAGAGCTATTTTAGCAAATACTGCCACTGTTAGTTACTGCTTAGAGCTATTTCACATTGCTAATACTGCCTAACTACCTAACTGTGTAGTGTGAAAAGACCTGCCTTGCCAGACACTGTGTCTGCACTTTTCCTTTCTGTTACTAATTTGTCCAGTTTCCCATTAGCAGATTATAAAGATCTGCCACTAGAGGGACCTTAGTTCTTTTTTGCAGCATGACTGAAGTAAGAGGATCTTTCACTGCCAACTATAGGCCTCTCTCAATTGCTCTCTAGCCAACCCTTGTAGAGACTTCATTTTGCTTTCACATGGGCCGCTGTGCACTGCTGTCCACCTAGCCTGCTCAGTGCTCCAACCATACTATAGGTCTGCAAGCTAAAGCTTAACTATTCATGCCGCCTGCTGATTGGTCCCCTTCTATCCTCCTCAAGCTCCTTGCTCTCCTCTGTCTCTGCTGAATTTTTTGTGACTGTTGAAACTGCAAAATTGTTAGTCTAACCAAACAACAAAAGACTGTATTGCTTGAAACTGCCATTATTGTTTAATACTGCTAGTCTCTATCAGGAGTAGTGATTCAGCTTTCTGTCTCTGAGGTGGCCGCTTGGTGCCACTCAAGCCTGCTCTTGTGTAAACTTCACCCTGCAGCAGCCGCTTGGTGCTTTAAATTTTTTTTCTCTCCAGAAATCCCATCACTGCACTTTAACTTCTGCTTAATCCCCCCCATACCACCTGTAATGCTCCTTGCTCAGACCACTGCAAACTGCCAGGCCTCAGCCTAGGAGAAAGCAGTGCTGCCTGAAACCCAGCTCCTTTCCCAGCTCCTTCCTGCTCTTCACTCCTGGCCTCCCACTCTAATTTACCTAATCCCCCTATTGTTTGCTGACCCCAGCTGGCCATCTCCCACCAGCCCATGCCCAGCTGCACAGCCCCCTAAGCTCCTCTACTTAATCTTCTCTTCTCCTCTCCCTTCCCTCCCCAGAATCGTCCAGCCCATTTGGGCACTCCAGCAGAGTGGCTGTCTCCACTCATGTCACCAGCCATGGGGAAGCCTTGATTCAGCTCTCCCCATAGGATCTACAGGACCGAAGACCCAGCAAGCCAAACTGGGTGCTTTTCAGCATGGCTGAACTCTGCCTTTGCCCCCACTGCTTACAACCTCCTGGGGAAACCCTGATTTGGCTCTCCCCTCTGCAGAACTCCACACTTCACTTCTTCCAGCCAGCTCTACGTGCTGGCTCCCCATCCATCTCCCCACCTGCCCACCCTGTCTGGACACTTTCTTATATAGTGTCCAGTGGTGACATGCTTTTCCCCTACTTTCTTTCTTACTAAGTGTCAGATCTCCCATCTGCATCCTATATGCTGCTGCCACAAGGGGTGCATAACTACCTCAACTACTGTTCTGATAACTGGATCCATTCACAAATATCCTGCCCCTACTTGTATTCAGCAGGTTAGACCAATTATCTTTGAAAATAACCCTATTAATCCAAGCAGTAACCACTGCTTTACCCCCTATGGATTGCATTACCTCACCAAGCAAAATAGCCAACAATGTCGCCCCCAGCCATCAGGATTGTACAGGGCGTCATCCTACTCTATCATTTTTGCCTCCTGGGACACCAGTGTACTGCATCCAATCAAAATGGTAATTTCTACCACCCGAGGGTAGTGCTAAATGCCTACAGATCTGTGACCTCACCCTATCACATGGAGGCCAGCTACAGTCAGCAAAAATCCTTCATGCTCTGGGAACGATCACACCAAGTCACTGACCTTCCTATAGTTCCTTTCCTCCATGGATATGTTACTCACTTTGGATCCACAATATCAAGACCACCAAACAAGAGATCATGGTTCCAAACTAACAAACTTCTTCTGGACCATCTCACTTGACTGCTTCTTTTCCTACTGCTACTATTGAGCAATATATACCCAAACCCGGGTCCTCCACATGGTTCAAGTACACAGCCACAAAAATTATCTGGGCTTAGGTTGGCCTCAATAAACATCTGTAGCATTCTTCCCAAGATGGCATCCTGAAGGTGTGGGTATCTCGACATAACCCGGATGCGCTATCCATAGTGGAATCCTGGCTTTCCCCTAAGATACCAGGTACAGACATCACACTACCTGGCTATACCCTGTTTAGGCAGGACTGCCTCTCAAAAAGAGGCAATGGCTATGTCATATATACCAAAGACTATCTGCAGGGGCATGGACTGCTCCCCAGCCCCAGCATGAGTGACAACCTACAAGCACTGGCTGTCAAACTGATTCTAGGCACACACAATAGAGTGCTCACCCTGCTCTCAGTAAACATCCCTCCTAAACAGACCACAGCTGGCACCATCAACCTTATGGACTATATCAGTACCCTCAGCCTCAACAGAGAAATTATACTTCTGGGTGACTTCAACATCAGCTGGCTCACCCCATCATCTGCCAGTATCAAGGACACCTTGTCTGCCATCCACTTCTCTCAAATGACAGAATCTCAAGCAAGAGTCAATTACAAAACTTGCACCAGCACCCTGCTGGATTGGATACTCACTAACTGTCCTGCACATAGACAATATTACTGTACTCCCGAACTCTGAGCGACCACTCCCCTGTCACAAGCACCTGGAAAAACAACTACATCAAACCCAGTCCTCCTAAAAGGCCATCTGTAACAACTCAGAACAGACCACAAGTGCCAAGATTGGTCTGTCCTGAATGAAGCCAAGGATGTGGATGTAGCCCATGACCTCTTCATAACCAAATTCATTTAAGGGGTGCTAGCTGCACATTTGAGTAGGCTTGATAGACCTCTAGGCCTTTATCTGCTGGCAAATTTTGTATGTTCGTAAGCATGCCCTGATTAAAACAAGATCGATCAAAGGACACTGCAACCCGTGGATTACTCTGGGTCTGCTACAGCAACTTTCCTCAAGAGATCATCTCTGGCAAGTGGCATGAGCACATGGCTCAGCAGCAAACATCCAACGGTACAAGCAAGCACAAAATGACTGCACGAAAGCCATCCATCGTGCAAAAAGCACCTACTACAAAGAAGCCCTCAGTAGTTCATGGAATAGCAGCAAATCCTTGTGGGACAACCTCAATGACATCACTGGAAAATACCCCCAAAACACTCCAGCTATGCTCACAATCAATGGGGTGCCGTCCTTAGACCATCTTCTCTTTGCCAACTCCTTGAATCATGCCTTCATGGACCCAAGCAGTGTGCTCCCGAACCTCTTCAATCCCCTCACCACAAAGACCCACAAGAGAAACGATTGCCTCCCCATGACCAACCACTTTTTTACTTCAAGGTAGTCTCTGAAGCTGATGCCAGAAAATATCTAGAAAAGGTACTAGGGAAGTCAAGATGCAGCGGGGACTCCCTAGACTTAAAATTTGTTAACCTGGCACTTGAGGAAGTTCTTAGCCTGCTGAAGCAAATTATAAACCTCTCACAATTCCCTCAATATGAAAATCTGAGTGTTACCCTGGTTCATAAAAGTGGTGATCACAATAACTATAGACCAATTTTGATACTTCCCCCACTCTCCAAGGTCATAGAGAGCATCATGGCTGATCAACTTGTGGAGTACCTCAACCAAAATCAACTACTGTGTCCTGAACAGCACAGGTTCAGGCATGGCCACAACACCATCATGGCCTTGCTAGAATTTATGGGATATATCCACTATGCATTAGACCAAGGCATTCTGGTAGGAGTCACACTCATTGACCTATCAAAGTCATTTGATGTGATGCATCATGGGTTCCTCCTCAAACAACTGGCTGACATTGGGCTCTTCCTGGAAACTTTGGGCTGGTTCACTAGCTACCTGGGCAACCGCTATCAGCAGGTTAGCATCAGAAATGTGATCTCTGACAGCAGACCTGTCAGATCTATGTACTGCAAGGATCCATATTAGGACTGCTGCTGTTCAGCTTATTCTTAAATAAACGTCCAGCCTCTAGCTCATTTCAGATACTCCTTCACACAGATGATGCAGTCTCATTCACCAGTAGTCAACACCCTGAACATCTGGAGGCGGATCTATAAAGTGGCTTTGCATCCGTGGAATAGTGCTTTAAGGACCATAGACTTGTCTTGATATACCAAAAGACCAAGACCATGATGTTCTCCACCCTACAAAGCAAACACAGAGCCTTCCTCCTTGCAATTATGAATGTTGGGGGTGCCACTCTCAAACTTGTTCAGCATTTCAAATACCTAGGCATCACTATCGATTCCACCCTATCATATGCCGAGCACATCGACATTACTGCAAGGGCCATCAATACCAGAATTGGGATCCTGTATTGGCACAGGCACTGTCTCACACACGAAGCCCTGAGCAATGCCATCAATAGCTCAATCGTCTCACTCATCGATTATGGGCTGGTGATCTATGGATCTGCAACAAACACAGCCCTCCACCACATCTCAACTGCACTGAATAAAGCCTGCCATCTCCTCACAGGTGCTGCTAGACTCACGCATACCTGTGATCTCCATACCATGGCTGGCTGACTACAGCTCAGTGGAAGAATCAGATACCAAACCTGCCACCTCGTCAAAAAAGCCTCCTTAAACCTTTTACCAGCAGGAGTACGGAACCTACTGACCCTTCCCCAGAGCAAAAAGCAAGCCAGAAAGCGCTGCCTCTCAGGTATTCCATGTGCCAAGGTGCTGCACTACCTTGGCTCAGCAGGGTTTCTCATACAGGGCTCCCCTCTGGACATTGCGCTACATCAAGACATCTGTGATGCAGCAATGATTGGCTCTTTTAAACACAAACTGCGCCAACACCCTCTCACCGCAGGTACCTGTGCCTGCCCCCACTAAATCCCGCCTCAAGTCAGTAATACCATTGCTGTAGTCTGTACTTACCCACTAGCACTTCTTAACCCTGTCACTATTCCACTGAGTAGCCCTGACCTTGCACTTCACTGACCCATCCTCTCCCATGGTGCTGCCACGCCCCACCCCACCTCTCTTCCCTGCCCCTCCACCTCCTATCCTCCACCCACCCCTTCCTCTTACCATTACCTCTCCATCTTCTCCCCCTTCACCTACATCTGTCTACTCTACTGATTTTTGTCTCTCCTTGATGCAGGCATACATTGTACAGTGCCTCAGTATAGTGTAATCATGTAGTTTATCTGTATTGTTGTACCATCTCTGAATGTTTACATATCAATCTGTACTTGTTAACTGACATGGAACCAATTAATGAGTATCAGCTCACAGGTGTTATCCAATATTTCAACAAATAAACAAAATAAAAATAAGGCTGACCACCTATGGGCACCCCCTCTTCCCTTCCCTTTCATGACTATGCTACAGTGTCCTCTTTAATTTTCGTTTCCCCTCTCAGGTCCTCATACAGGGGAGGTTATTGTTGTGACCTCCGAACTGATGTAAAACAACAGGCTGTGTTCCTCAATAGCACTATGCCATAAAATACCTTGATGTTTATATACCTTATGTGTATAAAACCAGTAAATTTTGAAAATACCAAGGCACCGGGTGTTTTTGTTAAAGGTAAAAATTAGTATGTGACTGTATTATAGAAATTAAGTTACTGGAGTAGAGATATCAGAAAAAAAACCTGTTGTGTTGTGGGTCCAAGAGGGCAGATGGACACTGTGCCCCTCAGCAGCTCTCCCATTGAAAATAATCAGAAGGAACTTTGGCGGTCCCCTGAGGGTCGGAGAGGGCAGATGGACACCCTCCCCCACAGCAGCTCTCCCATTGAAAACAATCAGAAGGAATTCCGGTGGTCTCCTGAGGGTCAGAGAGGGCAGATGGACACCCTGCCCCACAGCAACTCCCCCACTGAAAATAATCAGAAGGAACTATGGCCGTCCCCCGAGGGTCTCAGGGGCCAGACGCATGCCGTCCCCCACAGCAGCTCTCCCATTGAAAATTATCAGGTACGCTACTCAGCAGCACCGCGCTCTCGGCTCCTGATTGAGGAATAGGACTTGGCGCCTTTTTTGAATCCTACAAAAGGAAGCACCTTTAAAAGTTGTACAATTAATTCTCAGCATAGGAATGGAGATTGTTTTTATACCCTCCTAAAAAGACTATTTACCTGCTTGAATCTACTCCTTATTTGTGGTGCTTTAATTTTCAACACTAGCCTGGCTTTTAATGCATTTGTAACCAAACAGCCTGCAAACAGTTGTAACATCTCAGCCAAGAGTCATCATTGCCTAATTTAGCTCCAAATGTTGTAGAATTATTTCTTCTTTTTTACTGTTGAAATTGCATGCTGAAAACAGCCACAGTTAAATGCTAGCCATGCTCAAAATTAGCTTCCTGTGTTCCATTGTAATTCGAGTTGCACTCCACTTCCAACCCCCCATCCCTCCCAAAAGCTTCTCTTGTATTAATAATTGCGGTTTCTCTCTCACCTTCACAGAAGGAACTCCGGCGGTCCCCCAAGGGTATGAGAGGCCAAACGGACACCCTCCCCCACAGCAGCTCTCCCACTGAAAAGAAACAGGTACGCTACTCAGCAGCACCGTGCTCTCGGCTCCTGACTGAGGAAAGCCCCACTGACGCATTGCGTAGGCTCCCCACCACCACCCTTGGTTGGCTTTGAGATATATAGGTGTAGTCACATGACAGCTGAAACCAATCAGCCGAATTTCCCATTAGCAGGCTATCATTTCTCCCCACTAGAGGTTGCCTCTGCATCCTTAACCTTCCTTCTCACCACAATGATGTTTTTTCCAGTTTTGTGCCTACTCCTTCAATTTCTTCTCTCCAACATAATGCCTACTACTTTCCCACATCTAGGCACCCATTTGAATACCCCTCTCTCCTTTTCATCCCTTTCCCTAAGCGTACCACCTCAAATCTCTCTCTGGCACTCTCCCACCCTACAACATCAATTCTTTTTCATCCCCCCTTCCACCCCTTCCCCGTCCTTTCCCACGTACACTCACTTTCTCCTACAATCCATCTGTCACTGCTTCACTCTCACGTGCTGAACCTCAAAGCATTTCTCTGTTGCTTAAACCTAAGCACTCCACCCCCCAGGCAAAACACATGTAACAGTAAGAAATCCTCTCCCTTCCCCCTTCCCCTACTCCTACTGCTCATGGCAGGTGACATCCACCCCAACCCGGGCCCCCTAATATCCAATCTAACCACGCCAGCTTCTGCTCCCTCTTCACCCCAGCTCTCAGATTGTCTCCCCAAGGGCCTCCATATATTCCATATTAATGCAAGGAGTTTGCTCCCCAAAATAGATGACACCTCTGTCTGGGTAAACCAGTACAAACCTGACATACTCTGTGTCACAGAAACCTGGCTATCCACCAAAATCCTCAATTCCCCACTTATCATCCCTGACTACATCATCTTCCGGCAGGACTTCATGGCAAACAGGAGGGTGGCGCTTTATGCCAGGCTATCCTAACTTGCTACATTGCAGCAAATCCTGACCCACATCCCACAGATCTCTAGTAGCCCTCATCTCCTTTCCTTGTCTTCCTCCCTTTATATTGGGGTCTTATACCCCCCAAGACCCCCGACACCCTCATCAAGGTGATCACTACAATCTCATCGGTTGCTAAAACAGAGAACTCATACAAGAAACATAGAATTTGATGGCAGATAAGGACCGCTTGGCCCACCCAGTCTGCCCATTTCCCTACCTACTGGATAAGCTGCAGATTCTAGTTAACCAGCAGCCTACTTCTTCCTACCCCACCCCCAGAATTGCCTTTATGACTGTCCCACGCATGCTGAATTCCACCACTGTTTTTGACTCCACAACCTCCCTCGGAAGGCGTTCCATGCATCCACAACCCTCTCTGTGAAAATACTTGCCAAATTACCTCCTGAGCCGCTCCCCTCTATCTTCAAATTGTACTTGTTCTTTTACGCTCTTTTTTTTTGAAAGATGCTACCTCTTGGACTTTGTTGATTCCCTTGAGGTACTTGAAAGTTTCTATCATGTCCCTCTCTCCCTCCTTTCCTTGAGGCTATACATATTAGCTCCTTAAGTCTCTCTTGATATGTCTCCGGTGCAGACCCTGCACCATTTTGAGTGCCCTCCTCTGGACAGCTTCCATCCTGTCTATGTCTTTGCGAGACTGGGTCTCCAGAACTGCATGCAGTACTCCAGATGAGGTCTGACCAGCTGTCTGTACAGAGGGATAATAACTTCTTGTTTCTACTGGTGATGCCTCTCCTATGCATCCCAGTATCCCCAACCCTCCTTGCTGCCCTCTCACATTGCTTGCCCACCTTTAGGTCATCTGATATGACTACCCCAGGTCCCTTTCCATTTTTGTTGTTGTTAGTATCTCACCCTCCATTGTGTACTCTTCCCTTGGGTTTTTGTTTCACAGGTGCATTACCCTGCACTTCTTAGCATTGAATCTAAGCTGCCATACATTTGGAAATTCCTCTAACCTTGCCAAGTCCCTTTTTATTCTTTCCACCCACCTTGTGCATCAACTCTGTTGCAGATCTTTGTGTCATCTGCAAAGAGACATACTTTTCCTTCCAGTCCCTCTGCAATGTTGCTTATAAAGACATTGAAGAGGACCGGTCCTAATACTGAACCCTGCGGTACCCCACTAGTAACCCCCTTTCTTCAGAGTGGACTCCATTTACAATTACTCTGTGTCCTATTCTCCAGCCAATTTTTTACCCAAGCTATCATCTTGGGACCCACTCCCAGGCTAGCTAACTTGTATATTAATCTTTTGTGTGGGACTGTGTCAAATGCCTTGCTAAAGTCTAGGCAGGCCATGTCCACAGCCCCTCCCTGATCAACTACTTTGGTCACCCAGTCAAGAAATCTATCAGATTTGTCTGGCATGACCTTCCTGCTGTGAATCCATGCTGCCTTTGGGTCCTGTGCCCCTCTGGCCTCTAGATACTCAACAGTTCTTTCCTTCAGAGTGATTCCATCATTTTCCCTACCACTGAGGTTAAACTAACAGGTCTGTAGTTTCCTGCTTCTGCCTTGCTCCCACTTTTGTGAAGGGAATCACATCTACCCTCCTCCAGTCCTCTGGTACCACCCCATCCTCCCATGATTTGTTAAACAGGGTAGTCAGTGGTGTCACTAATTCTACCCTTAGTTCTTTTAAATTCTGGGATGAATCCCATCAGGCCCCATTGCTTTGTCCACCTTCAGTTTTAAGAGTTCTTTCAGAACACTTTCTTCTGTATATGGGCTGGTATCAACTTCTGTATCCAGAGTGTTTCTACTGTTTTTAGGTACCTCCCCTCTTCCTTTGTAAATACTGAGCAAAATATTTGTTTAGTATCTCTGCCTTTCACAGTCACCCTCTGCTCACCTCCCCCTTTTATTAAGCCTCACTATCCTCCCTTGGTCTTCCTTAGCTCCCTGATGTACCTATAAGGTTTATCCCCTTCTTAACTGAGTTGGCTATCTTTTCCTCAGTTTGGGCCTTTGCTGTTCTGACTGCCTTCCCAGCTTCCTTTTGCTTTAACTGATACAGTTATCTGTCCTGCTCCTTCTGTGATTCCTGTACTTCCTGAAGCTTTCTTTTCTCTTGAACCTTCCCTGCCACTTCCTTTGAGAACCATAGTGGTTTCCTACATCATTTAGTTTTGTTTATTTGCTTCACACAAAGGCTTGTTACCTCTGTGATGGCAGTTTTATTATTCCCCATTGTTCTTCCACCCCTCCTTCCTGCCCATTTGCTAGTGCATTCCTTAGGCACTCACCCATTTTGGCTAACTCAGCCCTCCTAAAGTCCAGTACCTTTGCCTTTGTATGGCTTGACTCTATTGCTGTGTTTATTGTGAACCATACTGTTCAATGGTCGTTAGTTCCCAGATGGCTACCCACTTCTGCATCTGTGATCCTCTCTTCATCTCCATTTGAGAGAACCACGTCTAAGATTGCTCCCTCTCGAGTGGGCTCCTATACTAGTTGTCTAAGGCATGCCCCCTGTAAGGCATCTAGAATCACCCCACTCTTTGAAGTGGCTGCTGCAACTGCACTTCAGTTAACATCTGGCATATTCAGATCACCCATCAGCAATATCTCCCCTTTTTCTGCCATACTAAGTATACTTTCTATCATTTCCTTGTCCATTTCCTCCCCCTGAGAAGGGGGTCTGTATACAACCCCTGTGCGGATTGTGGTGCGTTTGCCAGTCTCCAAATTTACCCACAGTGCTTCTTCTCCTCCCTGTTTTCCCTTTTGTTCTGTTGCTTTGATTCCTTCCCTTATGTAAAGAGCTACTCCTCCTCCTCCTCTTTTACCCTCTCTGCCCCTCCTGTAGATAGTGTATCCTGGTATGTTTACATCCCAGTCATGGTTTTGTGCGAACCATGTTTCTGTGACTGCCATGATATCCAGATGTTCCTCCTCCATCAAGGCCACTAATTCAGAAAGCTTTTTACTCAGACTATGGGCATTGGTACTCATTGCTTTCCATTTTTTGATGGCTTTACCTTCTGTTGCAGCATCACCCACTGACCTTTCTACCTTGGTCTTTTTCTCATTTAGTACCCTGTTTTGTAGGGAGAGGCTGGGCTTTTCCTGCTGCTTATCAGTGCCTCCCCCCTTGACTAGTTTGAAAGCTTGCCAATGAAGCATTTAAACTGATTGCTCAAAAGACTTGTTCCTTTCCTGGACAGATGCAGACCATCCTGCCAGTATAGGCTGGTGTCCCTCCAGGTGGAACCCCAGTCCCCAATAAAGCCAAACCCCTGTGCTCCACACCATTTTTTTAACCATTCATTAAACTGCATGGTGCAAAGTACCCTTGCCTTACTCATGCCATTGACAGGCAGCACCTCTGAGAAGGATACTGTGTGTGCTACTTGTCTTAGGCCCCTCCCCAGTTCTACAAAGTCCTTCTGCACTGCTCTAATCTCATTTTGAGCCAAGTCATTTGTCCCTAGGTGGACAATGGCGTCCAGCTCAAACTCGTGCAAGCTGTTCTCATGATCCTGAGGATGCTTCCTGTCCTCAAGCCATGGCACCAGGCAGACGCCACTTCCAGTTTTCCCTGCTCCCCCCAGTTCTATCCCCCTAATTATTGAGTCCCCCACCAGAAGCTGATTTCTTTCCTTGTGGTGTCCTCTGCCTCCTTCCTGTCGGCCTCCCTTGTGACAGGTGTCTGCAGCTTCCTTAATCTCCTCTGAGGGTGCATCCATAGGGGAGCTGTGCTCCCCCAGAATGGTGTATGGATTGTGGAGTGGAACAACTGACTGGGTGCACCTCGGTTCCATGATCCTCACCCTCCCTGAGCCCACTGTGGTCCAACTGCTGTGCTTTCTTTGCAACCTCTGAGGTAGTGGTGGTGGCTCTGGTGCTCCCTGGGTGGGGGAGGTTCCCTTTCTACCATTCAGTCTGGCCTGGGGGAAGGTTCCCTTACTGCTGTCCAGTGTGGCCTGAAGATGAGCAAATTCCTCCCTCAGGGCAGAGAGTTGTCTGCAAATAGGGCAGCATCTCAGCCTCCAGAAAGACTCCCGGAAGACTGCTGCCCCACAGCCATTACATTGCACTACTCCCCACATGATTATGCACTTTTTTTATTTGTGTGTGTGTGTGTTTGTGTGTGTGATTGGTTTGTTATATAGAAATATATATATTATACAATGTGTATGCTTATATTTTCAGTGCTGTGTGCTAGAGAGGATATGACATTGATATTCACCTTGCACTCTTGAGGAAATGATGTCAGAACTACAGGTATAAAGGAACTATTTCCAGGGTGGGTGGGAAGGGTTGAAGCCTAAACTGTGCCCTCACAAAACAATCAGCTAGAGCTCTGACCCACTGCTGCAATGAGTGCCTTCCTGTCAGCAAGATACCACACACAACAATTTGACAGAGAAAATACCCCGCTAATCAAATAGAAAAATCCAGACATCCAAGTCAGATGCAGGTAAACCTCCCCAGCCCCAAAACAGCCTGGTGGTTTGTGCTCTGAAAGCAGTCAGCCCCAAAATAAGTCAGCTGTGCTTTAAACTCTTCCTGCACTGAAAATCTTAAGAATTGTAACAAGACTGTCTTTTTCTGATAATTCTAAGTTCCTTATTTCATCTTTCAGTTAGAAGTAGCCTCCACCTGCAGAATATCTGCTACAAACCAAAGACAATTGTAAGGTTCACCTCCATCTGTTGTGAGCACAACTCACTTTCTTGCAAATCCTATGTTCAGTATTGCAGCTCCCAGCAAGAGGTAGTTTGACTTGAAAAATAATAGCTGTTCTAGCTAAGTCTACTAGGTGATTTCAATCTCGACTGGCTCTACTCCAACGCCAAAGCCACTGCTCTGAGGAACTAAGCCGTAAACCTCTCCTAACTAATCCAGGAACCCACCCACCTAAATCACCGGTCTCAAAATCACTCCCTTCTGGATTTGATTTTAACCTCCCATCTGCGCAGGGTCACTGCCACAGGCACCCTCTCTGATGCCCTTAGCAACCACTGCATCACGTACTGCATCCACAAAATCCACTCACCACAATCAGGCCCCAAATTCATCTGGTCTCGCCCACTACACCTCCTTGATGAATCCGCACTACTGCATGACCTCTCAAATGCTGACTGGCTCCCAGTCTTTGCCTCCCAAGATGTTGACCTCACCCTATCCCACTTCAGCAGCACCCTCCTAAGCACCTGGGACTGCCATGCTCCCCTCAGGAAAGCTAGAGTTAAGTGTTACCATCACCCCTGGATCACCTCAGACCTTATCTCCTTATGTCGGACCAGGGACAAGGCATGGAGACAGTATAAAGATTCCCTTGCCCTTTGTGACCTTCAATCCTTTTTTTTTTTTTTTTTTAGTTGTTTAACCAGGAATAGCACACTAAGCTGAAAGCTTTTTTACAGGAGCGACCTGGGAGCACAAGGAGGTTAAGTGACTTGCTCAGGGCCACACAGCATGCAAGTGGAAGCTGTGGGATTCAAACCCAGGTCTGGTCTGCTGGATGTCACCAGATTTGCAGCTCAGAGCCTTAGACCACTGCGCTATAGTGCCTCATCCTACAAATGTCTCAGAAACAAATGCACCAACATAATTCAGAAATCTAAAGCCTCATACTTCAAAGCACAACTTACCCATAACAATGCTTCCCCTGCATCCTTCTGGAAGGTACTAAACTCCCTTATGGCCCCCCCTCTAAGCAAGCCAGTCCAGTCCTCAGCCTAAATGGCAGAACAGTAGAAGACCCGGCTTCTGTAGCCGAACTCTTTAACACATTCTTCACCTCCTGTGCTCTACCAAACTCAGCCCCTCCTCCCAACCCCACAACTTCCTCCACCCCTGACTCCGGTTTCCCTTTCCCCCTTCACACCCCAGGATGTTTACTCTGCACTCACTACTCTAAACTGGTCCAAAACCAGCCCAGATGGCTTAAACCCTAGACTGCTCCACATCTCTGCCCCAGCCATCACCGCTCCCTTAACTCACATACTCAACCTCTTCCTCTCAACAGCCACGGTTCCCACAGACTGGAAGACGGCCAAAATCCTTCCCCTGCATAAAGATGGTGGCCCCTTCCAACCAGGAAACTACCAACCCATCTCAATCCTTCCCTCACTCGCCAAACTCCAAGAATCACTCATGCTCTCCAAACTATCAGCATTTCTCTCCTCAAACAACTCCCTCTCCCCTTTTCAGTCAGGCTTTAGAAAACATCACTCCACCATCGCCACCCTGCTACATGTAACTGACTCTATTCTCACTGCCATGGACAAAAGCAAACCATGTCCACCATCTTTATTGACCTGGTAAAAGCCTTTAATTCGGTCTCCCACCCCCTGCTACTCTGTTTACTTTGGCCTCACTCAGCCTGCTGTCAACTGGTTCCACTCTTACCTCCAGAACTCTCTCCCCACGCTACCCATCATCTTGTGCATCCCCCAAGGCTCTATCCTTTGCCCCATCCTTTTCTCCCTTTTTATAAATGACCTCCCCTCTACCTGCCTCTCTTCAAACATATATCTATACGCCGACAACACCATCATCTTTTACTCAGGCCCCTCCCATGATGGACTGCTACCGACCTCCAAAATTACTTTAACAGGGTCCAAACCTGGCTTCAAAAAAAACCTCAATCTAAGCACCAAATAGACGGTAACCATGGTATTCAGTACTAGACAAAAACTCACCTCCCAACCCACACCACCACCAATCTGCACCCTAGAAAGCTCCCCCCTCGAGATAGTGCCTGCTTTTAAGTACCTGGGAGTCTGGCAGGACAGTCACCTCAACTGTTCCACCCACATCGAGGCAGTCTGCACCAAACTCCAGCCCAAGCTAGGCTGCCTCTATCGCCACAAAGCCAGCCTTCCCCTCCCCACCTGTAGTGAACTAGTACATAAAACTATGCTTCCGGTCATGGACTATGCAGACATCATCTACGGTTCTGACCCAGCCACATCCCTCTCAAAATTTGACATCCTCCTCAACTCCTTCTGTCAGTTCACCACAGCCTCTCCCCACATACTCACCAGTGCCTCCTCTACTCTTCTCTATCCTTGACCCCACTCTCGTACAGGAGGGCTATCCATAGTGCCTCCCTCTTAGCTAAATACAGGCTAGACTCTCTATCTCCCTACCTCTCCTCCCGCCTCTCACCAACCAGCTACTCTGGCTATCCTCTCCATCACAGAGGCGCATGCACCTTCCAACTCACACGTCCCTTCTTTGCCTCAGGGCAGGCAGCCTTTTCCTACCACCTCCCCTTCCTTTGGAACAATCTCCCCCCAACCTCCATCAGGCCCCCTAACTAGCAGCTGTTAAACTACTACGCAGGCTCCTCCCTGCCCCCTCTTGCCCCAGTTGCTCTCAAGGTCCATCCCTGACTCAGGTCTAGCCTCCTATGGCTGGCTCCCTTGGTAATCTCCTGCTGCAGACAGCCTCACCTTTCATTTCCCTGAGTGCCCACAGTCCTATCCTGGTACTAGTCCACTCCATCATGTTTCTACCCCAAAGCTGCATATATAACCTTCTGATTTATGTTGATTACTGTACTTACTTATGGTGATTTAGACAACTCAACTAGCAATGAAAAGACCCAGATGATGCAATTAACTGCACTGTCATGCACACCGCTGTTGTACTTTACGTCTGTAACTAGAACTGTCATGCACACTGCTGTTGGATCTTACATCTGTAACTAGAACTTCTTGTATTTTCTCTGTTTAGCTCTCAGTGTACACCTTGTACCCAGGTCGCACCTGGAAATGAGCCTCGGCTCAGTGTGCCTTTTCCAGTCACCAATTTTAAACAAACAAATAAATAAATAAAATGCATGTAAATTTCAGATTGTTTGAGAGACCTTTTTGGTACCATGCATTCCTGTTGTAAACTGAGCTAGTCTGAAATGTCATGGTGATTTGCATATACATTCCATGATGCTTTGCATTATGGGGGTATGTGTGATGTTGTATTTCTTTGAAACTTGGCTTTATTGCCAATCCTTTTTGGGGTAACCCTTGCTTCAGTGCTTCTGACCTGAGGTTCTTTGTCTTTAACTTGTTTGGTTTTTTTTTTTTTTGAGCCCCCATCCCTAAAGCAAACAAGTCAAACATAGGGATGAAATGGTTTTTCACTAAAAAGTTCCATTAGTAGATCAGTGGGTCAGTAGGTGCTGACTAAGTGCAGAGAAAGGACATTCAGAGTCTGTTGCTGCAAACTGATGTATTGAAGAAGGGATATGCCATTTTTGAAGGTTATCTCCTGTCACTTGAATAAATAACACACAGAAATTATGTGTTGAACCTAAAGTTCAGTGTCTGGTCCATCTGTTATCCCACAACCCCTCCACAGCGGACACACAGATTCAGTCAACTCATATGAAGGCAAGAGTCTTAGACTTCAGAAGGGCCGACTTTACCAAGATGAGACTTCAGCTTAAAGAAACCCTGGAAAAAAGGGAGATGGGGGGCACATTGAGGAGAAATGGGCACACATCAAGCAGGCCATAGCAGAGGTCACAAAACAATGTGTTAGGTCAATAAATAAGGGAAAAAGGAGAAGAAAACCACTTTGGTTCTCAAGGGGAGGTGGCTGAAAAGGTAAGGGCCAAGAGGATAGCCTTCAGGAAGTATAAGGAGGCACAAAGAGACAAGGACAGGGAAATGTATTAGAAGTATATGAGAGGGGCAGGAAAAGCAGTAAGAAGTGCTAAAGTACAAACTGAGGAGTGAATAGCTCAGTCGGTTACAAAGGGAGACAAGACATTCTTCAGGTACATCAGCAACTGAAGGAAGGCAAAGGAGGGAGTAGCTAAGCTTCAAGGAGCCAAGGGACAGATAGTGGGGAGAGACAGGGACAAAGCACTGATCCTGAACAAATATTTCTGTTCAGTCTTCACTGTGGAAGCACATGGGTAGGGTCCACAGCTAGAATTTAAAGGAATGGAGGAAAAGGAGGTAAACACCAGTCCATTCACAGAGGAGAGGGTCCTAGAAGAGCTTGCAAAGCTCAAGGTGGACAAAGCCATGGATCCAGATGGCATGCATCCCAGGGTCTTAAGGGAACTGAGAATTGAACTGGCAGCCCTTCTGACAGCCCTGTTCAGCAAGTCCCTAGACATTGGAGTGGTCCCAGAGGACTGGAGAAGGGCAAATGTTGTCCTTCTTCACTAGAGCAGGAGTAAAGAAGATGCAGAGTACTACACACCAGTTAGTCTAACCTCTGTAGTACAAAAGATATTGGAAACAGTCCTTAAGGAAAGAATAGTGGAGTACCTAATAGTCATGGGGATGTTGGATCCCAGGCAACATGGGTTCACTGCAGGACAGTCCTGTCAAACTATCTAATAGATTTCTTTGACTGGGTGACAAAGGCAGTAGATTGGTGGGGGGGAGGCTGTAGACATTACCTACCTAGATTTCAGCAAAGCCTTTGATACCGTCCCACATAGGAGACTGGTCAACAAGTTAGGAAGCCTGGGGATGGGATACAAGGTGGTAAACTGGATTCAGAATTGGTTAAAGGACTAAAAACAAAGGGTAGTGATAAACAGAACCCAATCAGAGGAAAGGGAGGTGACCAGTGGGGTACCTCAATGGTCAGTTCTGGAGCCAGTCCTCTTCAATGTCTTCATCAGAGACACTGCAGATGGGCAGGAGGGAAAGGTTTTCCTCTTTGTGGATGACACCAAGATCTGCAACAAGGTGGATACCCTAGAGGGGGGTGGAAAGGATGGGAAAGGACCTGGAATTGTTGGAGAGATAGTCAGATGCATGGCAACTAAGGTTTAATGTAAAGAAATGCAAGATCATACATGTGAGGAGCAGGAATCTTGGAGCAAGCTACAGGTTGGGAGGAGAGCTGTTGACAGTTACTAAGGAAGAAAGAGACTTGGGGGTCATAATCACAGATGACCTAAAGTCCACAAGACAGACAGCCATGGTGGTGGGGAAGGCCACTGGGATGTTGACGCGCATTGGTAGGGGAATCACAAGCCGAAGGAGGGAGGTGATAGTTCCACTGTACAGGACCCTGGTGAGGCCTCACCTTGAGTACTGTGTCCAGTTCTGGAGGCCACACCTTAATAAAGACATTAACAAAATAGACAGTGCACAGGAGGGTGACCAAAATGGTGAAGGGTCTACATCACAAGCCTTACAAAGAAAGAGTCAAAGACCTCAATTTGTACATGTTGTAGCAAAGGAGGGAGAGAGGTAACATGATAGAAATGTTCAAATACCTGAAGAGCATGAACAAGATGGAAGAGAACAACATATTCCAGTTTAAAAGTAGTGCCAGAACAAGAGGGCATGATATGAGACTGATGGGTGGTCACATAAGGAGTAATGTCAGGAAGTTTTGTTTTTTTTTTTACAGAGAGGGTGATGGATGCATGGAACAGCCTGCCCCAGGAAATGGTGACTACCCGTATGGTGACAGACTTCAACCATGCATGGGACTAGAATAAAAGACTATTAGAGATGGGATGAAATAGCTTAAGCCAGTGACCAGATAGGGTCACTTTCCACTTCGTCAGGTAGCATAAACGGGTAGACTGGATGGGCCTAGGGGCCCTTATATGCTGACAGCATCTATGTATCTATGTATCTATGTAAAACCACTATGATTCCAGAAATGAGAATTCTGTCCCTAACCCAGGACAGAGGGACATTAACATGACTGGGACACAAAATCATGACTTCAACAAAGACTGCAGATCTTGCTGCCAAGCAAAATGACTTCACACTGGCCCATGAAGCATTTCAGGGACTAAAGGACTAGGCATCTCATACCAGCTGCAATATCCAGCACAGCTGAAAATAGTCAGAAATGGCATCACAAGCACATTCAAGTCACTGGAGGAGGCTGCAGGCTATACCTGATGGTACTGACCTGATAGAGCACTGTCCACAGGAGGGCATGACCCAGCAGTCCAACAACAAACAGGGACCCTGAGCTGCAGCTCAGTAGAAAAAGAGAGTTAGAAGCAAAATCAACTGCAGGGGTCCAGTGACTCCCCCAATATGGACTGGTAAACTACATGCTCCAAAAGATCAAGAGGGAAAGACTGCAAAAAGCTGGGAGTCTCACCAGCCACTAGCCAATGTGAAGGCAGCAGAGACTCGGGCTCCTTTACACAAGGCTCAGATACTGTAGGGGAGCTAGCTCATAAGTGAGCTGGCCAAAGTACCGATCTGAGCCCCCAACATCCAGGGAACTTGAGAAGAGCAGAACCTGACCTGGCAGACTGCAACCGAAGACACACTTTGCCACTGTAGCATAATGTGAAGATGCCAGCAGAAAAGTGTCAACCTCCTTGTGGGCAGACATTGTTGTGGAGGACCCGGCCTTTTCAGCAGCAAAAGGACAGAACTATGATACTAAGGTGTTGAACTGGGCAGACCTGACACAAGCTGTAGCTGTACTGGCCAACTAACCATCTTTGAAGACCCTTTGGTTTTTTTGACTAGACTTTCCCTGGACTGCAACAGTGGTGTATCCTTTACACCTCCTGGTTTCTAACCCATTTTTTTTCTCCCAACAGGTTGTTTGTCACATGAGGAAAATTGATTGGACCGTCCCTGGCACACCTTTTACTACTAGACAGATGGGAAACTGGCTAGCTGCCCCCCCCACAGTTGGTCCCCCACTATTTACAGAGAAATGGAACTCCTGACTTCCTTTGAGGTACTCCTCCTGGTAAAAAGACGATGTACTCAGGACATTTGGTTATTAAGCTTTCTAATGGGGGGGCAGGGACTTAGTGGAGCATTCAGGGGTCTGTGGGGGGCCTCTGGAGGCCTGGAGCAGGGGGCTCAGATTTCCATCTGACTGATGAAGTTGTGCCAGGGCCATCTCACCAAACTAAAAGGTGGGCACTGGGAAGGCAGAAAAGGAAGGCAAAGAGGGTAAACTGCTAGCTGTCAGGATAGCAGGCACCTGAGAGAATGTGTGCCATAACAGCCAGTGGTTTTCCAGCAATGAATGGCAGGGATTGGCTTGGGACAAGCCTGAACCACATCTCCTAAGACACCACTGAACAGCTCGAACATGTGAATGTGCAAATGATTCTACCTTATATGTTCGAGCTGCCGTACCTACCATGCCTCGCAAGCTGAGAGTGGTAACTGGGTTTCTCTTCCAGACCCTCAACAGGATCACAGGATGAGCACCTCTCTGATGGGCTCACTGTAAGCATTCCTCAGCCATGCAGTGGTTTACCATTGAAGGGGAGGATTTTGGAGAGTGCAGAGGACCTTCTGTACCTTTTGTTTTAACACCAAGGAGTCCATGTTTGCATGATAGGGATGGGAAGGATAGTGTAGAAACCATCCTAGATTGGGGATTCAGAGGGCATCTGACAACAATATGACTATGGGTGGATAGGTACAATCTGCATACTCATAGTATCATCAGGACATTGACGGACAGTGAATGGAACCGGAACACGAAGAACCAATAAAGCCATTATGTCATGGTTAGCGAGGGGTGCACTGTTAATGTGAGGGAGGGGAAGTGAGCATGTCAGGAGAGCTATGCATATCCAGAGAAATCAATAACAGTCTTCTCCTGTGAATCTATAACAAAACCTTCCCACTGGGGCTTGACAGCCCCCCGTCCCCCAGGATCATCACCTGGTCCTGTGTTTCACTTGAGGCCCAGACAGGGACCTAGGAACTACTATGCGCTAACCCCCCAGTAGGCAAGTGGGAGACAGACAGGCAGGTAGCTAGACTGGGTGGTTGCTCATTGTCCTCACCTGCTATACCCGTTCTCTCTAAAGCCTTCCCATGGAAACTCATGGAGGGTGGGGTGGGGGATGCCTTCATTATAGGTATAGGAGTAGCTCACCACAGCTGAAAAGTTGCAGGATGGGTGGGAGAAAGCAGAGATGCTAGGAGTATGGGTGGTGACCTGCATCAGAGTAGGAGGGCTAAAGAAGCCTGGGCATGGGCTATAGCACTCAAACACGCCCACCCTCAAGTGCTAGGCACACCAAGAAAGCCTCTCAGAACCCACAAGGGCAATGGAGCTCTAATGAATGTGCCTCATGTAAATAAAAAAGAAGGTTCACTGCACGACTCGAGTGTGGCTCAGTTGTTACAATGTGCACTATGTCTATAAGTAGGGAGGTATGGCACTTTTTGGGCATACCTTGTGTACCCACTAGGGACAAATAAAGTTTTGGACTCTGTTCAATTAATTGCATCAATGTTTCATTCAATGATAAAAATAGGAGTATTTGGTCCCTTTGGTATGGGCCCAATTTTACTGTCATAAGTGTTGGTCTTAATGTTGTTTAATTTCTACTTAACAAATCACAAGGACATTTTTGCTCAGAAATCAATATAGCTGTGTTTCGCCATACGGCAGTTGTAAGTGGGTTTCATGCAAGACCTCTGGAATTCTGTGATTCCAAGGTTGCAGAATTTTCCACAGAATTTACATCATGCCACAGAATATATACAGTGTGATAGACTTCATTGATTTTGGTGAATTTTCATTCAAGTTTTTCCTTAGTGCTCGACTCTCTTCCCAGCTCATTTATACTGAAGCCCCCCCCCCACTATGCTCAGCATGTGATGTCATTGATGATATCACATCATATTTTAACCAATTGTAGGACTACATTCTGCCACAGAAATTAATAAATCATGCAGCAGAAATCAGGAAATGCTGCTGCAGAAAGCCTAGAAGCCCTGTCGCAAAAATCAAGAAAATGTGCGGCAGAGCATTAGAGGCCCTGGTTTCACTCATCCCAAAGACCAGTGAGACCGGGGGGGTCACAGATGGGGCCAACTATGGGCACATGTTTGGGGAGCACTTGAACTTACATCTGGTTAGTCACTCCTCCGGCAGTACAAACCCAAAGCAAATGGCTAGTAAATCCACAACCTTCACCTCCTGGGACATGAAGGGAACTAATCCCCTTGTCAAGAGGAGGAAGATCTTAAGACTACCACCACAGGCTGGGAACGGGAATCGCCTTCTTACAAGAAACCCATCTGCTGAAACCTGAGGCTGAAAAAAATCAGGATGGGTTGCCCAGGTGTATAACAGCCCCTTTTATAAAAAAAATAATAATAATAATAAGGGGAGTAGCCATCCTAATCCACATAGAGGTTGATTTTCAGGTTTCATTGACACACACTTACTCAGACAGTAGATACGTGATGGTGGGGAGTTTATTATGGGGAAGGGAAGTTACCCACTGCTGTTTGTATAGCTCCAACCAGACTGATGCAACCTTTTTTACCTCTCTAACACAGAAATTGGCAGATGTCAGTAGAGGTCAGGTGGTAGTGAGTGGGGGACAGAAGCACAGTATTGGATGAATTTCTAGACAGGAGCAGACCGCCTGCTGGGAACTCCCCACTAGCATCGGGGCCTTAAATGGAATGCAGAGCCAACCTTAGCTAGGTGTAAACTGTGCCCCTACACCTTGGAGACCCATACTTTATGCCTACATTTTGTTAGAGATGAAAATGTTTACCAGCAAATGAAAGTGGAAGACAATTGGCTCTGTTACTGTTACAAAAGGTGGGGGCAGCTTTGCTGCAATGGAAAAGTTTAGGTTAAATAAGTGCTAATGGTGTTAATGGCCATACTTTACACCCCCCAGATTGACTGCTTTCACAAACAAAGGGCTATATTGATGAGAACTTGTTTGAAATAATGAATGATATGTCAAAATCTGCTTCAAAAGTATGTGAGCATTCAAAATGGCTCAAAAACCTGACCAGCACAGAACAAATTTCCTGATAGGGACCCTGAAAACCTGATCACCAGGTGAAAAAAACTGACAAATGGCAACCTTACTAGCATCCCATGATAATCCCTTTCTGTTCTCTCTCACTCACAGCTCCAGAAAAGTTAAGTTGTTTAACTTGTTTGCAAATCAGAGTATTAGAAGCCCTGTTTACACTGCCAACTTTGCAGTGCATCAACCCACGCACACGGAATGATGCGCTGCAAAGTTGGCAGTGTAAACACTGCCCAGAGTGCCTTAAGTGCTTCCCGGATCAATTTTTTGATCCGACTCAGATGTGGGATCAGTAGCGGAGCAAGCGCATTAAATGGCAATGTGAATGCTTTGTTGCGCTCACTCCGCTACAAGGGCTGTTTAATTTCAGCCCACGCTACCTTCTCAGCCCCTCCTCAGAGCGACTTGCAGCGCTGTGGGAGTGGGTTGTGTGAATACAATAGCAGCTGGCAAATCAGGAAGTGAGCAGCGCACATTCCTCAGCGCTGCCACTGTGTAAACACGGCTAACGTGTGAATGTCCAGTGATGCTGTCCCTGTCCTTACAGAAATTAATACAGTAGTAGTACCTTACTTACTTAAGTTCTTGCTCCAGGCTCAGTCAGATTAATTTCCAATGGTGAAGTAAAATAATTCAGTGCAGTCACTGGCACTAATTAAAAGATGCTGGTTAAACTAGAAGACTTGGTACTGCTTTATTAATACAGGACAGGAGGGTTAGTTAGGTGTAAATGTTGGATGCAAGGGGGCCCCAGGGAATGGAGTGGTGGGGCCCAGCGGGGGACTGCATAGGGACCCAGAATGGTTAAGACTGGCCCTGATGCAATGGCAAAGGAACTGGTAGTAGATGTTTGGAGGGTCATCCACCCCAAGGGATGAGATTATGCCTTTTAATCCAATCCCCCCCACCGGATACACTCATGAACTGACATATGGCTCAGGCTAACATAATGACTTAAATGCATAGGAATGGCCACAATTGAATCCATTATTATTTCTGACCACAGTCCTATCACATTTATCTGGTTGCCATCAGATCTAGCCATCCCCGATGAGATAAATGGAGATTCATTCCATTTAGCTCAAGGAACCCGACTTCCATAACCAGCTTTCACTGGACATCTGAAAGTTTCTGGCCCCCCAATACACCATCAGACACATCTGCAGCAATCCGCTAGAATGCTCTGAAGAGCTTCATCCAAGACAAATGCACTGCTCATACCTCCAAATGCAAAAATGGTAAGGATAAGGACCTCAAGGAACAAGAATCCATCCTTAAATCCTTGGAAGAAAAGTACAAAAAAGGGAATTACAGAAGTCAAGAACTCCTGGTGCATACAGTAGGCACTAAGTTTAAAATTAACATGTGCCTACATTAGAAAGCTAAGTTTGTGTTAGTCAAGCTAAAACAAACTTTCTGAGAGGTGGAAGAGAAACTTGGGAGGCCTCCTAGCCTACCAATTGAAAAAAGTCAACAAAAGGCTAAATCCACAGTCTTAAGGTTGAGGTAAGGAAGTCATGAAGGACCAGCCTGGGATAAACCAACCTTTCTTGGACTTCTACACACAGCTGTACTCCTTGGAAGTATCTCTGACTGAGAAAGAACTTGAGGATTTCATTAAAGATTTTATTCTCGCCACTGTTTCATCAGACCAAAGGAGAGTGCCGGATGGGCCCTTCATGAAGAAAGAAATTGCATCAGCTCTATCTAGCATGCCAGCTACTAAAGCACCAGGGCAGATGGCCTTCCAGCACAGTTTTATTCTAAATTCCAGAACTACCTTTTGGACCCCTTGATGGATGCCATGATTGAGTGTGCACACTAGAGAAGTTTCCACCTTCCATGTGCATAGCCCAGATCTCCCTAATTCCGAAACCTGGAAAAGAGCCACAGGTGTGTGGCAACTATCGGACACTCTCCCTCACTATTGCACACTGCAAACACTTCACTAAGATGATTACAGCTCACTAATACGGACCAGGATGGCTTCATTCCTGGCAGGCTTGGTAAAGACAACAGTAGGTGGCTGATGAACTTAATTTGGTAAGCAGCTCACTATCACCCCACCCTACCCCAACCCCATGGTGCGGTTATTGATCAACGCTAGAAAAGCTCTTGATAGTGTGGCATGGGGGTTCCTTTTCCACACCTTAAGAACTTCCAGTTCTGGTCCAAATATCCTCTGCTGGATATCAGTTCTTTATAAAGAAGCTGCCATAGTGGTAATTACAAATGGGAACCTGTCCCCAACCTTCCCACTTCAGAGAGGGACCAGGCAAGGCTGCCCTCTCTCATCATTCTTGTTTGTGCTCTCACTAGAACACCTTCTTAAGGTAATCAGGAATCACCCGCACATCAAATAAGTGGAAATGGGAGAACAACATAAGGGCACAGCATATGAAGATTACATTATGTTAACCCTGAGACAGCCATAAACCTCCATCCCCAAACTGCTGGAGGTAATAGCTGCCTATGGTAAACGGTCAGGCTATAAACTTAATACTGTAAAATCTATCATATTTCCCTCCCACAGCTCCAGTATAACTTTACTGGGTTACCCAGGAGGGAGAGAGGTGATATGATCACAACATTTAAACACCTTAAGGGCATTAATAAGGTGAAAGAGTCTAATGTAACCCCTTTGTTACCCGGGGTTACTAGAATCCCAGTAAGACCTAGTGGTAGGCAGGGAAGGCAGCTTGTGACACTCCAGTTATATGGGTTTCACACTGTCTCACTCTGTCCTCAGTCACAGTTGAGACTTGAGAGATGACATCATAATAGAACTGTCGCAGCTGCATGAGCCATATTTGGAATCTTGAGCTCAGAGAGTGAAGTTTTAGAATTTTTGGGAAATTCAAAGAGAGTCTTCAGTTTGTCCTTAAGCAAACAAGAAGGAAATCAGTGAGTGGTCTGTTTACCCCCCTCCCTCGGGGGGGGGGGAGTTCTCTGTGGGCTCCAGGGGCAATCCCCTTTACCCACTATGGAAGGAAGCTGCCTAGTTTTGTTTTAAGTCTGTTCTTGTATAACAGCAAAGAAGTGTTACTTCGCCTGTGGGGCACCTGCAACAAATGGGTGAGTGTTTGGCTCCATTTGAAGTGGCAATCAACTTCTTTTCTTCAGTTGGGAAGTAAAGTGGACTGCTATTTGGGAGGACTATGTCAACTAGGATGAACAAATGGAGCAGTCTGTCAGTTTAAAGTTTAAATGGATTTAAAGTTCGCTGTAGATGGGGTGCATCAGATCATCCACCATTCAATCTACATTTTTAAAGTCTAAAGTTTTCTGTGTGTCCAGAGAAATGGCCGGGTATGGGCTGTGGGAGCTGGAGGTGGGAAAACCCCCCATCTTTAGTAACCAGGTCCACCTCTACGGATTTCTTCTGTGTTTTTGCTACTTGCCTCATGCACTTGGCCAGTGATGGGGTGGGTACCCAGACGTGGGTCGCAACTTGAAAATCTCTCTAGGAGTCGCAGACTCTAAGTGGTGTGGGGAGCCACAGGATGGGAAAATTACTCCTTGTTGGATGGGAGTACTCCTTGTTTGATGGGAGTTTCGATTGGAAGTACGAAAACAAATCTCTCTAGGAGTCGCAGACTTCAAGTGGTGTGGGGAGCCACAGTTTGGGAGCCTCCTTGTTTGATGGGATGTCTTTCCAAGTAAAGTTTGGGTTCATTCACCAAGTGGACCATCAGTCGAGTGGCCGGCAGGGGAGCCGGGCCAGTCGGGCTATGTATCCAATGCGCATGCAAAGTCCGGGCTGAGTGCCTGGTGGGTCCAAAGCCAGACATCTGTAGTAATGTGTTCATTCCTCAAATGGACCACTGTGTTTAACCTCTAATCTGCACATACAGTAACGTAGCCCTTTGGGGGACCATGCAATGCTTTGTTATGTGTCATCTAGTATAAATAAAGCCACACTGAAAAATCCCAATTCTGGTTCTGGACATTACAGTTATTGCTTCCTGTAGTTGGATTTACTTGGGTGCCCCTGTGCAGAGTAGCCAAACCTAGGTCTCTTGTGCCAGGTAACCTCATCCTTCCCCGAACCCGTAGACCCATATGTAAAGATAAGTGGTACAAAAATGGAGACATATGGTTACAAAAATGGAGGCACCACTTTGGATTTGTTTGGGAAGGAAGGTGCTTGGGCAAGTAGGCTAGCGTTTTGGCTATCTGGCAGTCGGTAGCCCAAAATAGTTGAAGCAATTTCCCTAGTGTGTGCTGTGTGCTGTGAATCTTGTGCTGCTGTTTAAAAAATGCCTACTGTTTACCAAGGAGCTGTAAAGCCAAAGTGTGTGTCCTTGTCCTGCATCAACATAGTTTACAGCATTTGTCAGTTTTAAAATAAAGTTCTGTGAAGGAAAGTGTGGAAAACTAGGGGTAGCAACAGAGAAATTATGCCCTGGACATTGGAAATGCTTTCTGTGCAATACTAGAGACTGCAGAGTTAATGGCAATGTTACATGGTTGAAATGGGCTCCCGCCGTGGAGTCAGTTGAAAAAAAAAAAAGTGCATCTTTTCAGTTTAAATTTGCCTGCTCGACGATTGCTGTGAGGAGAGGAGCCCTCGTGAGGAAGAAGAGGCTCATTTGCATGGCATCGTGTGGTTGGTCAGTTTGCCATTAGTCCCCACCTCAGCCAGCTCTTCAGAGTCTGCTTCAGCATTCGAGAGGGAGACAGAGAGTAGTGCGTGTACTGGCAGTGGAGGAGTGTTCACGAAGTGTTCAAAGCACAATAAACAGTAAAAAAGTGACTTTCCAGTTAAAAATCGGGCTCAACCCGCTTATCGATCGTGGGATCAGTGAATTGTGTGGTTAATACTACGATCGCGGAGACTGCCCGCCCGTTTGCAATCTGAGGCCTTCAAAATCTGGCTGCAGGCCATTTTACCCCATCACAGCAATCTGCTTCAACAACAGTGAGTAAACGATTTAAAACTGCTCAAATCAGTGATTTTCAGAGAATGCCATATAAAATGTGTGGGCAGCTGTGTAGTCGCTTTGCAAGTAGCGATTGTGTGATGTCCTGCTAGCAAGTGCAAGTCTGTAAAGCCATTAAATGTGTGCATAGCAATGAAAAGTAGCCTCAGTTTAAGGTTTGCAGCCAGAGAGAGACTGTGGGTTGTAAAATAAGTGCAACACTAGTAAAAGCAGGCAATCCTGTGCTGAAACCTGAAGTTTTAAAAGGGACTGTAATTAAATGAATGTTGCCAGCATTTGAAAAGTCCAAGGAAAATCCTGTAAATGTGTGAACAGCCAGAACAGAGCAAGTTGTGCAGTTTGAAATAAAAGTTATTACTAGCTGATGTAAATTGGGTGTGCAGTGGCTTGACCCAGAGTCTGAATGTTGATGCACAGGAGTGCTGCCGCCGCCATTACAGAGTGGGGTAGTAAAGTAAACACAGCAGCAGAGGAGCCATTTTAAAGCTACAGAGTGTGTTCATTTAAAGTGGGACTTTCAGTTACAGTGAACTTTTGTTTGTTTTCTGCAGTTATGGCCTCAGGACCAGCTCGTTACCGGATCATGCCTGGGTTGCAGTAACAGCAGCAGTAAATAGATTGAGAGATATTGAAAATTGGTGCTATGAGGCAACTCCCTCCTGATGTGGCAATTCCTAATTATCCAGTGCGTGTATGCCAGATGTGCTTGAGTGCTGGAAGGATGTCTTCATGATTCCTCACTGTGCTAGTTGTCTACAGAAATATGAAGCTTGTATAAAACGCCTCAAATTCGTTTGGCTCCCACATGGACACAACTTCAAGAATCTGCAGTTGGCAGCACATAGCATCAGGCGGAGACTGTGGAGGAAGGTCCCTCAGGGGAGAGTGGCACAAAGTTAGAGAGTGCAGAATTAGAGACTAAATCTGAAGTTGAAGTTTTGGATGCTGGATCTCAGAAGACAAGTTCAGATAAAGCATTAATAGACCCCTGGGTGGGGGGGCCTAGCCTAAGTCTTGAAGGTGAAGATGAGATGCGGGAGGCCGTTGAATGGGAGGTGTCGACCTCCGCTCCTAGTGATGAATGGATAGTCTCGGGGTGAGAACTACTGCTCACTCCTGGGCTCAGATCCTCAGTGAAGAGGAAGATGAGGGGAACCTATGTGGCCTTGTGAGAAAGGAGCAGTACACAGCCTCAAGATCTTGCCTCGGAGGAATGTGTTCAAGAAGGTGGTGATGCCACTGCCCTGGCTTCACCAGAAGAAGAAAAGTCAGGGATCCATTTTAATTTCATTGAGGATGTGAAGCTGGCAGAACCAGGACTGGCCACCCCCAAGCCAGGCCAGCGGTCTCAGATTGACCAAAGCAATTAAAGAGGAGAGACTGGTTCGTAGAAAGGCCAATTAAATCTTTGGTATGACCTTTCCTACCTTTCCTCGGAGAGTCTGGGAGGAGATTGAGAACTGCAGGAAATCCTGGATCTGGGATGAAGCAATGAAACGTGCATCCTGGGGCTAACCAGCATGTAAAGAATAGACTGTTCCACGAAAAGTATACACAGTGGAAGAGAGGCAGGACACTGTTTAAGGACAGAGTGAGAATAGTGGACGGAGAGGGACGTGAAGTCTCCCACTGTGTGAATTATGTGCGTCCAGATGGAGTAATAATTCAAGCCCCTGACCCCCTCTACTATTGGCCTCAATGCAAGGACCTCCCAGCAATTAAGCCCTTGCCTACAAAATGGAGAGCCGAGCAGTGGTAGTCAATACTGCCACATTAAGATTGTGAAGTGCCCTTATTGAACTGCCAATATGAATAAACAAGGACTCAGGTTCTCCACATTCTTCACTCCACAGTGTACTGCCCTATTCAGCAACCATCTACTGGTACCACCAGATAACTTCAGATCCAGAGAGGACACCATCCCAGCTGTTTCCTGTTCATCACCTGGTAATCAGATGACGCCGGACCAGCTGTTTCTCTTTTTGTTCCTGTTATAAGGTTCCTTCTCCAGTTATGACATCAGCCCAGCTGTTTTCCAGATGTGCACTCCTGTGGGTTCCCGGAAGATGTCCGCCCAGCTGTATCAGAAGAAATGCTGCCAGGGAGAGTCTTCGGGAGGGACCAGGTTTGTGATGTCTGAATACTTCAGGAGGCTGGTAAGTCCACAAAACCCTTTTTATTCTATCTTTATGACATTGCAATACACACCCTACACTACAGACTTCAAACAGTGTGTGAACTGTCCGCAAAGACTCTCCCCTTTGGGATTATGGCCTTAAAGGACTATGTTCACGGGGCTCCGGCCCAGGAGAGACTCTTTAATGGACTGGCCTTCGGGCCTTGTAGTCACTAGTTGGGACATTTAGGGCACTCCATCCCCCCCCCCAAGGTGTATTGATACCAATATCATTGTACTTTAATGTAAATACTGTGTTTTCTATCTTTTTCTAAAAAAAAAAAAATTTTCTATTTTGGGATTGTTCAGTGCTTTTTTCTGTATGGTAAGAGTTGTTGTTGTTGTTGTCATTGTTGTTCAGATAGATTGTACATGCAGATTAGGATGTGTTTTTTTTTGTGTGTGTTTTTGTCTTTTCTTACAGGTGTTCCTGGAAGACAGAAGAGAAGACAAGAAGAGGAGGAGGGGCTCATCGGAGTTCCTCGTCAGTGCTTATGGTGTAGAATTTAAATGTACTGTGTTATTATTGCTAAAGGTTGTAGTTGCAGGCTGCCCAAGGTTGGGGAGGTCCCCGGGTTTTGTTTTTATTTGGGATGTTATGTAGAGGCAGATAGGTTTTCCCTAGAGGGTTAGGGGGATGGACAGGCTGTGGCCCTGACTTGCAGTAGGGGCCGCAGTGCTGATCTATCAGGGCTATGCTCTGGATGGTTCTACCAGAGCCACTAGGTGTCCATAGTAAGTGGATAGAGTAGAGGCTGATATGTCAGCTATAGGCCTCTAGGTCCTTAGTGTTGCCTACCTGTGCTCGCACATGGTAGGAGGGGGCTTGATCACCCCCCTCCGCAGGTAGCACATAGGGCGGGATGGCCTAAGGCCAGGTGCATAATGACTGGGGACAGTCATTTTCCTGGTCAAGGGTGAGTGTAACCCCTTTGTTACCCAGGGTTACTAGAATCCCAGTAAGACCTAGTGGTAGGCAGGGAAGGCAGCTTGTGAAACTCCAGTTAAATGGGTTTCACACTGTCTCACTCTGTCCTCAGTCACAGCTGAGACTTGAGAGATGACATCATAATAGAACTGTCGCAGCTGCATGAGCCACATTTGGAATCTTCAGCTCAGAGAGTGAAGTTTTAGAATTTTGGGAAATTCAAAGAGAGTCTTCAGTTTGTCCTTAAGCAAACAAGAAGGAAATCAGTGAGTGGTCTGTTTACCCCCCTCCCTCTTGGGGGGGGGAGGAAAAGTGCTCTGTGGGCTCCAGGGGCAATCCCCTTTGCCCACTATGGAAGGAAGCTGCCTAGTTTTGTTTTAAGTCTGTTCTTGTATAACAGCAAAGAAAGTGTTACTTCGCCTGTGGGGCACCTGCAACAAATGGGTGAGTGTTTGGCTCCATTTGAAGGGGCAAACAACTTCTTTTCTTCAGTTGAGAAGTAAAGCAGACTGCTATTTGGGAGGACTATGTCAACTAGGATGAACAAATGGAGCAGTCTGTCAGTTTAAAGTTTAAATGGATTTAAAGTTCGCTGTAGATGGGGTGCATCAGATCATCCACCGTTCAATCTACATTTTAAAGTCTAAAGTTTTCTGTGTGTCCAGAGAAATGGCCGGGTATGGGCTGTGGGAGCTGGAGGTGGGAAAACCCCCCATCTTTAGTAACCAGGTCCACCTCTACGGATTTCTTCTGTGTTTTGCTACTTGCCTCATGCACTTGGCCAGTGATGGGTGGGTACCCAGACATGGTCGCAACTTGAAAATCTCTCTAGGAGTTGCAGACTCTAAGTGGTGTGGGAGCCACAGGATGGGAAAATTACTCCTTGTTGGATGGGAGTACTCCTTGTTTGATGGGAGTTTCAATTGGAATGCAAAACAAATCTCTCTAGGATCGCAGACTTCAAGTGGTGTGAGGAACCACAGTTTGGGAAGCCTCCTTGTTTGATGGGATGTCTTTCCAAGTAAAGTTTGGGTTCATTCACCAAGTGGACCGTCAGTCGAGTGGCGGCAGGGAGCGGGCCAGTCGGAGCTATGTATCAATGCGCATGCAAAGTCCTGGCTGAGTGCCTGGTGGGTCCAAAGCCAGACATCTGTAGTAATGTGTTCATTCCTCAAATGGACCGCTGTGTTTTAACCTCTAATCTGCACATACAGTAACGTAGCCCTTTGGGGGACCATGCAATGCTTTGTTATGTGTCATCTAGTATAAATAAAGCCACACTGAAAAATCCCAATTCTGGTTCTGGACATTACAGTTATTGCTTCCTGTAGTTGGATTTACTTGGGTGCCCCTGTGCAGAGTAGCCAAACCTAGGTCTCTTGTGCCAGGTAACCTCATCCTTCCCCGAACCCGTAGACCCATATGTGAAGATAAGTGGTACAAAAATGGAGACATATGGTTACACTAACATGATTCAATATAAGAAAAACAGCAGGACAAGAGGACACAACATGAGACTACAGGGAGGCCAATTAAGGGGTAATGTGAGGAAGTTCTTTTTCAGAGAAAGGGTGGTAATACATGGAACGGCTTGCCTCAGGAAGTGGTGGATATGAGTGCAGTGCAAGGCTTCAAACAAGCATGGAATAGGCATAAGGGAGCAATACAGATGAGTATAAATAGATAGGCCATTGACAGAGCAAAGGCCGATGGTACATTCATAAGGCAGAAAAAGAAATGGGCAGACTGGATGGGCCTTGCGGTCCTTATCTCCCGTCAACTTCTATGTTTCTGTTTCTATGTTACCCTTGGGATATGACAGCAGCAAAAGAAAACATCAAGCCCATGAGAATAAACTCCTGGGACCTAGCCTCCATGGGAAAGTACAGACTGGAATCCCTGAGGGCTTTGCTTGCAACAGACATGGCTAGATGGCAGAATCTCTACCTCTTCCAGTGCGGAAAGGCACATGCATACAAAATGATGGTGTCCCCTAGGACACAATATCTTTTCATAATATCCCTGTCAGACTACACTCCAAACTCATAGGTCAGTTGCATAGTGATATGCTCAAATTTCTTGCAGCACTGGTCCCAAAAGACTGAACCACAAGAAGACAGCTCAGGAATTCAGTAGGGGTGGACTCTACCTACCGAATGCCAGATGAATACAGTACATCAAGTGGCTCTAGTAGATCAGGATGCTATGATGGGAAGGCCCCGGAAGTGGGTACTACATGAAGAAAGCTTATTAGGCTGCCCACTCACACATGCCACCTACTTTGGTAACCTCCAGTCAGATTAAGGGCTCACTCAGCATTAGGTCGCTCCACAGCTGTCTGGAAGAAGGTGGCCAAAATTACAGCATGGGTCCAGGAGAAATTACAGACTTTGCCCTTATGGGATAATGGAAAGCTATGCATCGGAGAGCAACTAGTCCAATGAAGGGACTGGTGAAGCAAGGGGACTGACAAGTTGGGGGACCTTATAGATGACACTAATGAGATGGTAAAATCATTCCAGCAACAGAGGAAAGAATTCCAACTGCCTAAGCAACATCATTGGAAATACTTATAGATGAGATGTGCATTGGAATCCGGTTTAGGCCCTTGGCACCAGATCACATAGAAGGCCTTCCTGGACCTCATCCTACTCCCACCCTTGACTCAGCATAGCAGGGCAGGGTACATGCAAGCCCCCCTCCCCGCATCTAAGGGTATGGTGGTAAAAGTTCTGGGGAGGGGGCACTATAGAGCAGAAGAGGTCCACATACCTGGTCAGCCTGGCTTACCAGGCCTGATGAAACTGAGGTGCTCTCAGACCACTGAGTACAGAGCTGGTTACCAGAGAGGGGTGATGCTGGTCTTCACCTGCCTGGCCTTGCTATCTTCACCTCAGAGGCCTCTATAGACAGTCTTTACCAGGCACGCCTCTCAATGTCTTCCTCCTGGATCTTCTAAATCCTGCTAATGCCATGGAACACACAAGGGCTGGGCTGTGGAGGCAAACTTCTTGTTAACTGAAAACAGTTCATTCAAACAAATGAGGCAAACACCAGAATTTGCAGAAATGAGGGGATCCTATTTACTTAACAATTAATGCAGAGCAAGAAACAGTCACTTCATGCAGCAGTAAAACACACAAATAGTTGCTCTAGATCGATAGGTCACATCCGAAGCTAATTGTTGCCCTTGACCAAGACGGTCACATCAGAACAGAGAGTCCAGGTGGTTACCTGTTTGGCAAGGTAACCACAGTCCAATACAGGCAGCCTAACTCTTAGCTAAATAAACCTTTAATCTCAAGTAGCAATGCTCTCTCTCACTTCCCCTTCACTGCTTCAGAACAAAAAGCCATATCATTCCTGAGGGACAGCTTCCCAGTCCACAGCCACTCTCAAAACAAAAGCTCCTGCTGGGGACACTGAGCCCTACACATGCAGTCCTGAAACAGAGGCAGTTTGGGACTAGGGGAGGCTCTGCAATATTCCCACCCAGGCTGTGCTATTATTTTGTCACGCTGCGTTTCACTCATCTTGTCATGCAGAATATTGTGCCAAATAATATTTTTCTTGTTGGTTGATGCTATCTTCACTACATCATTCTTTTATTATGGTACTGTTGTATGTTCTTAATCATACCAATGTCCTATTCTTAATCTGTAAGGTTTTATGCAGGCTGCAGTCAGCAGATTGTGGAACCAAGTTTATACCTTACTCCATATGGGTTGTGGAAACCAGCGATTATTTTGGGTCCTATTCGACCGTTTGAGTCATAGACTGTTCTCTGTGTAAACAATAATGTTTTATTTCCACAGGTTTTAGCTGACATCCATATTTGTTTACACTATGGACTTTATTGGACATTCAGAAAAGCCCCATATGTTGCATCACACAGTAGATTTATAATCTGGCTGTTAATATTTCTGTATTTACAGCGCTCTGTAAGGCTATCTTTGTGAGCTATTAACATATAGTATAATGTTTTGTTAATTTTAAAATGTATAAAATACAAGTTTAAAAAAATAAACACTGTAGTTATTAATCACGCGCAAGACCTGTAACAAGAAGAGTAATTTAAGAAGTAAGATTCAAACAATATACTGTTATATTGCCTTACTGAGAAGAAAGTTTTCAACTCTATAATACTTATACCATCATAGAAACTTTTTAAAGTATTATTTATATGTTTTTAGGAACAATCAGAGCATTTTTTTTCTTTTGTGCAGTTTTTTTTCATTGGTCATATAAGAAACCAGAACAACAGCATTTGAGATCAAGCTCTTGATCCATATAAAACATATAGCACAGGTAGCCACAGTGCAAACTTCTTCACACTGCCACACCAGTGTGCCTCAGCCCTGTCATCAAGGAGGGTAGCCCGTGGCATAGGCCGCCGCGATTAGGCGCTTTCAAAAAGAGCAACTCAATCCACGGCGCATGTCAACAGGGCTACTGATCAGGGAGGGCGACCGGATTGGGGGGGGTTTGCGCCTATAGCGACAGGACATTGCTACATGCATATGCATGCAGGGAGGAGCGAGCAAGGTGACCATGGGGTGAGACGGGGAGGGACGGTTTGTGAGGCATGGTGCCGCAGTGGGTTGCCGAGCTGGCCCTGTGGCATAGTGGGTAGGTGGCAGGCTGGGATTGCAATGGGTGCTGGGTTTGGGTCCAGGTGCACATACATTTTGTTGCGCTCAGCCCAAAATTTTGTTTTCTTGGGTTTTGCACCCCCCCCCCCGACATACAGCCCCGTGGAGTTGAGAATCCTTTGGTAAGGAGGTGCGGGAGCGAAGGCGGGTGTGTGTGCGGGGGGCTATAACACAAAACACTTAGGTCCCTGGAACCCTTTTGCTGTGCACCGGGGATGTACAGCGCCAAAACTGATTTTCACCAATGTACAGAAGTTAATGGCCTTAACGGTGATCGCCTTTCCACAGTCGCTGCTATGACATGGAACCTAAAGGAGTCCTGTATAATGGGCAAGAGAGAACAATGCAGACACCATGCACACACATTTATTGGCCTCACATGTAAGGCTGACAAAAAGGATAGCAGTTGGGATAGTGTTTTTGTGAGATGGACACTTCATAGGTTCATAGGTGGAATATGACTTTGATAGGCTGAAATACCCTTTACTGAGCTTGCCACCCAATATATCTCATGGGTGGAACTCATATTTTTTGTAACCCATATACAGTATGTATCCAATTTATTTTTCAATATAAATTCTGACTTTCAACAATATGTTGTGGCAAACTGTTCCACATTGTCACAACCCTTTGTGTAAAGAATTTACCTCTTTTTGTTGTTAGGTTTAATTCCCCCTTTATTTTCAAATCATGACTTCTTGTGTTTTCTATGCTCTCTTGTCTTAATCCCAAAGTTTCCCAAATATAGTCATTGTACATTGCTTGATAGACAAGGCAGAGGTCACCTCTTGTTTGCCTGTATATGACTGAAAATTTAAGCATTTGAGTCTGTTACAATAACTTTTGTTTTTTAAATGTTTAAATTTTCTTTGTTACCTTCCTCTGTACTCCTTCTGTTCATTTTAGACTTCTTTTTGGTATGCGGCACACAAAACTGGGAGCAATATTCCAGGTGGGAGTGCACCAAGCTGGTATATAGTGGCATAATCACCTCTGGATCCCTGCTTTTTATATTCACTAAGACTGAACCTACTGTTTTATGACATTTTTTTACTTTAACTATGCTGTTTCTGCCGAAAGATAAATTGTCAGTTATTATTGTACCAAGGTCCTTTTCTTCAGTTATTGATTCTAACATAGTATTTTTCAATTTATAATTTAACATTATATTATTCTTCCCTAAGTGCATGACCTTACATTTGTCAATGTTGAAGTACGTTTTGTTAGTCCTAGTCCAATCATAAAGGTTATCCAGTTGTTTTTGTAGCTGCTCCCCCTTCATCAACTGTAGTTACAATGCCACTGAGTTTACAATCATCAGCGTACTTACTCATCCAGTTTTTACCTGTCGTTTTCATAGTGGCAATTATAATTTTAAACAGGGTATGACCCAATACCGACCCCTGTGGCGGCACACCACTCTTGACACTTCCCCATTCTGATATGTAGCCTGTGACTGAGACACTTTGTTGTCTATCTCCTAGCCAGGATTGTATCCAGCTAATAATATTAGGATATAATTTTAATCTTACATACAAACATACGAAGAAGCCAGCAGAGAAAGGCCATTTGGTCTATCAAGTCTGCTCGTATTGCAGGGTCCACAGCCTGAGCGAATATCTCTGCCCCTCCCTCCCTCCCACTCCTCCCATCCTCCCTACCCATGATTCTTACCTTCCTCCATGCCTCTCCCAGCCCCTCTTAAAGCTGCCCACTGTCTTCAACGAGATGACCTCTTCTGGCAGCACATTCCAAATGTTGACCACCCTCTCTGTGAAAAAGTGTTTCCTGACCTCCCTCCTATACCTCCCACCCTCCAGCTTAAGACTGTGTCCCCTTGTGATATGATTGCCACTCAGCTTAAAGAGACTCTCCTTATCAACCTTATTTATCCCTTTCAAGTACTTGAATGCCCCTATCATGTCTCCTCTCTCTCTCTCTCCTGTCTTCCAGGGAGTACATGTTGTTGTAACAAAATCTTATGTGACACTTAGTCAAAGGCTTTGGCAAAGTCCAAGTATACGACATCAGAGGATACCCCTGGAGAGGAACACTTGTTACTAGAAACTGAACTGCTCACTGTCAAATCACACCGTCTTTTAATATTTTTCAACATTTCCTCAACCTTTTTGTACAATTCTTCTGAACAGCTTCCAACACCCCTGGAACAATTTTGAAACAATATAATAAGCAGAGCTAGTCTAGTTTATATCTTATATTAGTACCTTAATCTCGTACATTATTACGTATGGAACTCATAAAAACAGGATCTCAGTCACTTATACATTAATCTTGGTCGGGCTGCTTGTCTACAAGTGACGAGTAGCCAGATCAGGAGGATGTTTATAGAAATGTGTGATCCTTACCACAAGCTGCACTCCCTGCTTCCACCAAAGAAGGTACTGTGTATGGTTTAAAGGAGAATTCTCCTGTTTATGAACTGGATATTTCTGACATATTTGTCATACATTGCATCAATTACTGCCAGTATGTCAACAGGGGATCAGTCATTTTTTTCTGTTATAACACATATCTAGATTCTGAGACTCGGACATAGGCTTGTAAAGTTTATAGCAAGTCTCCATTTATATTCACATGAGGCACTTGTAATATAACCCCTCCCATTCTTTGGGTCCCTGGAGCAGTAGCCCAGAAGGAAGCATAAGATATTTGCTGCTTCCTATCTGTGTTTTATTTTAAGTTCGCAATAGACAGTCCTGACCTCACACAGTGTGTCGTACTAGTAGCCTTGATTTGTTCCTAGCAAATAATACTTCTAAAATTATTTCACTCACAGGAAAACAAATATTTTTTTATGCTGCTCAACTCTCATTGTAAGCCAGTTGTGGCATGTTGTATGAGAGGAGTATACTGAAGGTTTCCCTTACACAGATGACACACATCCTCCTTTCAGCAGCTGGAAAAATGGACAGTTAGATCATTTGCTTTAAAAGTGTATTTTTCACATTTCAAATGCTCCTTAAACCACAGTTGCTAACTGGAAATACCAAGAGAGGGAATGAATATAACATGGGAGGAGTGAGGTATGCAAATATGCAGCAGTGCAAATGTGAGACATCTCCTTGAAGAAAGCAGTGCAGATGGAAAAGATCAATGCTTAGAGCCAAAACAAAAAAAAGGAATCCTTTTTATAAGATTTTTGGAGAAATAACATGTTGATTCCCTGCTTTTATTGTAAAATGGAGGCTGGGCACGTACTGTACACGTTTTTTTCCTCAAACTGTGGTCATTGGGCATCAGCGCTCCCGCAGTCCCTGATTAGTTCACATTCTTTAGCCCCTGATTGGATAAGTTCCTCTGTTACCCTTGGCCTGCAATTGGCCAGTTCTGTTTGTTATTCTCAGCCTGTGATTGGCCGATTTGGTGTCTCCTCTCATTGGCTGCAGCACCCAGATGAGGAAAAGGTGTACTGTTCAATCGCAGTCTGTCTGCAAAAAGAGTGGCCTATGTGCCCTATAAGCTTGCTACCTGGTATCCGCTAAGGAGGGGTATGGGTGGAAGATGGTCCCTCTCAAAGCAAGAAGCCTGGGGAACAAAATTGCAGAGCTTCAGGAGCTCCTTTCAGAGGGGAAGGTGGACACTGCTGTAGTGACAGAGACTTAGGCCACAGAGTACCATGACTGGGACTTGTCAATCCCAGGATACAGGATATACAGGATGGACCAGGGGGTTAGAAGAGGGGGGTTGCATGCTGTGTGAGGGAAGGGATCAAATGCACAAGGGGTGAGGGAGAAGAGGAGGAGAGGACAGAGGCACTTTGGGTGCAGCTCCTGAATGCCAAGGGCAGAAAGCTGAGGTTAGGAGTGGTGTACAGACCACCAGCCCAGTCCGGGGAACTGGATGGGGAGTTGGCAGAGCAGATAAGGAGGGTGTGTAGAAGGGGGAGTCTGGTGATAGTGGGGGATTTTAACCTACCAGGGGCTGACTGGGCAGCCCGGCCACTAGCAGAACCAGGGAGCAAGTGTTCCTTGATGCATTCCAGGACAACCTTCTGACACAATTGGTAAGTGGGCCTACGAGGCTTGGTAGCACTCTAGACCTAGTACTGGCAAAGGGAAGGTGGTGAGGGAGGTAAGGGTGAAGAACCCACTAGCAGGTAGTGACCACCAAACAGTGTGGCTCTTTCTCACACTGGGCATGGAGACAGGTGGCATGGGCACTAAGGTGGTGGACTTTAGTAGGATGGACTTTGGGAGTATGGGAGCGATACTGCAAGGGAGATTCCAGGATATAAGGCTGGGGATGGATACAGAACAAAAGTGGGGAGTCATAAAGACTGGTCTAACAGAAACCACAGTAGCCTGCACCAGTGCCAGGAGTAAGAAGAGCAGAGCCAAGAAACCATACTGGCAGAACAAGGAAGTGCTGCAAGGGGTGAGGGCAAAGAGGGCTGCATACCAGAAGTATGGGAGAACAGGGAAAGGAGAGGATAAGAAGGCTTATGGGAGTTGGTCAAGGGAGGTGGCCAGGAGGATGAAAAAAGCTAAGGCATCCAGGGAATTAAGATTTGCACAGGACATATAGGGACAGGAAAATGACTTTTTTAGGTATGTCAGGGAAAAGAGGAAGTGCAAGGAACATATTGTGAGGATAAAGCTGGGAAGGGATTGGGTGGAAAAGGGGGAGGAGCAAACAGAAATTCTAAATGAGTACTTCTGCTCCATTTTCACTAAGGAGAGGGATGGTCCACTACCACATGGACTGGGGGGGTGGAAAAAGGGGGAGGAGGAGACAGACAAAGTGATCACATGGAGTAGGGTACTCAAGGGGCTGACGGCAGTAAGTGTGGACAAGGCACCATGTCCCGATGGCATCCACCCCAGGGTGCTGAGGGAGATGGCAGAGCTGTTGGCTGAGCTGCTGGCAGATCTGATCGACACCTCCTTGGAAATGGGGTGTGCACCCCAGGAATGGAGGGGGACCCATGTGGTGTCCATACACAAGAGTGGGCCTAGGGAGGAGCCAGAAAATTATTGGCCAGTCAGTCTCACGTCCATAGTGGGTAAGCTTATGGAGGCCATACTGAAGGAGAGACTGGTGGCATTCCTAGAAAGTAATGGTCTACAAGATGGGCGGCAACATGGATTCATCTCAGGGAGGCCTTGTCAAACCAGCCTAATATAGTATTATGACTGGGTGACATGGAAGTTGGACAGAGGCCATGTGGTACCTGTCCTGTACTTGGACTTCAGTAAGGCCTTTGATATAATGCCTCATGGGAGACTGGGGGGAAGCTGACAGCAGTGGGGGTGAGAAAAAAGCTGACTAAATGGATAGAGAACTGGTTACAGTAGATGGTGCAGAGGGTGGGGGGAGCTCTTGGCACCCAAAGCAGTGATAAGCAGGGTGCTGCAGGGGTCAGTGCTGATCCCAGTGCTATTTGGGCCCTTTATCTCTCATATAGCACAAGGAGTGGGGAGCTGGGTTAGTCTGTTCGCAGATGATACCAAATTGGGGGCGGTGGTGGACGAAAAGGACAGATTGGAAAAACTGCAGGGGGACCTAGCCAAACTGCAGACATGGTCGGTGGAGTGGCAGCTATGATTCAACGCAAAGAAATGCAAGGTGATGCACTTCAGGGCTAAGAACCAGAAGAGGACTATTGGTTGAGGGGGGTGAGGTTGGGAATCACAGAGGACGAGTAGGATCTAGGGCTGTTGGTAACTGGGAGCATGAACAACTCAGCCCAGTGCAGGAGAACAGCAGCAAAGGCAAACAGGATGCTGGGGTGCATTGCAAGGGGGTTCTCATCCAGACACAGGGATGTGATCCTACCTCTCTACAGATCATTGGTCAGACCACACCTGGAGTACTGTGTGGAATACTGGACGCCATACCTAAGGAGAGATATAAAGTTACTGGAGGGGGTGCAAATATGAAGTTAGGCTGAAGGAGCTGAACATGTACACACTGGAAGAGAGGACCGATTAAGGAATATGATTGAAGCACTTAAATACCTGAGGGGGGTAAATACACCTAAAACTGAGGAGGTGTTTAAACTGAGGAGTGGAAGAGATGAGGAGGCATGGACTATGGTTGGAAGGGGGACATTTCAAGAGGGAAATGAGGAGGCACTACTTCACAGAGAGAGTGGTGTCTAGTTGGAATGCACTGCCAGAGAGGGTGGTAACATGTAGGACAGTCAATAGCTTTAAGAAGGACTGGGATAAAGCAAGATGAAGAATCGGGGGTCAGGGTCTGGGAGAAGTGGGGGAGAGGAACTGAGGGGTAGGAGGCTGGGGCAGCTGCAATCTAGGCTGCTAGCTGCACACTTGGGCAGATTTAGATAGGCTGATTGGTCTGTTCTGCTGGCAGATTTGTATGTTTGTATGTATGTTTGTATGTAAAATCACAGTGATGCTGTTCATGAGCAGAGGTCCTAAAATGCCTGTGTTAAAAATTTGGTGACAAACGTCCATAAAATGACTGTCTTACAAGCACGCATTGTGCAGTTTCCACGCATCCTTGTAACTTTGCAAATTTGTAGTATTTTCACGCCTGACTTTCAACATTGGCATTTTTTCAGACCTCCTTATGAACAGTACAGCTGTCATTTTTCACATCCTGCACGAAATATGCATTTACACATCTGATTCAGAATAGCACGGCTGCTGTGGGAAATCAATGTTTGGGACAGATTAAGAAAATTATAGTGACAGTGTTCATGAGCAGCGGTCACAAAATGCCTATGTTGAAAATTTGGTGAAATAATTCCACTAAATGACTGTTACACACATGTGCTGCACAGTTTCCATGTACGCTCATAAGTTTGAGCATTTTTAATATTTTTACTACAGATTTTCAACATACCATCTCTTCACACCTCCCTATGAGTGATACAGCTGTCATTCTTTTTTTTTTTTTTTGCTCCCCTACTCCTCGCAGCCCCCATCTCTTCGGGAGTCACCTACAGCCTTTTCAGCCCTCGCTCACCTACCTGGTGACCAGTGCAGTCCATTCCCCATGGAGCCGTGGTAGTACCCCCAAGGCGGGGTATGGGGTGGGGGACCATACACCCCGATGTGTCTATCTTTCATCGGGATGCTGTCTCTGGGCAGGTAGGGGCATTGAGGGCCAGGGCCTGTGCTCCATCTACTGGGAGGCCGCAAAGTGTTTTTCTGGTGTTCTCGCGATGTACCATGTCCCCTGACGTCAAGGCGCTTGGGCGCCGACGTCTAGCACATCGCTCTCTCTGTTAGACATCAGGCTTGTTGTACCTCGGGTCTCCACCCGGGGCCAGACAAAAGCCGAGCTCTGGTTCCCTCTTCCCCCAGAAGAGGACAAGTAGTCCCTGGGATGCTCAAGCCTTCTCCCCCCTGCTAGCCCTCCAGCTCTTGGGCTCGTTCCCGAACCCGGGTCACTGGCATCGCAAGCGGAAATCCAACCGCTGTGCCTGCGGGCCAGCACAGCTGTCATTCTTCACATCCTGCCCTGTCTGTGTTTTCATACATCTGGTGCAGAATGGGATGGGAAATGGGCTGTGGGAACTCAAAGTTCGGGACACATTAACAAAATCACAGTGCCACTGTTCATGAGAAGAGGCACCAAATGCTTTCATGAGGTGTGGGTCACAAAAAGGTTGTGTTAAAAATTTGTAGCACAAATACCAACAAATGACTGGGCGTTAGGGTTTCTAACCATAACGTCCCACCTTATACAGACTGACAGGCATCAGGGGTGTGCCTTTGGATTGCTGACTGTAATGCTCATGCCATTCCACCCCCACCCCACCCTCCACCATGTAGCCAGTGACAGGATCAAGGTATGCCTTGGACTCTTTGGCCCCAGACTTCTCCCCATTCTCCTATACTGTACCCATTTCAGTGTATGTCCTTCTGGAAAGGGGTGACTGTAAAGCCTAACAGCCCAAGGCACACCTCAACACTCGTCAGTGTCTGCAGGATAGGGTGAGGTGAAATGGCATGAACATTGTAGGCGACGACCCAAACGCATACTCCAATACCTGTTCCTCTCTGCAGGGTGGAGGTGAGGTTGGTGTGAAGTTCTGTACTTCACTGCCATTCCTTCTCTGCATCTGTCTAACTCCTGCATTCCCAATGCTAATACCAGCAAGCAAACATTCGGCATTGACAAATGCTTGTTTAAGTTACGCACGTCTTGTTAGAGATCTGTGAATGAGGACTCAATCTTTTGAACTGAGGAGAGAATTTTCAGCAATGTTTTCTCCATTTTTCGGAGAAGTAGTAGCTCATCATCCTCCAGCTCCTCAGATGATTCAGACGGAGAGCTTTGTGCTGGGAGTGAGCCGCCAAGCCTTCCACCTCCTCGCCGAGGGTGAGCAGTTTCAGTTTGGCTTGTGAAGCATTAGCTTTCAAATTATTGAACTTACTGTTCTTTGTAGCCATCTCTTATCACTGTTTCTCTTTCAAAATTGGAGTTTGGAGGTGTTCTGTAGGAGGATTGCAATAGATTTTTCACAGCGGTTCTTGGAGCTCTAATGATCAAGCTCTCACCATCTTGGTGACATCACTGGAAATCCTACAACTCCCAGTCTCAAGTATTCCCCAGCCCGCCTGCATAGCTTCACCCATAGAAGTTCCATAGTCCCTTCACTCTCCTGCCCCTCCGTCACCTGTAGGTCCTCTTTTACGTATATGGCTACCCCTCCCGCACTTCCTGTCCCTCCTATCTTTCCTAAACAGTATGAAGCCCCATATGACTATCTCCCACATATGTGTGACAGGGAGCTCCTGCCACTCTTGAGGACAAACCTTTTCTGAAATCTGTTGCAACAGTTCTTCTATTTCTTAGTCTAGTCTAACCTTTACAATTTCTAGTCCTTAAGGTTGGCCACCTATGGGCACCCCATCCCCTTTCTTGACTATGCTATAGTGTCCTCTTTAATTTTCCTTTTCCCTCTCAGCTCCTTGTACAGGGCAGTTATTATGGTGATCTCCAAATGTATGTAAAGCAGGTTGTGTTTATCATTGTTGGATTTAGTATGTAATAGCACTAAGTCATAAAATACCTTGATGTATATACCTTATGTTTATGAAACCTGTAAATGTTGAACATACCATGGCACTAGGTATTTTTGATAATGGTAAAAAGTGCTAGGTGGTTATTATAGAAATTAAGTTAGTTGTGCTATTTAAAATGCATGTTAATTGCTGCAAATGGAACAAGTCTGAAATGTCATGGTGATTTGCATATATCCCATGATGCTTTGCATTATGGACGTATGTATGATGTATTTCTTTGAAACTTGATTTGTTGCCAGTGCCCTTTGGGGTAACCCTTTTTTCAGTGATTCTGCATTGAGGTCCTTTGTCTATAGCTTGTTTTTTTTTTTTTTTTTTTGGTTTTTGAGCCCTCACTACCCTAGCAAACGGGGCCTATAGGGATGAAGGGTTTTCACTGAAAAGTTGTTAGATCAGAGATCAGTGTCAGTAGGTGCTGGCTAAGTGCAAAAGAAGGACATTCATAGTCTGTTGCTGCAAACTGATGTACTGAAGAAAAAATATGCCATAGCAGAAGGTTATTTCTTGCATTTTGAGTAAACATCACACAGAGATTGTGTGTTGAACTTGAAGTTCAGTGTCTGGTCCATCTGTTATCCCACAGCCCCTCCACAGTATGGAGATCCATCCCTCAAGTCTCAGTGATTGCTATTAAGTCCAATTTGTCAAACTGGAACTCCATCTTATACGCCAGGCTCCTAGCGTTCACTAACATAACTGAGACATTTAAATACTTGAAGGACATTAACATGGTAAGTCATGAGGGCCTGTTTAAAATTAGAAAGGAGGGAATTACAAGAGGACATAGTCTAAAGTTGGAGGGGGGTGGAATTTTTTTAATTGAGATGAGGAGGCACCTTCTTACTGAGAGGGTGGTGACAGCATGGAAAGCCCTGCCTGACAAACTGGTTTCAAGGGCTTCAGTGGTTGGATTTAAGGTGGGGTGGGATAAACTTAAGGGCAGAATTTAAAATCGGGAAGGGGGAGAAATGGCAAAACAGTGGGATCATAAGAACATGTGAAAATGGCAGCAGAAAAAGGCCTCACGGTCTACCAAGTCTGCTTGAATGTGCAGCTAGCCCCTTAATTTGCAGCTGCCCCGGCCCCTCCCTTCATCCCAGTATCCCTCACCCTTTCCCAACTCTTTTTAAAACTGTCCACTGTCTTGCAGGACACTATCTCTTCTGGCAGAGTGTTTCACTTCTTTACCACCCTTTCTGTGAAAAAGTATCTCGTTTCCCTCCTGAATCTTCCCACCTCCAATCTCAGTCCATAGCCTCTAGTGTCCCTCCATCTCCTCAGCTGGAAAATCCCTTTTCTGTTCATCTCGTTCATCCCTTTCAGGTACTTAAAGGTCTCTATCATCTCCCCCTATCCCTCCTCTCCTCTAAGGAGTACATATTCAACTCGCCCAGCCTATCCTCTTAGGTTTTGCCCCCCAAACCCTTGATCATCTTTGTGGCTAGGCGTTGCACACACTCCAACAATCTTACATCCTTCTTCAGGAACGGGCGCCAGTACTGCACGCAGTACTCTAGGTGGGGCCTAACCCATGATCTGTACCAGGTCAGGATCACCTCCCTGCTTCTGGAGGAGATTCCCCTCGCTATGCACCCCAGCACGTTGTTGGCTTTTGCTCCCGCCTTCCTGCATTGTGCAGTGAAGTGTGTGCTCCCTGTTATGATCACCACAAGGTCCTTCTCCTCTATGGTGCTACCCAGATGAACCCCTCCCAAATGATTCTCACTCCCTTGATTCCTGGTTCTGAAATGCAGAACCTTGCACTTCTTTGCATTGAACCCACCGCTGCCATGTTTCTGCCCACTCTTGCAACTTAGTCAGGTGCTCCTGCAGCCCCCTTCACCCCTCTATGTCATCTACCACAGCTCCCATTTTGCTGTTGTATGTGAAAAGACTGATCTTACTCCAGATCCAGTGTGGGATATCAGCTATAAATATCCCAAACCACACCGGTCTAAGCACAGATCCCTGTGGTACCCCGTTTGTTACCGCACTTGGTGTCAAGAGCTCCCCCACCACCACCACCCTTTGTTGCCTCCCCCTTAGCCAGTTTGTAATCCATTTCACCATCTTTGGTCCCACACCCACATCCTCCAGCTTTCCCACCAGTCTCCCATGCAACACTGAATCAAAGGCTTGCTGAAATCCAGATACAGGACATCCACTGCATGGCCTTTGTCCAGTTCCTTCATCACCCAATCATAGTATTCCACAAGTTTGGTCTGACAGGATCTGCCCAAGACAAATCAGTGCTGTTGGCCATCCTGGGGGCCATTGTCCTCCAGGAAGTTCATCAGCCACTCTTTTAGGATTATTTCCATGAGCTTCCCCACTACTGATGTAAGGCTCACTGGCCTATAGTTACCTGGTTCATCCCTTGGTCTACTTTTGTGAATGGGCACCACATGGGCAATCCTCCAGTCCTGTGGTATGCATCCAGTGCCCAAGGAGGTATTGATCAGGTCAGCCAGTGACCCTGCCAGGATCTCCACCAGTTCCTTGAGCACTCTAGTGTAACCCCTAGGTGGCGCTATCCCAAGGGCTACTACCCCTGCCTGCTTGGCTAGTAGCAGGTTAAGGGGCCTGAGTTCTGAAACGGGTGCCTCCACCCAGAGGTCAGGGTCGGTAGTGGTCAAGCTAACCTGGGTACAACCCTCCAGGACACTGTAACCCCCCCCTTTCTTTACTAGTGGCCAGAACAATACACAATAATCGCTTTCACAATACTCCTGATACACCACACAAGTACTCACACTATTTGCACTTACCACCAGGGCTTTCCTCTGGCCTGATCCTGGGGACCACCTGTAAAACAAGGTTATATACAGCACATAACAGCAGTACAGTATTCTTGCACAAACTGGAATCACTGTCAGGGTAAATGCAAAAAAGAGTTAGATCAGATTTATTTAAGGGACTTGAACAAGGGAGGGGCGTAATCAGGTTAATTTGCTTAAAGACTCTATCATTCAGACAGTTATGCATGCACGTCAGGGTCCATAAACAGTCACACACTCTGGGTACCCAGATGGAGAACGGTGAGCTAGCCAGGAATGTTGCAGCTGGTTGCGGCCCTGTGATAGAAAAAAACAACATGTACAACACACACTATTTGTAATCCAGAGCCGGAGGGCTCAGTTCGTGAAAAGAAAACAAGAAGACAATCAGATGACACACTTTTAGATTAGGCTGTTGTTGCAGGGAGCTACCCTGATGATTACTCAATACCCAAGACTGGACACAGGCTGGACGAAAATCAAGACAGCATGTGGTTAATCTGGAGTGCCAGGAGAAGCAGGTCTCACACGAATCACCGAGGCATCGTTCCTGTTCAAGCATGGAGCAGGGGGCTGATCCCCAGGCAGGTCTTTCGTCGATGGTGTTCTCTGTGCAGCGGGTAGTCTGGCTGGACCAGTATGACAAGGCCCCGGCCAAATGGAGACAAATTCGGATACAGTCCATTTTGGGCTAGATACAGCTTCCAGCAAGCAGAACACAGTTCACACAGTGTGGAACCAAATCATTACCCACTTTCAATACACAGCACAGTTACATGTAAGGAAATTCTACTGTACCAGGCAAACCGCTCTCTGGTCACAATCGCAAAGTCTCTGCACAAACCAGGGATTCAAAAGCAGCTGGAAATCCTGACAGGCTGATTGCATTCAGCAAAATCTTTGGTCTTCTTCAGGTATGAACCTGGTAGAAAATCAATGGCTTACTTTGTTCTCACAAACTCGGATTTAGTCCGAAATAATTCTCTTTTCTCCCACTCAGGGGCAGCAGGAAGACATGCAGCCCAAAAACTCAGCCCTTTCACAGTTCTCCCATGCAGATCCACTCAGGACTGCTGCTCAAAATCACTTGAGCTCTTTCTTCTTCGGCTCCCAACTTAGATCTAACTCAACTGACAGCAAGCCTGGGACTTTTCCCCAGAATCCAAAAGGTTTGGTTGGCTGATCTGTCTGTCAGTCACAACAAAGGCTCCCCCTTCAGGTGCAAAAAGGCGCCAAAGGTCCAAAACTACAATTCCTACAGATTTTGACTCCAGACAGCTCCTGTAGTCCAGCTCCATTTTAGGTCCCACCAGAACTGATTAGTCCAATTTGCAGTCCCGGGCCAAATGGTGGGGATAAACAAAACAGTCCTTGCTGCAAAGAAGGCAGGTTAGACAAACTACATTATTATTACTACTCTAATGAATGATCAGCAAACAGTTACATCTATTAACAGGGCTCCCTCTGCGCAATTAGCGATGGCAGAAACGGAGCGATTACCTGGCAGCCTGGGTGGGACTCGAGCATAGCAACATTCAGCCCCCTCCCAGATGAATTATTACTGCAATCTAGGCAGCTCTTAAAGCAACAGTACATAGAGGCTACACAGGCACTCTTTGGCAATGACAATTAACTGCTAAACGCAGGACACCAGCCAGGCAGTGAGCATTTAAGCAAGCTCATGGAAGACTTTTCAGGAACCCCCATTTGTGGGGGGGGTTACACCAGGGTGAATGCCATCCGATCCAGGCGCCTTGTTCACCGTCAGTGCCCTCAACCCTTCCAGTACATTGTCCTCTGGAATCCCTACATCTCTCCCCTCCTCCCTTCCCACCCCCTTTCCCCTGCAGTATCCGTCCTCCCTTTTCCTTCGTGAATATAGAGCAGAAATACTCATTAACTGCCTCTGCCTGATCCACTACTTTCTCCACCCACCTTCCCATCCTACTTGATCCTCACCAACTGGTCCTTGCTGCTCCTTCTCTCGCTCCCTAATGTAATGGAAGAAGTCTTTTTCCCCATCCTTAATGCCCTGTGCCAGCCTCAGCTCCCTTGAAGCCTTGGCCACTCCGACCGGTCTGGTAACTTCTCTTGACTTCTTCGTATACTCTTCCTTATCTTCTCCCATCCCTGATTTCCTTGCCTTGTGAAATGCTTTTTTCTTGGCCCTCACCCCTTCCATAACCTCTTTTGACAGCCAGCTGGGTTTCTTCACCCTTCCCTTTTCACTCTACGTCTCAGCACAAGACCTATTAGCCTCCTACAGCACTTTCTTTATGATCTTGCACTTTTTTTCTGCACCCAAGCGTGGATGAATTTCCACCAGGTGTCTCTCCAAAATATCCCCCATTTTCTTATAGTCCGCCCCCCCTAAAGTCAATCACTCTGGGTCCTGTGCCTCCCGTTTCCCTACCCATGTTGAATGTGAACCACACTGAGTCATGATCACTCCCGGCCAGTGGGTGCTCCACCCCTAGGTCCCTTATGGCCTCCCCATTAGACAACACCTGGTCCAGGTGTCCTTCCAAGCTGAGTAGGCCCTGGGACCAGCTGTATCAGGAAGCTGTCCTGAATTGCCTCTAAGAGGACCTACTCCCTCACCCTCATGGTGGTTTGGGTGCTCCATTCCACCCAGGGTAGGTTGATCAGTTGGCAAGAAAGGAGGTGTGAGGAGTGGGAAGGGGCAGCATTAGTGCACAATACTGAGAGCCTAAACAATTAAGCAGACTCGATAGGCCACTAGGCCTTTATCTACTGGCTTCATCGTATGTTCGTATTGTCTGTTCATATGTTCATAGTTGCCTTATGTCCCCGGACTATTTTAGCACTGCACTCCCATCCCTGTTTGCACTGCTTCCTTTGCATGCTATATTCAGAAGGTTTAGCCCTGGGACTATTCCTTTTGAATATAGGAGGCTATTGGCTTCAGGCTAATATAGCATGCCGGGCAGTGCTAATTTTGCCCGGGGTCAACACTTTCAATATCTGGCCCCTGATGTTATTTGAATACATTTGCAGGCTTTTAAGCAGCACAGTAGGGGTGGGGTGTTAGCACTGGTACCTTAATTGTTTATTTTTTTTTTATTTTATTTAAAGTCTAGGAATTACAACCCTTTGAGTCTGAGACTCATTTGCAAAGGCTCCACATCTTACATAAATGGATTAGGATACAGTATAACATAGAATATAAAATATAGACAACATTGTATGTTTTTTTTGGTTACACACCAGGCGCATCCCTATAAATCTTAAAAAATATATTGTAAATGTGATGGGTTGAGCTTGCCAAACCCCTTTTTGCTTGATACTGAAAACCCTGAGATTGATGCAAAGTGCCTGCACAAAACAGAAATGGTGCAAATGGCACCAAGCGTAAAACACTGCCCCCTGAGCTATTCAGAAATGCAGCCTGCATCAGTTGCAGGCTACAGCACTAAATGGTGTTTTGTCTGCCTGTCTACCAGAAAATGGGTCGCGTTATGGATCTTAGGTGCGTGTTGCAGATTAAAACTGACACATATCTAAAAATATGATTCTTTAAACTTACCATGAGGAAATTTGTCTAGGTACCCTTTCATGAGCGAGGTACTCTGTATGAGTTTACCACTGTGTGGCAATATGCCACATTCCACCTCCTACCACCACACACAAGCACACATTCAGCACCAAGATTATTGAATCATCCACCCTGGTGGTGCAGAGGTTCTTCCCCCATCCCTGATATGCCCATTTGTAAGAAGTTTAATTTTCCATATGCCCTCATGGTCTTGCTGTCCCTCCCTCCGCTCCAATATGCCCATTACTATTATGTTTAATTTATCCTGTACCCTGGTGCTGTACTGCCCCCCCCCACCATACCCTGGCATGTAGCGCCCACCACCCCAGTCTCCCCAACCAGAACCATGACTCTGAGACTGGCACAGCCCTTCTCATGTCACCTTAACCTTCCGTGGACTTCACTGTCACTGAGCACTTATTGTATAATGCAGTATATGCTCAATGCTTGACAATCAGTGAGCATGTATGTAAGCAAAAATACCTGACAGGGTGGGCAGTTTTTAGAAATCACACACCTCTCAACTGCGTAATACAGTCGGACACCACAGGTGGAGGTGCTTATGGCCCCTGGAAGGTTTGTTATTTAACAATACCGCCTACCCTGTGTGGTATCATTGCCCTTAGAAAATGGTCCGCATGTGGCATGTGTAAGTATCAAAGTCTTTCTCTCCAAAGGGACAGAAGAAGGGGATAAAGGTGTGGAAACATGCTTGAGTATCGGGGATACTGTACTGTGTTGTAGCTGCACAGTCCCGTTAGTTTATTTAATTACAGCAGTCTTTTGTGGTTGTTTCAACAGCAAGGGTATATTTGCTTAATCAGACCCATTTTTGCAGGTGCTGGTAGATGTGATTGTACAGAGCATTACAAGAGTGTATTTGCTGAAAGGGCTAAGACTTGCTATCTTTGTAAATGTTTTGTTGTTTTTTCTTTCCCCAGCAAGTCAGCAGAGGAGGCAGTAGAGTGCAGCACCAGTGTACAGTCTGAGGCTGGCACAGGTCCTGATTTAAAATGGGTGCTAAGTGTTTCTTTGCAGGAACCAGATGTTGAGACAGGGGCTGACTACATGCCGAGACTGAGGCACAAGTACTGGGAACTGATACCCATCAGAGGAAAAAGGGTGCCAAACGTGATAAAAGAGCAAGTAGCATGTAAAGAGTGTCATTGTGCAGATCATGTACGTATCATAGGTTTTGCCTACAGAGGGACAGGGGACAGGGAGAGAGTTGGGGATATGCTCCAGCATCTGAGATACTGTAATGTGAATTAACTGCACAGTCCAGGCTTTTTACCAAACTATGGTGGTGTTTTGTGGTTGTTTCAACAGCGAGGTCATATTTTCTTAATCGCACCCTTTTGTTACACGTGCAGGGATACCTGATCCAGTAGAGCATTGCAGGACTGTAATTACAGAAGGTCTAATAGTTGGTATCTTTATTTTTATCAATGTTTTGTTGATTTTCCTTTTCCCAGCAAGTCTAGGTTAGCAGGAGCAGAGAACTGGGGAGCAGAGGTGGCTGCAGATGGCAGCACCTGTGGGCAGAATTTGGCGCAGGGTTTTTATTCCTTTGTTTCTCCTACTCTGTGGAGTGAGCTGGCAGGTCATCTGGTCACTGGCACCAGCAGCCCAGGACCCGGGTCCATCAGCAACTCGCTCTCCGTACACAGGCTGGCACATGAAGTGCCCCCCCCATGGGGGACCTGGATCCAATATCTGGAGGGCACACATCTCTTGGTCCTGTAGGCATCATTATGAACATTGTGTGTTTGCTGCCCAGTGGGCAGCATTCTTAGTAGATGAATACTTTTTTTTTCTTTTTTTTTACCAGGAGAGACACACTAAGCTGAAAGCTTGGTTACAGGTGCGATCTGGGAGTACAAAGAAGTTAAGTGACTTGCTCAGGGTCATACAGTATGCAAGTGGGGGCTGTGGGATTCAAACCCAGTTCTCCAGGTTTGCAGATCAGAGCTTTAAACAACTGCACTATACTGCCTCCTTCAGTGTACATCACTGGCAACACAGTTGGTAGCACTGTTAGCACTGTGTGGCTGTTGCCCCATGGGCATCAGTGACAGCACTGTGTGTCTGTTGCCCAGTGGGCAGCACTGCTAGCACTCTGCAGCTGCTACCCTGTGGGCATCATTATGAACACTGTGTGTCAGCTGCACAGTGGGCAGCACATTCTTAGTAGATGTGTACTTGTCAGTGGGGAGCACACAGACACTAGTGTTTACATGCAGCCCAGTGGGCATTGTGTGACTGCTACCCAGTGGGCAACACTGTTAGAACTGTGTGACTGCTGCCCAGTGGGCAGCACTGTTAGCACTGTGTGACTGCTGCCCAGTGGGCAGCACTGTTAGCACTGTGTGACTGCTGCCCAGTGGGCAGCACTGTGTGACTGCTGCCCAGTGGGCAGCACTGTTAGCACTGTGTGACTGTTGTCCAGTGGGCAGCACTGTTAGCACTGTGTGACTGTTGCCCAGTGGGCAGCACTGTTAGCACTCTGCAGCTGCTGCCCTGTGGACATCATTATGAATGCTGTGGATATTTTTCCATGGGGAGCACACAGACACAAGTGTTTAGAAGATGCCCAGTGGACATCACTGGTAACACCGTGTGTCTGATGTCCACTGCTGCCCAGTCAGCAGCACATTTAAGACTTGGTTTAATAAAACTGTGCTGCCCACTGGGCAGCATTAACAAAATCTTACATATGCTACCCTCTAGGCAGCAGACACAGTACTAACAGTGCTGCCCACTGTGCAGCATCTAAACACTACTGTCTGTGTGCTCCCCATTGACAAGTATCAGTCTAATAAAATTATGCTGTCCATTGTGCAGCTGACAAACAGTGTTCATAATGATGCCCACTGGGCAGCATCCACAGAGTGCTAACAGTGCTGCCCAGCAGGCAGCAGACACACAATGGTAACCATGCTGCCCCACTGGGCAGCAGCCACACATTGCTGCCAACTGTGCAGCAAACACACAGTGCTAACAGTGCTGCCCACTGGGCAGCAGACACAATACTAACAGTGCTGCCACTGGGTAGCAAGTACACACTGGTGTATGTGTGCTCCCCATTGACAAGTATACATCTACTAAGAATGTGCTGCCCACTGGGCAGCAGATGCCCAGTGTTAACAGTGATGCCCACTGGACAGAAGATGCACAGTGTTAACAGTGATGCCCACTGGGCAGCAGGTGCACAGTGTTAACAGTGATGCCCACTGGGCAGCAGATTCACAGTATTAACAGTGATGTCACAGTGTTAACAGTGATGCCCACTGGGCAGCAGATTCACAGTGTTAACAGTGATGCCCACTGGGCAGCAGATGCACAGTGTTAACAGTGATGCCCACTGGGCAGCTTGTACACACTTGTGTATGTGTGCTCCCCTGTACTGGAGAGGTGATGCCCAGTGTGGGCAGAAAATTTACACTGCCCAGCCATTTATCCATGGAGAACGCAGTTATAGTACTGTTCAGGTACTGCCCACTGGGCAGCACACACCCTGGTGTAACTGTACTCCACATTGAGAAATGGCTGGGTAGTGTAAATGTGCTGCTCACTGGTCATCACCTGTCCAGTGGACATGTGCTCCCCATGGGGCAGTACTAGAACAGTACTGTAACTGTGCTTCCCTTTGGGAAATGGTTAGGCAGTGTAAATTTTCTGCCCACTGGGCATCACCTGTCCAGTGGACTTGTGCTGCCCAGTGAGCTGTACCTGGACAGTAGTGTAACTGTACTCCCCATTGAGAAATGGCTGGGCAGTGTAAATTTGCTGCCCACTGGGCATCATATTTCCAGTGGACATGTGCTCCCCATGGGGCAGTACTTGGGCAGTACTGTAACTGTGCTGCCCTTTGGGAAATGGCTGTGAAGTGTAAATTTGCTGCCCACTGGATATCCCATCCACCCAACATGTGCTGCCTAGTGAGCAGTATCTGTACAGCTGTGTACATGTGCTGCCCAATTGGCAATACCTGGACATGTATTTAAATTGGCTTACCCACGGACAGTGCATTATTCTGTAAAAGTGGCCTCCTCCTGGGCCAGTGCTGGGTTACCTTTTGCAAATGTCCTGTGTAATGGGCAGTTCTTGCCCAGTCTGTGAGATGCAGGATGCAGTAGGCAGAAAAAGGATACTTGGTTCAATGAGGTGCCCCATGGCCACACCATGTTGTCGAGCAGGCACCACACTGCAGCGCATACAACCATTCTATGATGATATGTTCCTTACATCTACTTTGAACATCTATATTCTGATCAACTGTCGAGGTGATGTGTAAGGTAGTCCCCCCCCCCCACCACATAGCCCCAATCCCAACCCAACATTAAGAAGTACTGGCTGGGAAGGTGCCTGCCTGGTGGCTAATAGGAACCCACCCTCTCCTAACCATGAACAACTCATCTGAAATGTAACTTAGTTCTTGATATGTAGGGCACCTCCACTGAATCTCCTGCTCCAGTCACGGACTCAGTTTTTGGGTTGGGGGAGTGGGGGGGCACTACATGCCAGGGTGGGAGGGGGACTGCTAGACCACTGAGTACATAATAAATTAAACTTCATAATAATGCATGTATTGGGATGAGGGAGGGACCACTAGATGACCAGGATACATGAAATATTAAACTTCTTACAAACGGGCATATTAGGGATGTGTGTGTGTGTGTGTGTGTGTGTGTTTTTTGAGGGGAGGGAATGTGGCAAGTTGCCGCACAGTACTGAACTCTTCCAGAGGACATTTTTCTAAGTACCCAGAGACCATCCCTGGCTGGTATAAGGGTACTTAGAAAAATGGCCTTGGGGTGAGTTTAGAGAATCCCATTTTCGGGCATGTGGCAGCTTGCATCTGCCACATGCCCCCCCCCAGTGCCATCCTGCAGCCAATGTTTGGGCACATGAGCAACACAAGCCCCATTTGAGGCAGGCAGCCTACAGTTCATGCAGGCTGCCTTTGTGAATAGCTGAGGGAGCAGCATTTAATGCAAGGCGTCACTTGCGCCATTTATGTTTGGCGCAGGCACTTTGCATCAATCTCAGGGCTTTGGGCATGAAGCCCAGAAAGTTTTTGTTAGTAACTGTAGTATTCTATTTCAGATATGCAGTATTGCCATAATGCCTTTCATGGTAATTCTTACTGTGCCACATTTAAAGTCCATAGGCAGATTTAGAGGGGGGCTAAGGGTGCTATAGCTCCCCCATCATGGAGCTCCTCTATTAGTAACACAGTGTGCTGCATTCTTAATCGGTATGCACTAATGCCTCCATGAAAGCCGCCTATGCCACACAGATCTCATCTGTCCTTCAGTGTTCTGGTAGTGCAGTAAACAACCACCCCCACCCACATTACATAGTTGATCTCCCCCCCCCAGAAAAGCCAGTCTCCAGCATAAATTTCTTGCTAACATTCATACTGAGCCATGTGGTCAAGTCCCAGCACTGTGGCAGCAGCTGCTCTTGCCTTGGTGAGCCTGAGTATTCATTCTTTACTTTTGCAGGCTTGGTGCAGCACCTTTGTTCATGCACTGGGGGGTTCATGCATCAGGGGGGATACAGCTTCAGCAAAGCAGATTAGACCTTAACAATACAGATCTCAACCAGGTCGCCTGGTGCTCACTGCTCTTGATTTGCTGTTGCATCTAGTAGTGGATGTGGCTAGCAAGGGGTGCCTTCTTTAAATGTCTAGACTGCTGAAACAAGAGTGAGCTGTAATTAATTTACTCAGAAGATTAACGTTGGAACAAGGGAGGAGCGAATGTACTACTGAGGGGCAGATGGGGAGAGAGAGAGAGAGAGAGCGCAGAGCCCACAAGTGAAGAGCAGAGCACGGGGTTTCAGGCAGCAGCAGTCCAGTAACGCAGGGTCAATGGGGCCTTGGTAAATCAGCCCAAGGAGTTGGAGTTTGGTTCAGGTCATCTTCCAGTTGCTGAAGCAAGCTGTAGCTGAGAGCTCTGCTCAGTAGAAGTCATGGAGTCAGTGTGTGCAATCTAGAGAGAAAGGGTTCAGCGGTCAGGTGACTGGAGACAGTACTCAACTAGGGGCACATAGACTTCAGCCTGCTGAAAATGGATCAAGTCTTCATTTAATCAGGTACTTCTTGCTTTAAAAAGAGAGACTGACTTCCGGTGTTGTCACCACCCGGTATGGCTGCTTAGTTTCCAGCTCCGAGGTGGCAGTGCGATAATCTATTGTAATCCAGTGTCTTCTTAAGACAGAGAGGAGATTTAGTGACTAACCTGACAAGAAAAATGAGTCAACTAGTGAATTTGAGGGCTAGAAGTGTGAAAAAGAACCCAACAAGAGGGAGATCGAGACCGGAGCGTAGCCCAAGCATTTCTCGATCCAGGGCCTCGGAGTCAGCAGCTGGCTCTGGCGGAGAAGAGAAAGACAAGACCACCTCGAGGGAAGGCGTTCTAGATGGCCGTGCCACGGCGCATATATTCAAAATGTTACAAAGGATTGATACAAATGTAAAGGACATTAAGCAAGACTTAAGGCATTTAGAGAGGAAAACAGAGGATCTTGAATCAGGTCTAGAGGGTCTCCGAGAAGATTCAATCAGACTCACAAGGGCTGTTACCTATTTAGCCAGGAGGGAGAGAGAACTACTGCTAGAGCGGAGGATGCAGAATCAAGGGGCCGAAGGAAAACAGTTCGTATCTTTGGCTTTCCTGAAGGGCTGAGCAGGATAATCCAGTGGAATTCGTCAAGACCTGGTTGAGACATGAGCTAGAAATCCCAGACTCAGACCCCTTGGAGCTCGAGAGGGTGCACCGGGCCCTAGGCTCTAAACCGAAGGGAGAGTCCCCCCCCCCGCTCAATTCTGATTAAATTTACCCGATACCCAGTGAAAGAAATGGTACTACGAAACACCTGGAGTAAGAAAGACTTAAATCTAGATGGGAAACGAGTATTTCTTGACCACGATTTTCCTCCTGCAACGATGGTAAAGAGAAAATGAGTATTAGTGGTAACCAAACAATTAAAGGAACAGCAGATTAAAGCTTTCCTGCGGTACCCGGCGAAATTACTGGTGCAGTGGCCTATGGGTAGCAAGTTATATGACTCCCTCTTGCAAGCTAGCAAACTTCTGCAAAAGGCAGGAATCACTCTCCCGGATCTGCAACCTGATCTGTCAGAACAAACGCTGATGCAATTGCGATGGTCTATGGTGAAGAGGGGATCAATGAGAGGTGGAGGATCAAGCCCCAACCAGCAACTGTATGAAGACCTAATATATCTAAATAAGGGACTGTTATCGAACCAATGGAAGGAAAGTCTGCACTGAGGAACCTGGTGGCAGGCCTGTACTGATTTTTGCCGCTTCTCCCGGGCCAACTTTGGGGTTGGATATTAATTCTCAATTCCTGGTGGGTGGGGGCGGCTTTGAATAGAGTAAAGACATGAAGAGAGACTTTGCAAACTTATGAACTAGCCTCCGAACTTAAAACCAAGGAAAGCGGTGTCAGATCCCATTGGGAATAAGTAGTGATTAGTTTGAAAAACTCTTAAAGTCTTGCAGAATGGAATTGTATCGGGGGGAAGGTGGGGGGCTGGTTGGGGAGGGCCTCTGTGTCCCATTTCTTGCCCTAAAGTTTCCAGAAAAAGGCAGAATGGTTTCTACCCACCCTCCTCACATAAGTAGTAAATAAGGGGTACTTAAAGGGCTGTATGGGTAATACCCGCTGGGATCAGGAAGTTAATCGGGGCCCTTTAGAAGGCTTTAAGAAAGGGCTCTGGTAGAAGAAATTGAATGGAAATGTATGTCTCTAATACTCTGCATTCTTTTCAGAATTTTCAGAATTCAAATATAGGTAGCAATAGCACTAGACTTGGTTATCAAGGAAATGAGGTTGGTGCTCGGTTTTTCTCTTAGGCCCGCACCCACCCAACATGACGTCCTTTTCGACGGATGTCCTCACAGGGAAAGGTTGCCCATCGAGTCACCCAGTCCTTTTGGTTTCTGTTTTGGACGGTGTGACCCTCGGAGGGGGTTATTGCCTTCCCAGTGATATTCCATCCCAGGAGACCACCTTTCCAGTCACTTCCCTTGGAAGGGCGGAGGTGTGGAGCTTAATTGAGGCTCATGCTCCTAGACGGAGGGAGCGTCTCTCCGATTGAGGGCCTTTTTGGCCTAAGTGTAAATAGCTGGATGAAAGTTTTGTTCGTGGTAGTTAAACAACTGTTGACTTGCTATAAGGGGGAAGGGGGGATAAAAAGGGCAAAGGGGAAATGGTGGTGGAGTTAAAACAGGGAGGTCAAGAACAAAAGGGTTGATATCTGTGCACTATCCTACAGGGGTAAGAGGTGAAAAAGGAGAACACTCATAGGGAACCTTTAAAGAAGAGGTTACCTCCCCCAGGAAAATTTTACCCTAACTCAATATGGGAACCCTGAAACTAATTTCCTTTAATGTTAAAGGTCTAGGATCCCCAGTAAAGCAGCATAACATTCTAAGAGATCTAGCAAGAGTACAATGTGATATAGGGCTCCTGCAGGAGACGCACCTCTCCGCATTGGAACACAAAAAATTACGCCGCCTATGGGTGGGAGAAGTTTTTGCCTTATCTCACAGGAAAGTGAAGAAGGCAGCAGTGGAAATCCTGGTGCGGAAGGGCCTAGGCTTCACCCAGTTGGATTTTCTAGCAGACAAAGAGGGTAGATGGACGATTCTGTCAGGTAAGGTAAGTGATAGGGTGATGCATATTGTAAATGTCTATGCGCCTACCACAACTAAACCAGATTTTTTAGACAGGTTTTTGGGGTAATTGCTTCGGTCCCAGAGGGACAGATTATCATAGGAGGGGACTGGAATTGTGTAGAGGATGTAAACAAGGATAGGTCCTCAGGGAAGGGGGAATGAGATAATGGGAAGGGGCCAAAGGTCCTCTCTCATCTATGTGTCGAGGCAGAGTTAGTAGATACATGGAGGGATAGGTATCCGTCCAGTAGGGACTTTACCTTTTATTCAAACTCGCAGGACTCCTATTCCCGGACAGATAGGTTTTATACTCAGAAAGGATGATTAAATTCTATAGTAGATCAGCAGATCTACCTGATATGCCTTTCAGATCATTCCAAAATCAGTCTCATGGTGAATCTGGGTCCCCAACATAAGCAATTCTTGTGGCGCCTAAATGCGGGACTACTGGGAGATAAAACGTTTGTTGTCAAGGTGAAAAAAGTAATAGAAAACTATATTAGGGAGAACTCAGACTCTGTAACCAAGGTGAAGTTCCTATGGGATGGTTTAAAAGCGGTAGTAAGGGGGGAAATAATCTCATATGCAGCTCAACAGAAGAAGGTAAGACAACAGAAACAGGAGGGGCTAGAGCAGAAAGTTAGAGTTAGAAGATATCCACAAAAAAAAAAGGACAAGTTAAGATACTGACGGAGCTAAAACTAGCTAGAGCTCAATTGCATCAACTTCTTTCGGTAAAGACTGAAAATGATCTCAGGTTCACAGTCCAAAAGTACTATACGGGGGGAAACAGAGCCAGGAGGTTACTGGCATTTAGATTACGAAAGCAGGAGGCAGACAGGTACGTGTCTGGAATTGCTGCCCCTGGAGGGCCGGGAAAGCTGGTCACAAGGCCTGTTCAAATAGCCGAATGCTTTCAGAGATTTTATGAGGAGTTATATAAGTCCGAGGCCCCTATTAACCAAGCAGAGATTACTGAGAAATTCCTCTCTGAAATAAAACTACCGGGCCTCTCGAGTGCTCTTCAGAAAGAGTTAGATCGGCCTTTTGCCCAATCAGAACTTGTGGAGGTAATTAAAAAACTAAAACATAACAAAGCCCCAAGCCCAGATGGATACATTGCCAAATATTACCAAAGGTTCAAGGAGGAACTCTCCCCGTTGTTGCTTCGAGTATGTAGTACAGCCCACCTACCCGCTGAGGCCTCAGACACCTGGTCTCAAGCTTTGATTTTGGTAATCCCTAAACAAGATAAAGATACCACTCTATGTGGGAGTTACCGCCAAATTTCATTGTTAAATACAGATGTTAAGATTTTGGTGAAAATGATAGCTAATAGGCTTCAGGAAGTGGTAACCCAGTTGGTCCATCCGGATCAGACAAGCTTCATGCCAGGGAGACACCTCCATGAGAAAGTTAGGAGATTACTTACTGTTATGGCCCAGGCTTGAGTAAAAGGGAGGGGAGGCACTCTGTTGGTGATCACCCTCGACGCCGAGAAAGCGTTTGATCGTCTGGAGTGGAGGTACCTAGGAGAAGTCCTGCGGAAACAGGGATTTCGTCCGAAATTTCAAGTTTGGGTGAATGCACTATACAATAACCCCTCAGCTAGGGTGAGAATAAATGGGGTAATATCCCAACCATTCCAAATTAGAAGAGGTACAAGACAAGGTTGCCCGCTTTCGCCTCTACTATTTGCCCTTAGTATGGAACCGTTAGCTGAGGCATTTCATTCCCTTAGAAGTATTTCGGGTATTGAAGTAGGTGGAGTGGATAACCGCATATCCCTTTATGCGGATGACACCCTATTATATTTATAGAACCCAGACTCCTCATTACCAGTGGCCATGAACCTCCTTAAAGAATTCGGGGCCATCTCAGGATTCAAAATCAAGGAATCCAAATCCGAAATAATAGCACTGGGAACAGAAGTTTCAGGACATGGGAAAACTCACTAACTTAAAGTGGTGTACTAGTAGTTTTAGATACCTAGGAATACAAATCCCGAGGAATCTGAACAAGCTATTCCAAAGTAATTACATGGCACTTTTGAGTAACGTGAGAAAGGACTGTGATAGATGGGCAGCTTCACCTCTCTCAATTACGGGAAGGGTGGAATCAGTTAGAATGAATATTCTTCCGAGGCTGCTCTTTCTATTTGAGGCTCTCCCTCTGACACCCCCAAGGAGATTCTGGCAGGAGTCCCAAAAGGTGGTAAGTAGATTTATCTGGGCTGGGAAGAAACCTAGACTCAGTTGGGCTCTCCTGAGGCTACCTAAAGGGCAGGGGAGGGCTGAGGGTCCCAGATTTCAAATGGTACCACAGGGCAGCCCAATTGCAACATTTAGGAGCATATATCTCTCCCCGGGAAATGCAAAGTTGGATTAAAATGGATATACAGTTGCTAAAGCCATTTACTTTTACTTCAATCTTATTTAATAGGATTACCCCTAGGACAATACAGAAATTGAGGAACCCAGGCCTTAAGACCCTGGTGGCCTTATGGGCGCAAACCATAAGAGATCTGAAAATACAGCCTTGGGTACTAAGGCAAGGGAAAATTTTGGAAAGTGCAGATTTCCTGCCTGGGAGAGAGAATCCGCTCTTCAAACGCTGGCAAGGGTCAGGACTTGAGAGGTTTTCACAGCTTTTTGAGGGGGAGACGGTTAAGAGTTTCGCTCAACTGCAAAAGGAGTTTGGCATTTCCTCCTCAGATTTCTATGGGTATTTGCAGATTCGACACTATGTCCAGGGTGTAGAGAAGGGTGTAGGGGAGCCAAAGACAACTTGGCCCACTTTACTCCTGGACCTGCTTTGTGAACTCTTCGGCGAGTTGACACCCCAAAAATCACCTAATTTCCAAATTATATGCAGCAGGGGTACCGAATGGTCCGGAATCTAGACAGCGAATACAAGAACAGTGGGAGAAGGGTCTGGGGCTAGAGGAAGAGGCTCCAAAGTGGGAAGCAATATGGAGGATGGTGCACAGAACCACTGCTTCACCCTTCTGGAGGGAGTTCAGATGTTAAGTGTTGATGAGATTCTTCAGAACACCAGTGATAGTTAAGCACTTTGCCCAGGCCCTTTCAGACAGGTGCTGGAGGGGCTGCGGGCAAATGGGCACGTATGAACATATCTTCTGGAGTTGCCCTAAAGTTAAAAGTTTTTGGAGCCAGGTGGCTCGAAGTTTGGGGCAAATCTTCCAGATAGATATTCCAGAACAGGCCCGGTATCTCTTACTGGGGGAACTCCCGCCTGGCCTGAAGGGTCCAAAGGCCCAATACTTGTTCCCCATCCTCCTAGCAGTCGCCCAAAAAGCAATTATGAGGTTATGGCTAAATGAGGTCCCTCCAAAGGAAGAGCACTAGCTGGAGAGCTGTAATCAGATTAAGATAATGGAGAGGCTTACTGCCAACCTAAATTTAAGGCTTGAACAATTTAAGTCTCGCTGGTTTCCCTTTCTTGAATTCTGGGGAGCAAGAGAAAGGATTGACGTTATAGAAATCCTGGCCAGAGAAGCGCTAGATTGAGAGCTGGGAGGATTTTAGGCCTGTTGTAGCGTGGCCAAGGATGTCATGGATTGGGATAGTGGGGCAAGAATATAGCTCCGGCGGATATGCATATTCACCACCTAAGATGGGGGGGGGGAGGGGAAGACACGAGTAGGTTTAGTACTGTTTGACTGTTTTCACAGGGCTTTTTTTTTTCTTTTTCTTCTTCTCCTTCTCCTTCTTTGGTTTCATTTCTTTTATCTGGGTCCATACTTTAAGGACCAAGGAAACAAGGATGGAGGTATTAAGTGATAATACTGACAGAAAGGTCAATTTGGCATAAAACTAGCCTGAACTCATCTGTTAATTGCTGGGAACAGTAAGATGATATCCAAGGTTAGTATCACAAATTAGTTTAAGACTTTTATGAGGTAAATGAAGTCGGTGAAGGAATGACCTTTGTCTGAATGAATGCACTGTTCTTCTTTTCTCGCTGTTTAATTAATTCCCTTTATTTTGTAACTTGTTTGGTTTTTACTGTCAAATGGAATAACAATAAAAATTACAATTTCAAAAAAAATAAAAAGAAAGACTCACAGTTTCAAACTATGGTGGATGGGAGGTGGCTGCTGGGATGGGACAGGACATTAGTGTTCCATCAAACTGGGTGTGTAATAAATGTAGTACTAGTGTTATTCATTTCTAGTATGGGGAGCTTAAATTCATGACATTAAAATAGTTCAAGGTCACTGCTGGTTTTGTCCTATATGGCAAACTGATTTTGGTGTGGATTTGCAGGAGAGGTAGTTGGAGAGCAGTGCTCTCCAGTAGCATGCTAGGAATGGTACAAAACTAATGCTGGGGCAGGTCTGGTCTCAGCAACAGCATGAATCAGGAGAGGCAGAAACTGGTACATGAGACCTTTGAACTGAGGTAAAAGCTTCAGCATGTACTGTATGTCTAATCATACCTCTCAACTGTCCCGGATTTTGTGGGAAATCCCGATTTTCAGCTGTTTGTCCCGCCATCCAGATCCAACTGGCCGTTTGCATGATTTCCTAGGCTGAGCCCTGCTCCAAATACCACCATCGCCACGCTGACTGTCTCTGTCCAAAATCCCCATGTCCCCAAGTTGCAGTTGCACACAGTGGCGTCTTACGTAGGAGGCACTGACGTATGCTCTCCCATTTGACCAATGGTGTGATTCAGTTGCTGTCCGTTGTCTTTTAGCATCCCCGCCCACACACGGACCTGATATTTTGTGTCCCCCATCAGGTCCGAATGTACAGCATATAATAGGACCACCTCCAGCACTCTGGGAACCACACAACTGAAGAGAGAGTTCCAGAGCACCCTTGCCTAGCTACAGATCGAGCGAGAGAGAGAGACTGCCACAGCTTGGAGACTTTGATCGACCGGGAGAGAGAGAATCGAGACTCTGCATTTGGAGGAGGAGGAGAAGTGCAAGTTAACGCTAATGCCAGCCCGTTTGTTGAATCATCGCCACCGTGTGCCCGTCAGCTAGACTGTTTTTTGCACCAATCTGCCATCCCTGCCTGTTAGCTGCTGCTACTGTAAATCATTTATTATTTCATTTGAATAAAAGAACGAAGCAGCAGCAGACAGTGCCAGCAGCTGGCATACCGACTACTGAGCAACGGGGAGCACATAGAGAGACAAAGAGTGAGCAGACTCAGAGCAGCACAGAGCAGAAGTACCCGAGCCCAGCTGACCCTACAACCCAGTGCCGCTGTCGCCAGCAGAGATTGCCACCACACCAGTACCTTACCGTTTAAGTGTTGGGTATCAGGCATGTAAAAATGCCAGGAACTGTGGAGAATATATTGAGTATGTTAACAACTTGGTTTATTTATTCGGCTAACGTGAACCAAATTGGGGGGGGGGGAATCATGGAGTAAGTGGTAAGATTTATAAACTGGCAAGTGGACTGTAGGTAATGACTTTTGGATGAGCTGGAATCATTTCATTCATTTCATTTCATTTATTAGTTTTACTGTACCAGGAATTACAGACTTGGACTATCAAATGATTCAGTTTTTGTGTATAAGATACATGGGGATACTGAAAATAATGACTGGTCTGGTGGGGCACGGGGGGAGGGGGTCCACCTTGGTGGTAGTGAATGCATGAGCTGCCTCCCACCCTGTGGAGGGGGGTTTGAAATTTGGAACCAGGATTTTGAAGGGGCAAGCACATGATTCCAGGTTATGGGAGAGATATGGGGTGTGTGGACCTCATCATTTTACAGTCCCCAGGGCACAGCATCTTATAATCACTGCAACAGGAGGGGGTGCAGTATGTTAACTGCACTGTGGTGCTGGTCATGTCTGTGTTAAAGGATGATAACCCAAGGGTTAAAGGGTGGTACAGTGCCTACGCACTAGTACCTAATAGAGTTTTGGTCATCAACAACAGGCTTAGGTGACCCAGGCTGCACTTTATTTCTTTTGTCTTCTGAGTGTTCCCTAGAACCCAATCATTATTGTAGGGATAGGGTCTTTGGGTATTTTGACACTGTACTGTGGACCGAGACCCCCCCAACAAAAACACCTAGCGGGAGAACTCTGGTGAATGTTTGTACACAGCACTACAAAATTCAGATGTCAAATGGTAGTGATTTGTAATAACAGCTTCAGCTTCTGTGAACATTGCCTCTCAACAACTTGGCTATTCCACAAGAAATATCGCTGTCTGTAACTAGTGACTGAGTCCTGTAACAACTGTTAGCTGCTAAGCCTGTTGCTAGTGCCATTTGAACAACTTGGCTGCCCACAGTATTCACGCATTTGAAAGATGTGAACACTGTGACGCAGCACTTTACGCGACGCGAAAAATGGTGTCCCTGATTTTGAGCATTTGTCCCTGATTTTAAAGGGTAGTGTCCCTGATTTGTGGCCTTGGAGGTTGAGAGGTATGTGTCTAATCTGTGTGGTCCTTTCAGTTGTGGTTGTATAATGTGAATGAGCACAGAGGGAAGTAATAGACATAGGGGTTTTGAAGGTGTTCTGCTGTATATTATGGCATGTGCAGGAGTTTCTGCATGCTTGGAGAGCAAAATTAGCAATATAAGTCATAAGACCTTGTTTGGCACATTGGCACACGCAGTTACAAAACCGGAGAAAAAGTGAGAGAATCAAATATTTAGTTTATGCAGTTATATGTGTTGAATGGGGGGGTGCAAGTTGTGATGCACCCAAGCAAGTGTTGTTAATAAAAAAAACTGCATTTTTATATTTGTTTAAAAACTGTGTTCTGCTGTCTGCTTAGTTACTTCTTGGGCCTATTATACAAATAAGAAGCCTCATACCATGGGGTTATCCCAGTAAAGGAAATTTTAAAACAATAAAAAATATTTTATTTATTTAAACATTTATTTTCTTTGGAATAAGTTACTCTATAGAATAAAATCAGTTTTGCAAAAATAGCAAGCAAACTTGAAATTATATTTTCAGAAACTAGATAGCAAAGTGACTTTGATCCCATATTTCTATAGTTATTGTATTTAGGTAAGGTTGGGGGATAGGTTAATCTGTACTGCTGGACAAACTGGGATGGGTTGTCTTTATGGTAATGTCATGATGTGCTTGAGTGAGAGACATTTGTGAATTTGTTTACTTGGATTGTCATTTAATTTGTCTGCAATTTGTATCACCAAGCTTCTTTCAACTTCTCATTTTTGTGTGTTTCGGATGTGCTGCTTCACAGCTGCAGTCTTTTGTATTTTGTTTTATTTTTGGGGTGGGAGGGTATTTTGGGCAACATACTGTCATGTGGGCTGTGGGGACTCTGGGGATGGTGCTAAGGTACAACTCACAAAGCATGGGGAGGGAGGAAATGGGTAGAAATCGCATTAGAAATACCCTCCAAAATGCACCAGAATGCGCCAAAATGCTAAAAAAATTCTGGGGGCCTAGGCGGCCCACCAGATCCCTGGCCTATTATTTTAATTTTTTATCTGACTTGAGCTCCCCCATCTATAGGACTCCTAGATCCACCCCTGATTTAAACAAGCAGGGTGCAAGTAGCAGGGAAATAGTAGAATTTCTGCAAACAGCCCTCCTAAGGCAGCTGATCAAGGAACCAAAGAGGGAGGGAGGGAGCAATTCTCGATCTGGTCCTGACAAATGAGGATAGGGTAGAAAATGTGTTGGTGGGGGAATACCTTGGTACAAGTGACCACAGCAATGTTTGGGTTACAATATGGAAAACTGTTGATGTTCACAGGACCAAGGTAAAGGTGTTCAATTTTAGGAGAACAGATTTTGGGAAAATGGGGAAATACACGAGAAGGGCTCTAGAGGGGGTGGAGGATTTAACAAAGGTGAAGGATATGTGGGCAATGATAAAAGAGGCTATTGTGGGGGCCACAGACCTATGTGCAAAGAAGTTAAGTAAGAATAAGAGAAGAAAGAGACCACTGTGGTTTAATGGTTGTTGTAGCAGAAATGGTCAGGAAAAAGAGAAGGACTTTTTGGAAGTTCAAGGTAATGCAAACAGAGAAGGACTGGAAAAGGTACTAGGTAAGCCAGAAGGAAGCAGGGGGTCAAAGTAAGGAGGGCAAAGGCACGGACAGAGGAGAACATAGCAAGCATGGTCAAAAAAGGGGACAAAACTTTTTTTAGGTATGTCACTGAAAAGAGGAAAACTAGAAAGGGAATACTCCGACGAAGAGCAAGTGATGGTGAGCCGATACAGGGGGAAGGGAGAAGGCAGAACTACTAAACAACTATTTTTGCTCTGTGTTCACTAGGAAAAATGAAAGAGAGGGGTGCAAAAGAAGCCAGGGCAGTGGGGGCAGGAGTGGATATGAGTCCATTCCAGGTGGAGGAGACTCTAGGAGAACAAAACTGCCTGAAGATGGATAGGGCGATGGAGCCAGTTGCGGTGCACTCTTCAACAGGTCACTGGAGTAGGGAGTGATGCCTGATGACTGGAAAACAGTGGATGTGGTCCCTCTGCAGAAGGGGCGGGGAGGAGGTGGGAAACTACAGGCCTGTTAGCTTGACATCTGTGGTGGGCAAACTCATGGAGAAGCTACTGAAAAACAGGATTACCAGTTACCTGGAGGCAAGCGGCATGAATCAAAGGCAACACAACTTTACAAGGGGTAGATCCGGTCAAACAAACTTGATCGAATTCTTTGATGGGGTCACCAAGGTAGTGGACTGAGGGGCGGGGCAGTGGACATCACGTAAATGGATTTCACAAAGGCATTTCACTCCGTGCCACACAGGAGACTCCTGTACAAGTTGACATGCCTGGGTCTGGGCCAAACGGTGGTTCAATGGTAAGAAACTGGCTGGGGGGGCAGGAGAAAGTCATTGTAAATGGAGTGGCATCAGGAGAGGGCATGGTCATCAGTGGGGTTCCTCAGGGGTCGATATTGGGGCCACTATTGTTCAATCTGTTCATAAGGGGCATTGCAGAGGGCCTCAAAACATAGAAACATAGAGGTTGACGGCAGATAAGGACCACAAGGCCCATCCAGTCTGCCCATTTTTTCTACCTTATGAATGTGCCACACACCTTTACACTGTCAATGACCTATCTATCCATATTCGTCTGTATTGCTCCCTTATGCCTATCCCATGCCTGTTTGAAGCCCTGCAATGTATTCATAGCCACCACTTCCTGAGGTAGGCAGTTCTATGCATCCACCACTCTTTCTGTGAAAAATAATTTCTTCACATTCCCCCTTAATCGGCCTCCCTCTGTTCTCATGCTGTGTCCTCTTGTCCTGCTATTTTTCTTATATTTAAACATGTTAGACTCTTTCACCTTGTTAATGCCCTTAAGGTGTTTGAATGTTTCGATCATATCACCTCTCTCTCTCCTTTGCTCAAGGGTATACACATTGAGCTCCATTAATCTGTCCTCATATGTCTTCTGATGCAGTCCTTGCACCATTTTGGTTGCCCTTCTCTGGATGGCCTCAATTTGGTTAATGTCCTTGTGAAGGTGTGACCTCCAGTACTGCACGCAGTACTCCAGATGGGGCCTAACCAGTGTCTTGTAAAGAGGGATTATTACCTCCCTCTTACAACTTGTGATACCCCTACTAATACACCCTAACATCCCCCTAGCCTTACCTACTGCTTTAGAGGTCTGCTTGGATGATTTCAGGTCATCGGTGATGATGATGCCCAAGTCTCTTTCTTCCTTTGTGACTGCCAGCAACTCCCCTCCCAGCCTATAGGTGGCTTCAGGGTTTCTCTTCCCTATGTGCATGATCTTGCACTTCTTTGCATTAAATCCCAGTTGCCACTCTTCTGACCACTTTGCTAGTTTATCCAGATCTCTTCTCATTCTGCTCATTGAAGGGGGGGTGTCTGTTTGCAGACAATATTAACATCTGCAATAGGGTGAACGCTCAGGAGGGGGAGGAAAGAATGTAGAAGGATCTAAGGAGGCTTAAGGCATGGTCAGAAGAGTGGCAGCTTTCATTCAACGTGGACAAGTGTAAGATCATGCATTTTGGCAACAATAGCCAGAGGGCAGGATACTGTATTGGTGGCATTCACTTGGCAGTAACAGAACAGGAAAGGGACCTAGGCATCACCATATTGAGAGACCTGAAGGTGGCAAAGCACAGTGAGAGGGTAGTGAATAGAGGCAGCAGAATGCTGGGCTGCATCGGAAGGGGGATTACTAGTAGGAGGAAGAAGGACATAGTGCCCTTATACACCCATCTGGTTAGGCCACATCTGGAATGTGGGGTCCAGTTCTGGAGGCCATATCCCCGAAAGGATGTGGGAGGCTAGAACATTTTAAGAGGAGGGAAACGAAACATAGAATATGATGGCAGATAAGGACCGCAAGGCCCATCCAGTCTGCACATTTCTTTTTCTACCTTATGAACGTGCCATTGGAATTTGCTTTGTCAATGTCCTATCTATTCATACTCATCTGTATTGCTCCCTTATGCCTATCCCATGCCTGTTTGAAGCCCTGCACTGTATTCATATCCACCACTTCCTGAGGTAGGCTGTTCCATGCATCCACCACCCTTTCTGTGAAAAAGAACTTCCTCACATTACCCCTTAGTCGGCCTCCCTCTAATCTCATGCCGTGTCCTCTTGTCTGCTATTTTTCTTGTATCGAAACATGTTAGACTCTTTCAACTTGTTAATGCCCTTAAGGTGTTTGAATGTTTCAATCTTATCACCTCTCTCCCCCGAAGATTGTAAAGGGGCTCAGCCACCTAACCTACAGGGAAAGGTTAAGAAAATTGAACATGTACTCCCTGGAGCAGAGGAGGGAAAGGGGGGACATGATTGAGACTTTCAAGTCCCTGAAAGGTATAAACCAAGTACCAGTGGAGAACATCTTCCTGTTGAAAGGAAATCAGAGGACTGGGGGCGTGGATTGCAGATTGTGGGTGGACAGTTGAAGGGGAACATTAAGACGTATTATTTCAGAGTGGGTGGTGGATAATTGGAGTAGGCTCCCTGAGAAGTTGGTTGGAGAAACAACAGTGAGAGGGTTCAAAATAGCATGGGACAGACACAAGGGACTGTTGAGGTGGGTGGGTGGGGTGGGTGGGTGGGGAAGACATGTCCTAGCAGATAACTAAGCAAAGGGGTGGCAGGCTAGGTAGGCCTGAAGGTCATTTTCTGCTGTCACTTTTCTGTGTCTCTAACCTGAGATCTGCGGAATGGTGGGGGGAGCAGACCATGATCACTCTCTGGCTGTCTCCCTCTCTCTCTCACTCTCTCTCTCTCTCTCATGGGGTGATGGTGGTGGTGGTGGAGAAACTGCTGGGGACTGGGACAAAACAGCTTGCTGTCGCATATGCAGCTTGTGACTGCTGGGCCTCTGTCTTGCGCACCACTGCACTGCCACACTGTAGGGAGCAGGAACACAGCTACAATACTTTTCCCCTTTCTGTGTGTAGTATTGACAATACACTGACTTTCACTCATGTGTCTTGCAGAAATGTGACATTTCAGACCCTCGCAAAGCTACAGCCAATAAGGCTGCCATTTAGTCTTCAGTTCTGTGCATTTGAAGTAGTGCCAGCCTGCCCTGTGATCTTCTATGGGGATGCATCACAGTGACCGTGCATGTATAGGCATTTAATGCACGGTCACCTGATGCTCTGGGTGCAATCGCATTGGCCCTAGTTCTTCCCCATGTTATAAAGGTAGCTAAACAGTGTGACAAGGGCAAGGCAACAGGAAAGGCTAGTAAGATGCTTAGATGCACAAGCAGGTGTATCAGAACTTGAAAGAAGGAGGTAATAAAACCCCTGTATAGATCACTGGAGACCCCATCTCAAGTACAGTGTTCAGTTCTGAAGACCCCACCTCCCAAACAACATCAACAGGGTGGAAGGGGGTACAAAGGAGGGCAACCAAATTGGTGCAGAGCCTGCAACTGAAGTCCTATGAAGAAAGATTTAAGTAATTAAATATGTACTCCCTAGAGTGAAGGAGGGAGAGGGCGGATATGATTGAAACATTCAAATACCTCACAGGTATAGGTACAGGGAGAAAGTGCATATTCCTAAGACAAAGATGCTCAAGAACGAAGTGTCACACTATGAGAGAGGAAATGTGAGGAAGTATTTGTTCACGAAAAGGGTACTGGATGCTTGAAACAGACTCCCAGTGGAGGTTGTGGGGGCTGAAATGGTTAACGGGTTCAAGAAAGCATGGGATAGGCACACAGGGATCTTAGAGTAAAGCAAGGGAGGGTGAAAACTGGAGACAAAGTAGGGTGTAATACCATGCATGGTGGTACTGGGTCAGTGAGTGTGACCCAGAACTCACAACACCACCCTTGTTTTTTGTTCCCCCAACACCACCCATGGATTTTTTTTAAGGGTCCTATGGGGCAAACCACAACCCAATAGACTAATAAAAATTAAAGGAACTGGTGACTGTAACAAATGGTGTAACTTAAACTCTGTGCAAATGGTGCAAGTTCTGGGCGTACCCAATATTTAACACTATCACCATTCACTTCAGTGGTAATGCCACCAAGCATTACCCACTGGACAGTCCCAACTTTAAGTCAGTGCTCTAACTACACTGGTTACACATAATCAAAAGGGAAAGACTACAGTATTTGGGGCAAACAATATGCTAGGTGGATTTTTGCCATAGGGGTTTAGCAGGGGGCCCCTGGCACCACACCACCAGGCCACCATTTAGCACAAGGAATGGGGGGAGAGAATTTAAGGGCATGTTGCAGTATTTGCCATTTTGATGCATGTTAGCACTGTCCCATCGGGATCTGAAAAGTAAAATTATCATACCCATTAACTATACAATTGACTACTTCCTTAACAAACTCTGGTCAAAGCCGATATGGCTGTGGAGAGCTTTTGGGATGCTTTTACCCATTATTTATAATGAATTTGCATAATGGAGATCTGCTGAGAGACAGTTTCAATGTGGTCTTCCTTTTACACATTTTTACGATGTGTTATCCTAGAATATGCCTCCTGATTGCTATATATTTAGCCTGGATAGTTCACAGAAGAAATGGCATCTTATTTTTGGGTGGTGAAGCACTAGCAGTAGGATGCTGGAATGTGTCATACATAGGTACAAGATGCGTGCGGGCGATAACACTCAGTGGCCATATACCTCAGGCACTCGCATGTAGATCCATTGTCCTGGTGCCGTTGCACTACTCAGTGTGGGTGAAAGCTGATACTGTACTCACTCACACAGGTCCTGGAATGGGCATGTTACAGCCAACCTCCCATTTTTTTGTACAATTGGGGAACCACAAATGCACTCTCCATAGCCTGGAGTGTACACTACAAATGCCATTGCAGGACACTGCACCCCATGGCACCCAGGATACCTCAGCAGTCCAGAGGGTAGCTTGTTACACAGGGGAATGGGGAAGAGTGTATGACAGCAGGAAGATACAGCATCGACAAGGCATGTACTGGAGGTATGTCAATTCCCTCTTACAGTTTGTCAGGGACATACACACAGCTGCATACACTGGTGGGTTCACAGCTTGTGTAGTGCCCCAATGCATGATATAGCCACTTGGGTCATTCTGGAGTGAAGGTCCCCAGCCCAGGTCCAGTGCAGTCAGCAGCTAGCTGTGGCAGGGCGTGGAGGGCAGTGCCTGTCTCCGCAACAGCTAGAGTATGGGAGAGGCAGAGTTGTCTATGTACCAAGGCAGTGGGTGGGAGTCATCTATGCTGTGGATATGGAACATGGTTTCCTCTCATGCGACTGGGTCCAGAGGGGCCCTACACTATGGAGCTCTTCAGGGATGGATTTGGATCGATCAGGGATTGGAGGGGGTACCTTTAGTCCACCAGGGCTGCCAGGCTGCTGTGCACCTGGATGCACTTCCACAGATCACCTGTGGGTGGCTGGCTGGCTTAAGCCAGCTATTCATGGCCTAGCTGTGGGCCGCGCTGCTGTGGGCTGCGAGGGGTGAATTTCCCACTGAGTATGCCACAGCACAGCATGTGCATGGGAACACACCCTCGACTTGCATAGCATACTATTTGTGTGCATGCTGGCCCATTCCCTTGCGGCAGGTGTACTCTGCATGTTTGAATATCATGCTGTGGTGCATTGTTGGAGTTACGCAGCACATCTCACATTTCCACCGGGATATGCTGCTCATCTGCTCTGAATATGGGGCCCTGGACTAGGCTACCCTGAAGAAAGACATTATCAAAATAGAAAAATCATGACCCCACTAAAAACAAGATACTGCATCTAATCTGAGACAGCCTGAGTAAATGCAGTGCAGAAATGTGTAAATCAAGATTCTTATGACAATGAGATGTAGCATCTCCCCATGCACTAGCCAGGATACAAAATATAGGATAAGAAATATTTAAAGGAAATCTACTCTAAACTGAACTTCACTGTGGTCACTGACATAAACAAACAGTATCTTTATTGTAACAGTCACACAGGAGTCTGGTGTGCATATTTTATGGGACACATAAAAACAGAGGTGAGAAAGAATATGTGCCTCTGCTGGGACTTGAACCCAGGCTGCCCAGAATACCAGTCTGATTGCACTAACCAGCTGTGCCACTGAGACAACTGGAACCTGGGCCATCCCTGAGTACATTACTCTTTCTCAAATTCACAGCTCAATGGCAACACAAATATTTACTTGCAACAATCAGACAGGAGCGTGGTGTGCATATTTTATGGAACACGTACAAACAGAGGTGAGAAAGAATAAGTGCCTCAGCTGAGACTTGAACCCAGGTCGCCTGGCAGTATTGTGGCAATGAGGATTGTGTGCAGTGTGTATGTGTGTGTGTGTGTGTGTGTGTACAAAATATAAGATAAGAAATATTTAAAGGATATCTACTCTAAACTGAAATTCACTGTGTTCATTGACATAAACAGTTTTTTTATAACATATTAAAATGCAATATTTATTTTGAATGTTGTGGCCATGAGGATGGTGTGTACAGAGTGAGAGTGTGTGTGTGTGTGTGTGTGTGTGTGTGTAGCACCCATGTACAGTACATATTATTGAGCGCTACACTTTTGAGCAACTCAATAATACCACTCTCACTCACAGCAACTGGTACAGAAGGTCACTATATCCTGTATAGTGAGTATAGCAAGGAGCTGTACTCGCTACTACAGGATATAGAATCCTGTGTGGCCAATTCCTGCCAAGCTGCTCGCATAGCATAGTGGTGTACACCACTGCTTGTGATGCGGGTAGACCCAGGTTAGGGTCTGGCTGCAGGCTCACATTATTTTTTTGTTTAAAAATCAATAAATTGCCCCATGGTCTGCACCCCCCTTGGAGTTGGTTATTTTAGTTCGGGGTGCAGGGGGCAGCCCCCCTCCCATATAAAACAAATGTTTCTGTGTGTGGATTTGAAGTATTGTAGCGATGGTCGCTATTTGCAATGGTCGCTACTATATCAGGTGCTCTTCAGACCACAGGCTCTTTTGTGGTCGCTTTATGTGATAGGTGGTCTTTCAGACTCGCCTTTATCACATAAAAACATGTGTGTGGGGTAGACCATGTAATGCAGTGCTCTGAGTAACTGCTCTCCACGACTGCTCCCTCTACCCAACGCTCATTTTCTTTACCTAAATCATCACATTTAGCCTTATTCTGCTTACCTCTTGCATGGTGTGCTTGTTATTGCCTCATAGAAGCTTCATGTGTTCAGAAATGGAAGCGGAGATGCATCTAGCTTTGCCAAAGCACATACCTCCTATGCCCCCAGAGAAAACCAGCAAGAGATCCAAGGCCCAGCCGGGCAGTGCTGGAAGATCTTCGGCCACTATCACCGCTCAGGCCTCAGAAGCTACTCCACTTACACTCGATCGCTTTCTTGCTGAATTCAGCCCTTTTCGCGAGGAATTACAATCACTCACTACCGAAGTAAAACAGATGGCCATTGCACTCAATGACATCTCCACGAGGATGGCGGACAATGAATCATGCCTAATCTCCCTGGAAAAAAGAGATGCTCAGATAAATAGTGGCACAGTGGATGACAGCCACCGAATTAAAAAAATAGAGGCCGAAATTGAAGGTCTTGAGGGTAGAAGTCGCAGAAACAACACAGTCCTAATTGGTCTCCGGGAGAAAGAAGAGGGGAACAATACTATTCTTTTTACTCAGAAACTGATCAAAAAATTAGTGGGTCCCTCTCCTTTTGGTGCAGCATATATCATAGAATGGGCACAAAGAGCCCTCAGGCCGAAGCCACCACCTGGCTCTACTCCACGTCCCCTTACCTTTAAATTTCTGAATTTTCAAGAAAAACAATATTTCTTGGGGAAAGTGAAAGACCTACAGAAAAGTCAAAGGGACAGATCCAGAATCAGAGTCACCCAAGACCTGCCAGCAATGGTCAGACAGGCAGGACCCAATTTCACCCCATTGTATTGAAACTAATAGCTGCAGGGGTGAAATTCAAGATGGGGTACCTGGCCTGATCACAGGTACAGATTGCAGGATCTTGGACCACCTTCGAGGAGATAGAAGTGGTGCAGACAGCTCTGCAAGCAGCATTTCTAGACCTATTTCATGCCCGCTGATCAGGGCCTGCTCTACCATCATCTCATCAGGCTTAAAATGAAACAGAGACTTTTCCATGTGCAGCTGATTTAAGAAAATGTAACAGGGGGACATTGCTTGAGGCTGATTATAGTGGATGCAGCTTAGCCAAGCTCTTGCAGGCACTCAGCATCACGCGTATTAAATAGGTGTGCCCGTCAGTGAATTTGAACAACTTTTGGTGGAAGGGTTGGTTGAACTTGACGGCATCAGGGAAAACCAAAAATTAACAATCCAAGCTGCTCTTTAATGTGTTGCAGCAACTGAGACCACAATATCGTGGCCTAGAAGCTACGAGCAGCAGCGGAGGCCTCACTATGGTACAGGAGGGTGCCACAGAGTTAGAGAGCTCTTTGGCCTCGGTACCAGCAACTTTGGCACTCATGCAACATGACATGAAGCCCAGTTTTGACAACATCAAAACGCAGATCTCGCATATACAATCCATAGTACCGGGCTCTCAGAAACATTGGCCACTCACACTAACCAGATTGCAGAGCTAGAGAATCGGGTCGGCCTGTTAGAGTACTCATTATCTGATGCAACTAGAGATAATAGCGCTGTTAGAAAACAGATGGCGGACCTACTTGAAAAAGTAGACGACCAAGAAAATCGATCTTGCCGTTCCAACCTTTGAATAATTGGTCTCCTTGAGGGGATCAAGGGAAATGACCCAGAGAAATTGCAGCACGCATGGCTCATTGAGCAACTAGAGCTTCCACCAGAGTTGCATAGCTGTGAAACTGAATATGCGCACAGAGTAGATTCTAAGACCGCGAATCCTTGCCCCAGGCACTGCTTAATCAAATACCTGCGATTTGTGGAGAAGGAGGCTATACTACATAGAGCAAGGGAGAAAGGCCAAATTGTTCTGGGGAATACCAAGGTATTCGTGTTTCAAGATTACAGCAAAGACCTACAACAAAGAGATTCAGCGAAATTAAGGGGCGCCTATACAAAATGGGCTGGACATTTGCTTTCTTATACCCAGCTAAGTTAAAAGTGGATCGACCTGGTGGAGCTTCTCGCATCTTCACATGTCCCAAGGAAGCCATGAAATGGGTGGATGGTGTTGTTAGGAATGGAGCAGGAGAGAGTACACCACAACGTAGGGAACAAGATGACCGCTGACAACACAGGACTGGTTTTGTGTAACTGTACTGGGCTCCATCTACCGATCCCTGATTAAGTGGGGTGCTGTGATGGCCACGAGTTTTGCAGACAGTAGCGCCTGGGCAGTTTGCTCCCTTCCTCTTTCGGTGTGGCCTAAGATTTGTCTGATAAAATGGTAACTTGAATGGCTCCATGGGCAGGGGATTTAGTTCGCTAGCCAGATGTTGCTCATTATACTTAAGTTTAAACACTGACGGGAACTGTATTGCTCTTTAGTTTAAAGGCCTATACTTTCAAAATCCTGACCTGATCTGTGGATCAGGGTATCAGCGGGGAAGCAACACACGGAGGTATCCATGGCTGATGGTGCATACAGGGACAATGCTGCACTGAGATAAGAAGCTTATTCTATTTTTTCTTTTAGATGTTCCTGTCTTGAACAGGGTGAGCTGCCGGGGGGAGGGGGATAGTTTATGTAATGCTTGGTGTAAGCTACTCATAACAGTTAGAGGTAGTTGTTCATACTTTTATGCTGCTATGTTGGCACTCCTATGCAGGTTGTATGGTTTAAATGAGTGCACTGTGAATTTGATCGCACTTCAATGTTCGCCAATTGTTTGCAAGGGAATTTGGACTGGGCCTATAGCGGTCCAGTGGGGGGAAGGGGGTTTCCAATGTTTCTATGTTTATGGGGTTTATTAGTAGAAGTTTATGGTATGGGGGGGGTCAGAACTGGAGTAGAGGTGGGAGGATGATCTATGGAACTTTGTCCATTAGGGAACTGGTCTGTTTCGCTGTGTGGGCTAATCTCCTGTCTGGTCACCCACGGATTTCCCTTCACAATGGCTTTTGCTGAAGCCCCAAGGTTTTTGAGGGATAAGAGGGGTTGGGAATTTAATTCTAAAATAAGACTAGGTGATATATGTGATACTAGAGATTTCAGACTGATTTCACTGTTTATGCTGGGTATGTGCAGTAGTGGATGCAGTGAGTTTAGTGGCACCCTTTACAATATACCAAAAAGCTGATGTGATAGAAGTGGCTACTTGGAATATCAATTGGTTAAAAACAATGATGAAATGAAAGAAACTTTTGGCAGAAGTGAAAAGAGCTAAATGGCAAGTGGTTTTATTACAGGAGACCTATATGTCCAGTATAGAGGCTACCAAAATGGAGAAGTTTATGGGAGGGAGCTGGGTTTCTGCTTACTTTTCAACCAAGGCCGGGGGGGGTGGGGTTGCCATATGGCTACCTAAGGGTTCACAGGCTAAGGTGTTGGAGACCCAGGCAGATATGGACGGAAGATTTGTCCTGGCTAAAGTTATGTTGCCGGGAGTAGGTGCTCTCAACTTAGGCTCAATTTATGCACCTAATATTGACGACCCTCAGTTTTTTCAAAAACTCTCTTTGGAGTTGGTGGCATGGTCGGGCCCCTGGGTGATGGGAGGAGATTATAATTGTGTGAGGATGTAATCCTTGATAGATCTAATACTAAGCCTATACCAATCAGAAAAATGTGGGGGCTAATGGAGGAGAAGGTGGGATTAGTGGATGCATGGCGGCATCTATACCCGTCTGGTAGAGCCTATAGTTTCTATTCCCATGCCCATAGATCCATAGATCTTATGCCAGAATAGATTGTATACTAATAAGTCCCACACTCCTACTGGCATTACAATGGGTGAGTTATTCCCCTATACTGGTTTCAGATCACACATCCCTTGCAGTGGACCTACCCTGGGTGGGTTACCACTGGAAATAGGCCCAGGAGATTGGATCTCTTATTACTCAAAGATCAAACTTATGTTGAATACATCAAAGTATGCATTGGGGAATATTTAAGCTTCAACAAAAAAAGGGACACTTCTCACACCACCAGATGGGAAGCATTAAAGGCTTTATTCGAGGCCAAACCATCTCTTTTGCTACGCATAAGACCCGGGCGTCTGGCAGGGATATAGAGGCCCTGAGACTTCAGATAGAGGCTTGTGAGCAAGCACATAAAAATATTCCTACTCGGGTGTTATACAATGTAGTGCAGCGGTTGAAATGGAAATATAATGCTATGAGTGCTGCTCAGCTAGAAAGAGCTATTTTGCTGTCTCAGGCGGGTCAGTACTTTGATGGTGATCAAGCCGGGAAGCTGATGGCCTGGCAACTCCACAAGAAAGATGGGGAAAGGGTGGTCTATCATATTCATGACTCCGCTGGAGTATTGGTGGAGGACCCCGAGGGGGTGGGTCAGGCCTTTGGGAACTACTATATACAACTTTATGCCTCCAAGGTATCACCTTCACCTGAGGATATGCATCCCTTCCTTGACAAAGCGGTCTCATGCACACTAACTGAGCAACAGGCCAATGATCTTGACTCTCCACTAACAATAGCAGAGATTAGTAGAGCTATCAAAGCCTTAAACGGGGGAAAGGTCCCAGGTCCCGAAAGGATACCCACTGACTTTCTAAAATGTTTCCATGATCTACTGCTGGAGCCGTTGGGAAATATGTTGGCTGAGAGCTTGGCCTCTGGAGTGCTCCTCCCCTCCACCCGGTCTGCCACTATAACTGTCCTTCCACAGCCTGGCAAAGATCTGACCTGGTGTGCCTCGTACAGGTCTATTTCTCTTTTAACAGCTGACTACAAGGAGCTGGCTAAGGCGTTAGCCACTAGACTTGACCCCTTGCTACCTGAGATAATTCATCAAGATCAGACAAGCTTTGTGAAGGGCAGACAGGGGAAATATAATATTTGGAGAACTTTAAACATAATTCATCATTGGGAGAAGTCTAAACATAAACATGGCACCGCTGTGCAGGCGTTGGATGCAGAGAAGGCCTTTGACTGAGTGGAGTGGGGGTACCTCTTCATGGTACTGGAGAAGATGGGGTTCGGTCCACATCTTGTCTCCTGGATAAGAACACTATAGACGGAACCCTCGGCTCAAGTAATTGTGAATGGCCGCTTAACTCCGAGATTTACTCTGGGATGGGGCATGAGGCAGGGATGCCCTCTCTCTCCATTATTATACATCTTATCCCTAGAACCACTAGCAGGGGTTATACATAATAATACAGAGATTAGGAGATTCTGATTAAAAGAGCTCGAACATAAACTGGCAATGTACGCGGATGATCTCCTTTTGTACCTCCAGTGTCCATCTGAAGACCTCCCCAGTATACACTCTATTTTGCATAAATATGGCTCCTTGTCTGTCCATAAAATTAACTGGACCAAGAGTGAGGCACTGCAAGTTAGTACATTAAATAGACAGTTCCTGATTCAACACCTAAAAGGACTCCAACTGGTATCTAAAGTTAAATATCTTGGTATTCATATCTCGTCTAGCAAAACTCATGCCCTTTACAGGATGAACTTTAAACCTCTACTTGGGAAAATATCTGAAGATTGTGAAAGGTGGAAGGCCTTGCCACTATCTTTAATGGGGAGGGTGGGATGATTAACATGATGGTACTACCGAAACTTCTATATTTATTTCAATCCTTGCCAATTAGAGTACCAAAAAATTACTTCACAAAAACAGATGCTATCATACATGGACTCCTCTGGCTGGGTAAGTCGACCAGGGTTCCAAAAACAGTTCTCCAACTGCCTCAAAAATGTGGCAGCTTGGGTCTCCTGAACTTCTCATCATACTACCTCACTGCTCAGCTAGCAGCTATACCCACTGGACTAGGAGAGGAGGACCTGGGTTGGCTGGAGATTGAGGAGTCGAGCAGTGCCCGGGAGGTTAAGGGGGGGTTGCTGGCTGGAACCTTGTGGACGTGAGAAGAACCGGTACATCACAACCCTTTATGTCCTTGACTGTTAATGCTTGCTACACTGTGCATCATCTCATGGGTAGAACGCCAGCCCACATTAGGCAAACTTTGATATTAGAGGTGGTAAAATTGAAGGTCTCCCCCACTGTAGCTGTAGTGCAAAGACTGAAAGATTGGGAACGCAGAGGTCTCAAATGGGTAGGCCAACTATATGAAGGGGAGCATCTGTTAAGTTTTAATCAATTAAATGCTCAATGGAATATACCAAGAGGAGATTTTTTTATATTTCTTTATATAAGAACTTATTTGGTACTACCCTGGGCATTGAGGATGGATGGGCCCCGCTCACGGCATTTGAAGAGGGTCTCTACAACCCCCAACCAGGAGTTAAGTCACTATTCACTTTGTGCTGTAACCTGAGGGGGAGAAATGGGCAGCTTTACAAAAACTCATTACAAAGTGGGGTAACGATCTTGGCTATAAAGTTGATGAGCAGTTATGGCTTAATGCATGTAAACACCTGGCAGTATGTTCCAGAAACAATAAGCTAAAGCAAGTGCAGTTTAATTTCTTGCATCAGGCCAATTTCACCCAGTTAAGTTAATTCGATTGGATGCTGCTAAGTCAGAAATCTGCCCCAAATGCAACATAGCCAGAGGGGATTTCATGTATTTAGCCCTGTTATGCCCAAAGATTGCCCCCTTCTGGCACAAAATTGACTCGATTATGTCCTGAATATTGGATATTACACTCCCAAACAGTCCAATAGAACTTCTGTTGGGGGCAGATCAAGACCACCCACTTAGGAAAGGTCCGGGAGCTTTGTGGTCTCTGACTCTGGTTAATGCCAAAAAAGCTATTGCACAAGCATGGATGGCACCGTCTCCCCCCTTGGTCCAACAATGGGCCAATAACTTAAAATCATGAATGTCAATAGATCGCAATTCTGTGCATCTGGCCAACTTCAAGTGTTTATGGAGCTGTGGGACCCACTCATAAAAGCCATAGAAAATAATATTTTCCCCACTTGATAAATTATTTATATCTTCTTTATATCTTTGAATAATCTTCATATTTATGTACCTGATCAAAAAATCCATTTGGCGTAATGTCCTTGATATCCATAATCATTTGTGCAATCAACTATCTTTATATTGCACCATTATGATCATCTGCATTTACCAAGCTGTACAATTTAAGCCTCTGTATACTCATGTGAAATCTGACCTGTATATATGAACTGTATCGTTCTTACCCACTGTCTTAATAAAAATTGTGTTGACAAAAAAAAAAAAAGAAAATGTAACAGCCTAGTGCTCCCTAAGAAATCCATATCTGAACTTATTCCAACTTGGAAAGTTTATTTAAGTGTAACAGCGGTCCTAGTTTTCATTTTGTGATACCCCTGTTGCGACCTCTGAGTTTTTTGAGCAATTGGGGGCTAGATCAGTAAAATATGTTTATGTAATTTTCTCCATGATTACTTATTCCCCCCAGGGTCGGACCCTGTACCAGCCTTGGGAGGCATATCTTCTGTTTCTTGACTGTGCGCACAGATGTGAGGCTGCAGGATTCCCCCAATGGTTCCAGGCAATTCCTTAAAGCCTTCACTAAAGGGACCATGCATTGCATGCTTTATTATGTTTGCTTGCACGCATGTGCAAGAAACATAGTGCCATCATGCAAGTTTTTGTAGGTGTGGCACCCTGTCTTCCAATTCAGTCAGTGTGTTTGTAGGCATGGCCACAGTTCACCAATGAATGCCGCAGCTGTCTATGACAGCAGTTGAAAATGCAGTGGTGTACAGTTGAAAGGAAGAGACCACTTCAATGAGCAGCGATAAGATAGTGTTGATTAGCATATTGCTGGCAATCCTGCTTGTATATGTCTCTGTTTTCTCTTCCTGGAACATAAATTTAGTTTGAAGTGAACTACGGCCGACGAGGGTGCCAAATCCACCATCGGCTCAGCGCCCCCCCAACACACTTCCAGGTGCCATGCTGGGAGCCCACCCCAGCATGGCAAACGTTCATCTGCTGGCCCCCCCAACACACTTCCAGGTGCCATGCTGGGAGCCCACCTCAGCGTGGCAAGCCTGTGTGCCCAATCCCCCATTGGCTCCACTGCCCCTCCCAAAAAAACAAAAGTTCCAGTTGCCACACTGGGAGCCCACCCTAGCATGGCAAAAGTTCTGCGTCATCTTCCTAAAAGAAAAAAAGACCTAAAAACAAAAAAAGGTCCTGCGTTGCTTGTCTTGCCCCCCTCACCCCACCTGCGCCCACCCACTGTGTACCCTGCCTCCCCACACCCCCACCTCACTCCATACTTACTTCCGGAGTCTGGCGCGATGATCTTCAGTGGACCGGGAGCACGTCTGCACTCTTCAAAACTGACCGCAAACTGAGGAAATAATAGGGTTTTTTCAACTTTGGTGCATATCTCAGGCATTTTTTGGAATTTTGGCACCAAATTTTCAACATGGGGTTTTTGGGACCCCTCCTCATGAATTCTGACACTGTCATGGCATTAATGTGCCCCAAAAGGTGATTTTGTGGTCACTGCACAGAACCACCTTTTGGGACCAATTTATGAAATGACAATGTCACAGTTCATGTGGTAGGCCCCCAAAAAACCCTATGTTGAAAATTTGGTGAAAAAATTCCCAAAAATGAATAATTTACAAGCATGCGTTGCGCAGTTTCTATGCACGCTTGTAACTTCGCAAATTTTTAATATTTTCACTGCAGAGTCTCAGCATTGCCATTTTACCACACCTCATGAGCAATATAGCTGCCATTTTTCACATCTCACCCAAAATGTGTTTCCGCGCATGTAGCGCACCATGGCGCAGTCGGTGTGTGAAATCAATGTTCGGAACAGGTTAATAAAATCACAGTGACACTGTTCATGAGCAGAGGTCTTAAAATGGCTATGTTAAAAATTTGGTGACAAAAGTCCATAAAATGACTGTATTATGAGCGAGCATTGTGCAATTTCCACACACCCTCGTAAGTTCGTGAATTTGTAATATTTTCAGTCCAGATTTTCACCACTGGCATTTTTCCACACTTCCTTATGAACAGTACAGATGTCATTTTTCACACCATGGCCGAAATGCATTTTCACACTTCCAGCACAGAAATGTGTGGTCGCTGTGGGAAATCACAGTTTGGGACTGATTCAGAAAATCACAGTGACACTGTTCATGAGCAGAAGTCACAAAATGCCTGTGTTGACAATCTGCTGTAAAAAAATCCCCAAACTAATTACGTTATGGGTGTGCGTTGCACAGTTTCTACGCACGCTCCTGACTTCACCCGTTTTTTTTATATTTTCACTGCAGATTTTCAACATTGCCATTTTTTACACCTCTCCATGAAGAGGACAGCTGTCATTTTTCACATCCTGTTCGAAATATGTTTTCACACCTGTGGTGCCAAATGGCAGTCACTGTGCAAAATCAGCTTCCGGCTAACAAACTGATATTGCCACTGTTCATGAGGTGGGGGACACAAAAAAACATGTTGAAAATTTGGATTGAAAATACCTACGAATGCATGAGGCGTTAGGGTTTCCAACCATAATGTCCCACCCTGTAGAGACTGACAGGCATCAGCGGTGTGACTTGGGATTGTCACCTGTAATGCTCATAACATTCCACCCCTGCACACACCCTGCAGCCAGTGAGAGGCATTGAGGTGTGCCTTGGACTCTTCAGCCCCAAAGTTCACTCCATTCTCCTATACAGCACCCATCTTACCATATTTTCTGATGGAATGGGGTGAACATAAGGACCAAAGACCCCAAAGCACACCGTGACACTTGTCGGTGTCTGCAGGGTAGGGTGTGGTGAAATGCCATGGCCGTTATGCCTGATTTCCTAAAGGCACACCCCAGTGCCTGTCACTCTCTGCAGGGTGGTGGTGGTGGGGTTGGCTTCAGTTTAATACTTCACTGCCATTCCTATTATACAGCTCTGTAACTCCTACACTACCAATGCCAATGCCAGCAAGCAAACATTCGACATTGACATATGCTTGTTTTTTCCTTCTTTTTTTCTTTAAATACAAATGATTTTGTGGCTTATACAACACAACTTCTGCTGGATGCTATCTTTTCACACTGCAGGCTCTTCAATTGTTAATAATTCCTGCTATGATTGGCTGCCACATTTTGTGATCTTGCCCAGTTTGGGTCATCTTTTACCCAAAATTCTAGACTCCCAGGACACTGTTGTGCTGGTTCAAGGGTTTGAGGGGGCTTTGGAAACTTTATATTGGGTTCTCTAGTTAATGATTTTATGCATGTTATTAATATGCTTTGTAATGTCCGAATCATTAATCCAGGGCACTAGCATTATGCTTTAAGATAGTTAATCCTTTAAGGTTACATTGGTTCGGGAATCATTGTCGGGTGGGCGGGAGGCGGGATTGAGTAGGAAAATACAGACTCTGCAGAACGTAGTTCGAAGCAGTATGGGGAGGCAAGAGGGATGGATTTGTTCTACACTACAGGGAAACTTTTTGGATTCTTTTATCAAATCTGGGGCATGGGTGTAGGGAAGGAAGGGTGGTTGGGGAGGAAAAAGGGTTGGGGAAAAGCACAGAAATGCCATGCAAAAGGATACCAAATCCTTTCTACTGTATCTTTACCTTAGAAGCCCCGTTTTTTTTCCTGTTAAGGAGAATGGCTAGGGACTTGCAGATAGCTACTTGAAATGTGAAAGTGGTCAGGCTGAGGCTTAAACAATATAAAGTATTGAAACACCGGAACATCCTATCAGCGGAAATTACTTTTATTCAGGAGTCCCATTTGTTGGAATCCGAAGCGCTCCAGTTGCGGAGAAAACAAATAGGGCAAGTGTTTTCAGCTGAAGGCACTACCAACAGTTGTGGAACCATGATCCTAATAAACAGAAGAGTTCCATTTTCTCCTACTCAGATTGTTAGAGACACCCAGGGAAGATTTATACTGGTTCGGGGGATGATTTATACTATAGAAATACTGCTGGGTTGCTTTTATGGACACACTCAGGATACTCCAGGGTTTCTTATGCAACTTATCCAAACCTTAACCCCTTTCATATTGATTCTGATTATCCTTGGGGGTTATCTTAATCTGGTCTTTGACCCAACATTAGATAGACCAGTTCCCCCTGAGTGGGGCTCTCCCCAGCCCAACGGGCACTCTGAGAACTGATGGACCAGATAGGTTTGTGCGATATATGGCGTGTTCTTCACCCTACTAATAAGAAATACACATACACCTCCCCAGTCCACAGATCCTCTTCCCATATAGATTACTTACTCTTTTCCTAGTCGCTCCTTCTCGGGGTTCTGGGTCCCACAATTCATCCTGGCCCTCCCGTGGACCATTCTTTGGTCATAAACTACCTTTCCCTTTTGTCTCTACCTAGGGGAGGGTCCTGGTGGAAGCTCAATGATCAGTAGTCCAACCTATCCTTAAGCATATAGAACAATTTATTGAAGCTAACCATAGATCCACTGTAAGGCCGGATATGGAGTGGTGCACTTTTAAGGCCTACCTAAGAGGGGGTTCTGATTGGTTTAGCTTCGAGAAGGAAAAAAAAAAAACAGGGAACGACAGTTGTTACAAATATTGTCTCAAATTAGAAATATAGAGCTGAAATTGACCCCACATTCTCCCGAGTCTCACCATCAGGAACTAATCAAACTGAGAGCTGCCTATCTGGAACTCTTAAGAGAAAAAGTGGAATACACCACATTGAGAATGAAGGCATCTTATGCAGATCAGGGCAAAAAGGTAGGATGCCTACTAGCTCTCAGAATAAAGCAACGAGAATGTTCCCACTTTATAACATCAGTTCACTCTCAAATTGATGGTGCCCTGAAAACTTCCCCAGTTGATATTATAGCTGAGTTTACCGAGTATTACAAATCATTATACGGATCAATGCCTGACCCCTGCACGGAGCGGACACTGGATAAGTATCTTGAGGAGTCCAAATTGCCCCACCTTTCTGAGGCACAACAGGAAATACTACTATCTTCTATCACCGCAATGGAATTGGCTGAAGTAATTAATAACCTCCCTACAGATAAAACCCCTGGGCCGGATGGGTTTTCGTCTAATTTTTACCAAAACTTTAATAAAACAACTTATCCCTTTGCTTCTCCCCTTTTATCAGCATGTACTCTCAGGAGCAGAAGCTGACCCTACCCTTTTTGAAGCACTGATTGTCCTTCTACCCAAATCTGGTAAGGCTCCTGAATTGGTCACAAGTTACCGGCCCATTTCCCTCCTTAACCAGGATGTAAAAAATTTGATTAAACTACTTGCCAGTCATATTAATATAATTCTCCCAGATCTTACTGGACCAGAACAGGTAGGTTTTATGAAGAGGAGATCTTCATCAGACCACCTTCGTACCCTGGCTCATGTCTTCTCAGTATCCAGAGATGCTCCTTTTCCTGCAGTCTTGGTGTCTCTGGATGCCAAGAAGGCATTCAACAGGGTAAACTGGCACTATCTTTTCTGGACCCTTAAGGCTTTTAGTTTTCCATCAGACTTTCGAAAATGCATACACGCTCTGTACCAGTCCTCTACTGCCCTAGTAACTGGTAATGGGGTAACTTCAGATCTTTTCCCACTACAATCAGGTACGAGGCAAAGCTGTCCCCTATCCCCACTGCTCTTTAATCTTTATCTGGAGCCACTTATCCGCAGACTAACAGATTTTCTGATGATTCAGGGCATTACTATACAATTCCAGGAAGTAAAGGTCTCTGCCTATGCAGATGATCTTCTCCTTCAACTTTCCCATCCAGTCACATCCATTCCTCCCAAGCTAGAAATTATAGAAAAACATAGTCAAGTATCTAATTACAAATTGAATATAAATAAGACAGTTGTTTTACCCACTCAACCACAAGATATTTATACTAGCACTAGAGCTTTCCTGGAAGCAGGATTCCCTAAAGTATCTCAGAATTGAACTCACCAGAAATCCAGCACATTGGTATAATCTCTAAGCTATATCAGGTTTTGTTTCATAAAAAATTCAGGGGTCCATTTGGGCAATCAAGATTTTGGAGTAATTTTCTCCCCCACCTTCAGCTGGATTGGCATTCTCTCTGGAAGTAATGTCATAAATGTATTTCTCAAGATAGACTGCGTCTCATGCAATATCATGTATTGTACAACTTATATTACTCCCCGGCTAAACTTCACAAGTGGAGCTACTTAGACTCAAACAAGTGTAATAAATGTTTGCAAGAGGAGGACACACTTTTTCACATGCTTTGGCCTTGTCCAAGAATCTCCACCTTATGGGCTTCAATCCAAACCTCCTTAGACCCCTTGTTGGGCCTCCAAGAATATTTTATCCCTGAGGTATGTGTATTAGGGGACCTGTCCTCTATTAGAGTCAATGCGCATAAATTTCACATATCCATGGTCACCTTGTCCGTCATTGGAAAGACAGGTCCTCACCCTTCCTTCCAGGAATGGGTAAGAGAAGTATTATCCAACTTGCGCATGGAAAAAGCAATAGCCAGTCTACATAATAGACTGGCAGTTTGTACTGGAATTTGGGATCCCCTTCACTCACTAATTTCTCTGGTTCCAAACTAATCCTCTACTAGGGTTGTTGCTTCTATATGGTTCTTGGATTAGAGGCTCGACATCTCCGGGTACCGAGATGGGTTACTGCAGTAAGGGGGGTGAGGGGGGGGGCAGCATCTTTTCACTATGTATCAATGAGACTTTATCAGTTTTCTCTGTATGCTGCCTTTTATGGTGGAAAATGTATGAATAAACTTTAAATTTAAAAAAAAAAATCCAGCACATTGTCTAAAACTCAATTTGGATTCCCCAGTGCATACTATTAGTCAAGAGTTAGATCATTGGTCCACTCTCCTGATTTCCATCTGGGGCAGGATCAACCTAATTAAAATGAACATCTTCCCACGTCTTTTTGACCCCCTCAACCTACTTAATATATGACTCTGATTGTCCTGGTTTAAAAAAGTGCACGGCTTTTCACTAAATTTATCTGGTCCAATAAGCCGCCTAGACTAGCCTTCCACAAATTAGCTGCTCTCAGATCTAGAGGGGTACTACGTCTCCCCCACTAAGACCTTTATTTTTGGGCCAGTCAAGCCAATAAGTATTTCAGATGGTTCTCCCCAGATACTCCCCCTTAGTCTCCAAGTTGGCTTAAAATTGAACTAGCCTATATTCATTCTTGTGGCTTATCTCCCACAGCACTCTTGCACATTAAATAAAGTGCTCTCCTTTCAAGTTTAAAAATGACCCCGATCACCATATCAATCAAGGTTCAATCCCAGCTATGCCTCTTTCTTAAATATAACCACACTACAGACCCAATACAACCCATATGGGGTAATCCCAATTTTAAGATTGACAACAAAGTTATTTTTCCCTGTTGGTTACCTTACCTGGGGGATGGTCTACTCATCAACCTAGCCACAGAATGCGGCTCTTGGCTTTCTTCTGCTGAAATCATGCACAAGTTCAACATCCCAACTATACACATTTTTAAGGTTTTTCAACTGAGACACCTTCTTCTTAAGGTGTAGGGAACAGACCCCCCCAACAGTTTGCCCATCCTTCCAGAGAGATATGAGCCATTTAGCAGGCCTTCCACAAGCTGTTTTCAAGATTTATGGGATCCTATTAGATTGGATCCACCTGGGCTGCTTTCTATGGTTTACTGGTCTATCTTTTTTTTCAGAACTCACTATAGAATGGTCTGCCTTATGGCTTAATTGCCATAGGTTTGTTACTCAGGACAGACTGAGGCTTATGCAAGTACACATACTTCACAACTTGTATTATTCCCCACAAAAATTAGCCAGACATGGCTTAATACCCTCACCCTTATGTATTCACTGCCTCCAAGGGGATGGCACATTATACCACTTTTTTTGGACTTGCTGTAAGGTGGCTCCCCTATGTGCCAATATTAACAAAGAATTGACCCTCTTAGGTCTAGCAGATTTGTTCACTCCCAAAAATTGTCTTCTAGGTGATTACTCAGGAATCACAGTCCTTAATCGCAAATACTACATGGCCCTTGTCTCCATGTCTGTCAAAAAATTGGTACTTAGGCATTGGAAAGATAGGGATGAAATTTCTTACACTGAATGGCTCACTGACCTTTTAGCCAACCTTAGAATGGAGAAGGTGATTGCAAGCCTGACCAATAGGCTAGAAAGATTTAAAAAAATCTGGGACCCCTTATATACTTTATACTCTTTATAACCTGTATTGGTACCTTTTAGCATATTCAAGTCATTAACCTTGGTTGTGCTGTGCTGGGGGCTAGGGGGAAAGGGTAGGGAGGGGAGAGGGGGATGGGGAGGACAGATTTATTGTGACACAACATCTCTGTTCATTCATTCCTGTCTATATTGTATCTGTCCTCTGTATGGTAAAAATGTTCAATAAACTTTGAATTAAAAAAAAGTGTGTTGCTGTAGCTCAATGTATTTTTTCCCAAAAAGATCGTAAAAAATAGCTTATCGATACATATTTAATCTGAACAGTTCGCTGAAGACCTGGCATATGTCTGAGACTGCTCATCAGATAGTGTCTGTAGAGGTTAAAAAAAAAACAGTGTAAATCATAGATTTGCTGGAGAAAGGGTGACATTTATGAGGCATGAATCTTTCTTGAAAGACAATACATTCCCAAGTTAAAACTAGTATCAAGAAGCTGTTTAAATGCTTAATATTTAAATGTACAAATCTCCAGTTTCATAGGCAACCAATATTTAACAAATATTTAACAAGCTGTTTCAGTTTTCAAGTGGCATCTGATAAGCAGCTTGGAGTTATGTCTCCAATATTCTTAACAGAAAGAAGAGAATATTTTATTTCAGTTGGCTGGAAAGATACATTAAAAAGTTTAAAACATGTATTCCATGATACTCCATTTTCCAACTACAGATAGCAAGAGGGCTGTAGGCTCCAGAGGTTACAAAATGGTGTAAATCATAGATTTGCTGGGGAAAGGGTGACATTTATGAGGTATGAATCTTTCTTGAAAGATAATACATTCCCAAGTTAAACTAGTATCAGAAGCTGTTTAAATACTTAGTATTTCAATGTGCAAATCTCCAGTTTCATAGGCAACCAATATTTAACAAATATTTAACAAGCTCTTTCTGTTTCCTAATGGCATCTGATAAGCAGTTTAGAGTTATGTCTCCAACATTCTTAACAGAAAGAAAATAATATTTTATTTCAGTTGGCATGGAAGGATACATTAAAATGTCTAAAACATGTGTTCCATGAAACTCCATTTTCAAGCTACAGATAACAAAATGACTATAGGCTCCACCCACAGCCATAAAAATGTGTTTCCCACAATATAACAGGCATCTTGCACCGATTCATTCCATACTGTATTTTAAGATGTGTCACCATTTTTGGTTATTTGAACTTTATATTTTTAAGCATAGCCCCCACTTTAAAATTTGAGGTTGAAAGGCATGTTCAGTGGTCCATAACATCCCCTTGATACCAACCCCCTCAGGTCACTAGCCAGTGATCTACACCCAATAACCTCAAGCTTCAACCAAGTTCCCTCAGGTCAGTGTGACCCTGACCACCAGTCCTACTCCTTACCTCAAGCAGAACCGGCTACACCCCCCTCCCGAGCACAGATCAGTGCAGCCCTGACCACCAGTCCCACTCACCTTCCCTCAAGTGGGATGGCTGCACTCCCCTCCTCCAGAGCACAGCACTCTGGCTAGATTGACTGGGGCACAGATAGCAAGTAGTGAGCTTTAAAGAGCATGGAGACCACTCTTGTTGAAGACAGGCCACCATGACTGAACAGTGCACTTTTCCTCTTCTGGGTGCTGGAGCCAATTAGAGCAGACACCAAATCAGCCAATCACAGGCTGAGAGGAATGAATGGAATCCGCCAATCACAGGCCGAGGGTGTCAGAGGCACTTGGTCAATCAGGGGCTAAAGAATGGGGACCAATCAGGGAGCGTGGGAGCACTGATGCACCGTGACCACAGTTTGAGGAAAAAACTACTATGTGCAGGGTCTAACAATAGGTAAAAACAGTATGCAATGTCTTTGATTACAGGGTTGAGCAGGGCTTTCTATGTTAAACCTCAAACTTTGCACTTTAATAGCTTTGCAACCATTCAATGGATTTGAACAAATGTTTATATGCACAGTCTTGGGGGAAGATCTCTTGATGTGCTACATTTCATTTCAATTGGGTGTGTGGATTCTGAGATCCAAGTAGTGAAAGAAAGTAAAAAAAAAAAATCAGAATGTTTGCTGTTTTTTGCCATCGCCTAGTGCCCAGACAGTTTGGAATTTTGCTCTGAAATTTTTAGGGTAGAAAGGGATTTAGCCACAGTGGTGTCTTTCACTGGGTTAGTGAAAAAATATTAATCTGTTACAAAGTTAAAATAATTTGAAATTTTGGTTCTGAGCTTGCTCAGTATGTTTTTTTTTTTTTTGATAGCTGCTTGAAACAAAAAAATAATTTGGCCCATATGAAAAACATCCTTTTTCATATGGGGTGACCTTTTTTTGTAAGAAAAAATTATTTTTTGTGTGTGATGGCCATCTTGTTTCCATTTTTTCCAAAACATTTTTTTTTAAACACTGTAAAATTAGATCCTGCAGAGACACCAACACATGTATCCTGCAAATCAGGATCCCGTTAGGTGGATTCTAGAGTTATTTTCTGTAAAATTAGCCTGAAATGTCATTTTTACACATTGCTAAATCGTTTTTGTGACTTTTCTTTTTTTCATATGGCCATACAAAAAGGAATAGAGCCATTTGAAAAAAGGATGTTTTTGTACGAAAAAAGAATTTGTGCTTGTACTTGTCAAAATTCTGTTTTCATATGAAGGTATCCTTTTCCGTATGGCTACACAAAAAGAAAAACAAAACACACAAAATATTTAAAAATGTAAAGGATACTTTTTTGTGATTTTTTTTTATTCCTGTGAAAAAGGATGCCTTCATACAAAAAAGAAGTTTTTTCACATTCTTTTTTCATATAGAGAGAATTTTTTTCATGAGGTTGTCTTGTTCATTTGAAAAAGGATCCCTTCATATGAAAAAAATAATTTGGACTTAGTTTTTTCCCATATTTCTATGTCAACAAGTCATAACTCCCTCAATATTTGCAGTTATGGGACAATCTATATGTCAAAGCAAAAGTCTTAATGCGTACTATAAGAATGACACATACCCCCCCAAGAAAAATGCAGGGTCTGTATAAAAAAACTATAACAATTAAAAAATCAAAATTCCCATAGGACAACATTGGAAGTTTAACAAGCCATATAACCAAGCAAATAAATTGCTTTTTTGGGAGAAATGGAAGCGCGGAGCCCTGTCCTTCCACACCAACATGGATGTATGCATCTGCATCCTTAGGCAAATGGATAAATGACACAATTTCACTATCTCAAAAAGTAAGGAAATTCTTTGCAAAAAAACTTTGTTAATGCACCAGTTAGGCTTCAGATTACACCAACAAAAGTAGAGAAATGTGTAGTGTTAGGTTCCCCCACCCTGCAGGCAGCAAAAGGAAGAAAAAACATAATGGTTCCCTTCTCCTGAGTCTTCATAAATCAGGCCTGTAGTGTTCCTTGGGGTTGACAACCTAAACACTTACCCCATTCTCACACAATCTGCACATCTCAGCTTCTTTACCGATAGGATGGTGTGAGGGTTAGGGTTGAGAACCCCAAGAAACACTGCAGGCCTGATTTTGAAGACTCAGGAAAGGGGGAACTGTAATAGTATTACCTTTTGCTGCTTGCAGGGAGGTGGAAGGAGTTAGGGTTGGGAACTCTAACACCACATTTCTTTACTTTTGTTGATGTAATCTGAACCCTAACTGATGCATTGATAAAGTGTTTTGTTTTGCAAAGAGTAGTATATAGTATAACTTGAATGTTACTGTATTATGTAATAGTGAGTCTGGGATATGCACTAATGAGATTTTTAAATGCATGTTTTTTCTGAGGAAACTTTGTGTGTAATGAGTAAATTCCATTATGATTGTTATGTAAAAGGGTGAGTAGGTATTAAACTTCAACTAGCCTATTTCTGGTTGACTGCAGTGGTGTTTTGATAAATGAAAATAAACTAAAGTGACATCATAATCCTTTGCTTGATATCACAACTGGTTGTTGTAGAAATAATTAATATAATGTCACTGGCAATGGATTGTGACATCACTTGTAGACAAGAAGCAAGGGCAGGTCTAGACTAAGTGACAGAGAATCCTGTTTTCATGCCAACATTCTTAGTAGGCAAGGCAAGGCAAGGCAAAGTTTATTTAAAAGACGCCCAATCCCAGAGGCTCTGGGTGCCGTACAAACATTAAAACAAGCATTTTGAACATAATAAGTATATAAATTACACATAATAAATACAAATCATTACAAAAAACCAAACCTTAACTATAAATATTCATCTAAACATTAAATGCCTTAGAAAAGAAAAAGGCCTTAAGCTGGGCCTTAAAAGCATCCACTGACGAAGCTTCTCTGACCATAGTTGGTAAGGAGTTCCACAGAACAGGGGCTGCGGCGCTAAATGCTCTATCACCAGTGGATTTCAGCCTAGTTCTGGGAATGGTCAGGAAGCATTCACTGGAGGAACGAAGATGGCGTGAGGAGAAGGCAGGTGACAGGAGGTCTAACAGGTAACCAGGGCCCTGCCCATGTAGGGCCTTATAGGTGAGAAGACCCACCTTAAAGAGGACTCTCCACCTGACTGGCAGCCAGTGCAATTCACGCAAAACCGGTGTAATATGACAGAACTTTTGCTGCCCTGTCAACAATCGTAGTAGTAATGAATAAGGGGAAGGTAAACACAGGAGATATCTGAATTCTAAATTGAATGCTGTCTAAATATCATGTTTTACAAAGATGTTTGCGCAGCAGCAGAGGCTCAAAGAGTTCTGAAGTGGGTTGCTTCTGGACTGGATTCAGTGCTTCTCTTTTTATGATGTTCTCTGACCTTCTCTTCCCCTGAAAAGGTTTGATGTGGATTATTTGGAGCATATTCCTTTTGCATTTAATTGTGATAAGATAACTTGTTTTGTGGAAAGTATTGAATGACACACGGGAAGACATGAATCATTGCCTAAGTAAAAGCCCCTATACTAAGCTCAAGACTTGCCTTGCAGTATCTCACAAGACTATTTATGTTGCCTGGTTTCTTCATCAAGTAACTGGCCTGCTCTTCCAGCACCTTGTAACTTTGACCTTTTTGCTTCTCTTTGTACGACCTTAGCTACGTTATCTGTTATACATGCTGTTATCAATGTCATTTACAGTTACTGTACTATACCTGTTTCATTTCTCTTACCCTATGTTACCTCCCGGGTCGTGCATGGAAAATAGGCATTTAATTGTCTAGTACACTTACCTTGTCAATAAAAAATAAATAAAGAGGACCTGTTCAAGGTTACTGCTAACAACATAATAGAACATCACACAACCACAAGTAGTGTTTCTGATCTACTGATCTGCATGCAAGTAGTAGGTCTCATTTGATATATTAATGCTGTGCTTGTAAATTAAAGGTGATGGGCAAGTAGAAACATATTTGCCTTTCTTGGTATTCTTAGAAGTGGGCTGCATGGTGTTTGTGAGATTGACAGCAATTCTTATCACTCTGAATCTCTACTGATTGTAACTAAAACACTGATTTCAGCAAAGGCATACCAATGTCAGTGCCATGGAAAAACATCAAAGCAAAGCCTAGACCATAAACCCTGCAAATGAATCAGTGTGCTATTTCTGTTCTATGTGTTTGCCACAGTCTTAATCTCCTAACTTCAGACTTTGTAACTTTTTTGGGAAGTACTGTATTTGCAGGGGAGTAATTATGGGGGGGGACGGTGGGCACAAGTCCCCCCCAACATTTTAGGTGACCACATTTGTCACATACAACATTCAGGCCGTATGCTGTTGCTGCCTGCTGGTGAGCTGAGAGGGACACAGGAGCCTGCTGTTCTGTGGGTGGGGGGTTGGATTTTACTGGTGGGTTGGGTCAGGTCCTGGGAGTGAGAGCTCCAAGAGAGTGCAGTGAGCTATGGCAGCCAGACAGTTAGATGGCGGGGGGGGGACCAGCGCTACGCAAGTGGCCTGGCCAGAACCAGGAGGAGAAGAGTGAATTGTAGCAGGGAGGGAGAAAGTGATGGAACACATTGCACCCGGAAGTAGCATGAGTGCGTGTCACTGTCAATAGCGAGGAGTCCGGAGGAGCGGATGGGAGACTGACTGCTTGCATAGAGGGAAAAAACTGCAGTGCTACCATCAATGCGTTTGCCTCCTTGGTGCTGCTTCACTTCCCTTCTCCTCTTGACTGTGACTGTCATGTCCTGCGACTCCTGCTGCCACATCTGCTCTCTGATGATGCCTGTGGAGGAGCTGCTGCTTTGCTTTCCAGCCTAGGAGTTGGGGGGGGGAGCTGTGGTTTATGGCCTGGGATTGATCTGTTCAGGGCTGTGGGTACCAGTGAGTGACTATGGTGGGCAGATGGTTGGATCAGTCAGGGCATCAGTCAGTCTGAGCCTGCAGTGGAAGTTTGGAAGGCAGAGCAGAGGACAGAGGAATATGGACTGGCAGAGGCTGCTGCAAGCAATGATGAAGCAACAACTACCTGGAAGATAGGACTGACTGGTGGTGCTGGAGTGCAGTGGGTGGGGGAGAGTAGTGATTGGGGGGCAGCGAGCCAGCAACATCATCATGCCTCAGGGCATTTACTCATAATGCTATATGCACAAATTTGCAAAACAAGACACTGGCAAATAAGCAGAGGAGGTGGTGAAAGGGAATTCCAGTTTGCAAGGGCAGTTCTAAACTGGCAAAGGCCACACACTATTGGCCATTTGATTTGGCACCAGTCAGGGTCAGGGAGTGCCTGGGAAAAGAAGCCTGCTGCAATCTGTGAGGCATTCTCTTTACTGTTGTGTCTGGAGTGGGCCAGTGGCTCTACCAGTGGACTGTGACCAACACAATCAGCAAGCAGCACAAAACTGCTCAACTTGAACTAACATAGCTCTAATAGTCTACAAAAGGCAAGGGTATGTGATGTTTCTGTTTAATTATGTTTATTGGTGGTCTGTTCTGCTTTGCTGTGTTGGTTGTGTCTGTACTATCTACGGTCAGTGTCTGATTTAAAATGCTGTGCTGGCTAGTGTCTCTCATGTGTGCCACCTGAGCCTGACTGTTGCCTGCTTTGGTAGGGGCAGGGATCTGCTAGCTGGGGGGGGGGGGTTATATGGTTAACCTAGCATACAACTCCAGTGTTTTCCTCTGTATTACCAAAGTTAAGGTAATTTCAATGGGCTTGCGCAACTGGATGAGATGTATGCTTGTGTGACTTCAATGCATTGTGGCTGTTCACCTCTCTATCCATGGGATATACCATCCTGTAGGAGTATGACGCAAGGAACCCTAGATGAGGGTCCCCCCCCCCAGGTGCTATGGGAATAATTTCCTTGGCTAAAGGTAGCTTAGGAAAAAGCCCAGGGGAAAGAGAGATCAGTTGCTGGAGGAGGAGGGTTGGATGGTGGGGCAACAAAGAAAACAAATGAGGACTGGCACCGAGGAGGGCCTTTTAAGGCTTGGTTGGGGGAGTGGTTTGTTGCTCTGCCCATTGAAATCTGTCCAGCGCTCAGCCATCAGTTTCAATGGGCTTGCGCAACTGGATGAGATGTATGCTTGTGTGACTTTGGTACATTGTAGCTGTTCACCTCGCTATCCAAGGGATATACCAACCATTCTGTAGGGGTACAACACAAGAAACCCTAGTGGAGGATTCCCTCCCCAATAAGTGCAGCAGGAATAATTCCTTTGGCTAAAGGTAACTTAGGAAGGAGCCCAAAAAGAATGCCCAAAAGGGTGTCGAGCATCTAAGAGGCAAGAAATCAGAATATATCGAGACTGGAAATTAAGGTGATCGATGTAGATGGGAAAGACAGGAGAAGATATGAAGAGGACAATGAATGAAATGAAAGCAAACAAGATGCAGAAAGGCAGACTTCCTAAAGAGAGGGGGAACAGCCAGTGCCACCATCCGACTCCATCCAACAGCGGAACTAAACTATGGAACCTAAGGAAACTCCAACCCAATCTAATATTATGACCATTAGTAAGGAGGAGAGGAAAAAAACCTTTTGAGGAGGAAACCTCTGTGGACCCAAGGCCTAGGTCACCATCCATCCAGGCTGAAGGATGTTTTGATTAGTGACGGCTCAGCTACCCCAATTTAGAGTCGAGATTGAGTGAGAAGGAAAAGATTCCAATTTAGAGGAAGCTCTCACTCTGTCCTTCTAAATGGACAACTGTTGAGGGTTACAAGTGATGTCTCTGCAACTAGACACTCAAAAGCAAGAGAGGAGAGAGATGACTGCTAAGGCACTCAGCTGGCCAATGCGAGCCTATGAAATAGACTAGGTGAACCAGAGGTGGTCCTGAAGGAGAATAGCATAGAGGGTGCCTCCAAACCCACTTGGGCAGCCAAAGGGGCTCTGATGATGACAGCCCCACCCCTCACAGCTGGATGGCATAAATTCTACATCCAGAGGTATTGCCGAGATGAGGGATGACTGAAGGTCCACCCAGAGCAAAGACATTCTCACTATGGGCCAGAGTGAAGGACCCTGTTCTGAGCTTTGCATGCTCTAGATGCAGACTTTGTGGGTGCAGAGCAAGACCGTCGGCTACAGGTTAGCCCCGAGCCAAGAAGCAATGGACACAGAAGGCATGTCTCCAAATGGAGAGCAGTTTTGCTGAGGCAGCATAAGACCCAATGAGAAGTGTGCTTGATTAATCAATGTGAATGAGTAGACCCTGAGATTGGACTGAGTGAAGGAGAACCAGACACATGCCATGAGGAAGCTACCCGTGATTGGTAACAGGAGTGCATGCCAACCGGGTCCATTGAAAGCCAAATTAGGATTGGATAGAATTGCATGAAGGTAGGAGCAAGATGGGCCAGGTGAAGCCAGCAGCCAATGGTGAAGTAGGTAGTACAAGGAGGACATCTGAATAGGTTTGAGCAGAACGAGGGAATAGGGTCGGAGGAGGAAGAGGAGATGAGTAGGCTGGCTGATATGCTGGAAGGAATATTAGGCAATGTGGATGAGTAGAGTATTGTAGTATATTAGGATGGCAGGAAAGGGAAGCCTACAAAAGAAAGCAGAGGTCAGAGAAAGAGAGGAATGGAAGATGAAGGGAACGGGAGGAGGAGGGCGAACACCCACCATAGGGAAGCACAGTCTGGGATGAAATTAAGAAAGCACATAATGGCGTAACCAAGATCAATGAGTGGCAAAGGCCAGGGAGAGTTGGGGGGGCAAATGGCAAATCCCAGAGGAAGGCTGCAGAGCGCACCAGCCAGGTGTAGAGTCCAGTTGGATTGATAGTCCTATGATGTGAAACAGGATGGGTGGCAAACAGGTTGAGTTGAGGTTGAGGAAAGGAAGGGTAGGAGTACCAGGAAGAAAATGAGGTATAAGGGGAGGTAAGAAGAGACCAGACGAGAACTGACAGTAGGAGTTGCAGTCCCCATAGAGAGCAACTACCCTTTAAAAGGGAGCCAGAAACCAATAAGGGAGATTGGAATCTGAGCCACAGGGCAATAACAGTAGATGTGGTCCAAACGTCAAGATAGGCCATTGAAAATGAAGTTCTGGAACAGGTACGAGAGGCCAGGAGGTAAGCATCGACCAGGGGGAGAACAGAAGTCAAGAGGAGCAAAGTAAATGCTGTCCCACAGGCTCACAAGAACTGCCGAGGAGTTCAACAACACAGGGCACAGGAAGTCGCTGTGGAGAGATCTAAAGCAGAGGAATGAAGCATCCTCTATAGCAGCGGGGATGAGCACAGTGGGCAAAAGGGACAGAGAGAGCAAAGGAAGATGAATTGAGGGAGAAGGAGAAGCGGGGAATGTATGAGGGAAAGCTGGGCAGTGGCAACACCAGCACAAACCCAGAAGAGGGAAGGTGACAGAGACAGGGGCAGCAAATGGAGAGAGAGAGAGACAGAAGAAGAAATAAAACTACAAAAAAGGTACAAGGGAAACAGAGTGAGGAGGAGGGATGGCAGAACCAAGGAGCCACAGACAGCCACTGAGCAGCGAGACAGGAGAAGGAGCACAGGCAACAAAAGGCGGAGCTGCATAGTGCCATGGTGGGGACATAGAACTGGCAAAAGGGGCTACTCAGCATACTGAACCAGGACAGGAACAGGATGGAGGTATGTAAGTGAGGAAAAATGAACACCCGACTGGAGGAGACATGGGGAACAGGGGTCAGGAGGGAGGGGGAGAGAGAGAGAGAGCCACAGGCCAGTGGCAGCAAGCAGTAGGATGAACAGCTGGGAAATGGAATGGAGCCGGTGGTCAGAGGTGCTGCTAAAATGCAATAAACAAAGAACAGACAAGAGAACAGGAGAAGAGGTATGAGGTAACATAGGTCTGTAACATAGACCTCATGTTACCTCATACCTCTTCTCCTGTTCTCTTGCCTGTTCTTTGTTTAGTGCAGTGCCTCCAGCCGCAACAAAGAAAATGAGTAAGGACTGGCCCAGGGGACGGTCTTTTAAGGCCTGGTTGGGGTAGTAGTTTGTTGCTTTGCCCATTGAACTCCAGCCAGCCCTCAGCTGTCAATAAAAAAAAATTGAACCCTTACCCTGCAGGTTGGTCTGGGTAGATGGTTCAAAGGAGTCATTATGGAAAGGAAGGGGGGAGGGAGAAAGAGCTGTAGATCAAGGTGGGTCTAAGGACCATGGTGATAATGTAGGCAGAGAAAAATAGGCAGACTGGGTAAGTGAAGTGAAGCAGTCCTTTTCTGCCGTCAAAGCTTATGTTTCTGTGTTAAAATGAATTAACAGCTGTGCAAAATAAAAAATAACAAGAATTTGTCACTGCCAAATGTTTGCCACTTGCATTATTGTTGTGCTGGTGGGTCCTGCTAGCTTGTTTTCATTTTTAGTATATATTTAACCAAAACAGACCAAATAAGATATAATCTGTGATATGTCATTTGCAATTGGGTTCTGATGTCTACTGCATTTCCTAGGATAGTAGAGGTGAGATGCACTATCTCGTTTTTTTTATTTTGTTTATTTTTATTTAGTTTTTGTTGACTGGGTGAGGCACACCAGCCATAGAGACGACTATTTGCAGGCACAACCTGGGAGGTTACAAAGTAGAGAATATACAATACAGAGAGTGTACAAAAAATGAGGTAAATAATACAATTTCCCATGATGGCAGAGACAAATAACATAATAGGAAATACAGTCTTGACCAAGTTATACAATGTAATTCTTAGAAAATGCAGGCACATAAAACATTGGAGAGTAGCATTGAGGGTATAATGTAAGGTAAAACCAAAAAGTAGCATGAATAGGGGGGAGGGAACAAAGGGAAGATATCCAGCTAAGCAAAAATACAATGATAAGTGCACAGAGTAATGAACAATAAGGAATGAGTGGCGGTCTGGCGGAGTACAATTTTCAAATAGTAAGGGAACAAACAATGGCAGAGACACACAGGGGTTTAGTACCAGGTAAGTGCAAGCAAAGAAAATGAGCAGAAGTATAAAAGGGAGAGGAACTATTTGGGTAAAGTCAAAATCAACAGGAAGTTTAAGGAAGGAGGACGTCAGAGAAGCAAAATTAGAATGGGTTAGGTAATCTGGGTAAGGATATGGTAGTAGTAAATGGACTAGATAGAGGAGGACCAGGTAGGATCAAAGCACAAGCAAGGGACAAATTTGGTTAGGACATTTTGCAGCTCCTTTTTAAATATAGCATGAGTCGGTGAGTGACAGATGGCAAGGGGAAGAGAGTTCCAGTGCTTCGAAGCAGCGTGAGAGAAAGCACAGGTACCCTTTGAGGTTTTACATTAGTGTTGTCCTGCTTGTATAATGTATTTATGTATTCGCTTTCAAAGTTATGTTGATAGAAATAATGGTATTTTTCCACAGATAATTTACTTTTTGCTGGGTAACATAGCACTCGCGATCCGAGTCTGGCTGAGAGTGATGTCCCCCCCAGCCTTTACACCAAAATTACTCCTCTGTGTATTTGCTGTGAATATGTAATTTTTTTATGTTGTTATTAATGACAGGATATTCTTTTTGTAATACACAGATCATTATAAAAGCGTTGACTAATATTATTTGCAGCTATAAAATTAAAGATGTGCACACAGTGAAGCTTCAGGCAGTCCTTGTTCATGAGGGCCTTAACACATCAGCCTAGCCTCAAAAGAAAAGGTTATTCCATGCCCTGCTCTGCATGATTTGGTATGGCATTTTAGTCATAATCAACAGAGTATGCTAGCTCTCAGAGAATCTAAATCATGCAGCGATGTGCTGTTATGAAACATTTTGATGGCATACGATCACAGCTCATTTGTCCACAGGAACCATGGAAATTAAACTGCTTTACAAAGAACTACTGAGATACATCTGGACACATAAAAGCATTATAAAAATCTGAAGGCATATAAACACTATCTAAGCACCAGCTCAATAATCCAGCAGCTGGTGACTCAAACGTGAGTGTTAATCATTATCTTTCCAGGGCAGACTTTTCAGCCTTGATTGAAATGACAATTGATGCACTTAGTCTGACAGCTCAGAATTAGAAACAGACTACTGGCCATCTCTCAGTGGGATGAATAATGTTTGCACGTAGCATATTTGGGTCATAACTTAACATTTGAGCAAGTCCATACACCAAAAAGACTTTTATGCAGATATATGACATACCTATCAAACACATAGATTTCAGTTTGCATTATTCATTCTTTCTTAGTGTGTGTATTTAGTAACTTTATGTGAGTTTAGGGTATAGAGAGATCAGTTGGGGGGCAAATTTGTTGATTACTTGAGAATGATTTAGTATATATGCACATACTGATACATCCATCATAGTATGAAGCTGTTAAGGACATTTTTGTTTCTTGACTCTCTTGAGTGCCAGATGGGTAGGAGGCATTGTAGGTGAGATGTTATTTTCAGTTAGGGAGTAACATTTATGTTGAGAGCTTTTCATCTGCACAGAGTTTGGCAATGGAGGCTAAGGTGTTCCACAAGGCTCTTATTCGATGAATGGTGGCTTTGATTTTATCTAAATGGACCTCAAAATGTAACAAATATGTTATGTAAAAGATACCCCTATTCAGCTGTATAGAATATCGCCTCCAAATTATTCTGTCAAAAACATTGAACGTGGGATCACAGTGTTCACACCAGGAAGGAGGAAAGATTAGGCAACCATCTCCTTGGAGCTAATTTAAGATCTCATCCCTCCCTAATTGCCTGCAAAAAAAATGTGTTTAAAGTTGCCTGCTGCACTCATGCTCTGGCAGGCCAGCTCCAGGGGCACTGGGAGAGGCACAGCCATTCAGGACTTGTTCAGTTGTCATTAAGAGTATATAGTAATCAAAGATATATATTGATTTATGTATTTTTGTATGTTTATAGTTGAAATTGCTAATGTCCAAGAAAGGCAAGAAGAGATCTAGAAAGTCATGTTAACAGTTGTACCCAAGAGAAGGGGGAAGATGTATGCATAAACTGAGGGCAAACGAAATAGAAATTTAAAATACTGCAAATAAATAAAGCAGAGCACTATTTAGACAAGAGTCAAAGCAACAGTACAAGCTGGAGTGAAAACATTGTCCCATACCTTTTTATTCCATGCTAGACTGCCCTTGTTCTTCTGCTTTGTAAGAAGTCATTTTCTACATTTTGAGTCTGCTTTTGTATTCACTTTTTTACATTTAAATAATTAAAAGAAGCACTCCTTTTAATATGGCCATCTGCTGGGTTTGTGTCATTTTTCTGAGCTGCTTTTGAACACCCGTTGTTGAACACCACTTTTTCTTATGACTAAAGTGAACCAGGATGCAGCAGACACTGGTCACCAACCTTTTAGGACAATGAGTGCCTGAAAACAGCTCAGGATAATGATGAACCTTGTGGAAGGGCCATATTAAAAAGAACACTCCTTTTTTGTTTTTATTTCAAATATTAATAAAATGCCAAAGCACACTCAAAATGGGGAAGAGGGATCAGCTTATATGAAAGAGAACAAGGGCACCCTAAAACAGCATAAAAAGATAAAAGTCAAATAGTTTCCCCATAACATGTACTGCTGTTTTAATTATTCATGCATGCAATAGTTCATGCAGTGCTTCCAAAATGTGACACTCTCCAAGAAATTATTTACAAAGTATTTATTTAATGTGTTCTACAAGCTAAATATGCAGTAAGAGACAGCAATCTCATTTACAGATGCAACCTGGGGGGGGCAAAGGAAGGAAGGGAGCAAGGAGGGAGGGGCAAGCAAAAGTAAATAATAGTCAAACATGGTGAAATAGGAACTAAACTCAATATTTACAATATTGAAGCAAGGCAAAGTTTCCAGAGGTTATAGAGAAACAATACAAAGTAAGTCCACTCACAAATCTTCCCAGAGAGGTTAGCAGCAAAACATCAAATAAGTTAAAAATAGTTATAAAAACATCAAATAAATTTATTGTGAATGAGTGCAACTAAATAATTAAATAAATAAATGCACATAATGGTAAATTGCATTTGAACAGATTGAACAATAGTTGATCACATATAAGAGAGACACTGTCACCCCCAAGCCTAATACTGTCCCAGGTTTAAAATACAAATTTTATGATTGTTCACATTCTGTAGAATGTGTTAATGTAGCTGGTACTTTGATTCTGATCCATTTTTTTTTACTTTTTAAAAATGAAACAGACTGCCCATCATGCTGGTGTTACTACACCAACATGTGTCTGTTTACATTCCTTAATCAACTCCCACTGCATCTTTCCTGGACATGAGAACACTCCCAATACAGTCTAGCCACTCAAGATGCAGTGGGAGGAGAGAAGGCTTGTTACATCATGAGTGGCTACTTTGTTTGTGTTCCTAATGCTCAGGATGTATGCAGTACAAGTAGATCAAGAATTTGAAACAAAATAAAATTGAGTACAATTACACCATTAGCATGCATTCCACTTCTACTACGAAAAGAAGCAGATTAAACAGCCAGCAACACCAATGAATTGTAGAAAAGGCAAGCAATCAAAAAATGTGCATTTTCAGCTATAAATACTGAAACACAAAAAGGGTTGTTAGTGTCTCTTTAAGTGGCGTGCCATCAGCTGTTGCCGGCTCTATTTTCAGGCAGCTTATTGTTATTTGTATTTATTTATTTTCACTTTTGCACAATTAAGTTCTTTTCTTATATTTTTGCAATCAGGCTGCTAAACGGCCTGTGAAGATTTGTCAGTGCCCTCATTTTTTTGTTGTTTCTGGAGGATTTGGGGGATGACCACCTTTGTGAATGCAAAATCCTTGCACTGAAGTGTATCATCCTTCCTTGATGCAAGAGCTTACCAAGACCTTGTGGCCAATGGAAACGTCGTTAGTCTTTGAAAAATGTTACTGTCTTGTTATGATACTTCAAAATAATCACAATGTATCGTATACTTCTGCCTTCTGATGATAAGCCTTTCTGCATGTTTCACTTGTGAAGCTATCCCATGATAGGAGGGAGTTGCTAACATTATGGAAAGTATTTTGCTGTAACAAAGGAGGCTTTGTCTGCTCAGTTTCTCCTTAAAATTTGACATTGTTAAACTGAAAAAAAGATAAAGCCTGTAGGTTTTACTACCACAGCAAACAACAATCCCAAAACATTAGTTTTTCATTTTATCAAACTATCAAAATAAACTTGTTCACCTGCTTGAATCAAACATGAACAGTGACCTCGATGTTCTTCACATGTTAAAATGAAGTGACTACAGTTCGGACACTGTATTTAAAAGCTGGCACTTAAACTTGGCAGCTGTGGCAGATCTAGGGCAAGGTTGATTTAACATTGTTAACTTTTAGTCTTCAAAGTAGACTTTCAGTTGTTTAGAGTTTGTAGGATGTACATCTAAAAGTATATTGGACGGCAATAGAACTAATGTATGTAATACATACTGACCACTTTTTTGAACAGAAAGAAAATTAAAAGAACGTCATGTGGAATAGCCATAGTTAAATATGGCCAACATTTTACAGCTATGCTAATGTAACGCATAGCACTTCATTAGTGTGCCAGCAGTCATGAACATCAGCTTGTAGTAACCTTGGGATGAAAGAGACCTTTTTCTCCTGCAGCTTTAAAAGTGGTCTTTACTAATATAGTGTATAGCAGAGTGTTGTTCTGTATAGAATTCCATCCCTTTCAAAATGTTGTACCACAGTTCCAAAGGTCATGGAATGTGATTCTACCCTACTGTGGTAGAACACCATTCTAGAACCTCTAGAGACTGCATCAGTTTCATTTTGAAAGCAAAAGAACTCATGCACACATATTTCACACAGTACTATAAACTATAAAAAATACAGGATGTGCAACTCTGTGCACAATGAGTGTGTTCTGCCACCTCAGGGTTCTGATTCCCATGGACCTCTCGAGTGTCAGAGAGACTCAGAACCCCTGTGCGTCAGAACACACTGGTTGTGCATAGTTGCCCATCCAGTATTCTCTATATATTTACACATTTAGTTAATTTGTTTGTTCATATTTGGTGACTGGGGAAGGCACACTGAGCCAAACTTCCTTTCCAGGTATGAACTAGCAGAGGGAATACAAAAACAATGGAAAAGGGCAAAGAAAAATACAAACACAGTAGTGCAAATGAAAGACAAAGGAATCATGGACATGAAAGCAAACAATCTAAGAAATACTGTATACAGTGAATCAGCAGAAATCAACTAGGAGAAATCCAGCAGGTATCAAAACAGGAGCAGCAGGTTGGTCAAGAAGGTCTTTTGAGTGCACAACTGCCAAACCCAGACAGAAATAATACATGCTCTGGGAAGCAGGAGAGAAGGGACAGATTATGGGAGAAGGGGGTAGTATGAGGGGGAGGTAGTGTCCAGAGCAGGTGTGTGACGTGTATAATCAGGCAACAATTTAGGAGAAAGGAAGAGTGGCAGATGGTAATAGGAAATCTTTTCCAGAGAGTGGGTAGCCAAGGGGACAAGGCTGCCTGGTTTACAGAGGTTCTACACTGAGAGATAGAAAATGTCCAAGTCACTAAATTGGACAGTCTAGGATGACAGAAGGGAGGAGAGGTGGGTGGGAAGGAAACTGAACCAGAATTCAGAGAGCAAGGAAGCAGAATGGGAGAGGGACTTATCTTCCAAAGAGGGGAAGGAGAGGTTGGTGCAGTGAGAAAAGTAATGGGACAGTGAGAATAAGTTAGGGCAAAACAGCAGGAGTGAACTGGGAGCTTATTTAGTTTTGGATTGATCTCAGTCAACACAAAATGTGAAACTAAATCTACACTCATGAACTTTAGTGACTCATCTCAACTATGACAAGGCAATGACATAATTACTGCAGTAATTTTCATTAAGGTTGATTGTCTGTATTAGAACAACTGAATTACTGTAATCAGGTTCTGATGGGTCTTCCTCTGATGTCACGCCATCAAGCTCAGGTAAGTCAAAACACAGAAGCAAGACTTCTCATGTGGATAAAAATAATTGATCTTGGTTCTCAAATTTTAAAACCGTAATTGTGGCGACTGATACCAAGTTGCAGTTGGTAATAGAGGCATAATTTCGGGGTGCAAACATGCTCCCTGCTGCAAAACTATCAAATATGCCTTTCACAAAAGGGTGCCTTAGTCACCAGGGAGAGGAGTTTCTTTGGTGGCTTAGTCACAAATCAAATGTGGCTACCAGATGTTGGTCTGCCATATAGTAGTACTACCAGTTTCTTCCCCCACCATTAAACCCTTACTTTTAAGCCCACCTGTGGACTGGCAGCAGACTGGATTTTCCTGACAAGTGACATCCACTCCATGTCATCTAGCACTGACCTCCTCTTTACTCATGTAGTTGCAGTAGCCCCTGGAATCTGGTGGACCCTACATCTCCATACCCCTGTGCAGTCTTTTCTAAACTGGTCCCTCGCAAATGTATGTCTCCTGCTGTCTCTGTAGCTGGCAAGCACAGCATTCTGACACCATCTATTACCCAGACAGTATTTTAAGTTAATTTGGGGCTCTGCAGGAAGTCTCGAGGTATAAGAGACTCTGAGTTTGAGGTTTAGGTGACAGGACCAATGAGTGAAGCTGAGTAGTTATGGCTGCCCAGAACTTATTAGGAGGAGTCCCATATACCAGTAAAAACGCCCTATGAAGGCCATTTGTAACTTATTATAAATCACTCCAGTTAACTAGAGCAACTTACAAGTGATTTATAATGGGTTGTAAGTATTTTTTTCAGTTTCAAAAGTTACATAAAGCTGCCCTCTGCCAGTCCATATAGTGTGGAATGCTCCACTACTAGCTTTTCTGTGCAAGAGATTACTGTACATAGGCTAAATTGCATAGTGGCTCTGTGTGCTAATTGGCTGAAATCATATGATTTATAATAGTTCTACAGAAATGGGATGTTACAAAACTCTGCACCTGCTGACTGAGGATTGCCACGTTTTGTGCATGGCCTTGTGGGTCATTTGCATGATGAACCCTACCACTTTTCGGCATGATTTCAGGGTGATGTGTGACCATGTGGGGAAGGTTTGTAGCCTGACTTTTTACGTGACACACTAGGACACAAGCTAAGGGACAGACACCTTTTTAGGGCTGCAGTTGGTGGAGCCCTGAAGTCCTTTTACGATTAATGACTATAAGTACTCCGCATTCTTTACAAATGAACAACATGTCGGATTGTGTCACAGTCGCCTCTGCATCTGAGAAGCAGTCACCCATGTTGTCCATACTGTCTGCAGCACTGCACTATTTTACAGTGCCGGTGGTCACAGCAGAACATGGTATACTCTGTCGTGTCCAAGATGGCCTAGCAGTCACGCATGCACGGTACCATGCGATGGCCATCTTGGTCACGGCAGAGTGGGACATGTTTCACCGTGACCACGGCACTTATTTATTTATTTTTTTTATATATTAAAGAAATTTCCCCCCACTCGACCCTCCCTCTGTGTGCCTCCCCCCCCCCAGAAACACATAAATAACACTGGTGGTGCCCAATCCCCCAGCGTCACGATCGGGGTTCGTCAGTCTATTTTTTATGGCTGTTCCTTACCCCCATCCGACCCTCCCACTGAGCAGCCACCACCCCACACACGCCCAAGCCCTTACTTAACCCATCAGGGGTCCAACACCGTTATCCTCTCTGCACTACAGACATGTCTTCATTCTTCAAAGTTGGACCACGAACTGAAAGCACAGGTATGAAGTTCGATGTATTTCAATGGGGTTTTGAACTTAGTCAAGCTTGGCTTTCTGACTGTGTAATTCCTTTCGGTTCTCTGTTCCTGTGCTCAGGTTGCAGGTTCCAAGGAGAGCAGCCTGCTAACTCCCCTCCATTCTGCTCAGTCACCACCCACGCAGATCCAGAGTGTGATTTATTTTTTGATGAAGTGAGTGGGGGGTTATTTTTAAACTGCAGCACTTCCCTTTGGATCATGCGTGACTCACTGAGTCGTGTGTTGTTCGTCATTCGATTCTGGGCTCAGGTCTGTGTGTGACTGAAGAGGGCAGTCAACTGGCCACTCCCTTCTTCAGCTCTGTGCGCAATTTGATAGTTCTTGTTTTGGTGTTTCGTTTTAGGAGCCTGCTTTTGGGGTGTGCAGAGCTTTGTGCACACAAATTTTGAAACTACTGTAGTTCTAAGTGGGTCAGGCTTAAATCACTGAGTTTTGAGTTTTGTGTTGTGTGTCGCCTGTTGCCAGGCTATGTTCCGTGTGCACCTGCAGAGGGCAGACTCCCCCTCCTGCAGTTTACTGCACACTGCTTCCCAGTGGGTGTGATTTTTTTATAGGCTGCTTCCTGCATGGGCTCAACTGATGTGCATGCAATTTTTAAAAACTGCTGCAGTTCACAGTGGGTCAGTCATGGCGGGTATGGATTTAGGAACAAGAGGTGAGAGATCCCCATCTGAAGTAACCAGGTTTACCTCCACAGATTCGCTTTGGGCACTTCTAGCTTTCTCCCAGGCTCTTGGCCAGTGTCTGCAGAAAGTACCCAGACGTGGGATTAAGGATGTTTTCCCTTTAGAGCTAGAAAGTGCTGATGCTGATCAAATGTTTTCTCCCTGAACCTAGGCTAGCCCGAGTACTGCTTACAAAACACAGACATCATGCTAAAGGGCTTACACTTGCCTCTCCTTCTTCCCATGTGTGCTGTTCAGCTCCCTTTTCCTGATCTTCCCACCCATTTAGCACCTCTAGTGGGGCAAATCTATTCTTCTGTTCTAATCCCACTGCCTGTACCCCTCTGGTCGATATTCCTTCCCTTGCTCCCTGCACAGGCTTTGCACCTTTATACTGTATCACCTGCCATTTTCCCAGGTTTCTCTTGTGCTCACTGCTGTCCTTATCCGGGATTCCTGTATCTCCTCTGGTGGTTTTCCCTACCCCCCTACCCTTGTATTCGTGCTCCAGAACTTTTCTCCAGTCCCCATACCATCTTCCCCTTCCTGTGGCTGAGGTTGCTCCTTGTTCCCCTGCAACTCCTCTTTTGACTATGTCTTGTCCCCCACTGTCCCCTCATTTGCTGCTATAGCTCCCTCAGCAGGACCCCTCATGTCCCCCATCTACTCCTGTCCGTTTCCCAGCTTAATGCCCATCTCAGCCAACCCACCTCCTCCCTTAGCTGTGCAATCTGCCTACATACTATACATCCCCCCATTTTCCAAGCTATATTCAGTACCATGGCTGACCCACAACCAGTGCACCCTACCACCCTCCCAAAGATGCCCCTAGCCCTTGAAGCATTGGTGTACTGCCCTGAATCTTCCCTCATCCTGCTCCATTTGCCCCTCCAATGTGGTCTCCCCCCATATTCTCCTCTTGCCTGTGTAAAGCTTTTGGTTTATCCACAAGTGTGTGCTTTTCCATGTTTAAAAGCTATGTGATTCCATGCCCTGTTGCTTTTATACTTCTGGCCAGGGAATGAAACAGTCTACACCTGACAGTCATTTCCACCAATTGTGGGATATCACCTCCCCTATAAATGTAAAGTACTCTGGTTGGGTAGGGTTTGAGCCCTACCCTCATGAGAGTCGATCAACCCTGACCCTTTCTCCACCAAGATCCCTCGATCCCCACACAAAGGTACAAGGCCAAACTGCAGCTTCCTGTCTGAGCTCCACACCACACCTGAGTGAATCTCACCAGTAACTGCTCCAAAAATTCAAACAGTACAGATTAAATATCACAGCCCAGAATTTCACTCAGTAACAGTTATAACTCACAGTACTGAATTAAATCCCCACCAACCTATCCCCTCACAGCACAAACACAATCTAATATCAAAATAAACAGAAAAAAGTATTTATCAATGCCAAATGTTGTCTTGCTGACATTGGCATTGGTAGTGCAAGAGTTAGAGAGATGCATAAAAGGAATTGCAGTGAACTATGGAAGTGACGCCAACCCCACACCACCCTGTAGAAACTGACAGGCATTGAGGTGTCCCTTTGGGTGTCGACCATAATGTTTATTTCATTTCAGCTCACCCTACCCTGCAGACTCCGACAAGTATCACGTTGTGCCTTGGGATCCTCTGGCTTTACGCTTACCCCATTTCATAAGGAAATACGCTGAGATGGGTGCAGTATAGGAGAATGGGGTGAACTTTGGGGTCGAAGAATCCAAGGCACACCTTGATACCTGTCAGTGGCTGCAGAGTGAGGGTGGGGTGGGGGTGGAATGGCATGAGCATTACAGCCAACAATCCAAAGTCATACCCCTGACGCTGGTCAGTCTCTACAGGGAGTGACATTATGGTTAGAAACCCTAACGTCCTGAGCGTTTGTCAGTATTTGTACTGCAAATTGTCAACATGGGCTTTTCATGATCCCACCTCATGAAAGCATTTGGGACCTCTGCTCATGAACAGTGGCACTGTGATTTTGTTAATCTGTCCCGAATGTTGATGTCCCACAGTGACCGCACCATTCTGTGCCAGATGTGCGAAACCACATTTCAGGCAGGATGTGAAAAATGACAGCTGTACTCTTCATAAGGAGGTGTGAAGAAATGACAATGTTGAAAATCTGGAGTGAAAATATTAAAAATTCTCGAAGTTACAACCATGCATGGAAACTGCGCAATGCACGCTTGTAACACAGTCATTGTGTGGAATTTTGTCACCAGATTTTCAACATAGGCATTTTGGAACTTCTACTCATGAACAGTGTCACAGTGATTTTCTTAATCTGTCCCGAACGTTGATTTCTCACAGCAACCACACTTTTGTGTGCCACATGTGCAAAAACACATTTTGGGCAGGTTGTGAAAAATGACAGCTGCACTGTTCATAAGGAGGTGTGAAAAAACGGCAGTGCTGAAAATCTGGAGTGAAAATATTACAAATTCTTGATGTTATAAGCGTGTGTAGAAACTGTGCAATGCAGGCTTGTAACACAGTCATTTCTTGGAATTTTTTCACCAAATTTGCAACATAGTTTTTGGGAGCCCACCTCATGAACAGTGACACTGTTGTTTCACTAGTCAGTCCCTCAAGATGATTCCATGCAGTGACCGTGAAATCACCTTTTGGGACCGAATAACCAGATGACAGTCACTGAATTCATGAGATGGGGTCCCAAGAACCCCATGTTGAAAATGTGGTGCAAAAATTCATGAAAATGGACAAGATATCCACATAAGTTGGAAAAAAAACAAACACATTTATGCCATTATACAGCTTACCGGCATTTCTTCAGTTCGTGGTTGGCTTTGAAGAGTACAGATGGGTTCCTGATCCACCGAAGCTCATCGCGCCAGGCTCAGGAGGTAAGTATGGAATTGAGGGGGGTGTCGGGGAGTGCAGAGATGCGCAGAGGATGGGTGTGGCTTTGGGGAGGGCACAGACACAACGAACAGCATTTTTCTTTTACAGGAACAAAAAAAAAAAAAAAACACACGGGAAGGTTTTTCTTTTTTTTTTTTTTTACAGGTACTTTTGCATGCTGGGGTAGGCTCCCAGAGTGCCACCTGAGTGTTTGTTGCAGGGTCTGTAGCTGACAGGGATTGGGCACCCCATCGGCACATACAGAGTGTCTGGGGGGCACATGAGCCGAGGGAAATTGGGCACCCTTCTCGGCACAAAACAAATGGGGAAGCATTATGTAGATGAGGATTGGGCAACCCCGTCAGCAAATGAACTTGGGAGGGGCATGCCAATAAGGGGACTGGGCACCCCTGTCGGCTTTCATGGGGACTGTGAGAGGTGGACGGCGATAGCCGCCACCATGTTAAAGTGAAACAAATTTGGGAACATTATGCCAATGGGGATTGGGCTACCCCATCAGCAAATGAACTGGGGAGAGGGCATGCCAACAGGAGGATTGGGCACCCCAGTCAGCTTTCATGGGGACTGTGAGAGATGAGGGATGTCCGTCGTCTTACGTGGGGACTGTGAGAGGCGGACAAGGAAGCAGCCACCATGTTTATTGAAATGGGACACCAGACAAGGTAAACTGTAATTCACTGCTGAAATCAGGAACCACCCCAGCAGCAAAAACAGCTGATTCTCCAATTAAGGGGTGCTCCCTGATTACAGTGGCGAATTTCTTTCATGTTGGTGGCAGGCTTCTCAACTGCTGCCATAGACAGCGTGCTATGCCATTGCTGCCACAGAGATGGCCAGAAAAAGCAGTGGCGCCACTGGCCACAGCGGGACCGCACCTCCAAAACCTGCTTCTCCACTTCAAGCTACCACAATATATTGTCTGCACTGCACACGCAAGACAACATAAAAAGAAAAAACAATGCACTTTCCCGGACTGCACTCCTGTGTCTGCTGCTCCCTAGCAAATAAGAAAATAAAATTTGTATATGACAATTTAAACAATATAAGTTCTTATCCACTCCTCCTTCAGCTGTCCCCTTCTAAGCAACAGAACAGGGGCTCTGGTGAAGGAAGGAAAGGCAAGAGCCTGAGGGGCAATTTTAAGAAGCCTTCAGTTGGAAGAAAAGGGCTAAACAACAGACCAACCCCCATTGCAAGACAGTACTTGAGTGGTGCTCCATCATCCACTCAGGTAGGTTATGTTGCCACTAGAGATGATGGGGACTGGGTGGAAGTAACAGCCCCAATCTGCCATGCTGAAGTGAAGGTACTGTACAGGAAGTACAAAGATGCAGAGAGGCACACGGACAGTCAGTTTGAAAGAGACTGAGGGACAGACTAGTGTAATGTGATTGATGACAGACACATCAGCCAAGTGGAGAGAAAGGTGGTCCTGGAGGAAGCTGACAACCTGGTCTGCACATTGGGGGCAACCTGGGCAAGGACAACAAATCTAGAGTCCAACATCAGGGTAGCAGCCTGGAAGCATATAGCTTACTTGCTCTCAGTAGAGGAACGGCACCCTGTCTTACCTGTAAAATTCCAGTCAGAATTTACCTGAAGGAAAAAGTGCTGAATGAACCACATTCACATTGTCAGATAAGCCTGAGACTTTGAAACATAAAAACATAATGAAATGGGGTATGGGAAGGGAACACTACAGAAAAAGCAATCACACATAATTTCATCACAGGCGCTAAGTATGTGGCTCTAATGGGATTTGAGCCTGCAACCCCCAGATTCCTAAGCCAGTGCGTTAACTATTAGACTACAATGCACTTGTACTGGTCAGGCTACACAAAACTGGGGACTAATCACACTAGGCCAAGGCAATATATTCTTATTAAAGTTAGTAACTGTCTGCACGCATGGCCGCAGTGTCATGTCCCAATAATGGGATTGTTTTATTCACTAGAACAGCCTTGTTGCTGTGTCTGTGGAGAGGCAGACATCCCACCTAATCTAGCTACACAGCTGCACATTTATGTTGCATCATAAGATAATCCAATGTATTTAAACTGGCCTTTTAGGAGTCGAAGAAACGGGTGAAGCACTTGCTTCAAACCTAAGATAAACCAAAGAGGAGTGTGTCCTGTGTGCGTGATGTCTAAATTCAAAATACATTCCACTTGTATGTATCACAGCAGAGGCATTTAAAAGGTGTTTTAAATCCAGCAATTATTTTATTGATTTAATTCTTTGGTAACCGGGTAAGGCCCATTAGGCACAGATGTTTCTTTTCAGGGATGACCCAGGAGCACTGGAAAGATTAAGTGATTTGCTTTGAGTCACACAGCATGCAAGTGGAGGTCATGGGAATCAAACCCAGGTCTGTCTGCTAGATGTACCAAACTCATTCACAGCTCATTACTCTAACCTCTGGGCTATATGCCAGGACTAATAGTAATACTAGTAGCACAGCATTAAAAAAATGGTAGTCCTTAAGAACATGAAAGTCCAGAACTTAGTGTACGTTCTGCAGCATGAACACTAAACAGTCATGCCATATCATAAGCAGCAATAGATGAACTGGCAATGCTGTTGGGGGAGGGGCAAACAATGAGTGTTGCAGTGCATGCAGTGCCGCACCAAAGACTGGATATACCCATCTCCCTGCAGCCAAACTTATAAAGTATACATTCACTAACTTAGATTGTTAAATGTTGCTAGAGGTAACTCTGGATCTAAATGTTCATGCAGACCTTTTTAATAACATGAGCAGATTGCTCACAAACACTAGACAAACTAACCCCCTTTAACAGAATTCATTGAACTACAGAGATATAAATAGAACACAACCCAGGTTAGAATCCCACTCCCCCCAAAATAATAATATCATAAAATACAAGAAGGACTCATTCGGCTGTAAGGGGGAGCTTTAGAGGATCCCTACAAGCATCATTGGCATTCCAAGCAGACATGAGCCAAAAGGGCAGACAACATAGACTCACACCTCTCAGAAGTACATGGCCGCCCCTTGACAGACTGGAGGAAAGTGTAATCTACCTAGAGACCACAGGCACAGATCGTGGTGCGACAAGGAGATGCCCAGAATAGAGCCCATATTAGGATTTGGCTCCCGGGAGTTGGGAGGCAGAGGTGAGACATTGGTGCACTGCAAGTATACTCGGAGGTTCGGCAGCCATCATGCTGTTGTCACTCTCCCCCATTCATCTCCGGGAGCCCCAAATTCTGCTATTGAATTCTGCCATTTTTTTTTTCATTTTGGACAGATCTGCACAAACCGTAAGACACAAGGGCAAGAGCATGTGCTATAAAAGCAAAAGCATCCATCCTCTGTCTGTCCATTTGAAAGTGCATTGATTTCTCATTATTGTGACTATGAAAAAAGACATGTCTTTGAGAGAAAGCTATAAACTTTGCTATAGCTATTGAATGTGTGCAGTATAATATTTGGCAGCTTCAATTAAACATGAATCCAGGCAACAGAAAGCTAAACCTTCCTATCTATGCCCTTTTTTATTTAAATCAGTGAAACACGCAAAAACCTGCAGATGGGGAAAGGTAAGGAATTAACATTTTAACATGTTACTTTCAGAAACGCATACACATACTTTTCTGCAGGCACTTTTCCTTTGCGTTATTGTTTTTATTAATAAAGTGTATGTGAGGAGACAATAAAATGTTAATCTCTCTGATTGCTAGGGTTCAGCTCCATTGTTGTAACATTTCTGCTGCCTTACTTCTGTTAAAGATGTAACAACCACTCTTACAAACATGTTAGGTTGATGAATAAAATGACAGATGGAAATTAGTTTGATTTATAACATTACTTGATAAAGAAAGTGACAAAGACTTATACAGTCCCACTATGCCCCATCCCTCCGGTGTGACAGCAGTAGCACCACTATGGCTCCCATCCCTCAGGTGTGATGGAGGCAGCAGTAGCTGCACTATGGTCCCCATCCTGCAGGTGTGATGGAAGCAGCAGCAGCACTACAGCCTCCATCCCACAGGTATGATGGCAGCAGCACTACAGCCTCTATCCCACTGCAGGTGTGACGGTGGTAACAGCAGCAGCAACATTATTAACTCAGGTGTGACAGCAGCAACAGCACTACAGCCCCTATCCCACAGGTGTGATGGTGGCAGCAACAGCACTACAGCCCCTATCCCACAGGTGTGATGGTGGCAGCAACAGCACTACAGCCCCTATCCCACAGGTGTGATGGTGGCAGCAACAGCACTACAGTCCCTATCCCACAGGTGTGATGGTGGCAGCAGCAGCACTACAGCCTCCATCCCACAGGTGTGATGGTGGCAGCAACAGCACTACAGCCTCCATCCCACAGGTGTGATGGTGGCAGCAGCAGCACTACAGCCTCCATCCCACAGGTGTGATGGTGGCAGCAGCAGCACTACAGCCTCCATCCCACAGGTGTGATGGTGGCAGCAGCAGCACTACAGCCCCTATCCCACTGCAGGTGTGACAGTGGTAGCAGCAGCAGCACTATCAACTCCATCATTCAGGTGTGACAGCAACAGCAGCACCACAGCCCGTGTTCTGCAGGTGTGATGGGGCAGAAGTGGCACTACGGCCCCCATCCCGAATGGGTTAATGGAGCAGCAATAATGTCCCCATCCCTCAGGGGTGATGGCATCAGCATTACTATGGTCCTCACCCCTCAGGGTGATCACAGCAGTGTTTGCATCCATCACCTGTAACTGCATCACTTTAGTCCCCATCCCTTAGTACCAATTCCCTACATTAATTTGTCAGAGCTCAGTCATGAATTAAGGGGAACCACCATATGCCAAGGTGGATTCCCTTAGTTCAGTGCTATGTAACATTTGACTGGATGACTTAACTTCATTGAAAAAAGTGAATCCCACAAACATCCACAAATAAATAGTGGGAAACCTGCTAATGGAGAGCCACTACACATCACATAGAGTAAACTGAAACCCATTGTCACTCACAAAGTTCTGATTAGACATGTGCAAAGTGGCCGAAATGCACCGCGAAAAAAAAATCCACAAATTTCCACACCTGTAACCAGTCAACTCTACCACATCACCAACATGGCCAGCACCACACTAGTGTGGCCCCCAATAAACAAAGTCTGCTCTCTCATTCCTCATAGCCAACTCACCAAAACAGTGAGGTTCTATACACCATACACCTAAACAGTCAGATCCTGTACACCACACACAAATGCACAACACACAAAACATACACACACACACACACACACACACACACAAACATGCAGGCATTCTCCCATAAGCTGTGCAATACAGCACAGTATGTGGAGCCGCCTAAGAGATCAAGGGTCCCACTGGACACACCAGCCATCTTGTAGCCTTTCAGTCTGTCACACACACACACACACACACACACACACACACACACACACACTTCTCAAAGTGCAGTCTACTGCCAAAATGTCCAGTTCTACACAAATATACCTGGCTTCTCTTACAGTAGCCACCATCCCCCTTCCCCAAGATGCGCACAGCCTGCTCCCCAAATCCTCACGTGGTCCACTCCACCCTAATTTCTCATAGCCACTTCACCTAAACAGTCAGGTCCTGTGCACCATACACACACACACACACACACACACACACACACACACACACACACACACACCCCTCTATACCCTGCACAATACAGCACAGTTTGTGGAGCCACCTAGGATCACAAGGACACCCTGAATACACCAGCCATCTTTCAGCCTTTCAACCCGTTGTCCCCACCTACACACACACACACACACACACAAATATATATAAACATACTTCCAAAGTGCAGTCAAGTATGGCATGCTTTAGCAACATTTTATAAGGCAAAAATAACCTTTCACCATCAGTTTAAGGTACCAACATGGTCAGGTCTCCATGTCAGGCACCCTCACCTCTCAATGCCATGGCCAGCTCCAGTGACATGCCTGCCCCGCCAACATGGTCAGCTCCCCACACATATGCTTGGTCCCTTCTACTTCCAACATGGCCAGTTCATCACACATACACCCGGCTTCTCCTACAATAGCCACTATCCCCCACCAGGTCACATATAGCCTGCTCCCCAAACCCACACACAGACCGCTCCACCCTCCCCACATAAATGCACACACACACTCTCTCTCTCTGTCTCTCACTCTCTCTGAAAGAATGTGGCAAATGAGTTCCCATTCCCTAGTGAGTCTCCCTCTATCCGGGCATCCCACTCCCCTGAAATGACCTCAACCAGCCCCCACAGTCACTCTAGCAACATAAACAGCCCCTGAAGCACAACATGACCAGTCGCCCCTCCCCAGCCACCCACACCAAAGTTAACACAGTCCTGGCACCAACACTGCTAACCCCACCCCACACAAGTAAACACAGCTAACCCTGGAACCGACACTACCAGCATCCCCACCAAATCCAAGCAAATACTGATGGGCCTTCTTAGACCCCGGAGCAGTCATCGGCAGTTGAAATAGTTAGTTGTAATTCAATGCAGTTGCAATCAGTTGCAATTGCATTGGATTGCAGTCATAAAATAGTGGAGTCGAAATCCACTGCAGTTGACGATTCCGTGACCCATCCAGGTGTGTTTTTGTGATGCACTGCAGTGTGTTTTCTCTTTTTCTCTTTCCAGGGGAGAAGGGGGCTGGGGGGACCATGAATATCTAACAGGACTCAACTGCCAACACTGAGCCTTACAGCCAATAAAATGCACCCCTTGCTCCTGAAAATGAAACTGTCACCAATTAGGAGAGATAGAAGGAGGAGAGAGGAGCTTGAGAGTGTCTGTGACTGGCTGAATGAGATGGCGGGGAGGGCATGCCTAGGTAGGAAAGGAGACTGTCAGGAGAAGAGGCATCTGTGTTGGTGTGTGGGCAACAGACCGAGCAGTGTTTTTCTGCATGGATGAAGTTTGGTTGTTCGGCCATTAATTTAAAAATAAGTTAACTGTGTCCACTGTCCTGAAGTGACCGGTGCCTAGAGAGAGACTAGTGTGTGGCTGTGCAGGTCCCAGTCAGTCCTCCAGCAAAGTCAAGCAGCAATTATGTAAAGGCAGCAAGTCAGTGGTCTGGTCATGGTTCGGATCAGCCTGTGACCCAATCGGCTGGGCCCATTGGGTAACTCTCACTCAGTCTTGGTCAGGTTTTCAGAGTTGAAAAGGAGGAGGAGTGGTAGATGCATTAGTTCCACTGCGTGGAGTACCGGAGTGGGGACGTGGGTCTGGGTTGGGGACCGACTGTGCAGATTGGGAGGAGGGAGCACACAGCTCAAAAAACACCGGCACCACCACCACCGAGTAGAGCAGCAGTGGTAGCCTGAGCCATGGAACCAACCGTCGCTGAATCATCAGCCAACACCTGACCGAACTGGAAACAGGCTACTACAGTGAGCAAGGTACTGTATGAGATGTGTATGCAAGGCCCACAAGGGCTGGGCAGTGCACTGTAGGAAGGAGGAGGATGGACTTTTACAGACTACTCAGTCTGTCTGTGTATCTGCTACATGCTAGACTGGCTTGTCTGGCTGGTTGATGGCTTGGCGGCACGGGGGCTGAACCTGAAAAGCCAAGGTGATCTATCATCATCAATCTACTGCTGGCAGCTCGGCTGGACTCTCTGACTGTGGTGGCATTGTGAATAAGTCAGACTCCCCACGAGGTCATGGAGCAGGCCAGGCGCAGGTGGTCGGTTGGTGAGTTCCCAGACCCATAGAAGGCCGGAGCATGGAGCATGGTTGGTCGGGTCCAATGGACAAAATGTTTCTTGATTGCCACTGTAGGAATCAGATAGACTAAATATTAAAGTCCTCATGGCAAGATAAAGAACATTTTAAAAAACACATTAGTGTACATGCTGAAAGCCAAGACAAGTTCAGAAACTGTGTCAGAAAATGTTTTTTTAACATGCATGAATTTTTTTACCTTTAAATTTAAGCTATAGATACATCTCAGTTCTGGTATACCTGGCTGTACCATGCCGGTTCTACATTCTTTATGTCAACCGGCATTACTCCGACAGGAATCAAGTTGACTGCAAGTTGCAGTCTACATGATTCCTGTGTGTCTCAGTCCTTTTTTTTTTTTTTTTTATATAAGGCTCTGAGCTCCCCAACCCCCCATACAGGGGCTTGCCCCCGCCCCTCCCACCATTTGGATTATACTCCAGTCGGAGTTGATTCGAGGTGGGGGTGCAGGATCGGGAGATAGCATGCCCCTGTCTCAGGCACACCAACACAGCGACCTGTCGGTAAAGTGTTGATTTTGCCGACAGGTATGTATTTCGCTGGGTTACATAGAAACATAGACTTTGACGGCAGATAAGGACCGCTTGGCCCATCTAGTCTGCCCATTTCCCTACCTACAGGATAGGCCGCAGATCCTAGTTAACCAACAGCCTATTTCTTCCTACCCCCACAAGAATTGCCTTATGTCTGTCCATGCATTCTTGAATTCTCCACAGTTTTAGACCCACAACCTCCTCAAGAAGGCTGTTCCATGCATCCACTACCCTCTCTGTGAAATAATACTTCCTCACATTGCCCTGAACCGCCCTCCTTCTATCTTTAAATTGTGTCCCCTTGTTCTTGCAAGTCTCTTTTTCTGAAGATGCTACCCTCTTGGACTTTGTCGATTCCACTGAGGTGCCTAAAGTTTCTATCATGTCCCCCCTCTCCTTTCTTTCCTCAAGGGTATACATATTAAGCTCCTTTAGTCTCTCCTCATGGCTTCTCTTGCAGACCCTGCACCATTTTAGTTGCCCTCCTCTGGACTACCTCTATCCTGTCTATGTCCTTGGAGATGGGGTCTCCAGAACTGGACACAGTACTCCAGATTAGGTCTCACCAACTGTCTGTACAGAGGGATAACAACTTCCTGTTTTCTGCTGGATGCCTCTCCTATACATCCCAGTATACCCCCAGCCCTCCCTACTGCCTTCTCTCCATTGCTTGCCTAACCTTAAGGTCATCTGATATGATTACCCCAGGTCCCTTTCCTTTTTGTTGTTGTTACTACCTCCCACCCATTGTGTATTCTTCCCTGGGTTCTTGTTTCCCAGGTGCATTATTTGCACTTCTTTGCATTGAATCCTAGCTGCCATACTTTGACCATTCCTTCAACCTTGCCATGTCCCTTTTCATCCTTTCACGCCTCCTTGTGTATCAACCCTGTTGCAGATCTTTGTGTCATCTGCAAAAGGCATACTTTCCTTCAGTCCCTCTGCAATGTCACTGATGAAGACATTAAAAGGACTGGACCCAATACTGAACCCTGCGGTACCCCACTAGTAACCCCTCTTTCTTCAGAGTGGACTCCATTTACAATTACCTTCTGTGTCCTGTTGTGCAGCAATGTTTTACCCAGGCTACCACCCTGGGACCCACTCCCAAGCTGGTTAATTTGACTATTAATCTTGTGTGGGACTGTGTCAAATGCCTTGCTAAAGTCTAGGTAGGCTATGTCCACAGCCCTCCCTGGTCTACTACTTTGGTCACCCAGTCAAGAAATCTATTAGATTAGTCTGACATGACCTTCCGCTGTGAACCCATGCTGCCTTGGGTCCTGTGCTCCACTGGCCTCTAGGTACTCAACTATTCTTTCCTTCAGAAGTGACTCCATCACTTTCCCTACCACAGAGGTCAGACTGACAGGTCTGTAGTTTCCTGCCTCTGTCTTGGTCCTACTGTTGTGAAGGGGAATCACATCCACCTTCCTCCAGTCCTCGGGTACCACACCATCCTCCCATGATTTATTAAAAAGAGTAGCCAGTGGTTTCACTAGTTCCTCCCTTAATTCTTTTAGAATTCTAGGGTGAATTCCATCAGGACCCATTGCTTTGTCCACCTTCAGTTTTAGGAGTTCTTGCAGAACCCTTTCTTCTGTGAAAGGACTGGGATCGACCCCCCTATCAAGAGTGCTTCTGTTAATTGGATTAGACACTTCCTTCTCCTCTTTTGTGAATACTGAGCAGAAATATTCATTCAGTATTCCTGCTTTTTCACTGTCCCCCTCTGCCCACCCACCGTTCATTCTATTCAGCCTCACTATCCCTCCCTTTGTCTTTCTCGCTCGCTGATGTACCTATAAAGGTTTTATCCCCCTTCTTAACTGAGTTGGCTATCTTTTCCTCAGTTTGGGCCTTTGCTATTCTGACTTCCCTCCCTGCTTCCTTCTACCTTAACTGGTACATCTCTCTGTCCTGCTCCTTCTGTGTTTCCTTATACTTCCGGAGTGCTATCTTTTTCTTCCTGACTTTCACAGCCACCTCTTTTGAGAACCACAGTGGCTTTTTCTTTCATTTGATTTGTTTATTTGCTTCACACAAAGGCTTGTTGCCTCTGTGATGGCAGTTTGATGATTCCCCATTGTTGCTCCACACCTCCTTCTAGCCTGTTTGCTAGTTTTTTCTGAGGCACTCTCCCATCTTGCCAAAGTCAGCCCTCCTAAAGTCCAGTACCCTCACTTTTGTTGGCTTGACTCTGTAGCTAGTTTAACATGAACCACACTGTTTGATGGTCACTTGTCCCCAGATGGCAACCCACTTCTAGATCTGAGATCCTCTCACTGCCCCGTTTGAGAGTATGAGGTCTAAGTTGCTCCCTCACAGTGGGTTCCAAAACTAGCTGTCTAATGCCTGCCACCTGTAGGGCATCAAGAATGGCCCTGCTTTTGGATGTGGCTGCAGCAAATGTGTTCAGTTAACATCTGGCATATTTAGGTCTCCCATCAACAGTATCTCCCCTTTCTCTGCCATTCTAAGAATGCCTTCTATCATATCCTTGTCCATTCCCTCCCCCTGACATGGGGGTCTGTACACAACCCCTGTGCGGATTGTGGTGCCCTTTCCAGTCTCCAAGGTGACCCACAGTGCCTCCTCTCCTCCGTGTTTACTCTTTTGTTCAGTTGCTTTTATCCCTTCCTTCACATAGAGAGCTACTCCTCCCTCTCTTCTCCCCTGCCTGTCTCTCCTGTAGGTTATGTACCCTGGTATGTTAACATCCCAGTCATGGTTCTCTGTGTACCATGTTTCTGTGACTGCTATGATATCCAGGCATCCCTCTTCCATCAAGGCCACCAGCTCAGGGCTTGTTGCCAATTCTGAGCATTGGTACTCATTACCCTCCATTTCCTGATGGCCTTACTCCCTTTTGCCCCATCCTGTCCTTCTTGCCTTTGTCAGTTTCTCCATTTCCCTGCCCTTCTCCCTATCGACACCTCTATGTTGGTGTTTGCCACACTTACTACCGTGATTATTTGGGGGCTAGGATTTCCTGCTCCTTTCAGTGCCTCCCCCCTTGGCTAGTTTAAAAGCTTGCCAATGAAGTATTTAAACCTATCACCTAGGATCCTGGTTCCCCTGCCGGACAGATGCAGCCCATCATGCCAGTATAGGCTTGCATCACTCCAGGTGGACCCCCAGTTCCCAATGAAGCCAAATCCATGAGCTCCACACCAGTTTTTCAACCACTGATTGAATCCCATGGTGTGGAACACCCTAGCCTCTCCTATGCCATAGATGGGCAGCACCTCCAAGAAGGTTACCGTGCGTGCTACTTGACTAAGGCCCTTCCCCAATTCCACAAACTCTTCCTGCACTTCTCTAATCCCTTTCTTAGCCAGGTCATTTGTCTCTAGGTGGACAATGACATCCAGCTCCCTCCCCTGTGCAGCTGCTCTGGCAATCCTGAGGATTCGCTCCCTGTCCCTCCAAGCCATGGCGCCAAACAGGCACCTTACCTCCCTCTCCCCTTCCTCCCCCAGTTCTACCTTCCTAACAATGGAGTCCCCCACCAGGAGTTGTTTCCTTCCCTAGCAGGGTCCTCTGACACCCTCCTGTGGGTCTCCTTTGTGGAGGTTCCCAGCATCCTCCTTGGTCTCCATTGCGGGTGCCTCCATAGAGGAACCGCACTTTGCCAGAATGGCATAGGAATTGTGGAGAGGTACAACTGGAGAGATGTGCCTCTGTTCCACCACCCTCACCCTCCCTGAGCCCACTGTAGTCCAACTGCTCCTCTTTCTTGGCAACCTCTGAGGCAACGGCAGTGGCACTGGTGGTCCCTGGATGGAAGGAGGTCCCACAAATCCTGACCAACTCAGCCTGGAGATGAGCAACCTCCTCCCTCAGCCCAGAGAGGTGCCTGCAGATGGGACAACACCGCATCCTCCAGAACGTCTCCCAGAAGACTGCTGCTCCACATCCACTGCACTGCACCACTCCAATCATGTCTTATTTCTGGCTCCTTAACTGTTTGCAATCCTTACTCTTTCCTCTGTTTTTTTTTTCTCTCTCTCCTTACTTTCTGCCTGTGTGCCCTTTAAGCTCCTGATTGTCCTGTTCTGAGACAAGAATATCCTATATTTCTCAGTAGACCACTTACTTGCTCAGAGGCAGACCTCCAGCAGCTAGAGGGGGCCGGAGAGCTATTCTTGCCCTTCTAGGATGGTGGGTCTTTGGTGGTTCTGTGATCACTCACTTCCTGCTCCCAAACAGGAAGTTCCTGTTGTCAGTCAAATCCTGTGCCTATAAAAATAGAACTAGTTTTGGGAGGGAGGGCAATATAGTCCCAGTAAAGAAGTCCAGTCACACAGCAGTCCTTTCTCCTGGTGTCTTCTGCCAAGCTATTAGCAGAATCTTTCTAAGGCAGTCTTTAAATGTAGCTTCCTTCTAGCTAAGCCACTCCCCCTACTTACTAGATCTTTCTACAAGTAATTTAAACCTCACAGCAGTTAAGTCCTTTCAATCACCTGAGATTTACACCTAGATAACTGTTCAGATACCCATTCAGTTCAGTTAACCCAGACAAACACACACTTTTTTTTATGTTTTGTATGCTAGTTTTTTTTTTACCCTAAATTAAAGGTCCAAGTACAAAAGTTCTTCTTCTTTAGTCCCAGCAGAGAAGTCCAGTCACACAGCAGTCCTTTCTCCTGGTGTCACCTTAAGGGTGGCATACCAGTATACGCTACAGGAGGTATTTCTAGGGGACCTCCCATAAACTGTTTTTAGTCTCACAGATTCTATGACTACTAGTAAACTAACATATATTGATGGTTAGCTCTGTTTGCAAAAGGGTACCTTCTAGCTTCTGTGGTGTGTTTAAGAGGCCCTACCTATACTGTATTTTAGACTCACAGTTCTTTTTCTAAGTAGCTAGTATTACTGCTGCTTATTTTTCTATACTGTGTACTGTTTTACTACCCTGCTTCAACTTGTTACTTTCAGGGCTTAGTATATTTTGTTGTTGTTTTGACTGGTTATTGTGCTTTGGTGGATCCCCACTGTGTGGGAATTTGTTTCACTGTACTTTGTATTTGCATTTTAAACAGCAGCCAGCTTCTTAGCTGCTGCTGCCTAGTTGCTGCTCTCTCCAACATATACAATACCTTACCTGCCCCAGAGTTGAGGGGCATAAAGAATTCCTTTTATTTCTGACCATTTATGATGTTATAATGCTACTAAATCCCAAATACTAAAAATGGAGTTGCTTCCTGACCTTAGCCCACCAACATGCCCCCACGTAGCACATGTAGACCCATTTTGTGATGTCAGAAGGCAAAGGCTGCATGTGTGCATGCTCCATTGATTGGGGGGAAGGGGACTTTCCATATATTTTATTAACTTTTATAGTCACAATTTTAATAAAAAAAGATTCAAAGTTAAAAAAGTATGACAAACTACTACATAATAAAATTCAACGATGGTGAAAGTAGAAAAAATTGGTTGGATTTTCTTCTGTTAGTTGAAGTCAGAAATTTCAAACTAGTTGAAAAAAATCAGTCATAATGTGTGGTAAGTCAGTCACAATTGTTTTTTCAACTGACTCCGGGGTCTGGGCCTTCTAGACACAAGTGACTGTTTCAGGAGTGAGTTGGGAGCACTGGGGAGATTAAGTGATTTGCTCAGAGTCACACAGTACACAAGTGGAGGTTGTGGGAATCAAACCCAAGTCTGTTGGATGTACCAGGTTCATTCACAGCTTGTTACTGTAGCCTCCGGCTATACAGTGCCAGCCCAACTATACAACGTGTCCTCCCCTCTCTTATCCATATCACATATAGGCAGCTACTGGCTTTCTAATAATTAAAAAACAAAACATACTTTTGTTCCCTTCAGATATTGATGAGTTTAAGTCTAGTAAAGGAGACCAGCGAGGTGAATGTAGCCTGAATAATAGTAAGGAAACTCAACAGTGTTGAACTTGTCAACAGTAGAACAAGAGAAACATTCATACAAGAGGCCTCTTGTTTTTCCTTCTTAAAGAAATACACCGACAGACACTGACCAGCACAAGAGCCATTTCAAGGCTGACTGTAAATCTTTCAACTAACTGAGTCAGGAGACCATGACAGAACATAGATAAAACATATTTCTCCTTGCTGAAGCTATTTAGCAGTGTTGCAAATAAAGTTTTACTTCAATTTAATCCCTTCATATCACACCTGAATTACACAGAAGTTAATGCAAATTAACTTTAAAAGTGTCTCTGTTAGATGTGAGGGGTTAAATAAAAAAATACGTCCACAACAGAAAAAAAAGAGACATCAGCCCTTGACAGGGTTCTTACATGTGGGCATAATTTACTCCAGAGAGTCTATTTTTGGACATTTTGCAAAAATTTCTGAACATAAAATACATTGAAAATGGATTTATCTGAAGCCCTGGTTACAAGATAGCTAACTTTTTCTTCTAACTAGGGTTACCACCTGTCATGATTTTCACAGGACAGTCCTGATTTGGGCAGCTGCATCCTGCAAAAAACATGAAAAATACCACATGTCCTGACTTTGTAGTAGAAAAAATATTTTCTAATGTTCCACTAAATGTTGCAGAAAACTATAATACCTTAAAGAGGATCTTCCCTGATGGTCCAAAAAGTTACAGCTTATAGTCATTATATGCAGTACTAGACCTGAAAAGGTGTGTGCATTTGTTATTTCTAGCCAAGGTTTACTCTGTCTTCCATAATTTGGATTTATTTTTGAGCCCTGCTGCACTTGCCTTTGCTGTTCAGCTTGCTGGGCTGCTAGTTCCTGATGACATCACTGTAGGATAGAGGAGTGACTCACACTGTTCAATACCATGCAGTTGCAACAATGTTGCAAGGAAAACCTACCAGTACTCAGCGTACATACTGTGTTCCCCCTTCCCTAAGACACCCTGTTAGCAATGCATTATGTCAAAATCTAAATGCCTGTCTGTATGCCCTACAATGATGTCAGCAGTACAACCATGGACCCACAGCGACACAAGGCTTGCTGTAGAAGCTCTGGTACACCCTGCAGTTTTTAGCAGCTCAGAATGCAAAAGCTAACTGCAGCAGACATTAATGAAATACAATTCCAGAATCAGTGCAAGAATGGGTAATTAATGCATTAAAGTCAAAGGGACTGGGGAAGGTCCTCTTTAGCTAAAATACTTTAAAATGATAAGAAACAATAGAAGCAACTAGGAAACTACAATACTTAGGCTTAATTCTGATTATATAGAGAAAACAAGTTTGTTGCATTAACCGAAGTTATGTACTGTCCTGCGAAAAATCATGTTTCAGTAAAAAAATGTCACACTTTGGGCTTCTTGAAAGGTGGTAATGCTACTTCTAACATTAGTGTTTTCATCTGTTTGCCACTTTAAGCAGACTCTTAGCATTACCACAAGGAGATAGGTACTAGAAAAACTTAGGGAATAGGTTCTGAAGGATAGATATCCCAAACCTTGCACAGCCCTTCTGGAGTGCTCATCAGTACAGCAATAGGATACAGCCAGCCTAGTGCCACAGCAGTAGTGCTTCCACCTGCCACACCAGCAAACTGGGGTCAGGAGCAAACTCAAGCTGTTGGAGGTCAGCAGGGAGAAGAGAATCAAACACCCACAGGTCTGCACTTCTATCCTGTGGAGGGTGGGTTATACCTCCCACAGAGCACCTAATGCTCAGCAGAGACTGGCTGTCATGACAATCAGGAGGCCTAGAAAAGGCAGAGGGATGCTGATGACACATTCTGTTGCACATTGATGTCCTCCAGAGGAGAAAAACTGGAGGAAGAAGAGTCCAGTCCACCAAATGGGGATGGCCTTCCTGCAGGCCTTGCACCACTAACTGGTTGCCCCCATCAGATCCTGCTTGCAAGTCATGGGGGAACAGGGCATAAGTCCCAGAGGAGGTGAATAACTGGATTGGGAAGGCTGTCAGAATGGGGCTGGCAGGAGAGAGGGGAGAAACATGAAAATAAAAAAAAATACAGCAATAGGGTGTGACGGAGTGGGTCGAAGCCCAAGTTCCAGCCTTATAGACTTCTAAAAGAGGAATATCTCTGGAAGTTGCTAGGGCTGTAGCTGTGCCAGCCCTGAGCCAGAGGGGATCTCTCTGCAAATGTGGCTGCAACAGTGTAATATCCAAGAAACAAACCAGTGAGAAATAATCTTTTTACCTGCTGGGTGATTTCACCTTTGGCCACTTCACGTTATGTGACAAATAACTCTGTATTTTCACTCCTAATAGCCACTGTGTGTGTAGTTACCAATAGCCTTTTTATGTTTGATGCTTGCCTGCACATCAAACATTTTGCTACAGTGAAAGATGATTGCCAGGGTCTGTCATGGCCGAGCCCATTGCAGTTGAAAGTAGCAGGGGCTCAGCAGTCTACATGAATGATCAGGCACTGTGATCTTTATATCACTGGCTGTTTTACGGGCATAAACTTTGTATTTCAAAGGACTGAGCTGCTCTAATCAGAGGGCTTCGGTTCTTTGATTTATTTATTTAGTTTTTTATTCAAGTGTTTCACCGGGAAAGCATACGAGTAGAACAACTCATTTCCAGATGTGTCCTGGGGGGAAGTGATAGTGAGAATACAACATTAAAGTACATGAACAAACAATGGACAGTATACAATACAGGTCCAAGTAACAGTAGCAGTGTAGTAAAGTGCATTGTGTCAGGTAAAAACAAAAGATTTAACAGTATAACAACATGGCAAATAATTAATACAAATGGGACAACTGGTAAAACACAGACCAGCAATACACAGTGGAGCCAGTTACAGCAATTAGAGCATCTCGTACATTGAGTCGATTACATCCAATAAAAAGAGTAAACAGAATACATCTGGAGTATATGTAACTTGATCATAGCTGTGAGTACACAGGATAAGTGGACAGACTAAGAGGGCTAGGTAAATGGCCAAAGGGAAATAGAAGGGTGTAGATGCATGGGGCTAATATTGGGCAGTCAACTGGACCAAGGCTAAGGGATAGCTGCCAAGGCATAGTACATAAGATTATTTGGGTGGAGGAGTGGGACAGTGTAATGTGGGCAAACTAAAGGCATTGGCATGAGCAGGTGTGGGTTATGAAATCACTTAGGAGGGAGGAGAGGGATTTGGGAGATTTGCATGAAGCTAGCTGGTCAGCAAGCAGCTGATTGGCTGTCAGCACCAGCAGCCTGTCAGTGCGGTCCGTGGACCACTGTACCTGAGTGTAAGTGAAGCAGGGTGTCTCACAACTGCTACCGCTTCTTTCTCCCCATCCTCTGCAAGTGGCTTGCCTGCCCATCTGCACAATTTACAGTGCCCACCCACACTACCACATCTCTTGACACTCCCCTCCCTCGAGGCCGGGCACCACTGCTCCTTAACAGGCCTGACACTGGGGTGCCCAAACCCAGTGTCTGAATGCAGTCCTTCCCTCAATGTGTGTGTGTGTTTAAAACCCTGAAAAAAGAAAACTGTCCATCCAAGTCTGTTGTGCCATTACTTCACCCCCACAAACACTCCCATTCAATCCCCCCCAGCCCTTACTTTCCCACTGGAGGTCCAATGCCATAATCCTCTCTGGACCGCAGACACATCTTCACTCTTCAACTCCGGACTGCGAACTGAGGAAATCAGGTATGCGGTTCAATGTATTTCAATGGTGTTTTGAACTTAGTAGCATAACTTGACCATTTTTCAATATTTTTGCCCCAAATTTTCAACATACCTTTTTTGGGACACCACCTCATGAACAATGCAAGTGGTAAATCTGTCCTGAAAGGTGATTTCGTGGTCACTACACGAATTCACCTTTCGGGCAGGAGTTGAAAATGTTCTCCACTATTGTCCATAATGTGGGGTCATAAGAAGGCTATGTTAAAAATGTGGTGTAAAAATAAAAAAAAAAAAGTTATGAGCCTGCATTGAAGTTTGCAAATGTAGGCTTGTAACTTTGGTAATTTTAAATATTTTGCCCCCAAATTTTCAAAATAGCCATTTCTTCACAGTATCTCATGAATGTGACAGCTGTCATTTTTCAAATCCTGGCCAACATGTGTTTTTACATCCTGAAGGGTGATTTTGCAGTCACAGCACGAAATCACCTTTCAGGCAGGAGTTGAAAATTTTCTCCACTATTGTTCATGAGGTGGGGTCATAAGAAGGCTATGTTGAAAATTTGTGGCAAACATTTTAAAACACAAAGCTATGAGTATATGTTGGAATTTACAAATGCAAACTCATAACTTTGGTAATTTTCAATATTTTGACACCAAATTTTCAAACTAGCCCGAAAGGTAATTTTGCAGTGGCTGTGTGAAATCACCTTTCAGGCAGGAGTTGAAAAATTTCCCCACTGTTGTTCATGAGGTGGAATCATAAGAAGGCTATGCTGAAAATTTGGTGAAAAAAATGTTAAACTACAAAGTTATGAGCCTACAGTACGCTGAAGTTTGCAAATGCAGGCACGTAACTTTGATAATTGTCAATATTTTGATGCCAAATTTTCAGTGTAACCCCTCACCCCTGCCTTTCTAGCAAAATGACAGGTGGCATGCTGTTGAAGCTGACAGCAGTACCTGGTGGGGACTGGGTTCGGTGAGGATGAGGTTACTCGGCACAGGGGGACCTAGGTTTGGCTACTCTGCACAGGGGCACCCAAGTAAATCTGAACACAGGAAGCAATAACTGTAATGTCCAGAACCAGGAATGGGATTCTTCAATGTGGCTTTTATTCACATCCAAGCTGAACAAACAAAGCATAGATGGACCCCCATGGGGCTACATTCCTGGTAATGCAGATTAGAGACAACAGAACACTATCACTATTTCTAGCCCTCAGGCTCTAAACCCACCAGGCACACAGCCCAGACTTGCACGCAGCTTTGGGTACACAGCCCGACTTGTACACACTTGGGTTTTCCCCACAGGCCCGGCTCCCCCGCCGGCCACTTGATCCGCAGTCCATTTGAGGAATAAACCAATTATCCTGTTGTGGCTCCCCAAACCACACTAGAGTCTGTGACTCTTACAGAGAATTTTCCTTACAATCCCACATCTGGGTACTTCCCCTATCACTGGCCAAGTGCCTGAGGCAAAGTAGAAATCCACAGAAGAAATCCCTAGAGGTGGACCTGGTCACTAAAGATGGGGGGCCACCCACCTCCAGCTCCCACAGCCCATACCCGGCCATTTCTCTGGAAACTGAACAATTCCTGTACTGCACTTTTAAATGTAGATTAAGGGTAGACGTCTGTCACATCACCTCTACATATTATTTGCATCCCAACAAACTCTGGAACTTGAAACTACTTTTACTTTGCTTAGCCCATTTCTCTAGGCTTCCCAATATTTAGTAGTTCAATCCATACATTGTCACACAAGTCCCAGGGTGAAAACACATAGGCCCTTTTAGCCAGAGCAGACACTCACCCTTACATTGCAGGTGCCCCACAGGCGACTCACAAATCTTTTCCCCCAAATAAATACTGGAACGAACAGGCAGCTTTTCCTCCACAAGCAGGACTGGGGGGGTTGCCCCAGGAATCTGCAGGGAATCCTTCTCATCCCCCCCCCAGAGGGAGGGGGCACTGAGACCCGAAAACAACAGTCTCCACCACTTCAGTACTCTTCTGTGTCTCTCTTTAAGGTGGAGACACACACCCTATTACTTAAAAGTAGCCCTCTGTCAGGGCTGAGGCTCTTAGAACCTTCTCTGAGCTGCTTTAATAGCAAGCTCCCAACTCTACACACTCTCACTTGAAGACAAACTCAAGACACTGAAGACTGACTTCAAACTCCCAACGTTCTATCTAACTCCCTTTTCTGCAGATTCCAATGTGGCTCATGCAGCTGCGAAAGTTCTATTGGTGATGTCATCCCTCAGTCTCAGCTGAGACTGAGAACAGAGTGAGACAGTGTGAAACCCATTTAACTGGAGTTTCACAAGCTGCCTTCCCTGCCTACCACTAGGTCTTACTGGGATTCTAGTAACCCCAGGTAACAAGGGGGTTACATCAGCATAGCCATTTCTTCACAGCACCTCATGAATGTGATAGCTGTCAATTTTCAAATCCTGTCCAAACTGTGTTTTCACAGTTGCTGTGTGAAAATCACCTTTCAGGGAAGAGTTAAAAATTGTCTCTGCACTTGTTTATGAGGTGGGGTCATAAGAAGGCTATGTTGAAAATTTGGGCCAAAATGTTAAAAAACAATGTTATGAGCTTATGTTTGAATTTATGAATGCATGCTCATAACTTTGGTAATTTTCAATATTTTGATCCCAGTCTTTCAACATAACAATTTTTGCATATCACCTCATAAACATGACATGTCATTTTTAAAATCCTGCACGAGATGTGTTTTCGCACCTCTGGTAAGTAAGAACATGTTGGCCAATATACTATAAATGGTACATGTTGTGCCTATAAGGCGAATCCTAAAACAAGCCTCTTCAAAAGTTGGAGTCAAAACATTAAAAACAAAAAAATAGTTTGAAAAGCCTCAGACGTTCGATATTGACAAATGCTTGTTTACATCTAGGCTTGTGTTCACAGTTGCACAGTATTGCTTCTTTCTTGTCTACTCCAAGTTGCCCCCCTAACTTCTCCCTGCCTTACCCTCTTCAATATTAACACACCCCACCTCCTTTCCCATGCCCCCTCCCTCCCCTTCACCATTCCTAGTCAACCCCCCACACACACTTTCTGTGTCCTACTCCTATTCTCTCCTCTCCCTATATTTGCTCTTGAGTGCTTGGTTTTGGATGCATCCCTCTCTATACAATGCCTATCTGGGTTGCCCACATCTATACTCTGGATGTGTCGCAACAACTATCCTACTCTCCTACTTCCTGAATCCTCAACTTCTGAGGCTCATAACAAGGTAATTCTCTCTGACCACTCATACAAAGTGTATAATTACCTGTAAACTTGTAATTCATGTGACTTATGCAGCAGTTACTCTGTATCCTATGTAATTTGCATACTTGTTCAGCCCTCTATACCATGTAAATTGTCCCTTTTGTTCCTTCTTCTTTGACGTGGTGCCTTTGTAAAAGAGCCTCTGGCTCAAAGGTGTTCTAAATCTGAGACTTCAATAAATAAATAATTAAATACATAAATATATAAATAAATAAACACTGCCTTCAGTGATAAAAAAATACTTCACTTTATCTTGAGTAACATGAGTCAGCACTCTCCTGTGTTGTTCAAATACACATTTCTGAATTGGGTTAGTTAAGACAAACTAAAGCTGTGTTAATGCTGGAGGTAATATTCATGAATACAGTCCCTAGATTGTGAAGCTGTGACTCATATAAATTTGCATGGAATCTAGGGACGAACAGAGATAGAGAAGTAAATGGATTCATGAGATCAGTAACAGCCTTGAAGAGGAATTTCTAATGAGTCTGGAGAACAACCATTTTCCTGAGGAAAATTTAAAATGTCAGGTACAATGAAGACACTCCGCATAAAGCTCACTCATCCCTCTGTCTGAAGTAACTGCAATCAAAAAGACAACTTTCCATGTGAGGAACTTTAAATCACAAGAAATCAGAGTTCCATAAGTTTACTGCATGAGCTGGGAGAAAATCAAGTTAAAATTCCATGAGGGAAAAGGAACAAAAGTAGAGCAGCACAGGAGTACAGATGGTACAGGTGGTACAGGTTAAAGGAAGCCTACCCCAACGTAACTACAACTTTCAATAATCACACTCAGGAGTAAAACAATAAAGGTAAATTTATTAAGCCAAAGAAATCAAATTAACAGAATTTTATTGCAGGTGCCTGATGCAAAGAGGGCACCTAGCCCCACTGCTTTGCCTTAACTTGGTCTTTGTCAGGGGATATCTGCTCTGCCTCTTTGACCAATCATTTCAGAGCCAAGCCTTAAAGTAACAGTGCAAAATTCAAAAATGCATCAGTGTATTCATAGAAACATAGAAACATAGACTTTGACGGTAGATAAGGACCGCTAGGCCCATCTAGTCTGCCCATTTCCCTACCTACAGGATAGGCCACAGATCCTAGTTAACCAACATCCTATTTCTTCCTACCCCCCAAGAGAATTGCCTTATGTCTGTCCCATGCATTCTTGAATTCTCCCACAGTTTTAGACCCCACAACCTCCTCAGGAAGGCTGTTCCATGCATCCACTACCCTCTCTGTGAAATAATACTTCCTCACATTGCCCGAACCGCCCTCCTTCTATCTTTAAATTGTGTCCCTTGTTCTTGCAAGTCTCTTTTCTGAAAGATGCTACCCTCTTGCACTTTGTTGATTCCACTGAGGTACTTAAAAGTTTCTATCATGTCCCCACTCTCCTTCTTTCCTCAAGGGTATACATATTAAGCTCCTTTAGTCTCTTCTCATATGGCTTCTCTTGCAGACCCTGCACCATTTTAGTTGCCCTCCTCTGGACTGCCTCTATCCTGTCTATGTCCTTGCAGAGATGGGGTCTCAGAACTGGACACAGTACTCAGATGGGGTCTCACCAACTGTCTGTACAGAGGATAACAACTTCCTGTTTTCTGCTAATGATGCCTCTCCTATACATCCCAGTATACCCCAGCCCTCCCTACTGCCTTCTCATTGCTTGCTAACCTTAAGGTCATCTGATATGATTACCCTAGGTCCCTTTCCTTTTGTTGTTGTTACTACCTCCCACCCATTGTGTATTCTTCCCTGGGTTCTTGTTTCCCAGGTGCATTATTTGCATTTCTTTGCATTGAATCCTAGCTGCCATACTTCTGACCATTCCTCCAACCTTGCCAAGTCCCTTTTCATCCTTTCCACGCCTCCTTGTGTATCAACCCTGTTGCAGATCTTTGTGTCATCTGCAAAAAGGCATACTTTTCCTTCCAGTCCCTCAGCAATGTCACTGATGAAGACATTAAAAAGGACTGGACCCAATACTGAACCCTCGGTACCCACTAGTAACCCCCCTTTCTTCAGAGTGGACTCCATTTACAATTACCTTCTGTGTCCTGTTGTCCAGCCAATGTTTTACCCAGGCTACCACCCTGGGTCCCACTCCCAGGCTGGTTAATTTGACTATTAATCTTTTGTGTGGGACTGTGTCAAATGCCTTGCTAAAGTCTAGGTAGACCATGTCCATAGCCCCTCCCTGGTCTACTACTTTGGTCATCCAGTCAAAGAAATCTATTAGATTTGTCTAACATGACCTTCCCGCTGTGAACCCATGCTGCCTTGGGTCCTGTGCTCCACTGGCCTCTAGGTACTCAACTATTCTTTCCTTCAGAAGTGACTCCATCACTTTCCCTACCACAGAGGTCAGACTGACAGGTCTGTAGTTTCCTGCCTCTGTCTTGGTCCCACTTTTGTGAAGGAGAATACATCCACCTTCCTCCAGTCCTCGGGTACCACACTATCCTCCCATGATTTATTAAAAAGAGTAGCCAGTGGTTTCACTAGTTCCTCCCTTAATTCTTTTAGAATTCTGGGGTGAATTCCATCAGGACCCATTGCTTTGTCCACCTTCAGTTTTAGGAGTTCTTGCAGAACCCTTTCTTCTGTGAAAGGACTGGGATCGGCCCCCCTATCAAGAGTGCTTCTGTTAATTGGATTAGGCACTTCCCCTCCTTTTGTGAATACTGAGCAGAAATATTCGTTCAGTATTCCTGCTTTTCACTGTCCCCTCTGCTCACCCACCATTCATTCTATTCAGCCTCACTATCCTCCCTTTGTCTTTCTACGCTGCTGATGTACCTATAAAAGGTTTTATCCTTCTTAACTGAGTTGGCTATCTTTTCTCAGTTTGGGCCTTTGCTATTCTGACTTCCCTCCCTGCTTCCTTCTGCCTTAACTGGTACAGCTCTCTGTCCTGCTCCTTCTGTGTTTCCTTATACTTCCGGAATGCTATCTTTTTCTTCCTGACTTTCACAGCCACCTCTTTTGAGAACCATAGTGGCTTTTTCTTTCATTTTGATTTGTTTATTTGCTTCACACAAAGGCTTGTTGCCTCTGTGATGGCAGTTTTGATAATTCCCCATTGTTGCTCCACACCTCCTTCTAGCCTGTATGCTAGTACTTTTCTGAGGCACTCTCCCATCTTGCCAAAGTCAGCCCTCCTAAAGTCCAGTGCCCTCACTTTTGTATGGCTTGACTCTGTAGCTGAGTTTAACGTGAACCACACTGTTTGATGGTCACTTGTCCCCAGATGGCAACCCACTTCTAGATCTGAGATCCTCTCACTGCCCCCGTTCGAGAGTACGAGGTCTAAGATTGCTCCCCCATGAGTGGGTTCCGAAACTAGCTGTCTAATGCCTACCACCTGTAGGGCATCAAGAATGGCCTTGCTCTTGGATGTGGCTGCAGCAAATGTGCTCCAGTTAACATCTGGCATATTCAGGTCTCCCAACAACAGTATCTCCCCTTTCTCTGCCATTCTAAGAATGCCTTCCATCATATCCTTGTCCATTTTTGCCCCCTGACATGGGGGTCTGTACACAACCCCTGTGCGGATTGTGGTGCCCTTTCCAGCCTCCAAGGTGACCCACAGTACCTCCTCTCCTCCCTGTTTACTCTTTTGTTCAGTTGCTTTTATCCCTTCCTTTACATAGAGAGCTACTCCTCCCCTCTTCTCCCCTGCCTGTCTCTCCTGTAGGTTATGTACCCTGGTATGTTAACATCCCAGTCATGGTTCTCTGTGTACCATGTTTCTGTGACTGCTACGATATCCAGGCATCCCTCTTCCATTAAGGCCATCAGCTCAGGGAGCTTGTTGCCTGACTACGGCATTGGTACTCATTACCCTCCATTTCCTGATGGCCTTACTCCCTTTTGCCCCATCCCTGTCCTTCTTGCCTTTGTCACTTTCTCCATTTACCCCTGCCCTTCTCCCTATCGACACCTCTATGTTGGTGTTTGCTGCACTTACTGCCGTGATTATTTGGGGGGGCTAGGATTTTCCTGCTCCTTTCCAGTGCCTCCCCCCTTGACTAGTTTAAAAGCTTGCCAATGAAGCATTTAAACCTATCACCTAGCAGGGGTGTAGCCAGGTATTTCAGATCTGCACACCAAGCGGAGTCATTGCTACCCCTCCATTAGGGTGAGCTACCCTTCCCCCATCCATGCCCCTCACCCGATGCAAGCATCATTTTCTGTATTATATACACCAGCACACTACTAGCCACACCACCAACAGGTGTTTGACAGATTGGCTTTTGGTTACAATATTGCACTGTGACCAGCCTATGTACCCCATCAAGATAGCCAGCCCCACAGAGGTTCCTCCCACCACTAGACATGCCACCACACCACCACCAGACTTCAGACTAATAGACTCGCTTTTGGTTACAATATTATGGCTGACTAACTTTGCAGTTGTCAGCACCTGGATACTGCTTTCTCAATTTTTCAGTGCAACTGTTTTTCATAATAATAAATGTAATACCTTAGCACATTTAGGCACGTCATCGTGTTTTCATGGATAGCATTAACAGCAGCTGCTACTTCAGGTATTACTTTTATTATTATGCATTAAGTGCTCATTCAGGACCAAGGAACAGTCATACTAAATAAAAAAAATATATACTACCACTGACAAACCTTTATTATTAGGTGCTAAAAAAAAAAAAAAAACAGCAGAGATAGAAAACACCTCACTCTCATACCTCTTAACCTTTTGTCACTGAAATGAGGGACATGGACATTTCTGAACACTCAAAATGAGGGACACAGACCCCCAGAATGAGGGACACCTCCTCAAACATGGAGATAGAAGCTCAGAACACTGAAAACTTTGTACACAACTTATTTTTGATTTAGTGTTTTAGAATATTGTGAATCTTTTCTTAAAAGTCTGATTTTACACTACATTCGTTTTTTCCGTGGCACCTTTTCCATGAGGGACACTTCAGAGGTATGCCCACTCTAAAAGCAGTTCCCAAAGCACACATTTCTGCTGAATTCATTTAAAACATTGACCAATGACTTCAATTATAGCCCTCTTAGAAGCTAAAAAACAGCAGAGAAAGAACACACTTCTCACTTGAAAAGAGTTTAGCTTTAGCAGCAGGTCAGAAGAGTAGCAACTGGGGTTTAACACAAAGTTCAAGATCATGCACATAGGGAAGAGAAACCCTGAAGCAACCTATAGGTTGGGAGGGGAGATACTGGCAATCACAAGGGAAGAAAGACTTTGGCAGCATCATTACAGATTACCTGAAATCATCCAAACAGACCGCTAAAGAAGTAGGCAAAGCTAGAGGGATGTTGGGTGTATTAGCAGGAGTATCGCAAGTCATAAGAGGGAGGTGGTAATCCTTCTTTACAAGACACTGGTTAGGCCCCATCTGGAGTACTGCATACTGGATGCCACACCTGCACAAGGGCACCCAAAATGGTGCAGATACTGTATAAGAAAACATATGAGGACAGATTAACAGAGCTCTATATGTACACCCTAGAGCAAAGGAGGGAGAGAGGTGATAGGATCAAAACATTCAAACATCTTAAGGGCATTAACAAGGTGAAAGTAACATTTCAATATAAGAAAAAATGGCAGGACAGGATGAGATTAGGGGTAATGTGAGGAAGTTCTTTTTCACAGAAAGGGTGGTGGATGCATGGAATGGCCTACCTCAGTAGGTGGTAGTTATGAATACAGTGCAGGGCTTCAAACAGGCATGGAGTAGGCATAAGGGGAGCAATACAGATAAGTATGAATAGATAGGCCACTGACAGAGTAAAGGTCTGTGGCACATTCATAAGGTAGAAAAATGGGCAGACTGGATGGACCTCGCAGTCCTTATCTGCCGTCAACATCTGTTTCCCAAAGCACACATTTCTGCAGAGTCAATTTTAAACATTAACCAATGACTTATTATAGTCCTCTTAAGAGCTAAAAAAAATAAGAAAAAAACAGCAGAGAAAGAACACACTTCTCTAAAAGCAGTTCCCAAAGCACACATTTCTGCTGAGTGCATTTTAAACAGTATTTCCCAATAACATACTGATTGCAACCCTTTTAGAAGCTAAAAATAAAAACCAGCACAGAAAGACAACTCCTATCTCTAAAAGCAGTACCCAAAACACACATTTCTGCAGAGCTGGTTTGAAATATCATTGCCCAAATGACTTACATTAATTATAGTCCTCTGAGCACATGACTACCCTGAGGCTGTGGTCAGCTCATGGAGCCACAAGGTTGTTTGCCATGTTGCCTTACAGTTATAAACAACTGCAAAAGGCAGAGCACTCACAACCAAACATAACAAGGACATAGGTCTTGAATAAAAGAAATTTATTTGCATTAAAAACAAAACAAAACAAACAAAAGAAACACACATAATGAAGGACAAGTTTTTTTATGTAAATAGATGTTTTATTCAAGACCTGTGCTCCTGTCATGTTTGGTTGTGAGTGCTCTGCCTGTTGCAATTGTAGGTTTCTAATTTGGCATTTTAGCACCACGTTCCTTGTGCTTACTCCTTTTGTGGGTTGCCTTATAGTTATATACATAAAACACATTACTTAGATACTAGATACAACTTTGCCCACCCATCACAGGCACAATGCCACATTTTAACCCCCAAAAAGGTACCTGGTGAGCAGATGATGGTATTGGTCTCTTCACCCATTGTCAGACTAGTAGGTTAGGACAGGTAAAAAGGTTGGTGGTGTGTGCTGGTGTCCAAAGTTCCTCTTCTTGGTTAGTGCAGGGCAGGGCAAGCTAAACAGTACAGCAGCAGGTGGCAGCGAAATGCACCGTTACTGGGGGGGGGGTCAAACTACGCGACTGAGCCAGCGACACGGAAGTCAGAGGAACCAGCAAAGATTTTACGTTCAGCAAGGATTCCATGAGTCCGGGCAGAGAATTGCACAGGAAATCAAGACACTACAGTTCAGGCCGAGAGGAGTAGTAGACAGCAGGCGGCAAAGTGCTGGCTGGCTTGGCTGTGAACTAAGGAAGTCTCTCCTGGGATCAGCACACAGATCTTTATGCTCTCCCACCTCACCAAGCAGCAAAGCAGTTTCTTCTCCCCTGTCTGGAGTTCCCGACTCCTCTTCAGTCTCTTCCCAGTCCTGGACAGTGGCAATAAACGTCTCTGTCTGTCTCTCTCTGTCTCTCTCTGTCTCTCTCTGTCTCTCTCTGTCTCTCTCTGTCTCTCTCTGTCTCTCTCTGTCTCTCTCTGTCTCTCTCTCTCTCTCTCTCTCTCTCTCTCTCTCTCTCTGCAACTCAGTACTGGAAAAACGGAGTGGAGGATGAGATTTGTTCCGTGAACGCTTCCCAGCTTCGGTGTACAGCTTCTTCTACGGCACTACTCCCGACAGCAGCTCACTCAAAGATCTCTCGGCGCGGCTGTTACATTCATTCAGCCCAGTTCTTTCCCAAAGCTTCTCCACATAATCAGAATGACCCTTTCCTGCCAGGGGGATTTAAAGAGCCCGCCTGGCTCACCCCTTACTAGTCACGCCTCCTTTTCCTCACCAGCAGACCTGATTAAGAACAAAGCATATATGGCTCAGTCAAGTCAGCTGGGCGCAGGCGTGCACGTCATTGAAGAGAACCCCCCCCCCCCACTTCAAACATTGCAAATACTATTTACGGCCCTGGAAAAAGCACGCAAAAAAAAAAAGACAAAGGAAATCTGTGAACTGCACACCAGCCGGCTCCCGCTACCCTGCACTGGTCTGCAGCAGGCCGTGGCGTGTCAGGCGTATCGGTAGCTACGCCCTTGTCACCTAGGATCCTGGTTCCCCTCCCGGACAGATGCAGCCCATCATGCCAGTATAGGCTTGCATCACTCCAGGTGGACCCCCAGTCCCCAATGAAGCCAAATCCATGAGCTCCACACCAGTTTTTCAACCACCGATTGAATCCCATGGTGCAGAACACCCTAGCCTCTCCTATGCCATAGATGGGTAGCACCTCCGAGAAGGTTACGTGCTACCTTGACTAAGGCCCCTCCCAATTCCACAAACTCTTCCTGCACTTCTCTAATCCCTTTCTTAGCCAGGTCATTTGTCCCTAGGTGGACAATGGCATCCAGCTCCCTCCCCTGTGCAGCTGCTCCGGCAATCCTGAGGATTCGCTCCCTGTCCCTCCAAGCCATGCGCCAGGCAGGCAGGCACCTTACCTCCCTCTCCCCTTCCTCCCCCAGTTCTACCTTCCTAACAATGGAATCCCCCACCAGGAGTTGTTTCCTTCCCCTGCAGGGTCCCATGCCACCCTCCTGTGGGTCTCCTTTGTGGAGGTTCCCAGCATCCTCCTTGGTCTCCACTGTGGGTGCCTCCATAGAGGAACCACACTTTGCCAGAATGGCATAGGAATTGTGGAGAGGTACAACTGGAGGGATGCGCCTCTGTTCCACCACCCTCACCCTCCCTGAGCCCACTGTGGTCCAACCGCTCCTCTTTCTTGGCAACCTCTGAGGCAACAGCAGTGGCACTGGTGGTCCCTGGATGGAAGAGGAGGTCCCACAAATCCTGGCCAACTCAGCCTGGAGATGAGCAACCTCCTCCCTTAGCCCAGAGAGGTGCCTGCAGATGGGACAACACCGCATCCTCCAGAACATCTCCCAGAAGACTGCTGCTCCACAGCCACTGCACTGCACCGCTCCAATCATGTCTTATTTCTGGCTCCTTAACTGTTTGCAATCCTTACTCTTTCCTCTGTTTTTTTTTTTTCTCTCTCTCCTTACTTTCTGACTGTGTGCCCTTTAAGCTCCTGATTGGCCTGTTCTGAGACAAGAATATCCTATATTTCTCAGTAGACCACTTACTTGCTCAGAGGCAGACCTCCAGCAGCTAGAGGGGGCCTGAGAGCTACTCTTGCCCTTCTAGGATGGTGGGTCCTTGGTGGTTCTGTGATCACTCACTTCCTGCCCCTAAACAGGAAGTTCCTGTTGTCAGTCAAATCCTGTGCCTATAAAAATAAAACTAGCTTTGGGTGGGAAGGAGGGCAATATAGTCCCAGCAGAGAAGTTCAGTCACACAGCAGTCCTTTCACCTGGTGTCTTTTGCCAAGCTATTAGCTGAAACTTTCTAAGGTAGTCTTTAAATGTAGCTTCCTTCTAGCTAAGCCACTCCCCCTACTTACCAGATCTTTCTACAAGTAATTTAAACCTCACAGCAGTTAAGTCCTTTCAGTTACCTGAGATTTACACTTAGATAACTCTTTAGATACCCATTCAGTTCAGTTAACCCAAACACACACTTTTTTTTTGTATGTTAGTTTTTTTACCCTAAGTTAAAGGTCCAAATACAAAAGTTCTTCTACTTTAGTCCCAGCAGAGAAGTTCAGTCACACAGCAGTCCTTTCTCCTGGTGTCTTCTGCCAAGCAAAATATTCATGCCTCTAATCCAAGCTGTCTCAATCAGGAAACCCCATGCAAGGTATATGTGGCAGAGGGATGGAGGAAAAGGGAATTACAGAGACAGAAACAACGTGGACTCAAATTTTTGATAAGACAAAAAAATAACATCTAAGAATAGGCAGTGTAGCACCATACACATATTTAGTCAAGGCACATTAATCAAGGCACATTTTTTTCAAATAATTCTTCACTTTGTCTTTTGTAATAAAAGGAAACTGTTAACAAAAATTCCTACTATGTTGGTGCCACTGTCATTAAAAATTATTTTTCTAAAAAGAAAAGGAATGTAATGTCCTACTCAAGTACAATCTGAAAGAAATGGAACAATAGGGAGGTGAGAGAAAGCTTTCATCAAGCGACATACATGTACACATCAATGAGCTGACAATACAGATGCATGCTTCTACTTAAGGAAGGGCATGTAATTAACCTTCTCATTCAGTCATGGGGCTGCACTGTGTTAAAGGACACCATCCACCTAGTCTCTTTTTGTAGCAGGCAGTTTGACCTGTTCCCACCCCTCTTGTTAGGGGGCATGTGCTCGAGGCCCATGAAGGACATTACAGATGCATCAGACCTATATGAGCTTAGAAAGTGTGCAGCCAGGGTTGGGCCTAGGGGACATAGTAACAACTGAGGAGGGCGTGTAGGTTTGGCTTCACAAGAGTAAGTCTGACCAGGAGCGGATGGGCAACTGGTGCCTGGTGCAGGATCCACTGGGCATGCCCTGGAGGGTTCAGAATAGAGTGCAGGACTGTGCAGCGGTGAACCCCCCAAAAAGGAAAGGCGAGACCCCCGAGGAGCGGAGGTCGCGAGGGCTCGTTCGCCCTCCCCCACAGCCAGACCCCACACGCACAGGACCGAGACCCCCGAGGAGCGGAGGTCGCGAGGGCTCGTTCGCCCTCCCCCACAGCCAGACCCCACACGCACAGGACCGAGACCCCCGAGGAGCGGAGATCGCGAGGTCCTGTCGGCCTCCCCACAGCCAGACCTCACACGCGACAGGACAAAGACCCCGAGGAGGAGGTCACGAGGGCTCGCTCGCCTCCCCACAGCCAGGCCCCACATGCACAGGACCGAGACCCCCGAGGAGCGGAGGTCGCGAGGGCTCGTTCACCTTCCCCCACTGCCAGACCCCACATGCACAGGACCGAGACCCCTGAGGAGCGGAGGTCGCGAGGGCTCGTTCGCCTTCCCCCACAGCCAGACCCCACACGTACAGGTAATTACAGCCTGCCTGCCTGCAAGAGAACTCCTTGGTGGCAAATTGGCACCTTTTTTGAATCGGCGCACTAGACTCCCTGCAATCTGCCCTCAGGAAAGATCCACAGCCTGCCTTACCTCGGGAAGGACCTGCCCTGCTTGTTCCATCGGCGCAGCTGTGGAGATAGCCTTGTCTGGGTCAAAAAGTGCAGCCTTTTGATATACTGTCCATTTTAATGTTGGTGCGGGCACTGCAGTGACTGGAAGGAAGCTCCCTTGAAGCTGCACTCCCCTTGAAAACAGGAAAAAATATTTATACTTTTAGAATCCAGCCAGTTATTACTGCTTAAATCTGTGAACAATCTCAATATAATTTTTGAGACATTTTACTGTCCCGACTTGATCTGCTCTGTTGGATGACCTGCTAAGTGTTACAGGCTGATTGTAAAATGAGTGTTATGCTCCGTTTCTAGTTGTGCTGTAAAGTAGCGTTTGAGGCTGGGCTCTCCTTCGTGGTGCTGCCGGCTGCCAATCGCAAACCCCCCGCCCCCCTTTTTTGTCTTTAGCCTTACCTCCCCTTGTTCTTCCTATAATAATCCCTGCCTCTCATTTCTCACCAGGACCGAGACCCCCGAGGAGCGGAGGTCGCGAGGGCTCGTTCGCCCTCCCCCACAGCCAGACCCCACACGCACAGGTAATTACAGCCTGCCTGCCTGCAAGAGAACTCCTTGGTGGCAAATTGGCGCCTTTTTTGAATCGGCGCACTAGACTCCCTGCAATCCGCCCTCAGGAAAGATCCACAGCCTGCACCTGGGAAGGACCTGCCCTGCTTGTTCCTGTCGGGCAGCTAGCTCGGCCAACGCCTCGCTGCTCGCTCCCCACTGCCCCCACCACCACCCTTGGTCGGCTTTCCCCTATATAGGCTGAACGTGGTCACATGGGCTGATTTTATCCTATCAGCCTTCTTTTCCATTTGCAGGTTATATTAACCTGCCACTAGTGGCCGCCCCTACTTTCCTGCTACTTTATGGCCTCTCAGTCTGAGCACTGCCTGTTTCCTCCGACTGACTGGGACACTCTGCTCTGTAGATACCCAGTCTCTCCTCTAGCCGTTCACCTCACCTCGTCTTCCCCTTCCCCCCATTGTCACTGTCTCTCCCCGAGTGTCCCCCTGGCCCTCCCTGTCCCTCCTCCCCCTGACCTTGTATTTGTCTTCCCCTGCTTTGGTACAGCGATCTTGCACCCCCAGCCTATCATGGCAGCTACTTCACCCACCTGCAAATGTCTCTGGGGCTGCCACATGCCCCAGCCAGGCTACTCCCTCAAGTCCCCACCTGCGTGGTTCTCCTCTAAGGGACTAAAAATTGTCCACCTCAACATTCGGAGTCTCTTACATAACCTTGCGGAGCTCACCGCCTGGGTCGCCCACTACAACCCGGATATCATGGGTATCTCTGAAACATGGCTCAAACCTCACATCCCCGACGCGGCATGCACCCTACCCGGGTATGCCCACATTAGACGTGATCAGCAGGAGAATAAACGTGGGGGTGGTGTGCTACTCTATTACAAAGCTCACCTAAACGTATCCACCCCTGGTGCCCCAACATCCAACGCCTCCCCCTGTGAGTTCCTTCATGCTCTTCTCCTCTTGGGCATCACAAAGAAAATTCACCTCATTTGTTGCTATAACCCCACCAAGGGTGGTCTGCCTGGACTCTCCTCGCCACTCTCCCTCCTTGGCAGAAATACAGGCCCCAATGAAGTCCTCATCATAGGTGATTTCAATCTCAACTGGATGGGCTCCAACTGTAAGCTATATGAGCCACTGCTCTCAAGCCTTGCACTTAGCCAAATAATCTCCGAGTCAACAAGGCCCTCTCTCCAGGGTGGCGTAGGGTCACTACTTGACTGGATACTCTAACAAGGGCCTGATAGGTTTTACCTCCTCAGGCATCCTACTCGATGCTATCTCCGACCACTCGCCAACCTTCTGCGTCTGGGGCATCTATCATGCCAAGGTGCCCAGCAAAGTGATCCAGCTGAGGGATTACTCAAAATTCTCCCCATCTGACTTCCTTGGCGACCTGGCATTAATTGACTGGTCTAGGGTCACTGCGTCAGCTGACCCAGCCCTAGCCCTGCATATTTTTCTATCTAAGTTTCTCCCTGTTCAGGACAAGCATGCCCCCATTACTAGAAGGAGGGTTAGGGGTGCCGTCACCAAATGGCTTCACAGCGGTCTATTCGCCCTAATGAAACAACAGGATATGAGCTGGCTGGCATACAAAGCCTCCCTAAGTAACACCGACCTTATTGCATACAGAAGGCTCAGAAACTCCTGTAAAAAAGCCATCTGGGCAGCGAAAAGTGAGGCTTGACGATCAGCCCTGCACTCCTCTGCCAGCAACCCAAGGAGTTTCTGGCAGAACATCAGAAATGCTGTTGGGGTCTCAACCAAAGTGCAGCCCACTGACCTGCTCATAGATGGGGTCAGCTGCAACAACCCACTCACAATCTCTAACACCTTCAATGCCACGTTCACTCTGCCACCTATCTCACCCCCCACCCACCGCTCATGCATCACTCACACCCCACCGGCCCCAAGTCCCACCCCCTTCCTCCTTCAACATGTGTTGGCCACCGAGATCCAGGGCACCTTGCCCGCCTCCCCCATAGTGGGGCAGGGCATGACTGCCTAGAACCTAGACTACTCAGACTTGGGGCCTCCTTCTCGCCCACCACTAACTCACATCTTCAACTCCTTCCTAACCACTGGTATCATCCCTAATCTCTGGAAAACTGCCAAGGTAACTCCAGTTCAATGAAAGTGTAACCCCAGAGATCCACTCAACTATCGTCCCATTGCCATCCTGTTGGCCGCCTCGAAGGTCCTGGAGAAGGTCGTGGCCTCTCAGCTCACCGGGTACATACAAGCACACAACCTCCTCTCCCCTGCTCAACATGGGTTCAGAAAGGGTCACAGCATGGCTACTGCCCTCACGGTTGTCTCCTTGATGATTAGAACCGCCACTGACCAGGGCAGCCTCACCGGTGCCATCTTTGTTTACCTCTCCAAAGCCTTCGATAGGGTTGACCACGGTCTCCTTAGCTCCACCCTTCTCTCATTTGGTCTCCCCTGCACACAACTGGTTCCTCAACTACCTCTCTGGTCGGAAGCAGTATACCAACTTTAACCGCACCCCCTCCCACCTCTCTGATGTCATGTGCGGAGTTCCCAAGGGGTCGGTTCTTGGCTCTACTCTCTTCTCCCTCTTCATCAACGAGCTGCCGTCCATCACCTCCCATGGGCACTCCACTCTATATGCGAACGACCTGGTTATACTGGTAAGTGCCCAAGACGTTGTCACTATTAACTCACAACTTAACTCCGACTTCGAGCGGATCCAATCCTGGTTGGTTGAACATAGGCTTACTACCAACCTCAAAAAAAACCAAACTATGCTTTTCGGGTCCCAGTGGAAATTAAAATCTTGCCTACCCCGCTCAAAATCCTCGGGGCTAATGGTGCCCCTTTGCAGACGGTGGCTGCCGTCAAATACCTGGGTGTCACGCTTGACCCACAACTTGATCTCACTCTGCACATCCGAAATGTCTGTAAGGCTACAAATGGCAAACTGGGCCTCGCCTATAGAGCCAAAAGCTGCTTAACCCCCGCGGCTCATCTTGTCCTAGCCAGGGGGGTCCTTCTCCCGTCTCTCTGCTATGGGCTAGTCGCCTTTGCCCCCATGCCCAAAACTAGCCTCTCAAAGTGGGACACAGCTTACAATAATATCTGCCGCTTTGCACTTACGGCCCCCCTTAACTCACCGCTGCGACCTCTACTCACGTTTACAGTGGCTACCCCCCGAAAAACACCGCACCTTTGTGGTTGGGAACTTCATCGACAACATTGTCAGATCCGGTTCTCCTGCATCCTTGCCCTTCCCTGTCCCCACACTTTCTCCTACCCCCTCCGGTCGCGAGCTACACTTGACCGCTTGGTTCCGAGAACCCGTACCCTGATGGGTGACCGGGCCTTCACCGTGTATGCCCCGAAAATCTGGAATTCGCTCCCTGCCTGCACTCGGTCCACCTCCTCCCATCTGGGCTTCAAATCCTCCCTGTGGCGTTACCTGATGGGTCCCTCCACTTGTTCATGTATCTCACAACACTCTCGCTCGGGCATGAGACAGGCCCTGCCTTCTTAGGGTCTATTATTATTGTTATTTTACCTCTGGTACCTGGTCCTGGAACTGTCACATGTCTCACCTGAGCCTGTCCTACCCCCCGGTGTGGCTATGATCCCCCCCCCAACTGGCACTTGTATTCCATTGTATGATTTTCTGATGGCATATGGGTTTCTTACCTTTATGCACTGAACTACTCTGGGGTATATATAGCTTATTTTGTAACCCCTTGGAGCACCTACCCCTCAGGGGGCTGTAACCTCTGTTGTTTTGCTCAGTACGTATCTTGTACCACCTGGTCTCCATTTTTGTTGTTATCTCCCTACGATAGCCCTATTAAGCTGTCATGTATCTCAATGTAAAACTTTTTTGACTTGCTGTTTGTTCACACAATCTCTCCCTGTAAATTTTCCTAACTTGTTCTTTGCTCACCCAGTTGCTCCTTGCCCTGTTTATACTTGTCCTGCATCTCGATGTAAACCTTTCTCATGATTCTGTGTAAACTCTCTAACCCAGTTTGTAACCCTCCCGGGTCTCACCTGAAAATAGGCACATGGCTGTCTAGTGTGACCTACCCGGTTAACAAAAGCAAATAAATAAATAAGCCGGTCACAGCCTACCAGTTTAGAGCAGTCCTGACTCAGGCACTACAGGAGGTGGGCCTGAATCCCGAGGAGCTGGGCATGCACTCTTTCAGGATTGGGGCAGCCAAAATGCGAGGAGTCGGGGGTGGACAGATGGACAAATTCAGGCACCAGGGCATTGGAGGTCCCAGGCATTTTTGAGGTATGTGTTTTTTTCCTGTTTCTACCAGGGTCCCCCGGAATCAATTGTTTGATTTAGATTTGTGATCAGGCCTTCGTATAGCAAGCAGCAGCAGCAGCCGGGAAGGGGAGGTTGCTACATTCCAAGGGTTGGCTTACAGTTCAGATCCAGTGGTTGGGGTGTGAAGAAATGCACTGAGAAGACTTGGTCTCCCTGCTTCAAGCAGAGGAGATGATTCAGCGGGTCCCAGAGATATTGGTGGTCCACCTTGGGAGCGGAGGACCTGGGGTGTCGGAAGATGGTGGAGTTGCTGTTGGCCATGGGGAAGGACCTTTGAACCATTAGGGATTGGTGGCCACAGACTGTCCTCATCTGGTCCCAGCTAATCCAGAGGCCTAGATGGCCAGGTGGAGAGGGAGTGGTCCCTCTCAACAAAGCTTGTATTCAGGTCAATCAGGAGATGAGGGTAGTCATGTGGTCAGTAGGTGGACTGTGATGAAACAATCAGATTCAGGCTGCTGGTCAGCTCATGGTGGCCAAGATGGGACAACTGACCAAGCAGAGGTTACAGTGGTGGTTAGGAGCACTGGATGAGGTCTTGGAGGACGTGGTTGGCAAGTGGCTTGGGGGGGTCAGACATTGTTCATCCTGTGGCATCACAGGAGGATCACTAAGAGATGGCATAGTGGAAAGGGGGATGTGATGAGCCGAGTTCTTGTGAAGGGCTCGTGACACCCTCTGGTTTGGCATGGAGGTGGACCAAGCAACCAAACCTGGGGAGGGGTCACGGTCTGCCTGCAGCAGGTATATCTATACTGCAAGGAAACTGCACCTGATGGGGGCGTGCCGTGATAGCCTGGCCCATTACATCCACAGGGTAGTGGAGCCTCCCGGTGTGCTTACTGCTAGGGATGCTAAAATCATTCAATAAATGCATGGCTGCAGCCATTTCCTCCAAGACATGTGTCAGTGTGTTTCTTTCAGGGAAGGGGTATGGAAGGCTACCAGACAATGCAGAGGCTGCAACAGATGGCAGCAGCCATAGTTTGTCTGGGGCCCTCCTCCCCTGGACCAGAAAGGAGGAGGGAAGGGGGTGATAGAGGTGGTCCAAGGGGGATTTTGGTTAGGTGGGATTGGACAGGGATCACCAGGGGCCTCCCACTTGGGATGGAGGGGGTCACATCCTGCAGGGGCTGGAAGAGGAGGAATTTATTGGGACAGAGCCAGCTGTCCATCCTCTTTCTCCTCTGCCCCTCCAAGGATCACCCACCTGCCCGCCCTCGTAAAAGCAAGGTAGTGGGGGTCAGGGAGTTAGGCCCCTCTTTTGACCCAGTAAGGGTGACTGCACTAGGGGTCAGGGAGTGGCTTTTCCTGGTTTCCCTGTATCTGGGTTTTACTGGGGTTTTCACTTCCTCCAAAAGGGAGACAAACCAAGGTAAGCAGTGGGAGATCCTAAATAGGTGAGGATAATTAGTTAGAGATGGTTAATGCTAATATGTCGCAGTCATGGAGGCATCTTGGGAGAATCACTAAGAGATAGCATAGTGGAAAGGGGGATGTGATGAGCCGAGTTCTTCTGAAAGGCTTGTTACACCCTCTGGTTTGGCATGGAGGCGGAACAAGCAACCAGACTCAGGGGAGGGGTCATGGTCCGCCTGCAGCAGATATATCCATACTGCAAGGAAAACTGCACCTGACAGGGGAGGACATATAGTCTTGGCCCATTACGACCACAGGAGTAGGTGATCCTCCCGGGTGTGCTTGCTGCTAGGAATGCTAAAATATCATTCAATAAATGCATGGCTGTAGTTATTTCCTCCAAGACATGTGTCAGTGTGTTTCTTTCCGGGGAAGGGGGTTATGGAGGGCTACCAGACAATGGATTCTACCATTTTCTAGGGTGGAAATCTGTGGCTTGGAGGACTGAATTTGCTGCACTCAGTTTTCTATAACCAGCAGTTGACATTGACTGCCCGGGGTGGCACAGAAGACGTCAAGAAAATGGCACTTCTTTTTTAGCAAATTCAAATGTAAATTTCAGGTTTTCAGTAGTATTGTTCAGATACCCCATGAACTCTTGTATCTGTTTGCACTATACACTGATGTATCTTTGAATGTTGTACTGTTTCTTTAAGCCATGGCTTTAAAATGACTGGTCTAAGACACAGAGAACATGTCCCGGACAAAGACCAAGTTAGGTCAAAGAGCGAGTCTGGTGTCCTCTTTGCACTGAGCACTTGCAATAAAATCCTGTTAATTGGATTTCTTTGGCTTAATTTTCCTTTATTATTATACTCCTGATTGTGGTTTGTGTTAGCTGCAAATCCAGGAGGGACATGTTGTTACACTGGAGGATAGAGATGATTTCGACCTTTGAAAAACCCTTTAAAATACTGATGGAAGCTATAGACTTCTCACCTTGTTTTGATTTGTAATATAGCACAGCAAAAAGGTGTACCTTCAGGGAAAAAGGCTGCATGGCTTACCCCTTGTAATGGCTTGTTTCTAGGGACTGTACATTACAGTTAATGGGCACCTCCATCCAATGTGTCTCAGGGGTCTGAGCCACTCTGGCCTTACAATGCCATGAGGTCACTATGGTTACTGTGGTGGCTACCCGTCTTGTGGTCTCGACAAAGCTGAAGGGCATCAGTCCTTTAATCTCTTTGCTTGGGGGGGATTATATTAAAGGTTAAGATAGGAAATAGTGTGGTGCCTCTACCAAGAGAAAGGTTAACATGGGCCTGGTTTAAGAGTGCAGTAATCTGGAAACACAGAAACAGACAATGACATCAGAAAAAGACCCATGGTTCATCTAGTCTGCCTGTAACACTCTATTGTACCTCTGAGATCTTTTGTCTATACAGGGTTTTAGTCCACACTAGCCACCTCTATGCTCCCAGTTTTACTGCTACCACCCTGAGTATCTACTAAACCTTTCACTCTGTTCCAGCTGTGCTTGAAACCATTAAAGTAAAACAGTCCAAATTAGGGGGCTCCCACACCCAAAAAGCTTACCTTCTGGTTTAGCTTTATCCAGTAAAAGCGGTGGACGTTGGGGGGGCTCCATTAACTTGTAATAGTGCGGCGCTGCACAGCTCGCTTCAATGCGTTTGTATTGAAGCGAGCAGTATGGCACCGCATCTACAGTAATGGAGCCCCCCTACCCCACCTAGCGTCCACCATACTTCTGGATCATGGACTTTTCGAAAATAAAATAAAATAAACTCAGTTGTGGCACGAGAAAACCACTGTTTTTACTAGATAAAGCTACAAACCGAGGGTGCCCCTCCGGGGTGGGAGCACCCTAATTTTGACTGTTTTCCTTTAAACAGTTTTGGCAGCCATTACATCAACTGATAGACTATTACATAGCTCAACACCCTCTCTGTAAAATAATGTTCTCATGTCCCTCCTGAACCCCCTGAGAGTTTCCATACATGTTCCCCTGTTCCTGATCTGCTACTCCCTGCTGAATCATTCCTTACAGCTCAGTAGTTCGCCCTGTTCTGTCTCTTCAGGAACTTGAAGGTCTTTATCATAAAATCTCCACTCTCCTCTCTAGCCTCCAGTGAGTACATGTTCGGTGCCTTAAGCCAATCCTCGTAAGATCTGCCCTGCTTGCTGTTGCACCATCTCCAGCCTTTCATTGTCTTTGCTCCAGTGAGGACTCCAGAACTGTGCACAGTACTCCAGGTGTGACCTCACCGGTGGTAGTAATACCTTCTTTCTTCTGCTGTCAGTACCCCTCCCGATTCACCCCAGAATCCTATTTACCTTACTGTAGGCCATGTTACACTGATTAGATTGTTTAAGGGAGTCACTAATGATGTCTTCTAGGTCTCTTTTCTCAGAAGTAGTACCCAACTTAAAGCAGCAGTACTAGTTATTAAAAATGTTCTTTTTACAGTAGTTATGTCAAATGAGCCCCACAACTGACAAAACTTGAATTGTTCACTTTTAATTGCTTTCTTTATATTCTTTATTTTTTCCCCGACAGTTTAGCACAGCCCCTTGCCAGGACCACCATTCTGGATTCAGAGAGAAATGGGGTGCTATCATTCTTTCATTGGTAATTTCGTCTGATATAACTGGAAGGCAACACCCTTCCCTTTGTCTGCTGAGTGTTTATGCACCCTCCCCCCCAAAACTGGCGGGGTTTACTTTAAGTCATCTTCCTGGGCACTGTGTTTGCCCTATGCCTGGCCAGGATCTGGCCTGTTTTCTGCCTCTTGAACCTGGCTAAAATCCAGTGGTGTAAGTGTAAATCCAATGTAAAGTATTGCTGCATCCATAGTTCCTGTGTGAATGTGCAAGATGGTACGATCGAGCGAAGCTTTAAGAAGCTCAGTCCTGTATAATAATAATAATAATCTTTATAATGCACCTTTCAAAATCAAGGCGCAGTTCATATTTAAAACAAATTCACAATAAAACATCATGATAAAATAGTTAAACAAGTTCAATCAATCCATGTCGACACCATCCCCATATGCCTTATTCCATAAAAAGACTTCAGTGCTTGTTTAAAGCCCCCACAGTCATGCACTCTCTAATCCAATGGGGTAGAGAATTCCAGAGGGTCGGTGTCATGAACATAAAGCTCGGCCCCAGAAGATTTTAAACCACCGGAATCTTCAGCAACCCTCACGCCGAGCGGAGTGGTCGCTCCGGGAGTGTGGCGGAACCAGAAGCTCTTTTTCAGGTAGTCAGGGCCTAAGCTATCTAGGGGCTTTATAAGTCAGTAAACCGACTTTAAGGTGATCGCCCACTGAACGCAGCCAGAGCAGTTCCCGCAGCACCGTGTGTAATATGGGAGGAACGAGAATCACCATTAACAACCGGGCTGCGGAGTTCTGCACCAGCTGCAAGCAGCGGATATCAACCCCTGGAAGCCCAAAGTAAAGGGAGTTGCAATAATCCAAACGTGAGGTCACAAAGCCATGGATCAGAGTAGGCAAGTCCCCAGACGGAACAAAGTGCTTAATCCTAGCGATGTTCCTCAGATGGTAAAAGGATAACTTAACGACGGCCGACACCTGAGAACGTAATGTCAGCCGGTCGTCAAGAATCACCCCTAGGTTGTGCACCTGTTCAGAGATAGGGAGCTCAACATTCCCAAGAAATAAACCTGTGAATGGATGATTTGCTCCCCACCCCCCTATCCGGCGACCAGGATCCACAACCATCACCTCCATCTTCCTAGAATTCAACTTCTGCCAGCTGGACCTCATCCAACCTTGGATCTCGCCAAGGCAGTTATTAAATACTGAGAGTGCTCCATTCTGTTCTGGTGCAAAAGACAAGTAGAGCTGGGTATCATCGGCATAACAATGAAACTCCAGCCGATACCGTCTTACAATGCCTCCGAGGGATGCATGCATACACCGCAAACAACATGGGAGACAGCACTGAGCCCTGAGGCACCCCACATGACAGAGAGGTAGGTATATAGTAGTCAAAACCTGTGCTGGGTCTGGGTAAAACAAACCTCATGACCAGCTAAGGAATGCTCCTTCAGATTCCACTCTGCAGTCACTTAAACGTGCAGAGGGAGCTCACTTAAATGCTGTTTTTGCTCTGGAATGAACTTTAAAGTTGGACTGTTTAGACTCTGCCTTCCAGCAGCCACGTTTGGTACTTTGGCCCTGCTTTTGGCCAATGGGAATTCAAGGGATCCTGAATGGGTCCTTCTGTTATGGCTGCTGGGAGAAATAGTGAACTGTGTACTTGGTACCCATCTTAGCCAATCAGAATGCTAGAACTGTGATGGACAGCTCCAGTGTCCAATCAGATTACAGGACTCTGCTTTCTTCATTTAAGGAGGGACAGATGAACTAGGCAATTGCTAGAGGGCTTCTAGAGAGGAAAGAGCAGGGCAGATTGAGGTAACCTGGGGCCCTAGGCCCAAAGAAATCTAGGACCATCTCTTGCCATGATCATGTCCCTTTGCTGCAAAGGGACCCTGTCACAGACTGTAAGGCACCTTGGGAATCCATTTACATTCAGACTGGGTCCCATATTAGCATACAGTTTGTATGTAAAGAAGTATGGATAACAGAATACAAATCAAAATTTCTACCCTTCTGTTGCCCTCTCTCAAAATTATTTAAGCGACAGTGCACACCATTCTCTCCACTCCCTTTTCCTCAAGTGTTTCATACTGTTTGATTTCAGTCTGATAATCTACAGTGCACCTTGACTATCCATCCATTTTGTACAAGCAAAATTTGGTGGATAATTAAAGGCGTGAGATAATAAGGGCAATGGAATAGCTATCATTTTGCACAAACATTTGGTGGATAATTGAGGGATCACTGTATGTGCAAGACTGCTCTCAGCATATGTGATTGCCACCTTTGTTATGCTACTTAGCTTAGTGCAGGTGCAGTCTTACTTCCTGATACAGCCCCACCTACAAAACACGTGGAAGGGTTGTAGTGCTGAATAGGCTTATAATGGTCAGGGTTAGAGGTGGCCTTCAGATACTATTTGTTCACTTTGCAGGCAGTTGAACATAATGGGGGATAGTATTGTCTTTATATAGCTCTAAAACATTTACAATTACCAGCAAATTAAACAAATATGACCTAAAGGAGCTGGCCCGGCGGTGCTGAGGGTTGAGGTTCTGGACGCCACACCTCGTGCCATGCAGGCGACCCAGGATCGGGAATGGACTCGGGTCATTGGGAGTTGGCAAGAGAGGGAGGGGACTGAGCATCCAGAGGCCTGATTTCCCCTCCCAGGGTGTGTTCCGGGGATTGCATCGGTCTCTGGCAGCCCCCGATGGAGATTAGGGACCCAGCAAGAGCAGTGCCATGTAAGGGGGTGGAGCAGTAGTGGACATCAGCACAGAGGTGCTTGGACATTATGGCATATCTGTGCTCTAAGAGGAAAAAAACAAGCAAAATCACTGAGGGACCAGGGGAGATGAAGGAGACCCTGGGGACCTGCCCACATCCTGCTGTCAGACCTACCCCCATCAGGATCTCCCATGGCTAACCCAGTCTCATGGTAGGTCTCTTTATTTTCAGAAAGGCCACCAAGTGAGGGCAGGCCCTCTCCCCGGGGGTGATCTGGGGGCTGGACATGCTGTGGGTTCGGGAAGACAGATGCAGGGGATTTCACACTGGCAGTAGAGGCAGCTAGTCAAGTGGGCACTTGGGAAAGATGCCCTGGACCTCCAGAGCAAAAATAAAATCTACAAAATAAAATATGACCTAAAGGCCACTGCTGCCCAGATGGCATTGTATGCCTACCTATATCACTATGTATGCCATAACCTACGACAGACCATGGGTGTATCAGGCATTAATGCACACTCTGGGTGCAATGTGGAGGCACGAGGGCTTGCCCAAGTGATTTCAACCAGCCTGGAAGTGCATTAATACCCGATACACCCATGGGGCTGGAGTATTTTATTGCACTTATAAAATTTAACTTTTTTTAGTGAAAAAAATAATCGTAACTGCTTAATATCCTTTGAAATTATCTTTCTTTTCACCGTGTCTGTCCACCAAGAAAAGTAGTTCATTAGAGAGCAGACCATCCCTTCCTGTCTAGCACAGGCTTTCATTGGTTGCCAGTTGCATGTGGCGGTTTTTTTTAAATAAAAAATATGGCTGCCCTATTTCTCGCTAAATGAGAGGGTTCACTATGAGGAATCCTCTTAGCTGTTTTAAGTATTTTAAAACATATTTTAACTTTGCCTTTTCGAAAGTCTTTACTTGCTCTGTTTCATGCTGAGCTGAAAGCTGATGCTGTTTGATATTCAGCCAACTCACTCACTGATAGACAAGGTAAGGAGGGCTTGTAAGAGGTGGAAGACTGGATTTGCTAGCCAAGGCACCTAGCTACACCTGAGCTCTTTTTCTAGGTTGCTTGAAAGGACAGAGCAAAGAACCTTACCAGAGCAACAGTAAGGATTAAGGCTTTTTGGCTAGGCAGATTTATTGTGTGTTATTTTTATTTTGTACTCACAGGGATTGTTACTGTTTGTTGCAAATATTTTATTGCTTTATTTTTCTTTGATTCATATTGTTGTTGCTGGGTATACATTCTGCTGCATTGTTACAGGGTGTGCCTACAGGTGTGTGCTTACAGATTACTGCTGTAACCTTCTGATTCAAATTGTCTTTTGCTAGGTATAACTTCTGTTGCTGCTTTATTTTTCTCTGTAGTAAAGCCGTTCTTACAGGATATATCTTCTGTGAAATTATTACAGGTGGTGCTTACATTTTGTGACTTTTATCATTAGGCTAAGCAAAATTAGTGTTTGCCACTATTTTATTGTATTTATTTTTGTTTGCTAAAAGTTTTTTTTTTGGTCTCCCAGGTGTTGCAGTCTCCTTCTCACATTTGGGGAGTTAATTGCTTTCCTCCCACAGCTCTTCCAGGGGATTAGGTGTGTACCTGGGGATGTAGCTGACAAACAGTTAGTCCCTTCCAATAGAGGAGAGGGAAGGGTTAAAAGGTCAGGTTAGATGATGTCTTGGAGCTGGAAGACTGGGTTTGCTAGCCAAGGCACCTAGCTTCACCTGAGCTCTTTTTCTAGGTTGCTTGAAAGTACAGAGCAGATAACCTTACCAGAGCAATAATACAGATTAAGGCTTCTTTGGCTAGGCAGGTTTACTGTGTGTTATTTTTATTTTGTACTCACAAGGGATTGTTACTGTTTGTTGCTAACATTTTATTGTTTTACTTTTCTCTGATTCATATTGCTGTTGCTGGGTATACCTTCTGCTGCATTATTACAGGGTGTGCCTACAGGTGTGTGCTTACAGATTACTGTAGTAACCTTCTGATTCAAGTTGTCTTTTGCAAGGTATAACTTCTGTTACTGCTTTATTTTCTCTGTAGCAAAGTGTTTCTTACAGGCTATATCTTCTGTGAAATTATTACAGGTGGTGCTTTACAGGTTTCACAGTTTTATCTGTCATTAGGATAAGCTTTCAGGGCTACTGCATTTGTTGCTAGCTGATTGTTTCTGCTCTTACCTCCTTGTTTCTTTAGTCCGTGGTTCTTTTCAGCAGGGAAGGGCCCAGCCACCCACCCCATCCCCAAGCACCCACACTACACTCCTTTTATAGGGTAGCCCAGTCGTGACATTTCCTGTAGCAAAGCAGGGAAAGGCGGATCAGAGGGGTATCCACACAGTGACCTCATTTACAGGGGCACTAGTAATTTAACTTGTTATAACAAGTTATACAAAAACAAACAAACAAAACCCAAAATCAAACTTCTGCTTTCATTTTCTTCCATCCAAATTACTCTGACCAGGTTATAAACCTAGCAACTTACCTGAAATGGATATCATTAACTGCAGGTACTGTGGAACACTTTTCAGAAGGGTAGTTTTCCAGGATTTAGGACACTGTCATACATGTTGGTCCATTGGAGATCTAAAGGCTCAGCTTCAGGCAGCATTGGCAGAGATTGCGTGCCTCAAATTGCATATTCAAGAGGAAATATATTGTAAGAAACACTCGCCATTTCCCCAACATCCAACAGAAGCACCTCGACTGCAGAGGGTAGTTGGTCCGGGAGGTTGGCAGGTGGTTAGGAGGGGCAAATCAGGTGCCCCATCACTCGGTGCTCTCCAACATATCACCTCCACAAACCTTATAAAAACTAAAAACAGGTATCTGCCTCTATCTCCGAAATCAAACAGAGGGGCAGAGGACACTGCAGAGCAGGACACTGCAGCACAGGAGCTAGCACAACAAAACTTGCCCAAAACAGGAACCAAAACAAAAAAGCGAAAGGAAATCCAAAACCTTCTCATCATAGGAGACTCCATGATTCAGGGAATTGATACGTATCTCCTGCCAGGGTAATGGTCAGATGTCTCCCAGGTACATCAGCATGGAGAGACACTGACCGCATTGCTAAAATTGTTCAGGAAGCAGGAGAAAACATTTGATTTCCTGGTACACATAGGGACTAACGATCTTGCCAGCCGGTCAGTTGTGGAGACCAAAGAACACCTAAGTAGGCTGGGGACAAACAATCATCCATTTTGTTCATCATCTCCTTCTCTGAGATCCTGCCAGTCTGGGAGAGGGGGACAGATGGATGGAAGGTCAGAGAAGGGGAGATAGGGGAGCTAAACATGTGGCTCAAGGGCTGGTGCCAGGAAAAAGGACACAAATTTGTAGGGAACTGGCAACAGTTTTGAGAGCAAAAGTTCTTTAAATTTGATGGACTTCATTTGACTAAGGAGGGAGTCAGTGCATTGGGGCAGAAGTTTGATGTCTTTGCAGAATATTTAAACTAGCAAATGGGGAGAGGGGTGTAGCACCCGAAACGTTGCATGGGAAGAACATCCCTCCCCCCCCTCAGCTAGTGGTCAAACAGGAGTTCAGCATGTTTGTAGTTCATTTGCATCACCAAGTAAAGACAAAGGTCTGGCTCCCAATACGATGCACAGGGGAAACGCCGGACCTCGCCCAACAACTAACACACTGAAATCTGACCAATGGAAAATCATGTACACAAATGCTCGCAGTCTGGGAAACAAGATCCCAGACCTGCAGGCAATAATGACAGAGGCTAAACTGGACATAGTAGCCATTAGTGAGACATGGTTTACCAGTAACCACTGTTCAGAAGAGATGGAGGTGCAAAAAGGGGGGTGGAGTGGCCCTTTATGTCAATGAAAATATCAAAGCTACAGAAATTCAGAATACACATAAGGAGCCAGAAGAACTGTGGATCTCCCTGGAAACAGGAAATGGGACAGCCATACAAACTGGGGTTGTGTACAGGCCTCCAGACCAGGAGGAGGACATAGACATGTTACTGCTAGAAGATATACAAAACATGACAGCTAAAGGGAAGGTTCTGATAATGGGCGACTTCAACATGCCAGATACAGATTGGTCAATACCAGCAGGGACATCTGCTAGAACTAGATACATGGTGGATTCCCTGCAGGGTGAGGGCCTCAAATAACTGGTACAACAACCCATAAGAGACAGAGCTATCCTAGATCTAACACTGACTAACAGGGAAAGGATCGTAGATCTTCAGGTAGAAGGTCACCTGGGGCTAGTGACCATCACATGGTATGGTTCAATTTGGCCACTAGAACAAAAGCATCCCATTCCAAGGCAAAAATATGGGACTTCAGAGGAGCTGATTTTCATAAGATGGCCAACAGAGTTAAGCAATCCCTGGCAAAATGAAATACAGGTGAGGGGGTACAGGCAAAGTGGGCAAGCATTAAAGATGCAATACTTGAAGCAACATCCCATTGTGTTTGTGAGAAAAGGAAGTGCAAAAGAAAAAGGAGACCACTTTGGTTCTCAACCACGGTAGCAGAAAAGGTCAGAGCCAAAAGACTGGCCTTCAGGAATTATAAGGGAACAGAGCAGGATGAAGATAGGGAGGCATACCAAACTTCCCTAAGGGAAGCAGGGAAGGCAGTAAGGCAGGCAAAGGCCCAAACCGAGGAAACACTAGCACAAACAGTAAAAGAGGGTGACACAACTTTCTATAGATACATTAGTGAAAGGAAAAAGTCCAGAGGGGGTATTGCTAAGATCAAAGGGGATAAGGGGGCATGTGAAGAGGAGGACCATGTGAAAGCATCTATCCTAAATAGATACTTCTGCTCAGTATTTACTGAAGAGAAGGTAGGGCAGGGCCCACAGCTCTGCACCATGGACACAGGTGGAAAGGAGGTGTGCACTAGTCCCTTCACAAAAGAAAGGGTCCTACAAGAGCTCCATAAGCTCAGGGTGGACAAGGCAATGGGACCTGATGACATACATCCCAGGGTACTAAAGGAGCTAAGGGTGGAACTAGCAGAGCCATTATCAGAACTGTTTAGTGAGTCTCTGAGCACAGGAGAGGTCCCAGAAGACTGGAGAAGGGCATGTGATCCCGCCTCCACAAGAGTGGTAGCAGGGAGGAGGCAGGAACTACAGACCAGTCAGTCTTAACTCAGTAGTGGGCAAGATTATGGAGACACTCCTAAGGAAAGGATAGTGCTACACCTGGAATCCATAGGAGCACAGAATCCAAGACAGCATGGGTTAAAAGGAAGGTCCTGTCAAACTAATCTCATAGATTTCTTTGACTGGGAACCAGAGTGGTGGACCAAGGGGAGCAGTTGATGTTGCCTACCTTGACTTCAGCAAAACTTTCGATACTGTTCCAACAGAAGATTGATTAATAAGCTGGGTAGTCTCGGGTGAGTCAGACGTTGGTCAACTGGGTGGCAAACTGGTTGACAGGCAGAAAACAGAGAGTGGTGGTAAATGGTATACAGTCAGAAGAGATGCAAGTCACAAGTGGGGTACCCTCAGGATCAGTTCTGGGGCCAGTCCTCTTCAATATCTTCACTCAGTGACATTGCAGATGGACTGAGGGTAAGGTTTTGTCTGTTTGCAGATGACACCAAGATCTGCAACAGAGTAGATGATCCAGATTGGGTGGGCAGAATGAGAAGAGATCTGGATAAAACTAGCAAAATGGCTGTGAAAAGTGGCAACTGGGGTTTAATGCAAAGAAGTGCAAGATCATGCACATAGGAAAGAGAAACCCTGAAGCCACCTATAGGCTGGGAGGAGTTGCTGGCAGTCACAAGGAGGAAAGAGACTTAGGGCCATCATCACCGATGGACTTGAAATCATCCAAGCAGACCTCTAAAGCAGTAGGTAAGACTAGAGGGATGTTGGGGTGTATTAGTAGGTGTATCACAAGTTGGAAGAGGGAGGTAATAATCCTCTTTACAAGACACTTGGTTAGGCCCCATCTGGAGTACTGCATGCAGTACTGGAGGCCACACCTTCACAAGGGCATTAACCAAATTGAGGCAGTCCGGAGAAGGGCAACCAAAATGGTGCAGGGACTGCATCAAAAAACATGAGGACAGATTAACTGAACTCAATATGTATACCCTAGAGCAAAGGAGGGAGAGAGGTGATATGATTGAAACATTCAAACACCTTAAGGGCATTAACAAGGTAAAAGAGTCTAACATGTTACAATATAAGAAAAATAGCAGGACAAGAGGACACAGCATGAGATTAGAGGGAGGCCAATTAAGGGGTAATGTGAGGAAGGTCTTTTTCACAGAAAGGGTGGTGGATGCATGGAACGGCCAACCTCAGGAAGTGGTCGATATGAATACAGTGCAAGGCTTCAAACAGGCATGGGATAGGCATACGGGAGCAATACAGACGAGTATGAATAGATAGGCCATTGACAGAGCAAAGGCCGATGGCACATTCATAAGGTAGAAAAAGAAATGGGCAGACTTGATGGGCCTTGCAGTCCTTATCTGCCATCAGCTTCTATGCTTCTATGTAAGCCCGCTACAATACCAGTTTTAGCCCTTTACAGCAATTATGCATATGCTGGGGATTAATGAATGGCCACGTAGACCCAATCCACCAATGGGGTTGCATGTTTTATGCAACCCATTTTATAAAGCCTCTTTGCTACTTCGTTTCATTAAAATGTGGATTTGTAGGTGGTGGTAGACATCAGGCTTAGCCATACAGTTTGCAATTTCAATATATTATTGTTAAAGGACTTAGGACATTCAACCCATTTTGTCTCATTTGGATGATAATTTTCATGACACTCATTGCCCCAACCCAAACTCAACCAAGAACCCTCATACTAATTTTTCCTGAGAGGAGAATTGCATTTAACAGTGAAAATCCACTTCCAAGTCATGGAGTAAAAAAAAATCAATACATTAGGTAGTATAGCCTAGTGGCTACAGCCCCAAGCCAAGAATCTGCAAAACATGTAGACTTGGAATACTTGGATTTGTGAACCACAACCTGTGTCTGCATACTACATGAACCAGGGCATGGCATGTCACCGAACATCCATGTGTTAATGAAAGGCATCTGGAACATGGAACAGGCTCTTCAGTAAGCAGGCTCTGCTGGCTCTCCGATCCTTCAAATATGAATGATTGGGGCCCCCTCAAACATAGGTGTAGGCAGGCATACTCCAAGCACTCCATGGTATGCAATTTTATTTAAGGGGGGTAGCAAATAGGCTCTGAACTGCTTCCTTTTTCCATGACAACTAACAAATAAAATACTGAACCTTTCTGTAATTTTATTCATAGGAGTTGAAACTAGAAGGACTGGTCACTAATACTCTCTTTGCATCCCAAGGACAATACAACTTTGCAGGCTCTGGGCTGGTATGTGGGTGTCTTAGGGAACAATGCATGGCATCTGTATTTACCCATGCATGGCAACAACCACTGTTATGAGATACAAAAGTTTATTTATTGTTCCAAATGAGGCAATAAACACTGTCCTGGTGTATATTTGTATATTGTTTGGCTACACTCCAGGGTTGGGGGTAGCTCACCCTAACAAGGGGGGTGGGGTAGCAGTGAGCCCACTTGGTGTGCAGATCTGAAATCCCTGGCTCACCCCTGCCCTCAAATGCACAAGATGAGGCAAGTAGTGGACAAACTACTGCAGGGGCCCCATTTAAGATTTGCACCAGTCACTTTCCTATCAGGAACACCAATTAGGGGCAGGGATCTTTCAAGCCAGTTCTTCCAACTTGAATATCAAGGGGATGGGAGACAAAAGCAAATGAAAATGGCCCATTTTTCACCTTAAAGGTCAGTCTGGCTGGAGTCCCCTGAGTTATCAGCTGTACTTAACACCTAATCAGGGAGGTGAGAGTCACATCCAAGCAGACAATGCAGAGGAAAAAGGCCTGTTTACACCTTAAAGGTCAATCTGGTTGGAACCCCCCTGAAGCTATCAGCTGTACTTAACACCTAATCATAAACATAGAACATATAAACAGAATTTGATGACAGATAAGGACCGCTTAGCTCACCTAGTCTGCCCATTTCCCTACCTAATGGATAAGCTGCAGATCCTAGTTAACCAACAACCTACTTCTTCCTACCCCACATTAGAATTGCCTTATGCCTGTCCCATGCATTCTTGAATTTCCCCACTGTTTTTTACTCCATGACCTCCTCAGGAAGGCTGTTCCATGCATCCACAACCCTCTCCATGAAAAAATACTTCCTCACATTACCTCTGAGCTGTCCCCCCTCTATCTTCAAATTGTGCCACCTTGTTCTTGCACATCTCTTTTCTGAAAGATGCTACCCTCTTGGATTTTGTTGATTCTCTTGAGGTACTTGAAAGTTGCTATCATGTCCCCGCTCTCCCTCCTTTCCTTGAGGGTATATATATTAAGCTCCTTTAGTCTCTCTTCGTATACATTCTGATGCAGAACCTGCATCATAATATAGGTTGCCCTCCTCTGGACAGCCTCCACCCTGTCTGTGTCTTTGCGGAGATAGGGTCTCCAGAATTGCATACATTACTCCAGATGGGGTCTCACCAACTGTCTGTACAAAGTGATAACAACTTCCTGTTTTCTACTGGTAATGTTTCTCCCTATACATCCCAGTATCCCCCAGCCCTCCTTACTGCCTTCTCACATTGCTTGCTACCTTTAGGTCATCTGATATAACTACCCCCACGTCTCTTTCCATTTTTGTTGTTGTCAGCATCTCACCCCCCTACCCCCACTGTGTACTCTTCCCCTGGGTTTTTGTTTCCTAGGTGCATTACTTTGCACTTATTTGCATTGAATCTAAGCTGCCATACATTTGACCATTCCTCCAACCTTGCCAAGTCCCGTCTCATCCTTTCCACTCCACCTTGTGCTATCAACCCTGTTGCAGATCTTTGTGTCATCTGCAAAGAGACATACTTTTCCTTCCAGTCCCTCTGCAATGTCACTCATAAGGACATTAAAAGGGACCGGACCCAGTACTGAACCCTGTGGTACCTCACTAGTAACCCCCATTTCTTCACTGTGGACTCCATTTACTATTACCCTCTGTGTCATGTTGTCCAGCCAATGTTTTACCCAGGCTACCACCCTGGCACCCTACCCCAGGCTAGCTAATTTGTTTATTAATCTTTGTGTGGGACTGTGTCAAATGCCTTTGCTAAAGTCTAGGTAGATCATGTCCATAGCCCTCCCGGTCTATTACTTTGGTCACCCAGTCAAAGAAATCTATTAGATTCATCTGACATGACCATGCCACTGTGAATCCATGCTGCTTTGGTTCCTGTGCCTCACTGGCCTCTGGGTACTCAACAGTTCTTTCCCTCAGAAGTGATTCCATAATTTTCCTTATCACTGAAGTCAAACTGACAGGTGTGTAGTTTCCTGTCTTTGTATTGCTCCCACTTTTGTGAAGGGAAATCACATCCACCCTTCTCCAGTCCTCGGGTACCACATCATCCTCCCATGATTTGTTAAAAAGGGTACTCAGTGGTGTTACTGGTTTCTCCCCTTAGTTATTTTAGAACTCTGGGGTGAATCCCATCAGGCCCCATTGCTTTGTCCACCTTTAGTTTTAGGAGTTCTTTCGGAACCCTTTCTTCTGTGAAAGGACTGATATCAACCCCACTATCCAGAGTGCTTATATTGACTGGATTAGGTACCTCCCCCTCCTCTTCTTTTGTGAATACTGAGCAGAAGTATTCATTCAGTATTACTGCTTTTTCACTGTCCCTCTCTCTGCCCACCAACCCTCCTTTTTATTTAGCCTCAGTATTCTCAGCAATCTCCTCCCTTTGCCTTTCTTCACTCCCTAATGTATCTATAAAAGGTTTTATCCCCCTTCTTAACCGAATTGGCTATCTTTTCCTTGATTTGGGCCTTTGTTATTCTGACTGCCTTTCCTTCTTCCTTCTGCATTAACTGGTACAGTTCTCTGTCCTGCCCCTTCTGTGTTTCTTATACTTCCTGAATGCTATCTTTTTCTCCCTAACGTTTCCCGCCACCTCTTTTGAGAACCATAGTGTTTTTTCTTTTGTTTTGATTTGTTTATTTGCTTCACAAGAAGGCTTGTTGCCTCTGTGATGGCAGTTTTCACATTTCCCCATTGTTGCTCCACCCCTCCTTCTTGCCTGTTTGCTAGTGCTTTTCTGAGGTACTCTCCCATTTTGACAAAGTTAGCCCTCCTGAAGTCCAGTACCCTCACTTTTGTATGGCTTGACTCTACAGCTGGGTTTATCATGAACCACACTGTTTGGTGGTCACTTGTTCCCAGATGGCTACCCACTTCTAGATCGGAGATCCTCTCACCATCCCCATTTGAGAGTACCAGGTCTAAGATTGTTCCCTCCTGACTGGGTTCCAATACTAGCTGTCTGAGGCATGCCCCCTGTAGGGCATCAAGAATGGCCCTGCTCTTGGATGTGGCTGTAGCAAAGGTGCTCCAGTTAACATCTGGCATATTCAGGTCCCCCATCAGCAATATCTCCCCTTTCTCTGCCATCCTAAGGATGTCTTCTATCATTTCCTTGTCCATTTCCTCCCCGAGATGGTGGTCTGTATACAACCCCTGTGTGGATTATGGTGCCATTTCCAGTCTCCAGGGTGACTCACAGTGCCTTCTCTCCTCCCTGTTTACCATTTAGTTCCGTTTCTTTGATCCCTTCCCTTACATAGAGAGCTACTCCTCCTCCTCCTCCTCCTCTTCTTCTAACCTTCCTGTCCCTCCTGTAGATTGTGTACCCTGGTATGTTGACATCCCAGTCATGGTTCTCTGTGTACCATGTTTCTGTGACTGCCACAATATCCAGGCATTCCTCTTCCATCAAGGCCACCAGTTCAGGGAGCTTGTTACCTAGACTATGGGCATTGGTACTCATTACCCTCCATTTTTTGATGGCGTTACCCCCTTTTTCCCCATCCCTGTCCTTACTGTCTGTCTTTTTCTCCATTTACCCCTGCCCTTCTCCCTATAGACGTCTCTATCTTGGTGTTTACCTCACTAACTACCCTGATTGTTTTTGGGGGGGTCTAGAATTTCTCTTCTCCTTTTCAGTGTCCCCCCTTGGCTAGTTTAAATGTTTGCCAATGAAGTATTTAAACCATCACCGAGGATCCTGGTTCTCTCCTGGACAGATGCAGACCATCACACCAGTATAGGCCTGCATCTCTCCAGGTGGACCCCCAGTCCCCAATGAAGCCAAAACCCTGAGCTCTGCACCAGCTTTTCAACCACTGATTGAATCCCATGGTGCAGAGCACCCCAGGCTCACCTAAGCCATAGACAGGCAGCACCTCTGGGAAGGTTACCATGTGTGCTACTTGTCTAAGGCCCCCAACTCCACAAACTCCTCCTGCACTGCTCTGATTCCTTTCCCAGCCAGGTCATTTGTCCGTAAGTGGACAATGATATCCAGCTCCCTCCCCCGTGCAGCTGCTCACGCAGTACATGAAGATTCGCTCTCTGTCCTCCAAGCCATGGTGCCAGGCAGGCACCTTACCTCCCGGCCTCCCTCCCTCCCTCCCCAGTTCTACACTCCTAACAATGGAGTCCCCCACCAGGAGTTGTTTCTTTCCCTGTGGGGTCCATGCCACCCTCCTGTGAGTCTCCTTTGTGGAGGTTCCCAGCATCCTTCTTGGTCTCCACTGCAGGTGCCTCCATAGAGGAGCCACAATCTGCCAGAATGACATATGAATTGTGGAGAGGTACAACTGGAGGGATACACCTCTGTTCCACCACCCTCACCCTCCCTCTCCCTGAGCCCACTGTGGTCCAACCACTCCTCTTTCCTGGCAACCTCTGAGGCAACAGCGGTGGCCCTAGTGGTCCCTGGGTGGGAAAGGAGGTCCATCGAATCCTGGCCATCTCATCCTGGAGATGAGCCACCTCCTCCTTCAGCCCAGAGAGGTGCCTGCAGATGGGATGATGCCACATCCTCCAGAACGTCTCCCAGAAGACTGCTGCTCCACAGCTACTGCACTGCACCACTCCCATCATGTCTTATTTGTGGCCCCTTAACTGTTTTGTATACTTACTTTCTTTCTCTCTGTTTATTTTTTTATATAATTTTTTCTCCCTACTTTCCTACTGCCTCCATGCCCTTAAAGCTCCTGCTCTTCCTGTTCTAGGACAGGAAGTTCCTATATTCCTCAGTAGTCTCCTTCTTATTTGCTCAGAGTCAGACCTTCAGCAGCTGGGGGGAATGGAGAGCTACTCTTTTCCTTCTAGGATGGTGAATCTTTTGTGCCTCTCTGATGACTCCCTTCCTGCTCCCAAACAGGAAGTTCCTGTTGTCAGTCAAATCCTGTGGCTATAAAAGTAGAACCAGCTAAGGGTGGGGGGTGGAAGGGAGGGACAGAGGGCAATATAGTCCCAGTAAAGTTCTAACAGTAGCTCCTTCCTCTTGCTGTTCTCTGCCAAAAGCTATCTCGGTCAGTTTTAAATGCAAACACCTGGCTTCCTTCTGGCTTAGCCACTCCCCCTAATTCACAGCCAGGGAGGTGAGATTCACATCACAGATCAGCTCCTGCTTTGCTCAGATTACTCAGCAGGCAAGTCCATTACAAAAACATACAGCTCAGACAGAAAGAAATGGGTATGCTGTAAATATAATTAGGGATTTATGGGGCCCTCTGGCAGGGGGACCCTAGGCCATTGCCTATGTTGCCTATTCCTTAATCTGACCCTGAGAAAGAGGTTCTGTGCTTGGTTCTAAGGAGAAAGTGAAGTGGTCTGCTTGCTTCTCCACTGCCTTACAGCCCAAAGTGAGCTGTTTGGAACTGCTGAAACTGCAGATTGAATTCTTTCAGATCCCAAACTGATAGGGAGTTGTGATTCCTGCCCAAACTGCCAAGTCTGTGTGAAACTGAATCAGAGCCTGTTCTGTGAGAAGAAAAGCTAAACTATAAAGCTGAACTACTGCAAAGTAAGAATTTTGCCTCAGAAACTGCTGTTTGAATTTAAAGCCTGTTGCTGTAGAATTGTCTCCTGCCTAATAGCCAAAGGAGGAGACTGAAGACAAGAATGTGCCAGCTTACTGTCAGAGATTTCTACCTGCAAAGTGGGTAAGCTATGTGGCCTATTTGAAAATGCATCAGAGACTGAATTGATTATGCAGCACTCCTGTACTGAGAGGCTTAACAGGCTGTTGCTACAATTTGAATTTGAACTGCCTAAAGACCAGATTGGAGAGTCAGCTTCTCACTGCAACGCTAGCGGATTGCGCATCTCAGGGGATATCTATTTATTTTGTTTTGTTGACCGGTAAGTGCACCAGATAATTCTGTCTATTTTTAGGCGTGACCTGGGGAGGGGATACAGATGAATGCCAACTGACCTTGAACTAGATTAAGCTGTTGGTGGTATTTTTAGTGAATGGGGAAAATTTGGTCAGGACTCGGGAAATTCCCTACTCTGAGTGAGGGCTGTGACTGGTGCTGCAATGGCCAGTCCCCGCTGCTGGTGAAGAGAACGTATGTCTGCAGGGCCAGGAGCAGGTCTCCTCCCCGGCCCTTTTGCCATTAGAGATCGTGCCGTCTGAATGTGATAGACTAAATGCTTCCTTACCGGAGGAATATGTCCCTGATGGTGGTGTTGCTGCCCGCGTGGACGAGCAGTCTGCCCTGGAATCGATAGCTCCTGACCCCTCAATAGAGGATCTTTGGGACCAATTGAAGATGGAGGAATTGCAGTTTACTGAGAGAAGGAACCGTTTACAGGCGGAATTACAGAAACAGGAAATGCTAAGACAGATGGACCGGGAGGTCTGGGTGCAATGTGGAGCCAATACAGAACAGCACCAATTCTCGGAATCACGGCCTGAGTACCCTGTAAAGCCATCTACTAGAGACTGTGTCGATTCTGGCTCTCTGAAACAACAGGTACAATCTTCTTCATCTAATGAAATGTTGGATGGGAGCAAGATTTTGTGTTCACAGGGCAATAATGGTAAAGTGATTGTTTCTTCTGATTTAAGCACCAGTGCTACATCTAATGATATTGCAGGGGCAAGGTCTCTCCCCTCATGACCGGTAACATTTTCGATAGCGGTGTCTTTGGGGTAGCAGGTCATGGTCATGTTCAAACTGAAAAGATAAGAAGAGAGGGGAAAAGGGATATGGGGTCCATGCTAAATCAATGGACAAAATCTTGGCCACTAGATCTGATGGTTCAGACTCTGATTGGGTTGCCAGTGCTATACAAGGAGTTGGCTGGGTGCATCGCCCAGCGGTAAGGGATGGGCTGCTAACTTTCCAGTACTGCCAGAAACAACACCACCTTCAGTGGAGATGTCTGAGGCTGTTTTACTACTACCCGACTGACTCTGATACCATTACTCCAGGGCAGGCTGCAGGAGCTTCAGATGTGGGTAATTGCTTAAATGATGAGAATTTGAATATCCTCGATGACATTAAACTTCTGGAAGGAGATTCTCACTCTCAGGCCCCTGAAATAAGGACCCCCTTCCGACACTGACGCTGCTTCAGTAAATAAACCGCAGGCACCACAGGGTGAATCTTTGCCTCGCCCAAATATATGGCATTCCAATGTTGCTCAGCATTTATTTCTGGATAATCAGACAAGTGTATCTGAGCCTGCCACTAGACATAATGTTGTCTGTCTCCGATTTCGAGGAGACAGGAATGATATCCCTGATAGAATTTTGTGGGCCATGCCCTTCTGAAACCAGTATGAAATATTTGCATATGAGATTTATGCTTTAATTCATATGCCAGGAGACACAATTTTGACATCTGTTTTAAACACCCTGTTGGTTTGGATCGCTTCTGGAAGCAATATCAGATCCTTAAATCTACTCCTTTATGGAAACTCTTTTGAGCAATACCCCTGACAAAACCCAGTTTTAAGATCATAACTGTTCTATTTCACAATGAGGGGGTCAATGTTGCTGATATCACTTATTAGCTTAAACAACATTGTACTGTGAAAGGATATCCAGAACCCTTCCTTGATGAGGAACATCTGTGGACTGGGGGCTGGAAGTATAAAATTCTGCTGCGGCACGAAAATGGGGTCCACGAGCATTTACCTAACTGTTTCTTCCTGGGTAGAGACAGAGGAGTAATATTCTATGAAGGCCAGCCTAGAACATGCTATAAATGTAGGGATGTGGGACACATCAGCAATGCTTGTGAAAAACAGATGTGGGCTATGTGGTGAGTTGGGACATGTTGGAGTTCATTGTCGACAATCCCCTAAATGCAATTTATGTGACAAAACAGATCATACGCTCCAGGACTGTGTATGGGCCTCACATAACAGTATAGATCAGACAGTTAGAGCTGAACAGGATGTGTACGTGGCAAATGCTCAGAAAGAAAAAGCACAACTACAGGAAATTATGATTACGACTGCCCCTACGGTGCTTCTAGCTAGGGAAGAAGAAAGGATGATGACTCATACTGAAAGTCATTGTGAAAAGCATGCTGATCAATCCAGGTCTTGTGTGGTCCCTCTTCCTGACCAGCAGGAGTCAGTTTCCCTACCTACAACTGATGCGTGACATGACCCTATACTCACTGACAGTACATTAGAAAAATCAAGGATATGGGACTGTATTGTTGGAAATACAGATATAACTACTCCAGTGATTGAACCGGACAATGCTATTGCAAGTGAAGGACAGATGAAGCCACCTGACTCCACAGACCCTCCCTTTGCGAGAGTTACAAGATCAAAGGCTAATACAAAACACTTGCTGGAAACTGGTAGCACTACTTGTATGGCTTCTACTTCAGTACAGAATCCTTATACTATCCTGATGGATGTGGCTGATGAGGACGGTGATAAAGATTAAGATGTTTCTTTAATAATGTCCTCTCAGCCAAATGTTGCCTGTGATGTACTAACTAAAGAAGGTGCAAGAAACCAAAGAAACAGAAGAAACATAAGTGAAATTTTCTGTTTGATGTTCCTCAGGTTTACTTTCTCCCTTTCACAAATGCATTATGGATCAGTTGTTGTTTATTACATCTAATGTAAATAGTATTAAATCACATGAAAAAACAGCAGATCACATTTGGTAGCTTACAGGAAGTGGGTGGCAATGTTTATTTCTTGCAGGACACAGTTGCATAATCTTTCTGAACTGACACAAGCTCAAAAGGATTGGAGATTGGGTCCATCTTTATGGTCAATAGGAGACCTCATATGCTCAGGGGCTGGAACTCTTTTTCAAAATGTTGAAGTTAAAATATTTAAAGTACTGGATGTGCATCCTGGGCACGCATTGTTGATTGATGTTCAACTTAATGATGTTATGTATAGGTGTATTAATGTTTATGCACCGCAGTCCAAGGCTCTCAGGGCTAAACTATTTCGGTTGATAGAACCTTTTTTTGCACACATCAAAATTGATTCTGTGGGGTGAGGATTTTAATTGTGGGTTTAGTGCTAAGGATTGGGGCCACAAGAATGATAAACTATATTGTGATACCAATGCTTTGCTGTCAGTTCTTACTAAACACTCTTTGAAGGATGTTTATGACATACTGAAAAGGGACTCGTGTCATACCTTCTACAAGGGTCCTCTTAGTACAAGGATAGAGTTTTGGTTTACAACGGATAGAGTATCATGTAGAGATGTCAGAGTCATTCCTTTGGAGACTTCTGACCATCTTGCATTACAATTGACAGTGTCGTCTCTTATAAAATTACGTGGTAGAGGTTATTGAAGATGAACTCTTCCAAACTTCAGGATGAATTATGCAAAAATAGGATGCAGGACTTACTCACTCTTCGTTTGAGTCTTGATTTTCTTTTGACAGTCCAATTGATTGGTGGGAGGATACCAAAAGGGACATAAAGGAATTGATGATTGCCTTAACAAACAGGGCAGCACGGAATAAAAATATTTTGTATCTGAGTTTAAGGGCAAAATATTTAAAGTTATTGTCACAACCTATTGGAAAAGGTGGAGAGCGAGTTGCTACTTTGTCTCAATTGAAAGAAGATATGAAAGCTTACATTACAGAAAAGAATTATCAAATAGGTTTACAACAGAAATTCTTAACTAAGGGTAACAGTGAGTTGGTTAATCCTTATGATCACAATGCTAATGGTAAAAATTATACACGGTTTACTACACTACTGACTGACAATGGGGAACTAGTGAATGATCAAGGTAATATTCAACAGAACATACAAAGATATGTTTATAACACCTTCTCCATGACCTCTGATCAACCCAGGAAAGAGACTGAGTTATGGGGTATGGATGTTCCTGTCATACCTGCTGATAGGAACCTTGCTCCAACTGATCACTTGTGAAGAAATAAAATAGTAATTAATGGATTGTCATCGGGTACTACCCAGGATTGGATGGTATACCAAATGACTTCTATAAAATCTTTGTAGATATTTTAACACCTATCTTACAAAAGTTATATGAAGCTATGAAAAGAGAACAGACTCAGTCATAGTATGACAGAAGGTATCATGATCTTCAGTATACAAAAAGAGACATATGAAATATTTGAAATTGTAGACCACTCACTTTGCTTACTTCTAACTATAAAATTTTGACCAAAATATTGACAGTAAGACTGGCAAGGATAGCACAACATGTGATTTTTCCAACACAAACTTGTGTACTTCCTGGACGAACAATTTATCAAAATTTACAACATGTAAGAGAAATCACTGAACACAGCTTAACTTCTAACACTACAGGATATTTGTTATCCATTGATCAGGAGAAAGCTTTTGACGCCATTGATCATAGCTATCTCTGGACAGTACTACAGGCATATGGTATACCATCACAGATGGTGAACTTCGTTCAACTTCTTTATGATTCAGCTCAAGTGACACCATTGATTAATGGGCACATGGGAATTCCTGTTTGCATTAACAGAGGAGTGAGACAGGGTTGTCCTTTAAGCCCTCTTTTATATATTTTTGGGCTAGATCCGATATTACATTTAATTGAGAATTCGGGAGATATAGCTCCAATGGTTAGTACTTCTGGCATGAGATATAACAAAGTAGTGGCTTATGCAGATGATTGTGTTCTGACAGTAGCTTCAGTAGAAGATAGAGAAAAGTTTGGCACTTTTTGATGACAAGCATAGTCCCCCTGGCCCTCCCTGTCCCTCCTCCCCCTGACCTTGTATTTGTCTTCCCCTGCTTTGGTACAGCGATCTTGCACCCCCAGCCTATCATGGCAGCTACCTTCACCCCACCTGCAAATGTCTCTGGGGCTGCCACATGCCCCAGCCAGGCTACGCCCCCTCAAGTCTCCACCTGCGTGGTTCTCCTCTAAGGGACTAAAAATTGTCCACCTCAACATTCGGAGTCTTTACATAACCTTGCGGAGCTCACCGCCTGGGTCGCCCACTACAACCCGGATATCATGGGTATCTCTGAAACATGGCTCAAACCTCACATCCCCGACGCGGCATGCACCCTACCCGGTATGCCCACATTAGACGTGATCAGCAGGAGAATAAACGTGGGGTGGTGTGCTACCTATTACAAAGCTCACCCAACGTATCCACCCTGGTGCCCCAACATCCGACGCCTCCCCCTGTGAGTTCCTTCATGCTCTTCTCCTCTTGGGCATCACAAAGAAAATTCACCTCGTTTGTTGCTATAACCCCCCCAAGGGTGGTCTGCCTGGACTCTCCTCGCTACTCTCCCTCCTTGGCAGAAATACAGGCCCCAATGAAGTCCTCATCATAGGTGATTTCAATCTCAACTGGATGGGCTCCAACTGTAAGCTATATGAGCCACTGCTCTCAAGCCTTGCACTTAGCCAAATAATCTCCGAGTCAACAAGGCCCTCTCTCCGGGGTGGCGTAGGGTCACTACTTGACTGGATACTCTGCAGGGCCTGATGGTTTTACCTCCTCAGGCATCCTACCAATGCTATCTCCGACCACTGCTCCAACCTTCTGCGTCTGGGCATCTATCATGCCAAGGTGCCCAGCAAAGTGATCCAGCTGAGGGATTACTCAAAATTCTCCCCATCTGACTTCCTTGGCGACCTGGCATTAATTGACTGGTCTAGGGTCACTGCGTCCAGCTGACCCAGCCCTAGCCCTGCATATTTTCTATCTAAGTTTCTCCCTGTTCAGGACAAGCATGCCCCATTACTAGAAGGAGGGTTAGGGGTGCCGTCACCAAATGGCTTCACAGCGGTCTATTCGCCCTAATGAAACAACAGGATATGAGCTGGCTGGCATACAAAGCCTCCCTAAGTAACACCGACCTTATTGCATACAGAAGGCTCAGAAACTCCTGTAAAAAAGCCATCTGGGCAGCGAAAAGTGAGGCTTGACGATCAGCCCTGCACTCCTCTGCCAGCAACCCAAGGAGTTTCTGGCAGAACATCAGAAATGCTGTTGGGGTCTCAACCAAAGTGCAGCCCACTGACCTGCTCATAGATGGGGTCAGCTGCAACAACCCACTCACAATCTCTAACACCTTCAATGCCACATTCACTCTGCCACCTATCTCACCCCCCACCCACCGCTCATGCATCACTCACACCCCTCCCGGCCCCAAGTCCCACCCCTTCCTCCTTCAACATGTGTTGGCCACCGAGATCCAAGGGCACCTTGCCCGCCTCTCCCCCCATAGTGGGGCAGGGCATGACTGCCTAGAACCTAGACTACTCAGACTTGGGGCCTCCCTTCTCGCCCGACCACTAACTCACATCTTCAACTCCTTCCTAACCACTGGTATCATCCCTAATCTCTGGAAAACTGCCAAGGTAACTCCAGTTCTAAAGCAAGGTAACCCCAGAGATCCACTCAACTATCGTCCCATTGCCATCCTGTTGGCCGCCTCGAAGGTCCTGGAGAAGGTCGTGGCCTCTCAGCTCACCGGTACATACAAGCACACAACCTCCTCTCCCCTGCCAACATGGGTTCAGAAAGGTCAGCATGGCTACTGCCTCACAGTTGTCTCCTCGATGATTAGAACTGCCACTGACCAGGGCAGCCTCACCGGTGCCATCTTTGTGGACCTCTCCAAAGCCTTCGATAGGGTTGACCACTGTCTCCTTAGCTCCACCCTTCTCTCATTTGGTCTCTCCCCCCCTGCACACAACTGGTTCCTCAACTACCTCTCTGGTCGGAAGCAGTATACCAACTTTAACCGCACCCTCTCCCACCTCTCTGATGTCCTGTGCGGAGTTCCCCGGGTCGGTTCTTGGCTCTACTTCTTCCTCTTCATCAACGAGCTGCCGTCCATCACCTCCCATGGGCACTCCACTCTATATGCGAATCGACCTGGTTATACTGGTAGTGCCCAAGACGTTGTCACTATTAACTCACAACTTAACTCCGACTTCGAGCGGATCCAATCCTGGTTGGTTGAACATAGGCTTACTACCAACCTCAAAAAAAACCAAACTATGCTTTTCGGGTCCCAGTGGAAATTAAAATCTTGCCTACCCCGCTCAAAATCCTCGGGGCTAATGGTGCCCCTTTGCAGACGGTGGCTGCCGTCAAATACCTGGGTGTCACGCTTGACCCACAACTTGATCTCACTCTGCACATCCGAAATGTCTGTAAGGCTACAAATGGCAAACTGGGCCTCGCCTATAGAGCCAAAAGCTGCTTAACCCCCGCGGCTCATCTTGTCCTAGCCAGGGGGGTCCTTCTCCCGTCTCTCTGCTATGGGCTAGTCGCCTTTGCCCCCATGCCCAAAACTAGCCTCTCAAAGTGGGACACAGCTTACAATAATATCTGCCGCTTTGCGCTTACGGCCCCCCTTAACTCACCGCTACACCTCTACTCACGCTACAGTGCTACCCTCAAAAACACCGCACCTTTGTGGTTGGGAACTTCATCGACAACATTGTCAGATCCGTTCTCCTGCATCCTTGCCCTTCCCCTGTCCCCGACACTTTCTCCTACCCCCTCAGTCATGACCTGCCAAGCCGCTTGGTTCCAAGAACCCGTACCCTGATAGGTGACCGGGCCTTCACAAATGTATGCCCGAAAATCTGGAATTCGCTCCCTGCCTGCACTCGGTCCACCTCCTCCCATCTGGGCTTCAAATCCTCCCTGTGGCGTTACCTGATGGGTCCCTCCACTTGTTCATGTATCTCACAACACTCGGCTGGCATGAGACAGGCCCTGCCTTCTTAGGGTCTATTATTATTGTTATTTTACCTCTGGTACCTGGTCCTGGAACTGTCACATGTCTCACCTGAGCCTGTCCTACCCCCGTGTGCTATGATCCCCCAACTGGCACTTGTATTCCATTGTATGATTTTCTGATGGCATATGGGTTTCTTACCTTTATGCACTGAACTACTCTGGGGTATATATAGCTTATTTTGTAACCCCTGAGCACCTACTCCTCAGGGGCTGTAACCTCTGTTGTTTTGCTCAGTACGATCTTGTACCACCTGCTCCATTTTGTTGTTATCTCCTCACGATAGCCCTATTAAGCTGTCATGTATCTCAATGTAAAACTTTTTGACTTGCTGTTTGTTCACACAACCTCCCTGTAAATTTTCCTAACTTGTTCTTTGCTCACCCAGTTGCTCCTTGCCCTGTTTATACTTGTCCTGCATCTCGATGTAAACCTTTCTCATGATTCTGTGTAAACTCTCTAACCCAGTTTGTAACCCTCCCGGGTCTCACCTGAAAATAGGCACATGGCTGTCTAGTGTGACCTACCCGGTTAACAAAAGCAAATAAATAAATAAGCCGGTCACAGCCTACCAGTTTAGAGCAGTCCTGACTCAGGCACTACAGGAGGTGGGCCTGAATCCCGAGGAGCTGGGCATGCACTCTTTCAGGATTGGGGCAGCCAAAATGCGAGGAGTCGGGGTGACAGATGGACAAATTCAGGCACCAGGGCATTGGAGGTCCCAGGCATTTTGAGGTATGTGTTTTTTCCTGTTTCTACCAGGGTCCCCTGAATCAATTGTTTGATTTAGATTTGTGATCAGGCCTTCAGATAGCAAGCAGCAGCAGCAGCCGGAAGGAGGTTGCTACATTCCAAGGGTTGGCTTACAGTTCAGATCCAGTGGTTGGGGTGTGAAGAAATGCACTGAGAAGACTTGGTCTCCCTGCTTCAAGCAGAGGAGATGATTCAGCGGGTCCCAGAGATATTGGTGGTCCACCTTGGAGCGGAGGACCTGGGGTGTCGGAAGATGGTGGAGTTGCTGTTGGCCATGGGGAAGGACCTTTGAACCATTAGGGATTGGTGGCCACAGACTGTCCTCATCTGGTCCCAGCTAATCCAGAGGCCTAGATGGCCAGGTGGAGAGGGAGTGGTCCCTCTCAACAAAGCTTGTATTCAGGTCAATCAGGAGATGAGGGTAGTCATGTGGTCAGTAGGTGGACTGTGATGAAACAATCAGATTCAGGCTGCTGGTCAGCTCATGGTGGCCAAGATGGGACAACTGACCAAGCAGAGGTTACAGTGGTGGTTAGGAGCACTGGATGAGGTCTTGGAGGACGTGGTTGGCAAGTGGCTTGGGGGGGTCAGACATTGTTCATCCTGTGGCATCACAGGAGGATCACTAAGAGATGGCATAGTGGAAAGGGGGATGTGATGAGCCGAGTTCTTGTGAAGGGCTCGTGACACCCTCTGGTTTGGCATGGAGGTGGACCAAGCAACCAAACCTGGGGGAGGGGTCACGGTCTGCCTGCAGCAGGTATATCTATACTGCAAGGAAAACGGCGCCTGATGGGGGGCGGCCGTATAGCCTTGGCCCATTACATCCACAGGGGTAGGTGAGCCTCCCGGGTGTGCTTACTGCTAGGGATGCTAAAATATCATTCAATAAATGCATGGCTGCAGCCATTTCCTCCAAGACATGTGTCAGTGTGTTTCTTTCCAGGGAAGGGGGTATGGAAGGCTACCAGACAATGCAGAGGCTGCAACAGATGGCAGCAGCCATAGTTTGTCTGGGGCCCTCTTCCCCTGGACCAGAAAGGAGGAGGGAAGGGGGTGATAGAGGTGGTCCAAGGGGGATTTTGGTTAGGTGGGATTGGACAGGGATCACCAGGGGCCTCCCACTTGGGATGGAGGGGGTCACATCCTGCAGGGGCTGGAGAGGAGGAATTTATTGGGACAGAGCCAGCTGTCCATCCTCTTTCCTCCTCTGCCCTCCAAGGATCACCCACCCGCTCCTGTAAAAGCAAGGTAGTGGGGTCAGGAGTTGGGCCCTCTTTGACCCAGTAAGGTGACTGCACTAGGGGTCAGGGAGTGGCTTTTCCTGGTTTCCCTGTATCTGGGTTTTACTGGGGTTTACTTCCTCCAAAAGGAGACAAACCAAGGTAAGCAGTGGGAGATCCTAAATAGGTGAGGATAATTAGTTAGAGATGGTTAATGCTAATATGTCGCAGTCATGGAGGCATCTTGGGAGAATCACTAAGAGATAGCATAGTGGAAAGGGGGATGTGATGAGCCGAGTTCTTCTGAAAGGCTTGTTACACCCTCTGGTTTGGCATGGAGGCGGAACAAGCAACCAGACTCAGGGGAGGGGTCATGGTCCGCCTGCAGCAGATATATCCATACTGCAAGGAAAACTGCACCTGACAGGGGAGGACATATAGTCTTGGCCCATTACGACCACAGGAGTAGGTGATCCTCCCGGTGTGCTTGCTGCTAGGAATGCTAAAATATCATTCAATAAATGCATGGCTGTAGTTATTTCCTCCAAGACATGTGTCAGTGTGTTTCTTTCCGGGAAGGGGTTATGGAGGGCTACCAGACAATGGATTCTACCATTTTCTAGGGTGGAAATCTGTGGCTTGGAGGACTGAATTTGCTGCACTCAGTTTTCTATAACCAGCAGTTGACATTGACTGCCCGGGGTGGCACAGAAGACGTCAAGAAAATGGCACTTCTTTTTTAGCAAATTCAAATGTAAATTTCAGGTTTTCAGTAGTATTGTTCAGATACCCCATGAACTCTTGTATCTGTTTGCACTATACACTGATGTATCTTTGAATGTTGTACTGTTTCTTTAAGCCATGGCTTTAAAATGACTGGTCTAAGACACAGAGAACATGTCCCCGGACAAAGACCAAGTTAGGTCAAAGAGCCGGAGTCTGGTGTCCTCTTTGCACTGAGCACTTGCAATAAAATCCTGTTAATTGGATTTCTTTGGCTTAATTTTCCTTTATTATTATACTCCTGATTGTGGTTTGTGTTAGCTGCAAATCCCAGGAGGGGCATGTTTGTTACACTGGAGGATAGAGATGATTTCGACCTTGGAAAAACCCTTTAAAATACTGATGGAAGCTATAGACTTCTCACCTTGTTTTGATTTGTAATATAGCACAGCAAAAAGGTGTACCTTCAGGGAAAAAGGCTGCATGGCTTACCCCTTGTAATGGCTTGTTTCTAGAGGACTGTACATTCAGTTAATGGGCACTTCATCCAATGTGTCTCAGGGTCTGAGCCACTCTGGCCTTACAATGCCATGAGGTCACTATGGTTACTGTGGTGGCTACCCGTCTTGTGGTCTCGACAAAGCTGAAGGGCATCAGTCCTTTAATCTCTTTGCTTGGGGGGGATTATATTAAAGGTTAAGATAGGAAATAGTGTGGTGCCTCTACCAAGAGAAAGGTTAACATGGGCCTGGTTTAAGAGTGCAGTAATCTAGAAACACAGAAACAGACAATGACATCAGAAAAAGACCCATGGTTCATCTAGTCTGCCTGTAACACTCTATTGTACCTCTGAGATCTTTTGTCTATACAGGGTTTTAGTCCACACTAGCCACCTCTATGCTCCCAGTTTTACTGCTACCACCCTGAGTATCTACTAAACCTTTCACTCTGTTCCAGCTGTGCTTGAAACCATTAAAGTAAAACGGTCCAAATTAGGGGGCTCCCACACCAAAAGCTTACCTTTGGTTTAGCTTTATCCAGTAAAAGCTGGACGTTAGTTTCATTAACCGTAATGGTGCGGCGCAGGCTCGCTCAATGCGCTGTACTAGTTTACAGCATGGCACCGCACTCATTACAGCTAATGGAGCCCCCACTCCCCACCCAGCCCACCATACTTCTGGATCATGGACTTTTCGAAAATAAAATAAAATAAACTCAGTTGTGGCACGAGAAAACCACTGTTTTTACTAGATAAAGCTAAACCGGAGGGTACGCCCTCCGGGGGTGGGAGCACCCTAATTTTGACTGTTTTCCTTTAAACAGTTTTGGCAGCCATTACATCAACTGATAGACTATTACATAGCTCAACACCCTCTCTGTAAAATAATGTTCTCATGTCCCTCCTGAACCCCCTGAGTTTCATACATGTTCCCTGTTCTGATCTGCTACTCCCTGCTGAATCATTCCTTACAGCTCAGTAGTTCCCCTGTTCTGTCTCTTCAGGAACTTGAAGGTCTTTATCATAAAATCTCACTCTCTCTCTAGCCTCCAGTGAGTACATGTTCGGTGCCTTAAGCCAATCCTCGTAAGATCTGCCCTGCTTGCTGTTGCACCATCTCCAGCCTTTCATTGTCTTTGCTCCAGTGAGGACTCCAGAACTGTGCACAGTACTCCAGGTGTGACCTCACCGTGGTAGTAATACCTTCTTTTCTTCTGCTGTCAGTACCCCTCCCGATTCACCCCAGAATCCTATTTACCTTACTGTAGGCCATGTTACACTGATTAGATTGTTTAAGGAGTCACTAATGATGTCTTCTAGGTCTCTTTTCTCAGAAGTAGTACCCAACTTAAAGCAGCAGTACTAGTTATTAAAAATGTTCTTTTACAGTAGTTATGTCAAATGAGCCCCACAACTGACAAAACTTGAATTGTTCACTTTAATTGCTTTCTTTATATTCTTTATTTTTCCCCGACAGTTTAGCTACAGCTCCTGCCAGGACCACCATTCTGGATTCAGAGAGAAATGGGTGCTATCATTCTTTCATTGGTAATTTCTCACTGATATAACTGGAGGGCAACACCTCCTTTGTCTGCTGAGTGTTTATGCACCCTCCCCCCCAAAACTGGCGGGGTTTACTTTAAGTCATCTTCCTGGGCACTGTGTTGGCCCTCTGCCTGGCCAGGATCTGGCCTGTTTTCTGCCTCTTGAACCTGGCTAAAATCCAGTGGTGTAAGTGTAAATCCAATGTAAAGTATTGCTGCATCCATAGTTCCTGTGTGAATGTGCAAGATGGTGCCATCGAGCTGAAGCTTTAAGAAGCTCAGTCCTGTATAATAATAATAATAATCTTTATAATGCACCTTTCAAAATCAAGGCGCAGTTCATATTTAAAACAAATTCACAATAAAACATCATGATAAAATAGTTAAACAAGTTCAATCAATCCATGTCGACACCATCCCCATATGCCTTATTCCATAAAAAAGACTTCAGTGCTTGTTTAAAGCCCCCCACAGTCATGCACTCTCTAATCCAATGGGGTAGAGAATTCCAGAGGGTCGGTGTCATGAACATAAAAGCTCGGGCCCCAGAAGATTTTAAAACTACCCTCGGAATCTCCAGCAACCCCTCATTGGCCGAGCGGAGTGGTCGCTCCGGGAGTGTGGCGGAACCAGAAGCTCTTTTCAGGTAGTCAGGGCCCAAGCCATCTAGGGCTTTATAAGTCAGTAAACCGACTTTAAAGGTGATCCGCCACTGAACCGGCAGCCAGAGCAGTTCCCGCAGCACCGGTGTAATATGGGAGGAACGAGGAATACCCATTAACAACCGGGCTGCGGAGTTCTGCACCAGCTGCAAGCAGCGGATATCAACCCCTGGAAGCCCAAAGTAAAGGGAGTTGCAATAATCCAAACGTGAGGTCACAAAGCCATGGATCAGAGTAGGCAAGTCCCCAGACAGAACAAAGTGCTTAATCCTAGCGATGTTCCTCAGATGGTAAAAGATAATCTCAACGACGGCCGACACCTGAGAACGAATGTCAGCCGGTCGCCAAGAATCACCCCTAGGTTGTGCACCTGTTCAGAGATAGGAGCTCAACATTCCCAAGAAATAAACTGTGAATGGATGATTTGCTCCCCACCCCTATCCGCACCAGGATCCACAACCATCACCTCCATCTTCCTAGAATTCAACTTCTGCCAGCTGGACCTCATCCAACCTTGGATCTCGCCAAGGCAGTTATTAAATACTGAGAGTGCTCCATTCTGTTCTGGTGCAAAAGACAAGTAGAGCTGGGTATCATCGGCATAACAATGAAACTCCAGCCGATACCGTCTTACAATGCCTCCGAGGGGATGCATGTACACCGCAAACAACATGGGAGACAGCACTGAGCCCTGAGGCACCCCACATGACAGAGAGGTAGGTATATAGTAGTCAAAACCTGTGCTGGGTCTGGGTAAAACAAACCTCATGACCAGCTAAGGAATGCTCCTTCAGATTCCACTCTGCAGTCACTTAAACGTGCAGAGGGAGCTCTCTTAAATGCTGTTTTTGCTCTGAAATGAACTTAAAGTTGGACTGTTTAGACTCTGCCTTCCAGCAGCCACGTTTGGTACTTTGGCCCTGCTTTTGGCCAATGGGAATTCAAGGGATCCTGAATGGGTCCTTCTGTTATGGCTGCTGGGAGAAATAGTGAACTGTGTACTTGGTACCCATCTTAGCCAATCAGAATGCTAGAACTGTGATGGACAGCTCCAGTGTCCAATCAGATTACAGGACTCTGCTTTCTTCATTTAAGGAGGGACAGATGAACTAGGCAATTGCTAGAGGGCTTCTAGAGAGGAAAGAGCAGGGGCAGATTGAGGTAACCTGGGGCCCTAGGCCCAAGAGAAATCTAGGACCATCTCTTGCCATGATCATGTCCCTTTGCTGCAAAGGGACCCTGTCACAGACTGTAAGGCACCTTGGGAATCCATTTACATTCAGACTGGGTCCCATATTAGCATACAGTTTGTATGTAAAGAAGTATGGATAACAGAATACAAATCAAAATTTCTACCCTTCTGTTGCCCTCTCTCAAAATTATTTAAGCGACAGTGCACACCATTCTCTCCACTCCCTTTTCCTCAAGTGTTTCATACTGTTTGATTTCAGTCTGATAATCTACAGTGCACCCTTGACTATCCATCCATTTTTGTACAAGCAAAATTTGGTGGATAATTAAAGGCGTGAGATAATAAGGGGCAATGGAATAGCTATCATTTTGCACAAACATTTGGTGGATAATTGAGGGATCACTGTATGTGCAAGACTGCTCTCAGCATATGTGATTGCCACCTTTGTTATGCTACTTAGCTTAGTGCAGGTGCAGTCTTACTTCCTGATACAGCCCCACCTACAAAACACGTAGGGAAGGGGTTGTAGAGCTAGAGATAGGCTTATAATGGTCAGGGTTAGAGGTGGCCTTCAGATACTATTTGTTCACTTTGCAGGCAGTTGAACATAATGGGGGATAGTATTGTCTTTATATAGCTCTAAAACATTTACAATTACCAGCAAATTAAACAAATATGACCTAAAGGAGCTGGCTGCGAGGTGCTGAGGGTTGAGGTTCTGGACGCCACACTGCGGCCATGCAGGCGTGACCAGGATCGGGAATGGACTCGGGTCATTGGGAGTTGGCAAGAGAGGGAGGGGACTGAGCATCCAGAGGCCTGATTTCCCCTCCCAGGGTGTGTTCTGGGGATTGCATCGGCCCTGGCAGCCCCGATGGAGATTAGGGACCCAGCAAGAGCAGTGCCATGTAAGGGGTGGAGCAGTAGTGGACATCAGCACAGAGGTGCTTGGACATTATGGCATATCTGTGCTCTAAGAGGAAAAAACAAGCAAAATCACTGAGGGACCAGGGGAGATGAAGGAGACCCTGGGACCTGCCCACATCCTGCTGTCAGACTCACCCCATCAGGACTCCCATGGCTAACCCAGTCTCATGGTAGGTCTCTTTATTTTCAGAAAGGCCACCAAGTGAGGGCAGGCCCTCTCCCCGGGGGTGATCTGGGGGCTGGACATGCTGTGGGTTCGGGAAGACAGATGCAGGGGATTTCACACTGGCAGTAGAGGCAGCTAGTCAAGTGGGCACTCTGGAAAGATGCCCTGGACCTCCAGAGCAAAAATAAAATCTACAAAATAAAATATGACCTAAAGGCCACTGCTGCCCAGATGGCATTGTATGCCTACCTATATCACTATGTATGCCATAACCCACGACAGACCATGGGTGTATCAGGGCATTAATGCACACTCTGGGTGCAATGTGAGGCACGAGGGCTTGCCCAAGTGATTTCAACCAGCCTGGAAGTGCATTAATACCCCGATACACCCATGGGGCTGGAGTATTTTATTGCACTTATAAAATTTAACTTTTTTTAGTGAAAAAAATAATCGTAACTGCTTAATATCCTTTGAAATTATCTTTCTTTTCACCGTGTCTGTCCACCAAGAAAAGTAGTTCATTAGAGAGCAGACCATCCCTTCCTGTCTAGCACAGGCTTTCATTGGTTGCCAGTTGCATGTGGCCGTTTTTTTTAAATAAAAAATATGGCTGCCCTATTTCTCGCTAAATGAGAGGGTTCACTATGAGGAATCCTCTTAGCTGTTTTAAGTATTTTAAAACATATTTTAACTTTGCCTTTTCGAAAGTCTTTACTTGCTCTGTTTCATGCTGAGCTGAAAGCTGATGCTGTTTGATATTCAGCCAACTCACTCACTGATAGACAAGGTAAGGAGGGCTCGTAAGAGGTGGAAGACTGGATTTGCTAGCCAAGGCACCTAGCTACACCTGAGCTCTTTTTCTAGGTTGCTTGAAAGGACAGAGCAAAGAACCTTACCAGAGCAACAGTAAGGATTAAGGCTTCTTTGGCTAGGCAGATTTATTGTGTGTTATTTTTATTTTGTACTCACAGGGATTGTTACTGTTTGTTGCAAATATTTTATTGCTTTATTTTTCTTTGATTCATATTGTTGTTGCTGGGTATACATTCTGCTGCATTGTTACAGGGTGTGCCTACAGGTGTGTGCTTACAGATTACTGCTGTAACCTTCTGATTCAAATTGTCTTTTGCTAGGTATAACTTCTGTTGCTGCTTTATTTTTCTCTGTAGTAAAGCGTTTCTTACAGGATATATCTTCTGTGAAATTATTACAGGTGGTGCTTACATTTTTGTGACTTTTATCATTAGGCTAAGCAAAATTAGTGTTTGCCACTATTTTATTGTATTTATTTTTTGTTTGCTAAAAGTTTTTTTTTTTGGTCTCCCAGGTGTTGCAGTCTCCTTCTCACATTTGGGGAGTTAATTGCTTTCCTCCCACAGCTCTTCCAGGGGATTAGGTGTGTACCTGGGGATGTAGCTGACAAACAGTTAGTCCCTTCCAATAGAGGAGAGGGAAGGGTTAAAAGGTCAGGTTAGATGATGTCTTGGAGCTGGAAGACTGGGTTTCTAGCCAAGGCACCTAGCTTCACCTGAGCTCTTTTTCTAGGTTGCTTGAAAGTACAGAGCAGATAACCTTACCAGAGCAATAATAAGATTAAGGCTCTTTGGCTAGGCAGGTTACTGTGTGTTATTTTTATTTTGTACTCACAAGGGATTGTTACTGTTTGTTGCTAACATTTTATTGTTTTACTTTTCTCTGATTCATATTGCTGTTGCTGGGTATACCTTCTGCTGCATTATTACAGGGTGTGCCTACAGGTGTGTGCTTACAGATTACTGTAGTAACCTTCTGATTCAAGTTGTCTTTTGCAAGGTATAACTTCTGTTACTGCTTTATTTTTCTCTGTAGCAAAGTGTTTCTTACAGGCTATATCTTCTGTGAAATTATTACAGGTGGTGCTTTACAGGTTTCACAGTTTTATCTGTCATTAGGATAAGCTTTCAGGGCTACTGCATTTGTTGCTAGCTGATTGTTTCTGCTCTTACCTCCTTGTTTCTTTAGTCCGTGGTTCTTTTTCAGCAGGGGAAGGGCCCAGCCACCCACCCCCATCCCCAAGCACCCACACTACACTCCTTTTATAGGGTAGCCCAGTCGTGACATTTCCTGTAGCAAAGCAGGGAAAGGCGGATCAGAGGGGTATCCACACAGTGACCTCATTTACAGGGGCACTAGTAATTTAACTTGTTATAACAAGTTATACAAAAACAAACAAACAAAACCCAAAATCAAACTTCTGCTTTCATTTTCTTCCATCCAAATTACTCTGACCAGGTTATAAACCTAGCAACTTACCTGAAATGGATATCATTAACTGCAGGTACTGTGGAACACTTTTCAGAAGGGTAGTTTTCCAGGATTTAGGACACTGTCATACATGTTGGTCCATTGGAGATCTAAAGGCTCAGCTTCAGGCAGCATTGGCAGAGATTGCGTGCCTCAAATTGCATATTCAAGAGGAAATATATTGTAAGAAACACTGCCATTTCCCCCAACATCCAACAGAAGCAATTCTCGACTGCAGAGGGTAGTTGGTCCGGGAGGTTGGCAGGTGGTTAGGAGGGGCAAATCAGGTGCCCCATCACTCGGTGCTCTCCAACATATCACCTCCACAAACCTTATAAAAACTAAAAACAGGTATCTGCCTCTATCTCCGAAATCAAACAGAGGGGCAGAGGACACTGCAGAGCAGGACACTGCAGCACAGGAGCTAGCACAACAAAACTTGCCCAAAACAGGAACCAAAACAAAAAAGCGAAAAGGAAATCCAAAAACCTTCTCATCATAGGAGACTCCATGATTCAGGGAATTGATACGTATCTCCTGCCAGGGGTAATGGTCAGATGTCTCCCAGGTACATCAGCATGGAGAGACACTGACCGCATTGCTAAAATTGTTCAGGAAGCAGGAGAAAACATTTGATTTCCTGGTACACATAGGGACTAACGATCTTGCCAGCCGGTCAGTTGTGGAGACCAAAGAACACCTAAGTAGGCTGGGGGACAAACAATCATCCATTTTGTCCGTCATCTCCTTCTCTGAGATCCTGCCAGTCTGGGAGAGGGGGACAGATGGATGGAAGGTCAGAGAAGGGGAGATAGGGGAGCTAAACATGTGGCTCAAGGGCTGGTGCCAGGAAAAAGGACACAAATTTGTAGGGAACTGGCAACAGTTTTGAGAGCAAAAGTTCTTTAAATTTGATGGACTTCATTTGACTAAGGAGGGAGTCAGTGCATTGGGGCAGAAGTTTGATGTCTTTGCAGAATATTTAAACTAGCAAATGGGGAGAGGGGTGTAGCACCCGAAACGTTGCATGGGAAGAACATCCCTCCCCCCCCTCAGCTAGTGGTCAAACAGGAGTTCAGCATGTTTGTAGTTCATTTGCATCACCAAGTAAAGACAAAGGTCTGGCTCCCAATACGATGCACAGGGGAAACGCCGGACCTCGCCCAACAACTAACACACTGAAATCTGACCAATGGAAAATCATGTACACAAATGCTCGCAGTCTGGGAAACAAGATCCCAGACCTGCAGGCAATAATGACAGAGGCTAAACTGGACATAGTAGCCATTAGTGAGACATGGTTTACCAGTAACCACTGTTCAGAAGAGATGGAGGTGCAAAGGGGTGGAGTGGCCTTTATGTCAATGAAAATATCAAAGCTACAGAAATTCAGAATACACATAAGAGCCAGAAGAACTGTGGATCTCCCTGAAACAGGAAATGGGACAGCCATACAAACTGGGTTGTGTACAGGCTCCAGACCAGGAGGAGGACATAGACATGTTACTGTTAGAAGATATACAAAACATGACAGCTAAAGGGAAGGTTCTGATAATGGGCGACTTCAACATGCCAGATACAGATTGGTCAATACCAGCAGGGACATCTGCTAGAACTAGATACATGGTGGATTCCCTGCAGGGTGAGGGCCTCAAATAACTGGTACAACAACCCATAAGAGACAGAGCTATCCTAGATCTAACACTGACTAACAGGGAAAGGATCGTAGATCTTCAGGTAGAAGGTCACCTGGGGCTAGTGACCATCACATGGTATGGTTCAATTTGGCCACTAGAACAAAAGCATCCCATTCCAAGGCAAAAATATGGGACTTCAGAGGAGCTGATTTTCATAAGATGGCCAACAGAGTTAAGCAATCCCTGGCAAAATGAAATACAGGTGAGGGGTACAGGCAAAGTGGGCAAGCATTAAAGATGCAATACTTGAAGCAACATCCCATTGTGTTTGTGAGAAAAGGAAGTAAAAGAAAAAGGAGACCACTTTGGTTCTCAAACCAGTAGCAGAAAAGGTCAGAGCCAAAAGACTGGCCTTCAGGAATTATAAGGGAACAGAGCAGGATGAAGATAGGGAGGCATACCAAACTTCCCTAAGGGAAGCAGGGAAGGCAGTAAGGCAGGCAAAGGCCCAAACCGAGGAAACACTAGCACAAACAGTAAAAGAGGGTGACACAACTTTCTATAGATACATTAGTGAAAGGAAAAAGTCCAGAGGGGGTATTGCTAAGATCAAAGGGGATAAGGGGGCATGTGAAGAGGAGGACCATGTGAAAGCATCTATCCTAAATAGATACTTCTGCTCAGTATTTACTGAAGAGAAGGTAGGGCAGGGCCCACAGCTCTGCACCATGGACACAGGGGAAAGGAGGTGTGCACTAGTCCCTTCACAAAAGAAAGGGTCCTACAAGAGCTCCATAAGCTCAGGGTGGACAAGGCAATGGGACCTGATGGCATACATCCCAGGGTACTAAAGGAGCTAAGGGTGGAACTAGCAGAGCCATTATCAGAACTGTTTAGTGAGTCTCTGAGCACAGGAGAGGTCCCAGAAGACTGGAGAAGGGCACATGTGATCCCGCTCCACAAGAGTGGTAGCAGGGAGGAGGCAGGGAACTACAGACCAGTCAGTCTTACCTCAGTAGTGGGCAAGATTATGGAGACACTCCTTAAGGAAAGGATAGTGCAACACCTGGAATCCATAGGAGCACAGAATCCAAGACAGCATGGGTTTACAAAAGGAAGGTCCTGTCAAACTAATCTCATAGATTTCTTTGACTGGGTAACCAGAGTGGTGGACCAAGGGGGAGCAGTTGATGTTGCCTACCTTGACTTCAGCAAAGCTTTCGATACTGTTCCATCAGAAGATTGATTAATAAGCTGGGTAGTCTCGGGTGAGTCAGACGTTGGTCAACTGGGTGGCAAACTGGTTGACAGGCAGAAAACAGAGAGTGGTGGTAAATGGTATACAGTCAGAAGAGATGCAAGTCACAAGTGGGGTACCCTCAGGATCAGTCTGGGGCCAGTCCTCTTCAATATCTTCATCAGTGACATTGCAGATGGACTGAGGGTAAGGTTTGTCTGTTTGCAGATGACACCAAGATCTGCAACAGAGTAGATGATCCAGATTGGGTGGGCAGAATGAGAAGAGATCTGATAAACTAGCAAAATGGCTGGAAAAGTGGCAACTGGGGTTTAATGCAAAGAAGTGCAAGATCATGCACATAGGAAAGAGAAACCCTGAAGCCACCTATAGGCTGGGAGGGAGTTGCTGGCAGTCACAAGGAGGAAAGAGACTTGGGCCATCATCACCGATGACTTGAAATCATCCAAGCAGACCTCTAAAGCAGTAGGTAAGACTAGAGGGATGTTGGGGTGTATTAGTAGGTGTATCACAAGTTGGAAGAGGGAGGTAATAATCCCTCTTTACAAGACACTGGTTAGGCCCCATCTGGAGTACTGCATGCAGTACTGGAGGCCACACCTTCACAAGGACATTAACCAAATTGAGGCAGTCCGGAGAAGGGCAACCAAATGGTGCAGGGACTGCATCAAAAACATGAGGACAGATTAACTGAACTCAATATGTATACCCTAGAGCAAAGGAGGGAGAGAGGTGATATGATTGAAACATTCAAACACCTTAAGGGCATTAACAAGGTAAAAGAGTCAACATGTTACAATATAAGAAAAATAGCAGGACAAGAGGACACAGCATGAGATTAGAGGGAGGCCAATTAAGGGGTAATGAGGAAGGTCTTTTTCACAGAAAGGGTGGTGGATGCATGGAACGCCAACCTCAGGAAGTGGTCGATATGAATACAGTGCAAGGCTTCAAACAGGCATGGGATAGGCATACGGGAGCAATACAGACGAGTATGAATAGATAGGCCATTGACAGAGCAAAGGCCGATGGCACATTCATAAGGTAGAAAAAGAAATGGGCAGACTTGATGGGCCTTGCAGTCCTTATCTGCCATCAGCTTCTATGCTTCTATGTAAGCCCGCTACAATACCAGTTTTAGCCCTTTACAGCAATTATGCATATGCTGGGGATTAATGAATGGCCACGTAGACCCAATCCACCAATGGGGTTGCATGTTTTATGCAACCCATTTTATAAAGCCTCTTTGCTACTTCGTTTCATTAAAATGTGGATTTGTAGGTGGTGGTAGACATCAGGCTTAGCCATACAGTTTGCAATTTCAATATATTATTGTTAAAGGACTTAGGACATTCAACCCATTTTGTCTCATTTGGATGATAATTTTCATGACACTCATTGCCCCAACCCAAACTCAACCAAGAACCCTCATACTAATTTTTCCTGAGAGGAGAATTGCATTTAACAGTGAAAATCCACTTCCAAGTCATGGAGTAAAAAAAAAAATCAATACATTAGGTAGTATAGCCTAGTGGCTACAGCCCCAAGCCAAGAATCTGCAAAACATGTAGACTTGGAATACTTGGATTTGTGAACCACAACCTGTGTCTGCATACTACATGAACCAGGGCATGGCATGTCACCGAACATCCATGTGTTAATGAAAGGCATCTGGAACATGGAACAGGCTCTTTCAGTAAGCAGGCTCTGCTGGCTCTCCGATCCTTCAAATATGAATGATTGGGGCCCCTCAAACATAGGTGTGCAGGCATACTCCAAGCACTCCATGGTATGCAATTTTATTTAAGGGGGGTAGCAAATAGGCTCTGAACTGCTTCCTTTTTCCATGACAACTAACAAATAAAATACTGAACCTTTCTGTAATTTTATTCATAGGAGTTGAAACTAGAAGGACTGGTCACTAATACTCTCTTTGCATCCCAAGGACAATACAACTTTGCAGGCTCTGGGCTGGTATGTGGGTGTCTTAGGGAACAATGCATGGCATCTGTATTTACCCATGCATGGCAACAACCACTGTTATGAGATACAAAAGTTGTATTTATTGTTCCAAATGAGGCAATAAACACTGTCCTGGTGTATATTTGTATATTGTTTGGCTACACTCCAGGGGTTGGGGGGTAGCTCACCCTAACAAGGGGGGCTGGGGTAGCAGTGAGCCCACTTGGTGTGCAGATCTGAAATCCCTGGCTACACCCCTGCCCTCAAATGCACAAGATGAGGCAAGTAGTGGACAAACTACTGCAGGGGCCCCCATTTAAGATTTGCACCAGTCACTTTCCCTATCAGGAACACCAATTAGGGGGCAGGGATCTTTCAAGCCAGTTCTTCCAACTTGGAATATCAAGGGGATGGGAGACAAAAGCAAATGAAAATGGCCCATTTTCACCTTAAAGGTCAGTCTGGCTGGAGTCCCCTGAAGTTATCAGCTGTACTTAACACCTAATCAGGGAGGTGAGAGTCACATCCAAGCAGACAATGCAGAGGAAAAAGGCCTGTTTACACCTTAAAGGTCAATCTGGTTGGAACCCCCCTGAAGCTATCAGCTGTACTTAACACCTAATCATAAACATAGAACATATAAACAGAATTTGATGACAGATAAGGACCGCTTAGCTCACCTAGTCTGCCCATTTCCCTACCTAATGGATAAGCTGCAGATCCTAGTTAACCAACAACCTACTTCTTCCTACCCCACATTAGAATTGCCTTATGCCTGTCCCATGCATTCTTGAATTTCCCCACTGTTTTTGACTCCATGACCTCCTCAGGAAGGCTGTTCCATGCATCCACAACCCTCTCCATGAAAAAATACTTCCTCACATTACCTCTGAGCTGTCCCCCCTCTATCTTCAAATTGTGCCACCTTGTTCTTGCACATCTCTTTTTCTGAAAGATGCTACCCTCTTGGATTTTGTTGATTCTCTTGAGGTACTTGAAAGTTGCTATCATGTCCCCGCTCTCCCTCCTTTCCTTGAGGGTATATATATTAAGCTCCTTTAGTCTCTCTTCGTATACATTCTGATGCAGAACCTGCATCATAATATAGGTTGCCCTCCTCTGGACAGCCTCCACCCTGTCTGTGTCTTTGTGGAGATAGGGTCTCCAGAATTGCATACATTACTCCAGATGGGGTCTCACCAACTGTCTGTACAAAGTGATAACAACTTCCTGTTTTCTACTGGTAATGTTTCTCCCTATACATCCCAGTATCCCCCAGCCCTCCTTACTGCCTTCTCACATTGCTTGCTACCTTTAGGTCATCTGATATAACTACCCCCACGTCTCTTTCCATTTTTGTTGTTGTCAGCATCTCACCCCCCTACCCCCACTGTGTACTCTTCCCCTGGGTTTTTGTTTCCTAGGTGCATTATGCACTTATTTGCATTGAATCTAAGCTGCCATACATTTGACCATTCCTCCAACCTTGCAAGTCCTGTCTCATCCTTTCCACTCCACCTTGTGCTATCAACCCTGTTGCAGATCTTTGTGTCATCTGCAAAGAGACATACTTTTCCTTCCAGTCCCTCTGCAATGTCACTCATAAGGACATTAAAAGGGACCGGACCCAGTACTGAACCCTGTGGTACCTCACTAGTAACCCCCATTTCTTCACTGTGGACTCCATTTACTATTACCCTCTGTGTCATGTTGTCCAGCCAATGTTTTACCCAGGCTACCACCCTGGCACCCACTCCCAGGCTAGCTAATTTGTTTATTAATCTTTTGTGTGGGACTGTGTCAAATGCCTTGCTAAAGTCTAGGTAGATCATGTCCATAGCCCTTCCCCGGTCTATTACTTTGGTCACCCAGTCAAAGAAATCTATTAGATTCATCTGACATGACCATGCCACTGTGAATCCATGCTGCTTTGGTTCCTGTGCCTCACTGGCCTCTGGGTACTCAACAGTTCTTTCCCTCAGAAGTGATTCCATAATTTTCCTTATCACTGAAGTCAAACTGACAGGTGTGTAGTTTCCTGTCTTTGTATTGCTCCACTTTTGTGAAGGGAATCACATCCACCCTTCTCCAGTCCTCGGTACCACATCATCCTCCCATGATTTGTTAAAAGGGTACTCAGTGGTGTTACTGGTTTCTCCCTTAGTTATTTTAGAACTCTGGGGTGAATCCCATCAGGCCCCATTGCTTTGTCCACCTTTAGTTTTAGGAGTTCTTCGAACCCTTTCTTCTGTGAAAGGACTGATATCAACCCCACTATCCAGAGTGCTTATATTGACTGGATTAGGTACCTCCCCTCCTCTTCTTTGTGAATACTGAGCAGAAGTATTCATTCAGTATTACTGCTTTTCACTGTCCCTCTCTCTGCCCACCAACCCTCCTTTTTATTTAGCCTCAGTATTCTCAGCAATCTCCTCCCTTTGCCTTTCTTCACTCCCTAATGTATCTATAAAAGGTTTTATCCCCCTTCTTAACCGAATTGGCTATCTTTTCCTTGATTTGGGCCTTTGTTATTCTGACTGCCTTTCCTTCTTCCTTCTGCATTAACTGGTACAGTTCTCTGTCCTGCCCCTTCTGTGTTTCTTATACTTCCTGAATGCTATCTTTTTCTCCCTAACGTTTCCCGCCACCTCTTTTGAGAACCATAGTGTTTTTCCTTTTGTTTTGATTTGTTTATTTGCTTCACACAAAGGCTTGTTGCCTCTGTGATGGCAGTTTTCACATTTCCCCATTGTTGCTCCACCCCTCCTTCTTGCCTGTTTGCTAGTGCTTTTCTGAGGTACTCTCCCATTTTGACAAAGTTAGCCCTCCTGAAGTCCAGTACCTTCACTTTTGTATGGCTTGACTCTACAGCTGGGTTTATCATCAACCACACTGTTTGGTGGTCACTTGTTCCCAGATGGCTACCCACTTCTAGATCTGAGATCCTCTCACCATCCCCATTTGAGAGTACCAGGTCTACGATTGTTCCCTCCTGACTGGGTTCCAATACTAGCTGTCTGAGGCATGCCCCCTGTAGGGCATCGAGAATGGCCCTGCTCTTGGATGTGGCTGCAGCAAAGGTGCTCCAGTTAACATCTGGCATATTCAGGTCCCCCATCAGCAATATCTCCCCTTTCTCTGCCATCCTAAGGATGTCTTCTATCATTTCCTTGTCCATTTCCTCCCGAGATGGTGGTCTGTATACAACCCCTGTGTGGATTGTGGTGCCATTTCCAGTCTCCAGGGTGACTCACAGTGCCTTCTCTCCTCCCTGTTTACCATTTAGTTCCGTTTCTTTGATCCCTTCCCTTACATAGAGAGCTACTCCTCCTCCTCCTCTTCTTCTAACCTTCCTGTCCCTCCTGTAGATTGTGTACCCTGGTATGTTGACATCCCAGTCATGGTTCTCTGTGTACCATGTTTCTGTGACTGCCACAATATCCAGGCATTCCTCTTCCATCAAGGCCACCAGTTCAGGGAGCTTGTTACCTAGACTATGGGCATTGGTACTCATTACCCTCCATTTTTTGATGGCGTTACCCCCTTTTTCCCCATCCCTGTCCTTACTGTCTGTCTTTCTCCATTTACCCCTGCCCTTCTCCCTATAGACGTCTCTATCTTGGTGTTTACCTCACTAACTACCCTGATTGTTTTTGGGGGTCTAGGATTTCTCTCTCCTTTTCAGTGTCCCCCCTTGGCTAGTTTAAATGTTTGCCAATGAAGTATTTAAACCTCATCACCGAGGATCCTGGTTCTCTCCTGGACAGATGCAGACCATCACACCAGTATAGGCCTGCATCTCTCCAGGTGGACCCCAGTCCCCAATGAAGCCAAAACCCTGAGCTCTGCACCAGCTTTTCAACCACTGATTGAATCCCATGGTGCAGAGCACCCCAGGCTCACCCATGCCATAGACAGGCAGCACCTCTGGGAAGGTTACCATGTGTGCTACTTGTCTAAGGCTCCCCAACTCCACAAACTCCTCCTGCACTGCTCTGATTCCTTTCCCAGCCAGGTCATTTGTCCCTAGGTGGACAATGATATCCAGCTCCCTCCCCCATGCAGCTGCTCCCGCAATCCTGAAGATTCGCTCTCTGTCCCTCCAAGCCATGGTGCCAGGCAGGCACCTTACCTCCCTCTCCCCTCCCTCCCCCAGTTCTACCCTCCTAACAATGGAGTCCCCCACCAGGAGTTGTTTCTTTCCCCTGTGGGGTCCCATGCCACCCTCCTGTGGGTCTCCTTTGTGGAGGTTCCCAGCATCCTCCTTGGTCTCCACTGCAGGTGCCTCCATAGAGGAGCCACAATCTGCCAGAATGACATATGAATTGTGGAGAGGTACAACTGGAGGGACACCTCTGTTCCACCACCCTCACCCTCCCTCTCCCTGAGCCCACTGTGGTCCAACCACTCCTCTTTCCTGGCAACCTCTGAGGCAACAGCGGTGGCCCTAGTGGTCCCTGGGTGGGAAAGGAGGTCCACCGAATCCTGGCCATCTCATCCTGGAGATGAGCCACCTCCTCCTTCAGCCCAGAGAGGTGCCTGCAGATGGGATGATGCCACATCCTCCAGAACGTCTCCCAGAAGACTGCTGCTCCACAGCTACTGCACTGCACCACTCCCATCATGTCTTATTTGTGGCCCCTTAACTGTTGTTTTGTATACTTACTCTTTCCTCTCTCTGTTTATTTTTTTTATATAATTTTTTTCTCCCTACTTTCCTACTGCCTCCATGCCCTTAAAGCTCCTGCTCTTCCTGTTCTAGGACAGGAAGTTCCTATATTCCTCAGTAGTCTCCTTCTTATTTGCTCAGAGTCAGACCTTCAGCAGCTGGGGGATGGAGAGCTACTCTTTCCTTCTAGGATGGTGAATCTTTTGTGCCTCTCTGATGACTCCCTTCCTGCTCCCAAACAGGAAGTTCCTGTTGTCAGTCAAATCCTGTGGCTATAAAAGTAGAACCAGCTAAGGGTGGGGGGTGGAAGGGAGGGACAGAGGGCAATATAGTCCCAGTAAAGTTCTAACAGTAGCTCCTTCCTCTTGCTGTTCTCTGCCAAAAGCTATCTCGGTCAGTTTTTAAATGCAAACACCTGGCTTCCTTCTGGCTTAGCCACTCCCCCTAATTCACAGCCAGGGAGGTGAGATTCACATCACAGATCAGCTCCTGCTTTGCTCAGATTACTCAGCAGGCAAGTCCATTACAAAAAACATACAGCTCAGACAGAAAGAAATGGGTATGCTGTAAATATAATTAGGGGATTTATGGGGGCCCTCTGGCAGGTGGGACCCTAGGCCATTGCCTATGTTGCCTATTCCTTAATCTGACCCTGAGAAAGAGGTTCTGTGCTTGGTTCTAAGGAGAAAGTGAAGTGGTCTGCTTGCTTCTCCACTGCCTTACAGCCCAAAGTGAGCTGTTTGGAACTGCTGAAACTGCAGATTGAATTCTTTCAGATCCCAAACTGATAGGGAGTTGTGATTCCTGCCCAAACTGCCAAGTCTGTGTGAAACTGAATCAGAGCCTGTTCTGTGAGAAGAAAAGCTAAACTATAAAGCTGAACTACTGCAAAGTAAGAATTTTGCCTCAGAAACTGCTGTTTGAATTTAAAGCCTGTTGCTGTAGAATTGTCTCCTGCCTAATAGCCAAAGGAGGAGACTGAAAGACAATTGTGCCAGCTTACTGTCAGAGATTTCTACCTGCAAAGTGGGTAAGCTATGTGGCCTATTTGAAAATGCATCAGAGACTGAATTGATTATGCAGCACTCCTGTACTGAGAGGCTTAACAGGCTGTTGCTACAATTTGAATTTGAACTGCCTAAAGACCAGATTGGAGAGTCAGCTTCCACTGCAACGCTTAGCGTGGGATTGCGGCCATCTCAGGGGATATCTATTTATTTTGTTTTTGTTGACCGGGTAAGTGCACTAGATAAATTCTGTCTATTTTTAGGCGTGACCTGGGGGGAGGGGGATACAGATGAATGCCAACTGACCTTGAACTAGATTAAGCTGTTGGTGGTATTTTTAGTGAATGGGGAAAATTTGGTCAGGACTCCGGGGAAATTCCCCTACTCTGAGTGAGGGGGCGCTGTGACTGGTGCTGCAATGGCCAGTCCCCCGCTGCTGGTGAAGAGAACGAATGTCTGCAGGGCCAAGGAGCAGGTCTCCTCCCCGGCCCTTTTGCCATTAGAGATCGTGCCGTCTGAATGTGATAGACTAAATGCTTCCTTACCGGAGGAATATGTCCCTGATGGTGGTGTTGCTGCCCGCGTGGACGAGCAGTCTGCCCTGGAATCGATAGCTCCTGACCCCTCAATAGAGGATCTTTGGGACCAATTGAAGATGGAGGAATTGCAGTTTACTGAGAGAAGGAACCGCTTACAGGCGGAATTACAGAAACAGGAAATGCTAAGACAGATGGACCGGAGGTCTGGGTGCAATGTGGAGCCAATACAGAACAGCACCAATTCTCGGAATCACGGCCTGAGTACCCTGTAAAGCCATCTACTAGAGACTGTGTCGATTCTGCTCTCTGAAACAACAGGTACAATCTTCTTCATCTAATGAAATGTTGGATGGGAGCAAGATTTTGTGTTCACAGGGCAATAATGGTAAAGTGATTGTTTCTTCTGATTTAAGCACCAGTGCTACATCTAATGATATTGCAGGGGCAAGGTCTCTCCCCTCATGACCGGTAACATTTTCGATAGCGGTGTCTTTGGGGGTAGCAGGTCATGGTCATGTTCAAACTGAAAAAGATAAGAAGAGAAGGGGAAAAAGGGATATGGGGTCCATGCTAAATCAATGGACAAAATCTTGGCCACTAGATCTGATGGTTCAGACTCTGATTGGGTTGCCAGTGCTATACAAGGAGTTGGCTGGGTGCATCGCCCAGACGGTAAGGGATGGGCTGCTAACTTTCCAGTACTGCCAGAAACAACACCACCTTCAGTGGAGATGTCTGAGGCTGTTTTTACTACTACCCCGACTGACTCTGATACCATTACTCCAGGGCAGGCTGCAGGAGCTTCAGATGTGGGTAATTGCTTAAATGATGAGAATTTGAATATCCTCGATGACATTAAACTTCTGGAAGGAGATTCTCACTCTCAGGCCCCTGAAATAAGGACCCCCCTTCCGACACTGACGCTGCTTCAGTAAATAAACCGCAGGCACCACAGGGTGAATCTTTGCCTCGCCCAAATATATGGCATTCCAATGTTGCTCAGCATTTATTTCTGGATAATCAGACAAGTGTATCTGAGCCTGCCACTAGACATAATGTTGTCTGTCTCCGATTTCGAGGAGACAGGAATGATATCCCTGACAGAATTTTTGTGGGCCATGCCCTTCTGAAAACCAGTATGAAATATTTTGCATATGAGATTTATGCTTTAATTCATATGCCAGGAGACACAATTTTTGACATCTGTTTTAAACACCCTGCTGGTTTGGATCGCTTCTGGAAGCAATATCAGATCCTTAAATCTACTCCTTTATGGAAACTCTTTTTGGCAATACCCCTGACAAAACCCAGTTTTAAGATCATAACTGTTCTATTTCACAATGAGGGGGTCAATGTTGCTGATATCACTTATTAGCTTAAACAACATTGTACTGTGAAAGGATATCCAGAACCCTTCCTTGATGAGGAACATCTGTGGACTGGGGCTGAAGTATAAAATTTGCTGCGGCACGAAATGGGGTCCACGAGCATTTACCTAACTGTTTCTTCCTGGGTAGAGACAGAGGAGTAATATTCTATGAAGGCCAGCCTAGAACATGCTATAAATGTAGGGATGTGGGACACATCAGCAATGCTTGTGAAAAACAGATGTGGGCTATGTGGTGAGTTGGGACATGTTGGAGTTCATTGTCGACAATCCCCTAAATGCAATTTATGTGACAAAACAGATCATACGCTCCAGGACTGTGTATGGGCCTCACATAACAGTATAGATCAGACAGTTAGAGCTGAACAGGATGTGTACGTGGCAAATGCTCAGAAAGAAAAGCACAACTACAGGAAATTATGATTACGACTGCCCTACGGTGCTTCTAGCTAGGGAAGAAGAAAGGATGATGACTCATACTGAAAGTCATTGTGAAAAGCATGCTGATCAATCCAGGTCTTGTGTGGTCCCTCTTCCTGACCAGCAGGAGTCAGTTTCCCTACCTACAACTGATGCGTGACATGACCCTATACTCACTGACAGTACATTAGAAAAATCAAGGATATGGGACTGTATTGTTGGAAATACAGATATAACTACTCCAGTGATTGAACCGGACAATGCTATTGCAAGTGAAGGACAGATGAAGCCACCTGACTCCACAGACCCTCCCTTTGCGAGAGTTACAAGATCAAAGGCTAATACAAAACACTTGCTGGAAACTGGTAGCACTACTTGTATGGCTTCTACTTCAGTACAGAATCCTTATACTATCCTGATGGATGTGGCTGATGAGGACGGTGATAAAGATTAAGATGTTTCTTTAATAATGTCCTCTCAGCCAAATGTTGCCTGTGATGTACTAACTAAAGAAGGTGCAAAGAAACCAAAGAAACAGAAGAAACATAAGTGAAATTTTCTGTTTGATGTTCCTCAGGTTTACTTTCTCCCTTTCACAAATGCATTATGGATCAGTTGTTGTTTATTACATCTAATGTAAATAGTATTAAATCACATGAAAAAACAGCAGATCACATTTGGTAGCTTACAGGAAGTGGGTGGCAATGTTTATTTCTTGCAGGACACAGTTGCATAATCTTTCTGAACTGACACAAGCTCAAAAGGATTGGAGATTGGGTCCATCTTTATGGTCAATAGGAGACCTCATATGCTCAGGGGCTGGAACTCTTTTTCAAAATGTTGAAGTTAAAATATTTAAAGTACTGGATGTGCATCCTGGGCACGCATTGTTGATTGATGTTCAACTTAATGATGTTATGTATAGGTGTATTAATGTTTATGCACCGAGTCCAAGGCTCAGGGCTAAACTATTTCGGTTGATAGAACCTTTTTGCACACATCAAAATTGATTCTGTGGGGTGAGGATTTTAATTGTGGGTTTAGTGCTAAGGATTGGGGCCACAAGAATGATAAACTATATTGTGATACCAATGCTTTGCTGTCAGTTCTTACTAAACACTCTTTGAAGGATGTTTATGACATACTGAAAAGGGACTCGTGTCATACCTTCTACAAGGGTCCTCTTAGTACAAGGATAGAGTTTTGGTTTACAACGGATAGAGTATCATGTAGAGATGTCAGAGTCATTCCTTTGGAGACTTCTGACCATCTTGCATTACAATTGACAGTGGGTTCGTCTCATAAAATTACTGTAGGTAGAGGTTATTGGAAGATGAACTCTTCCAAACTTCAGGATGAATTATGCAAAAATAGGATGCAGGACTTACTCACTCTTCGTTTGAGTCTTGATTTTCTTTATGACAGTCCAATTGATTGGTGGGAGGATACCAAAAGGGACATAAAGGAATTGATGATTGCCTTAACAAACAGGGCAGCACGGAATAAAAATATTTTGTATCTGAGTTTAAGGGCAAAATATTTAAAGTTATTGTCACAACCTATTGGAAAAGGTGGAGAGCGAGTTGCTACTTTGTCTCAATTGAAAGAAGATATGAAAGCTTACATTACAGAAAAGAATTATCAAATAGGTTTACAACAGAAATTCTTAACTAAGGGTAACAGTGAGTTGGTTAATCCTTATGATCACAATGCTAATGGTAAAAATTATACACGGTTTACTACACTACTGACTGACAATGGGGAACTAGTGAATGATCAAGGTAATATTCAACAGAACATACAAAGATATGTTTATAACACCTTCTCCATGACCTCTGATCAACCCAGGAAAGAGACTGAGTTATGGGGTATGGATGTTCCTGTCATACCTGCTGATAAGGAATCCTTGCTCCAACTGATCACTTGTGAAGAAATAAAAATAGCAATTAATGGATTGTCATCGGGTACTACTCCAGGATTGGATGGCATACCAAATGACTTCTATAAAATCTTTGTAGATATTTTAACACCTATCTTACAAAAGTTATATGAAGCTATGAAAAGAGAGAACAGACTCAGTCATAGTATGACAGAAGGTATCATGATCTTCGTATACAAAAAAGGAGACATACGAAATATTTGAAATTGTAGACCACTCACTTTGCTTACTTCTAACTATAAAATTTTGACCAAAATATTGACAGTAAGACTGGCAAGGATAGCACAACATGTGATTTTTCCAACACAAACTTGTGTACTTCCTGGACGAACAATTTATCAAAATTTACAACATGTAAGAGAAATCACTGAACACAGCTTAACTTCTAACACTACAGGATATTTGTTATCCATTGATCAGGAGAAAGCTTTTGACGCCATTGATCATAGCTATCTCTGGACAGTACTACAGGCATATGGTATACCATCACAGATGGTGAACTTCGTTCAACTTCTTTATGATTCAGCTCAAGTGACACCATTGATTAATGGGCACATGGGAATTCCTGTTTGCATTAACAGAGGAGGAGACAGGGTTGTCCTTAAGCCCTCTTTTATATATTTTTGGGCTAGATCCGATATTACATTTAATTGAGAATTCGGGAGATATAGCTCCAATGGTTAGTACTTCTGGCATGAGATATAACAAAGTAGTGGCTTATGCAGATGATTGTGTTCTGACAGTAGCTTCAGTAGAAGATAGAGAAAAAGTTTGGCACTTTTTGATGACAAGCATTTTCATACTGGGATAAGATTAAATTTGAGTAAAAGTACAATACTACCTGTGGGGAAAGTACCTTTGGAGTTTGACTTTCCTATTCCTAAGGCAACAGAATCCATAAAGATTCTGGGGTTACGGTTTGGTACTACAGACACGGGACAATTGAATTGGAATATGGCTTATGATTTGGCTATGAAGAAAGTTCAGGCCTGGAAGTCTTGGAAAATGACATGTAAGAAACGGGTTTTTCTTTTGAGAACATATATTGCACCTCTCTTTTTGCATATATCACACATATATCTGTTACCTCATGGTATGCACACAAAAATGTACAGTTTGTTTTTACCTTATTATGGGGCAGCAAACTCAAACCAGTAAAAAGGATGCATACTTATTCATGGAAAGAAGGGGGACTGGGTATGTTGCAACCAATAGTATTTTTCTTCTCTAATCTCTTTTATACTAATGTAAGACCATTGATTTTAGGGACTGAGTCTGTGGGTACAAAGCTAATGCAGGAATAGAGTATAGGTTTTTTGACAGCTTGGGGAAGGGGAAAATGGCATCCCATGGATAAATTATTACCTACCTATATACAGACTGCTTTAAAATATATCAGCACATGGAAAATTGAGCTACTTTGGTTTTTAATTCAGTCAAAACAAAAATTTTACACCACTTTGATTGCAAAATGTTATTTTGAAACCACAGTTTTTGATCTCAATGAAGGGGTCAATTGTAGTCAAGTATTGGAATGTGCCACTGAACCTAGAATTCCTAGAAAGTTGCAGGATGTGGTATGGTTGTATGGGCATGGGAGACTGAATGTGAAGGGGAACCATAAGCATAAGTGTATGGCAGGAAGAATTTGTTTGGAAATAGGATGTGAAGGTATGATAGAAACAATGAAGCACCTGATTCTTGACTGTACTAGGATAAAAGGCTTTTGGTCTGATTTGGCATCCATATGGGGTGCACCACCAGTTGCTAATATGATGTATGAAGTCTTAGTACAAGGTCAGTTACACGGACATTGAAACATAATGGAATAAGCATACTGTTTGTGATATTGGCATGCATTAAATGGGTTATCTGGCAAGTAAGATGTCAGAGGGTATTACAAAATGAAGAAATTATTTTACAGGATGTCTTATTCGAATTGCAGGTAGAAATTGAAAAAGTTTACACATATGAGAAAAACACTATGGGTACTGTTCTGGGGAAGAGTTACGCGGGTGGGATGAAACAGCACTCTCACATAAAATTGTTGTTTCTCTTTTTATTTAGTATCCTCAATTGCCATACAAAATGTGAGTTTTTGGCATGTAGTTGTATTTTCAGTCTTTTGTTATTATTGATCATTGTGTTAGCTAGTTTAGAGTTTATTGGTATTCACTGTTTGGTGTTTCTTTTCAGAATGTATGTTAATTTCAGATTGTTTTTGAATTTTGCAATAACATTTTCTCCTACTCTTAGCAGGGGATGCTTTTGGCTTCCTGTCCAAGATGGCTGACATGAATACAGAGGAGGAGGACAACATGGAGGAGAGCTATCACCTTGCTGGAGAAAACACTTTAGAAATAATGGATATTGAAGAGAATGGTACTGTTCTGACACAAGATGAAAGAAATGCTGATAATGTGGTCCCTCTCAGGTTGCACAATAAGTGAGTGATCTCCCAGTGAAAACAGATGGCTTAAGTTCTTCCAAGACTTTGGAGGGTTTCCCCTCATAGCAGGACACAGCTGGGTAAACTGTTTTGGCAGGAGCGCGTGGTGTGCAAAGTGTGCAATTCATGGGTCAGCAGACGGCCTCAGGAATTGATGTGGTACCTGCAGATGTGAGACTGGATGCTGCGAGATGACTGGAGTGTAATGTGTAAACAGGTTCTTCATGGAAATGTCCAACACCGCTACAAGCGATGCGGCAAACCGAGGAACAGCATGCTCCCTTGGACTTTGCTACCTGGTCTCCCGAAAGAGCTCTATCTAATGCAGGATGGAAGCAGGAGCCGTATGGGAGATGGTTGCCAGATTCTCAATGTGAGAGCTTTGAAGATCCCCTGAACAAGGATGGAATTGACAGTAAGCATGTAGACCAGGACAAAACTGTATATAATACTGTTGCAAATATCCATGGGGTGTTGGAATCATCACCTGCCATAACTAACAGTGGGCTACAAAATCCAATGGTTAATTCAGAGGCTGCTCAGATGAATGCAAGCTCCTCTACTAGTATACACTCACAAACTGAACCTCCAGTTTCTGTTTCTTGGGGTGATACCATAGACACGACGGAGGCCATGGAGGGAGAGGCACAGAGAGTACAGACACTTCTCAGGAGGCTGCAATGGGGACTGAAACCGATAAAAATGCCCCAGGTTCTCATTCAGGGAGTCCCAGGGTAAAAGGACAACAACATGACAACTCTGGGGTCTCAGATGATGATTCTCTACCTCCTCCCCCTTGAGGCTATGAGAGGTCATCTTCTAGGCCTGGGCCTACATTCTCTGAACTTTTTAGGAATAAATATTCACAAGCTCCTTGTTGGAACGCTGTACGCATTAGATACAGGAACAGGATGCAGGAACATCCTGATAGGGTGTTTGTTGCCCGCAGACTGTTAAGAGTCCATGTTATTTCAACCCTCCAAAATCCATGCATTAATCTAGGTCTCAGGGGAAGATGTGTTTGATGTGAGTTTCTGTCAGCACTCAGGATTGGACAGATTCTGGACAAACTATAATGTGCTTAAGTCAAAACCTTTTTAGGTAAATTTCTTGGCAATTCCATTAACAAAACCTCTGTTAAAGACTGTCGCTATCATGTTCCGAAATAAGGGCGTGAATGTCGATAATATCCTTTTTTGGTACAAAAGAAATTTACTGTGTTGCGTTCACCTCAGCCGATTATTGAAACTGGGGGTTTATGGACTGGCAGGAGCGGTTCCGAGTGAAATTGTGCCAAACAAATGATATCACTAATAGTTTCTTTCTAGGTCAAGCGGGGTACTGCAGGGTTCAGAACTAGGACCGGTTGTTTTTAATGTCTTTATAAGTGGCATTGCAGAGGAACTGGAAGGAAAAGTATGTCTCTTTGCAGACAACACAAAGATCTGCAACAGGGTTGACACACAAGATGGAATGGAAAGGATGAGAAGGAATTTGGCAAGGTTGGAGGAATGGTCAGATGTATGGCAGCTCAGATTCAGTGGAAAGAAGTGCAAAGTAATGCACCTGGGAAACAAAAACCCAGGGGAAGAGTACACAATGGGCAGGTGAGATACTGACAACAGTAAAAATGGAAAGGGACCTGGGAGTAATTATATCAGATGACCTAAAGGTGGGCAAGCAATGTGAGAAGGCAGTAAGGAAGGCTGGGGGGATACTGGGATGCATAGGGAGAGGCATCAATAGTAGGAAACAGGAAGTTGTTATCCCTCTGTACAGACAGTTGGTGAGACCCCATCTGGAGTACTGTGTGCAGTTCTGGAGACCCCATCTCCGCAAAGACAGACAGAGTGGAGGCTGTCCAGAGGAGGGCAACCAAAATGGTGCAGGGTCTGCACCAGAAGACATACGAAGAAAGACTAAAGGAGCTTAATATGTATACCCTTGAGGAAAGAAGGGAGAGAGGGGACATGATAGAAACTTTCAAGTACCTCAAGGGAATCAATAAAGCCCAAGAGGGTAGCATCTTTCAGAAAAAGAGATGTGCAAGAACAAGGGGGCACAATTTGAAGATGGGGGGGGGATGGTTCAGAGGTAATGTGAGGAAGTATTTTTTCACAGAGAGGGTTGTGGATGCATGGAACAGCCTCCCTGAGGAGGTCGTGGAGTCAAGAACAGTTGGGGAATTCAAGAATGCATGGGACAGACATAAGGCAGTCCTAGTGGGGGGTAGGAGGAAGTAAGCTGTTGGTTAACTAGGATCTGCAGCTTATCTGTTAGGTAGGAAATTGGGCAGACAAGGTGGACCAAGCGGTCCTTATCTGCCGTCACATTCTATGTTTCTATGTTTCTATGTAGTATCGAAGGGTATGTTTTTATGCAGACGAACCAAAGGCGGCTATAAATGTGGCTCTCACATACATCTGAGCAGCTCTTGTGATTGCCTGAAATGTGCTCTATGTGGAGAGTTTGGGCATGTCAGCATGGCATGTACCAACATCTATAGATCTAATTTATGTGACCAAATGTGGCATGCCTACCACCAGTGCCCTTAGGTAGGGCAGAACAGGGCGGATGGTCTGAATCAGGATAACCTGGTGGTTCAGGCTCAGGACAGGGCCACCCCACCACAACCAGCAAACCAGTGACTGGGCTGTGATGGCCCCCAACCCCCTCCACCAGGCACCAGTCAATGAGCTGCTCATTCTACTGCAACTTCTTTAGAGGCTAAGGAGCCAAGATCCCAAGATCCCCCTGCTGCAGCCACAGGGCCTGCAGTGGTAGCACATATGCAGGGCAAGGTTCCAGCTGTCCCAGCCCCATCCAAGTCCACAGAAATGCCCCCTACCCAACTTCCAATTGCCAAAGATCAGGAGAGTAATGAGAGCTTTTGCCAAATCACAAGCTGCGCCATCACTCATTTCACTGCAGAACACATACCAGGTATTACAGGATCAGGACTCAGACATGGAGTCTAATGTTTCTTCTAGATCAGACCTTATGTCACACATGGAAGAAGATCAGCTGTGGTAGTTGAACCCCCCATGTGAATAGTGCTTAGCTGAACCTGACATTTTCTTCTTCTCTCCTATATCTGTTTCAAAGACTGTTGCGCAACAGCACTTTACTTTCATTTTATGTCTTTCTGTCTCTTTCTAATTCCCCACCCCCACCCTGTGTAAAACATACAGAATATGCTGCAGTCAGACTGGCCATCTGACGCTGTGTATTACAATTTAAACTATTTTTCTTCCCCTTCCTATTTCTGCTCTTCTATGTCATGGTCCAGTTAAATATAAGCACTTTTTCCCTGCATTGCCCTTAAATGTGCAGAAATGGTCTAAATGAGCTGCACAGACTTAAAGAATGAAAGTGACTAAAGGTCTGTAAACAGACTTGGTAGGCAAAGTTTTTTCACAATGTAAAAAGCAAGCTGGGATTGACAGTCAAATTTAAGAAATTACCAATGCCAGTTTAAATGTTTTTCTTTAGGATATGTACAGGTGCAGATTGGAATATCCTGTTCTTGAAAAGGTTAAACAGTTAGCAAATTAACTAAAATACAGGATAATAGAGAGGAACTAAAATGTGGTTTACCACACAGCTCCCAGGAGTATCATATCTCCAATCAGTGCTAGTGTCCTTGCAAGGTGCTGTCTCCTATAGAAAGTCAGCAGCACCTTTCTCCCTTCTTTTATATGCTGCAGCTCCTAGGTTACCTTTAGAAAAGGGGAGGAGTTGTCTATAATGCAGCCCACTCTGCAAGAAATGTGCAGTCATATCTGATAGAGCATTAGGGTGCTTATGTTGATGTCATAATAATGGATTATTTGTTATGCCTTTCATTTATGTAAATTCTATGTAATTGATTGTACAAAGAAATAAGAAATTTTCCTGTAAATAGCTTAATAATTAGGTGGGGCTTTGAGCTAAGGGGTGGAGCTCCACTCTTTAAAAGAAGCCAGCCTAGATTCTCAGGTCAGATGCTGTTAGGGAGAGTTCACGTGAGGACCTCCTGCTCTCTGTTATACTGCACAAGATTATGTTCCACTGCTAGACCCTTGGCAGGAAAGCTGTGCTGTTTTCAAGTTTTATTTTGTTTGTTTATTATCAGAAGTTCGTTGCTGTAAGCTGTTATTTTTTTTTTGGATTTAATTTTTTTGTTTGTTTGTTTAATAAAAATCATACCATTTAGGTATGTTGTACCAAATTTGTTGATTCCTGTGTGACCTGATTTGTTCAACCCACGACATCAGCCCTCCATCTTACCTACCTCCAAGAAGAAAGGGAAGAAACAGAAAGCATTAGGGAAAGGGGATAGTCCTGGGTGATGCTTGTACCTTACCCATTGGTTTATAAATGGCAACCCTGAGCATTGCTTCCATCGATGTGTGTAGCACAAACAAATATAGAACAAGATTAGCTGCCTTGCACTATTTTCAACATTCATCACAAAATATTTTTTTGGCAATAAACTAGACTCAACTCTTTTTTTACTGAACAGGCAAGGAGAAGCTGGGTGTGGGGCCCCTCTCTTTGGTCGTTTGGTACAAATTCTGTTGATGGTCTGAGCATTCTATTTAAAGGTTCTCAGTTTTCATTACATAGGCTGGTTGACATAGTCCCAGGATGAACCTTGTTACTGGACTGTTCTTTCTGGCACTTTTCTTTCAGGATAATTAATACATATGCTACACAGTTGAAGGTAGCCAGGATTGATCTGTTTGAACAGATTAGGCCATATTTAAATACAGCCAGACATATCATCTGGGGGGATATGAACTGTGGTCTGTATCTCAAATCTAGGGAAGATGCTCAAAAAAAGTGTACTGTGATATACACACTATTTGCTGAATGTTATTGCTATGCCAAATTTGACAGATGCTTCTAGGAAACTGCATAAAGAACCAGGGTATACATATTTTAGAAGCTGATTTGCCATAAGAATTGATTTTCTTTTTTCTTCCAGACAGCTGACACCTCAGGAATTTCTGCTCATTCCTTGTGAATTCTCAGACCATGTCATTCTTAAGTGTGTTTTTAACTTAGGAAATGTGACCCCTAGGTTCTTCACTTCCCCAAAGAGATGGAGGCTAAATGTCTTTGTTCTAGACCAGGAACAAATTATTTCAGAAATTCAGCACCTATTTATACTTAGGCAATCTGTACAGTGTCTATATAATAATTTATGGGATTGGTAGTTGGCACCAAAATGGACATTAAAGATCTGATTCATATTGGTAAACTTGAATCAAACTCTGATTATATTTGCTATCTTGAACAAAGGGGCAAACTATATAAATACATGTATTTAACCCATGAGTCTAGGCATCAAGCTCACTTGCACATCACAGAACTTAAAAACAAGATGTTGCAATACCAATACAACAGGGCTGTCACTTTAGACGCTGAGTTAAGATATGGCACAGAGACACAACCCAGCTCAGATCCTTTTGCTGCTTGTAAGCAAGGGTTGGATGCCACCTTAATGACAGAATTGTTAGCTGTTGATGGGTTGGTATAAACAAGGGATATGGACATTATTCAGGTCATTAATCAACATCTGACTGATAATTTTGCAGCTGAACATTCTTTGGCAGCATCTTTTCAGGACTTTTTGGTAAATCCTCCTCCAGCACTATCGCAGGACCAACTTTTATTACTGAGTACCCTTATTCAAAATTTAGAGGTTGAGCAGGCCATTAAGGCATTGAAAGTTGGCTTCTCTAGCCAGGTTGGCAAGTATTTTTTATAAAAAAAATTTGGATGAGTTGATTCCTCTTCTGACACGTCTTTTCAAAGAAATGTTATTGCCCACCAGTTCGCATACTAATTTTGGGGAAGCCATTCTGATTTTTTTATATAAGAAGGAGAATAGGAGACTCCTCAGCAACTGGAGGTCCATTAGTCTACTTAATTCAGACTATAACGTTCTGTCTAAGGTTTTATGTGCAAGACTTCAGTGAGTCAGTGGTACCCTGATCCATGCAGCCCAGTCTTGCTTGATTCCAAACAGAAATATCACAGCTAATCTGGCCTTATTAAGGGACATGTTTGAACACGGTAACCAAAATAAACTTCAAGGTTATTTGTTATCAGTTGATCAGGCAAAAGCTTTTGACAAGGTTTCTCATACCTATTTATTTCAGGTCTTGGAAGCATATGGTCTCCCCAGTCCAAAGCTGAAATGGATAAAAACGCTATATAATGGGCCAAAATTGACACCCTTTGTAAACAGGGTTTTAGGTGACTCAGTGGCTATGAAGGTGGGAGTTAGACAGGGCTGCCCAGTAAGTCTTCTTTTATATATCTTTGCTTTGGATCCATTAATCAGAAATATAGCACAAAATCGGAGAATAACTGGGGTTACACCTATAGCTGGCCTGGAGGAACAGAAAATGGCAGTTTATGCAGATGATATTTGTTGTTTTATCTCACCCCATGAAGCTGATTATGAGTAGCTACAGGAGTTTTTGGCATATGCCCATATTTCAGGCACAGTTATTAACACTGATAAAAGTAAGCTACTGAGACTAGGGCCCCCTATAGAACAAGATGCTATATTGAATATAGTGGGAATGCCTTTTGCATCTCCCACAATTTCTATTTTCGGCCTTCAGTTTGGGGAAGGTAATTTACAAATTCTTAATTGGGAAAATAAACTCAAGGTGTGTGAATCAAAAGTTCAGATATGAAAGAACAGTAAAATAAAAATAAAAAAAAGAATCCTATCAAGAAATGTTTACTCCCTATGTTTACAAATTCAAGTTTTATTTTTCTCCCTCCAGTTTGTTTTGAGAAGAGACTGCTTAGTTGTTTTTTTCAGATGTTATGGGGCATTCAGCTGAACCCAATTAAGAGGGACTATACCTTTTTACCACAGAAATTAGGTGGGTTGGGAATGGTAAGTCCCTTGGTGTTTTTCATTCCTTTTTCTGTAAATCTACACTCATGTTAGGATGGGGAACTAATATCACAACTTGGCAACAATGGACATATAACTTGTTGTCCAATTCTTTTAGGAACTGGGAGGATCGTCCTCCGAAACTCCTTGTCAGGTTCCAGAATATGTGGATTCAGCTGTAAGAAAAATGAAACAATTTAAAGAGACTAAACAAGCCCTAAGCACATTTTCTAGGAAACAGTTATACACTCATATCATGCATACACAAGGAGTGGTCCAAGCTGACGTCCCTAATTGTTTACCCTCCAAACACTTAGTTGTCCTACTTACATTAAATGATAAGAGAATCCCAGCTACAGTCTGGGATGTACTATGGCTCAGTAGCCATGGCAGGTTAGGGGTTAAGGGAAACCTGCAACATAAAGCGATTGAGGACAGATTCTACACACGGGCTGAGTGTGCTCAAATTGTAGAAACTCAAAACTATTTTTTTTTTCCTTGACTATCCTACAACACAATCACTGTTTTCATTCTTGGCCACTAGATGGCAATTGCATTATATCACAAGATTAACATAAGAGTCGCTTTTCCTGGGGGATTATGCTGGGTACCTGAAATTTTATCATCCCAGTACTTTGAATCTCATATTTGCATGCATCAAGTTTTACTTATGGCAGGCCAGATGTCAATTATTGACACAACAATTAAATACCTTTCCATTTACATTTGCAAGCTCTACTGAAGCTACACTTAAACTAGTGAAAACTCTAGATTACAAAAGATTGCCTAAGGTGACAGCTGATGCACTGGTGCGAAGAATTGCATGGATCACTTGACCTGGGTTGAATTGCATACAGGACAAGAAATTTATTTGAACCTTTTAAATATTTCCTTAAATGTGAATACAATTTTGAAATGTATAGTTGTGTTGCTTATCCTATTAATATTATTACAAGATTTCAAAGGTCAAGGAATTGTATGATTACCAGTAGTACTTTTGGTTATAGATACAGAGCAGAAGGATCTAGAATGGTGTTTGAACCTGCATATTTTCTTGCTGTTTGGTTTTGTTCCAAGATTCTAAACTATGCTCATTTTTGAGTTTTTTTTTCTTAGTTTTATGTTACTTTCGTTTGTTTCACAACTCAACATGTACATTTATATGGGTTTGCAGGTGTTACAACAGAAAAGACTGGTTTTGTTTTCCTTTTTTTTTTACCCTACTTTTTTTGTATTATTACCATGCATTAATATACTGTGGGATGGTTATGTTTTTCCTGTTTTCAATATAAATCTCCTTACTCTTTTTTTTTTTGGGGGGGGGGGATGTGGATGTTTTTGGTTCAGTGATCTTTTTTTCTTAAGTTGCATCTCATAATTTTCTTTTATCAAAATGTGTGTTTAAGAGGGGATTAAGCTGTGATGTAACAGAGTTCTTTTTCCTTTATTTTTCTTTTTGGTTTTTGCCCCACAGAAGTGTAAGTATAGAGATGGCTATGATTTTTATTTTTGAAGAAATATGCTTGTTTTGTGTACGTGTTTCCTTGTGTGATGTTATGATTTTCTTTAATGAAAAATTCCCCTATTCTTTTTAAGAAGTGCCATGGGATCTTTAGCATCCACCTGAACTACTACCAGAACAGGCAGATGGAACCTCGGCTTAAAGTCTCATCCAAAAGATGGCACCTCAGGGGTGCAGCACCCCCTCATGCTGCACTACAGTGTCAGTATTTTAATCCAAGTGCCTGGTGTGGGGATAGAACCCACAGCCCTTCTGATCTTCTGGCCTCAGAGGCAAGTGTGCTACCTGCTGAGCAACTGACACTATGTAACCCCTAGGTGGCACTATTCTAAGGGCTACTACCCCTGTCTGTATGGCTATACACAGGTTGAGGGGCCTGAGTTCACTAATAAGGTGCCTCAACCCAGAGAAGTGGTATTGGGGTTGCTTGTCTACTCTGGTATAGCCCTCTGGGAAGCTATAACCACCCACCAACCCTCCTAGTGGCCTGGCATCCAACACAGTAGTAAATTCGCAGCCAGTATAGAACAGCAATAATGTGCATACACTCTTCACACTCACCACCAGGGCTGAACTTGCAGCAACTTCCCTGGAGACCCCCTGGAAAATAAGGTTAGCAATACAGCAGTACACGCTTAATACTGTTATCCAAATAATAATATGCACATTAGCCAGGTTAAGCACAAAACAAGACAATTAGGTTTATTTAGGTGCAGTAAACAAGGGAGCGGCATGAATCTAGCTAAATGATTAGTATTCTGATTTAATTCAGGAGTTGCATGCACTCTTTGTCCCACTTGGACAGTCACACAACACTGGGTACCTAGGATGGTAAGTCTGGCTTGCCAGAGGCATTGCCCGGGGTGGCCAGTGTTGCAGCTGATGTTGGGACCCTTGTTGGAAAGAATAAGACAGTTAACATGCAAACACCCAGGTTATTTGTAATCCAAGCTGGTTGGCTCAGTCCTTTGAAAACCCAAGAAAAGTGAAACAATTAGTTGGTACCACATATGATTTATAAACTCATTGCAGGGAGCTACCCTGATTGTACTCACGCTACCAGGAATCTGCTGCAAGGCAGGTGATATGTGGACCTTGTGGGATGACTGCTAGGCATGGGGAAGCTGGACCAACATGACACACCTCCTCTTCACTACCGTTCCTCCAGGTGGCTGCAACCTGTGTGATGTTGCTGCACAGGGGCTGGATCCCAGTGCCCGGGGTAGGCTGGCATTGCAATTATTGTTGGGGCCCTTAAGAAAGAAAAACACATGCACTTTACCCCACAATTTGTAATCCGGAGCTGGATGGCTCAGTCCAAAATGATTAGCACCCACAATTAAATCAGATGATGCACCGAGGATAATTGAACTTTGTTGCAGGAAGCTACCTTGATGTTTACTCACGCTACCCACAGACCAGGTGATCCTCCAATGAAATAAGATCTGTAGACACAGTTGGATATGGATAGAGGTGAGATCCCTCATGGTCCTCGATGATGCTGGTCTTCAAGCCAGCAAAACAATGTAAATCAGGCCGAGGGAAACATGCAGCACAAACGTTTTCAAACTACTCTGCCGCGCAGCATTTTGAACAACTCACACACGTTTATATAGAAACATAGAAGTTGATGTCAGATAAGGACCGCAAGGCCCATCCAGTCTGCCCATTTCTTTTTCTTCCTTATAAATGTGCCATCAGCCTTTGCTCTGTCAGTGGCCTATCTATTTATACTCATCTGTATTGCTCCCTTATGCCTATCCCATACATGTTTGAAGCCCTGTACTGTATTCATAGCCACCACTTCCTGAGGTAGGCCAATCCATGCATCCACCACCCTTTCTGTGAAAAAGAATTTCCTCACATTCCCCTTTAATCGGCCTCCCTTTAATCTCATGCTGTGTCCTCTTGTCCTGCTATGTTTCTTATATTTAAACATGTTAGACACTTTCACCTTGTTAATGCCCTTAAGGTGTTTGAATGTCTCGATCATATCACCTCTCTCCTCCTTTGCTCAAGGGTATACATACTGAGCTCTGTTAATCTGTCCTCATATATGTCTTCTGATGCAGTCCCTGCACCTTTTGGTTGCTCTTCTCTGGACTGCCTCAGTTTGGTTAATGTCCTTGTGAAGGTGTGGTCTCCAGTACTGCACACAGTACTCCAGATGGGGCCTAACCAGTGTCTTGCAAAGAGGGATTATTACCTCCCTCTTACAACTTGTGATACCCCTACTAATATACCCTAACATTCCCCTAGCCTTACCTACCGCTTTAGAGGTCTGCTTGGATGATTTTAGGTCATCGGTGATGATGATGATGCCCAAGTCTCTTTCTTCCTTTGTGACTGCCAGCAACTCTCCTCCCAGCCTATAGGTGGCTTCAGGGTTTCTCTTCCCTATGTGCATGATCTTGCACTTCTTTGCATTAAATCCCAGTTGCCACTTTTCTGACCACTTTGCTAGTTTATCCAGATCTCTTCTCATTCTGCCCACCCAATCTGGATCATCTACTCTGTTGCAGATCTCGGTGTCATCTGCAAACAGAAAAGCCTTACCCTCTAGTCCATCTGTAATGTCACTAATGAAGATATTGAAGAGGACTGGCCCCAGGACTGACCCCTGAGGTACCTCACTTGTGACTTGCATCTCTTCTGACTGACTGTATACCATTTACTACCGCTCTGTTTTCTGCCCGCTGACCAGTTTGCCACCCAGTTGACCAACTTCTGACCCACCCCGAGCCTACCCAGCTTATTTGTCAATCTTCTATGTGGAACAGTGTCAAAAGCTTTGCTTAAATGAAGGTAGGCAACATCAACTGCTCCCCCTTGGTCCACCACTCTGGGTCAAAGAAATCTATGAGCTTAGTTTGACAGGACCTTCCTTTTGTAAACCCATGCTGTCTTGGATCCTGTGCCCCTATGGATTCTAGGTGTTGCACTATCCTTTCCTTAAGGAGTTCCTCCATAATCTTGCCCACTACTAAGGTAAGACTGACTGGTCTGTAGTTCCCTGCCTCCTCCCTGCTACCACGCTTGTGGAGCGGGATCACATGAGCCCCCTTCCAGTCTTCTGGGACCTCTTCTGTGCTCAGAGACTCACTAAACAGTTCTGCTAATGGCTCTACTAGTTCCACCCTTAGCTCCTTAAGTGCCCTTGGATGTATGCCATCAGGTCCCATTGCCTTTTCCACCCTGAGCTTAGTGAGCTCTTGTAGCACCCTTTCTTTTGTGAAGGGAGTAGTGTTCACCTCCCTCCCTCCCCCCTGTGTTCATGGTGCTGAGCTGTGGGCCCTGCCCTACCTTCTCTTCAGTAAATACTGAGCAAAAGTATTTATTTAGGATAGATGCTTTTACAGGGTCTTCCTCCTCACATGCCCCCTTTTCTCCTTTGAGCTTAGCAATACTCCCTCTGGAATTTCTCCTTTCACTAATGTATCTATAGAAAGTCTTGTCACCTCCTTTTACTGTTCGTGTTGGTGTTTCCTCAGTTTGGGACTTTGCCTGCCTTACTGCCTTCCCTGCTTCCCTTAAGGCAGCTTGGTATGCCTCCTTATCTTCATCCCGCTGTGTTCCCTTATATTTCCTGAAGGCCAGCCTTTTGGCTCTGACCTTTTCTGCTACTGTGTTTGAGAACCAAAGTGGTTTCCTTCTTCTTTTGCACTTCCTTTTCTGTCTAACACAATGGATGTTGCTTCAAGTATTGCATCCTTAATGCTTGCCCACTTTGCCTATACCTCCTCACCTGTGTTTCTTTTTGCCAGGGCTAGTTTAACTCTGTTGGCCATCTTATCAAAGTCAGCTCCTCTGAAGTCCCATATGTTTGCCTTGTAATGGGATGATTTAGATGTAGTGGCCAAATTGAACCATACCATGTGATGGTCACTGGCCCCCAGGTGACTTACCTGAAGATCTGTTATCCCTTCCCTGTTAGTCAGAACTAGATCTAGGATAGCCCTGTCTCTTGTGGGCTGCCGTACCAGTTGTTTGAGACCCTTCCCCTGCAGGGAATCCATCATGTGTCTAGTTCTGGCAGATGTTCCCGCTGATATTGACCAATCTGTATCCGGCATGTTGAAGTCTCCCATTATCAGAATCTCCCCTTTAGCTGTCATGTTTTGTAAATCTTCTAACAGTAATGTGTCTATGTCCTCCCCCTGGTCTGGGGGCCTGTAGACAACCCCAGTTCTTATAGCAGTCCCATTTCCGGTTTCCAGGGTGACCCACAGTTCTTCTGGCTCCTTATGTGTATTCTGAATTTCTGTAGCTTTGATATTTTCATTGACATAAAGGGCCACTCCACCACCCCTTTTTACACCTCGGTCTCTTCTGAATAGTACATAGCCAGGTACTGAAGTCTCCCAAGTGTAGTTACTGGTAAGCCATGTCTCATTAATTGCTACTATGTCAAGTTTAGCCTCTGACATTATTGCCTGCAGGTCTGGGATCTTATATGTAAAATAAACCCAGCCCTTTCTGGTCCTTCCAGGCAGGATGCAGGCTGATCTGCTCTTCTCAGGCATATGGAATCAAATTACCTATGGCAGCAGGTGGCAGATACCCAGGTTGGAACAATTTGGACCTGCGGACTGACAACCAAAACAAGTCTAGGCCAGGCAGACCTAACCCCCGAGAGCTGGCAAGCTCCCCAGAGGCAATCACACTAGCTCTTGGGATGTCTCTCCAAATCAAGTCTGTCCAGCAGTTGCCCCCTTTTATATGGGGCTGAGTTCCAAGGTTCTCATTGGCTGCCAAAACTGTCTTTAACGGTCCCCAGATCTTAACTGGCTTGTGTTTTGGCACCTAGAAATTGTCCCAGTTAATCCCCCATAAGTCTCTGGCAGATACCCAGAAGCCCTTTTGTTAAAGCCTGGCTTCTGATTGATTAGTAGCTGCTAAAATGGTGGCTGCATACAGTTTTCACAGCAGTCTGATTTACTGTTCTCACACATCAAGTTCTGGTGCAGCCAGGATTAACTTAAATTTTATTTAAATTTCACACAGTGCTATAGCCCCAACAGCTCTCTTGCAGGCAAGTCCACTTTTGAATAAATAACTGCTTCCCCCAGGGAGTCGCAGCTCCCGTAATACACTGCCCCCAAAAAACACACAGCAGCTCATAAATATTCATAAGGGCTCTTCTGTGCCCTGACATTTGCCCCTTGACCTTTCTCCTTGTGATCTGGTGCCCTGGATGCAGCGCTCACAGCGCCTGATGATTTTGATTTATTTAAAACATAAAATGCTTTCCTTTCTATTTACTGTGTCCCTGGTGCCTTTTAAGCTCAGCTGCAGCACCGACAACTGGTGAAGTGGCAGAGAATTGGTATTTGACTGCAAGAGCGATCTTAGCATGCAGGGCACCTTCTTGATCATGCGAGTGGCAGATCTGTGATGTCGCATGCTCGCATGTTACTCTGCAAGCCCTGTAGGGCTCGACTGAACAAAGAGACACTGGAGGCCTGGACAGAGTGGCAGAAGGGGCCGCAAAGGAGCGGGATGCCGGGAGGCTGCGGGAGATACCTGGAGGCATTATAGGTAAACCCCGCCCCCCCAATGGAGGGGAAGGGGCGTTACATGTAGAATAGCCTCTTTTGTTTAAAATTCTCCCCACACAGGATACATCCAAGCCAAAGTCAGCCGCAAGCTCTTTTCAGGTGATTTCAGGGACCAGAGCCTTATCTAGCAATTTGATTTTTTGTTCAAGGCTTAAAATGTTCTGTTTCAGTTTATCCATGCTGACAATCTGATTAAGTGAGTGGCAAAATGTTCTACGCTCTGTGAGGTACTGTTTTAAGGAGCTATAAAGAGCTAAATTAAAGCCAGGTGTTAGTAACGAGGTGATAATTGGGTTTTGTTACTACAGGTCATTTTAGGGAGAAGGAGCATAAAAGAAACTCAGCCGTCAATCACCTCATTTCACACCTCACAGCTGCATTTAATCCGGCTGATTGATGCTGAATTTGTGCACTCAGCCGAAACTGTGTGCACACAACAGATTCATTTATCATTCAGCAATATAGGGAATGAACCAGAACCTGGTGATTTTGTACACACAACCAAAATGCATACATGTGGACTGCACTGTATATGTAAAATGAGGGTCCCTATCAAAAAGGACATTGGAAGATTTTTGATGTAGGTCAGTAGACTGACTAGTTGTTCTGGGGCACACAGGTCTCTGTGACTACTGAATTACTTACAGTTCTGGTTGCTGAGTCATTCAAATCCACAGATATATGAAGTTGCTGTGTTGATACCTCCAGAACATCCTACACAACATGAGCAATCTGTACTTTGTCTTCTTGTGAAATGTTCTAACAAATAGGCAGTATGGTAGACCAACTCAAAAATTAATAATTAGAATAGACAATCTAGGAAGCCTACCTTAATACCAGAACTCCAGAAGAATAATAGTTCTTTTTAGCACATAGAACTAAGCTTTTCTCAAATCTCTGTCAGAAGGGTCTGATGATAAAGGTGTCCGTTTTTTACAAGTAGCTGTTTTTTTTTTTTTACAAACCCCTGAAAGGAAGGATGAGAACAGCATAACCTTTCATCATTTGTTTTATCATTTGCCTGTTCTGAAGCTGACTGCTTGAAATGTTTTGCAGACAAAGCTTTTAGTTCTTTACTGACCAGAGAAAATCTTCTAGAAGGAGTCAGGCCCAGGTTTTTCAAACATTTAGCTTGTAAGTGATTGGCATTCAAAAATGACACCTTCCATAGCTAACTGGTCACATAGATTCCTTATTAACACATTTTAAGAATAGTTTTGCATAGGATGAGGAGAGCCTAATTCATTCCCTGTATATTCAGGAGTGAAACTATCATACTATGCCTGCCAAATTCATCAAATTCTACCCTTCCTCTCTTTCTTCAGGTAGAGGGTGTGGAGATACTGCAGGGGCCTGCATTTGCTGTGTGACCTGAAACATTTGCCATGTTTTCATTCATTCTTTCATCTGTCCATCTTAGGCAGTCCAACTGGAGCCTCCACAGTGTGTTTACCATATGGGTCTTCCACCAGTTCACTCACACTGAGTGGCTGCCACTTCTCGCACTAAGGAGTTTAGCACATGAACCTTTCACTAGTTTTGTCTCCTTGTGTATTTTCTTTTCCCCAGTGGCATCAACCAACAGAGTGCTCCTATCTCCAGGTCTCTTGGTGCCAATGGAACTGCCACTGGTTGAGGATTTAGCTGAATCTTTTGGAGAGACATTAATAGTACTGGATCCCTCCATATTTACTAAACTTTTCTTCACAAGGGATCATAGTGTGAAGACAGGTGCTAACAAGCATTTATCAATGCCGAACGTTCGCTTGCAGGTATCTGCAGTGGTGTTTGGCATGTATGGTGCTTTATCCTAATGCCCTGTGCGATTGCTGGTATTTGCACAATATCACCATGACCTTGTTGCTACCCCCATTGTGCGCTACATAGGCGGAAACACGTTTTGGGCAGGATGTGAAAAATGACAGTTGTACTGCTCATAAGGAAGTGTGGTAAAATGGCAATATTGAAAATCTGAAGTGGAAACATTGAAAATTAGTAAACCCATGAGCCGTGCGGTGTGTGGAACTGTGCAATGCGACGCCCATAAAACAGTCATTTGTAGGATTTTTTTCACCAAATTTTCAACATTGCCAATTTAAAACCTCTGCTAATGAACAGTGTCACTGTGATTTTCTTACTGTGTCCCATACATTGATTTGGCACACCGACTGCGCCATTATGCACTACATGGGCGGAAAGACAATTTGGGCAGGATGTGAAAAATGACAGCTGTACTGCTCATAAGGAGGTGTGGTAAAATGGCAATGTTGAAAATCTGGAGTGAAAATATCGAAAATTTGCAAACTTACGAGCGTGCGTAGGAACTGCACAACGCAGAGTCATAACAGTCATTTTTAGGAATTTTTTCACCAAATTTTCAGCACAGCCATTTTAAGACCTTGTGCTCATGATCAGTGTCACTGTGATTTTCTTAATGTGTCCCATACATTGAGTTCGCACACCGATTGCGCCATTGTGCGCTACATGGGCAAAAACACATTTTGGGCAGGATGTGAAAAATGACAGGTGTACTGCTCATGAGGAGGTGTGTAAAATGGCAATGTTGAAAATCTGGAGTGCAAATATTGAAATTTCTGAAACGTCACGCAGCATGAGAACCGCGAACGCACGCCAGAACAAGTCATTTTGGAATTTTTGCATCAGATTTTCAACATGGTTTGGAGTCTCTTCTCATGAATGATTTCACTGTCATGGTGTTATTTGAGGCTGAAGGGAGATTTCGCGCAGTGACCGCGCAGTGCCTGAGAAATCACCTTCGGGCCTGAATAATGCAATGACAGTGACATCATTCATGAGAAGGTCCCAAAATCCCATGTTGAAAATTTGCTGCAAAATTCCAAAAATAACTGAGATATGCATAAAGTTGAAACCCCTATGTAGCCCATTATACAGCTTACCGCATTTCCTCAGTTCGCGGTCGGCTTTGAAGAGTGCATACGGTTCCTGGTCCACCAAGATCATCGCACTAAGAGTCCGGAGGTAAGTATGGGTGAGGGGGGTATGGGAGGCTGGTGCGCAGGGGTGGGCAGGTTGTGGGGGCTGGGAGATGCCACCAGGGACCATTTTTGTTTTATAGGTTAAAATAACAAAAGACAATGTGGACATTTGCCATGTGGGGTGGGCCTCAGCATGGCAGAAGATGGCTGGGGGCGAGGAGCCAATGGGGAATTAGGCACCCCTGGCCGGCAAAGTAACGGACTGTTTGCCACGCTGGGGTGGCCTCTAGCGTGGCACCAAAGCTTGGGGGGCACCGTGACGTGCACGCGGGAGGGACGTAGCGCGTGACATGAGGGGGGGTGGCGTTCAGTATGGCAGTGGTGCTTTCCTTTGAAGTAGAGGAACACTGCTGTCATACTGAGCTCCTACACCCATTGGTGCAGGACCACCACGCCTGCTCAAGGGAGCAGTGCATTGGTTGGGAGAGGCACACCTCCAAGTGTGCTACTCTCCCAAAACGTTCCTTGCACATGCACGCAAGCGAACGTAAAAAGTGGCAGTTTTGCAAAGTCTCTTCTTTTTACAGTCTTAGAAAAATCTTAGGCAGGACTCACAATCTTGTCAGAAATGCTCTGGTCTCAAACACTTAAACCACAAATTAAGGTTGTTAGTTTTAAGGACCTTACACAGCACCCACACTTTTTGAAACATGGTAGGCCTGTGTATTTTTTAGGTTTCTGTAACATGAGGTGTTATCACGAAAAAGTACAATTTAAGCAACAATTTATTCTCTTTTTGCAGTTTGCAACCAGGAAAAAAACAAACCACAAAAGAGAAAACCCTCAGTTCCCATCTTAAATTGAACTGAAATTGATAACAAGGCACTGACTATGGTTGGTTCCCCGAACCAGTAAGAATACAGAAAATTTACTCTGAACTATCAGTGCCTGATTCAGAACACAGTACAAGTCCGAAAATGAGTGCTTTTAAAATGTGACTTATAATACAAAACGATTTATGCAGCAGGAAGTCCAGGGCATCAAGTCTTTACTTCAGCTGAAAATGATCTGGCAGTTCAAGCTTAGGGGGGTGCATGATCAGTGCTTGTATTAGTTTAAACTTCTCATCACATTCCAGGGCAAGGAGTATGTGCAGGCTATCTGCTTAAAGTGATAAGCAGATGAAAACATTGATGCTGTTAGAACTAATACTTATTAATCAGGATGACCTGATTAGAGAAGTGAAAACTGGAGAAACACAAGGCAACAGTGACCATTAACATTGTCAGTCACCATTGACACCAACAGGAAAAAACCCTGGGGTGATAAAGTCCATGTCCCATGAAAGGTACATTTTATAAAGATAAGGGCACTCACAGCACTGGAAAGCAGTAAAGTGTTTTTGAATAGCCCTTTTACACTGTACTGCTCAAAATGCATTTTCAGTACCGGAAGGTTAGGTAAATACAATTTTAAATAGTATAAAAACTGAAATATATAGTACATAAATATCCAATGCCTAGCCAAGCACTCTTTACTAAAGTCAGGTTTTTGTCCTCTTGATTGAAAAAGGGTTACATTTGGGACAGAATGGATCTACCATGGCAAGGAGTTCCAGAGATGAGGAGCATAAATGGCAAAAGCCATGTCACCATATTGATAGTTTTGACTTTGGTGCCTCAGGAAGTCCTAAGCTTGCAAAGGCATAAGGCATCACAAATGGGCATCAGGTCAAGCAGTTCGGAAGGGTCAATTCCGCAGCTGGATTTTTACGCGAGCTTCAGTATTGTGTACTGTAATCAGTTCAACTCCTTAACTGATACCAGTACACACACAGCTCAGGAATTATATGATTTAATCTTGATGCATTTATTCACATCCTCACTGCACAAACACTTTCCTTAAAAACCAGGAGCCCTATTCTCCAACACAAGGTCTGGAGCTAATTGGTTGCTGCAACCATTTAGCACCACCTCTGTCTCTACAACTACTGTGCATGAAGCTATGCTAACCTGAGGTTACTGCCCTTCCAAATGTGACAGGGTTGAATACAGGCCTGTCCCAGTTGTTAGAGAGAAAGAGTTTAAATGCAAGAATCTGTTCTTTTCTGTCTCTTCTCTGTCTGGTTGCACAATCAAATTTTCTTGTGAGACCTAGGACTGATCATCCTGCTGGTCTTGAAATTCCCTGCCTCTCGCTATCTCTCTACCCTCACTTGCTGTTTTGTCCCCCCCCCCCCCGTATATATCTGCAGGTATAAAAATATATGTGAATCTTTTTGTGGAAATGTAGTTGATACGGGGATTCCTTTGTTTAAATCTGCATATAGTTACACTGTTGAAATGACTGCAAAGCTAAAACTGTAAATAGCTGTACTGTTGAAATGATTGCAAAACTATTTGGAACAATCAAGGGGTTAACCTGAGATGTAATTTTTAAGCCTTCTGCAGAATATATAAATAAGAGGTCAGTTCTGGGTCACAATGTTCTTTTTGATGCACCTGCTGAAACTGAAAAGAACATAGGAAACTAACAAGAACACTGTATGGGAAGCATGCTATTTTTTTAATGAGCTCCTGCACAGACTTATAAAAAGGAGCTGCAATGTTTTGCAAATGAGAGAGACAGAGACTGAGATTGGAAATTGAGAAGAAAAACTAAGAAGGACTCTGTTTTTTTTATATTTCTACTGCCATTGTAAATCGTTCTGAACAATTTTTGTATTTTATTGTTATTAATAATAAAACTCGTGTTGCAAATTGTACAACTGCTTCTGGTTTTCCTGTGCTTCAAGATATGTGCCTTGACGACACCTACAAAATCATAAATCTGTTACAGATAATGCTGAGCACACAGGCCCATGCAGACATGTGTGTCATGTCCATAATACCAGTTGCTGCTTGCTGCAGCCCTCCACCTCTATAGTTTCTACAGGCAAGCAATAAGGGGTGTCATAATGCTGCTACCAGGAACAGAATCTGGTAGATGAAGGATTGGTGCTAGGGAAGATGCTGCCTATAGAAGTACCCAGTGGGGGCCATAAAGGTAGGGGGTTAGGGTGGGAAGTTACTTCCTGTCAGCACTCCAGTTCTCATGGAGACCCAGTGGAGTATTTCTAACTAGTATATTGCTTGGTACAAACCATGTTCATGCCTAGTAATATCCAGCAATATGATCTGCATTGAGACAGTGTCACAAGGATGACTTTTCCCCTGGGGCTAGGAGTTCCAGAGCTATGGGGCATAAAAATCAAATCTCCTGTCCCCAATGTAGACAACACTGACATTGGTATCCCAACCTGCCCCAAGTTCATGGAACACAGGGAGTCCAGGGGGCTGTAAGGGGCCAGCAGGTCCACCAGACAGCATGAGCCAATTGTATAGTGTGACTTATTTACAAGATACAGAATCATGAAGTTGATTTTGCTCCAGAATGAAAGCCAGTGCAGTTAGTGCAGAACAAGAGTTATATATGATAAAATCCTGATGTGCTTGTGAACATCCTGGCTGTCACATTCTGAACCAAAAGCTAGTGCTGAATTGACTTCTCTGATAGATCTGCAAGGAGTACATTGCTGCAATCAAGACTAGAGGTCAATAAAGGTATGCACTAGGGACTGCATTTCACTAGCTGGAGGGAATAGTCTCAACCAGGAGATATTCTTAAGATGACGATAATACCCTCCCTTAACCATGGCCGCCACCTGAGATTCAAGTGATGAGTCATAGTCAATGAGGATCCCAAGGCTGCAAACCACCTTTGGTGATACCACCACAGACTGAGGGAGCACTCGCAAATGAACACTTCTTTCTACAGTATGTGAGGCACTTTTACTCTGTAAAGAGTGTCTCATACATAGGTGCTCTTGAAACATGCACATTAAGGGGAGGCTTTTTATTTGGTTATATTGGTAATACAATATGGCTCAACCTCGATCAATAATACACTATACTAGTACAGCCACTAAGACATACCTCAATCTTTTGACCCCCAAATGTGGAACACTGCCTCTCAAAATGTGGAAATGAACAAAATGTAGAACACTTAATTAAATCTTTGCCTAGGAGGCTCAGAACACCGTTAAAATGTTTGCATTTATGTTCAGAAAGTCTGTTACTAATTGAATATATTTTTTGCATCATTTACTATAGATTTTTGCTTTAAAATGTTAATACTGAATGTGGAACAAGTCCTCACAGTGCGGAACAGGGAGCTTTTGTGAAGTAAAAAGAGGAACATTCCTCGTAATGTGGTACAGTTGAGAGGTATGCACTAAGATCACATTTATGATTGTAAGTGTGCTTTCACTTGAATGCTTAGGGTACCAGAACCTCTCCACATCAGGTGGTGGCTCTCATACCGTATAAATGCTCATAAGCCCACCCTTACATCTCTGAGTGTGGTCTCAGTTAACATACGAATATAACCATCTATGGTAAGTAGTTTTGCTTGGGAATCTAATTTCCAGAAGCAACCAGGATGCTCTGAATGTGCATGGGGAGATGGTGTGGGTGGTAGGCTTTCTAACATTTGGCACTCTGCAGTTCAGTTTGACTTTTGCATGTTACACATAAATAATTTAACATGATTTGCACCCTGTGTGCACCCTCTTCATTGTATGCCTAGAACAACCAATGTCCTGGAGTATCTTATTGTGCATAAAAAATGGTGTTTTCTAGAAATTTAAAAATATAAAAATATGACAATTTTTGGTACCATAGCCCCTGTGAAGGAGGACTTTCACCAGGGGGCACTAGTGTAGTGTTGGCACTATTGTACTGGTGAGGTGTATTTTCATAGTCTTTTTACAGTTGGCAGGGGGAAGGGACAGGACTAAACTTATAGCAAAACCAAGCAGGATTTAGCAGAAATTGTATGCGAGACTGAAAAAGAAACAATTTTCAGCAAACTTATTTTCCTGGGAGCCTACTTTGTCTTTGTAAGTTAAGCCAATTGTATACTGTTTTATTTAAGTAGAGAAATAATTGTGTCTTTTTCAGTTAAAAGAAATTAAAGATGGAAGGCTGACTCAATAGCGCAGCAGTAGTATTACTGCTCACTACGCTATCAGCCTAGGTTTGGGAAAGGGCTTGGGTTGCTCTGGGCCCTACCATTGGAGAGAGGATCAATCATCCTAAGGCAGCTCTCCTCCATTCGGGTTGGGGGTGCTGTGTTCCACTGCTTAATTGCCACCTAGCAGAGGCCAGATCACAAATCTGAACACTTAGTGGAGTACACACTGTGCAGGGAGGCTGGGCCAAAATGGGCTGGCTTGCCCAAAAAAGAAACACCATTTCTATTTTAAAAAAATCAGTGCATGTAGGGAGAGGTAGTAAAAAAAGAAATCAAAGACAAGTTCATTGACCCAGCTAGATGAGATTTTTCTCAAGTTTATTTCTCCTGTTGAAAGTGCATATCCATAAGGTGCAAAGCACTGATAAACTCTGCAATAGTTCTGTGCAAGAAAATATGTGTTGGTGCCCCAAGATAAAGCAGAAAAACATAACTAATTTATCCATCCTTTCAGTAGCTTCCAAACCCCAGCACTTTACTAGGTTTACTAGGTGGAGTTAGACATAAGGGAACCATTTGACCCATCATGAATATCTCCCACAAGCATGGGAAATATTTATACCATTCTTAATTTGTTATAATAAAGCTTGTCTAATTTATTTTTAAATAAATTTAGTGTAGGTATATCAACCAACTGTTGGGGAAGCATGTTCCAGGCCTTAACAGCTTGAAGAGTAAAGAAATTATTCTTTTTATTGGTATGTGATGTTGGTAATTTCAATTTCTTGTTATGAGACCTAAGACTGATATGTGAATTAGAAAATTCTAGTCCACATTCTTCCTTTTGTTCTCTGGATTTTAATATTTTAAAAAGGAACAAAAGATCTCCCCTCTGTCTATGTGCCTCCAAAGAGTGAAGTCCCATAACATGTAACCTATCAGAGTATGTTTTTCCTTTGTTACCAGGTATCATCCTGGTAACTACTCTCTGTACTCTTTCTAAAGTTGAAATATCCTTCTTGGGAACTGGGGACCAAAATTGGGACCCATTGTCCAGAATTGGGCGAATATAGCTTTTATAAGTAGGATGAATTATTTGTGCATTTTTACTTGTAAATGACGTCTTACTTTATGTACCAGATTCATAGCTTTACCAGCTATGACTAAGCACTGATCCCTAGGTGTTAATTTGTTGTTTACTGTTACACCTAGATCCTGTTCCCTAGTTGAGCCTTTCAGTAGTTTTTGACTTAAGATGTATGTATAATTGGGATTGTTTATACCAAAATGTATAACTGTACATTTTTCTACACTGAGTGACATTCCATTAGTCAGTGCCCAATTTTTAATTAAGGCTAAATCATTTACTAATGATAAATGATTACTAATATTGCTAACGTCACCACTCAGTTTTGTATCATCTGCAAACTTAACTAAGTGATTTTAAATACCTAGATTCATATCACTGACAAATATATTAAAAAGAATTGACCCCAGGACGGACCCCTGAGGTACACCACTCCCCACCAGGCACTCAGCTGAGGTACAGTTATGTATTCGTATGCATTGGGATCTGTCTGTAAGTCATGCTCTGATCCAGTTAATGACAAAACTTGGGGCTTTGTAAGAGGGCCAGATGGCAGCATAGAGGGCACACAATGATGGGGAGAGGGGCAGTTGTCAGACACCAAAAATGCACATGTGGCATTGCATGCATGTGTGCATTTCAGTGCACCCCAGCACACACAGGGAAGAAAACTGGAAGAAAACATACCTAGTCTGCTGGGATGATCCCAGCATTCCTAATGCACCCCCCAGTCCATGCATGACAGATAGGGTAGGTCACCCACCACATCTGTGGTCCTGGGTAAAGTGTGCATAACCTGTAAGCCCCTGAGAAGGTCAGTGACCGGGGTTGGGGTCATCCATCAGGAGGTGCGCTGACCAGGGGCCAGAGAAAAAGCTCTATGGAAAAATAATTACATTTTAGCACAATTACTTTTTCCACTCATGTGTCCTGATTGGCACTTGGCAGTCATTGTTTATAGTTCCCCAAGCCCACAGCTAGAAAAAGATCTAGGTCAGTAAGGATGCAGGATTATTTTATGTGAGTGTAATCAAATCTGAGATGAAGTTAGCAAGTGCAAGTGACTATGATCAAACCTTTTATGGAATATGAATATAATCACTTACGATAAGCATATGAGAACCCTCATTTTTGGTGTGATGTTAAGTTCAAGGATGATCAGGATTTTGAGGAATGATCTATATACAGTTATTATCTTCGCCTATGTATTAAGCCATGATTATGCACATGAAAACTGGTCCCAATCCTCCTATCTACAGGAAGAATGACTCAGACATGGATCATGACAGTAGCAAGTTGAGCTTACTTTGTTTGAAAAAAGCTTTAAAGACTGACTCCAAAATTGGCTCAAGCCATCCCAACTGCTAATACCTCTGCGAGTACAGGGATTATGTCCTTACGCAAGTTTCAGTTTTGGTGATTAGCTCCTCCCAAATCTTCATAATCTTGTCTGAGAGGAGCATTAAATAGCATTCACACTGCACCACTGACACTTCTCTTTCCTGGGTTGGGCAGTCATGATGAAGCAGACTGTTAACTATTTTGAAAAGAATGGCTTGGTACTTCTTCACAGTTTTATGAACTTTAACCTTGGGAACCTGAGCTCAAGAACATCAGCATTCATCAAGAATTTGTCACAATCAAAAAGCACATGGACTAGGGAAGAAATTTAAATTTCAGTTATTTCCATCTGATTTTAAATGTACTGGTCTCAGTTATACCACATGTTGCATGGTGAAAGTCCCTTACCTCAAGTATAAGTGCACCAGGCTTTAGATGTCTTGCTTTTAAGGGGCTAAGTTATAAGCAGTCAAACATTTGGAAATGTTTTAATTAAATTTTGCAAGTATGTAAACTGTACAGTTTTTAAGCCCCTATCACTCTAAAACTAGATCATTTACCATCACCAAGTTGGGTAGGATCATAGACCATAAAAATGAGACTGTGTATTAGCTTTCTATCTCATGCTAAAAGAATAACCAAATTATAAGCTGCCAAAAAATGCTGACATAAATAAAGTCCATTTTCATGAACTTTTGTGAAACGTGTGGAAGTCTGTAAGTTTTGTACAAACTGTGTCCATATGTTTTGCCCAGCCATATGTAACCCCCATCCCCATCATTTTGTAAACGACAGGTGGCATGCAGTTTGAATCTGACAGCAGTACTAGGTGGGGACTGGGTTCGGGGAGGAATAGGTCACTCGGTACAAGGGCTAGGTTTGGCTACTCTGCACAGGGGCACCCAAGTAATTCCGAAAACAGGAAGCAATAACTGTAATGTCCAACACCAGAAATGGGATTCTAAAGTGTGGCTTTCTTCACTTCCAAGCAGAACAAACAAAGCATAGATGGACCCCCGTGGGGCTACATTCCTGGTAATGCAGATTAAAAGAATCAAGAACACTTCTTCAACACTTCAGCCCTCAGGTTCTGAACCCACCGGGCACACAGCCCGGACTTGCATGCTGCTTTGGGTACACAGTCCAAACTTGTACACTGATCTGGGTCTTCCCTGGCTCGACTCCCTGGCCGGCCATTCGGACACCTTCCATATGTCATGGAAACATTTTCTGGTGGCTCCCTAAATCAGCTAAGAGCACCTCAGCTCTATCAGGGAATTTTCCTTTTAATCCCATATCTGAGTACTTTCTTCAGGCACTGGCCAAGTACCTGAGAGAAAGTAAAGGTGCCACAGAGCAAATCCGTAGAGGTGAATTTGGTTACTACTGATGGGGGGTCTCCCACCTATTGCTTCCACAATTCATACCCGGCCATTTCTCTGGACAGTAAACACCTCCTACTGTAAAGCTTGGCAATGTAGATTAAGGCTAAATGTATGTCACATTTCCTCTACTTGTCTTGCTTTCCCTTTGTGCTGGACTTGAACATACTTTTACTTGGCATAGCCCATTGCTCTAGGCCCCCCACTGATTAAGCAATCCAGTCCCCACTTTACTTCACTCTTTGGTGCTGGACTTGAACCTACTTGAGTTAACCAGCAATGTCTATTATACTAGACCTCCTACAGATTAAGTAGTCCAGTCCCCACGTTCCAACAGTTCAGGTGAAAAACACTGGCCCTCTGCCAGAGCGAACTCACCCTTTGGTTTGGCTGCAGGTGCCCCACAGGCGATTCCTCCACAGGAATTTCTCTCTCAGAGCTTCTGGTGCTGCAGCACAACTTGAAATAGGCAGCTTCTTTCCTTAGCCGGAACCAGGAGGGCTGCCCCTGGAAGACAGGCAAACCTTTTCCCCCCGTCCCCTCAGGGAGGGGCACTTGGACCAGTGACAGCGGTCTCCACCACTTCAGCAATAAGTTTGTGTCCCTCTTACGGTGGAAACACACACCTCCCTTACAGTAGCTCTAAAACAGAGCTTAAGGCTCTGAGAGCCTGCACACAGACTGCTGTGCTGCTCCTCTCTCCAAGACTGCACACAGACTCTGTTCAAAATCCCCAACATTCTATCCTAACTTCCAACTGCAGCACTCCAGTGTGGCTCATGCAGCTGTGAGAGTTCTATGGTGATGTCATCCCTCAGTCTCAGCTGAGACTGAGAACAGAGTGAGACCATGTGAAATCCATTTAACTGGAATTTCACAAGCTGCCTTCCCTGCCTACCACTAGGTCTTCCTGGGATTCTAGTAACCCCGGGTAACAGGGGGGTTATACATACATTTGAGCTGCCTTGGAGCAGAAGGAATGAACAGGCTGGGAAGAGCAATAATAAGGCAGCATTCATATGGGGCTCCATAGTACAGTGGTATCCAGTGTCAGGAGCCCTCATGTCAGTTAGAATCATGCATGAAGAACCATCAAGAATAGTCAAGGCCATCACGTTGCACTTGATTTTCTTCTTGCAATATGCTACCTAGCCACTAGTGTTCACAGACAAACTGGCTTGTGGAGGCCCACATGTGAACAACATTGCTTTTGTACAATGCCACCTGCTGACTCTTTAACAACCCTACAGATAATCAATGTCTATTTTTCGCATTTGAAAACATTGACACTAAATGACATCAAGCATTACAAATAGTTGCGACTGAGGCCGCTGTGACAGAAGGATCTAAACATACTGTACTTCATCATGAAGGAACGTGATTTTGGGCCCCACAGTAGAGGTAGTGCTGCAGAAGCATTGCAGGACCATGATGCTAGAGCAGGTAAGGTGATTTGCCTGCCTAAAGTACAATTCAAATAAATGTGATCCCTAGCCAAGCCAAAATGGACTGCAGTTCTACCAAGGTTCGGGGGGGGGAGGGAGGTATGGTCATGTCAGGGAGCTTTAAACTAAAGGAAAGGGAAGGTAGCCAGTGCAGGGGTTATTAGTGGTGAGAGTTAGATGCATGTGTTCACCAACAGAAGGGCAGCAAAACTGAGTAACAATAGAATAGTACACACTGAGTCGGGCAAGAAAACATACAGGGACAACTCTCACTTGAAAGCAGGTCATATAATCACACCCAGCAGAATCAACTGGCCCAAAAGCCTAGTGCACCTTGAAGTCCAGAACACAGTAGCACTATCAGTGACCCATAAAATTAATGTGGCACCAAAAAGGAGAGTACTGACTATTCCAATTGGATAGGCCCTACAGGAAAAGGATTCGGCGACACTCTTTTTAAAGAAGAGTGTCTGTGAAAAACACAAATCTGTGACAAGTGAGTTCATCTTGCCAAACTCAGAGAAAAAGCAGGATGGGGGACAAAATCGACACTCAGAATGAAACTACACGATTGCAGGCAGCTTGGCGCAGCTAAATGGATTCGGTGACAAGTTTTTTGCAAAAGTTTCATGGATGGGATTGTAGTGGAATTACCTATTACACGTCCATTAATTTAAGAGCAAATGTTGCCAATCAGTAATTTACATTATTTCCACTGTAAATTTTAAACTACTGAACCAAACTTCTCCAGCTGTGTTACGTTCCAGGACAAGGGTGACATTGGGTATACATGCCAAATTTGGGGTGTATAGTAACACCGATAGAGCTACAAACATCTATAATTTTGAAAATATATCACAGAATTTCACAAATATATGTGTAACCCCTAAAGAGTTTTGGTTCCCCTGTAGGTCTAATAGACCTGTACTGAGTTAACTCCAGCAGTCTCAGAGCTCTGAGTCAGCTGGCCACATACTGATCATTCTGAGGAACCGGAGCTAGCTGCTGGGAAACGGAGAATCTCTTGGAGTTTCAGTTTCAGTGGCGCATTGGAGCTGGAAAAGCTGCATGCTTCATAAGAGCTGTAGGTTCCTACTGGCAGTGACTCACAAAAATCCTCGGGAACTGTGGGAGGGCTAATAAATCAGTGCTCTCGTGGGGAAATTCAGAGAGAAAGGGAGGCTAGTAACAGTGTTGAAAACTCACAAGGTGAAATAAATCAATCAATCTTTATTTAACCAGGTGGAACACTTTTGAGAAAATACTCATTTACAAGATGGGTCTGGATGGATACACAGAATCATACAACAATGCAAAAGTTGTAGGAATAATTCAGCAAGTACAAACCAGAGACATAGATTTTATATATATATATATATATATATATATATATATATATATATATATATATATATATATATATATACACACACACACACACACACACACACACACACACACACACACACAGTACATAATGTGTAGAAGGATTAAACAACAAAATTACATTTTGCTGGGTAAACAAAAGCAAATACATTTTGACAAAAAGGTATGGCAATAAATGCGACAGTGAATAGATAAGAAGTGATGACCCATAACTGAACAGGGCTTATAACTGGCAGGTGCTGGTACCATCACAGCAGTACAGTGGATGCACACTAGGCACAGAACCAGGATGGGGGGGGCAGAAACTGGTTTGCAGAGAGAGAGAAGTGAAATGTATGATTAGTTCAGGTCACATGGGCAAAGGATGGGGTACAGGCATATGGGTGATTATCGGGGTGGAAATAGAAGGGTGGCATGTGTCTGCATGAGCAAAGAGGAGAGAGCTGTGCCACCAGGTTAGGATGGCAGGACGTGGAAGAAGCAGCCACTCGGGAGATAGCATCTAGGAAAAAGAGTAGGAAGATCTTAGGCATAGCAGGCACAGCTGTCCTGCATGATCTGCTTTAGGAAGGTTTTGAATTTTGCAAGGCTGACAAAGTTGGAAAGTTTGAGGGACTTTTGTACATCGTTCCATATGGTAGGAAACACATGGCTTATTGAATGGGAGTCATGGCGAGTTCTGATTCTCAGGATTTCTAATGTGATATAGGAATATCTCCTGAGCAAGTAGGACCCACGAGAAATGGTCAGGAGGTTGCTGATATACTAACATACTAATTGCCAGCAGAATAGGCCTTATGGCCTATTGAGTCTGCTTGAACCTCAGATCCCTAGTTGGGTGCCGAGGCCTTCCCCCCCCTTGTGTTCCAGAAACCCCCATCATCCATCCCCACCCCCTTGGGCCAGGCCATCATCTGATACATTTGCTTTCTGTGTCTGTCCCACCCTCTCTTGAAGCCCTCCACTGTGGATCTCTGAACCAGCTTGTCAGGCAGTGCATTCCAAGGGTCCACCACCCTCTCAGTGAAAACCTCCTCCTCTCCCCCCCACCCTTCCACCTTCCAACTTCAAACCATGCCCTCTGGTGATACCTCCTGCTTTAGTCTAAAGATCCTCCAAGTTTACCTATTTATTCCTTGAGGTACTTGAAGACCTCAATCATGTCCCCCTGTCTCTCCTCTCCTCCAATGAAAACAGGCAGAGCTCCTCAAGTCTGTCCTCATCGTCCAAATCCCCTAGTCCTCGTATCATCTTAGTTGCCCTCCTCTGTACCCTCTCCAGGAGCTGTATGTCCCTCTTCAAGTGTGGGCTCCAGTACTGTACACAGTACTCAAGGTGTGGTCTAACCAGTCCATTGTACAGCGGCAGAATCACTTTCCTGCTCCTAGGGGTGATTCCCCTTACGATTCATCCCAACATCCTGTTTGCCTTGCTAGCCACTCTCCTCCACTGCTCAGAGTTATTCATACATGCATCCACCATGAACTCCAGGTCTTTTTCCCCTGTTGAGGCCTACTGCGCCTTCCCTCCCAGGGTGCACCTGTGTTTAGGGTTTCCCTGCCCAAGATGTAACACCTTGCACTTGGTGATATTGAAATTTAATTTCCATGTGTGAGCCCAGTTTTCCAGGGTGTCCAGGTCCCCTTGCAGGGCCAACCTCCCCTCTTCCCCCTCAACTACTGCTCCCATCTTGGAGTCATCAGCGAAGAGACTAATTTCACACCCTATACCCTCCCTGATGTCCAATATGTATGCATTAAACAGGATCAGACCCAGGACCGAGCCTGCTGGTATCCCACTACCGACTCTCTCTAGGATCTCGAGCTCCCCACCGACCACTACTCTCTGTGTGCATCCAGCTAGCCAGTTTTCAATCCATCTGACCATCAAAGGGCCTACTCCCAACCCTGTCAGTTTCTCCACCAGACCATTGTGGGGGACAGAGTCAAACGCCTTGCTGAAGTCCAAGAATAATACATCCACAGGCTTTCCCCTGTCCAGTTCTGATGTTACCCATTCGTAGAACTCCACAAGATTGGTTTGACATGATCTACCTAGCACAAATCCATGTTGCCGACTATCCAGACCTCCCACCTCCTCCAAGTACACCTCCAATCGTTCCTTTAGTATGCTCTCTATTAATTTTCCCACCACCGAGGTCAAATTGATGGGTCTATAGTTACCTGGTACTTCCCTCGACCCCCCTTTATGGATTGACACCACATGTGCCTCTCACCAATCCCTAGGTACCCTCCCTGTCTCAAATGGCCTGTTGAAGAGCTCCAGCAGGGGTGCAACCAGTATGTCCACCAATTCCCATAGTACTCTCAGATGAATGCCATCCGGCCCAGGAGATTTATCTTTCTTTAGGGCCTTGAGGGCTAACACACCCTTTCAGTGGAGATAGCATCATCCGTCCCCTCCACCTTACTGGCCTTTTTATCCTTATCCTGATGTGACACCCCTGGGGTACCTCCCCTCCCTCCCTCTTGCTCCATTTCTGTTGCTCCTGTGATCCCACTCACTACCGCTTCTATCCCCATTGTGCCTTGCTTTGTAGATATCCCATCCCCCTCCCTAGTGAACACAGAGGCGAAGTACTCATTTAATACCTCTGCCTGGTCCCTCGCCTCTTCCACCCACCCTCCTTCTGATCTCAATCTGCCGAGATAGCCCTTAGTTTTTCTCTGCTCCCCAATGTACCGGAAGAACCCTTTTTCCCCTCCATGTATCCCCTGTGCCAGCCGCTGCTCTTTACTGGACTTTGCCCCCCTCACCATCCGGGTGACTTTTCTATATGTAAGATGGTACATTTTCCTTTTCCCTATCCCCTCTTGTTTTATATTTTTTGTAGGCCGCCTTCTTTTCTCTAACCACTACCTGAACCTCACTGGACCACCAGCATGGTTTATATGACCTTGCTCCCTTACGTTTCACCTTAGCGCAGGTCCTGACTGCCTCATGAAGTCCCCGTTTTATGACCTCCCATCTCTTTTCCACATTTGTCATTGATGTAATCCCCTTCAAGTGATCCTTGAGAATATTTCCCATGCCCACAAAGTCACCCCTGAAGTCCACTGCCAGTGTCCTAGATCTCTTCCCCTCCCCCCATGCTTATTTGAAACCAGACAGTATTGTGGTCGCTCCCAGTCAGGGGATCCTCTACAACCAGGTCCCTTACCAGATCCCCATCTGACAGAACCATGTCCAGGACATGCCCCTCCCTTGTGGGCTCCATCACATGCTGCGTTAACACATCCTGGAAGCCATCCAGCAGCCTCTGCTCCTTGGCCACCTTAGAGGACATGATTCCCCAGTTTGTACCTGGCATATTATGGTCCCCCATCAACACCACTTCTTCCCCTTTTGGTCCACACTGGGCAATGATGTTGTCCAGCAAACCATCCTCCAGAACATCACCCATCCTGGGAGGGCTATATACTACACCCAGCTTGACCTTACCTCCTGCTGGGGTTCGTAAGGTGACCCATAAGGCCTCCACGTTTCCCTCTGCCTCTTCTACCCTAACAATTTCTATGTCATCTCTAATGAACATAGCCATTCCACCCCCTCTGCCCTCCTTTCTATCCTTCCTAAGCATAGTGTACCCCCGCATGTTTAGGTCCCAGTCTTGGTTTTTGTTGGCCCATGTTTCTGTGACCACCGCCACATCCATCCCCCCCCTTGAACAGCATGGCCTGGAACTCTGGCAACTTGTTTCCCAAGCTCCTGGCATTTACTAACACTACCCCCACCCTTTATCCCTGATCCCCTTTGTCGAACCCCACCCAGGTTCCTTATATTTCCATCCTTCCACTGCTCCTCCTGAAGCCTCCTCCCTCAGTCTGTTTCCCCTCCCCTCTTGGGTTTGAAGGCTACTCCCCTCATCTGGAGGAGAGGGCTTCTGGTCAGCCCCTCCCTTATCCCTCCCCCCCTCATAAGTTTAAACCCCATCTTTCTTGAATGTAGTCAGCCACCCCCGTTTAAGGACTTCCTTCCCTAATGGGGCAAGATGAAACCTGTCCTTGGCATACAGTCCCTTATCCTCCCAAACTCCTTTCCAGTTCCCCAACATCCCCAACCCACTCTTTTTACCCCACTTCCTGAGCCAATCATTAACCTCTGTGATCTTCATTTTTTTCTCCACTGAGGCCTTTGGTACTGGCAATATCTCCAAAAAGGAAATGTTGCATCCATTATCCCGACAGACTCTGGCAAGTTCTTTGAACCTTGCTTGGATTTCCAAAATGCTATTTCCCTCTAGATCGTTAGTTCCCAAATGCACCAGGAAATCTGGTTTCCCTCCACAATCCCTAACCAGTTTGTACACCATGAACTTTGCTCTGTGCACTGTCAGTGCAGAGATACTCACCACCTTCACCTGGCTATGGCATCCACCCCCCTGTCCCTCCTACTGGATACCCCTAATCATCAAGTCTCCCAATAAAAGAACCTGAACACCGCCATCATCCTTACGGTTACCTCCACTATGCGCTCTCAACCCCCCATCCCACCTTTATTCATGATCTCAATTCCATGGGAGTCTTCCTGCCTTATTAGAGACCCCCTTGTCACCCTCCCCTTTCTGCCTCCCTTGTTATTTTGCCCACTTAACTCAGACCCCCCCCCGAATAGGTGTCCCCTTTAACCCTCTCTTATCCGAACCATTTATCCTGGCCCTGATGGTTTCCTCTTCCCCCACACCGCCATCCTATCCCCCTTGTCATAGTACCCATACCTCCAGAGGCCCTCTGTGGGTCCCCTTTACCTAGGGCCCCATCCTTGGTACAGACCCCCCTGCTGAGGGGGGCCCTCCCCCACCTCCTTGTCTCCCAGTTTCTCTCTAGTCGTGTTCTCCTCCCTCATGTCTGCAATATGTTGCATCTCCCCCATCTGCTTAACATTTATGTTTCCCCTTCTCCCTCTGGGACTATTTATATCCTTTCCATTGCCAGCCTGTGATGCCCTATGGGTATCCGACTCCCTCCCCCCGGCATCTGTATCAGTTTCCTCATTTCCACCAACCCCTTCCTCCCCCTTTAGGTAGCCTAGCAGCTCAAATTTATTGTAACACTCTATGCCAGCCTCCATCAAGTTACCTGAGTTTCCCCCGACTGCCCCTCTAAACTGCCCCTCTTCCTCCCCTCTTGCCCTGTTCTCCTTAGGAGCTCCCTTCCCACAGTCTGCTCTTTTAGGCTTCCCCACAACAGCCCCTCCATTCTCACTGTCTGCTCTTCTAGGCTTCCCCACAACAGCCCCTCCTGACTCTTCCCCCTCCACTCTTTATATTTGGAATGTTTACCCTCTACGTTTTCCCCTTAGCGTCAACATCCCTATCTAAGGGTCCTCTGTCCCTAATATCCCCCCTCTTGCTTGCTGTAACATAACGTCCTGTAATTTCTGAGCATTGCCCCAGCCTTCCCTCAGCCCCACCCTTCTGCCGCCCATATCCACACACCTTATCCTTGGACCCCCCCAACTCCCCCAGCTTACTCCTTAACCAATATACTTCACTCCTAATATGAAATAGCTGTCTACAGAATGGGCAGCCTCCCTCTCTCCAGGTTCAGTTGAGAATTATTGCCACCCCACAGCCTGTGCAGCCTACAACCCTTCCGAAGATGCCTGCCATGGTGGAATGTGGCCACTCTGTTTGTCCCTCTCTGTTCATAATGGCACACACCCCTTTTGTCAGTCCCTTCCCCCTGGCATACAGTCACTCTCTATACTGACTGCAGTTGCTTACGAATCCAATTTCAACCCCACCAATAAAGTTCCCAAGTCTCACAAACACATACAGTCCAGTGTGTGTCCAGTCCCACTAACAGTGTGTGTATATAGACATCAGGTACCGTATGATGTCACAGGCCCACCAGTTCCTGTTGCTTCAAATTTCAGTCACAAACAGAAATGCATAGCCCTTCAATTCCAACCCCCAGTGGCTTTTCAGTATTTAACTCTAATTATCGCTGCCAAACAAGTGTTCCCACACCCAGCACACAAGCCCCAATAGTTACAATATCACAGCCCAAATAACAGTTCTAACTCAAAGTAGAAATTTTTAACATACAGAACTAATATCAAGTACAAAACTATTCAAATATTTCAGTTAAAACAGAAGATAAAACCAAACCTCTTTCCTGAACTACCTCCTACTTCTGTTCCCAGGTGGGAGTTTGCTAGATAGAGCTCTATAAGTCCAGATGGCCATAATTTTTAATCTTCTGGTTTTAAGTGAATGCCAGCCCAGCGAGGAGTATAGGGAGCAGTGGTGAGTGTTGTAGGTGGTGCCAGTTATAAATCTTATAGCCCTGTGATACATGGTGTCCGGCTTAGCTAGAGTGGTGCTTGAGCCATGGCTATAGATGAGGTCTGCATAATCTATGAGCAGGAAGAAAACTGATTGTACCAACTTTGTTTTGGCCTCCTGTGTGAGATGTTTGATGCAAAAGAAATGTATTTTCTGAGTGTAGAGACTAATCTGGCACACTGTGCCTTCCCTCCCTGCAGCCAAGCAGGTTAAGAAATCAGTACTTGTAAATGTTTAATTCAGCCTGGGGCCTTGCTGCCATCTGAGACTGGCATGCTGGAGGGTGGAACTGAAATGGCTTATAAAGCCATGCCTCTAGTGGGTATTTTAACCTCTGTAACCCTTTTGAATTAGAACTTGCTAGATCCTATACCTCTGAGGAAGGAAAGAGGACTGTGCTGTGCTGGGCTGGGATTAGTGTGCAGATCCAAAGGCACAGTACTGTACCAGTCCTGTGGGAATGCACATTTATTCTCAGGGCAGCCATCTAGAATAGGCAAATGACCCAAAGCCCCCAAGTTGGTGGGTTGCTAAATGTACCTATGCCTGTCTGATGAGTAAATGACTTGCTGTCCTGTTAAAAAGTAATGTCTCTTCATGTATATCATTTTACAATCTAATTGGCTATGACAGAACCCTGTGCCTGGGTTGTGAGAGAACCTTGCAAGGGCTGTGAGAGAGCCCTAAATTTAGCTGTAAAACACTGTATGTGATTGCAGAAAAAATGTAATTGTACCTCCTTGGGTTGCCTGCTGCTCCTAAATTAGAATTTATCTGGAACTTGTTGAAACAACATCCCCCATGTAAGTTTTGGACTTTTCCCCCTTGGGAAAATGTACCCTGAAGAAAACTGGACATGAATATCTTGGAAGCCCTGTACCGTGATTAGTACTGGTTTATAAACACTATGTTCATTAGCTTTCTTTTTATTACACTGAACATGGTTAGCGTTTAATCAAGTTCTGGACAATGAGTTATTGCTGGGGAATTTTGTTTGCCAACCCCCTTTAAATACAGTCCTACCATGAGAGAGTCAGATATCCTGGGAGGTCACACCAGTCCTCAAAGATCAAGCACAGCACCTGAGGTCCCCAGCAGAAGTTCCCACCATCTTGTGGTCATCCTGTGCCTTCCCAACCAGTGGCTGGTACTGGCTTTGGGTGGTTACTGGTGGCATTCTCTGCCTCACTTCATAATCCCTGCACCCCCTCCAATACTGTATTTAAAGTCCTTATCTCCTATACCTGGACCTATCTTCCTGGCCTTCTCACCTATTTCCCACCCCATGACACTCCCACCCCTGCATCTTGAAATTATGCTAGCTGTCCATCAGGCACTCCAACTCTAGACTCGAGTGTTGCAATTGGCTTGCAGTGGTCACAGAATAATCCATCCATGGATATAGCAATTAAGGTGTCACAGGGCGTGAGAAATAATTAGACAAGGCAATGTGTTAGGATTTAAACCGCACAGATATGTGACATTTATTTACAAATAGGAAAATAAATAACTGAACAACAATAGAAATTGTAGTCAGAATGACCACTTGACATCAGTGGTTTCTTGGAATACAGTCTCAGATCAATAACAACTCTGATCTTTTACCTTCTGCATCACTCTTGTCTACCTGCACTGTAGACCTTCTTACTCCACATCCAAGGCTCATCTAGTAAAAATGAGAAGCATCTCAATACAAAACTACCCATTCTTTGGCACTGGGGCTGTCATCCTCCAGTTAAACATAGTAAACAGCTATGTTTAATTGACATTCTGTCCACATAACAGCAATCATCATACAAAAATACATATTCGTGACCCTTTTCATTAGTACTCCTAGTACCTGTTTCAAAGTTATATCACATTCTTTAACAGAGGTACGTCATAAACTTCATCCTTAAATTTTAAGGAAAGAGAATATAGACTTAGATCACAAAGTGTAGAAAGATCAATAGAAAGAGAGAAATCGCCCAAAAGTGGCCAACTCAATGGAAGTTGGAAGATATTTGAAAACATTAGTAAAGAAAGATTGCTGCAGCATAGAAGGAAAACCGAAGAAAGAAAAACAAATTGTACACGGAATACCAATCCACTTTCCCACCTTCTTGGAAAGGGATGGAGCTATGGCCCTCTCTCATCCATAAGCTCCACCCCAGGGTCCCTCAAACAAGTTTTTCACAGTATAATTTATCATTTCAAACTTTTCCTAATCTGGTTTTACCCTGGAGCTGATATTCAGTAATTTTCATAGATATTCCTGAACTGGACAAGTGAGTAGAAGAATAAGGGTGCACTCCTGATTTTCTTTCCCTTGCCAACTGCAGGATACTAGGCAGTAAGTGAAATAATAAAAGGTCATCAACAAAGTTCTCTTTATTTTACTTTCTGTAGGGGCATTACTTCTTTAGCCCTCATCTTGCTATACCAACATACTAAATGAAGTTTTTTTTTTGTTTTGTTTTTTTTATAAGGTTTGGCCACTTCACCAAATCCCTAACAACCAGTATGTCCTTGTAGCTTTGTAAAGCCCACGGCTGAAATATCAGTCCGACAGTGAACATCTCAGTTTGGCCTTCATTGCCTTTGATTATCTAGCTGCTTAGCAGCTACCTAGCCACCTTTTGTTTTATTAACAGGCTGCAGTCTAGGGTATTGCAGTGCTCTTTAGAGCACGTAGCATTTTGTTTATTTGTTTCTAAACAAGCGCAATAAGCGGTGTGTGCTAGGGATTCAGAGCATGATCATGCTCCAATACAGGATAATTTTAATATCTGATAAACCGCATCATGCGGCGGTTGTCTTGGACATGGAGCGAGCTGCTCCTATACCAGTTTGCTTCAGTGCCACTTTATGCAACAGTGGCAATTCTGATGTTTTTGGAGCATTAGTGCTCCTAGGTATGATTCTTTTTTTGAACCCTACAGGGTCCTGTCAACACAAAGGGGCACCAGAAGAAGCTATAGTGATGGAGTGGTGGCAAAGACAACAGCTCTGGCACTTTGCCAGCCACTCGCTCCCTTTATTTTGTTTTGCACTGCAGTGAGAGAGAGAGTTCAAGAAGCGAGCATGCCCCTACTTCAAAACCACTTTCTCTCTATTTCTATTGTGGGTCTTTAAATGAAAAGCGGGTCGGCTGCCTTTATACACTGTCAGCCTGCTGACCGCTCGCTATTACCAGAGCTCTGGGTACAAATCCTGAATCGAAGCAGGATTTTGACCCCATTTGTAAAAGCCTGATTTGGCTGTGTATTGTATCGGCTCCTCCATGGCTTAGCCAACAAATTTATTTTCCATTCCTTTCATAATGCCAGTAACCAGGTGCCTTCTTTTGATTTTTATTGACAGGGAATGGGGGTCCCATATCTCATACTGTCTGTGCCAAGAGGGAGAGAGAGCTTAAGGAATGAATGCACTCCTTATTTTACAATGCTCTCCACTCTCAGGCTTTAAATATATGGGCACCAGCGTTTTGTTTTAACTAGCATAACCTGTGCTTCCTCCCTAAAATAGGGGTATGATTATTTTATAATAGCAAATAGCACGGCAAGAGCCGCTTGATCCCACTCCAACTGGCTTTCATTTTATTACAAGGTACAGGACCTACAACAGCAGGGACAGGGTTACAGAATCACCCCAATTGCTGTTCCTGTCCTGTACACTGCAAATGTAGCCCAGTACCTGTTATACAGCAGTGCTCAAAAAGAAAACGCTTTTGGATAGGCATTTAATGCAATTCTTTCTACCTTTACATAGGCACTCTGTTCTCTTTCCTTTCCTTGGGGGTTGTAAATATTTGTAAGAATACCAGGGCCCCCAATTCATTACAGGGGTCACCCTGTGGCAGAAGGCCTATATTCTACAAACCCTGCAACACACTAGATGCACTGCCAAGGTCTCACTCTACCTTGTTTGTAAAGAACAAGTCATTAGCCTCCTCGCCACTCTAAATCAAGTCACCTCCAACTCAACCAACTCCATTGGCCTCATACCCATTCTTTGATGGCTTCTTCAGTGTTCTGCCAATAAGGTGGTGTCTGCCTCTAGTCTGTGAATTAAGCAGTCAGATTTAGATACTTGCTTAAAAGCTGCTGACAAGCTGAATATGTGGTTCTGAGCTGCAAGGGACCACTCTGGGAAGTGGAATACCCAGGTTCTCACACCGAGCCAGTACATGAGGAGAGAAGGCTGTCAGGGAGGGTTCAGCATGTCCTAAGAATAGTCTCTTCTCAGGCAGGGTGGGCAGTGGTAACCCACCACCACCACAGTAGCTCCTAGGGTTGGCCTGGTAGAGACAACCTTGGCAGCATGAGTAACCACATGCTACTGGATATCCCTACCCAGACCACCATGGTGTGAGCATACAAACAAGGGTAGGACCACCTAGAACAGAGGAAATGACTCCCTGAGGATAATGATCCAGATGCTCCCTCATGCCACCTAGTCATGCAGTGCATCACCTTTGCCACCCTCAGCTGCTGTGCCCCACTTGTGCACAGTTCATCATGGTGGTACCAGGGGAGACAGACCTGCTGGGGTACAACAAACGGAAGGAGCTTGTAGGTGGCCCTGTTAAGTAAGCAGTGAGCTTAGTGTTCATCTGGAAAGGGTCTGGTCTTGAAAGTTCTACAAGGCAATGCAAGAATATACAAAGCTTAGCACCCAACACTCAGACATAAAAAATACTGCTGCTTGCAGATTTTATACTGCAAGATTCCAATTATTGTAATTTCCACACAAGAGCAGACAAACAGGCTTAGTATATTAACATGGTGAGCCTAACAGTAGCCCATAACATTTTGCTCCTGAACTAAATGCGCTTTGTCAAGGACACCTGTGGGCTCACCGTGTTAAAGCAGCAGTGTTTGTTAGTGGCAGTATATATATATATATTTTTTTTTTTGCAGTAGTAGTGGTTGTCTGGCAAAAACAGCAAGATACCCCAATTCTCTTTATTTCCTTTCATTCCTGAACCAAGATACTGCATTTTGATGTTTTTAAAAGTTCCCACTCCTGTGTTATGCTCACCATGAAAAAATTAAATAAATTGGTAAAGTGATGCGCTGTTTACCATCAGAAACACGTGGTAACACCATCCTAATACAACCACAATATGACTCTAGCATGTACATTCAACAGGTAACTCCACTGGAAAAGATATTTAAAACTTGTGAGTGGTGACCATTTTTAATTATGTGAGTCATTAATTACAAAATCAGATGTAAAAACTATTTTAAAAATATCAGAGAAAATGAAAAATAAACTGAGGATAAATCTAATGATGTCAGAAACATATTTTTGCCCCAAAAAAACTATTAAATTTTTGCAGACAAAGAAAGGTGACCAAGATGATCCCAGGACACCAGGGCAACACCTATGAAGAGAGGCTCAAGGGGCTCAACATGTAGTCCCTTGAAGACGGGGGGGGGGGTGATAAGACTGAGGCCTTCAAATATGTTAAGGTATTACCAGGGTGAATACCGAGGGCCTCTTCAGTCTTAGTGGGAACAGGTCCACTAGGGGGAATAGTCTAAAGCTTATAGGGAGAAGATTCAAGAGAGAGAGAGAGAGAGAGGAGGAGGAGGCACTTTTTCACAGAGAGAGAGAGAGTGGTGGCCAAGTGGAATGAGTTGCCAGAGGAGGTGATCTCCCTGAAAACAGTGGATATCTTCAAGAGAAGATGGGACACAATGAAGAGGAAAGTTGCTGGGCGGAGGGGGGAATTGAGGGTGGTTGGGGGATTTGGTGAGGGGGGCAAGTCCCATCGTAGACTCATGGGGGACCTGTGCACCTGAGCAGATGACAGACTATACGGCCTTTATCTACTGACATGTTCATATGTTCGTACATTTGCCAATGACACCAAGGCCATCTTCAAGAATTAACATATAATCTCCCACCTCAACAAAGAAACATAGAAATTGACAGCAGATAAGGACATCTAAGTCCACCCAGTCTGCCCATTTTCTCTACCTGCTGCAAAAAAACACAGACCCTACCAGATCTCCGGCTTTGTTCTCTTTCCTTTCGCTAGTGTTCCCCTATGTCTATCCCATGCATTTGTTAATTCCCCTACCAAATTTTCCACCACCAGCTCTGTTGCAAGGCTGTTCCATGCATCCACCACTCTTTCTGTGATTAAATACTTCCTCACGTTACCCCTTAGTCTACCCCCTTCCAGCCTCATATCATGACCCCTTGTTCTAGAACATCTCTTTTTCTGAAAGATGCTACCCTCCTGTATCTTATTTATGCTCTTGAGATATTTCTAGGTCTCTATCACATGCCCCCTCTCTCCCCTCTCCTCCAAGGTATACATATTGAGGCCCTCTCCTCCAAGGTATACATATTGAGGTCCTCCACTCTCTCCTCCTATGTCTTCTGGTACAAGCCCTGCACCATTTTTGTTGCCCTTCTCTGTGTCCTTACAAAGATGAGGCCTCCAGAACTGGACACAGTACTCCAGATGATGCCTCACTAATGATTTGCATGGTGGCATCACCTCTTCCTTTCTTCTGCTAGTGATACCTCTTCCTATGCGTACCAGTACCCCACTAGCTCTCCTCACAGCCCCGGCACATTTTTTGGCCACCTTTACGTCATTTGATATAAATCCTCCCAGATCCCTTTCCTGTTTGGTGGCCGTTAGTATCTCCCCCATCATGTAAGCCTCCCCTGGGTTCCTGTGCCCCAAATGCATGATTTTGCACTTCTTTGCATTGAATCTCAGTTGCCACACTTGACCATTCCTCTAGTTTACCCAGGTCCCTCCTCATTTGTTTTGGTTTTTTGCACCCCTCCTGGAGTGTCTACCCTGTTGCAGATCTTAAAGTCATCTGCAATGAGGTCTACCTTTCCTTCCAGCCTCTCTGCAATGTCACTTAGGTAGACACTGAATAGGACTGGCTCCAGAACTGATCCCTGTGGCGCCTCACTGGCCACCCTCCTTTCCTCCGATTGAGCTCCATTTACCACCACCCTCTGTGTTCTATCCATCAACCAATTTCTAACCCAGTTTACTATCTTGGGACCCATTGCCAGGTTGCCTAGCTTGTTTGCATCCTCTTATGTGGAACAGTGTCAAAGGCCTTGCCGAAATCCAGGTAGTCCACATCCACCACGCCCCCAATCCACTTCCCTGGTCACGCAGTCAGAGAAATCTGTCAGATATGTTTGACATTACCTTCCTGCTATGAATCCATGCTGCCTCGGATCCTGTGCTCCACTGGATTCAAGATGTTTCACAATCCTTTCTTTTAGCAGTGATATCATTATTTTCCCCATCACTGAGGCTGAGGTCAGGCTGACTGGTCTATAGTTTCCAGCCTTCTCCCTGCTCCCATTTTTGAGTAGAGACTATGTCTGCTTTCCAGTCCTCTGGAACTGCTCTTGTTTCCAGTGATTTATTGAACAGGGTTACCAGTGGTGTTGCCAGTCCCTCCTTAAGCTCCTTCAACATTCTAGGATGATTCCTGCCTGATCCCACTGCCTTGTCTACTTTCAGTTTTTTTTTTTTTTAATATAGCTTTTTATAGGCTTTCGTAGGTTTTTCTCCGCATCCGCATCCCGGACCTTGGGACATGGCCGTACATAAGTGGTGGTGCGATGCACAACAGAAGTCAGCTCAGCCCCTTGCCCAACCGCATTGCCACCGCCGCCCACCTACGTTATCCCACTGACCCTCCACCCCATGGGATGGGACTACGGAGGGCAACAACCCACCCCACCACCCCCAGAGAGGAGAGCAGCCCAAAATCCCACTCCTCCTGACCCCCCAGGTCAGCACCCCGATGACCCAAGGTCATTCTCAAACTCGGGTCGCCGGCGTAGTGCAAGGTAAGGCGTCCAACACCTCAACCCTCAGCGCCACCAGGCCAGCTCCACTTTCAGTTTTGCGAGTTCCTTTAGAACTTTCTTCTCCATAAAATGGACTGGTGTCCACCTCCATCCCCTTATTGCTCCTGCCACTTAATTGTCATTCCTCACCATCCCCCTCTTTTACGAATACTGAACAAAAATATTTGTACAGGATTGTTGCTTTTTCCAAGTCCCCTTCCGTACACTCCCCTTCTTCCCCTGAAGTATTACAATCCCACCCCTTATCTTTCTCCTTTCACTAACATACCTATAAAAAGTCTTGTCCCCTTTCTTTACTGCATGGGCTATTTTTTCCTCCTTTTGCACTTTTGTGCTTCTGACTGCCTTTCCTGCCTCCCTTTGCTTACCCAGATATACTACCCCATCCTCCTCCTCCTTCTGTGTTTCCTTGTACTTTCTGAATGCCAACTTTTTTGCTCTTGCCTTCCTGGCCACTTCCTTTGAGAACCACAGTGGTTTTCTTTTCTTTTGCCTTTGTCTATTTGCCTAATGCAAAAATTGTTGCCTCCACTATGGCTCCTTACAGATAGACCCACTGTTCCTCAGCTCCCCCAGCCCCCCGCTAGGGCCCTCTGAAGACACCTCCCAACTTTGCAAAGTCTGCCCTCCTGAAGTCCCGGACCCTCACTTTTGTGTGGCTTGACTCTGCCACCGTACTCATATTGAACCACACCGTGCGATGATCACTGGACCCCAGGTGTCCACCCACCATGACTTCTGCAATTCTGTCCCTGTTGGTGAGTACCAGGTCCAAAATTGCACCCTCACGGGTGGGCTGTAGCCATACCTGTCTGAGGCATGCCCCTTGCAGGGAGTCCAGTAAGTCCATGCTCCTGGCTGAGGCTACTGCTGGAATGCTCCAATCAACTGGCAGATTGAAGTCACCTACCAGCAGCATGTCCCTGTTAGTTGACATCTTATAGAAGGCTTCCACCAGAACCTTGTCCAACTCTTACCCTTGTGCCAGAGTTCCGTACATCATGCCAGTGTGAATAGTGGTGCCAGTACCTGTCTCTAGGGTGACCTGAAGAGCCTCCACCCCCCCATGCAATCCCTTTTAACTCTGACTTATATAAGGTGCAGTCCTGTCTCTCACAGAATATTAACTATAACAGACTCTTTGAATCTGCACCTACAGCAAGGATGTGTACTGAAAATCTGACTCTCTGGTATAGATGGCATTTCACCTGTCTGTCAACTCTTTCAGATACTTTGGTCTCACCTTTGATTTCTCTATGCACATTGCTACTCTTTGTTAAAACTGTTGACATTAAACTAGGTCTTGCATATAGAGTAAAGCACGCTGTCAATACTTTCACCTGGCCTGCCACTGCACATGACATTCTTCTACTTAGTCTAATCTATGGTTTCATTACTTATTCTCATTCAAAATAGCAGCAGAATAAGTGGGGTTTACACCAATACTGCAATCCAAATATATTCAGTTTATTTTCTTTGACCATAAACATCTTGTTAGTGACGATGTTTCATGGCCTCATTGTCTTTGCAACTGTACAGTTTTGTTATTATCTTCACTATGTTTTGTTCCAGTACCTCCCGGGTCGTGCCTGAAAATAGTCACCTGTTGGCTAGTGCACTTACCGGGTAAACGAAAACTAAATAAATAAAATAAATGGCCACTTCATCCGCCCAAAGAAATGCTGTGTTCAGGGCTGTGCCAGTGACGTAAGGCCTCCCTATAAAATATTTTGTTTTCCCCTTCCTCCCCACCAATATACATAAAATAACCATTAGGGCATGTAAAATATTTATTTTGTAAGTTATTTTGTATCCATCCTGTTGAGTATCTGTAGGTTGTCAGAGCTGCCTTCCGCTTTCCCCCTTGCTGGCACCATGGTTAAGAAACTGAACAATGTAATTTGTCCCTTCTCCTGGTGACACTGCCACCAAGAGCAGATGGTTTGAGTAACAGGCTCTATTGCATCTGTAACCCCTAGACTGTGCTATTCTAAGGGCCTTCTACCCCTACCTGTGTGGCTAGACAAAGGTTAAGGGGCCTGAGTTCTGTAACAAGGTGCCTCCACCTAGAGGAATGGTATCGGGGTTGCTTATCTGCTCTGGTATAGCCCTCCGGGAAGCTATCACCCCCAACAACCCTCCTAGCGGCCTAGCCTCTAACACAGTGGTAATTTTACAATCAGTAGAAAGCAGTAATAATGTGCTCACGCCCTTCTCACTTACCACCAGGGCTGGATCTGCAGCAACTGCCCTGGAGACCCCCTGGAAGATAAGATTAGCAATGCAGCAGTACAATCCTAGTACTGTAATCCAGCTAATAATATGCACACTAGCCAGGTCAAGCATAAAACAAGACGATCAGATTTATTTAGGGGCAGTGAACAGGGAAGGGGGGTGAATCTAGGCAAACGACTGGTATTCTGATTTAAGTCAGGCTTTTCAGGCATGCACTTTAAGTCCCAACCATATAGATCAGCCACACTGAGTACCCAGAATATCAAACAGGCTAGCCTGAAGCATTGCCCGGGGGTGGCTGACATTGCAGCTGATGTTGGGGCCCTTGATGAAAGAAAAGGCAGATTAACCATGCAAACAACCCAATTATTTGTAATCCTGAGCCGGAGGGCTCAGCCCTTGGTAAACCCAGAAAAGTGATACAATTAGATGGTACCACAGATAATTTAAACCAATGTTGCAGGGTGCTACCCTGATTGTACTCATGCTACCAGGAATTGGCTGCACGTCAGGTGAGATGCAGACCTCGTGGTGATGATCGATGAGCAGGGGGAAGCAGGGCCGACACGACACACCTGATAGTCGCAATCTGCACGATGGTGTTGTGCAGAAGGCTGAATCCCAAAGCCAGTCTTTCATTGAGCGGTCTCTGGTGCAGGAGTAGCAGCCTAGGCTGAGATGGCATGGCCTTGATCGGGTGATCAGTTCTGGCAAAAGTTTGATGATCTGCTGGTGAAGACTCCCACTGGCGCAACAGTTTCTCTCGTGGGGAACCAAATCCCGACCCACAAAAACACATTCAACACATTTAAATCATTAACTACTTTAAACAACAGTTCAGATTCAGTCCAGCTGCAAATTGACAGCTTTACTGCGCAAATCTTTTGATCTGAATCAAATTCTCTCACAAGCTGGGCCAATCGCTTCTGGAGCAAGTCTTCAGTCCAAATCATAAGTTGCAATGACACTTCTGCTATTCTTCTGCCACAGTTCCAGGCTGGACATCAGACAGGTCTGACTTCCGCAATAAGCAGTTCAATTGCAGAAGAACATGACAGGAAGGCCGGCTAATCATCTTTCCGCCGATTCCCCTACGCTCCATCTGAGAGCAGCAGGTCGGAGGCTCGAGCTGTTCACTTTTCAACCTCCAACTCTAACTGATCACTGCTTCAGACAGCTCTGGGGATTTTTCTTGTAATCCAAAAGGTTCGGTTGGCTACAGGAGCTGTCAGTCACAATAAGGGCTCCCCCTCCAGGTCCATTTAGATGCCAACACTTAAAACTACAGAATTTCCTTCCCAGAAGACCCCTGGGGACAGGATCCATTTTAGGTCCCCAGTGGTTCGATTGGTCCAATTACTGGAAGTCCAGGACCTAACATGGTGGCTCCGATCCAAATGCTTGAGGTGCAAATAAAGCAGGTTAGACAAACTTCTCTAGCCTAATATAACAGTAGTTAAACAGTAAATGATCACAGTTCCTAAAAAAGCTTCCTCTATGCAAGTAGCGACTGCAACATGGAGCAAAACAGAGCACTGTCTGTTCCGTCCATAAGCCCTAAATCACTCAGACCCAGCACAGATCAATTACTTAACACAGGTTAGCTATTCTCTTAAAGGGACAGACGCGGAGGCTTAATATGACACTCTCACACATATACACAGAATCACACTAGGATGGGACACCAGCATGACAGTGGGCATTAGGGTTCCAGGAAGACATTATAGTAAACCCCCAAATTGGAGGGGGGGTTACACTTTGTTCTATACCCCTCCCCCCTTAAAACTAGAATTGGAGACTTCCAGTTCCGGTGGCAATGGGCAAGTAGCGGGCAACTGACAGAGCGGAACCCAAACCCTGCAAAAAGCTCCTTAAACCTCAAACCGACGCATATCTAGGGGTGGACCTCAGGATCACCAGGTGGGTGGAAAACTGATTGAAGAGAAGGAGTCAGACAGTGGTGGTAAATGGGACACATTCCAGGGAACAGGCAGTGACCAGTTGGGTGCGACAGGGGTCAGTGCTAGGACCAATACTTTTTAACATCCATATTAGTGACCTAGCAGAGGGTCTGGAGGGATGGGTGTGCCTGTTCACAGATGATACAAAGGTCTGCAATAGGGTAGATTCACCTAGTGGGGTGCAAGCCATGGAGTGGGACCTGGAGAGGCTGGAGAGGTGGTCTGACACCTGGAAATTGAGGTTTAATGCACAAAAGTGCTCTCTGATGCACCTGGGGAGGAGGAATAGGAGGGAAACTTACTCCCTTGGGGGAGTGGTGATTAAGGAGAAGGAAATGGAAAGGGACCTGGGGATTATGGTATTGCGTGACCTCAAGGTGGGCAGCCAGTGTAGCAGGGCAGTGGGAAAGACAAATGGAATGTTGGCCTGCATTGCAAGGGGTTTTAATAGCAGGAAGAGGGAGGTGCTAATGCCGTTATACAGAACCATGGCCAGGCAGCAACTGGTGTATGGGGTGCAGTTCTGGAGGCCGCACCTACGAAGAGATGTTGAGCTGATACAGAGGTACAGAGAAGGGCAACCAAAATGGTATAAGGGATGCAGGATGTACCCGATGAGAGAAGATTGAGAGGGCTGAATTTGTACCCTCTGGAGACTAGGAGGGAGAGGGGGGACGTGATTGAGACCTTTAAGTACCTGAAGGGAATAAATAAGGTGGAGGGTGATAGCTTGTTCAAATTGAAGGGAGCAAACATGAGGGGACATAGCCCTCAAACTGGAAGGTGGACAATACAGAGGTAATGTCAGTGGGCAGTTTTTTACAGAGAAGGTGGTGGAGACCTGGAACAAGCTGCCAGAGGAGGTAGTGGCAGCTGAAATGGCGGGAGGTGTTCAAGAGGGCTTGTGATAGATTTAAAGGGTTGGGAAAAGAGGGTGGAAGTATAACAGAAGGGGGGAGGTAGGGTGTTGGGCAGACTAGATAGGCCATGAGGCCTTTCTCTGCCGTCACATTTCTGTGTATATCAGAATGAAACAACTTAAAAGGAGCATCAGAAATTCCAATGGGTCACAGGAAGCAAGCAACATTAGTTGTACAGCCCCAAGAAACAGAAAAAGAGTCTGCTAGAGCAGCCAGCCTCACCGACACCAGCCAACATGGCCACCGATCACATGGCTGACAACAAGTGACAAACCTGGCCATCCTCATGGAATTAAAAGAATTCCGGTTGGAGGTCTGAGACTTCAAAAAAGTCCTTCTAGCTGAACTTAACAAAATTGACAAGAAGGTCCAAGAGCTAGAAATGCAAGTCAGATCTAGCGACACTCATTTGGACAAACTGGAATGGATTGTAGCTCACACCATTCTGGAATGCCAAACATTAAGTGACAAATGCAAGGACCCAGAAAACAGGTCCCGTAGAAATAACTTAAGGCTATATGGCCTGCCTGAAGAATCGGAAACAAAGGAAATGGGAACCTATATGGAAGGTCTGTTGTGAGAGTTACTACAGCTGGACCCAACATACACGACAGACATTGAAAGAGCACATTGGGCACGGTTACCAAAGCCCAAAGCCATAGCCGACAGACCAAGATCAATAGAAATAAAGTTCTTGAGCTTTAACACCAAACAGGACTTACTTATCTGAGCCTGGAAAATGGGGCAGGTCATGTTTAACAAGGTACAGCTATACTTTGATAATGACTACTCGCCTAACATTGCTAACTAAAGCAGAGCTTATTCACCTATCAAGCTGAAATTCCAGACACCTTACCTTGCAAGACTGATCATCTTCTACCCTGATGGCCCCAAGAATTTCGGCTGTCCGGATGAAGCAGAGAGAGACATTACTGACAGAGGCATGGATGTCCCTTTTCCATGTCGACAACACAACCACTAAGATGACTCCAGCGCACAGGAAATTCCATGGTCTATAGCAACTATCAACTCTGACTGACACAAACAGGACCTCAGCATGCTGGCAGAAACCAAGCAACTGTTACAGTCGTTCCACAGACAACCGCAGACCTGAACAAGTATTGCAGTGATGCTGTACTTAGTAATTGCATAATCTAAATATGTGTAAATGGCCTTCCCCAATCTTGCAATGGATGTGAAGCAACAAGCAAGTGGGAAATGAGATCACCTACAGTATTTTGCCCATACCCCCACTTCCCTTTCTCCCTTCCTCCATATGAAGTAGGAGAATTCACACTTCTAGACCCCCTCCCCCAATCAGGAGGGGAAATAGGACCCTTCAGCTGCCCTTGCTTTCATTGTTAAATAAATACCCACAACATAAGACTCCCTGGGCTCAGGGAACAACAAAGTGGATTAGTGCAGCTGAAGTAAATGCAGACAATAGAAGGTGAATGTGGCAGGAAAAACCCTGGGCTGGGAGAAAATGAAGGTAAGGTCCAACAGCTGATAGCCAATCAAAGTTTACTAATACATGTTTAACTACTTCATTGGGGAGGGGGGAGACAGTGGCGTACCCCGAGTCCCAGGGTGCAAAACAATAGATTGTACCTGGGCACTTAGACAACATTGGTGGAATGGGGGTAGGACTGTAAGTCTGACCCTAAATTGATACAAACCTGTTGGGTTCCCCTGAGTAGTCTCCCATCCACCAAAACAAAAGGGACCCACATCTTAATAGCCACCAAAAGGAGTTGAGCAAATGACCTTGCTCCAACAGCACAGATGTTTATTTGCAAAAGAGGAAGAGACTAAATAAAGTCAGGGGGTTCCCTTGATGGCGATTTCTGGGGAGGATGCTCTATGGTGCTGGCATGGTGATTGCTAAATATCCATGCCCAGCTCGAGGGATCGCATCTAAGGCCAGGGCTGAACAGCACAGGCACCCACAGCACTAAGCAGAGTGTTTTACATGATAACAGGTGGGAGCTTTTTCATACAGGGGAGCCATCAAGGGGAACTCACACAGCGGGGATCCAGAGCATAGGGCAGCAATATAACAGAAGGTTAGGAGCAGTTAAGCTCCAATCCACTCTGCACAAAATGTCCCAGATGCATAATGCAATAGGAGAGCCAAGGAGGTAACACTTAGCTTCTCCTAAACCATGGTGTCGGGGCTATCAACACTGAGGTGTGTCCCCCACCCCAACTCCAGACTGCAAGTGACATACCTTGGGGAAGAGCACCCACCCTGTAACAGAATGATTAGGGCCAGGAATAATGTTTAGAAAGAGAAGTCCGAAAAGACAGGGCCCCCCCAGTAACCGGACTACATCAGGCCAGAACTGATGTAAAGGAACCCAGTGAAGACCAGCTGAGGGGGACACCCAGTAACTACAATGCCCCTAAAATAAAAGACTGACTAGCAAAATATCCAGTCAGAGCCCACTACTGGGTTAAACACCATGTACAAAATTAGTCCAGAGCTGCTTGGCTATACATGCAGAGTCCACATGTGTTTCCAATTAAGAGTCTGCTGCCCTCTTGTGACTAAACTAACAATGGCAGAAAACTGTGCATGTCACTCCTGAAGACAGATTTAAAACTCATGTCTTTAAAGGCACAGCAAATTATAGCGGGAACGAGACCTTATTGGCTTTGATTGGCACTATATACAACTGGTCCCCCAAGGAAAATAGTAAAATGACCTTCCTGTCTAAGTGCCAAGCAGAGGCCAAAGGATTGCATAGGCAATTAATCATAGCTCAAGAAGAGGGGGCTCGCTTGAAGGTAACAGAAGAAGGAAGCAAAGGGAAGCTGTCTGTGAAAACAGACTGCTAGAAACCCCGGGACAACTAACTTGCCACAGACCTGAGATGGTAGAGGTTGATCCCATCACTAGTATTAACATGAAAGCTTCCTGGGCTTAACAGCCACCTAGAGACTACATACCTATTGACGTGCACCAGCACTCAGGCTACAGAAGCTACTGGTCAAACTACCAGCCCCCCTCACCCTTACAAAGGTGTACCCATAACCCACTGGGAGATGGAAAGACAAATGTCAGGAAATAAAAGGGGTACTCATAACAACCCCATGTGAAAGATATGAGAATTACATTTTATAAAGGGCTGTCTCAAAAGACAAACCCCTGAAAGTATAGAGGGCGCTTATGTAACCTTGGACGCCCGAGCAATATTATACCCTCATAAGCACGATTAAGAGCTATAGAGGGAGAGAGATCTCAGACAAGTGCCTTGTAGTAAATACTGAAAACAACCAGGAGACGCAGGAATATCGCACTGAAGCAAGGGGAAAAGCTGCATTAGCCTATAAATGATGCTTGTAATCACCTAAGGGGCCCCTCGAGATAGCGCTGCAAGGAAGCGAAAAAGCTTCACTAGAACCTACACCCACCAATAGTCCTCTTATATACAAAACCTCTGGCAGATCCAAGTCAGTGAGGGTTGAAGCCATCGGCAGCCCTTTCTTTTCTAAAAGTGGTGCTACGGTGCCCCAGAGATAGACTCGGAGAGGTGCCCGGCGTACGTCTATTTTAAAATATTTGAAATATTAAAAAAAGAAAAACAAGGGGGCAGCATTTGACACCCTGACATAAACATATATGAAACAAGATCTGTAAGAGTCTTGTATTGGGAAATATAACCCTTCGATGACAAGAAACTGGGCTGACACATATTGAGTAAACGTCACACAAGAAAGGAGGCAAGTCGCTTGAACCTCGACGACAAATCACCACAAGAAAGGAGAAGTCTGCAAAGGGAAGAACATGGCTTCTATACAGACTAAATCAGGAGCCCAGGGGGCAACATTAACTGGACTTCAACCTCTGGGGCACTGCATCTGTCGTAGTGGACAATAAGGTAAGCACGGTATTGAACCTAAGAGCCTCCACCTGCAGGAGAGATATACTCCAAGGGGTTTGGGTTCCAAGCTCTGTATTGTGGTTCTACTAACCCACCCCAGAGAACTAGCTAGCAGGGGTACATAAAGGCAGGAACTCCTGCCCCTTCCGGCAGAGTAGCACTTAGCTGCTATGGGGGCTCCATTAAATACCCGATAGGAGAAAATTGGTATTCTCCAAATGTAGGAAACACTTGTTTTAATCTTTTTAACCCCCTCCCCCACAAGGGGCAAGCACTTTATAGTTTACAGGAATAAGAATGGTTCATATGAAAACCCAAGCCATGTTACTTGGATCTGCCCCTAAACTTAAGACATGTCAACTTCCGTGCCTGTGAAGGACATCTCTGGTGCACAAATAGTGTGTGTAACATCATTCAAGTACCTGGGAGTTCTCCTGGACCAATCCCTGAATTTCAGCCAACTTATACAATCCACTTGCAAAGCAGTTAATGCCAAACTGGGGATCGCTTGTAAGACCAGCTTCATGCTAACTCCCTCTGCAAAACTTGCTATTGCCAGAGGCATATTACTCTCCTGCCCTCATTTATGGTGCACCCACCTTTGCTGCTGCACACAAAACCACCCTTCATAAGTGGGATGTCACCTACAATAATATCTGTAAGTTTGCCTCCTCATCACCTCGGCTTAAGCACCATTGTCAACTGTATAGAGACCTGGGCTGGTTATCTCCCTCTGCCTGCCGGCGATACTCTTTGCTCCCTGGCAGACGCAGTACTTAGAAACCAAACCCCTTCGGCACTTGCAATATTGCTGGTTCCTCAAATCTCTGCCTATGGGCTATGCTCGGTTTATAAGTCCTTACTGAGTGTACCCAGATGTAAAACATCAAAAGACTAGTGCCTTCTATCACTCGGCTCCTAAGCTATGGAACTCCCTCCCCCAAGCACTTAGACTATCAGGATCCCATGACAGCTTCAAAAGGGAGCTGGACCTTTACCTACCTCTTGCTGATCCCTGCACATGCATTAATCTTCCATAATCCCCTCTATCCTCCAGCTGCTCATCATTCACCTTCCACCCCCACCCCCCAGTGTTACTCACCCCTTGCCTTGCTTAACTGCCTCATGAATTTTCAATGTTATTGATCAATCTAACCAACATTTTCTTAGTTGCTGAATTAAATTATCTTATACATTTTTTTATTTTCTCCTGAACTGTGCGGGTAATTTTACCCTGATCCTATGTGCAATCTATTAGAGTATTATGTTTCTTGGCTGTACGTATTTTTAGTACCAACTGCTTTCACTGTACTGACCAACACTATATGTAATCCTCCTGTACCAATGTTATTGTGCTTGTCTGATTGTTGTACTGTCCTGGGTCATGTCTGAAAATAGTAATTTCATGGCTAGTGCACCTATCTGGTTAACAAAAACTAATAAAATAAATAATGCAGTTGCCCAGTCGGCAAGTCTTAGGATCCTGTTATCCCTCTGTTAATGGTTATGTTATTGTTAAACTTCTCTTACTGTCTTCTCATCCTTCACCCCTCTTTCCAAGAGATAGAAATACCTAAGATGTGTATTCTGTTCCCAACCTATCCCCAACTAACCTCTCTCTCTCTGATCTTCCAACATGGAAGTTGAACTTGAAAAAGGAGGAAAAGGGGCCGACCTACACCTGGTTACCACAAAACACAATCTATCATAATGGATAAGACACCCTTAATACCACCTCTTAACATCAATGGAATTCATAGCTCAGTTAAAAGAAGACCCCTATTGAATCAACTTGAAAAAAGAGCCCCGGATGTAGTGCTTCTCCAGGCTTGTCAGCATTAGAGCATGACAGATTTACCTAAATGTGCTACCATATGGTCATTGCATCCTCCCACCCATAGGGAAAGAGACGTGGGGTGGCCATACTCATATCTCGGGGAGTACCATTCACCTTAGAAAACTAGGTCATAAACCCCGAAGGGTGATTTGTAATAGTTGCAGGACAACTATACACCTCCCCAGTCACATTGGTATCATTATACCTCCCCCCCAGGCTCCCAAAAAATAACAGCTCAGCATTTCCTCAATAAATTACTGCCAAATCTGAAAGGCCAGTTAATTATAGGTGGTAATTCAAATACCACTCGCACCAGACCTGGACAAATCAGGGCCAGTAGAATATAAAAACACCCCCTTGCAGAAATACCTGAAACAGACCTTAGCCCAGTTCAGATCTGTGGGAATTTGGTGCTACTTTTATCCATCTAATAGAGAGTGACCCCACTATGCACACCGAATGGGTTCATCTTCCCGCATAGACTACACCTTCACCACTTCAGAGCACCTATTCATTTTTTTATTTCATTTTGTTGACCGGGTAAGCCCACTGGGCCCAGATGGTCCCTTTTTCAGGGGTGACCCTGGGATTAGTTACATAGAAGCCTGTAGGGTGCAAGACATCAATGGTACAGAGCAAGTTTTAAGAACAAACACAGCATTTCCAGACAGTCACAGAAATTCCAGAAGACTTACATATTGGTGTGGTGTACATGTGCTTTTTGTACATACGTTCATTTAGAAAGGGGGAGTTTACCAACATTCACAGCATTAATTACAAGTTATTGAGGTTAGCTAGACACAATTCAGGACCTTAGACACGGCACAAGATTCCTATCAGATCATACTCTGATTCATTTAAGACTAAATCTAGGCAAACAAAAAACTCAAACCATTGGAGGCTAAACCTCATGCACCTAAAAGACCCTGAATTCCAAGAATTAGTTACAATGGCCACACAATGCATAGTAAATGAAAATAGAGACCCAAACATATCTGCCTCAATACAATGAGACACCCCGAAAACAGTCCTCAGAGGAGAAATCATCTTATACCTCTAAAAAGAAAAAAAAGCAGAGAGAGGCTTGCCAGAAAGAATCACAGGTGGAACACCACACACTGTTGTGGTTCGAGCAACAAGGGGACCGCTGTCTCACACAATAAATTAGGAAAACTAAACAGGATTTACAAAAATATACAAGACCAACAGGTAGAACAACTGCTTTATTTAAAACACCACCACTATGAAAGGGGCCCAAGAGGAACCAGAAACCTAACCCAGAAACTGCACCAAACTAAAGCACAAAAACCTGTGTGACACAATTGAGAGACCCAATATCGGGTAACACTCTAAAACAACCCCAAGAAATTAGAACTGCTATGGTGTATTACTATTGCCAGCTCTATGCAGCTGACACACAAGCCTTAACAGACCACATCAATAAATACCTCCAAGGTCTCTGCCTACCGCAGTTAACAGAACCCCAGATCCAAACCTTATTAGCCCCAATCACCTCTTCAGAAATTGAAGCAGTCTTAAGAGATGCAAAAACACAAAAAGCACTGGGACCAGATGGATACACGGTGGAGTTCTTCAAGTTATTTTGGGAGTTCCTATTACCATATCTACAGCTGGCTACGGGGGAGATCCAAGAAGAGGTTGCCCCCCCACCTTCTTGGAAATGCGCCACCCTCACAGCCATTCTGAAACCACAAAAGGATCCACAATACCCCGCATCCTACTGTCCTATATCTATGCTAAACTGTGACTATAAACTCTATGTCAATTTCAGCTATACGACTGGAACATTTCCTCCCCTACTTAATTGACCCGGACCAAGTTGGCTTTATTAGGCAGAGACAGGTACATGACAGTGTGAGAGGAAATCTACATCTAATTGACCATGACAATACACAGCAGATTCCCCTGGCCCTGTTGAGTCTAGATGCAGAAAAGGCCTTTGATAGGGTGACCTGGGCATTTCTGTGAGCCACGCTATCACAATTCAGTTTTCTATCTACCTACATCCAGACTCTCCAGGACATATATGGCCCTGCACAAGCATATCTTAGACTAGATGGTTCACAATCCACCCAATTCCCTCTCTCTCTAGAGACACCTGCCAGGGGTGCCCAATGTCACCATTGCTATTTGCCCTATACCTAGAGCTCTTGGCGACTGCAATCAGAAAAGACCAAAAGATAGAGGGTCTCCCTGTCAGGGGGAGACAATACAAGATCTCCCTCTTTGTGGATGATATCTTGTTAACAGTAGCTGCACCAGAGTTTTTCATATTGGCGGTCTGGGTTCAGCTTGATAGTTTTGGAGCTTTATCAGGTTATAAACGGAACACACAGAAGACGGAGGTACTATACCCACCCACGCTACAAATAAAACATAGGTTCCTCTTTAAATGGCTTAAACAAACCATAATATACTTAGGTATAAAAATCACTAAAAAATCAAAACCACCAAGAGCTTCTGAACTTTGAGCCACTGACACAACAGATCACAGCAGTGCTCTCCCGGCAGACTTCTCTTACGCTAGGGCTTTTCAACAGCATGGGGTCATAATGTCACAGACGAGACTGCGCACATCAAGCCCACACACCATGATACAGCATATGGCAACACCTGACTGTTTTTCTTATGTTTTGTGGGCGGCTTCACCCAGCGCCCCCACCCCCCCAAACTATTATAATCAACTCCGAGGAGGTGTGGACACAGGGGCAAGAAATAACATTGAAAAAAAAAAAGATTTCCTAGAAGAGAATTAAACCACTTCCCCCCCAAACCCATTCACTGCTTGGTCATGTGCTCTAGCCACTCCACCATGGGAGCGGCTCGACTGAGCACCTGACTAGCAGTGACTACATCCACTTCCTTGTTGCTGGTGAGGGTCAGGGGGTAGCGATACTTTCTATAGCTGTAATTCCCCTGTCGCTGTAAACCCACATGCAGCACTAGCAGTGCGGTCTTGTGGTGCATGGTTTCATCCACAATATTATGAACTGGTAGGCTTTTCAACAGAGTAGAAGTCATACATCAAAATATACTACCTAGAATTCTATATTTTATCCAGACACTGCCATTGATGCCAGATAAAGCATACTTTAGAGCCTGGGACAAGCTAATTTTGCAATTTATCTGGCAAGGTAAATCCCCTAGAATTAGATACCCCATCCTCCAACTACCAAGTGACAGGGGAGATGTGAACCTACTGAATCTCTTCCGGTATGCTCTTGCATCTCACATGTGTACTATCTGCCTGTCAATAAATACCTCCCAACACCTCAACTGAAAAACTAGCGGACACACCATCAACGCCACCTATGAGCATGCCAAATACTTGTTCAGAAACCCCCCAGCATGTCTTCTGTTTCGACTCTTTCCCCGTTACACAGTAGAAACACATTGGCAGTGAATACATATCTGCAAATGGTTCCTTACCCTTTGGAATGATTATACCTTAGAGCACTAGCCTAAGACACACCTCCTCCCCGAATAGAATAGATGGGGCCTTTCAGCCATGGCACAGGTATGGTATTAAATACATCTTCCAGCTGATATCCCCAACAGGAATCCACCCCTTTGTGACCACACAAGTCACTCACCACCTACCCCACACCGAATTCCATAAATACATGCAACTTAGTTCCTACCTCCACCCAAAGAAGAACAATTTATCATGCTGGTGGAAAAGCCAACCCCAATAGTTCACCTCCTCAAAAAGCATCTCACTGGACACGCAACAGCCCACTTGATAAGTGAGGTATACAAGGCCCTCCAGAATTGCTCCAAGGCAAGTACATACACTATTCTATGCAAGTGGAACACAGAGATAAATACCACACACACCCTCAAAATAAGGCATAAATATACAGCCCCCGTTCTTAGAGTTATGATGGCCCCATACTGGAGGGAGTATGCATGGGAATGCCACCTGAGATACTTCAGGACCCCAGAGCTACTAGCAAAATTTTTAGGTCCACAAATAGCAAACTGCTGCCGGGGATGTGGCATTAAACCAGCAGATCAGATTCATGTATTATGGGCATGCCACGTCTACAACCATATTGGCAAGAAGTCCAGAAAATTGAAACCATCTATGACTGCCAAGTAAAAATAACCCCCTTTCATCCTTCTGCCCATCCCTCCACCCCAGGCTGCACTTGATGTACAGGCCATAAAAAAACATACATCTACTACTCTTAGTGGCCAAAAAGTCTATAATGAGACTATGGCGTACTGACCATATCCCATCTCTACAGCTACAGAGGGACCCCTAACCACTGAAATGTATAGGATGGAAAGAATTTCAGCTAATCCTGCAAACTGCATCACCTCATTCAAACTTAAATGGTGAAAGTGGGTCCTCCACCAACTAGATAACTATGCAGACTTTGCGCCATAGGCCAGATACACATCCTCCCTATATCATCAAACATAATTGTATGTGTCAGAGGTTCAGATCTCTCTCCCCCCCCCTTATCTTTTAGATTCCTGGTCAAACTCTTTAACCAACTGAATCCCCTACCCCCCCATGTCCCTTTCTACTAACACGCTATATCTCTCCAACTTCAGGCAACCGGTAAGTGGAAGTACAATGGCTTTTATAAAGAAGTAGAGAACAAACAAGTTCTAGTCATTCTAAAAGTGATACACAAATATACAGTATCGTATAAACAACAAACTATGTACCTATTGCACTTCAAATGAATGTTCTTATACTGAAAAAACACAATTGTAAAATATCTGAATTGTTCATGAAAAACAATAAAAATGTGGCATTGTAGCCCAGGTGCTGTATGCCAGTGGGCTACTTCCCCTGCCTGTTGACTTTCACACAGGTTAAGGGGCCTGGGTCCTGCTAAGGTGGTATCATAGAATCATAGAACTTGACGGCAGAAAAGGACCACTTGACCCATTTTTTCTGTCCCTTATCCCCCCACTAATCTTCCCTCCCCCTCTTGAAATGCCCACCCCACCTTCCTGTAACCCCATGTGCCTGTCCCATGTCCTCTTGAAACCCGACAGTCTTGGTCCCCACTGCCTCCTCTGGAAGCCTGTTCCAGGCCTCCACCACCCTCTTGGTGAAGAACTATCCTCTCATGTTGCCCCTGTAGTTTCCCCCCTGTAATCTCAGACCATGCCCCCTTGTTATGGTGCCTTCCTGCTTGCGAAATAATTACCCAAGGTACACTTTGTTTATCACTGTAATGTATTTAAAGGTCTCTATCATGTCCCCTCTCTCCCTTCTAGTCTCCAGTGTGTAGAGCCCCAGTTCCCTACATCTGTCTTCGTATGGTTTGCCCTTCATCCCTTGCACCATCTTGGTCACTCTTCTCTGAACCCTTTCAATCAATTCTGTGTCTTTTTGCAGGTATGGCCTCCAAAATTGGACTCCGCACTCAGAGTACTCGAGGTATGTTCTCACCATGGCTTGGTATAGGGGCATCAGGACCTCCCTACTTCTGCTAGTGATCCCCCTTCCTACACATGCCTGCATCCCATATGTCCTCCCTACCGCCCTGGTACACTGCTTTCCCACCTTGAGGTCACTGGAGACTATTATCCCCAGATCCCTCTCCTGCTCCGTAACCCTGACCTCCTCCCCCGAAGTGTGTATCCTGCCCTCGGGTTTTTGTGCCCCAGGTGCATAACTGCACACTTCTTGAAATTGAATTTTAGTTGCCAGGTCTCCGCCCACCCCTCCAGTGTCCACAGATCCTGTCTCATGTCTTCAACACCCCCTGCAGTCTACCCTATTGCAGATTTTCTTATCTGCAAAAAAGGGTCACACGGCCCTTCAGACCATCTGCTATATCACTTATGTAGACACTGAAAAGGAGTGGACCCGGCACTGACCCTGGGTGACCCCACTCATCACCTGCCCTGTCCTGGAGTGCACCTCATTCACCACCACCCTCTAGCCTCTGTCTGCCAACCAGTTCTCTATTCATCTGGCTATTTTTCCCCCCACCCCCATACTTTCCAACTTTTTGACCAGCCTTCTGTGGGGTACGGTGTCAGGGGTTCTATCCCAGAAAATAAATAAAATAGCGTGGTGCCTCCACCCAGAGTAAATTGCAGTGGGCCAGGTGTGTGACTGGTACAACTCCCTGGGATGCTGTACCTACCCACCCACCTCCCCTTCCAACCACCCCCACACATTGGACACCAAACAGTTTCCGAATACCATACACCACATACCACATACACTTTACAATTGATCCCCACAAAACACCCTTCACACAGCAACATAACACAGCTTTATCATAGGGAAGGACTAGGGTCAGGGTGCCTGGAAAAGGGATAGCTGTGGCGATAAAAGTAGTTAGGACATGGTTAGGAACAATGAACAACATTAGGGACCGTAGGCCAGACAACCCCAGCTGCCCATTCCCGCTGGTACCAGTGACTCCCCTCTGTCCTTTCTGGGTACCCAGGGGATCGCAGGCCTGCATGGTGCTGTGGGTTGGCCAGTGTTGAGGCCCAAGGAACAAGGCAACTGACTGTTAAACAATTAAGCAATTACTCCCCTTGATTTGTCAGGGCAGGCCCTGGGTACTCACGGTCCTGGAGATCTAGAATGTTCCTGGTGCAGAAGGCTTCCACCAGTTCAAATTGAGGGAATTTCAGATCAGGAAGGGCAGAACAAATGGGCAGCAGAAAGGATTCTTAAGACTTGAGCTTGATTGAGGTTCTGGCCGCTTGTCCCCTTGATTAAAGATCTGGCCACTTGTCACCTTCAGCCAATTCAGGCCCTTGCAGAGCTCCCACACAAGGCCCACCAAACTACAGAGGACTCAGACCTAGGAGTGGCTCCACAGCCTGGCTCCCTCACAAGTCATGGGGTGCCCTAGCTCCCTCAGTACATGCCGGTGGCCACCTGTAGCCAGCAGACCCCACTAGGTAGGAGTTAGCAAATTCCCCACCTGGCTCTGGATTAAGCTTGAATTCTTAATTTCTGTTTCCTCTCAACATGGAACAGCTCCAATGTGCAACCAGAACAGTTTCTCCAGCCTTTTTTCTTTCCAACCCTTTTGGCACAAGCTCCAGACTCCAATTCCAAATCAATAGTTTCTGTCCTCAGCTGGATTTCAGCAACAACCACTGGTCCCTGAAGCATAGGGCACCTGCTCACCTTCTTTCTCATAAAGTCCATTTCCTTTAAATCAGCCTCTGCCCTCTCTCTGGCTTACTCACAGTTTCTGGAAAACCTCTCTCCCAGCTCAGAGTTGCTCTCAGTCCCAGACTGGTGCAGGATGGCTGCAGCAGAAGTCTCAAATCAAAACAGCCAACTCCAAAAAGATGCATGGAATGATTGGCACAGATGGACAGCTCCTCTGAATAGCAAGACCATTTCTCTAACAAACTCCACTTTACTCCACTTTAAGCAATGTAAAAGGCCTTAGATGAATTCTCATGTAGCATTGAGCCCTCCTGACTCGATCAGAGCCAAGCAGCAGACTGACTTAACTGCCCAATGTCCCTGGGATTTCTCCCGAAAATCCTGCCCTCTTATTGGTTAGTTTCCATCAATCACGTACGAACATATGAATTTGCCAGCAGATAAAGGCCTTATGGCCTATTGAGTCTGCTCAAGTGTGCAGCTACAAACTCTTATACTGCAGCTGCCTCTCCCTCTCCTCCCCTGCCCCCCTCTTACACTATCGCATCCCCTTTTGAAGCAGCCCACTGTTGTACAGGATACCACTTCCGCACAATGCGTTCCACCCAGACACCACCCTCTCCATAAAAAAGTGTCTTCTCATTTCCCTCCTGAACCTTCCTCCCTCCAATCGAAGATCGTGACCTCGAGTGTCCTTACCCCCCCTTAACTTGAAAAGACCCTCCATTCCTGTCTTGTTTATTCCTTTCATGTACTAGAAGGTTTCAATTATATCTCTCCTGTCTTTCCTCTCCTCCAGTGAGTACATGTTCAACTCCTTCAGCCTGCTCTCATAAGGTACGTCTCCCAGACCCCGGATCATTTTTGTTGCCCTGCACTCCACCCCCTACAGTAACTTAATGTCCCTCTTCAGGTACTGGCGCCAGTACTGTACGCGGTGCTCCAGGTGTGGCCTAACCAGTGACCTATACAACAGCAGGATCACCTCCTTGAAGATATACCCCTGGCAATATAACCCAGCATGTTGTCCTTTGCAGCTGCCTTCCTGCGTTGTGCTGAGTTGTTCATTGAGCCTGCTATGATCACCCCCAGATCCTTCTCCTCTGTCACAGTTAGCTGAAGTGAACCCCACCAGCTGGTAGTTCCTCCTTGGGTTTTTTGCCCTGAAATGTAGCACTCGGCACTTTTTGGCATTAAACCTCAGCTGCTAGGTGTCCAACTAAGCTTCCAATTTTGACAGATCATCCTGTAACCCCTGCCACATTCCTAGGTCATCCACTACTGCTCCCATCTTGGTGTCATCTGCAAACAAACTGATCTTGCTCTTGACGCCCATCGACATGTCTGATATGAACAACCCAAATAACACCTGCCCTAACACCGAGCCCTGTGGTACCCCACTTGTCACTTTCCTCGGAGATGAGAGCTCCCCACCCACCACCACCCTCTGCTGCCTTCTCTATAACCAGTTTCCAACCCAACCCACCATTTTCTCCCCAGCTCCTGTACCTGCCAATTTACTTCCCAGCCTCCCATGCGGCACTGAGTCAAATGCCTTACTGAAGTCCAGATACAGGACATCCATTGCATGGCCCTTGTCCAACTGGCTAGTTACTCAGTCATAGTAATCCAGCAAGTTGGTCTGACAGGATCAGCCTGCGACAAACCCATGCTGTTTACTGTCCTGCATCTCATTACTCTCCAGCAGGGACACCAGCCTCTCTTTCAGTATTGTCTCCATCAATTTTCCCACGATGGATGTGAGGCTTACAGGTCTGTAGTTTCCCAGTTCAACTTTGGGGCTGCTCTTATGGAGGGGTACCATGTGTGCCATCCTCCAGTCCTGCATAAGCCCTATTTGATTATTGATTTGTCCAGTCTCTAGGCACCAAAAAAGTCAACACCTTCTCCTGCAGTCCACTCAGGCAGTTTAGGGGCCTAATGAGATGTTTGGCTGTCTGTAGGAGGTCAGAGTATCTTAACATGGCTGTTTACATACAGTCTTCCCCCAGTTTATAAAGCAGTCCCTTCTTCAAAGTATTATTGTAGCCCAATGAAACAGTTTATATACATATTTGTTCCCTTTCCTGGAAGCTTGCACTGTCCCCAGCCAAATGACCCCCTATTCATATTTAGCAGTCCCTTCCCCTCCCCTCACCGCAGCCAGTCGCCAGCTCCAGAACACAATCCTTCCAGGAGCAGCAATCCATATATTTATTTAAAGCCCTCATTAATATTTATGAGGGCCCCCTTTAGAGAAGTGCTCACTGACTGGCACTTCAAAACTAACTCCCTGTGCCACTTTTCAAGGGTCTCCCTTGGGTGTCAGACTCCCATTTACCCTAGCTAAGGCTCGAGAGCACCAAGGAGACAGTTAAAAGGCCATACCCATGGCAAGGAATGGGCTGGCAATACTGCACATGTGCGGACTGGCAGACCTCTTCAAAACACATATTCAGGTTGTCGGTCCCGCGATTAGACTCCTGGCAGCCTGTTTGGGCCACAAACAGTGCGGGAGCTAAACAGAGGGTGAGGAAAATAAGGTAAGCCCCACAATGGGGGTTACACTATTAAAAAAACAAACAAAGAAACTAGACTTGGAATCTGCAGCACAGATCTACACCCCACTACCCAATTTCAAATGGATAAGCAATGTACATGTAACCCCACACCCTTGGGTGGGGTTACCTTGCCACCTCCCATCCGCTTGCTTCTCCAGTCCCAGTTCTCCTGGGTGGTCCCGTTGTGTTCCTGCCGGCCCCAAGGTTCAGAAAAGTTCCATGCTTTTCTACACCAAATGCAACCCCCCCAAGTCATAACCTCTTCCTCAGGCGCTACAATTGAACAAGTTGCTACTTTCAAGTACGTGGGGATAATCCCTGATTCGGGTTTAACCTTCTCGGCTCATGAGGATGATCTAACAAAAGCAGCCAGCTCTAGACTCAGCCTGCTATATAGACACAGAAATGCCTTCCTCATGGAAATTAAGCAACTTCTTGTCAGATACTATATCCTTAGTCTCATAGATTATAGCCTTGTGATCTATGGGGCTGCATGTGACAAAGTGCTCGACAGGGTCAGAGGTCTGTTGAATAAGGCCTGCAACTATGCACTCAACCTAAAATGGGACATATATAAGTGCACCCTTATAAAAACCTAGGTTGGCTTAACCTTGATTTCCAGTTGCACTTTACTACCCTCATCACTGGTAAAAAAGCCTTGCTTGGATTACTGCCCCCAGGGGTACTGTCACTGCTGAGTCCAGTGACCTCCAAATACCAAACTAGAAGTGTGATTCACAACTCCATGGTGCTCCCACATCAATAAACCTCCCTGGGTCAGGCTTGCGTCTCAGTTTCCCAAAATTATGGAACCTCCTTACCCCATCACTCAAAGTCACTGTCTCTAACTAACTTTAAGTCCCAGCTCCTACCTTCTCTTGCCCTCCTAACCTCCAATCAATAAGCTTCCCCCTCCTCCACTTTTGATCTGTTGCCACCCACTGGTACCATGTTTAACTATATTTTAACAACAACTGATTTATTTCATCTCACTGTATTCTGAAATGATTCCTATTACACTGCACCTCTGTTCTCTCTCAATTGCATACATGTAATATATCTTACTGATGCTATGCTATTTCAGCTGTAAATATGTAACATTCCTTTTTGATGCTGTACTATTATATATGACCCTAGACCCTTTGAAAATAGGCACTGCCTAAAGGATCTTGTGTGTGAATAAATAAATTAATGAATTATTAATTGGGAGACCAGAGAAGAGAGAGTAAAAGTGAAATCGCCAGCATGGCAGTAAAATCAAGTGAGCTGCTTCGGGCAGCTAGCATCTTTTGCAGCGCTGTGGCACTGAATACGTGAAAGCTGCTTTGCGGCTCCTGCCAGCATGTCAGTGTATGCCCCAGCCCCTGTGAGTACAAAAATGATAATGGGGGTCTGGAGACGTTTGGGAGGATGAAATTAAATGTTAAAGAAGAGCACTCTTAAGTACTACATCTGTAAATGGAGCATTGTTCCTTTAAGAGCAGCCGTAGCTGCTGAGTAAAATGGGAGTTTTGCAGCTGCCTGGGGGGATAGCGCTATGGCACCAGCGACTGTCTGGGAAAGTCCTTGTGTAACCCCTAGGTGGCGCTATCCCATGGGCTACTACCCCTGCCTGCTTGGCTAGTAGCAGGTTAAGGGGCCTTGGTTCTGCAGTGGGTGCCTCCACCCGAAGGTGGTCAGGGTTGGTAGTGGTCAAACTAACCTGGGCACAGCCCTTTGATACACTGTAACCCCCCTCTTTCCCTTCTAGTGGCCTGAGCAATATACGATAATCACTTTCACAGTACCCCTTGTACACCATACAAGCACCCACACTGTTTGCACTTACCACCAGGGCTGGCTCAACCTTGGGGACCCCCTGTAAAACAAGCTTATGCACAGCAAATAGCAGCAATACAGTACTCTTTGCACAAACTGGAACCACAGTCAGGTTGAATGCAGAAAAAGTCAAATCTGATTTATTCAGGGGACTTGAACAAGGAAGGGGCGTAATCAGGTTGATTAATCTATATTAAACAAACAGTTATGCATGCACTTTAAGTCCCCACACAGTCACACCTCTGGCAGTGGTGGAGCTAGAGGGGAGGCTGGGGGGTCAGTCGCCTCTCCTGGCTGCCCCAGTGTGAGTAGTGGTGCCCCACCACCATCTTTATTCAATGTTTAGTGGCCATTGTGGAGCCCATGATTGACTGAATGGCCCCCCCGGCTCCAAGACGCTCCCAAACCTGGCTCTGCCACTGACCTCTGGGTACCCAGGTAGGGAGATGATGGGCTAGTCAGGAATGTTGCAGGTGGTTGGGGCCCTGCGATGGAAGAAAGCAACATGCACAACACACACTATTTGTAATCCGGTGCCAGAGGGCTCAGTTAGCGAAAGAAAAAAGCAACCAGACAATCAGATGACAACACTTTAGATTTAGCTGTTGTTGCAGAGAGCTACCCTGATGTTTACTCATGATACCCAATACTGGACACAGGCAGGATGAAATCGAGACTGCAGGTTGTTGAGCTGGAGTGCCCGGAGAAGCAGGGCCCACACGAATCACCGAGGTGTCATTCCTGTTCAAGAGTTGAGCAGGGGACTGATCCCCAGGCAGGTCTCTTGTCGATGGCTTCCTCTGTGCAGCGGGTAGTCAGGCTGGGCCAGTGTGACAAGGTCCAGGCCCAATGGAGATGATTTTGGATTCAGTCCATGGGGCTGGATGCAGCTTCCAGCAAGCAGAATACAGTTCAAACCACAGTGGGGAACCAAATCACGACCCACTAGCTTAACACAGCACATTTACACATAAGGAAATTCTAATGCTGTACTGTAATACTGTATATATATCATTAGCTTGTTACATTACTATACCTTTCAATATACTTCACATTACTACATCCATATTGACAATATTTATGCATGTTTCATACAAGTAATACTGATTCATTCAATAACTTCTTGTACATTAAATAATGTAAGAGGGTTCCCTTCCCCATCAGCTAACTTGGGGCTGGACGGGCAGGGGCACCATGGTGAGGGGGAAGAACAAGTAATCTGGAGTTGGCTGTCAAGCTCAATTTGGGTAGTGAGCTTGGTGAAACAAACCCCTTTGTGAACCACATTGAGAGGCAAATCCACTGGCCTCCTAGGGGAATCATAACTAAAGCATAAGCACTGGCTTGACAGCTCGGCCAGTCTTTCTGGGGGTAGCGGCCACAGTCTCTGCACTTTCAGCACTAACTTTGGAGCTTTCATCACTTGTGAGGGATGCCTCTGCATGGATGGGAATGTCCAAACTTGGAGCACTGTCAGCTCCTTGCTCTGTAGGCTCCGTTTCCACAACACTTTGCTCATTATCTTCTGACAGAGGCCCAGGTTGCTCATTTTGAGGAGGCTCTGGCACAATTAGGCTTTGCGGCACTGAAGGGGGGGCTGTCAACACTCACATTGTTCTTCAAGTTCTGGTGTCACCAGAGACTCAGACCATCAGCCCCTTCTTCGGGCAATTCACACAGTTCCACAAAACACAGAGAGCCCACAACCTCAGACGTAATACTTTGCACTTCACTTTCAGGGAGCATTGGCTCCAAGTATGAAGCTGGGGGGGGGGTTGGGCAGTCCAGAAGGCCCAGCTTCATCCCCACAATTAGTCATAGGGTTACCTTGAAACAGCTGACTCAATTCATAGGAGGGATAATAGTCATTATCACTCATTTCCGTCAGGTGGACTGACAGTCAGTATTATTCTGGGCCTGCTACGGGGGAAACCTTAAATCTGTAACTACTAAGGTCGGTTGACTGTCTCTTTTGCAGCAGCATGAGTCATTGGCCAGGGGAATCCATTTCTGATGGTTCAGCCTCAATTATGACTTGGCCGATAGGTAGCAAGAGGTTATGGTGCATGGTCTTGACAGCTTTGGAGTTATTCTCTGGGTGTACCTTGTACACTGGTAAATCAATCAACTTTCCAACTACTACATGGGGAAGATGATGCCATCTATCAGCAATTTTGTGTTTACCATGCAGTCCCAAATTGCATAACACGGTCTCCAGGACGAAGCTCTTGAGTCTTTTATCATGCCTCTCTTTGTTGGCAAGATTTCTTTTGGCGGCCATTGTCTAGGCCAGTTGATAGTCATGGTTCAATTGAGCTTTAAGTTTCTGTACATACTGTAGGTAATTTTTGGCTTGGACCCCATCTGGAGAGACCCCAAAGCAGACATCAACGGGCAGTCGGGCCTCCTGACCGAACATGAGGCAGTAGGGAGAGAACCCAGTAGCATCATTTTTGGTGCAACTGTATGCATGGACCAAGGTGCTAATCTGCTGGCTCCACTTAGGCTTGTCTTTGGGATGGAGGGTGCCCAGCATGTCAAGAAGGGTGCGGTTAAAATGTTCTGGTTGAAGGTCCCCCTGTGGGTGATAAGGGGTGGTTCTTGACTTACGCACCCACTATAGACAGCATTTCTTTGATTAGCCAACTTTCAAAATCTCTGCCTTGTTCAGAGTGGATCCTCTGAGGGGCACCATAGTGGATGAAGAAATTTTCCACTAGCACCTTGGCCACAGTAGAGTACTTTTGATCTTTAGTTGGAAAAGCTTGCGCATACCATGTGAAATGATCCGTAACCACCAAAACATTGCTAATATTCCTCTGATCAGGTTCTAAACACAAAAAGTCTATGCAGACCAGTTCCATGGGGGTGCTGGTAGTAATATTGACAAGGAGGGTATCTCCCTGAGGCAGGGCTTTTCTTTGCAGGCAGTGACTGCAGGTCTTTACATGGTGCTCAGCATCGGCCCCCATCTTGGGCCAGTAGAATCGAGATCGTACCAAGTCAAGATTTCTGTCAATACCAAGGTGCCCCATGTGATTGTGGAGGGACCTCAGTAAAAAATCTTTAAAGGCCGTGGGCAGAACCAATTGCTGCCTGTCTACTTGATTGCCATGATCCACTGTCTCTCTGTATAACAATTGATTGAGTAGCTTCAACCTAGGGCCTTCTTTAAACAATAGAGCAGTTCGCAAGTCAGGGGAACGCAACTTGGAAAACATCTTTTTCTGCACACAGGGCATGAAGTGCGGGCTAAATCATAGTATCTTGGGACTGACCCGACTGAATGCTGTCATTGTCAAATTAAGGTAGTGCAGTAATATCTAGAGCAGAAAAGTGGCAATAGACAGCCGGTATGCAGGTATCAGGAGGGCCTAAGCAATCTACTAAACAATCCACTGTGTCCGCAGACATCTGTTCATCTCGGTCAAATTTTTGGCACAAGGCTCAGATGTCAGGGTCAGACAGCCTGACCCAATCACTCTTGGAAACTGGCCTTGGTGACAAGGTGTCAGCATCAATAAGGTTCAGTCCTGGCCTGTATTCAACAACATAATCATAGGTTGATAAGGTGGAAAGCCACCAGTGCCCAGTGGCGTCTAACTTAGCTGAAGTCTGTACATAGGTTAATGGGTTATTGTCGGTCTTCACCAATATCTTTGCCCCACAGAGGTATTCATGAAACTGGTCGATGATGGCCCATTTTAGCGCAAGGAACTCCAGCTTGTGCACAGGGTAGTTTCACTCCAATGGGGTCAAACTCCTATTGGCCAAGGCCACTGGTCTCAAACTATCCTCATGGGCTTGATACAGCACAGCTCCTAGACTCTGCAGACTGGCGTCCGTAAGCAGCACATAGGGCTTGGTGGGGTCAGCATAGGCAAGGATGGGGGCATGGGTGAGCTGGTATAGGACTTCGTGAAAGGCTGCTTCACATTCGGGTATCCAGCAGGGCCCAAAAAATTCTCTTATGCCGAAGTACACTTTCTCTGGTTCTTTGACAGCCCCTTTTTTATATTTATGGTTGGTAGGAGAGTAACTCTGGGTAAGATTCAAGAGCGGGTGGATCATCTTTGAATAGTCTTATGAACCTGCGGTAGTAGCCACAGAACCCCAGAAAATGTAATTCTTTCAAATTATGGGGCTGGGGCCAAGTAGTCAGTGATTCAACCTTACTGGGATCAGTCTCTATCCCTTCTGCAGATACTATGTGCCCCACATACTTCATGGAGGTTTGAAAAAAATTGGCTCTTGTCAATGGATAGCTTGAGGCCGAAGTCTTCCAATCGGTCTAGGACTTTAAACAGTCAGGTCTCATGCTCCTCTAATGTGCGTCCAAACACAATGACATTGTCTAGGTACACTAGACATTCCAGCAAGTTCATATCTCCTACCGCACATTCCATCAGTTGCTGAAAGGTGGCCAGGGCACCTGAAATCCCCTGTGGCATTCTCAGGAATTTGTAGAACCCCAAAGAACAGATGAAGGCTGTTTTCTCATGGTCCTCCGAGGCCATCGGGATCTGGTAGTATCTGCAGAGAAGACCCAATACCGAAAACCATTTGCTCCCATTCAAACAAACCAGGGCACCTCGTATACGGGGCATGGTGTATTGATCGGGGATGGTCCGCCAGTTCAGGGTTCGATAATCAACACACATCCTTACCAACCTATTCTTATCCACAACCACAGTGGGAAGGCATATGGGCTTCTTGACTCTTGTATCACACCAGCAACGAGCATTTCCTGTAGGTGTCTTCACATCATCTATGTCTGCTGGGGCGAGATATCAGGATATCTCGAAATGGCCAGTCATCATGCAGGTGTATGTGATGCTCTGCACCCTGGACACACCCCACGTCCCATTCTTTTAATGAAAACACTTGGTCCCTCTGAAGCGAGCTTCTTGCTAATTCTAGCCTTCCATTCAGCTGGCAATGGGGAGTCACCAAAGTCAAATAAGTCCGAGGTCATTCTCCTCACCAGAGCACTTGTTGCTGGGCAATACAGCAGTGTCAGTGCAGTGTACTGTAGCTAGGGTGCACCCTCTGTTCACCTGAATCTCCCGATCTGACACATTCTGAATCCGGACCATCACTCGTTGTGCATAGGCGTGGGCACGAGCAGGCAAGATGCTGGGTTTGACCAATAATCCCTCTGGCAACTTTCCATCTCTTGGTGCATCTAACATTAATATTTTGTTCTTTACATTTCTCTTTAGGAAGACTTCTCCATGGATTGTGCACTGGGCATTGGGGGCCAATACCAAGGAGTTAGGTTCCTTTTTTCTACACTATCCCCACTGGCTCATCTGGGTCCACTTTATCAGGTCTCTTGTCAGTCATAAGTCCTTTTTACTAAGGCTGGAATTCTTAGGGCCCGTCCAGTCAGCTGCCCTTGTTTCTCATGGCAGAGTTGTGCTAGTCTCCCAAACATGTGGGCGTTTGTTCCAATTAACAGGGGAACCCCATCATACAGTCCGGTGGGGGGACACACTAGGGCCAGTGTCTACTTGCTCCTCTATGCCAGTGACAGTTGCAGGAAAAGACAACCAGAGGCAGGCATATCCTAGATATGGATAAGACTTGTCACTCAGCCCCCACACATGTAGGCCTTCCAGGGATTGTAAGGGCACATCAGATAAGTGTTTGTCATACCAGTCCTGAAACACAATGGTCACTTGCGAACCACTGTCAAGCACAGCCCGAGTAGGAATACCATTCACAGCCACATTAGTCTCCATTGAAGGGCCCACTATCTTGGACCAGTCTGGAGGGACAACAGTGGGGTCTGGACAGACGATTTAGCCACAGAGGGGTTTGAGTTAGGATAGCCGAAGCCTTTACTGCGGTCATTTCGTGCACCCCTTGACCACTGACTCATTTTCTGAAGCTCTCCTTGAAGCTGGTTCACCACTTTCTCTAAGTCTTTCTGAGACTGGCATCCCTCTTCATATGGCAATCCTTGCCGCAATTGTGACAAATGAAAAGCTCTCAGGGCATCCTTAAGGAAAACACAGCAGGGGATGCTGGAGCATCAATGAGAGATTATGATCCGACTTCTGCGGGTAGTGTACTATGTCTCAAAAGTTCCTTTAGGGTGGCAGTCAATTCCTTGAGTTCAGCCAAGAAGCCACCCTCAGTAGAGGATGCCTGAGAATGCACCCCCACCCCAATAACAGTCATGTCCTGACAGGGGCCAGGGTCTCTGTCAGCAGGGGATACCTCAGCAAATGCACCAGGCTGTACTTTTCTGACTTCCTTCAGCAACTCCTCCCCCCACTGTTTAGCCCACGGTGGGACACTCTTAGTGGTCTACATTTTGGAAGGGCCTTCCAGTGCCATGATCACTTGGGCTGCGCTCACCCCATAATTACAATCTCCCTCTTCACCTTCTACCTCCCGGAGTTCTTTTATCAAGTCACAGTAGTCAGGTGGGTTACCTCTCCTATCCTGGAGCCTTAACTGTATGATCTGCAGTTTAGAATGCATGGCATGTTGCAGTATGTGCCCCAATCTCACACAGTTCAAATCACTAGCGGCTACCCCCACCTTTCCGGTAAGCTTTCTGCAGAGCTCTTTCTAGGCGAGTATACATGAGACAAACTTTCCCCCTTCCATTGTTTGGTACCTTGGAATTTCCATCAAAGTCTCCCTGACTCAATGCTCCCAAAATTGCCTTCAAGTACAGATAGGTACTTCTGAGCAGATGCATCAGGGTTCGTGGACCTCAAAAATTTAATGGCTTCAAGGCCGGGGGCCCTCAAACTTTCTATGATTCTTTTCTGCTTCTCAGCCTCCACACACTGCCACTCGGGTACCAAGGTGTCAACATAGTCGATCCAGGTCTCCCAGTCATCCTCCCCCTGGGGCGTGGGAAGGGTGCCCGAGAAATTTCTCAGCCTTTAGTAGGAGTCGTGACTAATGGCAGGTACAGATATAGGGGCCAGAATTGGCACAGGCACAGAAGGTGGGGCAGTAACAGGTGCTGGAGTGGGAGAGGTGTTGGGGAAAGAACACCCCTATGTGGCAGAAACAGTTTCTTAGAGTCCTCTACGGTTTTTTCTTCCTCTACCTACAACTTAGCAAATTTCTCCTCAAAAGTCTCAGATAATGGTGGGAGCTCATCCTCCCCAGGGTCTTTACTATCTTTTGTTATCACTCTCTAGGTGGCTGTGGCAATAGTTTGTGGCAGTTTAGAGCTGTCCATGAGGTCACTACACTCTACCAAGGCTGTGAAAGTTTGGGCAATCAAATCAGCCTGTCGACCCACCACCACAGGGTTTTTTTAAACATTCAACTTTGGAGATTGTTCCCTCTACAGTGTCCTTACTGCTATCCAGGGGAATAGCCAGTATAAGCAGAGCATTTGGGGGGCTCGAGCTCCTGCCCCGTACACCACCCCACCAACTGGTATACAGCCATTTCTACTGGGGTAGCCATTAATCTTTAATTTGAAATTTTTGGCCACTAGAAGGCACAAATTCCCAGCGATGCCTCCAAGATGTAACCCCTAGGTGGCACTATCCCTACAGGCTACTACCCCTGCTTGCTTGGTTAGTAGCAGGTTAAGGGGCCTAGGTTCTGCAACGGGTGCCTCCACTCGGAGGTCAGGGTTAGTAGTGGTCAAACTAACCTGGGCACAGCCCTCTGGGACATTGCAATCCCCCTATTTCCCTTCTAGTGGCCTGAACAATATACGATAATCACTTTCACAGTACCCCTCGTACACCATACATGTACCCAGTTGTTTGCACTTACCACCAGGGCTGGTTCCTCTGGCTCGACCCTGGGGACCCCCTGTAAAATAAGGTTATGCACAGCAAATAGCAACAGTACAGTACTCTTGGCACAAACTGTAACCACAGTTAGGTTAAATGCAGAAAAAGTCAAATCTGATTTATTCAGGGGACTTGAACAAAGAAGGGCCGTAATCAGGTTGATTGGCTTAAAGGCTATATTAATCAAACAGTTATGCATACGCTTTAAGTCCACACACAGTCACACCTCTGGGTACTCAGGTAGGGAGACACTGGGCTAGCCAGAAACGTTGCAGCTGGTTGGGGCCCTGTAATGGAAGAAAGCAACATGCACAACACACACTATTTGTAATCCGGAGCCAGAGGGCTCAGTTCATGAAAGAAAAAAAGCAACCAGACAATGAGACGACAACACTTTGGATTTAGCTGTTGTTGCAGGGAGCTACCCTGATGTTTACTCATGATACCCAATACTGGACACAGGCAGGATGAAATCGAGACTGCAGGTTGTTGAGCTGGAGTGCCCGGAGAAGCAGGGCCAACACGAATCATCAAGGTGTTGTTCCTGTTCAAGTGTGGAGCAGGGGGCTGATTCCCAGGCAGGTCTCTCATCGATGGCTTTCTCTGTGCAGCAGGTAGTTGGGCTGGTCCAGTGTGACAAGTCCCAGGCTCAGTGGAGATAATTTTGGATTCAGTCTGAGGCTGGATGCAGCTTCCAGCAAGCAGAATACAGTTCAAACCACAGTGGGGAACCAAATCACGACCCACTAGCAGCACACAGCACATTTACACATAAGGAAATTCTAATGCAGCTTCCAGCATGCAGAACACAATTCAAACCACAGTGGGGAACCAAATCATGGCCCACTATAAGCACACAGCACATTCACATGTAAGGAAATTTCACTGTATCAAGCAAATGGTTCTCTGGTCACAATTATAGAGTCTCTGCACAATCCAAGAGTTCAGATGTAGCTGAAAGTCCTGACAGGCCGATTGCATTCAGCAACTCTTCGGTCTTCTTCAGGTTAAAGCCTGGTCACAATTCAGTGGCTTAATTCGCACTCCAAATTCAGATTCAGTCCACAAAAAGCACAAGTTCCCTCTCAGGAACAGCAGGCAAACATGCAGGCCAAACTCAGACCTTTCCACAGTTCTCCCACACAAATCCATGCTGGGGCTGCTGCTTGAATCATTCAAGCTGTTATCTGTTCACTTCCTAACTCAGAACTGAAACTAGCTGCAAGCAGCTTGGGAAGTTCCCCAAGATCCTAAAGGTTCGGTTGGCTGATCTGTCTGTCACAACAAGAGCTCCCCCTCCAGGTTATTTTAGGTGCCAAAATGCAAAACCTATAATTCCTACATGTTTTGACCCCACCAAGTCCCTGTAGGCAGGCTCCATTTTTAGAGTCCCAAAATGTACTGATTGGCCCATTTCAGCAGTCCAGGACCAAGATAATGGAAACAAACAGAACTGTTCATGCTACAAAGAAGGCAGGTTAGAACAAACTGCAATATTATTACTACTCTAACAAATGATCAGCAAATAAGCACATCTTCTAACAGAGCTCCATTTTAGATTAATTATGACTGCAATCCAGGCAGCTCTTAAAGAGGCAGTACACAGAGGCTATATAGGCACTCTCTGGCAATCACATTTAAACTGCAAAAATGCAGGACACCAGCCTGGCAGTGAGCATTTAGACAAGCTCAAGGAAGACTTTTCAGGAACCCCCATTTATAGGGGGGTTACACCTGCAAGCACCATTCTGCCACCAGACACCAGGGCAGAGGAGCAACAACCAAACACTGGGGCAGTTAAATATAAAGTAATATTGTTTTGGTTGAAAAAATAAACTGAAAGTTGGTACTGTGAATAAACTGTATTACAGCAGCCATCTTTGCCACCTTTGACCTGTGGACAGCCAATCAGCCAGGAGCCCCAGAGGACTCTGTAAAGGGACTGATGGGGAAAGGCAAGGACAAGGTCTTGGTGTCAATCCAGACAACCAATCAGGCATCGAAGGAGGCTTATGAATATTAATTTTAACTATGGACAACTGCATTAGCCAGTGAGGAGCTGTGCTTATCCGCTGAAACTCTGAGGACACTGTCAGTTCATCAGAGCAGCCTCCTGGGGGGCCTCCATGATACTGCTTCAGAGTGTGAAGAAGGCCTGTCTGGGGGCTTGTACAGCCACCAGCACAGGGGCCCTGTGTTGCCTTTCAACATCTGAAAGGAGTTGCTTCAGAATCGAAGTGTTGAATTCCTAACCAGAGACAAGAAAAGCTGTTGAGGGGTTCCCAAGGGAGAGAATGCTTCTCTGTGACCTTCACGGGAAGGAGACCTGCTTGAAGTCTTATGTTGCCACTAGCCCAGAAGGTGCTCTACGCTGCCATGTGTTGCCTTCCAAGGACTGGAAGAATTGTGTCGACAGAATGAAAGTGTAATTTTTCTGCCAGAGCCAAGGAAATCTGGGAGTTTCCAGAGAGAAAGGAAACATGCCCATGATGGTTGAAGGAAGTGTGGAGGCCTACTTGGAGGCTTGTACAGCTGAAGAGCCCAGGGAAGCCTACCTGATGTATTCCAGTAGATGGAAATTGAAGTGAAAAGATTCGCTCTCCTGTAATGTAAGAAGATTCATTCTTCTGTTCAAGGCTGGACGTTGAGTGTAACTGAAGCCATTTACAGTCGGATGTTCCCAAATACCCTAGAAAGAGTGACTGTCATCCAAGGATGGTCTAGGGAAGCAGCCAGGTGGAGGCACCACTAGGCATTGCCATTCATCTCCCCCTGAGGGTTTAGATGCCCAGACATGGGGTTGACATGTGTTAGCCCTGGTCCCCAGTACTGGCCTGCTCCAGTTCTGTGACCCCACTGGAAAGAAGATGACATGTGACAGAAAAGCTGAGTGGTGTCCAGCCTGCTAAAGCTGCAAGCACCTGCTGCAGAGAAGACCCAAGCTGCAAGAAAAGCAGAATGGAGACCCCAAGCTGGAATGTGCCTGCTGCTTATCTCAGCTTATTAAGTGTCCAAAGGGATTCCAGCCACCACAGATCCACAGTCTGAATGCCATCAGCTGCATGGTCAGCAAACCATGACTAATTCAGGGCTTGCCCTGCATCTGGGGAACTATATATAGTTATGAAATGGGTAGAAAGAATGCTGGCTCCTGATTGGCTAAGAGCAGCTTTCAGCTGGGCCATTATCCCAGCACAATGGCCCAGCTAAAGTAAAATGTTTAAAAAAGGCATACAATTCACTAAAAATGACCCATTTCATAATCGCAATAGGGCAATCCAGGGGGTGTGTTATGGTAAGCTAACGGCCCTTCTCAGGTGGTGGAAGCACTTGGTTATGCCTCGTGCTTCAACCCACCTGAAGTGGGCCATTATGCCACCATAACACACCCCTTGTCATGCCTTACTGCCTAATTGCCACCAATTGTTGTTAAGTTTCAGTAATCAGCTATTGCCACAAGTCAGAGAGTTTGAATTTAATTTTTTAATAAAGCGCACCAACACCAGCCAACCCGGTGCACTGCAGCAGGCCTGCAACTAGACCCTGGGTACCCAAATAGGACTCTTAGTGGTTAGACTGGTACCAGTTGTGGGGTAGTAATGTAAGAAGAACAGGTGGGCTAACCTCTGTTTGATGTATATTCAGGTGGAAGGTGGGCACTGTGAACGTTTGGTTTACAGACAAAGTGACTGAATGGTGTTACAAAAATGCTAACAGTTGCAAAATGCTAACAGTGTTTAACGGTTATATCCATTTCACCTTTCCGAATCCTACCCCATGTAAATAAATTGTTGGTTAACCTTTTTACAAATGTTTTATGAGCATATTATTAGTGAGGACATTATTAGCTTAAGTCAGTAATTGCTAGCATGAAGAAATACTGTTTTGGTTTATAGTAATCCATGTGTGGGTTGACTATAAGGGGATGTGGGGAGGTACAGCAGCTCAGACGTTGTACTGCATAAATATCTGGCCCACTAAATATTTACTCGGGTTGGAGGCAGTACTATTTATATTTTATCTTTGGGAAAGAACCCCCTTTCCCACCAGAAACAGAGCCCAAGCCCCCTAGATTTGCAAGGCAGGGGTTATAGCTAGTACTTGTAGCCAGGTGTTGTATCTTGAAAAACCAAGCAGTCTTCACAAGGAACTTCTTTAGGAACTGCATAGCTTTATTACATGCTTCCAACAAGGCAGCCTTCTTCTGAATACAGAGAGAGAGAGAGTGATTCTGGATCTTTCTAACAACAACACTACTATTGCTCAAGATCTATATTCTCTTAGAGTCTGCATAGTCCCTGCCACCCTCTAGCAGTGCCTCATAACGCTACACTACAGTTGCATACGGTATATCATTCTACCCCCCCCAAGAGGCTACTACTTTTTTTTTATTATTATTATTTAACGTTCATAGTCCTTCAAATATGAGGGAGGTCTTCTGTTCCTTGAAGAGCATCTAAGCTCTAAATCTGGTACTGAACTATCTACAGGTGGGGACTTTCCAAACAGCTGACGAAATCACTTCTTTAATTTTCAGTGCAAACGGTAGAGGTGTCATGTCAGTAACAGATGTCTCTGAATTACTTTGGACTGCCATGGTAAGTGGTAACTCTGCTGATTTCTCATGAATATCTAAGGAATTGGGTTGGTTATGGAAACTGGCCCCTTTCACAGAGTTCTCAACCTCTATGTCCACAGCTCTGTTCAGTTCACTGTACCTCCTGTGGATTTGATCCACATGATGGCGCACTATTCTGCCATCTCCCAGCAACACTTTCTAGGACGAGGTCCTGTCACTTCATGAATAATTGCAGGTATCCATCTCTTTCCTTGACCAAAGTTGTGGCTGTATACTGAATCTCCTGCCACAAAACATTGTGCTTTTGCTTGCCTTTCATGCTTTTCCTTGGTTTTTAACTGTTTCTGTATCACCTTTCCTTTAAAATCAGGGTGTAACAAATCCAAGGTGGACTTCAATTTCTGACCCATTAACATCTTAGCTGGTGACATTCCTGTTGTTGACTGTGGTGTTATTCTGTAGCTGAACAATGCGCTTGCTACTTTTGTTTCTAACATGCCTCCAGACATTTTCTTTAAACACTCCTTGAACGTTTGTACTGCTCTTTCTGCTAACCCATTTGACAAAGGGTGATATGGAGCAGAAGTTGTGGGTAATTCCATTCCTTTCCATAAATTCTTTAAATTCCATGCTAATAAAATGAGTTCCATTGTTAGATACTACCATCTTGGGTATGCCATGGTTACTGAAGCTCATTCGGAGTTTCTCTACAGTAGCTGCTGATGTCGCTGAAGTCACTGGATACACATCTATCCACTTAGAATGTGCATCCACAATAGCGAGGAACATTTTTCCTAGGAATGGATCAGCATAATCAAGATGTAATCACCTCCAGGGTTTCTCAGGCCGCTCCCATGGGTGGAGTGGAGCAGTGGCTGGAGCTTTCCTATGTTCCTGGCACGTGTCACAACTTTGAACCTTACTTTCAATTTCTTCATCCATCTTGGGCCACCATATATAACTTCTAACCAGTCCTTTCTTTCATGTCATTCTAGGGTGGCACTGATGCAACTGCTCAAGGACAAGTTTACAACCTTGGGGCGGCACTGCAATGCAAGCTCCTCATAAGACACATCCATCCTGCACACTGAGCTCCGTTAATCTGGAGAAGTATGGTGTGAACCGAGTTTCTGGGACTATTTTGGGCCATCCTCGCAAGATGTACTCCCGGACCTTTGCCAGCACAGGGTCTTTTTCAGTCCAGAACCTGATCTGAGCAGCGGTCATTGGTGAGGCATCCATGTGGTCCATTACCAACACTGGCTCTTCACAAGGAGCTTTGGTTGGACCCTCTGGTATGGGAAGACGACTTAAGGCATCAGCATTACCATGGTCCTTACCTGCCTTGTACACTCTGGTATTCTCATAAGCTCGGAGTGTGACAGCCCACCTCTGGATCCTTGGTGAGGCCATCTGTGGTACGGTCTTCATCTCATTGAAGATGAGAAATCAAGGGCTTGTGGTCTGTGCAGATGACAAAACGTCACCCATAAATATGCTTGTGAATTCTCTGCACCCCAAACATCAAAGCCAATCTCTCCTTGTCTAGCTGTGAGTATTTTTTTTCAGCAGCTGTTAAAGTCCTTGACAAAAATCCAGTGGGTTTGTCAGTTCCATCAAGCATGCAGTGCAACAAAACCGCACCAACACCATATGGTGAAGCATCACAGGAGAGAATGAGGTCTTTGTCTCTCTCATAGTGAACTAACACATCTGATGATTGAAGTAACTTCTTGGAAGCCTCAAAAGTTTCCTCTTGCTCGGCTCCCAATGTCATTTCACACCTTTCCTCAAGAGCTGATACAAGGGCATCAAAAGGGTTGATAGGTTTGGTAAGAACTTGTTATAATAATTCAACAGTCCCAGATACGCTTTCAACTAAGGCACATTACTGGGTGCTGGTGCCTTCTGAATTGCCTGTACTTTTTCTTTTATAGTCCGCAGTCCCATTGCATCTATTTTATGTCCCAAGAACACCACTTCATTACCTAGGAAAGTGCACTTGCTCCATTTTAACCGAAGTCCTGCTTTTTCCAGTCTGTTTAACATTTCTTCCAAGTTTTGCAGATGCTCCCCTTCTGTCTGGCCTGTTACTAAAATATCATCTAGGTACACTGCCACATGGGGGACTCCTTGCAACAACCAGTCCATGGTTCATTGGAAAATAGCAAGAGCAGATGAAACACCAAAGGGTAAATGGTTATACCTGAACAGACCCTTGTGGGTATTCTCAGCAACATACTGTTTGGAGTCTTCATCCAGCACAATCTGTTGTTACGCATGACTCATGTCTAGCTTTGTGAGCCATTTTCCTCCTGCAAAGACTGCGAACAAATCATCAATTTTTGGATTGGGTACTGTTCCAAGCATAACACCCTATTAACAGTCAGTATATAATCTCCACATATTCTCACAGAGCCACTGGGCTTCAGTACAGGAACAATGGGTGCGGCCCAGCTTGAAAACTGGACTGGTTCTATAATCTCTCTCTCAGAAGATGGTCAAGTTCAGCCTCAACCTTGGGTTTTATTGCATAAGGTACAGATCTCAGTTTAAAGAAATACGATGTTGCATAATTTGCTGTGGTACCCTGTAAAGTTCCTAGATCTTCCTTGACTACCGCTTCATGTTTTGCAAGCACCTCCTGCAGTGTCCACTGCTGTAATGGTGTCACCTGATTGACTGTACTCCAGTCTATGGCCAGTTTAGCAACCCAGCCTCAGCCTAACAAGTTTAGGCCTGTCCCCATCACCACTACCACTGGCAATTCTTTAACTGTCTCTTTGTACTTCAGTATTACTCTCACTGACCCAGTATCTCTACAGGTTCCCCTGTATAAGTTTTCAATTTAATTGCACACTTTTCCAACTCGGGGGCTTCCTTCTTATCTCAGAGTATTCTGCTTGATTCATGATGGTGACACTACATCCGGTGTCCACCTCAGATTATACAGTTTTGCCATTAATGTCCAACATCTGAATGATCAGTGCTACTTTGAGAATATCTGTCTCCTTCATACTATGCATAAATTAAGCCTGCTCTTCCTCCATGTCCTCGCTTTCTTCCTTCTCTGCGAGTGGAGGGTACACTGCAAGCTTTTGGGACTGCTCTTACTCTGTTTCCCTGTCTTTCTTATGTGTGTGTGCTTCTCTTTTCTGTTTAATCTTATTTCTACAGGCTTTACTGATGTGGCCTTTCATTCCACATATGTGGCATCTTTCAGCTTTAAAGTGACACTCCTGTGGGAAATGCTCAATCAATCAATCGAACAAATCTTTATTTATCCAGGCGATCACCATTGAGCAAGCTCATTTACAAGGTGGACCTGCTGTTGGCAGGGAAAATTGTACAGTTACATATAAATATACATAATACAAAAGAAACAACATGTTTACAATACTGATAGGAGCAGAGTATTTACATTCCAGGTCACATGTACAAGAAAGATATACATAACACAACCCTAACATAATATATATATATACTGTATACAGTTCCCACAGGAGCAGGATGTGTATGGATGTCTTGTATAAACCATAGAAGAAAAAAAGAAAGATTATTTATATTCCTATCTGGCAGAAACACGTTACAGGCCTGGATGGAAATTCCTAAGCTATGGAGGTGTGCATAACAGTGTGTAAGGCTTAGGTTAATGTGGCAGAAAAGGGGTGGTGAATAAGAGGAATGCAGAGGGTGCCAATGGCAAGTGGGGCAGAGGAGGGAGTAGTAGTGGCAAGGGCTGATTTGGATAAGCAGCTGGGACTAGTGTTGATGAAGAGAGGAACAATAGTCAAGCTGCTAGGAGCGATAGAAGCAATTACAGATTTCAGCAAACATTTTGTCAGAGGGTCTTAAAGAAGACAGGACTGACAGGGGAGCTAAGTCTCAATGATTTTTGTATCCTATTCCAGAGAGTAGGCAGGGTATAGCTTATCCCTTCCAAAGTGAGTGTTGGCTCTTGGGACTGTCAAAGAAATCTGCAAATGACTTCTTAAGGCATAGTTCCTAATAGGACTTAGAGGGAGACAGTCAACAATGTATTGTGGGAGTTTGTTGGCAAGGGCTCGGAGTGTCCATAGGGCTGCATTTCTATATCGCCTGTATTGAAGGGAGAGCCACCCTACGGCTGCGTATAAAGAGCAGTGATGTGTGGAGTACAGGAGGCCAGTTATAAATCTCAGTGCTCTATGATATAATACATCCAGTTTTGCAAGATATGAGGGAGGGCAATGGCCATAAATGAAATTGGCATAGTCAATTAATGAAAGGAATGAAGATTGGACAAGCTGTCTTTTTGCGTCTGTGGTCAAGAGGCGTTTAATTCTGAAAAAAAGGCCAAGTTTCTGCCTCAGTTTTTTCAGCAGTTCTTCTGTGTGTTCCACAAAAGAGAGTTTGTTGTCTAGCCAAATACCAAGGTATTTGAATTTAGTCACAAATTCAAGATTTTCTCTTAATAAAGTAGAGATTGATGGTAATGGACTAGTGACAGCAGAGTAAGCCCCTGGGTCTGATGGTGAGAAAAGAATGGCCTTGGTTTTTTTTGCTTTTAGTAGTAACTTTTTGCTAAGGAGCTGGTACTGCAGAGTATTAAAGTCGGCTTGTAACTCAGCATCGGCAGCTTCAGGAGATTCCCGGCTTAAGTAGAGCACCGTGTCATCAGCAAACAAGTGAATACTGGCATCCTTGATGCCTACGTCCAAGCTGTTGATATAAATGGCAAACAGCAATGGGCCCAGTCTGGAGCCCTGGGGAACACCTCTTTTTATCAGTTTAAGTGAAGAAAGCTCTCCATCAGCCTTAATTTGTTGCTATCTATCAGAAAGGTAGTCTTGCAACCATCCCAGTGAGGTTGAGCCAATGCCTATAGTTTTTAAGGTGGAGAGGAGCAGGCAGTGGTCGACCGTGTTGAAAGCCTTACTGAGGTTCAGAAACATGGCACAAACAGATTTTTTGTTGTCTAGGTCCCAATGCCAATCATTAGTAACTTTTGCCAATGCAGTAATTGTACTATGCTTAGCTGTAAAGCCAGACTGCATTGGGTTGAGTAGTCTAGCATTGTCTAAGAAATATCTCAACTGCGTATCCACAATTTTTTCCAGAAGTTTTGAAAGTATGGGTAGAAGGGAGATTGGTCTATAGTTATTTAGGTCACAGGGGTTCCCTGCTTTAAACAGGGGAATGACGTGAGCCATTTTCCATACCTTGGGGATGGAGCCATGTGCTAGGGACAGATTGAATAGGTGTGTTATAGGTGTAGCAAGTATATGGCATGCTATTTTCAAGAAATATGGGTCGAAGGAGTCGGCCCAAGCACTTTTTAGTATCTAGTCTTAGAAGATCTTAAAATTCTTTTATGGTGGTAGGTGAAAAGGAGAAGTCCATGTTATTGCTACTTGGTTCTGGGGTCTGGGTGTTGGTCTGAGGAAGAAGGCTACTTACAGGTGCATTATCAAACGCCAGACCAGCAGTGGCAAAATGATTGTTGAAAGCCTGCAGTATCTCTAATTTATCGTTAATCATAATATTATCAGTGGTAATTTTGGAAGGAAGTGTACTTCCTGGAGAGCGGCCAGATAGCTCTTTTATGGTGGATCAGAACTTGGTAGGGCAGTTTGATGCAGAGAGTAGCTCGGTTTGATAAAAGTTGGCTTCGGCCTCTCTGACCAACTTAGTACAGGCGTTTCTAGATGCCCTGAAGAGACACCAGTCAGCGTCGGCATGAGATTTATGAGCCTTTTTCCAGAGGTAATCTCTTTTGAATAAGGCAGCCTTCAGATCTGGTGAGAATCAATGAGAGGCTCTGGCTTTTATTTGTGCTTTAACCAGGGGAGCATGGCTGTTTAGGGCACTGGATATGATTTCATGGAGAACGTCATAGGCATCGCTCACTGACTTAGCCAAGAAGAAACTCTGCCATAGCAAAGAGCTTTTTAGATCATTGAAGTATGCAATAGGATTGAAGTTCTGTCTGGATCTTCTAATGGAAAACTTTGATGTAGATGGAGGTTTGGTAACAGTTCTTATGCCACCAATGAAGCAGTGGTCACTAATGTCCACTAAGAGGATACCAGCATGGGAAAAGGAATGAGGTCTGTTAACAAGGAGAACATCCAAAAGGGTGCTTCTCATTGGACTTTTTTATTGATGTGAGTAGGCACAGTAATAAGTTGAGTAAGCCCATGACAGTCGCAGAATTGTTTCAGGGGTAACGAGACCTTAGTCAGCCATTCATAGTGAAGGTCACCTAGTATGATTGTTTCCATTGGGGTAGTATCCGGGTGGGATGACAGATGTGTCAGAAGTTGTGGTCCTGCTGCTGGAGGTCTATAGCAGCCTATGATGCGGAACGCCACTGATGGGGAAAGCTCGACTTTAAGAGACAGACATTCAAATCCACAGGCAATGGAGGCAGCACCTAATATAGATACTGAGAATTTGTTTTTAACATAAATGGCTACTCCTCCACCCCTGGTCTGCCTATCAGTTCTGAAGAGGAGGTAGTTGGGGATGTTTACCTCTCTGTCTGGGGTGGATGCTCGGAGCCATGTTTCTGAAAACACGAGTACATCTGGTGCAGTATGAATAATCCAAGCCTGGACTGAATCGAGCTTCTTTAAAAGACTACACATGTCAGCATGCAAGAAGCTAATTCCTTTCAAAGTTGTGAGTTCAGATGGAGATGAGCGCACTTTCGTAGGGCCAGGGTTAAGTTCAACGTCACCTGAGCATAGGAGTAGAAGGAGCACAATTTTCCTCAGGGCAGCAAGGAGAAGTTTAAAGGCACCAAACTTTCTACATCTGGTATAGATTTGGGTATAGGGGTCCAAAGACTGAATCATCTTATTGTGCTGCCCTACAGACACATATCCTAAGATCCATGCAGAATTGCACCAAGCCATACCTAGCTTGAATGGATAGGGTATAGGACCATGTAGAGCATATTGGTTAGCAGTTCCTCTTCGAGGAGATTCCACAAACTGTGAGGGGATCAAAGGCGTACAGTGGCAGCATAATTTGTTCATAGTGTTGGTATATGGGGAGACTAGCATGGTACAGCATGCACCTTGTTGGAATTAACTCTGTCAGGTTATCTAACCACATAGGGTATTATACAAAGGCTGGCAAAGAAGCATAGCCAAACAAGGGCTGTCATGGTTGCCCTTTATGTAAGTAAGGAGCGTACTGCAGTAGCTTCTGGTATCCAAGTTATATAGATCCCAAGGGTCATTGTTCCATATACGACTGTTTGGGGAAGTTTAAAAAAGGAGTTACGCAAGATAAATGTATACTGCCCTGGTGGTATAGCCATCTAGGATATTTTCTTTGTCAGGCAAGGTTTACATTTTGTATTTAACAGGAGAAAAAGAAAGGGGGGGAAATTACCTGTAAAATTATGGGTAACAATCTCACTCCACTAGAGGCAATATTATTCAAATATTTAGCAGAGAAGACTGTCTGGAGTAGGGGAGGGCCTATAAAAGTTAAGGGTGGGGCAAGAAGGACTATATAATAACACACAGGGAGGGATGGGTGGGTGGATGAAAAAGCTGCAGCTTTGCCGTACCTCTGGTGCTGGGAGCATCCAGAGAGGTGGTCTCGGGCATTGGCTGAGGGAGTGCCGACCGCCCGGTGTCCACTTGTCCTGTGGCGACTGCTCTTCTAGCCCTTGAGGGTTCCCGACTCTGGTGCTGGGAGCATCTGGAGAGGTGGTCTTGGGCATCAGCTGAGGGAGTGCTGACCGCCCGGTGGCCACCTGTCCTGCGGCGGCTGCTCTTCAAGCCCTGGAGGGTTCCCGGCCCTGGTGCTGGGAGCGTTCAGAAAGGTGGTCTCGGGCATTGGCTGAGGGAGCGCCGACCACCCGGTGGCCGCTTGTTCTGCGGTGGCTGCTGTTCGAGTCCTGGAGGGTTCCCGGCTCTGGTGCTGGGAGCATCTGGAGAGATGGTCTCAGGCGTCGGCTGAGGGAGCACCGACCACCCGGTGGCCACTTGTCCTGTGGCGGCTGCTCTTCGAGCCCTGGAGGGTTCCCGGCTGGCCCCCACAATGGTAGCAATTTTTAGTTATGTTCTTATTCAGCTGCTCTTTGTTTCTAAACATTTTGCTTACCGAGTCCTGTGGCTTTTATGAACTACAACTGGGCCGAGACATTTCTGTAGACTGCAGCTGCAAATCTTTTACATTCTGACTAGCAGATTCCACAGCTTGTGCCAACTTCAATGCTGTTTTAAATGTTACATTTGTTTCTGACAATAACCTTCTTTGAATTCTATCATCATTTATCCCACAAACCAGTCTATCTCTCAGAATTTGCTCTAAAGTTTCTCCATAATTACAGTCTTGTGCCACTTTTCTCAACTCTGTCACATATGCTCCCACAGTCTCTCCAGCTTGTCTATTTCTAGAATTAAATTTGAACCTTAGTACAATTTCACTCGGTTTGGTTTAAAGTGATTCGTCAACAATTTTACTAAGTCTTCATTTGATTTGTCACCAGGCTTTTCAGGGCTCAACAAATGTCTCATTTAGCTGTAGGTTTGTGCACTCACTCCACTTAGTAAAATGGCTCTTTTTTTACTAGCCTCTGTGATATAATTTGCAATAAAGAAATGTGACATGATTTCACAGTATTCCTCCCTGGTTTGAATTTGATACCGTGCCAGCTGTTTCCTCTTCGAATGCAGACAGCCACTTACTGTATGCGTAGCTCCCACTACTTTCTTTACTTTCACTCTCTGTATAATTTTATTTTGCTCACTCTGGGCAAAAATGTCCTTTCTTTTATCCTTGTCACCAAATAATATGTTGTATCCTGAAAAACCAAGCGATCTACACAAGGAATTTCTTTAGGAACTGCATAGCTTTATTACATGCTTCTAACAAGGCAGCCTTCTTCTGAATACAGAGAAAGAGATTCTGGATCTTTCTAACAACAACACTACTATTGCTCAAGGTCTATGTTCTCTTCGAGTTTGTAAAGTCCATGCCACCCTGTAACGGTGCCTCATAATACTACACTACAGTTACATACAGTATCTATCACCAGGTTACATACAAAAAGAAAGTTACAAGGCTGTCTCTGACTATAACAGATTTTCTTAATAATGACAGAAGACTGACAGAATGACAAGAAGGCAGTGGGCTCCCTGACAGTGTGGGCCCTACTGCAACCCATATCTCTGGCACACCTGTGGTCATAGCCCTGGCTGTGCACATTGTCATATAGAAACAAATTACCACCTTTTCTTAGAATCAATATGTATAATGCCTCTTATGGGCTGCAAACTTATGGCCCGAGGACCCACCCTTCATTTAATTTCTCCACTTAGTATATCACTATAGCATAAGTGAAATCACACAGTCTGCCATCCAGCTCCCAAGGTATACAAAAACCCTGTCATTCTTAGTTCTCACTCAAACAAATGTAACCTGTCTAAGTGGAATACCACATGCCAACATCGGTCGCTTTGCCTTGGCTACAACTCTACAACTCTACTCACTGAGTATTGTTCTATTTTTTCTGGTCTGAAATGGCTATCCTCACTTTTCAATGATTGCATGCCTTAGGGTGCATTACTGACAAACTCCTAAGAGCTGCTACACCTGCCTTCCTGGCTGTCCTTCTGCAGTATCTTGTCAGGCCTGCCTCAGATGGTCTGTTGACTACTGTATCTCTCTTGTCTGTTTCCAAATGTTTGACACATATGGCGGGGAAAAGCTTGTTCCTTTTTTGCTCCTAAATTCTGAAACTTCCTTAATGCTCCTTTGACACTCCCAATCTCATCTGCACTTTAAAAGGGAGTTAATTCAAGTATCCACTACTAAATGTACCAGTACTTGATGCCTTGTTCATATGCCTTACTAAACTTTGCCAGTTTATTGTTGAGATCAATCATTATCAACTACTTGGCATCCTTTGTGTTCACCTACCTAATATTTCAGTATCTATTGCTTATACCTTACTTTGATGTAAAAATGTTTGTCATGGCTTACCAGCAGTGTTTGGTATGTTGCCTTTACATCATTGCCACATGCTTAATGTAACTATTGCTCCAAATGCTGCGTTATGTGCAACTGTCATTGCTTCTTGTACTTTCCTGGGTTGTTCCTGAAATGAGGCATTGTATTGTCTAGTGCACCCTATCAAGTAAGCAAAAAACAGACGGAATAAATAAATATGTTAGTAGAAGTTACATTGCAATAGAAAATACCGAAGAATCTGCATAGGCTTGGGAAGTGGGCACATAAATGGCATAAAAGTTTCAAAGTGTGACAAGAAGGGGGAAAGCAGCTAGAAAAGAAGATGTAAAGGAAAAATACTGCATACATGTCAGAGATTTTTGAAACCCAGGGGGAAAGAGACCTGAAAGTACTAGTGAGGCAACAGCTAGCAAAGCAAGCAAAATATTGTCATGCATCAAAAGAAACTTTGTAAGCAGGTCAAAAGCTGTTATAATGCACCTCATCAAATCCCTGGTCAAGCCTTACTTCCAATACAGCATGTAGTTCTGGCCCTCCTTACAGGAAAGATGGTTGAGAAAGTACAGAGGAGTGCAGCCATGGTAAATGCAGTTCTGGAAAATATGAGCTATGACGACAGGCTGACAGAACTGGACAGTTTTCTATGGGAAAAAAATTGGGGGGGGTCACAGTTTTTAAATGACTGAAAGGGATAACACCATCAGACCACATGCAGGATGCACGATGATGAAAGAACAAGAAGACATACAATTTCACAGAAAGAAGGAATATTCAAAGGAACTATCAGTTCAATGTGTGTACGCAAGTTAGTGATGAGTTATGCTTGTGCAACTTCATTGATAGACTGATAGAATTTGTATTCTTATGTTGTTGATATACTTATGCTGTTGACTGAGATAAATAGATATTTTGGCCATTTGCACTCTGTCCCACTGGGAACTAGCACCCTGTTGGGGTACCATGAAGGCAAAAGAACTCTCCTGACGAAGGTTCCACTCTAGAGGTGCTCTGGGGTAAAGTGAACTCCATTAAAATGATTATCGTACTGAAAATCTTCTATTTATTTCAAAATATACCTATACTCTTTACAAAGAAACTATTTTGTAAACTCAATTCTATCATAAGAAATTTCCTTTGGGATGTCAAACTGCCATGGTTAAATATTAACAAGATGAGGGCACCTTGTGAGATTGGGGGGGTCACTTCCTCATTGGGAATTGTACCAGTGGGCCTTCATTTTTAAACAGTTATCTGGACATATGCATACAACAGTCGATGAAGCCCCATCTACCCCATTGAGGTTGCAAATAGAGAAAACACTTTTGAAACCTAATTACCTTACGGATTACATTTATTTATCAACTCCAACAGACCTAAAGGACACCCCTGCTTTAGTAATGCCTTTCGGGTCTTAAGACAAATAAATAAAGTCATTAACCCCATGCTTTTACCCATTAAAACAATACCCTTGTGGGCAACTCTGCATATTACAAAGGATGGTTCTGTACTAGCCAACAAGCAGTGGGATAATGTGGGTATAAATAGGGTTAGTGACCTATCCACAGACACATTAATGCTGATGTCCTTTGCAGAGATTAGAGAAAAGTTTAGACTTCCCTGGTTTCATTTTCACTATTATTTACAGATCAGATCTACTCTTAATAAGAATATCCTTCAAGCGGATTACACTTTCCTCAGCTCTAGTGAGTGGGACCAGTTAATTAAAATAAGACCGCTTAAAAGGGTGCCAGTTTTGTATACAAATTTCTTGCTAATGTTCTCATCTCTCCATCTCTCACTTTTTCTGCTAGACAGAAATGGGAAACAGAACTGAACATCTCTATATCCGACCAAGATTGGAACTCTGCCTGGAATCATGCCTGTCACGGGAATAAGGATGTCCAAGGTAAGCTGATTCAGTATAAAATCCTTCACCAGTCTTATATGTCCCTTAAAAAGCTTTTTGAACTAGGTCTTACTAATAATGTTAACTGTTGGAAGTGTCATAGCACAAATGCTGCCCTATCACACTTGTTGTGGGAATGCCCTGTTATTAAGCTATGGTTAGATGTTTGAAAAATATGTGAAGCCTCACTCTCCTATGCTTTACCCCACACACCATCTTTATTTGTCCTGGGAATTTTCTCAGTAAATAATAACCTTATGTACTGCCAAAAACTATGGCTATCAGCAGCAACTGTGTGTGTGTCAAGCGTCTCATACTTAGGTACTGGAAAGACCAGAAAGCCCCCTCTCTATCTGAATGGATAGACATGATGAGTTACACAACTAATAATGAGATAATATCTTGCATAATATTAGACAGGTTAGATAAATTTATAGACATTTGGGGCCCCTTCATTACAGTGACCACTCTGAGTCATTAGCTTAAACAGTTAGATATTTAAGATGTATTTTAAAGTTCATAAGAAACTGGTATCTAATTTAAAACAGTCACTCTGTCTTCAGTCTTTATATTAAATGATAAGGTATTAGATAGTAATATGAATAGCTTACTTAACTGTTTAGTCAATCATTAACTAAAAGGTTTGATCATTCAGTTTCTATTCATAGTATACTGGTAGTAAAATCCTAGTTCTGTTAATTTGAAACAGTCAATGCTGTTACATTGTTCTTCGTTGTGTATATTTTTAAGGTCAAAAAGCGATATTATTTTTGCAATCTGTCACTCATTATTTTATCATTTAATAAAAATTATGGTAAAAAAAGGAATATAATTCCTTTAGGCTAAAGGTACCTTAAGAAGGAGCCCCCAAAAAGGACAAGCAAAAAGTGGTTAATGTAGAAACTGGAAGAGCATGGACTGACAGCAGTAGTGATGACTTGTGACAGACACAGGCATGACTGTGCAATGACAGACGATATCTGTATTGATATCAGAAGGGGCAGGACTTCCATAAGGAGAGAGGGAATGGCAAAAGAGAAATAAAGCCATCATCCAACCCCAACTCAACAGTGGAAACCTACCTGGGTCAACATGTTCTGTATAGATATACTACTGGAGGACTACCTTCTATGGACTACCTAACCTTTATTACCTTTGGCATGGAGGAGAGGAAAAACCCATTATGAGGGGGAACCTCACGGGATCCAAGGCCTTGTTCGCCTTTCATCCAGGCTTGGAATGACACTAATGACAGCTCATTACTGCAATTTAGAGACCAGTTCAGGAGAAGATTATTTAAAGGAAAGGCTCTCACTCTATCCTTCTAATGGGAAAGCTGTTTAGGTGTTGTGAGTTGATGGCCTCTACAGCTAAAGGGGAACCTTGCTGGGGCCCACCACCCCCAGTGCAGGAGCAGGAGAGTGATAACCGCTGAACAGCACTCATCTTGTCTCAAACTAAAGGCCTAAAGGAGAAGTCAAACCCAGTAGGGGTAAGGCTGAAGCCAAACCCAGGAGTAGTAAGGCCGAGCCCTGGAGGGCCAAAAACAGTAGGATTATACAGTCTTCACCCTTGAGGGGTAGAAAGGACAAGGAAGGGTATAGAATGGAGACCAGGTGAACCTTAGGTGGCTGTAGGAAGAATAGCTTTTGAAGGTGCTGCCGACACTGTCAGCAGTTAAAGGAGCCCCTGGGACTTGGAGGCCCCACCCTCTGGTAGCTGAAGTCTTAAATGCTACATCAAGAGGTGTCACTGACACTGTCTGCACAGCCCAAGACTTCCCCCTGAGTGGAGGACCTTCTCACCCTAATGGTACAAGAGGAGGACCCCGCCCACCACAAGGGACCCACCCTCAAGATACAGACTTCAAGGGGGAAGAGCCAAGCTAGGTAGAGAGAGGCAGAGATGTGATTGAGACTACAGGATTTGGAGTTCAACTGGCAGAACAGAGAACAGCAATAGACAGCATGAGTGGGAGTGCATATATAAGACTGCATGAAGTGAAGTGCATCTCTTAGCATGGAGGACAGTAAGACAGCATGAGGTGGGGAGCAACTGTTAGCCCTGAGTCTGGTAGGAGACAGCATGCTGAAGCTGTTGAGAATGAATAAATGCTGTTAGGGAATGCAATGGCATATGGAATGCAACAGCATGGCTGTGTGCTGCTGGAGTGAGTAATGAAACCACTGAACCCAAAAGGGAGTGGTTGCTAGGTGTACACAATGAAGGAGTTTAAATGAACAAGAGACTGGAAATAGTACAAAAACAAATGTAGGTAAGCAGAGAGATTGCAAATGGTACAGAAACACAGTAACTCTAGAGCCTGAATAAACACAAAGCAAAATAAAATGACAAAGGCAGGAGGCTGACAACTAGGAACCCCCAAAAAGAAACAAAAGCAGAGACAAACACAGGAACTGAGACAGAAACTCAGCAAGAATAGGGGACTAAAAAAACCAAAACAGCAGCCAGGAGGCAAAAACTAAATACAGACCCAGAATGGTGGAAACATAGAAACATAGAATTTGACGGCAGATAAGGACTGCTTGGCCCACCCAGTGTGCCCATTTCCCTACCTAATGGATAAGCTGCAGATCCTAGTTAACCAGCAGCCTACTTCTTTCTACCCCAACCCCCTAGAATTGCCTTATGGCTGTCCCATGCATGCTTGAATTCAACCACTGTTTTTGACTCCACAACCTCCTCCAGAAGGCCGTTCCATGCATCCACAACCCTCTCTGTGAAAATATACTTCCTCACATTACCTCTGAGATCCCCCTCTATCTTCAAATTTGCCCCTTGTTCTTGCACACCTCTTTTTTTGAAAGATGCTACCCTCTTGGACTTTGTTGATTCCTTTGAGGTACTTGAAAGTTTCTATCATGTCCCCCCTTTCCCTCCTTTCCTCGAGGCTATACATATTAAACTCCTTTAGTCTCTCTTCATATGTCTTCCGGTGCAGACCCTGCACCATTTTAGTTGCCCTTCTCTGGATAGCTTCCATCTTGTCTATGTCCTTGGCACAAGGCAGCAGAAATCCCCAGAAGCATGAAGGAAGCAGAAGACAAACACTGGGGGAATGGGGGGGAGCTCCAGCAGAGCCTTTGGCATCAGTAAAGAAAGAATATATCAGCGTGAGACTGCAGGGAGCCGACTTAAATAGCTCAGGCAGAAGTTGTAGCTATTTGCTTCCACCCATTGAACCGCAGTCATAGCCACTGATAAACAATTACTTCCCAGAACAAGAGATGGATGCTTTTGAATATTGCTTTTAGCCATTTAATTAAAAAATAAGCAAAATGGTGAGACAGCAAATACCTAGAATCAACAGGGTACCCGCATGACTGGCCTTGCTGGTGTCCCCTATAACATAAAGCTGTCTATGATACAGTTTTCCTGAAGCTCTTGCCCCAGTGACTTTGCATTTAGGTTCCTTTATTTTTTTTTTTATTTACTATTTTGATTTTAATTCCCCCTTCTCTGCTATCACCAGAGATGTACCCCGTTTCCAGAGATAGACACTGTTCAAGCCATGCCATCTTGAGGGAGATAGGGAAGTCTTTTTCTCTCAATTTCTCCCCTTGTTCCTCCCTCTTCCTCTTGGCATGAGACATGCCACAAAACCTCAACAAGTTAACATGCCCTGTGGAGGATAAAGCTCCCTAGCCCATCTGTAGGGGTTACCAAAAGCCTCTGGCAACCTCCCATCATTTAGCCAGGCCCCATAGGTGACTATTCACTTGAAACAGGAGTGGTTCAAGAGGACTGGAGGAGGGCAGATGTAGTCCCATTTCATAAAAGCAACAACAGAGAAGAGGCTGACAACTATAGGCTGGTCAGTCTGATATCAGTGATGGGAAAGTTAATGAAGACACTTTTATAAGAAAGGCTAGTGTGGAGTATTTTGAATCCAGAGGGTTACAAGACACAGGACACACGGATTGACAAGGGGGTGGGAGGTCATGTGAGATGAACCTGCTTGATTTCTTTGACTGGGTGACCAGGGGAAAAAGATCAGGGTGGGGCAGTGGACGATGCTACACAGCCACCACAGCAAGCCCCATTACAGTGATGGCACTACACAATACATTACTGAAACATAAACTAACATTTAACGCTGGGGGCTGTGACATGGTGACCCCTGTCATAGTGGACACCCCTGGGATAAAATGAAAACCCTTCCCCAAGCAGTTTATATCTTTTGAATAATGTACAACATACTGCTTGGCTGGTTATAACAATACTAAGAAGCCAGTTTAATAGAAGAACAAAAGTTTGTGTCTGTTTTTTCTAGATGTTAGCAGCCCCCTTCCAAGATATATTTTACAGCAGACAGCATAAGGTAATGTGACCCTGCAAGAGAGTTTAGGAGAGCACAGAATGTTCTGCCCTCAGCTCTGACCTTTAACAATGTTGTAAACAAGTTATATAATGTGTTCTAGGTGCCAAACAACTGTTCTCTGTGATACAACAGTGGCCCCTAGTGGCTAGTTTTATGTTATGTTTGCTGTTAATCAAAAGGCAGGAGAAATTGTTTTTCCAACCTCTAGTGAGCCTATAAAAAGCCCTACCTCAGTGCTGAAAGGATCGATAGGGCGGTCAGTTGGATACTGACTGAGGAAGGTGGAAGACCTCCTGATAGTATATATTTTCACACTGGGATTCATGCTAGGCTGAAGAAAAACCTTGGAAACTGTTGAAGCTAAGCAGTTGTCTGACTTACCACTTTGCTTTCTGTATATTTTACTTGATGAAAATAAAATGTTAAACGTAACCATGCACCCAACTTGTGGTCTGCCTGAAGTTGTGTTATCCTAAACCCACCCTGGTGACAGGGGCTATGCCCCCCGTGCACCCCTTTATGGGGGGCAAGTCCCCTGCACCCCCATATTAATATATTCAAATCCAGGGGGGTGGACACTGGAGGAAAGGGGAATACATGGGATAAGGGCTACTGTGGCTGGGGCACCACAGTCAGGGGAACCAGGGGACAGAAAAAAAAACAGTCATCACAAGTCACAAAAACATATACTGTATCTGTGGGCAGTCCTGAACCTGGTTCCATCATGGCCATATCCACCACTCCAGATGACCAACTCAGCAGCAGCAGGCTTCATTTCCATATTTAACCTACATGACTATACCCTCCCTTGTCATTCGCCCTCGTTATTCCGTCGCTCTACACTCGCTATTCCCTCCCCTCACTAAGCTCTCACAGTGGTTATTCCATCGGGCGGGCAAACTGAGTCGCTCATACTTAAGTTGCTCAATTTGCCGTGCCCATAAGATGGGATGCCATAGGTGATAGAGGGTGTCAGTAAACACTCATTCACTCTGCGGAGGGTACAACAGGGCTCAGTACTATGACCAGTTCTCTTTAATGTCTTTATAAGTGATATTGCAGAGTAGCTGGAAGGAAAGGTATGCCTCTTTTCAGATGACATTAAAATCTGAAAATGGGTAGACACCCCGGAGGTTGAGTGATGGAAATGAGTAGAGACCTGAAAAAAACCTGAGGAGCAATCAAGAGTATAGCAGCTGGGTTTCAATGCAAAAATGTGCAAAAACATGCACTTAGGGCACTGAAACCTCAGAGGCAGTATATAAAATGGGAGAAGAGGTATTGATGGTCACTAAACAGGAAAGGGACCATGGGGTTATCATACTTGATGACCTCAAGGTGGCAAGGCAGTGTGACAAGGCAGTAGGCAGGGCCAGCAGGATGCTGAGGTCTATAGTGAGGTGCATCACCGACAGAAGGAGAGAACAGGTGTTACCACTGTAACTGGGTCATCATGGATGTTGTGGTTACTACCGCTGCCTTGTTGGCTCAACCAAGATTGAGAGGCCTGGGTTCTGATTTTCCTGATCGGGGGGTTCGAATCCAGATTTAAGTTTAGCACAGTGACTCCACTCAAAGTAAAATTTAAGTGTGCATGGTGTCAGAGTGGTATACCCCCTGGGATGCAGTACCTTCCCACCTCCCCACAGTGTCCCCTTACACATGCAAAATTGTAGTACAACCTTCAATTCAACAAAAGTGCAATTATTGTCTTACACTAATATATGCCCATGAGATAAAATGTAAAATATTTACTGGGGATATTCACAAGGGATGGGGAAATGCAAAGCAAACAGGGTTTTGGCAGAAACTCAGGAACTGTACATGCAGGACTGAAGTTACAGTAGGTGTCCGACTTGGCTCAATCTGTAAAACACTTTAAAACAGCAATAACAGTGCTCACCCCCACAAGGCAAGGTAAGGTAGTAGAAAATATGTCTGCAAACCTTTTAATTTTACTAGACCACCTGTACTGAGAGACACTACCCACTGGTACCAGTTTTAACCCTTAAACCTTAAAGGGAGCTCCCAATGCTGCAGTGGGTATCCAGCTGTAGGGATGGTGCAGGTCCAGTGGCATTGCAGCTGGTTGACCAGTGGTGGTACACTTTAAAACAAGCAGAATAAACACTTTCCTAAACCCAAACCCCACAGCCTATGCAATTGCTTAAATGGCAGAACCTCCAAATGACATTTGTAACTCCTGGCCTGTTGGCTGCATCTGTAGCTTGGATGGCACAGACTTCCCCAGTTGTAGGGCAAACCCTGAGAGTGTGCACAGTCCTGTTACACTACTTCCCTGTCATCTGGGCTTCTTCTCATTCTCCTCTGCTGATGCAATTTCTCTCAGGTTGATGGTTCAGTTGTTGCAGTTGGAGGGTAGCTAGAAGATGCTTCAGGTCTCAGGTGCCTCTGGGTGTAGCTCAGACACTCTTATGTCTGAGGTCTTCTGGACCTCTTCAGTTCTTCCCTCTTCCTCTTCTGGAGCACAGACCAGTCTAAGGAGCACTGACCACATGACTCACACCCACGTCCAGGCTTCAGAACCCAAGTGTGGGGCTTTAGCTAGTACCTGGCATTAGCACTAGCTTGCCATCTTCTCCTCTTGATGCAGGCTTTCTCACAGTTGTACTAATTCTCTCCCTGGTGCCTACAGGCTGGCAACTGTGACTTGTGTTCACCTCCTTTTCTGAAGGGAGGTCAGTCTCTCTCACAGGAAAATGCCATCCTAACACTGTCAGCAGACAAACACACAGTTCAGTCTCTGGATACACACGTAAAAACCTTCTAAAGTCACTCCCTGATGGTTGGCTGTGGAAGCCCAGGCAGGCCTCACTGGATGACTCTTGCCAGCAGCTCTTGCCCACCTCAATCTCTGAGAGCTAGCTACCAACTCCCCTTCTGTAACTGCCCTAAGCATTTTGGGGGATAAAAGCAGCTTCTGATTGGTGTAGGAGGCTATGAGTCCATTTGATTAGTATTCATAATGTTCACACAACACCCTATTGGTTGGCAGAAAGGGTGACAAGCATACATCACAGTCATTCTACTAGAAGTCTTTAGAAATCAGGTGCTGAGTTTTCTGATGTCTGATTGGCTGCCAGCAAGGTCAGGAGTCAGAAAGATGGTAGCTATCGCAAAGCAAGGAATATTGCTTTAAGTTTGAAGTTTGTTTTATAGGGTTCCTGCCCTGCTTTTATTTTGCTGCCCCATGGTCAGCTGCACATTCTGTGCTTAGTTTTCCAATGGTGGCTATGTGGCAACCGATACTTGTGGTTCCCCATCAGGCGCTCTATTTCATGCTCTCCCCATGCATACACTCTCTATGGCTGAATGCAGCCATAGCTGCACTGTAATTTAAAGACATAGTGCGCCTAACACATACTGTCTATTTCTCTCTCCACCTCCTAGTGCTTCTGTGCCCCTGATGGCTACTGATGTCCCTGGGACTGGAGCACACTAGAGGGAGTCCATCAGATATCAGCCATGAGTTGCAGTGGTGAGCAGAGTTCTCGAGCAGGCACACATAGTGTGCAAGCAGGCAGCTCTCACAATTGAGCAGGAAGCTGCTTCAACCTGCACACATTAACTGCACAATGCTGCGGCAATATATGAGCAGGAAGCAGCTCGATGATCAAGTACTCCTCCAGGTCCCTCATCAGGCTGCAGTCCTCTGGGCTGGAGTGAGCAGAAGATGTCAGGCAGTCTTATGGTGGCAACAAGGAGTCCAGGTAAGCGCCCACCATTTGGGGGAGGGCTACACTCTGGTTTCCAGGCAATGAGTTGAACCCAGGCCGCCTGGGTGAAAACCAGGAATCCTAACTGCTGCACCATATGGGTCACTGTGAATGTTGTGGTTGCTACCCCCTGCCTTGTGGGCTCAAACAAGGTTGAGAGGCCTGGGTTCTAATTTTCCGTATTGTGGTGGTTCGAAACCAGATCTTTTAAGTTGAGTGCGGTGCCTCCACTCACAGTAAAATTTAAGTGTGCCTGGTGTCAGAGTGGTACAACCCCCTGGGATGCAATACCTCCTCACCTCCCCACAGTGTCCCCCACACATGTAAAATCACAGTGCAACCTTAAATTTGACAAAAGAGGAATTAGTAACTTACATTAATAATATGCTTACAAGACAAAATGTAAAATATCTACAAAACATTTTTTGGAGGATACTCACAAGGCATGGGGAATGCAAAGCAAAAACATTTTTGACAGAAACTCGTGAACTGTACATGCAGGACTGGGAAGTTAGGTGCCTGATTAGGCTCAGCCTGTAAAACACTTTAAAACAGCACTAACAGCACCCACCCCCAACCAGGCCAGCAGTGGTACACTTTAAAACATGCAGAATAAACGCTTTCCTAAAACCAAACCCCACAGACCTTACAATTGCTTAAATGGAAGAAACTTCAAATGAGGTATTTTTATCTCCTGGTCCATTGACCAAATTTGTAGATTTGGTGGCAACTTTGTACAAGCTTCCCTTGTTGCAGGGCAAGTCTAGAGTGTACTCATGGTTCTATTGTACCACTTCCCTGTTAACTGGAATCCTTATTCTCCTCTGCAGATGCAATTTGTCTCAGGTTGATGGTTCAGTCATTGCAGTTGTTGGGGGAAGGGGAGCTCAAAAATGCTTAAAGCTTCAGGTGCCTCTGGGTGCAGCTCAGGCTCTCTGCATCTGCAATCTTTTGGACCTCTCGAGCTCCTCCCCCTTCCTCTTCTGCAGCACAGACCAGTCTAAGGAGCAGGGGCCACATGCCTCACACTCACGTCCAGGCTTCAGAACCCTAGTGCGGAGTGTTATCTAGCAACTGGCGTTAGCATTAAACAGTCATCTTCCAGACTGTCTGATGGATGATGCTGGTTTCTTCTCTCGATGCAGGCATTCTCACAGTTGCACTAAGTCTCTTCCTGGTGCCCACAGGCTGGCAGCTGTGACACGCATTTACCTCCTTTTCTGAAGACAGGTTAGTCTCTCTCACAGGAGAGTGTAATCCTGACACTTTCAGTAGACAAACACACAGTTCAGTCTCTGGATACACAGGTTGTGGAAAGCTTTTGAAGGCATTCATTGACGGCTGGCTGTGGAAGCCCAGACAGGCCTCACTGGATGTTTTTTGCCAGCAGCACTCACCCTCCAAGAGCTACCTGCCAACTCTTATTCTGTAACTGCCCTCAACATTTTTGGGGGTAAAGGCAGCTTCTGATTGGTGAAGGAGGCTGCCAGTCCACTTGATTAGTATTATAATGTTCATGCAACACCCTTTTGGTAGGCAGAAAGGGTGCCAAGTATATAGCACAGTCATTCTCCCAGAAGTCTCTAAGAATCAGGTGCTGAAACCGCTAGCCTCTCATTGGCTATAAGCAAGGTCATTTTTTTTTATTATTATTTTTTTAACCAGGAAGTGAACTGGGCACAGCCCTTTTTCAATCACACCTAGTAAGAAAATACAACACAATACATTACAAAAAGTAGATAAATATTGTACAAACTCAGTGAACATTACAGAAACAAAGACTGAGTTTAACATAATGAGCTTTCAGCAATGTCTTAAAGTGCTTTACATTGTTTGCAGTCTTGATTAGTGCCGATAGACTGTTTAGTAATGTGGGATCATACCAAGTGAAAGAACATTTACTTATGGCTAATTTTAAGGAATTTGTGTAGAAAAGAGTATCTATTTTATTCCTTGTCAAATATGAACCGGAGTACTGAATAAATTTCTTGGAAAGACATTGTGGCAATGAACTTCGATAAACTGTAAGTGCAAAAGCAGCAGCATTATACTCTGTTCTCTGAGGAGGAGGTAAAATGTTCATCCCCTCGTACAGGAGACAGTGATGGGTCCTTACAGGAGCCCTTAGTCCAAATCAGCAGATATTATTTAAAATCAGTTGGTATTTTGAAATAAGTGCCTCGATTTACAAACAAAACTGCTCCATAATCTAGAACTGGCAACAATATTAGTTTGGCTACTACCATTCGAGATTCATTAGTTAGGCCATTAATGTTTCTATATAAGAAACCTAACTTTTGATTTATTTTCTTTCCAGTTATAGCCAGGTGTCTAAGTAGGCTCCAGGTAGGGTCCAGGTGGACACCTAGATACTTGAAAGGCAACACTCTGGAAATCTCTTCTCCATTATGTCCTTTGATACACATGTCTTTCCCATGTCGGGCCAGCCTCTGTGTTGTTCCAAACAACATCACTTTTGCCTTTTTTTCATTCAATTTCAACTTATTTTGGATCAACCACTTAATCAATTTTACACAGTTGTCCTGTAAAGCTTCTTGTGTTGCATGAACAGAGGGGCCCGAGCTGAAGAAGACCGTGTCATCAGCATATAACATACATTCTGTCTTTGAGAACTCTCTAGGTAAATCATTCACAAAAACAGAAAACAATTAAGGTCTCAGTACTGATCCCTGGGTAACCCCCGTCCTTACTCTTTGGTTCTGATAAAGAGTTACCTATCCTCACCTTTTGTACCGGAGCACTTAACTTAGGAACCATTCCAGACTAGACCCTGAAATACCATAAGAGAGTGGGCAAGATGGTAGATCTCTCACAGAAAGGAATATTACTTTAGTTTTAAAGTTCATTTTATAGGGTTCCTGCCCTGCTTTTATATCACTGCCACCATGGATGATAGCACACTGTGCTTAGCTTTCTGGTGGTGGCTTTGTGGCAAATAAAGCTTGCAGCTCCCTGTTGGGAGCTCTGTTTCCTGCTCCCCCCATGCATATACTGTCTGTGACTGAATGAGGCCGTAGCTGCAATGTAATTTAAAGGCACAGTGCACCAAATACATGCTGTCCACTTTACTCCTTCCCCTAGTGTCTCTGTCCCCTGATGCCTGGTGATATCCCTGAGGCTGAAGCACACTAGAGGGAGTCCCTTGAATACTGGCCATGGACTGCAGCAGTGCCCAGAGTTCTTGGGTGGGCACACACAGCAGTATGCAAGCAGGCAGCTTGCATGTTGGAGCAGGTGGCTACTTGAGCGTGCACATATTAGCTGTGCAATGGTGCAGAGATATCTGAGCAGGAAGCAGCCTGGTAATCCAGTGCTCCTTCGGTCCCCCACCAGGCTGTGATCCCAGGGCCAGAGCGAGCAGAAAATGGCAGGCAGTCATATGGGGACAACAAGGAGTCCAGGTAAGCCCCCACCATTTGAGAGGGTTACACCACTGTATCAATCATTGGTGAGACCCCACCTGCAATAATGTTTGAGATGGACATAGACAGGGTAGAGGCTGTCCAGAGGAGGGCAACTAAAATGGTGCAGGGACTGCCTCACAAGCCCTATGAGAAGAGGCTGAGGAATCTCAATATGTACACCCTGGAAGTGAAGAGGGGAGAGGGAGGACATGACAGATCTATAAATACCTCATGGGGATGCATAACATACAGGAGGGGAGTATTTTTCAATAGAGAAGGCACACGAGAACAAGGAGGCATGCAATGAAGCTGGAAAGGGAAAATTTAGGAGGGATGTACTGAAGTATTCCTTTACTGAAAGAGTGGTGGACTCCTGGAACAGTCTTCCAGTGGAGGTGGTGGGGCAAAAACATGGTGGATGCAAGCATGCATGGGATAAGCATGAAGAAATCTTGGCAGATAAGCGGGGGGGGGGAGAGAGTAGCTGGAGATCAGGTAAGGTCTGCAGTGACAGTATAGGCAGGGACAAAATGAGCAGACTGGGTTTGCCAAGTAGTCCTTGTCTGCCAACAAATTCTACTCTTCTATGTGTTAGTTAACCATAATAACTGAATTATTTTAATAAACACAACATTTTCTTATGGATGTCTTTTAGTTACCTTACTTTTCCTGTTCTTTTTAAATGGAACCAATGTTTATCTTTCCATAATAAAAAGACCCATTAGCTATTTATATCAGTAAAACCAGAAACTTAAATTATGTTGAGTTTAAATGTTGATTCATTTGGGGTGTTCACATTTTCACTTGCCTTGCAGAAAATATGTTTTTCATATTTTAAACTGAAAAAGTTCTGATTTTATAATGACTTATACCTTTTACAGTGGAAACAGTGCATTCTGATATGCAATCAATTTACAATTTGATTTTTTTGGGGGTGTCAGCTCATCGTATTCCTTTAAAGATACAGCAGCTTCATGAACTTTGTGTTGATGAATAATTTGTGAACTGAGCTGGAGAATAGCTGATGAACCTTGATGGATCTTCATGAACCATTCATGAATGTTTCTCAGAGTTCCTGAGTTCATAAACTTCATTTCACCTGGGAAGGGACCAAACTCAACTGAAATCACTTCTGCATTTACTTTTGTGGGTACCTGCAATACGTTTTTCTTTTGTGTTCCTACTCTTATAGAAAATGCACCAAAAGGAGTTTGAAAATGCAAAAATCTTATGAAAATGCTCCTAGCTGCCCCTAAAAGAGATTTTATTTTCACACGGAAGCCAGAGGGGTCTCCAGGAGATTTTTTTCCATTTCTGCCTCAGCTGGGCTCTAAATGGTGCCGACACTATACTACCAAATTATGCACTGTGTGTTACTGTACAGCAGCCAAGGGGTATAATTAATCTCCTAGAGGTATGCAAAATATCCAAGCAGGAAGTATACATTACTAACTGCCAAAAAGTGATGACAAGATTTACCAAACAAATGCTCTGTGATGTAATTTACTATGAACACTAGTACTACTTTACTCATTGCAGAAGAATCACTAATTACAATGGAATATTTAAATGTATGTTACATTAAGCAGAAAGTTTTACACATTATACTGATATAATCAGTTAATTTTATGAGTCACAAAAAGGCTTAAAAAGAATACAGGCATAGTTTGTAACACATTTAGAAGATAATGTATCATTGAATATTCTAACCCGTAATAAACTATAAAAACTAAACAAAACTACAAAGTGTATATCCCTATAATGAAAAGATATTTATCAAATTACAGATTATATATCAGTAGTTTAACATAAAGTAAACAACCTGTCATGTGATTAAACAGATTATTATGCTTTTCCCATCACTTTGTTACAAATATTTCCAGGTTGCCCCTGAAAAAGGGACCTCTGGTCCCAGTGGGCCTACCCGGTTACCAAAATGAAATAAATAAATAAATATTTTGTTGCCCTGAACAAAGCCACTTGGCAGATATACTACTCCTACTTCGTTCACCTCTTCACTCTGTGTCTGCCCCCCCCAAGTGCTTTTCAAACTATCCACATCTTCTTCTGCTCATATAATCTGTTCTGCTGCCATAATTTCTCATATTGAAATGTTCCATTCCACCTCCTCTCAAGCAGGAAGCAGTAATTTACTGTTTAGTCATCCACCTTTACAATGTTGTTCTTCAATTCTAATACACCTGTGTCAGCATATGCCCATTTTGGGCCCTCTGTATTACAATCTGTCCTATGACTTCTACTTAGGCACTGCATGTTTTTTGTTTGCTAATGTTTGTATCCCATTTTTTTGTACCCTAATGATGTAGAACCTTTGCAAATGAGCTTCTAGCTCAAAGGTATTTTGTAATCTGAGAAATAATAAATATAAAATATTTTAGCTGCAAAGCAGTTTGCGTTAGAAATTCTTTTTGCAATTTATATTTGCCCCAGCGTTGTGTTTCATCCCTCTGTCAGGCCTAGCCCCATGGCTCTCTCCCACTTCTCTAGAGCCTATCTCTGTACCTCCTGATCCCATGGCTTACCCCCCAGGGAGGGCCAAGTCACAGCTAGGCAACATCCCCCACCACTCCCACGAACACAATGGGAGACACCCATGCGGGGGTCAAATGGGCTGGTAACAGAGTGGGATCCAGATGTGCCAGCTGTTATGCTGTTTCACTCCAAGGAATTATCTGGATATGCCTTTCCACCTCCCCAGCACATAGTCTCTGAGCACCTCCGGCACCAACCTGTAGGTTGGAGAGCTGTGAATACTGCGTGGTCACCCACAGCATCAAGGCAGTCTCCCTTTCCACTTGCAGGTGGTGATCTGAGAGTGGGATGCTAAGCATCCTCCCCCTCAGGTCAGTATGCAATGTCTCTGCATCACGTTTCAGACCCCACTGGCCTGGGTGAGGGAGTGCTTCACTAGCTGACAGCACTGGGCCAGGCAGAAATGCTTTTTGAACAGTGAATATGTTCTAGGCCACCCGATGGCCAAGTGGTAGTATGCCATGCCACTATGAAGGTAGCCCATATCTGAGAGCAAGCCTCGGACACCTTTGAAGGGGAGGCTGCAGTTGAGGAGTACTAACCAAAGCACTGTTCCCTCAACTGAGAAAGAGATACACTGGGTCCACCTCCTCTGCAGGGAAAGCAACATGAGGAATGCATCATGGGTGAAGGGTAGATGAAGGAGAAAATGGGGGGATTGGAACCATTCCTTCCCCCTGTCTTAATGATGGCCACCTGAACTCTTGGGTTTGGGCCACACATGGGGCTAAGCAACACTGTCAGGGCTGGGAAGTTGCTGAAGGGCCCAAGAATGGTGACTGGTCAGAAGAGATAAACACAAATATATTAAAAAAGTAAATTTGTCCTATTTTTAATGTACCACATTGTAACAAATTCACATCATGGTAAAAGTATCAAACACAATACCATCAGGTTTTAAAGACCGCTATAATAGAAATTTCTACCTGCTATGTAACCTAAATGCTCAGGTTCAAGTATGCATGGGATAGGTGTACGGGAATGTTAGCGGAAAGGAATGGGGGAGGGAAAAAGAGCTGGAGATCAAGTAGAGTCTATGGTGAAACTGTAGGTAAGGAAAATGGGTAAACTGGGTGGGGCAAGCAGTCCTTATCTGCTGACAAATTTTATGTTTCCATATCATATGTCAAAACATCTTCACTTATAACAGCAAAATACTATGTTTGTTTGTGCAGCAATGAAGTATAGAAACATCCATCACATCCTCTTAAACCACATTCTTCAAACAGACCACTGCTTAGCATATCAATGGCCAAGTAATGACAAGTCTCCAGATTGTGTCTACCATACTCTTCTTAGCTATTTGTCCACTCCTTGAAATTCTGAAAACAAACAAACAGCTTTTCTTTTTGTGTTTCACTTTGGCTGGACCAGACACGTGGCAGTAGCAGATGGATTGGTGATGCAGCAATGGCAGACAGCCCAGTGGTGTGGCAGTACTGGATAACATTACTTCCCAGTAGACCAGCGACTGGCTGAGTGGCATGGCAGTGCATAATTACCTGGTAGAGCAGCGGCTGACCCAGTACTGTGGCAGTACTGCTGGCTGGCCCAGTGGTGTGGCATTACTGCACTACATTACCACCTGAGACACCAGTGGCCGGCCCAGTGCCATGGCAGTACTGCATTATCACCAGGTAGAACAATATGAACATACGGATCTGCCAGCAGGAACAGACCTCATAATCTATCAAGTCTGCTTGAGTGAGTAGCTAGCACCCCTAGACTGCAGCTGCCCTTCTCCCTCACCCCCAGGAAGTTCTCAGCACTACTTACCCAGACTTTCCAGTTTGCAGTTTAATGAGTGGTTGAAAAAATGGTGTGGAGCACAGGGGTTTGGCTTCATTGGGGACTGGGGTTCCACCTGGAGGGACACCAGCCTATACTGGCAGGATGGTCTGCATCTGTCCAGGAAGGGAACAAGTCTTTTGAGCAATCAGTTTAAATGCTTCATTGGCAATCTTTTAAACTAGTCAAGGGGGGAGGCACTGATGAGCAGCAGGAAAATCCCAGCCTCTCCCTACAAAACAGGGTACTAAATGAGAAAAAGACCGAGGTAGAAAGGTCAGTGGGGGATGCTGCAACAGAAAGTAAAGCCATCAAAAATGGAGCAATGAGTACCAATGCACGTAGTCTGAGTAACAAGCTTCCTGAATTAGTGGCCTTGATGGAGGAGGAACATCTGGATATCGTGGCAGTCACAGAAACATGGTTCGCACAAAACCATGACTGGGACATAAACATACCAGGATACACTATCTACAGGAGGGACAGGGAGGGCAAAAGGAGGAGGAGTAGCTCTTTACATAAGGGAAGGAATCAAAGTAACAGAACAAAAGAGAAAACAGGGAGGAGAAGAAGCACTGTGGGTAAATTTGGAGACCGGCAATGGCACCACAATCCGCACAGGGGTTGTATACAGACCCCCTTCTCAGCGGGAGGAAATGGACAAGGAAATGATAGAAAGTATACTTAGTATGGCAAAAAAAGGGGAGATATTGCTGATGGGTGATCTGAATATGCCAGATGTTAACTGGAGTGCAGTTGCACAGCCACTTGAAGAGTGGGGTTATTCTAGATGCCCTACAGGGGCATGCCTTAGACAACTAGTATTGGAGCCCACTCGAGGAGCAATCTTAGACCTGGTTCTCTCAAATGGAGATGAAAAGAGGATCACAGATATGAAGTGCGCAGCCATCTGGGAACTAGCGACCATCGAACAGTATGGTTCACAATAAACACAGCAATAGAGTCAAGCCATACAAAGGCAAAGGTACTGGACTTTAGGAGGGCTGACTTTGCCAAAATGGGTAAGTGCCTAAGGAATGCACTAGCACATGGGCAGGAAGGAAGGGTGGAAGAACAATGGTAAATAATAAAAACTGCCATCACAGAGGCAACAAGCCTTTGTGTGAAGCAAATAAACAAAACTAAACGATGTAAGAAACCACTATGGTTCTCAAAGGAAGTGGCAGTGAAGGTTCAAGAGAAAAAGAAAGCTTTCAGGAAGTACAAGGAATCGCAGAAGGAGCAGGACAGAGAACTGTATCACTTAAAGCAAAAGGAAGCTGGGAAGGCAGTCAGAACAGCAAAGGCCCAAACCGAGGAAAAGATAGCCAACTCAGTTAAGAAGGGGGATAAAACCTTTTATAGGTACATCAGGGGCGAAGGAAGACCAAGGAGGGATAGTGAGGCTTAATAAAGGGGGAGGTGGGCAGAGGAGACTGTGAAAAGGCAGAGATACTAAACAAATATTTTGCTCAGTATTTACAAAGGAAGAGAGTGTACCTAGAACAAACAGTAGAAACACACTGGATACAGAAGTTGATACCAGCCCATTTACAGAAGAAAGGTTCTGAAAGAACTCTTAAAACTGAAGGTGGACAAAGCAATGGGGCCTGATGGGATCCATCCCAGAATTCTAAAAGAACTAAGGGTAGAATTAGTGACACCACTGACTACCCTGTTTAACAAATCATGGGAGGATGGGGTGGTACCCGAGGACTGGAGGAGGGCAGATGTGATTCCCCTTCACAAAGTGGGAGCAAGGCAGAAGCAGGAAACTACAGACCTGTTAGTTTTAACCTCCAGTGGTAGGGAAAATGATGGAATCACTTCTGAAGGAAAGAATTGTCAAGTATCTAGAGGCCAGAGGGGCACAGGACCCAAGGCAGCAAGGATTCACAGCAGGAAGGTCATGCCAGACAAATCTGATAGATTTCTTTGACTGGGTGACCAAAGTAGTAGATCAGGGAGGGGCTGTGGACATGGCCTACCTAGACTTTAGCAAGGCATTTGACACAGTCCCACACAAAAGATTTATACAAGTTAGCTAGCCTGGGAGTGGGTCCCAAGATGACAGCCTGGGTAAAATAATTGGCTGGAAAATAGGACACAGAGAGTAATAGTAAATGGAGTCCACTATGATGAAAGGGGGGTTACTAGTGTGGTACCACAGGGTTCAGTATTAGGACCAGTCCTCTTCAATGTCTTTATAAGCGACATTGCAGAGGACTGGAAGGAAAGTATGTCTCTTTGCAGATGACACAAAGATCTGCAACAGAGTTGATGCACAAGGTGGGGTGGAAAGGATGAAAAGGACCTGGCAAGGTTAGAAGAATGGTCAAATGTATGGGCAGCTTAGATTCAGTGCTAAGTGCAAGGTAATGCACTGGGAAACAAAACCCAGGGAAGAGTACACAATGGGGGTGAGATACTAACAACAACAAATATGGAAAGGGACCTGGGGTAGTCATATCAGATGACCTAAAGGTGGGCAAGCAATGTGAGAGGGCAGCAATGAGGGCTGGGGGATATTGGGATGCATAGGGAGAGGCATCACCAGTAGAAAACAGGAAGTTATTATCCCTCTGTACAGACAGCTGGTCAGACCCCATCTGGAGTACTCATGCAGTTCTGAGACCCAGTCTTTGCAAAGACATAGACAGATGGAAGCTGTCCAGAGGAGGGCAACTAAAATGGTGCAGGGTCTGCACCAGAAGACATGTGAAGAGAGACTAAAGAAGCTTAATATGTATAGCCTCGAGGAAAGAAGGGAGAGGGGGGACATGATTGAAACTTTCAAGTACCTCAAGGGAATCAACAAAGTCCAAGAGGGTAGCATCTTTCAAAAAAAGAGGTGTGCAAGAACAAGGGGGCACAATTTGAAGATAGAGGGGGGCAGCTCAGAGGTAATTTAAGGAAGTATTTTTTCACAGAGAGGGTTGTGGATGCATGGAACGGCCTTCCGGAGGAGGTCGTGGAGTCAAAAACAGTGGTGGAATTCAAGCATGCATGGGACAGTCATAAGGCAATTCTAGGGGATGGGGGTAGGAAAAAGTAGGCTGCTGGTTAACTAGGATCTGCAGCTTATCCAGTAGGCAGGGAAATTGGCAGACTGGGTGGGTCAAGCGGTCCTTATCTGCCGTCAAATTCTATGTTTCTATGTTTCTATGTTTCCCCCATGCCGTCCCATGCCCTTTTAAAACTACCCACTGTCTTAAATGAAATCACTCCCTCTGGTAGGGGGTTCCATTTTAACACCACCCTCTCCGTGAAGTAATATCTCCATCTCTCATAAATCTGCCCCCCTCCAACTTAGCCCATGTCCCTTCCCTGCCTCAGCTTAAATGACCCAGAGCTAGATATGTTGATCCCCTTCAAGTACTTGAACATTTCAGTCATATCCCCTCTATCCCTCTTTCCTCCAGGGTGTACAAACTCAGATCCCTCAGCATATCCTCGTAGGGTTTTCCTTCCATCCCCGTATCATTTTTCTCGCCCTTCACTGCATCCCCTCTAGCAGTCTAATATCTTTCTTCAGATACGGATGCCAGTACTGCACACAGTACTCCAAGTGTGGCCTGACCAAGGACCTGTAGAGAGGAAGGATTACTTCGCTATGCTTGGATGAGAATCCCCTTGCAATACACCTGGGCATCCTATTAGCCTTAGCTGCAGTTTTTTTGCATTGAGCAGAGTTGTTCATGATCTCAGTTACTATCACCCCAAGTCCTTCTCTTCCTTGGTGACCCCCAGCCTCACACTCCCCAACCAATATTCCCTCCTTGGGTTCTTGGCCCTGATGTGCATAACCTTGCACTTCTTTGCATTGAAGCACAGCTGCCACTTCGCTGACCACTCCTTCAGCTTGGTTCGGTCCCCCCTGTAGTTGTTTCCACCCGTCAACTTCATCCACTACCGCCCCCATTTCAGTATCATCTGCAAACAGACTGATCCTGCTCTCAACTCCTTGTGAGATATCCAATATGAATAGCTTAAACACTGGACCCAGCACAGAGCCTTGCGGCACTCCACTCACTCGCCTAGGTGCTGAGAGTTCCCCCACCACCACCACCAGCCATTGCTGCCTCCTCTTCAGCCAGTTCACAATCCAGTTAACCAGCTTCACCCCCACCCCCAGCCACCTGTGAGGCACTGAATTGAAGGCCTTGCTGAAGTCCAAATATAGGACGTCCACTACATGGCCCTTATCAGCTCACTTGTTACCCAGTCATAATACTTTATTAGATTGGTCTGACAAGACTTCCCAAAGACAAACCATTGCTGCTGCCCATCCTGGAGGCCATTCACCTCAAGAAATGACACCAGTCTCTTCTTCAGTATCGCTTCTGTGAGTTTACCCAGTAGAATACTCACTAAAATACCACAAACAGCTTAATCTGGTTCAAAATCAGTTGGCATTCATCTGTAACCCCCTTCCCTGGGTCGTGCCTGAAAACAGGTAGAATTTGTCTAGTGCACTTAGTCAACAAAAAACTAAATAAAATCAATTGAAATGAGACGGACAGGTCTATAGTTGCCTGGCTCATCCCGTGGGCCACTCTTGCGCTAGAGGCACCACATGGGCCATCTTCCAGTCCTGTGGCACGCATCCTGTGTCCAGGGAGGTGCTGAACAGGTCCGCCAGATGCCTGGCTAACACCACTGCCATCTTCCTTAGCACCCTTGGGTGAATGCCATCATGACCTGGTGCTTTGTCCACCCTTAGTGTCTTCAGACCCTCTAGTACTCTACTCTCCTCAATCATTCCATCAGTCATCCCCCCCCTCCCCTCCAACCCCATCTTCCCGGTCCATGGAGGTAGTGGACCACCCTTCTCCTGCATGAATGACCAATGAGACCAATGGCCAGCCCAGTGTCATGGCAGTACTGCATTACATTACCACCTAGTAAACCAGTGCCATGGCAGTACTGCATTATCACCAGGTAGAACAATGGCCAGCCCAGTGTCATGGCAGTACTACCTTACATTACCAGCTGGTAGATCAGTGGCCAGCCCAGTGGTGTGGCAGTACTGCACTGTATTACCACTGGCTAGACCAGTGCATGGCCCAGTGGTGTGGTATTGCTGCATTATATTACCACCTGATAGGCCAGTGGCTGACCCAGTGGTGTGGCAGTATTGCACTGCATTGCCACAGGGTAGACCAGTGGCCAGCCCAGTGGTGTGGCATTACTACATTACATTACCACCTGGTAGACCAGTGACTGGCCCAGTAGCGTGGTAATAGAACATTACATTACCACCTGGTAGACTAGTGACCAGCCCAGTGGTGTGGCAGTACTGCACTGCATTACCACTGAGTAGACCAGTGCATGGCCCAGTGGTGTGGTATTGCTGCATTACATTACCACCTGATAGGCCAGTGGCCAGCCCAGTGGTGTGGCATTACTACATTACATTACCACCCGGTAGACCAGTGACTGGCCCAGTGGCGTGGTAGTAGAACATTACATTACCATCTGGTAGACTTCTGGTGCACAGCCGAGGAATTCCAGACTAGAGCCTGCTGGCATTGAGCATGTCTCAGAGAACAGGCACAGATTCCTGGGAAAACAATGTAAGAATCCTCCAACATTTGTGCACCCCTTGCTGGCATATTGTGAGGCCCCACTGGAGTCAAATGCAAAGGCAGCCACTCATCCCTTCTCCTGGCTGGAGGAAAGGCACAGGAACAGAATTTTAAAAAGGGGAGCAGTGGCACTGGCAACTTTGGTCTGTGCTTTAAGCTTGAGTTTCAGAGGGCTGGCAGGAGGAGGACTGAGCATCTCGGGGTAGACTTTGGCCTCTGTGCTGTACCATTAAATGGATGCCCACAGGAAGTTGTGCACTTGAGGGCATGCAGCTGCTGCAGTTAAGCTTGCTTGGTGGAAAAACTGAAGAAAAATGGCCTCTAAGAACTCAGGATGATTACATGGCACTCATCTGGGCTCTGCAATCTGGCAGCAAGCCGGTTAGTGCTCCCTCTTCAACCCCATTGGGAGGCAAGCCATGAGATCTGGGCCAGTGGTGCATCAGTGGGGCTGCATGGAGTAGTTACTGATGGGGTTCAGTAGCAGGAGGCTGGAACAAATAGTACATTTATAAACATTTAAAAAAAGTCTCTCCTAAGGCTGGCACAGTGGCGCTGAGAGTTGAGGCAGTGGACGCCACACTTCGTGTTACGCCGGCAACTTGGGTTCAGGAATGAGCCTGGATTGTTCAGGGTTGGCTGGGAGGAGGGCATGAGCTGGATCAAGCAGCTGCAAGGCAGCTTTCCTCTCCTGGGGAGGGACCTTGCTGCTCCCGCCGCACAGCTGCCCCCAGGTGGAGGCCTGGAAGCAGTGCAGGTTGGAGAGCGACACAAAAGGGTGGGCACTGCCAGACTGCAGCATGCATGTGCCTCCAGACATGCATGAGTGGCTGCAGTAGGGCAGGGAAAAAAAATGGAGTGGGCAGGCTCCATGACAGTCCTGGCAATGTGCCCAGTGTGAGCCCTCGGGGGGGGGGGGGTGCGTAGCCTGCCTGCCAGCTCCACAGAAAAAAAGTTGTGGCATAAAATGTGGATAAAAAAAAGTCTCTCCTAAGGGAAGCACATTGTATAAGCCAAAAATTCAGGTAAGTTGAGCTTTGCCTAGTCTGATCAGAAAGGACTGAATAAGACTTTTTCTGGTGAACCAAATACCATCCTGGAGATGATGCAAAATAATGTGAAGTGCCCCTCTGCATTGGAGAATGGAGTGAATTAGCTCTCATGACATCTGCCTTCCCTCCCAGCTCCCCTTCCTGCCCAGCCGTATCCAATCAACAGGTTGGGTGCATGCAAGAGTGGGAATTGGAGCAAGATGATTGGACTATGCAGCAGCCTGATTTGGTACTACAGCAGCAGAAAGAGAGGATGGGTGCTTCCTTTTTGGGGAAGATTATCGAGAAGGTGGTTGCCTTGCAGCTGGAAGATCATTTAAACATCCACAATATCTATGACACTCTCCAGTCTGGCTTCAGGAAATGGCATAGTACTGAGACGGCTCTTGTTCGGGTACTGAATGATCTCCTGATGGCAAGAGATCGGAGAACTCATTCTATCTTGGTTCTCCTCGATCTTTCAGCAGCGTTAGATGCCGTGGATCATGGGGTGCTGCTCGAACACCTGTGGTTTCTCTGTGGACTAAGGGGGTGGTCCACAGTTGGTTTAAATCTTTTCTGCAGGGTAGGACTCAGTAGTGTTGGGGATTTATTCCTTGACCTCTTGCTGCCTACACTGTGGAGTGCCACAGGGTTCGGTGTTGTCCCCCATGTTATTTGCGATGTACATGCTTCCATTAGGGGACATTATGGTTTGAGTTTTCATTGCTATGCCGATGATTCTCAACTCTATATGTCTTTTGTGCCCCAGCAAGAGTCTGAGTCAAGTACATTGTTTAACAACTGCCTCCTGGAGATACAGAACTGGATGTTGTACCAATTGACTGAGGTTGAACCCAGGAAAAACAGAGGCATTGGTGGTGGAACCGGGGGTGAGGATATCAAGTCCATGGGTGGGAAAACCCTCGGGTTTATTTCTGGGAGGAACCCCGTTCATGGCATCTGGTCAGGTGCATAACCTTGGTGTTATATTTGATGAGGGCTTGACCCTGAGGGCACAGGTGTCAGCCATAGTCAAATCTTCCTTTTTTCATCTAAGGAATATAGCACAGGTGAAACACTTGATTCCATCAGAGGATCTTTCTACCCTGGTCCATGCCTTTGTTGCAAATCGTCTTGATTACTGCAATGCCCTTTATCTAGGGTTGCCGAGAGTGGATATCCACTGCTTACAGCTGGTGCAAAACATGGCAGCTAGATTGTTGACTGGAAGCCCGAGGTCCAGCCATATAACACCTGTGCTTCGCGAATTGCACTGGCTGCCTGTACAGTGGCAGATCACTTTCAAGGTCATGTTGATGACCTATAAAGCCCTACACGGTTTGGGACCTCGCTACCTGAATGAACTCCTGACTTACTGTCCTTCCCGCTCCCTCCAATCCTCTGGTGAGGGATTGCTGGAGATTCCCAGGGTAACTTTAAAAACAGCTGGTGGAAGAACATTTGCCTTAATGGCCCCTACCCTGTGGAATTCTCTACCTTGCCAGATATGCAATGGCTTGACTGTGGAGAGCTTTAAAAAAGCTTTAAAGACCTTCCTTTTTAACCAAGCATTTTTAGTGACTTGAATTATATTGGATTGTGTTTTGAATTTAATGTTGTTCATAATTATGGTTTTTAATACTGTATGAAGGATATTGTAAAGGCGCCCTGAGCTTTGGAAGAGCGCCTTGTAGAAATAAATATTTACTTACTTACATGCTCTGCAAAATATTTACAAATTGATCTATTAAGGCCTAATTGTTAGAAGATGAACCACATTAAGAAAAGCTTTTCAAGAGCTAACTGCAGAAGATAACCAGACAAATAAAATGAGCCTTTTCACAGCTAATGTTTGGGATAACCAGTAAAAGTAACACTCTCTCGGGGGGAAGGGGGGCTAAATTAGAGAAAAATATATCAAATTTAAAGGTATCTATTCTCCTGCAATAAAGGTAACCATATTGTAACCCAGAAACATTTGTTTAAAATACACTATTGGCTAAATTTGTATGAGAACTATATCCAACTTTCCAACTTAAAGCAGCAATGCAAGGAAAATGGGTTAAAATTTGACCCCACCTTTTTTCTTCTTAATCGATGCTAGATGTCTTCCAGTTTATTTTGGTGGTAACATTTTCAGTTTTCATTATAATTTAAGAATTTTATAAAAGTTGAAAATAATTATTTCTCAAGAAAAAAAGATGGCCTCCTGATTTTTGCAGAGAAATAATATTGAGGACAAGAGGATCACAAGAGTCCAGACAAAAAATGCAAATGTACAGTACACAGCACAGGAAGCATCCAGAAGAGCCAAATCAACAGTCATGTTAATATTTTTCATAATCATAGCAGAAAATTAGCTTTTTTGGAATAACTTTTTTTGTTGCACTGCTGCTTTAAGGGGAATGTTTTTTTCTAAAAAGAAGGTATCCAATGTCTATCCATACTGCAACCCAGAAACATCTGTTTAATACAAGACTATTTATTTATTAATTGATTATTGAAATTTTCTGAGAATACTTTTGAGCGCAAGTACTCTTTTACAAAGGTTGCACATCAATAACAAAGCTTACAAAGCAATATTTATTTTATTTATTTTAGTTTTTGGATACAGCCTTTGAGCTCAGAGCTCATTTACAAAGGTTCCACATAAAGGAGAACAATACAATGGCAGACAAACACATTGGGCATACAGCAGCAAGTATGAATTTACAGAGCACATAACATCAGTAGTCAGACCAAGTACAAGTAACGCCATACAATAAGATAAAAATATGACACAGACAAACTATAAAAAATAAGGGAGGGTATGGAGATCCATCGGCCAACACCCAGAGATGTGGGATTGTCACAATTGTATCAGTAAAGTGAGGATGGGAGCCCAGAAAGTGATAGGTACAAGTGGTTAGGGGAAGGGGGGAGAAGAGAATCCATGGGAGGGTACGGGGTTAAAGATGTGCAGTTGAGGTTGGGTAGGTAATGGAGAAGTGGAAGTAGAAAGAGGAGGCTGGTGGCAGAGAGATTAGGGGAATGTAAAAGGGTCAATTAGAGGTCCCTGGGATAAGGAAGGGGTGAATTCAGCTTAGTTAAAGCAGAGGAGAAAAAGCAGTCTTGAGGGCAAAGAGTTCAATATAACAAACACAATAAGTGAGTTCCAGTGGAATGAAGTCAAACAAGTACAAATATAGTCGAACACATACAAATCAATAGGCTGGATCAATTGCACCCAATTTTACAATAAGGAAGGTAGGCAGATTCAGTGTAGAGCAAGCATAGTCATGGTACGTGGCCTCAGAGACAGAGTGTGATGCCGTTCAAAGAGTGTACTGGGAGGGACTTTAGTTAAGATGATCAGTTACAGTTGCATTGAATTGTTAGGGTTGCCTAGTGCTCTTTTAAACTGGTCAAACTTGAGTAGAATGAGCAGTGTATCAGGCAGCTCATTTAATCAGCCAGTGGCCATAACTGCAAATGAACGCTTGCCCAGCCAAGCATGGCAAAAAGGCAGTTCAAGGCCTTTCCAAGCCATGTTCCTAGTGATGTAGAGATTGGCGACAGGATGGAAGCAATAAGTTAGGGCTGGGGGGATTAGGCCCAAGAGTGTCTTCTTGGCTAATGACATGTCTGGAACTTAATTCTGCTAGGTAGGGATAACCAATTTGTTTGGGTTTTGAGGGTGCAGCTATGGTTGCACTTCTCAGCCTCAAGCAAAAAGTGACACACCTTATTACAGATCAAATTTATTTTGCTGAGAATTGAGTTACAGGCCATTTGCATAGAAGGGGAGGCCATAATCAACTGACAGTACCAAGCTTGCCATCATGAGGAGTCTAGCACCAGCAGTGAGGTTGACCTGGTTACAGTACAAGGCTCCCAATCTTCTGTTAACCATGGAGCTATTAGCTAAACTTGTGAGGCCAGAAATATAACACATTTTACTTGTGTAGTTTTCCCTCCCTTTACAGCTGTAGGCATACATTTTATTCAAATATGACTACAGAAAGTGACATCACTAATTGGAAATACAGTGCTCTAGTTCAGAGCTGCTAGTAATTACTAATGCAGATTTGTTGATTCCCAGCAGCTCTCTGCTATTGTTGGAAGCTCGAGCCAGTGGTATTTTCAGGCACCTGAACTGCAATCTTGCAAAATTTGCTGTTGTTTTGCATACTGTGGAGTGACATCTCCAATTTATCTTCCTACCACTGTGTTTTCATTTTTTATGTGCTTACCATTCTAAAGTATGTTGTGTCTATGCCATCTTATATACAGTATTGTTTTGCAAAGGTACATTTTTGTGTACTCCGTCAGTGTGCATTATTTTGCATATTTGTTTAGTACCAATTTCTTTTTCTGGTTACATCATATTGTGTACCGTTTTTGTGGTTGTGGGCACAGATAATTATTCAAAACAGTGCTACCAATGAAGTACATCACACAAAGTGGTGCTGGTGCAAAAGAATGACACAAAATGGCACCAGCACAAAACAATCCCAGCACAATAAATTACATGACATGCAGCACCGCAGAAATCTATTTTTAATACTTCTCAAAGGCTACAGCATTCTGGGTGTGCTATCATATCCCACAACCCTTGCTCACAGAGTAGAGGATCTACTCTCCAGTCGACCTAGACTTCCTATTGGATGCATAGTGTCTGGACTAGCCCCACCCTCGGACCTCTCCTTGTGCCGGTGGAATGCTCTGTGCATGACAGCAGAGGTGGCCAGACATTGTGGATGCTGTCCAGTAAGGATTTGCAAAGTGGGGGCACAACAGCTTGGGCTATGCAATGCGCAAACCACGTGTAGACCAGCACAGCTGTGGATCAGGCCCTAAACTGGAAAAGGCTAGGCTTTTACATGTGCATGTAGTTGATGGTCAGACTTTCTAAAGTTGTTTATTTTACTTTACTAAATAAGGGATTACTTTTTAATATTAAAATACTGTAATACTTTTATAACTAAAAATCTAATTTTCTACTGTGTCTTACCAGCCATTTACATGGAGTAAAAGTCTTTTGTAGCTTTTTACTCAGCATGTTTTATTATTCAAATGCCAGAAGGTGTTGCCACCTTTCTTTCCTTTTCAAGCCCCCAAACAACAGCATCAGAAGCATGGGAATCTGATTCTATACAGATTACTTTTCACTTCTCCATGTAAAACAGTGGGGTCCTTACTGTTAAAATTAGCATTGTCCCACATAACTTGGGACAGATCGGAGGTATGGGTGTGCAGCAGTTTTTGGTTTTTTTTTGGTAACCTTTATTTACCAGGAGAGCCTAATCTACCAGACTACCTAAAAATTGTTGCTATTCCTGATGGCTTTTTATTGAATCTTAAAAAGTATATTTTGGACACGTTACTCTGAATTTTTTTTATAATGTATCACTGCTAGTGTACCCTTTATATACTACATACATTGAAATATATGCCTTTGCATTTGTGCGGACCCCAGGTAGACCCTGTTAAAGGTATTGTGGTGCCAGTAGTCTTACCTGGTAAATAAAATATACAAACAAGCACATGAAGTGGGTACTTTGGTCCCAATACATAGTGACAGCTGGTAGTTGCATATAACAAGGATGTACTGTAAAAGGCTCCCTGTTGTACCAAGAATTTCATACACAAAGAAAATCAGATTTGGGATGGAAGGTTTCCCCATTGACTACGTCAAAATGAAGTTATGATCCAGAAAAGTTAGGTTGTTGCCTGCTCAAGCTAAATAAATGCTGCAACACAAGAAATATGTATTTAACAGTTCTCTTCTTTAATATTTTATTCAGGCTTAACATTTCACCAACCAGTTAGGCTTCCTCTGGGGGAACTATGGATAAATTCAAAAAAATATATATTCAAATACTGTGCAGGTTTTTATAAACTCTTATGGCATCAACATTCTTTTACAGAAAACAAAAATGTTCCTTTGATTATTCATATTAAGAAATTATCAGGTGGTGTTTCTTAAAATAATTGTGATGTTTACATGTCTGTCACCACTATAACCAGCCACCTTGATTTAAAATTGTGTTATTTAAACACTATCTTTCTTGTCAGCGTGGCTCAGTTTGTAGCACATCTGCCTCTGGATCAGAAGGTCGTGGGTTCTCGTCCCACACTGGGATTGGACTAGCACCTAAAAATCGCTGGCATCCGAGTGCAGTATTGGGGGGTGCTGTACTGCTGAGGTGTGCCGTCCTTCAAATGAGACATTAAACCGAGGTTCCTTCCGCCCATCCTGGTGTTGTCCTGGTGGGTGTCCAGGTGGAAGTAAAAGAACCCAGGGCACTCTTCACAAAGAGTAGGGAACATTCCCGGTGTCCTGGCCAACATTTCCCTTCCCATAAACCAGTTCATGCAATTATCCAGGCTGTGTGTGGGTGATGTGCGATATGGCCACCACCACTCATTCAGTCACTTCACTACCAGTCTAGCATTGCTTGTAAAGTGCTTTGGGATACACTGTGTATGAAAAGCACTATATAAATGCTGATTCTTCTTCTTGCTTACTTGGCCCGCAGAGCTCCTTTGCTGCCATGCTTTTTCTCAAAAGGCTGTTACAGATTTCCACTATGTTCTTATGTGAAACAAAATAGCAAAAATAAGTTTTTCACCTTAATGGTTGTCACACACAGTTTATATATTTTCTTATACAAGTATTATGAGTTTTTTCACCTGTTAATAAAGTGAGTGGTCTCCAAAAACATTTACATTGTGATTATTTCACTGCTTTTCTCCTAGTATGCAAACATTACACATTATTTTTTCTACCACAAGATGGCGGCGGTGCGTGAGCTGCCTGAGGTTTGAGCTCCGGAGTCTGAGTTTGTTTTATTTTATTCTTGAGTTTATTTTTTAGTAAGTTGAGGCTGACAAGTGAGTTATATACTGTTCTAGCATACTGCGGGCATACAGCTAGTATTTTGGTTATTTTTTTCGCTACTTAGGCGCTAAATCGGCTGTTACGGTGGTTCACCTTTGTTTTAGTGAAACCACCGCTTAGCTTTTCAGGACAGTCGCTCTCCCGGTCCTGCTTAGTTATTATTGAGTATACAGCCGTTTTATTTGGCGGCTCACTTTGTTATAGTGAGTTCACCGCTGAAATTGTGTCAGGTTTCGATTTTGGAGAACCGAAGCAGGCTTTAGATTTTTATCCCGTGGTGGGGCTGGAACCTACTGCCTGACATTGTGGGCTGGAATTTGCTGCCCGCATTATAAGCCTGAGTCTGGAGGATCTGGGCAGAATCACTGTGGAAACACTGTGGGAACTTTGATTTACCTTTGCCTGTTGTGGGGAAGACTGTGCAGTTAGAGGGCAGGCTGTGAAGCCGGGGAATTCGGACTGATCCCTAATTTACCATTTCTTGAGGAGAACTGTTCGAATTTGACTAATGCCTCTATTAATATTACCATGCAGAGATTGAGGGCAGAGGTCTTGGTGCTCGTGAAGATTGGTTGCCATTATTATCTACGCTGGTGTACCTCTGAAGGTGGACTAAGTTCTTAGGAGAGACCGAGGGCAGTGTGGGGGCAGGGATTTCCTGGATCTCTATCGGCCTTAGGGCTATACCCGATCTCTGGTTCTCATGACCGAGTGGGAGCTGTTGGGTTGTGCCCCGGGAAGCTGGAAGTATTGCCTGCGTTTTCTCCTAAAGGGCCTTGTGGCTGGTCCTGTCGCCCCAGCTTCGAGGTGCTTGTAGCTGGGGGTCGTGGGTGAGAGTGATCGGGGTCTGTTTGTGGCTGGGGGGGGTGGATTCTCTTTCCTTTAAGCAGCCCCTGGTTTTACATTTGGCCTTTGAGTCTGAATGGATGCAAGATTCTACAGTCATTTTTGGGCCGAGTGGAGAGCAGCAAAGCCGAATTGAGTTACTGGAACTCTGGCGGGCCATACTAGTTCAAGCTGCAGCCCAGAATGGGTGGAGACTCATATGTTTGGGTTTTATCGTATGACTGGGATTTTGTTGGAATGTGATTGTTTTCTACACTGGACCATGAAATTTACTGCACGAATGATAAGAATGAACTGTACCTTTTTACGTTTGGACTAATCTGGACATTGTGGTGGGCCTCCCTGGTAGTGAGGACCTGGGGTCCACATATTCTTTGACTTATTTTATTTTTTTATTTTTTGTGTTATATAGTAGTTTTATAGACTGATTTTTTAATTTAGGCAGTGAGAGTGCCTGAACCCCTTCCTCCATTTAGGGTCATAAGAGGATTTCTTTTTCATTTTCTTTTTGTTTTTTTGTTTTGCTATTTAATGCCTATGGTCTGGTAAGAGCAGAGCTGGGATTAATAAAGCACTGGTATTGCTCAGGGGAGGTGAGAGCTTTCCTGGGCTATTTAAGTTACTTAAGTTATATACATTTTAAAAATGTTGTAGTAATTAAGTATTTGTTTAAGTTCATGTAGGATGTGCTGTTTGTCTGCCTCCATGGTTGTGCACTACTCACTCTGCTCTTCATGCCCTCTGTCCTTTTTTTCCTCTTCCTCTGGAATTTGGTGTGTACCAACGCTGTAGAGTGCTTGGTATAGGACGGAGAAGGGGGAGGAAGATGGGGGGTGGTGAACAGTGGAGGGTGAGTGAGCGGGGTCATCAAATCAAGGTTGTGGGAGTCAGGATATGCCCTGGGGTGAAATGAAAATCAGAACATGGTCAGCCATGTTTGGTTCCCATACCCAAGGGCACGACCGGATTGAGTCTGCAGGTGGCTTGGGAAGCACGAGGCATTCGTCCAACTCAGACAGTGTTATGCAATGCCAGCTAGGTCAAAAACAAGACAGCAATTATTGCTGATCTTGTGGAAACAGTTGACCTGGCTTGCATTACCGAGACCTGGCTGGATGAGAATTCTGGCTCCATTTTGGAGGCTTTAGTTCCAGCCGGGTACTTGGTAATACACCGTCCAAGATTGGACTGCAAGGGGGGGGGGTGGCAGTCTGTTTCAAGACCAAACTCAGCCTCACTAGTGTATTGGTAGGGGAGACCGAGTCAGTCAAGTGTGCTGTTGTAGCGGGTGTAGGTTGTCGGATCGTTCTCGTCTATCGTCCACCTGGTGATGAGAGACATTTCCTTCAGGAAGTGGTGGACTTCATCATTGACATGGCATTGGAGTCACCAAGACTGATGGTTCTTGATGGCTTCAATGCCTGGGTAGTTGGACTCTCACAATTTGGACAACACTTCCTCCAGTTGATGTCTTCTCTGGGCCCGACACAGGTGGTTACCTCCGCTACTCATAGACATGGCCACTCCCTTGACTTAGTCTTCCTCCTAGGGATTGAAGCTTCTGATTTGGAGGTGGATCCAGTCAGGTGGTCCGATCACTGCACTGTGGGATTTAGTTTTTATACCTCCCGGTAGGCCTACCCCTATGGAAATGGTCAGGTACCACCCTTTATGAGATGTAAGTTCTCAGGGCCTAATGACGGTGCTTGACCTATCATCTTCCTCGTTTGCCAGCAGTGATCCAGAGACTCTCATGATGGCCTATAATTTGGCTGTCTTGACAGCTTTGGATTCAATTGCCCCTGTCCATGTTAGACCTCTCCCCCTTCACCCTCTATCTCCCTGGTTTAATGGGTCTTTGAGGGAGCAGCGGAGACTAGGTCAAAGGTTGGAGCGTTGCTGGCGGAAGTCCACCCTTGATGCCGACCACCTTAGATTGTTGGAACATTATCAAGTCTACCAATCTGCAATCTCCCATAAGAAGGCAGAATTCCTGTCCAGGGAGATTGCAGTTGCTTAGAATTGACCAGCTCAGCTTTTTCGCACTGTGGACAGATTGTGCAACCCAGCCTGTCTTCAAGTGCAGACAGCTTTATGGCAATTAGAGTGTGATGAAATTGCTCGATTCTTTGCAAATAAGGTGGCTGACTTCAGGGCGGGACTCCAGCCGGCACACTCTATGGGTGTTGCTATTGATCAGTGTGAGGTTACTGCACCTCGGGTGTCTTGGAGTACCTTTGGCCATCTGGAGTTCATGGATGTCATGCGGATTATGCAGAGTGTGTGCCCCACTTGCTGTAGATTGGATCCTGGACCTACTTCCCTAATTTTGGGCGGTATTGAGGTTATTGGTCCGGTCCTGGCACGGATTTTCTGGTGCTCCTTGGAGTCTGGAGAGTTTTCTAGCTCTCTAAAAGAGGCGGTGGTGACACCTGTCTTGAAGAAAGCTTCCTTGGACCCAGACTGCCATGCCAACTACAGACCTGTCTCTAACCTTCCTTTTATAGGGAAGGTTACTGAGAAAGTTGTGGCTGCACAACTGGAGGACTATTTGACCATCCATGACATCTATGAACCACTCCAGTCTGGTTTTTGTAAGAGACATAGTACGGAAACAGACCTGGTTCAGGTGCTCAATGATCTCCTGATGGCTAGAGATCAGAAGAACCGTTCCATCTTGGTCCTTCTTGATCTCTCTTCAGCTTTTGACACCTTGGACCATGAGGTGTTGTTGGGTCTTCTGAGGTTCATCTGTGGGCTGTCTGGAACAGTCCTCAAGTGATTTTCATCTTTCCTCATGGGTAGATCTCAGAAAGTGGCATCAGGAGTTTATTCCTCAGACCCTACCTCTCATGTGGAGTTCCTCAGGGTTCAGTCCTCTCACCCATGTTGTTCGCAGTGTATATGTTGCCCCTCGGAGACATTGTAAGAAGGTATGGGCTGAGGTTTCACTGCTATGCTGATGATACCCAGCTCTACCTATCTTTTGCACCCGACCAGAATGGAGCTGCATCAGTATTTAATAACTGTTTGAAAGAAATCTAAGACTAGATGGATTTCAGCTGGCTAAGGTTGAACCCAGACAAAACTGAGGTGTTAGTTGTGGATCCAGGTCATCGGATGGAGGGGGGTTGGAGGAGGGTACATCTTCGGGAATTTCTGGGTGGCGCCTCACTCCCAACCTCTGAACGGGTGCGTAACCTGGGGGTAATTTTTGATGAAGGGCTGACCTTGCATTTGCAGGTGTCAGCAGTCATCAAAACGTCCTTTTACCATCTTAGGAATATCACCAGGATTAGGTGCCTTGTTCCGTCTGATGACCTTCCGAAATTGATCCACGCCTTTGTTTCCTCTCGCTTAGATTATTGCAACTCCCTTTACCTAGGGCTTCCTGGGTTAGAAATCCACTGCCTGCAGCTGGTGCAGAATGCAGCAGCCCAACTTTTGATGGGGTCTTTGCGATCTTGTCATATTTCACCAGTGCTGTGCGAGCTGCACTGGCTGCCAGTTCAGTGGCGGATCACCTATAAAGTTGACTTGCTGACTTTTAAAGCCCTACGCAGACTTGGCTCGGACTACCTGAAAGAGTTCCTGATTCCCTAAAAGCCCAGTCGATTGCTTTGCTCATCCAGTGAGGGATTGCTAGAGGTTCCAAGGGTATGTTTAAAATCTTCTGGCGCAAGAGCATTTGAGTTCGTTGCACCTACCCTTTGGAATTCTCTACCCCATCCAGTTCGGGAGTGTGCAACTGTGGAGTCATTCAAACAGGCTTTAAAGACTTATTTGTGGTCTCAGGCTTTTATTAATTGAGTGTGTTGGTTGTATTATGATGTATATGATTTTATTTATGAATGACTATATATTTGAAGTGTTGATTTTATTATGTACGGCGCCATGGTTTTTTGAAAGGCGCCTAATAATAATTTTAATTTTTTACATTATGTTTTAAACAAAAATATGCATATTGTCTCATATCTCAAATACAGTCTAATCACATTTACTATATGTTTTAAATTATGTAAGTATACGTTTAAAAATGGGAAGGGTTTTTGTCCCTTTAAATGTTTTCTTTGTTCAGTTAAATTTGTTGATATAAACATGTCATTAAATACATATTTTTCTAAGTCCATTTCTCATTAATAGCATCTACTATTTATAGATTTCCCTGGTTGCAATTATTCAATGCCATTGTATGGTTATATGCTCATTTCTAATCATTTAAAGGTTTACATTCACTTATAGCGAATAGGATACTCTTTCAGTAGAAAGCCACTATATCTGTGCCTGATAGTTCAGGGTATTCAAGCTGTCTACATCAGCTTAGAGTCACACATCCCATGCTTAATTTGTTTTCCTGTTTAAAACATTACAAACAAGTGGCTAAGCATTTTAAGTTTTACTCCTAACAGAGTAATTCTCATCTTATACATTTATCTTCGCTTCTTTCAAAATTCTACTATAGCATATCTATATTACAAAGGATAGAGAATCGTTACACTCTCATGTATACTTCAGTGATTTCACTCTTTGTCAATCCACTATGTTTTACATGAAGTTGCAGTCTTTTACAGGGTGCACCAATTTGTAAACACATGCTGTGTCAGACTGCTGCTTACTCAGCGTCTGACGCATTTGAAAATGTTTAGCTTTCTTATTCATTTATTCTCCTTCTGCATGCTGCAAATTCATGCTAGTTCTTAGTTCTGCTATGTTCAGGTGAAGCCCTTGCCAGAATGTTGCATAGTCAGCATCTGAAGCACCATAAAATATTCAAGCATCTTGCTCATCTCACTTCCTGGTTTCCCACTCTTACTCGTAACTCTCTCAGTATCAAATGATATGCATTTAGGTAAAAAACAATCCTTTTGTTAAGTTGCTTACTGTTCAGATGTTTCTACTTGATATCTCGCTCCTTCCTCTCTAACTTAGTTTGAACTGGCAGCACAGGTGGCTCCGCTAGCCCAACCTCTTATATCCGTGGAGACAGCCTTGTGGTGATGTGACGACGTCACCAATCATCAGCTAGGTGATGCGGTCTTCTAGATGACCCATGGCTTTCTCCACGGACATGATTCAGCCGGTGTTCTGGGTTCTCAGTCTCCTGTTATGCACGACATTATATTTATTCATAATAAAATGTGACTACATCATCCAGTGTTCTTGTTCTTTATAGTAGTTTTCATGTTATATAACATAATTTTAATGTGCGAATCTCAGGACAGTGTCTTTTAAGCTTTTATTTAAAAACTGCTCATTTGTATATTGATTTCCTTATAGAATCTCACTTCCTTTAGTGTCCCACTTAAGTCTTGCTTTGTGATGCACTTTCTTAAAATTCTTGGACAAGTTTTTATAAGAGCCCTCAGCATTGTTTTCTAACTAGGATCGCAAGTATCCCTGTATTTTATTCTTCAATTTCTATCCTGTTCTTTATAATGTTACCAAAATTATCATTAGTCTTTGTTTTTTAGCTAGAAGATTTTATTGTGTCCTTCCTCAACTTTATTGTAGGAATTCTTCTCTAACATGACCCATTACTTTTGGTTCATAAGTGGAAAATAAGGAATATTTTCTCATTCTTTACCTGGTCAGTACTAGTCATAAGTCCATAATACACTTCTGGGAACAGTACAGTTGAAACTACTTTCTTCTTTACTGAGACATAATGTGTCCTGATTGTGTTCCCTCCTCAGTTAATTAATAAACTCTGTGTTCCCTCCTCAGTTTATTCATAAACTCTGTGCTCAACTCCTATTTATTCTAACTCTATGAATAAATTCTACTGTTTTCTTAGTTTCAATAGTGCCTCTCTTATTTTTAAATGGAGGCATAATGTTAACAATCTGGTAGGGGCATGGGGAATTTTAGTACATCTACCAACATACTTGCCAATTAGCATCTTCATTTAACCCCCATTTTTCATAAATAACATCCATTTCATACATCCAGAACATCTCCCTGTTTTCAACTAAAGTACTGTAGTCTCCTCCCCTTGTTGGTTTTGATACATGCTCTGAGCCCCATAATCTAATCTGCACTGGGGTATGGCCTCTCTCATTAAAAAGTTGGGCTATCGGGGAGCCATCCTCTCTGTTCTTGATCATACTTTTATGTTCCAAAATACGTGTTCTTAACATTTAGTGTTTTACCTATATACAACTGATCATAAGGACATTGTATAAGACATATCACTTCTTCAGTTGCACAAGTTATGTGTGACTATTTTATATTCTTTGCCTGTATGTGGATGTTTATATACTGTTCTCCGTGACACTTCCCGCATGGATACATACTATTTTTTAATGGGCCCAACAAAAGTTGTGTGTCTTGTGGTTTTTGATTATAGTGTTGTGTGTGAACTAGTTTGTCTTGAATCATTGGCGCTTTTTCAGATACCACGTATGGCTTCTGATGAAATATATTGGCTGTTGTGGGAATTTGTTCTAATATCTTCCAATTATTCAGGTTCACTTTTTAGGGCTGTGGGCAGAGCCTACAGCCATTTTGGGATCACTCAGTAGCTCTAAAAATGGCCAATCACAGAACTTTCCATTGGACTGTTGGAAGTATCCTTCTGAAAGTCCAATGAAGCTTAAAACCCTCCGCCATTATCGGCCACTACAGAACAACAGCCACACTATTTTGGCTGTTATTTCTGCTTTCTGGGGCATGAACTGTGTATGTGCAGTTCTGCTGATGCCATCATGTTGTGAATAGCAACATGCCATTCTCCTCAACTGCACATGCACAAGTGCCGCGCATGTGCAGTTGTGTCACTGCCACCAGCACCAGCAACAAATAAAATGCACTGACATTGGTCCCCAATCCCAGTGGTGGTATGTATTTACTCATGTGGCACAATGGGAGACCACCCAAGTGTGCCTAAATGTATTGTTTTCCCACCTGCTGACATCAGGGTCCCCAATCCCTGTGTCGGCATTACAGCCCCCACCACTCATGTGGCACACTGGAAGCCTACCCCAGTGTGCCCAAATGTATGTTTTTTTTTTCAGTTCCCTGTCAATAAAGAAAACAGTCCCCCAATGTGTTTTCAATCCTCATGTCAACATTATGCAGCCCCCTCATTCATGTGGCACACTGGGAGCCCACCCCAGTGTGCCCAAATGTATGTTTGTTTTCTGGATTCCTGTAAATAAACAAAACAGTCCCCTGATGTGTTTTTTGTTTATCTGTAACAAAGAAAATCGTCCTTGTTGTCACCCAGCCCTCCCATCCCACCCTCCACTGAGCCCCCACTTCCCTAACCCTCCCCTAACCCCACTCTGGACCGGGACACTTTTGTACTCTTCAAAGCCAAATCGCAAACTGAACAATCAAAGGTAAGCATGCCATTCAATGGGATTTTCAACTTATGTTGATAAATAAGCCATTTTGGGGAATTTTCACCCCAGATTTGCAACATGTGGTTCTTGGGACCCCAGCTCATGAAAACTTTCACTGTCATTTTGTTACTTGGTCCCAAAAGGTGATTTTGCAGTCACTGCACGGAATCACCTTCCGGGAGCGAGTCACGAAATGATAGCGGCACTGTTCATGAGGTGGGGGTCCCAAAAAGCCTATGTTGCAAATTTTGTGAAAAAATTCCAAATAAATGACTGCGTTACAGGTGTACATTGTGCAGTTTCTATGCATGCTCCTAACTTTGCCAATTTTTAATATTTTTCTTCCACATTTTCAACTTTGCCATTTTTGCACACCTCCTTTTTAACAGTACAGCTGTCATTTATCACATCCTGCCAGATACATGTTTTCATACCTGTGGCACAGAATGGCATGGTCACTCTGAAATCATCTTTCAGGACAGGTGACCAAAATAACGCTGGCACTCTTCATGAGGAAGGGTTCCAAAAAAGCCATGTTGAAAATTTGGTGCAACACCTCCAAAAAATGACCAAGTTATACCCGGGCGTTCAATAATTTCTATGCTCACGTGTAACTTTGCTCACTTGGCAGCTTGTCTCAGTCCTATCAGCTCTGACCAGAGCTTATCTCAGACATAATATGGTTATGTTCTGTACTAAATATAATGTTCCCTTTATTCCCACTTTCTACTCTTTCTAGCATCTGATGTCTCGATGTTCTAGAGACCTTTTCCTGTGCTTGTTGTAGCTTACTCTTTGTATTTTTGCTCAATAAATCTGTCTTCTATTACCTTCTGTTCCTTATATTCTCTCTCAGTAATCAATTTCTTTTGGTTCTCAAAAATTGAAAGTAAGGAATACTTTCAACTAGCTTCTTTGGGTGGAAGCTTTTCCAATGAAGGGTTGTGTTCTGTCTATTTTCTAAACAATTTTGTTTCCAATATAATGTTGTTCTTATAGATGATTATATCAAGAAAGTCAATTTGATGTTTACTATGAAAAGAAAATTGGAGTAGGGTCTCTGGTGTTGATATAATCTTTAAATTCCTCTAATTTTGCATGGTTTCCTGTCCAGATCAATAGGATGTCATCAATGAAACACTTTCAGATTGAATATTTTCACTAAAGACATTTTCTTCATCCTTTGATGGTAAAATATGTGTAGCCTCAAAGTTGTACGTGTAAGCATTGGTATAGCTTGGGGCCATGGTACTACCCATTGCTGTTCCCTTCACCTGTCCAAAAAAACTGATCTTCAAATTTAAAGTAGTTCTGGTATACTGTAGTACAATTTGTGCTAACTCTTGCAAGGTCCTCATTTTTTGTTTTTTTATCACGTGGTTTAGTATCTAATAGTACTTCTATACTTTCTATGCCTTTGTCATGAGATGTTGCGGTATATAAGTATTTTATGTCTATTGTGACCAGTGTACTGTTAGCTAAGGATGTTTCTGTTTAATCCTTCAATGAGTTGCAAAACATGGGTTGCTTTCTTAATGTAAGTGGATATGTGTTCAACAAGTGGTTGCAGATGGAAGATTCCAAACTGATAGTGGTTCCAAAACGGACCCAATGCCCAATACAATTGGTCTTCCTGGTGGCTGTTCTAAGTTTTTATGTATCTTAGGTAGGGCCACAGGCCACAACCTAACTTTTCTGGATTTCAAATATACCAGTCTCTGGCCAGATCCACCCGTTACATTTGTTATATATTTAACAAGAACAGTTGGCGATTTCCCTTAGGCAAACTCTCCTTGCTTTAAAATGCAGGTCTGATCATTAGATGTTAGTGGTTGCAAACTAGGCTACTAACCACAATAATTTTAAATGTGACAACTACAGAGATATGAGCATGGCATAGCGCAAATTGCATGGTGCTATGATATGCCCAAAGTTTGTGCTGTAAAGCATTACTGCCTAGGTCTTCCCCATCCAACCACTTGCCTGACCCATACTATCTGGTCTGCTGGTGGGCCTCTTCAATATTTTTTATTTTTCCCTTCTCCATTTTCTGTTGTGGTTCGGTAGTTGTCCCAACTTTAACCCAAGTGCAATGTACAGTCCCTAGTGTCCAGTGGCTTTCCCTCCCTAGGCATATTCCTCCAGACATCACTATCCATCAATCAGTCCCCCAACAACTCTCATCCCAATGTTGGATGCATTCATCTACCTGACAGAACTGCTAGAAGCAGTTCCACAGGCTGGGTGACACTGTGGCATCTAACAGGGTTGGCAGGTCTGTGGAAAACACATCCTTTCATAAACATGCTGGCTCCTGCACATTTCCTTGCACTGTAAAGCTTCCAACCCTGCTGTGTGGATCATAACCAATCAAAACATAGACCTGTGATGCAATCATTTTACCACAAAATTGTTACCATTTATGGGGCCCCATATTTTTAAGAGAGACCTGGCCAATATGGCAGAAAACAGACAGTTACATACATGGTAGTTCAAACAGTGTACACAAATAAAATAGAATACCATTGCATAGTGAACAGTTAACAGTAAAACTAAACAGCAACAGCTTTCTTTTTTATGTTCTCCCAGTCTTAATTTAAGTCTGCAAAGTTCAGACTACAGACCAAAATAACTGGCTGTCCGATGCAACATAGCAAACTTAAAATGATTTCAGAACTGTTTGGTCCTGGTTTATTTTATTTCACATCTCACAGCACACATTGCCAGAGACACCTGAAAGCTCCCAAGCACCTGTACAAGGACCTCTGTCTGATCATGCACAGCATAGCTGGTTTAAGCACTAGTGATTCCTGCAGTCACTGGGAATCCCAGCTCATAGTGGGCCCTGGTTAGTGCCGATGTTTCTAAATGTCATTTGTTTTTTTCAATTATTGCCTTGTTAAAACAGCAATGAAGGATTGAGCACAGCCTTTTAATGTGGCATCATGAATGTACTTACCAAACTGCAAGATATTGCCCAGCCAATTAGAGTTGGATAAGGTGGCTAGATGGTAGAGATGGGCAAATGGTTCAAAAAGGTATCGGGTCAATATAGTGCTTCAAAAAGAACACTGCAAAAACCAAGTTGTGCAAAGCACGAAAGCATCTAGAGCAACGGGGGTATAATAGCAGTAGGGAATTACCACTACCCCTGTTGCTCTACGCTGTTACTTTGAAGGGATGATGTTGCCGTGTGTGTGGTGCCTGGTTAAGCTGCTCCCATGATGGAGTGGCTAAGGCACTAGCACACAGCAGGATTAGAGACCTGGGACCATGGTTCAGTTTCCCCCAGGTCTCTTGGTGTTGCTACTTTTTTTTTTTAAGGAGTTTTCCCTCTCCCGATTTTTTCCTCCATCCCCTAAGTCCATAACCCCCACCCCCCAGAATTTATTATTTTAAGTCTAAGGGGTGCAGGGGTCATAGCCCCCCACAGCAGGGGGTGTGGGGGATGGAGCCACCTGCAAAATGAAAAAGGGCCCATTAGTTTCTATGGTGTGTGCTGTGTTTTGGAGGGTTGCTGTTTTTCCCAACGTTATTGCAGCGGATGGCATTTTGCTTGCAGCATTGTTTGCTGCGTGGTTATTGTCTGACATTATGACCCCGTGCCATTCAAAAACAACCTCCCCCCAAAGTGGGGGCAGGGGGCATATATGTCAAGCCAAACATAACTTTGAGGCCAAATTGTGGTTTAAGGGTTCATTTTGGTTCTCAATAAGAAATGAACCAAACCCAAAACAAACCTGTTCTGTAGCTGTAATCGGGCCCTCAGAAGCTGAGTACAATAAGCCATGCCTCTAAGGTGAGGAAATAACCAGGGATTTTATTTGTGCCTGGGCACTTCAAAGCAGGGGTCTCCTTAAGATTGTAGATACCTGCAGATACCGATTTTTAACCCCAAAAGGTCATTGTCCACTTGGGGGAAGTATAGTCAAGAACAGCAAAATTTATTAAACTCTACACATGAGTGCCCCTTCAGTGAGAAATTACACATTTACAAATAAAAATGTATATTTTGGACTACTACACCTGGTCCCAGACATACAGGAAAACCACTACACAATTTCATAAGCCCTCTACATACTCTGTATATCTGTTTCTATCTACAGATATTCAAACACAGGACAGTTTACTGTCAGGGTGGACACTGTGTTATAGGATATATGCCCTCATTTCTCCTGCCATACCGGGACACATATAATAAGCATAGAGCAAGGCTCACTGCTGAAGCTGCCACCATCAGCAGGACAAGCACACAATAAATGTAAATCAATGATTAAAAATTGAAACAGCAGTTTGTTTATTGAAAACAAAGGCTGTTTGCTGGAAGAAATATAGTGGCTACTTGGGATTTAATTAACAAATTATTAGAAAAAAAATGCAATCATGTCCCCTAAATGTTAAACACTCCAGTCGGGATACTTACTGAGCCTTTAGCCATAGCCACTGAATTTAATACCTTTTTCCTGAGTTAGCTAGTTATATTCCCACTGATGAAGCAAATTCCCCTAAGAACCAAGATAGTGACACAATCACCCCCCTTATTGTTCACACACCCAAAGTTTTATCTCAGGGTATTTACCCCAGGGAAGGTTTTAATTGCCTTCTGAAACTTCACCCCAGACTAACAGCAGGACTAGATGGGGTGGATGTTAGGCTAATAAAGATCACTGCAAACATAATCTGTTACCCCCCAAACAAACATTTTTATTTTGCCACTTTGCACAGGTGAATTCCTAGAAATCTGGAAAGGTGCTGTTGTCTCTATTCAAAAAATGGGTGATGCATAGTGTTCAATATTACCATCCTATTCCTTTATTGGCTTCATTACCTGAGGTAGTATAACAGTCTGACCAGATGATTGAGTACCTGTTAAAGTATGAGATTCTGATGCCAGCACATCATGGGTTCCAACCTGGACATAGCACAGTGACAGCCTTGATGGGGTTCACACATGCAGTACATGAAGCCCTGGACAAGGGTCACTTTGCAGCAGCTGTCTATGTGGACATCACCAAGGCCTTTAACCTCATGTATCACAATTTGTTATTGGTCACCCTTCAAAAACTGGACATGTCCATTAACGTTGTTGGCTGGTGCCAGAACTACCTTTTTGGTCAAACACAAATTACAAGAATAAAGGGTCAATTATCCCCACTCCCCTATTTCACTGGGTGTTCCTCATGGTTCTATTTTGGGTCCCCTTATCCTTTCAAACACATTACCAACTATTTGTGAAAACACCAAGCTGTTTCTTTATTCCAATGATGCAGTGATCTTTACGAGTGGCCCCAACCTCCCCATCATTCAGGATCTACTGGTATCAGATTTCCCAGACTTACAAAAATGGTTTCTTGTAAATTAACTGATTTTGAATGCAAAAATGAAAACATCTAAAACATTGGTAAACCCAAGAAAGAAGTTGCCTGCTAAACAAGTTCTTTCTTTGTGCATTTTAAAGGGGGTGGAAACTGAACAGGTGAGGGAATTTAAATATCTTGGCCTCATCCTGGATAGAGCCCTCTCCTTTGAACATATAAACTTCACGGTAAAATTAATTCAATGACCTATGCAACCAGTATAATGTTATGCTTGTGCAACTGTGTTACCATGTTTTGTCTGTTTGCACTCTCTATTCCATGAGGAATTACCACCCTGTAGAGGTACCAAAGGCAAGGGATCCTTGAGGGTTCCACCCCTAGAGGTACCGTGGGAAGGTTCCCTTGGCTAAAGGTACCTTAGGAAGAAACCCCTTGAGGAGAGAGGCGAGCCACTGGAGGAGGGGAGGATGATGGAGCAAAGAAAAAATGCTTCAGTGGGAGGCTGAGAGAAACTGCTTATATAGCTTAGGAAGGGGATGTGGCTGGTTGCTCACCCATTGAACTGCAGGCATAGTCTTTCAATTCAATGGGCTGCACAAAAAGTATAGTGTTATGCTTGTGCAACTGCATTACCATGTTTTGGCCATTCACACTCTCTGTTCCATGAGGAATTTCCACCCTATAGGAGTACTAAAGGCAAGGAACCCTTGAAAAGGGTTCCACCCCTAAAGGTGCCATGGGAAGATTCCCTTGGCTAAAGGTACCTTAGGAAGAAACCCCCAAAAAGAACATTAGCAGTGATCATTGACTATGAGGTAGAGAAAGATTGACAGCAATAGGCAGCTTGATGAAACATAAATGAGATGCACAGGTTAGAAAAATGACATGGATAAAATGGATTGCACTACAAATCTTGCTTGCTTTTATGAACAGGTCAGTCACAATTTGAATAATGGCATTCCAGTTGATGTCTTCCTGTTGGATTTCAGTCATGCTTTTGACTCTGTGCCTCATTAGGCAGTACATGAAGCTTACAAAATATGGTATTGATGAGTTCATCATAAGATGGATAGACATATGGCTGAATGTTAGATTCCAAAGGGTAACCATAAGAGGATACCTATAACTAGAGGGCAGTGTTACCAGTGGGGTGCCACAGGGGTCAGTGATGGGTCCAATTATATTCCAAATATTTATTGCCGATATGGAAGAAAATATTAATTACATAACAAAATATGCAGGTGATGCAATACTAGATGGACAATAAAGATCAAAAAGAGATAATAGATTATTTTCAGAAGGATATCGACTCCATCACCATGTGGACTGATAAGTGGGGAATGAAACTCAACAGTGAGAAATGTTTTGTTTTGCACTTGGGTAATAAAAATCCACATCATAAATACACTATACACAATCAAATGCAAGAAAAAAATGTAGGAAAAGATCTTGGTATTATTATAGATAAATTAGAGCTAAGAGAACATTGTACTGTCATTGCAGCAAGAGCGAACAGAACTTTGAGATCAATAAAAAGAAATACAAAGATTCGAACACCTGATGTACTCATGCCATTATATTTATCTTATGTTAGGCCACAATTAGCTTATGGCAGCCAACTCTGGACCCCCCACAACAAAAAGATGATATTAAAAATTGAAAGTGCCCAGTGTAGATTCACAAAAAACATCAAGAATCTGAAAGATCTACCCTATGTAGAAAGAATAAGTAATTTAGGATTGTATATTCTTGAACTTTCATGACAGCGGGGTGACATACTCTTTTATTATAACATTATGAATGATACTATTCTGATGACTGATTTGAATATTGATTTTAAGAGATTCCTTAACTGTCAGGGGCCATCCATACAGGTAAAACTAGGGCACTTTAGAACCAATAACAGAAAATATTTTTATACGCAAAGAGCAGCCACTTTATGGAACAGATTACCAGAATCAATCATTATAAGTATAAATAGAGATACCTTTAAAAGGAATTTAGACTGGTATAGTTGTTACAGGAGAAACATGAATTACTATACCTTGTCCTAAAGGAGCTGTCTTTGGGCATTGCCTTTTTTGCTCCTTATACTTCAAGTGACTTCAAGTGCACTGATGACAGCAAGGGGCTTCCTAAGGAGAGAGGGAATGGCAAGTACGGTCGCCATCCACCTCCATCCAACAGTGGAACCTACCCAAGTTAACTAGGGAATACTACTGAAAACTAAGTTTTATGACCTTCAGATCGGAGGACAGGAAAAAAAAACCTTTGAGGAGGAAATCTCTGATAATCCAAGGCCTAGGTTGCCTTCCCTCCCGGCTTGGGTTATTTTATTTAGTGATTGCTCGGCTGCTGCAATTTTAAATCCAATTCAAGGGGGGTGGAAAAGGTTCCAATTTGAAGGAAGGCTCTCACTCTATCCCCTCGAACAGGAACACCATCAATGGTTGCAATGGTTCTCTGCAACAAGCTCCTCCACTGTGAGAGGAGAGCAATGACCACCGAGGCACTCAGCCAGTCTACTGATCTAAAAACAAACCAGCTGAACCAGAAGCAGTCATAGGGAGAATAGCTAGAAGGCACAGCTGCAGCAATCAGCTTGCTATAGGAGCCCCTTTAAGCTCAGGGCCCCACCCCTCTTATTGTAGCTGAGTCTTAATTTCTACATCAGGAGATGCCACTAATACACCTGAATGGTTAAAGCTCCACCTGAAGTGAGGACATTACCACTATGGGCCAGATGAGAAGGACCTCACCCCAAGTTTTACATATTCAAGATGTGGATTTTGGGGGTGTAGAGCAAGATCTGCTGCAAGGCTAGCCCTGAGCCAGTTGGCTGAGAGTGAGCTCAGAGCCATAATTGATGGGCATGGTTGGCTAGTCTCCTTTAGCAATAGAGCAGGCAGAACATTGGTAATGCAGGGAGTAACAGGCAATGTGCAGAATAGTAAACTGATAGTACACAGAAGCATGATAAGCAGTAAAAATTGAGGAAACAACTCAGGCTAGCTGGTCCCTTATCCTGTGTGAGGTGCTTTCTGGGCAAGATTATAGGACAAGCAATGCAAGTAAAGAGGAAAGCATAGAAGCCAACCAGTCCATCAATGAATGCCAATTAAAAGTGACACACTCAGAGGATTTTAGCGGTGAAGATAGTATTCAAACATGAGGTATTTGAAGCACACGGGGCCATGACTCTCCACTATAAACTCCCCCCCCCCAATCCTCTGCTGTAGGAAAAACAGCCATGGCAAAGTGCTGTGACCCACATGTGGATTTTTAAAACTGGTTTACAGTGACAACTGTAGCTGAGCTGACCTCAGGGGGGCATAATGAAACATTGTACAAAAGTAGTTAACAGCTTTTAGTAGTAATTTGTTATAGCTTCCAGCAGTAGTTGTGCTGAACAATTGAACAAGCATGGGAACTGCAAGCATAGGCAATAATGCACTGGAAAACAATAATAATAATTGCTTGGTACAATTGCATTTAAGCAGGTTTGAATCCCATGGAGAGAGTAATATAGAACTGCAGTAGACTCGGGTTTGAGTCCCACTGCATGCAAATAAACATGTTTGAACACATTTAAATCCCCAAAAGGGCTGGTTGAAAACCGAGGGCTTAAGGAATGAAAAGCGTAGCAAAATAATGAAATGCTGAGGTAAGGAAGCAGTAAAGAATCTTTACAGGAATGCATGGGTGCTGAGGTAAAATAGGTCTTGCACAAAATGGAGCATGTTAGATTCAGCTGGAGCACAACAACAGAACACACAGTGAGAGCGCTGTGTGCAAGCACAAGTGGCGCAAGTGCCAATCGATAGAAAAATGTGGGTTTTAACAGCTTACATTTTACTGCTGGTTTTCATAAGGTATCTTATTATTGAATTATGCTGTTGATTGTTACTTTAGTGTTACGTATTACAATACTAAGTTAGGGGGGTCTTTGTACAAATATACAATGTGGAAAACAGGTGGTTATTTCAACTGTGTTTCTGCCAAATGCATATTTGGGTTGTACTAATGAGCCTGAACTATTTGCTAATACATTTATTGTTAAAGTAAGCATTACATCCATCCATCTGCACACTTTCACCATGAAACATATGTGCTGTTGTGGGCCATCTGGTAAATTAGTAAAACTATGTTTTCCCTTTGCTAGACAGTTTATACTTTTATGTTTACTGTCTGGTAATGTCCATATTAACCCGGGCCCAGTGGCCCTCCAGAATAATTTTACATGAGGGAGGGGGGGACTTCAGTGCTAGCTCTAACATGGGCATGCTTCATTTAAATACCAGAAGTTTATTTTCAAAACTAGATTTAAGGGCATTAGTGGCTACCACACATCCAGATGTCTTTCATTTTACTGAAACTTGGTTGAATGTAAAGGTAATTAATTCAGATATTTCCATCTGTAATTACATTTTTAGACAAGATAGGTTAAATGGGGTGGAGGAGTTGCTATTTATCTGAAGGAAAGTTGCGAGGGACAAATTAAAGTTGCAAACTCAATCCCAGGGCAGTTGGAGCTGTTGGTCCTACAAATCACAGGGTCTAATAGGTTTAGTTTTTATAGGGCAGTATGCTATAGACCCCCATCTGAAACATTAGGGACTTTGCAATCATTAAGCACATTGATTGCACCTTTTGTGGATCATGGGTTTGTCCTAATGGGGGATCTAAACTGGGACATTCTGGACCCTCGGCAGGACATATTAAACCAGTTTACAGCATTAAATCTCACTTAAACAATTACTTTACCTACTAGATCACACAAATCTAGTAATAAGGACACACTAGCAGACCTTATTCTAACTATTACAACAAGCAAATACACATCAACAGTACATGAATCAGATATCAGTGACCACTGCTATATACTGCATCATGTATCCAGGACAGCTCGAAAATAAGCCTTCCTGTTTGAACAATTGTCACACTAAATTTTGATTCTTTTTGTGACCAAGCTTATTTGAAAGATGTAGCGGATATTAACTGGTCACTGAAGTATGCATGTCCTGATGTAGTATCTGCATGGACATTTTAAAACATCACTATTACGAGTTATAAATAGACATGCACCATTGGTTAGGAAAAGGATTATGTGTGGAACAATACCTTGGATTACAAAAAAAGTGAAAAAAAGTTAAAGGAAAAGGGCAACCCTGCAATAAAGCAAGGGAATCCAAGATCTTAACTGATAGATTAGCCTACAAAATTGCAAGAAACAGATGCACAAAGTAGATAAGGAGAGCAAAATCAAATTATTACACTCAGTTTTCTGATCCATCTAGAAATCCAAAGAGGATATGGAGGGGCAGTAATTCTTTGAAAGGAGGGATATATCATTCATTTTGCCAAAAACCTTAAATTACAAAAATAAAATTATAGTGATTCAGACCAGGTGGAAGTATTTAACAATTTTTTTTTTCAGAGATTAGCCAGACATTTGAAAAGTAACAGTCAGGATTAGCTTCACCTCCATTGGATATAAATTTTTCAGATACACTTAACAGACCTAAATTTTTATTTAGAAAAATCAGTGAAAACAAAGTACTTAAAGGGGCATTGTCAGCTTGTCCCTTCATTTTGATCTAACTGTGAAAAGTATGCCTCCTGCCACACACCTATCAAGCATGTAATACAAAATGCCCCAACATGTTTAAAAGTGAAGGCTTTTTACCTTTAACAGATATTTTTCGTCAAATAGAGATTCCCTCGGTCCGGTTGCAAGGCACCCACGTCCTGGAAGCACATCCAGGTCGGGAACGCAGATCTGCCATGAGGACAGTCCCAAAGTGCAAGTCTTATACATGCCATGAATACCAGAATGTTTATCTTGTCCAGGGCTGTATGAAAAAACCCTGCTGATATCTCGCAAAGTGAACCGAGCACAGAAAAAAGTAACATTTTCAGTTTTAATGCAGAGCTGAAATCCCAGGCATGCACCCCTGTGTCATGAATGAAGATCTCACGCATGTGCAGTAGTGTGTCATTGGTGCGCATGTGCGAGATTTCAGCTCTGCATTAAAACTGAAAATGTTACTTTTTTCTGTGCTCGGTTTACTTTGGGACATATCAGCAGCGTTTTTTCATACAGTCCCAGACAAGATAAACATTCTGGTATTCATGGCATGTGTAAAACTCGCACTTTGGGACTGTGCTCGTGGCAGATCCACGTTCCCGACCTGGATCTGCTTCCGGGACGCGGGTGCCTTATAACCGGTCTGAGGGAATCTCTATTTTATGAAAAATATCTGTTAGAGGTAAAAAGCCTTTACTTTTAAACATGTTGGGGCATTTTGTATTACATGCTTGATAGGTGTGTGCTGGGAGGCATACTTTTCACAGTTAGATCAAAACGAAGGGCCAAAGCTGACAATGCCCCTTTAAAGAGCTTGCTGGACTTGATACGAGTAAAAGGGCAGGTCGTGATAGTATATCACTGTTTTGTTTATAAAACTGCATCTAGAATACCGTCACAACATATTGCCTACTTGTTTAATTTTTCACTACAAACCTCATATCTACCTGATGATTGGCAAACTGCTTATATTATCCCTATTTTTAAGGGGGGGTGAATTCTCTGATCCAAATTCATATCACCCTATTTCAATCCTGACTGCACAAAGGTTTTTGAAAGACTGCTACACTACAATTTGCTCATTATTTTTCAAGATATAACATAATTTCACAACTGCAATCAGGATTCAAAAAAGGCCAGCCCATAACCCTACTTTTATCATATCAAAGGTTACTGATGATATCTTTTGACAAAGGACACAGTGTACCAGTAGTCTTTAGACTTTTCGAAAGCTTTCAACACTGTGGACCACACCATTTTACTTAATAAAAGCATCTAGTATGGATTTGTCTGCATGTTTTGGTTTTACTCATATCTTACATCACGGTTACAATGTGCTAAGGTGGGAGAGACTCACTTGGGCATGGCAACTATCAGCACAGGAGTCCCACAGGGATCTGTGTTAGGTCCCCTGCTGTTTTGCTCTATGTGAACAATCTCCCCAAATATTGTTCCACTAATACTAGTATTTACTTGTATACTGATGACAATCATGAACTGAAAAGAATAGGAGCACCAGGAATGTGTGGTGCTGTTTATTCAAAACGATAACTGCAAACAAATAAGCACCCACACAGCTTAAGTAACACACGCGAATGCTGTAATGATATAATAGCGTTTAATATATCAAACGTGCAACACGAATACAAACGGTAGCTAACACGAACAATCATGTATACTCAACAAGTAATGTAAACTTGGCCCTTGACATATTACAGGACTTATATAATGTACAGAAAGCTCTTTTAGATTTGAAACCTCTACTAAAAGAAAAAGAAAATACAGTGACTACTTTTTAAATACCAAGACTGTGCCTGATCTAACAATAAAATCTATCACAGGCACAATTATTGCCAGAGTTCATTCATACAAGTATTTAGGTCTGATCCTTGATAACCATTTAACATTTAAATTGCATGTACAAAACTAATCTTCTAAATTAAAATTATTATTCAGGGTTTTCTATAGAAACAGAATTCGTTTTAACTACCCACTCAGGAAACTATTAGTTACTTCATTATTTCTTACTATACTGGACTATGGAGATTGTATCTATATGAATACAGTGAGTACAGTACTTAATCTATTAGATCCACTATATCATAGTGCATCAAGATTTGTGACTGGATTGCCTTATAAAACTCACTGATGCTGACAATATTCAAGTTCGGGATGCTCTTCCTTATCAGAACGTAGAGACTTACATTGGTACATGTTTGTTTATATTGATTTACAGTATACTTAAAGTTTTACCATGATTTTTGTTAAATGTACTGCAGTTTAGAACACTTACTAAGTACAGCCCAAGATCTGCTAACTACCAGTCTTTTCATATACCAAGATGCAGAACAAAATATGTGGAAATGACTTTAGCTGTTACTGTTCTATGCACTTGGGAATTAATCCAGAAGAAATGTGACTTAAATGTATTACTAGAATCAACACACAAAACATTGACTATTTTCCCAATGAGTCAAACAAAGTCCCACTGCTAGGGCATGTTAAACATAACTTTATTTAGTATAAAAGTGGTAGCACTACATTAAATCACCATATCAATGTTTCAAACTACACAAGCTCTTTATCAAGAGTCTTGATAAAGAGCTTGTGTAGTTTGAAATGTTGACGCGAGTGATTTAATGTGGGGTGCTACCACTTTTTATACTAAATAAAGTTATGTTTAACATGCCCTAGCAGTGGGACTTTGCTTGACTCCGTGGGAAGAGTATTCGATTTTGTGTGTGTTTTGATTCATGTATTTGACTGGTTGGCACTGCCCATTAGCTCTGGAGCCACCGTTTTTCATTGTTCTAAATGTATTGCCAATCGCATGTTTTAGGGCTTCCCTAGCTAGTTTAATACATACAAATTGAAACTGTTTTGGCTGAAAGAGTAGTACTAATCATAATACGTAGATTTAATTGATTGTTTTTTATTTCTAAAATTTGATATGAAACTGTATATTTTGTTAATATGTTTTTTCAATGTGTTTTATTAGTGTTTGGATGCAATTGTGAACAAGAGTTCTTTCAATTTGCTAGCCAATAAAATTGATAAGATGCTGAGAAGAGCCAGCCAGGTGCAAACAATTAGGAACTTGAGAGTGACGAAAGGAAAGGCAACAGACAGCATGAAAATAATGACGACACTGGGAAAAGAGCACAGGACAACAATGCGGAAGGTGAAGAACTGTAGTTGCATAGAGGAGCTAAATGCATACTGAGAAAGCACATACAAGCAAGAGAAACAGAGGAGGCTGTGAATTAGGTGGAAGAAGCAGCAGCAGCGGAGAAGTCAGAATGAGAGCTAAAACATACTGTACATCCATTGCAGGAAAAGTGAGGTTAGAAGGCAGCTGGGGTGAAAAGGAGCCTGAGCACAGGCACAGGATTCATATAGCACACACAAGGGTAACTAGAAACCGCCAAAATAAAGACAAAACTAAAAACAAACACAGGAAAACAGAAAAACAAGCACAGAAGGAAGCGCATAGTGGCCAGAGGCAAAACAAATACAAACCAAAGCAGGAGAAACACTCAAACAAAATCCAGCAACTTGGAGGTGGGGGGCAAGGCCCCATCAGGCACCCAAGTAAAAGATGGACCAACAGAGCCTCCAGCCAGCAAAGAAAAAATGCTTCGGAGGGAGACTGGAAGGAACTGCTCATACAGCTCAAGAAGGGGGTGTGGCTGGTTGCTCACCCATTGAACTACAGGCATAGCTTTTCAATTCACCAAAATAAAGGTTAACTTCATTACTCATTCCTTCAATAAGGATGCTCCTGGCTCACAGCTTCCTTTTTTCGGTAATTGACTACAGCATATTATTCTACTACTCAACTGGAGAGGGGTTGCTGCCTAGGGTGAGGACGTTTCTTATCAGGTGGCAAAATTTTCGACACAACTGCCATATCACACTCATCATTGAAACTGAAGTAGGATGGCATCCATTAGAACAAGGGCACTTATTGCAATTAGGCACCCTTGCAAAAAAGGAATCCCACGTACAAGGTGATCATGATTGAGCACTTTCAAAAAGGGTGACTCAATCATGGTACGTGTGCAAAGGGCTACCCAGCAGGGTGGCAACTGGATACGGAGTTTAGGCAAATATAGTGTTGGGATGTCATTATGTATACATGCATGCGGGGGGAGGGACCATGCTGTGCAATGGGTGGATTGGGGAGGAAGGGTTTGTGAGGTGTAGTGTGGTGGAGGGCTGCTGAGGTGGCCATGTGGCGTGGTGGGTAGGTGGCAGGCTGGTGTTGGGAGGGTGCAGTTTTTTTTTTAAAGTTTTACACACACCCCGACATGCCCCCGGAGCTGAGAATCCTTTAGTAGGGGGGTGCAGGGGACACAGCTCCCTGCATAACAGAGTCCGGCACCCTCTTGCAGTTTACCATGAGTGTACATCACCATATTTCATTTTCAGTGATGTACACTCACCCAAACAGCGATGACAACTCCGCGATTGCTGTTATCACATAAAACCTTTTATAGGTACATCAGGGAGCAAAGGAAGACCAAGGGAGGGATAGTGAGCCTTAATAAAGGGTGGGGAAGGTGGGCAGAGGGTGACTGTGAAAAGGCAGAGATACTAAACAAATATTTTTGCTTAGTATTTACAAAGGAAGAGGGGGAGGTACCTAAAACAAACAGTAGAAACACTCTGGATACAGAAGTTGATACCAGCCCATTCACAGAAGAAAGGGTTTCTGAAAGAACTCTTAAAACTGAAGGTGGGCAAAGCAATGGGGCCTGATGGGATTCATCCCAGAATTCTAAAAGAACTAAGAGTAGAATTAGTGACACCAATGACTACCCTGTTTAACAAATCATGGGAGGATGGGGTGGTACCCGAGGACTGGAGGAGGACAGATGTGATTCCCCTTCACAAAAGTGGGAGCAAGGCAGAAGCAGGAAACTACAGACCTGTTAATTTAACCTCAGTGGTAGGGAAAATGATGGAATCGCTTCTGAAGGAAAGAATTGTCGAGTATCTAGAGGCCAGAGGGGCACAGGACCCAAGGCAGCATGGATTCACAGCAGGAAGGTCATGCCAGACAAATCTGATAGATTTCTTTGACTGGGTGACCAAAGTAGTAGATCAGGGAGGGGCTGTGGACATGGCCTACCTAGACTTTAGCAAGGCATTTGACACAGTCCCACACAAAAGATTAATATACAAGTTAGCTAGCCTGGGAGTGGGTCCCAAGATGACAGCCTGGGTAAAAAATTGGCTGGAGAATAGGACACAGAGAGTAATAGTAAATGGAGTCCACTCTGAAGAAAGGGGGGGGTTACTAGTGGGGTACCGCAGGGTTCAGTATTAGGACCGGTCCTCTTCAATGTCTTTATAAGCGACATTGCAGAGGGACTGGAAGGAAAAGTATGTCTCTTTGCAGATGACACAAAGATCTGCAACACAGTTGATGCACAAGGTGGGGTGGAAAGGATGAAAAGGGACTTGGCAAGGTTAGAGGAATGGTCAAATGTATGGCAGCTTAGATTCAATGCTAAGAAGTGCAAGGTAATGCACCTGGGAAACAAAAACCCAGGGGAAGAGTACACAATGGGGGGTGAGATACTAACAACAACAAAAATGGAAAGGGACCTGGGGTAGTCATATCAGATGACCTGACTAAAGGTGGGCAAGCAATGGAGAGAGCAGCAAGGAGGGCTGGGGGGATACTGGGATGCATAGGGAGAGGCATCACCAGTAGAAAACAGGAAGTTATTATCCCTCTGTACAGACAGCTGGTCAGACCCCATCTGGAGTACTGCGTGCAGTTCTGGAGACCCAGTCTTCGCAAAGACAGACAGGATGGAAGCTGTCCAGAGAAGGGCAACTAAAATGGTGCAGGGTCTGCACCGGAAGACATATGAAGAGAGACTTAAGGAGCTTAATATGTATAGCCTCGAGGAAAGGAGGGAGAGGGGACATGATAGAAACTTTCAAGTACCTCAAGGGAATCAACAAAGTCCAAGAGGGTAGCATCTTTCAAAAAGAGGTGTGCAAGAACAAGGGCACAATTTGAAGATGGGGGCTCAGAGGTAATTTAGGAAGTATTTTTTCACAGAGAGGTTGTGGATGCATGGAATGGCCTTCCGGAGGAGGTTGTGGAGTCAAAAACAGTGGTGGAATTCAAGCATGCATGGGACAGTCATAAGGCAATTCTAGGGGTGGGGTAGGAAGAAGTAGGCTGCTGGTTAACTAGGATCTGCAGCTTATCCAGTAGGCAGGGAAATGGGCAGACTGGGTGGGCCAAGCGGTCCTTATCTGCCGTCAAATTCTATGTTTCTATGAACCGTAAAAAAGGTGACTCCTAATTATGTCTCTGTATCGTTTTATACTAGTTCTGAAAAAACACCTTAGCATTGTTTCTATTCTGTCATCTATTCATTTTTAATTTACTGTTCCTAGGATGAGAAATTCAGTTAGTTAAAGAACATTGTTTTATAAATTGCCATCTATTTACAACTCTACTTTCATCTTTATCCGCTACTTACAGTATAACACTGTTTTGAGTTTCAGACATGCTTTAAAACATTATCTTATTGCACATTGTCAATGTAAATGCTATTTTGGATAGATTTATTTGTCTGAGAAACTGTATATTTATGTTTTTTTATTTGTTACATGTATATTTTGTACATTTGTTACATGTTCTGGACGCCCTTGTAAATGGGTCTTTGGCCCAAGGTCTTACCTGGTATTTAATAAACAAAACAAAACAAAACAAACTGGGACTTTCATCCCCAGATGCTATACCAGGTCCACATAGTATCCATCACTTCCTGGTGTGCAAGCCCTAAACTTAAAATGGCCATATCTGTAAATATCTTCCCACTGGCACCTGCTCCTTATTCCATCCAACCAGGATAGAGTAACTGTTACCTCCACTTGGAGATGATAATCCAGGCTGGCAGGTTACATTTAAAAGCTGCCCCAAATAATGTAGGACAATGGCGAGCAAACAATGCCACATGGACCTTTTACTATCTGCATACAGCCAAAGCCATTACATATTTCCTAGCACTTTACCCTCTAGAGCTGATGGGTCTCTCCCCTTGAATAAATGGATACCTCTACCTAGGCTTTCTTACACTCTTCTCTGAACTCCAACTCATCAAGTGGTGAGCTTTCTTGAGCTCCCTGGGGCACGGGCACAGACACATACTTGGTGAACCACGCTGGGCACACATATGTGACCATCACACCCAGTGCAATATGGCTTCTACTGGAGGATTTCTCCTTAACTCCTTTGTGGCTCCATTATACAGCCAAGGATGCCTTCCTGCACCACTACCTGTAGTGGGTCCTCAGGAACCACTGGATGAATCCCTTGAAGGGAGACCTCCACTTCGTCTGTCTCTGTCTCTGTCTCTGTCTCTGTCTCTGTCTCTGTCTCTGTCTCTGTCTCTGTCTCAGCATCAGAACTTTCAGTTCCTCTTACTCTCAGCTCCCTTTCCTATCACACCCAACTGGGGCTGGGTGAATACCTTTTTCCAAATCTTGGGTATTCGGCAGTCAAACATTCAGACAGTCATGGTACATTTAAAAAAAAGAGAAAAAAGCCCCAAACCTCCTCTCCAGCCAAAACCCCAGTACAAAATGCAACCCTTGCCACCCCACCCTCTCTCAGTAGTCCAGTCCCTCCCTACTCCCCACCAGAACCCATAGTTTATTTATTTGGAATGTAAAGAAAATCCCATGATGGGTGACCGGCACAGACCACACACATTCCATTAGCCACCATCTTTAGCACTTCCAAAGCATTTATTTGTACTAAAAAATATATCATTTACGTCCCCCAACCTTGCATCCTAACAGCACTCTGCCTCCACCTTCCACCCCCAGCAACCAAATATTTTTTTCTATAATGTTTTTTATCCTTCCACCCAGGCCAGGCCAGGCAACTGACTCAGCCTCATCCCTGGACACTTCTGACCATCCCCTTCCTCCCTCCACTCTGGTGGCCAAAATATCTTGCGAATCCCCCCACACGCGGCAGGCCAGGAAGGGGAGGTGAGGGCCAGCAGGTAAAGGTATCCAGTCGAGGCTTCATGGAGCCTGATTTGCTCCATTTTTCTCCTGCTGTTTTTCTACCCCTTGTTTGGTCCTCCTGAACCTGCGGTATGCTCAGGCGATGCATGTGCGTTGAGGAGTGCATGTGCTCTGGGACCATAGCTTCGTCCACCCTCCCTGACTACCGTCTGCCTTCAGTGCATCAGCATTACCCACAGGCCTCCACCAGGGAGCATCCAAGAGCCAGTACAGCACCCCCCACCAACACAAGAGAGTAGATCTACCAGGCAGCCGTGCAATCCTCTCTCACCTCCCCCCCCCCCAGTGACCCCCGGCGGCCCAAACCTGCGTTGTCAGTATGGGATGAGGTGAGGTGAGGTAAGGCACTAACAGTGCCTCAGCACTCAGTGCCACTGAGCTGGCTTTACCCCAACACCCGATTCTAATGTTGAATGGTGACTGGCAGAGCCCTTTCTCCTCCACAGTTGGCTGCCTTTTGAAGAATGAATGAAAGTGCTTGCATACTTCTGTCTGTAAAAGTAAAATCAGCTGATCATCTGATTAGCTGGTTTTAAACTTACAGACAGAAGTGCATGCACGCTTTAATTCATCAGAAGGCAGCTAGCTGTTGAGGAGGGCATGTTGTTGCCAGTTGCCTTCCAACATTAGAATTGGGTGTTGTGGGGAGGAGGGTGACAGCATGGTGCTCCTAGGATGGATGGAACATAAGTAATAAATTTTATTAGTACAAACAAGCGTTTGGAGTGCTAAAGACGGCATCCTGCCGGTGAGGGGAGTGGGTTGTGCCATTTGCTCAATGTGGGATTTTCTTTACATTTCTAATAAAATAAAACAAATTATGGATGTTGGGGTGGAGGGTGGGATATGGCTACTGATAGAGTGTGGGGGGTGGTGTTGCATTTGTAACCAGTTTTGAACTGGGAAAGGCAGGTGGTGGGCTGTTTTCATTTCTTTTTTCTTCCAATGTTCCACACAGCTAATCGAATAGTCTCCTGTTCAAGAAGGGCTCCCAAATACTCGTGAGCCCTACTATTCAGGAAGTAATATTTGGCCGCTGCACAGCCCTACCTCCAACTTCTACATGCACATGTAACCCCCTTACCAATTTGGGGGCTTACCTTTGAGCCCCTGCAGCTCCCGTTTCCTTCTGCTCTCCTCCATAGTGCTAGGAATGCCTGCAATTGTTTTTCTGGTCCCCCATTCTGGCCAGAGTCCTCCAGTGCCCCAGAGAAACAGCCCCAGTGTAATTTCAGCCTTGCGAGGTGCCAAACGTTAAACCGCGATCACCCGCACTGCCAATCCACTCGAGTGCGGTGAGGATCCTGCAGGTGCCAGCGGTGCCTTTGATCTTGTGACCGCTTGCTTAGCGGTCGATCAGATGAGTGTTCCATTGGTCTCGGTGTCCCCTCCAGGTAAATGGGACCCAGTGACCATGGCAAGGGCCCCGAAAGCCCGTTTTTCAAAATATTTAAGAAGATCCATGAGGTGTCTGAGATCGGGGCTCATGAATATTAATGAGTTGGAGCTCCTATTGCATAATTATTCATGAAGGTGCTTCTGCCATCGGGGAAGCTGTGTTTCGGCAACTGCCGACAGGGAAAGAAAAGTAAATATAAATAAATAAGGTAACTGCTATGTCTGTGTTTGGGGGGGGATGTGTTTACCAGGGGGGAAAAGTGTTTTAAACCAATAAATAACAACTTCTGACTGTACCAGGACTTTAAGACAGTATCCATTCTGCTTCAGGGACTGTGTTTTTAAGCAGCCATTACGAGCAGCCACAGCCAATCGGAAAGGTAGGATTTTAAAGCCAGGACTAGTGGGACATTTGCCAACGCTCGTGGGAAACTACCAAGTGCTCATGGGGAAACTGCAGGGACCTAATTTCAGGCGCCAAAACAGTAAACCACCTATGCATCGAGCGAGGTTTATGCATAATTCATATTCTTGATTGACAAGCCCTCCAGCCAGTCAGGGGCCAAGCACCCAATAGCTTCAGCCAATCAGGAGCCCCAGGAGGGCCTCATAAAAAACTGTTTTTCAGCAGACTTGAGATTCGAGCAGGAGCTCCCCACAGGGGCGGGGGCTCAGGCCCCCAGCCATCAAACTGGGCCTGGTGATCCAGTGTAAGCCCCTCCATCCAGGAGGGGTTTTTGCCCTCTTAGCAGTAAAGTAATTTAGTTTAATGCAGAACCTACTAGCCTGGGGGTTGCCAGAATGTCCTCCAGGTGCTAGCCCTCCCCTTCCACGCTTGGGAAAAGCGTGACCTGCAACTTGACAACATCAAGCCAGCTGTGAGAGAGCTGATCCTGCCTCAGTTGTGAGAGGACTGAAGACATCAGGAGCCTTCATTACAGAGATCCTACCCTTAGGAGCCTGAGTGAGTACTCTTGTACCCCCGGTGCAAGAAAGAAAGAAAATTGCTTAATGGGACTGCCAATGCCCAAAGGCTGTTTCTGATTTATATTGTTCGTTTGGTCTGCACCCTGTATCCTGCTGCACCTAACCTTAGCCCAGTGTGGGTGGACCTGTCAGAGACTGTTGCTGTTTTAAGATTGTCCAACTGGTCTGCATCTTGCATCTGCTGCACCTAAGTCTTGCCTAGTGCAGGTGGACCTAACTGCCCTAAGGGACCCATGTGAGTCCAGCTACAATGTACAAATGTGCCGATATGTGTCTGCTATGAAGCCTACAGGACTGGAAGGTGAGCACTCAGAACAGGGGCACATCCTGACTTTGCCTGGTAGGTTCAGTATTTTCTGAATTGTTCGATCAAGATGTCCAGTGGAGCTGCAAACTACAGCAATATACCACAAATGGGACCGAGACCTCACGTCTATCAGATTTGATTACTTTGTATTGGAAATGACTGGTTTTAATATTCATGTTTGCTCATGTGAATGAAAAGAAACAGGCCCCCCCTAGATTTGGGGGAAAGCACCCACAGATTTATCTGCAAATGGACCAGGGCGGCCATCCTGGCCTCTGGTTGAAGGAGCTACACCTTCTAAAAATGTACTGGATGTGTTAGAATATAGATTTGCTGAATGTATCAGGACCTACTAAATGTGCTGGATGTTCGGAGATACCAATTGGGCTCAACCCAGTGTAACAGGCTGGTTACACTTAACCAGTATTCTATAGTACTTGCGACATGCAGGACACCCCCTGCACACTTCCAAAAAGACTGTAAATAGTTCTAGTATCTAATGTTTGAAAATCTAATGGTAATTCTTTCTAATCAAACCACCCAACACACAGCTGCACCATCTTCCAGGCCTGCAACTTGTGAGAACTTTTTGGTAATCAGGTACCCAGGTTTAAATATTGAGATTGTATGGTTTCAGTACAAATCTGGGGAACTGGTACCAGTGTGGGCAAGTGTAATATTGTATTCCATCTGATTACATGCAGTATTAGTTTAGATAACCAGGGCTCTGGTCATCTAGGTAGGCTGAGTGTGTGATTGCCTCTCTGATTTGCATAACAGGTATCCACCCAGCTGGAAGGTTTTCACCAGCACCAAACCAAGAACTAATCTAATGTAAATACTGTAAATAATAATAGTACTGCATAGCCTATACTTCTTGTTTCCCCATTCCTAATCTCTAATCCCCCTGTAAATAAACTGTTGGTGTTGTTGTTTGCATATAGTGGTGACGAAAGCATATTATTAGGAGCCAGTCAATAATTGCAACAGGTATTGAAATGTGGGGAAATGTTTATTGGATACTGTGTTGGAGTAGCATTAACCATTAGGTTATAGTGGGTGGTATGACATCCCAGGGGTTTGTACCAGGTGAAAGCTAGCCCACTTAAAGCTAAACTCTGGTGGAGGCACTGTGTCATTGTAATATCATGGAAAGAACCAGTTTTAAAGTAATCTTGGGAACCCAGGTCCCTCAACCTTGTCTGTGGCCACCAAGGCAGGAGTAGTAACTCTAGGTATAGCGCCATCTAGGGGTTACACACTCAGGTTGAGCGCACGCTCTCTCTCTCTCTCTCGTTATTCTCTAGAATGTCCTGTCTTTCCCGCTGTGTCTTTGCTGCCTCTGGACAGAAAGAAGCAAGACACTCTACTCTTCCTCTCTCAGGTCAGGATATTTGCACTCCCCTGAGCTGAATCTCAGAACTCAGTCCAGCTAAGACTGACAAATGCACATGTCTCTCCCTATTTATCAGAGGTGGAAGTGGAAAGCAGCTCCCCAGCATTTTAATAGACCTCACATGCACAGACATGCAAAGTGAGCTGGAAGCCTATCAGATTGGGGGGGGGGGGCTTCAAAGTTCTAGCACTCAGCACTTCTGTTATACACTTTAACCCTTTGGTAACCAGACTCAAACAGGAAGAAGGTAACAGCCTGGTTATATAGCATCTAAATAGCACTTCTACCTCCCCCATCTCACACAAAGTATTTCTTGGTGTCTAAGTTCCTCCAAAGTATGGAATCTCTGGTCCGTGCACAAGCTATTACTTCTTCAACCCATCTACATGGCCACACCTTGTACCTAGTATTCTCACCTGGGTTTCAGATTGATAATTTCGAGATTGATCTGGTCAGTCGGATCATTGCACTATCAGGTTCCACTTCAGGGCCCCCCTTTATTAGTCCATCCCCTGTGAAGGTTGTTCACATCTGCCCTTTTAGAGAGCTTAAGCTGGAAGGACTGTTGGCAGGGCTGGATATATTGTATGCATTGAAAGTGTGCGCTGAAGGATTGGAGACAGCTGTGGCAATCTTCTGTATAATAAGGTGCTGCAGAACCCTTTGATCTTTTAGCACCAGTTTGTGTATGCCTGCTGGCATCACGACTTTACTCGCCTTAGTTTGATGGTGAGCTAAGAGTGATGAAAACCAGGGGGCAAAGGTTTGAGCATTGTTGGAGGAGGTCCAGGTTCCAGGAGGACAAAGTGGCTCTAATGGCTCACTAGGATGAGTTTCAGAAGCCAGTCATTCATAAGAAGGCGGATTTTCTGTCTGGGGAGATTGCTGCTGGGAAGAACCAACCAGCTTAGCTTTGCAGACTGTGGACAGGCTTTTACGTCCAGCCTGTCTGGAGCCCATAAGAGCTTTTTCACTTGCAAAATATGAGAAGTTTACTCAGTTCTTCTTGGACAGAGTGTCCTCCATTAAGGTCAGGATCACCCCATGTTGGATGTCACAATCCAGAGAGTGGAGCATTGGAGTCAGGGATGCATTCAGTGGTGAAAGACAGAAGGTACTGCGCTCTCATGACCTGGGCAGAATGTGAGTGCAGGGCTACCACCCAGAACAAACAGAGTGGAAAACAAAACAACTCGCAGTCCAGAGCCAGGAGTTGCAACTCCTGTGAAGGTCAGACTCATAGATGCACTGTTTAACCAAAAGTTGTAGTTTGGCTCGTCGGCGCAGCGGTTGGATTTCCGCTTGCGACGCCGGCGACCCGGGTTCGGGAACGGACCCGAGTTGTCGGAAGAGCGGCGGGAAGGATCGGCGTCCGTGGGACTGCTCTCCTTCTCCGGGGAGGATGGGGTAGTATCCGGGCGATGGGGACTCCTAGCCGAGGCCAGGAGCACCCACGCTGCCGCGCTCAAAGATTCTAGGAGGCGGGGCGGACGCTGGGCGCCATCACCGACCCCTCCCGGAAAGAGGAAAATGGACGGATGCCGGCCACCCTCCATGAAGCCCGCCGCTGCTTTGATTAGCCCCCAGGCCAGTCCTCCCGACCACAGGTCTCGCGGGCGTCTCGCCTTCCATCCCGCAGCCCACCGTAAGCCACGGGCATCGGAGGACCCGAGGCCGATGTGGGGTGGAGGAAGCCGCCCGTGACCGGGCTGAACATTGGGTGGCTGGCAGCTAGGAAGGTGAAAAAATGCGAATTTAAAAAAAAAAAAAGTTGTAGTTTATTGCCGGCAAATGTATTCAGTGGTCTTGGGGACAGTTTTGACCAGTGACTATGGAAAAGGTCTGTGGGGTGATCTCTGAGCTGGGGACAACACTTTGTAATCTGGATCCAAGCCTAACGCGACTACTTGTGAGCTGTATTAGGTATCTGGACCCAGTGTTCGCTGAGACTGTCTGGTGTTCCTTACTGGAGGAGGTGTTCCCAATGGTGTTGAAAAGTGCATTGGTGAAACTTCTTCTAAAGAAGCCATCATTGGACCCAGATGTCTTGGCAAAATACCTGTCTCTAAACTCCCCTTTCTGGGAAAGGTTACTGAGAAGGTTATTGCACTTCAGCTCGAGGCATACCTCACCACCATTGACATCTATAAGCCTCTCCAATCATAGTTGAGGTCCAAGCACAGCACAGAGACTGCACTAGTTAGGGTGTATAATGACCTACTCAGGGAGAATGATAGACGAGAATGATCATCTCATTCTCCTTGATTTCTCTTCAATGTTTGATACCGCAGACCATGGGCTGCAATTGGACTGGCTCATGGAGTATGTATGACTCACTGGCAAAGTCATCAGCTGGTTATGAGTCCTACCTCAAAGACAGGACTCAGAAGGTGGTGTGGGAAAAGTTCTTCTTGCACTCGATGGCTCTGTCCTGTGGTGTACCCCAGGACTTGTTTCCATCTCCAGTGCTGTTCATGGTGTATATGCTATGCTGCTCACAAGCAATCAGACCGTCAGCCATGTCGTACTGCTCACAAGCATTTAACCTGTCGGCGACATCCTGCTGTTCAAAAGTATTCGGCCTGCCAGCCACTTCATATTGCTCGTAAGTATCCCACCTGTCAGCCACATCATACCACTCATAACGTTCAGTCCATCGGCCTCATCATACTGCAAATAAGCACTGGGCTTGTTGGCAAAGCATACCACTCCAAGCAATCAGCTTGTCGGTCCCATCATATGGCTCTGAGCCGTCTGTCAGCTACATCTACTGCTTTCAAGCATTAGGACTATTGGCTATTACTATCAGACAATATACTGTATATTGGGCATTCATTTTTACCTTAATATGCATCTATCTTAATTCATACTTATCCAGCCTAGCAGTTAGTTTTCTTTCAAGACCTGAGACATTTACTCCTCAAGGACTGCCTTTAAGGAAGCTTGTAGTTAATGCTCTACATTACAAACTAACAAATCTTTTACAAGATGGAGTCTTCTGTTCACTAACTGCTCATAAATTAAGAGAGACTATGACATTAGCCTTCTTTGGATTCCTAAGACCTGAGGAATGTACATTTTCTTCAGCTGCATTCAGTCCCACTATCCACTTGTCTAATAAATTCTGAGATGCTTACTCTCATACTAACAAATAAAGGACTCCTTCACCATTCCAGGAGCTACAAAGGAATGAAATATATAGCTCAACCATGCTTCTGCTACCTTCTGGTATTCTCTGGCTGCATCAACAAGTCTGCCTGCAGAGTAGCTTGAAAGAAATACATTACATTCTACACCCTTCAAAACATAGACCCTCTGCAATATTCTGTTCCTAATGTTCTGGTACTTGCATCCTTCTCCTCTCAAACATTTACCTTGACAGCCACAACAATCAAACAATATATCTTAAGCATATAGATTACCTTACTGTCCATCATCCCAATACCAGATGCTAATATTCATCCTAACAATCAAGTCTTTTCTTCAAGGTTTGAGAAAATCTACTCCCCAAGATCTTCCAAAGGGCAGCCTACTGATTACAATTCAGAGGCTATGCCTGTAGTTCAATGGGTGGAAGCAACCAACCACATCCCCTTTCTGAGCTATTAAAGTCAGCTTCCTCCAGCCTTACTCAGAAACATTGTTTCTTTGCCCTGCCATCCTCCCTTCCTCCTCCTCCTCCAGCAGCGTGCCTCTCTCCTTGGGGCTCCTTCCTAAGGTACCTTCTAGCCTAAAGGAATTATGTCCCCTTGGCACCTCTAGGGTGGAACCCTCCTCAAGAGGGTTCCTTTACCTTCATGGTACCCCTACAGGGTGGTAGTTCTCCATGGAACAGAGAGTATAAATGGCCAAAGTGCCCCTGTATCACAGTCAACAACACATTCATTCAAATACCTTCTGACTAGCAACAATGTTGCATAAGCATAACTCCTCATTAAGTTGCATACACCCAATGAACCTATATTCTTGACTGATGGACCTCTTAAAATATGAATTTTTTGCGTCTTCCTTTGATCTTAATCTACAAGCAGCCATAACATTAGCATGCCTTAGATTCCTAAGTCCTGGAAAATTTACAGCTTCTTCTGTCTTCAGTCCTGTAATTTATCTAACAAGAAAAAGCCTCAAGAAAGCATCAGCAGGTCACGTTATCCCTACTTCACCAAGATCAAAAACTGACAGAAGTAATAGAGGGGTCCACCTATCCTATTTCAAAACAAACTCATTTTGGTGTCCTCGTGAAGACCTCAACCAACTGCAAGCTATGGACAGACATCCTGATTTTACTCATCCTCTTCTGTGTACTGAAAACTATTACCTAATGCCTATTTCCTGGTTCTTCCATCATGTCAGAGAGCTATCTCATCTGGTCTCAATTCCTCTTCTTTCTTCCAGCCATTCATTCAGTAGTGCAGCAGCCATCTCTGCTTCCAGACAGAACATATTGACTCACATCATAGAAACATAGAAACATAAACTTTGATGGCAGATAAGGACAGCTTGGCCCACCTAGTCTGCCCATTTCCCGACCTACAGGATAAACTGCAGATCCTAGTTAACCAACAGCCTATTTCTTCCTACCCTCCGCAAGAATTGCCTTTGTCTGTCCCATGCATTCTTGAATTATCCCACAGTTTTAGACCCCACAACCTCCTCAGGAAGGCTGTTCCATACGTCTGTGAAAACATACTTCCTCACATTGCCCCTGAGCCATCCCCCTCTATCTTCAAATGGTGTCCTCTTGTTCTTGCACATCTCTTTTTCTGAAAGATGCTATCCTCTTGGATTTTGTTGATTCCACTGAGGTACTTAAAAGTTTCTAGCATGTCCCTCCTCTCCCTCCTTTCCTCAAGGGTATACATATTAAGCTCCTTTAGTCTCTCCTCGCATGGCTTCTCTTGCAGAACCTGCACCATTTTAGTTGCCCTCCACTGGTCTGCCTCTATCCTGTCTATGTCCATGCAGAGATGGGGTCTCCAGAATTGGACGCAGTACTCCAGATGGGGTCTCACCAACTGTCTGTACAGAGGGATAACAACTTCCTGTTTTCTGCTGGTGATGCCTCTCCCTATGCATCCCAGTATACCCCCAGCCCTCCTTACTGCCTTCTCACATTGCTTGCTAACCTTAAGGTCATCTGATATGACTACCCCCAGGTCCCTTTCCATTTTTGTTGTTGTTACTACCTCCCCATTGTGTAATCTTCCCCTGGGTTTTTGTTCCCCAGGTGCATTATTTTGCACTTCTTTGCATTGAATCCAAGCTGCCATACTTCTGACCATTCCCCCAATCTTGCCAAGTCCCTTCTCATCCTTTCCACTCCTTCTTGTGTATCAACCCTGTTGCAGATCTTTGTGTCATCTGCAAAGAGGCATACTTTTCCTTCCAGTCCCTCTGCAATGTCACTTTTAAAGACATTAAAAAGGACTGGACCCAGTACTGAACCCTGCAGTACCCCACTAGTAACCCCTCTTTCTTCAGAGTGGAGTCCATTTACAATTACCTTCTGTGTCCTGTTGTCCAGCCAATGTTTTACCCAGGCTACCACCCTGGGACCCACTCCTGGGCTGGTTAATTTGATTATTAATCTTTTGCGTGGAACTGTGTCAAATGCCTTGCTAAAATCTAGGTAGACCATGTCCACAGCCCCTCCCTGGTCTACTACTTTGGTCACCCAGTCAAAGAAATCAATTAGATTCATCTGACATGACCTTCCCACTGTGAACCCATGCTGCCTTGGGTCCTGTGCCCCACTGGCCTCTAGGCACTCAATTCTTTCCTTCAGAAGTGATTCCATCACTTTCCCTAACACAGAGGTCAAACTGACAGTTCTGTAGTTTTCTGCCTCTGTCTTGCTCCCACTTTTGTGAATGGGAATCACATCCACCCTCCTCCAGTCCTCGGGTACCACACCATCCTCCCATGATTTGTTAAAAAGGGTGTCACTAGTTCCCCCCTTAATTCTTTTAGAATTCTGGGGTGAATTTCGTCAGGCCCCATTGCTTTGTCCACCTTCAGTTTTAGGAGTTCTTTCAGAACCCTTTCTTCTGTGAAAGGACTGGGATCGACCTCCCCATCCAGAGTGCTTCTGTTAATTGGATTAGGCACCTCTCCCTCCTCCTCTTTTGTGAATACTGAGCAGAAGTATTCATTCAGTATCCCTGCATTTTCACTGTCCCTCTGTGTCCACCCACCGTCCATTCTATTCAGCCCCACTATCCTTCCCTTTGTTTTTCTACGCTCCCTGATGTACCTACAAAAGGTTTTATCCCCCTTCTTAACCAAGTTGGCTATCTTTTCCTTAGTTTGGACCTTTGCTATTCTGACTTCTCTCCTTGCTTCCTTCTGCTTTAACTGGTACAGTTCTCTGTCCTGCTCCTTCTGTGTTTTCTTATACTTCCTAAATGCTATCTTTCTCCCTAACCTTCCCCGCCACCTCTTTTGAGAACCATAGTGGCTTTTTCTTTCATTTTGATTTGTTTATTTGCTTCGCACAAAGGCTTGTTGCCTCTGTGATGGCAGTTTTGATGTTTTCCCATTGTTGCTCCACCTCTCATTCTAGTCTGTTTGCTAGTGCTTTTCTAAGGCACGCTCCCATCTTGCCAAAGTCAGCCCTCCTGAAGTCCAGCACCCTCACTTTTGTATGGCTTGACTCTGTAGCTAAGCTTATCGTGAACCACACTGTTTGGTGGTCACTTGTTCCCAGATGGCTACCCACTTCTAGATCTGAGGTCATCTCACTGTCCCCATTTGAGTGTATGAGGTCTAAGATTGCTCCCTCAAGAGTGGGTTCCAAAACTAGCTGTCTGAGGCATGCCACCTGTAGGGCATCGAGAATGACCCTGCTCTTGGATGTGGCTGCAGCAAAGGTGCTCCAGTTAGCATCTGGCATATTCAGGTCCCCTTTCAATGGTATCTCCCCTTTCTCTGCCATCCTAAGGATGCCTTCTACCACATCCTTGTCCATTCCCTCCCCCTGACATGGGGGTCTGTATACATTCTCTGTGCAGATTGTGGTGCCATTTCCAGTCTCTAAGGTGACCCACAGTGCCTTCTCTCCTCCTTGTTTACTCTTTTATTCCTTTGCTTTTATCTCTTCCCTTACATAGAGAGCTACTTCTCTCCCTCTTCTCCCCTCCCTGTCTCTCCTGTAGGTTGTGTATCTTGGTGTGTTAACATCCCAGTCATGGTTCTCTGTGTACCATGTTTCTGTGACTGCCACGATATCCAAATCATTAAGATCATGGCTCACTTACTTCATCCTGCTGTGAAACCCAGGCATCCAAATTCCAAACTCGCCAAACTTATCAGTCTCATCATGTTGTGAAGCCTGAAGGGAAGGCTAACCCAGTAACCTTGGTTCCCAGAGGGTTTTCCCTCCTCTCCTCTGTCTTATTGGATCTAATTTGTGAGTTGGAGGAGATGGGTTTTGTTATATTACACTTTGGTCTTTTGGCTCTTTTAGCTACCAGTTTTCTTTAGCCTCAAGAAACTTCTGACATCTCCAGTGAGGGTGGAAATCCAGAGAAAAGCATCAAACACAGAAACATAGAATCTGATGGCAGATGTAGACCACTTGTTCCACCCAGTCTGCCCAGTTTTTCCCTGCCTATACTGTCACCATAGACCATACCGTACTTAGTGTCCTTCCCCCTTTGACCCCTTCCACACAGAGACCATTCCTCTAGCCCCTTCCTTTCTTTTTGGTTACTATTTTGTGTTAAATACTAATTACTGTATATTCTACTGTACATTTTGCATATCTGTTCTTTCCGAGCTGCCATTGCACAATAATTTCTACCGTGCTATGATCTTGAACTACTTTACTGCATGTTTTTCCTGTTATAATATATAGTGTACAATTATACTTTTATAAAACCAAGTACATTGCAGTGATACAGTCTTATAATTTACAGCTAGAAGGAGGCAGCTGCAGTACCTCTTCAGCAATCCTCGGTATGCACGCCTTTAACTAAGTTCTATCAATATACAGCAAAGACCTACCGCCAATGATTAGTAATACAAATATCTTTTCTTACCCAAACAGATCAACTTTATCTTCAGGCCACATCATGTGACACAGGTCCCCCCCCCCAAACAAACTCAATACCACAATGTAACAATGGCACAGTTATAGGCCTGCAGGGGATTCTGCCCTTCTCTGCCTTGCAAGCATCCTGTTATCTGCCCACCACAGACCACTATAAATATCTCCAACTTTGTTCCTATCTCAGCAAGAGAGTGGCAGCACTAGCTTGTCTTTCCGTGAAACCCCATCTACTTCTACAATTGCTTAAAGCTTACCCATGAATTGACACTTGGACCCACCTTATTGGCCATCTATATAGAGCTCTGCAGGAGACTCCCACTGAGTCCACTGCTGCCATTCTGCAGTGGTAGAACTCAGAGCTTGCCACTACCCATACCTTAGAAACCTGGAACAGCTTTGTAATCCCTGTTCCCAAACTCACATCAGCCATTTACTGGAGAAAATACTCCTGAAAGTGCCACTATAGATACTTCTGCACCCCAGTGACAGTTCCCAAATATGCAGGGCCAAGTGAAGGAATGCGCTGGTGGAATTGTGGGCAGCAAAATGCTGATCAAACCCATGTACAGTGAAGCTTGCCAGGATAAAACCCAATTCTGCAGCACTTTGCAGCACTCTGCAGCATGCTGCAACAGAGTTACTGTGGAAAACGATGTAATTTAAATTTTTATTAATCCCTTTTGTCATGCAGGAAATCATGACATTCACTTCACTCTGGCAGTGTCACATTTTCCTGCATGACAAAAGGGATTAATTTCCATTGAAACTACACTGTTTACTGCAGTAACTCTACTGCAGTATTACTGCAGAATGCCTTTGAAGTGAGTTTCATACTGGCAAGCTTCACTGTACTCTGGATGTATCCCTGCCTTCAGCCCTTTTGGCTTATACAGGAGACTGAAGCAACTTTTGACTGTCCAGGCAACTCGCCCCTCCTGCATTCTAGTGGTGAGTCCCTCTGATGGCAGCTCTTTAAATAAAAGTTCCCTCAATTTGGTATTACTGTTGATCCTGGCAGCTGAGAAAGCCATTACCAGACTGTGGAATACAAACAGAATCCACACATATACTAGCTCGAGGGACATTGTTCTGGAATTACATACTCTGAAACACATGACATATCAGCTTATGGATTGACTCCTGCTACTTGAAATGTGCTGGCATCCATGGACCCTACACCAACTAGACAATTATCTGGAGTTTGTCTCATGAGGCTGGGCTACCCCAGCCCCCTTCCCTGCCCCCGCTGATCTTTATTTCCACCTCTCTCATATCTTCCTGTTCCTCTGTCATGTGGTTTAATTGTAATTAACAACTGCAGACATGAATTTCTTGTCTCACAGTTAGTGTCACCTATACATCATGATTTTACTATGGAAACACCACGGATATGTTACTAAATTTAGCCTGCTACTTGATACTTCCTACATGTGTCCACTCTGAAAAAAGGGGGGTTAGCAGTGGGGTACCACAGGGTTCAGTATTAGGACCGGTCCTCTTCAATGTCTTTATAAGCGACATTGCAGAGGGACTGGAAGGAAAAGTATGTCTCTTTGCAGATGACACAAAGATCTGCAACAGAGTTGATGCACAAGGTGGGGTGGAAAGGATGAGAAGGGACTTGGCAAGGTTAGAGGAATGGTCAAATGTATGGCAGCTTAGATTCAATGCTAAGAAATGCAAGGTAATGCACCTGGGAAACAAAAACCCAGGGGAAGAGTACACAATGGGGGGTGAGATACTAACAACAACAAAAATGGAAAGGGACCTGGGGGTAGTCATATCAGATGACCTAAAGGTGGGCAAGCAATGTGAGAGGGCAGCAAGGAGGGCTGGGGGGATACTGGGATGCATAGGGAGAGGCATCACCAGCAGAAAACAAGAAGTTATTATCCCTCTGTACAGACAGCTGGTGAGACCACATCTGGAGTACGTGCAGTTCTGGAGACCCAATCTCCGCAAAGACATAGACAGGATGGAAGCTGTCCAGAGGAGGGCAACTAAAATGGTGCAGGGTCTGCACGGAAGACATATGAAGTGAGACTTAGGAGCTTAATATGTATAGCCTCGAGAAAGGAGGAGAGGGGACATGATAGAAATTTTCAAGTACCTCAAGGGAATCAACAAAGTCCAAGAAGGTAGCATCTTTCAAAGAAGAGGTGTGCAAGAACAAGGGGGCACAATTTGAAGATAGAGAGGCAGCTCAGAGGTAATTTAAGGAAGTATTTTTTCACAGAGGGTTGTGGATGCATGGAACAGCCTTCCAGAGGCTGTGGAGTCAAAAACAGTGGTGGAATTCAAGCATGCATGGGACAGTCATAAGGCAATTCTAGGGGGTGGGGGTAGGAAGAAGTAGGCTGCTGGTTAACTAGGATCTGCAGCTTGTCCATCATGTAGGGAAATGGGCAGACTGGGTGGGCCAAGCGGTCCTTATCTGCCATCAAATTCTATGTTTCTATGTTTCTATGTGCACTCAATGGTGAGTTATGCTGTTTGAATTCTGCCATTAGCCATGAAATGTACAACTGACTTACATAGAAATATAGAATTTGATGGAAGATAAGGACCACTTGGCCCTCATAGTCTGCTCATTTCCCTACCTACTGCATTAACTCCAGATCCTATTTGATCTGTAACTTACCTTCTCCTTCCTACCACTAGTGTTGCCTTCTGTCTATCCCATGCATTCTTGAATTCACCTATCATTTTGGCCCCTACAGTCCCCTCAGGGAGGCTATTCCATGCATCCACCACCCTTTCCATGAAAAAATACTTCCTCACGTTGCCCCTGAGTCTTCCCCCCTCTAGCCTCATATTGTGACACCTTGTTCCTGCACATCTTTTTTTTGAAAGATGTTTCCCTCTTGAACTTTGTTTATCCTCTTGAAGTAATTGAATGTTTGTCATATTGCCCCTCTCCCTCCTTTCCTCTAGGGCATACATATTGAGATCTTTCAGTCTCTCCTCATAAGGTTTCTGTTGTAGTCCCTGCACCATTTTTGTTGTCCGCCACTGCCTTGGTCCTTACGAAGATGTGGTCTCCAAAACTGATCATGTACTCTAGATGAGATCTCATCAATTGTCTGTACAGTGGCATCACCACCTCCTGTTTTCTACTGGTAATACCTCTCCCTATGCACTCTAGCATCCTTCCAGCTTTCCCCACTGCTTTCTCACATTGCTTGGCTACCTTTAGGTCATCTGTTATGACTACCTCCAGGTCCCTTTCCAGTTTGGTTGTTATCAGTATCCCCCCCCCCCATCATGTATTCCTCTCCTGGATTTTTGTTCCCCAAGTGCATGATTTTACACTTCTTTGCAGTTAATCTAAGCTGCCACACACTTGACCACTCCTCCAACTGGCCTAGGTCCCTTATCATTTTTTCCACCCTTCCCCCGGAGTGACAACCCTATTGCAGATCTTAGTGTTGTCTGCAAAGAGGCATACCTTCGCTTCTAGCCCCTCCATAATGTCGCTTATGAAGACATTAAAGAGGACACAGGCCTCAGCACTGAACTGTGTGACACCCCACTGGTTACCCTCTCTTCAGAATGAACTCCATTTACACCACCCTCTGTGTCCTATTGCTCAGCCAATTTCTGACCCAGTTTACCACTTTGGGACCCACTCCCAGATAGCCCAACTTGTTTTAACCTCTTGTGCGAAACAGCGTCAAATGCCTTGCTAAAATCTAGGTAGGCCATATCTACCACCCTTCCTTGATCAACTACCCGGGTCACCCAGTCAAAGAAATCTATCAGATTTGTTTGATAAGACCTTCCTGCTGTGAATCCATGTTGCCTCGGGTCTTGTGCCTGCTGGCCTCAAGATACTCCACAATCCTTTCTTTTAACACCAATACCATTATTTTCCCCACCACTGAGGTCAAACTGACTGGCCTATAATTTCCAGCTTCCACCTTGCTCCCAAGTTTGTAGAGGGGTATCACATTTGCCCTCCTCCAGACCTCCAGTACCTTCTCCAGTGATTTGTTGAATAGAGCTGTCAGTGGCGTCACTAGCACCTCTCTGAGTTCTTTTAATAGTCAGAGATATATCCCATCTGGCCCCATTGTCTTATCCATTTTCAGTTTCGAGAGTTCCTTATAGATTCTCTCCTCCGCAAATGGGCTGATGTCCACCCCCCCTTCCGTGCTTGTTTCTACTGCCTAATTGTGGTCCCTCTCCTTCTCCTTCTTTTGTGATTAATGAGCAGACATATTCGTTCAGGATTTCAGCTTTTTCTAGGCCCTCATCCGCACACTACCCCTTCCTCCTTTATTTAGCTTCACAATCCCTCGATTGGTCTTTTTTCTATCCTCAGAAAAAAATATTGTCCAGTACAGCCAACCACCTCAAAAAAATGTTTATACAAACAAGTGTTAGCAACTATTACTGGAGAGAGGCCAATAACATCAGTATAAGCTGACGCTAAACCATAAAACATACACTGGGTAAACTGGCCCACTCACCCCTACTAAATAAACAACAAAGTCTGTGATGTTCAGTCATTTAATATGACTTCCAGTTCAAACAATCACTGTTTCAGGTAAACCCTTTATCAGGAAAACTGTTTTTCTCTAAATAATGAAATAATAATAAAATCACTTTTTACTTCTGTAAATCTCTCTACTTCAGTATTAAACTAAAATGGAACCATAAAAATGAGTATTGGCTTCACTTACATTTCATTTCAATTCATTTCACACTCCAACTTGATACGTAGTTCATATCCAGGTTTGACTCCCATCACCGGCCACTGGTAACATAAATACAACAGTTTTTTGAATTTGATGATTGAACTGCATTTAAATTTGTTTAACTTATTTCTTATATGAACTATATTTCTTTTCCCACTCATATCAAGGACACATGCTGACCTCATTGTTCTGCTGCATTCATATTACTCATGCTCCAGTTCCTTAAGTTCATAGTTAAACAACATTGGCTGCAATAAACATATTAAAATGTATTACTTTTCACTAATGTCCCCCTGAATCCTTACTAATATTCAATAAGGTTCGCTTTCATACATGTTTCAAACCATTTAAAATGCTAACCTGTCTTATCATATTTAGAGTAAGATAATGAAATTAAGGATTGTTGCTTTCCATCTGTTCGTAGTGGCATGAAGGCACAACATCTTAACATAGGAAATGAAAAGGTTTCACAATGCGACAGGTTAGCGTCACCACATTAAGGTAGCTTCCTGTCCCAGTGCGGACTGTACAGTGTGTTTCAGAAACTTTACCTGCTAATCCAGTTTTATTCAGAGGTAGTACTTTTCAGTCATTTTGAATGCTCACATACTTGTAAAACATATTCTGTTAAATCCTTCACCATTTTACTTGCATCTTCAGATTACAAACAAATTCTGACGTCATGCAGACCTTTGTATACCAGTCAGTTTGAGGTGTAAAGTACAGTAGAGCTATTAAGACCATTAGCAGCAAATCAACCTAATCCTTTCCAAGCTGCATTGTGAGCTTGGTCTTTGACTGCTGTGTTGAGGAACACTTTTATACCTTTAAATGCTCACCATTTTTATGTTTGTTTGCACGCATGTGCAAAAAACAGTGCCATCATCAGAGTTTTCGGAGGTGTGTCAGCCCTCTTCCAGTTCAGTCAGTGTGTTTGCAGGCGCGGCCGCAGTTCTCCAATGCCTGCTGGAGCTGTCTATGATGGCTCCAAAATGCAGTGGTGTACAGTTGAAAGGGGGTGCTACGCTTCAGTGAGCAGCGATAAGATATCGCCTGCTCATGCGCCCCCACACACACACACACACACACACACACACCACAGCTGCGTGCTGCCCCCACACTGTATAGCCGATGGGGTGCTATAATCCCCATCGGTAATAGGCGCCCAAAACACAGGTCCATATGCCACGCTGGGTGCCCACCCCAGCATGGCTACATCGTCGATAGCTGACGGGTGCCCAATCCCCTTCGGCTCCACTGTCTCCCCCCAGTACAGGGTGCCACGCTGGGAGCCCACCCCAGCATGGCAAACATCCCACGTCGTTGTCATAAATAAAAAACAAACCTGAAAATCAAAAACGGCCCCTCGCTGTGTCTGCACCCACCCGCGCCCACCCACTGCGCACCATGCCTTCCCACACACCCCCACCCCATACCTACCTCCGACTCCAGCACGACGATCTTCGCTGGACTGGGAACATGTCTGCACTCTTCAAAGCCGACCGTGAACTGAGGAAATGCCAGTAAGCTGTATAATGTATAATGATAGGGTTTTTTCAACTTTTTTGCATATCTCAGGCATTTTTGGGAATTTTGGACCCAAATTTTCAACATGGGGTTTTTGGGACCCCTCCTCATGAATTATTGCACTGTCATGGCGTTATTCAGGCCCAAAGGGTGATTTCACAGTCACTGCGTGAAATTACCTTTCGGGATGGAGTAACGAAATGACACTGCCACTGTTCATAAGGTGGGCTCTCAAAAAGCCTATGTTGAAATTTTGGTGGAAAAATTCCTAAAAATGACTTGAAAATGTTGAAAATCTGGAGTAAAAATATTGAAAATTTGCAAACTTACGAGCGTGCGTAGGAACTGTACAATGCACGCACGTAAGTTTGCAAATTTTCAATATTTTTACTCCAGATTTTCAACATTGCCATTTTACCACACCTCCTTATGAGCAGTACAGCTGTCATTTTTCACATCTTGCCCAAAACGCGTTTCCGCCCATGTAGCGCACAATGGTGCAGTCGGTGTGCGAAAGCAATGTTTGGGACACATTAAGAAAATCACAGTCACACTGTTCATGAGCAGAGGTCTTAAAATGGCTTTGTTGAAAATTTGGTGACAAAAGTCCATAAAATGACTGTGTTGAGTCAGCATTGCGCAGTTTCCACGCACCCTTGTAAGTTCATGACTTTGTAATATTTTCAGTCCAGATTTTCACCAGTTGCATTTTTCCACACTTCCTTATGAACAGTACAGCTGTCATTTTTTCACAACATGGCCAAAATGTGTTTTCACACTTTCAGCGCAGAGATGCGTGGTCACTGTGGGAAATCATTGTTCGGGACAGATAAAGAAAATCACAGTGACACTGTTCATGATCGGAGGTCCCAAAATGCCTGAGTTGACAATCTGCTGTAAAAAATGCCCACACTAATTACATTATGGGTGTGCGTTGCACAGTTCAGTTTTTTTAATATTTTTACTGCAGATTTGCAACATTGCCATTTTTCCACCTCCCCATGAACAGTACGCTGTCATTTTTCGCATCCTGTTCGGAATGTGTTTTTGCACCTGTGGTACTAAATGCCGTAGTCGCTGTGCATAAGCAGCTTTTGGCTAACAAACTGATATTGCCATTGTTCATGAGGTGGGGGTCTCAAAAAAACCATGTTGAAAATTTGGAGTGAAAATACCAACGAATGCCTGAGCTGTTAGGGTTTCCAACCATAACGCCCGACCCTGTAGAGAATGACAGGCATCAGGGGTGTGACTTGGGATTCTTGCCTGTAATGCTCATACCATTCCACACCCTGCAGCCAGTGAGAGGCATCAAGGTATGCCTTGGACTCTTCGGCCCCAAAGTTCACCCCATTCTCCTATACCGCACCCATCTCACCATATTTCCTGATGGAATGGGGTGCGCATAAGGGCCAAAGACCCCAAGGCACACCGTGACACTTGTCAGTGTCTGTAGAGTAGGGTGTGGTGAAATGGCATGGCTGTTATGCCTGACTACTCATAGGCACGCCCCAATGCCTGTCACTCTCTGCAGGGTGGTGGTGGGGTTGGCTTCAGTTTAATACTTCACTGCCATTCCTATTATGCAGCTCTGTAACTTCTGCACTACCCGATGCCAATGCCAGTAAGCAAACATTCAGCATTGACAAATGCTCGTTTCTTTATGGGTCTGTCCTATATTTTAATATCTGTTACCCCTTTTGTTGTTAAATTAATAATCTAATATTGTATTTCATTTCTAGCAATACTGCACCTCTCTCTCCTGTGTAGTTATTGCTGTCAGTGTTCATACTACCTGGATATTCCAGGAAGACCATTCCAGGCATCTCAGATGAACAGCACAGAACAGTGTGGCTAATGTCATGCTAAACCACAGAAATGAGAAAAGGAAGAGAGAGCAGTAGCTGATGAGGTGAAAGGAACACAATCTAGATTTGGTGGCACTGCAAATTTAGATGATTTATCAAAGCATTATTATTATTTTTTTTTAACCAGAACAGACACCAAGCTGAAGCTGGTTTACAGGTGCAACCTGGGAGCACAAGTGAGTTAAATGATTTGTGCAGGGTCACACAGTATGCAAGTCTGGGCTATGGGATTCAAACCCTGGTCTCCAGAATGCAGTTCAGAGCTTTAAATCACTGCACTATACTGCCTGCATGCTACATATCACATATCATGCTATCTGGTATGTATGACTGACATGGAAATAAAATAGGGTATTTAACAGCATAGAACAGTTCCTACCATTTTTAAAAACTTCTCTGACATTACAAATAACTTTAGAGTGGGAGCAATGGGAGGGACAGTAGCACATCTTAAATTGGCAGATTATATTTGTAATTACATCTCATCCACCATTACTAGTGTAGTTTATTTATTTATTTATTTATTGAAAGAGTTTTACCAGAAAAGGTCACCTGATGCAAAATAGCCGGTTGTCAGAGGTGTCCTTGCAGTCACTTGATGTGTCAGCTAAGCTGTGTACACAAGATGGAAAGTCCCCTGAACCCCCTCTCTGACCCCACCAAATGTTAACACACTGAAATTTAAAATATTTAAATCTAAATCAAACAAACCAAAAATAATAATCATGATGTAATTTAAAGAAGTTGTACACAATGCAATATCAGCAGCAATTCTGAATAAATCAAGTGAATTAGAGTCCAAGCGATGCCCTCATTAGTCATAAAAGGGGCTGGGTTAGGGGTGGAGTTTGGGGGTACAGTTTAGTATTCGGTTTTCATCTCATCCAAGGGTGGCAACCTTAATCTGTGCCCTGACTGGCTTTTAGCTGGCTAGCCAGCCTACCCTGTACTGCTTAACCTCCTTATATCTGGATGTGCAAGTTTCCAAACTATTGTGGGTAGATGTGTTTTCTGCAGGATACTGCATTTTATTTCTGCTTGTGGGAAAACTGCTTGTGGGTTACTGTGTTAAATTGCTGTGGGTTTATACTGCACTGTTTCTGCTCGTGTGCTAATATTCTGTGACTATATTGCTAAATATTTTTTAATTTTTTTTGTCCATTTTCCCACTAGCAAGTTATACTGTACTGCCACTAGAGGGACACAATCTTTTTCTAAAGCAATCCCTGCCTGTTATTCATATAGATACCTTCTTAAACTACAGCTACCCCCTCCATCTGACCAGCCCCCCTCCGCATTCCCTGCTTACAAATTCTTCCTGTAACTAAATTAATTGTTCACTAATTTCTCTGCCTTCATGAACAATGCATCCCCTACTCTCCTCTCTCCCCCTTGTTCTGCTCATATCCCTCTTTACCACCTCCACTTGCTCACTACTCATCTATTCCTGATAACTCTCCCAACCCCATCAGTTATTATATCCAATCCCCTACCCACATCCATGCTATCACTCCCTCCCCCCATCCGAAATATGATCTCACTCTACCATTATTCCTCATGCAGCTTTGATAACAGTGTCCACTTTCACTGCAGTTCTCCACCTTCTTCTTCCTCACTCATCCACTCCCTTCTCCTAAAAACTCCCAACCTCCTCGTCAGCCCCTTCAAAATCTCCTACACTCCACTTTCTCATACTCACTCTCCTCTTGCTGTCCACCAGGGATATCCACCCCAACCCAGGCCCTATTGCCCCTACCTCCTCTGGTACTTCCTCTTCTACTACCCGCCCCCGCTCTCTTCTCTCAGCCCTCCCAAAGGGCTCAAAGATCCTACATCTAAACACCCACAGCTTGTTGTAAAAAATAGAACCGATTCAGACCATGGTGTGCACTCTAAAACCAGACCTTCTAATCATCTCAGAAATTTGGCTAAAGAGCACTATCCCAGCCCACTCAGTCTCCATTCCTGGCTACTCAATCTAAGGTAATACCATGCTGGCAGGGGTGGTGGTGTGGCTATTTATGTCCTAGCTTCCATCCAATATTCCAGCATCTACTCATCTTCAAATCCTGAGACCCATGATGTCCTAGCTATCCATGTGACCCTCCCCTTCACTCTCCCAATCTTCTTAGCCAGCATATACTGCCACCCAAATGTCCATCCTTCGATCCCACTAGACCTCCTAACCTTCATCACTTCCCTTGCTCGCTCAAGGGAATTATCCATCCTAGGCGACTTCAATATAAATTGGTTGTCACCTAAAACTGCCAAAACTAAAAATGAAATTGGAGCCCTAAACCTCTCCCAACTGATCTCCAAACCCACCCACCCAAACCACAAGACACAACAACACTCCCTGCTCGACTGGGCCCTTACCTCCCACCCCCACCGCGTTATCACCCCTGGCATCCTCCCTGATGTTCTCAGTGATCATAACCCAATATTCATAGTTAAGAAAGTCCACAGAACTAAATCACCACACAAAACCATACAACTACGCTCTTTCAAGTCTCTTGACCTTTAACCACGCCTTAGTAACCTTGCCACTTCTGACTGGTCCCCCCAACCTCCCTTTTCTTGGTTGATAAGGCCCTTGCCTACTTCAAAGAAATCTGTTGTAAACTGGAATACCTCTGCTCCATTCAAACAAACCAGAGTCAGAGGTAACCAACCACTTACCTTGGATAATCCCTGAACTTCTGGTCTGCCTCAGGGCTACAGATCGAGCCTGGAAGCGTCATAAAGCTACCCAGCATCCTAGTGACTTAGCGAACTAACGCATGCTCTGAAACTCTTGCACCAGGGCTACAAGGTTAGCCAAGTCCAAATATTTGAAATCTGCCTTCATCATCAACATAAATTCCCCTTCAAAGTTCTGGAAGGTGGTCCACGCCCTATTTATCCCCTCATCTCGCCCCCCCGGTACTTAAAGTAAATCGTTCACTAGTGTCCAATCTACCAGCCGTAGCTGCAGAATTTAACTCCTACTATACCACCTGCACCACTGAGCTACTGAAATTCCTCCCCTCCTACCCATCCCCCTCCCCACCACTCTACCAGTGTGCCCCTCCACCACCCTCCCACCTCCCCTTCTTTTTCATTACTGTAACCCCAAATGATGCCTTAAGTGCCCTCCTTACCATTAACCCCTCTAAAGGTGCCTCCCCTGACAGCCTCGATCCAAGACTCCTCTCCCTCTCTACTTTGGCCATTACCTACCCCCCCCCCATAACAATCCTAAATCTCTCATTCTCTACTGCCTTGGTCCCTCTTCATGGAAACATGCAGTGGTCCTCCTTCTACCAAAAGGGGGTGACCCCTCATCCCCTGGCAACTATCTTCACATTTCTCTCCTCCCTACATTTGCCAACCTTCAAGAACACATTGTCCTCTCCCAGCTCACCTCTTTTCTATCTGACACCTCCTTTTTCACCTCTTTCCAGTCTGGTCTTAGGAAAAACCACTCAACCACCACCTCTCTCCTATGGCTCACAGACTCCATCCAAACCGGGATGGACAATGGCCAAATTACCTCTTCCATTTTTGTCAACCTGGCAAAGGCCTTCAACACCATCTCTCAACTCACTCCAGGAAGCTGACCTATCTCCCTCCACCACAAACTGGTTCAAGGCCTACCTTATCGGCAGAACCCAATCAGTTAAAATCTTGAATGCCACTTCCCTTCCCTTCCAGATTAGCACTGGCATCCCCCAGGGCTCTGTATTGGGGCCCCTCCTAGTCTCCATCTTCTTAAAATGACCTTCCCTGTCTTTGCTCCCCCTCCTCTGCAATACATATGTATGCCGATGATACAGTCCTGTATGCATCTGATTCCTGTCCTGCTGAGGTTATAACCAGCTTACAGCAAGACTTCAACAAGGTTCAGATCTGGTTTGCTAACCATCAACCTTTCCTCAATGCCAAGAAGATTGTCTCCATGACCTTTGGCACAAGGCAGAGATGCTCTAGGCTTCCCTCCCTACCCACTTTCAACACCCTCGATTGGACTTTACTTCAGGACACATCCTCCTTCAAGTACTTAGATGTTTGGATAGACCAACACCTAAACTTCTCTGGACATATTGATGCCATCCAGAAAAAACTGCACCCCAAGCTTGGTGCCCTGTTCAGGAACCATAGTTGCATCCCTCCTGTGGCTAGATGTGATCAGAAGATGATACTGCCCAGTTTTGACTGCTGTCACATAGTCTATGGTGCTGCCCCCAAGTCCTCCCTGACCAGACTGGACACCCTCTTCAATTCCTTCTGCCACTTTGCCGTAGATTCCCCCCCTCGCACCCATCACTGCAATCTTTAGCATGCCCCATCCTTCCCCTCTCTTATAAATAGGCAACTCTCCCACTGTGCTAAATTCACCTCCAAGCACTGGTTGGGTGAGCTCCCTTCCTACCCCATCTGCTCCTTTACAACACCCCCCTCCCATTCCCTTGGATCAACCGACTCCCGCACGCTGGTAGTCCCCCACAGATCCACCCAAATCGGCAAATCCGGTTACTCTCACCACCTCCCAAAAATTTGGAATTCCTTCCCCCCTCAACTCCAGCACTCATCCTTTGCCTACTCCATCAGCTCTGCTCTTAATAATTACCTTGCACCTAGCTGCTCCTGCCATGTTCCTCCCTAATTCCCTCCTCTAAGCCCTAGACAAATCCTACCCCTCTACCATCACCTTCATTTTACCCTGAGCACCCCCACCCCCAAAATTTCTAGCTCTCCTCCCCTTCCCCCAAATTTCTCCTTCTTACTGGCCTCCCTTGATCTCCCACAAAATGTAAGGGATCTTGAATGCTCTCCATGGGTCCCTCTCCTACCCCCCCAAGGGGCTTGTATCTCATCTACTCCCTTCTCCCACCATCCCACCTATCCCCCTAGACTTGCAGTCCTCTTAGCATCCTGAAGGAGTCCTACTGCATCTAGGCTTGTCTCCTCTCCTCTCCTTCCCCCTCCCCATCTACCTATTCCCCCTAGCCTTTGCAGTCCCCTTGCAGGGTTCTCAGCATCCTGAAGGGGTCCTACTGCACCTAGGCATGTCTCCTATTCTTCCCTTCCCCGTCTACTTTTCTCCCTAGTCTTCACAGTCCCTCTTGCAGGGTTCTCAGCATCCTGAAGGGGTTCTACTGCGCCCAGTCTCGTCTCCTCTCCTTCCCCTCTCCCATCTACCTTTCTTCCTGGCCATGGCAGTCACCTTGCAGGGTTCTCAGCATCCTGAAGGGGTCCAACTGAACCTAAGCATATCTCCCCTATTCTATCTAGCCACTATCTTGGCTTTCCATGACTACTAACAGGGTCCAATGCATCCTGATGGACTATTGATTAGGCCCCATCCTCTCCAAAGGTGTGAATTCTCTTCCCCTCAAGGGTTCAATTCTCACTCCCTCCCTCTCCTATCACTCTCTTAATCCCTATCTACTGACCTTCCCCAACCCCCTTGCAGGGTACCCCACATTCTGAAGGATCCTCTCTTGGGTTAGGTCCTATTCTTCCTCCTAGCATTAAGTCACACCTCCTTCTCTCTCTCGCTCCTCCCCCTTTAAATCCCTACAGCCTTATCCCCCTTTCTATCTAGCCCCACAGCCCCCTTGCAGGGTTCCCCACATCCTGAAGGGGTCTCTCTGGGGCACTGCCTTATCCCCTTCTTTCTGCCCCCCAGTCCCCTTGCAGGGTTCCTCACATCCTGAAGGGGGTCTCCATGGACACGACTCTTCCCCCTCCCCCACCTTACCCCTCCTTCTCCTTTCCCCCTTTTCTTTGACGTAAGCACTTGCTTACTTATTAACCCGGCACTTATTGTCCACTCTCTACCTATTATACACAACACTGTTGTAACACTGTTTGTAACACCTGCCTTACAACTGTATGTTAATGTTGATCTTGTAACCTGATCGTTTAATGTCTCATTCCTATTGTACTCCTTCCCCCCAGGTCGCACCGGAAGATGAGCTACTTGTCACTCAGTGTGCCTTCCTGATGAAACATTTCAACAAATAAATAAATAAATAAAAACCTGTCTGATGTGTACAGGTCCTTGTTATCCCAGGTCCCTTCTCAGCCTCCAGTGAGCACATACACATCCTTTTTGTACCATTCCTTAAGCCATCCATTAAATTCCTTTATTCCTGAATTCCTTGCCATACTAACCCTTGGAACCGGAAGCACTTCTGAGAAGGCTACTATCCTCCTTGCCTCACTACAAATTCTTCCCACTTCCCTGAACTTCACTTTCACCTCTCTAATTTCACACCCTGCCAGTGAACCAAAATCCAGGAGTAATGTCCCTAAAGCAGTGATGCCTCTTACATTGTTAGTAGACCAGGCACCACAGGGGCACAGATGTGTGAAAAAGTGTAAACCCAAAGATAATAGCATAGTGGGAGAAATGTATGAAGTCCTACAGAGTAGACACTCTTGATCTAAAGTATCACCTCACCCACTGGTGTGAGAAAACAGGAACAGGAGGGGTTGTGTGGCTCCTGTTGTGACAGGAAGGTACAACTCTTAAGTCTTGATTCCTGTCTGGGATCAAGATCAAACCTATCTGTACAGTGCTATCCAGGAGAGCTTTCTGGACTGGATTCCTGTGTGATTACTGCTTACACCACCTGGTAGTGTGACTTTTCTGTCAGAACAGAGGTCCAAGCTGAGCTCACTCTGTGGTCAGGGGGAAGTGCAGGATATATTTATTGCAAGGGAACCCTCTGGTAAGCAGTCCAACATACCCCCAGGCAAAAATGGTCACCCCAGGCCATGACCACCCGTTTTGACACTAAGAAAGGGTTAACATTTGGTGCTACCCACAAATAAGAAATACAATATAATTTTCTTTATTGTTCGACACAAGGTCATTACAATCAAAAATGAGAAATACAGTACAGCAGCAGCTGAGATAACCCAATAACTAGAGGGTGGGGGTGCAAGAGTGTAAACCAAGGAGGGGTTGCATAAATGCCCCTGGTGGAATTTGAACCTATAGCTCCTGGTTTCTAAGCCCCATCTTGGTTAAATACATTCTAAATTTAAAAGAGTTTGAAGAAAATCAGAACGTCTTACACCCAATAAAAACTGCAGTTTATATTCTCATCCTTGTCAAAAAAATCTTGTATGATCAGTGTGTGCGTGTGTGTGTGTGCCAGAGGTGTTCAGAGGCTGTGATGGAATTTATTCAGCAATAAGTGTGGAATTATTGCCAAATGGCTGTAGTCTTGCACTGTACCCGAGGTTCTCATTTCCATCTTGTATATTACAGCAAGCTAAGCATTCTGTTGTGCCTTTACTTCATTGCTCATTTAGCTATAACTATTCCGATTTCTTTGTGCTGTAAAGTGTCTGAAGGTTCTTGTATTCTAAATTGCCTCAAGTAATTTTTGTTATTCATTGTAATAATTATGGTATATGCAGTCCTGGCTCCTTTATAATTGGAAAAAAGTCCATTTCCAAGACAATATCATGAGACACTGGGCTGACTGCAGATGTCACATCATCCACCATTTCAGTTTGCAGTTAAACTCCACGAACAGGGTTTACTGTCATAATAATGACTTCCTAATGCTAAGCACTAGATATCATCTAATGAAGAGGGTGGCTGCAATTTGCACTGTCTGCCTCAAGATGGCATGACTGCACTGCGATTCAAAAAAACCTACATACAGTACAGTGCTCACACATAAACAGAGTAACTGCAAAAAAATGACATCAGCGGTACCACTTGACAATATAGCATCATTTGTAATATAGAAATGAATAACACTGTTAAACAAATACATTTTCTTGAGAAAAAAGATGTATTTAATGAATTAGTATACTGCTTGAAATTACTACTAGTTTTTAACTTTAGCCAACTAGTACTTCTATCTGAAGTAATTTTTCTTTTCCCCTTTTGTTAATCATAAGATTTTTCACTGAACATTGAACCATATGCATCATGTCTACACGCAGCAGATATGCAGTGTATAGATGGCCTTACAACTGAAAGCTTAGTGGGTGTCCTGTTGGACCGTGGTGGCACACATGAAGAGGGCATATTTTATTTATTTTTTGAAAGATATCAGAATTGCGATCCTTTGAGTCATAGACTCCTTTGCAAAGGCTCCACGTCAGTAAGAACATATACTATGTATCACAAACTTAAACATTTGGTACAAATCTTATGTATTTGGCACAGTACAAACTTAAACATTTGGCACAGTACTAAACGTAAACATCTGATAGAGGATTTAAACATTTGGTACAGTGTACAATGTAGGGTTTCATCATCAGGGATCTTAAAAAAGAGGTTCTGGGTCAACACTTTTGTACATATGACAGTACTTCAGTTTTGTAGCGTCTTACAAAAATAGGCCCAGAGTAAAGATAAGTTTAAAGTGAGATTGAGGATCCTAAATTTGGGAAAGAGAAGAAAGTCCCTATGCCGGGGCGGAGAGGGGGAGTCTCCATATTTGTAGCACTGGAAACTGTTTGTAAAGTTATATACAGTCACTGGTTGCAGAGATGAGGAGTGTCTTAAGACCAGCTTTAAACTGAACCAAACTGGATGTAAGGGAGATTGTGGATGGTACGTTGTTTAGCCACAGAGGGGCATGATAACGGAAAGACCGTTGCCCAAGGGAGGTTCTACAATATGGTACTAGTAGGGGGTGTTTGCAGAGTGCCTTGCATATGTCTCTTTCATGCAGGATCCCTTAGCTGCATGCAGCACTGCACACCAGGCTCATCGGAGGGAGTGACCATGGACAGGGCATGACTAAGTGTCACGCACAACACTTAGCCCAGTGGTGAGTAATGCCAGAGGAGGGGGCATATGCTATGCTTGTATGTAAGTATCTAGGTTAGGACAAATTGATCCACTCATCAGAACTATGGTATATAATACACTTCAATTTATTGGTACAACGGCTCAAAAAACCTCAAGCTCATTGCATGTAACACTGCTAAAAAGACAGCTGACATTTCAAGGAACAAGCTTCTTCAGGCAATAGCATGTGTTCTGTAAAAAATATATAAACTAAATGAATTTTAATCAAATCACATCATAGAAGTTTATAGAGGTTTCATATTTATAATATATTATACCACCGCTCACTGGTGCTTGCTCAGGTCTGCTATATGCAGACGATCTTGTTCTTTACACTCATCCTCCTCAAACCTCTCAGATATCAACCTGAATCTCAGTAGTAACTTCAATACCTTTCACAGCTGGCTATTGCAAAACAAGCTTGTCTTAAATAAAAATAAAATGGTGACTATGCTCTTCGGTTCAGGTTCAAAAATTCGGTCCTGCACCCAACCATTAAGTATCAGAGCACTTGATGGCTCTCCCCTTAACATAGTTACCTCCTTTTAATACCTAGGAGTAACCCTTGATCCCACCTTGGATTTTGACCTGCACCTAGCTTCAGTCATTAAATATGTCAATATTCAGCTTGGACTGGCATGTAGGGTGAGACATAGCCTAACATCCACGGTGAGGATGGCCATTGCACAGGGGATCCTGAGACCCAAATTGGCGTATGGGTTAATAGCCTTTCCAGCAACTACTGGAGAGCTCCTCCCAAAGTGGGATGTCTGCTACAACAGCATTTGCCGTTTTGCTTAGTCTTTGCCCAAATTTACTCACCGATGCACACTGTACTCCAGTCTGGGATGGTTTACCACCTCAGCCTTCTGACAGTTTATTTCCTACTGTTTTATAAAGAATATAATCTCCTCCCAGATACCCGATAAACTGGCTCTACTGCTCAAACCTGTGGCTTCTGCCTACCCACTGAGATCAGCTGACAAATCCCTTCTTGTCCAACCAAGATGTAAAACCAAAATGGGGGAGAATGCTTTCTTTAGCTGGGCCCCTAAACTATGGAACTCCGTTTCACTGAGTCTAAGAATCTCTCTTCTCCACACAGCTTCAAACAGGAGCTTGGTATGGCTCTTCTAGGCTCTGAACCCTGCTCCTGTCCTCTATCCACCCACTCCTGTACTGGTTCCTCCTAGTTGCCTACCGGCTCCAACCTCTACTACTCTCAAACCTGCCTGGAAATCTTGTTATTTCCTCTCTTCTAGCACTTACTCACTAGTTGTATGACTTATGACTGTTAGTTATTTGCACTTGTATTTCTGTTTTGTTACTACATATAGATTCCTGCAAATGTACTGTCACTGCTGAAAATTTTGTATAAGTGTACTATGTCTGACTTCTACTTGTTCCCATGATGTTTTCTTGTATCTACTATTGTCTATGTACCCTTTGTTGTAATCTCCCAGGTCGTACCTGAAAATAGACAGCTATGCTGTCCACTGTACCTACCCGGTTAACAAAAACGAAATAAATAAATATTATGCCCACAAAGGAGCAGCATAAATCTAACACTACACAGCTGTAATGCACCTCCACCATAAATATAACCTTCATTAGAAAATACTAAATCATAAGTAATGTGCATCAATCCAAGTAATGACTTACTATTCAAATACAGGTAGGTAAGTACCTTAGCTAGCCTGGGCTTTGGCTTCTAGTCATTGTAACTTTAGTACTGCTGAAAATGATACTCACTGATACGAGTCTAAATTGCTCACAGAAAACCCATGTTTCAGAAAATTAACTTACTGAAAAAGCTAAAATATTATGTAAACATAATACTGATTTCATATGGTGTTTGTATCAGTCACCCAGAAAATGTGCTGTGCATCTATTAAATTACATTTCATTTTAATATAGCAATCTAGATAAATTAAAGGCTGCAGAGTTCAAATCATATTTATAGTGTAATCACTTTAAAAAAGGAAAAATAGGAGACTTTTCTCATTGTACCTTCTTCAAAATGAAAAAATTCTTCTCTTGCATTCCTTTCCTTTTTATGTTGATTGCGTGCATGCACAAGAAACATGTTGCGGCAGGTTTCTCTAGAAGCAGATTGTGGAGGCGTGGCACTATTGTGCCCAATTCCCCTACAGCCTGCAAAGGCTTGTCCCCCATCCCCCAATGCCATGGCACGCTGCTGCTGACACTAGTTCAGCCAGCCTGCCACAACTTTCTAAAAAAATCAGCCGCTGCAATCAGGGGCCGCCTCGTCATTGCAGCATCAGCCATCCGCTGCAATGAGGGAGCGACCTGTCATTGCAGGGCGGGATGTAGGATGTCTGATATGGTTTGTGAACATGGCGGCGGCACGCCATATTTAAACAATATCTCCCGCCCATTTTATTGTCTGCCGACGGGATGCCCAACTCGTCGGCAGAAAGGAATCCCCTTCTGTTGTTTTACGACGGGATGGCCCAATCCCTGGCTGCAGAAAGGAAATCCTCTCCTGTTTGCCGACGGGATGCCCAACTCAGCCGGCAGAAAGGAATCCCCCATCTGTCGGCTGGCAGCTGCCCCACCAACAAGACTCGTGGCAACGACATGCCCCTGGAAAGTTAAAACGGTCCCACGCTTGTTTTTTTACCTGAAAAAGGAAACAGTCCTCGTAGTCTCCGGGGCCCCTCCCAAAATCCGCACCCACCCACTGCGCACCCTGCCTCCCACCCCCACCCCATACTTACCTCCGAGCTAGGCGCGACAATCTTCTGTGGACCAGGAACACGCCGCACTCTTCAAAGCTGACCGCGAACTGAGGAAATGCCAGTGATCTGTATAATGTAATGAGTAGGGTTTTTCAACTTTAGTGCATATCTAGGGCACTTTTGGGAATTGTTTCACCAAATTTTCAACATGGGGTTTTTGGGACCCCTCCTCATGAATTCTTGAACTGTCATGGTGTTAATCGGCCCCGAAAGGTGGTTTCGCGGTCACTGTGCGGAATCACCCTTCGGGGCAGGTTAACAAAACGACAGTGCCAGTGTTAATGAGGTGGGCTCTCAAAAAGCCTATGTTGCAAATTTGGTGGAAAAATCAAAATGACTTTACGAGCGGTTATGAAGTTGCTGCGCACGCCAGAATCCCATGAATTTACAATATTTTCATGCCAGATTTTAACATTGGCATTTTGTCACATCTCCTTGTGAGCAGTACAGCTGTCATTGTTGACATCCTGGCCAAAATGTGTTTTCGCACTTCCGACGCAGAATAGCGTGGTCGCTGTGGAAAATCAGTGTTCAGGACAGATTAAGAAAATTACAGTGACACTTCATGAGTAGAGGTCCTAAAATGCCTATATTGAAAATTTGGTAACAATACTCCATAAAATGACTGTGCTACGAGCGTGCGTTGCGCAGTTGGCACGCACGCTCCTAGCTTCGTGAATTTATAATATTTTCACTCCAGATTTTCAACATTGCCATTTTCCCAGACCTGCTTATGAACTGTGCAGCTGTCATGTTTCCCATCCTAGCCGAAATGTGTTTTCGTACTTCTGGCGCAGAATTGAGCGGTCGCTGTGGGAAATCACTATTCGGGACAGATTAAGAAAATGACAATAATACTGTTCATGAGCAGAGGTCCTAAAATGCCTATGTTGAAAATTTGGTGATGATAGCCCATCAATTGACTGTGTTACAAGTGTGCATTGTGCACTTTCCACGCACCCTTGTAACTTCGCAGATTTGTAATATTGACATACCAGATTTTCAACAGTGCCATTTTTCCACACCTCTTTATAAGCTATACAGCTGTCATTTTTCACATCCTGACTGAAAAATGTTTTCACAGTTCCGGCGCAAAATAACGTGGTCACTGTGGGAAGTCAGTGTTCAGGACAGATTAAGAAGATGACAGGGGCACTGTTCATGAGCAGAGGTCCTAAAATCCCTATGTTGAAAATCTGATGATGAAACTCCATAACATGACTGTGTTAAAGCGTGCGTTGAACTGTTTCCATGCACCCTTGTAACTTTGCAAATTTGTAATACTGTCACGCCACATTTTCAACAGTGGCATTTTTTCACAACTCCCTATGAACACTACAGCTGTCATTTTTCACATCCTGGCTAAAATATGTTTTTGCACTCCTGCCGGACAATAGCACGGTCACTCTAGGAAATCTGTGTTTGGGACAGATTAAGATCGACCGAGTGACAGGGGGGATTGACCGAGCTCAACTGAGCTCTGTCGGGACTGCTGCAGATTTGTTTGTGGACAGACAAAGGCCCCAACACAAGAGCCCAGTACAAAAGGTCAGCCTGCAGCACCGGGAGAAACAGAATGAGTGAGGGAGGGGGAGTGAGCGAACTCACCGAAGCGCTGTCAGGACTGCTGCAGATTTCTTTGTGGGCAGAAAAAGGCTTCAATACAGGCAGTGGCCCAGTACAAAAGGCCAGCCTGCAGCGGTGGGAGAAACAGTACGAGCAAGTGAGACAAGGGGACTTAGTGAGCTCAATGGGCTCTATCAGGACTGCTGGGATTTCTTTGTGGGCAGAAAAGGCGCCATCCAGGCAGGAGCCCCAGCAATGGGCAGCGTGGCGCGCCCAGGACAAACAGAATGAGCGATGAGAGAGGGAGACTGAGTGACCTCAACGGAGCTCTATCATCGACTGCTGTGGATTTCTTTGTGGACAGACAAAGGTGCCACCCAGCCAGGAGCCCCATACAAAAGCGCAGTTCACGCGCCAGGAGAAACAGAATGAGCAAGGACAGAGCGGGTAGTGAGCGACCTCAACGGAGCTTTCAGTGTGACTGCCGTAGATTTCTTTGTAGGCAGAAAATGCAACACAGGCAGGAGCCCAGTACAAAGGCCAGCTTGCACCGCCGGCAGAAACGGAATGCGAGAGTGACAGAGGGGGAGTGAGCGAGCTCAGTGGAGCTGTGTCAGGACTGCTTCAGATTTCTTTCTGGCCAGAAAAAGCCGCCAATGCAGGCAGGAGCCCAGTACAAAAGGGCAGCCTGCAGCGCCAGGAGACACAGAACGAGCGAGTAAGGGAGGGGGAGTCAGTGAGCTCAACGGGGGTCTGTTGGGACTGCTGCAGATTTGTTTGTGGGCAGAAAAAGGCAGCAATGCATGCAGGGGCCCAGTACAAAAGGGCAGCCTGCAGTGGCAGGAAAACCAGAATGAGTGAGTGAGCTCAACAGAACTGCATTGTAACTGCTGCAAATTTCTTTGTGGGCATAAGGCGGCAGCGCAGGCAGAAGCCCAGTAGAAAAGTGCAGCCTGCAGTGCCGGCAGAACAGAATGAGTGAGTGAGAGAAGGGCAGTGAGCAAGCTCAACGCAGCTTTGTCGGGACTGCTGCAGATTTCTTTGTGGGCAGAAAAAGGTGCCAACAGAGGCAGGAGCCCAGTACAAAAGGGCAGCCTGCAGCGCCAGGAGAACCAGACTGAGTGAGAGACAGGGGGAGTGAGCAACCTCAATGGAGCTCTGTCAGGACAGCTGTGGATTTCTTTGTGGGTAGAAAAAGACACCAACACAGGCAGGAGCCCAGTACAAAAGGGCAGCCAGCAGCGCCAGGCGAAACAGAATAAGCGAGTGAGAGAGGGGGAGTGAGCCACCTCAGTGGAGCTCTGTAGGGACAGCTGTGGATTTCTTAGTGAGCAGAAGGTGCTAATGCAGGCAGCAGCCCCATACAAAGCACAGCCTGCAGCACTGGGACAAACAGACTGAGCCAGTGACAGAGGGCCACTGAGCGAGCTCAGCAGACCAACGCAATCAACATTCGGCATTGACAAATGCTTGTTTATGTTTAAATTCATTAGTTCTCTCCTAGAATCAAATGTACAGAAAAGTCATTTGTACTATTTAAAAATAGCCTTCTCATAAGTTACTTTATGCAGACTTTCTGGAGTGCAAGAATTAAAACAGTTTACCAGTGTATTGTGGAGCAGGGTCAGACACCCCACCCCACATTCAGGATTGCAGTTGAGTGGGTACGCTCTGACTGGGGCAGCTTTATACTGTTAATCCTGAAACACTTGAGTGGTCTATAAAACATGGCCAAGCATAGTAAAGTCAGCCCTAATAGTGGAGACATATTAACTGTGAAGGGGTGGGATGACAGATAGACAAATAGTCAGGAAAGTAGTTTTGCAAGCAGAGCATGATATTTACTTATCCAAAATCCAAAAATAAAAAATCTCATCTCTCCTCTCCTCTCCTCCCTCGTAAGTCAGTATCCCTCTGACCATCGATCTACATTACCTCAGGAAGCCTAGCCTTTTATACCCTCCCCCAGCGTATCATGTGACCTACCCCAGTTTCCGGAATGAAATATCTTTATTTCTATAGTCTTTTCACTTTTGTAATGCTGATAATCATTTTAAACAGGATACAACACTTTTACTAATGTTAAACAAGCGTGAGTTAGCGCCTCTGTAAAAAGTTAATACACGACCTTGCAAAACAGACTGGCTCCTCCCCTTTTTGTGAGGTCACTACTCCTTTAGTATAAAGGCACTGTCATTTGGGCAGGCAGTCCTGTAAGGAACCTGCGAGGGCACCAGTAAGAACAAAAGGCTCCTATTTTATTTTCATACAAGAACTGAGTTAATTACAGAGCACAGGAATAGGGCTAATGAATTACCCATATCTTAGTATTACAATGAGCCCCTTTTCTGTTTATCTAGGGCTTTTTAACAATATACCAAAAGAAAAATAACATGTTAGCAGACAGCAAGGCCCCATTTTTGCATGCTAGGCCCCAATACAACCTCTAGTAGAGAGTAAATAACATAACGCTGGCATTATTATATTCTTAACCTACATCAGTCAAAGACTGCAGTATCCTTTTAACACAATAAAACATGAACTCTGTTTTTTAACTTTTACTGTGGGTTTGTCTCTATGTCTGCATCTTATTTCTGCACGTGGCACTTTATAAGATAATGTAAGCCAGTCTGGCACACTTCATATGCTTTTATCAGAACTCTCTGGGAAGGACCTGAAAGAATGGGAAAAGAAAACTGATTTAATAAGACAGAGGGGGGGGCTCCACAAGTGGCCAACCTTATGGGGCAAGAAGAAAAAGTAGGAAAGTTTTTCAGATATAGGTATAATACTGTTGCAACAGTCTTTTTAGTAATAAGGAGATAGAAAAGCATCCTTCCAGTTATATAGGGTTCTACCCTATCACAATATCATGGAAATCTGATGTTTATTCACAAAATGTTGCCTGTACAGCTTTTGAGTAAGAGGAAATACTACTACATAAAAATACTACATCCAAATTTAATTCCACTAATGCATCAGGAGCCTGATATTCAGAGAAGTGCAAAGTGAAACGCAAAGGTTTGTGTTGAGCTTTGCAAATGCCCAGGGGTCCGAGGATGCTATATGTAGTCAGATAGCACACAGGCTCTATCTGACTGAATATAGGGCCATGTCAGCACTAAGTCAAGTAGCACTGCCTGGACATGGCTCTCGAAGTGGAACACAAGAGTGGATAGTGCCAAAGTACAATTTCCAAATGAACTCATTGAAATTAGCCCATTGGGCATGCAATGTACTTAGGGGCCATTTGCTTGGGTAGTAAAGGCAGGTTAGCACAGCGCCGCCTCCCCCCCCATCCCTGGTGCTAATGGTCCCTCCCACCCACCAATCACCAGCTCATAGTGAAAAATCTCCCTGGTGCCAGTAGTCCCCCTCCCAACTGCCAGTCCATACTGAAATATCTCCCTGGTGTTAGTGCCCCCAACCCCAATCACCAGTCCATAGTAGAAAAATCTCCTGGTGCTAGTGGTCCCCTACTCTGATCGCCAGCCTATAGTACTACTTCTCCCCAGTGTCCAGTGATTCTCCCGCAGACACGATCCATAGGTATCTCCAGTCGCACATCTATAATCCCTTGTATCTACGCACTTCACTTCCCCCCACTGCAGCAGAGACATCCACCCCAGTCACCTTACCAGTATCTTCAGTTCTGTGGGTGTGCATACAGCAACCGGTGCAGCCCTCCTCACACCTCTTTGGCCATTTGCCTTATGTCGAGGAAGGGAGTGCACAACTTATTTATAGGACAGGATAATGTGTCCTGTCTTAAAAATATGACACGCATTCCCTGCCTGGACATATGGTGGCTGGCCAAGGAGGTTTGAGGATGTCTGCACTGGTTACTGTATGCGCACCAGCAGAACTGAGGATACTGGTAAGGTGACTGGGAGGGTGGGTGCTCAGTGCTGTGGTGGGGGGAGCTGCTAGACACCAGGAATTACAGACTTGTGGCAGAAGGTACCATGGATCGGTGCTGGTAGAGAATCATTGGATGCTGGGGGGGTTTAGATCAGGAGGTGACCATTAGCACCAGGGAGTTTATTTCACTATGGGCTGGTGGTCAGATGGAAGGGGGGGACCACTTGCACCAGGGAATTTATTCCTACTATTGGCTGGTGATTAGATGGGTGGGAAACACTAGCACCAGGGAGTTTATTCCAATTATGGGCTGGTGATTGGAGAGGGAGGACACTAGCACCAGGAAGGTTTTGTTTTTAAACTACGGACTGGTGATTGGGGCGGTGCCACAGACCAAAGGGGAAAGATGTGCTCCCCCAGAAGCCATACTGGTAGTTGGCTGCATTACCTCCACCAGATATTAGGGCTGCACAGAGTAAGAGGGGAGTTTTGTTCAGCAGTATTTGCTCAATGCTGAAAGACAGTGCTAAACCTTTTGCACAGTGCAAATCTGCTGAATATCGGCTTGCACTGATATTCATGTCCCCGCCCCTCCATTTGCATACCCCCCATTTTGGTTTGTACCGGTGCTAACCCTGTTGCCGGAGTAACCAAGTCTTGAATATTGAGTCCAACGCAAAACCTGGTGTGCGCAGGCAAACACCGATTAGCACCCATACACACTTTTGAATATCAGGCCCCTGATGTTAAATAAAAGGATTTAACAAAAATCTAGGGTACATTAAAATTATGAGTGCTGACCCATTTCCCTTCCTCAATAACCCTTCATAATTTCTTTTTCGTTTCATCTAGAACTCCTCATAATTCTTCCCCCTCCTTCCACCCCATCTGTCCTTGCTTATCCCTCACTCCTTCCCACTCCCCCTACCCTAAATGAACTCCACCAGTTCAGCACTTCAGAATTCCTTTCACCCAACTGCTCCTGCTACAACACTCCCAAATTTCCTTCCATTTCACTTTCCCTAAAACTCCCCAGAATTTCCTCCTCCCCTTCCTACTCCTATCTATCCCATTAACACTCACTCCTTCCCATTCCCCCAAACCTCAATCGAGCCCTGAGTCCTTTCTGCAACCCCCACCCCCACATCACATCCTAGTCCTCTCGGTCCCCTTGCAGGGTTCCCAATATCCTGAAGGGGCTCCCCTAGTACTAGGTTTCTCCCCTCCCCTACTCCTCTCTTTGTAGTCATTCCATCTTCCCTTCCCCCTCACTCCCTTCCCCTCCTTGTATGCCTTCCAAATTTTTGTCCCCTTTGTTGCACTCCTTCTTAGTTGCCAAACCCCCCTTATCCATGCCTGTCTGAGTCTCTGCTACACTCCTATATCGCTACTTGCTCGTATACCTGTACTCAAATTAAGCTTCTTATGCTGCTAAATCTTCCCCCTCATTCTATGTCAATTCCTGCTCTATCAATGCACTGTATTGGGCATATGTATGCAACATTAATGCAACAATCTCTGTACATTCACGTGTTCTTGCAAATGTTTGCAAAGTGTACATATGTAACTTGAATGTTGTATTTAGTGAGAGCATGCTAACTTCTGCTCTATCAATTGCTCCTTAATGTAACAATCACTGTATTGAGCATTGATTGTTACAGTGATTGTTACAATCACTGTATTGAGCATTTGAATGTATTATTAATGTAACAATTTCTGTAAATTCACATGCCTTTGCAATTGTTGCCTAGTAGACTTTTGTAACTTGTATACCTGCATTTAGTGAGTGTACGTATGTATGTGTTATTGCACTTTTCACTTTGCTCACCTCCCCCCCAGATCACAATGGGAGACAAGCAGCTTGTTGTTCAGTGTGCCTACCTGGTGAAACATTTCAATAAATAAATAAATTAAGACAGCATGGACAATACTCTGTTTGAAGCCACTCACCTGTCATCAGCATGGCACTGCAACCTCTACTAAGATACTCGCTGCTCACATTACACTATAATAGTTCCTAAAACCTCATTAGGCTGCTTACATATAATACACTAACAGCAACAATGTTGATTGTGGAAATACAGCCAGATAATGAAACAATAACAGTGGGTACAATGTTGGCTGTGGAAATACAGCCAGATAGTGAAGCGAAGTTCAATAAAAAAAAAAAAAAACATTTAATACATATAAACCTGTTCCTGTATTATTGCCATATGTCAAAAACAGTGTCATGCAAGACAGTCTTCAAGTGTGATCTTAACAGTAAAGGAAAATAGAAAGTGTTAAAAACAACATTACAACCAATCTCAAAAAGCTTGAAATCCCTATCCAAAGTAGTCCTCACAGACCAGGACTGGGCTAGGTCCAAGAACCAGTGGTGAACACCACATGTCTTTATCTGGACTGCTCCAAATTAATATTGTACCCATGTAGTGAAAAAAGCTCACTTAGTGGCAGGACTACAATCTATAGTAACATATATACAATGTCCTTAGCAACTTTTTAAAACCGTTCACAGTGGACATATATATTGAGCAAAGGTTCCAGATTAGCTTTAAAAATGTTGTAAAATTATATGTGTATATTCATAAAAAACAAAACATTGCCCAGATGTTGGACAATGCCCCAAAAACTGCTGAAAAGGGTTCATAACCCAAGATGGCTGCAAGAAGGCCAATATTTATTTTAATATAAATAAATAACTGTGCTTTCCATAAACACTGAAATCCTTAAGAAGCTGATTGAAATAATCAGTCTTACAGCCCATGTACAAAGTGTCCAATGTTCTAATAATATGTTCAGAGAAGATCAGAGTCAGTGGGGGCCGAGCTCATTTCACAGCCATCTGGTGAGAAGGAAGACTACAGTCCAAAAAGAAGGTTATGTTGGGTGCCAGAACATGTGGAAAAGTGGGGGTGCTTAAGTTCAAAATGGCACAGGGTAAAAAAGGTATTTTTTCCAAGCATTGGGGCACTCTGAATGCTCACAAGCAAAAGTGTGGGGGCTACAGCAACCCCATGTCCATAGGTTCCAGTATCTATGGGTTAGATCATTAAAGGCCAAGGGTATCACAGCAGTGGAGTCCAATCTAGCTCCTCATTCTTACCGTATCTGGGCTTGGTGGCCTTAAAATGATCAATCCAAAAGGCCTCATGTAGTAGAAGTTTCTTCTCCCTGTCACCACTCCTTTTTTTATCACAACTATTTTTTCGTCCTGCAGCCACTGACCTGCTGTGAATCCAGCCACCGCGCCACTTCCCCTGAATGACCCCGGAGGTACATCCCCACACCAGTAAGCATATGCAGCTGTACCCACGAAGGGGACCCCCCCCTTGGTCCCCATGCCAGGCCAGGAACTAATTCCGGCATGTGGTGCACACACCGAGCCCCGCTGAGCTCAGGAAGCTGTAGCTATCAAGTCATTGTGGTCAATGCTTTCATTTTCCTCCTAGCTTTGTCCCCAGAATGCAGGTGTGCAATGATGTCGGAGCACCAACATGCTGAACGTCCACTGCACCTCCCCTCCTAGCTGCACCGACTCTAGCAGTACCCCTGGTCATCAGCAGGGGCTACTGCAGAGCAGTGGAAGCCCACATTTCTCCCTGGGGTAGGACAGCAGTCCTCAGAATGCTCAATCCTATCCATCCCCTGCTGACCCCGACAACCCGGGCTCACGTCCGAACCCTAGTTGCCAGCGTGGTGTGAGGTGTGGCGTCTAGCACCTCAACCCTCAGTGCCACCAGGCTGGTGTCACCACCCTTTTTAAGAAGTGGGACATATTCCCACCTGGGAAGTACCATTCCTATACTTGTAAGCACACTGTCAACTATTTTCCCCCTACTACCAACAGCTGGTGGTCACAGTGGGACATGTATCTACCCCTATTCTGCTGCCCACAGAACATGAAAGGAATGCTGGGAGGTACCATATGGTTCTGTCCTGTAGCACACAGGCCCCTTAAGGGACTTATGTATGTGGTACCCCCAATCCCCTGCTCCATATATAGCATAGGATCCAGTATACAGTGGGATGGCCGCTCCACCCTTGTCCCACCCCTGGCCCCTCTATGCTGTTACAGGCATGTAAGGAGGGTCTTGGACGGATAGACCAGGTTCACACATGGAGCATACTGCATGCCTATTTGGGTGTGTGAGCCAATGTAGCTTGGGTGCGTGCTTTTAACAGGTACCGGAGCCACTGATGTGCATAGGCCTCAATACTGGGTGTGATGTGTGGGACAGAATTCTACCTGGAGACTGACATTTCTAATTCTATTCCACTTAATACTTCATCATCCCCATGACCTCATGCTTATAGGTATGAAGTGGACTAGAACTAGATGTATCAGTCTCCAGGTAAAGTACTGCTCTTTGCATCACACCTAATACTATTCAGTAGAATACCTTCTAATGAGTAAATGGAAAACAAAAAATATTTCAGGAAAAAATGTAGCAACTGGTTACTTTTAAAAAATTAATATTTTCTGCCTGTTATTTTTAATGCTAGTAGCTCATTAACACATATATATAAGATGGTACAGTACAGAAAGACAGTCCATTAAGTCTGCCCTGCTGTTCCTACCTAAAATTCCTGAATCCTTTCAGAGATCACAGAGCACCTACTGTACCTCCCTTGTGCTTTTAATAACCCCCTCATACATATCCAATTGAGCTTTGAACCCTGTGATAGTTCTAGCATTAATCACACTATTGAGCCGGTTGTTCTACCTATCCACCTATTTGTAAAGAAGCAGTTCCTTAAGTCTTTCTTGAAATTATTTATTTATTTCAAAAGTTCCACCAGGAAAAACATACTAAGCCAGTAACAGCTTGTTTCCAGATGCATCTCATGGGGAAGGGCAATACAGCACGATTTTGACAATAGCATGCAATAAGCCAACTTGATCAGCTTCTCGTTGACTGGGTAAGGAAGGCAGTAGGCAAAGGCCAAATGGGTGACAAACTGTACTTGGATTTCAGCAAGGCCTTTGGCTCAGTGCCCCAGAAGAGGTTGTTCAGGAAGTTGGAGGACCTAGGGGTAGGAAGTAAATTAAGGTGGGTGGCAAATTTCCTTAGGGGTATATGCAAAGGATGGTTGTGGGGGAGCTCTCTAGTACAAGGGAGGTCAGAAGTGGGATCCCACAGGGGTCAGTGCTCGGCCTGGTGTTGTTAATGTGTTCATAAATGATGGTGGAGACAGCATTTAAGGCAAAATTTGCCTCTTTACAGATGACCTCAAGCTCTGTTGAAAGGTGAACATGGATGAGGGGTACAGGACCTTAAAGGAGACCTAGCAAAGCTGGAAAGGTGGTCTGGTATATGGCAGCTCAGGTTCAGTGCAAAGAAGTACAAAATCATGCACGTAGGAGGAATTAGGAAAGAACCCATGGACTGAGTACAGGGGAGTTTAAAGGTCACTGAATTGTAACAGGAAGTAGACATGGAGATAGACGTCACCAGCGAACTGACACAGGCTAGGCAGTGAGGGAATGTGGCAGCTAAGGCAAACAGAATGCTGGGCTGTACTGCAAGAGAGTTCATAAGCAGACAGGAGGAGGTCATATTGCCACTATACAGATCCTTGGTGGACCCCACTTGGAGTACAGCATGCAGTATTGGAGCCCCTACCTGAAAAAAGATATCACCAGCTCAAGGCAGTCCAAAGAAGGGCAACAAAACTGGTTCAAGGGCAACAGGGCAAGGCATATGAGGACAGGCTGAGAGAACTCAACATGTACTTACTTGTGGAGAGGAGGGAGAGAGAGAGAGAGAGAGAGAGAGAGAGAGAGAGAGAGGAGGCATGACTAAAACCTTCACGTACACTGCCACTGAATCACGCTGTTACTTGCAGTATACAGGAGCATTTTGTGATACACTGCAGCCTTTCTGCATTGCATTTTGGCTGGCATCGCTGTACTGGAAAGTTAGCAACAAGGTGGATATAGAGAACCTCAATTGTCTCAGTGGGAATAAGACCACAAGGGTGTACTGCCATACTTCTCAACTGCTATGAATTTCACATAGCGCTATGATTTTTACACTCAAATTTATCCCTGCTCCATGGAGGTTTACTGATATTCTTCATAATGTTAGAGCTATTTCTGGACACACAAACTATTAAAATATTGAACTAATTTGATAGAAACGTTCCTTAGCACTAAACATATGGGGCCCACTATTGTTTGACATATTATTCTCTAAAATAAGAAAAGTGCTGCACATTCTGGCAATTTGCTCTGAATTTTGAAGGCCGGTACTATGCATTTTAATGTTGAGAGGTTTTGGAGGTGGGCACTGCTATAATCTGGTGGGGGAAAAATTCAAGAAGAAGGTCAGGAGACACTACTTCACAAAACGAGTAACAGTGGTCTGAACTCCCAGCTGAAGCTGTCTCTCAAAGACAGTGGGGGGAGTCAAGAAGGGGTGGGACAGAGTGAAGTATCATGGGTGGTGGGCGAGGGGCCACAATTGAGCAGACTCGATACCCCCAAGGCCTCTTCTGTTGGCTATTTCATATGTTCATATGAATACAGAGTGCATTCGCTAACCATTGGCCAAAGCAACAATGTTTATGGTGTTGTAGGCATCACCCAGGTAAGGAGGCAGCAACAACTAGGAAACTGAACCTCAGGCTGTCTCTGATAGTGGCAATCAGTGGGGGTGAGGATGTGAAGCAGGAAGGAAATTTACTCTAGTGATCCCCTTCTGATGAGCTTGATCCTGAACTTCAGGGCACACAGAAGCAGAAGAGAATCCTTACAGATTAAAGGTTTGGCAGGATTTCTTAAGCCCTGCCCCTTGCAGGAAGGCTGCCACCTGACTGGCGGGTCTAGGAAGTGAAGAAGAAGCTTTGCGTGATGGGCCCCAAGTTGATCTGATTGGTCTGGCCGGTCTCAAGGTAGCGGCAATTGGTGGAGGGCAGAGGATGTGCAGGAGGCAGGGAATTTACCCTTGCGACCCCTTCTTATGATCCTGATGCTGGACTTCAGGATGACGTTTTCCCCTGCTAGTTTGAGTTTGTATCTCTGCTGGTCATGTTATTCCTTAATTTACATAAATTTTAATAACCCCAGGTTTTTGTGTATTTATTTATTTGTAGATATCAGCAGGTAGCAATGTGCTTAGAAAAGTTTAAATCAGACAGGTCCTGAAATTCCAATGATCTAATAAACAATGCCTCTGGATCCCAGTTCAATGGCCATGCAAAAACTGTAGGATGTTTTTCCAAAACAGAATATGCTTCACTGTTAATGACCCATAACAGACATTTAGTTCTTGTAGCAAAATTGATATGAATTTCAACATTAAGGTAAAAAGAGTATTGTATCAGGAAGACTCTAACATTGCCTGAACCTTAATACCATATAGAAACATTTGTCAGGAGAAAAAGACTGTTTGGCCCACCCAGTCATTGTTCACTGCCTAATCTGTCTCAGCAGACCCTAACTGGTCTCTGCTGACTGTCTTTGAATACGAGTTGCCCTAGAATTCTAGCCACTCAAATATAAGAAACAGAAGCAGAGCTAGAAGGTGGTGATTGAGCAGTTACCCTGCTTGGGCCACTGGCTGTGAAACTTATGCCCCTCCACAAGACGTGTACCAACTCCCAACATCATCTTTGCTGGATGATTAAAGTTGCAAACCTGTATGGTGCTGCATTTGGCCATTAGATGCTGTGGCAGAGCAAATTGCCCATATACAGTATATGTGTGAAAACAACAACAGGCAGGTAAGGTAGCCATGAGTGCTTGTGCACATACAGAATGACGCGCTTGTTCAAGCACAAAGAGGCCAGGCTGCCTTTAGTTTGAAAGAAAAGAGACTCCAGCCAGGTGCCCAGTGATGTGGGGAAAGTGTGACTCACAGCCTCTGTCTCCAGACTTACTACCTAAAAATGTATGTCTTTCACTAGACTCATAGTTTGTTTCAGCTCCTGTCCTTTTGTCAAACTCAAGACTCAGATTGTACACCATGGGGTGAATGAGAGGGGAGAGACAACTACTGTTCCTATTGCCCAAATAGACATAAAATTAAAAAATCCTACCAGCAGCCTCTTAATACACATCTCATGTGCCGAGACCATGGAATCATATAAGTTGTTTGAGAAATGCAGTCCTTACACAGTTCCAGAAAGGTATATGTTTACTTTATTTCCTATGATTGATAAAACTACTAATTATACAGCAGATCCCATCACATTTTCAAATAAGATCTCACTTGCTGTCATCTTGGTGCCCCTGGTTGACTGTTTGCCCCTCAGCCCCTACCCCCGACTGTGCCACTGACGGGCATCAGGCAGCACTTTACTACAATGAGACAATGGTGAGGTAGAAATTAATGACATTTTCCAAGGCGAACTGTATTTCAATGAATGCCATTAATAGTACAATGAAAAGGATACTGATGTGACTATTTTGTCTGCTTTCTTGCGCACACACACACCCTCAAGTCGCATTCATCAGTGCTGTCCAGCTCTGTCAAATCAGCTGTTGTAGAGTCATCATTGTTCTGAAGCAAGGACTACTCACATTCACTTTCTCTGGACCCAGCATCCAGGCATTTAATCGGTGCTTCTCTCGCACCACTTGCAATACCATCTTCCTGGATGTAGCTGGTTACATTGAGATCAGTGCGCTGGTCACTCTGCACATCTGCAAGTATTTAATGATCATGGCCCAGGTCACTGCCTGCCAGGAGTATTTAACTCACCCAACCATCTTTTCTTTGGAAGGTGTACTTTTGTTCCCTGCAGCTGTGTGCTTCTATCGTTCATTGCATAGACAACAGCCTCAGGAGTCTCTACACGGTGCTTTTAAAGAGGCATTCCATGACATCAGCTGGATGTACTGTAGTCCCTTTGTGTTGTGTCACACTGGCTCTCTTCGATACCTGTACATTTCCAGGTGGGCTTCTTCAAGTGGGTCCCTCCCCACCTTGAAACACAGAACATCTTTTCATATAACATCTACTTTCTAATTAAATGGAATTTTTTTGACCATTGCAAGTTAATACAAAATGCAAAGTCAGGGTACCAAACTGAAGTGGTGTGCTGATACGAGTGTGAACCCCAGGCCCAAGTTCCCATTCTTCAGTTTGGCCCCTAGTTCCAACTTTCCAGGTGGGCACCAAAATCAAATTTTACCTTTGTGCCCCCCCCCACACCTGGGATAGAAGCTATCCCATGCAAGGAAGCACTGATCAAACATTACTCTTATCTAGCAACTTGAGCGTTAGCTAGTCATTCATCCAGTGATTACATGTGACATAGCAATAACCACACCAGGAATGCTGGAGACCTCCTGAGGTAGACTTTTCCCAGGAAAGTTGTCATCATTCTAGCCTCCTGCCCCCCCAAGGCTTACCCTCTGGTTAAGCCTTTTAGGTATGTTGCAGCGTTTTTCTTGAGCCACAACATACTTTATTTTAATTATAAAAAGTACGTGACCCGGAAGTATGATGGATGCTAGTAGAGCTCCATTATCTGTAAAGGGCCTCTTCAGAAGGTTGTAAATATGATTTTGGCTGGAGATATATATGGTATTGGCTCTGAGGAAGTTTCTATAGTGATTGGAGTTGGGCAAATGAAAGTACACCTCCTGGGCCTATTAGCTGTGAGACATAGTTAAGGTTATATTTGCACCATTGAAACATTGATTTATTCATGGCATTCAGGGGGAAAGAGCTGTTAACTGCCGACGCTCTGAGGTATAATGTCTCCATGGGCTAAGTTTTTTATTAAGTACATGCAGCCACTGTTTAAAAACCTCTGCAGTATACTGTGGGAATTTTGAGAGGGGAAGACAACTAGGTAGGTAACCCAACAGATAATCTGTTAGATCAGGAATATCACTCCAAGTTATCTCAAATTGTTTCCATGACATATCATATATGGGATTAATCCAGGAAAAAAGCACTCATGTAAGAAGCTCAGGCATATTGCTGAAGGTTTGGCAAATTCAAGCCTCCTCGCTCTCTGGACAGCTGCAGCAGAGTATGTATAATGGATTCTGGGGGGGTTTACCTTGCCAAATAAACCAAGAGATAAGTCTATTCCAAGACTGAAAATAGACTGAAGTTGGCATGATGGGGAGGTTCCGCAAGAAAAAATATATGGGGAAATATGTTTTAATAGTTTCTGTATGTGTCAGGAAGCTTAGTGGGATATGTGACCATTTAGTTAGGTTGTCTGTGAGATTTTGAGTTAAGAGTTCAAAATTAGCCATGTCCAAGTAAATCAGGTTTTTAGTTAGGAGAATCCCTAAATAACGCATCGATTGTTTTACCACTTAAAGGGGTAGGCTCTTTTTAGGGACTGTGGGGGGACATAGCTAAACCCCAAGATCCCTGACGTTGCGGCTGCAATTTCCGGATCCTCTATCTTCAGGCAGGACAGGATTTCAAAGTGGAGTGGTGGCTGTGCCATCTACCTCAAGGATACTCTCATGGGACACGTTATCCCTTTTCCTAACCCTCGATCCCCATCTCAGATCATCGCTATCAAAGTTCTCCTAGGGGCCCATAATAAAAATCTTACTATGGTCTCCGTATATATGCCCCCAAAGGACCAGGTCAGTGGCTTCAATATCATGGAATGCCTCAAGGGACTACGCCATAACAGAGACCATAATTTTGGGTGATTTTAACATCAACTGGCTTGCACCCGAGGCCTGTACCTACAAGGATACTGACACGGTACAACACCTCACACAGCTTGTCCCCACACCCACTAGATGCAACTATAGGATGGGGACCTACACCCTAATTGACTGGATGCTGTCAAACCGCCCAAAAAAGAATCACTAAGGTGTCTGTTCTCCCTGACACCTTAAGTGACCACTCACCCATTATCTGCTCTTGGGCTAACAACTTCACCATGCCCCCTCCTAAAATAATACACACCAGGGTACTCAAGCAGGGGCACTTACACCTGCTAAAATCTCATCTAAGCAAGCTGGATTGGTCAAACATTGACTCTCAAGGACATAAACAAAGCCTTGGAACTGTTCAGCCACTTTACTGCAGCCTGCGATATCCATGCACCACTTATAAAGAAGAAGGTCAAAGGCAGGTCTAACCCTTGGTTAAACTCTGAGCTTTTAACATTGCTCAAACAAAGGGACCACCTCTGGCACTGTGCTCGAGCCACAGCAGTACAATGGGACATTCAAAAATACAAATCTGCAAGAAATGGCTGTACCCGAGCTACACAGGATGCTAAAAGCAAATACTTTAGGGAGACACTCCAACTCCTGGGGTGATAGGAAAAAATTTGGGAATAACTTGAAGGACCTCACAGGCAATGATACTAAGGCATCACCCACAATGCTCATGCTACATTGATGGTACACCTACGCTTAACCTAGGTACCATCTCCAATACGTTCAACAATGCCTTCTCCAACCTGAGCAGTGTCCTTCCACCTGATTTTTTCAATGCTCCCACCTCCAACACCACCTCTACCACTGCATCCCAAGCACATACAGCTCTGCAGTTCTTCAAAGAGATACCAATGCACTTAGCCAGAACCTATATATGCAAGGCCTTCAGCAAAACTGGCTACAGTGGTGACTTACTTGACCTGAAGTTGCTTGCACTAGTCCTGGATGAGATCCTTGAACCCCTGACAAAGATCTTCAACCTTTCCCTAAGACTGGGTCAATTCCCATCACTCTGGAAACAGGCGACTATCACACCTGTACACAAAAGCAGAGACAAGTCACTGCACACCAACTACAGGCCCATCTCCATCCTCCCCCTCTTATCTAAAGCTCTGGAATGAACAGTCTTTGACCAGCTTGTAGAGTTCCTGGACAGATATGAAATCCGATGCCCAGAACAGCATGGCTTCCAAAAAGGGTATAGTACCACCACGGCACTGTTGGAATTTACCGGTTTCCTCCATGACAACCTTGACCAAGGAACATGTGGGGTGGGGGCAGTATTAATTTACCTGACAAAGGCCTTTGATACTGTTAACCACCCACTCTTACTCAGGCAACTGACCGCTCTCTGGCTCTCCAATGATGCATTGCCCTGGTTTGCTAGCTACCTAGGGGAAAGGGTCCAACGTGTCAGGATTACTGGAGTCACCTCTGATGAAAAAACAGTCCTCTCAGGTGTCCCTCAGGGTCAATACTGGGGCCATTACTCTTTTCTCTCTCTTCCTTAACAGTCTCCCTAGCGTCTGCCAACAGAAAATATTACTTTATGTGGATGATGCAGTACTGTTTACTAGTAACCGAACTACTAGTCAACTTGAGAGTCAATTACAATGTGACTTCAGGCACGTTGAAGAATGGTTTAGCTCACACAAACTTGTACTGAACTATAGCAAAACCAAGGTCATGACATTCTGCAACCCAAGGAGCAAGTACAAACCTCTGTCCCTCACCATCAAGAACCATGTGGGGGCTTCACTTGAACATGTTCCTGAGTTTAAATACCTCGGCATCACCTTGGACAGTTCACTTTCCTATTTGCAGCACATTGGTAATGTAGCTAAGGCCACCAATATACAGATTGGCCTGCTCCACAAGCACAAACACTGCATGACCACTAAAGCCCTTAGACTGGCCATCTATTGCTCTGTCACCTCCATCATCGACGACGGTCTAGTCATCTATGGCTCTGCCTCCCCTACTGCCCTCTGGAGGATATTTGTGACACTCAAGGCATCCTTTGCCTCTACTACACAATGTGACTGCCTCTCCTAAGCAACAGTCATCTCCTTTTACCCTAGTCATAGGTGATCTGTAACCTGCCGTACTGCCTCACTCTATTTGCACCAGCCTCCCCCCTCACCCATTACCCCCACCCCTCCCTCTCAACTGGCACTTTCTTTCTTGGGGCCCTCCAGCCCACTCACCCCACACTTTTTCCACCCATCTCTACCCTCCGACAATGGCCCTTTAGTTTGTCGACTTCTTCCCGACTCCCTCCTATCCCATATACTGTTCACCCTGAAATCCGTTTGAAGCTGACTTATGTTGTCTCTCTCCACTTTTGACTGTATAAATAATGTTTAGTCATCTATGTGTTTTAAGAATGTAACTGTTGTTTACCTTTGTATGTATGTTACCCTACATCCTTTGACGTGGAATCTTTGTAAATGAGCAGTTCCTGCTCAAAGGTATTTGCAATCCTAGAGTTTAATAAAATAAAAAAATAGTCACATAGTAATATTTCTCTTTTTGTTGATTGATTTTATACCCGGATATCCTTCCAAAGATTTCTAGCTGCTCCCAGAGTTTCGGTATTTATTTTTCTGGGGATGAAAAGGGTAGGAGAATGTCATCAGCAAATAATGACATTTTATGCATTTTGCCTCCCGTGGGTATTCCCTGAATCTCTGGGTGCTATATAATTGCCTGAGCTAACGGTTCAAGGTACAGCGCAAACAATAAGGGGGATAAAGGAAACCCCTGACGTGGACCTCTCTGAAGGGGGAATGGGTCTGATAGAGAGCCATCTAATTTTAGATAAGCTTTGGGATTTTTATATATGCTTTGCAGCTGTTGTATTAATTCCCATGGGAATCCAAAGCAGGACAGGGTTGCCCATAAAAATGGCCAGGCAACCCCGTCAAATGCCTTTTCAACATCTAATCCAACCAGTGCTAGGGGGATAGATCTTTTAGCAACGTACTCTTTGAGGAGATGTGTGTGGCAAACCGCATCATGAGCTTGGCGATTTTTAATAAAGCCAACTTGATCAGGGTCAATCAATAGGGGCAAGATATTTTCAAGACGATGGGCTAGAATGGACATGTATACTTTGTAATCAAAATTTAGCATTGAGATTGGTCAATAAGATGAAGGGTATCCGAGGTCTCTATCTGGTTTTAAAATTGCAGAAATGACTGCATATTGCCATGAGGGCGGGGGGAAGGGAAGGCCACCTGCTTGTATCTCATGCGTGGTTTTCATAGGGGTGGTAATTCCTCTTGAAAAATTTTTATAAAACTCCAATGGAAAACCATCTGGTCCAGGGGCTTTCTGTGTTTTGGCTTTCTGTAACTCTTTCAATCTCTGATAGAGTGATAGGGGCTTTAAGAGCCTGGACATGGGAGGAAGCCAATTTGGGGAGTTGCAATTTATTTAAATAGCTCTCTGTCTGTCCACTTGGGTTAGGTGGGTCAGCCTTATATAAATTTTGGTAGTATGCTGCCATGATTTGTCTAATTGCTGAAGGGTGATTTTCCAATTTCCCTGATGTTGGGTTTTGCATGGCTCTAACACAGGTTCTGGCCTTCTGCATTCTAAGCTTATGAGCTAAATTCCTTGCTCCCTTTGAGTTCCCCTCGTGCGTTGAGAGTCTCAGATAAAATAGTTGCAGTTCAATTTTTTGATCTATATATTTTACTATTTTTTGTTTTATAAGCAAAACCTTTGGCTTTACTGTTCTGTCCCCTTGGACATACAGATCTTGCTTTTCTTTTAATTCTGCCTGGAGCCGTGTCATTTGGGTCTCCCTTTCCCTATGTTTTTTAAAGTAGTAAGCAATAACTTCCCCCCTGAGTACCATCTTGAGAATATCCCACAGCATCACAGCAGAGACTTCTGATGTGGAGTTTTCCCTGAGGATGTGAGGGATCCCATCTTTGATTAGCTGACAGAACTCTGGATCCCTGAGGTACATCAACTTGAGACACCAAAATGTTATTTTATATCCACCTCCAAGATTAAGTTTTGGATATATTGGAGCATGATCTGACAGCAGAGTCACTCCATGCTAGACATCTTGTAATGTCTCTAAATGCTCTGCAGTTGTGAATATATAATTAAGTCTTGATGCTACCCCAGTCCCCAGAGCCATGTAAGTGTACTCTCTTTGTGATGGGAAACAATGGCACCAGACATCCACCAGCCCCAAGGAGCAAAGCGTTCCTCTTAGATATTTTTGGAGTGGGTTAGTTCTGTGGGGGAGGTGAACTGAACCATCCTTTGTGGGATTCAAAGTGGTATTTAAATCTCCTCCCATCAGAAGTTGTCCCTGAAGGACCCCCAGAAGATGGGAAAAAATTTGAGCCAAATTCTTTGATGCCCCAGATGGGAAATATACAGATGCCAGGGTTACTGGGCGTCCATGCAGTTTGCCAGTGGCAATGGCATACCTTCCCTCTGGATCAGTAACTACTTCTTGCAGGTCAAAAGAAACCCCCATCCTAATTAAAATAACTGCTCCCCTTCTATGGTCTGAACTATGAAAAGAGGCTATTACCGTAGGAAATCCCCACTTTGTGAATTTGTCATGTCTTAAAGCAGACAAGTGTGTTTCTTGCAAAAAGATTATTTCTGGATTATCCCACTTAAACTGCAGCAATCGAAATTATTTAACAGGACCATGAATCCCATTAATATTTACTGATAAAAGTAAAGAAGATTTACCTATAGTAAACATTAGGTGTTATCTATATGGTATTGCAACCCTGAGTTTATACTTTTCCTTCCCTCTTCCCCGAATCTCTGGTGTCTGCCCTCTGCGACTCTCAACCCATGTAGCAAATTCACAGAGTGCTTCAGTACCAATAACAGTATCTCAACTTCTTGTGCTGCTAGTCCCTTGATGCCTATTTTTTCCAGTAAATATTGAAATTCTAATATAATTGCATACCCATAAGATAGGGTATCAAAACAGCAAACAACCATTAACATTGCCATCAAAGCTGTCAGTTTAAGATAACAAGTGCTGGTTACTGAATCTCCAGGTTCAATAGTTCTGAATATGATTTGATGTTGAAAGAGCGATAATGATGTCCAGAACAAGAAATATAACCAGGCCACATGTACACAGTAGTAGTGGGAAAACCATTTCAGTGTAGTCCACCCATAACCTAATATCCCACATCCACACTGGTACAGCCAACTATGTACAACAAAAACTATAAAACTCAATAGTGACTCCCAAGGTAGGGAGGGATCTCTACTCCCTCCTATAAGGGAAAGAATGTTGTTTCCCTGTGAGGGTAACTCAAATCCAACGTGGGCCCCCAGCACCATGAAAATACAGAAGTGTCATGACACTTGTGAACAGCATATGCAGCCCTCCACAATGAAGTTGTCTGTGCTCAGTATGCTGCTTACAGGGCTTCTGCATGTTGCCATCACCTGATGGTCACCTAGAGCAAGGCATGTTACTCTAAAGCCTCAAAAGTGGGTTTATGTTCACTGTGTTTTTATCCCCCTGGGTCCCCATATTAGTAAGAAACCTCCAAATAAGGGGAGATTATTATTAAGCAGTGAAACATACCGGGGGGGAGGGAGGAGACAAATACATGGGGGGGTTGTATCACCCCATCCCTTACTCCACTGGATCTGCTGTTTCCTTTAAATCTCCATTTAGGGTATTAGGATTTATTTCCTTGTTCCAGTCTTTTCTTTTCCCCCACTTCATCCCCAGTAAGTATTACAGACTTGTTCTTAAGAGGCTGAATAATAAAGAACATTAATGCGAGGTCAACACTTATATAATGTCCCAATTTCCCCCTAGGTCAATCCGCTTCATCGCACCGTTTAAGTCCCCACGTTCAAAATTATGCCATTGCTCTCCTCTAGGATAAACATAGTTACCAAAGTCCTTGAACCGAACAGTCAATCAGGGGCAGTTCGCTGAAACTTGTGAAGTAATTTTTTAAACATCCTGTAACATGGAAAGTCCTTGCCGTTTCCTAGATTGTGTTGCATGTGCCTTGTCCCAAAGTGTCCCTCGAATTTGCAGTTCCTGATCCTGTGGGTCTGATGCGAGTGTCTGAACCACTACAATGTTAATTTGCATGGCTTTTGCCGCTTTCTCTGGAGATACAAATGTCTGCGGGGCCATCCGGGAACATGATAGTGAGTTTTGCAGAGTAAGATGTAAAGAACTTCAGTTGTTGCTGTTTTAAAATTCTTAGGAGTGGTGTATATGCTCTCCTTTTGGTTGTTATCTGTGAAGAGTAATCATTGTCGAAATACAGATGTTGGCCCTTATATTGTACATCCCTCATTCGCCACGTTCATGTCAGTAGCTGCTGTTTTACAGCATAGTTCAGCAGTCTGAGCACTATAAAGCATGGTCTCTGGTTGGCCTGTTGTGGCTTTGGGGTAAGGGCTCTATGAGCTCTCTCGACGTCGATTTTAGTAGATGGGTCAAGTTGGAGAACTTCTTTGAGCAAAGTATCCAGAACTTTAAGCATATCTCTCCCTTCCTCGTCCTCTGGCACCCCATGTATACGTAGATTGTTTCTTGACCTATTTTCAAGGACTTCACATTTATCATTTAACATTTTTTGTTCATTTAGCAAGTGTACCACCATTCTCTCTAAACTATCAGTTCTGGCATCAATTTCTGTATGCGCTGTCTCCAGCTCTGTTACTTTTTGGCTGATTTTATTTAATTTTGTGGTCAGTTCAGTGAGAAAAGTTCTTACTTCGTCCCTGAAGCCATTAAGTTCGGCCAAGATTGTAGCATTGCTGTGCTGTCAATTTGGAGATAGCGGTGATTCTGCCATGTCTACCAGGCTTGGGATCGCAGTTGGAGAGTCGGCAGGCTGTTTAGACTGTTTTGCTGCTCCTGAAGGGGTTTTTCTCTCTTTTCTGACTTCCATTCATTTCTGTGACTCCTCTGCATCTAAAGTTTTTAAGTTTTGTATGGATTGCTCTGTTTTTGTGAGTCTGTTTATCTGGGCCCAGCAGAGACGTCTCCTCAATGCTGCATTCCTTTAGGCGGCTCAACCGGAAGTCAAAGCAGGGATTATTTCCGACACCTAAAATCTAACCAATGAAGAGATGGAGACTGATTGACAGCCTAGGCAGCCACCTGGATTTCTTGAACTTTGCCATTTAAGAGGGCTAGCTTGAGCTGAAGAGAGTTCTGGGACAGACTCCAGCTTAAGACATTGAGGAGAGAGGAGCCTGTAGGGCTCCGTCTGCTTTTCACAGGAGAGGCATGTACTGCCTCCTGTGAGCCATCCTCCAGTCCAAAAGAGGATCGAGTGCCAGGAACTGCCTGCTTGTAGACCAAAAAGAGTTCCTCAGCAAGTTGCTGAGGGAGAATCTTGCAGAAAACTGAAACAAGGGAAATGTTTGCTGTTCTTCAGCCACACAGCTATGGCCTACCTCATGGACCAAGAAGTTGAACCAGAGACTCCTGCACAGTTGCAGGACCTGTTCGTGAGCCAGAAGAAGTTTGCCATTAACCAGCTGGAGGCTTCACCAGCATTTAAATCGAACTTTGTAAAACATCAAGTTTCCTTTACCAGGGCCTATGTCACCAGAGGCCCAAACAGACCGTTTCTGTACCACGCAGCACACCAGCTCTGCGAGAGACCAGATTTGGAGAGTCAGTCCCTGCACCATAGATTGATGCAGGTTACAGCCACCTTGGAGAAAGGCCGTTAAGTGGAGGTGAGTCATGCTTGCCCCAGTCCCCACCAGAAAACCAAGTTAACAAAAGGTCTTATAGGCAGTATAGCCTAGAGGTTAGAGTAATGAGCTGTGAATGAACTTGGTGCATCCAGCAGACCAGACCTGGGTTTGATTCTCACAACCTCCACTTGCATACTGTGTGACTGAGCAAGTCGCTTAACTGCCCAGTGCTCCCAGGTCACCCCTGAAAACAGGCACTTGTGCCTAGTGAGCCTTACCCAGCTGCCAAAGACTAAAATAAAAATAAAATATTGCCAATGCCTTGTTTCAGCATCTGGGTACAGTGAGTAAAACCAGAGTAATTCCCTGCAACAAGTCATAATTGTGTATGATATTATCTGGTTGCAGTTTAACAGTTAAGGTGCTTAACAGTGACTCGGCCATCCAGCCATGGATACAAATAAGTTCTGGGTTAAAAGTGTTTGCATTTATTCATCTTTTTCCGTCAGGGCCCTACTGCAACTACAGTGCCGGCCATCCTGGGCAATGCTTAGGCATGCCGTTTAGTCACGCTGGGTACCCAGTAGTTAGCAGGACTGTGATTGCAGGGTTCGATTAGTTTGAAATACAACCATCCAGAATATCTAAAGTATCCTACTATTTACCTTAATTCTCACCACTCCCTTGTTAACTTCCCCTAAATAAACCTATTTGATGTTTTCACATTTAAACCTAGCCCATGAGCATATTATTACTTGATTTACAGTGATAAGATATATGCTAAGTGCGTTTACAGTGCATGCTTGCCTTGAAACTGTTACGGGGGAGTGCAGGGTGCAAGCCAGAGATCAGACCCTGTTGGTGAGTGGGCTGAGTGTAAGCATATCATTAATATGGAAACTGTATTGTGTTCTGATTGTTAAACACTGCAGCTGTTCAGGTACTTGTAAAAGGTCACTAGGCGGGATTGTGGGTGGTATTAGCTTCCCAGAGGGTAGTACCTACTGTGATAGTTACCCACATAAAAATTACTCTGGGTGGAGGCACTGTAATTTTTTTTTTTTTTTATTTAGTTGTTTAACCAGGTATAGCACACTAAGCTGAAAGCTTTTTTACAGGAGCGACCTGGGAGCACAAGGAGCTTACGTGACTTGCTCAGGGTCACACAGTATGCAAGTGGAAGCTGTGGGATTCAAACGCAGGTCGAGTCTGCTAGATGTCACCAGATTTGCAGCTCAGAGCCTTAGACCACTGCGCTATACTGCCTGCCAATTATAGTACTACTACTGGTAGGGATACCCTGGTACCAGCTAGTCACAAACCCAGGACCCTCAACCTGTTTTATTTATTGAGAAGTCGAAATTACAACCTTTGAACTAAGAGCTCATTTACAAAGGATCCCCATCAACAGTTTTAAAAGATACATTTTGTTGCAACAACAGAATTGCAGCAGACAGTTTTGACAAAGTAGTAACACAAACTAACAGAGTTTACATAGAAAAGGGCAACAAAATACGTGATACACATTTTACATATTGAAATACAAATGAAGCTGCCGGAGGCTTTGTCAACTTCCTAGTAGTAGGGCACAATAAGCAACAAACTGAGAAGTTAAGTGCAAAGACCCAAGTTGAGGCTTTGAGCAAGGGCAGATGGGTGGTAAGGAAGGAGGGGGAGAGAGGGAAGTTTAGGGTGGGCAGGGGGTGTTGGGGGGGTAGAGGGAAATGTAGGAGTTGAACACAGGCAAGAGGTAGTGTGGGGTATATTGGACAGGAGAGGGGCAGTTGGCGGGGTGGAGTAGGGGAGAGGAAGAAGGGGGGGTGTAGGGAGGAGAAAAGTGCTCCCGGTCAAAGCAGGGAGAGGCAGTTAAATGGTATGCTGGTTTTTAGATGGGGTTAAGTTTGGCACAAGCAGCGGACTGGTGGAGAGAGAGATGGACTTCCAGAGTTTGAATCTGAAGTGCCCTAGGCATTGGAGGCTGGTGGTAGTATTAGGGTGCTCATTTAGCCAGGTGGGTGCCCTTACTGTAAAGGCACGCCTCCCCAGAGCTGTTCTCCTGAAGGGTACAGCTAAAGCATGTCTGGTGACACTTTTTGTGGCATGCTCACCTGGGACAGGTCTGAATAATGCCTGCAGGGAGGCAGGTGGAAGTCCTAGAAGGGCCTTCGTCCCTAGTAGGCAGGTCTGGAGCTTGATTCTATCCAGGAGAGGAAGCCACTTTATCCTTATGTAGTGCTCACAAGTGTGTGCGAGGTGATCAGCATCCAGGACAAATCTGCAGGCTTTGTTGAGGGTCAAGTGGACTTTGTGAAGGCTGGTGTCCATGGCTGCACCATACACCACAACACCATAATCCAAGATTGGCAGAATTGTGCCACTGACCGCCTGGAACCAGGATTCAGGGGTCAGGCAGAGGTAATAACCTTTGGTATAATGGTGCCAGGGTTACATATAGTTACAAGTGCTATACAGCCACAGATAACAGCAGATTACCCTTTGCCAGATACCCGGTCCCTCCTTTGCCCCTGGCATTCAGATCCTTAGTGCCACTGCACTGATCTACTGCAAAACTCAGGCTCTTTATGCCAATTCAGGTTTCTGTCCATAACTTCTGTACTGCTTCCATGATACCGTGGACAGTTGGTATGAATACTATCAGGAGGCCTTCCTTGAGGGTGGACTACCAACAGGCGCTAGCTGTCTCCAATCTTGTACCCTGATCAGGGCCCAAGCCTCTGAAGACTTCCACCAGAGGGAGCCAGTGGCACTTGAACCCAGAAACCCTGCCACCATTCATGCCCTTGGCCCACTCTGGCCAGTTGCAGCCACAGAAGCGCACCCAGAGTTACTAACTCTCCAACTCTGTACACACTACTGGTGCTCTGGACTAGAACACCACACTCAAGACAGCATCTTGGCTCACTGGAGCTCCTAGTTACTGTATATGCCCCAAGTGGGCAGGGAAACCTTGCTAGGCCCATCAAATGGGCAATTCAGTGTGCAACTGACACCTAGACACTTACCAGGCAGAAACCTTAATACAATAATAGGATGTACCTTAGTGATATTCTGAGCACATTTCAGAACCTTGAAACTCAGGGCTGGGATTAACCCTTAGTAGAATCAACAGTTAGTGCATTTAACATACAGGCACATAATTTGTTGACTAGCCCCACAAATGGAACATTTTATCCTTATTCTAAATATTAGAAATAGACAATGACAGCAGAAAAAGACCTCTGGTCCAGTCAGTTTGCTCATAAACCCTAACAACCCAGGATCTATTGTCCATACGGGTTCTAACCTACACTATCCACCCCCATGCTCCCCATCATATTGTTATCACTCTGAGTAACCACTAAGCCCTTCAATCTGTCCCTCCATGTTTGAAACCATTGATAATTTAGGTGCCCATCACATCAGCTGGCAGACTGCTTGGCATCAAGAAGATGTGTCCATTGTGGCAATACTTCTAAAAAGAGGGAGATTCAACATCCTTGTGGAAACACAAAATATCCTATTAAAACTTGTCTAAATTGTGATTCATACCATGTTGTGTTATGTCCTCATGTGTTCCTAAACCAAATACTTTGTGGGTATGACTACCAAACCACTCAAAATTTAGAACTGGGGAACATAGAAGTTCCATCAGAAATGGGATTGAGGGCACTCCAGTAGCACAGTTCTTCAATAGGGAAGGGCACAGTATAGTGTCCCTATGATTCTGGGCTATTGAAAGGGTGAAAGCGCCCAGCAGGGGTGGTGCTTGTGAGAGAGAGTTTGGAAAGAAGAGAAATGTACTGGATATATACACTAGACACCCCGAGTGGCAGGTTTGGATTGAAAGAAGAAGAATACCGGATGGTGTGCTGGTGACCTTGGAATCTGCATTTCTAAGGCTCTCATGGTGGGAACTTGGGTAATCTTTTTACTGTTACTTTATCTTTTTGCCCTCCCCCTACTCTGCTCTCCCCATTTCTCTCTGTACCCTTTAACCTTCTCTTCCCCTATCTTTAATTTTTTTTTAGTTATGTGTCATGAATTGATTAAGCTACATGCATACTGTAAATTCGTTACAGGCATTGGCTTATTGTGACCAGTTAAAATGTGATTACATTTTCAACATGCAGTAGTATGCTAGACACCACTATAGTGGATTTATCAGGAATATAGACCTGGCAGTTACAGTATATGACTACTTAATAAATATAATTTTTCTTTTATGAATTATAGGACTTTATAAATATTTTCTTGAGATATGTAGTTTAGTTGGACTCAACTTGTCATTTTCTTCCCTCCCTCACCCTTACCATATAGAGATATAAATCATTAATATACAGAAACATAGAAACATAGAATTTGTTGGCAGATAAGGCCCACCTGGCCCACCTAGTCTGCCCATTTCCCTACCTACAGTATAAACTCCAAATCCTAGTGATCTGCAGCCTACCTCCTCCTTCCTACCTCTAGTGTTGCTTTCTGCCTGTCCCATGCATTCTTGAATTTGCCTGCAATTTATAATCTTAGTTTGCAATCACCTACAGTGGATTCGTCCAGGGAACTCTGACCTGGCAGTTGCAGCCTGCTATGGGATCTTTTTGTTTTAATTATATCAGTGTTGAGACATGTATAATGGCTGAATCTTTCTTTTCCTCCCCACACTTTATACAGAGATATAAACTCTTAACTTACAATAAAAAAGTTTACTTGGAATTGCCCATGTACTATTGTTTCATATGTTTCAGAAATCATGGGGTTATATTTAGGAAGCAAAAGTAAATAGCCGAAGGAAAAAGGTTGACAGATCTCTGCCAGCATTTAATCTGTTGACTTCCATCATGGCATCTTGTATATGAAATCATATTTTTTTTATCAGCTCACAAAACAATCATTTTGGTGTTTATTGGTGAGACGGTACCCATTATTTTGGTGTCTGTAAACATTGTGAATGTATAAGCATTCTGAGCTGAGGATGGGAGGCATGCTTCAGCTTGTAGGGGGATTTTGCAGTCTGACCCTGAGGAACCCGTGTTCTGAATAGCTCCAATCCGTTGCTCAGCAATGAGTAACTGTGCTGATCAAGGCGGCCACTTGAATGCAGCAACGCCATTATGATGTTACACTTCCATAGAGTGGTGATTGGCTACTGCTGGGTTCTGTCCCCAGCCCAGTAACATAAGTTCAGCAGTCTTGTCAGCGTTCAGTGCACAACACACTGAACGCTGCCACTGACAAATTGACTCTGCCAGGTGAGTTAAGCCTTAAGCAGTATTAGTTCACAGTAGCCTGACTTAACTAGTAATTTTCTAACAGATATTAGTAACACTGTCAAAAAATACAACTTATACTGTTACAGGTCAGTTACTTGGACTGAAAAATGCATATTCATTAGGATACTTTGCATTAAAAAAATAATTATTGAATGTATGAAGTGCATTTTACAGGTTGGATGTGGCAAATGCCTGTGTTATTTAAAATGGATACCCTTGATACTTGAAGGGACAGTGCTGTACTTTTTCAAAACGATTCTTAGAGATTTTTAAAAATATGTTTTAGAGAATTGCACCATTATTTATGGAGATAAATGCAAACTCAAAGCACATCGAATAACACAGTACATGTATATTTTTATGGCATTGGCTATATATAAAAAAATAAGTATATTTAGTAAAAATGCATTTTTGAGAGTTCTGAGGGAGAATTGACCTTATTAGAAGATAGTGATTATTGACAACAGGTTTTTAGATGGCAAATTCAAATACATGTATAAAAGTTCCATTACTGTAGCTTGTTGCTTATTAAGTAACCTAGTAAGGGGTTCTACAGATTGGCTACCAAGATTGCTTAATAACTAGTATCAGCATGGAAAGAGAGGACCAACACAGATGGTTCTTTCATTGACTATACTTTAAATATATTAGAATTGTATATGAGATCAGACTGAACTGTTGGACAAACACTGGGATGTTACTGAACATGATTTTGTCTATTGGTTTACTGGTCTCTATTTCAAGTGGCCTTATCAGAGTTTGCTATAGAATGGAATGAGGAATGATTAATATGTACTGCCTGTGTGAACCATGATTAGTTGAAGTGCTTATCTTAATGGTTAGCCACTAAATGTAATGGAAAATTAAAAAGAAAAAAAAAGATCTGTACTACTTTTATGCAGAGCCGCTCCCTGATGAAGCCCTTGAGAAGGTGAAATGCCAGGTATTACCCAGGGGATCACTGCTTGTTGATAAAGGATTAAATAAAATATTGGATTCCATGAAGATGGACTATGTGGCTGATTTTCTATGGTTTTGAATCTGCATCAGTTTGTCCACAATAGTGGTAAGACTGACAGGTCTTTGGTTATCTGGCTGCTCCTTGCCACCCCCACCTCCTCCTTATAGAGCAGAACTACTGTATGTCTGCTACCCTGCAGTCCTTTGAAACTACCCCTGACTGAATTGAGCTATTGAATAGTAAAGTAAAGTAAAATGTTATTTACATAAGGCACCCTTCCATAGCTCAGGGCGCCTTTACAATACATATATAATAACATTAACAATATTATAATTAAAAACAATAAAACAGTAGCAGTCAGTCACTAAGTCCCTGAGAATGCCTGGTTAAACAGGTTAAGTTTTTAAGGATATTTTAAATCCTTCCACGGTCAGGCTATCTCGTATCAGGTGAGGTAGAGAGTTCCACAGGGTAGGTGCCATAAAGGCAAAAGATCTTCCTCCAGATGTTTTCAAGGATACCCTGGGAATCTCTAGCAATCCCTCACCAGAGGATCGGAGTGAGCAGGAGAGGCAGTAAGAAGATAGGAGTTTTTTTTCAGGTAGTGAGGTCCCAGCTCATGTAGGGCCTTATAGGTCAGCAATGTGACCCTGAAGGGGATCCACTACTGTATTGGCAGCCAGTGCAGTTCATGCAGCACAGGTGTTATGACGGGATCTAGGGGTTCCGGTCAACAACCTGGCCATCGCATTCTACACTAGCTGCAAGCGATGGATCTCCACCCCCTGTAGCCCTAGAGGGAATTGCAGTAATCTAAATGACTGGTGACAAAAGTGTGGAAAAAGGAAGGAAGATCTTCAGGCAGGACCAGGTGCTCCACCTGGGCTATGCTCCTTAGATGGAAAAAGATTTGACTACAGCTGAAACCTGTACCCTCTGGGTTAGGCCCTCATCAAATACCATGCCCAGGTTATGCAGCTGGCCTGAGGCCTTAAGCGGGGTCCCCCCAAAGTATAAACCTGAGGGTTTCCCTGCCCATGCCTCTGTCCTAAAACCAGGGTTCACCACCAATACCTCTGTTTTACTCGAGTTCAACCGAAGCCAACTAGTACTCATCCAGTTCTGTATCTCCAGCAGGCAGTCATTAAACACCATGATAGAATCAGACTCCTGTTCAGGCACAAAAGACATGTAGAGCTGAGAGTCATCAGCATAGCAATGAAAACTCAGCCCATACCATCTTATATTGTCCCCTAATGGGAGCATATACACCGTAAGTAACATGGGGGACAGCACCAAACCCTGTGGGACCCCACAGGGCAGCCAGAGAGGGGCTGAGGAGTAAATCTGTGACACCACTCTGAGACCTGCCCTCGAGGAAAGATCCAAACCAACTGAGGACTGCCCCCCTCAGTCCACAGAAGAACCACAGGTGTTCAAGCATCACCCCATGATCCACAGTGTCAAATGCTGCTGAGAGATCAAGCGGAATCAAGATGGAACAGGTTCTCCAATCTCTCGCCATCAAGAGGTCATTTAGTACCCGCACCAGGGCCATCTCGGTGATGTGCCATTTCCTGAAGCCAGACTGGAGAGGGTCATAGATACTGTGGTTGGTCAAATGATCCTTCAGTTGCAAAGCGACCACCTTCTCAATAACTTTCCCTATAAAGGGCAAGTTTGAGACTGGTCTGTAGTTTGCTGGGCAGTCGGGATCAAGGGAGGGATTTTTCAAAAGGGGGCATACTACTGCCTCCTTTAAGGGATCTGGAAAGATCACTCTCTTCAATGAAACCATCTCTATCCCAGCAAGGACTGGGCTGATGACCTCTACACACCCCACTAGTAGGCGTGTAGGGCCCAGATCCAAACTGCAGTAGGTTGGCCACGAAGTCTGGATGATCCTCACTGTATCTGTGACTGCCAGTTAGATAAAGGTGAACCAAGTCAACTGGGCATTAGTACCACATGGCTGACTAGTGCAAGTTCCAATGGGAAGGCACTAGCTGATCTCATCCCTGATAGTGGACACCTTATCAGCAAAGAACTGCGCAAACTCCTCATACTGTACTTGTGACAATGCTCGACCGGCCTGGAGACAGGATGGATTACACAGTCTGTCCACAGTCCGGAAGAACTGGGCTGACCTATTCTTCACTGTAGCAATTTCCCTAAACAGAAAATCTGCCTTCTTATGGGAAATTGCTGATTGGTAGACCTTATGATTTAGCAATCTAAGCCTATCCACCCCCAGGTGAGGTTTCCACCAATGTCTTTCCAACCTTTGCCCCTGTCTTCAACTCATGGATCTCCCCATTAAACCAGAGGGCCCCCAGGTGAAGGGTAAGGGGGCGAACACGAGTTGGAGCAATGGCATTCAAGGCCCCCATGACAGCCCTATTATAGGCCAACACCAGGGGCGCTGGGTCCATGCTCTCCATTTGAAATCCCAAGAAGTCCATCTCCATCATTAGGCCTTCTGAGAACTCCTCTCAAAGGACGGAACTGCACTAACTCCTTTGAGGCAGGCCTATTTCAGGGGGCTGCAAAACTGAATCTCAGGGCGTGCTGGTCAGACCAACCAATCAGCTCCACCTCCACATCAGAGATCTCCATCCCCAGGTGGAACACCAAGTTCAATGTGTGCCCTCCTTCTTGAGTTGCAGAGGTAATAACCCATGTCAGGCCCAATGAATCCATCAATTGGAGGAGGTTTTGTCCAAATGGTGAGAGTTCATCGTCGACTCAGGCATTGAAGCCCCCCAGAATTAACCACCTGGGGGACTCCAATACCATCTCAGCGATGAAGTCCGCAACCTCCTTCAGGAACTCCCTCCCATCACCTGGTGGATGGTAAATGAGAAGGGTCTTGTAGCCTGCACCTGCACCCATAATACACTCAAAGGAGTTGGTACCTTCAACTGGCACCTCCCTGAGATCCAGTTCCTGTCTAAAGCAGACAGCAACCCCCAACCCCTATGGTCCACTCTCGGGCAGTGAATCACCAAGAACCCTGCCGGAATCACAGATTTCAATATAGAGCCCGCACTTCTATCCAGCCAGGTCTCGGTGATGCAAGCCATGTCAACAGAAGCAACAAGATCCGCAGCCATTGCTGTCTTATTCAAAATTGACCTGGCATTGCGTAACATCACCCGAAAGGGACAGAAATCCAAGGATGGTCCCACTTCCTCTCTGACAAAGTCAGAGCCCTTAGGTATGGGCTTAAGGCAAGGATAACCTTGTTTCTGTGTCCATTTCACCCCAGGGCATCTCCTGGTTCTCACTGTCTATCCACCCGCTCCTTTCCCATCCCCTCGAGGATAGCCCCACCATAGGTTCAGTTAATTCCATTGTCAATTCCTTGAGCACTCTTGATGCATCCCATCTGGGCCTGGGGCTTTATCTTAAGAGCTACTAGGCCTTTCCAAACCCTTTCACTGGTAAATACTTGCTGCCTCATCTCAGGGATCCCCCTTACAGGTGCCTTAATGCCACTCTCTGGCAGAGGCCCTCTGTCTTCTCTTGTGAATTCAGAGCAAAAGCAGTTGTATGCTTTCTGCCTGTCCCCTTCAATTACCCTACCTTCCTCTGTTAGCTGAAAAATTCATCCTGCCCCTTTATTTTTTCTCTAAAATGTCTAAAGAACTGCTTTTCCCCACCCGTGACCCCCTCTGCAATACAAGTTTCTGTTTGCCTGGGCTTCTCTGACTGTCCTTTTGGTTTCCCTTGTTCTCTTTTGGTACTGTCTCCCATTCTTCCTTCCCTTGTTTTTCCTTATACCTGGTGAAGGCCTTTTTATGGCTGTGGGTGGAGCCTACAGCCATCTTGCTGTCTGTAGCTGGAAAATGGAGTATCGTGGAACACATATTTTGGAGTTAACGTATCCTTCCACATCTACAAATCACTATGCCAATTGAAATATAATACTCCCTTCTTTCCGTTCAGAATGTTGGAGACATAACTCTAAGCTGCTTATTAGATGGCCATTAGGAAACTAAAACATTATGTTAAATATCGGTTGCCTATTAAACTGGAGATTTGTTTACCCCCTTCGAAATGCAACAACTTGCACATATAAATAATTAGCATTTAAGCATGTTCTTGCTACAAGCTTCAGTTAAGCAGGCATTGTCTTTCAAGAAAGATTCATACCTCATAAATGTCACTCTTTCCCAGCAAATCTAAAAATATTTAGTTTTTTAAACTCGTATGACACTATCTGATGAGCATGATCTCAAACATATGCTAGGTCTTCTGTGACGTATCCAGGTGAAATAGATAGCAATCAGAAGGCATTTTGTTACCATGCTTTTTGGGAAAAAATATTGAGCTACAGCACACACACACACACACACACACACACACACACATATACACACACCATTCTCATGGCCACAAAATTAAAAACAAATACTGCAATCTAATGTTATAAAACAAAGAATCTGTTTATGTCAGTGAACACAGTGAAGTTCAGTTTACAGTAGATTTTCTTTAAATATTTCTTATCCTATATTTTGTATCCTGGATAGCGAAGGGGATATGCTATATTTCATTGTCATGGGGTCTTCATTTACACAATTTTGCACTGTATTTACTCAGGATGTCCCAGAGTAGATGCAATATCTTGTTTTTAGTGGGGTCATGATTTTATCATTTTTATAATGTATTTATTCAGGGTGGCCTAGTCCAGATGTAAAATTTTGTTTTCAGTGTGTTCTGATTTTATGCAATGCAGCATAATATTGTGTAGATGTAGAGCCCCACTGAAAATGAGATGCCATTTCTTCTGTGAACTATCCAGACTAAATATAGCAATCAGCAGGCATATTCTAGGAAAAACACATTGTAAAAATGTGTAAAAGGAAAACCACATTGAAACTGCCTCTCAGCAGATCTACTGTACACTGTGCAAATTCATTAGAAATAATGGGTACAAGTACCCCAAAAGCTCTCCACAGCTATTTCGGCTCTGACCAGAACTTGTTTTTGGCTGTCACTGCTTCCCCGACCTTTCCAGAGAATCATATTTATTTCATATACCTTTTATTCTTGATTACCATTCACATGCAAGATTTTTTTTACCTCGAGAATGGCTCCCTTAATTGCCACCCCCATCTTTCCTCCACTTCCCTGATGCTTTCCACTAACTTGTCCTGGACCAGCTCCCTCATCTGGCTGAAGTCTATTTACATTTTTTTTTGTAGTGCTTTTGCCCACAGTTTTCACCCACCCGCCATTTCGGGAATGCATGCGCGTATGTGGAGGCATGCGAGCATCACGCTTTGAGACACCCTCCCTACGTGCCGCCCCCTCCCGCCTACGCCACTGCCAGACCTCCACCTGGTGGCAGCGGAACTACAGAGGGGCAACAACCTGCCTGGGAGAGGAGAGCTGCCATTAAGCTGCTCGAACCTGCTCCCGCTCTCCCCCCTCCATGCCGGCTCCCCATCACCCGAGATAATACGCTCACCACTGCTCGTTATATGCTGCAGTAGGGTGGCCTTCTCTGCAATACAGATGACATAGAAATGCAGCTCTCTGGACACTTCGAGCACTCACCAACAAACTCCCTGACTACATTGTTGCCTGTCTCCCCTTATGTCCACCAAGCAGCTATGCCATAAGAAGCCACTCGCTAATTTCCCTAAAAATTCCCAGGATCAGTAACCACTTTGGTAGGGCAGCTATAAGCCATGTTCTGCCCACAGTCTGGAAAAGGATACAAGATTCACTGAAACTTAGCTCTCCTATCAGTATTGCTGTGTTTAGGACTCTTTATGACAAAACATTTGCCGAAATCTGTAAATGTTTCCATAGTACCTAGCGGTCCTGATGGTGGTTCCCGCTCTAACCTCACCATATGCAGCTACGAACCTAACCCCTCTCTTCCCTACCTAACTTGTTCAGCAGTCAGCTGCCAAGCTGGCCCTCGGAACCCTGGGCACTTTTTCTCTATCTACTCCCTTATGCCACTCAAATAGTTGATGCAGTTTTCATCATGGGCCCCACTGAAGCCTTGGCTCTCCCAGGCACTGAACCGGTTTCTGAGGGCTGAAATGTTAATAATTTGTACCTTTCTATAGAGCCATGGATAAATGTGTAACTCTAAACTATGTCTATGAAGGTTGTATATACCACAATAATGTTATGTGATCCCATGTGAATATTGGAATGTATATATTGCACCTACCACCTATTTGTAAGTTTGCTTTTTACATTTTGTATACTGCAGCTTTAATCTATGTATGTATAACTGTCATTTGACAACAGCAGGTCCACCTTGTAAATGAGGTTGCGCAACGGTGATCGCCTGGATAAATAAAGATTTGATTTGATTTGATTTGATAATTCCCGAACCTGGGACACCGGCGTGATGCGAGGTGAGGCAGAATGCCTCAGCCCTCTGCACCACCATCTGGTTGAAGTCTGCCTTTCTGAAATATAGCACTTCAATCTTTATTTAGTTTTTATTGACCAGGTAAGCACACTAGACAATTAAATGCCTATTTTCAGGTATAACCAGGAAGGGGACAATGGGACAGTACAGACAAATAAATTACAATACAATATAAAAGCCACAGAACAAGTACTGCATGAGAACACAGGGACACTGCAGAGTAATAGATATACAAGAAAGACAAAATAGGTTACATGACTAAAACAAAAACTGTACAGCTAGAATCAAATATACCCATGGGGATAGATGTAATACACCACAAATTCTCTCAAATTGAAATTGTCCCATCACCCCAGGAAAGGGCAAGCTAATGAGTCCTTCAAGTAGTTTCATAGTTGTCCTTTGAAGAGGTGGACAGAGGAGGCACAGAAGACAGAAAAATGGAAGGAGTTCCATATTTATGAGGGCTTACTTCTCTCAAGAGTCAGGTTGAACCTTAGAGTTATGGTGGCTGGACCCTAGTGGCTTCCCTACCCTTACTCCTCCTACCACTTTCCAAGTTGGTGAGCACCACATCAAGCATGACAGCCTGCCCAGATTCCTCAACTAGCTGCATGAGCAGGCAGTCCTGCAATATATCCAGTGGGGCTTGACTTCTGGAGCTCCTGGCCACTGGCATGACCCAGTCAATATCTGGCAGGGTTAGACCTCCCACCACCACTACCACCCTCCCCCTTTGCCAGTCCCCTTTCTAGTTCCATCCCTAGCTTTTCATCTTTTTTTCCGCTATCCTGGAGGTGTATAGGTCATCCCCATTCATAGTTTCTTGCCTGAGGATACCATGAGCTGAACCTACAGCGATTCTGTTTCGCTATTACCTCCCCTGATGTTTCTATCCTCTACTGCCTCTATGTCCTCTGACATATAGGGCTACACCTCCTCCTCCTTTACCTTTTCCTCTGCATCCATTACATGGGTCATAGTACATTTCAATGGCCAGCTAGCAAAGTCATTAGAATGAACATAGTAGCTTAGTGGTTAAAGCCTAGAGTTGTAAACTTGGGGACACAAGTCTGAATCCTGCCAGTGCCACATACTCAATTTGCATAACTTTGTCCCTCCTTGTGCTTAACCTCTACCCTGTGCTTCTACTCCTCCTACACTAGTAGCTTGAAAACTGCATTATTTCCTCTTATCTGTGAAAATGCCTAGGTTGCTTGGTGTCCGTGCAGAAGATGATGGTCATAATAGAGTCCCTTTCTCAGGGCAAGTTCCAACACGAAAATAGAAAAAGACAAAACTCAGTCTCCAATGTGACAGTTACAGATTTTATTCTTTATTATGATGGCTGTTAAATTTCCCAAAGTTTAGCAGTAATCCACATAATTGTAGGAAGCCGCTTAATCATGAGTAGTGGCCAGTAGGGTCACACAAACTCAGTTCGCACATTCTAATGCACTACCATCCTTCAAATGCTTCAGTTGTGGTGCTTTTTGTGGTATTATAGATAATTTTGCTCCATCATTTTTAGAAGTATCCTTATGCAGTAGCCAGGAATTTATCCTTTGCAGAGAAATCTGGTGCAGTTGTGTCTGTGTATTTCACCTCCATCCCCCCATGCATCTCCAGTAATATAGGTCTGCTGATTATTAAAGATGTTGAAATAGAAGTATGTTGGTGGCAGTATTAATGATATTTATAAAAAAGTTTAACACATGATCTATTAGTTCTTCCAGTACGAGTTGGGTAATGGCAAGGTAAGGCATGGTAACTTTCAGGACTGGTTTTAGACCACATGCCCCCCACCAAGCAGAAACACTTGTGGTGTCACCCTTTGCAGCTTCCACCACCTTATCTCTTCCATTCTGCCACATGCCATATACAGAAAGTGGTAACAATTCTCTGAACAAAAAGGTGACAACAATTTTGCCTTTTATGTTTTGCATTTCAAACTGATCTTTGCTCATACTTTCTATTTTAGCACATCCCTTCTGTGCTAGCGCCCCAAGCAGCCACTTGGTTCACTTGTGCCTAACACCAACTCCAGTAACTTTATTTTATGCAGCACCCTGTCCCCAATGCTCACAGCACAGTACATAAAACTCAATGGCCCCCACACTCAAACGGTTAGCTCAGCACTTACTAGGTTAGGCAGAGCCAGTTTTCATAGAGCCCTGGTGCACCACACAAACCCAAATGTGTAACTGCACAGAATATACCACTGTTCCTATGCAAAGGAGAGATCCCTCATGCAAATTGGGCACAGCGGTATATTCAAAGGTTTCAGCAATGCTAAACAGCCACCACTACAGCACTGTTTTAATGCTCTGGAAACCCTTATCCTCATGCAAAGGTGTGCTCCCTCCACTGGTTGCTCCTCCAGTGATATTTGTATGCAACCCTGGTGGTCTAGAGGTCCCCTGTTCCCCCAATCACGCCTCCATAGATTGCTATATGTAAATCTGGTGGTCTAGTTTTCTCCACTCCACCCAAAACAATCATCCAGCCTCTGACCCAACCTGTCTACTCAGGACCCACCTCCTTGTACCCACCCTTCCATCGTACATGCGTTTGGGTATGTTTGTCAAATGAAGGCCAGCCGTGGTAGTGAACAAAGGGCTATGCCAGTCACCATATCACATGTTGTTAAACAGCAATGAGAATCAGAGCTAGGGTGTGTGGAGAGGTAGGTCTTGAGTGGGCAGGTCAGGTGTGGATGACTGTTTTGGAGGGAGTGAAAAAAAGAAACATAGAATTTGTTGGCAGAAAAGAACTGGTAGGCCCATCCAGTCTTCCCTATTTTTCCCTGCCTATTTCGACAACTCGGACCCTATTTGGTCACTGGTGTTCCTACCACCTCCCTTTCCTCTGCTTATTATACCTATGTGCCTGTCCCACACATGCTTGAAGCTCTCCATTTTTTTCACTCCATCACCTCTTCTGGCAGGCTGTTCCAGGCATTCACAGCTCTTTCTGTGAAGAAGTCTTTCCTCACATCCCTCTTAAACTACCTCCCAGCTTCACTGCATGCCCCTGTGTTCTGATGCTTTTCATCCTCTGAGATTCCCCACCTGCAGTGTTTTCACCCATGTGAGGTACTTATAGGTCTCAATCATGTCCCCTCTCACTCTCCTCTACTCCACAGAGTACCTGTTGAGATCCCATGACCTCTCCTTGTATGGCTTCTTGTGCATCCTCACATAATTCTGGTAGCCCTCCTATGGACCCCTTTCACCCTATCAATGTCCTTGCAGAGGTGTGGTTTCCAGAACTGGACGCAGTATTCTGGATAAGGCCTCACTAGTAAGTGATACAGCGAGAGTAACACCTCCCTCCTCCTAATAGAAATCATCCTATCTATGCAGTTCAGCATCCTACTAGCCTTGTCTACTGCCTTGTCATACTGAAGAGGTGTGTGAATACCTTATGTGACCTCCCTCCACTGGCACCCCTTGTCCAACTAGCAGGGCTGCTCCTCTCACACATGGCACCACTGAGAGGGATGGGGTAGTCACTATGCACAGTTCTGTTGACCCATACTTCTACTTTGTAGCCTGACATCCTTAGACAGGCAAACCAAGTGTGGCAACTACATGGCTGACACCTGGGGGGACCATTTAGCATGGTCATCAACCTGGGTCCATGGGAGAAAACGTTTGCTCAGCATTATGCTAGGTTTGAACTTCTGGTCAGGGGCACCCAAGTAAATCCAGACACTGGAAGCTATAACTGCACTGTACTGTCCAAACCAGGTTGGGATTCTAGAGTGTGACTTTTATTTACATAACACAGAGAATAAACAAAGCAAAGATGAACCCCACAGGGCTATTTCCACTGATAATGCAGATTACTGAGGTACAGAGCACACACACAGTGAACCCTAAGGTTCTGAATGAATCTGGGCACACATGGCCTGAACCGGTACACTTCCCTTATTTCCCTTGACCTGGCACCCCGGCCAGTGCTAGGACACTTTCCCATATTTCATGAAGAATTCTTGGCAGCTCCCTACCACCTCTGAGCACTTTCTGGCTCATAGAAAATCTAAAATCCCACATCTATGTATTTTCTTCAGGCACTGATCAAGTGTGCTGAGAGAAAATAAAGGTGCCCAAACTGAACACAGAGAGGTAAACATGATTACTCCAGATGGGGGGGTCTTCCACCTTTTGCTTCCAAATTTATACTTGGCCATTCATCTGGTTAACACCTTTCTCTGAAACACTCTTGTAGATGCTCTCTTGAAATGTATTTCACATTCTACTTCTCACACCACGGCGGTGTCATGAAATTAAAAGTTCTGTATATGGCTATGTTTTTACTCTAGACCCCCACTTTTGCAGATGCTTTTAAATCAGACACAAACTAAAAGTACTGTACTTGGCAAGTCTCCCCTCAGGACCCCACAGTAGGCAAATACTTTTACACAGAAACAGTCTTAAAAGTTCTGTACATGGCTAGTCTCCCTTGGGACCCCATAGTAGGCAGACACTTAACAGAAACAGTCTTGGTGACCTGGTCCCTTTGTCAGAGAAAACACCCCGGGAATGCAGGTGCCCCAGGGCTTCTTCCTCACGAAAGTCTCGGGTACTCACAGAACAAACGAATCTCAGGCAGCTTCACCACTCTCCAGGCTGGACCAGGGGGTTGCCCCTGAATCCTGGAATTCCCCCCCCATCCCTCTGGGGATGGGGCACTGGAAAACCTTCTAGGAACAGTTTCTACCACTTCCTTCCCGGTCTTCTGTGTTCTTCTCTAGGGTGAGAACATACTACCTCTTCTCCTGAGGTAGCTCTGTTTCAGAGCTAAGTCTGAGGAGCTGCACTCTGCAGCACTCCTCACTCTCCAGACTCTCCACACAGATTACTGACTCTCTCCCAACATTCTACTGCTAACCCCTGCTGCTGCGAAAATTCTAAGGTGACATCACTCCAGTTCAGCTGAGACTGAAAACAGTGACAGTGTGAAACCCATTTAACTGGCATCTCACAAGCTGCCTCACCCTGCCTGCCACTGATTCTAAGTGGGATTCTAGTAACCCCTGGGAACAAGGAGGTTGCACTTATTTTGAACATTCATCAAGCATTCGTATTTGGGGGTACCAATTATTCGATATTCATACTTCGTTAATTGGCCACTGGAACCAGCTATGAGACTACAAGATCTCCTAAGACTTCCTGTTCAAAGGCCACTTTGGAAGCTCACTGAAGGCATGTCATGTGACCCAGCACTCACAGAAACTTCAGGTAGGCAAGACAGACAATCTGAGTTGTTGCAGAAACTCTACTTCCAATCACTCGTTAAAACTAGAAAAAAATCAGAAATCTTGACATTTTTGTTCTCCTTTCTAAATCCCAAGCTTGAGAGGATAACTTTGTCACACTTGTGTGATAAATGATTATCAGTGATTCTCAGAACTGATAGTAGTGTTTTTTCCCTAAATACTAAGCCTGTTTCTGCTCTGCAAGCAATCAGTCACAGCCTGGCCAATACGGCTTAAGATAGGCAGCTCACTCACTCAGCAGTTGCAGTTTCCACAAAGCCAAAAAATACAGAATATCTCCAATATTAAGTTGTTAAATTGTTGCTATTAAAAGCCAGTAGGGCTTGTTTAGGGCAGTTGTTTTACTGTTGTCATTTTGCTATCCATTTCTTATTTGTAGTAATTTATTTGTCACACAAATAAATAGGCTGCCTGTATTTATGGCTTTTTTTATGTTTTTACATCTTTTCATATTTTCAAGGAGGGCCCAAGGACAATGCCTCACTGAACATTCTTTCTAATGTGCCATGTTGGTGTCCTTGCAGGGATCCCCACTCTCTAGGAGACCAACATGATGCAGTTAAAATGTTTTGGTTGTGTGGCTGCCCCAATGGTCCAAGTTCAGGGCGAGCAGAGCTAGGCAGGAGCTGTGTGGTGTAATGGGCCCCTGACTGAAAAAAACTCCCTGCTGTCTCAATGATGGCTCATAAAACTGGAACAGAGTATATTCCATTCACTGTCTGACTACAGGGCAGTATATTTCGGTCTGTTTTGAGGATACATCCCTATCTAATTACAGGATCTATACCCGTTGGACAACAGGAGGGAAAAATAAGAAAACAGCATTTTGGTCTCTAAAATGAAGAGTCAGACCCGTAGCACTACAGTAGTACAGCACTGTCAGTACTGCTAACTAGTCCAATGAACCAAGTTTCTGAATGGACCTTGGTCACTTGGGAGCCAACCAGAGGACTGAGCATCTCATGGGTGGCTCTTCTCTGAGGAAGTGGAGTCAAACAGTTTCCCCCTGTGGTGCCTTGGCATAAGCTGGGTGCCGGGTGGTAGCAGCTGAGCAAAGTGGATGTACAAAAAAAGAAAATGAAATGAAAGGATTTTACACGAGTAATAAAAGCAGGCAGTCTTTATTTGTGACATAAATAACTGCAGGTAAGGAAGGGATGGTAAAGTGATAAAAGAAGCAAGAAACAGTCCCCTGAACAAGCCATATCTGTGAAACATTGGGGTGATGTGGGAACTGGGAAGCACGAAAATGTTGGGAATGTTGTTTCTGTAGGCCTTATGCAAAAGCAGAGTGGCGAGTGGTGGTGCACTGTGCAGTGCACCCAGTTTCACTACCTCATTGTTATGAAGTCATAATATGAGAAGCAAATTGTATTAGCACTCACTGAGTTTTGATTTACCTTGAGGCTATTGCAGCTGTGTTTTTGTTCAACGTCCTTGCTGTTTGTAAGGGGAAGGGGAGATGGACATGGCGGCAAGTATCGAAACATGTGCCACCCAGTACCATGACTGGGACCTAGCAGTGCCAGGGTACAGGATTTTCCTTTGGGACAGAGTAAAGGGGAGGGGGGTGGGGTGGCACTGTACATAAGGGAGGGACTGAAGTGCGTGTGGGAGGAGGGAGGAGGAGGGAGCCACAGAGTCACTATGGGTACAAATCCTGGACTAAAGGAACAGGACTATCAGGACGGGAGTGGTTGACAGGCCACCCTCCCACTCTGAGGAATTAGACAGGATACTAGCGGGGCAGAATGGAAGGGCCTGTGAAAGGGGGAGTGTGGTGATAGTGGGGGACTTCAACCTAATGGGTGTAGACTGGTGTATCCCAGCAATGAATAATAGGAGGGAGCAGGTGGTGCTGGATATCTTCCAGGAGAACTTCCTGATGCAGATGGTCAGTGAACCAATCAGGTTAGGGAACACCCTTGACCTGGTGCTGGTTAACAGGGAGTTCGTGAAGGAACTGAGAGTGGAGGAGCCACTAGCAGGGAGCGACCACCACTCAGTATGGTTCACACTGGATATGGGAAAGAAATGTGTAGGGTCTGGCACAAGGGTGTTGGAATTTAGGAGGGCTGACTTCAAGAGGATGGGGGAAATTGTAAAGGAGTACATGGCCAAAACTGACCCTAGTATGGACACTAACCAGAGGTGGGAGCTTATAAGAATGGGGGTAGTGGAGGCAACTAAGACCTGCGTCAAGGCTAGGAATAAGAAGGTGGGGGTGAAGAAACCTAGCTGAGTAACAAATGGAATCATGAAAAAGATAAGGAGGAAAAGAGCTGTCTTAAGGAGGTGCAAAAAGATGGGGGGAACAGGGAGGAGTACATGAATAGGCGAAGGGGTGGCGAGGCTGCGAGGCTAAAGGGCAACAAGGGAGCTCAGGCTGGTGCAGGGCATCAAGGAGGGGGAGAAGGAATTTTTCAGGTACATCAGGGAGAAAAGGGGCTGCAAGGATAATATAGTTAGGATTAAGAAGGAAGGGGATGGGTGGAAGAGAGGGGGGAAGTGGCAGATGCGCTAAACGACTACTTCTACTTGGATTTTGCCAAGGAGAGGGGGGTAGCGATACCCAAGGGGGGACTGAAGGCAGGTAAGGAAGGAGGGAGTATGACAAACAGGATAATCACAGAGGACAAGGTGCTGGAGGCATTGAGGGCACTGAGGGTGGACAAAGCAAAGGGGTCAGATGGTATATTCATCCCAGGGTGCTGAAGGAACTGGCAGAGATAATAGCGAGACTGCTGACTGACCTCTTCAATGCCTCACTAGATTTGGGGAGAGTACCTTAGGATTGGAGGATGGCTCATGTGGTGCCTCTCCACAAGAGTGGCCCCATGGATGAAGCAGAGAACTATAGACCGGTGAGCCTCACATCCATTGTGGGGAAGCTGATGGAGACAATTCTGAAGGAGAGGCTGGTGTCCTTTCTGGAGGCCAATGGGCAACAGGACAGTAAGCAGCATGGCTTTGTCACTGGCAGATCATGCTAGACCAATCTTGTAGAGTACTATGACTGGGTAACTAGACAAATGGACAAGGGCCATGCTGTGGATGTCCCGTACCTGGACTTCAGTACAAGGCATTTGACCCAGTGCTGCATGGGAGACTGGGTGGTAAGCTTTAAGCTACAGGGGTGGGAGAAATGTTGGTGGATTGAGTGGTGAACTGACTGAAAGGGAGGCAGCAGAGGGTGGGGGTGTATGGGGAGCTCCCATCCCCAAAGGCAGTGATGAGTGGAGTACCACAGGGCTCGATGTTGGGGCCTATACTATTTGGAATATTCATTGCAAACATTTTGGTGGGCATCAGGAGCACAATCAGTCTGTTTGCTGATGACACCAAGATGGGGGCGGTGGTAGATGATATAAGGGGGTGGCAAGGACTGCAGGAGGATCTGGCTAAGCTGGAGTCCTGGTCAGACACCTGGCAGCTGGGATTCAATGCCAAAAAATGCAAGGTGCTGCACTTTGGGGCTAATAACCAGAGGAGGAACTACCATCTTGGAGGCGAGCAGTTGGCGGTGACAGAAGAGGAGAATGATCTGGGGTTGCTAATTACGGGACCAATGAACAACTTGGTACAATGTAGAAAGGTGCCTGCTAAGGCCGACAGGATGCTGGGATGTATTGCTAGGGGTATCGTCTCAAGGGGGGGGGGGGAGGCGATTCTGCCACTGTACAGATCGCTGGTTAGGCCTCACCTGGAGTACTGCATGTAGTTCTGACACCCATAGCTGAAGAGGGACATTAAGTTACTGAAGAGGGTGCAATGCAAGGTGGCTACAAAGATAATCGAAGGGCTAGGGGACTGACCTTATGAGAGTAGGCTGAAGGAACTGAACATGTACTAACTGGAGGAGATGAGGGAGAGGGAGGATATGATTGAGATCTTCAAGTACATGACAGGGATAAACAAGTCTAGTAAAGGGGGTGCTATGTCAACTAAGAGGGGGTAGGGACACCTGAGGCCATGATATGAGGCTTGAGAGGGAAAGGCTCAGGAGGGAGATGAGAATATTCTTTTTTTTACAGAGAGGGTGGTGGTCAGGTGGAATGTGTTGCCAGAACGAAGTGGTATCCAGTAGAACAGTGGGGAGCTTTCCAAGAGGGATGGGACAGAGTGAGGGGAAGGGTCAGAGGAGAGGGGGCAAAGGGGGGAGAGACAGCTGCAAAATAGGGTCTGCTAGCTGCACATTCGAGCAGACTTGGTACACCATATGGCCTTTTTCTGCTGGTGAATTTCGTATGTTCATACATGATAATGACATGTAATAAAACAACAAGAAGAGAAGTTATATCCAAGTCAGAAAAAGTTAATGTATTTATATTATAATGAAGGTGTGTGCATTAAACACTACAGGAAGGAAGCATGGGGAAAAATATGCAGATTAACTTTATGAAGATAAACAGTCAGCAAAAGCAGACTTGAGAGACTATATTTCTGTTTTTAGGGGGGTACCTCATATTTGTATGCAAATAATGGCAAGTTAAGATTGACGAAAACAACTGTTGGAAGTGTTCAGGGTCTAGTGCTGAATGATGAGGCCCAACAACATCACCAGCTGTGCTAAACATTCTCATGAGTGACACATTCATAGGGTGGTAACTGAGGGATCTCACAACCAGTTGTGCCAGGTGAGGAGATGAATGCATCTTCTGTGCCCAGTGGCCTAGTGGATCAACCTGAAATTGCTCAAGAGACTCTGCAAAGTAGCCATTCAAGATATTTTCCACAGAAAAAGGCTGTGACTATGTCTTCTTCTGTTGCTCTTGATGTAAGGATATTCTGAGAAGTTACCAGTTACTCCCATAAGTGCTACTTTCAGTACCAGGTATTTCTTCCCCATCTCCACCAGTGAAACCAGTCCTGCCAGATGGAATTCCCTGTGTCTCATGATCATCTGCACCAGTCACTGATGTCACCAGTCCCTACATGCAAACAGATAGCTCATCACACAGCTCTTTTCGAAAATGAATCACTTTGTGGCTATCCATACCTATGCAAAGCATCTCACATTTGAACTGGGGATACAGTATGGTTGCAAAAATGTTGCTGTGACTATCTAACACTTTCTCAAACTATGCATCCAGTTCAGCTTGCAGCTGTTCAATGAGTGTAGTGGCCCCATCTGGAGTCTCCCTGTTTTCCTATGCATATCTCTCCAAGGATGCTTCAGTATACGCACTGCTGGGATCATCTGAATCAGAATAGCAATGGACACACTTAGATCATGGATGCTCCTCTCAAATGGCCCAAGTACTCTCACCATGGTATCAACCAGTGACCACTCATGGTGGCCTAGGACTCCCCACTCCATTGCCACTTTATAAAGTACTGCTTCCTGTTCTAACAGTTCAGACAGCATCATGTATGATGAATTCCAGCTGGTACTAGCATCCTGTATCAAGAGATATTGAGACAGACCAAAGCATTGTTGCACTTCTCTTAGTTGGTTAGTCACCTTGACAGAGCTATGAAAATGAGCGCATATGGAGCACGCTGCGGAGACAGTCTTGCTAGCCTCACTACCGAGACATAGTGCAGATGTGACCAGTAGATCAAGGTGTGGGCAACACAATACATGCTGTTAAAATTTCCATCAGCAACTGCCTTCATCATATTTGCCCCATTATCCATGATGAAAGAAACATGTGGATTGGTATCAACTGTCCATGAGCGCAGAATGTCTTGAATGAATGTCAGGATGTTCGGTGATGTGTGATCTTTCTCGATTAACCCAACATTTAAAAGAACAGACCTGGAGTGACTGCCAAGCTCTGGAGGGATGAAGGGAGAGTCAGAGATGCAGAGAGAGGAGGAGGAATTTGCAACAGTAAACAGGGTTTTGCTCACACCAGTGTGAAGTCAAGGAGAAATGTGGATGCATGAAATTTGTACTGCTCCAGATGTCTGAGATGCAGTGGAAAACTTCACTCACAGCCTCAGAGAGTAGTGTGGCAATTGCCATTCTCACATCCTCATATACCTTAGGCACCACAGTGTGTGAAAATGTGGAACATGAAGGGAGTGTGTACCATGGCTGCAGAAGTCTATCACAGTCAATGTCTTCCACAGGTGAAAAGGGTTGCAGATCCAGTGCCATCATTTCACTTATGAGCTGTTTGATGTGATGTGTGGTGCTGTTGGGTAGGATGACTGGTACTTCGTTCTGGCCTGGGACACTTCCATTATTGGCATTGACCATGGATGGGGGATGTTCCACACTTGCCAGATGGTATGCAAACAGGGGACTTGTGCCTGCCAGGAGTGCTTGGGGTGCAGATGTTGAAGGAGATGGAGTGGTGGTAGTAGCAGCAGGCACAGCAGCATTTTTTCCAGAAGAATGTTCTGTGGAACTGCCAGTGCCACCAGCAACATGCCTGCATTGTCACCATGAGAGGTATGATGGAACCACCAGCACAGCCCTGATGCTTTAAAAATCTAGGAATCATACTAGGATAGGTAAAGAGCCAGTAGGTGGTTAGCCTATAATGCTTCCTTATCAGTTGTAATATGTCAGATTTCCACCACGTGTTAGGCACATGTCCAATCTATTTTTAAAATTTGGTTTTGACCTTTATTACAGTGAGTGGCAATGAATTCCATAAATTTATAATTCATGGTGTAAAAAAAATATTTTGTTCTAATTGTTTTAAAACTGAGGCTAATTAATTGTAAGGGTTAGCCTTTTGTTTCCATGTCCAATTGTTCAAATTCAAGATTTAATTCAGATATTAAATATGGATCCTGCATTAAATAAGGTTGGTAAATCTGTTCTCGGTCATCTCTGTTCCAATGACATTAGTTTTAATTCCATTAATCTTGTAGGGTAGGTCATGTATTTTAAGCCATGAACAGTCTTAGTTGTTCTCCTTTGTCAACTCTCCACTCTATGTCCCTTCTTTTGTACATGCACCATACAGGTGTCGCAAAATACAAAACTGGTTGAACATAAGCTCTGTAGGATGGGAAAAAGACTTGTATCCCTGGATTTAATATTCCTTTTGATTGCCCGTAATACCCTATTAGCTCTGGTGACTGCTTCACTGGTTTGTTTGGATTGCTCTAGGTTATGAGTGATTGTTATTCCAAGGTCACATTTGCTAGTGGTAGTTGCAAGTACAACGGCACATAGAATATACTGTAGATATTGTTAGTACTCTTGCCCAAATGCATTACCTTGCATTTGTTTACATTAAACTGCATCTCCCACTGCATTACCCAAGCAGATATTCTGTCTTGGTCTTTTTGCATCAGGTTATAGTCATTCAGTGATGTACAAGGACCGCCTATCTTGGTATTGTCAGTGTATTTTTTACACCAGGGGCCCAATATTCAAAATAGTGCAAAGCAGAGTGCAGAGCTTTGTGCTGCACCTTGCAATTGCCCAGGAGCCCAAAGGATGCTATATTCAGTCAAATAGTGTATCAACGCTGTTCAGCTGAATATAGGACCATGCTGACACAGCGTTAAGTCAAGTGGCATTGCCCCAACATGGATTCTGAAGTATGACACCAGAGTGGATAGCGCTGGAGCGCTATCTGCAATATTCAAAGTGACCCATGCAAATGAGCTCATTGGGCATGCCAGGCACTAAAGGGCCATTTGCATGCCAATTATGGGCTCATTTGCATGGGTAGTGAGGCAGGTTAGCATGGTGCCACCCTCCCCCATTACCCGGTCCCAGACCTGAGTAGATATCCTAGGTGCTCAGTGGTTCCCCCCCCCTCCAGCCACCAGCCCATATTACAAAACATTGTCTCCCTGGCGTTAGTGGTCCCCCCTCCCTCTACTCGCCAAACCGTAATAAAGTTAAAACTTCCCTGGTCCCTAGTGGCCCCCCATCTGAACAACAGCTCATAACACAATTATAACTTTGCTGGTGCCTACTGGTCCCCCCTTCCTCAAGTCGCCAGCCCATAATAAAATTAAAACTTCCCTGGTGCCTAGTGCCCCCCCTCCATTTGCCAGCCCATAAAAAAATATAACTTCATAGGTGCCTACTAGTCCCCCTCCCTCCAGTCATCAGCCCTTAATAAAATTATAACTTCCCTGGTGCCTAGTGGTCCCCCCTCCCTCCATTCACCAGCCTGTACTAAAATTAAAGCAGTGAACATTTTGTTAGGAGAGTGACTTTTGAGGCATGTGACACTGTCAGTCCAATTCAGAGTGGTTTGCAAGGGGCTCTTCAGTGTCACACCAATCAGTCAGGCTGATAATGACAATATGTTGGCTTGCTAGGTGGAAACTTTGTGTATTTCAATAGAAATAGCCAACCTAATCATAGGTCAGTGCTTTCCTTTGATCAACGCCACCCCACCAAGCACAGCTGATCTGTCATGATCAGTCTGCTGAGGCATTACATCCTGTAACAAAGAATACTGTCCATCAATGTCCATCACTGGCACCACTGTAACTGTCCCCCCAACCCAACCTTCTCTCTTCTCAGCTTCCACCCCCCCCACAAACATAACATTAACACAAGGGGTGCCCAATCCCCCAGTGTCACCACCTGAAATAAAGAAAGCCATGCCTCATAATTTACATATATAAATATATATGTGTGTGTATTTATTCATTGCAAAAAACTGTTAATACATCAGTTAGGATTCATATTACAGTGACAAAAGTATGGAAATGTGGTGTTAGGGTTCAAACCTTAACACCCCACCTCATCCCGCCAACCAACCAACCATACTACCCCACCCCCACCATCCACAGACGAGCAGGCCTCAGGGTGTGCATTGGGGTCATCAGCCTTAATGCTCATCCCAATGCCATGTGTGTAAGGAAGCTAGCATGGTACAGCATAGGAGAATGGGGTGAGCATTAGGGTTGATGACCCCAAGCCACACCCTGACGCATGTTGATCTGTGGAGAGTGGGAGTGGGGTGGCGTGGTAGGGTTGGCTAGGGATGGGGTGGTAGGGTTTGAACCCTAACACCACATTTCCATATGTTTGTCACTGTAATATGAACCCTAACTGATGCATTAATGGAGTTTTTTGGAATCAATTTCCTTACTTTTTGAGAAAGTGTAATCGTAGTATAATCTTACCCTTATGTGTTTGTGGAGGGCCCTGTGCTCCCATCAGTCCCTGCAGGGGAAGGGCCTCAAGCAATTGGTACAACAACCCACAAGAGACAGGGCTATCCTGGATCTAGTACTGACTAACAGGAAAAGCATCACAGATCTCGAGGTAGAAGGTCACCTGAGGGCAAGTGACCATCACATGGTATGGTTCAATTTGGCCACTAGAAATAATCATCCCATTCCAAGGCAAAAGACAGGGACTTCAAAGGAGCTGACTTTGATAAGATGGCCAGCAGAGTTAAGCTAGCCCTGGCAAGAAGAAATACAGGTGAGGGGGTACAGGTAAAGTGGGTAAGCATTAAGGATGCAATACTTAAAGCAGCATCCTATTGTGTTAGGGAGAAAAGCAAGGGCAAAAGATGGAGGAAACCACTTTGGTTCTCAAAAACAGTAGCAGAAAAGGTCAGAGCCAAAAGGTTGGCATTCAGGAAATATAAGGGAATGCAGTGGGATGAAGATAGGGAGGCATACCAAACATCCCTAAGGGAAGCAGGAAAGGCAATAAGGCAGGCAAAGTCCCAAACCGTAGAAACACTAGCATGAACAGTAAAAGGCGGGGACAAGACTTTCTATAGATACATTAGTGAAAGGGGAAAGTTCAGAGGGGGTATTGCTAAGATCAAAGAGGATAAGGGGGAGTGTGTGGAGGAGGACCAAGGAAAATTATATACAGTATCCTAAATAGATACCTCTGCTCAGTATTTACTGAGGAGAAGGTAGGGCAGGGCCCACAACTAAGCACCATAGACATGGAGGGGGGGAGGGAGGGAGGTGTGCACAAGTCTCTTCACTTAAGAAAGAGTCCTACAAAAACTCGCTAAGCTCAGGGTGGACAAGGCAATGGGACCTGATGCCATACATTGCAGGGTACTAAAGGAGCTAAGGGTGGAACTAGCGGAGCCACTAGCAGAACTGTTTAGTGAGTTTGAGCACAGGAGAGGCCCCAGAAGACTGGAGAAGGCTCATATGATCCTGTTCTACAAGGGTGGCAGCAGGGAGGAGGTAGGGAACTATAGACCAGTCAGTCTTGCCTCAGGAGTGGGCAAGATTATGGAGGCACTCCTTAAGGAAAGGATAGTACAACACCTGGAATCTATAGGAGCACAGGATCCAAGACATCATGGGTTTACGACAGGAAGGTCCTGTCAAACTAACCTCATAGATTCCTTTGACTGGGTAAGGAGAGTGGTGGACCAAGGGGGTGTAGTTGATGTCTACCTTGACTTCAGCAAAGCATTCAATACTGTTCCACTAAGAAGATTGATTAATAAGGTGGGTAGGCTCAGGGTGGGTCAGAAGTTGGTCAGCTGGGTGGCAAACTGGTTGGTGGGCAGAAAACAGAGTGGCAGTAAATGGTATACAGACAGAAGATATGCAAGTCACAAGTAGGGTACCTCAGGGATCAGTCCTGGGGCCAGTCCTCTTCAGTATCTTCAGTGACATTACAGATGGACTGGAGGGCAAGATTTGCCTGTTTGCAGATGACACCAAGATCTGCAACAGAGTAGATGATCCAGATGGGGTGGGCAGAATGAGAAGAGATCTGGAAAAACTGTCAAAATGGTCTGAAGAGAGGCAACTAGGGTTTAATGCAAAGAAGTGCAAGATCATGCACACAGGGAAGAGAAACACTGACGCTACTTATAGGTTGGGAAGGGAGTTGCTGGCAATCACAATGGAAGAAAGACTTGGGCATCATCATTACAGATGACCTGAAATCATCCAAGCAGACCACTAAGGTAGTAGGTAAGGCTAGAGGGATGTTGGGGTGTATTAGTAAGGGTATCACAAGTCACAAGAGGGAGGTAATAATCTCTCTTTTTAAGACACTGGTTAGGCCCCATCTGGAGTACTGCATGCAGTACTGGAGGCTGCACCTGCACAAGGATATTAACAAAATGGAGGCAGTCCAGAGAAGAGCAACCAAAATGGTGCACGGTCTGCATCAGAAAACATATGAGGACAGATTAAAGAGCTCAATATGTATGCCCTAGAGCAAAGGAGGGAAAGAGGTGATATAATCAAATCATTCAAATATCTTAAGAACATTACCAAGGTATAAGAGTCTAACATGTTTCAATATAAGAAAATAATGGGACAAGAGGACACAGCATGAGATTAGAGGTGGGGCCAATTAAGGGGTAATGTGAGGAAGTTCTTTTTCACAGAAAGAGTGGTGGATACATGAAACGGCCTACAGCATATTCATAAGGTAGAAAAAATGGGCAGACTGGATGGGTCTTGCGGTCCTTATCTGCCATCAACTTCTATGTTTCTTAGTGTGTTGTGGGAGCATGCATGCATATTGTAATTGTCTCTGATTTTCATGTCTAATCATAAGTGTAGAGACATTGTAATTAACCCTCATCTCCCATTATTGCATATCGGGGGCCCTGCCCTCCCATTACTGCATAATGGTATCCATATATGGGAGTGCCCATCTACCCATAACTGTAGAGACAGAGTGCAGGCCTAGAGACATTTTAAGTAACTCTTGTGCTGCAAATGGCGCAATATCACAGTAACCATAGGACACTGGAAAAAATTCCACCACAGTTGTAATCAAGGCCTGGCAACCTGCATGCTTGCTTAGCACATGTAAAGGTGTGCTAAGCTGCGTTTAGCGAAAAATCCATATCTCGAAGCGTTTTTGAGATTTAGCCATCAAAAAGTACCATGACCACCACAATGTCATCCTACGGGAAATTTCTAAATTTGGAATGTTATGACTATGGAACCGATGTAAATGTTATCGCCAAACTAGCAAAAGGCACATCTGTGGAGCAAGCTCTTTCTACTCTGCAAATTTCATCCCAAAAGTCCTAACCATTTATTTGCAGTGAAGTTTCACAGAAACAGGAATTTTTTGAAAGTAGTGTTGCGAATTTGTAAAACTTTTCTAATTTTATGAAAGCTATTTGAAAACTTTCACAAATTTGCGACACTATGTTTATGAATCTTTTGCAATTTGTGAAAGTTTTGCAAAAGTGGTGTCGCAAATTTGGGACACTACCAGCAGTCAAATTAAATATATTTCTGAGCATTATTTTTAAAATCTAACACCAGAATTGTGTTCCTCGGGCCCCAATTAGGTAAACACAACTGTTGGTGTTTATAAAGGGGCAGTATTTGAATTACAGCACATTTTACCCGTCGCTAACTGAAAACAAGATGGTGGCAGCATGACACTACTGAACTCAT